>CM042696.1:78740822-81677489 GCA_023614405.1 Avena insularis | reverse complement strand
TTGCTCAGAAGAGATAGATGTATCCCAACCGCTATTGCTCTCGCGTAAAGACTTTTTTTTACGTGACAGGAAAAAGTGACTACGAATTCCTTTTTTTGTTTGCGAATCCCTGTTTGTATCCTTTAAGCGCACGCCCATAAGTAGCGATCAAATCAAGGAAATCTATCAAACGATCTCAATACCGTGAAAGAGAAACTTCCTAGATCCAGGGAAGCTTATAATAAAGGGCTTCGACAAGGGGTTTTATTCGTTCTTTGAGCAAAAAGATAAAGATCGGATAGATTCGAACCACAATTGCAAAGGTAATAAATACTATGCCAGCTCAAATCACAATCTTCACGAACTTGGATTTGGTTCTCTCGTGAAAATCACGAGTTGCAGAGATGAGAACCATGAAAAGCAAGATCCCGAATAAGAAAACAGAAACCGAGGAAACCACAAGAGTGAAGACTAGTAGAGTCTCGTCTTTTGTCATTCTTTGCTCCTTTTTCACTCAATGATTCATTCTAATTTCCCGACCAAAAATTCTATATATATAGAATATGATATCTAATATGACACCCGATTTGTCAAAGGGATTGGACTGGTGACTTACCCATTCAGTGACTTTGGCACTGGACGTTCCAAAAACGGGTACTATGGGATCGGGTGAATTAGAGAATAGACAGAGGTCCGCTGGCATTTCAGCCTTTCTTCTCCTTTCAGGGACTATCCGAAAGAGAATCCAGTACCTCTTGGTCCTGAATAGCAGAATAGGACGAACGAACCGGCCCCCGCGGATATCTTTGCTTCGGAACAAAACAAAACCCTGCAATCAAATAGATTGTCCCAAGGGCGCCATATTCTAGGAGCCCAAGTTATGCTATTGAAAATCCGTTCCTCTAGCAGTTCCGGTTTGAGCATTCCATTCCCTTTTTCAAACCCCTTCTTTTCATATAACAATCCCTGATAAAAGAGAGAACAATATCCATTTCAAAATATTTCTAACGGATTCCTTGGTTCGGACCGACAAAGTAATGGCACTTGATTATTATCAACCTGACTGCAATCTTTTTCTGTCGGTAAGGATTGCACCAGAGCACCTTCCACTTCTAATAGGCCATGAACTACAGATAGAGAAGAATCATTCTGAGCGAGTACATAAGAAGCGATCCACTTTTTTTCATCGGTTCCAGGGGAAGACCAAACATCTTGCGCAGCAGGTCCACCAGAAAAACTCAAAAGAGAAAGAAGTCTCATTAATCTCTTCATGCTCGTTCCAAGTTCGAAGTACCTTTTGGGCAAAGAAAAACCTGCTCCCTAACACGATTGCCTCTTTATATAGATAGATTTGATGGGGTTATTACTTATAAGTCTATTTTGTACAAGAGCCCCTCCTATAGAAAAAGGTCCCAGGATCCCGAGCCGATCTTACCTTGGCTCGCAAACCCCAAGTTTGTCTATGAAGAGCTAATCTAATTGTATTTTTTTCTATAATTGATTTCTTATGTGGAATACTAATGGATAGGGCCTCGTTGCTAAGTGCTACAAGATCTAGTGCACTGGACCTTGTGGTTATGGACCCGAATCCTTTAGTATGGAACATTGTCTTTTCCAAGTAAAAACCCCTAGTATATGAAAGAATAAAAAGGTGCTTTCGTTCTTGTGGAATAAGAAGCCCTCGTACCTTAATGAAAAGAAAATCATAATTTTTCGTTAGGTATTTGACCAAATAGGATCATCCAGTTCCTATAGAACCTAGCACTAAAATATCCGATAGGGCTAAGCGGAACCAAAAGGGTTTTCCATGAGATGGTAAATGAAAACGATTAGTCCCACACGAGGTCTAGGAATAAAATAAGTGATTGTCTGATAATGAGCAAGGAATATACGTCTTTCTGCTAAAGGGGATCTATTAAACTCATAATTCATTAGATCCTTGTTATCAATGCCAACTAGGTATCATAAGTAAATGGATCCCGGTTGTTCAATCCTTTGATAACCAAGGTCATTCTTTGCTAAAGAGAAATGATCACTATGAGTCAGACTCAATAGAATTGGATCCATTCCAAATATCGAGAATTAGGATTCTTGATCCCTCTCAATCTCTCTTTCAATTCGAGGATCCAGAAAGGTGTTTTCATAGTCATCTCCGAATATTTTCGATTTCATTTTTCTATGATATGTCTTTCTATATGAAAATTGGTTATTTACGATGTACGATGATCCCTGTTAAGCATCCATGGCTGAATGGTTAAAGCGCCCAACTCATAATTGGTAAATTTGCGGGTTCAATTCATGCTGGATGCATCGCGAACGGGAACGCTCCATAAGTCTATTGAACTTCTCTATCTATGGAATCTCATCCATCATCCATACATAACGAATTGGTATGGTATATTCATACCATAAAATAAGAACAATAAGAACTCGAATTCTTATCGATACTAGAACTCAGAGCATAGGAGGGAAAGTCGATTTATGGATGGAATCAAATACGCAGTATTTACAGAAAAAGTCTTCGTTTATTGGGAAAGAATCAATATACTTTTAATGTCGATTCGGGATTCACTAAGACAGAAATCAAGCATTGGGTCGAACTCTTCTTTGGTGTTAAGGTAGTAGCTGTGAATAGCCATCGACTACCTGGAAAGGGTAGAAGAATAGGACCTATTCTGGGACATACAATGCATTACAGACGTATGATCATTACCCTTCAACCGGGTTATTCTATTCCACTTCTAGATAGAGAAAAAAACTAAAGGAGAATACTTAATAATACGGCGAAACATTTATGCAAAACACCTATCCCTAGCACACGCAAGGGAACCATAGACAGGCAAGTGAAATCCAATCCACGAAATAATTTGATCCATGGACGGCACCATTGTGGTAAAGGTCGTAATTCCAGAGGAATCATTACCGCAAGGCATAGAGGGGGAGGTCATAAGCGCCTATACCGTAAAATCGATTTTAGACGGAATCAAAAAGACATATCGGGTAGAATCGTAACCATAGAATACGACCCTAATGAAAATGCATACATTTGTCTCATACACTATGGGGATGGTGAGAAGAGATATATTTTACATCCCAAAGGGGCTATAATTGGAGATACTATTGTTTCTGGTACAAAAGTCCCTATATCAATGGGAAATGCCCTACCTTTGAGTGCGGTTTGAACTATTGATTTACGTAATTGGAAGTAACCAATTAGGTTTACGACGAAACCTAGAAATTGATCACTGATCCAATTTGACTACCTCTACGGGATAGACCTCAACAGAAAACTGTTGAGTAACGGCAGCAAGTGATTGAGTTCAGTAGTTCCTCATAGAAAATTATTGACTCTAGAGATATGGTAATATGGAGAAAACAAAATTGTTTGAAGCACGCACAGAACCGGAAGCGCCCCTTGTTTAAAAGAGAGGAGGACGGGTTATTCACATTTAATTTGATGGTCAGAGGCAAATTGAAAGCTAAGCAATGGTAATTAAGACCCCCGGGGGAAAGTAGGGATGTCTCCTATGTTACCCATAATATGTGGAAGTATCGACGTAATTTCATAGAGTCATTCGATCTGACTGCTACATGAACAACATAAGCCAGATGACGGAACACGGAGACCTAGGATGTAGAAGATCATAACATGAGCGATTCGGCAGATTTGGATTCCTTTCCTATATACCCACTCATCTGGTACTTCATCATACGATTCATATAAGATCCATCTGTCTAGAGATCATCATATACATCTAGAAAGCCGTATGCTTTGGAAGAAGCTTGTACAGTTTGGGAAGGGGTTTTTGAGAGAAAATAAGAATCTACTTCAACCGATATGCCCTTAGGCACGGCCATGCATAACATAAAAATCACACGTGGAAGGGGTGGGCAATTAGCTAGAGCAGCAGGTGCTGTAGCGAAACTGATTGCAAAAGAGGGTAAATCGGCCACTTTAAGATTACCATCTGGGGAGGTCCATTTAGTATCCCAAAACTGCTTAGCAATAGTCGGACAAGTGGGTAATGTTGGGGTGAACCAAAAAAGTTTGGGTAGAGCCGAATCTAAGTGTTGGCTAGGGAAACGACCCGTAGTAAGAGGGGTAGTTATGAACCCTGTGGACCACCCCCATGGGGGCGGTGAAGGGAAAGCCCCCATTGGAAGAAAAAAAACCACATCCCCTTGGGGTTACCCTGCGCTTGGGAGAAGAACTAGGAAAAGGAAAAAATATAGCGATAGTTTTATTCTTCGTCGACGTAAGTAAATACGTAATTAGAAATATGGAAAATTGCATTTTTGGAATTTGCAATAATGCGATGGGAGAACGACGGGAATTGAACCCGCGCATGGTGGATTCACAATCCACCACCTTGATCCACTTGGCTACATCCGCCCCTTATCCAACTAAAGGATTTTTCTCTTTTTTCCATTCATCATTAGTCTATTTATTCTGACCTTTATACTTTGATCGAGATATTGGACATAGAATGCCACTCTTTAAAAAGAAAAAAAGGAGTAATCAGCTGTGACACGAAAAAACGAATCCTTTTGTAGCTCATCATTTATTGGCAAAAATAGAAAAGGTAAATATGAAGGAGGAGAAAGAAACAATAGTAACGTGGTCTCGGGCGTCTAGCATTCTACCCACAATGGTTGGCCATACAATCGCGATTCATAATGAAAAGGAACATATACCTATTTACATAACAAATCCTATGGTAGGTCGCAAATTGGGGGAATTCGTGCCTACTCGGCATTTCACGAGTTATGAAAATGCAAGAAAGGATACTAAATCTCGTCGTTAACTGAATTCAGAATCTTTCTATTCTGAATAAACAAAGAAATACCCAATATCTTGTTCGAACAAGATATTGGGTATTTATAGCTTTTATTTCTTCAAAAATTCCTATATGTTGAGAGAAAAACCTTATCCATTAAGAGATGGGACTTCAAGAGCAGCTAGGTCTAGAGGGAAGTTGTGAGCATTACGTTCGTGCATTACTTCCATACCAAGATTAGCGCGGTTGATGATATCAGCCCAAGTATTAATAACGCGACCTTGACTATCAACTACAGATTGGTTGAAATTGAAACCATTTAGGTTGAAAGCCATAGTACTAATACCTAAAGCAGTGAACCAGATTCCTACTACAGGCCAAGCAGCCAAGAAGAAGTATAAAGAACGAGAGCTGTTGAAACTAGCATATTGGAAGATTAATTGGCCGAAATAACCATGAGCAGCCACAATATTATAAGTCTCTTCCTCTTGACCAAATTTGTAACCCTCATTAGCAGATTCATTTTCAGTAGTTTCCCTGATCAAACTAGAGGTTACCAAGGAACCATGCATAGCACTGAATAAAGAACCGCCGAATACACCAGCTACACCTAACATGTGGAATGGATGCATAAGGATGTTGTGCTCTGCCTGGAATACAATCATAAAGTTGAAAGTACCCGAGATTCCTAAAGGCATACCATTAGAGAAGCTTCCTTGACCAATAGGGTAAATCAAGAAAACAGCAGTAGCAGCTGCAACAGGAGCTGAGTATGCAACGGCAATCCAAGGACGCATACCCAAACGGAAACTAAGTTCCCACTCATGACCCATATAACAAGCTACACCAAGTAAGAAGTGTAGAACAATTAGCTCATAAGGACCACCATTGTATAACCACTCATCAACAGATGCAGCTTCTCAAATTGGGTAAAAGTGCAATCCGATCGCTGCCGAAGTAGGAATAATAGCACCAGAGATAATATTGTTTCCATAAAGTAAAGAACCAGAAACAGGCTCACGAATACCATCAATATCTACTGGAGGAGCAGTGATGAAGGCGATAATAAATACAGAAGTTGCGGTCAATAAAGTAGGGATCATCAAAACACCGAACCATCCGATGTAAAGACGATTTTCAGTGCTAGTTATCCAGTTGCAGAAGCGACCCACAGGCTTGTACTTTTGCGTCTCTCTAAAATTGCAGTCATGGTAAGATCTTGGTTTATTCAAATTGCAAGGACTCCCAAACACACGTATTAACTAGAAATAATATATATAATAGAAGGCTTGTTATTTAACAGTATAACATAGACTATATACCAATGTCAACCAAATCAGCCCAAAGATTGGCTATCCATATAGCTAAATTAACCAAACCAAAAAAAATGTAAATGAAGTTAGTCCAAGTTAAAAACTAAGATTAGTCTTTTTTATTTTCCATATGGGTTGCCCGGGACTCGAACCCGGAACTGGTCGGATGGAGTAGATAATTCTTCTTTGTTACAATAGAGAAAATCTCTCCCCAAATCGTGCTTGCATTTTTCATTGCACACGACTTTCCCTATGTAGAAATAGTCTATTTCTATCCCAAAAAGGAAGTTCTACTAATTTTTTACTATTCGTAAATTCGTAAGTTGATTCGACTACTCTTTATTATAATAAAAGGAACATTTCAGCATGTAAATTATTAAAGTTTTCTCTTGATCATTTATCTACCCTTTCTTTTCTGTTTATTAGTTTTGCCTAATGATTAATTAAGAGGCTTCACCAGGTCGCTGATACGTATAATATCAAAATACCAAATACACTCACTGTGCGATCCACGGAAAGAAAAAAGGCTTGTTTTGGTGAACATCAAAGCAAAAACTAACACTTGTTCGGTAAAAAGTTCTTCTAAAAATGTCGAACCTAACCGTTGCATAAAAGTTCGTACCGTGCTTTTATGTTTACGAGCTAAAGTTCTAGCGCATGAAAGTCAAAGTATATACTTTAGTCGATATAAAGTCTGTTTTTTCGAAGATCCACTATGATAATGAAAAAGATTTCTACATATGCGACCAAATTGATCAAGAATATCCCAATCTGATAAATCTGTCCAAATGGGTTTACTAATAGGATGTCCCGATCCAGTACAAAATTGAGCTTTTGATAAGTATCCTATGAGGGCAGTAGCGGGAACTATGGTATCTAATTTTTTCATTCGAGTATCTATTAGAAATAAATTCTCCAGCATTTGATTCCTTACTAACAAACTACTTTTTGGTACACTTGAAAGGTACCTCATAAAATCGAAGCAAGAGTTTGCTAATTGGTTTAGATGGACCCTTCGGGGCTGAGTCCAAAAAGAGAATAAATATTGCCACAAATTGATAAGGTACCATTTCCATTTCTTGTTCAAAAAAGGAGTTCCTTTTGATGCAAGAATTGCCTTTCCTTGATATCGAACATAATGCATAAGAGGATCCATAAAGAACCATATAGTTTTTCAAAAAAAACCAGGGTACATTATCCCAATATGTTCCATCTTCCTAGAAAAGATGATTCGTTCTAGAAAAGTTCCAGAAGATGATAATGGTAAGCAAGAAGATTGTTTACAAAGAAACACCAAGAAAAATTCATATTCTGATACATAAGAATTATATAAGAATCGAAATAGTCTTTTATTTTCTTTTTTAAAAAGAAAAATAGATTTCATTGAAGTAATAAAACTGTTCCAATTTGAATAGTAGTTTAGAAAGAATCGCAATAAATGCAAAGACGGAACGTCTTGTATACGGTATTGAAGGAGTTGCACCAAGATTTCCAAATGAATAGGATAGGGTATTTCTATATGTGAAATAGAATCCAAATGCAAAAATTTGTCTTCTAAAATGGGAAACATTGAATGAATAGAGCGTAAATTCTGAAACTTTGGTATTTCTTTTTCTTTCGTACAAGATAATTCTCGTAGGGAGAATGGGATTTCTACAACGATCGAAAACCCCTCAGGTAGAATCTAGGAACAAAACTCAGAATAAAAACCCATTTTGTAATCCAACAATCGATCTTGGTTAGGATGATTAATCGAGTTAATCCAAAAATTCTGCTGATACATTCGAGTAATTAAACGTTTCACAAGTAGTGAACTAAATTTCTTGTTATTACAACTAACAATTTCCACAGGTTCGGAATCATTTAATCCATAATCATGGGCAAATGCATAAATATACTCCTGAAAGAGAAGTGGGTAGACAAAGTATTGTTGACAAGATTTATGTTTTTCTGAATGATAGGCATAAATATCTTTGCTGGCAGCATCTCAGTTCTTCGATTGAGACGGGGCGTTTGTACGTGCTCTTAAAGTTGTGCATGAAGCTGTAGACCAGCTCATCCCAGCTGCGAATGAATCCGCGTGGGAGGTTATTGAGCCATGCCCGTGCGGCGCCCTGCAGCTGTAGCTGCAAGCATTGCATGGCAGTACTTCGACTGCCTCCATGTAGCCTGACGGAGGAGATATGATCCTCCAGCCAGATCATGGGGTCCTGCAGACCATCAAATTTCGGGTTCTCTCATGGGAGTTTGAACCCTTTAGGCATTCGCTTTTGCCTGGTGGATCTGCTGAAGCATCTGGCGCCGTAGAGCTCCCCATCTTCTTCTTCCGAGTCAGTCGACCGAGCACGCCGTGCCCTTGACTTGTCGATCTTGCGCTGCGTGAGTTCGTCGCGTGCATCGTAGTCGCGATCGCCGCGGAGCGGCGGCGCCGAGACAAGTCGTGACTGTCATCGCTGGACGAGGGCGAGGAGTAGCGCTTTGCTAACGCTTTGCCCTTTTTTGGGTCTGGTACCGGTTCCTTGTCGAGGGCGGCCTCGATAATCCCCTGGCCCGTGATCGTAGATCGGTGCATGGTCGTTCGGGGATCTCCAGCTGGTGGCTGGTTATTGAGAAGGTACATGGTGGCTGCTGTCACCGCGGCCTGCGGTGTCCTGGGAACCACGTTGCCTCTCGTGTCGACTGTCATAGAGCCAAAGTCGAGGACTTTCGCGGCGTCTATGTGTTCTTGTTCGGTGAGGTGAGCCATCCGCGATTGCCTTTTCTTGGCGAGGTGCTCGTTGCCTCTTGAGGAGGATCCTCCATAGGAGGAGAGCCCAGCGCGACGAAGGCTCGACTCGTCCGCCACCTTTTTATGCGCCTCAAGTTGCGCGATTGCTTGTTTTTGGCGCTTGAATTCCTCTTTTAGGAGCCAGTGGTGGCCCATCAGCAGTTCCTGCAGGGACTCGAAGGGTAGAGGGGCACCTCGTAGGGCTTCGCGGCAGCGATCCCACTCTTGCTCGTTGAGCCTAATCACGACGCGTTCACCGGTTTGCTCGTTGATCATGCTAGGAGGTTCGACTGCTCCTCCGTTGCCACCACTACCGCCGTTGCCGGTGTTGGGTGGGTCGGTGCCATTGCCGGTGTTGTTTCCGCGATTGGGTGGATCGGTGCCGTTGCCGATGTTGCCGCCGTTACCGCGGTTGGCGGAGGTGTCGCCCGCGTTGATGATGGCGCACATGAAGTGATTTGGGAAGCTATTGCTTCCACAACTTTCAGATCCAGAGCCGTTGGTTCCATCTTCAGTGGCCAGATCGGTTAGATCGGAGTCGCGACTGCTGTCACTGACCATGTTCTCAACTGCCGCCGGAGCATTGAGCTCGCTGAGGGTGCCGATCAATGGAGGGAACCATGATGCTGGGGCATCGCCGGTGTCGTCGGCTGATCGGGCATGCGAAGCGTGCCCATCTAACCAACTTGGAAGCGGAAGCTCCCAATCGCTAGGCTGATTCCGTCGCCCACGGACTCGAAGGCCAGGCGAGTAGCCGGCGTGTGGACGGTGAAGTCGAAGATGCTGAAAAGCTGGCGAATCTCCGCTGTTGCAGAGTTGTAGATCGCATTTGATGGGGCCGAAGAAGCCGCAACATCAGCACTCCCAATTCCCACAGACGGCGCCAATTGACGAGGGTTTAACTCATCAATGCCCATTGTTATGGAGTTGGGTTTTGGAGAAGGAGGGAGCGCTGGAGACATCTATCGGCTAGCAAACAAGCACACAGGGGACAAAGCATTTACCCAGGTTCAGGCCTTATAGAGGTCCCTACTCCTGCTTGTCTGCTCGTGGAATTATTGAGGGAGTCGAAAGTTACAACGGTGCGCAGATGCAATCTGGCGAGGGTTTGTGGAAGCTAGGGTTGCGTGTCTCCTCCTCGCCGCCCCCTCCTAGCCCTTATATAGATAGGCTAGGTCTCAGGTAGCAGGTCGAGTCGGTTACAAGTGAGGGTTTTCCCTTTCAAACTTTCTATCTTCAGCTTACTCTTGATCTTCAAGCAATCGAGAGTCCGCGGGTTACTCGAGTCCTTCTATCTGGGCCTTGGCGACACCGTGGTCCTATACGTATGTGGACCGTATATACCAAGTTCGAGTACCTGCAGGGTATACCCATGTCAGTGCCTAGCTCCTCCCTGAGTTCCATGCGGCGGACACCACCGTTGAATGCATCAATCGCGCGGTCTTCCGAGATGTTCTCCGTGGAGTTCTTGATGATGGACCACCTTTGGATGTAAGAGCGCAGCGATTCGCCAGATCTTTGCTGGCAGCATCTCAGTTCTTCCATTGAGGCTGGGCGTTTGTACGTGCCCTTAAAGTTGCGCACGAAAGTTGTAGACCAGCTCATCCCAGCTGCGAATGGATCCGCGTGGGAGGTTATTGAGCCATGCCCGGGCGGCGCCCTGCAGCTGTAGCTGCAAGCATTGCAAGGCAGTACTTCGACTGCCTCCATGTAGCCTGACAGAGGAGATATGATCCTCCAGCCAGATCTTGGGGTCCTATAGACCTTCAAATTTCGGGTTCTCCGATGGGAGTTTGAACCCTTTAGGCATTCGCTTTTGCCTGATGGATCTGCTGAAGCATCTGGTGCCGTAGAGCTCCCCATCTTCTTCTTCCGAGTCAGTCGACCGAGCACGTCATGCCCTTGACTTGTCGATCTTGCGCTGCGTGAGTTCGTCGCGTGCATCATAGTCACGATCGTGTCGCCATGAGCGGCGGCGCCGAGACAGGTCGTGACTGTCATCGCTGGATGAGGGCGAGGAGTAGCGCTTTGCTAACGCTTTGCCCTTTTTTGGGTCTGGTACCGGTTCCTTGTCGAGGGCGGCCTTGATTAGCCCTAGGCCCGCGATCGTAGATTGGTGCATCGCCGTTCGGGGATCTCCAGCTGGTGGCTGGTTATTGAGAAGGTACATGGTGGCCGCTGTCACCGCGGCCTGTGGTGTCCTGGGAACCACGTTGCCTCTCGTGTCGACTGTCATAGAGCCGAAGTCGAGGACTTTTGTGGCGTCTATGCGTTCTTGTTCAGTGAGGTGAGCCATCCGCGATTGCCTTTTCTTGGCGAGGTGCTCGTTGCCTCTTGAGGAGGATCCTCCGTAGGAGGAGAGCCCAGCGCGACGAAGGCTCGACTCGTCCGCCGCCTTTTTATGCGCCTCAAGTTGCGCGATTGCTTGTTTTTGGCGCTTGAATTCCTCTTTTAGGAGCCAGTGGTAGCCCATCAGCAGTTCCTGCGGGGACCCGAAGGGTAGAGGTGCACCTCGTAGGGCTTCGCGGCAGCGATCCCACTCTTGCTCGTTGAGCCTGATCACGACGCGTTCGCCGGTTTGCTCCTTGATCATGCTAGGAGGTTCGACTGCTCCTCTGTTTCCACCGCTACTGTCGTTGCCGGCGTTGGGTGGGTCGGTACCGTTGTCGATGTTGTTGCCGCGATTGGGTGGATCGGTGCCGTTGCCGGTGTAGATGACGGCGCACATGAAGTGATTTGGGAAGCTGTTGCTTCCACAACTTTCAGATCCGGAACCGTAGGTTCCATCTTCAATGGCCAGATCGCTTAGATCGGGGTCGCGACTGCTGTCGCTGACCATGTTCCGAACTGCCGCCGGAGCATTGAGCTCATTGAGGGTGCTGATCGATGGAGGGAACCATGATGCTGGGGCAATCGCCGGTGCCGTCGGCTGATCGGGCAAGCGAAGCGTGCCCATCTAACCAACTTGGAAGCGGAAGCTCCCAATCGCCAGGCTGATTCCATCGCCCACGGACTCGAAGGCCGGGCAAGTAGCCGGCGTGTGGACGGTGAAGTCGAAGGCACCGAAAAGCTGGCGAATCTCCGCTGTTGCAGAGTTGTAGATCGCATTTGATGGGGCCGAAGAAGCCGCAACATCAGCACTCCCAATTCCCATAGACGGCGCCAATTGACGAGGTTTTAACTCATCAATGCCCATTGTTATGGACTTGGGTTTTGGAGAAGGAGGGAGCGCTGGAGACATCTATCGGCTAGCAAACAAGCACACAGGGGACAAAGGATTTACCCAGGTTCAGGCCTCGTAGAGGTCCCTACTCCTGCTTGTCTGCTCGTGGAATTACTGAGGGAGTCGAAAGTTACAACGGTGCGCAGATGCAATCTGGCGAGGGTTTGTGGAAGCTAGGGTTGCATGTATCCTCCTCGCCGCCCCCTCCTAGCCCTTATATATATAGGCTAGGTCTCGGGTAGCAGGTCGAGTCGGTTACAAGTTAGGGTTTTCCCTTTCAGAGTTTCTATCTTCAGCTTACTCTTGATCTTCAAGCAATCGAGAGTCCGCAGGTTACTCGAGTACTTCTATCTGGGCCTTGGCGACACCGTGGGCCTATACGTATTTGGACCGTATATACCAAGTTCGAGTACCTGCAGGGTGTACCCATGTCAGGAATTGACGAGGGTTTAACTCATCAATGCCCATTGTTATGGACTTGGGTTTTGGAGAAGGAGGGAGCGCTGGAGACATCTATCGGCTAGCAAACAAGAACACAGGGGACAAAGGATTTACCCAGGTTCAGGCCTCGTAGAGGTCCCTACTCCTGCTTGTCTGCTCGTCGAATTATTGAGGGAGTCGAAAGTTACAACAGTGTGCAGATGCAATCTGGCGAGGGTTTGTGGAAGCTAGGGTTGCGTGCCTCCTCCTCGCTGCCCCCTCCTAGCCCTTATATAGATAGGCTAGGTCTCGGGTAGCAGGTCGAGTCGGTTACAAGTTAGGGTTTTCCCTTTCAAACTTTCTATCTTCAGCTTACTCTTGATCTTCAAGCAATCGAGAGTTCGCAGGTTACTCGAGTCCTTCTATCTGGGCCTTGGCGACACCGTGTGCCTATACGTATTTGGACCGTATATACCAAGTTCGAGTACCTGCAGGGTATACCCATGTCAGTAGCCCCCGAGTGTCTAGTGGAATCGCAGGTTCGACTGGAGACTTTTTTGAAGTCTTCGAGTGCTGAATGAGCACATTTTCATTGCTTTTATTTATGTCATAGGGATTGTTGATATACGTTCGATATAACAAGTATCGGTATCGATTAAGCACCTTAGGGTGAAACAACGCATAATCTACTCAAATTGAGTCCCGGACTCGAATCCGGAAAAATCTTTGGTGTAATTCGACTCAGGCCACGGAGGTCTTACAGGAGTCGAATTCCAGTTATATGGGTGTGAGCACTTGACGCGTCCGTCAAGGCATGTTCATCGTGCTTGTAGGCACGGATATGTTTCTGGTAGTGCGCAGTTAAATGCGTTGCCAGGCCTTATTCAGGTCTTACCTTCATGCCATAGGCGCGGCATCTGAATTTTATCATCGCGGAGACGATTCGGGCGTCCCAGGAGACGTAGTCTCTTTGTAGGGAAAATTTGTGAGGCGGTGTCGCCAAAGGTTGTGAGTGGGGATGTCATCAATACACAGTTTTTGTGCAAATAATCATAGGGTGCGCGACCAGCGCTCCCTATGGGAGTAGCCCCCGAGTGCCTGGTTGAGTCGAAGACTCAGGCAGGGACTAAAAAACTTTTGCGACTGTTGTCGTCTTTTTGCTTACTTGTTTCAGTCGAATTTGTTTCCAGCGCTCCCTATGGGAGTAACCCATGTCCATAATCGAACTGTGTTTCAAGTGGTTGGGTTTGCTTTTGTGATTGTCCATGTTCCTGCAATAAGAAAATAAAAAGTAGTAGGGTGCATGGCCAGCGCTCCCTATGGGAGTAGCCCCCGAGTGCTTGGTGGAGTCAAAGACTCCAGCAAGGACTAAAAATAGTCGAAGTTTTCCACTGCGTAGCCTTGGTGACGTCAGTGTTGACGCTTGTATGATCTTAGTTGCCCGCGTGGCGGTTTGTGAGACGTGACGGTGGGTCCCACTTTCTGACTTTGATTTGACTGGGCGTGCGTAATCTTATTTTTAACTGCGCCTCCTTGATTTCCGCGTGTAATGGTAGTAGTGGGGGGGACGGTTTGCACTTCCTCTTCTCCACGTGTCCAACGCGATGCGCGCCACGCGTCTAATAGGGTTTTTGTCAACCATTGGATTGCATCTTCCAGGGGTTAAATAGCGGCGCTGCGGTGGTAATTTTTCATCTGCACTTTTTCGTCCTTGCTGCCATTGCCATTGCTGCTGTTCTTCTGCTTTCCTGCGCTCGTCTCCTTCACAGCGCTGGACCACCTCCATTCGTTTCCAAGCTACTTTCTGCGCTCTCATCGCCGCCGCGCAATGGGGAAAAAGAAAGGAGGTGCTAGCGCTGATTCCGCGGCCACCGTCGCTAGGACAAAGAAGAAGGGTGTCTCCACTGCTGCGGGCACCAATGCCGCCGGCGGCGGGAAGAAGAAGGTCGCGGGCACCCGCGTGACCAATAGCGCATGGCGCCCCTCTATCATCAAGGCGTCGGATCTCCGTCTTCTTCGCCAAGATGGAGTTATCTCTACGGCAGTTGCCGATGCGCGTGCCCCTAGCGGTGAGACCATTCTTGTGCCTCCCGCTGGTTTTCGAGTGATGTTTCTTGCATTCGTCATCCGTGGTCTCTCCTTGCCTCTCTACCCCTTTCTTAGGGGTCTTCTTTGCTTCTACGGGCTCTAGCTCCATCAGCTGTCCCCAAATTCGATTCTCCACATCACCTGTTTCATTACTCTTTGCGAGTGCTGGCTCAGAATCGAGCCACACTTTGGTCTTTTCAAGCGCCTGTTTAAATTGAAGCGTCAGTCCGCCTCTGGCTCTTTAGTTTACGACGTAGGTGGTTGCGGTATCCATGTCGACCCATCCGCCACCTACTTCGACATCAAGCTTACCAAGTCCGTCCAGGGATGGAGGGACAAATGGTTCTATGTTCGCGACCAGAAGGCCAAGGACGAGCACTTTGGACTCGCGCCTTTCGATCCCGCGACTCCCTGCAAGAAGATGCGTTCTTGGAAGAACGTGATCATGCCCTCTGAACTCGCGGAGATAGACGTGCTATATCAACGCGTCTGCGACCTCGAGAGTCGCATAGGCGCAGAAGAGGGAGGTTGCGCCCTTGTCAGGACTTGGCTGCGTCGTCGCGTCCAGGCTCTCCAGGCCAGGGTCCATCCCATGTTTCAATGGGGTGGCGCTGATGATGCCACTCGCGTGTCTACTGATGGCATGTCCGCGAGTGAGGTAGATAAGAGGGTGCAACTGGTCACGAAGTACACCCTCAAGGATGTGCTTCCGAACGAGCCAGTCGTTCCTCCTTTCGATGCTTCGAATCCTCCTCCTGAGGTATAGTTGTGCTACGCAGTAGCTTATTTTCGCGATTGCGTTTTCTGTTGCTTACCTGTTATGTTTGCTGATCTTCACTGTTTGTATGCAGGATTGGCCGGTGTTGCCTTGTATGCCTCCCCTCCCTAAGGGGATTATTCCTCGTGAAGCTTTGGAAGAGGACGAGTCTGAGTCAACTATCCCTTCTGATGTTCAAGAGGAAGCCCCCGAGTCCGAGAGCCCGGATACTCGCAAGCGTTCGCGTAGCAGGGACTCCGACGCGTCAACTCCTTCAACTCCAGGAGGCGCGGCTATTGGCGCGGAGTCTCCAATTCCAGCTGTTCTTGTGAGGGCTGTGGCACCGTCTTCTCGCAAGAAGATGCGATTGCACAAGGAGTCTTCGTCAGAATCGGCGGCTGCCACGTTTGATCTTGACAACTTTAACTGGTAAGTTTGCTGGGTCATTCATTCTTTTCTGTTTTCTTCTTGTTGGTTTTGCCACAGGTTTGCCCTTTTCTCATTGTGGACTTTGTCTTGTAGTCAAGAGGCGTCGTCATCTTCTGGCGACGTCGAATTTTTGAAGGAATCGGGAGTCGCGACTTCAAGGGCCAAGGTAGAGGTCGAGCGCGCTCCTTCTCCTCCGGTGGCGGCCCACTCCGGGCACAATTCTTCGAGCTCTCCTCATGTAGGGGAGCATCGAGTAGTTGCTCGGATGACGGTTCAGCAAACTTCTTCGGAGTCGCTGGAGGACCATGTAAGTATATCTTTCCTTCTTTTTTAATGTGGTAGTCAACGCCTTCTGCTGCCCTCTACTGACTCCTTGTTTTGTGCGACAACTCCTTGTAAAGGAAGCCGCGTAGGTGGCGGAGCGGGTGATGGCGATGGGTCGCTAGCATGCGATGCTGGAGACGCGCCACCGCGTGGTCGACAGTGAGTGTTCTATACTTATTCTTTTCGTCTTCTCTCTGTTTTGGTATAATCGACTGATAGCCAATTATTGACTGCCATGTAGCTGAGCATAACGCTTTACTGCGCGACGTCGCCACGTTGGAGAAGACACTAGCCACAGCTGTGAAGGGGCGCAACGAGGCAATCGCGGCTCGTGATGATGCCCAGAAGCGCGAAGAGGATCTGCATGCCTCCTTTGCGACCAGGGAGAAGTTGTTCGAAGAGCAACTGTTCTCAGTCGCCAAGGCCCTCTCAGGTACCTTTACTGGTAGATATTTTATTGATGTTCTTCTCTGCATCTGGAGTGCTGGTGGCACTAGAAGTTTGATCCATGTGTGTATTTTGGTGTAGATGCTGGCGACTTGAGTTTTGATCTGCAAGCCCTTTGTCGCGATGACGCTCTGGCGGGCGCGGTGTCTGTGGTCGAGGATCGTAGCGCCGCTGTCCAAAATACGTTGTCCAAGGCCAAGGTTACCCTGAGTCGCCTCCGGGAGGAGTTGATGCCGAAGGCGGAGCTGGTTGACAATGTGGAAGAGCTGGTGGAGTCGCTCGCTGGGGGTGTGCCTGCCACGTACAAGAACTCCCTCCGCGCAGCTGGCGCGACCATGTCACTTGCCATGGTGAAAGTCCACGGAGTCGAAGTAGATCCTTCTGCGGTGTCGAAGACGATGCCTATTGGCGCGGATGGTCAGCAGGTAGTATTCGCTCCCTTTGCGACTGCCTGTGCTAAATATGGCCATTCCTTGATAAATACGGTTGCAAGTATTCGGAGGATCTCCAACGTTCGAAGAAGGCCGCGAAAGCTTCGGCCTCAGGGGCCGGCGGAAAGTCAGTGGCATCTGATACTGCCACGGACTTGATGAAGCCCCCGAGGCCATCGAAGTCGAAGAAGCCAGCTGCTTCGTAGTTAGTTTCTTGTAATAGTTGATGAATTGCCCTTTTGATTGGAGAACATGCCTGTTGGCGAGTGTGTTTGTGGATACTTTATGCTAATCCTGAATGCATCTGTTACTTTTGACTTTTGAGTTGGTCGCCTTATTTGCCTTTGGCTTGATTTTTGGTAGGGTACATCAAGTGGTCCTGTGGGGGGAACCCTGTACTCGCCATCTCTTGAGGATACAATGGCACCACCATGCTCCAGGGTAAAGGAGTTGTCCTTGCTTTCGCGACTTCGTGATCGCGTTAAGCAACTGGAGCGTGCGTTGCCCGTGATCCGCGGTAGCACGGACGTGTGGAAGTCAAAGGCTGAAAAAGCCGCCGCCCGCGAGCAATATCTGCTTGGCGAGGTGACATAGCTGGGCGACCAGTTTAAGTGTTAGTTTGCTCATCCTCGTCTTTTCCTTTGTAGTTAATCGCAATGGTACGTTGTACTCATGATGTTGATGTTGCTTCGTGTAGTTGTTAGCGCACGCCATCCGCAGGAGGAGAGGGATAGGATTGCCATCCGCCTTCATGATCTCACCTAGGAGCACCTTCAGGAGAGTGGATACTTCTAGGTAGATCATGATCGTGCAACTGCATTGGCGACCCTGCAGGATCGCGCCTCGCGAGTGCTGCTCTTTCTGAAGAAGTCACAGTCGTGTTTGAAGAACATCTATCGGGCGATGTTCCTGCTGGATGATATTCCATCAAGCCTGCTGGCTCTCCTGACCAAATTTCAAGATATGTCCGCGGTTCGTGAGTGCGTGAGGTAGCAGTTGGTGGCTGGTGTCAAGGCTGCCCTCTCCATGGTGCGTTTGCACAGGCCTGACGTGGATGTCTCCGCCATTGCCTCTGGGCCACCGATGCCACCAGTAGGATCTTCCTAGAACATGGTGCCGCACTATCAGGCGGTGGACCGTCCAGCCGAGGAGATCGTCGACTTCTTCGAGGAACAGACTAATGTTCTTTGGTTGCAAGGGTAGCCAAATATGTATCCTGCACATAAGTGTACTAGTGTTGTAAAGCTATTATATATATTTGTAGATAATTTATTGTTGAATGTGTACAAATAGCTTTGTAAGCGTGGGGTGTGTTGCACTTATGCGAGTCCTTTTCGTTAGCCTGGCCATCTTTGTATCTCGTTCCCTTGTCAACCTATCAGGTGCGTTGCAGCTGGGTTGATTTTGTGTTAAGGGGTTCGATTGATGTGCCAGTTACTCAGGATGTCGCGTTTTTGTTCGAAGAACATATGTGTATAGGGTGGCGTAGCCCCTGAATATGAAAATTTACAAAGTAAAGGAGGGCACAGAGTTTTGGGGCACTTAGCTTTTATTTATTCGAAGAATAGTACAAGGTACAAAGTGTGGCTAAGTAGCCTTGGCTGAATAGCCTTATTTGCGATGTAAAAGTAAAGAAAAAACGACTAAGGGTAGAAGCGTCGCAGTTGTGCGACGTTCCAAGGGTTGGAGTGTGTGACTCCTGTCTCTAAATCTTGAAGGCGATAGACGCCACCTGGGATTACTTCTGTAATCACGTACGATCCTTCCTAGGGGAATTTGAGCTTAAGATGCCCCTGCTGCTTCAGTCGCAGGACCAGGTCACCTTTGAAGGATGCGGTGAAGCCTTCTTTGTGGTAGTTCTTGAGTTCTGCTGGTAGATTGTGGATCTTGCTGCGGCGATTTCTCTTGCCTCGTCGAGGAGATCGATGGAGTCTTCGAGTGCAAGAGATGACTCTTGTTCGCTATAAGCGACTACACGCGACGCCTTGTATCGCACTTCGGCGGATAGTACTGCTTCTGCTCCGTGCACTATAAAGAATGTTGTGTAGGCCGTGGTGCTGTTTGGAGTTGTTCGTAGACTCCAGAGTACGGATTGGAGCTCATCTGGCCAACAACCTATGGCTTGCTCGAGTGGTCGAAGGAGTCGCTTCTTGATGCCGCTGTAGACGAGCCCGTTTGCTTTTTCCACCTGACCGTTGGTCTGTGGATGCGCGACTGAGGCGTAACTGATGTTGATCCCCAGGTTTCCGTAGAATTCTTGGAACTCCTTGGATGTGAAGTTCGTCCCGTTGTCAGTGATGATGCTGTGCGGCACGCCGAAGCGGTAGACAATGGATTCGAAGAACTTGACCGCGCTATGCCCTGATTGCTTGGTCACTGGCATGGCCTCGATCCATTTGGTGAACTTGTCTACTACGACCAAGAGGTAGACGTAGCCTCCTTGCGAGGACCTTGGGAGCTTGCCCACCATGTCAAGCCCCCATTGTGCGAAGGGCCAGGCTAATGGAATGGGCCGTAGTTCTGCGCCTGGTGCATGTGGCTTGTCCGCGAATCGCTGACAAGCGTTGCACTTTTGGACTATGTCCTTGGCGTCGCGCATGGCCGTGGGCCAGTAAAATCCAGCTCGTAGAGCTTTGGCAACGAGGGCGCGATTGCCGGCGTGGTGCCCGCAGGTCCCTTCATGGATGTCGAGGAGGACTGCTCTTCCATCGGCTAGGGAGACGCATCGTTGTAACACGCCTGTGATGCTGCGTTTATACAGTTCGTCGTTGATAACGGCGAATGCCTTGGAGCGTCGTGCGATGTGTCTTGCATCTGTCGGGTCGTCCGGTAGGCGCTTGCTGAGGAGGTACGTAATGTACGGCTGCATCCAGGATTGTTCGATCATCATGACGCTCATTGGTCCCTCGAGTCCTGTGTCGAGCTCCAAGTCATCGAGTGTCATTGGCTCATTGGGTGGCGTAGCCCCCGAGTCCTTTGCTGCGCTTGTTTTCTTCTCTGTGGCCTTTGGCTTGATGGAGCGTTCGCATATGTGCTCGAGAAATACCCCAGGTGGTATGGGTGCGCAGGTGGAGCCTATGTTGGCGAGTGCGTCTGCCTCCTCATTGCTTTCGCGACCTATGTGTCGCAACTCGCAACCATCGAAGTCTCCTTCGAGTGTGTCGTAGAGGTCACGGTATGCGATCATGTTGCCATTCAGTGCGTCGCACTCGTGCATTGTTTGGTTGACGACCAGCTTGGAGTCGCCATATATGATTAGCCTCTTTGCGCCGCAGGCTTTTGCCATCCTCATCCCGTGCAACAGGGCCTCGTATTCAGCCTCGTTGTTTGAGGCTGTGAACTGCATTCGCAGGATGTATTTCAGCTTGTCCCCTTGAGGTGATGTCAGTATGACACCTGCTCCTGGTCCATCTTTCCTCTTGGACCCATCGAAGTGCATTGTCCAGAGGTAGGACATATCTGGCTTGTCCGGGAGTTGGTTTTCCATCCAATGCACGAGGAAGTCAGGGAGAACTTGCGACTTGATTGCATCGCGCTTTTCGTATGTGATGTCTCGTGGAGACAGTTCGATTCCCCAAAGCGTAACTCGTCCCGTGGCGTCAGGGTTATTGAGGATATGTCCCAATGGGGCGTCGTTGACTACCACGATTGGGTGTTCCTAGAAGTAATGGCGCAGTCGCCGGGCGGTCATGAAGACGTCGTACGCCAGCTTCTGGTAGTGCGGGTACCGCTGTTTTGTTGGCGTGAGGACCTCGCTGAGGTAGTATACCGGGCGTTGTACGCCGTGGACCTTGTTTTCCAAGGCCCGCTCGACGATGAGCATTGTGCTAACCACTTGGTTGGTAGTGGAGATGTACAGCAGCAGTGGTTCCCTTTCTCGTGGAGTCACCAATACTGGCGAGGTGGATAGCAGGCGCTTGAGGTCTTCGAATGCTTCTTGCGCTTCATTGGTCCACTCGAATTTGTCAGCTTTGCGGAGGAGCTGATAGAAGGGCAGCGCCTTTTATCCCATTCGACTGATAAATCGACTGAGGGCCGCGATTCGTCCAGCTAGTTGCTGGACGCCTCTTATGTTCTTTGGCTTCTCCATGGCCAGTATGGCCTTTATCTTTTTCGGGTTTACCTCAATCCCTCTCGCGGAGATGAGATACCCGAGCAGCTGCCCAGATGGTACACCGAAGGCGCATTTGTCCGGATTGATCTTTATCCGGTAACGATCAAGATTGGCGAAGGCTTCGCGCAAGTCGTCGATTAGAGAGGCTTCTTCCTTGGTTTTGATTACTATGTCGTCGACATAGACTTGGATGTTGCGACCCAGTTGCTCCTTGAGGCAAGCCTGCATGCACCGCTGGTATGTGGCTCCAGTCGAAGGAGAGGTCAGGTGAGCTTGGCCTACTCAGGAGGGGCAGACTGTTGTCTGTCGTTTCCTTCAATCACGCGAGCTCCTCCTGCATGCCGAAGGACTGGGAGATTCTGTTGAATTCCCTGTCACAACTGTCAAATCGCTCGAAGCTCCCGTTGATCGTGATGACGCCGTTGGGACCTAGCATTTTCATCTGCAGGTAGGCGTAGTGGGGTACCGCCATGAACCTAGCGAACGCGACGCGTCCGAGGATGCAGTGGTATTATGAGGGCCAGTCGATGCGCTCGCGCCGAAAGTTCCTTGGCGTGCCGAATATGACGTCGAGGTTGATTTTGCCCAGGGAGTATACGCCTTTCCCTGGGACGATGCCGTGGAACATCGTGTCCGATGCCTCCAAGCAGGTTAGAGGGATCCTCATTGCTCGCAAGGTACTCGCGAATATGAGGTTGATGCCGCTTCCGCCATCCATGAAGACGCGACTCATGTCGAAGCCTCCAATTTGCACCTCGAGTACGAGGACCTGGGCGAGGTACTTGAGGCGGGTGGTCGCGTTTGTCGAAGGTAATGCACGACTCACTGCCACTGAGGTACTCAGTGGTGGATGGTGGCGAGTGCGTGGCCAAGTTGACTTGGCAAGTGATGGCCTTCTGCACCCTATTGGAGGGGCGCCCCTTTTGGATCATCATGGTACCCATGGCCCGTGGGTACGGTTTGCCTCCGTGGTGCTGGTCCGGTGCAGCTCCGTTCGAGGGTGGCCCAGGTGGTGGTGGTGCGCCATGTGCCACGGCGCCTGGAGCGGCTCCGTAGCCTCTTTCGACTGCATTGCGGTTCATAAGAACCAATCCCTCGTGTAGCTTGAGGAACTCGCGGCAGTCCTTGAGGAGGTGGCTGGACTTTCTCTTGCCATCATGCTTTTCGATGTAGAAGTGTACTGTGCATGGCCCGGATAGTTTGTCCTCGATGGAGGTCACGGGTGCTTCATCGCGAGTGCGGCGTTGCCACACTTGCGTGGTTTTCCCGGAGTCGCGGTATCCGCCGCTGCGGTATCCGCTGTTGCGGTTATCGTCGCGTCTATCGGCGTAGACGGCTGCGACCATGTTGACGTCATCGCTATCATCGTAGACGCGCATGCGACGCTTACTCCGGCGGTTGCGTCTTCGTTCGAGTTCTGCCTCCTCGTCAGAGTGAACGCGATTCTTCACCGAATCTTCTCCATCGGCCCACCGATTCGCGATCTCCATCAGGTGGTCGATGGTCTGGGGCTTTGAGCGGCCTAGCTCCTCCCTGAGTTCCATGCGGCGGACACCACCTTTGAATGCATCAATCGCGCGGTCTTTCGAGATGTTCTCCGCGGAGTTCTTGATGATGGACCACCTTTGGATGTAAGAGCGCAGCGATTCGCCAGATCTTTGCTGGCAGCATCTCAGTTCTTCGATTGAGGCGTTTATGCGTGCCCTTAAAGTTGCCGCGGTTGTAGACCAGCTCATCCCAGCTGCGAATGGATCCGCGTGGGAGGTTATTGACCATGCCCAGCGACGCCCTGTATGTAGCATTGCACGCCTCAACTATTTGAGGAGATATGATCCTCTAGCCAGATCTTGGGGTCCTGCATACCGTCAAATTTCGAGTTCTCCGATGGGAGTTTGAACCTTTTAGGCATTCGCTTTTGCCTGATGGATCTGCTAAAGCATCTGGCGCCGCAGAGCTCCCCACCTTTTTCTTCCGAGTCAGTCGACCGAGCACGTCGTGCCCTTGACTTGTCGATCTTGCGCTGCGTGAGTTTGTCGTGTGCATCATAGTCGCGATCGTGTCGCCGTGAGCGGCAGCGCCGAGACAGGTCGTGACTGTCATCGCTGGACGAGGGCGAGGAGTAGCGCTTTGCTAACGTTTTGCCCTTTTTTGGTTCTGGTACCGGTTCCTTGTCGAGGGCGGCCTCGATTAGCCCCAGGCCCACGATCTTAGATCGGTGCATGGCCATTCGGGGATCTCCAGCTGGTGGCTGGTTATTGAGAAGGTACATGGTGGCCGCTGTCACCGCGGCCTGCGGTGTCCTGGGAACCACGTTGCCTCTTGTGTCGACTATCATAGAGCCGAAGTCGAGGACTTTCACGGCGTCTATGTGTTCTTGTTCGGTGAGGTGAGCCATCCGCGATTGCCTTTTCTTGGCGAGGTGCTCGTTGCCTCTTGAGGAGGATCCTCCATAGGAGGAGAGCCCAGCGCGACGAAGGCTCGACTCGTCCATCGCCTTTTTACGCGCCTCAAGTTGTGCGATTGCTTGTTTTTGGCGCTTGAATTCCTCTTTTAGGAGCCAGTGGTAGCCCATCAGCAGTTCCTGCGGGGACCCGAAGGGTAGAGGTGCACCTCGTAGGGCTTCGCGGCAGCAATCCCACTCTTGCTCGTTGAGCCTGATCATGACGCGTTCGCCGGTTTGCTCGTTGATCATTCTAGGAGGTTCAAGTGCTCCTCTATTGCCACCGCTACCGCTGTTGCCGGCGTTGGGTGGGTCGGTGCCGTTGCCGGTGTTGTTGCCGCGATTGGGTGGATCGGTGTCGTTGCCGGTGTTGCCGTCGTTACCGCGGTTGGCGGAGGTGTCGCCCGCGTTGATGACGGCGCACATGAAGTGATTTGGGAAGCTGTTGCTTCCACAACTTTCAGATCCGGAATCGTAGGTTCCATCTTTAGTGGCCAGATCGCTTAGATCGGAGTCACGAGTGCTGTTGCTGACCATGTTCCCAACTGCCGCCGGAGCATTGAGCTCGCTGAGGGTGCCGATCGATGGAGGGAACCATGATGCTGGGGCAATCGCCGGTGCTGTCGGCTGATCAGGCATGCGAAGCGTGCCTATCTGACCAACTTGGAAGCGGAAGCTCCCAATTGACAGGCTGATTCCGTCGCCCACGGACTCGAAGGCGGCGGTAGGCGTGGTGGACGGTGAAGTCGAATGCGCCGAAAAGCTGGCGAATCTCCACTGTTGCAGAGTTGTAGATCGCATTTGATGGGGCCAAAGAAGCCGCAACATCAGCACTCCCAATTCCCACAGACGGCGCCAATTGACGAGGGTTTAACTCATCAATGCCCATTGTTATGGACTTGGGTTTTGGAGAAGGAGGGAGAGCTAGAGACATCTATCGGCTAGCAAACAAGCACATAGGGGACAAAGGATTTACCCAGGTTCAGGCCTTGTAGAGGTCCCTACTCCTGCTTGTCTACCCGTGGAATTATTGAGGGAGTCGAAAGTTACAACGGTGCGTAGATGCAATCTGGCGAGGGTTTGTGGAAGCTAGGGTTGCGTGTCTCCTCCTCGCCGCCCCCTCCTAGCCCTTATATAGATAGGCTAGGTTTCGGGTAGCAGGTCAAGTTGGTTACAAGTTAGGGTTTTCCCTTTCAAACTTTCTATCTTCAGCTTACTCTTGATCTTCAAGCAATCGAGAGTCCGTAGGTTACTCGAGTCCTTCTATCTGGGCCTTGGCGACACTGTGGGCCTATACGTATTTGGACCGTATATACCAAGTTCGAGTACCTGCAGGGTATACCCATGTCAGAGGGTAATTCTGTTTTGAAGCAAATAATACCTCGCTCAAATAATACACTGGCCTTTGCACCGACTTTCCTTCTTCTTCGCGCTCCACTATAATTACTACACTTACGACTCAGTTGGTCGTGGCTACATAGAGCAACATTGGCTCCTTGGGTAGTGGTGCGGCTAGGATTGGTGCGGTAGACAACATCTTTTTCAATTCTCGAAACGCGCTATCCGCTTGTGGTGTCCATGTGAATTTGTCTGCCTTTTTCATTAACTGGTAGAGGGGCAAGGCCTTCTCTCCTAGCCGGCATATGAACTGACTTAACGATGCCAGGCAACCAGTGAACTTCTGCACATCGTTAAGGAATTTTGGCAATTCCATTCTCTCTATGGCCCGGGTTTTCGTTGGGTTAGCTTCAATACCTCGGCTAGACACTAGAAAACCAAGCAACTTTCCTGCAGGCACACCAAAAGTGCATTTTTCCGGGTTAAGCTTCATTCGGAACCGTCTCAAGTTCGCGAATGTCTGTTGGATGTCATCAAGGAGCGTATTGCTTTCCTTAGTTTTTATCACCAAATCGTCCACATAAACTTGCACGTTTCGACCTATTTGGTCATGTAAATATTTTTGCATGCATCGCTAGTACGTTGCTCCAGCATTACGTAACCCAAACGGCATAGTGCGATAGCAATAAGCCCCGTACGGGGTAATAAATGCAGTTTTTATTTGATCATCCGAGTTTAGGGGTATCTGGTGGAAACCAGAATACGCATCAATGAATGATAACAGTTCACATCCGGATGTTAAGTCTATGACTTGATCTATTCTAGGGAGTGGGAATGGATCTTTAGGACACGCCTTATTCAGGTTCGTGTAATCAATGCACATGCGCGATACCACGACAACGTTCGGATCATCCTTCTTCTTTTCCACAAGCACCATATTAGAGAGCCAATCCGGATAGAGTACCTCCATGATAAACCCGGCTGCAAGGAGCCTAGCTATCTCATCCCCAATGACTTTTCTTCTGTCCTCAGCGAAACACCGGAGAGGTTGCTTCACCGGCTTAGCATCGGGTCTTATGTTTAAAGAGTGCTCGGCCAACTCCCTTGCCACACCTTGCAGATCTTGTGTGGACCAAGCAAAGATATCTCGATTCTCACGGAGGAAGTTGACGAGCTCGATTTCCTATTTGTTGCTTAACTCGGCACCAATGGTTATGGTACGCTCTAGGAATTGATCATCGATTGGAACTTTCTTTGTATCCTTGGTTGCTTGGAATGACACGCTTCCATGCGGGTTGGTCAGAGCCGGAATATGTTTCTGCGCGGATTGAGCTAATGCCGCCACTTCCTGTATCCTCCTTTTTCCTGAGCTATTATGAGTGACTCGGCCAAGTTTGATCCGGCAGAGGCGCACTCAATCGAACGCCTGAAGTCCTAGGATACAGTTATTACTCCCCTAGGTTCGGGCAGTTTCATCTTCAAATAACTAATGTGAGTACTTGCCATGAATTTGTTCAGCGCGGGCCTGCTGAGTAACGCGTGATAGGCGCTCTCTAGATTCACTACTTCGAACTCCAAATTTTTAGTCCGGCAATTATCTCTCATACCGAACAACACATCAACTCGGACCTTGCCAATTGGCTCACAGGAGATACCTGGCACAATGCCGTGAAAGGTGGTCCTTGTTGCTTGCAGCATGTTCTCTGATATTCCCAACTTGTGCATGGTATCCTTGTACATGATATTGATGCTACTGCCGTTGTCAATCAGCACTTTGGAAAACCTGACATTGAGATTCGGCCTGATGAATGTCGGATCCAGGACCAGTACGTAGGTCCCTGGACTAGGCATGATATTTGGGTGATCCTTGATACTCCACGTAATCTCCTGGTCATACCAAGACATATATCTTAGCACTGCTGGCATTACCACACTTACCTCCATATGCCGGCGCTGCAAGCTTTTCCGGTCAGTTTCTTTCATGGTAAACACACAGTAGCTTTGATGATGCTCCTTATACTCGTTTCGTCCCTCATTTGCATGGTAACCTTGGTCTTGCTGTTGGTTGTTATTCACTTGATGCACAACATCCCTCCTTTCCTGATTTTCATATCTCGGAGGAGGTGGAGGCAACATTAGTTGCTGCCCATTTCCCCCTGTTAGTAATGGCTACCGTGGTGCCTCATTCCGAGGTGCTTTGTTTCGAGGTGCCTGGGCATTCCCCAAACTGCCCTATTCTAATTTCCTCATCAATTTACACTGCTGGGTTGTATGATTCGCCGGACTATACGGACTTGGCGTATGAAACTTGCCAGGTTGATCCAGCATAGACTCGAACATATACCTCGGTCGATCTTTTCGCTCCTGCCATTGCTTTTTCTGCTCCGGGGTCCAAGGCTTCTTCCCTTCATTTTTCGGTTGCCAGTTTTGCCCTCCAGTTTTTTGTCGCTGGCTAGCGCCGGCATTGGGTTGATCCCGGTCCACCGCTGCCACCTACTGCGAGTTATATCTGTAATCCGGATGCTCGTCCCTTCTCTTTCCTCGGAAATCATTTCTCCTTGATGACTCGGAGCCATCTCTGTTGTAATACTCCTCGTTTGCTTCACTTGACATTAGTCGGGGTTATGTTGGATCTCCCAAAGCGTACGAATCTGCGATCCAGATCGTCTCAGCCAAAGTGGTTGGCATATCTCGGTGCAGCCTTTGCCACAACATACTTCCATATCTGCAGCCCTGGGTGAACCAAGCAATTGCTTGCGATTCAATTACCCCCTCGCAGGAATTGCGCATGTTGCACCATCGAGTCAAGAAATCTCGGTCTAGCTCATTCGGTCTCTGTCGGCATAACGCCAAAGTCTGTGGCCTATTGGGCCTCTTGTAAGTGCTTGAGAAATTGCTAACGAATAACTCCTCAAAGTCCAGCCAGCAGTTAACACTTCCTGGTGGCAAGTTATTTAGCCAAACTCTCGCTGGTCATTCCAACATTTCAGGTACATACCTTACTGCCATCTCAAATTTCCAGTTGCAATCTTGACCGCTGTCGCGTAATCAATAAGCCAATCCTCTGGTCTGGTACTACCATCCTAGGTCCTTGTTCCTCTAGCCAACTAAAAGTTCGGCACTGGTGGCTCCTTCATGATCCGGGGTCCAAAGCATGCTGGACTAGGAGGACCTTGTACCTCGATCAGCTCCGACCTATAAATCCTGTCCAGTTTCATCCTTGCATCATCTGGCTGCAAGTTTCTGCTTCCCAGCCTCGACCCAATTATATGGTGCTCCGGTCTGGGGTATCCGTCGTTGATCATCACTGAATAACCATCATTGTATCTTTCTTGATCCGAACAAGCATTCTGCTATGGCGCTGCTTGTCCTTTGCTTCTCTCCTGCCGAGGTGCGCGCTGCTGCTGCTGCCGAGATACGTTTTATCTTGTTCCCACCGGATCATGCTGTCCGGCATTGCTGTTGGCAGCGTTTCTCTGACTGGCATTGCCTTGGTCGCGGTTACCTCGGCCAGCTTCACCTCGGTTGGTACTGTGACGACCTTCGTCCACTTGCACTACCTTTCCTTTTCCATCTCTTACCGGGTCGTAGGGGACCATCTGTTTGTCTCTTCTCCCGGAGTTTACCACCTCTTCTCTCCTGGAATTGTGACCTGGAGATGATGCGGCTCTGTCGGACTTTGCCGGGTTGTTCCTAGCCGAATGAACCACGTGTGACGCTCCTGGTGGCACCGAGTTTGCTTTTTTCATTTCTTCATTTTGCTGACAAGCGACCCTCATCAAGTGGTTCACCCTCTCTTGTTGTCTTTCCCGAGCCTCTCCAGTTAGGCCTTCTAATTCGGACGCAGCTACATTTGCTGCCCTGAGGTTCTTTGCCGGGTACTATACCTCTCTAGCCCTCCTGTTACTACCGTGGCTGTCTGACCCGGCCTAGGCTCGTATTCCTTATCGATCTCAGTAATCAGGTTTCTACCTCGGATTTTTACCCCATCTATGCGGTTTACCTTCGCATATTCCCTCAAAGTGATGTTTAAGGACTGTTCTAACTCTGCTACTTTCTTTGTCCCAGCTAACATTTCCTGCCTAGTTTCCTCCAACTCAGCTTGCGCCTGAGTCGGATCTACCACAAGAGTTATTGGCGTTGCTAGGCTATCTATTGCTTGTTGGAGTACATTGTCTGGCCTCTCTAGCAGAGGAAACCTAGACCTTGCCTGTTTTGGCGTGACTTCCGGCTCTAGCGCCGGGTCCTTGCTTGCTCCCGCGTCTAGCGCGGTCATCAGAACCTCAACGCTGCTAGTGGGGCGAGTGATATGCACACCACGAGCTACGTTGAGAGGTGGTTTGCCTCCCTCGACGACGTACTGCGGATGAACGCTAGACTCGTCCACGCCAACATAGATCTTATGCGCGACAAGTTTGATGAAGACGTTGTTGCATGGAGGGGGACACCTGCCGAAGCTCCCTACATTGTCGCCGATGTAGTCCAGCGCACCAAAGCGTTGAACCAGGCCGGAGACGATGCGCTCATGGGTGTTGGAGATGCTTCTCGTCCGGATTTTCACCCCTGCTAGCACCGCTAGCCCCACGGTGGGCGCCAACTGTCGTGGTGGTGGCACGGTAGATGCCATGGATAGGCTAAAGATGGGGCCAATGAGTGCTAGGGGAATCCAGGGAGGGAAAACGTGGTGATTCCACGCATAGATGTTCTTGTATTTCCTCTATCAATGGTGGATACAAGTGCTCCTTGAGCTATTCGTGAGAAGAAGACTATGTCTCTTACTCCCCACAACCTAGCTCTAGAGTTCTAACTTAGACAGAGAAAAATCATCCTCCCTCCTATGGAGGCCCCGGTGCTCCTTATATACGAGAGCCCGGGTTACAAAGTTAGGGCACACGTGGTAGCATATTCTCCAAATATGCCCCTTGGTTAAAGCTAGATGCTTCTTTATTCCCTTTATCGGCTCGTCCGGGCTTTGGACATAACCCACAGCGTAATCCTTGCCTTTAAGTGTCACCAGACACGGGCTACGTCAGCCGACATTCCCCGCGTCATCTTGGTTGCCCCTGTCCTTCTGGTCCTCCTCTCTGCTTTGCTTCGCTCACGCTACAGCTAACAAAGCCACCTTTTGACCAGCGGGAGATTCCTTCCTTCTCTTGGAAGTCATATGATAGTCCGACTAACACGTGGCTAACCCGGCTATGAGGGTACCTGCATGATAGACATACAAACATGGCCAGCATATATTTTATGCCGGTCGGGCCAAGGCTAGGGAGATGCTCCACGGGTCGGGTTACTCTGTAGGTCGGCCTGTCTTGAGGTGACCCAGCCAGCTCTTGCTTTGACCATGCCGTACCTCGGCTAACTCGGCCTTTATACCCCAGCGTTACCCTACCCGAGGGTATCCCCCCAACAGGAATGATGAAGATCATACCACGATGCATAAGATAGTGATCAAGTGCAAGAGCTATATCATATCACTTTTTGCATATGATGTTTGTTTGCATCTTATATTTCTTGTATGGCGCTTTAGTAGCATTATAAGATGATCCCTCATTTAAATATCACGATAAAAATGTGTTCTTCCTTTAGTATGCACCATTAAAAAAGTTTGTCGTTTCGAGACACCACGTGATGATCGGGTGTGGTAGACTCTACGTTCGCATACAATGGATGTAAGATAGTTTTACACACGCGGGTACTAATGTTCTTACTTGGCTACCCTATCATGTACAGACATGGCTCGGAACACGAACTAAAAGGTAAAGAATGAGTCATATGGTTGATATGATGACCATCTAGATGCTCGCCTTTGAAGCTACACCAACTCACGTGATGATCGGTCTTGGTGTAGTGGATCTGGTTTATGTAATCACCAAAAAGACACAAGGGATGTTTTTGAGTGGGAGTTTATTTTTAATTTGGATTAGTCAAACTCAATTTATCATAAACTAAATCAAAGTGAATTTTTATAATTTGTTGTAGTCATTGGTATCCGTTTACTATCTTATACACGAGAAATCAAGTTTTTTTTATCTTGGAAGACCCTCCAGAAAGGCATAAAGCCTATCATTCGTATTTGGATCTATAAAGAAATAGACATGGATGTTTCACATCTATGAAATAGTCAACATGTCGGAAAGAGTTTGCGACAAAGTTAAGGAGTTGACTATGACAAGATTTGATCTTTCGTAGCGATATTTAGTATGTTAATGTAGCAACCACTACATATGTCAATTTTGGTATATGGTAGTTGAACAAAAAAACAAAGTTTTTCTAGAATGGTTACCTAGGACGTGTAAATAACACGGTCCAAAGGGTTTCGTTAATTTAAAAGATGCTAAAAGGGCATGCAAACTTCAATGGTTTAAGTAAGCATAGAGGAGTTGGAATCTTCACCATGATGAAACTGTTAAAATATTTAATTTCATCAGAGACGATGAAGATGCTTGCATTTGCAAGAAATTAAGTGAGAGTGTTGAGACATATTTCTAATACATTATGTAAAGGACATGTTGTTCATTGGAAATGATGTATCTTTTATTGACAAAAGTTAAGAATTTTAATAAAATCAGATTTAGATGAAAGACTTGGGAAAATCAGAATATTAGGCATCAATGTCTATATGGATAGATTGAGGCGCTAATATGGTTGTGCCAGATGTACATATATGAGATATTGAATGAGTTCAATATGGAAACGACAAGAAAGATTCTTGCCGCATGGAAAGGGTTGAATCAAGATTGAAGTGTATCAACACTTGGTAAGTGAAACGAGATTCAAGTGTTTTGACACTTGGTGAGTGAAATCACATGAATAATTTTGATCAATAATATATACCGTGATATGTACATATCTAGATATGTCCTATGCTCTAAATATCACGAGCATATACCAGGATGACTTATAAGATGATCAATGGAAGATAGTAAGGATATTCTTATGATCTTTGGAAGAAATAAGAATATATTTATGTAGAGGTGACAAAGAGTTATAAATAGTTTATTGTAAAGTGTTATATTGATACTAGTTTTGTCATAAGATACAAATTAAATTTATCTCAACTTAAACTATGGGTGGCACAATGTAATGGAAAGGAGGTTCCATGATGGATTTGGATGAGTTCCAAAGTTAAGACATTGTGACGAATACTACAACAAAAGGCTAAGTATATGACTGCTATAGTAGTGTCAAAGGAGGGCATTTGTGTTAATTATTTTGTTATCAAACTAGGTGTGGTTCACAGTGGCCTAGTAGTATGAAGATATATTGTACGACAATGATATCAATATGTTTTAACCCAAAAGAACTAAAGGTCTCTCCAAAGAATTAAATTTATACAATGTCATCTCATTTGAGAATGAGTGATGCGTAGAGACGCAAAGACATGTAAATACACAAGGACTTGAAAGTGTCAGATCCAGAGATTATGTTTACCACTAGCAAACATGTATATACAACACTGGAAAACCATATGTGTTGAATGCGCAAGTTTACAAACTAGATTATTGACTCTAGTGCAAGTGGGAGACTGAAGGAAATATGACCGAGAGGTAATAATAAAATGTTTATTATCTTATTCCATGTTTATGATAAATGTTTATTTATCATGCTATAATTGTGTTAATTGGAAACATTAATACATGTGTGATTAATAAAAAAATAAGAGTTCCTAGTTATGGCTCTCATATAAACTAGCTCGTTGATTAACAAGATGCTCAAGGTTTCTTGATCATGGACATTGAATGTTGTTAATAACGAGGTCACAATATTAGTGGAATGATGTGATAAACATTCATCTGAAGTATAGTAATACGATCAAAGTCATTATCTTTACATTGCTATAACATCATACGAAGTAACTTTAATCCTTAGACCATGAGAACATATTAATTGCTAACACCGGAAGAGTACGTTGATAACATCAAACGTCATACTGTAACAGGGTGACTATAAAGGTGGGTTTGGATACTCTAAAAGTGTTATGTTTGGGCTCATGGATCAAGAGTGAGATTTTTCCATTCCGATGACGGAGAGATATACTCTAGGCCCTCTCGGTGATATCACATTGACATAGCATGTAAGCAAGTGATAAGATCACTAAGAATGCTATATCACGAGAACGAGAAAAGAGTACTTGTCGGTAACAAGATCAAACTAGGTATGGGGATACCTATGATCGAATCTCGGACATGTAATATATCACGAGACAAAGGGATTTAGTTACGATGTTAAAGTTTTACACGATCACTAGAGTCATCGTTGAATATGTGGGAGTCGGTACGGATCTCTAGGTTCCGCTGCTGATTATTGATCAGAGAGGAGTCTCGATCATGTCTACATTATTCGCAAACCGTATGGTGACACACTTAATGAATATAGACACCATTTGGAGCAAATATGATACCAGAGAAAGATTATGAAAGCGCTAGAATTATTTCGATGGACACCAGGATTGTTTCAGGTCAAATTGCTGAAATTGGTTTTGCATGTGCTATCGAAATATTGCACGGGATTTTATGTGAATGTTTGTTAATTAAAGTAATTAACAAAATTCTGAATAAAATAAATAAAAGAGTTTTATTAAATGAGAGATGCATTAATTTTGGTAGAAAATTAATGCAACTTTGAGTGAAGTTGGAATTAATAGTAATGGGCTTAGTGCAAGCTCCACTCACCATTATGGAGGGAGAGGTGGGGGCACCTCCATGGCTAGCGGCCATGCCCCTTGGGGCAGCCCCTCCCCTATAAAAGGAGGCCTTCTCCTCCTCTCCACTTATACCTCCTCGTGAATGATCTCTCTCTCCCTTTAGAATATTCTTCATGGCTTCCGATTAGCAAAGTACATGTTTTCGATGGCTTTTTCTGGAAGGATTTGCTCCTTTCACTACTTTGCTGGAGCAAGGACTCGGAGGTGGTCGTGGTACCAGATGTGTGTGCGATCATTGATGCACTCCTGCTTTGCGGTGCTGGACTTTATCATGATCTTGAGATCGGCAAGTGAATGAGTACATCATCCACGAAATCAGATTTTGTTAACAAAACTTTTCGATCTTCGAGGGTAAGATCTCTATGGATATATATATCCATCCGTTGATTGTATCTAGGTAGATAGATCTTGGTGCTTAGTTGGTCATATCGTAGGAATTTTTTTTGTTTTCTATGCTGCGAACCCAACAACAAATTCGAGTTTAGTCGGTCACGAAACCTAATGTATTGTTTGTCATTACTGGACAGCTACCTACTGGATGCACTAGGTATTCCATGCCCTTCAACTTAGAATGTCGTTTTTCTGCTCGCCTCACTGAAGTTGTGCCACGGTTGGCTGAGAAGGAGGAGCATCAGATGGATAGTTGGATCCTCACGACATACCTGAAGAAGCCAAGTGCTGTATAATCACCGAACTCTCCATTTCTTACCGAATTACCCACGATCTTTTGTTAATTATCTATGCTCAATCAACCAGAGGTTATGTTACCTAAATTATGTCTTTATCGGTCGAGTGTGTTCCTTCAATTTTACTACTATAGGTTTATGTATTGAATATCCAAACTGATGAAAAACTATCTCTTGTGATCCAATTATCTATTTTGTTCTTTGAATTGTGGAAATCAACAAAAGCACAAACAAGAAGTCTTGAGCACTATTAACATACTCTTTGCATACATGATGTGCACGTTCACAAGAGTGAATTTACAACAAAAATGTATATGTAACAGGCGACGGTACTATGCATACAAGAGTACATATCTGACCAACATAGGGTTAGCGCATTGCTGTAACTTTATATTCCCCGGTTCTCAATTTTTTTCCATAATTCCTATACACTCAAGAACGATCATGTTGTATGGTCGGTAAACTAGCAGAGCTGTGGTACACAAAATGACCGAAAGCTAGCAAACTTAAACTGAACCAGAACTACTCCTTTCCTCAAACTATTTGCTTATCTTGCAGACAGTACATATAGAACAGTATGACGAGGCAACTCAACAACTAATGCGTCAACCGCCAAAATGCAACCATCAGCACGAGTGATAATCATACCACCAGATGCAGTATGAAGGACACCTTATGATTAGTAAGAAGGTCCATAATATTTGAAGGACAACTTATGATTAGCTCGATCAGCACCTGAAGCTTGGACATAGTTGAAGCTTGAAAAATACCGCATCACCAATGTTGAACTGATGATCAATGTGTTTCCTGATACTTAACAGAAAAATAATTAGGCGAATATTCGACAAAGGCATGATTATCTTTAGCAAGATGATTGACATAAAGGTGACTTTTGTGGCATTAGGAACATGCAAAGGTATTTTTGATATGCTAATCATGATTAGTGGTTCAAAATAACGAGTGACCAGTATGACTTTATCCATACATGCACCACTAGGGTGTGTATTTGATCATGTCATTTGTAGTGATCCCTCATAGTTAGCTTGTCAAGTTTGCCCGTGATATGATCAGTTGCTCTAGAATGGGTGTACCAATTGTTGGCCACAACATAGGACCCACCAACAGCCGCACCGGATGAACTTTTATGATCGAACCACTGAATTTCATGTTGAACCTCTTCCAGTAGCATTGCACGACATGACCTTCCTTGCCACACAGCTGAGAGATGGGGTTCTTGTTAGGAATGGTGTCCAAGAGGCTCCATCGTTCCGATTTTGTATTCATGAATTTAATATTATGTAATATTGATTGTACGAAGACACTGGATTTGATCCAGCTTGTGAAAACTTGTATCACTCCGATCCAAATTAATGTTTTCAGATTTATCTAAATTCTGATGTATCTAACACTAAAACATGACTAGATACATTTAAATCTAGACAAATATAAGAACGTTAATATGGATCGGAAAGAGTACTTAATTAAGTTATGCATTCTTGTCCTTGGTTGTCCGATTTTGTATTCATAAGTTTAGTCCTATTTTATTTATGGGTCTGACTCAGTTGATTGCGAAGTTTCACCACACGCGCCTCCGTCATGGCGTTCCACATGACCATTGCGCTTCCACCTAGGTTAGCACCTCCCTCACCATGTTTGTAAGGAGGTACTTCGACACAGATTGATCCTGCACAATCCTCGAAGCATAGAGAGGGTTAGATGTACTTCGACCCCTTCCTTTTCCTTGGATTATCTCCTTCTACGTCGCCACCTCTCGCCTATCAAGGAAGTCGATAAGGCCTAGGCTTGCTAGATCAAAAAATGTCCAGGTCAGTTTCTTTGACACCGTGACACAGAGAGCCCGAGGTGAAGGAATTCATGGCGAGAACGATGGCGAGACGATTGTGACTGTATGAAGAAGGATAAGCAAGAAGTTGGAAGAAAAAGGAAAGTGAGAAAGGAGACGACACGGGAAATGCGCCATCTTAGATCGCGCGCGTGTGGGTCCAGTGTCCAGCTCCTTTGGCGAGCCACATGCACGAAAAGGGTCTTGTGTTTGCCGCATGTGTGGAACGAGTGCATTCTTCACCATGACTACTTCATGCTTAAGAGGGAGGACGAATCCCCAGTAATCCCCTGCCGGCCCGAAAGCGACAATCCGCGCCGCCCGCCGCCCGCCCCTTCCTCCCTCTCGCCGCCGCCAAGGCCTGCTACCGGCAAGCAAAGTAGCGGCGGGGCGGGGCGGCGGGCTTCTTCCTCGCGGTGGCGGCGTCGCTGGCGGCGACATCGGGGCGTGGCGGCTGGCGCAAGGGCGGCGAAGCCCGGCGGCTGCGTCGGGCGGGTTCGCGGCGAGGAGGGTTGCGCGGTGGGGGGGCTTCCCCTGGTGGCGGCGGCCGGTGCTGCCCGCCCCAGATCTAACGGCGGCGGGCCGACAGCCCTGGTGGCGGCGGCGCAGGGCGGTGGAGCTCGGCCGGCGGTGGCGGGGTGGCGGCGAGCTCGGCCGCTGCTGCCCCTGGGCTGCACGGGTCCTCCTCCCCTGCTGGTTCCCTAGGGCCGGCTCGGGGAGGCCCTGTGGCGACGGCGTTGTCCCCTCCGGCGGCGGCGGATCACGATGGGGGTCAGCTCGGTGGTGGTGGGCTAGGAGGGAGTTCCCCGGGGCGCGGTCGGCAGCGTCACCACGGCGCAGCAACGCGGCAGCGGGCTGATCTTGGCCAGATCTGGGCCTGATCTAGGCCTGCGGGGCCTGCGGGCTGATCTGGGCCTAGTCGCGGTTGGTCGGCCCTGCCACTGTGTCGGACAGCGGCCGCTTCGGTTGGTGGCGGGTTGTACCCCGCACCCTGGTGGCGGCACGGACCTTCAGCCTTGTGAGGTAGCTCTCGATCACCTCACCCATCCCGGCGGACTCTTTGAGTGTGAGGCTGACGGTGGTATGGACTCGAGCTCGTGGACGCCGGGGCGGTGGCCTCGGAAGGTGGACGGCTTCGACTTCCCTCCGGCGGAGGTGGCTTTGGGAGGTGACGTGAGACCCCTAGACCGGTGGCGGTCCGGTTGGCCCGGGGGAGCTCGGGGGGCGATGGTGCTGCTACCTGGCAGCCAGGATTTGCCGGTGCGGCGGATCCCCTGGTGGGAGGAGTGGGGTCTGAGGCGGTGGTTGGCGTGTTCGGTGGCACCCTTGCTGCAGTGCGGCGGCGGGACTTCACGAGCCTCCGCGGGTTCGGCCGGGCCTGAGGGCCTGGTTTGTCTTGCTGCTGCACCCGGTCGGCTACCACCTTCTGGTGGTGGAGGTAGTTCCCTCCCGCGTACTATTGACATGCCGTCCATTGCCGAAGTCTCCGCTCCCTCGGCCTCAACCCGCTCCGTGGTTCCCGGTGTGACGGCGGTGGCGACTTCAAGACCAGGGTGGCGCGTGCTCGTGGGTGACGGGTTTGGTGGAGCTGTTCAAAGCGCTCGGGTGGGTGGCTCCGGCGGGGTCGGGAGAAATCCTTGTCTGTTGACACTGGCACGGTGACGCCCGCGGGTATCACCTTCCTTCTTGAAGGGTGTCGGTGGCCTCCCTCCCCCACCCCCCGTTGCGGACCAGGGGAAACCCTAGGCCCCGGCCGGACAACAGTGTCGTCATCGCCACTCCCCTTCTTGGAGGTGCTGTCTTGGTTCGCAGGCGCTTTGGACTGTGGGATGTGTGGTGGTACGTCTTTGGGGGGGCGCACCGGTTGCGAGTTGCTTCCGTTTTCGGCACACCGCTGTTCTCGGCTTTCTTTTTCTTTTCTTTCTTCTTGCGTTTCGTGTAGGGCTTGGGTTCTTCCCGACGCCTTGTATCCTGTGCTGTTTGTTCCTTTGGGCGATGTGTTGTCTGGCCCAGCAACGGTCTCACCTGTGTGCTTTATTTATAAAGCGGGGCGAAAGCCTATTTCGAGAGTTTGCCGCATGTGTGCGCTATAAATCCCAAGTGGATTGCTGTAGGTAACATGTACTGTACTAAGAGAGACGTATCCCACGATCGAAAGCGAAGAACACAGTCAGACATGCACACACGCTCTTGCTTGGGGTAGGGCCGGGCCGGCTTGAGTAGTATAGATCGGAGAGCGTCCTTGCAGCAAGTGTTAATGCTATGGTATCCGTCCTCCTGTCCCCAACAGCTAGCCCATCACGCGCGCATGCTGAGAGTACGTACGTAAGTCAAACACACTTGCACGCTCTTGTCTCACTATTGATTATTGTACTCGATCTCTCCGTTTCAAATTAGACGTCCTGGCTTCGTTCAGAAATATAAGATATTTTAGATTTGTGAAATTAATGTATATAGACACTTTTAGTGTATAGGTTCACTTTCAACCTCTACGAAGCTATACACTAAAAAATATTTAGATAATTTGATTCACAAAGCTATATTATCTTATATTTCTGAAAGAAGGGAGTAGTATGTATCAATTTTGTTTATATTCGTGTATATAAGTATTTTAGCTTTGTTTCTCAACGAAGGGAGTAGCCCCGACCCCCTCCTCCTCCTGACCCCGTGCGGCGGCGTCGCCGCCACACCGGGTCGCCACCCTCGCCCCCGGCCAGCCACCCACTCCCGCACGCCCCTCCTCTCCTCCGTCGCCGGACAAAGCTCCAGCGGCGCGGCGACAGCGGGGCTCTAGCCCTTGCGTGCGTAGCTTCCATGGCGGCGACGGCTCGAGATCCAGGCATCGGTGGCGGCGCTCCAGCGGATCTCCAGCAATGATGGCAGGTGGGCGGCGGCCAGTGAGCTCTGACGACAGTGGTCCCTGGGCGGTGGGGCGGCGGATGGTGTCGAGATCTAGGGTTCCTAGATCGGTGACGTCTTCGCCTCCTCGACGTCGGTCGGTGTCGTCCGGAGGTATTCTGCGGCCTACTTTGCATCATGGGGGTGCACGGGGTGGAGGCCCTGGCTTTTGTGGAGGTGGACATCTTCTCCGTCGAAGGTGGCCGGCCTACGGCTGGATCGGCAGATCTCGTGATCCATCTTCCAGTCCTAGCAGCGAGGTGGGGAGACCTAGGTGCCGGTGAAAACCGAGTAATTGGCAGGCGATGGCGGCGTTACCATGTCGTTACCTTGATGAAGGCATCGCCGTGCACCTTGTGTCGACCTCAATCGTGCTACTCCGGGGAAAACCCTAAGATCTTCGGGTCTCGGGCAATGGCGGTGTTGCGGTGTCGGTATCGCTTTCTCTCCTGGGAGCATCGCCTGTGGAGCAGCGTTGGATGGAAATGGCAGGAGAGGTGGAGCGGCTAGCGCGGGGAGGGGGGGTGGTGCTGCTTGGCACCACGGTAGTGTCGGTGGCTGCTGTGGCAAGAGTCGGCATATCGATCTACACGCTGAAGATGGTTGGCGGAAGATAGTGAAGGTGGCGACATCCGGAGCGTGTGCGTGGGCGCCGCTCCGTGGATATGATGTGCTGTTCTAGGGCTCCTTTTGCTTGAGTTCGAGCCGCCGCGTCAAGGCGCTCCAGCTTCTCTTGGCGAGTGGTAATAGTGTGAGTGACCATTAGGTGGGGTCGAAACAGGTAGATAGGTGTTTGATAGATCTCGTTGGAGAGCCGGCGATATAGTTATCGTTTTTGCTCGATGTTTTGTTTTGACGGTTTCGATTTGTATGGTCTTTGTAATGGTCTTAGCCAAACATTGTGGTTCTAATAATAAATAAAGGCTGTGTGCATCGTTCGATGCAGAACTCCGCTCCCCATTTCAAAAAGAAATATAAGCATTTTAGCGTGACAAAAACCGAGACTGACATATGGGACAGGAGTAGTAGCTGCAAACTTGGCGGATCATGGATACCACACGGATTAATTTGCTGCAAACGAGGAACTTACCGGCCGGCCGGGTCCATCAAAACACCATGCTGCATGCAAGTTGGGTGTAAGGTCTTTAACTATGCCGTGAATGCACTTTAAGAGTGCTACAGTATACCTAGCTAGTAGTAGCTCGCCTCGCGTGGCCCGCCGACACAACCGACGGTAAAAACGTACTCCATCTTTTAAAATATAAGATGTTTTAGTTTTATGAATAAAATGTATTTAAACTCGTAGGTTCATCTTCTACAAACAGATGCAAGCGATCACACACAAACGGACTTCAATCATTTTTTTATTTATTACTGCGCATCAAATTGGTACAAGAAGCATCAAATCAACAACATACATACAATATAGACCTTGTACCTTTTAGCCTATACGAATCAAGATACTAAGGAAGGTGTGAAGTGAATCTAGGGTTCCATAAATCCTCCCCATCATGTGCTGAATTTGGACAGGTATACTACTATGCATGTGCATACGTAGTAGCAGTACATATATACGTGTGTGCCATGCCTCCAACTGTTATCCTCACATGTCCTTGTCGATCTCGGGGAGCTGCACCGGATAGCGGCCGATGCACTCGGCCCACGGCCCGTCGGCGCCGTGGCCGGCCGGCTGGAGGCACTCCCACGCGACGCTGTTGCAGTCGAAGCCGGCGCCGAAGGAGATCATCCACACCCTGTCACCCTTCTCCACCCGGCCCTTGGCCTCCAGGTACGCCAGCTCGTACAGCACCGAGCTGCTGGACGTGTTGCCGAACCTGTGCAGCGTCATCCGCGACGCCTCCACGTCGTCGTCGGACAGCCCCAGGCCATGCTGCACCTCGTCGATCACGCCGCGCCCTCCGGCGTGGATGCAGATGTGCTCGAACGCCGTGCGGAAGTCCGGCCGGTACAGCCTCGCCTTGCCGCGCCCGCTCATCAGGAGCAGCTTCCGCCTGAGCATGGACGCCGCGACGAGGAGCTGCTCCCAGGCGGGGAGCACGAGGGGCCCGAAGGCCGCGATGTTGTTCTTGAGCGCGTAGCCGGCGGTGGTGGCGAGGTCCTTGGAGAGGCGGATCCCGGTGTTCCCCTTGTCGTCCTCCTCCTGGAACACGCACCGGTAGTCCGCGTCCCGCGCGGCGGTCACCGTGCGCACCACGCGGCCGAGGCGGAACCGCGCCCCCGGGTGCGGGGAGTTGGAGAGGATCACGGCCGCCGCGCCCATGCGGAAGAGGCAGTTGGGCAGCAGCATGGCGCGCTCCGTGCCGACGTAGTACTGCGACGAGAGGATCTCCGTGGACACCACCAGCACGCGCGTGCCCGGCGGCGCCGTCTGGAGGAGGTTCCTGGCGAGGCCCACGGAGACGAGCCCCGCGCTGCACCCCATCCCGGACAGGTTCACGGTCCTCACGTCCGCGCGGAGCCCGTACCGGTTCACCACCATGTCCGCGAACACCGGGACCGGCGTGAAGATGCTGCAGTTGACGACGAGCACGTCGACGTCGCGCGGCCGGACCGTGTGCGCCGTCTTGGCGAACACGTCGTCGACGGCGGCGAAGATGACCAGCTCGGCCTCGTCGCGGGACGCCCTGAGGCTGCGGTCCGGGGGCATGTAGTGGTAAGCGTCCGGCACGCAGGTCTCCTCGCCCAGCCCCGACCGCTCCAGCAGCCGCATCGCGAACGCCACGCTCTCCTCGTCCACCAGGTACGGCATCAGGTGCGCGTGCTCCAGGCACGTGGCGAACGGCGTGCGGTAGCAGGCCTTGGGCCGGAAGCAGCCGTACTCCACCAGGTACACGTCCCGTCCCCGCCGCATGCGCCGCAGCTTCGCCACGCCCGCCGCCAGGATCACCGCCATGAGGGCATGGACGGGCGGCAAGGCGCGCATCCTGTCGAGGATCTCTTCGGGGCGGACGGGCCACGCCCTCCGGACCACGGCGGCGGCCACGGCCACCGCGACCACCGCAAAGAAGTTGTTCACGGCAAGCCGGGCCACCGTCTTGAGGACAACGTTGGCACGAGGTGGCGAGCCCATCGCGTGCGTATGTGCTTGCAGCTGTAGCGGACTGTGTCTGAGCAAATGGGGCGTGGGAGTGTGGCGAGGGAGTGGCGTGGTTTAATAGGCGCCCCAGATGTGGGCATTTCCACAGTTTCCGTGGGCGGAAGAGTAAAATGGGACCGGAGCAGCGGCGCAACTAGCAGCCGCGCCAGCGAACAGTTTAAATGCGTTGCCTAAATCAGATTCACAGATTTCACTTTCTCTCTAGGCCAACTGGCAAAGTGACTTGGTAAGATCTCAAAGATTACATCTTCGTCCCCTTTAATTTCACCCAGGCTGAGCCTCGTCTCCCTGCGGTTCTTTTTTCCCCCAAAATCTAAGGAGAAAATGTGCCCTCTTTAGCGACGGCGGCGGGGGAGGAGGGGGGGATGCAGTATATATGTTCATCGGGGGCAAAACACACAAGGGGGGAGGGGGGGAGAGGGGGACACTCAGTTTTACCCTCAGTTCGTTAGTTGTATTCTGTTTTTTCCAGCCGCTTAGTTTTTCTTCACTTTTGCTCATCTCTTTATACTCTCACACGGTCTGAAACTCGCTGTCCGTCAGTCTTGCCGTTACGTGCTGACAAGTGGCGTCGCGTTCAGTCGGGTCCTGTAGTGTACCCTTACCGTTACATGCTGACAAGTGGGGCCGCGTTTAGTCGGTTCCCGTAGTGAACACCTCTCTTAACTTATCCATATCAGTATCGGACCCACAGTTTATCCACGTAAGCATCGGACCCATAGCTTATCCACGTGAGTGCCAGACCTACAACTTATCCAGGTTGGCGTTGCAAGATGGGATCCCGAGCCCGCGCCCTTTGTCTAGCTTCATTTTCATATAGTGAAATTTAATACATATACAAAAATTATACACCTTTGAACTCTTTTAAATCGCACTTAGAACATAATAATATTATGCTAATAAAATTCTGATCATTTATCATTTTCATAGAGTGAAATATAATGCATAAACTTGCGTATATGAAAATTATACACTTTTGAACTCTTTGAAATCATACTTAATACTTGATAATATTGTGCTAAGAAAATCTTGAGGGATTATCATTTTTATATAGTGGAATGTAATGCATAAACTAACATATATGAAAATTATACACCTTTGGACTCTTTGAAATCGCACTTAGGTCATGATAATATTGTGCTAATAAAACCCTGATCATTTATCATTTCCATGAAGTAAAATATAATGCATAAACTTGTGTATACAAAAAATTTAAACGTTTAAATAGTGTGAAATCGCACTTAATAATAAGATAATGATATGCTAGCAAAATTTTGAGAAATTATTTTCTCCCCCCATTTTCATAGAGTGGAATGTAATGTATAAACTTGCATATACGAAAATTATACACATTTGAAATTTTTGAAATCGCACTTACTACGTGATAATATTGTGTTAAGAAAATCTTGAGAGATTATTATTTTCATAGAGTGGAATGTAATGCACAAATTATACATCTTTAAACATGTTCACTTCAAATTATATTCAAGTTTATTTGTTTATGGAGTTAAAGTACCAGTGGAAAACTCGTTATTTTGCATGGATAGAGGGGTGCCCTGACAGATATAGGGGTTATCCTGTCTATTAGATCATAAAGGATTAACGGTTGGTGGGCACGATCCGCGTGACAACTGTCTCAACCAATCAGAACATAGCAGCGAAGATGAGCACAGGTGCGACAGATTGATACTAAGAAAGGGAAAACTGAATAGAACTTAATAACCAAGGACAAATATGAGTATAACTTCAAAACCAAGGGCAAGAATGACAAAGAGATTCAAATAGAAAATAGAAAAAAATTAAAAAATAGAAAATGCGTCTTTTATACAATAAAATACATCTTGGCATACATCAAACTATTTGTAATTTAAATATACACTAGTTTGACAATTATTGCCTCCTTTAGAAAAACTATGTTTTGGGGAGGGATATTTTGGAAAGAGGCTTGAGTAAAAATCCATAGACCTTCATAGATAGTAGGTGATTTGAGAAGTGATGATTTAGGTTAAAACTTGATTTATATATATTTCTTATGGTGGCAGGTCACATAATAAGACTCTCTGGATAGATGTCACTATGTTTTGCTCTTTTTGAATTTGTTGTGCATAACATTGTTGGAGATATGCCCAAGAGGCAATAATAAAAGTGGTTATTATTATATCTTTGTGTTTATGATGAATGTTTACATCCCATGCTATAATTGTATTATAAGGAAACACTGATATATGTGTGTTTTGTAAACATAAAAGAGTCCCTAGTAAGCCTCTTGTGGAACTAGCTTATTGATTAAATGATGATCATGGTTTCCTGATCATGGACATTGGATGTCATTAATAACAAGGTTATATCATTAGGAGAATGATGTGATGGACACACCCACCCATAGTAAGCGTAGCATAAGATCAAGTCATTAAAGTTCGTATTGCTGTAAGCTTTCAAATGCATAGTAACCTAATCCTTCGACCATAAGGTTATGTTAATCACCATCACCGGATGGGTACTTTGATGACATCAAACACCGCTTCGTAACTGGGTGGTTATAAAGGTGTCATTGGGTATTCTGAAAGTATGTGTTGAAGCGCATGGACCAAGATTGGGATTTGTCCATCCATATGACGGATAGATATGCTCTGGGCCTCCTTGGAATGTCATCTAGTTAGCTTGCAAGCATGTGACTAGGTCACAAGGGATGACATAACATGGAACGAGTAAAGAGTACTTATCAGTAACGAGGTAGAACTAGGTATGGAGATACCGACGATCAAACCTCGGATAAGTAGAATATCGCGTGACAAAGGGAATTGGTTTCGTATGTTAATGGTTCTATCGATCACGAAGTCATCGTTGAGTATGTGGGAGCCGTTATGGATCTCCAGATCCCGCTGATGGTTATTGATCGGAGAGGTGTCTTCATCATGTCTGCATATTCACAAACCGTAGGGTGACACACTTAAGGTTCGAAGTTGTTTTAAGTAGATATGGAATATGCGTTGGAGACCGAATGTTGTTCGGAGTCTCGGATTGGATCCGGGACATCACGAGGAGATCCGGAATTGTCCGGAGAATGAGATTCATATATTGGGGATCATTTTCTAAGTTAGGAAATGTTTCAGAGTGTTTGTATGGAGATTCTAGAAGGTTTCGGAATGTTCTGGAAGGTTCTAGAAGATTTCTTGGAGTTTGCTTGAAAACCAAGAAAGGATCAAGGAGTCTTTGTGGGGCAAGACACGGATTCATGGGGGAGGAGGATTCCTCCCCCCCCCCTCCCAATCCGCCGGCCAAGGAGGGAGGGGAGTCCTACTAGGACTCCCCCTCCCATGGCACCTCCCTCCTTTAAATAGAGGGGAGGGGGCGCCACCCCCCTAGTACTCTCCCATAACATACCCTAGATGCAGCCTCTCCTCCTCCTCTGCTCAGGCTTAGGCGAAGCCCTGCAGAATTCTCTACTCCACCACCACCACCACACCGTCGTGCTGCTGGGATTCCGTGGAGAAGATCTACTACCTCCGCGGTCTGCTTCGACTCCGCATGTGTGACCGACTGCGGAAGCGCTGCCGGAACGCGGCGCCGAAAGGATCGTCCACACGATCTTGAGATCGGCAAGTGATCGACTACATCAACCCCGAGATCTAATCTCGTAACGCTTTCGGATTACGAGGGTTAGTACAGATCTATCTCGTTGCACATGTCTAATAGATTAGATCTTGGCTTTTATCTAGATTAGATCTGGGTTTTGTTCGTTCTTGCGGTAGAAATTTTTTGTTTTCCATGCTACGAATCCATAAAAAATAACTCAATTAGCTAGCTAAAACATATTCATTGACTCTCTGTTGACCAACAACCGGAGGGTAAAACTGAGTATATTGCACACGGTAGTGTTAGTACTGGAGGGCAAAACTGAGTACAACCAAACTGCCAGTGTTACATTCGAGGGCAAAATTGAGCACAACTAAGTCGCCAGGGGTTAGACACGAGGGAAAAAACGTGACTCACAGTACGCGTGTGCGGTGCACGGGACGGTAGCAGACACATGTGGCCGTGCAAGGTACAGTAGCGTATGCGGTTACGTGGTGCACGGTGGTGCAACAAAACATCGCTTTCCTTCTCCTTTAATAGAGGTCTCCTCACTCTCACTCACCATTCACTCGCTCACTCAACCGTCTCCACTGTCTTATCACCTTCTGCAACCCAAAAAAAAACCAAACCACGCCGGCGATGGAGAAGAACGGCGCGGTGGCCATCGGCGCCTCCAAGACCGCCGACGAGGAGGCCCCCGTCCCCGTACAGGCCCCCGTCTAGGCATCGAAGGTAGCCACCATCCCCATCCCCGCATCCGTTGTAGCCGCCGACGAGGAGGCCCCTGCCGGTCTCGGGCAGATCCTGCTCTGCTGGGACCCCTATGAGGAGGTTGATTATATAAGGCCAGAGAACCCCTATGAAAGCAGCATCGCCGACCCATGGTCCGAGGTAACCAGAATTTTCTCCTCTTCCCTTGTTCTTCCCGCATTCCCATCGTTGGATGCTAGATCGTATGTTATTAGGGTTCGGCTGTTCGTATTTTTACAGTAGCTAATCATTTTGTGTTAGATCTCGTATTTCGATGAATCTCCCTGTTCGTATTTGAACCCTCTGTTCGTAGTTGGAATCAATATTCGATTTGGTTTGAGATTTGAGGAATAATCAGAAGATCTCAATCGGTTAATTTATGCAAATAAGGAATCCTGATAATCAAAGTATCTCAAGCATGTTCTTATTGCACTCTACTTTTTTTCTAACAGGAGGATAGCAGCGACGTCCGCAGCGATGATGAGTCCAAAGACACCAAGATTCGTCATGTGCTGAGGAGGCTGAAGTCCGGCCAGTACAACAACTTCTTCGCCGGTGACGTCTACATGTGCCCTTATGTCCCACCAGGAGGCTCCGCGTCATGGACTTCAACTCCCTCGTGAAACATGCCGGGGACGTGAGGACCTGCGGCGAGTCCGTGAACGTTCACGTCTTCAGAGCTAAGGACCAGGCGCTCGTCCTTCACCTCCGCAACCTCTAGAAGGTGGCTATCGAGGAAGGTCGCATGCCCCCAATCAAGCCCAAGGCGGCCAAGGTCAAGGGACTGGGCAGCAAAAGTGGAGGAGGCGCTACAGGAAGGAGGCGGAGGGCATGGGGGGCCACTGATCTTGTGTTGCTGATGCTGCTGCTACTGTAAAGCAGCTTCTTTTATCTTGTTTGTGTTGAACTTGTCCGCTGCTATTGCTGAGCAGTCTAATAGTCGAATCTCGTTAAGTACCTTACTATATAACCTATATTAGTTGCTTTATCTACATCTGTTCTGTTTACTGAATTTATTTATGATGCTGGTTAGATTTGCTGCTCTAGATTTGCTACCATATTGGGGAAAAACGAGGATCAAAATAAACAATGAATAAGGAGAGAAGCTGCTATAGATTTGATACTCCCTCCGATCCATATTAATTGTCGCGAAAATAGATGTATCTAGTCATGTTTTAGTGCTAGATACATCAATTTCAACGACAAGTAATATGGATCGGAGGGAGTACCTTTTTTGGACAAAAAAAAATAAAACTGTTATCGAGAGAGGGGAAAATACGCTCTTAAAATGGTCAATCATAAAAATAACAAAAAAGAAAATTTCTAATTTAGACGACAGGGCGCACGTAACCATCAAACGCGTTCCACATGGTCCCACACCACGTCCCCCATAATCAGCGAGAGATGGATGGCTAGTCTGCTGTGTATCCTGGCCCCTGTCAGAATGTAACGGTCGAGGCGACGTAACTAACATTCAACGCACGATCCGCCCCAATGCGGTCTCACCGGTCAGCATTGAACGGTCAAGCCTTTGACCTGACGGTATCCCCGTCCGAGCGTCTGTGAGGGTTTTAGAATAAAGAGAGGAAAAACTAAGCGGCTAGAGAAAACTGAGTACAACTAACGAACTAAGAGTACGAAAATAAAAAACCCAACATAAGATGACATGCTATTTTTTATTTTTCATGGTATTTTTGTTTTTTTTTCTAGATTTTTCATTAAATTTCACCACACGGTCAGATGCTAATCATGCGGAGGAGAGGCGTTCGCGCCTGCGCGCGAGAAACAGCACCTTTGCGCGCTTGCAGACTTTGTTTTATCACTCAACAAATAATATCTTTTAAATTCCATAGTAACTTCTAATTCTATTTCCTCTCTATTCTTTTTCGAACCTAGCCTAGAATTTGCGAGAAATACTCCTTTCATATATGAAATCTCTAAGAATCCTTAAAAAAGTTTAATATAATCGCCCGCCGTCAAATCTATTTGGTTACTACGTAGGAAAGAGTCACAGGAGTGTAACTCGGACCACGGACTGGGTTCTGGGGTAGTTTTGTCGGGCACGAGAATTTCAGGTGCAGACCGTGTAGTCAAGAGTGATATATTCAATGGGAATTGCTAAGTGTCATACTCTACTGTTTCTCCATCAGAAAGAAAGAAAAAGGAACTGTTAGAAATAAACGGGCCATGTACCAGCAGTAAGATGAATGCTAATCATCTGATAAAACCAACAGATCATTAATCTAATTGCTTGTCTCTGGTCGGTATGAGGCAATGCAATAAATGGTCCAACATCAGCTACTACAGTACCAAGATCATGGATTCAAATAAATACAAAGTTTGAAAAGTCAATGGTGTAAACTGGCCTCCCCACAAGCCTCCATGGCAGCAAGCCATACTTCCTAGTTTTTTTGCACTGCCTTATTCTTTGAGAAAAGACAAGGAGACACTATCAATAAACTATGGAACTGAAGACAGGAAAGTGTCTTTGACACCCGAGCACGGAGTGCTCTCATCATCTAAAAAAATTAAAAATCATATTTTACAAGTTTCATGAAAATAATTCTGGACACAATCAATGTTGTATCCCACAAGCATGTAAAATCATGACTTGAAATTCTTTGAATTTTGGCCTACACAAAAATGACAAATCTGATAAAATTTGGGGATTCGAAATGATACTTCTATAGATCTACACTGTTGTCATTTTTGTACATCTTAGAATACAAAGTATTTGAAATTGATTCTTTGCATGTTTGTGGGATGAATCAAGGGCTACTCCCAGATTTTTTAAAATATTTTTTATAACTCACAAATAGGATTTTGAATTTTAAAAAATAACAAGAGCGCTAGACCTCGGGAGACAAGAATCTCCATTTGGTGAAGACTGTTAATTTTATGCTTATATATATGCCACCAAGATCGAAGCTATAGGAAAAGAGTTTGCGGAGACAAAACACAAGCAACACTAATTTGTATCTCATAGTAACTATAATGTATATTGTAGAAACTGGCATAAATAAAAATGATAATTGCCAATTTATCATAATAAATTAAGTTGTGATTATAAAGTAATCACCTCTATTTTTCTTGGTCTCTCCGATCTTTCATCTTCACAAAAATGTTCTATAACCGCCTCACTTTGAATTGATGGAAGTCTTCGCTCTAGGAAGCAACTGATGTTGTTATTCATCTGGTTCAAATGATGGACCTTACAATTTGTATAGATGAATAATCTTAAAAAATGTATAGATGGATCAAAAGATGGCCCTTGCAATTGAAATGTCGGAGCCACCGAGTAGCCGGGGAATACCTGCGAAGGGGGCAGGGATAATGAGATGCATGACAAAAGACGACTGAGGCGATAAGACAGAGCAGCTGACTTCATCTGGTTTGTTCTAGGAGATGAGCATGCGACTTGTGATAATCGTTGAATTCCGTTTCAGCGGCCAAGCAGGCCTAGTGATCAGAACAGTAGGAAACGAATAGACCAACTCAACCGCTCACCATATCCCAAGCCTAGCGTTTCATGCCCACGATTGCTGGTCTATTGGCTGTTGTCGGTTTTTTTAGTCCGACATAAATACTATACATGTGTATATAGGAGGATAGAATTATGAGCCCCTCTAGAACATGGGCTCTATGGCGTCGCCCATGTTGATCATGGGTCAGAGCCGGCCCTGAATCCTTGACAACGTTTAATATAATCATTCGTCATCAAATCTATATTTGGCTACATAGGAAAGAGTCACAATGCCCTTCAGTTTGTAAGAAGTGTACCTCTGACCACGAACTGGGTTCTGGGGTAGTTTTGTTGGCAGGAGAATTTTCCATTACTTCCTGTTAAAATACATGTACACATCAGGTGCAAACCTTATAGTGAAGATAGTGATATATTCAATGGGAATTGCTAAGGGTGTGTTTGGTAGTCCAGGGGAAACCAAATATTCTCACCTCATCCCACACTTTACTATTTGTTAGATTGGCTTAGCTCCGGTCGGCAGTGCCCAACTGGTACGAAAACTGCCACTCAGCCCTGCCGAGTTGGGAAGCTTCAAACCCGGGCACTGCCGAGTCCATCCACCCCGCACGCGCTCCAGACCGTATGGGTCACGGCCCTACACCCCCTCTCTCGACCATTCTCCCGCAAGCACCGAACCTCTCCACCATGCATCCTCTTGTCCACCGCGTGTGGCTGCCGTCCACCTCGCGTCGCCGCCATCCAACTGCCCCGGAAAAGCAGACCGCACCGCCTCTTGCCTCGTCCATCGCGTGCGGAAAAGACCAGCGTCCTGGAGCAACGGCGCCACCCAGCTCGACCCCAGTCTCCACTCGAGCTCGCCCTCTGTCGTGCCTCCCATCTCGGCCCTAGTCTCCGCTCGAACATCGGTGCCGCCGCATCTCTCGGCCTCGTCCGCCGCACGTGTAGCATTAGAGGAGGGTCTCGGCCTCCTGGCGAAATGTGCCAGCACCACTCGGCGTGCCGGAGCACTCTGGCGGCGGCTCGTCACGGACTTCTGGCGGGCAAAAGTGGCAGCGGCACTTGGCGGACCGGCGGCGGAGCATGGAGGCGGCTCCTCTCTCCAGCAGTGGAGCGTGGCGGCAGCTCCTCTCGCCGGCAGCGGCGCCGAAGCCTGAGAAGGACCTGATTGCTTTTTTTCAGGGACCTAGTTGTGTTTTATTTTTGTACAACATGGCTCAAGTCATGCAACCACACCAAACAAGATCTGAACTGAGCTCGGCTCATCTCACCTGACCTACCAAACACAACACAACTAGCACACTTGTATGTGGTGGGCATAGCTTTCAACTTGTACTATGAGGTAATATAGCCCATCCATGCTACCAAACACACCTAAGTGTCATACTCTACTGTCTCTGCAACATAAAGAAAAATAAGAAACAGGGAGGAGATGTACCGGCAGTAAGATGAATGCTAATCACTTGATAAAATCAGAAGGAATTGACTGGACACTTATATAGCTAATCCAATAGGTCATTAATCCAATTTCTTGCCTCTGGTCGGTATGAGGCGATGCACTGTACTCTAGGGACTATAGCAATGCAATGGTCCTACATCAGCTACTACCATGATCATGGATTCAAATAAATATAAAGTTTGAAAAGTCAATGGTGTGACCTCCCCCACAAGCTTCCATTGGCAGCAAGCCATACTTCTCGAATTTTTTTTTTGCACTGCCTTATATTCTTTCAGAAAGGACAGGAAGGCATTATCAATAAACTATGGAACTGAAGACGGTTAACTTTATGCATTCGTACTTGGTGCAGAAATATGGGTGATGCATACTTTTAGAGCATTTCCCGTCCGGGCTATTCTGAAGGTGTAAGAGCATCACCACTCGGGGTTCTCAAAGCCCCCCAAAGACCTATGAGGGCCGTCGGCGTCAAAAAACACGCCCAGCCGCGGCCCTCATTTCAGAATTTTCGCCGGCGTGGTCCAATTATTTAGCCGGCGGTCCCAGGTGAAACCCAATATACAGGGAGGCGAGCAGGGGCGCCGGCGTGTCGAGAAAACGGTGCGGGTCAGCCTTGTCGGTGACAAATGACCAGAAAACATGTCCTATACCCTTTCGACCCCCCCCCCCGACCCCCTGGCGGCCGCCGCGACCACCCCTACCCCGCCGTCGGGAACCCGCCTCCGGTAGCACTCCCCACCGCCAAATAAACCCACGCCGCCTCTTCCTCCGACGTCCTTGCGTCCAACCACCGGCCGGCGAACCTGTGCTCCCACCCGACTTCCTCCCCGCACACAAGGTGTTCGATCAATTGCCAAGGCGATGGACTCGGACGAGGAGGAGGTCATGGCCGCTCTGATGGATGAGGAGGTCGCTGCGATGAATGCAGCGGCGGCCGGGGACGACGAGCACCTGTCTATCCTCCTCGCCCTCATGTCCATGATCATCGAGGAGGACAAGCCGGTCCGCGGCGGCTCGGCGCCTGGACGCCGCAAGAGCAAGCCGAGGCAGAGGATGGAAGGGTACTGCATGTTGTATGCAGACTACTTCGCCGATGATCCAGTGCACGGCGATGTCACATTCCGCCGCCGTGTCAGGATGAGCAGGAAGCTCTTCCTCAAGATCGTCGAGAAGCTGAGGGAGTTCGATGATTTCTTCAAGCTGAAGAGGGACGCCGTCGGTACGCTTGGCTTCTCCACTATCCAGAAATGCATAGTTGCCCTTCGGATGCTAGCATATGGAATGCCTAGAGACACATAGGACGACTACATGCGCATGGCCGAGTCCACGGCCGGTGATTGCATGTATAGGTTTTGCAGGGCAATTGTGGCGGTGTTTGGCGACACATATCTGCGCACACCCAATCAAGGCGACACTACTCGTCTGTTGGCATAGAATGCAGACAGATGATTCCCTGGGATGCTTGGAAGCATCGACTGTATGCACTGGGCATGGAAGAACTGTCCGTTTGCAAACTAGGGCATGTACAAGGGCCACAAAGGAGCATGCCGTGTGGTTCTTGAGGCAGTGGCTGATAAGGATCTCTGGATTTGGTATGCTTTCTTCAGGATGGCGGGATCTCACAATGACATCAACGTGCTCTAGTGCTCGGATGTGTTTGCCAAGTTTGTTTCAAGCAATTCTCCTCCTATGGCTTATGAGATCAATGGGCACCAATATGACAAGGGCTACTATCTGGCTGATGGCATCTATCCAAAGTGGTCAACATTTGTCAAGACCATTTCAAATGCAGCGCCTGGAGGGAAGAAAGCTTGGTTTGCTTAGTGCCAGGAGGCTTGCAGGAAAGATGTGGAGAGGGCATTTAGTGTGCTGCAAGCTCGATTTGCCATTGTTCGGTACCCTGCGCTAACATGGTCCAAGGATCAGATGTGGGAGGTCATGACTGCTTATATCATCTTGCACAACATGATCATCGAGAGCGAGTGTGAGAACCCAGTGTTCGACACTCAACCATACTATCGCCAGGGTCCTCTTGCAGATGTTGATCATCAGGTGCCTACTGCCTTTGCCTCTTTCCTGGTCAAGCGTCAAGAACTTCGAGACTCCAACACTCATCACCAGCTGCAAAATGATTTGATCGAGCATTTGTGAAACATAAAAGCAGCTCTCTAGTTTGTTGGCCATTGTGATTCAAACTTGTTTAATTTGTGTGGTGTGTTAAACATAATTTATTTGTGTACTATATTGAACTAGTTGAATAATTGTGTTGAATTTGTGTTCCAATTTAATTGATTGCTTGTGTTGAAATAATTCAGAAAATAAAAAAAGGCCGGTTTGGGGTGCACGGTTGGGCGTCGGCTAGCCCCCATTTCTGATTTCGCTCCGGCGCCCCCCCATACGGCCCAAAAAATGGCCGCGTCGGAGCCCGTATGGAGATCCCGAGTGAAGATGCTCTAACCTAGGCAACGAAAAAGGGGCCCGATACTTTAACTAAAGGAGCGACATGTTGGTTCACCAAACTCCGACCCAGTGTCACACGTTCTCCATGTCCGGAGGGATCTAGTGCCCAACTACCGACTCCTCCCGAAATTGTGTTATCGGAGCCGAGCTAGGAATAACCATTAGTGAACACCTACCACTTTTCACCGGTTTGAGAGGCCCTCTTTAATACATTAAGAAAATATGTTCACATGGGCTAGAAAGACTCGGTCCGTTTGCGGTCAACCGCATCTCGCGTTTGCGGTACGAAAAAGGCCGAGTGGAGCAGATGTCGCATAGTGTACCATAAAACCAAATATTCTTTTTTATGGGTTAGGTATGCCATATCTGTTCCGTCCCATCGCGTGTACCGCAAAAAAAAAATTACATCAAAGCATACCATTCAGTGTTTGAACGAGAAATAGAATAGATTTTGGCCATAGATATTAATAATTAAGGCGACATAATTCAACGGCGAGCTTCACAATCATAGTAATAACAAACAATTAAAGTATAACCCTATTCCACAATCTCGCTTCCGCTGTCATCTTCCGCACTGCCGCTTGCCTCCGTGCCGCCGTCCTCCGCCTCCTTTGCATCGCTGCCACTGTGAGCAATCTCGATGATTCCGGCACAGTTCGCCTTCCTCTGGAACTCTTTCCGGAGCACCTCGTCAATGGCAGTGTAGATCATGCGGCCACAAACTGTCCAGAATCGCGCCCTCTCTTCAGGGTTGCAGAGGTCGGGTGGACCTCACGCCTGTGATCAAGGCAGAGGGCAAGCACCGTCCTGCGCTCCTTCTTGAATCTCTTAAGCCAATAGGAGCTCACAGGTGCATATCGGGCCATTGCCCTCTTCCACTCCGGCAGTTAGCGGCAGCGCTCCTTAATTGGGTGAGCCACTGGCACCTCATAGTAGTTGAGCTCGAAGCAAGCCAGAAGCGTCGCTCGAGGCGACACGAGGATGTCGTGGTGGGCGAACATCGAGGCCTTGTAGTAATTTAGATTGGGTCTCGCCCTGGCTGGGGGAGGAGAGACATAGTGATGGGAGGGAGGAGAGAGAGAGTGGGGGTGGAAACGGCCGGCGGCGACAGATCGGCGATGGTGGCGACTGAGCGAGAACTAGGGGATGGGAAATTTACCTCCCGCCAACCGAAGCATTAGGATGCGGTGAACCACATCGCGAGCCCTCCATGTGATATATATGCAGCACATAAGTGACCTTTTGCGGTGAACCGCAAAAATATTTTAGATGTGGTAGACGTTGCAGTATCTAGAATGACTACTTTTTCCGCCTCGTACCACAAATGGGTTGTTATTTTGCGGGACATGTCCGGATGCGGTGTCTGCTAGAGATGCTCTTAGAGACACAACTCCTTTGTGCTAAGCTCCATATCGTTTTTCGTATTAGTTTATTCCAATTAAATAAGTTGTATTTCCACCTCCAAAGAAGCATATGCTTATGTCTGAAAAGCCAAGTGTGACTTCTTTCAAATAAATCACTCAAATTAGTGCAATCAACATATGACTCTAATCACCTGAACAACATAGAGGAAATGATAAATACATGTAGTGTCACCAAACGGCAGCCGCGAGGGGAACCCGGTTTTTTTGAATGGGATGGGCCTAAAGGACCTAGAAGCTTTCATTAATCAAAGGGTCGGATAGAGTTATAGCAGGCCCCTAAGGAAAGGGGAAATCGGAGATAAGGCTAACACTTTTACAGAAAAGGCCCTAGAAAAACGATCGAAAATGCGATCCGGTCCTTGGGCTTCTTCGCCGCATCTGGAAGACCAACCAGCAAGGGGGTCAACATCGCTGCCGGGGAGCTTTCCACTTGGGGCAGCGTCAGCCATGGATCCCATGCTAAGGTCGTAAAAGATCCTTCTAGATGGCACGCCAGTCCGAAGGAAGGAGCTCGGGCTACGAATGCTTCTGAGCCTAGACCGACTCCATGCGCCATGGATAGCGGCGACGGAACTCGTCGATCATCGCTTGGGGACTCCAGAATTCACAGCTTCTAGGGCGGCACTTGCCTTCACACCGAGGAGAACAGTTAGCACCGGTGCTCTTGTCGGCGAGATACTTTGGCTCTTCAGGAGAACATCAAGAAGAGTAGTTGAGGCTCTTCCCCTTGCCTACGCGGCCGACTGGAAGAGGAGAAGCAACTCTAATCCGATGAACTTGAAAAGTAAAAGAACTGGTCATATATGGGGTTTTATCAGTGGCGAGCTTATTTAGGGGCAGCACCATGGTGAAGACGAGCAGAAGCAAAAGGCACCACCCCCATGTCACTACCACGAACACCGTCACCACCCCGCTATCGCCACCCGCAGGCGTCGGAGGCACTCCGCCCGGTGACCAGGCGCCGGACTCCACAAAGGGAAATGTAAACCTAGACTACTACTACCTACACCAGCGCCTCTCCTCCGCCATCTCCGGCTAGCAACGCTGCCGGAGTGGGCTCGGGATCAACCTGGCCACCCTTCAGAGACTCTCAAGGTACTATAGCAACACGGGAGAGGATGGGGGAACATGAGAGCTTCCGAGGGGAACACAGTTGGAGGCAGGACCCAGGAACCAGCGGAGGACCTACAGGGTATATTAGTTAGGAAAAAACAAGCGGTGGCCCAACTATTCTAGGGTATATTATAATTAGGAAAAACAAAGGCCGAGCGATTGTTAGCAAAAGTGGTCAGCTGAGCCATCTTGAAACAAGGTGCGTGCGGTTTGAAAACTGATCGGTAACATTGATCCATACATCTCTTTTCCTCTACCAAGTACCAATACAAACCACACCCCTGTCATCGCTGCATGGAGCGGTGGACTATGCCGCCTCTTCGATCCCCGTCACTTTTGGACTACATCACTGTGAGAAAGAGATAATAAGGGAATATGTAACATCCCAAAATTTTCAATTTCAGATGTTACTAGAAGCATGTAGCATATCATATGCATCATGGCATCACACAATAAAAGTTGCATCAAATACTTTCCTAAACCCTATAGTCATATAAAGACAAAAAAGGCGTTATACAAAACCTAACCTTCTAAATCCTTGCAAAAGTGTTATTTTATAATCCTATGGTATTCTCCTTCTTTCTACAAAATTTTAGAGACCAATTTCATTAAATTTGGAGTTAATATGCAAAAGTTATTACACAAATAGTAAAACAGAAAAGAAAAAATGTATATTACAAAAAAAAACTAACTAACCTAAGCGGGCCAGCTAGACCAGCCCGCAAGTTAACTACCGCAGCCGCCTAGCTGGGCTGGCCCAAAGCACTGCCGCACAACGCAGCCCGTTGCCCGCGTGTCACTGCCACCCCTGGCCCACCTGTCATCCCCCCCCCCTTCACCGTGTCCAGGACGAACATGACGTGCCGCCATGTCGGGTCCGATCTTCCCGGCCGATTCGGAACAGAATCCATGACCCCCGTGCCAAGCCAGGCCGCCTACAAGTACCCCTCGGCACGCCTCCCAAAAACCCTAACCCTATTTTCACTAATCGCCACCGGGCTGCCGCCATAGAGCTCGAACCCGATCTCGCCGGAGTGCGCCGCCGCTAAGCTCGACAGCCAGGGTTGAGGCCCTTCTCCACCTTTTCTCCCCCTCTAACCTTCCCTTGCAAGTACCAGGTTACCTTATCCCTTTTTCCCCCTCTCCAGAGCCTCGGAGCACCTGCAATCCTTCGCCGGAGTTCCGCCGGAGCAGCAGGGAGCAGTCGCTGATAGCCGTCAATCGAGGAGGAGGTGGTCTACGCCGATCTCGGGAACGGATTCGCGAGGAGGAGCCGCACGCTGTCCGCCACTCCGTCGTGCCGGTGAACCACCGGACCGCCGCCGAACGCCTCCACCCGACCACGTCGCCGTAATCCTTTGTCGTCGTCGAGCCAGCATCACCGCCAGGTAAGAGCCTCCCTTCTGTTCGTTGGATCGAGATTGGATGGTGTCGATTAGACCCCTTAAAGCGAAGGGGTACCGCCCTACAGCATTGCGCCGCGTGGCACTTGCCGCGTCAGCGCCGCGTGCCCCGCTGGCCCAACCCTGCGCCGCCACGTGTCGTCCGCGTAGCCACCCCTTCTGTTTTGTTTTAAAATAGATAAATATTGTTTTTATCTCGTTTAATTCATAGTAAATCGATTACTTGGCCAAAAATTATGTATAATATACCGTTGGATTCATAAAATTGAGTAGAACACAGATCTGCAATAATATTGCTACTTTACCGTACTGATCTTGTGGTAGAATTTAAATATAGTTTGGCGTATTTTAATTATAAGAAATAATCGCAACTCCGTTTCAGTTGATTCTTGTCGCATTGGCTTTGTATCCACAAGATCTACTATGTAAAATTTGTATACCATGCTTAGAGTATTTAGATATGTTTCGAGGTAGATTGGAAGTGTAGATCTATTCATGGGCATATTTAATTAGGTAATAATCCAAAATACTTAAAATCTGTGGGAAATTGATACTAATGACATCCCCAACTCAATAACACCCCTGAATAACATCCGTGGTTGATTTTGAACCCATCCTTGCATATTACCATGTTGCATGCATGCATAATTATCTTCGTGGCATTGTTTTGTGCAAATTGTGATTGGATCTATGAATGTGTTTCGTTAGATTGTTCGGAGTGCGCTAAGAAGTACTGTTGTGTAGAGTGATGCTCGGATCAAGGCAATTTACACCACTTGTTCATGTTTAATGTCCTAGTTTTTGACTATGCATGTTTTACTCTTCAAATCTCGTAGTATGCATGTGTAGGTTTTTTTAGTAGATTTTCGTAGTACCATTTTTTGCAAGTGCGATTTTGTAGTATGCCATGAGTAGCTTTATACTTAGGAATTCCCATCCTAATAGGTTTCCCCTGTTTTTGCTAAGTACTGCTTGTTATGCTATATATATAAAGTACCGTTGGGGGTTCGAAAGACCCAAAATTTTCTAAGTAGAAAAGCTCTCTCGAGCGAATATTTTCTTCTCAAAACCCCCTTCAAAATAAAAACTAAGTTTTCTTCTGGGCGGAATGGTTGTCGGGTCAACGAGTGGAATTTTGGTGTAGGACAACCACCCAGAAATCAAAGAAGTCTGCCATGTTTCAGAATTCAGAAGCTTCCAGTGCAACCACAATACATATGGGCTCTGTCTTGGCTTAGTACTTAGTGGGAAACCTCACCGGGGTACCAACATTTGGAGGTTCTTGGCACGGTTGGATCCAGCTGGTAGAGGGGCTACTAAGGGAAAGCCTTGCCATGGTCTTGTTTGTAAAAGGACTTGATCATGGATTATGGGGAAAGTGCACAACCTATCGAGAGTATTGCAATCTGATCGATCAGCCGTGTTCACGGAAACAGAACAACTTTGAGCATCTGAAGGATGGAGCCTCTGAAGGATCTTCCTATCTCTTTCCAGAGTTTTTCTAAAATCCCATGGCGTGAGTAATATCGCCAATGGGTGGGATCTTGGGAACTTGGTGAGTAATATCCAAGTGTTAGGTTGTTTTGGCACTTGGTGAGTAATATCCTCGTGTTCCATTCGACCCTATATTACTTAAACAATGTTTACAAAGTAGGGTAAAATTCTCCCTCTTTTCTTCTTACTTAGAGAAAATTGGCTTTATGCAAATGAACCCCAAAGCCTACTCAAGCTTTGCATGTAGAGTTAGTCTTATTCTTTCCTTGGTATAATTTTCCAATACATTCAAAGTATTGACCCAACTTGTTGGTTGCATGTTTTATGTGCAGAATTTGGAGATCGTTGAAAGTTGCGCTAGGATCGCGGGTCTTCACTCAACCTGCATGTGGCATTGATGAGACTCCAAGTTGTACTTATATCGCTTATGTTGTAATAATGTAAACTCTGTATTATTCGATTCATATAATAAAGACTTGTGTTTTACATGATATTTCATCGATTGTGAGTGCTAGCTATTGATCCAGGGACTAGCATGTTAATCACAGGGACTTAGGATCTCTATCGATCCCAGGTCACTACAAATGGTATCAGAGCACAAAATTGCCTGTAGGACGTGACCCCTAGGATTGGAAACCACCTTTACCATTGTGTGTTTTTGCTTTCTATATTCTTCTAAGTTATTTATGTTCTTCTAGTAATTTCTCTTCCTTATCACTTTGTGTCTAATCTTCATTATCCTAACTTAAAGATGGCGAGCTTCTACTACAACACCGCCGAAGACATCATGTACCTACGCTTTGGGGAATGCCTTCTGGACATCATCAAGATGTTGGAGTTGCCCATGCCATCAATCAAGGGAAGCGAGTTGAGGAAGATGCACAAGGAAGGATGCTGGGAAATTGAAGTCATCCAACCGGGGCGAAGCGAGACTGAACCCAAGATGGAGGCCATTGTACTCAACATCACCAGCGACTCCAAGGAGAAAGGACTTAACACCAGCATGCAAGAGCTCATTGGACGCCTATGTAGACTCCACCATGAAGAGGTTGAAGGCCACTACATCAATCTCTTTGGAAGACGTGATGAGAAGGGAGTTCCAATCGAGTTAACCTCAGAGGAAAGGGCGACATCCAAGCGTCAAAGGATCCAATACCAAGACTTGGAGTGCCACATCAACGATCTTGAGGAGGGAAGCTGCTTTGAGATCATAAGGAATGACGAGTTATGCGCTCTAGTCAAGGAGAAGGACGAGAAGATCGAAGAGCTAGAAGAGAAGATCAAGTCCCTAGGAGGGAAGCTCACCGCCCAAGACAAGAAGTTCGCTAATCAAGAGAAGAGGGTGCAGGATAAGAACAAGAGGATTAGGGAACAGAGTCTTTTACTCACAAAAAACGAGATGGAGTTCACGAACTTTGCTCTCATGTTGAAGGACCTGCGAGCCACAAAGAGGAGCTTGGAGGAGAAGATCGCGTCCATGGCTAAGGAGTCAAGCTTAATCAAGGAGCTGCAGGAGGAGAATAAGGAACTTCAAGAGAAGCTCGAAGCTGCTACCCAGGAGCTGCAAGAGGTGAAGGAACTTCAAGAGAAGCTCAAAGCTGCTACACAGGAGCCGCATGAGGTGAAGGAACTTCAGGAGAAGCTTGAAGCCACGACAAAGGACATGGAGTTATACAAGTCAATGCTGGAGAAGGAAGGCTTCTCTATTGAGGATGAGGAAGTGGATGATGAGTAGGGTAGATAGTTGGACCACCTTTATTTCCATAGTTAAACGTTATTCAAGATTGTAATAAGTACCAAAACTATATTGGTTTAGTTAAACTTGGATCAGTTGTGTTAAACTTTGTGCTATGTGTGCCCTTTGTGTTTCTCGTGTGTTTTTCTTGTGTTTACATAAGGGTAGGAGTTTATTCCTTAGGCTTTCTATCTATTTATTATCTTGTTTCCCCAACCCCACAGATGGCGAGACGTGGGAACAACAATATGCCCCCAGAGATGGCACAACTTCTGAACTCCTAGAATCAGCTGATCCAACTCCTCACCCAAAACATGCAAAACAACAACAACAACAACCTGCCGCCTCCACCACCTCCACCGCCCCAACAGGATCGCCTGACTCGGTTTTTGAGGTTGAACCCTCCTACTTTCTCAAGTAGTTCTGAGCCAATTGTGGAAGATGACTGGCTCCGCACCACCAATAAGAAGTTAGACACCGTCCAAGTTGTTGGAGTCGACAGGGTGCACTTTGTCGCGCACCAACTTGAGGGACCAGTTGTTGAATGGTAGGATAACTACCAAGTCACCCACCCTGATATTGATGCTATCACCTGGAACCAGTTTGAGGTGGCTTTTCATACTGATCACGTAGCTGCTGGTGTCATGTCACTAAAGAGATGTGAGTTCCACAACTTGAAGCAACTGCACCGCTCTGTCTCCGAGTATGGGGACCTTTTCAACAAGCTAGCACATTATGCACATGATGATGTTTCCACTGATGCCAAGAGGAAGGAAGAGTTCCTAAGGGGACTTAATGATGAGATATCCATTCGGCTTGTGGCTCTGAAGTTTGATAACTATCAGGAACTTCTGGACAGGTCAGTTGTGGTTGAACCAAAGCAAAAGAGTTAAATATGAGGCAAAGGAGATTGCTTAAACTTATCAAGGACTATGTGAAGGAAATATGCCCCCAGAGGCAATAATAAAGTTGTTATTATGTATTCCTTGTATATGATAGATGTTTATTTTACATGCTATAATTTTATTGATAGGAAACATCTATACATGTGTGTTTAATAAACAAAAAGGGTTCCTAGTCATGCCTCTCTTATAGACTAGCTTGTTGATTAACAGGATGATCAAGGTTTCCTGATCATGGACATTGGATGTTGTTAATAACAAGTTCACACCATTGGTGGAATGATGTGATGAACATTCATCCGAAGTATAGCATTACGATCAAGTCATTGTGTTTATATTGCTATAACATCATACGAAGTAATCTTTATCCTTAGACCATGAGATCATGTTAATTGCTAACACCGAAAGAGTATCTTGATAACATCAAACGTCACACCGTAATAGGGTGACTATAAAGATGGGTTCAGTGCTATGAAGGTGTTATGTTGAGGCTCATGGATCAAGAGTGGAATTTGTCAATCCAGATGACGGACAGATATACTCTAGGCCCTCTCGGTGATATCATATTAGGATAGCTTGCAAGCAAGTGATGTGATCACTAGAATGTTATATCACGGGAACGAGAAAAGAGTGCATGTCGGTAACAAGATCAAACTAGGTATGGAGATAACGATGATCGAATCTCGGACATGTAATATATCGAGAGACAAAGGGATTTAGTTACAAGCGTTAAAGGTTCTCACGATCACAGGAGTCATCGTTGAATGTGTAGGAGTCAGTACGGATCTCCAGGTCCCGCTGCTGATTATTGATCGGAGAAGGGTCTCGATCATGTCTGCATTATTCGTGAACCGTAGGGTGGCACACTTAAGAGTTACCGGACACCATTTTGGAGCACATATGTTTCAGACGAAAGAATTGCAAAGCGCAGGAATTGTTTCAATAGAAACCGGAAATTGTTTCGGGTGAAATTGAAATTGCGTAGGTGGTTCTGCATGTGATATTGAAATATTGCAAGGGGCTATATGTGAATGTTTGTTAATTAAAGTAATTAACAAAATTCTGAATAAATTTAATAAAAGAGTTTTATTAAATGAGAGAGCATTAAATTTGGAGAAACTTAATGCATTTAAAGTGGAGACTTTAAAATGGAATGTGAAGAGGCATTTTAATGTGGAGGAGTTACCACCACATGAATGGGGGAGGTGAGGGGTCACCCCCCCATGCGCCGGCCATGGAGAGAGGGGGCACCCCCCTCCTCCTATAAAAGGCCATTCATTCCCTCCTTCATCCACACACCTCCTTGTGAATGATCTCTCTCCCCCTCTAGAATTATTCCCCCATGGTCTCAGATTAGCGAGATACATGTTCCCGGTGGCATTTCATCTGGAAGGAGTTCTGCTCACTTGGATCACCGGAGCGAGGAGGTGGAGGTTGTCCGTGGCTTGAACGTGTGTGCGAAAGTGCGGATGCGCTAGGTGCTCGGACTTCCTCACGATCTTGAGATCGGCAAGTGTACGACTACATCAACCACGATTTCCTACTCGTTAACAAAGCTCGCTGTCTTCAAGGGTAAGTTCTCTATGGATGTATGTCCACCCGTTTTCTTTGTACCTAGTAGATAGATCTTGGCGTGTAGTTCACACCGTAGGAAAATTTTTGTTTTCTATGCTACAGACCCAACACTATGACCTAGACCTGCAGTACCACCCTGGAAAGGCCAATGTTGTGGCTGATACCTTAAGCCAGAAGGTCTATGTAAATGGACTTATTGTGGGAGAACTTCCAAAGGAATTGTGCGAACATTTCAAGGATCTCGGGTTAGAAATAGTCCCAGAAGGATACTTAGCGACTATGGAGATAGTGCCAACGCTTCTGGACCAAATCAAAGAGGCCCAGAAGGGCGACAAAGAGTTGGAAGAAATAAAAGTTAATATAAGCAAGGGCAAAGAAAACGGTTTCCATACGGATGAACAAGGGAAACTTTGGTATGAGAAGCGTTTGTGCGTTCCCGATGACCCCGATATCATGAAGTTGATTCTTCAGGAGGCTCACGATTCGCCTTACTCAATTCATCCCGGTAATACAAAGACGTACATGGATGTGAAGGATAGATTCTGGTGGAATAACTTGAAAAGAGAAATTGCCGAGTACATCTCTTTGTGTGACGTGTGCAACAGAGTCAAGGTCGAACATCAAAAACTAGCAGGGCTGCTGTAGCCATTACCTGTGCCCGATTGGAAGTGGGACAAGGTAGGCATGGATTTTATCACAAGACTACCCCAGACTTGTTCTGGGTATGATTCTATCTAGGTAGTGGTCGATCACTTCACCCAATTGGCCCACTTCATTCCTGTAAAGACCACCTATACAAGTGCTAAACTTCCCAAGATTTATATGTCAAGGATTGTGAGTCTGCATGGTGTACCCAAGGGGATTGTCTCTGATAGAGGTACCCAATTCACCTCGAAGTTTTGGCGATAGCTACACAAGTCTCTAGGGACACGGCTAGAGTTTAGTACTGCTTTCCACCCGCAAACATATGGCCAAACAGAAAGATTTAATCAGATCTTGGAGGACATGTTAAGAGATTGTGCTCTAGACTATGGGTCTAGTTGGGATGACAACTTGCCATACGCGGAGTTCTCGTACAATAACAATTATCAAACTAGTATCAAGATGGCTCCATTTGAAGTTCTATATGGCAGGAAGTGTAGAACTCCGCTGCTATGTAATGGAGTTGGAGAACGTAGTTTATTTGGCCCTGAGCTGATCAAGGATGCCAAAGAAAAGGTAAGGCAGATTCAAGACAGGTTAAAAGTAGCCCAATCCAGGCAAAAGAGTTATGCTGATTCCAAGAACAGGGATGTAACTTATGAAGTGGGATACCGTGCATATCTCCGAGTTTCACCACTACGAGGAGTTAAGAGATTTGGAATCAAGGGTAAGTTTGAAGGGAATATGGCCGAGAGGCAATAATAAAGTGGTTATTATCTTATTCCATGTTTATGATAAATGTTTATTTTGCATTCTATAATTGTATTAATTGGAAACGTTAATACATGTGTGTTTAATAAACAAAATAAAAAGTTCCTAGTAGTGCCTCTCATATAAACTAACTTGTTGATTAACAAGATGATCAAGGTTTCCTGATCATGGACATTGGATGTTGTTAATAACAAGGTCACAACATGGGTGGAATGATGTGATGAACATTCATCCGAAGTATAGCATTACAATCAGAGTCATTATGTTTATATTGCTATAACATCATACGAAGTAATCTTAGTCCTTATACCATGAGATCATGTTAATTGCTAACACCGAAAGAGTATCTTGATAACATCAAACGTCACACCGTAACAGGGTGACTATAAAGGTGGGTTCGATTACTCTGAAGGTGTTATGTTGAGGCTCATGGATCAAGAGTGGGATTTGTCCATCCCAATGACGGATAGATATACTCTGGGCCCTCTCAGTGATATCACATTGAAATAGCTTGCAAACAAGTGATGTGATCAATAGAATGTTATATCACGGGAACGAGAAAAGAGTGGATGTCGGTAACGAGATCAAACTAGGTATTTGGATGCCAATGATCGAATCTCGGACATGTAATATAGAGCGAGATAAAGGGATTTAGTTACTAGCGTTAAAGGTTCTCACGATCATAGAAGTCATCGTTGAATGTGTAGGAGTCAGTATGGATCTTCAGGTCCCGCTTCTGATTATTGATCTGAGAAGGGTCTCGATCATGTCTGCGTTATTCGTGAACCGTAGGGTGACACACTTAAGGGATATCGACACCATTTGGAGCAAATATGTTTCAGATAAAGATTTAAGAAAGCGCTGGAATTATTTCAATAGACACCTAAATCAAGCTTTTGTGAAATTGCTGAAATTGGTTCTGCATGTAATATTGAAATGTTGCAGGGTTTTTTATGTGAATGTTTGTTAATTAAATTAATTAACAAAATTATGAATAAAATTAATAAAAGAGTTTTATTAAATGAGAGAGCATTAAATTTGGAGAAATTTAATGCATTTAAAGTGGAGACTTTAAAAGAGAATGTGAAGGGGCATTTTAATGTGGAGGGGGTTACCACCACATGAATGGGGGAGGTGAAGGGACACCCTCCCCTCCTCCTATAAAAGGCCCCCTCTCACTCCTTCTTCCTCACACCTCCTCGTGAAGGATCTCTCTCCCCCTCTAGTATTATTCCCCATGGTCTCGGATTAGCGAGATACATGTTCCCGGTGGCTTTATCTGGAAAGAAGTTGCTGCTTCCACTGCTTTGCTGGAACAAGGGACGAAGGTTGTCGGGTTAATGGACGTGTGTGCAATCATGGATGCACCGCTGCTTTGCGGTGCTGGACTTGGTGGTGCTGGACTTGCTGGAGCTGGATCTGAAGGACGTGCTAGAGCCAGACATGGTGGACTTCATCATGATCTTGAGATCGGCAAGTGTACGACTACATTATCCACGAGTTCCAACTCGTTAACAAAGCTTTGTTTTCTTCGAGGGTAAGTTCTCTATGGATGTATATCCACCCGTTGCTTGTATCTAGTAGATAGATCTTGGCGTATAGTTCCCATCGTAGGAATTTTTTTGTTTTCTATGCTGCGAACCCAACAGTGGTATCAGAGCCTGATGTATGTGTAGGTGCTTTGCACGGGTAGTACACATATGTTTATATGTGGGCGATGATGATCATTTTATTGCATCTTCTATGTTTTTTGGATATTGGTGGCATAGTGGGATGAAGCGGCCCGGACCAACCTTACATGTCATCGTACATGAGACCGGTTCCACGACTGACATGCAACTAGTTTTGCATAAGTGGTCAAGTGGCGGTGTCCTGCATCTCTCCTACTATAGTCAATATCTAATTTACAACGAGTTGCTAATAACTTGGTTATCCTTGTTGTGGTTCATGTTCGTAGGTGAGAACGGTTCTATCTCCGAAAGCCCTAAGCCACGTAAAACTTGCAATTGATAAATTAGAGGCGTCTAGTTTAGATCGTTGCTGGGCTAGTGTCTTGATATGGTATTGTTGTAAGTAGATGTATGATAGATACTCTTACAACACACTCAACGTGTAAGTTCCATAGACCTTGGCCTTACACACAAAGGAATGATAGAGATCATACCATGATGCATATGATAGAGATCAAATGCATGGACCATATCATCTCACTTTACACATTAGATGTTTGAATCTTATATTGTTAGTTTCGTGTTTTAGTAGCATTTTAAGATGATCCCTCATTTATATATCAAGATAAAAATATGTTCTTCCTTAAGTATGCACCGTTCTATGGATCGTGTTTTGAGACATCACGTGATGATCGGGTGTACTCGACTCTACGCTTTCATAAACAGGTGTAAGACAATTTTACACACGCGAGTACTAAGGTTCTTACTTGGCGAGCCTAGCATGTACAGACATGGCCTCGGAACATGGACCGAAAGGTTAAGCATGAGTCATATAGTTGATATGATGCCCATATTGATGCTCGCCTTTGAAGCTACACCGACTTACGTGATGATCGGACTTGGTGTAGTGGATTTGGTTCATGTAATCACCAAAAAGGCACGAGGGATGTCGTTTTTGAGTGGGAGTTCATTTCTAATTTGGATTAGTCGAACTCAATTTTTCATAAACTAAATCGAAGTGAATTTGCATAATTTGTTGTAGTCATTGGCATCTGTTTACTACCTTACGCTTAGTTTTAATTGAGATAATAGAACTATATAATTCTAGATATTTACTTTACAAACTGGTATCGTATTGTTTTGAATGTCAATTTAAAGATTAGAAGTCCTATTGCAAACTTTCAGCAAACTCTATTTACTCCATGAAGTTTAATAAGTAGTTAAATGAAGAGTAAGAATTCCAATGTTAGTATCTTAATTATCATGCTTGCCTCCATGATTCTTGATGTTCAAAAGTTGTTTTAATATCGAGGTTATCTAGGAGCTGAAATAATTATTTCAGAAACCATCATGTGTGGAAGATATTGTGGTATCTGAAACAATGTTTTTGGTTGCATTATGATAGAGCATAATTTAGCAAAATACATGTTCTCATATTGTATGAGAATTTGTGAAGGATGGAGATGCTAGGCATCCGAATCTCCCAAAAGATTTTGGGAACTAAAATTATACTCGTCATTCTTCCTTATAGGCTATAGTAGGTTGATCATGAAAGTTGTCATGATAAGGATGAATAGAAGATGTAAGTAAAATGTTTACTACACTAAAAGATTACTAAATAATGGATTTTTTTTGAAAGAATACCAAACATTTGATGATGGTGATCCACTTCAAAGTGCAAGTCCAAAGGTATTAGTATTTGACTATATACAAGCTTTATACTATGTGTCATGTGAATAACACCACTATTGAGGTTGATAGATTCTTTTAAAAGAAAATGAATTGTTGAAAGGGATTTGGATGCCAATGATCGAATCTCGGACATTTAATATATCGCGAGACAAAGGGATTTAGTTACGACGTTAAAGGTTCACATGATCACAAGAGTCATCGTTGAATATGTGGGAGTTAGTACGGATCTCCAGGTCCCGCTGCTGATTATTGATCGGAGAGGAGTCTCGATCATGTCTGCATTATTCGTGAACCGTAGGGTGACACACTTAAGGGATACCGACACCATTTGGAGCAAATATGTTTCAGATAAAGATTTAAGAAAGCGCTGGAATTATTTCAATAGACACCGAAACTATTTCGGATGAAATTGCTGAAATTGGTTCTGCATGTAATATTGAAATGTTGCAGGGGTTTTTATGTGAATATTTGTTAATTAAAGTAATTAACAAAATTATGAATAAAATTAATAAAAGAGTTTTATTAAATGAGAGAGCATTAAATTTGGAGAAATTTAATGCATTTAAAGTGGAGACTTTAAAAGAGAATGTGAAGGGGCATTTTAATGTGGAGGGGGTTACCACCACATGAATGGGGGAGGTGAAGGGACACCCTCCCCTCCTCCTATAAAAGGCCCCCTCTCACTCCTTCCTTACACCTCCTCGTGAAGGATCTCTCTCCCCCTCTAGTATTATTCCCCATGGTCTCGGATTAGCGAGATACATGTTCCCGGTGGCTTTATCTGGAAAGGAGTTGCTACTTCCGCTGCTTTGCTAGAACGAGGGATGGAGGTTGTCGGGGTACCAGACGTGTGTGCGATCACGGATGTACCGCTGCTTTGCGGTGCTGGACTTGGTGGTGCTGGACTTGCTGGAGCTGGATCTGAAGGATGTGCTAGAGCCGGACCTGCTGGACTTCATCACGATCTTGAGATCGGCAAGTGTACGACTACATCATCCACGAGTTCCAACTCGTTAACAAAGCTTTGTTTTCTTCGAGGGTAAGTTCTCTATGGATGTATATCCACCTGTTGCTTGTATCTAGTAGATAGATCTTGGCGTATAGTTCCCATCGTAGGAATTTTTTTGTTTTCTATGCTGCGAACCCAACAAAGTTAACACCCCGATTCATAGGGCCCTATAATATTTTGGCTCGTAGAGGGGAGGTTGTCTATCAGTTGAAATTGCATGAAGTATTGACTGTTTATGATGTTTTCCGTGTGTCAGAACTAAAGAAATGTCACCCAGAAATGACTGAAACATCGTTAAGGGATACGGTTCCCCTGGATGAGGTTCACCTGGAAAACGATCTCACCTATGAGGAAAAACCCACCAAGATTCTGGAAACAGCAGAGAGGATTACTCGTACCAATACTATCAGGTTTTGCAAAGTTCAATGGAATCACCATTCCGAGGAAGAGGCCACGTGGGAACGAGAAGAAGACCTGAAGATAGAACACCCACACCTATTTGCTAACCAACCTGAATCTTGGGGACGAGATTCTTCTTAAGGGGGGTAGGTTTGTAACATCCCAAATTTTCAATTTCAAATGTTACTAGAAGCATGCATCATATCATATGCATCATGGTATCACACAATAAAAGTTGCATCAAATACTTTCCTAAACCCTATAGTCATAAAAAGACAAAAAGGGGTTATACAAAACCTAACCTTCTAAATCCTTGCAAAAGTGTTATTTTATAATCCTATGGTATTCTTCTTCTTTTTACAAAATTTTAGAGACCGATTTCATTAAATTTGGAGTTAATATGCAAAAGTTATTACACAAATAGTAAAATAGAAAAGAAAAAAAGAATATTACAAAAAAAACTAACTAACCTAAGCGGGCCAGCTAGACCAGCCTGCAAGCTAACTACCGCACGCGCCCGCGAGCAAGCGGCGCACACCGCAGCCGCCTAGCTGGGCCGACCCAAAGCACTACCGCAAAACACAGCCTATCGCCCGCGTGTCACTGCCACCCTGGCCCACCTGCCATCCCCCTCCCCTCACCGTGTCCAGGACGAACATGACGCGCCGCCGCGTCGGGTCCGATCTTCCCAGCCGATTTAGAACAGAATCCGTGACCCCCGTGCCAAGCCAGGCCGCCTACAAGTATGCCTCGGCACGCCTCCCAAAAACCCTAACCCTATTTTCGCTAATCGCCACCGGGCTGCCGCCATAGAGCTCGAACTCGATCTCGCCGGAGTGCGCCACCGCTAAGCTCGACAGCTAGGGTTGAGGCCCTTCTCCACCTTTTCTCCCCCTCTGACCTTCCCTTGCAAGTACCAGGTTACCTCATCCCTTTTTCCCCATCTCCAGAGCCTCGGAGCGCCTGCAATCCTTCGCCGGAGTTCCACCGGAGCAGCAGGGACCAGTCGCCGATAGCCGTCAACCGAGGAGGAGGTGGTCTATGCTGATCTTGGGAACAGATTCGCGAGGAGGAGCCGCATGCTGTCCGCCACTCCGTCGCGTCGGGGAACCACCGGACCACCGCCGAATGCCTCCACCCGACCACGTCGTCGTCGTCCTTCATCGTCGTCGAGCCAGCATCGCTGCCAGGTAAGAGCCCCCCTTCTGTCCGTTGGATCGAGATTGGATGGCGTCGATTAGACCCCTTAAAGCGAAGGGGTATCGCCCTATCGCATCGCGCCACGTGCCCCGCTGGCCCAACCCCGCGCCGCCACGTGTCGTCCGCGTAGCCACCCCTTCTGTTTTGTTTTAAAATAGATAAATATTGTTTTTATCTCGTTTAATTCATAGTAAATCGATTACTTGGCCAAAAATTATGTATAATATACCGTTGGATTCATAAAATTGAGTAGAACACAGATCTGCAATAATATTGCTAGTTTATTATACTGATCTTGTGGTAGAATTTAAATATTACTTTGGCGTATTTTAATTATAGGAAAATAATCGCAACTCTGTTTCAGTTGATTCTTGTCGTGTTGGCTTTGTATCCACGAGATCTACCGTGTAAAATTGGTATACCATGCTTAGAGTATTTAGATCTTTTTCGAGGTAGATTGGAAGTGTAGATCTATTCATGGACATATTTAATTAAGTAATAATCCAAAATACTTAAAATATGTGGGAAATTGATACTAATGACATCCCCAACTCAATAACACTCCTGAAGAACATCTGTGGTCGATTTTGAACCCATCCTTGCATATTACCATGTTGCATGCATGCATAATTACCTTCGTGGCATTGTTTTGTGCAAATTGTGATTGGATCTAAGTTTGTGTTTTGTTAGATTGTTCGGAGTGCGCTGAGGAGTACTATTGTGTAGAGTGCTGCTCGGATCAAGGCAAGTTACACCACTTGTTCATGTTTAATGTCCCAGTTTTTGACTATGCATGTTTTACTCTTCAAATCTCGTAGTATGCATGTGTAGGTTTTTTTAGTAGATTTTCGTAGTACCATTTTTTGCAAGTGCAATTTTGTAGTATGCCATGAGTAGCTTTATACTTAGGAATTCCCATCCTAATAGGTTTCTCCTGTTTTTGCTAAGTACTGCTTGCTATGCTATATATATAAAGTACTGTTGGGGGTTCGAAAGACTCAAAATTTTCTAAGCGTAAAAGCTCTCTCGAGAGAATCTTTTCTTCTCAAAACCCCCTTCAAAATAAAAAAACTAAGTTTTCTTCTAGGCGGAATGGTTGTTGGGTCAACGAGTGGAATTTTGGTGGAGGACGGCCGCCCAGAAATCAAAGAAGTCTGCCATGTTTCAGAATTCAGAAGCTTCCAGTGCAACCACAATACATATGGGCTCTATCTTGGCTTAGTACTTAGTGGGAAACCTCACCGGGGTACCAATATTTGGAGGTTCTTGGCACGGTTGGATCCAACTGGTAGAGGGGCTACTAAGGGAAATCCTCGACATGGTCTTGTCTGTAAAAGGACTTGATCATAGATTGTGGGGAAAGTGCACAACCTCTCGAGAGTATTGCAATCTGATCGATCAGCCATGTCTTAAACAATGTTTACAAAGTAGGGTAAAATTCTCCCTCTTTTCTTCTTACTTAGAGAAAATTGGCTTTATGCAAATGAACCCCAAAGCCTACTCAAGCCTTGCATGTAGAGTTAGTCTTATTGTTTACTTGGTGTAATTTGCCAATACATTCAAAGTATTGACCCAACTTGTTGGCTGCATGTTTTATGTGCAGAATTTGGAGATCGTTGAAAGGTGCGCTAGGATCGCGGGTCTTCACTCAACCTGCCTGTGGCATTGATGGGACTCCAAGTTGTACTTATATCGCTTCTGTTGTAATAATGTAAACTCTGTATTATTCGATTCATATAATAAAGACTTGTGTTTTACATGATATTTCATCGACTGTGAGTGCTAGCTATTGATCCAGGGACTAGCATGTTAATCACAGGGACTTAGGATCTTTATAGATCCAAGGTCACTACAGAATATTTGCCACACTTGGGCTATTCCATTGCTTGTCAATATATAGGACGATTTACAATCAATTATAATCAATCCTAGACATAACGAGAGAATAACCCTAGCCATAATGGGAGATATACGGAAATCAGAGATATATCATGATACATGACATATTAGTATAACACTCCCTCGTAGTCACAACGGAAGGAGAGAAGACATTGAGAATGAACCGAAAATCCAAAAACAATGGCGATGGGAGTCCCTTCGTCAGGATGTCGGCGAACTGGTGAGATGAGGGAACATGTATGCGGATGTAGCCCATGGCAACACGATCGCGAACAAAATGGAGATCAATCTCGATGTGCTTCCTGCACTGATGCTAGACGGGGTTCGTAGACATGTAGACGACACTGATATTGTCACATAACATGACCATAGAAGGAGGTGATGGTAGATGAAGATCGTGAAGGAGTTGCCTGATCCAACTCGCTTAGGTGATGGCACGATACTCAGCCTCGGCGCTGGAGCGAGATACCATGTGTCGGCGCTTGGACGACCAAGAGACAAGGTTTTCTCTGAGGTAGACACAGAAGCCCGACATGGAGCGGCGAGTGTCTGGATAGCCAGCCCAATTGGCGTTGGTGTAGGTGATCATGGAGTCTGGCGATGACGAGTAGAGCTGGAGTCCATGAGAGAGCATACTCTTGACGTAGCGAAGGATGCACTTGATGTCCGCGAGACGCTTGTCCCGAGGATCATGCATGTGGAGACACACCTGCTGAACGGCATACACGATGTCGGGTCGCGTGAAGGTGAGGTACTGCAGAGCGCCAGCGAGACTCCTGTACTCGGTGGGATCAGCCATGAGAGGGCCAGCAGTAGCGGCAAGCTTGGGGCTCGTGTCGATAGGTGTCATGGCGGACATGCAACCAGTCATGCAGGCGTGGTCCATAATCTACGCGGCATACTTGTCTTGCGAGAGGTGCATGCTAGAGGAGTCACGGGTTACCGCGATGCCAAGGAAGTAGTGGAGGTTGCTGATATGTTGCAAACGTATCTATAATTTTTTATGTTCCATGCTTATTTTATATCTACTTTCTTATATTTTGTCCACAGTTTGGAGTATTTTTACACATTTTCTAGAACTAACCTATTAACAAGATGCCACAGTGCCAGTTGCTTATTTTCTGCTGTTTTTGGTTTCAGAAAAGCTAGTAAGGAAATTTCTCGGAATTGGATCGGACCAAAGCCAAAGTCAATATTTTACCCGAAGAAACACGGAGTTTAGAAGGGAGACAAAGTGGTGCACCAGGGTGGCCACACCTGGTGGCGGCGCGGCCTGGGGGGCGCCACCAGGGGGTGTGGCCCCCTGGCGCTCCACCGACCTTGCCCCTTCGCCTATAAAAGTCTCCCTGGACAAAAACCCTAAGGACCCGAACAAAATTCCACGAAAAAGTCTATAGTCGTGATGACCCACAAGTATAGGGGATGTATCGCAGTATTTTCGAGGGAAGTGAAACCCAATTTATTGATTCGACACAAGGGGAGCCAAAGAATATTTATAAGCCTTAACAACTGAGTTGTCAATTCAGCTGCACCTGGAAACAATCTTGCTCACAGCAGTTTATCAGTAGCAATAGTTTTGTAGTAGGAATAGTAAAGTAACAGCAGTAGTAAAGTAAAGATAGTAGTAACAATTGCAGTAAACAGTAGGATTCGAGTGCGGTAGGCATAGGGATGGATGGACGGGCGTTGCATGGACAAGACAATTCACATAGCAATCAGAACATAAGGCAATTGCAGATAAATAAGATAAAGCATCCAAGTACTAGATAATACTAGGCATGTGTCCCATATATAGTCATACGTGCTCGCAATGAGAACTTGCACAACATCTTTTGTCCTGCTAGCCCGTTTGCAGCGGGGCCTCAAGGGAACTACTAGAAATTAAGGTGCTCCTTTTAATAGAGCACCGGAGCAAAGCATTAACACTCCGTGAACACATGTGATCCTCACATCAAAGCCATTCCCTCCGGTTATCCCGATTTCTGTCACTTCCGGGCCATTGGTTCTGGACAACAACGTGTGTATACAACTTGCAGGTAAGACCAAAAATAATACTATCATAATGAATCAATAACATGTTCAGGTCTGAAATCATGGCACTCGGGCCCTAGTGACAAGCATTAAGCATAACAAGTCACAACAAAGTCATAAAACACTAATAGAAGATACTAGGCACCATGCCCTAACAATCTGATGCCATTACATGAACGATCTCCTCCAATCCCTACCATCCCCATAGCCTACAGCGAGGGATTACTCACTCATAGATGGGGGAAACATGGATGGTCAATGGAGAAGCGATGGTGATGATGATGGCGATGATCTCCTCCAATTCCCCGTCTCGGCAGGGTGCCAGAACGTAGTTTATGGTGCTGTTTCATGGAATCTGGTGGTGGCGGCGAAGCGGAATTCCTTCTAGAAAAACGATGAACCTACCTGAGTTTTTAGGTCAGAAGGCATCTTATAGGCGAAGAGGGAGACTGAGGGGGTGCCTAGGGCGGCCAGACCACCCCCTGGCACGGCTAGGCCTAGCCCACGCGGCCAGGTGGTGTGGCTGGGCCCCAGCCCCACTCCGTCTCATATCCTGGCTCCGGGAGTCTTCTGGTGAAATAGGATTTTTGGCTTTTGTCCCGTCCAATTCCGAGAATATTCATTTTCTAACTTTCCTGGAACCAAAAACAGCTGAAAACAGGCAGCTTGCACTATGGCTCTTGCTAATAGGTTAGTCCAAGAAATCATATGAAAAGTACTCCAAAGCGTGGACAAAACACAAGAAAGTAGATAAAACCAAGCATGGAACATCAAAAATTATAGATACATTTGCAATGTATCAAGCCATCGTCATCTCCATCCCTAGATCGGGAGGGATCTGAAGCTCTTCCCGGCACCCTGCCGGAGGGGAGAGATCACCCTGGAGGCTTTCTTCATCACCATGACTGCCTCCGGTGTGATGCATGACTAGTTCATCCCTGGACTACATGTCCATGTAGTAGCTAGATGGTTGGTTCTCCTCCTTTGTGCCACCATCTTTAGATCTTGTGAGCTCCGTTCATGATCTAGATCATCTATTTATAATCCTACATGTTGTGTTTGCGGGGATCCGATGGATATTGAGATGCTATTTCAGATTGATTATTGATTCTATCATATTTATGTTATTTGTGATCTTGCATGTTTTCCGTTGTTAGTAGCTATCTTGGCCGAGTAGATGCTAGCAACTCCAAGAGGGAGTATTTATGCTCGATAATGGGTTCATGCCTCTAGTAATCTGGGGAAGTGACATAAATCTCTAAGGTACTAGATGTGTTGTTGCTACTAGGGAGAAAACAACAATCCTTTGTTCATTGAGCAATCGTATTGTTTACTTTACACGCTTTGCTTAATGCAATTATCTGTTGCTTGCAACTTAATACTAGAGGGGGTTCGGATGATAACCTGAAGGTGGATTATTATTCATAGATGCAGTTGGATTACGATCTATGTATAATGTTGTAATGCCCAATCAAATCTCGTAGGAGTCAAGATGATTAGTATATGCATGTATGCTTTCTCGGTATCTGGCAATTGCCCCGCTGTAATTTATTCACCCAACATGTTATCTATCTACCCAACATGTTATCTATCTTAAGGAGAATCACCTCTAGTGAACTATGGACCCCGGTCCATTCTTTTACCATCAATTTACAATCTATTTACTATTTACTTTCTGCAAGCAATTACTATCTTCCACACAATACGATTAATCCATTGTTTTCAGCAAAACCGGTGAGATTGACAACCTCACTGTAAGTTGGGGGCAAAGTTCTGTGATTGTGTTGTGCAGGATTCCAAGTTGGAATAAACACCTTGGAGGTGTTTCCTTGCTCCTACTAGTTCGATAACCTTGACTTCATAACTGAGGGAAAACTTGTTGCTGTGCTCATCATACCTTCCTCTTGGGGTTCCCCAACGAGCTCGATACATTTTGAGCCATCAGTTGCCCATGTCGGTCATGGAAAACTCAGTGCAGAGAGAAGCCATAATCCCGTCGAGGAGGCGTGACGAAGAGGCGGTGAGGACAATCTCATCCACGTAAAGGAGGAGGAAGGTTGTTCCCTCCGCACACTATAGTACGAATAGTGAGGTGTTCGAACGCGAACACGTGAAGCCAGTGGAGGTGATGAACGTCACGAAGCATTGGTACCACGCGCAAGGAGCCTGCTTGAGATAGTATAGGGAACGGTTCAGCCGACAGGCGTGCTTGGGGCGAGTGGAGTCGATGAAGCCGGTGGGTTGGAGACAGTAGACGACCTCGACGAGATTGCCATGGAGGAAGGCGTTCTTGACATCGAGCTAGCGGGTCTCCCATTTGAGGGAGAGCACGATGGAGGGGATGACACGCACCGTGACCGGTTTCACAACCAGGCTGACAGTCTCATCGAAGTCCACGCCTTGCTCCTGAGAGAAGTCGCAAAGCACTCACCATGCTTTGTAGCGGTCGAGAGAGCCATCAGGATTGAGCTTGTGGCACAACACCTGATTGTTGGTGACGGTGTTGGCATTCTGAAGAGGAGGCACAAGATCCCAAGTGTTGTTGCTGAGGAGAGAGCGGTATTCCGCGGTCATAGCATCAATCCAGTTGGGATCCTTGAGAGTCGCACGTGCCGAGGAGGGAACCTGTGAGTACCTGCTAATGGATGAAACATGCAGGTTAAGACGCTCGCAGGGGCCCTTGTGGATGCCGGAGGTGCTGCGTGTGCGATGGGAGGCACGGGAACAACACGCGGGGAAGGAGGGGCGGGCGGCGAGGGAACACGCGGTGAGGGATGCGCGGGCGGGGAGGGAGGTGTGCGCGGTGAGGAAGGGGCAGGCGCTGCGGCGGGTGGGAGGTAGAGTCACAGGTAGGGTCTCGTCGTCATCGAGAAAGTCGTACCTGGAAGCTGTGGGAGGCTGTGGAGAGGCAAAAGGAAAAGTCATCTGATAAAAAACCACGTGACGAGAAATAATAATGCTAAGAGTGGTAAGATCCATGGAGCGATAACCTTTATGATGGGAAGAGTAGCCGAGAAAAACACACACGCTCGAGCGAGGGGATAATTTATGGGACATGGTGGAGGCAGTGTTTGGATGGCAAAGGAAACCAAAAACACGAAGTGATGAGTAGTCGGGATGGGTGTTATGGAGGGCGAAGTAGGGAGATGGGGCGGTGATGGTTTTGGAGGGGAGACGGTTTAGTATGTGAGTGGCGGTGTGAAGCGCTTCTACCAAAAATATGGTGGTAAACTAGCCTGAAATAAGAGAGAGCACATGATGTCATTGACGGTGCGACTGATACATTCGGCTTTAGCATTTTGTTGAGAGGTGTATGAGAAATAAAAGCGTATGTGGATGCCGTGCGCAGCGGCAAGAGAGTGGAGCTTTTTATTGTCAAATTCACGACCATTATCACATTGTATGTACATAAGAGGCAAACCAAATTGGGCATGAGCGAACGCGCGAAAAGCCGCAAGCGAGTCGTACACGTCAGATTTTTGGTGAAGCGGCACGGTCTATAAAAATGTGAAAAATCATCAAGAATGACTAGAAAATATGTATTTCCAGAAACACTCAAATAGGCGATGTCCAAAGATCGCAATGAACTAACTCGAATAGACAGGTGGTACGAGTGGATGAATAAGAAAAAGACAATCGTATATGGCGTCCTAGTTTGCACGCATGACATAAATGACTATGATTTATTTTTTTAATACAAGAAAGGAAAATATGTTGTGAGAGACGACGATACACACCTTGTCCGGGATGACCTAGACGATGGTGCCAAACACCGTGAGGGCGGTGGTGGCGGTGAGGGCGCGAGGGGGCGGAGTTTGGGATATCGGGTAAAGCTCCCCCGTACTATTGCACCGAAGGATCTCGCGTTGGAAATGAAGGTCCTTCGCAGAAAAACCAAAAGGATCAAATGGGATAATACAAAAATTGTCGGTAGTGAATTGATGGAGAGAAATAAGATTTTTTATGATACGTGGTGTGACTAAGACATGACATAAATGAAGAAGATGATTAGAAAGGTTAGAAGGAAATGTGGAATGGCTGGACGTGGTGACAGGGACGGTGGAACCGTCTCCAATAACAACGTGACCATACATAGGATGGGGAGAGAGAGAGTTGAGGATGTCTCCATCCGATGAGAGGTGGGCGGTGGCGTCGCTGTCCATGACCCACTTGGGTTGGGGCTGCTGCAGCGTCGTGTTGGTGATGTGCTGCGAGAGGGTGGCGGTGTACCATGACGGCGTCGATGTCGGTGGCACGGCAAAGTGGGCGTGGCCGTGGGGGACGACACTAGTCGAAGGGGCGCCGTAGCCATGGTTGATGGCGTCCATGTGGGTGTGGGCGCGAAGGGCCAGACCCCATCCGGGGAGGCTGCCGGTGTCGGGCTGCATGGGCCACATTTGGATGGCGCCGGTCCAAGGATTGGACGGCGTGGCATGGGAGGAGCACCACCCGCAGGGCGGTACCCCTTGTTCTTTCCGTGATTCTTGTCGTAGCCGGAGACGTGGGGGTTGTGGGCGTTCGCAGGAGGGCGCCATGGCTGGCCGCCGCCCGCCCCGGAGGACTGGCCGCCGCCATGAGGAGGCATGGAGGCGGGCGCCTTGGTGTTGTAGAAGACTGAGGCGAAGGTGTTGCCGGAGCACCAGGAAGCCTTCATCTCATGGAGGACCAGCATGTTCCGGAATTGAAGGAAGGAGGGGTACAATGTGAGGAGAGGGAGATGCCACATATGTTGTCGAAGCATTCGTGGAGGCCCTTGAGGATGTTGGTGACGAGGTCCTCGTCGGAGACGGGCGCGCCGACCACCGCGAGGGCGTCTGTCACCGTCTTCTACAGGTGGAGGTAGTCGGTGATGGAGCGGTCCTCCCGCTTAATGCTGCGGAATTCCTCTGATAAATCTCGCGGTTCTTCTTGTTGTTGTTGAAGAGCCCGAGGATGGTGTTCCAGACCGTGTAGGTGGTGGCCTTGGTGATGTCTAACAACATGAAGAGGTCGAGGATGTCCATGGACATGTAGGCGTAGAGCTAACGAAGCACCATGGCGTCGAGACGAAGCCATGTGGCGTTGGTGGAGGGCATAGACATGGTGAGGTCATCCTTGAGGGTGTAGGTGGTGATGGAAATGGTGAAGAACGTCCTCCACTTGGGGAAGACATCGCCCTTGAACTCGAGGACGACGGGGATGAGGGAGCGAATGCTCTGGATGGCGGTGGCTTGCGCCTAGAGGGAAGCGTTGGGGCGGGGCTCGGTGGGCTCCATGGGGAGGGGCGCCGAGGAGGAAGGGAGGGAGGAGGGACCGGCAGCACGGGGAGGAGGCTGGCGGCACTGGGAGAGAGGGTGCGGAAGCAGAGGAACAGTTAGGCTGATACCATGTGAGAATATTTGCCACACTTAGGCTATTCCATTGCTTGCCAATATATAGGACGATTTACAATCAATTAGAATCAATCCTAGACATAATGAGAGAATAATTCTATCCATAATGAAAAATATGCTAATTACAACTCGGCGACATACGACAATCAGAGATATGTCACGATACGTGACATATTAGTCTAAAATCACTATGCTGCCTCTCCGCCACGGTCCTCGCACCGTCGCACAACCTGACATTACAACCAGGTCAGGACCCGGTGGGATCTAGCCCGCGCATCCGATCGGGACTGTCATCTAACGACTCGACATGCCGTGAGGTTTCGAGACGGCAGCACGACGCTCGCCGCAACGCCGGGAGGTTGGACATCAGTTCGTGGCTCGCGTTTCCTACCTCGCCTTCGCCATGAGCATGCGAAACTAGGATATCTGACGCCTGCAAGCCGCATTTAAGTTACAGATTCTTGGGATTAAACAGTTCAATAAAAATTGCTTCCAATGTCTTGAGAGTCTTGTTAACCTGTCAGTTAAGCTTCTTGAGACAAAAAGACATAAAGTTTATGATATGGTTTACTTTCTTCTCAAATCGATATTGGTTCTACCGGTGGGAACGACAAGTGCTGAAAGGGTGTTTTCTGCAATGACATTAGAGAAAACAAAGTTAAAAAATAAGATGGGTGATAGCCTCTTGGATGTTTATCTTGTCAAGTGGGATATTTTTTCTAAGTGGATGAAGATAATATAATCAATATTTTCATGAGCTCAAGGAAGCGTAGGCCACACAATCTAAACAAATAGTATTGTAAGTTTCTTCGACTATTAATTGTGTTGGAAGTATTGGTGTGGTAATTTGTTCAACTTTCTAATTTAATCTTTCAATTAGATATTGCCTATTGCTTCTTTACATTTTACAATGGAAATTGTTCTTTTATTTATTTAATTAGTTAATATATTTTGATTAAAATTTTCTTCAAATTTTATGGGCATGCCCATAGATAAAATCGTAGGTCCACCACTGCGAGGAACCATGTGTGAACAAGCGGGATCACGAACATGAGCAAGAGCTGCTCCACCATGAACTTGTTGAAGAACTCCAACACAATTTGACGTGCAGCTTCTTCGTCCTCTTCGCCATCTATGCCCCCCTTGTCTCTCTACGGCTTGAGAAACAAGCCACTCTACAAACACGATAGGAGAATTTGTTTAAGATCCCTAGTCGCAGGGATAAACATATATGCTTATTCTGGCTAAGATTTTAATAGAAATTAGAATTAATCATGAATCATCCATACAAATACAAATACAAATAGAAACATAATATAGGCTTCACCGTTTCGAAGTTATCAGACATACTGTCCACTACACATGCAAAACTTAATATAATGAAACTGGAAAATTCAGAAAAGGTATATTTTTTTTGGAAATGAGCATATATTAGTATTACACGGATACCAATTACACCCAGCCTCTGCAACAACGCACACCTTAATCGCAATACGGATACACACAACTAAAAAAAAGAAGAATTACAAAAAAAAAAAGTCTCGTTGCAGGAATCCGATCCTTAGCAGCAGCGACACTACCACCACCAAAACAACACGAGAAGTCCAGCCCCTTCAAAAGTGATGCCTTTAAGAAGAAAACAGTGCACAAATGTTGCCATCGCCCAATCAAAGATCTTAGGTTTTCACCCTGGAGAAAGTCCTCGCTCTCAAAGCAATGCCTTCTGCAAGACCATTGTCAGGCACAATCAATAAAGGTCAAACCTTGGGTTTTCACCCTGCAAGATAAGACTATGAACTCCTCCTGTGATGTTGCTCCCTCTAACAGACGTTGCTGCGAGTCACATATACATGTATATTCTTCGTCCTCTTCGCCATCTATGCCCCCCTTGTCTCTCTGCGGCTTGAGAAACAAGCAACTCTACAAATACGATAGGGGAATTTGTTTAAGATCCCCGGTCGCAGGGACAAACATATATGCTTATTGTAGCTAAGATTTTAAAATAAATTAGAACTAATCATGAATCATCCATACAAATAAAAATACAAATAGAAACACAATATGGGCTTCACCATTCCGAGTTATCAAACATACTGTCTACTACACATGCAAAACTTAATATAGTGAAACTAGAAAATTCAGAAAAGATACATGGATATTCGAGTGAAATGTTGCCTCTTACAACATACAAAATATCATTGTACTAATTAGTATAGAAGTAGTGAAAAAATTTGTGTATTTTAAACACCATTATACGCATATGGTAATTCATCTCAACCACATTTGGATTTGGAAGAATTGGTCCAATTCGGTACATAAAAATTTGAATCAATATGTTACACCACTCCACTATTTGGATCAAACTGAAAAATAGAAATCAAATGATCTGGATATGTAGTTACCTGTACTCGCGCGCGCGATTTTTTTTAATTAAAACACAGTACAATTGTAGACGCTCACAACAGGTACATACACCCACCCTTATTCTGGTGTACAAAGCTTTACATCACTTAGGGACGGAGTGGGACGTACCAGGTACCAAACAGAGTTGGACTTCTACCTAGCGTAGCTATATGGAAACCAACCAAATCCTAACCGAACTCGAGATTGTCTCCATCCAGGCTCGACATATACGGTTGCCATACCAGATTTCCTATCCAGCCGTACACGTCAATAATCCGCCTACTCCAACAATCCATCAAGCTAGCTAGGACTAGGAGTCGATGGCTGACATCGAGAACCCCGACCCTGACGGTGGCGCCGGCGGCGAGCCCGTCGTCGCGACGGCGGAGCCCAAGCGGCACGGGTTCTGGGCGTGGAGGGAGCGGTTCCACGGCAGCCCTAATCCCAACGACGACGACGACGGCGTCGCGACGGCGGAGCCCGTCGAGCGGGCCAGAGGAACTCTGCTCTGCTTCTGGGCATCGGTGGACATCGTCATATTCGTCGTGTCCTTCCTTCTCGTGACTCTTCCCGACCCCCGACCCGTCCCATCATACCACCGAGCGTGGGCGAGCACTGCGTCTGGCGGCGTATATCGTGGGGATTATCGGCCTGGTCGTCGGGGTGTGCTTGGGCTCCTTTGTACTTGGTCTCGGTGAAGCCTTGTTGGAGCGGTTTCCCTCGGGACTGAGAACCATAGATCGACTCATCTAAAATTTGGAGGTATATACATTTTTAGTCGCGCAACTTGCATCGTTTGAGCGTTTTAGTCCTATATTTTATAAAGTGAGCAAGATTAGTCCCACAACTTGCAATTCAGGAGCATTTTAGTCCAATTTAATCGAATTTCTGCGATTTTAACCAAATTTGTCCACCTATAGGTCAAATGTGGCATCGAATTTTTGCACAATAACCCCTATATATTTTTTCTCTCTGCGATTCAGACCTTCACGTAGCCTGACAAACGGCCCCCACCTGTCAGTGGTTGTACAAATAAGAAAACAAATATGAAAAATATTGACCTAAATAGTGGGAATCAATCTCACGACATGCTACTAAAGAAATTCAAGCTTCACTAGTACATCACATAACGTGATGTACATCACACAACGTGATGTGATAATTTTCAGAGCGGCTCTTTATTATATATTACTTTTAGACTGAGTTAGGTATCATCCACACAGCAAGCTAGCTATCTCTTGTTGGCTCACACGTAAAAAAGGAAGTTACTTATACTAGCCCATACACACAGAGTGAAGTGAAACCTTTTTTTAGAAGGAACACCCGATTCCATTAAATACCAGGCTCGGCAATAGTGCTGGCCACATCAACGAATACATCCTCAGGCACTGCCTCGGACTGTAGGATAACAATGTAGGATAATAAAGTCGGGCTGCTGATTGCACGCCTCGATGATTCTCATTGATTCATATATATAGTACAATTATAACTTGGAGTACAAGCAATCTAGGTCGGTTCGGTTTGAGTCAGTAACCGATCTTGTGTCGTACACGCATTGGTGTCTAACACGCCCCCGCAGTCTGAACGTGGGGACAAACTGTCGCCAATGTGAAGACTGGATTGAAATTCTTGAAACAGTGACGTCGCTAGTTCTTTGGTGAAAATATCGGCAAAAACTCGACGGAACATGAAGAATACGGAGAGCTCCAATAGCAACCTTCTCCTGAACAAAGTGAATATCCAGCTCCATATGTTTAGTTCGTCGATGTTGCACGAGATTAGCTGACATGTAAACTGCCGATACATTATCACAATAAACAACCGTAGCTAGTAAGGGGGCATCCCAACTCAAGAAGGTGCCGCAACCAACATGTTTCCGTGATAGCTGTAGCAACCGCGCGGTATTCCCAGCCTTTGCACTGCTACGAGTCACAGTCGACTGCCGTTGAGAGGACCAAGATATCAAGTTATCACCAAGAAACACACAGAATCCGGACGTAGAGCGACGAGTATCTGGTCATCCAACCCAATCAGCATCCGAGTAAGCAACCAGATTATTAGTGGAAGAGGAATGAAGTGTAAGACCAAGATCGAGAGTCCCTTTGAGATATCGAAGGATGTGTTTAATGAGAAGAAGATGAGGTTCTCGAGGATCATGCATATGAAGACAAACTTATTGAACGGCATAGGAAATATCTGGACGAGTAAGGGTGATGTATTGAAGCGCACCGACGAGGCTGCGATAATGAGAGGAATCAGAAACCGGTGGGCGTCGGGTTTGGAGATCCAGACACCAATACCCACGATGCCTAGAAGGATAGCCAAGAAAAAAGCAACAAATAGATCGAGGAGATAATTTGTTGGGAGAGGTAGGAGAAGTATTTGGGTAGCATAGAGAGCTGAAAACACAAAGGGAATTGTAGGAACGAGGGGCTCTGATATCATGTAGGATAACAAAGTCGAGCTATTGATTGCACGCCTCGACGATTCTCATTGATTCATATATATAGTACAATTACAACTTGAAGTACAAACAATTTAGGTCGGTTCGGTTTGAGTCCGTAACCGATCTTGTGTCGTACACGCATTGGTGTCTAACACGGACCAAAACGATCTCGGGCACTGTTGACTCACGCCATAAGCCGCTAAGCAATGTGCTAATTTATTACAATCCCGAGGAGTAGAAGAAACGCGAACGGTATTAAAGTTTAACTGTAGATTGAGACGATGTCTCGATAAATGATTCCTTCAGGTACGGTGTCATGTCGAAAGCTTTCGACTGGATAGCACGAACCAAATTCTGGGCATCTGTCTCAATGTGGATCCGTCATTCCCGCATGTAGTGGCTGCATGTATCGCCTCTGCACAAGCTTGCGCTTCGGCTTGCGCTGCACTAGCCACCCATGGCAGAAATCCCGCACCTGAGCCTCTGACGTCTCCAATATTGTCCCTTGCAACAAAGCCCCAGTCTCCCCTTTTATCAGTTGCAAGAAAGGCTCTATCAATATTTAACTTGATGAAATCATCGCTAGGAGCTGTACACACAGGCTACATGTAGACTTTCTTTTGGATATTTAAAAATACGTGTTCTAATTCTAAAGCTGTGAAAAATTCTCAAAAAAAAACAAATTTTCAATTCGAAATAATTTGTGCAGATGCGAGCATTTTTATGTGCGTGTATGCTGACAAAAATATTAAGAAAAATTTCAATCCAAATTAATTTTGCAAAAAAAATTATGCTGACAGTTGACGTGAGTATTTTTTACGTGTGTCTGTAGTTTTAAATTGTATAAAGAAAATTACGTCCTCGAAAGTAGCAACCACTAGCTTTGTTGTAGTGGTTTGTGCGGTATACAGCTGCTCGATGGTGCTGAGTTCGAATCCGCCAGATTCTATATTTTTAACTATTTTATTTGTACATCTATTTACACGTGGACTTGTGTATCAGTCCGCAATTATTAGGACATAAATAATCGAAAAAAACTTATTTTAGTCAAATTTGCTGAATTTGATCAAATTGGACCAAAATGTTCCCAGCATACAAGTTGTGGGACTAGTGTTCCTCACTTTGCAAGATGTGGGACTAAAACACTCTTACAATACAAGATATGAGACTAAAGGTGTATATAGCTCTAAAATTTGGACACGCAAAATTTGGTTTACCATGGTGCTGGGATATTTATGGTGTATATACCTGTAAATCCTAGAAAGATGTTCTTTCGTTAGTGACTTTGCAGACTAAGCTCCAACTCGTCTTTCTGCCTTCTGAGCAACATTAATTCGTAAGCATGATTACTTTTTGTCCAGTAAGTTTAACAAAATATCGTATTCATGAGATCTTGGTGCCCATAAATAGACCTGGAAAAATAAAAAACCTTCACTCCTGTCTCGCCCCCACTAGTGGAAACGAGGCCTTTGGTTGATCCTGGAAATGGGCACCGGTGTTAAAGGGGGGGCCTGTACCAGCGTGGCCCGTGCAGCAAAAAGGAGCACCTCCTTTAACACCGGTTCGCGTGGCATGAACCGGTGTTAAAGGCCCCTGCACCAGTGGCCCGCGCAGCCCCCCCTTTAACACCGGTTCGTGCCACGCGAACCGGTTTAACCGGTGTTAAAGGGGGGCTATATAAGACACCGCAGCCCACACCCCACTCTTCCATTTTTTCACTATCTTATTTTGGAGCCTAGCAAGAGGGTGTGAAGTGTGCTAGTTTGTATTTTTTTCGTATGCACAAGAGGTGTTCGGTGAAATGTCCGAGAGCTCAAAATAAGTTTTCTCGTTGCTCTTTCCTTCTCGGTCGAGGTCGGCAACTATCCTTGCATGTGTCATTGATGTACTATATATATAAATGGTCATCTCCCTATTATTTTTTGATATATACTATATATTAATGCAGATGAACCGGCAATGGATGTACGGTGACCGCCGCACTTTCGAGTACATTACGGGCCTCCAAAATTTCATCGTTGTGGCTAATGCAAACCGTGGTCACAATGGTTTTATGTGTTGTCCGTGTGTTCACTGTCAGAACAAGAAAGACTACTCAAATACCAGAACCATTCACGCCCACCTGCTTCGATCCGGTTTCATGCCCGGCTATAATTGTTGGACTAAGCACAGAGAAAAATGGTTGTGATGGAAGACAACGAAGAAGAAGAGGATGATGACAACTATCATAATATGTATCCTGAATATGATGATACTGCAACGGGGGTAGATAATGAAGATCAAGAGGCAGCAGATGGGCCCGCTGATGACGATCTTGGTCGGGCCATTACTGATGCAAAGGAAGAATGTGAAACTGAAAAGGAGAAGGAGAAGCTGGAGCAGATGTTAAAGGATCACAAAACATTGTTGTACCCAACTTGCGAAGATGGTCACAAAAAGCTAGGTACCACACTGGATTTGCTGCAATGGAAGGCAGAGAACGGTGTGACTGACAGCGCATTTTCAAAGTTGTTGGTAAAAATGAAAATCTTCTTCCAAGAAATAATGAGTTGCCCGACAGTACATACCAAGCAAAGAAGGTTGTCTGCCCTCTAGGATTAGACGTGCAGAAGATACATGCCTGCATTAATGACTGCATCCTCTACCGCGATGAGAAGTACGAGAATTTGAATGCATGCCTGGTATGCACTGCACTGCGGTATAAGATCAGACGAGACGATCCTGGCGATGTTGAGGGCGAGGCCCCTAGGAAGAAGGTTCCTGCCAAGGTTATGTGGTATGCTCCTATAATACCACGGTTAAAACGTCTCTTCAGAAATAAAGAGCATGCCAAGTTGTTGCGATGGCACATGGAAGACCGTAAGAAAGACGCGATGTTGAGACACCCCGCTGATAGGTCACAGTGGAGAAAAGTCGAGCGAGAGTACCCGGACTTCGCACGTGACGCAAGGAACTTAAGGTTTGGTCTAAGTACAGATGGCATGAATCCTTTTGGTGAGCAGAGCTGCAGTCACAGCACCTGGCCTATGACTCTATGTATCTATAACCTTCCTCCTTGGTTGTGTATGAAGAGGAAGTTCATTATGATGCCAGTGCTCATCCAAGGCCCAAGGCAACCCGGCAACGACATTGATGTGTACCTAAGGCCATTAGTTGAAGAACTTTTACAGCTGTGGGCCAAACCAGGTGTACGTATGTGGGATGAGCACAAAGGGAAGCCATTTGACCTACGAGCATTGCTTTTCTTAACCATCAATGATTGGCCTGCTCTTAGTAACATTTCAGGACAGACAAACAAAGGATGCAATGCATGCACACACACTGTTTAGATGAGACTGAAAGTGTATATTTGGATAAATGTAAGAAGGTTGTGTACCTAGGGTATCGTCGATTTCTTGAACTCGCATCCAAGAAGAAAGAAAGGCAAGCATTTCAAGCGTCTGGCGAGAACCCGGAGGAAGCTGTCCTCCGTGCGGTGAGGAGGTATTTGGTATGGTCAAGGACCTAGAAGTAATCTTTGGAAAAGGTCACGGCAGTCTATCTGTTCGAATGACGATGCGGACACGCCCATGTGGAAGAAGCAATCTATATTTTGGGACCTACCCTATTGGAAAGTCTTAGAGGTCCGCTCTTCAATCGACGTGATGCACGTGACGAAGAATGTTTGCGTGAACCTGCTAGGCTTCCTAGGAGTGTATGGGAAGACAAAAGATACACCGGAAGCACGGCAGGACCAGCAACGTCTGAAAGACCCTGAAGAGCCTATGCATCCTGAGAACGAGAAGGGTAAACGATGCCACTTAACTCCCGCCACCACGCTCTTACTAAAGCGAGAAGGAAATCTTTTTGAATGCCGAAAGCAGTATCAAGGTCCCGTCGGCTTCTCGTCGAATATAAAGGGAATAATAAATATGGCAGAAAAATTCAAAACCTGAAGTCTCATGATCGCCACGTGATTATGACACAATTGCTTCGATTGCATTGAGGGCTTCTACCGAAAATGTTCGAGTACCCATTGTGAAGCTATGTGCATTCCTCAATGCAATATCTCGGGTAATCGATCCGGAAAGCCTACCAGTTCTGACGGATGTGGCCCAATGTCTTGTCAGCTTTGAGTTGGTGTTCCCACCATCCTTCTTCAATATTATGACGCATCTCCTGGTTCACCTAGTAGAAGAGATTGCCATTCTCGGTCCTGTATTTCTACACAATATGTTCCCCTTTGAGAGGTACATGGGAGTCTTAAAGAAATATGTTCATAACCGTGCTAGGCTGGAAGGAAGCATCTCCAAGGGCTATGTAATGAGGAGGTCATTGAGTTACGTGTTGATTTTATTCCTGACCTTAAGGCGATTGGTGTTCCGGAATCACGACATGAGGGGAGACGCATGGAAAAGGCACCCTAGGATGTAAAGCAATGATATGTAGGACGGGCATTCTCTCAATCAAGCACACTACGGTTTTACAAAGATCTATCTTGGTTGCCCGTATATCAATGAACACAAGAATTTAATCGCCTCAAACACCCGGGCGATCGATGAATGGATTATAAGTGAACACATGACGAGTTTTGGCTTGGGTGCAAAGACTTCTCACGAATAACACCACTGTTGGGGATCACTGTACTTGTTGGCTGTGACACCATCTTCGACTGTATGTACTTTCCAAGGGTACGAGATAAATGGGAATACATTTTACACGATAGGCCAAGATAAAAAGAGCACCAACCAAAATAGTGGTGTCCGCTTCGATGCAGCAGAAGACAATGGGCAAAAGACCACGTATTATGGGTTCATAGAGGAGATATGAGAACTTGACTATGGACCTAATTTTAAGGTCCCCTTGTTTCGATGCAAATGGGTCAAGCTAACAGGAGGGGGGTTGAGGTAGACAAGAAGTACGGAATGACAATGGTGGATCTCAACAATCTTATGAAGGTAGACAAGAACTTAGATGAACCATTCGTCTTAGCCAATGATGTGGCTCAGGTTTTCTATGTGAAGGACATGTCTACCAAACCAAAAAAAAAGAAAAAATAAGCAAACAGATACATCACACGATGAGCCAAAGCGTCACATAGTTCTTTCAGGGAAAAGAAACATCGTGGGAGTGGAGGACAAGACAGACATGTCAGAAGATTATAATAAGTTTGATGAAATTCTGCCCTTCAGAGTGAAGACTGACCCAACCATCCTGTTAAACGGTGTTGATACTCCATGGTTACGGCCGACGCGATCATAAGATTGACTATATGTATTAATTGAGCCATTTTTGGCACACATATGTATCTCAACATGGAAATCAATGTCATATTTCTTCTATTAACAGTATATGTATTAAATGAGCCATTTTTTCCCGCCATTTTTTCCCGCCATTTTTCTTTAAGACTCAGGAAGAGGGTTCCTGCCAAGGTGATGTGGTATGCTCCTATAATACCACGGTTGAAACATTTGTTCCGAAATAAAGAGCATGCCAAGTTGTTGCGATGGCACATGGAAGACCGTAAGAAAGACGGGATGTTGAGGCACCCTACTGATGGTCGGCAGTGGAGAAAAATCGAGCGAGACTTCCCGGACTTTGCTGGTGACACGAGGAACTTATGGTTTGGTCTAAGTACCGATGGCATGAATCCTTTTGGGGAGCAGAACTGCAGTCATAGCACCTGGCCCGTGACTATGTATCTACAACCTTCCTCCTTGGTTGTGCATGAAGCGGAAGTTCATTATGATGCCAGTGCTCATCCAAGGCCCGAAGCAACCCGGCAACGACATTGTGGGCCAAAATATGGGGGGCCTTATCTGGGGGAGGCTTATCTGGGAGGGCCTTATCTGGGGGGTGGCTAACCTTTAGTACCGGTTGGTGGGTGCAACCGGGACTAAAGGTGGTTTTTGTGTCATCTAACAAAACTGTCGGTGGGATAAGGACGTGTGGGTAACCTTTAGTACCGGGTGGGGGCTCAAACCGGGACTAAAGCTGTCGGTAGGATAAGTACGCGTGGGTGGACTACACTGCTCGATGTAGCGCACGACGCCTTGTCGGAGGAAGAAGACAAAGTAGAAGCGGCGCCGTTCCTATAAAAGGAGCATCGATACGCCATGGCAAGCAACTCAACAAGCCAACATGGATGGAGAGTTTCATCCCCATGGATGGAGGAAAGGGTTGGGAAATCTCCCGTGGTGGAACTTCTCGAAGATGCCCTTGGTGCACACGCCCTATGGCAACTTGGAAGTTCACTCGGAAAATATTTTCCTGCTAGCCCATGAAAGACTACATCTCCGCCTCCACAGGGTTAGAGGTATGGTGGAAGCCATGGGATAGAGTGGAGAGGCGGCAGATATGAGTGTAGATGTGCTATGGCAACGACCAAGCCAACATGGATGGAGAGTTTCATCCCCATGGATGGAGGAAAGGGTTGGGAAATCTCCCGTGGCGGAACTTCTCGAAGATGCCCTTGGTGCACACGCCCTATGGCATCTTCGGAAGTTCCGCCTCGTGAAAGACTACATCTCCGCCTCCCTGGGGTTAGAGGTATGGTGGAAGCCATGGGATAGAGTGGAGAGAGGCGGCAGATATGAGTGTAGATGTGCTATGGCAACGACCAAGCCAACATGGATGGAGAGTTTCATCCCCATGGATGGAGGAAAGGGTTTCAAAATCTCCCGTGGCGGAATTTCTCAAAGATGCCCTTGGTGCACACGCCCTATGGCATCTTCGGAAGTTCCGCCTTGGAAAATATTTTCCTGCTAGCCCATGAAAGACTCCATCTCCGCCTCCCTGGGGTTAGAGGTATGGTGAAAGCCATGGGATAGAGTAGAAAGAGGCGGCAGATATAAGTCTTCTTACATAATGATATGTATTAAATGAGCCATTTTCTTCCTTCTATTTCTTCCCTCCATTTTCTTCCCCATTTTTCCCGCCATTTTTCTTCCCGCCATTTTTTCCCTTGATTCTTCCCTCCAGTTCTTCCCTTGATTCTTCACTATATATATGTAGGGTTGGCCTCCATTGTCATTGCACATCTCTAGACTCATATCTGCAACCTCATCACTCTTTCACATGGCTTCCACCGTAGCACTAACCCCCAGGGAGGTGGAGGCGCTTTGCGCCTCGAACTACCCCTGCCCGAACTCTGTGTCCCCGTCGGCTGGATCTTTGGCCGAGGCGTGCCGGTTCCTCCTGTCCCTCTAGGTGTGGCGCGCCGGATGGCCATCATGAACCACTACTACTTCGAGCTCACGCCGGAGCAGCGGAGGAATCCCAGATGGCATCCCCACTATTTCCCTACTTGGGAAGCCTTCTTCGTGGATCGGCGTGAGAGGCTGCCGAGCACGAGGGAGGCCCACCTCCTCCGAACTTCAACGAGGCCGGCCGGCGGCTATGGTGGCGTGGTCGGACTCTCCAGGCGTCATGGCCTATGACACCGACTGACTAACCCCGTCTGCGCTACCCTCAAGTCTAGCCCAGCGTACTCAGCCTTCAAGGTTCAATTACCGACGACAGCAATGACGGCGGCGGTGGCGAAATCTGACGACTTCTGATGGCAGTATTGCAGGTGTAGGCAGGAGCATGACTGAATTACTCCAACATTCCGAAACAAGTTCGGTCGATTGTTACTTAATCTGGCCATGTATCTTAATTTTCAGTTCTTTTATGTATCTTAATTTTTAGTCGTGCTTTATGTAACTTACTATTAGTTGCATTCTGTATTTTAATTCCAGTTCTATCTCCTTCACAAAATGACCTATCTCATTCGAGGTTTCTTGGCTTTCGGGTCAAATGACCAATGTTATGGCTAGAATCAAGGCATAGTTTGTGATAATAAGGCCATATTGTGCATACATGTGCATCATGGCATGGAAAACAATGTTGTAAGAGGAAGTTTTCCTTTTTATCGCACCAAAAAGGCATTTTCCATTTTCCGAGCATAAAAAACGGACGGTTTTGTGAAGCAACCACCAAACGACTAATTCAAAAAACCACCACCACATTTTACAAAAATACTAGACCATCTTATATGGACAATGTACCAACAGGGGGATCTAAAAACTTTTCGTCCACCTCTGGTGAAAAAGACAAATTCCTGCCGAATCGGCAGGAAGTGGGTCAGATATGAACTACAGGTACATGATACGATGCTCATGATTTTTACAAAAATCATTTTTAGGTTCACAATATGCTATTTTATCAAAAATCCAATGAAAGTTGAGCGAGGCTTTGTCAGATTCAAGTGTATACAAAAGATGCGGCATTTAAATATCCAATCAATTCAAAAATGTTAATACAAAATAAAATATAATTTGCTCTAATAAAATAGGGTTAGATTCCTTTTTAGATGCTTAATATTTCTTATGTTCAAAGTTTTAGGATTTGATAATTTATTTTTGTTTGAATTGAATAATCAAAATTTATATGTAAGTGTTTTAATCATTTTGAAAATTTTCATCTAAAGTAAATATAAAATGTTTTTATATGAATGGATAGATATTATTTTTCTGAAAATTATGATATATTATTCATATTTTTCTGAGTTAAAATGAATAAGATATGAATTTTCTAAATTCATATCCTATTTTTTGAATTATAAATGCCCCCACCCCTTTAATGCATGAAATAAATGCCCCCCTTTTAACACCGGTTCCAGCCACGAACCGGTGTTAAAGGGGGGGGGCGCATTTATTTCGTTTCGTGCCTGCACCCCCCTTTAACACCGGTTCCAGCCACGAACCGGTGTTAAAGGGGGGGTTATAATGCGCGCGCCACCCCCTTCCCTTCTTCCCCTAGCCACAGATCGATCCCCGTACGTGCGTGTGCCCCGCCACTGCCCCCAACCGCCGCCACCCTCCCTTGCCCACGTGCCGCCCTGCCGCCACATGAAAGGCTCGCCGCCGCCCGCTCTTGCCGCCACGCCTGGGAGGCTCGCCACCGTTGCCACCTTGGCCTGCAGGAGCCTCATCACCGCCATCGACCTTCGCGCCCTACGGCGCAGGAGAGCTCGCGCCGCCGTTACACCCGCCACCACCACGCATTTGTCGTCTTCTCAGGTGAGGTTAATTAGTTAGTATATGTGAATTAGCTATATTATTAGTATTAGGTTAATTATAGCTAGTATTATTAGGCTAAGTATTAGGGTTAGAATTAGAATTAGTATATAGGTTAATTAGCTAGTATTAGTATTAGGTTAATTTGCAAGTATTAGTATTAGGTTAATTAGCTAGTATTATTAGGCTAAGTATTAGGGTTAGAATTACATTTAGTATATAGGTTAATTAGCTAGTACTAGTATTAGGTTAATTAGCTAGTATTAGTATTAGGTTAAGTATTAGGGTTAGAATTAGAATTAGTGTATAGGTTAAGTATTAGGGTTAGAATTAGTATTAGTATTAATTATTAGGCTAATTTAGAGTTAGAATTAGGGGTATTGGTTAAGTATTAGGGGTGTTGGTTAAGTATTAGGCATATGATTGGTTAAGTATTAGAAATTATTGGTTAAGTATTAGGGTTAGAATTAGAATTAGTATTAGTATTATTAGGCTAATTTAGAGTTAGAATTAGAATTAGTATTAGTTGTTAGTATTAGTATTAGTTAGGTAAATACCGCGTTATTGTTATTAGTGATAGGTTTAGGGTTATTGTTATTAGGGCAATATATACTTAGTGATTTAGTTACTGTTTATGTTTTATGATTGTTTATTTCTATTATTTAGTTATGCCGCGTCCATCTCGTCCGAGCCTACTGGACTCTGTCGGGGATGCCCGAGTCTGGGCTCCGCCGGGTTGGCACTGGGAGGTGCTACCTGTCGAGACTCGTACCTTGGTGAGGAATCCGGGTATCATCGTCGACCCGGAGCTTCTTTGGTGGCGTCCACGAGGTCCAGGAGCGGTGCAGAGAGCCAGCCCGAGGAGTGGTGCGTCGTCAGATTAGGGAGGAGGACGAGCATGTCTGGCGATACATGTATCTTTTGGAGAGTAGGTTCTCCAATATCTGGCAGCTTCACGGATCTCACCCGAGCTATTCTCCGGTGATGGTTCCTCTTCTGGGCTGCAGAGCTCCGTAGCATGTAACGCCAGTGTTCGCTAGTTTATCTTAATAATGTACTTTATCTTATACTTTATCCTATAATGCACCCGAGCTATTCTCCGGTGATGTATTAATAATGTACTTTATATTATACTTTATCCTATAATTCACCCGAGCTATTCTTCGGTGATGTATTAATAATGTACTTTATCTTATACTTTATCCTATAATGCACCCGAGCTATTCTCCGGTGATGTATTAATAATGTACTTTATCTTATGTACTTTATCCTATTTGTGTATTTTTGTATGAATAATATGTATATTTGTGTATGAATCCAAGTCCACTTGAATGTTTACTCTCTTACTCTAGATAATATTATTGTTTTAGAAACTATGGATCCACTTAGTAGAAACCTTGAAGAAGAAGAAATAATGGAGAACATTATCGATGAGGACACCTCACAATATCTAGACTTGGAGGGACATGATGACAACTCAAGTAGTCATGGAGAAGATGAAGACTCTGGTGAACGCAATTTAGTGATTACAAAGTCCGGCGAGGTATATGCATTGATTAAGCCTCTGCTGACTTCCACCAACAATCTTCTTCTACATGTATTAATTAACGCTTCTTTCTTCTTTTAGCCCTCTGGATCGACCAGCCAGCAACCATCTTCTTCTATGAAAAAGAGCAAGCGAGGCGCGAGCCATCGGTTGAAAGATTGTGCAAAGTTCACGATCGAAGCAGTCTGTGTTGATGGCAGGCCGATGAAGCCCAAGAATGCCGCAGACAAATTTGTACGTTAGGCTGGAGTTGTTGTTAGGGACCAAATCCCAATCACAATTGAATATTGGAATAAGCCAAAGAATGGCGACGGTACCTTTGTCGATGAAAGATCCAAAGAAATGCTTTGGAATTCACTGTTGGTAAATTTCACCCTTCCGCCAGAGGAGGATGAAAACAAACCGGTTATAAAGGAAAAGGTCAAAGAGTGGACTCTAAAGAAGATGGCTGACGCTTTCCGCAACTGGAAGACAAAATTGAACAAATTTGTCAAAGCTTGCAAGACTCCAGATTTCAAAGACGCATATTATGCGAAGATAAGACCTCACTGGCGCGAATTTGTGGCATACAAGGAAGGTGCTATAGCTAAAAAGAGGTCAGAAACCAATACGCTAAATGCCCAGAAGAAGGAATATCACCAGAGGACAGGTCGGTGGCTACATATCTCGAGAGGCCTAAGTGGGAGGAAGCTGAGAAGGCCTGCTGACAGAGGATCACACGGACACATGGGTGGGACCTACGTGCAAAGACTTGGTTCTATGGAATCGGGGCAAGGTTGGACCCAGAAACAGGATTGTGTATCTTCCCAACCCGCCTCCTTTCCAAACCCGTCACTGAACTCATCACGGCATACGAGGAAACAGCCGCCAGGACCTTCCATCCCGACAGAGAGAATGACCAGCTCACATGCGCCATCGGTAAAAAAGAACACCCTGGACATGCACGAGGCACAGGGGGTATGACGTGGAAGGATGGGTTTGCCGAGTGGAGCGACTCTTACAGATGGCGCGGCAGAAAAGAAAAAGAGCGTACAAAGCGAATGACACAGATAGAACATGCACTTGTGGCGCTGAAGGCGCAAGTGAATGCACAACAGAGCCATCAAGCTACCGGCCCATCTCAGCGGCACGAAGAGCCTGCATTGGAAGCTGTCGGCGGCCTAGACTCTGCGCGGAAAAGCAGCGTGGCTTCCACGGAGAACGTGCAGCCCATGCTTGAAATGGCGGGTCCTCGATACCCCGTGGATGAGATCACGGAGAGCAAACACGCTGAGCTGCATGTGAGATTAATGGGCTTATCCATTAAGGTGGCTGTCGGCTATGCCTTACCTCCTGTAGCTGGTGGAACTTACCACTGCCGACCGGTTCCAGATGGCTATGCTATTGTCGGGGTGGATGAGGTTGTGAAGGAATATGAGGAAGCACAGCTTGACCATGCTACAGGTGAAGGGGAAACTCAACTTAAATTTTCAGTAAAACAACCATTCTTTGGAAGAAGGAACACATCGTGCTTCCAAATTGGAGGCCACAGGCACCCCCGCCGTCTCCGCAGCGTCAGCAGTCTGAGGCGCTTCAGCCATCTCCGGCGCTTCAGCCATCTCTGCTGGCCATGACCATCTCCATGTCAGCCATCTCCCTGGCAGCCATCTCCTAGCGCCACCATCTCCGTCAGCCATCTCCTCCGGCTTCAGCCATCTCCTCGGCAGCGGAAGAAACCGCCACGAAGAGCATCCTAACCTGCCAGAAGAGTTCAAAAACTACGTCCATGACCTTCCGCCAAGCCATCGCCGGTTTTACCGTGGAATCGCAGCGACAAGGAGACCAATAGGATCTCGGAAGAAGAGGTCAAGAAATTCTTTGCACCTAGACGGGCCGAGCCAAAGGAGAAAATAGATCCGGCGGTGGTGGAGAAGTTTTACAAAAATCTTTCGAAACCTGAAACCCCACTTGTGTCGGACTACGAGCGCCAGATTTTGAAGGCGGATGCAAGGCGCCGTAGGGAGACTGAAAGTAGCAGTCGTGCGGCACCCTAGAAAATAGTTCCCATGCTCAGAGAGCAGGAAAACCAATCATGCGCCCCACTCCAAGTGTTCGACACACGGGACGCTCCTCCCGTAAATGATTACGAGGCAGAGCTACAAAGAAAGGCCAATGAGATGGGGATGACTTACATTGCATACTTGAACATCATGGGAGACAACTTGCCCAAATGTGATGCCAACCCCATACAGCCATGGAAGTATGGGAAGAATCTCGTCAAGAAAGAGGAGCTCAAGAATCTACCAACAAAGATGCGAAGATTGCACAAGTGCTACCTTGATTTCTGCAAGACGAGAAAGGAAGAATGGATCACGGCGCATATAAGAGATGTGATTTTCTTGTGCGGAGACGACGAGATCGACTTCAACATTGAAGACTTGCATTTTCTATTCAATCAGAAGGAACTTGACAAAGCTGCCATCATCCTTTATTGTGTGTAAGTACTATTTATGTATTGTCTATCTCATCTCATTCACTTCATTAATTGCATGTATATATATGCTCACCATATATGTATATACTATTATGCAGGAAAAAGGTTATGGAATGCATGAAAGGAGGACCTTTTGACGTTGGGTTCGTTGACCCAAATAGAGTTCATGAAGAAGTGGTAAGAACCAAACCCGGGCAAACAGAAGATTTATTGCTAAGGTCTTTACTGAGACAACAAACCAAAAGGGAAATACTATTGCCTTACAACTTCTCGTGAGTACTGTTACCCTCTCTTATACACATTCTGTTTCAGCTTACTCGATGTTAAGTGTAACTGATGATGACTTATGCGTGCGTAGGTTCCACTTTATTCTGCTAGTCATTCAACCTGACTCAGGAAAAGTCCTTGTCATGGACTCGTTCGAAAAGAAAAAAGCGATGGGCAGACTTTAGAGATGCTCCGAGGTAATTTCAATCATATTATCGCACTAGATCGGCAACTTTCGTGACAACAAGTAATTAATTACTCCTTTATCCATTTTCTTTGCGGACAGGGTTTGGAAAAGGTTCACGAAGAGGCCGTGGGTGAATGGTCAGAAGAACTAAAATTTGTAGACCAAAATGTAAGTAATACTAGCTAGCTAGGTCTGCGTATCTCTTTGATTCTGCTTCCAATTCCATTATATCATACTTTATTGATTATTATTTTGATTGAACTCTCTATTCTCGTAAAGTGCGCGCATCAGGGACACGGCAATAACTTATGTGGGTACTATGTTTGCGAGTTCATTCGCAACACGATATGTGCGACGGGCCAAGCCGCACTAGAACAACTTAGAGTAAGTAAACAAAGTACACAACATTATTTTATTACCATCAATTGTGTTGAGTTTTATTCTTATATTGACCCCATTCTTCATATATATTCAGATCGAACGGATGCGGGACCAACTCCTACCATTTGACCGCATACGAGCCATTCAAGAGGAATTGGCGGGGTTCATACTTGATGAGGTCGTCACGCCCGGTGGAGAACTCTTTAGATATCCACCAAAATGAACGTCGTATATATGATTGAACGTGTTTGTCTTGTACTTGATGCTTCAACGTTTACGGAGAATACCACACAATGACGATGTTGTGTATAATAATAGTTGCTTAATTATTCATGTACTCATATGTACTAATGACGATGTATGTGTATACCGCTCCCGATCTATTCCCCTCCCGTCCCGCCGGCCTTGAAATACGCCCAGGCGGGGCAGAACTCGCCATGGCGAGATTTAGGCCGTTTTCCGCCATGCGCGAGATTTATCTCCTTTCTGCCGCGGCACAGAACCTTTAACACCGGTTCGCGGTCGTATTCTGAACCGGTGTTAAAGGGGAGGCTGAGCCTGCGGCATTACGTCGCCACCCTTTAACACCGGTTCGTATAAGAACCGGTGTTAAAGGGGGGGCTCTAACACCGAACCCTCAACAGCGGTTCTACAACCGCTGTTAGAGGGCCCTCCAAACCAGTGTTAGAGGGGGCCGTGTGCACTAGTGCCCATCTGTCGCGCGCGTGGAGCCTATGGTGCAGCACAAAGGCGGCCAGCGGCAGTGCTTCCGGCGTGATGTGATCCGGCGAGGCCGGGTGACCACGGGGTCTATGGGGCGACCTCTTGGCTGCTAGGCGTCGTGGTAGTTGCGGGCGGCCAGCTGGTCGTCGAAGAGCCGTCGGTAGTGCCCTCCAGGCCCAGATATGGGCTCTTTAGGTCCATCTAGGCCTGGGTGGGCTGCCTCAACGCAGTGGCGACGCCTCTGGTGGATGGAGGAGTGGGGATGGGTGCTGGGGTGGCGGCAACGGTGGCATGCCTGCTGCAGTGCAGCGGCGGGGAATTACGGGCCCAATTTAGGCTCAGTAGGGCCAATAAGGGCATGGTGTGTTCCTGCCGCTGCATCTGGTCGGCTACTGCCAACAGCGGTGGACACCGATCCCTCCTGCGTGCTAGTGTACTGTCGCCCCTCGTCGGAGTCCCTTCTTCTCAGCCTTGCAAGCCTCGCTTCGTAGGTACGGTGAGGAAACAGTGGTGATTGCTTGACCATGGTGGCATGCGCTAGTGGGTGTCGAGATTGGTGGAGTACTACAGACCGTCTGTGGGTGCGGTTTTTTGGGGGTCGGGAGAAATCGTTGTCGTCTCGGCACCAACGCGCTGACGCTTGTGGGTGTCATCATCCTTCCTGAAGGGCATCGGGTGTACCTCTTCTCTACCCATGTAGTGTACCGGAGGAAACCCTAGGATCAGTCCAGGCAACGGTGTTGTCATCATCGCTTTCCTTATTTGAGGTGTTGCTTCGTACGCGACGCTTCGAAGTGCTAGGAACATGGTGGAAATATTCTGGAGGGCGCAACAGTTGTGTCAGGGGGATTAGCCCCGGGTACGCTCAACCGGTTTAGTCCAGCTGGACCAAGTCGGATGGCCGCTAAGCATAAGACACGGCCAGATGGCCCCGCCCAGCTGGTCAACTCAAGGATTGAGCCGGTTGGCCCCGCCTAGCCAGTCAACCTCAAGACCAGGCTAGCTGGTTCGCTCCATCCGATCACCTCATAGTTAACAACGGAGATCTGGAGAGCGTGATGATGGCAACTGTTGGAGATATGCCCAATTGGCAATAATAAAGTGGTTATTATTATATCTTTATGTTTATGATAAATGTTTACATCCCATGCTATAATTGTATTAACCGGAAACATTAATAATTGTGTGTTTTGTAAACATAAAAGAGTCCCTAGTAAGCCTCTTGTTAAGCTAGCTTGTTGATTAAATGATGATCATGGTTTCCTGATCATGGACATTGGATGTCATTAATAACAAGGTTATATCACTAGGAGAATGATGTGATGGACACACACCCATAGTAATCATAGCATAAGATCAAGTCATTAAGTTTGTTTTGCTACAAGCTTTTCAAATGCATAGTAACCTAATCCTTCGACCATGAGGTTATGTTAATCACCATCACCGGATGGGTACTTTGATGACATCAAACACCGCTTCGTAACTGGGTGGTTATAAAGGTGCCATTGGATATTCTGAAAGTATGTGTTGAAGCGCATGGACCAAGATTGGGATTTGTCCATCCATATGACAGATAGATATGCTCTGGGCCCTCTCGGTGGAATGTCATCTAGTTAGCTTGCAAGCATGTGACTAGGTCACAAGGTATGACATATCACGGAACGAGTAAAGAGTACTTATCAGTAACGAGGTAGAACAAGGTATGGAGATACCGACGATCAAACCTCGGATAAGTAGAATATCGCGTGACAAAGGGAATTGGTTTCGTATGTTAAATGGTTCTATTGATCACATAGTCATCGTTGAGTATGTGGGAGCCATTATGGATCTCCAGATCCCGCTAATGGTTATTGATCGAAGAGGTGTCTTCATCATGTCTGCATATTCACGAACCGTAGGGTGACACACTTAAGGTTCGAAGTTCTTTTAAGTAGATATGGAATGTGCGTTGGAGACCGAATGTTGTTCGGAGTCTCGGATTGGATCCGGAACATCACGAGGAGATCCGGAATTGTCTAGAGAATAAGATTCATATATTGGGGATCATTTTCTAAGTTAGGAAATGTTTCAGAGTGTTTGTATGGAGATTCTAGAAGGTTTCGGAATGTTCTGGAAGGTTCTAGAAGATTTCTTGGAGTTTGCTTGAAAACCAAGAAAGGATCAAGGAGTCTTTGTGGAGCAAGACACGGATTCATGGGGGAGGAGGATTCCTCCCCCCTATCCAATGGCCAAGGAGGGAGGGGAGTCCTACTAGGACTCCCCCTCCCATGGCACCTCCCTCCTTTAAATAGAGGGGAGGGGGCGCCACCCCCCTAGTACTCTCCCATAACATACCCTAGATGCCGCCTCTCTCCTCCTCCTTCCCTCTGCTCAGGCTTAGGCGAAGCCCTGCAGAATTCTCTACTCCACCACCACCACCACACCGTCGTGCTGCTGGGATTCCGCAGAATTCTCTACTCCACCACCACCACCACACCGCCGTGCTGCTGGGATTCTGTGGAGAAGATCTACTACCTCCACTGCTCGCTGGAACGGGGAGAGGAAGGTCTGCCGACTCAGCGTGTGACCGATCGCGAAGCGCTGTAACGCTGGCCAGGAAGGATCGTCCACATGATCTTGAGATCGGCAAGTGATCGACTACATCAACCCCGAGATCTAATCTCGTAACGCTTTCGGATCTACGAGGGTTAGTACAGATCTATCTCGTTGCACATGTCTAATAGATTAGATCTTGGCTTTTATCTAGATTAGATCTGGGTTTTGTTCGTTCTTGCGGTAGAATTTTTTGTTTTCCATGCTACGAACCCATCAGTGGTATCAGAGCCTTGTCTATGCGTAGATCTGTTGCACGAGTAGAACACAATGGTTTTGTGGGTGTTGGTGCTCGTGCCGTCTTTTGCTTTGTGTACTTTGCATCTTGCGGTATGGTGGGATGAAGCGGCTCGGGCTAACCTTACATGTCATCGCACATGAGACTTGCTCCACGCTTGACGTGTAACTTGCTTTGCACAAGTGGCTTTGCGGGTGTCTGTCTCTCCCATCATAGTATAGATCCAATCTACACTTTGCACTTGATAGCACTTGTATCAATGTTGTGGTTCATGTTCGTAGGTAAGATCCGTTCTTATTCGAAAGCCCCAAGCCACGTAAAACATGCAAAGAAAATTAGAGGCGTCTAACTTGTTTTTGCAGGGGTTTTGTGATGTGATATGGCCATCATGTGATTGTGATTATATTTGATGTATTCAATGATCGTTGTTGTAATATGGCAACCGTGAGGAGCCTTATGGTTGTCTTTAATTCTGTTAAGACTTCGTGTCTATTCATCTTGTAATAGCTTTATTCCAAGTAGTTGTAATAGTTGCTAGTGATGATGGACAACCATGAAGCGGTGCCATGACCTTGGCCTTAATGCTGGTGATGATGGAGATCATGTCCTTTGGAGATGGAGATCAAAGGCATAAGAAGAAAGGGCCATATCATATCACACTAATTATGAATTGCCTGTGATGTTAATCCTTTATGCATCTTGTATTGCTTAGATCGCAATGGTAGCATTATAAGATGATCCCTCTCACTAAATATCAAGTAATAAAGTGTTCGTCCTTAGTAGGCACCGTTGCTAAGACTCGTCGTTTCGAAGCATCTCGTGATGATCGGGTGTGATAGATTCTACGTGTGCATATGACGGATGCAAGCCAGATTTGCACATGCGGATACTAAGGTTAACCTTGACGAGCCTAGCATGTACAGACATGGTCTCGGAACACGGAATACCGAAAGGTAAAGCATGAGTCATATGGATGATATGATGAACATGTTGATTGTTCGCCTTTAAAGCTACATCATCTCACGTGATGATCGGACTTGGTGTAGTGGATTTGGTTCGTGTAATCACTAAAACAACTCGAGGGATGTTGTTTTGAGTGGGAGTTCTTTTGTAATTTGGATTAGTCAAACTCAATTTATCATAAACACAATCAAAGTGAATTTGCATAGTTTGTTGTAGTCATTGGCATCCGTTCACCACCTTACGCTTAGTTATAGTTGAGATAGTAGAACTATAGAAATTCTGGATATTTGCTTTACAAACTGGTATCGTATTGTTTTGAGTGTCAATCTAAAGTTTAAAAGTCATATTGCAAACTTTCAGCAAACTCCGTTTACTCTGTGAAGTTTAATAAACAGTATTAAATCAAGAGTAACAACTCCAGTGTTAGTATCTAATGTATCATGTTTGCCTCCATGATTCTTGATACTCAAAAAGATTGTTTTTAATATCAAGTTTATCTAAGAGCTGAAAGAGATGTTTCAGAAACCATCATATGTGAAAGGTATTGCGATATCTAAAACAATGTGTTGGTTACAACATGATAGAGTATATGTCCTCATATTTGATGAGAATTTGTGAAGGTTGGAGACGCTAGTCGTCCTAATCCTCCAAAAAGGTTTTGGAAAAGAAACATTATACTCGCAATTCACCTTTATAAGCTATAGCAGCTTGATCATGAAAGTTGTCATGATAAGGATGAATAGAAGATGTAAGTAAAATGTTTACTACACTAAAAGATTACTAAAGAATGGAATTTTGAAAGAATGCCAAACATTTGATGAAGGTGATCCACTTCAAAGTGCAAGTCCAAAGGTATTAGTATTTGACTATACACACTTTGTACTATGTGTCATGTGAATGACACCACTATTGATGTTGATAGGTTCTTTTAAGGAATTGTTGAAAGAGAATCTATAAAATATTTGGCAGAAAGAAAAGATTGGAGATATCCAACTTAGGTATATAGAAGATACATGTTATGGATGTATTCCTTGGTTGTTAAACAATGTGGTTCTGCGGTATTGGATACCGAATTGGTTGGTATGAAGTGTCATATAGGACAACACAATTCATGAACTGCAATGGCCTAAGTAACTAGCAAGAGAATATGTGATGATGTTCATCGAAAACAAACAAAGGGTTGTTGTGTTGCTCGTTAACATCAAAGCTTTCCTTCAAGATTTGTTTCAATAATTGTTATTTTGATCAGGTATTATGACGACAAAAGGTTGTTCAAATAATTACCGTATTCCATAATAGATGGATGATATACAAGTCTGGTTGGAGAAATAACGACCATAAAACTAATGCTAAAATGTCGCAAGACAAATGATTGAAAGATCACTTGCAAAGTGACATCACCGTTTAAATTATATTGAAAGGGATACATGAAGAAACTCCATGTTGATGGATTTTTGGAGTCTTTGATTTTGATCAAATGACGCTTGTGATACTTTCCTGGAGATAATTAAAACTCCGTTCAGAGCCAAAGAGGCAGACGACTAACTGATTGGAATTTGTACATATTGATGTATATAGTCCATTATGTGTAGTCGTGGGCGATGGATTTCAACTTCATATGATTTCTCCGAAGATTTGAGTGAGTATATGTATATACTTACTCAATAAGGAAGAAGTATGAAACATTTGAAAATGTTCAAAGACTTTCAAGATGAAGTGGAAAATTATTGTAACAAGAAAATAAAAAAGTTTATGATTGGATCATAAAGATGTTTGAGTTACAAGTTTAGCAAAACACCTAAGATTTGACGAATCGTTCCATGGATTTGCATTTCCCAAAACACCATAGAGTATGGAGTGTTCAACATATGTAATGAAACCTTGTTTGACATGGTAAGATCAAAGGTGTCATTTATAAAACTGCCATTATATTTTAAAGATTAAAGCTTTAGTGACTACCGCTTTTACACTGAAAAGAGCTCCATCGTGATCCGTTGAAATGACACCATATAAGTCATGGTTTGGGATAAAACCCAGGTTGTCCTTTCTTAAATTTTTGGTATGCTAGGCATAAGTAAAATGTTTACAACCAAAGTCGGATGAGCATGTCTTTGTAGGTTATTTCGAATAACCATTGGGTATTCCTCCATAACACCGAAGACAAAATTGTTTGTCGCTTAGAGTGTCGAGTTTCTTGAGAAGGAATTTTTGGTGAAAAGTCAAGTGGGAGGACAATAGAACTTTGACAAGGTTGTTGAACCTTGGCTAATATGTGCTGAGTTCTTGAGCATCGGTAAGTGTCCCGGAGGCAGCAACAATGCTCATGGCTCACGTGCCTCAAAGGTTGTGGTCACGGAGATCTAAGTTCCTATTGAACCAAGTAGGTCGGGTAAGTAATCAAATGCCAAGATTTGAGAGTTAAATCATTGTTGTTTGACAATGATGAACCGACTACATGCAAATAATCAATGATGGGCCCTGACTTCGTTAAGTGGCTTGAAGCCATAAAATCCGTGATAATTCCATACACGAGAAATCAAGCTTTGAATTTGAAAGACCCTGGAAAGGTGCAAGACCTTACGATGTATATGGATCTATAAAGAAATAGACATGGATGTTTCACATCTATGAAATAGTCGACATGTCGGAAAGAGTTTACGACAATGTTCAAGGAATTGACTATGATAAGATTTGATCTTTCATAGCGATATTTAGTCTGGACGGATTAATGTAGCAACCACTACATATATTTTGGTATATGGTAGTTGAACAAACAAAACAAGTTCTTCTAATAGAATGGTTACCTAGGACGTGTACATGACACAATCCAAAGGGTTTTGTTAATTCAAAGGATGCTAAAAGAGTATGCAAAACTTCAATGGTTGAAGTGAGCATCGCGGAGTTGGAATCTTCACCGTGATGAAACCGTTAAAAGGTTTAATTTCATTAGAGACGATGAAGATGTTTGCATTTTGCAAGAAATTAAGTGGGAGCGCTAAGACATATTTCTAATACATTATGTGAAAGACATATTGTTGATTAGAAATGATGTATCTTTTATTGAGACAGGTTAAGAATTTCATTTCGATGAAAGACTTAAGTATAACCCAAGAATTAGGCATCAATGTCTATATGGATAGATTGAGACGCTAATATGGTTTTGCCAAATGTACATAGATAAGATGTTGAATGAGTTCAATATGGAAACAACAAGAAAGGTTCTTGACGCACGGAAAGGACTGAATCAAGATTCAAGTGTGTTGACACGAGATTCAAGTGTTTTGACACTTGGTGAAATCACAAGAATATTTTGATCAATCTTTGAGATGTACACATCCAGATATGTCCTATGCTCTAAATGTTATGAGCATATACCAGAATGACTCATAAGATGATCATTGGACAATAGTAGGGATATTCCTATGATCTTTGGAAGAACTAAGAATATATTATTTATATAGTGGTGACAAATAGTTCATTGTAAATTGTTACATTGATACTAGTTTTGTCACAAATTAAGTTTATCTCAATTTAAACTATGGGTGGAACAATATAATGGAAAGGAAGTTCCATAACGGATTTGGTTGAGTACCAAAGTTAAAACATTGTGACAGATACTACAACAAAAGGCTAAGTATATGACTACTATTGTAGCAGCAAATGAGGGCATTTGCGTCAAGTAGTTTGTTATCAAACTAGGTGTGGTTCATAGCGGGATAATACTATGAAGATACATTGTATGACAATTGTATCAACATGATTTAATCCTAAGGAACTAAAGGTCTCACCAAAGGACCAAATTTATACAATGCCATCTCATTGGAGAATGAGTAATGCGTAGAGACGCAAGGACATGCAAATACACACGGACCTGGAAGTGTCAGATCCGAAGATTATGTTTACCACTAGCAATAGTGTCTATACAACACCAGAAAGCCATAGGTGTTGAATGCACAAGTTTTTAACTAGATTATTGACTCTAGTGCAAGTGGGAGACTGTTGGAGATATGCCCAAGAGGCAATAATAAAGTGGTTATTATTATATCTTTATGTTTATGATAAATGTTTACATCCCATGCTATAATTGTATTAACCGGAAACATTAATACTTGTGTGTTTTGTAAACATAAAAGAGTCCCTAGTAAGCCTCTTGTTAAGCTAGCTTGTTGATTAAATGATGATCATGGTTTCCTGATCATGGACATTGGATGTCATTAATAACAAGGTTATATCATTAGGAGAATGATGTGATGGACACACACCCATAGTAAGCATAGCATAAGATCAAGTCATTAAGTTCGTTTTGCTACAAGCTTTTCAAATGCATAGTAACCTAATCCTTCGACCATGAGGTCATGTTAATCACCATCACTGAATGGGTACTTTGATGACATCAAACACCGCTCAGAATCGGGTGGTTATAAAGGTGTCATTGGATATTCTGAAAGTATGTGTTGAAGCGCATGGACCAAGATTGGGATTTGTCCATCCATATGACAGATAGATATGCTCTGGGCCCTCTCGGTGGAATGTCATCTAGTTAGCTTGCAAGCATGTGACTAGGTCACAAGGGATGACATATCACGGAACGAGTAAAGAGTACTTATCAGTAACGAGGTAGAACAAGGTATGGAGATACCGACGATCAAACCTCGGATAAGTAGAATATCGCGTGACAAAGGGAATTGGTTTCGTATGTTAAATGGTTCTATTGATCACATAGTCATCGTTGAGTATGTGGGAGCCATTATGGATCTCCAGATCCCGCTAATGGTTATTGATCGAAGAGGTGTCTTCATCATGTCTGCATATTCACGAACCGTAGGGTGACACACTTAAGGTTCGAAGTTCTTTTAAGTAGATATGGAATGTGCGTTGGAGACCGAATGTTGTTTGGAGTCTCGGATTGGATCCGGAACATCACGAGGAGATCCGGAATTGTCTAGAGAATAAGATTCATATATTGGGGATCATTTTCTAAGTTAGGAAATGTTTCAGAGTGTTTGTATGGAGATTCTAGAAGGTTTCGGAATGTTCTGGAAGGTTCTAGAAGATTTCTTGGAGTTTGCTTGAAAACCAAGAAAGGATCAAGGAGTCTTTGTGGGGCAAGACACGGATTCATGGGGGAGGAGGATTCCTCCCCCCCCCTCCCAATCCGCTGGCCAAGGAGGGAGGGGAGTCCAACTAGGACTCCCCCTCCCATGGCGCCTCCCTCCTTTAAATAGAGGGGAGGGGGCGCCACCCCCTAGTACTCTCCCATAACAAACCCTAGCTGCCGCCTCTCTCCTCCTCCTTCCCTCTGCTCAGGCTTAGGCGAAGCCCTGCAGAATTCTCTACTCCACCACCACCACCACACCGTCGTCTTTGCTGGATTCCGTGGAAGATCTACTACCTCCGCGTCATTGAACGGGGAGAGGAAGGTCTGCTTCGACTCCGCACGTGTGACCGACTGCGGAAGCGCTGCCGGAACACGGCGCCGGAAGGATCGTCCACACGATCTTGAGATCGGCAAGTGATCGACTACATCAACCCCGAGATCTAATCTCGTAACGCTTTTGGATCTACGAGGGTTAGTACAGATCTATCTCGTTGCACATGTCTAATAGATTAGATCTTGGCTTTTATCTAGATTAGATCTGGGTTTTGTTCGTTCTTGCGGTAGAATTTTTTTGTTTTCCATGCTACGAACCCATCAGCAACATTAGCACACCTCCGTATCGACAAGATTGCAGATGAAGCTCATCTAGGAGACTGGCTTTGCATCAGCTAAAGTTCCAACGACTCCACACAGTTCGACAATATGTTCATCCGGTGCGGGACTACGCCTGATGACGGGTTAACCCGCCAATGCCCATGGATGATGGACTTGGGTTCAAGGAAGTGGGGAGCACTGGAGGCATCGATCGGCTAGCAAACAAGCACATCAGGGATGCACGGTTTACCCAGGTTCAGGCTCGAAGGGACCCTACTCCTGCTTGTCTGCTCTTTGTTAATGGAGAAATCGAAGATTATAGGGGTGTGCAGATGCAATTTGGCGGTGGTGAACTAGGATTGCAAGGTGTCCTTCTCGATGCTCCCTCCTAGCCTTTATATAAGAGGGCTAGGTCTCGGGATAGCAGGCCGATTCGGTTACAGATTAAGGTTTTTCCCTTTAAGTTTCCTATCTATACATGTTGTGCTTCCCAAGCATATGTGTCTTCTAGGACTTGGGTCACCCGAGTCGTCCTGGGCCTTGCCGTAAGATTCTCTTGGGCTGCACCGTATAGGCCAAGCTAGGTGCATGTGAGGCATACCCATGTCAGTAGCCGCCGAATGTCCTTTCGAATCGTAGATTCGGATAGAGACTATGAAGTCTTTCGAGTGCTCATCCGAACGTTTTATTGGGTGCCTACTTATGTTATAGGGATAGTTGATGTGCGTGCTTGATTCATCCGATGGATCGGGATCAGTTAACTGCCTTAGGGCAAAATAACACTATCTACTCAAATTTGAGTCCCCGGACTCGAATTCGGAAAGTTGCTGGTAATTCGACTCATGCTGTGGAGGCCGGTTGCGTTACATCCTCGTTCTAGTTCACCGTGTCGGTGGCCCATCTAGTTCACTGGCGACAGGTCTAGATCACCGGTGATGTGTCTAGGTCTCCGTGTCACCACATGGTTCTAGTTCAACACGTTGCCATGTCCTTCTAGGTCAGTGTGTCTATGCTCGATCTAGGTCTCCGCGCCAGTGATGATGTCTAGTTCTTGGCCACCACGTAGACGATAAGTCTATGTCCCAGGTGGATGCTTCATCTAGGTCTAGGTCCCCGGTGATGACTCTAGGTCCCCGGAGAATGCTCGATCTAGGTCTAGGTCACCGACAATGTATTTAGTTTTATTATCAACATGCTTGTATTCACTAGATGCTTGTTTTATTCACCGGATCATGTTTTCTGGTAGTCACTAGATGCTGATAGACTAGTAGTAGTCACCAAATTAAATAATTGTATTTTGATTCTTCTACTTCACTAATTAGAATTTGATTCTTGTTGTTTGCATGTCTCCAAATAGTAACACAGGGACAAATGCTTCAATGAACTATGGAGATTGCAATTTTTGCAAGATGTTGTGTAGCCCCATTCTTGAGAAGATTCTAATTTTTTTGCCATTAACACTAACATTGTAGTGAAATCTAATGTCAAAACAAAACATTATAATTATTGCAATATCTATTTTAGGCTAAAACACAACACTTTGAAGTTCGTGAAATGGACTCTATTGGCATCAAGAAAGCCAAGAAAGTGAGACGCGGAGAGAAAGATTATCTGAAGCAATTTAAAGAAATCGATAAATCTGAGAAACCTAAGATCACATCATGTGATGATGATATTAGTGAAGGGGTTCCGTGGCAGAAAACAAAAAAATTCTACTACGAGAACACACCAACCAAAGATCTATTTATGGAGAAGTACAGTAACAAACGGAATATGTTGATCATACCTGAATGAAAAGTGGGATTATGTTCCCGCACAAACATTACCGATGAAGCCGAGCGTCGCAGACCTCAAGGTCTAGAAGGATTCAAGCGTCTAGCACCACTAGTGGTCGTGCCTCGTCGAGCTTTACACGCGTATGGTGTAAACAACGTCTCCCGGGCTCTGGTCCAGCAAGGCAGCGGAAGAACAAGATCTGGACCGATTCTAGTGGCACGACGACATGCGCTGTGTGGAGAGACCTCTACCTCGTGTAGCACATAATTGGGAACACGCTTGAGAGGGGGAGAGGGAGAGAGAATGACCAATGCAAATTGTTGGATTGATTGCGAAATGGGTGAATGCCTCCCCTATATATATAGGAAAAACTAGACTACTCCCACCCTCCATGTCCCGGGTGGGACTAAATCTTGGGAGAGGTGGGAGGAGGAGGCGTCGGCGGTGGGGATGGGCCCTACCCGCTTTCCCAAGCCCATCTAGGGGTGACCGGCAGGGTGGGAGCCTCCCCACCCTAGCCGCATGGCCCTAGGGCCCTTGGCCCTTCCCTCTTGGGCCCTCTTCCCTCCTAGGGAAGGCCCATGTGGTGATTTCCCCTTTTTCATTTTATGTTTAATAATTTATATTTAATATTAATTCATAATTAAAATTAAATATATTATTTAATTCCTCCTTGTTAAAACCTCCTTTCGAACGGACTCTGAACACTTCGGTATTCTCTCTAGAACTATTCTGGTTCTCTCTTCCTATTTCTCTATCAGTAGTAGATCAGCCCACAACATCGATTACCCTTAAGCGTGACACCCATACAGTTCAGGAATGTTTAGGTATGAAGATACAACTCCCCGGTCAAATGATCATCAGCGGTATCTAGAAATACATGATGATCCCTGCTGTAACTTCCCAGCATTTAGGAGCAAACAAAGGGTAGAAATAGGAATTTGTGCATATGCATGCATTCATCTGTAAAAATCAGGATAAATTTTTCGCCAAACAAAAACCTAAGGAGATCAGAGTTTCTTTCACTATTCAGAGGTAGATTTAGCTCTTTGTATAGTGATTGCTATAAATTGTGACATGACCTTTAGGAATTAATGAATTTTAGGAAAACAATTTGAATTCAAAATTGAAATTTAAATTATTTGGAAAATATTTGAAAAACTAAAAGCAAGTAATATTAAATTGTTTTCCAAAATGATTTAGTAGTATTTTTTGATTATATTATATATATTAAACAATAATGAGAATTAAGATAAGATAACAAAGTAATTTAAATAAGAAATGAATTCTTATTTCTTTTCCTCATTCCATTACAATATTACAAATGAAGGTAAATACATTAAACAAAGGTATTACAGAAAACAAATTACAATGAAATGAAACTTTATTAAATAATAAGAATATTATTACAAAGATTCTTTACAAAAGGAATAGATAGGAGATTACAATGTAAGAGAAAATCCTAGTCTATCTATTTAGTTCTATACTAAATCTTGATCTTCCAGATCTTTGTTCCTGCAAAATAAAAGAAACTAAAAAAGAAACAGGATGTTAATTGGTTAGGTTTACTCTCAGTGGGGAATAGTGAAGTGCATTTTTCCTATTTACATCCTTGAGTAAATTAAAGGGGCAAATTTCACCAAGGTATAACATCTGTTCTTTTAAGCAAATAAGCTTCAGATCAACATCATCAGCACAAGAAAAGGGGCAAGTTTCTTGTAGGTTAAGCAGTGAAAAATAGATTCACTTGATCTGATCTAAAATGAACAAAACAGTGAAGCATCTCAATCGCCTAACTGCATGCTATGTGTTGTCAACACAGTAGCAGCAACAGTAGCTCAACACAGTCAAAAGGAAACACTCTGTCGTAGCACAGCTGCTGGTTATCTCATTCCATCACCATATTCTCAAGCACACAGCCAAGAACACCACTTATCTTGCCAAGTTCCCAACAAGTCCACCAGCTAATACACACCATAAACCAACCAAATCATCCACAAGATGGTGACATAAGGAGGGGGTGGTGCAGGAGGATAGCAAGGACAAGTACCAGATCAAAGGAGCAAGGAGGAGCAGGACAAGTACCAGGAGGTGCAGGACAAGGTCCAGGAAGTAAGCACCACACCAAGATCAAGCCAGCAAGAGCAACCAGCATAACCACATCATCAATAAGCAGCTGTATGGTGAGTTCATATAAAACCATCACATGATTGACTTTATCCATTTCATCAAACCATGTGTTGTTCTATATAGAGTCTTCTCAAAAAACACCCAAGTGAGGTGTATCCATCATAAAAGAAAGTAATCAAAGCTAACAGTAGATATTTACAAACCACAACCAATATCTCAGCCTTTGCATCACTGATCTTCGATAGAAATCTCTAGTTTAATAACTAGATCCAGTACCACTCGAGTTGAATAAGTGTGACCAGCCCAGATGGGCAGGGTCAGGTTGGGTCAGGCCAACCCAATGGGCTAGGCCCATGTTTCAAAAGGAGTTGTTTAAAAAGAAATATTTACAAATATGCCCATGAAACTAAAACAGCTCTAAAAAATAAATAAAAATCCTAAAAATATAAATAATATATCTATGAACTCATAAAAAATCCTCTACTCACTAAAAATAATAGATGGTAATTTTAAGAACTAAATCAAAGTCTATTATAAATACTGTATTTATTCCTTTTGGAATTTTATAAAAATAAATAAAATACTTAAAATTAAATAAAATTTACTTTTAAGATCCCAAATAAATATATTATGGTAGAAAAATACTAAGTGATATTTTTGGCAAATAAATTAAGTTTGTTAAAAATAAAATCTTTATTCCTTATAGGAATGTTAATCAAATATTTGAAAGAGGTAAAAAATTAAATAAATCCATTTTTAAACTCTTAGAATGATACGAGTTATCATAATAATACTAGACAGAAGAATTATGTGAATTTAATGGTTCCTGAGTAATACTTTTCTTTTATTATTAAAATAAACATAAAACCTTTATAAGGCGGGTAAAACACGTAAAGAAGAAAGATAATAAATCATTGCATGACATTACTATGCATTGCATATTGTTTATTTAAATATTGTCCTTACCGTGTAATAATGGTCTTCTGTAGAAACCGAAGCTCGAGGTCAGGTGGAAGTATCCGACTTCACTACCTTACAGTCACAAGGTAAGTTCATCACTTGCTCATGTCCTTTGAAGAGTCTTTATAAAAGTATTTGAAAATTATATGTTATCACCTATGTTCTAAAAGAGATAGAAAATAAGTATTTTCCTAAACAAATGAAATGCTATTATCATCCTAAGTGGTGATAAATACTAAGAATGACAATGAAATCTAAGATTCCAGTTGCCGAACAACTAGGGGCTTAATAACCCATGACATCAGTGATTCTAGCGCCATATAATACGCGTTAACCATAAGATCTGGAATGGGACTGAGAAGTCAGCTAGATCTTCTTCCTTTCGCATGGACAGATGACCTTATCATCAAGCTACAGATTTCTCGTGGAGAATCCAGCACATGGGTGAGACCCCTCAGTGCCCCGTGATATTGGTGTCTAGATTATCTGTGCATAGCTGTCTTGGTGGAGGTTCACCATAGTTGATGGTGGCTGCCAGGCAGAGCTGCTTACAGAGTCTTCGAGAGGCTATCCGGACTGTACTCATGGTAAACCTGTTAGGGAATTGTGTCTTCATACGGGGTCGTGGAGAATGGCAGTGATTGGCTTGGATCATCTACTGGGCCCCACATCAAGGAATTCTGGATGGGAAAGTACGCTTGGTTGTGCAACAAGGATTTGGTCTCTTATGGGTAAAGCAACGCACCTCTGCAGAGTGTAAAAAAGTGTGACATGTTACTCCTGTTCCGGGAAGGAGCTACGAACGTGGCAGGAAAGAAACTCCATGAAGTTTTGGTCAACTTGTGAAGGCTGATGGTCATAGTTTTTGATAATAAAATCAATCTTTGAAGAAATATTTACAAAAACTGCATAGTACCAAGGACTTATGGTCCAAGGTGATAGTCCGAGCAGCAAACTTCCCACCGTGCATATAATGAATTTGCTGGGTAGCGACTGTTACTCACCCTTTCCTTTGAACCCTTGCTATACTTTGAGGAGCAGAAGAATAACTAGGTGTGTGCTACAGAAGTATAGAACAACGTCTACTACGAAGAGGCGAACCTGTCCGGTGGAATCCAAGGGGTGGACTACAGGATACACTATGGAGATAAGGACAATGAGTCAGAGTAGTTGTCAGGCCGGAACATAGTTATCTAGGTGGAGCCGAGTAGCACAAACCTCATAGAATAAGCTGTTGAGCTCACGTCCTTCTTATCGTTGTGTCTTTCGTTCTTCCGTTGAACTTATTAAATAAGTTGTATGGTTTGTAAGTTTGAATATTTCAAAGATCTCGATCTTTTGGTATTGTAATAATATGTGTATGTTTATAATCTGGACCCGCAATGTTTCTGTTGTACCACTCTGAGGGATGTAATATTTGCGGAATGGTGTTCCGTGAGTGTTATGTCAACGACTATAGTATACTACAATATGTAGTGGTATGCTGGGTCACCACACCTGCTCATTCCATGAAATTATGTTGATCACTTGAACCTTCTAAACGTCGAGTCTTATTCCCTTTGCACAATGATACCTAGTTTGTCCAAGATCTGATATCATGTATTCCATATAGTTTGATCTCTTTACTAATAAACATGTTTACTCGTTCTCGTGATATCACATCCCTATGACCTAGTCGCATGCTTGCAAGCTCATTGATGTGGTCTCACAGAATGGGCGCAGAGTATCTATCCGTCACTCGGATAGGCAAATCCTGATCTCAATCATAAGCCTCAATCATTCCTCTGGAATACCCGAAACACACCTTTATGGTCACCTAGTTACGGTCAGGACGGTTGATGTGATCAAATCGGCCACGGGAGATAGTGATTAAACATGATCTCACGTTCGAAAGATTAAGTTACTATGTTTTGCTACATATCGCAACGTTGAACTTTGTGACTGGATCACATTGAAATTCTACGGTCAGGTGTGTCCATCACTTCATTCAGTGACCTCGTTGTTAGGTGACTGTTTTATGTCAAGTCCATGATCGGGAAACCTCGATCATCATCTCCCCAACGAACTAGTACTAGAGGATACTAGGGACCTAGTTGTTTATATACCATACATATATTAATGTTTTAGCTTAATATAGTTATAGCATGATACAAAACTATTATAAACATTTAGAGATATAACAATAAAATACTTTATTTATTGGCCTCTAGGGCATATCTCGTTTAGTTAGAATCATGAAAGATAAGAAACCAAGGATCCTTTGAATATTTGTGACCTTGGCTAACTACATGTTGTACTATATGCTTATGCAGCTACAAATTATTTTATAATATTTTTTAGGTCCTTGGATAACGGGGCACCAGGACTTCGACAAACACTGCGTGTTTAAAAACGATATGGAATTGGCTGGTGACCAAGTTGCGTATCTTAGATCCCAAGTTGTAGGACATAAGCCACCTATTCCATACTATGTGTGCAAGATGATAAAGTCAAATGTCATCACTAGAAAGACCAAGATGGTACACATTTGAGATTTTACTCTTTAAATCTTATGCACATTGAACTATAGTCAACAACTAACATTGTTTTTCTCTGCCAGTACTTTTCAACTAACTACAGAAATTCCAACATCAACCGGTACATGTCAAGAGAATTTCCTATCATATGCGTAGATGAATCAGTTTTCAACCATGTCACTTCATCCAATGCAAGAATGATATTTCCCAGATGACAAGCAAATGGTCTAAGGTTGTCGATGCCGCTGAAATCAAGAAGAGTGATGTGTGCTTCTTCACCTTTATTTTAATGAGGGGATAGATGACTTCATGGGTCATGTTGTTCGGCCGAACCGAGGGCAAAAGGTATTTTGTTATGCTGGTTGGATGAATTGTTAAGTAATATGTTATTGGTGAACTGAAGTGGTTTGAAACTATTAAGTTAAGTTGGTCTATGTGCCGTTTGAAACATGATGTGAACCTGATTGTCTATATGCTAAGTACTAATTCTACCTATTTTTCTATTCTACTATATTTGGGAGATGTTGTGCATTATGTGCATGCTTGTGATATTGATTGCGTTCTACTTTAAGAAGATCGGTTGGAGATTTTTTCGTGCATTCTACTTGCGTGAACTGAAGATTTTGGATAAACTTTGTTGATATGTTATGTTGATTGTTGCTGCAATTTCCTATCTCGTTTGCCTAATTCTTCAGCTTTTGTGATTAATAACATGTGTATAAAAATGTAAGCTAGGACTACAAGACAAAAAAGTCTCGGACCGGTCCAACAGTTTGAGCCAAGCACTGAGAGAGCGATGTCTTGGGTTTGATTTCAACACACCACACTTTGTTTTTTCATGATTTAGTTTCAATCAAATGAATTGACAATTGGATCTAGGAAAAACCGTCAGAAACAACTATGCAAACTGAGCTGACCAGTGTGGTCTAGGCACAAAACCGTGTGAAACCGTACTAACAGGTGGGGTCCAGTCACGGACGGCTCACTCGTTGAAAACAAAAAGTCCACCTGGGCATGCGATGAAATCTGGGATGATTTGACATGGGACAAAATTGCTACATGAGCTTTAGGGCTTGAGGCAAAATCCGTGATGAAAATAGAAACGTCATGTGTAGTCGGGGCTAGAGTGCCTCCGTGCACACCATGCGAAAAGATCCAGAACATCATCGCATCCTCGATGTTTTGATGCTTTGTCATGGAAAAAATCATCATGTATCTCAGCAATCTCTTGTAGTGAAATACAAGTGTGTCATTATTAGGTACTATCTACCCTCTTTCGCTTAAAAAAAAATGAAGTAATCTAATGATATTACTCCTTTGGTACGGAAAAAGATGTATCAGATTTGTCTAGACTTACATGTATCTATATAGTAAAACGTATCTAGATACATGGGAATCTTGTGGTCTTACCTCCTTCCTACGGAACAGCGGATCCTATGGATGTTGGGTGCAACCGGCTAATGGACGTCTTTTGTACTCCTTTTTTGTGATCCTTGAGATGTAATTTTTTTATTCAAACTATGCAAGGTTTTTGCATCTTTTTGATGTAGAGGCGGGGCTATGCTCCTATTTCGAAAAATGATACATGCGAATCTAGATAAATCTACGGTATCTTTTTCTGTATAGAGAGAGTATTTTGAAAAAAATCATTTCATCTTTTAATGCTTACTACTCCTTCCGTCTGAAATAAGCAACTTGAATTTGTCTTTGTATAACCACTTGTGTCATGTTTTACATCCAGCATAGCGATCGCAATTAGGTGCACCGAAGTTATCGTGCACCGCGCCAGGTCGCCAAAATATCTCCGCCTTTTTTTTACGTGAAACACTCCAACACCAAGAAAAAAGGAAATACGAGTGGAGGCGTGGTTTGGTTCCTTCTGTTACGCCTGTCAGGGTCGACAGGATCTGACGCCTGTCAGGATAGCTCTCGCCTTCTGTTACGCGCGCGTGATCGCTCTCCCTCTGCTTTTCGCGTTTCTTGCGTAGTGGTAATACTAGTACTTTAGACCCAATGACACAAAACCGAAAAGGAAGTACTGGTACGACCCGTATATCTTGCGCGGTACGAAGGCGCTGCAAGGGACCCTTGGCGCGTTCTGTCAACAAACAAGAACCAAAAAGCGGACCGTCAGTAGCATGATCGCTATATTATTATTCTCTGTCTATATATATATTTTGCGAAATTCCATCGATCTATTAATAATTATCAACAGTAGTATAAGAGTCATAAAAGTAATAGAAATTATAAATACGTCATTGGAACTGAGTGGTGCCACATTTTTTTTTTTGCGGAAACGGAAACAAATACAGAAACACCGAAAACAAAAATGAAAGAAGATATTGTCGAAAATAGATACGGACCGAATACGAAACGAACGCGGAGCGATGCAGATTTCATTCGGAACGAGAACCCTGAAATCATGCAAAAAAATTCCAAGCATTCAAGAAAATCAACAAAATTGTTCTCATATATTAGCACATTTCTAGGTTTACAACGGAATAAGAGAAATGTCAAATTGTGAAAGCCTCCTCGCATTCATAATGGGATTACATGATCACCGATTTCGCGATGAGATGATCTAAAAGTTTGGCTTGATAAGGTCATTTAATGGGTTGGTTGGATTTGGCCACGCACATCAATCCCAAAACTGAAATTCCATATTATACAGAAACGGAAATTTTGTTTCCACGTTTGTTCCGCCGGAAAACGCTGTTCCATTTTTGTTTCCATTTCCGTCGAAAAAATTCCGTTTCCATTTCCATATTTTCATTTCGTTTCCCTTTTTTCTGCGGAGAAGATGGAAACTTTCCGCTCCACTCCCATCTCTAGCGACGACTACAGACACTAGCACGAGCCGAAGACGCGCCGCCGTCCTCGCCCCTCCATCACCGAAGCCGGGCAAAACTTATCATAGTAGAGCTTGTTGTAGTAGACAGACGGGAAGTCGTCGTGCTAAGGCCCGTAGAACCAACACACCAGAGCAGCCACCATCGATAAAGATGACAATCATAAATCGGAAGAGACTGACCTCAAACCACACCGAAGAATACAGAAAACGACCGGATCCCAAGAGATCCGCCGGACACACGACTCAACGCGCCTTCCACCAACGCTAGACGCACCACCGGAGCGAGGATAGAGTGGGGAGGACCTTATTCTAACTTCAGGATGTAACCGCCGCCTCAACATCCCAAAGAAGACATTGAAAAAATGCTAAATAAAAATAAAAACCCTCCCGCCAACGAGAGGTTGTGGACCACGACACCTCCAAGGTCCTAAGGCCACCGGAGGCGGAAAACGGAACCCTAGATGGGTTTAGCTCTTAATACGTACTCCCCCGTCCACAAATAAGTAAGTTGGATTTGTCTAGATTCGCATGTATCTAGACATGAAATAAGTAAGTTGGATTTGTCTAGATTCGCATTTATCTAGACATGTTTTATTCTATAAATACATTAGAATATAGAAAAAGTCAAGCCGGGAGTACTTGGTAATCCGATTTTTTTTTCCGTGAGATGTGAGCTGAACTTGAAAATTTTAAAACTCGCTCGACGTGCATTGTGTCTAGTACACTATATAAAAATTTGGAATGACCTAGCATCACAGGACATCTCTACTCCACATCCTTCCTGCGAGCCTCCCGCTATACCGCAAACCAATGTTTCTTTCCTCTAGTCACAGAGTTTGAGATTGTCTTCACAAATGTTGACCATCTAGGATAGATGCCATCTGCCAGATAGTATCCTTTGTCGTACCGGTGGCCATTGATGTCATTATGTGATCCTACCATTTGAGCACTAGAGTTGTGCCTTCAACAAGCTTGGCAAACACATTTGAGCACCGCATCACATTGATGTCATTGTGTGATCCTACCATACCAAAGAAATTATGCCAAATTCACAGATCCTGATCAGCCATAGTCTCAAGTACCACACTGCATGATCTCTTGTGACATTTGTACATGCATTGGTGTGCAAATGGTCAGTTCTTACATGTCCAGTACATGTAGTCAATGCTTCCAAGCATCCCTAAAAATCCTCTTTCTGCATTCTGTGGCAGGATCCGAGCCGTGTCTTCTGCGTTAGGTGTTCTTAGATACTTGTTCCCAAACACTGCCATAATTGACCTGCAAAACTTGTACATGCAAATGATGGTTGTGGACTCGGCCATGCGCGGTAGTTGCCATTTTGATCCAGAGGGAAACCGTGCATTTCTGAATTGTGGAGAAACCAAGTAAGCCGACAATGTCTCTCTTTAGTTTGAAGTAGTTGCCGAACTCCCTCAAATTCTCAACAATCTCCAGAGAGCTTTCTCCTCATTCTGAAACGACGCCAAAATATCACATCTTCATGCAATGGGTCATCGGCGAAGTAGTCGACGTACAACATGCAATAGCCTCCCATCCTCGGCCCCGGCTTGCTGTTGCGGCACCGCAGCTTCGAACCTCAAGCATATGGCTTTTCATCATCAGTGACCATGCCCAGGAAGGCAATGAGGATCATCAGATGATCATCATCGCCAATGGTGTCTTTCGTGCCAGCAGCAATGCTACTTCATGGTCCATCAGATCGGCTAGCATCTCTTCCTCATCTGAATCCATCGCCTTGGCAAACCGCCAAGCGCCTAGTGGGAAGGGCGGCTGCGTGTTGTGGGCGTGGAGCTACCAGGGAGGCCGAACAATGGCGAAACAGGGCGACGCGGTGGCGCGGTAGGCGGGGAGATATATCGACAGCTATGTGAATTTTATATTGGATGAGAATGATCGATGTCGGGAAGGGGTGGCAGCAGCGACGAGCGGTTGTGGGGTGGCCGTGACGTGGAAGAAAGTCAAGATGGGAGGGGTTTGTTGTGCGTGTCACTGACGGGGCTGGCCCCCACCGTCTCAGCTCCATCTGGTGCCCCTGCTTGCCCCCACCACCCTCGGGTTGGGCTCGGCCTATAGGAGCGCCAGATACAGTAATGGGCCGCGTCGGCGCGAAATAAGAATTGGAAGGACTGGTCGAACACAATTTTGGCCGTTGGCACCCGATTGTCCTTTGGGAGGCCTTTATTTCCCGAGTTAAATATAGTATTAGTCCATATACTTGTCAGGCTGGCTCGATTTAGTCTTCGTACTTGGAATTTGCTAAATTATGCCCGTGTACTTGTGCATAGTATTCGATTTAGTCCAATTCGATGTTTGCGGTCGAATTTCAGCTGTCGCGGGTGACACATGGACTAAAATCTTGCGAGAACATCCTCACGCATTTGAGAAAATTACAAAAAGACGACCACAAATATTGCAAAACACATGATTAGTCTTTGTACTTGTCCGGGTGGCTCGATTTAGTCCTGGTACTTGTCAATTGGATCCGATTTAGCCTAAATGCATGTTTGCTGTCGAATTTAAGCTGATCTGGAGGATACGTCAATGCATGTCCCACTTACATGACTAGCCTGAAAATTTGCAGAGTCTTCTCTACGTATCTTGAACGTACATTTTCGCTTCCAGATATTTGCATGTATCCACTCTCCAGCTAATTAATAAGCCAGCACTCCATATCATTACAATACCCTTCAATTCAAGACTGTTCTATTTAAGAGGGAGAAAAAAGAGAGGGACTCGGATGGAGAGAGAGGCAATGGTGGAGACAATCACTAGACCGAAAGATGTAATTTTTTTATAAAGAAGAGATGGAGATGCTCTGAATTAAAACAACAAAACAAGGAGTTCGGAGGGGCACAGCAGCAGTGCATCCTTCACGGGACGTATCCGGCCAGTGCACAACCACGGTGCACCCAAACCCACCCCTGCATGCCCACGCGTGACATCATCTTGGTCCATGTGCACGCTCTGACACCTCTCCCAGCCTTTTCGGTTATACGCGCGCTCTCTTCTTTCTCTAGCCTTTTTTTTAAAACACAGTACAGCCAGACGCTCACAATGCGTACATACACTTATCCCTATAAACACACGCACGCACACTCTATCTCTACGAAAGACCTTCGATAGATCGAGCCATGGTCTTGAGATCGAAGTCATCACAGACGCCATTCGCCATCGAGAAAGAAACGTTAAATCTGGGTTTGAACTCTGGTAAACTAGGGATACCACTGCCCTTCTAACCATCCAACCACGGGTTGGTTCTCTACTAGCGCTCGACCGGAAACGTTGCACTGCACGGCCGATTTCGGTTTTCGATCGTATCGATCGGCACGACTGACACACACAAGCTTAAGGGCCGCGCGCGGTAGAAGACGCTGGAACGCATCCCATGACAGACGGCAGTCGCCCTAGTTAAATAGCTGCCAGCGATCGATTCCATCATCACCCTCTCTCTTGCAATTAGACGACATAAACCAGCGGAGGTAGACACCACCACGCCACACAGGGGCAGGCGGTGTTTGGTCGAGATGAAGCGCGTCGTGGTGGGGACCGTCGGGGACGTCACCGCCGGCTTGCTCCTCGCCGCGCCTGGGTACGCATCCATCCATCCGTCGGTTCCTTAATTCTGCACACAGCCACGGCGTACCACCACCGGCAACACACACACGCGCACACACACACCGATCTGGGCGCTGCATCTGCTACTGCTAGATAGATAGATAGATAGATACTACAACGAACATCTGCTCTGCTGCATACGGGCGTGCCTTATATACTTCATCCTTTTTCCTTCTTCGTACGTACTACGTTTATATATGCGTCCTTTTTCTTTTTTGAATCGGAGATCTTTGTTTGTTCATGGGCTTTTTTCTTTGCGAATCTGCACAGCGTACCACCGGCCACACACCCACCCATCAGGCATCAGCACCGGCCTTACCATGATGGATGGATCTTGGGTTGTTTTGGGCTGGGTATTGTTCAATCCACGGCTTAATTTATTTATTTGGAGCTTCCTTCTTCATTTCTAGACGTGTTAAATTGTCCATCACCCACCTGTCTTGTCTACCACTAACACGATCTACAAGATGGACACACGATTTGTTGCATACGTGCGTGCGTACTGTCCTTTTTGTTTTGTTTTCCGTATTATGCATCCCCGGATCTGTCATGTTTATTTCTTCGATCGGAGATCCTTCCTCGTTGTTGACGGCCCTGTTGACGGATGGGTCGGCTGTAGATCTCTGGGATTGTTATTGTTAGTCCGTGGGCTTTTTCTGTAGTTGTTGATAGATGGATGGGCTGGGCCGGGCCGTTGAGCACTGGGATCATTAATTGTTGGGCTGTGGGCTTGCGTCGTGGATCATCGTTCCTGGGCCGTGGGCTTGCGTCGTGGTTAATTCTTTGAGCCGATCATCGTTCCTGGGCCGTGGGCTTGTTCTTGTATGACTGGGCCGTAGAGCTCTGGGATCATTAATTGTTGGGCTGTGGACTTGAGTCGTCGTTGTTACCGGGCTGTGGGCTTGTTCATGTATGACTGGGCCCTGGGATCATCATTATTAACTGTGTGCCATATTCTTCCAGGTTCATCTTCTGGAAAGTCGTCAAGGAAAAAGACGTAAAGGAACGCACCTGCTATCCTTACCTGGCGACCCTTCTCAACTGCATTTGTTGGGTCCTGTATGGAATACCCCAGAAGAACTGGGTCGTTGTGAGCATAAGGGATATACTGCGGGCTGTACATCGCCTATTCCGCCGGCACGCAAAGGCTGGTAGCCACCCTGGCCAGGTGAACGTGATCAGGACTAAAGACAAGTCAAACATGTCCCCTCCTCTTGCCATTTGTTCTTTCGCCAACAGTATCACCTGGACAATCTATGCATTGCTCAAGCCCGTTAACTGGTATATCTTGGTATGTTGTCTCCGTTTACAAGTTTAAACTGATGCAATTCGAGTTGAGTCACTACAAAAACTGATGCATTCTTCTTATTGGTTGGACAGATACCAAATGCACTGGGATTCCTTTGTGCCTGAGTTCAGATTGTGGTCTACCTGCTAGCCTCGCTCGAGCTGTGCTGCTTCAAGCAGCCACAGTAGGCTGAGAAGGACACCACCCTACCCTTGCCTCAAGTTCCCGCTGCATCACCGACTTTGCCATGTCCTTGCTTAGCCATGTTAGCTAAATTATGTTTAATGTTACTGCTATGGAGTTCAGTTATGTATCAAATGACCATGTTATGTATTGAATAACTAAGCCAATGCAAAACTATAACTTGTGATCAAAGTATCTGTTTTGTTCTTTTGGGCTGTGGAAATCAACAAAAGCACAGACAAGAACTCATGAGCAGTATTAACATGCCCTTTGCATACATGACGTGCACGTCCACAAGAGTGAATTTACAACAGAAATGTATTGGTAACAGGCGACAGTACTGTGCATACAAGAGAACACATCTGACCAACACAGGCTTAACGCATAGCTGTAACTTGAAATTCCCTAGTTGTCAAGATTTTTTTGCAGAATCGCTATACACACAGGAATTGTCCTATTGTATGATCAGTAAACTAGCAGAGCTGGGGTACACAAAAGGACTAGAGCTAGCAAACTCAACCAGAGCCCCTTGATTCCTCAAAGCTATTGCCTATCTCTCAGATAGAATAGTATGACAAGACAACCTGACACTAATGTGTCAATCGCCAAAATGCAACCATCAACACGACAGTGATAATCATGCCACCATATGCAATCTTCTTGTCGACTCGGTGTCGCCTTTCAATAAGCTTCAGAACCGAGTTCGATAGGCCAACAATATTCAGGACATCTAACGCCTTCCTTTGTACTCTCTGCAATGCAGTGGAGATATAACTATTAGCTAGCACATTCTTTTACCAACAAAGGTGAAGATGATTTGAGTGATATGTCTACTGTGCAGTAGAAGTTGAACTATGTTTACCTTCAGTCGCTCCCTCTGGTCAGAGTACTTCTCAAGGATAGCCACTCCTGTGGCGAACGCTTCATCAAGCGTACGAGAGGAGTTACGAGCCGATTGCCTTGCCTGAGCTTCGTCGTCAAATATTTGAAGGATGTGCGAGGACTCGCCATTCTGAAACAATAATTTCCAATTCATTAGCGGCTACGAGATTATCTCGTGAGAAAAAGACCTGTTCTTGCTTTGCTTCAAGGACTACTTACTGCTCTCTCAAATAGCTCTGCCCTTTCCTTGGCTTCCAAAATCCGCTTTCGTTGTCGAAAAGAATGCTTGTCAAGGGTATCCTTCAATGAATCAACCTCTTCAGAGAGCTGCTCCACTTTTCTGCCAAGATAACATCAAATAATGTCATAAACTTGAAACGTTGAACATACATAACTCCTATTCACCATCCTTCAATTGTAGACAGTCGAACATCTATATGCAACATGACAAACTTTTCACAGCCAAATGCATACATACTTTAGAGCATTTCTCTAAAATCCAATGCATCAAATATCACCTACACAACAGATAGCTCAGAAATATCATGCAAGAAAAATGCAGAGTCTGTTGTTCTTAGATAATAAAAGTAAAAAAACCAACATGTGAAAGGGGGACCTCCAAAACAAATCTGGGATAAAGTTTTCCAACTTGATTCTTATTATGGCGAATTGGCGAGAGCTTTTACGGTGATAGAGATGAATTATGACGCACGGCTCACCACTGTACGGTAAGAACAATTCGGATAGCCCAGTTGTACATCAGACATCTAGAGTAGCTCTATAAGTTGCAAATATCAATTCCTATATAACGAAGAAAACATGGAAATCTGGAGCAACAGGATGAACTAGTTAAAAGGGCCAAAGGTGCGCATATTCAAAAGGTTGATGATGGACATATACTCCCTCCGTTCGTAAATATAAGACGTTTTAGCTTTGTGAATGAAATGTATCTAAACGTTTTTTAGTTTATAGGTTCGTAGAGGTTCAGAGTGAAACTATACACTAAAAGGTGTCTAGATACATTCATTTCACAAAGCTACAATGTCTTATATTTCCGAACGGAGGGAGTATCTTCTAGATCAACCAAGCATGAATGTTTAACTAACTCAGGATGGCACATGACCTGAACTTCCATATTGATCACACATCTAGATTTACAAGAGCTTCAGAACTAGCTGGTGTGATGAACACTAGAGAAAGATTAACGTAAGAAGCAGATTCTTGCAGTTAATAGCTTAGTACTGATGCTACCCCAAACTATTACGCTAAAGAAGAAAATTAGAGGAAAAATTCATCCCAAAAGCAAGAAAGTATTCCAATCTAATCTGGATAATTTGTACACACTGAAGCAATGTAAAGCAGTACTCTCACATGCATTTGAAAGTCAAAAGGCACTATTTGGTAGCTGGGGGTAAAGGCAAGGATCAAATGTGTATGCTCGAGTGTGTAACTATAGGATTTCCACTGCATTCAGAAGGTGGATAAATAAAAGAATTAATCGAGAACTGCTAATGAGTTAAAAGGAACAAATGAGGATTATAACTTTCCATGCGAGCTAAGTTGGTTATGGCAATTCCGCTGAAGCAAAGTCAAATTTTCAGTATGAACTGTAAACTTCCATCATCAGAATATTTCCGATCGACAATTAAATTATGGAGAGTAAGTGTAATGATACACAAATTTGTTAATTGATTGTGTACTGTGGAGTACTGGAATTAAAACATAACACCCTAGTTAAATATACTGCCTCCGACTAGTAATTTAGCCAAAATTTTGTTGGCTAAATTATTAGTCAAAGTTTTACCTCAAAATGCATAATAGCCTAACAAAGAATTGAATATGGCAGTATAGAAAGCATAACATTATGAAAAGCTGAACTATGTCGCTGCTGTCGTTTTTCTTAGGAATTAGGAGTTCTTGTATGAGGGTGTGTATGCAGAGGTTGTGGCGGTTCTTACACTAGCATCAATAATCAGCTAAATGTGCACTTATAATTTGCTGATGCAAGATTATAGAGGTGAAAAGTTTCAGACCCATTGGACAATCAAACAAAATATGTTTTATAAAAATGATGTGATTTTTGAAAATTTAGTTCATTTGGATTAACTAAAGAGGGTTTCCAAATTTAGTTCATTTGGAGTAACTAAAGAGGAGGAGGTACCCTGAGGGTCACCAATTTGGCAATTTGCATCCTTTACAAGATTACTTTAAAGTATTCACGTGAAGTACAACAAAAAACTCTGCCTGGTATATATAGCATGCGCCTGGTAGGTTCAACGAGAGTGTTTATCATTTTTTGTTATTGGGTGTCTTGCCATGCCAACAATCCAGAAGAGCAGAATCAAAATTGCTGCAACAAGAACTTTTGTTGTCAATCAAATGTATTTTGGGTCTGACAGCAACATGGAGATTCAGTGGCGTGGAGAATATACAGCACAGCAATTGCACAGCTGTTGTTCTATTCTTAGGAATAAGGAATTTTCATGTGAGGGTGTGTATGTGGAGGTCGCGGTGTTTCTGGGACTGGCATCAATAATCAGCTAACAGTGCACCTATATCGGGATGTGCTCCTATTTCACTTGATCTGCAGATTCCCCCAGGGTCCAAAGAAACAGGATCTATACTTTTACTTCCCTCTTCTCCATCCCGACCTGTTACCCTTGTCTTGGGTCCTTTTGCCAATGCAAGATTGCTATAAAGTATTCACAGAAATTAAAGAAACGCTGCCTAGTATATATCACATATTCACCTGGTCGGTTCAATGAGTGTGCTTATCATTGCTAGTTATTGGTGTCTTGTCCTATCAACAACCCAGAGGGGCGCAATCAAAATTACCAATAATTATTTTTTGCAAAAGAAATTTTGTTTGAATCATGGTAATGAGTCTCCATGCCAGCAACAGGCAGTTTCAGTGGCGCAGAGAAGGTATGGCACAGGAATAACCTCAAGATTCTGCTTGTTACCAAACATATGACAAGAATCTGTCAAGGGAAGATAATGACACGGAAGCTGATAATGGCGAAGCTAAGTAAGTTGGACGGGCATAATCAACAACCTAACTTTCATTTCCTCAAAAGCATAATGGAAGCCTGTGAAGTTGGGCACATTAAAAAACCTAAATTCCAGTTTGTGAAAAGCATTGTTCACTATGTCATGAGTGTGCTTATCATTACTTGTTAATGGTGCCTTGCCCTATCAACCATCCAGAAGTGCAGGATCAAAAATATCTAATGTTATTTATGCAACAAGAACTTTATTGCCAATATAAAGTCTTCTGGCCACAACATGCAGATTCATTGGCAAAGGGAAGCTAAGGTACAGAAATAACTCTGACATTCTCTTTGTAACCAAAGATATGACTAGAATAAGCCAAGCTAAGATAGTGCATGACAGGAAAACTGATAATGGAGAAGGTAAGCAGGTTCTATGACCACACTGAGCAACCTAACTTCCGTTTCCTGAAAAGCATGGGCACATTGAACAGCCTAACCTTCAGTTCCTGAAAAGTATAATGTGGGCCTAACAAGTAACACTCAAAAACCTATGGCGGTAAAAGTTACAACAGTTCTAAGAAACAAGAAGAAAAATACAGAGCACAAATTGCACCTTGAACATTGCATTTCATGCTAAAGCTACCGAACTAGCAAATATCTGGTCACTACAACCCTACATAACCTACATGACCACAATTCGGGCAAAGTGCATATGCTTATTCGCTTAAGCTCTGATCTTTGCTGCACCAAGAACACCAACAACTTGGAGATCTCTATCGCCTCACCACCAAATTCACGCTCCAAAGAAAAAGCTTATAAACCGATACGGATGCGACAACGACGCTGGTGCACGATTTGATATGATCGCGCATGTCCAATCCATCCACAAACAGAGCTAGCTCGTCAGTAACCACTGGCTGCACTGCCCAATCCCCGTCGTAGATCTCCAGGGCAACAAGGTTGACCGGCCAAAGGACAGTGAGAAAAAGGACCTTGAGCTAGGGAAAGGGGCGGGCCTTCAAGGTGTGCAGGCGGTGGCAGAGAGGTTCGTCAGAGTCGGGGAAGGCAGGTCCAAGTGGCCATCGACATCGAGTCGTCCGGCAAGCTGCGAGGATGGGGTGGCTGCCGGCGGGCAGGGAGATGGCGGCGGCGGAGGGGTTTGCCAGCGATGGAAGAGGCACAGGGATTCGGGGAGGCAGAGGCACAGAGCAGATCGATAGAGAACAAATTCTCATGTGTGGCGTCGTGTTGAGGCGCAATGGATACTGGACTATCTAACTATGAGGTCCATACGGATCCACTGTTTTGTTTTATTTGCTTTGTTTTCAGTAGCTTAGCTTCTTCTTGGCGCTCTTCTAGTAAAAAACACACATCTGGGTGCGTGTTCAAGTAAAACAAGGAGGTTATGAAAATTCTTCTGAAGTAAAGCTAAATTTCAATATTAAACTATGAATTCCTACATCAAAATATTCTTCTTGCCAACTAAATTATGGAGAAAGTGTAGTGATACACACAGTTATTTATTGCTTGTGTAGTGGGGCGTGATGGAATGAAAACACTAACACCCTGGTTAAGTGTATAAAGAATTGAACATGCCAGTTAAACAGAGCAGAACTAACATTAAGAAAAGCCGAGCCATGATGCAGCTGTTATATTCTTAGGAATTCTCATATGAGGGTGTGTATGCGGAGGTCATGGCAGTTCTGGTAATGACATCAGTAATCAGCTAACAATGTACATAATTTGCACATGCAAGCTTGTTGTAAAGTATTTACATGGAATACAACAAAAGACTCTGTCTGTTATATATAGCATGCGCCTGGTAGGTTCAATGGGAGTGCTTATCGTTGCTTATTATTGGTGTCTTGCCCTATCAACCATCCAAAGTGCAGGATCATATTTTCGAATCGATTATTTCCGCAACAAGAACCAAGGGGAGATGCGGCATGGCAAGAAGACTGATGATGGAGAAGCTAAACAGGTTCTATGGCCATACTGAGCAACCAAACTTCCATTTCCTCAGAAGCATAATGGAAGCCTACAAAGTTGGGTGCATTGAACAACCTAACTTTCAGTTCCTGAAAAGCAAAATGGAAGCCTAACAAGTAGCACTCAACAACCTCTGTGACTGCCATGACATCTCATATAAGGTGTCTATGTGGAGGTTGTGGTGGTTCTGGCACTAGCATCAATAATCAGCTAACTGTGCACCTATAATTTGCTGATGTAAGATTGCTACAACATACACATGAAATACAAGTATTATACAACAAAAGACTATAGCTGGTATATATAGCATGTGCCTGGTAGGTTCAACGAGAATGCTTATTATTGCTGTCTTGCTCTATCAACTTTCCAGAAGCTCGGGATCAAATTTTTAAATGATTATTTTTGCAACAACAACTTCCTTGGCAATCTTAAGTTTTTGGACCTCATTGAAAGCAACATGCAGATTCACTGGGGAAGGGAAGCTATGGTACAGCAATAACCTCTGGCACTGTCTTTGTTACCAAAGATATAACTAGAATAAAGCCAGGGGAAGATACGTCATGGCAAGGAAACTGATAGCGGAGAAGCTAAATAGGTTCTATGGCCATACTGAGCAACCTAACTTCTGCTTCCTGCAAAGCATAATGGAAGCCTACTACGAAGTTGGGGGCAACCAAACTTCCAGTTCCTGAAAAGCATAATGGAAGCCTAACAACTAGCACTCAACAACCTATGGCAGGCAAAGTTACATCAGTTCTAAAAAACAAAGCAGGAAAATACAAAGTACAAATTACGTCTGTTCCTCACCAGTAACACCACATTTCATGGTCAAGTAACCGGCCCTTGCAACCCTACATCACCTACAGGACCACAATCAGGACAAAATGCGCACGCTTATTCGCTTAAGCTGTGATTCTGCACGGCACGAAGAACACCGACACTTGGAGATCTCTCTCGCCTCACCGCGAATTCACGCTCCAGAGAAAAAAGCTTATAAACCGAGCGGCTAATGAATGGAGTTGAGACTTGAGAGCCTCACCTCTTCCAGATGTCGCGCTGGCCCTTGGCGGGGATGGAGCGCCAGAGCCGGTCCATCTGCGCGCAGAGGCCCTGGATCTGCGCCATGTCCCTCCGCACCTCCTCCGCGGCCGCCGGGTCCCCCCCACCGCCGCCCCCGACGAGCGGCGCCGAGGAGTAGGAGGACGAGGTGGGCGCCGAGGCGAGGCGCTCGATGCGGGCCACGCCGTCGCGGACCGAGAGCAGCAGCCGCCGCGCCTTCTGGTGCATATCCGACAGCGACGCTCCGCCGCCGCCCCCGCCGGCGAAATCCATCGCCGCGGCCGTCGAGATCGAGGTAGGTCGAGGAGGAGGATGATCTCCTTCCTTCCTTGTTCACTTCTCCTTCTGATTGTTCCCGTGTCTTGGATCGGTTGGGGGGGAAGGGCTGTGATTTTGTTTCCTCGTGTGATTTCGAGAGACAGCCAGACAGGCAGTTCGACGTTGGCAGTAAGTAGAGACCGAGAGGTGGGCCCAGGGCGATGGTATGACGTGGCTGGCAACACGGCCAGCCGCTTGATTGGATTCCGACGGTAGGATGGCTGTGCCGATGCCGTGTGGGCCGTTAAGCCACCTGCCTTCCACCCGAAGGCTCGATGAGTTGGTACAAGCGTGAATTATTACCAAGCGCCGGGGGTATTTCGGGACATTTGTCCCCAAAATAAAGCTGCAACAGCGAGCGAGGCGGAAACAGTAGTGCTGGTCCGGCCCGCTGCTCTCCTCATCGTCCTCTCCCCTCCACCTCGCTGCCGCCGCTGCGACCCCCGCTTTCCCCACCGCCCTCCACAAACCCTACCCCTCCTCCGCGCTCTCCAGCCCCGCCGCCCCGCCATGAGGTATCCCTCTCTCCTCTCCCCTCTCGCCGAATCAAGCGTTGGGGTTTTCCTTCGGTGTTGTTCCTGCCCAATGCGAGGCGGTTTCTTGGGCTCCAGCAACCTTTTGTCTTCTTACCCTAAGGTCGGGACGGACATTTCGTTGCTCCATAGTCCCGTCAAAAATGCGCGGAATCGATGGAGTATACTCTGGTCCTTCGAGTCGCGAACGAATTGGACGTTACTTCACTCTGGGCTTGGTTGATCGTGCTCGTACATGTAGATCGATTGGGTGTTAAGTGGCTGTACGATCACATGGTGTTTATGGATCCTTTAGCTTGGCGTTGTTTGGGTCGTTATATTCACCATTGGCCGTCGCTGCGGAAATGGATTCTTGACTGTTCAAAAAGGATCTGCATTTTATTGCTGGATCACCCAATTACGCACATCCGGTGTTTCTTGTGATATGCTATGCTGTTTAGTTGTTTCGGTAGGAAAACAAGACGGGCTGTTTCACTGAAGAATGTCTGTCATCTATTGATGTACACTGTTACATTGAAAATAGTTGCTAAATCCAGTGTAGCATGTGGAGGTCAGTTCAACATGCCGCACATTGTATGCTAGTAGGTTGCGAGTCTGCTTACTGTTAAGTAGTATGATCCCCTGTATTTATAGCCCGACAAATGTTTCTTGTCTTTCAGGGGTGATGTACAGACTAAGATGTGCAATTACATCGCATAGTAAACCTTAATGATTTGACATTAGCACAGTTTGTTTCTTACCTGTTAGTATGACTTACATTTTCAATTATATTGTTCTTACACTAATACACGTTGTTGCTAAGGTCAGTCTTTTCTGATGTAACCTGCTTACCTGTGAGTCCTGGAAATATTCAACCAAATTACATTTTGTAGAGTAGATTGCTGTGATATATGAAGGAAGAAGATAGATTGATAGAGTAATCCTTTACCATTGTACCTTTTGAGGGCATTTTAATTTGTGTACTAAAACTCTGTAAGTGACTAGGTGCACATTATTCTTTCTGGGTGCATTATATTCAGCATTGAACGTGGAAGTACTTGCGCTGCAGAAACGGGTTCTTGACTGTTCAAATAGGATCTGCATTTTCTTCCTAGATTGCCAATATACACATCTAGTGGTTCTTATACTGTGTTGATACTGTTTAGTTTTTAATAGAAGAATAAGGCGTGATGTAGGATATGAATCTGGTTAGTGTTTCTTATACTGTGTTGATGTTGTATTGCCTTCCTGTGCTTATAACCCCACTGATATTTCTCATCATTCCCGATAACATGGTGGCGGGCGGTCTAACTTTGGAGTGGATGTGCATTGCTTCATATAGTATATTTTACAATGATTAGATTGTATCACTGTTTGAGTCTTATCTGTTAATATGAGTTAAATTTTCAATTACAGTAATACGCTTTGTTGCTAGGCTTGGGAATTTTCATCCAAATAACCTTGTTAGATTATACTTATGTTATGAGGAAAGAAGATAGTTCTTTTAACATCATACTTATTGGGCACTTCTTATTTCCTACTGTAACTCTAAGTCAGTAGGTGCACATTATTTTTTGGTTGCTATGGCAAAAAATGATGCTTTTTTACATGGCATGTAGTTGTCAACCTGAGGTGCTATGGGCCCAGCGCTCTGAAAAGGTCTACTTGACTATCTCAGTGCCAGATGCAGAAGATGTTGTGTTGAAGACTGAACCTCGGGGAATCCTTAGCTTCTCAGCCGTTGCCCATGGGAAATCTTTTAGCTTAACTTTGGAGCTATTTGATTCCATACTGCCAGAGGTAAGTATTTGCGGTCTTCAGTTCTACATTGTGATACAGGTCTTGTTTCAGGTGATATTAACTTTTATTCATTTTCTACTTCTGGGTCCTTGCTTGAAGAAATGTTAAAAAGCTACCAAAGGATCATATATAATACTTGGAATAATGGCCATGTCCTTGGTAACAGGGCCATACTATTCGTACTAATTCGCTGAATATTTTATTTGCATGCCATACTATGTTTGAAGGCACTCGGTGAGCATGATTTAAACTGTAACCTGTGGCATCAGCGAGTAGTGACAAATGAAAGAGGTTAAAAGGAATCTAAAAAATAATCATTGGAAGTGGATCTTTATATTTTGAGCTACTAGCTGCTAGATAGTTTACTGTTCAATCTTGGTGACGACGATCATCACTTTATTCTGTGAACTGTTAGTGGGCTAACCATCATTATGCTTGGTCTGTAGGGAAGCAAAACAAAGACAAAGGTGGGCTCGCGGAACATAGTCTGTTCGATCCAGAAAGATAAGAAATGTTGGTGGAAGCGCTTGCTGAAGTCGGAGGAAAAGCATCCATACATCAAAGTTGACTGGAACAAATGGCATGATGAGGATGAAGAGTCTGGTATGTGCTAATGATGATATAATCTGCATGAACAATACATACATCTTTCTTGTACCAATTTGTGGTTTTCATTATAAAAAATTTGATCGGAAAAGAAAGGTAGAAGTAATTCAGTGGGTTATATTTAGTTGTTTTAGAATGTACTTAGTTCTTAAGCTTTACTCAGAATCAGGATTCATTTGCATTTGTCATTATTGGTGGAACTTACCATTCTTCTGAACGGCATGTGTACCATTCTCAGTTTCCTCAGGTTGCGATGTATTATGTGATTAGTAAATAATTTAACACTCTTTCAAAGTTTGTTTGATGTTAAATACTGTGGCTATTCAATGAGTGATCTCTTCATTAAGCTCTAATTTCTTCACTTATATCTGCATTTTTTAGGGCTACTTTATCTGCATTTTAGTTCATGATGCATTTTACTACGACCAGTCTAACAAAGAATTCCTTACAGAGGCTTCAGTGGGTTCGGACAATGACTTTGATGATGGGGTATGAACTATGATCAAGCCTCTGTGCTCCCTCATTTTTTTTGTTGGTTTTTATTTCATCCTTAGTGTGGAGTTTACTTACTGTTATCTTCACGCTGTTACAGGAAAATGAAGAAAGCGATGGTGATGATGGAATGCTATGTGAGTGCCTATCTTGTACTTGAATTCCACATAGACATAGGACAGTTGTTTCTGTTCTGCTGCTGATTATCAAGTTTTAACCTGATTGATTTACCAACATGGACACAACTTTCTGCATACAAACGTTTATGTTTTCGAGTCTGGTACAATTTGAATTTACGAAGCATCCCGAATAGGAGTTCTGTTCGATTTCCAATTCTTCTCTCCATTGTTATTACAGTATTAGTTTTATCTTTTGCCTGCACAGTAGTATAGTTCCTTTTTTGACTTAACTTGAGGTATTGTTGATCGTTTAGTGTCTTCATGCACATCACAGTTTCTGTTTGATAATCAAATTTCATCCGCATAAGCAGTAGTTCTAGCATTTCCTTAACGAGGAGTCAAAAAGTCGCAAGCATTGTGCTCATTCTAATCCATCTGTGTTCGTTTGCAGATCTCCCTGACCTTGAGAAGCTGAGAGGCAAGTGAGCAGACAGCTTGGATGAATGTTCTGCAGTAGCAAGTGACTGTTGACGCTAGTATAAAGTAGATCTGTTAGCTAGTGTGTACCTGCTGAATACCCGATGGTATCAGACTTATGGCATGGTCCGAACTTGTCTGCCGTGTCTTTTGTCTACGGAGAACCAAGTACTGTGTTGTCATCGCCGAGCTATGGTTCTGAATGTAGCTCTGAGGTGTGCTTTGCTATTGACTTAGCTGGTGCACATGATAGGTCGTTGTGATTTCCCAGTGGCAGTATGAGATTTTATGGGTACTTCCAGCACTATATGGTGGTGGTTGTGACGGCTTTTTAGGTTGTGAGCTTTTATGCTGTGAAGTGCCTACTGGAAACATGATACAGTACTGTATTTGGGGCAGGCGGTTGAAGTTCAGAGTTGATTTCAGCTGTATCATGCAATCAGCATGGTTGCATTGCGGGTATCGTGTTGGTTGGAGTGAGTACTAGTAGTTGTCACCTTGCCGCGCCATGCCTGTCTGCATGTACCAGAATTCCTGTGCAGTTGTGATAAATGAATTGGGCAACGCGGAGATTACGCCGCGAATACTACTGTTGACACCACGCCCATGTGGTTTGTGCTCGATCCGTGCGGTTGATGCTCTACTTACCTTTTTCGTGCTAGACTTAGCTAAGGACTTGTTTACTTCTCTCGTATTTAGTAATGTATTTGCGGGGAATGGAGGAGACTATTCCAATTCCTGGAATACTACTCCGGGTTAGGCCGGGATAATCCTGATATATCCTCGCAAATTTTTCTTATTTTTGTCTAGATTAAAAACTCTCCTACATGCTAGAGTATTTTCGGGAAAGTGTATTTGCAGGGATTAAAGAGTATTGGGTGAACACCAAATCCCCACAGATAAAAATACGAGAGAAGTAAACAAGGCCTAAACGCGGATGCGATGTATTGCAAACCCTTTTTTTTGCCCAAAAACAGCGGCGCGGAACAGTTACCGCGTATGCGTACCACAACACATCATATCGCAAACAGAACCGTTTATTCACCTCACAAATATATTTACAGATCAACTTAAGCAATGCATGCAGATTTAAACCATCAAATTGATTAGTTTTATAGAATAACAAATCAATAATATTCTAAAATTAGAACAACATTTCAAAAATGAAGAATTCAGGAGCATAAATGAATGAGAGTTCTGTATAGAATACAAATGGATACAAAGAAAACTCAGCGGAAACTCCTCCCAAGTAAGGACCAACGGTGGGCAATAAGATCTTGACCAGGATTGGAATGCTGAGTTCTGTTTTCAATCTGCCGGTAGGTTTTAAGGAATGGTTCTATCTGTAGGGGTTCGTAGCATGGAAAACAAAAAAAAATTCTATCGCATACAAACAAACAAGCCAAGATCTATCTACTAGATTGTAGCAACGAGTCGATAGAGGAACTCACCCTCGAAGATTCCAAAGCGGTTAACGAGAGCAGATTCTCGTGGGTGATGTAGTCGTACTCTTTCCGATCTCAAGATCGCGTAGACGATCCTTCCAGCGCCACGTTCCGTAGCGCTCCTTGATCGGTCACACGTTCGGTACTCGACGAGACCTTCCTCTCCCTTGTTCCAGCGGCAGAGGTTGTAGCACTCTCCTCGCGATTCCGTGACTGGCAGACAATGCAGGTACCTAAGTAGAGGGAAATCCTGAGGCTTCGCCTTAAGCCGGTGCGAGTATGGTGGAGCTTATGAGAGAGGCTATTAGTGGTCTAGTAATTAGACACACCAATTAGAGGCTCTAAACCAATTAGAAGACTCTAAACCGAAATAGCTCTAAACCGGGGTTTAGATCTAGGGTTTAGTTTAGAGGATAGGAACTAGTGTGTGCTAGGAGGGAGCCCTGCCCCTCCTTATATAGGTGGGAGGGGCTGGCCGGCCAAGGGGAGGAGAGTCCCTCCCCAAGTCGGCTTGGTGGGGCGCCGGCCAAGGGAGGAACCCTCCTCCAATTCGGCCTCCACCAATCCTCCTCTCTTCCCACTTCCCAAAATTGCCGTTTGACTTTTCAATTTAGGATTTAAATAAATCCTTTATTTTGGACAGCGAAGACACCTAGTACATGATGCAATCATTCCAACTTACAATGACACATTCATGTACCCTTCCCCAGAGTGCTTGGGACATTCCGGGACCTTCTAGAATGTTCCCGATGAAAACACCGGAACCATTCCCCAACTCCGAAATGGGACTTTCCTTATATGAATCTTATTCTCCGGACCATTCCGGATCTCCTCGTGATATCCCTAATCCCATTCGAGACTCCGAACAACATTCGGTCTCTTTCTCATAATACCATAACTACTCAAACAACGTCGAATCCTTAAGTGTGTCTCCCTACGGTTCGTGAATTATGCGGACATGATCGAGACACTTCTCCGAACAATAACCAATAGAGGAATCTGGAAATTCATATGGCTCCCACATATTTCTACGATTACTTTGCGATCGAATGAACCACTTACATACGATACCAATTTCCCTTTGTCTCACGATAGTTTACTTATCCGAGGTTATGATCGTCGGTATCTCTGTATACCTAGTTCAACCTCGTTACTGATAAGTACTCTTTTCTCGTTCCCGTGATATGTGATCCCTTGTGAGCCAGTCACATGCTTGCAAGCTAATTGGATGACATTTCACCGAGAGGGCCCAGAGTATATCTATCCGTCATATGGATGGACAAATCCCACTCTTGATCCATGTGTTTCAACCAATACTTTCCGAACACTCAATGCCACTTTTATAGCCACCCTGTTACGGTGTGGTGTTTGATGACATCAAAGCATCCATCCGGTAAAGGTGATATGCATGATCTCATGGTCGAAGGAATTAGGTTACTATGTATCAGAAAGCATATAGCAATTGAACTATTGAAATGACTTGATCTTTATGCTACGCTTATCTATAGGAGTATGTCCACCATATCATTCTCCTAACGATATGATCTTGTTGTTGATAACATCTCAATGTTCATGATAGGGAAACCACAATCATCAATCAACCAACAAGCTAGTGAAGTATAGAGGCTATACTAGGGACTCTTATTTTAGTTTACAAATCACACAAGTATTAATGTTTCCGGTTAATACAATTATAGCATGGTATGTAAATATTTATCATAAGTATGAAGATATGATAATAACCACTTTATTATTGCCTCTTGGGCAGATCTCCAACAGTCTCCCACTTGCACTAGAGTCAATAATCTAGTTTCAAACCTTTGTGTATTCAACACCTATGGCTTTCCGGTGTTGCATGTACACGATTGCTAGTGGTCAACTGATCTCCGGATCTGACACTTCCAGGTCCGTGTGTAATTGCATGTCTTTGCGTCTCTACGCATCACTCATTCTCTAATGAGATGGCTTTGTATGATTTGGTCTTTCGGTGTGACCTTTAGTTCTTTGGGGTTAAAACATGTTGATAATATTGTCGCACAATATATCTTCATAGTATTATCCCGCTATGAACTACACCTAGTTTGATAACAAACTACTTGACACAAATGCCCTCTTTTGCTGCTATAATAGCAGTCATATACTTAGCCTTTTGTTGAAGTATCTGTCATAATGTCTTAACTTTGGAACTCATCCAAATCCATTATGGAACTTCACTTTCCATTATATTGTGCCACCCTTAATTTAGATTGAGATAAACTTAATTTGTACTTTGTGACAAAACTAGTATCAATGTAGTACTTTTACAATGAACTAACCATCTATTTGTCACTTCTACAAATAATATACTCTTAGTTCTTCCAAAAGATCATAAGAATATCCTTACTATCGTCCAATGATCATCTTATGAATCATTCTGGTATATGCTCATAATATTTATAGCATAGGACATATCTGGATTTGTACATATCACAGTATGATTGATATAAATACTCTTTGTGATTTCATACATCAAGTATCAATCTATACTTGAATCTTTGTTTTCACTTACCAAGTGCCAATACACTTGAATATATCATCAACATTGAACTCTTTCAATCCTTTCTGTGCAACAAGAACCTTTCTTGTAGTTTCTATATTGAATTCATTCAATATCTCGTCTATGTACTTCTGGCACAACCATATTAGCGTCTATTGATGCCAAATATTTGGGTTTTGCCTAAGTCTTTCATCGGGATGAAATTCTTAATATGTGTTAATAAAAGATACATTATTTCCAATCAACAATATGTCTTCCACATAATGTATTAGAAACATGTCTTAGCGCTCCCACTCAATTTCTTGCAAATGCAAGCATCTTCATTGTCTCCGATGAAATTAAACTCTTTTAACAGTTTCATCATAGTGAAGATTCCAACTCCGCTATGCTTACTTCAACCATTGAAGTTTGCATATGCTTTTAGCATCCTTTGAATTAACAAAACCCTTTGGACCGTGTCATGCACACGTCCTAGGTAACCATTCTATTAGAAGAACTTGTTTTGTTTATTCTACTACCACATAACAAATTATATGTAGTGGTTGCTACATTAATCCGTCTAGACTAAATATCGCTATGAAAGATCAGATCTTGTCATAGTCAACTTTGAACACTGTTGTGAATTCTTTCCCAACATGTCGACTATTTCATAGATGTGAAACATCCATGTCTACTTCTTTATAGATCCAAACACAACTGCAAGGTCTTACACCTTTTTCGAGGGTCCTTCAAGTTCAAAACTTGATTTCTCGTGTATGGAACTATCACGGATTATATGGCTTCAAGCCATTTGACGGAGTCAGGGCCCATCATTGCTTCCTTGCATGTAGTAGGTTCATTATTCTCAAATAATGATTCAACCCTCAAATCTTGGTATTTGATTGTTCATCCGACCTACTTGTTTCAATAGAAACTTAGACCTCTTGTGACCACAACCTTTGAGGCAGGTGAGCCATGAGCATTGTTGCTGCCTCCGGAACACTTTTCGGTGCTGCGCAACTTTGCACATATAGCTAAGGTTCTTTTAACCTTATCAAAGTTCTATTGTCCTCCCACTTAACTTTTCACGAAAAATTCCTTCTCAAAGAAACTTGACGTTCTAAGCGACAAACACTTTTGTCTCCGGTGTTTATGGAGGAATTCTTAACATTTATACAAAGACAGGTTTATCCGACTTTGGTTGCACACATCTTTCTTATGCATAGCATACCAATGTTTTAAGAAAGGACTACTTGGGTTTTATCCCAAACCATAATTTTATATGGTGTCATTTCAGCGGATTATGATGGAGCTCTTTTCAGTGGAAAAGCGGTAATCTCCAAAGCTTTTAATCTTTAAAATATAATGGCAGTTCTATGAATTACACCTTTGATCTTACCATGTCAAACAAGGTTTTAATTACATATCTCGAACGCTCCATACTCTTATGGTGTTTGAAATGCAAATCCTGAGCGATTCCTTAAATCTTAGGTATTATGCTAAACTTGTAATTCAAATATCTTCCTTTATGATCTTTATCATAAACTATTCATATTCTTGTTACAATGATTTTGCACTTCATCTTGAAAGTCTTTTGAACTTTTTCAAATATTTCATACTTCATCCTTATTAAGTAAATATTCATATATTCACTCAAATTTTCGGAGAAAGCATATGAAGTTGAAATCCATCGCTCTTGACTACACATAATGGAGTTCGTACAACAATATGCACAAGTTCCAATAAGCTAGTCATTCATTCCCTTTTGGCCTATGAACGAAGTTTTAATTATCTCTAGGAAAGTTTCACAAACGTCATTTGATCAAAAATCAAAAGACTCCAAAATTCCATCCACATGGAGTTTCTTCATGTTTTCTTTCCAATATAATTTAAACGGCGATGTCACTTCCTAAGTGATCTTTCAATCAATTTGTCTTTCGACAATTTTAGCACTAGTTTTATGGATGTGATTTATCCAACGAGATTTGTGAATCATCCATCTTTTATGGATTACGGCAATTATTTGAACAACCCTTTTGTTCTCATAATACCTGATAAAACAAATCTTGAAGGCAAGCTTTGATGTTTAACGAGCAACACAATAACCCTTTATTTTGTTCTCGATGAACATCATCACATATTCTTTTGCTAGTTACTTAGGCCATTGTAGTTCATGAATTGTGTTGTTTCGTATGACGATTCATACCAACAAATTCAGTATCAAGTACTTAAGAACCACATTGTTTAATAAGCAAAGAATATAGCCATAACATGTATATCATCTATATACTTAAACTGAACAATTCTAGTCTTTTCTTTTCGGCCATATACTTATGAGATTCTCTTTCAAGATTTCCTTTTACATTTGAAAGAATCTATCAACATCAATAGTGGAGTCATACATATGACACATAGTCCAAAGCGTGTATAGTTAAATACCAATGTCTTTGGACTTGCACTTTGAAGTAGATCACCATTATCAAATGTTTGGTGTTCTTTCAAATTCCTTTCTTTAGTTAACTCTTGGTGTAGTAAACATTTTACCTACATCAAATATTCACCTTATCATGGAATCGTCCATGATCAAGCTACTTTTAGCTTATAACGATGAATTATGAGTATAATGTTGCTTTCCAAAACCTTTTGGAGGATTAGGACAACAAGTGTCTCCAACCTTTTGCAAATTCTCATCAAAATATGAGAACATGAACTTTGCCATATTATACTCTATCATGTTGTAACCAAAACTTTGTTTCAGATATCACAATATCTTCCACACATCATGGTTTCTGAAACAACTCTTTCAGATCCTAGATAACCTTGATATTAAGACAATCTTTGAATATCAAGAATCATGGAGACAAACATGATACTTATATACTAACATTTGGAATTGTTACTCTTGATTTAATACTAATTATTAAACTTCATGGAGTAACGGAACTTCTTGAAAGTTTGCAATAGGACTTTTAAACTTTAGATTAACACTTCAATACAATACGATACCAGTTCAGAAAGTAACTAACCAGAATTCTATAGTTCTATCATCTCAATTATAACTAAGCGCAAGGTGGTAAACGGATGCCAATGACTACAACAACTATGCAAATTCACTTTGATTTAGTTTATGATAAATTGAGTTCTAATTAATAATTAAATTAATCTAGATGAACTCCCACTCAAAACAACATCCCTCACATTGTTTTAGTGATCACATGAACCAAATCCACCACATCAAAACCGATCATCACGAGAGTTGATATAGTTTCAATGGCGAACAATCAACATGTTCATCATATCTACTATATGACTCATGCTCTACCTTCGGTAATCCGTGTTCACGAGGCCATGTCTGTACATGCTAGGCTCGTCAAGATCAAACCTTAGCTACCGCATAAGCAAATCTGGCTTGCTTACGTTGTATTCACCCGCGGAATCAAAGACACCCGATCATCACGTGGTGCTTGAGCGACAAGCTTTGGCAACGGTGCATACTAAGGGTGAACACTTTAGAACTTGAAATTTATGTGCATGAGGATCATCTTATAATGCTACCGTCGTCTACTAAGCAATACAAGATGCATAAAGGATTAACATCACGGGCAATTCATAATATGTGATATGATATGGCCTTTCTTCTTTGTGCTTTCGATCTCCATCTTCAAGCGAACATGATCTCAATCATCACGGCATAGCATCAAGGTCAATGACGCTTCTTCATGGTTGTCGTCCACCAGCTTCAACTATTACAACTATTTTGAATAGACACGCAGGTCTTAATGTAAATTAAAGACAACCATATGGCTCCACGGTTGCCAACTTACAATAAGGAACATTGCATACATCAAATATAATCACAATCATGGCCATATCACATCACGCACACCCCGCAAAACAAAGTTAGACGCTTCTACTTTCTTTGCATATTTTACGTGGTTTGGGGCTTTCAATAAGAGTCGTTCTAACTTACGAACAAGAACCACAACATTGATACTAGCATTGTTGATCACCCGTTGTAAATTGGATCTTTACTATGCTAGGAGAAACAGCACCATAAAGCCACTTATGCAATACGAGTTGCATGTCAAGCGTGGAGCAAGTCTCATGAACGATGTCATATAAGGTTAGCCGGGCCGCTTCATCCCAACATACCGCAAGATGCAAAGTACACAAAAGCAATCTACAATAAAAGCATCAACGCCCACAATGACCATTGTGTTCTACTCGTCAAAGATCTACATATAGACACGGCTCGATACCCTTTGTAGGGGTTCGTAGCATGGAAAACAAAAATTTCTATCGCATACAAACAAACAAGCCAAGATCTATCTACTAGATTGTAGCAACGAGTCGATAGAGGAACTCACCTCGAAGATTCCAAAGCGGTTAACGAGCGATTCTCGTGGGTGATGTAGTCGTACTCTTTCCGATCTCAAGATCGCGTGAGCGATCCTTCCAGCGCCACGTTCGCAGCGCTCCCGCGATCGGTCACACGTTCGGTACTCGTGAAGACCTTCCTCTCCCTTGTTCCAAAGAAAATGGAGGTTGTAGCACTCTCCTCGCGATTCCTAAGCAGACTGGCAGGCAAGTGCAGGAAAAGTCCAGGCTTCGCCTTAAGCCGGTGCGAGTATGGTGGAGCTTATGAGAGAGGCTATTAGTGGTCTAGTAATTAGACACACCAATTAGAGGCTCTAAACCAATTAGAAGACTCTAAACCGAAATAGCTCTAAACCGGGGTTTAGATCTAGGGTTTAGTTTAGAGGATAGGAACTAGTGTGTGCTAGGAGGGAGCCCTGCCCCTCCTTATATAGGTGGGAGGGGCTGGCCGGCCAAGGGGAGGAGAGTCCCTCCCCAAGTCGGCTTGGTGGGGCGCCGGCCAAGGGAGGAACCCTCCTCCAATTCGGCCTCCACCAATCCTCCTCTCTTCCCACTTCCCAAAATTGCCGTTTGACTTTTCAATTTAGGATTTAAATAAATCCTTTATTTTGGACAGCGAAGACACCTAGTACATGATGCAATCATTCCAACTTACAATGACACATTCATGTACCCTTCCCCCCCTGGAGTGCCGGACATTCCGGGACCTTCTAGAATGTTCCCGATGAAAACACCGGAACCATTCCCCAACTCCGAAATGGGACTTTCCTTATATGAATCTTATTCTCCGGACCATTCCGGATCTCCTCGTGATATCCCTAATCCCATTCGAGACTCCGAACAACATTCGGTCTCTTTCTCATAATACCATAACTACTCAAACAACGTCGAATCCTTAAGTGTGTCTCCCTACGGTTCGTGAATTATGCGGACATGATCGAGACACTTCTCCGAACAATAACCAATAGAGGAATCTGGAAATTCATATGGCTCTACATATTTCTACGATTACTTTGCGTCGAATGAACCACTTACATACGATACCAATTTCCCTTTGTCTCACGATAGTTTACTTATCCGAGGTTATGATCGTCGGTATCTCGTAGATACCTAGTTCAACCTCGTTACCGATAAGTACTCTTTTCTCGTTCCGTGATATGTGATCCCTTGTGAGCCAGTCACATGCTTGCAAGCTAATTGGATGACATTTCACCGAGAGCCCAGAGTATATCTATCCGTCATATGGATGGACAAATCCCACTCTTGATCCATGTGTTTCAACCAATACTTTCCGAACACTCAATGCCACTTTTATAGCCACCCTGTTACGGTGTGGTGTTTGATGACATCAAAGCATCCATCCGGTAAAGGTGATATGCATGATCTCATGGTCGAAGGAATTAGGTTACTATGTATCAGAAAGCATATAGCAATTGAACTATTGAAATGACTTGATCTTTATGCTACGCTTATCTATAGGAGTATGTCCACCATATCATTCTCCTAACGATATGATCTTGTTGTTGATAACATCTCAATGTTCATGATAGGGAAACCACAATCATCAATCAACCAACAAGCTAGTGAAGTATAGAGGCTATACTAGGGACTCTTATTTTAGTTTACAAATCACACAAGTATTAATGTTTCCGGTTAATACAATTATAGCATGGTATGTAAATATTTATCATAAGTATGAAGATATGATAATAACCACTTTATTATTGCCTCTTGGGCAGATCTCCAACACTATCTTGTCAGGGTTTCTTCTAGGCTTGACATGGCAACCAACATTATCATACTCCAAGGGCAACTTCTTGTCTCTCTCATCCTCAGCAATTATGTTGTGAAGAATGACACATGTTGTCATGATATTGTTCAGGTGTTTCTTTTGCTAGTAACAAGCAGGCACTCGGACAATTGCAAACCTAGCTTGGAGCACACCAAAATCTCTTCCAATGTCTTTACGGGCTGCTTCTTGAAAAGTGGCAAAATGAGCTTCCTGGGGATTTTGGGGTTTACTTATTGTTTTCACAAAGTTGCCCATTGTGGATAAATGCCATTTGTGAGATAATATCCCATGGTGTACTCGCGGCTATTGATCATGTAGTTGCAGGCCGTCTATTCTCCATTTGCTAGCTTTGAAAACAGATGAGACATCTGCAAAACGTTGATGTCATTCAGAGAACTCAGTAGACCAAAGAAGCAATACCATATCCACAAGTCCTGCGAGGCCACTGCTTCAAGCACGATTGTTGCATCTCGGTGATGGCCAATGTACTGTTCATGTCATGCTTTTGAGCAGTTCTTTCACCTCCAATGCATGCAATCGAGGCTTCCGAGCATCCCCGTCCAACCTCTTTTCTTATTCTGTGCCATTAGTATCTTCGTGTCCTCCTCGTTTTGTGCTCGCAGGTACGTTGGACCAAAGACCTTAATCAATGTCTTTGCGAAATTACGCACGCATGTCACGGTTGTATCTTCGCCAATACAAAGATATTCGCTAGTGTAGTCAGTTGATACTCCATAGGCGATCACCCTCATTGCGGCGGAGATTTTTTGGTATGAATGAAACCAAGCAACCCACCACAATTCCTATGTTGCATGAAGTACCGACAGTTGGCCTCGCAAGGTTTCACAATCTATCGAATAGGGGTCGTCTCATCCGGTGTCGACGGCAAAACAGACGAGCAGGGTAGATGGGTACCTCGGCAAAATAATCCCGCATGAGCATCTCGGGCCCTAGAACGTGGCTGCGTGGGATGCACAATCGACTGATAGTTGATCCCCTCCTCCTCTTTCGACTATTCTCCTTTGCCTCCAATTCGTCGACGACAACCAGCAGGAGGAGGTCCTCCGTGTCGTCATCGTCGAGGACGTTGTGTTCCCGATCGGACTCATCGGACGACGAGTCCTCCATCAAAAACCGAACAGAAGAACTCGTCGTGGAACACCAGGACTCACTCCACGACGAACTCGTCTACAAAATCGCCGCCGCACAGATCCTAAATCTAAGAAATTTCGAATTTTTAGCCAAAACGATATAGGAGAAAAATGGTTTACCGACGTCAGACGGGCGACATAGCAGATCCAGCGCACAGGCGGTAGATTGGCAGGGGGAAGACGGAGGCTACACACCAATTCTGCCGTAGATCGAGCGGCGATGTTGTCCGTAGTGGCGCCGCACTACGGTAGCGCGGAGACGACGGCGGACGACGCGGCAAGCACTCCAGAGCGATGGTAGCGCGGGGCGGCGCCGCCGCGCACTTGCCGGGAACCAGGGGATTCGTACGGGGCGGTGGCGGTGGGGAAAGCGGCGTAGGAAGATCCTCAGACGGGAGTCGTGAATCTCTGGCGCACCTCCACTCGCGACTGTTTACGAGGAGCGGCAAAAGTGCCAGGCGAAACCGAAAATATACAGGATGCGGTACGATATGTCGATATGCAACATCTAGAAAAGCCACTTTTTCATCTCATACCGCAAACGGTCAGTTATTTTGCAGTTCGGAGCGGGATTCGATATCTGCGCTAGAAGGTGCTCTAATGCTAGCAAGCAGTAGCATTTATACACTGCTACACATAAGACACCCTCTGTACGATCCATACGACCGTGTAATAACAGAAGGAAGGCAGGCCATTTTGGATGGCTTGTTGCACACAGATATCGTACACGAAGCTAAGGTTGTCGGGTTGCGCCCGATCGATCAACGCCCATCATCGTGCATGCATGTCGACATGGAATCCGATTCTATTGTTCTGCAATAATTGTTGTCGAAACATGGAATGGAATATGGAAAAGGAAAAAAGAACGGAACGGCAGCAAACAGAAATAATAAAGAAGAGTAATGGGGAACATGGAGGATAAGGCCTTTGACAATGGGCGGTTCTTAGGGGTGTATCCTAGGCACTTTGCCTACGTGGCACTATATTTAATGTGGAAAGAGATTAAGGTTGTATCTTAACTAAGAAACAACTCTTGCACGAAACCACAAGCAAAATGTATGGTTAGATCAACCAAATGCGTGCATGTCATCTAAATTATTAAATATAGAGACACCACTTAAAAAACAATGCATTGGAGATATTGTCTCTTAACAATTTATTTCTCCTAAAATAATATGCTAAGATACACCCTATTGTGAAGGCCTAAGTGACGCCCAATTTGCATCGCCTCGAACGACGACTTGTCAGAAATTCCGTCCGAATGGACCGTGGCCGGTGTTCAGCCACAAGGCCGATCCCCATATTCATATTCTCCGCAAAAGAAAAGGAAAAAAAAGGTGATCGCTATATTAATCTGAGCTACAGCGACCTTGTGTGGCTAGGCGAGGCCGAGGCCACTTTCTGTTGGTTCGTCGCGAGCTGAGTCAGCTCAGCTGCGCGCTTTCACATTAAACGCCGAGCTCACTACACCCCACCTGGCAGGCAAGCTGGCCGAATAGGGTGCGAGAAAGAGGGCGAGGAGAATGGACGGTGAGGCCGACCAGTAGCTGCACGATAACGTGGCGCGCACACGTGACGGGGGCCGGTCCACATCTACTGGCCGGCACGAGGGACGACCCCGGTAGTCCAGATAGTACTAGCCGCAGCGCGCCCGACGCGGCACGCCAATCCGCAGCGCGCCACGCCACTTGGGCCTTGCTTGGCTCTGCCGACAACGCCGTCGAAGTTTACGCGGCGCGCATCGCCGGACGGTCGGTGGCTGGACCTGGACGGATGCGGCGTGGAGGGGCGCGAGAGCGACTTGGTCGGTCCATCAGTCTGGCTACTTGGCCTGCTGCCGACATGGCCGCCCTCCTCCCAACCACGTCTGCTTCTCGGACGGAGGATAACGCTAGGCTTCCCCCATATGGCACACACGCACTCGCACTGCAAGAGAGAGTCTCAAGACACGCCCGTTCAAAGCTGCTGATGAGAAAACTATATATGGATAATGGATGTGTCAAATTACTACTACTCAAGTCAAGCGAGACATATTGTCACACGTGTGTTAGTTAGGCCAATTCATATGCACAAGCATACAAGAAGATATACTCCCTCCGTCCAGTCCAGAAATAACGGGCTTGGATTTATCAGGATTCGAATGTATCTGACGCGTTTTATTATAATAATTACATTTAAATTTAGACAAATCCAAATCAATTATTCCTGGACAGAGGGAGTAGGAAATAGTACAAATGAACACACAGAGTTAGGAATAAAGGGGAAGAGAAAAACCAACTTTTGTTTAGAATGTCTTTTTTTCTTTTCTAGAGATCTTGTTTGGATGGTTCAAGTGTGGTTGTACACCTAGCGCACCGCGGATCAAACCACAAACTTCAGTTTACATCCTCCGATTGTTTTCTACGGTGGGAGGCGATTTTCTCAACAATAATTTTAAGATGTGACTTTGTCGATGTTCGAACTCCATGACTTCAGAGACCGTTTAGTGTGTGTGTATCCGTGTGTCTTTATTGTACTCGTTTTTCTAAGAAAAAGATTTCAAACTCGTTGCTCAAACTCTTTTCTAGTTGAGGTCCGAGTCATCATTGGTTTTGTTTCACAAATTTAGATCATATTATCGTGACACGGATTCATGCCACTTGGGGGTTTGTTGTTTGAAGAAGAAGAAGAAGAAGAGAGAGAGAGAGAGAGAGAGAGAGAGAGAGAGGACATTTCTCGTTCCTACGTTAAGGGATGAAATATAGCTATTATTCTACAAATAAGATGTCTTGCCTTTGCTCATGTATTTTCTTTTTAATTCTATTTGACACATACATTATGTTAAACATAGATTGTCAAAGAAGACAGTAAGAACTAGCACACAGTGGGATAACTATCATTGTTTTACCGAGATGAAGTTGAGCACACATGAAAAAAAATCTTCTCTGCATTTTTTTATGAATATGAAAAACATTGCTCTTCACAAGAGCCAGTGATCACATGGTATTCTCATATGGTTACAAAAACAACCCATCACAATTACAATTTGCTCCATGTGTCCCCCGACAACGAAAAAGTGGCACCAAGATGATATAAAGTTACTCATTTTAGCTTCTTGATAATGCATGAAGAATTAGCTGCCCAAAGTGACATGTATATATAACGCTCATCAAAAAATCAATCCTCTAAATATTCATGCTAGTTGAACCGGAGGATCCTTTGGTATTGCACATTTCTATCATCTAACAAACCATAGTGCAAACTAATCTCTTATAATATTTGACACACAAGGGAAGGGTTAGTTCCTGAGGCCTCACACTTCTAGATAGTGTAGTGCATGCATTGAACATCAGATGATGAGATGATAGAGTAGAAGAGATTGTATCCTTAAAAGCTATATATTCATTCAATTGAAGTGGATCAAGGAGAGGGAGAGGATATTATATATGCAAGCATATATATATGTGTGTGTAATGATGTTGAATTAATTGTGGTGGGTGAAATTGTGATCCCATATCTAAGAAATTTGCACAACAGATGAGAGTGATGAAAAGGAGATCTCAAATCAATAAATATATCTACCATTGGGACATGAATGACATGATTTGAAGCCATCATAATGAGAGGAAGATATGGAAGATATGATCAGATTGGTTTCATTAGATTCAACATAAAATATACTTTATTCTATGCTCAAGGTATAGATATTAGTATATTTTTGATAGACTTGGTCAAACACAAAGAAGTTGGATTTGGGGAAAAGTTAGAACTTTAATTATTTGGAATGTGAGGAGTATATGCGGCCATCAAAGCTCCACTATTATTTTAAAATATTTAAAATACTTTGTAGCTCAAACTAGTATGTTTCATGACATATGTTTTGTATCGATCAAGACTTCAAAATTAGATATCGTTTTGTTATGCTCAACAAAAAATAAGACAAAACATTACCAACCATTGATTTCCATGATATATTTGACTACTCACAAAGTATTTATCAGCTTCAACTCTAAATCTCACTTAGGTATATTATGAGATGAGCCACTACAAGAGTTACTAGGTTATCCACAAGTAGTCATAGGCTTTACAGCCAAACCTTATCTCAAATACATGGTACCTATATCGATCTCATGGAGATTAGTGCAACCTAGAAATTTGGGTAACTATATCAATGCCACGGTGGTGACTATGGCCTATCCAAATTCGTAACTAAATAGATTTTTTTATGGTTATTGTAAAATTGGCATTCAAGTTAAATATATAGGTCATGATGGTTTTTGTATCCCAGTTACATGAATGATTGCCCCAGTATGTACTACGATGGTAATTGTACTAATGTTAACTCTTTACTAAAATGTTGGATAATTACACAAAGTTTATGGTGATACTCTACTTAGTCAAACAATTAGGTAATTGCAATGGTGCCATGGTGGTAATTGTAACATGAACAACATCCATGTTATGGTGGTAAGTGGTAGCTGATATATTATTTTATGAAGTGATAAATAATCCTTGAACAACCATGTAATGGTACCATTGCCACGGTGATAATTGTAACCCGGACTACTGGGTAACTCCCATCAATGCCATAATGATAACTATAACTTGAACGGTTGGGTAACTGTATCATTTCTATGGATGTTAGGAGCTGGTTGTACAACCAACTTAATCCGGATCAAGAACTTGCATTTGATGCTCTACATATATTAGTAAGTCTGATTCTTCCTGAGAGACGAGGTTCCTATAGTTAGTGTGAGATTTTTGTGTTCACTTCATCAATCTTTAAGCTCAGCTCGTACTTTTTTTTTGCGTGAGGTTTGAGCCAGCTTTTAGGTTTTGTTCGCCGGTCAAATCATAAGAATATGCATAGATATTTTCTTGAGCATACACGTCAGAGTCTTGGTTGTTTTGTGGGAGAGAAAACATTTTACTTCCTTGGTGAAGGAATGAAAGACAACTATTTTTCTACTCCATAAGATGTCTTTTCCTCGCTCACTAGCTTATTTTTCCTACTTAATTCTAGTTTTCTTATATCCTATTAATATTAGCATAAGTTGTTAGATAAGACAAGAACGAACGACCCGTGGTAATTAACCTCCCATTGTTCTTCTCAGATGAAGTAGAGCGCACATGAAAAATCAGTCTTCAACCTTGTGACACGGCGCCATTTTGTGGCCAGAATGCCTCTCCTCAAACCTTGACGTGTACATGTAATTTTCTGGACCGTACCCAGTTGACATTTGAGTAATATAATAATTCAGGTGAGGATTTCCGGAAACAAAATCAGTCATTTATCTTGTTGGAGATTTTCGTAGGAATACAATATGCACATTTCTTGAGCAGGACGGTTGGTACGGTAGTCGTGTGCACGAAGCAATTGCCTCCCGCAAATAATCGATCTCGCATTAAACACTTTCTTTGTTTGCGTATAGCGTGATGTGATCTGCTTCCTCCTCGAGTTCTTATCCTTCCGTTTCTTGAGACCACGGAGCCGCGTCCCTGACTCTATAAAACCCGGCGAGGAGGGAGCCCAAGAAGACCACCACAACAACATCGCCTCCCATTAGCACCTCCTTGTAGCAAAAGAAGCAACACCATGGCCGGCATCATGAACAAGATCGGCGACGCGCTCCACATCGGCGGCGGCAGCGAGCACAAGAAGGAGGATGAGCACAAGAAGGTGGAGGAGCACAAGAAGGCCGAGGAGCACAAGAAGGAGGGCGAGCACAAGGAGGGCATGCTGGAGAAGATCAAGGACAAGATCACCGGCGAGCACGGCGACAAGTCGTCCGGCGACCACAAGGAGAAGAAGGAGAAGAAGGACAAGAAGAAGAAGGAGAAGAAGCACAGCGAGGGCCACAAGGAGGAGGACGGCCACAGCAGCAGCAGCAGCAGCAGCGACAGCGACTGAGCTCCGGCGACGCGTGCAGGTATGTGATATATGCAAGATCGCCGCTGCAAAGTCCTTAGATGTGTTCTCCTCTCGTTCTTTGTGTGCTATGCGTTCTTCTGTTCTCGTTGCTGGATCTAATCGAGAAACGTACCTGACTTCGATCTGTTTTTTTGCAGTGTAGGCGATCGAGCGAAGTGTGGCATGATGATGCAGGGTTTGGTCGTGTGTCGGCTACTAGTATGTATGATGCGTGACATGTCTCACAGATCTCCTCCTAATGTAATATACTCCGGTCGCACTGCACGGTGCTTGTAATAAGAACTCGAATCATGTTGGAATTGATCCAGTATATCCCCATGGCATGATGCCCGGTATTTTTAAGCATTTTGTTTCTGTGGTCTTGTCTGTCCGTTCGTCTCCTGACGGACACGGACGAACTGAATGAAGAACTATGGAAACTTGTGGGATGGGAGAAGATCCTGAGAGCCTTGCGGTCTTCAAAAGCGCCCCTTTTGGGGGTCAACAGGCGCCCCTTCTGAGATAATAGTAAAACGATCAAGAAAATGAGTAGCCATGCGTCGTTCTTTGTCGGTGCTTCCTCTGTTCGGCTTCACTGTCTGTTCTCCTTCTGCTATTTGGCTGTTTCGTCCTCTGTTTTCCTCTGTTTCTTTTCTCTGATTGTTGGGCGCTTCAGATCTTCAAAAAGAGCCTCATTTTTGGGTCGACAGGCGCGCGGGATCACAGCTGAAACGGTAGGAAAAACAACCATGCCATCGTTCTCCATGTTCAGCTGCTGGTGTTTTCCTCTGTTTCAGTACATGAAGAATTAGTCATCTGGCTTGGCATGGAGTATCTGGAAGCTCTTGGAAAAAATCATCGTCTAAATAGTCATGTTAGTTGAATTAGACTTTTACTCTCCATTCCTGCACATCACTCTGGTCTAACTAAACATAGTGCAAAGTAGTCTCTTATACGCTTTGACACACCAGTGAAGGTTTAGTTGCAAACCAACTTGTGGTTGGATGGCTAGAGGGTGGTTGTACCCCTAGCCCACCAGAGTTCAAACCCCGGTTTGATGTCTGTGTGTTGCATAAAAGGCGGAATATTCTTTCGATGGGGCGGACGTTCCGTCGACAATGGCGCCGTGGTGACTTCGTCAATCTCAAGACCCGTTCTACCGGCTCGGTCTATCGGATGTGCTCATAGGGATAGGGTGTGCGTGTGTGCGTTCATAGGGGTGGGTGCATGTACGTGTGTGAGCGTCTGTGATTGTACTGTGTTTCTAAAAAAAAAAGAAGGTTTAGTTCCTGAGGCCTAAAAGCTAGCTACAAATGCATTCTAGATAGTGTAATGTACTATTGAACAACATCGATGAGAGAGATCATATCTTTAAAAGCTAACGGATCCATGCCATGTGTCCATTATAGGAGTTGGTCTAAAAGGTAAATTTGTGGACCAGGTCCAGGTCTCATGAAATTATTTTTCCACTCAACGGATGATAACACTAAGCTTCTCTCGTATGCACACTCACGCGCATTGAAAAAGAAATTCAATACACGCCTATCCAAAATTATTCCATTTATTATATTTCTAGAAACCTATGGGATAATTACTTAAGTCATCCACACAAAGTATTGTCTAATGTGTTACTGTGTTAAGCCTCTTTGGATGCAGAAATATAAATATGGTACTATGAAAAATGCTTTGATTGGAATGTCCCAACTTTTCAAAAGAAACAAAAATTACATTTCTAAACAAAGGCGATCATGTCGTGTATAAAAGGAACGCCCAATGGCGCCGATAAGGGAAGAAAAAAGTGGCTGGATGACTTGGAGGGTAATTGTACACCTAGCCCACTTTGGATCAAACCACATGGTTGAAACTCGATGAGTCGCGGATTATTTTCTATTTCTAGTAAGAGGTGAGGCTATATCAATATCAAGACATTTGTGGTGAGTTCGTCAATGTTCAAGTTCTATGACTCTCGTGTGAGTTGTGTGTGCGCCTTCATATTGCACTGGACGTTTCAAAGAGATTCGTCAATGTCCAAGACCCGTGAATCTCGGCATTGTGTGAGTGCATGTAGTCAAAATTTCAGACACACGCACGCACGCAGCGAGAGCCGAACTCCTTGTCCGCATGAGGTTTGAGCTCACATGTGTTATTATTCATAGTTTAGAGCATCTCTAGCCGCATATCGGCCTGCCCGTAAAATTTTGGCCGATATACGGTATCGGGATCAAAAAGGGTCTTTTCAGATATTGTAAATAGGCAAAAACCGTATTTTTTTAGGGTTTCCCGCATCGACACCCATTCATCCCGCATATATTCGGTGTGGAGGGGCCTGGATGCGGGAAACCGTATCCGTTTCCCCACCTCCGCACGCGCAGATACCTCGCTGCCACACGCCACCACATCCGATTCCGGCCGCGCCCGCCGCCAGATTTCAAATCGCCACCGCCCACCGCTGCACCGACCCCCACAAACCCATGGCCGGCCAATCGTGCCGGAATTTGGCCGGCCACGACAGCGTTTCTCCGCGCCGCAGCGGGAGCTCCGGGCCCGAGCTTCCGCGCCGCCGCCGTTGGAGGAGGAGGCCGCGCGTCACCGCTCCGAGAAGGCACGCGTGCACGGCACCCTCTCCCGCACGCGCGTCACCTCACCTGCATGGGCACGGGGATGGGGTTCGGCCATGGCGCCCACGATGTCGAGGCGGGTAGCTCCCGCGCGCTGGCAAGCGTTGGCTCGGTCGTCCGCTCTCCCGCGCCCGCACCCGCACCTGCCGCCGCCGACGAGGAGGAGAGCAAGGACGCCGTTGTCCGCCAGGCGATGTTCAACTCGCCAGGGACCCTCGTCTCCGACGTATGGGACCGCGCGAAGCGCCGCCACGACGAGCACTTCGCCGAGCAGCGGGTGCTACGCGATGTTTGCCGTCGCTCCGCACGCGAGCACTAGGCGCAGTTCAACTTCTTCGTCGTTGACTACTCCGACGACTCCGACGAGGAGTAGGCCACCGCAGCCGTAGATGCTCCGATGAGTAGGTACCGCCGGCAGATGCTAGGGCTAGTCTGGATGCAGGGCACAACATCATTTTTTGTTGTACATATGTCGATCTGATGATCAAAAAATCCTTCCCCGTATGTATGAATTTGACGCCAATATGATATTTTTAAATATGCCAGTTCCGTTTTAATTCATCCATTCCGCGCTAGCTATTTTCATAATGTAAACGTGGTTTGCAGTCGGGTTTGCAGTATAGATGCTCTTAGAGCATCTCTAACCGTGCCCGTAAAGGGCCAGAACTATGAAGTTCCGGAGACTTTATGGGCCTTCTCGTGCTGCGTCGCTCTAGTCAAGACCATGAACACGGCCTGGCCTGTAAAAGTGGACCGTTCATCCGGCGCCATGGTCGGTACAAGTATCGGCAACTCGGGCGGGTGCGGGTCGAAACCCTCACTCGTGCCCGCACCCAACCCTAGCGTCGCCGCTGCCAACCTCAACTCCGGCGAGCAATCCACGCCGCCTTGCTTCGCAATCGGCGGCATGTCTTTGCATAGTGCTAGGTTTGCGGTCGAGGGAGGGAGATGCGGAGGCGGGGGCGACGACGACCGCCCTCCACGCCGCCTCGCAACGACTGTCAACACCCGGATTTTTAATCCCAGATGCCCGTTATGCCATACCTCGCATTCCCAAGATTACCATTTTTGCGAGACATAACGGATTGGATATCACAGTATATCATCCATTACAAACCATACATAAGGTTTTACACAAATAAGGATCTCATGATCCAGTCTTAATACAACAAGCAGCGGAAATAAAAGATAGCGTAGCGGTGTGGTCTATCTTTAGGGGCACAGGCAATGCTGACGAGGGCAGATAGTCCTAGTTATCATAGCCGTCCTGTTGACCATCCTCTTGATAATCTCCTTCATAGTCTGGCCATGATAATATCCAGGGACAAAAGCCATGAATACTCTTTAAGTACTCGCAAACTACCACTAACAAGTAGTATAAATCTAAGTTAAAGTGCTAGAGCTAGGTTTAACTATAAAGTTAAGTTTGAAACCTAAGCTGAGTTCTGAAGCAAAGAAAGATAAAGTAAAGTTCTAGAATCACTTAAGTTGGGAAGCTGTTATCATAAACACAACCCTGTTGTGGTCAAGTCAAAGTTCATCATTTATTTCAAGTTATTTAGAAAACATCTGACAATGAAACATTATGGCCATTCCAACTGTCCATAACCGCGGACGCGGCTATTCGAATAGTTTGACACTCTGCAGAGATGGTACACTTTCACCACAAGATTCGATACATCTGTCGGGGATAACCCTGAATCATCATACTTAGTATGTAGATAATCAAACATAACCTTCATTTTACACACCCTAGTATAAGCACCTCTCCTATGAGTATGGCCTCCCAACCATGACCTCAGTCATCTTGGGCACTACATAGGTGGAACACATTGAGAGGTAGCCTCAGCTCAAACCACTCCCGTGAGGGAACTAATACTAATGCATATAAATTTCCAGCTAAGCCTTACCCAATTCAGGTAATGTGGTTGTACAGTAAATTTGGAATGGTATCGCATCCGAATCCAACCATCAGTTTTATAAAAGGGTTAAGGCTCATGCCTCATTATTTTCATCATCATAAACCAGTTGTATTTCTCAACACATGTCAAAACATCTCAATAGAATGACTCATCGTTCCAAGGTTTTCATAATTCATTTTCACCAATTGTTCCCATCTAAAGTGATTCAAGTTTTGGATCTACTCTAAAATACTAAGTTAAGAGTGTTCACTAAGGTGGAAGGATGGGATCAATCTCATGCCATAGAATGGCATCTAAAAGTTTCTAAGTAGGTTAAGTTTTATACGTTTTATACTACCTTCAAAACAAGTAAAGAACTTTGTGTATTAAGGGGAGTAAAACTTGTAAGTAAGACTTGGAGTACTAATAGTTAAAAGGGTGTGATCAAAGCATGCCTAAAGCATCCTTGATCATTCATCTAGCTTAATTCTAGCTTACTAACAATAGCTTGCCTTGGTTGGTGCAGTGGTTGAAGTTTTCTTCTTCTTCTTCTTGGTAGCACTCCTCCTCCTCGTAAGCTTGGTTGGTACTATCTTCTATAACATTACATACGGAGTAGACAATCACCAAACAATACTTAACTAGGCTAGATAGCATTCTAAGACACACCATTGATGATCTATTATCATCACAAGCATCACAAGTTTAATTCAATAGTCTCTTTCTTTTTATTTTAGAAAAGTAATTTCTACTCATTGAAAAATTAACCAACATTTAATATTCACCACTTAAAACATGGGATCATGTTGACACATGTCATCACCACATATTCTAACATGTGGGAATGAGATTTAAGGGTTGGATCAATATTACTTTGGTTTAAGTTCATTATTTAATGATTTAAAGTGACTAGAAATGCCTATATAGCATTCTTTTGGTACTAGTCCAAAGTCACTGCGTGTAAACCTTAATATTATTATATATTTAGATAGATATGATGAAATGTGATTTTTTAGAGTTGGAATCAACTCAAAAGCTAACTTGGTTGATTTTATAAAAATGTTGCAAGTTGCAAAAGCTTCTGTCTTCTTATTTTTATTAAGAGAGATCTATAACTCTAATTGAATTAAATCCAACGGGCTTGGATAGATCATTTTAATACCTTTCAGAAAAAATTAGTTTCATGCAATTTGGATTTCTAAAACTCTTTGAATTGATTTTCAAACTAGGGGAAAGAAACTAGATTTAACTAAAAAGAAAAAATCCAGATTTGAATAGGTGGGCTAGCGCGGGAAAAGAAATGGACCGGCCCAGTGGCGCTCCGTGGTGCGGGGCTCAACTGACAGGGGGTCCCGCGTGTCAGCGGCACTTAAAACGCGAAATGGTACGCACGCTGTGGGCCGTGCGATTAGAATAGGAATCTACGGCTAAGGGTCGTCGTCGACGACGAACAGGTCACCGGCGAGCTCGAACCCTAGCGGCTCGGTGGGGGTCTACTGGGGGCATACCAGGGCTCCAGCGGGGTCGGCGAGGCGGGCAAACGACGTGGAAGACGACGGCGAGGCGAGGCGCGACTGCGGCGGAGCTTGGGGTGGTCGCAATCAACAACGCCCTTCTCCTCCTGTCGCGGCTGCTCCGGCTCCAATTCCGGTGAGGCAGAGCTCGCCTTGCTCCAGCTAGAGGTGGGTGAGGTTCAGAGAGGTGAGGGGAGTGGTATGGTGTGGAGAGAAGAGGCTGGGAAGGGCTCCTTTTATAGGTCCGACGGTGAGACCGAGCGGGATGGGCAGGTGACGGTGGCGACATGGCTACGGCGGGGTAGAGGCATGGCTGGGGATGGCGATCGATGGGCAGTTCCCTGGCGGTGCTCTAGAACTTGAATGCGGCCGTAGGGACGGTGGCACGCAGTCTGGGCGAGGTGGTGCTCTGAGAGGCAGAGGCGGCAGTGTCCACGGCGAGCGGTGGCTGTGAGGCTTTGGGCGTCTAGCGGGGGTGTCTGGGGTGTTCTCCAGGTCGAGGAGGAGTGGCGGGCGCGGGCTGCTGCCAATGGGCGGTCTGCAGGCGGGGAGGCGCGCCTGGGGCAGACTGCATGGTGCGGTGGCACTGGGCGCGGCTTGTCCTCAGTGGTCCACTACACGGCTGGGCTCGGGCAAGGGACAGGGGGTGGCGGTGAGGTGTGAGCTACCTCCTAGACATGGAGAGAGGGAGAGAGGCGGTTTGCTGCGGTGAGGGCATGGTTGGCCGACGAGAGGCGGCTCGGCATGGCATGGCCGTGCCACTAGGGGCTAGGGGAGTGGGTGGTTGGACTCTGGTTAGATCAAGAGGGGATAAGGGAGATAAATGAAGATCAATTGGGGGCAAAACCCTGTAGTAAACAGTGAGCTAGGATTAGAGTAGAGATTATGCATGCCAAGTGTTTGATGAAATGGCCGCATGAAAGAAAGTTTTGAATTTTGGTTTCAAATTTTTTGAGTGATCTCCACTAGTGGTAGGTAGTCTCTGGTTGGAAGGGTTTTGAAAGTGGAGCTCAAATAGATGGTTTTTGAAATAGGGGTGATCTATGCATATGCATTAGATTCAATTTTAAACTGTCATTTAAAATAGTTAACAGAATGTTTTTAGCAGATCCAAAGGTGGGCCTTGATACCTCATTATGTGTACTAGCAAGGGGTGCAAAGATCAAGAATTGTTTCTGTTAATTTTTGAGTACTAGGAATAGCCAAAATAGGCATGAGAGTTAAATTTGCCAAAATGACCATTCCTCCTTTTTAATTCTTTTTGATTTGATTTTCTTTAGGAAAAGTTTGGGAATGATGTAGATGATGTTTAAATCACCTAAGAAACATTTTACAAGCATTGGATCATTCAATCATGGCAATTCAAACAACTCCTATTTTAAATGCACACACATATGAATGCTTTCATTTTAAATTTGGAAAAGTTTTTGTTAACCCCAAATTTGATGATTTAGATCTTGATAACCTTGGATTGAAGTTTTGGGATGTTACAAACCTTCCCCCCTTAAACAAAATCTCACCCCGAGATTTACAAAGAAAACTAGGAACTAAAGAGATCTGAGAACTCTGTCCTAATGTAATCTTCGCGCTCCCAAGTAGCTTCCTCCTCGGTATGGTTGCATTATTGAATCTTGAGAAACTTGATACTCCTGGTCCTGGTGGTTATGTAGGCTTCTTCTAAGATACGGATGGGTACTTCCTGATAGGTCAGGTCATTGTTGATTTCCACCGCTCTATGATCGATGTTCTTGAAAACTTCAGTCTTCTCAGGCACTTCCAAGCATTTGCGAAGTAACGAGATATGGAACACATTGTGGATGGCCGACATCTCTTTAGGCAGTTCCAGTTGATACGATACTTCTCCTCGGCAGTTCAGAATTTTGAAAGGTCCGATATATCTGGGTGCTAACTTTCCCTTCAGACTAAAGCGTTGGGTTCCCTTCAATGGTGAAACCTTGAGATATACAAAATCTCCGACATTGAAAGTCAGGTCTCTCCTTCTCTTGTCGGCATAGCTCTTTTGTCTGGATTGGGCGGTCTTGAGGTGCTTACGGACTTTGTGAACTTTCTCTTCTGCTTCTCGGAGAATGTCGGGTCCAAAGATCTGACTCTCTCCTACTTGCGACCAATTCAAAGGGGTACGACACTTTCTTCCGTATAGGAATTCAAATGGTACCATCTGCAAACTAGCTTGATAACTGTTGTTATATGAGAATTCTGCGAAAGGCAGGCAGTCTTCCCATTTTGATCCGTATTCCAACACACAAGCTCTAAGCATATCCTCTAGGATTTGGTTGACCCTCTCAGTCTGTCCATCTGTTTGCGGGTGATAAGCGGTACTGAAGTTCAACTTGGTTCCTAAACCTTCCTGAACTTTCTGCCAAAATCTTGAAGTAAACTGTGTTCCTCGATCTGAGATGATGGTCTTGGGGGTTCCATGCAGACTAACAATCCTAGCAATGTATAGCTCTGCTAACTTTGCACTTTGGTAGGTTGTTTTTACAGGTATAAAGTGGGCTACCTTGGGCAGTCTATCAACTATAACCCAGATTGAGTCATTTCCCCTACTAGAAGTAGGTAAACCTGTGATAAAGTCCATTCCGACGGAATCCCATTTCCATTCTGGAATCTGCAATGGTTGCAACAATCCTCCAGGTCTCTGATGCTCTGCTTTGACTCTTTGACAGATGTCACATTTGGCGATGTAGCTTCCGATCTCTCTCTTCATCTTGTGCCACTAAAATTGCTCTTTCAAATCCTGATACATCTTTGTTCCTCCGGGGTGGATAGAATAAAGAGTATCATGAGCTTCCTTCATGATAACTTCCTTTAGCTCCGAATCTGCTGGGACACAGATACGTCCCTTGTACCATAGTACTCCTTCTTCGTCTTCGGTGAATCCAGGTACCTTTCCTGTACCAATACGACGTTTGATTCCGTCGATACTTTCATTTCCCTTCTGGGCTTCCTTGATTTGGCTAATCAACGTGGTTGAAGTTCAATGCTAGCTAGGAATCCTTTGCTAACTAACTCAGTCCTGAACTGCTCCAACTCTTCATACAAACTTGGTTGCTTCTCTTTGATCATGGTGTTAAGCCTACACGGCAATCTGCTAAGAGCATCCGCTACCACATTGGCTTTGCCGGGGTGATAGTGAATGTCAAGGTCATAATCCTTGATTAACTCTATCCATCTTCTTTGCCTCATATTCATCTCCTTCTGAGTGAAGATATACTTCACGCTCTTATGATCTGAGTAAATCTCACAGCGATTACCCATCAAATAATGACGCCATGTCTTCAATGCTAGAACCACGGCTGCTAGCTCAAGATCATGGGTCGGATGGTTCTGCTCATGCTACTTCAGTTGTCGAGACAGATACGCGATGACTTTGCCTTCTTGCATCAATACACATCCTAGGCCAATCTTGGATGCATCACAATACACATCAAACGGCTTCTTGATGTCTGGCATGATCAGAATTGGGGCTGATATCAATCTCTTCTTCAGCTCCTGGAAACTGGCTTCACATTTGTCTGTCCATTCAAACTTCTTGTCCTTCTTCAACAATTGGGTCATTGGTCGGGCTATGCTCGAGAATCCTTCTACGAACTTGCGGTAATATCCCGCTAATCCGAGAAATGAACGAACTTGGGTTTGATTGGTTGGGGCTTCCCATTCTTCGACATCTTTGATTTTGGTGGGATCAACAGAGACTCCTCCGGCAGACACAATATGTCCTAAGAATCCTGCTTCTTTCAGCCAAAACTCACACTTGCTGAACTTGGCATATAACTGATGCTCTCTCAGGGTTTCTAGGATGATTCTCAGATGTTGCTCATGCTCTTCTTCTGACTTGGAGTAGATAAGGATGTCGTCGATAAACACAACTACAAACTTATCTAGGAAATTCATAAAGATCTTATTCATGAGATTCATGAAATAAGCAGGGGCATTGGTTAATCCAAAAGACATACCGTATACTCGTATAAACCATAGCGAGTAGTAAAGGCGGTCTTCGGAATATCCGTTGCACGAATCTTAAGTTGGTGATAACCAGCCCTAAGATCAAATCTTTGAGAATACCTGGGCTCCAGTCAACTGATCAAATAGATCCTCTATCTTTGGCAAAGGGTACTTGTTCTTGATGGTGACGTCATTCAACTTTCTGTAATCTGTACACAGACGATTGCCTCCATCTTTCTTGTCGACGAATAACACTGGTGATCTCCATGGCGATGCGCTTGGCTGAATCAAGCCTGTGGCTAACATGGCATCCAACTGCTTCTTCAGTTCCACTAACTTTGAGGGGTTCATGGTATATGGTATCTAGGCTATAGGTCCGGTTTCGGGGATTAGTTCGATAATGAACTCAATATCCCTATCCGGGGGCATACCTGGCAATTCATTTGGGAATACGTCGGGGTATTCATAGACTGCTCTGACTTGGTCAATGGTGGGCAGGGCTACACTCTTGTTTCACTTGAATTGACGGGGTATGGTTTCAGAGATATGCTCTACTGTTACTCCAGAACTACTGGTCATGGTGATGGCTTTCTTAGCACAGTCTATCAGTCCTTTATGCCTTGACATCCAGTCCATACCTAGTACTACTCCCAATCCTTTGGTTCCAAGTACAATTAGGTTGGCATAAAAATCTATCCCATGTATTCTGATAGGTACAGCTTTGCAAATTTTTCTAGCTTTTGTTGTTGAACCGGGGATTTGAACTATCATGACATGCTTCAGGTTGGTTGGGTGAATCTTACTAGTGCATACAAATTCTTCGGTGACAAATGAATGCGATGCTCCAGAATCAAACAATACTCTTGCTAAAACTGAGTTGACAGAAAACATACCCAACACTACATCTGGCGCTTCCTGGGCTTCTTCTGCGTTCATGTGGAAGAGACGACCATTGCGGTTGTGAGGGTTCCCTGGGGCAAATCTCCTTCCTGGTGGAACACGACACTGCTGCTGAGCTAGGGCATTCACAGGGGCATTGGCGGCAGTCTTCTTGGGACACTCATTGGAGTAGTGACCCTTCACTCCACACTCGAAGCAAGTGATATGGGACTTGTCCTTGACAGCGACAGGTACAACATTGCTGCCAGTTCTGGGTGCAGCGTTGTTGTTGCTCTTGGGAGGGGCACGGTTGAAATTGTTGGCATTGACGGAGTTGTGATTGTTTCCTCCGGACTTCACATTGCCTCCGCTACAGTTGGGGTAGCTTGGGCGAGAATTTGGGGGTCAGTTGTTCCTTGGTGCATATCCTGGTGAGGGTTGGGGCCGGTACCGGTGACTCTTGGATCGATCGCTGCATCATACTACGCTTGCGGTTATCGTTTGCCTGGTTAATCTTCCCTTCCATCTGAATGGCAGAGTCAACTAGCTCTTCGAGATCATTGAAACAGATGTTGACGAGGACAGTCTGCATCTCATCATGCAGTCTGTTTAAGAATCTCTCCTTCTTCTTGGCCTCCGTGTTGATCTCATCCGGTGCATATCTGGCAAGTGACAAGAATCTGGCATGGTACTCCACCACAGTCATTCTTCCTTGCTTCAATTCGCGGAATTCATCTCTCATCCTGTTGACAAGACCTTGCGGCACGTGGGTGCGGCTGAACTTGACCTTGAATGCTTCCCAGGTCATCACCTGGCCATGGTTCATATTGCGGATGCTATTCCACCAAGCTCTTGCATCTCCCGCCAGATAGTGGGTGGCGAAGAGAACTTTCTCATTCTCATCAACTCTGGCAACCTCTAAGTTGTTTTCCATGGTCTATAACCAGTCATCAGCATTTAATGGGTTTTCAGATTGGTTAAAGATTGGGGGATTGGTGTTCTAAAAGTTTTTGAGTTTGGATCCTTGGTGATCCTGATTTCCATGTCCTTGGTTGTTGAGAGCCATTTGGGAGATCTGCTGCAATGTTGCTAAGTTGGCTTGACGCTCGGCCCTGCTTGCTTCACGGTCCGCGATGAGATTCTGCAAGATTTGCAGCATTGGTTCCTGCGACGAGCTGCTCCCTCCTTGGTTTCCATGAGTCATCTGAAGATTGAGATAGATATAGGGGTAAGAGGGAATTTCTAAGGTTCATGTTTTTGGGTTTTTCAAATCCAAAACTTTGAGTTAGACTCAGGTTTTTCAACTAACTTCATTTTCATTCATGCAAGCAAGCACACGATACAACACATACCACAACACTCAAAGGGGAAAACAGATGGTTTGAGGAACCATTCTGCAAGCTACGATACAATGAGATGATAAATCTCATGCTACGACAGTGCTCTAGTGCATCTACTCATTGTCGATGAAGTCGGAGTCTTCATCATCAGTGTAGAAGTCCACAACATCCTCCTCCAGAAAGTCATCATTGTTGCCGAGGTAAGAATCCATATCTCCCTGGATGTCTTCACCCTCATCTTCTTCTTCCTTGGCGGCAAGCTGAGCTTCCTGCTCCTTGACGGTCTTCTCGAGGTCGGCCACCTTCTTACGAAGACGGGCGATGGTGCGATCCTTCTTTGCACACTGGCGGCAAAGAGACTAGCGATCTTGGACGAGCAGTGCGAAAGTCTAGGCCTTCTGGTCGGCGATGGCACGATTCTGGTTAGCTAACTCCCTGGCATTGTCCAATTCCTACTGTCTGTCATGAAGCAAGAAATCAAGGTTCTCCACTTGACGCCTCAACTCTAGGTGACTGGGCATCTCCATCGGCATTCCCATGAAGTCACGTCTTGCATAGTGGGAAAAACGGGTTCCTTGGATCTTGTTGACGCTGAGGGCACATAGACGTGCGAGAGCTTCATGCATTACCCTGGCTAATCCATCTAGCCAGTTGTTCTCTCTCACGGAGAACTGAATTCTCCCGGAAGTTGGTGCTTCGATGCTTCCTCGAAGATCCATGGTGACTAGCCACTATAGGTCTCATCCTGGGGGTCCTGGAAGTTGAGCTCCAAGAAACTCCGGATGTGGGCGTCCTAGTAACTCCGACAGTGAATCCAGATCCCTCTTGAAGATCAGCTGACCTCCGTTTCCCAACTGGTAAAACTTGCTGAACTGAGTCTCCATCTACAAGAATTAAGGATGAGGAAGTTAGTGAAGTGATCAAGTGTGTCAAATTTTAAGTAGTAATGTAAGAATTTTGAGGAACATGAATCTTTGAGAAAGAATGAGTTCACAAGGGTAAGAGAGGAAATAGTTTTTCATAAATACTCACTTTGGTTTTTGAAGCTAAGTTTTTGGTTTGGACGTCCATTCTAACTAGGGTCTCCTATGGTCAGGATGGCTCTGATACCAACTTGTTAACACCCGGATTTTTAATCCCAGATGCCCGTTATGCCATACCTCGCAATCCCAGGATTACCATTTTTGCGAGACATAACGGATTGGATATCATAGTACATCATCCATTACAAACCATACATAAGGTTTTACACAAATAAGGATCTCATGATCCAGTCTTAATACAACAAGCAGCGGAAATAAAAGATAGCGTAGCGGCGGGGTCCATCTTCAGGGGCACAGGCAATGCTGACAAAGGCAGATAGTCCTAGTTATCATAGTCGTCCTGCTGACCATCCTCTTGATAATCTCCTTCATAGTCTGGCCATGATAATAGCCAGGTACAAAATCCATGAGTACTCTTTAAGTACTCGCAAACTACCACTAACAAGTAGTATAAATCTAAGTTAAAGTGCTAGAGCTAGGTTTAACTATAAAGTTAAGTTTGAAACCTAAGTTGAGTTCTAAAGCAAAGAAAGATAAAGTAAAGTTCTAGAATCACTTAAGTTGGGAAGCTGTTATCATAAACACAACCCTGTTGTGGTCAAGTCAAAGTTCATCATTCATTTCAAGTTATTTAGAAAACATCCGACAACGAAACAGTATGGCCATTCCAATCGTCCATAATCATGACGCGGCTATTCGAATAGTTTGACACTCTGCAGAGGTGGTACACTTTCACCACAAGATTCGATACATCTGTCGGGGATAACTCTGAATCATCATACTTAGTATGCAGATAATCAAACATAACCTTCCCTTTACACACCCTAGTATAAGCACCTCTCCTATGGGTATGGCCTCCCAACCATGACCATCAGTCATCTTGGGCACTACATAGGTGGACAACATTGAGAGGTAGCCTCAGCTCAAACCTCTCCCGTGAGGGAACTAATACTAATGCATATAAATTTCCAACTAAGCCTTAACCAATTCAGTTAATGTGGTTGTACGGTAAATTTGGAATGGTATCGCATCCGAATCCAACCATCAGTTTTATAAAAGGGTTAAGGCTCATGCCTCATCATTTTCATCATCATAAACCAGTTGTGTTTCTCAACACATGTCAAAACATCTCAATAGAATGACTCATCATTCCAAGGTTTTCACAATTCATTTTCACCAATTGTTCCCATCTAAAGTGACTCAATTTTTGGATCTACTCTAAAATACTAAGTTAAGAGTGTTCACTAAGGTGGAAGGATGGGATCAATCTCATGCCATAGAATGTCATCTAAAGGTTTCTAAGTAGGTCAAGTTTTATACTTTTTATGCTACCTTCAAAACAAGTAAAGAACTTTGTGTACTAAGGGGAGTGATCAAAGCATGCCTAAAGCATCCTTGCTCATTCATCTAGCTTAATTCTAGCTTGCTAACAATAGCTTGCCTTGGTTGGTGCAGTGGTTGAAGTTTTCTTCTTCTTCTTCTTGGTAGCACTCCTCCTCCTCGTAAGCTTGGTCGGTACTATCTTCTATAACAATACATACGGAGTAGACAATCACCAAACAATACTTAACTAGGCTAGATAGCATTCTAATACACACCATTGATGATCTATTATCATCACAAGCATCACAAGTTTAATTCAATAGTCTCTTTCTTTTTATTTTAGAAAAGTAATTTCTACTCATTGAAAAATTAACCAACATTTAATATTCACCACTTAAAACATGGGATCATGTTGACACATGTCATCACCACATATTTTAACATGTGGGAATGAGATTTAAGGGTTGGATCAATATTACTTTGGTTTAAGTTCATTATTTAATGATTTAAAGTGACTAGAAATGCCTATATAGCATTCTTTTGGTACTAGTCCAAAGTCACTGTATGTAAACCTTAATATTATTACATATTTAGATAGATATGATGAAATGTGATTTTTGAGAGTTGGAATCAACTCAAAAGCTAACTTGGTTGATTTTATAAAAATGTTGCAAGTTGCAAAAGCTCCTGTCTTCTTATTTTTATTAGGAGAGATCTATAACTCTAATTGAATTAAATCCAACGGGCCTGGATAGATCATTTTAGTACCTTTCAGACAAAATTAGGTTCATGCAATTTGGATTTTTAAAACTCTCTGAACTGATTTTCAAACTAGGGGACAGAAACTAGATTTAACTAAAAAGAAAAAATCCAGATTTGAATGGGTGGGCTAGCGCGGGAAAAGAAATGGGCCGGCCCAATGACGCTCCGTGGTGCGGGCCTCAACTGACATGGGGGGTCCCGTGTGTTAGCGGCACTTAAAACGCGAAACGGTACACGCGCTGTGGGCCGTGCGATTAGAATAGGAATCTACGGCTGAGGGTCGTCGTCAACGAACAGTGTCGCATGAAGCTCGAACCTAGCCGCTCGGTGGGGTCTCTGGGACGTACAGGCTCCAGCTGGGCTCAAGGCGGAAAAGCACGTGGAAGACGACATGTAGGCGAGGGCGCGTTGCGGGCGGAGCGAGCTTGGGGTGGTCGCAATCAACGGTGCCCTTCTCCTCCTGCGGGCTGCTCGGCTCAATTCATGAGGCAGAGCTCGCCTTGCTCTAGCTAGAGGTGGGTGAGGTTCAGAGAGGTGAGGGGAGTGGAATGGTGTGGAGAGAAGAGGCTGGGGAGGGCTCCTTTTATAGGCCCGACGGTGAGACCGAGCGGGATGGACAGGCGACGGTGGCGACATGGCTACAATGGGGTAGAGGCATGGCTGGGGATGGCGATCGATGGGCGGTTTCTTGGCGGTGCTCTAGAACTTGAATGCGGCCGTAGGGGCGGTGGCACGCGGTCTGGGCGAGGTGGCGCTCTGAGAGGCAGAGGCGGCGGTGTCCACGGCGAGCGGTGGCTGTGAGGCGTTGGGCGGCCAGCGGGGGTGTCTGGGGTGTTCTCCAGGTCGAGGCGGAGCGGCGGGCGCGGGCTGCCAAAGGCGGCTGTCAGGCGAAGGAGGCGCTGGCCTGGGCGACACTGCATGGTGCGTGGCACTGGGCGCGGCTTGTCTCGGTGGTCCACTGCACTGGGCTCTGCAAGGGACAGGGGTGGTGGTGAGGTGAGCTACCTCCTAGACATGGAGAGAGGGGCGGTCTGCTGCGGTGAGGGCAAGGTTGGCCGGCGAGAGGCGGCTCGGCATGGCATGGCCGTGCCACTAGGGGCTAGGGGAGTGGGTGGTTAGACTCTGGTTAGATCAAGAGGGGACAGGGGAGATAAATGAAGATCAATTGGGGGCAAAACCCTGTAGTAAACAGTGAGCTAGGATTAGAGTAGAGATTATGCATGCCAAGTGTTTGATGAAATGGCCGCATGAAAGAAAGTTTTGAATTTTGGTTTCAAAATTTTTGAGTGATCTCCACTAGTGATAGGTAGTCTCTGGTTGCAAGGGTTTTGAAAGTGGAGCTCAAATAGATGGTTTTTGAAATAGGGGTGATCTATGCATATGCATTAGATTCAATTTTAAACTGTCATTTAAAATAGTTAACAGAATGTTTTTAGCAGATCCAAAGGTGGGCCTTGGTACTCCATTATGTGTACTAGCAAGGGGTGCAAAGATCAAAAATTGTTTCTGTTAAGTTTTGAGTACTAGGAATAGCCAAAGTAGGCATGGGAGTTAAATTTGCCAAAATGACCTTTCCTCCTTTTTAATTCTTTTTTATTTGATTTTCTTTAGAAAAAGTTTCGGAATGATGTAGATGATGTTTAAATCACCTAAGAAACATTTTACAAGCATTGGATCATTCAATCATGGCAATTCAAACAACTCCTATTTTAAATGCACATACATATGAATGCTTTTATTTTAAATTTGGAAAAGTTTTTGTTAACCCCAAATTTGATGATTTAGATCTTGATAACCTTGGATTGAAGTTTTGGGACGTTACAACGACACGCACGCGAAGTTCGTGCGCTTTGAGGGGGCGAAGAAGCGGGCCGCCCTTAAATGGGTGAATCGCGATGAGTCGCCGCCGCCGTCCCTCCGCGTCGGCATGGTGGCGTGCGGAGAGGGAGGCTCGCCGCGCCGCGCAGATCCGTAGGTACGCCACCGCCGGGGAGGGATCCTCGCGCGGCCCCGCTCCTCCCTCCCCTCCCTCCACTGATGGTTTCATCTCCCTGTCTCCTCCGCGTGCACGCGTCGTCAGCAAGGAGAATTACGCCAATGACAGCGACGAGGAACAGATGGCGCTCGAGCTCATGACACGCGAGTCCGAGCTCGCTATCGAGGCGGAGCTCGAGATCGAGCAGGCCGAGATCGAGCAGGCTGAGCAGCGCCGGGCCATCTTGCTCGTCCAGGCGCGCGATGCCAGGGAGAGGGAGGAGGCGCACGCTTTGACCAGCATCGGTGCCGTTGTCTAGCTCGAGGTTGGCGACCTCACTGAGTGAGGTCCTCGCCACCATAATGTCGCCGTGCCCTGCAGCTCCCGCTGACGAAGAGGAGGACTCAATTTTGCAGCAGTGGATGTAGGCATCGTGCAGCTTTTGAATTGCTGCGTAATTATTTGTAATTAACGTATGTATGGCCGAAGAACTTTTTTTTTGTGGGAAAAGATCCGGATCTATTTCATGAGTTCATAAGAAGTACAAAGTATCCTAAACATAATAAAAATTACATCGAGATCTTTGGACCACCTAACGATCACTACTGCCGCCAGAGCAAGCCGCCGACGCGCCGCTGTCGCCGCTCCATTACCGGAGCCGGCATGCCATTGTTGATGATAGTCGGGAAGTCTTCGTGCACGTGCCCCTAAGGACCAGCGCCTCAGAGATGAAGTTGTCGCCATTGAACCCTTGAATTGATCCGAAACTTGTAACACCAAACCTAAAACACACGTAGACTGGACGAGATCCAGAACACACGTAGACTGGACGAGATCCACCACTCCATGGAAGCGGCGACCAGACGAATCCCCACCCTCCTCAACGCCAGCAGCAGGATCGTCGCCGACGAGGTGGAAGAGGAGGCGGGTATACCTTATTCTTGTCCCGCACAACGCCGCCATAGCCACCATAACGACGATGCCGGATGACCAAACTCTAACTTTAGGGACCCTTCCACACCGCCGAAGATGTCCAGGGTCCCCACTCTCCCGCCGCCGGAGCGGCAAGCAGAGGAGGCGGGGACCCGTCGATGCTCGGTCGCAGACGGCGAAGACGAAGTAGATCGTGGCGGCTGCTAGGGTTTTTACCCTAGCCGCCGCCTCTTTTTTCTCACGGGAGGAGAGAACCGGTAAAGCCCGAGAACTTTGATCGGACGCGAGTTCGTTCTCGATTTACCCGCGTTGTTTGAATTTCGTATTTTCAGTTCGTGTTTACAACCTTCATTCTGCGCAAATGATTTACGGACTGCGAATTATGTTTTCACTCGACTCTACTCTGCGTCTAAAAATACGGGCACGGTTAGGGATGCTCTAGATTACAATAGTGTGGTGTCAGTTTTCCTTAGACATGCCACATGGGGTCCTTGTTGACTTGGAGGAGAGAAAGCATTTTCTTTCCTAGGTGAAGCGATGCAAGAGATCTATATTTCCTACAACACAAGACTTCCCTCTTGCTCTGTTTTCCGTTTTCTTTTCTCTGATTGTTGGGCGCTTCAGATCTTCAAAAAGAGCCTCATTTTTGGGTCGACAGGCGCGCGGGATCACAGTTGAAACGGTAGGAAAAACAACCATGCCATCGTTCTCCATGTTCAGCTGCTGGTGTTTTCCTCTGTTACAGTACATGAAGAATTGGTCATCTGGCTTGACGTGTACCTTGAAGCTCTTGGAAAGAATAATCGTCTAAATAGTCATGTTAGTTGAATTAGAATACCATCCGTTCTTGCACATCAATCTCGTCTAACTAAACATGCTGCAAAGTAATCTCCTATACGCTTTGACACACTAGTGAAGGTTTAGTTCCTGAGACCTCACATTTCTAGATAGTGCAATGTATTGAACAACAGAGATGAGATCATAGAGGAAAAGAGATCATATCTTTTCATGCTAGCTACAGATGCAAATGAAGTGGATCAAGGAGAAGGGTAAGATACTATATATGCATGAGAGGAGAGGTTTTTTGTGTGCATATATATACATGTAATGTCGAATTAATTTTGGTGGGTGAATTGTGATCTCCCTTTTTTTCTTCTAAAAAAAGAGCATATATTAATATCGCGGAGATACCAATTACACCCGGCCCCTGCAACAACGCATGCCCTAGCAGGCTTACTGATTCACACATCCCAGAAAAATAAAGAAGAATTACAAAAAAAAAATTCTACAGTGAAAATATCCATTGCAACAATGACAAATAACACCAGGAGTCTAACCACTCCAATAGTGACGTCTTCAAGAAGCAAACAGTGCACAAGCACCGTCGTCACCCGATTAAAGATCATAGGTTTTCACCCTCAAGAGAGTCCTCGCTCACAAAACAATGCTTTCAACGAGGTCATTGCCAGGCATAACCAATTAAGGTCAAACCTTGGATCTTCACCCTGCAAGGTAGGACTGTGGACTCTCTTGTGTTGTCGCCCCCACAAACAGTCCCTGCCGCGAGTCACAGATCACTCAGCCAGCTTCCATCACCACAAAGACTCCAATCACCATCGCTAGTGCTCATGTTCCTGCTTTCATGACATTCTTTGCACCTGACTTCACCATGGATCATTGAAGACATAACACATGCTAGTAAGAGATAGCTTAGCTTCACATCGCTCCCTCTAAAAGCAAACGGCCAGGAAAAACATGGGTACACACGACCGCACAACTGAATAACTTCCGATCTAGCAATCTCCGGACATGATACGCCCATGGGAGTTCGCCGGCAGAGCCTTTCGAAACTCGCCTCTCCAGTCCAGATCAACGAGGGCAGACATCAACTAGATCTTCGTCTTCGCAGGGAAGAAACCCTAGGATCACCTCCTTTATTGATGCCGATGCAGCGATCCCCACACCGCCGGTCGGCTCCCGGTGAACAGATCGAGCGTATCGACCTCTAACACCGACAAGCATGTTGGTTTGGCGCCGCCTTCGGCCTGCATCACCGCGTCCGCCGCTTCCTCCACAACACCTCACAGCCACGCGCCGAAGAGCACCATGCCTAGCAGGTACCGCCGCCCCGCCGCCTTTACCACCACCTGCGAAGCCCTGGAGTCGAACCCCGTGTGAAGGGATCATACGGGGCATGCCCATCCCGCCTACCACTTTCAGCGGCCAGGCATTGCCACCACCGCCGAGGAGCAGCGGCAACGGCCGACGAAGAATATCGGTGGCGGCACCTCTAGGGTTTAGGTGGGGCGCTCTGGAGCCGCCCTCAAGCGAGCGGACCAGGAGCGAGATCTGTTTTTTCTACGAGTGGTGTGGGGGATGCAACTTGGCTGGTCCAACAATATGCCTACTAGTCCTCTCTTATCCAACGCCGCCACGGTCATATCAATGACCGAGCCTCTTCCTCCTTCCTCTGCGCCCGCGGCATGATGCTCATGGAGGAAATGCAGCAGGCCAACGACGCCTCCAACAACACGTCCACTGCCATGGTCGCCCAGGCTCGCCCCCTACTCCGTGCACCGTCACGGCCTTCCGTGGAGATTCCTCCAACTCCGGCAAGCCAAAGCAGGTGTGGAAGCCGAAGGGGAAGAACAACGAGAAGAACAACGACACCTACGCCCCGCCAACCGCTCGACCACTCCTGCACCGACCGGCCCCTGGGTGTGCTTCTCCCCCGGTGCTGGGGCGTGGCGCCCTCCCACCAACACCATGGGCATCCTCGGTCTACGCCCGCAGGCCTACCACACCACCTCGGTGCCCCCGTGCCAGTCTTCACCGACAAACTCGCTCCGATGAACTAGGACACCTCCACGCTGATCAGAATGCCTCTCCTCAAACTTTGACGTGTATATGTAATTTTTCTGGACCGTACCAAGTTGACATGTGAGTAATATAATAATTCAGATGAGGATTTCCGGAAACAAAACCAGTCATTTATTTTGTTGGAAATTTTGTTAGAGCATACCCACTCGTCGGGCGCTTCAAGGCCGAAATCCGGCGCTATTTAGCGCCGGACCGATGTAACTTTTATGCTGGGAATGGCCTTTTTCCCACTCGCGATCCCAGGCCAAGTTCCCACGTTTGGCCGAAATTTGGACGAATATAGGCAATTTTAATTAAACAACGGCAAGTTCATACATAGTTGGCCAAATTCGGACATATACCTTAATTTTGGCCAAATTAGGCTAAAAAACAGAAAACAACAAAGGAAACTAACATGTCGACGCCGGTGCTGAGACGCTTCGCGGCACTGCGCAATCCTGGTTTCCACTTAATGATTATAAAAATTACCGAGCAACCAATGATGAGACGGTATTACAATACATATAATAATTAGAGAAAACATGCTCAATACATTCTGAATTCGTACCCATTATCTATTATCTATAAATTTAAGCTTGGTGACATGCAGTTGCTGTGAGGCCATCTGCCTTGCGCGCTGTTATTGTCTGTGAGCCTATGTCATTCTGTTTGCAGTGGAAAACTACTCTCCTGAGTGCGGTGTTTTGGTGCCCAGGCTACATGTGTTTTTGTCTTTGTATTAGATAAAGCTACTCAACTTAGCACCTCCACATTGCACGAGAACTAGGTGCCGGATGTGCATCTTGTAAATATTCGTGTCAGTTGATTTCTAGATCCTTGTACCCCAGTATGGTGCTCATGTCCAACGGAGCATGTAGCAAAATAAACTCTTATAGAGCTTGGCACACAAGAGAAGGGTTAGTTCCATAGGCCTCCCATTACTAGATAGTGTGATGTCATTGAGTACCTTGCCAGGATATGGTAGAGGAAGAGAGATCATCTCATGCAAAGCTATCTAAATCAGTGAAGTAGACTGAGAGGCGGGAGTCTAGTAATATACTAGGAGTACACGAGAGGAGAGGCTACTTTTGTGCCAAACTGAACATGGTGGGTGGAGTTTTGAACGAGAGGAGAGGCTACTTTTGTGCCAAACTGAAAGTTGCACTGCACATGAGAGTGTATCGAACGCTAAGGATAAGTCAATAAAACATGGACAAAAGATGTAGCAACTGCTGGGACGATGAAACGATATATGGTTTGATGCCTCTACTTTTCCAAAAGATGCATGTAGTAGTTGGGTCGGATGGAAAAGACGACCCATCTCAATGTAATCACAGAGAGGCCAAATGTTGGATGGAAAACCTTGATATAGCAATACATGCCCAGTGGTGAGAGTGGAGACTGGTGAGCACATCCTACCACATTGTCTTGAGGCGAACTTGTGAAGGCTAGAATGAGGCCTGCAAGCTCAGGCAGCCAGCTGCTCCAACAACCTACTTTTGGGACCTCATTTCATGACTAACCGATGTCCAGTTGAAACAAATATATGTGGCCCATCTTCGTTAATTAAAGTGTGCGCCATTAACCATTCGAAGACAAGAAATGCAAGATCTATAGACAAGAGGATGGCGAACGATGCAAGCCCGCTATCGGCTATCTAGCGATCTTATCTGTGTGGGGACAGAGACCAAGCACCCGAGAGCGCGCTGGATTGAACGTGTGTGGACGAAGATGAACACAATTACTACAACACAGTCATGCTACCGATCGAGATCCAAGCTCCTTTGGATTTTCTCTTTCAGGTTTTCTACATGTTTGCTTTACCTAACACCAGGTGTAACAAACATGATGGTAAAATAAACTAGCGTAAGAAACGATTCCACAATATGATGAAGTCCATAAGGTAGAGAATCAACTACCTTGCTCTTATCAAAGGAGACGGAAAATATTAGAACAAGACTCTTGATTTAAGACCCTCTCGATCTTACCACACTACAGGTAACGTTAATGTCTTTCTAGACATTAATTATGTTGTTGCAAATGCTAGATGTAATAAGTATTTTTTTGGTATTAATATACTTTCTTTATAAAAAAAAGTTATGTATCGCATTCAGCTATCAGTTCCAGTTCGCCACTGTCAATCACCTTGCTCCTTGTCTAGGAAGCGGTCAAACTTGCATATCCTATTCTCTGCCTTAGAGGGACACGAATATTTTTCCCTATCTCGCTTGCATGCTCATCCATCTCGCGGAAAATTATCTAGTGTTACCAACCTCATGCGATACCATGATACCATTTCTTAAAATTCAAATTTATATATGTAAAAATTCTGAAACAAATTTGTGGGTGTTCACAGAATGTGTGTTTATATTTCCTAAAATTTTCAGAACTAATTCGTAAGAAGGATAGAGAAACAAAATAGGAAAATTGCTATGTGAACAGTATCATTTTATATTTTTGTCTTGTTGTGACACTATTCATGTTAGGTTAGTGTTTCTTTTCTCCGCATGGATTTCAAATTTGGTTATGCAAATTCCAAGGATTGTAAACACACATCAGGGTGAACCTCCACAAATTTATTTTAAATTTTCTTAAAACTTACAAATTTGAATAGTAAAAAGTGGTATCATGATATCACGTAAGATGTGGTATCACTGGATATGCTCTCCCATCTCCCCGGTGGCATCACATCGCCGCTAGTGTAGTGCCGCCTGTGGAAACCCATTTTATCACATCGCTTTTGACCACGGGAACGTACTGCCATGTAGGCTCCTATTAGTTGATTGGCACATATGGGTTCCCGAGACCTCTCATCTCTACATAGTATAAGGATACTTAATATTTCGATAGTAGAGGATGAGACATCATATCATTCACATCTAGTTAGTCATGTAGTTGAAGTGGATTGAGCAAAGCGAAAAGATAGTATATATCCATGAGAAGAAAGAAAGTACTTTATGTGAAGACACATATGTAATTGTTGAATTGAATGTGCGGGTGTATTCTGGTCTCATCATGAAAATCTGCACAATAACCACTAGTACAGATTGTGCCTTCGCACATGATGAAAATGACCCCTCACATATGATGAAAAGACGGTCTCTATCGAAGGGTGTGCGATGAGCCTCTAATACCCGCACAATTTTCCTTTCCGTGTGCGAATGTACATACGATTCGTCAAAACCGACCGTTTGCGAAAGGATCATGTTTTGCACACGTATTTTGTCCCACCTTCATGTGCGTTCATGTTATATGGGAGACGGATATAAAATGTTGGCTGTGTGAGTTTACCTTTGTTCACACGTAGTAAGTTTAACCCAATCGTCTCCTTTGTTTCATAAAAGCAGACGATTTTTTATACTAATGGTAACGTGTACCAACAAGCCATGTAGCATCCTCAGGTATACCAGCAACCCATGTAGCATTTCATCAAATACAGTAGAAAATTTCAATTATATTTGATTGTATATTTTATACACCACATATATACATGTATTTCTACATACATTGGATTGCTAACTATACAAATGAGTTTTTCTTGGTTACGTCTTTGCCTCCACAACCTGCCACAGTCTTCCCAAGACTCTGACTTGTAGTCCTTGTTAAACTCGTAAATTTGTGTTGAAAAATTTGAGAGGAACTTAAAATAAGGTGTAGAGCTTTTTCGTTAGCTTGTCATTGGGCCAAGGATTCCGTACAATACAACATAAAATAAGCTCCCAAGTGCATCTGGAGCTCTGCCTTGAAGTAGCTACTCCTGTATGACATGGAATCATCTAAATTTATATGCTAAATTGCTAGAGTAGAATTTGCTAAAATAAGCAGAAAACTAAATGTTTCACCTGTTCACTTTTTATTGCAGCCATTGAAGGTAAAAATGACTGGGTTCAACTTGCTTGGTAGCCCTGATATCCAGATGACAATAGAAGGCACTAAAAAAGAGACTATGGCACACAAATTATGCAAAACAATATCAAATGAGGGAACATATGTCAAGATATTATAGTGAACCGATTAAGAAAAACAGAAATATCAAACAAAGAATGATGTAGCGCAGAACTTCAACATCCAGCACGAATATAAAGAGAATAATTAGAAAAGACACATACCTAAACACATTGCAAGTAGCTTGATGTAGAAAATTTGCCCTATTTTGCTGACTTGATTTTATTCACGACACAACGGCAAAAAAAGCGAGGGCATCCAGATAAGAGCCGGTTGAGCAGAATATTTGCGAGAAAAAAAGGCAAGGAAATAGGGAAGGAGCACCGAACGAGTGGAATCCGAGATCGATGGGAGTACGCGTCGATCGACCATTGGACAAAAATACAAAGCTACAGTAACCAGAGCTCTATGAGCGCGAGAATTGTTCAATGTGTTATGCAAAGCTACAGTCACCGGACCTCTTTGAGCACGAGAATCATTCAACACGTTATATAGGTGTCTATTACTTGATTGGCACATACGGGTTCCCGAGTCCTCTCATCTCTACATAGTATAATGAGACTGAATATTTTGGTGGTAGAGGTCTAGATGATGATAGATTATCTCATTCATATCTAGTTAGTCATGTAGTTGAAGTGGATCGAGCAAAGCGACATGATAGTATATATGATACCCATGAGAAGGGAGAGAGAGAGAGTACTTTATGTGAAGACACATATGTAAGTGTTGAATTGATTGTGCGGGTGGATTCTGATCTCATATCATTAAAACCTGCACAATAACTAACACTGCCACAAAATTTGTGTGTCATGTCACTGAAAGATATAGCTACCGCCAAGGATGGGAATGATATTTGTGGGTCATTCAAATTAGGATCATATGGAGAATATGTAAGGCAGAGAGCTCATCTAAAATGCTCTCAACCTTATGACACTAGGTGAAAAGATAACGAGTAGGAAACTGTATATAGATATTTTTCCGGTATACCATAGGAGAGGGGTGGGAGTACAGATCAAATATTACCTTTGATTTCATAAGATAGTATAGACATTTCTTGTAGTGGCCGCACATACTTTTTGCCAAACTGATCATGTAAAACAGCTAGTCGTTGAAGATCAAACATATCACAGCTGCAAGCATCTTCTATTCTTTATGCAAACAAGTTCCTTGTTCCTATTATCCACGATCAGGTTGCACTCGTTGCTTCTGCTTGATGTGGTGGCGGATGGGCACTTGGTCTCTGCTTCATTGCATCACTATTCCTTGAAAAAGTCTTTCGCTCCGCTTTATAAATAAAACAAACATCCATACAACATACACCAAGCACAAAAGAAAACACAAGTTTTGTTGGGACAACAACACATACATGCTCAAACTCAGAAAGAAAAGACAAACGCCATAGTGCCGAAACGACAAACGCTCAAAGACTGGAGAGGGTGGAAAGCCAACGTACCGCCTCCAACAGGTGCCGAAGCATGTCGTCGAGTCTCTCCCTGTCCTGATGCCTATAGAGCGGGCATCCCTGCTGCAAAAAGGCCAAGAATTTAAAAAACAAGCCAATGGCACGTCGAGGTAAAACCTTCTCAATCACCATCTTATTGCTATGGTACATAGGGTCCAGGACATCGCGGCAAACACCAACAAGAAGAGGTGTCGACTCTGCCCTCTTGCGAGGATGGTTTTGCCTGAGTCTCCAGGAATTCCTCGAGATCTTGGGGTCTCCCACTTAGGGCCCAAGACTTCTCGGACAAAGTTCCACAGAAATCGAGCCACAGAGCATGTGAACTACACATAATGGGCACAACCTATCCCTTGGCCCATATCGCTTCGTCACCTCTACCCTAGTAGGGAGACGATCCCGCAACAGTTGCTATAGAAATATTTTCGTCACTAGAGGTACGACAATTTCCATAAGGGTTTGGTCCAGGGCAAAGCATGCCCTCTAAATAGGGTTAGTTAGGTTTCCTCTTTTCGTTTTTTTCATTTTTCTTTTATATTTTCTGTTTTACTATTTCGTTTGAAGTTTTAGTTTCATAGCTCCAAATGGAGTAAAATAAATTTTCAAAGTTTTCTAAATTCAAACCACACTCAATAAACTTTATATAAGGCAGTTTTGACTAAAAACAAAACATCCATTCTGCCATGTTCATATAAGGCCTTCATATAGCTATATTTTTGAAATTGAATAACTGTGATTTTGGGTTAAATATAAATGGAATTATTCCAAGATACTTTTAGGACACTTAGGGACCAATATTCATGTACAATTTAATACAACATATTTATTTTTCAAAGAAAACCTTACTAGATGATTTTGGGAATTTCAAATAGATGTTTTAAAAAGCTTTTTGAACCAGAGTTTTGCATGATATGCCATGATGCAATGCAAATGCAAACTTTTCTGTAATCCCAATTTCTATAATCCTGGGTTGTTACAAGACCGCCAGAAAATAACAGGAAATACTGAAAGAGCGGGTAAAAAAAAGAGATAACGAGGGGCTGCTCGTGGTCGCATTTGAGTTCATCCATGTTCAAAAGCTTTACTTCGAATACAAACATTTGCACTTGTGTTTGATTTATATTCACCCTGATTTGACCCCTCTAGTCGCAACTATTTGGTTCCGTATGTGCGATTACGCGCAACTCCTTTCACTTGGAGCGCAAGCTCGTTAACATCGGGATCTTAAAGTGAATCGCTCGTGCCATCACATCGCCGCTGGTGTACCAGCGCCTCTCGAAGTCCATTTTATCGCATCGCTTTTGTCCAACTGAACGTACTGCCATGTAGACTCCTATACGTGTTCATGAGACCTCTCATCCCTACATAGTATAACGAGACTGAATATTTAGATGGTAGAGGACGACACAGATCATCTCATTCATATCTAGTTAGTTGTATAGTTGAAATGGATAGAGCAAAGTGAGAGGATAGTATATATGATATACCAGAGAGAGATGTTAGACTTAATATTTGTATAAGTTATGTACACATTATATTGTAACGTGACTATGGAGTAGTACTCCACGTCATCTCATATTCGTGCATATGCTGAGGAAGCTTACGATAGGAGGTTTCCTAGAATAGTGCGTGTGTTGAGGAAACTTACGGTAGGAGGTTTCCTAAGATAGCTACGATAGCTTTTATCTTTCTATCTCCAACTTACGATCGATGTAATCTCTCCGCTGTAATCGCCACGCCTGGGGCTTTTCCAGGCTATATCAACACGCAGCCGAGACTCCTAACGGAGTTATCGTTCCTCCCAAAAACTAGTCTCTCGACATGGTATCCGAGCTACCTCTTCCATGACCTAGCCACCACGAAATCAATCTACAAAGCCAAGAAAACAATCTCTGCCGCCGCCGCCGCAGCTACAACGACCAAGACTACAATCGGATCCTCCCTGGTGGCCATGACGTCTTCCTCTTCATCGTCGATGGTGCTCTCTGCTTCCCTTGGATCCCCTCCCTCCCAGAAGTTGACGCGGGCTAACTTCCTTTACTGGAAGACCCTCGTCTACCCCCCCTTCGTGGCGCTCAAGTCCTCGGCTTGCTCGATGGCACTGACGCCGCGCCGGCGAAGACGTTGGAGGCTGAAGATGACAACCACAAGAAGATCACAATCCCCAACCCTGCCTATGCGGCATGGCTCTCGCGGGATCAGACGGTGCTCGGGTTTCTTGTAAACTCGTTGTCGCCGGAAATCATACCCCATGTGGTGGGGTTGGAGACATCTGCAGCGGCATGGTCCGTCATCACCGCCACGTGCTCCTCCCACTCCCGCACAAAGATCAACCATCTCCGTGGGGCGCTCAACAACACCAAGAAGAATGAGCTGACTGCCGCACAGTTCTTCGCGCTGATGAAGGGTTTCGCCTCTGAGCTCGCCACGGCAGGAAAACCTGTTGATGAAGACGAGATGGTTGGGTACATCCTCAACGGTCTTGACGCCAGCTACAACTCCGTCGTCGCCTCTGTCAACGGAAACCCCGGTACCACTCTTGATGACCTTTTCGATCAAATATGTGCTAATGATCTTCGCACCGAGATGCTCTCCGACACAGGACATGACACCGGCTTCACCTCCTCCGCCAACGTCACCACACGCCCGTCTCGCGACGACAGCCGCGACTCCTGTCCACGTGGTGACCGTGGACGCTCTCCCACACGTCCTGATCGTGGGGGCGGGGATCGCCGTGATGATGGAGGGCGCTGGAGGCGCCGTGATGATCAAGGACGAGATGGCAACCGCGACGGACGTCGTGACTGGCATCGTGATGACGCTGGTCGCGACAACCGCGGTGAAGATGGAGGGCGTCGCCATGATGACGGTGGCCGTCGTCGTGACGATGGCGGAGGGCGCCGTGATGATGGAGGGCGCCGCCGTGGACGTGCCCCTACACCCTACGTCGACGTGACCTGCCAAATCTGCAAGATTCACGGTCATCCCGCCAGCGCATGCTGGTGGCGCTACCAAGACCGGCACGACTCCGATGATGATGGAGATGAGAAGGGTGCCCATGTTGCATCATACGGCGTCGACACCAACTGGTACCCGGATTCAGGAGCCACTCATCATGTGACCTCTGAATTAAGCAAACTTCACACGCATGACAAGTACAACGGGCGTGATCGCGTCCACACAGCCAACGACAACGGTATGCAAATAAGTCATATTGGTCATTTAACATTATACACCCCAACCAATTCATTACATCTCAACAATGTTCTTCATGTTTCAAGTGCTTCTAAAAATCTGCTTTCTGTTCACAAACTTACCCTTGATAATAATGTCTTTCTTGAGTTTCACCCATACTTCTTTTTGATTAAGGATCAGGAAACAAGGAGAATTTTGTTTAAAGGACCATGCCATGGTGGCCTCTACCCGCTAGTTCCTTCATCTACTGGGTCTCATAAGTAAGCTCTCGTCACAATAAAGCCATCATCCTCTACATGGCATCGCCGTTTAGGACACCCGTCTTCATTTGTAGTTCAACAAGTACTTCGTAAAAATAATATTTCTTATTCTCCTAAAACAAGCCCATACATCTGTGATCCTTGTCAACTAGCCAAGAGTCATCAATTGCCATATCCTGTCTCTACTAGTGTATCCACTATCCCTTTAGAACAAGTTTTTCTGATGTATGGGGACCAGCACCTGTGTCTGCTAGGAAACATTCATATTATGTAAGTTTCATTGATGATTTTAGCAAATTTACTTGGATTTATTTGCTCAAAAAGTGTTCTTAAGTTTATCAAGTTTTTCTTAACTTCCAGCAACTTGTTGAAAGAAAATTTGGTAGAAAAATAATTACCATGCAAACTGATTGGGGAGGTGAATATGAAAAACTCAATAGTTTCTTTCAAAAGATTGGTATTACTCACCATGTCTCCTGCCCACATGCTCATCAGCAAAATGGCTCTGCTGAAAGAAAACATCGCCACATTGTCGAAGTGGGTCTTGCTTTACTTGCTAATGCATCGATGCCTCTCAAGTTCTGGGATGAAGCTTTTCTCACTTCCACGTTTCTTATTAATCTCCTCCCCAGCAAGGTAATAAATCATGACACTCCTGTTGAACGTCTCCTTCATACAACACCAAATTATGAGTCTCTTAGAACCTTTGGTTGTGCCTGTTGGCCAAATCTCCGTCCTTTCAACAAAAGAAAATTAGCTTTCCGTTCTAACCGGCGTGTTTTTCTAGGCTACAGTCCTCGCCACAAAGGTGTCAAATGCCTTGAGGTATCCACTGGTCGCGTGTATACTTCAAGAGATGTTGTGTTCGATGAAAACATATTCCCTTTTTCCGAGCTACACTCAAATGCTGGCTCTAGACTTAAAAATGACATCCTTCTTCTTCCACATAATGGGGATGCATCTGTTACTGACTATATGACATTGCCTGTTGTGCCTGTTGTTGCTAATGATGCTGCAGAACAGGAAGCTCCAGCTGATATTCACGAGCAGCAACCAAACGCGGCAAGAAATTCGGATCAAATCGGTCCTTTCACGACAGAAAATGACGCTACAAACCAAAACAGCTGCAGCGGCAATCCCGATGGTGATCTGATCCGTTCTGCCCCCGAGACAGATCCGATCCGCGCTGCTCCCGCGATGGACCCGTCCCGCACCAATCACAGACGGTCCTCGACCCCGATACCACCCTGCGGCCTGCACCGGTCCTGCTCCCAGTCCCCCTCTGACTGGGACCGATCCCGGTCGCTGTCACCGCGACGTGACGCGCCTGTCGCTCGATCTCCTCCACGCGTGGACGAGACGGCCACGCCCTCCCGTCATCGACCAAGCCCACGCAATCATGAGTCGCCCGCCTCCCCAGCGCATACGCCTGCTGACGACGACGCACCAGAGACTCCCGCGCATACGCCGCCTGAGGAGAGTCCCCTGCAACAGGATTCACCTGGTTCTGTCGCCAGCGACAACAACTCTGGTGGATCTTCTGTGGGGGGCACTGCTGCATCATCTGCATCATCTTCTCCGGCTCCTCCACCGCCTCCACCTGAACCACGTACCCGCTTACAAAAAGGTATACGCCACCCAAAAAAAATACACTGATGGTACGGTTCCCTATGGCTTGTTCACCTCTACAGGAGAACCCAGAACACTCTCCGAGGCTCTTACGGATGATAGGTGGCGCACGGCGATGGAAGAAGAATACTCTGCGCTAATGCAAAATAAAACTTGGCATCTTGTTCCTCCACACTTTACCAAAAATCTTATTGATTGTAAGTGGGTATACCGCATAAAAAAACATGCGGATGGTACAATTGACAGGTACAGGGCACGTTTGGTTGCTAAAGGCTTCAAACAGAGATATGGAATAGACTATGAGGATACCTTCAGCCCCGTTGTTAAAGCAGCAACAATCAGAATTGTCCTGGCAGTTGCGGTTTTCAGGGGCTGGAGTTTGCGACAGCTAGATGTCAAGAACGCTTACATGGCGTTCTAGAAGAGGAGGTATACATGAAACAACCCCCAGCTTTTGAATCTTCCGCTGCTCCACATTACATCTGCAAACTTGACAAAGCTCTTTATAGGCTCAAGCAAGCCCCTCGAGCATGGTATTCTAGACTTAGTACCAAATTGCAACAACTTGGCTTTTCTCCTTCCAAAGCAGACACCTCTCTATTTATCTACCACAAAGCTAATCTTATGATATTTGTTCTCATTTATGTTGATGATATCATAGTCACTAGCTCATCAGATCAGGCCATTTCTGCACTTCTTCAAGATCTCAATAATGACTTTGCTCTCAAGGACTTGGGAGATATGCACTTCTTCTTAGGTATTGAGGTAAAGAAAACTCAGGATGGTTTGCTTCTCACCCAGGAAAAGTATGCTGATGAATTATTGACCAAAGTGAATATGACAAAATGTACTTCATCTCCTACACCATTATCCTCTACTGAAAAATTATCCTTGACTGAGGGAACTCCTCTTGGTCCTGATGACATTACACAATATAGAAGCATTGTAGAGGCCTTGCAGTACTTGACACTTACTAGGCCTGACATTTCTTTCTCAGTAAATAAAGTGTGTCAGTATCTTCATGCTCCTACAACTGCTCATTGGACAGCTGTTAAAAGAATCTTGAGATATATTCAGGGTACTGTTCATGCTGGTTTGACTTTTCAAAAATCTTCATCTAGTTTGCTAAGTGCCTTCTCCGATGCTGACTGGACAGGCTGTTTAGATGATAGACGATCTACAGGAGGTTTTGCTATTTTTCTTGGACCAAATTTAGTTTCCTGGAGTGCAAGGAAACAGGCTACAATTTCTAGGTCCAGCACTGAAGCAGAATACAAAGCTCTTGCAAATGCCACAACAGAATTAATATGTATTGAAGCTTTGCTTGCTGAACTTGATGTACAACTGAAGGTAAAGCCATGTTTATGGTGTGATAATTTAGGAGCTATCTATCTGTCTGCAAACCCTATTTTTCATGCTAGATCCAAGCATATTGAGATTGATTATCATTTTGTTCGAGAAAGAGTAGCTAACAAAATGCTTGAGATCAAGTTCATATCAAGCAAAGATCAAGTTGCAGATGGATTCACTAAAGCCTTAGCAGTCAAGGATTTGAATAAATTCAAGTGTAATCTCAACCTTTCTGAAGGTTGTGATTAAGGGGGGCTGTTAGACTTAATATGTGTACACGTTATGTACATATTATATTGTAACGTGACTATGGAGTAGTACTCCACATCATCTCATATTCGTGTGTATGTTGAGGAAACTTACGATAGGAGGTTTCCTAGAATAGTGCGTGTGTTGAGGAAACTTACGGTAGGAGGTTTCCTAAGATAGCTACGATAGCTTTTATCTTTCTATCTCCAACTTACGATCGATGTAATCTCTCCGCTGTAATCGCCACGCCTGGGGCTTTTTCAGGCTATATCAACACGCAGCCGAGACTCCTAACGGAGTTATCGTTCCTCCCAAAAACTAGTCTCTCGACAAGAAAGAGAGAGAGAGAGAGAGAGAGAGAGAGAGAGAGAGAGAGAGAGTACTTTATGTGAAGACACATATGGAAGTGTGGAATTGAATGTGAATGCCACAAAATTTGTGGGTCATAATGTCACTCAAAGATATAGCTACCGCCGAGGATGGGTGGAAATGATTTTTGTGGGTCATTCAAATTAGGATGACATGAAGAATATGTAAGACAGAGCTCATTTAAGATGCTCTCAACCTTATGACAGTAGGTGAAAAGATAACGAGTAGGAGTTCTTTTTGGGACGTGGCTAATATATTCTAGGGTGCATATGTTCCCTTTATTCGAATTTTATTTTTAATAAATTTTGAAAAATTAAAAAAAATTAAAAAATACTTGCGCTTGTGTAAAAAGTTGTTTCATGAAAAGTTGACATTTTGTGTGACTTGTGTAAAAAAAGACAAAATTCGGTGCTAAAATAAGGTTCTCTAATACATGTTTTTGTCTTTTTACACGAACCACAAAACATATCGTTTTTTCATGAAACCGCATGTGAGGGCATCGAATGTGCAGGTGCACACGCAACTAATTTTTTTTGATTTTTTTAACAATTTAAAATATGTGTTTTTAATAAAGAAAGCAAATGCACATGGAATCAAATGTGCATTTCCCTTTTTACGTTATTCCTGTAAGAGAGGGTTGGGAGTACCGATCAAATATAGTACCTTTGATTTCATAAGGTAGATATTTCTTGTAGTGGCCACACATCCATTTTGCCAGAGTGATCGTATAAAACTGCTAGTCATTAAATATCAAACACCTCGCAGCGGCGAGCATCTTCTATTCTTCATGCAAGCAGTTCCTTGTTCCTATTATCCACGATCAGATGCACTCTCTTCTCCTGCTTCATGTGGTCCCTGCGTCATTGCATCCCTCTTGCTCAAAACAGGCTTTTGTTCCACTTTATAATTTACACCGATAACAAACACTAGTAGAAACCATGCTATTAGCCCCGGTTCATAAGGACCTTTAGTCCCGGATTGCAAACCAGGACTGCCAAAGCGGGACTAAAAGTTCGGCCTTTAGTCTCGGTTCTGTTACGAACCCGGACCAAGGTCCACCACGTGGCCCCGCGAGCCATGCTAGGCTGAAGGATATTTAGTCCCGGTTCGTAACACGAATCGGGACTAAAGATTTCCTACCGTGGCAGCGTTTTGGGCCATTTGACTGCCGCGTCAGGAGATGGGGTTTTAGGTTTTGTGTTTTGTGTTCAATTATTTTTCATTCCGTGCTTTCATTATAAACAAGTTTTCGTATACATACATAACTCTACTACACAGTACTTGTACACATTGATGCATATATAATATAATTTCTCTTACAAGCATACATACATGGATGTCGATCATTACATGGAGTCCCAACCGGGTCCAGAGCCTGTCTATTTGATTACATGGAGATCATGATGCTTTATGGTCTATCTATAGAGTATTATCCGTATGGGTCTATGACCTCGTCGACAAGAAATCCAGCCAATTCCTCTTGGATTACTAGTAGGCGGTCCTGTGGTAGGAGCTTGTCCCACATCGCGTCCAACTATAAAGAAGGAAATCATATGAATTAGACTCAGTACAGCTCTTTGTAATAAAAATAAACGGTGAATATATTGTTTACTTACTCGAACAGTTTCTAAGGGTTTCTCAGTAGTGATGCGAATAAACTCGCACACGTAGAATCCACATAGATTAGTACCATGTGGCTGCCTCGCGCACTTTACAAGAATAGAATTAAATCAAATAATAACAGTAGAATGATAAATGTACATAAACTAGAATTAAATAGATGCGCGGACCTAGCTCGTACTACTTACTGAGACCGATTTAAAAAATAGCTCCTCACGCCATTGACCGTAGACCTTGTTCTTGAACCGTGTCCAAACACTACCCGACAAAGAAAATGAATGTATGAGTTAATAACTACTTGATATCCCAGAAAATAAACGAAAGAAATCGATATAGTGCGATAATGGTTGAAATTACCTCTGGAGCATATCGATAATGCTGCGGTACTCTTCCATGTCTTTGTTTAGTGAGTCCATGATGTGAACTCTTTCCAAGTCAACTAAAATGCTTAGAAGAATCCAGTATTAGCTACGCATGGTTTACATACGTCAGCAACTCATTATTTACACTGAACATCGAGTAAGCAAAAGTTAATGTGTATAAGACAATAACACACTCACCCGAAGTGGTAAAGAAATATTATTTTATTACAGAAATGCTGGTTCGTGAGAAACCGGAGCAAGTTTTGCTCGGTCTCCAGTGGATTATCCTTTAGCACAACTCCATTAACTCGATGTGGGTCAATGAACCCAAATCCGTTGATAGCCTTTCTTCTACATTCGAGAATTTTCAATCTGCATCATTATATATAGCGTACAAAATAATATACTGAGTATACTTACCGGCAATAAATTGAACAAGCTGAGCTAGAGACTTAATTACATAAATAAAATAATCACTTACAAACAATAGCCACTGAGGATAGATTTGTCGAGTTCCTTTAGATTGAATAACTGAAAGAATTCTGTAAATTCAATAGGGACCTCGTCTTCAGTGAAGTAATGCTCTTTTCAAACTTTCACTATGAGCCAATATCGCTCTTCTTTTGATACTTTTATGTACCATTCATGCAATTGTCGCATTTTTGTTGGCATATCCTGAAGCCTCTCAGAACTGACCAGAGGCTCCCCGTGAATAAATTTGGGTGCTACCTCAGCCTTGGGCATATGAGCGCCGTGAATAATGTCATGAATAGACATATTACATTGCTTGGCTAATATCTTAGCCGTTTCCATATGCAAAGGTTCTCCCTCATATAGTTGAGGTTCGGGTATATACACCTAGAGCGGGGGGAGCGATTGATTTGCTTGTTTCCCCAGCTGGGGAACGTCTCTTTTGGTTCTTCGGCTACCACTCCATTGTTTTGCTTGTTTTCCCAGATGGGGAACGTCCGTTCTGATGCTTCCGCTATTACTCGATTGTTTTGCTTGTTTCCCTTGCTGGGGAACGTGTTTTGTGATGCTTCCTCTACCACTTGATCTCTTATGTTTCAGTGTCTTCTGAAGACATCGTGTATAGTCATCTGGCGCATTTAACTGAGTTTGGGATGGCTGCGTCAGTAATTTCCTAAAGTGCTCCTTGGTTTCCGGTTTTATTTGGATCTTTGGCTCAGGTTGTTTCTTTTTAAAATGAGCATCCACTTCGGCCCGTACGACCGCATCAGTCTCCTCATCGTCCAGGTCGTAAGCCCTCTTGGGAGGAACCGACGGTACTCTTGGGAGGGGTGACAACTGTCGCTTTGGGCGTCGGTTATCGCTCGACGGAACGGTGCTATTCTTTCGTTTTTGGCCCTTAGTGGGTGGAGGCGGATGCGTATATTGAGATGGACTCATGTTGAGGTCATGGATTGAACTTGGAGGTGGTGGACTTTTACTGGGAGGAGACGGTGCCCTTGGAGGTGGACTTTTACTGGGAGGAGACGGTGGCCTTGGAGGTGATGGATTGTTTCTCCGTGGAGAAGGTGGCCTTGGTGCGGAGCCTAGAAACTTGATGCATTCCTTTTTCCAAAGAATGAAGCCACTCGTGACTTCTCCCAGTGTCGTCTCCCCTTCACCTCCAGGGAAGTCAAGCAGTAGTGACTGACACAGTGGTTGAACTTCATCCACACCGACATGAGCATAACCAGCTGGAATCGGATTGCAATGGTAGGTCGCTCCCGGTGCAGAAGGTAAAGCAAAGCCGACCGCCACCTTTATGGATATGTTCTTCAGTTCAACATGCAGCTCACAACTAGTCTTCTCCTTAATTGCATCCACGGGGTACACATCCATCGTTGCATCATTACCGTGGCCCTCCGTGGAAGCCACGCTGCTTTTCTGTTGCGATGGGCCGACCGTACTGTCTGGTGCAGGATCTTGCTGTCGGAGTCCTTTAAGTTCATTAAGCTCCTGCCGATGCTCCTGAAGCATGGCTTCAAACCTCGTGAACCGCTCCGCATCCTCCTCTTTTTGCCGCTTTGTTTTTCTCGATCGGCTTCTGTACGTGTCAAGGTCCTCGGGAAACCCGATAGCCCGTGGACAAGAAGGTCCGAACCCTCTTGTTCGTCCAGCCTTTTCAGGATTCCCGAGGGCCTTTGTCAGCTCATCGGTCTCTCTGTCGAGAACAAACTTTCCCTCTTCAACCTCTTTTATCACTTTAATAAGTTCATCCTTGGGTGCAACAACTTCTTTGGCTACAACAATCTCGCCTGTTTCTGGGTCATACGATGCCCCATGCCCGAGTAACCAATTTCTTGACCTCAAGGGCCAACCAGACATAGCTGGAGTGACTCCTTTAGCCGCCAGGTCGGCCTCGGCTTTATCCCACTTAGGCATGGCAATCTTGTAGCCACTTGTGCCCATATGATGGTGATATTTCTTTTTGGCTGCATTTAGCTTATTCTTTTCTGACATTGCCACAACTGCTGCCTAGGTCTTGTATTCCACAAATGCGGCCCAGTTATCTTGCTACATCTCTAGTGGGCCAGTGAATGGAGGAGTTTTTTTCTTCAATACATAGTTGTGGTACAATCTTTTCTTCCACTCCTTGAATAGTTCGCCCATCTTCTTAAGAGCCCACTCCTTGACTTTCCTCATCATTTGCTATGTGAGCTCATCAGTCTCCAGGACTGGTAGGGTGAAATGTGTCATGAGAGAATTTCACATCGCATCTCTCGCTCTGTCATCTATAAAACTAGCCCCAGCTGGATCCCTTTTCTTTCTTGGCTTATTCCACTCTCGTGTGATGATCGAGACGGTGTCTCTAACAATCACTCCGCATTGATGTACAAATGCATTCACAGATTGTTTGGGCTCCAATGGTTGACCCAACGCAGAGACTAAGTCAATGCTAAAACGAACATCAGCGGGCAACTTTTGTGCCGGGCCTCTTTTCCTTGTAGAAGATTGGCCCGATGCGGAGGTCTAAGAGAAGAAACATTCGTCAATACATATATACAAATCAATTAGTGCATCTATACTAGTGATCGATCGGTAGAGGATTTATATACATCGCTAGACTTTGTTATTAAGGTGTCTTCACCATGGTCTCCACCATGGTCAGCACCATCGTCTCCACCCTTGTCTCCTCCAGACAAATTAAGATACTGGGAGCCATCATCGTAATAAGAACCCCCAGTACCCTCATCTATCATGTTGATAATCTTCTATTCATTCTGTCTACCGTCCATAGCTTAACTAATACAGAAAAAGATAAAACAATTTTGCATTAAGTAAAAGAATATTACAATTGCGACAACTCGGATATAGAAAAAAGATTACCTACTAATAATGAAATAATTTTGCATTAAGATAAAGTACAATAATATAAGATAAAGTACATTAATACATCTCGCTCATATTATTCTCTTCTTCTTTGTTGTCTTCCATCATAACCCCTCTTTCTCCGTGCTTGGTCCAACAATTATAGCCAGTCATGAAACCGGACCAAAACAGCTGGCTATGAAGGACTCTTGAGGAAGAGTATTCCTTATGATTTCGACAGACACCACATGGATAAGACATAAAACTATTCTGCTTGTTTGCCTCGGCCACAAGGACAAAAGAATGCACGTCTTTAATGAACTCGCTAGAGAGTCAGTCATCGTACATCCATTGTCGGCTCATCTGCATTATATAATTAAGTATATCAAACAGAATCATGATGATAAAATTAGTACTGGTCTAAAAAACAAAATTAAAGCCAATAACCGGGACTAAAGATATGATGAACCTTTAGTCCTGGTTGGAGGCACCACGTCGACACTATGTTCTCAGTGCACAACACTAAGCCAGTAAATGCCGACACTATTTTGGGTGGGTGGCAGCACTATGCCAGTGGTGAGTGTGTCGGCATTATGTCTTCAGTGCCCGACACTATGTTGTGCTGCTTAATCTATAAATAGGTATGCACTCTTGTGAAGAACTGCAAGATGGTGTGCGAGACCAGGGACACCACTACGGCGGAGCTTCTCGAAGATGTCTTAGGACCTTGTCCTCAGACATCTTCGAGGAGCTCGCCGTAGAGGCACTCCCTAATATGTGAAATTAGTTAGCTCCACCAGCATACTGATCTAGCTAGAGAAGATATAAACTGAAAGATGGTGTGCGAGAGCAGGACACTCACTAGAAGCTTCAAGATGTCTTAGGATCCTGTCCTCAGACATCTTCGAGGAGCTCGCCATAGAGGCACTCCCTAATATGTGAATTGTTTTAGTTACCCGGTGTATTAATCTATAGCTAGAGAAGTTATTAACTCCAAGATGGTGCGAGAGGGACACCACTATGGCGGAGCTTCTCGAAGATGTCTTAGGATCCTATCCCCAGACATCTTCGAGGAGCTCGCCATAGAGGAGCTTCTCGAAGATGTACTGTGATGTCTTCTTATCAAGCTTTTATAAATTAACCCTATCTTTGTTACAATTTTTTCAGTTTGCTGAAGGCAGGTAGAAGACGAAGAAGGGTATTTTGCCCAGCTAGTTAGAATGATAAACTCACGCATGTGTGTGCTTCTAAAATCAAATTTCGAGACTATGTGCTAAAACAAGATATATAGATAGAATCCATATATTGTGATATTTATCTTGGAGTTACTTACATTAATACAAGATAGATAGAATCTAAACATCGATCTCATGTTATCATTGCAAAAATTAGTACCAAACTAAATCCACAAATCCATCTACAAGATAGAGCATGAAATGAGCTAATATATCAATGAGAGTTCAAAGGATGAAGTTTCTCACCTTTTAGAACCTTTGGATAGATGGGGCACCACAAAATATAGACAAATCTTGAGAGAAAATTGGGCATGAACTCAAGCTTGTTGAAGCAAGAAAGAGAGAGGAGCCACCAGTTTGAAATGGTGGCTCGGGCAGGTTGGGAAGAAGATATAGCCAGGCCTTTAGTCTCGGTTTGCTTCTAGAACCGGGACTAAAGGTCCACCTTTAGTCCCGGTTCATGTAACAAACCGGGACTAAAGGGTCTAGCGCCGGACCCAGCCTGCCTGATGCCCTTTAGTCCCGGTTTGTTACACGAACCGGGACTAAAGGGTCCGTTCGAACCGGGACTAGTGTCTGCCTCCCCCTGCGGCCAGATAGAGCCGTTGGGACCGGGGCATTAGTCCCGATTTGTAGCAGAACCGGGACTAATGCCCCTGGACCAAAGGTCCGTTTTCTACTAGTGAAAAGAAATCATAATTTCTGCTGGGGAAACAACACAAACATGTTCAAACCCAGAAAGAAAGACAAACGCCAGAACGCCGAAACAGCAAGCGCTCAAAGACTAGAGAGGGTGGAAAGCTAGCGTGCTGCCACCAACAGGTGCCGAATCATGTCGTCCAGTCTCTCCCTGTCCTACTGCCTACAGAGCGGGTACCACTATTGTAAAAAGACCAATAATTTAAAAACTGAGTTAGTGGCACATCGAGGTAAAACCTTCTCAATCACCATCTTATTGTGTATGGTCCATATGGTCCATGATTTCGCACCAAACACCAACCAGAAGAGGCATTGCCACTTTCTAGTATGATTTTGCCCGGGTCTCTAGGAATTCCCTAAGATCTTGGGCCTGCCACTCGGGGCCCAAGGCTTCTGGAACAAAGTTCTATAGAAACCGAGCCGCAAGATAGGTGAATAAAATATGTGTCCCGATTTGGGTACACCACATAATGTACACAACCCATCTCTTGGCGCATCTCGCTTCTCCACCTCTACCCTAATAGGGAGACAATCCCGTAACAGTTGCCACAGAAAGACTTTTGTCTTTAGAGGTAACGGTGCTTTCCATAAGGGTTTGTTCTAGGGCAAAGCGGGCCCTCTAAATAGGACCCAATAAATGGAACTAACCGATAATACCCCTCGAGTGGTCAAACGCCAAGAGACACTGTCCATAGACTATGACAGGGAGATAGGGAGGCCTGCCCTAAGCTCTTCCCAAGCCGCTATTTTATCTTGGCCGAAGGTTCTACGGAACACAATGTTCCATGTCCCCTCCTAGTCTGTTGAGGCTACCCTAAATGAAGGTTTTGAGAAAATGGCGAAGAGGTTTCGGAAAACCTCCCGAAGGCGGCGCTCTCTAAGCCTGGGATCCATCTAGAACATAGTACCCTCCTCATTCCCCACATAGAAGGTTATCCCTAGACGTATCTCATGCTTGATCTCCCTGATCGATCGCCGGAATTGGGAGCCTTCTTAGTGGTCGCAATCCAGGAGAGGGCGACACCGCAGATATATCGCCTTAATCAGCTGTAGCCATTGGCATTCCTTATCTCGCAGGATCCTCCAAACCCTCTTCAGCATTAACGCCTCATTAAAGTGGCGAGACGCTAAAATGACGCCAAAATCGTCATTCTGTCACTGTTGGCATGCTAATGCATTGGTAACTTGTGTCATGTGAAGCCAGTAGCACAACTTACTCAGTCCACAGTAACTTATTTTTGATAAAGAACAATACTTTTTCTATACAACTAAAAGGGCAAAGATAATAACGAAGAACATGAGCGGAGACGCGGGGGGCGAGCAGAGGCTACACCACGCACCCCCCCTCAACATGCTAGCAGTATATATGTATGTTATTTTATGCACCGATACGGTAGATAATCGTGTTAGGCCCGAACTCCATACAAAAAGCCCAACTGGCAACAAAAAGAGCATGTCTGCAAACATTTACAAGAATCTTAGATCGAAGCAGCGACTGCATCGTCCGTTCCTTCGTTCGATCGATCTGGCTACAGTTGCGAACTTGCTATCCCGTACCTTAAAAAACACTTCCTAGTGCGGCGGGCGGCGCCGCTCACATACTCTCTGCTCCGGCTCGCTAGCTATTGGCTGGGCGGGTTCGCATGAACACATGGGCGCATAACGTTCTAGCCGCGCTGTTGATCCTGCATGCAGCATGCCATGGCCCTGCAGTTCGCTGATCATCCCAGACTCCCAGTTGTAGATGATCAAGAATTCAAGATTCAAACACTTAGTTTAGAAGGTATACACCGCTATTCCCAGGTTATCTCTAGATTTGTTTGAATGGAGTAAGGCATGTTGGGCGAGTTAATTAGTACACACCTTGTAAGATAACTAGCATGGTGGCCCTCGCAAATGCGAGGGCATCATCGGTAGTTGTTTTTTATAGAAGAGCATTGTCTTTAGTGTGTCAAAATTGATGAGAAAATACATATATAAATTCATGAGCTTGCATTATGTGATTGGAAGTAATACATTATATATCCACCATTTGTATATATATGTTAAACAGATATCACATTCATAGAAGGGATCTTTAATCATATTTAATTTCTGGTGAGAGATCATTAGAATATTTTGATAACACTGTTAAGAAAGATATTTGAAAATGTTGCATCAGATTAAGTTTGCATCTATAGTTGGAGTTTAAACCGTGAGCCAGCTTGCAGTTTCTATGTGATGTTACATCAATATGCAGTAGTAACATTCATAATATTATGATAATTTTATGTCAAGATCAATTTCATAGGTAAAATCAAATGGCTCGTAATGTTTATTGAATTGTGTCAGAAAAAATAAAAATATCTCTTAGTTCTTGTTCAAACGAAAATAGCGGATCATATGTGTTTAATTAACTTGGTTTTTTTTGCCAAATTTTCTCCATGCATCTCTTTTTGTTTTGTTGTGTAATACGATAGGAAGGTACCAAAAGTTGAAGATATATGGAAGTTCGACAATGACCTTCTCCTAGAAGTAACATTTTTTTGGTTGGAGGGGGTGTATGCCAAAAGGGGAAAATATATACCCAGCAAAGTTCAACAAAGATAAATCTTCTCAAGCTCACAAAGGGTGGTTTAGTATTCATACCAACTTGCACTCGTTTCAATTGCCCGCGGTGCCTCACTACCACCACCCGTAGGTATTTGTTTTGGTGGCATTCTGCCTTTTTCAGACGCCACTGGCACGCCACTAAATGCATAAGCAATCATATCTATTACATATTTAATCGAACAAAAATGTATATACTTCTTCTGTCCTGAATTGGATGTCGTAGATTTGTCTAAAAACACATATATCTAGACGTGTTTTAGTGTCTAAATACATGCTAATTCAGATAAATCTGTGACACCTATTTTGGAACTGAGGGAGTACTTTGAAAATATATGCTAGAGAAATTTAACCGTGCTCCTTTTTTAGAAAAAAAATGTATCTAGAAGTTTCTCAGCAGAAAATAAAACAATTTATGCTTGAAACTTGTGGGGTGAAGTATAGAGGTGCAAGTTTCCGTTAGACATATTCAATAGACACAAAAGAAAATCTAGTACTCCCTCTGCCCAAACTGGATATCACAATTTTGTGTACATTTGCATATATTCATACACTAAAACACTCGTTTAATACATGCTGTTCATCACTGTATTTTTTTTGTCAAACTACGTCTTATATTAGTGAAAATAGAAGTACCTTTTAAAGAAAACAAATACTCCCTCTGTTTAAAAATAGGTGATTTGGATTTGTGTAAATTCGGATGTATCTATATACTAAAACGTGTCTAGATACATATGAATATGGACAAATGCATGTCACTAATTTTCGGACAGATGGAGTACTTTCTTAATAAGCAATCTGAGTAACCGGACCGATTACGGAGATTCTGGTCTTATCATATTGTGAATTTACCGGACAATAAATTTCCGTCTGCCATAACCGTTAACATGCATCTGCAAGACCTCTTCCGATCTGCCTTTGCCTTTGGCGTGTTGGCCGCTGACGATTTATTATCTTGTGACGTACGACCAGTTAGGTGAGTATGCGGTGTGGTAGTATAGATTGATAGATATACGTACCTGCTTGTCCATGGCTGTGCTCCACGTATTTTTCTACAGGCCAAGGGGTGGTGCGGCACTTTGATTTGAACAGCGCTTCAATATGCTCAGCTATCTGGAGGCTATCACGCCCGGCAGAGCTTGATATCGTACTCCCTAGCCGGCCAATTCATCAACTCCGGCAGCACACTTCGATGTACCTGAGGACTCTCGCTCGTTCCTGGACAATGGCGGCTGTAGGAGGGTGAGAGGCTGAACGTGGGCTAATTATACCCCAGAAATTGGAAGTCCCCGAGAAATCCTATTGGATGGAAAAAAAAATCCAGAGATATAACGACGGTTGTACATGTAGTAATCGTGCGTGTTACGTGTTGAAGTCAACGTGACGTGTTGGCCTCAAGGCGTTCAGCTAATTAAAATAGGTGTGTCATATTTGTTACATAAATCTTACGGCTGTGATTTAAACTTCTAGCTATAAATTCTTCATCTGACCATTAAAATAATTGAGATGATGTGGATCAACCTAATCGCTTTATTAGACATCGTTATATTGCTTTTAGTATATAATAGAATAGATTCATGTTCAAGGTAATGTTTTAGAAGATAATCTCTTCGTTTAACTTGGTATTAGATTCTACACAATGGTTAACATGTGCATATAACTTTCCTTCAGAACTTCAAAGTACTTACAAAATTTTGATTATAACCGATGGTGCAAAATTTGAGTTTGTGGGTACTCTCTCTTACCACTTTCTACTAAAATATCATACTGACATTGACATCTCTCATTTGACCAACCTTTAGATATAGAGATTTTGACATGTTTCACATGAAAAATACTATAAAAAGCATTAAGGACGACCATTTACTTTGTATCAATGGTTATGAAAATTTTCCCGTTTTCAACTCCCCCCGCCCCCCCCCCCGCCCCAAATGTTCAATGACTTTTGCTTCGGTGTCCTTCCCTTCCTACTAAAATTTGAACACTAAAAACACAAGAACGATCAGCATTGTCTTATACCCCTTCATAACCTTTCATTGTACTTGTGAGATGAAGTAGAGCGCATATTTCTTGAACAAGACGACGGTAAAATTTCATTGTACTTTTTATGATTTAGAAAGTAAGTAGTACAATATGCACATTTCTTGAACAAGACGACGGTCGGTACGGTATTCGTGCGCACGACGCAATTGCCTCCTGCAAATAATCGATCTCGCATTTACACTTTCCCTTGTTTGTGTTTAGCGTGATCTGATCTGTTTCCTTGTTATCCGGTGGTCCTTCCGTTTCTTCAGACACCCCCGGCCTCGCCGCAGGCAACGGAGCCGCGTCCCAGCTCTTCCTATAAACACCGGCGAGGAGGGGCCAAGCAACATCACCACAGGATCTCAGCGCATCCCATTATTTCAATCGATCCGCCATATAGTTTCCTTGAGAAGCACTAACAACACCATGGCCGGCATCATGGACAAGATCGGTGACGCGCTCCACATCGGCGGTGGCAGCGACGACCACAAGAAGGATGAGCACAAGAAGGACGATGAGCACAAGAAGGACGATGATCACAAGAAGGACGGGGAGCACAAGGAGGGCATCATGGAGAAGATCAAGGACAAGATCACCGGCGATCATGGCGACGATGAGAAGTCGTCCGGCGACCACAAGGAGAAGAAGGACAAGAAGAAGAAGAAGAAGGAGAAGAAGCACGACGACGACGACCACAAGGACGGCGGCCACAGCAGCAGCAGCAGCGACAGCGACTGAGCTCCGGCCGCCAGGCCATGCGTGCAGGTATCAATGCTACTCCGATCGCACGTCCCTATACGTTCCTCCTTCTTTGGCCATGCGTTTTCCTCTCTTTTTGTTGATCTAAATCAGACTTGGCCAAAAAATATTGATCTGTTTTGTTTTTCTGCAGTGTGGCGATCGACGGATCGAGCGAGACGGATGTTAGGAGAAGTGTGACATGATGCAGGGTTTGGTCGTGTATCGTCTACTAGTATGTGTGATGGGTGACATGTCTCGCAGATCTCGTAATGTAATATACTCCGGCCGCACTGCACCGTGTGCTTGTAATAAGAACGGTTAATCATGTTGGAATTGATAATTTGATACTTATATCTCCATTTGGATCACCCATGGCGTGTTGCCCAGTATTTTCCAGGTTTTTGTTTCTGTGGTCTGTGCTCGTTTCCGGATGGACGAACTGAAAGAACTCTTTGTGGAATGAGATTCAGGAAACCTTCAAAAGTGCCCCGCCGCACGAGATGACGAAGATCATAATAAAACAAGCAAGAAAATAAATAGCCACCATGATCAGTTGTCGGTATTTTTCCTCTGTTCAGTTTAATCGTCTTTTTCGTTTGTCGGTGTTATTTCTCTGTTCAGTTTCACCGTCTCTTCTTCCTTTTCTGTTAGGCTATGTGGTTCTCTGTTTTGCTAGAGTTTTGCCTCTGGATTTGCTCTGTTTTTCCTAGTGAGGTTTTTTCTTCAGATTTTGATTTTACTTCTGTTTTCTCTATCGTTCGGCCCTTTGCGGCATTGCACAATCCTGGTTTTGATTTTAGGAATATAAAAACAAAAATTGCCGAGCAGCCAATTATGAGATGGTATTGTGTATAATAATTAGTGAAAACTTGTCCCATCTTATTTTCAGTTGGCACCCATATAGATAAGCTAGTCAATTTACCATTTTCACATCGCACTTTTTTTTAAATGGGTGGTTTATATTACTTAAAAGGTGTTATGGGGTAACCCCGTGGGTGGCCCGATCTTCACGGATCTTGTGGTCAAATCGATGGGAAAGTGAGGGAAAAGGGAGAAAGTAGCGGAAGCGGACGTACACTTCACGAAGAACACGATGAATACACGCAAACATACGTGATACAAGGCCGATTCCTCTCACCGATGGCCACCGGTCCGATAGAATCCTCGCAAGGAAAGATCGGTCAACGTGCTCCCTCGATCCCACACGGAGAGGGAAGAACACCTTGGAGAGGGTCTTGACGTCTTAGCAAAGGGATACCGATGCCAAGGCCTTGTACAACGAGGGAGGCGCCATGCAAACTCCAACGAGGTGGTGACGATAGTCGATCCCCTTTGATAGAAGGGGATGAGGCAAAACTAGAGATTCCACAAAGGGGGTTTTCTTTAGTCTATCATCTATGCCTAGGGTTACATGAGGGGGTAGGGGCACTATATATAGGCCAGCCACTAGTTCAAGGGTACTTTAGGAATAAAAGGGGAAAGTCTGGGCGGACTAAGGGGTACATGGGCCAAAGGCCCAGCTGGCGGCGCACATGCCCATACGCTCAGGCCGGAGGCTCCGGTGTGGGGTCCGGAGACTCCGGTGTGGGCCGGAGACTCCAGTCTGTCTCCGGTGTCGTCTCCGGAAGGGCCTTCTGGATGTCCTCGAGCTCGATCTGAGGGTCGGTCCGGAGATGGGTCCGGAGACTCCGGGTTATGCAGGCCGGAGACTCCGGTGTCTTCAGACCAGAGACTCCGGTGTGTGCAGGCCGGAGACTCCGGTGCTCCAGCTGCTGCTTCTTCCGTCTTCTCTTCCAAGCCTCCGTCTTGTCGGGCTTGGTGCTCCAGGCTTCCTCCCTTGCCTCCGTACTCGTCGGTATGAACCTATCATGGATATGGGACGGAGTATGAAGTAGTATACCAATCAAGAGGGTAGGAAGTGGGCTCACATAGAGAAACGGATTCACCTTTGGAGTCCGTGATGACTTGGCATAAGTTGGAGACCATGATGTGGTAACGACCAAAGGTCGGGCCACATCATCTCCCCTCCCTTCAAAAAGAGTCATCCTCGACTCTACACGCTTATCACAAAGTAGAAGATGTCGAGAGACCTTCTTGATCCCGGGGTTCACCATATAGTCGTCCTCGGAATGATTGAATTGAAAACACCTCAATGTTCATTCACCTTCCATGAAGCCTACAAAGCTCACCACAAAAGCGAAGCAACACTCAAAGCATAGCCAATTCATGAAGATTATAGCATGAGTCCTCAAGTAGAAGGAAGTCACCTTAGGATGTAGAGATGGCTCGTTGAAGAGCAGCCATAGGTAACTCTTCTCGATTCGTCTTGTCAACTCTTTATCCATAGAGGTTGACGCGCATGCAATTGTACCTTCACACAACAAAGACCAAGCAACATATGCTTGTGTGTGATATAGGAGCATATCATTTGTGGCATGTCCATTCTTGTTCACAACACTATTAGCACAACTCAAGTATAGAAAATGGGATGCATATGCAAGGTCAAAGTGCATGGAGCTCGTTGGAAAATCATCCAAATGTGGAAACTCAAAAGCTGCATGTAACATCTTAGAGTGGCACTCAAAGCAATTGACTAAAGCATTGATCAACATCTTTGATGCAAATCTAGGAGAATTCGGCAAAAACACATGAGGATGGGTATTCAAAACAACATCATTATGTGTGCAAGCCAACCATTGGAAAGAACAATTGTTCAATATGTTGGATGCCATACACATATCATCAAAAACAAAGATCATGGGAGTATGTATATCACAAACGGAAGCAAAAACAACATGTTTGCAAACAAACCAACTAAAAGAGCAAGTGGTCCTTATGTTTGTTGCAACAACTATACGAGAGACTTGGAAGCTCTCATGACAATACATGCTCATAATGGCAATATGGTTGCACACAAAACATCGGAAAGAGAAATTGTTCAACATTTTTGTGGCAACACACAAAGCATCAATATCTAATAGCAACGAGACATGATTGTCACAAGGTGAAAGAATACCATCAACATGCTTGCAAGCCAACCATAGGAAAGAGCAATTTATCAACATGAAAGATGCAAAGCATGCAAAAGGTATCAGAGCTGGGTTCGATCTTGAACTCACTTAGGGGATGCTCTCTAGAGCTCTTTTTGTCAACTCGTGCTCAACCGAGGTTGACATTCTTGTGCGGGTACCTACACACATCAAACACAAAAGAAAGAACGTGTGTGCATGGTAGAGAAACACATCATCCATCATGACGTATCTCTTCTTGTGCACATCACCATTAGTGTCAATCAAGTGTAACATAGGTGCATGTTGAGTATGCAAGTGGGGAACATGCTTATCATGACATTTACCAAAATCTCCAAAATTTGAGAAAGCTATGAGGGCCATCTCAATAGAATACATATGAGAATTATGTTCCAAGCAAAACAAGTGAAAGAGCAATTATTCAAATTATTGCAAGCAACGGGAGAAATTGTGAAACACTCATGACAAAGCATGGTTCGAGGGGTACCATTGGTAACATCATTGCAAGCAAAACATTGGAAAGAGCAATTGTTCAACAAAGTACAAGCAATGATATCATCAACATAACGTTTAGAGCATGGCATGTCTATGGAAACATCATCACAATTAAATAATTTCACATGCTCAACATTATGCAAAGGCAAAGTATCACATGGAAAAATCAATGAAGCATATGTGATATCACAAACATCATACATAGCATGCCAATCATCACAAGTCATCATGTCCACTAGTGGGATCATGGCATCATCAACACCCTTATTTTTACCTTGTTCATACCTCTCATATGAAGTGGGTTTTGTGGTAGCATTGACCTCCATATGGGTGACTTCTTCATCCAATATGGGGATGACATCATCTTCATCCACCATGTACATCTTCTTGGTTGGAGGCATCATCATCTCCAAGCTTGGCGCTTCTTGATCCATGGAACCTAGAACATCATGAGAAAACACACTAGAGGTAGAGGGTAAGTCGTTAGAAGTCAAAGTGGTCTCACATGACCTATCAACTACCACTCTCAACTCACTCGGTGTATCATTCATGCCCTCCAAGTGGAAGCACTCAATCGCACGTATGGTGGAGTCACTCATCTCACTCTTGTTCTCACTAAAGTGGGCTAAGTGGATCTCATACTCACATGGGATTGGTACCACATCATCACTCAAGCATATTGGGGTAGGCTCGGTTCTCTCAACTCCATGCGCCTCTTTTGGTGAAGGGAAAATCCCATGCTCACCATTCTTGACCTTGTCGTCGCCATCTTGCACCTTGGCTTGTGTAGTCCTCTTGACGTACTCGTCTAACTTGGCGAAGTAGAGGTCTTCGTCCTCCTCATTCATGAGGTTACATGCGTTATCTAGGATGTCAATTCTTGGCGTTGAAGCTTGATGGCGTGGAGGAGAGCTTACTCTTGGTGCCATTTTGGTGGTAGCATGAGTAGTTGAAGGTGCCTTATGATGGTGTCGACGGAGGTCATTGACGTGCCTTGCCAAAGGTTGATGTAGATGGCGCACTTGGTCATCCACATGACGCTCGCGACGATGATCCTTGTCCTTGGCACTCTTATCTTTATGGTGGTGCCTTCTTGAGCTAGGTTGAGCGTTATGGATGGTGCTCAACATGTATTCTCCGTCTTCATGACGAAGATGCCTTGAACGACGTCTTGTATCCTCTTGATGTTAGCGATGATCTCTAGAGGATGTATGTCGATGAAGATTCTTGCTTCGTGGCGCCTTGTGTGGAAGATGATGTTTGGGCGCCACTCTTCTTGGAGTAGATGGCACTTGATGCCTTAGAGGTAGATGCACTTGACGCCTTCGAGGTTGTGGTGCTTGGCGCCTTGGAGATGGTGGTGCTTGGTGGCTTGGAGGTGATGGCGCTCGTTGCCTTGGAGATGGTGGTGCATGACGCCATGAAGGTGGTGGCGCTTGACGCCTTGGAGGTGGATCATCGAAGTAGGTGGTGCCCTTTGGTGTGGCACGCTTGGCCTTGAAGGTCATGGTTTCTTGATGATGCGTCTCCACTAGCTTGGCGTAGTAGTCCTCCATCTCCAAGCGGTAGAGGTATTCTTCATGGCTCATGGAAGAGCCTTTGAAGTTGGTGAAGCTCGCCATGTCCTCCGTGCTTGGTGAGGCTTCGTCGTTGAAGCACTCGAAGTCATTCATGCTTGGGGAGTCGTTGTTGATGTAGTACTCCATATCACCCAAGCATGTGGAGCCATTGTCGGTGTAGTGCTCCATGCATGAGGAGCCATTGTCGATGTAGAGCTCCAATTCCTCCATGCTTGAGGAGCCATAGATGATGACGTGCTCCATGTCTTCCATGCATGTGGAGCCGTCATAGGTGTAGTGCTCCGGGTCCTCAAAGCATGCGGAGCCATTGTCGGTGTAGTGCTCCATCATGTCCTCTATACTTGTGGAGTCGTAATCGTGGTGGCTCATTATGGATTCTTCATAGATAGCATCCTCAGTTCCGGAGTCCCTAGACATGATTCACAAGACCAAGTGGTGTATATGGAAGAGGTAGAGGTTAGGGATACAACGTCAAACCTTACTTTATCTTGGAAGATAGTATCGTGCAAGTGGCAACACTTGAGAGCAATCGAAACCAAGCAAAGTGAAGTTCACGTGGAACACCAAAACCAACTAACCACTAAAAAAACACACACACACAAAGCTCATGGTGGATAGGTATGGAAGGTGGCATGTCAAGAACCAATCCGAAATCAAGATGTTGTAATGGCAAGTAAAGAACCACGATGATCACAAAGCAAAACAAGTCAATCCACAAGAAGGAATATATACAAGGAAACACACACGGTAGGATAAATGGGACTTGTGCGGCGGAGAAAGTGAGCTAAGAACCAAATGATTACCTAGCGAAGACTATAAGCTCGTGTCGCACAAGTGCAAGGAGAGACGCTAGTTCGATTGCAATTATATTGGTGGGCTACAAGATATGCACAATAAGTACCACCTATATGATGTTCATCGAGCTTGCGCTTCCTATTCTACGAGGCACTTGTTTCTTTCTTTCTTTTTTTCTTTTTCTTTTTCTGCTTTTTTCACTTTTCTTTTCTTTTTCACTTGCCTCTTCCTTGTGCCAACAACTATACAAGATAACTATATGAGATAGCGCGCTCACAACTTTTGCTCAGAATTTTACAAGTATCAAATGTGCATAGCCCAAGAAATCATAGGAGGAACTAGTCTCAATAGGTGTTTGTTGAACGCAAAGATAGTGTGGCTCACAAAGGGATGCAAGTGGGGAGAAGTCGCGGAATTTTTATACCTTTCGTCGCCGATCTTCACCCTTTATTGGTGGATTCCGCCTTGCTCACGGAATTTGGATGGAGTAGATAGCATAAACCATGGAGATGATGATGTAGAGCTCTTTCTCCTCTTCAAAATGAGCTAAAGAACACCAAAATCCGAGTTCGTATGCAAAATTTATGCCCAAAACGGTGAAACAGATTTGCTGTCAGCAGTGGGGGACGGAGACTTTGCCAGAAACTCCGGTCTGGGCCGGAGTCTCCGGTCCGGGGGCCGGAATCTCTGGTCCGGAGGTTCCAGGACGTGCAGAACTCGTCCGGGACGCGATTTTGGCCGAAAAACTCGAACCAAAACACCAAATTAGTGGGGGAAATCAAGGAACTAGGCCATGGGAACGCAGGGGATGGTAGATCAACAAGTTTAGCAAGTAATCCATGGATCAAAACCTACAAAAACGCACTCAAATCACAGATCGATCCAAAACACGAATTGGGGCTGTTTTTGGTGGAATTTTCGAATTTATGAGGGAAAAGACCAAATCGAGGAGAAATCCGTGGCAACCAAAAGCTGCTGATACCAGATGTTATGGGGTAACCCCGTGGGTGGCCCGATCTTCACGGATCTCGTGGTCAAATTGATGGGAAAGTGAGGGGAAAGGGAGAAGGTAGCGGAAGCGGACGCACACCTCACGAAGAACACGATGAACACACGCAAAACACACACGATACAAGACCGATTGCTCTCACCGGTGGCCACCGGTCCGATAGAATCCTCGCAAGGAAAGATCGGTCAACGTGCTCCCTCGATCCCACATGGAGAGGGAAGAACACCTTGGAGAGGGTCTTGACGTCTTGGCAAAGGGACACCGATGCCGAGGCCTTGTACAACGAGGGAGGCGCGATGCAAACTCCAACAAGGTGGTGACGATAGTCGATCCCCTTTGGTAGAAGGGGATGAGGCAAAACTAGAGATTCCACAAAGGGGGTTTTCTTTAGTCTATCATCTATGCCTAGGGTTACATGAGGGGGTGGGGGCACTATATATAGGCCAGCCACTAGTTCAAGGATACTTTAGGAATAAAAGGGGAAAGTCGGGGCGGACTAAGGGGTACATGGGCCAAAGGCCCAGCTGACGGCGCACAGGCTCATACGCTCAGGCCAGAGACTCCGGTGTGGGGTCCGGAGACTCCGGTGTGGGCCGGAGACTCCGGTCTGTCTCCGGTGTCGTCTCCGAAGGGGCCTTCTGGATGTCCTCGAGCTCGATCTGAGAGTCGGTCCGGAGATGGGTCTGGAGACTCCGGGTTATGCAGGCCGGAGACTCCGGTGTCTTCAGGCCGGAGACTCCGGTGCTCCAGCTGCTGCTTCTTCCGTCTTCTCTTCCAAGCCTCCGTCTTGTCGGGCTTGGTGCTCCAGGCTTCCTCCCTTGCCTCCGTACTCGTCAGTATGAACCTATCATGGATATGAGACGGAGTATGAAGTAGTATACCAATCAAGAGGGTCGGAAGTGGGCTCACATAGAGGAACGGATTCACCTTTGAAGTCCGTGACGACTTGGCATAAGTTGGAGACCATGATGTGGTAACGACCGAAGGTCGGGCCACATCAAATGGTGTAAACATTACATCTGACCTTCGTATAACTACGATGCACATAGCCGACACTCTTTCAAACAGTAACCAACAAAATAATAAAATAGGTGAAATACATGAGATCCAGTGATACAATCATGACGCCTAAGGAGATATAGGACCGAGCCTCAAGTCACGCTGTCATCCATGTTGGAAAAAATATCTCTCGTCATATCCTCCAAGCGTGTATAGACCTTCATAAATAGGTCTCAAAATTCCATACATTGTAGAGACAATCATGAACAGAGCATAACAGCGCATCGGTAGATAGCTTGCATGAGAGAAGACAATTTATGCCAAATTGTACTAGAATTAGGTGCAAATATGTGCTCTGGAGCTTGATCGTTCTATCCAATTAACATCTTGTAAATATTCGTGTTAGCTGACTTCGAGAACCTTGTACAGCAGCACGGTGCTCACGTCCAACCGAGCGTGTGTGACAAAATAAAATCTCATATTGTTTGAAACATGAGATAAGGATTCCTAGTTCCAGAGGCCTCCCATTACTAGCTGGTGTAATGTGATTGAGTACCAGACAAGGAGACGGTAGAGGAATAGGATCCGGATCATCTCATGCAAAGCTATCTAGTGAGTTAAAGCAGACCGAGGGGACCTAGGGGAGGGAGAGTCTAGTGTATGTAGTATAGATGAGAGAAGAGGCTACTTTTGTGCCAAATTTAATGTGGTGGGTGGAGTTTTGTTATCATATAAAATTGAAGTTGAACAACATGTGATAGTGCTTCGAAGGCTGCAGACAAGTCTATAAAACATGGGACCTGAAATGGTAGATTGTTTGATGCCTTCAGTTTCCCAAAAGATGTATGCACTCATAGTTACCATAAAAGTTCTCAATGTAGTCATAGGATAAAATGTAAAACCACGATCAATCTCAATGTAGATAATAGGATGAGACGGCCAAATCTTGGAAGGAAAATGTGGATTGCAATAGATTCTTAAGAGTAGGGGAATGAAAACTTTGGAGCACATCCAACTAAACTAACTTGAGGCCACTTGGATATAGCTAGAACTATCTTGCAAGCACAAGTAGCCAGCTCAAACAACCATTTTTTAATTAGTTGACCTCGTTTCAGACCGATCGACATTCAGCTGCAATGTCCCATCATCTTTGCAGTGTCCGTCAATAACCTACTTTGGAAGACAAGATTTGCAAGAGCTATAAATAAGAGGATGCCGAGAAACACAATCAGCAATCAAAGGAGATCTTATTTATATGGGAACACTGACCAAGCACCCGACAGAGCGCTCAACTGAACATTTTTGGAGGATGAAGTTGAACGCCTGTAGTACAATCACTCTGACACTATATCTATGCTCATTTGGTTTTTTTAATCGGGATTTCTTGAGTAAATGCTTTTTTTTCTTTAGCCAATTCCAAGTATAACAAAAATTACGTACAAAAATCTAGTTAACAAACCATTCCTAAATTAGTGAAAACCATAAGGTACAAAATCATCTGCATTTGGCCTAGCATAGAAGATGGAAAAGATGATCCTACGAGAGCTCTTGTTTTAAGATCTAGTATGCCTGCTATCTATACACGATACTGAACTGGAAAGTTAGTAGAATATGCAGATTATTGCACGTCTTCTGCGAGAAGAGGAACTCAAATGGTATCGATGGTCAAAATCCCAATTCATTCATGAAGGAGATTCTAATACAAGATACTTCAATAATATTGCAAATGGCATACATCAGAGGAGACTTATTAATTCACTTATACAAGATAAAGGCACATATCGAGGGATATAATCAAGTCAAATCATATATCACAAATTACTACAAAGGTTTGTTTGGATTCCTAGAAGAAGGTCTCTATATATGTATGAGTCCCAAACATATGACATCACTTAGATTTCTAATGAGAAAAATACCTTCTTACTACACCTTATACTGAGTAAGACATGAACAAACCAGTTTTCCAAATGGATTACATAAAGGCCCTGAGTCCGGATGGTTTCCTAGCTGAGTAATACCAGAACTGTTGGAATTTTATTAAAATGGAACTTCTAGATTTGTTCGGCTTTATCCATGCTGCATAATTGGATTTATTTTGCCTTTTTGTGAGATAATTTTGTTGTCTAAGGTTAATGAAGCATAACGTATTCAACAATGCAAGCCTATTTGTGTTCTTAATGTCAGCTTCAATTATTTTTACAAAAACAACAAGAATTGGATTGAACTTAGTGGCTGATCATGGTGGTCTTCAACACAAACTGCATTTATGCAAGGAAGAAACATCCTAGACGGGGCAATAATCCTACATGAAACAGTCCATGAACTGCGTTGGGAAAAATTGAATGGGATAATATTGAAGATTGAGTTTGAAAAATCTTATGACAAAGTCAACTTGTATTTTCTTTAACATACTCACATAATAAAAGGTTTCTCAACAAAGTGGCGCTCTTTGATCCGTAATTTTGTGTTTGGTGGTAGCGTGGCCGTCAAAGTCAATGGTGATGTTGGCCAATAGATACAAACAAAAAAGTACTAAGACAAGATGACCCATTATCGCCTATGCTCTTTAGTACAGTGACCTATATGATAGCTTTCATGATTGAACATACAAAAATTATGGCCGAATTGAGGGAGTGGTTCCAAAGATTGTAGATGGTGGAATTTCTATCCTTTAACATACGGATGATACGGATTCTATTTACGGAACAAGATCTAAAAAAGAAGTAAATATGAACTTAATTTGATCAGCTTTCAAAATAGACTTTCATCAGCGTGAATTTTTTAGCGCGATCCAAGAGGAGGCTGCTCCGTATGCCAAATTGTTAGGCTATGGGCAAGGCTATTTTCCTATCAGCTACTTGGGTATTCCGATACATTATCAGAAACACACTAATGTTGAATGGAAACAAGCCGAGAAAGGACTGCAAAAGAGACTATGCAGTTGGAAAGAAAAATTACTATCTCATGTCGAAAGATTAGTTCTCATTAACTTGGTACTAAGTAATATGGTACTGCATATGATTTTTTGCATAGATTGGATTAATGATTGTTTTGGCAAGGAGATAGTGAGAAAAGGAAATCTCGACTGGTAAAATGGAGTGTGGTTTGCCGACTGAAAGACCATGCAGAGCTAGGTATTCATGAATTTGAGGTTAAGAGTAAGACTTTCCTAAGTAAATGGATTTACAATCTTCTTACTGAAGATAGGATATGGCCAACTTAGTTATAAATAAAATATACCAGCTTAAATGCAATGTCGAAAGTATATTGGGAAACTCGATTTATTGTGTTGATGTGATGGTGAAGAATAAATACTTCCTATGATTTGTATCATTTATAATTAAGTCTGAATCGGAAAGTAGATTCTAGAAGGATAAATGCCTAGGAAATGCTCCGCGAACAATATCTAGTTCAACGTTGTCGGTCAAAAGAGAGGTACCATAGCTACATATTGGAGTCATGCCACCAAATGTGATGTTCAGAAGGTATTTACTTGACCCTAGACTTGCATCATGGAATTTTTTTGATAGAGCGATTGTCAATAGTCCAACTATTGCAAGGGGCTGACGAATTTCATTGGAATCTAAGTGAAAGTGGTAAATTTTTAGTGCACTACATGTATAAAGCACTGATCCAACTAGAGGTACCAACCGATAATAAAATAATAAAAAAGAAGATACCTCTAAAAAACAAAACAAAAAGCATAATATCTTCATAAACAGGTAATCCTCGGTCCTCTCCAAAGATAACTTTATAAAATGCAATTGGCATAAAAGTACAAAGCACATATTTTATCATCATGGTGAGATAATCAAACATTTATGCTTCAAGTGCAAATGTGTTCGTTCTATATGGTAAGTCGTCCAAGTAACTTCTAATTTGCATCCACCATATAGTGTTGCTAATGCAGATTACATTGTATTGATCACAAGTTTATAATTTTTATTATGGTGGGGGCGAGCTTGCCGGTATTTGGTCACTTTGGCATTGTAGAAATGACAAGATTTTTAATGATAATAATTTTCTCTCATGCGTGTTATCTACCAGTCCACCACTATGCTACATTCGTGGTTGGTTGTACAACATGTGGAGAATCGGAGACATGTTTACGAAAATATCTACTTTGTTGGAGGACAAGGCGAGAGATATTGTTATCCAACATTGATGACAACTAGATATACGAATTAGTACTCCATCACCATAAGGGATTTGTTTCACTTTTTACCATTTTGTATGAACTTGTTATTGCAGTGTGCATCTTATTTATACAAAGAACGAGTGTAATGCTAAAATATTTTAAGTAATAAAGCGACTTGTATCAAAAAAGTTAAATTAATATGAATCATGGATGGCACCCAAGTTTTTTAACTGGCCCGCAGCCTGTCAGAACCTCCAGGGATTTCTCCACTGAACACCCACACAATCAGGGTTTGATGAAATAGCTACGGTTTTTTATTTGATTCGGATACTGTCCATCATTCTCTTTAGTTTTCTCGAATGAATGAGGTTAGTTTTGGTCTAACCAAAACATAACGAATAGGAAAATAGAGTTCTTGACGGTACCATATGCTCATTGGAGAGGTGGCCTGTTGGGAATACAAAACAAATTCGGCCTTTGGATTTCAAATGGTGGTAGCTAGTGTACACAATTCGTGTAATGTCAATACAGATTATTTGCCTAAAGTATATTGTACTACCGCTCATCATGTCACGCACTTAGCAAACAGTTCATGTTCTTCACGGCCAGGCGCTCTGCTCCTTGTCTAGGAAGCGGTAGCGGTCATACTTCCAGATATTACTAGGGAAGTAGGCGCGGCGTCTGTGTTGTTGAATTATCTATGTCAATGACGCCAACCTGAGTTTGGATAGGTTTGTAGACGCTTGCAAGAGTCTAATAGCTGAATCTTAAATAGTATCATTTGAAAATTTGAGGATATATGTACCCATAGAAGTATAGAATACATGTAGATGTGATTACATAATTTGTGGGTTTGTCTTGCATAGTAGGATACATAAAGTAGATAGCGTCTAGTTTAGTGCTGGATGATGACTGTGACACTACAGGAAACGCAAAACTACGCCGACGGCAAAAGGTCAGACCTGTCGGCGCAGGTTCCCGGGCTCGTCAGCCGGGCAACGCCGCCGTCGGCGTATATACCTCGTCGGCATAGTGCCAGAGCCGCTGACGGCAGCCATCGGCGTACACATGCCGTCGATGTATGCCTAATAGAGCCCGACGGTGACCGTCGACCTATGCATTGCCATCGGCGCAGGAGGTGGCCCTAGTTAATGGCCCACCTGACGGGGCGATCCGCGACGTTAGGCACATAGCTACGCCGACAGCCAGGCCGTCGGCCTAGTTAGGCTACCACCTCTACGCCGACGGCAATACCGTTAACATAGGTTGCTTGTTTTCTTTTTTTCAGGGAGCTGCAGGGGCGGCACGTGGCATCCTAGGCCGACGGCATTGCCGTCGGCGTACAGAGGATGGAGCTGATGGCTGTTACCTGCGTCAAGTGGGCCCCGTGGAGCCTACGCCGACGGTGCGTACACCTATGGCTCCAACTACCCGTCGGCCTAGGTTATACGCCGACGGGTTACGTACGCCGACGGCGTCTACAGCTACAGGGTAGTACGCTGACGAGGTTACGCCGATGGCTACCGTCGGCGCAGCCTACGCCGATGGGAATCGGGGTATATGCCGACGGGGACTGGCCGTCGGCGCTGGGCGCGTTTCCCCTAGTGTGTCCTATGTGAGCGCCCTCCGCACCATTGTCGGAGGAGATCGCTGCTCCGACTCATCATCGATCGTGAAGGTACCTCGGCTTACGCTACTGGCAGCTTGTTGCTTTCTTGATGTGAGGTGGTGGTTGGCTGGCCTCTTGACGTTGGACGCGTGTATTGTAGGGCTGGTAAAATAGGTGGGGCCTTCAGTGACACAGCTATCTGCAGCAGGTTGTCGTTGGAGGAAAAGATGGAAGGTGTTTGACGACGTGATTCATCTCCGCTCTACATATATATATAACACCTGTCTTCAAGAAATATTTTTTTGTTGTCAACGAAGAAGAAATATACGGCTAAAAAAAGGCAGTGCGGAGTCAAGGCTCGGAAGCGTAGCGATGCATGACGTGTCCACGTGCCATTGGAGGAGACCGGGAATCGACAGTAACCATCTCGCTCCCGATCGCTAACAGGTCACGATTTGTTCGGTCAATATATGTAGGACAGGGCTAGGGAGCATCTGGATGCCCGTTTATACCACCCAGCACTCGCCCTAATCCAAAAAAATCCACCCCCCAGCCCCCCCTCCCTAATCGCCCTGGGGGAGGCTAGTTCCCAGGTATCGACAAAAAAGCCCACCCCCGTCACCCCCTCCCTCCCCCGCGCCCCACCTCCCCTCTCCACCTTCTTTGTCTGCAAGTAAAAGAGATCAAATCTGTCCCCCTCCCCCACCACCCCCCCCTCCTATTCTTCTTCCTTCTCCAGATCTCCATGGCTCCCAGATCTCATCCATAGTTGCAAAACTCCTCTAGCTCTGAAAAAAAGAAGGGCCATAGACACAGCAAAAAGAAAAAAGGTAACCTTCATCTCCTCCTCCACTCATTTTTACAGCAGACAAAATAGTTTCGTGCCAGCAAATATAACCAGATTCATGCCAGATTTGTAACGCACAATCATAGTTCTGTAGGGGAGCAGCCATAGTTTCCTGTTTTTGAAGAACTTGCTTCTCTATAAATAGGCATAAAAGCCCCAGTTTTACAACCATACCTGTGATGAAAAGGCCCAGTTTTGAGTGAACAAACAGAAAGGCTACACATGGATTGTACAGAAAAAAGAAACCACATGGTTTTGTGCCGTTCCTGTGATGAAAACTAGAATCTTTTGCAACTTGCTGAGTAGTTCCTACAAACTTGACTTTTTGGTGGCATGTTAAATCATCTCTTCAACTTGTCTTGGTTTTTGGTTACTTGTTTTTGCTTGCCACTTTACTGTCCTCTCTCCTGTGTAGTAATCTGATAGGAAAAACAAACAACAAAAAAATCAGGAATCAAAAAAGGTACCAAAAAAGGAAAAACATGGATCCATAGATTACAGAGGCTAAAAAAAGAGTCCTAACACAAAAACTTTCTCTCTTTTTGTATCAGATGTCAAATTTGGATCTTAATGCTCCCCCTACAGAAGATGGCGATGTCCATGACATGGAGCCGTTGTATTGCACTCAGGCAGGGCCGGCAGAGATTGTTGGAGAATCTCCAGATCCAGTGGTTGATGAGAGGGCAACAACACCTCGTGGTCAGTCTGATGAACAGAGCGGTAGGGGCCCGCAACACAGCAGAGATATACCCCCTGCTGGTGACCATAGTATTCCCACGACTGCTGTTCCTACGGATTCCACCACTTGCCCCGACTTGGCGGAAGGTGTTGTTGACGGAGCTGGCATGAACGAGTAAGTTGCATCCAGTCCGCAAGAACCATTCCTTGGGATGAGGTTCGACACGATTGCAAGTGCGAAAGCGCATTATAATGCTTATGCTCTCGAGCTGGGTTTTTCTATCAAGGCCCATACATCTCATAAAGGGAGGAACACCGATCAGATTGTTAAGCAACAGTTTGTGTGCAACAAGTTTCATAGGCCTAAAACAGAAGAGGAGGAGCAACGGGATAGAATGAATATTGCAGAAGATATAAGCCTTGTTCAGCTTGATGAAGGCAATGTTGAAGCTCGGAAGAGTGATTCATCAAGAAAAAGTAGTAGCAAATTTGGGTTTAAGCGCAAGAGGGAATGTATCAAACAAACAAATTGCCCAACTAGAATGTTTGTCAAACTCATCGATAACAAGTGGCAGGTGACCTACTTCATCGCTGAACATAATCATCCTTTGATAGAAAGGCCATCGCTCACAAAGTACTTGAGATCGCACAGGGGTATCCCTCGTGATGAGAAGGAGTTTCTGAAGTGTCTACATAATTGCAACTTGGAAACAGGTTTTTGTCACTTTTTATGTTTTTGAAAAAAGCTGACTGTTATTAAGTTGGATTCTGAATGTTAGCTAACTTGCTACTGCTACTATGCTGAGTTGTTTCAGGGGCATCATTCTAAGTTGTTTTTCCTATGCTGTGCAGGGCGCATGATGGAGGTCATGTCTGAATTTTATGGCGAGGATGCTTTTGTACCATATGGCCCCAAGACAATATCAAACTTGCGGTCTGAATTCAGGAGTGAAAACAAGGAGTTTGACATTAGTGAAACGCTTGAGCACTTTAAAGAGCTGCAGGCAAAAGACCCCGAATTCTTCTACAAATTTTCTTTTGATTCAGAGAACAAAGTTGAGAATATATTCTGTGTTGATAGTTTGGCAAGGAAAGCTTATGTAGAAGCATATCACGATTGTGTGTCATTTGACACAACTTTCTGTACAAATCGCTTCAACATGCCTTTTGCGCCATTTATTGGTATAAATAGGCATGGGCAGTCGTTTTTGCTGGGCTGTGGTTTCCTTAGAGATGAGAAAGAGGACAGCTTTAAGTGGCTTTATAGAGAGTTCCTCGAAGCAATGCATGGCAAGCAGCCCCACAACATAATCACGGACCAGGACTGGGCTATTAGGAGTGCAATTTTAGCTATTTTCCCCGATAGTGTGCACAGAAATTGTCGTTGGCACGTATTTAAAAAAGCCAATGAGAAGCTAGGGTCTTTCCTTGGGCGTCATCCTGGTCTAGATGAGGAGTTCAATGAGTGCATTGATGAGAGTATGACTGTTGAAGAGTTTGAAGCAACTTGGGCAGCAATGGTCGTGAAGTGGGGATTGTCTGGGAATGAAACTTTTGTTTGGTTAAAAAAGTATGCTCATACATGGGTTCCGTGTTATTTTAAGGAATGCTTCTTTCCTTTCTTGCTGTCAACTCAAAGGAGTGAAAGATTCAACGCAGTCCTAAAGAGGTACATCAATCCCCAAAACTCTATCAAGCACTTTGTAAGGCAGTATGAGAAGATTCAGGCAAAGATTTTGGGTAAAGAGGGCTGCAATGATTACCGGACGGATGATCTTGAGGTGAGGCCATGGTCCCCATTCCCAATAGAGAAGCATGCACTGGCTGTTTACACTAGGGACATCTACTTGAGGTTCAGGGTGGAATTTGAGCTCATTGGGCGCTACAATGTGCAAGCACAAGGGCAGAACATGTACTTGTTGGTTCCTAACAATGTCAAGTTCTACCCTTATGGCTCTAGGACCTACATGGTTAATGCAAATGCTGGACAATTCAACTGCGATTGTTGCAAGTTCCAGCGTGATGGTATCCTTTGTTGCCATGTGCTCAAAGTGTTCACGCATATAGGTATTGATGCACTACCGGAAAAGTTCATTCTTAAACGGCGGACTCAACAAGCAATTGAGGATGTGGTGCTGCTAGCTGAGCAGGTACAAGATGATGTGATGCCTGAATTGTCTCGGCAGAAACTACGGTTTGCTAACTTGTCTAGATCGTTTGTGCAAATGGCTAAAATTCTTAGTGAATCGGATCAGTCAGAAGCTATTGCTCGTAGGCACATCAGGGAGATGAAAGCTGAGTTTGCGCAACTGAACAAAGTTTGGAAAAAAAAGAAACTAGCCCACACAAACAGCGCCCCTAATCCGCCACATAACACTGCAACTCCGAGCGCATCGCAGCGAACAATAACTCCTAATGCACCGCAGCAAACAGCAGCTACTAATGTGCATCATCCCACTTCTTCAGCTCCTAACGTGCACCGATCAACAGCAGAAAGTCCTTTGCCAACAGGGCCACGGCATTCAGGCCCTATGCCGGCCCCGCCGCCACCTTCGTTTACAAGTCAATGTGTGCCTTGTGCATCGCCAACTGTAGCAATTCGTGGTCCTCGTTTGGGTGCATTTTTGGGTGGCGCTACTTTGTCAGCGGAAGAAATATCATCAAGTGCGTGGGGTGTAATGCACGGAGCACCTTCTCCAGCGGCTGCAACGCTACCTGGCCCCGCTACTGCTCGACAACTAGACCGTGCCAGACAAACAACATCAGGGCCGGGTGCGTCTTCTATTCAGCAACTGGGTGGTGTGGTTGCGCCAAATAGAGATGATTTTGTAACACTAAACCCTCCCAGGTCTAACACTAAAGGGCGGAAGAAAGGACGAATTCCATCTGGCATTGAGTTGCAAGTAAAAAATTCAGCCTATGTAGTTTGTGTTCTGAGCCTGGACATAACGCTGCTACGTGTACTTCTGGGTTGGGCCATAAGTAGTGGAGTTATAGGGTGAGTTCAGTTGTGTTGTTTTTACTGTGTCAGTTAACTTGGTTACCATCTTGCTTGAGTTGGCTATATGTAAGCTATGTTTTTAGATTCAGAGGCATTTGTATCTCCCCTCGCTTTGCGTATTCTGTTTTTGCGGCAGTTCTATAAAAATCCATTGTTGGTTCCTAGCTATAACCCAGGTTGGTTCCTGATTAACCAAGTTGTTCCCTGAAATTAACCAAGTTGTTTTTTTTGCCCTGTTGATGAAATAATTTGGATAACCCAAGTTGTATAAACACACACACTCTTTTTTTTTTTGCATGTTGATGAAATAATTTGCATATATATTAGGAGAAAGAGACAAGTGCTTACCTTATTTCTTGAGGATGGTTTTCCAATTGCTGTTGTTTTTCGGCGAGGTAACCCATGTGTGTGTTTGCAATTTCCTTATATTTGGTAGACTTCCTGGTCCGTACACCGGTAAACTCCTCCCGTTCCAATGTTCAGCATTGAACAAAGTGCATATACCGCAATCATAGTTGCATGTTTTTAAAAAAGAAAAAATGACGATGATTAGATGGTGCATGAAAAAAAAGAAACTTGGCGTCCTGGGAAAAAAATTTAAGTTGATTTGCTGTAGGTTTTTTAAGTCTTTTATAAACACATGCCTAAGAAAAAGTAGAATCACATGCCCAAGAAAAGGAGGAATCAGTTGCCAAATTCTCTATCATGTGGCTTCTGTGGGGGATCAGGAATAGTTAAAAAATGAGGTAATTCTTAGTACCAGCCTTGAAGGGCCGTGTAGCTAGTTGATGAATTAGTCTAGACATGAGGTTGTAGTTTGCGACAATTAGAGAAATGCCATAATCGTGTTGGACAAAACACATGCCTAAAAACGCATGCCTAAAACAGATGTCCTAGAAAGTTGAATTACAACTAACTTGTGTGCCCGTAGCCAACTTCATGCGTTTGATATACTCACTTTGTTGACTGCTTTGGGGGGTTGATGTCTTCAACTTTGTAAGATCCGATCTGCACTGCTAAATTTTCTTAGTTATCTTCCCATAAAATCTTGATGGGAGTGACTAATTCCTTGACAATTTCATTGAACTTCTTGTCAGATAATGACCTGATTGAATCAAGAACTTCGAACCTTTTATCCCTTATGTTGATGACAAATAACCAGTAATGATTGATGTGGTCACGCTCGCCCGGTGCCAAGTTCTCGAGTACGGGCATCATAACCTGTGTTTCCAAACAAAAAAGTAAAAAAGAAAAAGGGTGGATCGGGAAAGAGTTTTATGGTGGCAAAATCGTATTAAATCAACTTAGGCTAACCAAAAAAAATGCAACTTAGGCTCGTCGGATTAATCAACTTAGTTCTAGTATGAAAGCAACTTAACTAAGGTGACAAGACAATTAGTTGGTCTAGCAAAAGCATTTCTCTGCAAAAAAAGCAAAAATGCAAAACTTAAGCTAGTCTAGCTAATCAACTTAGTTCTATGCTGCAAACAACTTACCTACCGTGACAAGACAACTTGCTAGTCTAGCTAATCAACTACGTTCTATGTTGAAAACAACTTACCTACCTTGACAAGACAACTTAAACTAGTCTAGATAATCAACTTAGTTTCTATGCTGAAACACAACTTGACTATGGTTTTAGTTTAGTTTCTCGCGAGAGGGGCCAATTTGTTAGCTGAATCCGATCGAGAGGTAGATCCAATGCTAGTTAAAACCTGCCATACATGTCGTGATGTTGCTGTTGCTCATCCATCTCTGCCCGAACACAGATGCTATTTTGATGTCCAATAAGTCATGGATCTTGCAGGGGACTCAGGATGCTAGCTCGTCATGGTGCACGGACAGTATGTCTCAAGGGACTGAACTTTCTCGTGCTGGAGCAAGCCATGGAGGATGATATTTCCCCAACTTGCACCGCATTGTACTGGCTAAACAAAACAACTTGCTAGTCTAGCTAATCAACTTAGTTCTAGTATGAAAGCAACTTAACTAAGGTGGCAAGACAATTAGTTGGTCTAGCAAAAGCATTTCTCTGCAAAAAAAGCAAAAATGCAAAACTTAAGCTAGTCTAGCTAATCAACTTAGTTCTATGCTGCAAACAACTTACCTACCGTGACAAGACAACTTGCTAGTCTAGCTAATCAACTACGTTCTATGTTCAAAACAACTTACCTACCTTGACAAGACAACTTAAACTAGTCTAGATAATCAACTTTAGTTTCTATGCTGAAACACAACTTGACTATGGTTTCAGTTTAGTTTCTCGCGAGAGGGGCCAATTGTTAGCTGAATCCGATCGAGAGGTAGATCCAATGCTAGTTAAAACCTGCCATACATGTCGTGATGTTGCTGTTGCTCATCCATCTCTGCCCGAACACAGATGCTATTTTGATGTCCAATAAGTCATGGATCTTGCAGGGGACTCAGGATGCTAGCTCGTCATGGTGCAAAGGCTGTATGTCTCAAGGGATTGAACTTTCTCGTGCTGGAGCAAGCCATGGAGGATGATATTTCCCCAGCTTGCACCGCATTGTACTGGCTGAACAAAACAACTTGCTAGTCTAGCTAATCAACTTAGTTCTATGCTGAAAACAACTTACCTACCTTGACAAGACAACTTAAGCTAGTCTAGATAATCAACTTAGTTTCTATGCTGAAAACAACTTGACTATGGTGACAAGACAGCTTAAGTACACCCAGCTACATGGGCTTGAGATGTCCTTGACCATAATCTCATGCCCCCCAAAAAGAAGGAATTATGATACGTTTTAGGCATGCTTTTGGAACCAACTTAGTTATGATGCATCCGACAAACTAAAAGTTGATAGTTAAAAAGGAAATTAGAATCCAAAACTAAAAAAAGACCAACTTGGGTGTGGGAAAAAATAACTTGGACTTACACTATCTTTCCTGTCGAGATGGGCGGTGACCTTGCCGAAGTGCTTTTTCAGCTCTCTTTTGTTGTATTCCAGATTTTTAAGTAGACGCTAAAAACACAGGAGAGAGTCATTAGATACAACATGCAAAAAACGAGAAAAAGAAAAAGATGGTGAATGTTACAATGTACTGTTGTAGATGTCATTACCGTAATCCTCAAAGGCATGACAAGCTTCTTAACCTTCTTAAGTTTCCGTAACATTATGGACTCTATTCCGAGTTCCATTATAGTATTTGACAACTGTCTGCAGGGCATCATGGAGTTTGCGAGATCTCTGAGTGTAACGAAATACTTCTCATAGGATACTACTATTGGTGTATTGTCGATGTCTTGGCCCCTTTTAGTTCTTTTTCCATGTGCAGTAACTGTGCTGTACAGTTCTTTCACATCGGCTGAGCATGTGTACAACCTTTGATCAACATACGCAAAGTAAGGTGATTTCACTGCAGCAGCCTGCCTAACGATCCTTCTTTCTTATACTTGTGGGCGATCTCCTGCAGTGGTGCTTCCAGAAGAATCAGGGTCCAATACGATGGCACTTCCAACCCTTGTCAAGGCGCTGAAACTGCTCTTTATTTGCTCACCAACTGCAACCTTTGGGACATCCTTCACATGACCCCTTTCTTTTTCTACCTTTTTAGCTGCGGCACATGCTTCTCTCATTGTTTCCTCATCCCATGCCCAATCATCATTGAACCTTTCATCGTTCAGGTTGACCGGTGTTATGCTTGCAGAACTTGAATGGTCTGGAAGTGTGCACTTGTTATCGTCCTTCTCTGGGCTGTCAAACCCCAGGTCGAAGGATGGTGGATCGCAGGCTTGGTCCACTCTATCTTGCCAAGAGCTTTTTTTATCTGGTGGTGCGAACTTTGGTACAGGTGGTAGTGGACATGCATCCCTCGCTTTTGTTTTGTGTGTGCTGCATATTCCTGGGTTTTCAATACTTGCGCGGTGCAGCGGTGTAGTTGCGGTCACCTTCAGCTGTGTGCTGCCAGTTTTGGGAGGGGTTTGAAGGGGTTTTGGTAAGTTCGTAGGGGCTCCCTGCTGAAGTGGCAATCCCTTCGATTTTCTGCTGTGGTATCTGTGGGCTTGGTATACACAGCTGGGCGGCTTGGACAGCGGCAGCAGCAGAAATGGTTCCTGCATCACTTGTTTTTGTGTTGTGTGTGCTGCATATTCTTGGATTTTTCAGACTTGGCGCGACGCAATGGTAGAAGTGCGGCCACCTTCAGCTGTGTGCCGCCAGTTTTTGGATGGGGAAGAGCGGGTTTTGGTATGTTCATATGGGCTCCCTGCTGCTGAAGTGGCAATACCTTGGCTCACCGCTGCAGATTCTGTGGATCGGGTGGCTTGGACCACGGCAAAGAACGATCGCTTTTGGGCTTTGCCATTGGTGGTTTAGTTGATGCTGTTGCGTTTGTTGGGTGTTCATTCAATGATTTGTTCCCCGCTTCGGTTGTTCCATCTTCTGGACGGCCACGGTGCGCGGACATCGTCTGTCTCCTTGTCCCCTGTGCTTGCCAGTCATCTCTTGTATCCAGTTTCTGAAGGTTGAAGCACTCTACTGTTAGCTTGTGTATTTCGTCGTCGCTTCCAATCATATCTGCCACAGGAACATTTGCAGTATGTGCCCTCAGTTCCCTATCTACCACCTCAATAAAGACAACATTAGCATCACTCTTGCCATCGTCATCAACAAACTCGGTGTAACAACCTCGAACCCTATGCTCTAAGTTCAAGCCTGGATGATCCAGAAGTGGTTAAAATAGTACAGCGGGGGCCCAGGGGCCACCCACGTGTAGACCCGTCGGCCGTCCTAACCACTTCCAAGACATCGGGACAAGAGCGAGCGGCGTAGGCAACAGGCAAAGAGATCAAATACATACACAAGTGAGTATGTATGCAAGCTACCTCACAATAGTTCTTAGAGCCATACCATCTAAAAGAAATAGAAATATTGCAACGCCATACGGCAAGATCCAAATATCCTAGATAGATATAATAGTTTAGGATAGCTCCTCATACATCAAACATCAGAGTATCAAGCGGAAGCGGGAACAAGATCCGAGTACGGACAAGAAGCAAATCGGCATAAGATGCCACATAAATAAACACATTCCCGCCCATAGATCTCGCGGATCCCCATCCCCGGAATCTCTACACCGAGTGATCATTGCCAACATCATCTGTCTCCTCCACCCAGTATCCATCTTGCGAGAACACCTATTCATCTGAATCAAACAATTTATCGTGTGAGACCCTAGGGGTACTCAGCAAGTCTTTATGCCTCTAAAGGGGACATATTCCTGGGGTGACGCAATTGCAGCAAAAGATAATAACTAAGAAGTCTATAGATACTCTCTAACCATCCGCCTAACCAAAGATAGACGGATGTCCGTTAATTAGTAACAACAGTTATAACAATATAAAGTAAAAGATCCATCCTCCTTCTCGCTTACCAACGAGAAAGTGAACGAACAACCCATCTGTTGGCAGTTTTATTAACCATTCCATGAGTATTGCACTATTTACTAGTCCGGTATTTAGTCAAATTAAAAGCGGTACTTTAGTTATACTTGTCTATGATCGAGAAACTGTGCTCCAAGTCGTCCATAACCGCGGACACGGCTTTCAGAAAGATTTACCCTGCAGGGGTGCACAAATAGCAACACACACTCGATCAACCTCGGAAAAACCAACTCAAAACCCAACGAGGCATTCCCGACAAAGCGATCACAGGATTCAGAAATATTTCAGGGGGCCACCCCAATAAGCTACCATAATAAAAGTCGGCGGCTCGAGACGGACCTGTGGTTTCTGACGACGCATCGTAAACGAATGGGAACCCGAAAGTGTGACTGGGCTTGTCGATATCGCGAAAACGTGGCGCGATCCAAAACAGTACAGGTGCTCCACGCACAATCTTAAATAAAGCAGTAAAGCATGGCATAAGTACAGGATAGTAATAAAACCCCAAACTAGTTTGTGGCCCCAAGAAATAGATATGAATCAAGCTCTGGCTTTGAGGGGTCCATAAGGCCTCCCGGATGTGGATACTACGAATAGTCAAGGAACATGAATCAAGTACTAGGGGTCCTACGGGACACAAGTGAGCATGAAAAACCAAATAGCAGATATTGCCCACCGATGCCTCTTTCATCAGTTATCCCATTACTACTCAGGTTAGGTTGTTTAGGTACCTCGTTATCCATCAGACACTCACATACCCTACACATGCTTTTCTGCGACTTGCATGGCTCAAATAACTTCTGTAGTAATGGCTCATAGGATGGAGGAACAAGCTTCGGTGGGGTTTAAAAGTAAAGGCTATGTAGTACTTGGGATTCAATTTAATGCAATCGGGACTCAATGATGCAAGAATAAGATCGAGGCAATAGGTACTATATGTATGCAAGCATGTGGTAGTGCTTGCCTGGCAGCTCAGTTGAAGCGAGAGACGGATCTGGGTAGTACTCCTGGGATTCCTGATATTTCTCCTGCTCGGCGTCTATTCGAAAGAAGAACCAAACAAACAAGGGCCAACATAAATAGAATGCACAAGCATATAAATAAAATGCGACAAGCAAACAAGCATGCCATGATGAATGATGCACAATTTACATGGCAATAATGTAGCATGGCACGGGTGGGGTGTGGGGTACAAGAATAAAGCATTTTATTAAGTTTTAGTCATGTTTTGCTCCCATATAACTTGCTGTCCACTTAATATTTATATTATGCATGCTGCAATTCAGAACAAGGAATGCATAGTTAGAACAGGCTCGTCGCGTTGATTGATTTAGACATATTATTTGTCAGATTTGGAGTTATAGAATTAAAGTTATTAATTAATTAAGAAAAGGCATTTTTATTGCAATTAAATAATTTCGAAATTTTAAATTAGACAAACATTATTTTGAATGGCATATTTGAAATCCTCACATTTCTCTGATTCAAAAACATATATCATTTGTATTATTTGGATTTATTAATAAAAAGTTATCAATTTCTGATTATTAAAAAGATATATGCTTTTTCTGGGATTTTTTTTATTTGGAAAAAGGCTCACAGAAACTTTTTGTACTCAGGTGTAACTACCTCGATGAATTACGCTCTAAGTTGCATGCCTGGATGAGCGAAAGTGGTTAAAATAGTACGGTGGGGCCCAGGGGCCACTCACAGGTAGACCTTTCGGCCGTCCTAACCACTTCCAGAACATCGGGACAAGAACGAGCGGCGTAATCAGCAGGCGAAGGGATCAATTACATACACAAGTGAGTATGTATGCAACCCACCATACAACAGTTCTCAGAGCCATACCATCTAAAAGAAAGGAAATATTGCAACGCCATACGGCAAGATCCAAATATCCTAGATAGAGATAATAGTTTAGGATAGCTCCTCATATATCAAACATCAGAGTATCAGGCGGAAGCGGGAACAAGATCCGAGTATGGACAAGAAGCAAATCGGCATAAGATGCCATATAAATAAACACATAGTTTAGGATGGCATGTGGATCAGAAATCCCACATACATGCACAAGAGAAGAGTGTAGGATTTAAAAGGTGGGTTTGAGTTAAATCCAAACAAAACAAGAGAGGCCAAAAGAGAGAAAAGACATGAGAGGGAAACATGTGTGCATGGCCCATGCATGATGAGTAAATGCCATATTTATCATTGTGAAAACAATTGTGATGACCATGGCATTTGTCAACACATGCACCCCAAAATATGGAATTAAGGCCAAGCAAAAGAAAAGAGTGGGGTCCCAAGTAGAATGGATGGAAAATGCCCATATTTGAATATAATGTGGGCATGCTAGTGTGTATGTTCCACTAGGTAAGTATATAGCCACAATTATATTCATACATGATCAAATACTCCAAACCAAACCATATGGAAGCTAGACAAGGAAAAATACTCCCATAACTTGCAAGGGTGGCCATGTGGCTCTCCACATATCAACAATGTGAAAACAACATGAGGCATATATGGGAGCATGTGGAATTAGAAGTAGATCCATCCCAACCCACATGAGCTAGAGATAAACCCAAATAAAATGCAAAGCTCACATAGTAGGGTGGTGTAATAATGGGGTGTTGACAAGAAGGTGGTGGAGTTAATAAAAGATGTGCCCACAACTCAACTTGGGCACCAAGCATTTATCAAGAATCAAATACAGTTTATTAAGAACCAAATACAATTATTAATGCATATGGGATAAGAACCAAATGAAAAGGGTTTTATATGATGCTCAAATGCAAGGTGGCATGATGACATGAGCATGATATAATTATGATGCAACAATTATATGTAGGAAGTAGCATTTTATTATTAGACCATGTAGCATTACAGATGTTAGACAGATGGGATGCTACATCTCTCCCCCACTAAACAGGAATCTCGCCCCGAGATTCTAGGAAGAAGAAGAAGACACGAAGAGGGTAGGATACTTGGCAAGGAGCTCATCCTCGCGTTTGCAAGTGGCTTCATCAACGGAATGGTGCGACCACTGCACCTTGCAGAACTTGATGGACTTGTTGCGAGTCCTTCTTTCTGCGACTTCTAGGCTTTTTGTGGGGTGTTCTTGATAAGACAGGTCTTCTTGGAGATTGATGAGCTCATGGTCCACGGTCTTGCCGGGATCCTTGAAACACTTCTTGAGTTGAGAAATATGGAAAACATCATGGACCTTGAGTTTTTCAGGAAGCTCAAGAGCATAAGCGACTTCTCCTCTTCTTCCACGAACTTTGAAAGGACCGATGCTTCTAGGAGCCAGCTTTCCTTTGGTACCAAACCGGTGCGTGCCTCTCATGGGAGTGACACGAAGATAAACGAGATCACCAGGGACATACTCCATATCCGTGTGCTTTCTGTCATAGTTGATCTTCTGGCGACTTTGAGCAACCTTCAGGTTTTCAAGAATGATGTGAACCTTCTCCTCCGCTTGAGTTACGATGTCGGGGCTAAACAATGTCCTTTCACCTGCGCCCGACCAACCAATCAGAGTTCTGCATTTGTGTCCATAGAGAACCTCAAATGGTGCCATCTTTAGACTTTTCTAGAAGCTGTTGTTGTAAGAGAATCAGCATAAGGAAGGCATTCTTCCCACTTCATGCCGAAAGAGATAACGCAAGCACGGAGCATATCTTCTAGAATCTGATTGATCCTTTCAACTTGTCCTTGCGACTGAGGATGGTAAGCTGTGCTGAAGTTCAACTTTGTTCCCAAAGCATTTTGGAAACTTCCCCAGAACTTGGAAGTGAAGATGCTTCCACGGTCTGAACTGATCTCAAGAGGAACCCCATACAGAGAGACAGTTCTGTTGATACAGAGCTCAGCCAACTGAATTGCAGAAATTGTTTCCTTGACAGGAAAGAAGTGAGCCACTTTAGAAAGCATGTCGATGACAACAAAGATTGCATTGTTGCCCTTCTGCGACCTTGGAAAACCAGTTATGAAGTCCATCTCAACTTTCTCCCATTTCCATTCCGGAGGCTTCAATGGCTGTAGAAGACCGGAAGGTTTCTAATGGACAGCTTTAACTCTATGATAGACATCACACTCCGAGACATACTTGGCACAATATCGTTTCAACCCAGGCCACCAATATTGTGTTTTCAGATCCATGTACATCTTAGTGCTGCCAGGATGTATAGAAAGAACAGAATCATGCGCCTCCTTGAGAACCTGCTCTCTTAAACCCTAGTAGTTCGGAACAAACATCCGGTGTTCAAAGAAAAGAGCGCCTTGGTCGTCGACGTGGAAGGACTCGTACTTCGGAAGCTGAATGTTGGAGATGATCTTTTTAGTGTAAGGATCACCAAGTTGAATGGAGCGAACTTTTTCTTCCAAGAGAGGGGTTGCCAGAAGGTTCAGAAGATACCCTTGATCCACAATTTCAAGGTTGAGCTAACGGAATTCCTCGCACAAGAGAGGCTGTTGTTCTTCCACCATGAGGTTGTTGACATAAGCTTTTCGGCTGAGAGCATCGGCCATCACATTAGCTTTGCCCGGAGTGTAGTTGATGGTCAGATCAAAATCATTAATTGCTTCAATCCACCTCCTCTGACGAAGGTTGAGGTCAGGTTGTGTGAAGATATACTTCAGACTCTTGTGATCAGAAAAGATTTCACAGCGGTTGCCAAGCAAGTAGTGCCTCCATATTTTCAAAGCGAAGACAACTGCTGCGAGTTTAAGGTCATGAGTTGTATAGTTGAGCTCATGCGTCTTCAACTGTCGAGAGGCATAATCAACAACTTGTTTTTCTTGCATAAGGACCGCACCCAATCCTTACAAGGAGGCGTCACAGAATATCTGGAAAGGCTTTGATGTATCTGGAGGAATCAAGACTGGTGTGGAAGTGAGCTTATGTTTGAGGGTTTCAAAGCTTGCTTGACATGCAGGAGACCAAAGGTATTTATTGCCTTTCTTGAGGAGATCGGTAAGAGGATTCGCAATCTTCGAGAAATTCTGAACGAAGCGACGGCAGTAACTAGCCAAACCAAGGAAACTCCGGACTTCTTTGACATTTATGGGTGGAAGCCAGTCAACAATTGTCCGAACAGTTTCTGGGTTGATGGCAATGCCCTTGGCAGAGATGACGTGACCAAGGTAGGTGACTTCAGGCAGCCAGAACTCACACTTGGAGAACTTTGCATACAGGCGGTTCTCACGAAGCTTGTTTATGACACACCAAAGGTGTTCTTCATGTTCTTCCTTTGACTTAGAATAGACTAGAATGTCATCCAGATAGACCACAACGAACTTATCAAGATACTCCATGAAAACCGAGTTCATAAGCCTCGAGAAGGTGGCAGGTGCGTTGGTGAGACCGAAAGACATGACCGTGTACTCGTACAGGCCATAGCGGGTGGTGAAAGCTGTTTTGGGGACATCTTCCTTGCGAATCTTGATTTGATGGTATCCACTTCTCAAGTCAAGCTTAGAGAATACCATAGCTCCAGCTAGCTGATCGAATAGATCATTAATCTGCGGACGGGGATATTTATTCTTGATGGTTTTAGCATTGAGAGCCCGATAGTCAACACAAAGTCTATCAGTCTTGTCTCGCTTCTTCACAAAGATGGTTGGGCTACCCCAAGAAGAAGTACTGTGCTGAATGAAACCCAACTTCTCTTGTTCATCAAGCTGACGTTTGAGTTCAGCCAATTCAGCAGGACCCATTTTATAAGGCCGCTTGGAGATAGGAGAGCTTCCAGGTTCAAGCTCAATCACAAACTCGACCTCTCGGTCAGGAGGCATACCTGGCAACTCTTTAGGAAAAACATCTGGGAACTCACAGACCACCGGAACACTCTGAATAGCCTCCATAGCATCATTATTCAGAGCCGCCAAAGAGAAAAGCTAAATTGCAGGAGTCAGACTTGGGGAATAGACTATATGGCCTTCAGGAATTTTCAGAGAAACCGAGCGTTCAGCACAATCAATCACAGCTGCATTTGCTGTTAACCAATCCATGCCCAGGATAACATCAATGTCAGAATTGCCCAGAATAATTAAGGCAGCCGGGAATGAAGAACCACCAATCTCAATTTGATTGCCATGGCTGATTTTAGAAGCCCTCATGTTTGATCCAGGAGATTGCACCATGAGGCGAGTTGGTAAAGCATCAGAAGGTAACCCATTACTCTCCGCAAACTTGTATGACACGAATGAATGTGATGCACCAGAATCAAATAAAACTCGTGCAGGAACTGAGTTAACATGAAGCATACCCATCACAACTCCAGGTGCATGCTCAGCTTGAGCGACGTTGACACAGTTGGCACGAGCAACAGTGGACCCTGGCTTGGTGTTGATGTTGAGAGCCCGCGGTGGAGGTGCACGAACCATAGAAGAACTTGCCGCAGGTCTTGGAGGTGGTGGAGGGAGAGCTTTGTTGTTCATGGGACAACTCCAGTGTTGATGCCCAGTGTTCCCACAAGTGTAGCACGCACCAGGTGGACGTGGATCAGCGTAGCCAGGGACTCCGCCAGGCGCTCCAGGGTAGTTGTGGTTGTAGCCCCTAGGAGCCGTGGTGAAGGAGTTTGGTGGCCTTGCTGTGTAGCTTGAAGGTCTTGGTGGAGCCGGGAGCGACGGTGGGGTGTTAGGAACCCACACGCGGCGCTTAGAAGGAGCTGTCATAGCTGAAGAGCTTGCTACGTCACGGCTGTGTTTCTTGGACTCCTCAAACACTTGCCTACTTGCTTCTTCCTGCAGAGCTGTATGTTGGAGTTCCAGAAAAGACCCCGTCCTTGCATGAGTGATTGCATACTTGATAGATGCATTGAGCCCTTGCCTGAACCTCTTTTGCTTCTTCTTGTCATCCGAGATCTCATCGCCACCATACCGAGAAAGGTTCATGAAGTTCCTGATATAGGTATTGACATTGTCATTGCCCTGCTTGAGGTTGAGAAACACTTCCTTCATCCTTTCCATGACAATTTCTGACAGATATTGCTCTTTGAAAGCCCCAGTGAACTGCTCCCAAGTAGGCTGAAAACCAGAGTGGTTTGCCTTCAAGTAATTCTCCCACCACAGAGCTGCATCTCCCTTCAGAAGGTGGGTGGCACATTTTACCCATTCTTGCTCAGGAACATCAGCAGTCATCAGCAACCTTGACATCTCACGCAACCAATCATCAGCATCAAGTGGCTGATCGGACACCTCAAAGTGGTGCGGGTTGAACTTCAGAAAACTCTTGATGTCTCCTCGCTTAGGGGGTGGAGGTAGCAGAACAAACTCATTCCTCCTGAAACTTTCTTCAAATCGCTGCTGGTTCTGCTGCATTGCTCCCAAGGCATTAGCAATACTTGCCAACGCAGCCCCTAGTTCAGGTGGTATGTCCTCCTCAGAACGGCGTGGTGGTGCCATCATGTGATTGATATAAAACTCAAGTCAGTACCATAATGGAGAATAATAATAATCCAAAATAGTACCAAAATGGAATTAACCAAGATTAAAGGATACAAATCACTAGGATGATATTAAAATATCAACAAAGTTCAAAGCACCTAGAAAATATTAAGGATATCGCACACGACTGAACAAGGAGTGTGGTACACAAAGCTATCAAAGAAAAAATTTCCGCAAATTTCGGCATTAAAATACCACTATATGCGCAACCCACTTAACGAATCAAGATTAATAACTCTACTAATTCAATATACAAGAGCGAACGATAAAAGTAGTGGTATGGTCGCGACTCCATCCCACACTCAAATCATTACTCCGCACATGAATAAGTAAAACACATATCCCAACTCCCATTCTTCTTAAGATGAACCTAAAGATTAGCAACTACAGAAAACAAACACCCCTAACAAGATAGCGTCGGGTAACAAAGAGTAAGACAGATCGCGTCGGTATACAACGAATCAGATAGATCGCGTCGGTTTACAAAACCCTGTCGATATGGAATGTACCGACAGTTGATAACCAAAAGACAGATAGCAACAACAAGTTGGATGCAATAGATAGACAAGGAATTACACACACACACACAACCTATGGTACTACGGAACCCAGAACACGTGAATCCTAGTTTGAATTTTAGAAGAGGATTGAAAACGTTACACTTCCTTACCAGAAAAGGGTGGGTGGGTGGGTAAGAAGAAAAATGGAAGCAGTCCTACTCTCACGTTTTGTTTTTCCCTAGTATACATAGCTACCAAAATATTTGCTAGACTGACAACGACCATTTGGCTGAGACCCTGAAGGGCGGGATGGCTCTGATACCAATTGTAACAACCTCGGACCCTACGCTCTAAGTTCAAGCCTGGATGATCCAGAAGTGGTTAAAATAGTACAGCGGGGGCCCAGGGGCCACCCACGTGTAGACCCGTCGGCCGTCCTAACCACTTCCAAGACATCGGGACAAGAGCGAGCGGCGTAGGCAACAGGCGAAGAGATCAAATACATACACAAGTGAGTATGTATGCAAGCTACCTTACAACAGTTCTCAAAGCCATACCATCTAAAATAAATAGAAATATTGCAACGCCATACGGCAAGATCCAAATATCCTAGATAGAGATAATAGTTTAGGATAGCTCCTCATACATCAAACATCAGAGTATCAAGCGGAAGCGGGAACAAGATCCGAGTACGCGCAAGAAGCAAATCGGCATAAGATGCCACATAAATAAACACATTCCCACCCACAGACCTCACGGATCCCCATCCTCGGAATCTCTACACCGAGTGATCGTTGCCAACATCATCCGTCTCCTCCACCCAGTATCCATCTTGCGAATACACCTGTTCATCTGAATCAAATAATTTATCGTGTGAGACCCTAGGGGTACTCAGCAAGTCTTTATGCCTCTAAAGGGGACATGACCTGGGGTGACGCAATTGCAGCAAAAGATAATAACTAACAAGTCTATAGATACTCGCTAACCATCCGCCTAACCAATGATAGACGGATGTCCGTTAATTGGTAACAACAGTTATAACAGTATAATTAACAGATCCATCCTCCTTCTCGCTTACCAACGAGAAAGCGGACGAACAACCCATCAGTTGGCAGTTTTATTAACCATTCCATGAGTATTGCACTATTTACTAGTCAGGTACTTAGTCAAATTAAAAGCGGTACTTCAGTTATACTTGTCTATGATCGAGCTCCAAGTGCGTCCAAGTCATAACCATGGACATGGCTTTCAGAAAGATTTACCCTGCAGGGGTGCACAAATAGCAACACACACTCGATCAACCTCGGAAAAACCAAATCAAAACCCAACGAGGCATTCACGACAAAGCGATCATAGGATTCAGAAATATTTCAGGGGGCCACCCCATTGAGCTACCCGCAACGAAGTGGGACGGCTCCGAGACGGACCCAAGGTTTGTGCCAATGGCTGTAAACGACTAGGAACCCGAAAGTGTGACTGGGCTTGTCGATACCGCGAAAACACTCTGAAATCCTAAACAGTACAGGTGCTCCACGCACAATCTTAAATAAAGCAGTAAAGCATGGCATAAGTACATGATAGTAATAAAGCCCCAAACTACTTTGTGGCCTCACGAAATAGAAATGAATCAAGCTCTGGCTCAGGAGGGTCCATAAGTCCTCCCGGATGTGGATAGTGCGAATAGTCAAGGAACAGGAATCAAGTACTCGGGGTCCTACGGGACGCAAGTGAGCATGAAAACCAAATAGCAGATATTGCTCACCGGCGCCGCTTTCATTAGTTATCCCATTACTACTCAGGTTAAGTTGTTTAGGTACCTCGGTATCCATCAGATACTCACATACCCTACACATGCTTTTCTACGACTCGCATGGCTCAAACAACTCCTGTAGTAATGGCTCATGGGATGGAGGAACAAGCTTCGGTGGGGTTTAAAAGTAAAGGCTATGCAGTACTTGGGATTCAATTTAATGCAATCACGACTCAATGATGCAAGAATAAGATAAAGGAAATAGGTACTATATGTATGCAAGCATGTGGTAGTGCTTGCACTTCGATTGAAGCGAGACGGATCTGGGTAGTACTCCTGGGATTCCTGATATTTCCCCTGCTCGGCGTCTATTCGAAAGAAGAACCAAACAAACAAGGGCCAACATAAATAGAATGCACAAGCATATAAATAAAATGCGACAAGCAAACAAGCATGCCATGATGAATAATGCACAATTTACATGGCAATAATGTAGCATGGCACGGATGGGGTGTGGGGTACAGGAATAAAGCATTTTATTAAGTTTTAGTCATGTTTTGCTCCCATATAACTTGCTGTCCACTTAATATTTATATGATACATGCTGTAATTCAGAACAAGGAATGCATAGTTAGAACGGGCTCGTCGCGCTGATCGATTTAGACATATTATTTGTCAGATTTGGAGTTATAGAATTAAAGTTATTAATTAATTAAGAAAAGGCATTTTTATTGCAATTAAATAATTTCGAAATTTTAAATTAGACAAACATTATTTTGAATGGCATATTTTAAATCCTCAAATTTCTCTGATCCATTTGTATTATTTGGATTTATTAATAAAAAGTTATCAATTTTTGATTATTAAAAACATATATGCTTTTTCTGGGATTGTTTTTATTTGGAAAAAGGCTCACAGAAACTTTTTGTACTCAGGTGGGTCTAGCTCGAGTCACTGACGAGTGGGTCAGGCGCTGAGTCAGCACAGGTGGGGCGACGCGGTATACGCTGGACTTTTCTATCCGAGGGGACATCCAAAGATGGTTGTTTGTGGGGGGGTGGGCGGTGCGCGGCCACGCAGGCGAACCAGCTGAGGCGTGCCACGCACACCGACAGGCACGTTTGTGATGGCGGGACAAAACCCGGGTGTTTTTCTGCAAAAACCACACAGGGGCAGACAGGTGGGACCAGGGGGAGCGCGGGTTGCGCATGCAAAAAGGCAGGGGGGTTTGCAAAACGGCACGCTATTGTGAATCTTCTCTCTGCTTTCTCTGACGAAACTGACATCACGGACCTGACCTAAAACGTCTTGGCGTGGCGCACGCGGCGACCACTGGCTAGCAGGGGTTGATGCGGTAGCGGCTGCGGCTAGGTAACCAACTGAGGCGAGGCGACGGAACGACGATGGCGAGCGCGCTGCACAGTAGGCGCTCGACGATTTGACCGGCGCGTACAGGGAACGGATCGGCAAGAGGAGGTGTCTGGGAGGGTCAGTGGCTCACCGTGGGGAGGTTGGTGGTGGTGGATCGGGCAGGGGCACAGCGGATCGATGACGTTGCAGGCAACCCGATGATCTAGGGTTTGTGTCAGCGTCAAAGATGTGCAGCCAGTACCGGCCGCCTCCTCCTTGCTGCTGTGTACGGGGGCGACGCAGGGGATCTCCTCGTTCTTCCCCAACTCCTCAACGCCCGCCCGCCTCCTAGCTACGTGGGTGGAGAACAGAAGCCGACGGTGGCCGACAGAGACGGAAGAGAGGGGTAGCGGTTGGTGGGGAAAGAGGGGTGGAAGGTCAGAGCCCTGGGTGGATCTGGGAGACGCCTGGCAAGGGAGAGGGGAGATAAGACCGAGGTGTGGTGCACATGGGGTGGCTCGGTGTAAAGGTGGCGATCACCTTTTCTCCTCCTCCTTCTGCTCACGTGGTAGACAGGCTCGGGAGGGGCTGGGGTGGCTGCAGCTGGGCCAGAGGAACGGCACATGGTGGCTTGGGTGGGGCTTCCTGGCAGCGAGAGAGAAGTCAGAGAGGGGAGGGGCTCGGGTAGATGGTGTCGAGCACGGGCTCGGCCTAGGGTTAGGTTAGATGGGGGGTTTGCTCAGCAAGAGGGTGGCCAAGGTGGTGGTTGAGCCGAACCAGGTGGGTGGTGAGGTGAGGGATTAGCCAAGTCTAGGAAGAAGGGGTTAGGGTTAGAGTTTTAGATAGGTGTAGGGAGAGAGAGAGGGCTCAGGCTAGCTAGAAAAAGAGAGAGGGTTTAAGTGAGAGGTTGGAAAGGTACTCAAGTTTGATGGGAAAGGATAGATAGACATTATGGCATGTGGATAAGAAAGCCCACATACATGCACAAGAGAAGAGTGTAGGATTTAAAAGGTGGGTTTGAGTTAAATCCAAACAAAACAAGAGAGGCCAAAAGAGAGAAAAGACATGAGAGGGAAACATGTGTGCATGGCCCATGCATGATGAGTAAATGCCATATTTATCATTGTGAAAACAATTGTGATGACCATGGCATTTGTCAACACATGCACCCCAAAATATGGAATTAAGGCCAAGCAAAAGAAAAGAGTGGGGTCCCAAGTAGAATGGATGGAAAATGCCCATATTTGAATATAATGTGGGCATGCTAGTGTGTATGTTCCACTAGGTAAGTATATAGCCACAATTATATTCATACATGATCAAATACTCCAAACCAAACCATATGGAAGCTAGACAAGGAAAAATACTCCCATAACTTGCAAGGGTGGCCATGTGGCTCTCCACATATCAACAATATGAAAACAACATGAGGCATATATGAAAGCATGTGGAATTAGAAGTAGTTCCATCCCAACCCACATGAGCTAGATATAAACCCAAATAAAATGCAAAGCTCACATAGTAGGGTGGTGGAATAATGGGGTGTTGACAAGAAGGTGGTGGAGTTAATAAAAGATGTGCCCCCAACTCAACTTGGGAACCAAGCATTTATCAAGAATCAAATACAATTTATTAAGAACCAAATACAATTATTAATGCATATGGGATAAGAACCAAATGAAAAGGGTTTTATATGATGCTCAAATGCAAGGTGGCATGATGACATGAGCATGATATAATTATGATGCAACAATTATATGTAGGAAGTAGAATTTTATTATTAGACCATGTAACATTACAGATGTTAGACATATGGGATGCTACACTCGGGAGCTTCAATGTAAAGGCGGCCGATTTGCTCTCTTGTTTGTGCTGCAACCATTTCTCTCAACTCTGAAAAAGGATTCCATGTTGAGTTTTGGTCTTCTGTCTGTTGACCTTGTCCTGCGCGTGACCTTACTGTCCATTCTTCCTCCGCTTTCCTTCTTGTTCTTTGAATCAAGCCCTGCAGTGAGAGATCATCGGGCTTGCTGCCACAGACACTGTCATGGTTTGCTATGTCAGCGCCCCTCTTCCTGAGGTTGCTAGCTGGTCCGTCATGGTTTTCCTTTGGTGTCAGCCTAGCTGATCTTCTTGGCATCTTATTCAAGTTGCACCCCGGATCTTCCTCTTGTTCATCTTCTCCATCTCTTCCATTTCCGTTGTTTGCATCTCTGGTGGCTCCATCTTCTTCATCTTCTTTGTTGTCGCCATCTTCCTCGTCCTCATCGTCACTATCGTCATCACCGTCAGAATCATCATCGTGGTCGCTGCCATCTTCTTCGTAGTTTTCATTGTCAACATCTCCATGAGTCCTTTGCTTCTTTCTTCTCCCCTCAACATAGCTAGACCTTTCTTCACTGTATATGTTCCCAATAGCCTCGACAAATGTCCCGATCCTATTGGATATGTACGTGCATAGCTCGCCCACGCATATAGCAAATTTCCTTTTTCTCTGTATAATCAAAAAAGGAAGAGGGGAAAATTAATAAAACTCCAGCAACCAACTTAGTCTTCTTTAGTAGCCAACTTAATACCCTTTGGCCAGCCAACTGGGATGATTTGAGTAACCAACTTTAAAAAATTAAAACTACACAGCCAAACATTAGGGGAGAGAAAAAAAGAGGGAAATCGTAAACTAGCTAAGTTGATTCTGAATATAAACTAAGTTGCCGGCTGCAGCCAACTTAAGTTGGTTCATCTGATGTCTAAGTTGGTCCAAACTTAGTTATTAGTTGGAAACAGGTTAGTTATCAGGTTAGTTCCTAGGTTAAATTGCCACTATTTTTCTCTACATAATCAAAAAAGGCAGAGAAAAAACAACTTAGTAGTATTAGTAGACGAACTTACGCATGATACTAGACGACTTAGTACTAGTGGTAATCAACTTCATGATAGTGGTTGCACAAAAACTTCACTACCACTATGTACCAGCGTTGGGTACTAGTGCTAGCTGGCTTAGTACCAGCGTTATGTAACTTGGGGGATCAGCATAGGCAGATTATATAGCAAACTTCGCTACCATGTTGATATCTGACTTAGTGCCAATGGTGGACAACTTGGGCGTCGGGATAGGCAGGTTTATAGCAATGGTGTGCAACTTCACCCCATAAAAAAATGGCACTATCAAACTTACTACTAGTTGAACAATGTATGCAACTTAACCCCTAGTTGGACGATGGACAAATGAAAAAGATGCCCCACAAACATATTAAATAGAGAAAAAATGCAACTATGTATGTTCCATCTACAACATACAGCTAAAACAAATAGATGCAACTTAAACTCTAGTGGGTATACAACTTAGCTGACTGCACACATTATACCTCGTTTGAAAAGCTCCGTGGCAGCTTTGCAGACACGAATTCCTCGGTCCTTGTCATACCCACAAAAAGACTGTCTCTTATATTAGCCTCGACAGATTCTTTTAGCTGTATGTTGTTGTGCGGTCCAAAAAAAAAAAGGCGTGTTAGACACCCCATTCTGGAGGGGGATGAAGTAAATCAACACATGGAGATTTTGGTTTTGATAGGCAGAGATACTTACTTTCAACTTCCCAAACTCCCCATCCCCTTTTGCATCCTTCCGCATGACTGCATGTATGAGTTTGTCGTTCCATACTGCAGCCCGTATTGGACATACTTCTTCGGACTCCACAACCTCGTCGACCTCTAGGGAATCAAGATAAAGAATCTGGATTGAAAAAAAGGTCAAAAAAAGGGTTAAAAAGTGATACTACAAGCTGCCAAAAAAAATATGTGTGTTTTAGATTTAGGGGGAAAAATGGGGTGTCTCCGAGCAAATTACCACGAGATGGTGGAGGCAGCAACAGACAGATTTCTTCTTTACTCCCATTTTCTTGACTTCTTTGATTATTTGATCAACGACAAATTGGGCGAAGTTTGTCCGTCGGAACTGGTTGAGGTCGACTAATGATTGGTAACACCTGGGACTGATGCTTGACGCTGTTGTAGGACTCACAAAGCAGCTGATTACGCCAGCAAAATATGCGCGGAGAAACTTCATGTCTGCAGCCCCTCCCATTTCTTTTATCATCGTGCACCAATCGGCCCACTCGGGTGCTGAGCCACTCTCTATATTATACTCTTTATTCATGAACTCAATAGACTCTGTTTCCATTTCATAACTAACAGGGCTTCCCTCGTTCTTGATCCCAAACACTTTGGTGTAGCTGTCTGCATTGACCGGGATGCTCCCCCTTCCTGGTACAACAATCTCGCTCCGTATGGGGTCAAAACATGATAAGACCCACATACTAAGGTCTACAGGCATCTCTTTTGCCTGCACCTTAAGCATGCCTCCCCATCCCCATTCTTCTATCAGATCTTTCTGACCTTGCACTAACAGTTGGTTCAGTTTGAACAACCTGACAGGAGAAGCGCGGTTCCTTCCTATTTGTGACAACAAAAAAAGAGGTCGCATGCTTAATTATTTAGGTTATGCTTCCGGTGATAGCTTTGCGTGAAAAAGAACATAAAATAGAAGAAAAGGATGCACCGTGGTTCGTCGTATGCGGGCAGGCCTTGCTGCTGGCGGCGCATGTTGCGCAGCAGTTGTATCCGCGACAGTTGTGTCCTGCTCAAAAAAGTCGTTTTCAAAAAACACACACAATTGTAAAACACAGGAAAAAAAGCAGAAAGGTATCCTAGAAGAGAACGAGGACGTTTACCTGCTGTCCAGTTTGTGGAGCTGGTAAGCACAGGCGCGCGCGCTTGGCATTCTCTTTCATCATTTTTTGACTTGAACTTGTCTGTTGGAAGAAATATATTCAGGATTAGACAGCTTATTAACAAAAAACTGCGCAGGGGTTAAAAAAAGAACTTATTTATGACGCAGTCATTGCATTGAGACAAAATCAAAAAGTTGTTAAAAAAAGAGAACCTAGAAAAACAGTTTAGCACAATTTACATGCCGGCGGAACCAACTTAATTCCTTTTTAGTACTCAACTTAGGCATATTGATAATACAACTTAATTAACCCGAGTATCCGACTTGTGCATGTTGCTCTATAAAAAAGGGAAAAAGAAAATCACCTAGACTATGTAAAACCTAATTAAGCATGTTGGTAAAACCAACTTAATTCATTTCTATAGCCAAATTAGGCATCTTAACAATTCAACAAATTAACCCAATTAAGCATGTTGCTCCAAAAAATACTAACTAGACTATAGAACACAACTTACATGCCGGTGGGACCAAACTTAATTTATTTCTGTAGCCCACTTAGGGATATACACAAAAAAAACAACTTAAAATTAACCCGAGTAGCTCGACTTGTGCATGTTGCTCCATTAAAAAAAAGAAAAAAAAATCACCTAGACCATGTAAAACCTAATTGAGCATGTTGGTAAAACCAACTTAATTCATTTCTGTAGCCAACTTAGGCATCTTGAAGAAATCAAACAAAATAACCCCAAAGGGTAGTCACCTTATGCATGTTGCTCCCAAAAAAAAGGTAACTATACTATAGAACACAACTTACATGCCCGAAGGGACAAAGCTTAATTCATTTTGGTACTCGACTTAGGTATATACACAATACAATTACCCCCGAGTAAACCAACTTGTGCATGTTGCTCCATAAAAAAAGGAAAGAAAATCATCTAGACTATGTAAAAAACCTAATTAAGGATGTTGGTAAAAACAACTTAATTCATTTCTGTAGCCGACTTAGGCATCTTAAACAAATCAACAAAATTAACCCAATGTAGACACCTTATGCATGTTGCTCCCAAAAAAACCTACCTAGGACTACATAACACAACTTACATGTCGGTGGGACCACACTTAATTCATTTTGGTACTCAACTTAGGCATATACACAAAAATACAACTTAATTAATCCGAGTAGCCAACTTGTACATGTTGCTCCATAAAAAAAGGAAAGCAAATCACCTAGGCTAATAAAACACACGAATTAAAGCATGTTGGTAAAAACCAACTTAATTCATTTCAGTAGCCAGTTTAGACATCTTGAATATGTTAGTTTTCTTGCTCCATAACCAAGTTAGTTATGTTCCTACACTAGTTTTAAATATGCTATACAGTCGGGATAAAACACTAGTTTCCATGCTAGTCGGGATGAAACACTAGTTTCCATGCATGTGTAAGTTAAAAAAATCAGGTGTGTAAGTTAAAAAAATAAGATTCAGGACAACCAAACTTCCCTCTAAAAAACCCTGAAATCTCTTGAAAATCAAATTGAACTAGCCCCCTGCACTAGTTTTCAATCTCCCTATATAGTCAGCATCAACACTTAAGTTCCATGGCGAGTAAAAAAATCCCCATGTCTTGCTAATTCCTACTGCAAACCCGACGCTCATCATCCATGCAAGGAGTGATAAACGTTTCACCGGATTTGCTAAATTCTTTCACACAAAAATGAATCACCCCAGATAAAACCCCTCGGATCGACACTAGTTTCATGCGGGTGAGTATACTTTCACTCGCCTTGCAAAAATTCTCTACATGAAAAGTTTGAAAAATGCTGCCATCTAAAAAAATTCCCCCAGGACTTGCTAATTTCCTACACGAGTTTGAAAAATCATCCATCATCATCGTTCAGATCAAGTGCTGGTTCCCTATGAGACAGGAATCGATGGAGAAAAGATGACATGGGTGGGTACAAAAAAATGGGTTGGGTTTTTGCATGATTACCTCAAGGCAGAAACTCCGGGCTCGATGCGATGTACTCGATGCAGGTGCTCGATGCAGGCGCTCGATGCAGGTGGTCGGCGCGAGGTGCTCGATGCGAGGTTCTCGATGCGAGGACCTTCCGATCCGCCGATGACCTCCACCGATTCCTCCTCCGCCGACGCCTCTACCGACGAGCTCGTCTCTCTCACCGAGCTCGATGCGCGGTGCGAGGTACTCGATGCAGGTACTCGATGCTGGTACTCGATGCAGGTGCTCCGCGCAGGTTCTCGGCGCGAGGTGCTCGATGCGAGGACCTTCCGATCCGCCGACGACCTCCACCGATTCCCCCTCCGCCGACGCCTGTACCGACGAGCTCGTCTCTCTCACCGGGCTCGATGCGCGGTGCTCGGTGCGGGGTACTCGATGCAGGTACTCAATGCGCGGTGCGAGGTGCGACGCCCTTCCGATCCACTGACGAGCTCAACTGACTCCTCCTTCCCGCTGACGCCTCCACCGACGAGCTCGAATCCCTTCGCCGGGCGCCCCACCCACCCCTCTCCGCAGATCTCGCCGAGCCGCGCCTTCCACCGAGCCTCACCGCACACCCCTCTCTTCGCAGATCTTGACGAGCCACTCCTCTCGCCGGAGCCCTCACCGCCCCCTCTCCACCTGCTACCGATGCGGGCGCGGCCTCTCTCCAGATGAAATGGGGAACGACGAAAACGAGGCTGCGACACAACGGCTCCTCCCAGATGGGTTTTCCAGGCTGGTTTCGGTCGCGAGCTGGTTTCGGTCGGCGGGCTTCCAGATTCGTGCGCGATCGACGGTCCACGGACGGGTGCTCGGTCGTGTCGACCAGCATCTGGATGTTTTTTAGCACTTGGGATATATGTATGTATGTACTTCCTCGTTCAGAAATATAAGACATTTTAAATTTATGAAATGAATATATTTAGACGCTTTTTAGCCTAGGTTCACTCTAAACCTCTACGAATCTATAATTAAAATACGTCTAGATACATTCGATTCATAAAGCTAAAACGTTTTATATTTCCAAACGAAGGGAGTATGTATTTGTTGCACTCGTGGACACTCTAGCAGAGGGCCAATTGGTTAGATGAGTAGGAGTTTCGCTCACTAGCCAAGCGAACCGCGTTGGAATCTCTTGTGCCGCAGATGCACTGCTAGCAGCTCCTGCTCTAAGAATATCTCCTGGGTGCTACTGTCCATGGGCCTCTTCTTTTTTCTAGTTCCCTGTATCGCTTGATTGCCGCTCCTTCCCCGACAACGCCGCATTGCTGCTGGGGTGCGGCTCCCTCTAGAAATTTACTGCATCACACTGCTCCCTCTAGAACTTTACTGCTCCGTTAGATAGAAGGAGCCGCACCCCAGCAGCAATGCGGCTCCCTCTAGAACTTTACTTCTATCTAACGGAGCATAACGCTAAATAGACTTTAATATCCATTGACACATAACTGAAGGGTTAGTTCCCGAGACCTCTCATCTCTAGAGTGTTAATGCGACTGAATATCAGACAAGGAGATGTAGAGGATGAGAGATCGTCTCACCCAAATCATTGTTTAGTCTGTAGTTGGTGCGGCTCAAACAGAATGAGAGGGTAGAAGTATATAGTATATCCGTGAGAAGTCAGACTGTTTTCCGAACGATGTATGCACTCATAGGTACCGTAAAAGTTCTCAATGTAGTCATAGGATAAAATGCAAATCCATGATCAATCTCAATGTAGATAATAGGACGAGACGACCAAATCTTGGGATGGAAAATGTTGATTGCAGTAAATGCCCAGAGTTGGGGAGTGTGCGAACTTTGAGCACACCGAACTACACTAACTTGAGGCGACTTGGATGTAGCTAGAACTAGGCCTGCAAGCACAAGCAGCCAGCTCCAACAACCCTTTTTTTTAAAATTAGTTGACCTTGTTTCACGACTCATCGACATTCAACGGCAGTGTCTCATCATCTTTACATCGTGCTGTCATTAACCTACTTTGGAAGACAAGATTTGCAAGAGCTATAAATAAGAGGATGCCGAGAAACACAATTGGCAATCAAAGGAGATCTTATTTATATGGGAACACTGACCAAGCACCCGACTTAGCGCTCATTAAATTTTTTTTTGGGGGATGAAGTTGAACGCCGGTAGTAAAATCACACTGATACTATGTCCAAGCTCATTTGGTTTTTTTAATCGGGATTTCTTGAGTAACTGCTATTTTTTCTTTATCCAATTCCAAGTGTAACAAAAATGATGTACACAAATTTAGTTAACAAACCATTCCTAAATTTAGTGAAAACCATAAGGTATGGAATCATCTACATTTGGCCAAGCACAAAAGATGGAAAAGATGATCTTACGAGAGCTCTTGTTTTAAGGCTAGTAAGCCAGCTATCTATGCACGAGATTGTACTGAAAATTTAGTAGAATATGTAGATTATTACACGTCTTCTGTGGGAAGAGGAACTCAAATGGTATCAATAGTCAAAATACAAATCTAGTCTTGAAGGAGATTCTAATACAAGATACTTCAATAATGTCGCAAATGGCAGACATCAAAAGAGACTTATTAATTCACTTATACAACATGAAGGCACGATCGAGGGTTATGAGGAAGTCAAATCATATATCACAAATTACCTCAAAGATTTGTTTGGATTCCTAGAAAAAGGTGACCTCTATGGATGAGCCCCAAACATATGACATCACTCAGGTTTCGGATGAGAAAAACACCTTCTAACTACACCTTACACTAAGTAAGAAGTGAGCAAACCAGTTTTCCAAATGGATTACAATAAGGCCCTAGGTCTGGATGGATTTCCAACTGAGTTATACTAGAATTGTTGAGATACCATTAAATGGTCCTTCTAGATTTGTTCGGCTTTCTCCATGCTAAAAAAATGGATTTGTTGTGCCTAAATTTTGGTAGATAATTTTGTTGCCTAAGGTTGAAGAAGAAGATTAGATCCAACAATGCTAGCCTATTTATCTTCTTAATGTTTGCGACAATTTCTTTATGAAAACAACATGAATTAGATTGAACTTAGTGGCTGATCATGTTGGTCTCCAACAAAAACTACATTTATGCAAGGAAGAAACATCCTATACGGGGCAATAATCCTACATGAAACAGTTCATGAACTGCATCCGAAAAAATTGAATTGGTAATATTAAAGATTGGATTTGAAAAATCTTATGACAAGACTAACTTGTCTTTTTTTTCAACGAACTCACATAATAAAAGGTTTCTCAGAGGAGTTGCACTTTTTGATCCATAATTTTTTGTTTGGAGGTAGTGTGGCCATCAAAGTCAATGAGCATGTTGGCTAATAGTTTCTAAAAAAGACTAAGACAAGGTGACCCATTATCACCTATGCTCTTCAGTACAATGGCCTATATTTTAGATGTCATGACTGAGTGCACAAAAATGATGGTCAAATTGAGGAGTGGTTCCACATATTGTAGCTGGTGGAATTTCTATCATTCAATATGAGGATGGTACGATTCTATTTATAAAACATGATATCGAACAAATAAGAAATATAAAATTAATTTTATCAGCTTTCGAGTAACTTTGGGGTCTCAAAATAAACTTTCATAAGAGTGAATTATTTTTTTAGCGTGGCCCAAGAGGAGGCTGCTATGTATGCCATATTATTTGGTTGTGTGTAAGGCTATTTTTCTATCAGCTACTTAGGTATTCCAATATATTATCGAGACTCACAAATGTTGAATGAAAACAAGTCAAGGAAGGACTGCAAAAGAGACTAAATAGTTGGAAAGGAAAATTACTATCTTGTGGCAAAAGAGATTAAATAGTTATCATTAATTTGGTACTAAGTAATATGGTATTGTATCTAATTTCTTTCTTCCCATTACCTAGAGGAGTTGTGTATGGATTGGATTATTTCTGATAAAGATTCTTTTGGCAACGAGATAGTGTAAAATGAAATTTTTACTTGTTAAATGGAGTGTGGTTTACCGGCCAAAAGACCAATGAGGGCTAGGTATTCATGACTTTGAGGTTAAGAATACAACTTTCCTAAGTAAATGGCTTTACAATCTTCTTAGAGAAAATGGGATATGGCCAATCTAGTTAAAAATATAATATGTCGGCTTAAATGCAATGTCCCATGTATAGTGGAAACTCGACAACTCGATTTTTTGTGCTATTCTGATGGCGTCGAATAAATACTTCTTTCGCTTTGTATCGTTTATGATTGGGGGTGAATCAGAAATTAGATTCTGGGAGGATAAATGGCTAGAAAACGCTCTGGGAACAATATCTAGCTATACCATCGCTACATATTGGAGTCATTTTCATCAAATGTGATGTTCAGAAGAGATTTAGTTGGCCCTAGGCTTGCATCATGGAATGTTTTGCTCGAGCGATTATCAATAGTCCAATTATCGCAAGGAGCTGACGAATTTTAGTGGAATCCAAGTGAAAGTGGTAAATTCTTAGCGCACTCCATGTATAGAGCATTGATCCAACTAGAGGTACCAACTGATAATAAAATAATGGAAAGTGGAGATACCTCTAAAAACAAAAACAAAATGCCTGATATTTGTAGAGGGATAATCCTCCGTCTTCACTAAAGATAACCTTGTAAAAACGCAATTGGAAAATACAAAGTGCGTATTTTATCATCATGATGAGACAATCAAATATTTATTCTTAAAGTGCAAATGTGTTCGTTCTATATGTTCACTCGTCCAAGTAACTTCTAACTTGCATACACCATATAGTGTCGCTAAGGTATTTGGCAACTAGTTATTACATGGTATTGATCACGAGTTCAATTTTTATTAGGGTGGAAGCGCTTGCCGCTATTTGACCGCTTTGGCTGTGTAGAAATGACAAGATTTCTAATAATAATAATTTTCTCCCATGCATGTTATCTATTAGTGCATCACTATGCTACATTTATGATCGGTTGTACAACATGTGGAGAATCCATACCTGTTTACGGAGCTGTCTACTTGGTTGGAGGACACGGCGAGCCGGCGAGGGACATTGTTATCCAACATTGATTACAACGTGATATAAAAATTGGTACTCCATCATCATGATCTGTTTCACTTTTTACTGTTTTGTATGAACTTGTTATGGCAGTGTGCATCTTATTTATACAGAGGACGGGTGTAATTTGATGGCACCCAAGTTTTTTAACTGAAACTTCGAATGAATGAGTTTAGTTTTGGTCTAGCCAAAACATAACGAATAGGAAAATAGAGTTCTTGAGAGCACCATATGCGCAGTGGAGAGGTGGCCGGTTGGGATTACCAAATAGATTTGGCATTTTGATTTCCAATGGTGGTAGCTAGTGTACACAATTTGTGTACTGTCAATACATATTTTTTGCCTAAAGGGTACTGTACTACGGCTCATCATGTCGCACACATAGCAAACAATCCTTGATCTTTGCTTTGTTCTTTTTTTCGAAAATTCCACCAATCTATTAATCATCATCAACACCGGTATAAAGAGGGCTAAAAGTAATAAAAATTACGAATAGTTCCATGAAGCATCCTATCGACGACTACAAACACTAGCGCGAGCCGAAGTCACGCCCTCGTTCTCGTCCCACCATCACCACAACCGAGCAAAACTTATTATGAGCTTGTTACATTAGTCAGATGGAAATTTATCGTGCTAAGCCCCCCCAAAGACCAAATCACCTGTGTCTAGGAAGCGGTCACATTCCGAGATATTATTCTTTGCACTTAGGGGCAATCTAGCGGACGTGTCAGGTGGTTAGCTGAGAAGGAGTTTCGCTCACTAGCCCAGCTACGCGCGTTCGAATCTAGCACCTCCTATAAGAACATGTCCTAGGTGCAACTGTCTATGGATCTCTTCTTTTTTCTAGTTCCCTATCTCGCCTTCATGCCGCTCCATTCCCCTACGAAGTCGCATTACTGCTGGGGTGCGGCTCCCTCTAGAACTTGACTGCCTCACAGAGCTTTTATTTGAGCGAGTCTAGCGCTAAATAGACTTTAATATTCATTGACACAAAAGTGAAGAGTTAGTTCCCGAGACCTCTCATCTCTTTTTTTTTTGCGGAAAAAGATCCGGATCTATTTCATTAATTCATAAGAAGTACAAAGTATCCTAAACATAATAAAAATTACATCGAGGTCTTTGGACCACCTAACGACCACTACTGGCGCCAGAGCGAGCCGCCGACGCGTCGCCGCTCCATTACCAGAGCCGGCATGCCATTGTTGATGACAGTCGGAAGTCTTCGTGCATGTGCCCCTAAGGACCAGCGCCCCAGAGATGAAGTTGTCGCCATTAAACCCTTGAATTGATCCGAAACTTGTAACACCAAACCTAAAACACACGTAGACTAGACGAGATCCAGAACACACGTAGACTGAACGAGATCCACCACTCCATGGAAGCGGCGACCAGACGAATCCCCACCCTCCTCAACGCCAGCAGCAGGATCGTCGCCGACGAGGTGGAAGAGGAGGCGGGTATACCTTATTCTTGTCCCGCACAACGCCGCCATAGCCACCATAGCGACGATGTCGGATGACCAAACTCTAACTTTAGGGACCCTTCTACACCGCCGAGCGCAGGTCCGAGGTCCCCACCTTCTCCCGCCGCCGGAGCGGCAAGCAGAGGAGGCGGGGACCCGTCGATGCTCTGTCGCAGACGGCGAGGACGAAGTAGATCGTGGCGGCTGCTAGGGTTTTTACCCTAGCCGCCGCCTCTTTTTCTCACCGGAGGAGAGAGCGTGTGGGACTCTTCTGTTTCTTGGTACTCGTATCAGTAGAGACCTCTCATCTCTAGAGTGTAATGTGACTGAATATCAGACAAGGAGATATAGACGATGAGAGATCGTCTCACTCAAATTTATCTACTCTGTAGTTGGAGCGGATCAAACAGAATGAGAGGATAGTAGTACTCCCTCCGTCCCAAAATAAGTGACGTGAGTTTGTCTAGATTCATATGTATCTATACACTAAAACATGTCTAGATACATCCAAATCTAGACAAAGACAGATTACTTATTTTGGGACGGAGGGAGTAGTATATATCCATGAAAAGAGAGACTATTTTTTTGAAGATGTGGTGGGTGTAAGTGTAATTCTTATCTCATATCAATGGAAGCTGCGCACCAACTAATAGTGCCTCAAAGTCTGTGGGTCGGGTCAAAAGATATAGGGATTTCTATTTTCATGCCCCTGGTTCGTTAGTTGTACTCAGTTTTTCCCAACCGTTTAGTTTTTCCTCACTTTTCCCCTTCCATCATTCCGAAACCCTCATATGCGCTCGGACGGGTGGATGCCGTCAGGTCAAAGGCTTGACCGTTACATGCTGACAGGTGGGGCCGCATTGAGCGGGTCCAGCATTGAACGTTACGTTACGTTACGTTACGTCGCCTCGACCGTTACATGCTGACAGGTGGGGCCAGGATACACGGCGGACCAGCCATCCGTCTCTCGCTGACTTATGGGCCCCTTTTTCATGATTGTGTGGTCGGTGCAGCCAATGACAAATGGGGCCATTAGGTCGGCTGTCGAAGCCAATGAATGATGGGGCCGCTATGTGGAGCCGTTCTGTGGGGCCGTCGTAGCCAATGACCGGTGGGGCCGTCATGTGGGTCTGGAGGGGGTATTTGCAAATTTGCCACGTTTTACTTTGCAATTTGCATACTTACCATTTTGTGTGTCACTGACATGTGGTGGTCATGTGGCAAATATGCAAATTTTAAAGAAAAAGTTTGGCAGATATGCAAAATTGGCAAATATGAAATAATTCACAGGTGGAGTCGTGTATGACACGTCAGATCTCTCTGTCTCTCTCATCCGCTCCCAGCCCCCAGCCCCGAGCAGCTCCTATCCCACTAGCGGACAGAGCAGCCATCGTCGGCGCGTCGCCGGATCTGTCCTACGGCGGTATCAAACGGACTGCCACGCTGCACCTCAACCACGGCTCCGACACTTGTTTCGTCCGTGCGCATTGTACGTTGGGGCAGTACCGACCGCAGACAGGTCCGTCGCCCACGACGACCGGGATTTGGTTCCGCCGCCATAACTCGATGAACACTCACAACAATTGCTAGTAGTGCTTAGTAAGACCTTCGCTCCTTCTCCGCCCACCCTAATCGATTCGGTTCCCGTAATTTCCTCGATATTGGAGGTGCAAATTAGTCATCAATGTTTGGTCGTAGCGGATACACCGGCGAGGGTGGGGAATCGATCATGTCGTGGACACATTCTCCTTATCCTACCACGTCGGAAGTGCATGTAGCTCCTTCTCTTTATACTATCGTTGAATTTGAAGTGCTGATATGGCCTGTCGACTGATTCCAATTTAGTTTGTTTTGGGATTGTTACAGTGTGCTATGCAGGCTGATGATCCATGGTACATTGCATACCAAGATGAATCAGCTCAGTGGTCTAGCCATAGGATGGATTTGGAGGAGATGGTTGCCAAGTTAGGTGATGAATTGGCTCGTAAAAATCTGTTGATATTCGAGCTGAAGCGTACTGTAGAGGAAGAATTCAAAGATTATTCGCAAAGAGAAGTTGACACCTGAGTTTGATCTTGCCGTACCCGATCAAGTCGTATAAAATCTAAAGCATGAAACTTCAAGTGAGCCGGGGAGGGGAGGGGGGTAGTTATCATCCTAGCAGTTACAGTATGCGGTTTGTGGAAAAGGGTGCCACATGTATTGATTAGTTGAATATATATCTAATTTAGAGAGTAGGATTGTTATTCAATATATGGTTGTGAGTTCATGCTAATTTAGTCATTTTGTGGTCCCAAAGTTGTTGAGGGAATGCAGTACGGTATCCAAGTTGCTTGCCATTGGATCTAGCGGTCCCAAAGTGGTCGATAGAATGCATTGCGATACCTGAGTTGCTTGCCATTGGATCTAGCGGTCCCAAAGTAGTCGAGAGAATGCATTGCGGTACCCGAGTTGCTTGTCATTGGATCTAGCGGCCCATAGTTGGCGTGCCAAATGCCTAGAGGGTCAAGTTGGGGGCTATCAGTTTTGACGGTTCTGTCGCTACCATCATGGCTGCCATGTAGATATAATCGAATCTAGACAAATCTAAATCAACTAATTTGGGTTGGAAGGAGTAGTACTTATGAATCAGCTTTAGAGCATATCCACCATCCTCACTGCTCAAATACATATCAATTTTGATTTCAATCAAACATATTTCAATCAAACTTATACAAGCCCATCGAAAATTGTCAAAGCAAGTACTACTACTTATGAATCAGCTTTAAAGCATATCCACCAGTCTCACGGCTCAAATACATGTCAAATTTATTCAAATCATACATATAATTTAAGTCACGGAATTTTGGTTCAAATTGTGCTTAAATTTGTCCCAATTTCAAGTGGATGGTGAGCTAGCCGCCCTCCCCGCCGTATGTGTATCCCAAGAAGTACGGGCAAAGTGCTCACACCCGGCCTTCACCGTCGACGTGCCAACCGCGGCCGCGGCATGCCTCCCACAGCTTCGGTTCACGAGGGCTTGATCTGCACCGTCACAGTGATGTTGCGGATGATGGCTTCAATCGTCTTCGCATCGATGACCACTATCGGCACCACGATCTTAGATGTGAATGGATGATGTCTTCCATCGGTGTCTTTCATCGATGGCCACTGTTGGCACCACCTCCATCACACTGATGTTGCAGATGATGGCTTCTATCGGTGTCTTTCAGACGGTTAGATCCTCACCGCCGCACGCCGTTCTAGCAGCCGCGCTTAGATCCGTGCCGCCGCAAGCCATTCCGACCCCCATGCACTTAGATCCGCGCCGCTGCAAGCCGTACATCGATAGGAGGGGAGGAAGATGCGGATGATATACGTGCGACGGGGAAAGGGATGGAGAGACCTCCAACCTGTCAGATCATGATGTATCCAACGGTAGTTGTCCAAGATCCGTGTGACATACATCTCGACCAATCAGAGCGCGGCCAAACTGAGCGCTAGTTGATGTAGCTGGTATACATGTGATAGGGAAATGGAGGGAGAGACATCCAGCCTATCGGGCTCTCCGCGCCGTACAAGGTTAGGTGCGCCCATCGGGAGAGACCTCCAGCCTGTCAGATCATGATGTATCCAACGGTGGTTGGCCATGATCCGTGTGACATACATCTCGACCAATCAGAGCGCTAGGCAGAGTGAGACATGAGAGAGGGGAAATGTGAGGAAAACTTTAGCGGGAGGGGAAAAGTGAGGAAAACTTTAGCGGGAGGGGAAAACTGAGGAAATCTTTAGCGGGATGGGAAACTGAGTAGAGCTAAGGAAAACAAGGCGCTCAGATAAAAAAATGACTAAAGGAAATTCAAGCTTTTGGTATAACAAATGGAAAATGTGTTAGTTGAACAAAATAATCCATCTTGGCCGACATTATATTGTTTGCAACTGAAAGATACACAAGTGTGATAAATTTGGCCTCATTTAGACAAAGTATGTTTTGGGATGGGTTATCTTGGAGGCTGACTGAGTAGAAAGCCATGCATCTTCATAGCTAGTATCTCATTCCAAGAAGTGGTTTAGGGGAGAAGTCCATTTATATTTATTTCCTTTTCTTTTATTATTCATGCTAGGTTTTAGTTAACATAACAAGACTTCATGTGAAGGTTGCACTATGTTTTGACTTCTTTTTTGAATTAAACTAACCCTAAAACCATTTATTTGAATTTAATCACTTAGAAAAAGAAAAATGTGGCTGACTACAAGTAAATCCAAAATTTCTAATTCCATATGGTAAATCAATCCAGGATATACAAGTGTGCCAAACTTTGAATCAATTAGTCAACGTTTGCTATGGTTTAAGCCATGAACTAGCTAAACCCGATGTGTTAACCACATGTCGAGGGCAAAACTGAGCAGTGATAAGCAACTAGGTGCAATGACACACACGTTATGGGGTTATCCAACATACAACTTGGAAGCGTCACAAACATTAACAATAGTTCAAATTTAATACAAACACTGATAGTAGTTCAAATTCATCATACAAATTCAAATTAATAATTCAAATTCATTTTTTTCTTGCTCCTAGTGTTTTTCGCTGGAATATTCTCGAAATTCACCACTTTGCTCCGTGTGATCCTGGCTGTAATATTCTCGGAGTCCACCATCAACTTCTTCCGTTTGTTCCCTTTGTTCTTTTTCTCTACATCAAATGAATCAAGTGCTTCAGTCTGTTGTACAATTGGTTCAACCACGTTTCGATTCATTGGTTCATACGGTTCAAAATGCATTGGCATCATTTCTTCAATATCCTCTTGTGTAATTCCTTTATGTTTGAACTCTGCTTCCAATGAATAAATTGCTTCAATCTCCGATGCATTTGGTGCAATCTTCCCTGCATTTGGTTCAATCTCCCCTGCATCTGGTTCAACCTCCCCTGCATTTGGTTCAATCTCCCCTGCATTTGGTTCAATCTTCTCTCGATCTGTTGGTTCAATCTGCAATGTATCCATCGCTTCATTCTCCTCTCGTTCAGATACTTCATTCTCATCTGCATTTGCTGCTCTCGCCTGATCATCCATTCCATAAGCTGGGTCTACTTCATTTTTACAAAGCCTAGCAATGTGCCCTAGGATCCCACAACATTTGCACTTACGTCGTCGAGGTGGTGCACCACCCTCTGCACTAGCTCTCATCCTATTCTTCCTTGGCCTACCTGCTGGTCTAGTAAAAACTGGAGGGTATAGCTTGAAGCCTGAATTCACTTCCATCCATTGGTCTTTTCCCAACAAGGCTGGAACATTCTAAGCATATGCTGCCCTAAATTTGGCAAGGGAGAAATATTCCGACACGTGCTGATCAACTTCACCCTCTTCACCTCCTAGAACACCCATGAAAAAATGCATGTATGCAGGGTTTCCCACGGAGCTTCCATTGCCTGCAATGGCATGTCCAGTCAGCCAAAATCACTGGATACCTCCATTGCCTATCTTTACTGTGAGTGTACGTTACCTCAGCCTCCATTCCTTTTCTAATGCATTTCATCTTCAATTGTTTTGCCCTGGCATGCAATGCCTTAATCAAAGATGGGAGGATGAGATGGCCAACATATACTATTGATGCAATTCTTTGACGCAAATCGATCTTTATCATGATCATCTGCCTAATCTTATCAAATATTTGCCACATCATAAGCCCTTTCAATGACTTGACCTTTGCATTGAATCTCTCTACAAGATTACTTATTGATACGTCCATTTTGCATCACTATTCTAAGTCATAATTCACTGTTATTCATTGATATATTTCGTATTGAGAGGTGATACTTATGTTATTTCATCTGTTTTTGCATGGTTGATGACTTTTGGAGCATGGACCGCTGCAGTCAGGATTCTGACGGAAAAGCTACTGTTTGGAGGCAAAATTCGCGAAGATCAGAAAATCCGGGAAAATATATGGAAAATCCTATTTTTCCAGAAGACGAAGGAAGCCAGAATGGGGAATGGAGATGGGCCACAGGGTCCCACACCACCCCCTGGCGCGGGCTACCCTGGGCCGCGCCACCAGGTGGTGTGGCCACCCTGATCCACCCCTGGCACTCCCCTCTGGCGTATATTATCCTCCCGAAACCCTAAGACTCGGGGAGCGACCACAGAAATATTCTGTCGCCTCTGCGGGGCGGAAAACACCGAGAGAGAAAGATCTCTCTGGCAGACAGATTTCTGCCGGGGGGAATTCCTTCCCGGAGAGGGAAGATCGTCGCCATCAACACCACCATCAAGCTGGACTTCATCGGGATTATCATAATCATCACCACCATCATCACCATCTCCATATTGATGTAACAATTGAGTTGAATCTTGCATAGTTCATAGGGGAAACTTTCCCGATGTTGATTACTCTTTGTAGTTGATGCTATTGAGTGAACCATTGAATTATTGTTTATGTTTAGATTGTTATACATCATTATTCCATCTCTGATCATGATCCATATGATGTCTTGTGAGTAGTTCGTTTTGTTCTTGAGGACATGGGACAAGTCATGTTGTTAGTAGTGGAGTTGTGTTGAGAAAGATTCAATAGATTGTTATTTAAGTTGTGGTGTACTTCTTCTAGTGGTGTCTTGTGAACGTCGACTACATGACACTTCACCTATATGGGCCTAGGGGAATGCATTGTGTATTTGTCTACTAATCGTAGGGTTGCCGGAGTGACAGAAACCTGAACCCCCGTTAGGAAACCATTGCACAAGGGACGTAAGGGTCTTAGAGTTTAAAGTTGTGGTTAGGTTTCTACCTTAATTAATTTCTTGTACTTACGGATGTTTGCAAGGGGTATAATCACAAGTATGTATTAGTCCTAGGAAGGTGGGTACATTAGCACAGGTTCACCCACACAACACTTAGCAAGCTAAAGAAGATTAATCAACTATATGAAGCGAAAACACTTGACAGTCTTCCCATGTGTCCTCGAGAACGTTTGGTCATCTTAAGGAATACATCCGGCTTGTCCTTTGCTGCATAAAGGATTGGGCCACTTGCTGCATTTATTTCTACTGTCTTTTATTTACTCATACTTTGTTTACTTGCCTTATCAAAAACCCCTAAAAATGCGTTTGCTAAGTATTTGCAGAGAATTCCTGATCCATACCACTAGACAGCACCTTCTGCTCCTCGTTGGGTTTGACACTCTTACTTATCAAAAATACTGCGATACACCCCTATACTTGTGGGTCATCAAGACTATTTTCTGGCACCGTTGCCGGGGAGTGAGGCGCTATTGGAGAGTGGAACTGGTAAAGGAAACTTCTACTGTGAGTATTGTTTACTTCTGTTAGTTGCTTTATTTTCGTTATGGATAATTCGCTGAGTTTCTTATTTGGTAATGCTACTACCACTGCTAAGGTAGTAGATAAGCCACCACCTGCTGAGAATGATGTTTTTAAAATACCTACAAGAATTATTGATCGTGTTATGGACAACTACTATGTTGGGCATGGAACTGTCCATCCCGGTGATCATTTGCTTTTTATACACGAATTATGCGGGTTGTTCAAGTGTGCAGGTATTACTACAGATCAAGTTAAGAAGAAGTTATTCTCATTATCACTGAAAGGAAGAGCTGAGGAGTGGTATAAGCTGCTGAAGAATGGTCAGGCTCTGGAATGGGAGGAAATAGTGCCTCTCTTTTATTCAAAGTTTTATCCTCCTAGTGAGATTCATAAAGATCAGAATCAAATATACAACTTTTGGCCTCTTGATGGAGAGAGTACAGCCCAAGCTTTGGGGAGATTGAAGTTACTAATGCTCAAATGTCCCATTCATGAGCTCCCCAACAATATTATTATTAATAACTTTTATGCAAGGCTTCCTCTACATGAAAAGGATTTACTGGATGCTTCTTGTGCTGGATCATTCACTCGCATGGAAGAAGAAGCTAAATGGGATCTTCTGGACCGTATTCAAGACAATGCTGAAGCTTGGGAGAATAACAAAGGAAGAAAGTCAGGTATAAATTATGATTATGAATGCATTGAATCTTTTATGGGAACTGATGACTTTCAAAATATTAAAAATCTTATGGTCTAGACTCTCAAGCTATTTCTTCTTATTTTAAGGCTTTTGCTTCCTATATTGAAGTGCCTAAAAAGAAGTGGAATAAGTATCATGAACCTTATAAAGATGTTGCTAAGAGTGTTCCTTCAAGAAATACTGAAGTTTATACTGCTAATCATGTCTTACCTGAACCTTATATTGAGAAAATGCCTTTCCCAGTTAAGATAAAGGAACATTTATGATAGCCAGTATGGTTAATGAAAGTTCAAGTAAAGCTGCTGAACCTGATAAACAAATGGTTGATGAACCTATTATAGAAAATGTGAAAGACTTTGTAACTAAATATGAAGAAGAGGGACACACTATCCTTTGTAAGGATACCTCTAATATTGTTTCACAAAGTAGTGTTATGAGAGCTAGTATTCCTGTGTTTTCTGTTAGAATAAGTGATCATTTCTATGATGGCCCTTGGGATAGCTATATTGTTAAGTTTATGCATGATACTGAAAGTTACTATAAGAGAGAGAAAAGTGTTCTTATGCATCTCAATAATATCAAGTTTCCTCGTTTTATGCTGAAAGTTTTTATGTTGCACTTCTTTTGCCTTCTTATGCAAGTAGCCTCTGGTTTCAACAACTTGTTTGTTTACAAAATTCCCTTGCATAGGAAGTGGGTTAGACTTAAACGTGTGTATGTTTGCTTCTTAATGCTCTCCTTCGCTTCAATTCATATTCCTATGAGAGCGTCTTCAAAATTATCATGCCCATCTTAATGGCTATAAAGAAAGAGTTTTATGGGAGACAACCCAATTTGTTTTTGCTTTCAGTTTGTTTGTGTTTATTAAAGTCTTGGAAGTTATTACTCCGGTAATAACCGCTCCTTACCCGTTTTGTTTGGTTTCTGTGTCAAGATCAACTTCTAATGAGAGAGAAGTAAGATTTAGGGAAGATGCTGTCCCGAAACAGATTTTTGTGCTTCACTGTAAAAATTCGTGAGAGATCTCTGTATGTCGGATTGATCTGAAATTGTTTGTGCTTCTGCCCCAGGTTGTTATTTAAATTTTGTTAGTTTTGCACTTTTTTATTTGAGCAACAGAAGATTTTCAAAAAAAATGATCTTTACCTGCTGGTCTGTTTTGACAGATTTTGCCACTCTTGCATTTGCTTCTTTATTCGATTTCCTTTTTGAATTCTTTTTGGATTTTCGGAAGGAGTTGCTACAGTAGCTTATGTTTTGATGGTTTTCAGTTGAAGTTGGACTCAAAAGGTTCTATCACTTCACTTATACTAATGTTGTTAAGGAGAACTGTGTGAAGTTTTGTGTCAAAGAAATTTTCAGGTAGTGGAGATAATGGTGTAATAAGGAAGAGAAAGGTTTTATGACTCAAGTAATAAGTGTATGAAGATACTGATGATTATTCAAGTGTTGACTCTGGATGAATCTACTAGATACCAAATTCAGAGACTTGCAGAGTCCGTTTTTAAATAGGTAACATTTCTGGTAAGAAAAGTTCTGCGAAAATACTATCCAACTATATTTTTGCAGTTTTTAGGCATTAAAGGAAGTTATGAAGCGAAAAAGGGACAGGAACAAAGCCAGGGTGGCTCACACCACCCTGTGGCGTGGGCCCACCCCTGGCCGCGCCACCAGGTGGTGAGTCCACCGTGGACTCCGCCTCCGACCCATTTTCTCCCAGTACCTTCCTTTCGTCTTGAAACTTCGTAATATATAATCCCCCGGATCCCCCGAGGTTTATATATCGTGTTTTCGTTGTGTTTTTGTCTCGATCTGTTTCTGCCAGGACATACTCTTTGAAAGTTTAGAAGCACAATGGTGTCCACCAAGGATAAAGGGAAGGAGCCTATGGAGGAAGACCTCCAAGACCCCGGGAAGGAGAAGGAGATCAAGAGTGAAGGTGAAGAGGAGCAAGGCCAACATCCGCACACCGGCACTACCCTTGCAAGCATCGGAGTGGTGACAAAACCTGCCAGGGTTAGAAGGACTGCACGGATGCAGACTGGGGGGAAAGCTCCTCGTCACTGCTTGGCTCCACGGTCACTTCCTCCGCGCACCAAGAACCCTTTCCATACCCTTATCCATGAGCATCAATACCAGAATATGCCCAAGGGGAAATTACCCTCCAATTGGGATTTGCCTCGTTCTAGCCATGTAGGAAAAGAAGATTTCAAAGAGGAAGAGTGGGGAAAGAATAGCAAGAGCTGGAATTCTCAACCCGACATGATCATGAGCCGCATTGAGCAAAACTCACAGCTGATTCGTAATCTCACCTTTGAGATTGAGGACTTGGGGAAACTTATCAGAGAGCTCATCGAGAGGATACCACCACCACCAAAGGAGTAATTCATCATCAGGTTTGGCATCCCCTTGGCTTGTTCCAAGCTTGGGGGAGTGCCGCGGTATCACATCACTATCTTCTATCTTTTTGCTTTATTAGTAGGGTCATATCATGAATAGAGAAGTTATTATGTAGGATGGTTTGCATTATGGAAGTGTCCCCTCTCTCGTTAGATATGTATCCCTTGGTGTGAGTTGCCGTTATGGAATATTAATGAGAAGTTCTATCATTTACTCTTTTGCATAGCTTATATTAGTTTTCAATTCGTGGTTATATGATTGATCTTGTTGTTAGTATTGGTATCACTTTGGGATCATTGAGTTAATTTAGTTGGTTTTGGCAAACCTGGCTCGGTCAGTAGCAACACTATTTTTGAGAGTTTAATGAAAAGATAAAAGTACTCTAAAGAAATATAATTTCATCATCTTTCTTTATTGATTTGCTCATAAGTTTAGTATTCTCTAGTTAAGACCTTTTGTGCTTCCAAGGAAGATTGCATGTTTGCTTTTATCACTTGTATGTTTGTTTCCTTCAACTCTTATACTTGCTACCCAGCCTTGCTAGCCAAAAAATGAAGGAAATACGTCCTGAGAGGCAATAATAAAGTTGTTATTATGTATTCCTTGTATATGATAGATGTTTATTTTACATGCTATAATTGTATTGATAGGAAACATAAATACATGTGTGTTTAATAAACAAAAAGGGTTCCTAGTCATGCCTCTCTTATAGACTAGCTTGTTGATTAACAAGATGATCAAGGTTTCCTGATCATGGACATTGGATGTTGTTAATAACAAGGTCACACCATTGGTGGAATGATGTGATGAACATTCATCCGAAGTATAGCATTACAATCAAGTCATTGTGTTTATATTGCTATAACATCATACGAAGTAATCTTTATCCTTAGACCATGATATCATGTTAATTGCTAACACCGGAAGAGTATCTTGATAACATCAAACGTCACACCGTAACAGGGTGACTATAAAGATGGGTTCAGTGCTACAAAGGTGTTATGTTGAGGCTCATGGATCAAGAGTGGAATTTGTCAATCCAGATGACAGATAGATATACTCTGGGCCCTCTCGGTGATATCACATTAGGATAGCTTGCAAGCAAATGATGTGATCACTAGAATGTTATATCACGGGAACGAGAGAAGAGTGCATGTCGGTAACGAGATCAAACTAGGTATGGAGATACCGATGATCGAATCTCGGACATGTAATATATCAAGAGACAAAGGGATTTAGTTACAAGCGTTAAAGGTTCTCACGATCACAGGAGTCATCGTTGAATGTGTAGGAGTCAGTACGGATCTCCAGGTCCCGCTGCTGATTATTGATCGGAGAAGGGTCTCGATCATGTCTGCATTATTCGCGAACCGTAGGGTGGCACACTTAAGAGTTACCGAACACCATTTTGGAGCACATATATTTCAGACGAAAGAATTGCAAAGCGCAGGAATTGTTTCAATAGAAACCGGAAATTGTTTCGGGTGAAATTGCAGAAGGTGGTTCTGCATGTGATATTGAAATATTGCAAGGGGCTATATGTGAATGTTTGTTAATTAAAGTAATTAACAAAATTATGAATAAATTTAATAAAAGAGTTTTATTAAATGAGAGAGCATTAAATTTGGAGAAACTTAATGCATTTAAAGTGGAGACTTTAAAAGGGAATATGAAGAGGCATTTTAATGTGGAGGAGTTACCACCACATGAATGGGGGAGGTGAGGGGTCACCCCCCATGCGCCGGCCATGGAGAGAGGGGGCACCCCCCTCCTCCTATAAAAGGCCACCCATTCCCTCCTTCATCCTAACACCTCCTTGTGAAGGATCTCTCTCCCGCTCTAGAATTATTCCCCCATGGTCTCGGATTAGCGAGATACATGTTCCCGGTGGCATTTCGTCTGGAAGGAGTTGCTGCTTCCGCTGGATCGCTGGAGCGAGGAGGTGGAGGTTGTCCGGTGGCTTGAACGTGTGTGCGAGTGCGGATGCGCTGCTGAGTTGCGGCGCTCGGACTTCCTCACGATCTTGAGATCGGCAAGTGCACGACTACATCAACCACGAGTTCCTACTCGTTAACAAAGCTCGTTGTATTCGAGGGTAAGTTCTCTATGGATCTATGTCCACCGATTTGCTTTGTACCTAGTAGATAGATCTTGGCGTGTAGTTCACACCGTAGGAAATTTTTTGTTTTCTATGCTGCGGACCCAACAGTGGTATCAGAGCCTGATCTATGCGTAGGTTCTTTGCACGGGTAGTACACATATGTTTATATGTGGGCGATGATGATCATGTTATTGCATCTTCTATGTACTTTGGATATTGGTGGCATAGTGGGATGAAGCGGCTCGGACCAACCTTACATGTCATCGTACATGAGACCAGTTCCACGACTGACATGCAACTTGTTTTGCATAAGTGGTGGCGGTGTCTCTCCTACTATAGTCAATATCTGATTTACAACGAGTTGCTAATAACTTGGTTATCCTCGTTGTGGTTCATGTTCGTAGGTTAGACAGGTTCTATCTCCGAAAGCCCTAAGCCACGTAAAATTTGCAATTGATAAATTAGAGGCGTCTAGTTTAGATCGTTGCTAGGCTAGTGTTTTGATATGGTATTGTTGTAAGTAGATGTATAATAGATACTCTTACAACTCACTTAACGTGTAAGTTCCATAGACCTTGGCCTTACACACAAAGGAATGATAGAGATCATACCACGATGCAAATGATAGAGATCAAATGCATGGACCATATCACCTCACTTCACACATTAGATGTTAGTATCTTATATTGCCCATTTAGCGTTTGGTAGCATTATAAGATGATCCCTCATTTAGATATCAAGATAAAATGTGTTCTTCCTTAAGTATGCACCGTTTTGTGGATCGTGTTTTGAGGCATCACGTGATGATTGGGTGTTCTCAACTCTACGCTTCCATACAATGGGTGTAAGACAGTTTTACACACGCAAATACTAAGGTTCTTACTTGACGAGCCTAGCATGTACAGACATGGCCTCGGAACACGGACCGAAAGGTTAAGCATGAGTCATATAGTTGATATGATGCCCATATAGATGCTCGCCTTTGAAGCTACACCGACTCACGTGATGATCGGACTTGGTGTAGTGGATTTGGTTCATGTAATCACCAAAAGGACACGAGGGATGTCGTTTTTGAGTGGGAGTTCATTAGTAATTTGGATTAGTTGAACTCAATCTATCATAAAATTAGTCTAAATATACTTTACAAATTCTGTTGTAGATGGCACCACCTGCTTTTAATTTCAATGTGTTCATGGAGAAAGAGAAACTTGCTGCGAATGGTAGCAACTTCACCAACTGGGCTATGAATTTGAGGATTCTCCTCACTGCTGCACAAAAGCAATATGTGCTAGATGCGCCGCTAGGCCCCCCACCAGCTCCTGATGCCCCTGACGAGGAAAAGAACGTCTATATAACTCGTCATGAGGACCACAACTTAGTTCATTGCGGCATACTGTATGGGCTAGAGCCAGAACTTTGAAAGCGTTTCTAAAATGGCAATGCTTTTGATACCATGGGAGAATTGAAAATGATTTTCGATACCCATGCTGCCGTAGAGAGTTATAATGCTACAAAAAAGTTCTTTAGCTGCATGATGGAGGAAAACAGCTCCGTTAGTGAGCACGTACTCAAAATGTCCAGTACGCCGATAAGCTTGTGTCCTTGGGAATAACGATTCCCATTGACTTAGGCATACATCATGTTCTCCAATCTCTGCCACCTAGCTACAAGAGCTTCGTGATGAACTATAATATGCAGGGCATGAAGAAGTCTCTTCCCGAGCTTCTGTCAATGCTTAAGACTGCAGAAGTGGAGATTAGGAAAGAACATCAAGTGTTGATGATCAATAGGACCACCGGTTTCAAGAAGGACAAGAAAGGCAAGCACAAGGGAAAGAAGGGTGGCAAGTCTGTTACCACGCCTGAAAAGAAACCCCGAGCTGGCCCTAAGTCTGACACCGAGTGCTACTATTGCAAGGATCGCCATTGAAGCTTAATCGCCCCAAGTATTTGGCGGACAAGAAGTCTGGCAAGGCAAACAAAGGTATATGTGATATACATGTTATTGATGTGTTCTTGACTAGTACTCGCAGTAGCACCTAGGTATTTGATACCAGATCGGTTGCTAATATATGTAACTCGGTTCAGGGGCTGCGGAACAAGCGACAACTAGCAAGGGATGAGGTCACGATGCGGGTCGGCAATGGATCAAGAGTTGATGTGATCGCCGTCGGAACGCTGCCTCTCCATATGCTATCAGGATTAGTTATAAACCTAAATAATTGTTATTTGGTGCCTGCACTTAGCATGAACATTGTATCCGGATCGTGTTTGATGCAAAGTGGTTATTCATTTAAGTCTGAAAACAATGGTTGTTCGATTTATATGAATAATATCTTTTATGGTCATGCACCTATGTTGAATGGTTTATTTCTGTTGGATCTCGATAGTAGTATTACGCATATTCATAATGTTGACGCTAAAAGGATTAAACTTGATAATGATATATCTACATATATGTGGCACTGCCGTCTAGGTCATATTGGTGTTAAACGCATGAAGAAACTCCATTCTGATAGACTTTTGGAATCACTTGATTTTGAATCATTTGATACATGTGAGCCATGCCTTATGGGCAAGATGACTAGAACGCCGTTTTCCGGTTCAATGGAACTGGCGACAGATTTATTGGAAATCATACATACTGATGTGTGTGACCAATGAGTCTGTCGGCGTGAGGTGGATATCGTTATTTTGTTACTTTCACGAATGATTTGAGTAGATATGGGTATATCTATTTGATGAAACACAAGTCTGAAACTTTTGAAAAGTTCAAAGAATTTCAGAATGAAGTGGAAAATCATCATAACAGAAAGATCAAATTTCTGCGGTCCGACCATGGAGGAGAGTATCTTAGTTACGAGTTTAGCACACATATGAAAGACTGTGGAATAGTTTCACAACTCACGCTGCGGAACACCACAACGTAATGGTGTGTCGAACGTCAGTCGTATTTTATTGGATATGGTTCGATCTATGATGTCTCCGATCGACTTGCCACTATCATTTTGGGTTATGCAATCGAAACGCTACATTCACTTTAAATAGGGCACCATCTAAATCCGTTGAAAAGACCGTATGAATTATGGTTTGGAAACAAACCTAAGCTGTCATTTCTTAAAGTTTGGGGATGCGATGTTTATGTGAAGAAACTTCAACGAATAAACTCGAACCCAAAGCAGAAAATGCGTCTTCATAGGATACCCTAAGGAAACGATTGGGTATACCTTCTATCATAGATCCGAGGGCAAGGTCTTTGTTGCCAAGAATGGATCCTTTCTTGACAAGGAGTTTCTCGCGAAAAGGTGTGAGTAGTCAAGGTAGAACTCGAAGAGGTTATTGAACCTTCTCTTCATGGAATGGCGAGTGGCGCAGCACCAGAAGTTGTTTCGGAGTTGACTTCACCTAATGAAGAGAGAGCTAATGATATTGATCATGAAACTCAGAAAGAGGACACTACCGAACCTCGTAGGTCAAGCAGGACACGTGCAACTCCTGAATCGGCAATCTGTTGTGAATTTCATGGTTGATGAAATGGATGACCTGCGACATATGAAGAAGCGATGATGAGCCGATTCCAACAAATGGCTAGAAGCCATGAACCGAGATGGAATACATGTACGAGAACCAAGTTTGGAACTTGGTGTATTTACCTACCTCACGAAAGGCCGTTGAGAATAAATGGATTTTCAAAAGAAAAACTGATGATGGTAATGTGACCATCTATAAGGCTCGACTTGTCGCAAAGGGGTTTCGACAAATTCAAGGAGTTGACTACGATGAGACATTCTCTCCCGTAGCGATGCTTAAGTCGGTTAGGATTATGTTAGCAATTGCTGCATATTTCGATTATGAAATATGGCAGATGGATGTCAAAACTGCGTTTGTCAATGGTAATATTGAAGAAGAGTTGTATATGATACAACCTAAGGGTTTTGTCGATCCTAAGGATGCTAATAAGGTGTGCAAACTTCAGCGATCCATCTATGGACTGAAGCAAGCATCACGGAGTTGGAATCTCCGCTTTGATGAGATGATCAAAGAGTTTGGATTTGTCCAAACTTATGGAGAGGCTTGTATTTACAAGAAAGTGAGTGGGAGCAATGTGGCATTTCTGATATTATATGTGGATGACATATTATTAATTGGAAATGATTTAGATCTTTTAAACAGTGTTAAAAGTTATCTAAACAGCAAATTTTCGATGAAGGACCTTGGTGAAGCTTCATATATATTAGGCATTAAAATCTATAGAGATAGATCAAGACGCCTAATTGGGCTAACGCAGAGTACATACCTTGATAAGATATTAAAGAAGCTTAATATGGACGGAAGTAAGAAGGGGTTCTTACCTATGTTGCAAGGCAAGACATTGAGTAAGACTCAAAGTCCGGCTACGGCGGAAGAAAGAGAGATAATGGATAGGATCCCCTATGCCTCAGCCATAGGCTCTATAATGTATACCATGCTATGTACAAGACCAGATGTGGCACATGCTATTAGTTTGACTAGTAGGTACCAATCTGATCCAGGTTCGGAACACTGGATAGCGGTCAAGAATATCCTTAAGTACTTGAGAAGAACTAAGGATATGTTTCTTGTATACGGAGGTGAAGAAGAGCTAGTCGCTAAGTGTTATGTCGATGCTAGCTTTGACACTGATCTGGATGACTCTAAGTCTCAATCCGGATACGTATTTCTCTTAAACGGAGCAGCAGTTAGTTGGAGGAGCTCCAAACAACCTGTGGTGGCTGGATCAACAACGGAGGCGGAATATGTTGCTGCTTCAGAAGCGGCGCAGGAAGCAGTTTGGATGAAAGAGTTCATTACGGAACTGGGTGTGGTTCCCAGTGCGTTGGACCCGATGGTGATCTATTGTGACAACAATGGAGCCATAGCCAACGCCACGGAACCAAGGTCTCACAAGAATTCCAAGCATATTAAGCGCCGGTTTCACTCCATCCGCGAGCATGTCAAGGATGGAGATATAAAGATTTGTAAAGTGCACACGGACCTGAATGTAGCAGATCCGTTGACTAAAGTACTCCCTAGGGCAAAACATGATCAACACCAGAACTCCATGGGTGTTATATTTATCACTATGTGAACTAGATTATTGTCTCTAGTGCAAGTGGGAGACTGAAGGAAATATGCCCTAAGAGGCAAGAATAAAGTTTTTATTATGTATTCCTTGTATATGATAGATGTTTATTTTACATGCTATAATTGTATTGATAGGAAACATCAATACATGTGTGTTTAATAAACAAAAAGGGTTCCTAGTCATGCCTCTCTTATAGACTAGCTTATTGATTAACAAGATGATCAAGGTTTCCTGATCATGGACATTGGATGTCGTTAATAACAAGGTCACACCATTGGTGGAATGATGTGATGAACATTCATCCGAAGTATAGCATTACGATCAAGTCATTGTGTTTATATTGCTATAACATCATACGAAGTAATCTTTATCCTTAGACCATGAGATCATGTTAATTGCTAACACCGGAAGAGTATGTTGATAGCATCAAACGTCACACCGTAACAGGGTGACTATAAAGATGGGTTCAGTGCTACGAAGGTGTTATGTTGAGGCTCATGGATCAAGAGTGGAGTTTGTCAATCCAGATGACAGATAGATATACTCTGGGCCCTCTCGGTGATATCACATTAGGATAGCTTGCAAGCAAATGATGTGATCACTAGAATGTTATATCACGGGAACAAGAGAAGAGTGCATGTCGGTAACGAGATCAAACTAGGTATGGAGATACCGATGATCGAATCTCGGACATGTAATATATCAAGAGACAAAGGGATTTAGTTACAAGCGTTAAAGGTTCTCACGATCACAGGAGTCATCGTTGAATGTGTAGGAGTCAGTACGGATCTCCAGGTCCCGTTGCTGATTATTGATTGGAGAAGGGTATCGATCATGTCTGCATTATTCACGAACCATAGGGTGGCACACTTAAGAGTTACCGGACACCATTTTGGAGCACATATGTTTCAGACGAAAGAATTGCAAAGCGCAGGAATTGTTTCAATAGAAACCGGAAATTGTTTCGGGTGAAATTGCAGAAGGTGGTTATGCATGTGATATTGAAATATTGCAAGGGGATATATGTGAATGTTTGTTAATTAAAGTAATTAACAAAATTCTGAATAAATTTAATAAAAGAGTTTTATTAAATGAGAGAGCATTAAATTTGGAGGAACTTAATGCATTTAAAGTGGAGACTTTAAAAGGGAATGTGAAGAGGCATTTTAATGTGGAGGAGTTACCACCACATGAATGGGGGAGGTGAGGGGTGTAGGGGTTCGTAGAATGGAAAACAAAAATTTGTTATCGCATACAAACAAACAAGCCAAGATCTATCTACTAGATTGTAGCAACGAGTCGATAGAGGAACTCACCCTCGAAGATTCCAAAGCGGTTAACGAGAGCAGATTCTCGTGGATGATGTAGTCGTAATCTTTCCGATCTCAAGATCGCGTAGACGATCCTTCCAGCGCCACGTTCCAGCAGCGCTCCCGCAGTCGGTCACACGTTCGGTACTCGACGAAGACCTTCCTCTCCCTTGTTCCAAAGAAAATGGAGGTTGTAGCACTCTCCTCGCGATTCCTAAAGACAACGGGCGTGGTACCGAAGTAGAGGGAGATCCTGCAGGCTTCGCTTAAGCCAAGTGCGAGTATGGTGGAGCTTATGAGAGAGGTTATTAGTGGTCTAGTAATTAGACACACCAATTAGAAGGCTCTAAACCAATTAGAAGGCTCTAAACCGCTGGCTAAAGCAATTAGAAGCTCTAAACCAAAACGGCTCTAAACCGGAGATCTAGAGGTGGAAACTTGTGTGTGCTAGGAGGGAGCCCTGCCCCTCCTTATATAGGTGGGAGGGCTGGCGCCAAGGGAGGGAGTGAGTCCTCCCCAACTCGGCTTGGTGGGCGCCGGCTGGGAGGACTCCTCCCAACTCGGCTTCACCTCCTCCTCTTTCCCACTTCCCAAAATTGTTGCTTGACTTTCAAACTAGCCGTTTGACTTTTCAATTTAGGATTTAAATAAACCCTTTATTTTGGACAGCAAGAACACCTAGTACATGATGCAATCATTCCAATATGTAATGACACATTCATGTACCCTTCCCCCCCCCGGAGTACCGGACATTCCGGGACCTTCTAGAATGTTCCCGATGAAAACACCTAACCATTCCCCAACTCAAACGGGACTTTCCTTATATGAATCTTATTCTCGGACCATTCCGGATCTCCTCGTGATATCCCGGATCCCATCCGAGACTCAACAACATTCGGTCTCTTTCTCATAATACCATAACTACTCAAACAACGTCAATCCTTAAGTGTGTCTCCACGGTTCGTGAATTATGCGGACATGATCGAGACACTTCTCCGAACAATAACCAATAGAGGAATCTGGAAATTCATATGGCTCCCACATATTTCTACGATTACTTTGCGATCGAATGAACCACTTACATACGATACCAATTTCCCTTTGTCTCACGATATGTTACTTATCCGAGGTTATGATCGCAGATCTCTCGCATACCTAGTTCAACCTCACATCGATAAGTACTCTTTTCTCGCTCCGTGATATGTGATCCCTTGTGAGCCAGTCACATGCTTGCAAGTTAATTGGATGACATTCCACCGAGAGGGCCCAGTATATCTATCCGTCATATGGATGGACAAATCCCACTCTTGATCCATGTGTTTCAACCAACACTTTCCTAACACTCAATGCCACCTTTATAGCCACCGTTACGGTGTGGTGTTTGATGACATCAAAGCATCCATCCGTAAAGGTGATATGCATGATCTCATGGTCAAGGAATTAGGTTACTATGTATCGTAAAGCATATAGCAATTGAACTATTGAAATGACTTGATCTTTATGCTACGCTTGTCTATAGGAGTATGTCCACCATATCATTCTCCTAACGATATGATCTTGTTGTTAATAACATCTCAATGTTCATGATAGGAAACCACAATCATCTATTAACCAACAAGCTAGTGAAGTATAGAGGCTATACTAGGGACTTCAAATTAAGTGTACAAATCACACAAGTATTAATGTTTCCGGTTAATACAATTATAGCATGGTATGTAAACATTTATCATAAACACAAAGATATAATAATAACTACATTTATTATTGCCTCTAGGGCATATCTCCAACAGTCTCCCACTTGCACTAGAGTCAATAATCTAGTTTCAAACCTTTGTGTATTCAACACCTATGGCTTTCCGGTGTTGTATGTACACGATTGCTAGTGGTCAACTGATCTCCGGATCTGACACTTCCAGTCCGTGTGTAATTGCATGTCTTTATGCCTCTACGCATCACTCATTCTCTAATGAGATGGCTTTGTATGATTTGGTCTTTCGGTGTGACCTTTAGTTCTTTGGGGTTAAAACATGTTGATAATATTGTCGCACAATATATCTTCATAGTATTATCCCGCTGTGAACTACACCTAGTTTGATAACAAACTACTTGACACAAATGCCCTCTTTTGCTGCTATAATAGCAGCCATATACTTAGCCTTTTGTTGAAGTATCTGTCACAATGTCTTAACTTTGGAACTCATCCAAATCCATTATGGAACTCACTTTCCATTATATTGTGCCACCCTTAATTTAGATTGAGATAAACTTAATTTGTACTTTGTGACAAAACTAGTATCAATGTAGTACTTTTACAATGAACTAACCATCTATTTGTCACTTCTACAAATAATATACTCTTAGTTCTTCCAAAAGATCATAAGAATATCCTTACTATCGTCCAATGATTATCTTATGAATCATTCTGGTATATGCTCATAATATTTATAGCATAGGACATATCTGGATTTGTACATATCAAAGATGATTGATATAAATACTCTTTGTGATTTCATACATCAAGTATCAATCTATACTTGAATCTTTGTTTCACTTACCAAGTGCCAATACACTTGAATATATCATCAACATTGAACTCTTTCAATCCTTTCTCGTGCAACAAGAACCTTTCTTGTAGTTTCTATATTGAATTCATTCAATATCTCGTCTATGTACTTCTCGCACAACCATATTAGCGTCTATTGATGCCAAATATTTGGTTTTGCCTAAGTCTTTCATCGGATGAAATTCTTAATATGTGTTAATAAAAGATACATTATTTCCAATCAACAATATGTCTTCCACATAATGTATTAGAAACATGTCTTAGCGCCCCACTTAATTTCTTGCAAATGCAAGCATCTTCATTGTCTCTGATGAAATTAAACTCTTTAACAGTTTTCATCATAGTGAAGATTCCAACTCCGCTATGCTTACTTCAACCATTGAAGTTTGCATATGCTTTTAGCATCCTTTGAATTAACAAAACCCTTTGGACCGTGTCATGCACACGCCCTAGGTAACCATTCTATTAGAAGAACTTGTTTTGTTTATTCTACTACCATATAACAAATTGTATGTAGTGGTTGCTACATTAATCCGTCTAGACTAAAAATCGCTATGAAAGATCAAATCTTGTCATATACAACCTTTGAACATTGTTGTGAACTCTTTCCCAACATGTCGACTATTTCATAGATGTGAAACATCCATGTCTACTTTTTTTTATAGATCCAAACACAACTGCAAGGTCTTACACCTTTTTCGAGGGTCTTTCAAGTTCAAAACTTGATTTCTCGTGTATGGAACTATCACGGATTATATGGCTTCAAGCCATTTGACGGAGTCAGGCCCATCATCGCTTCTTTGCATGTAGTAGGTTCATTATTCTCAAATAATGATTCAACCTCAAATCTTGGTATTTGATTGTTCATTCGACCTACTTGTTTCAATAGAAACTTAGACCTCCGTGACCACAACCTTTGAGGCACGTGAGCCATGAGCATTATTGCGCCTCCTAACACTTTTCGGTGCGCAACTTTGCACATATAGCTAAGGTTCTTTTAACCTTATCAAAGTTCTATTGTCCTCCCACTTAACTTTTCACGAAAAATTCCTTCTCAAAGAAACTTGACGTTCTAAGCGACAAACACTTTTGTCTCCGGTGTTTATGGAGGAATACTTAACAGTAATACAAAGACAGGTTTATCCGACTTTGGTTGCAAACATCTTTCTTATGCATAGCATACCAATGTTTAAGAAAGGACTACTTGGGTTTTATCCCAAGCCATAACCTTATATGGTGTCATTTCAGCGGATTATGATGGAGCTCTTTTCAGTGGAAAAACGGTAATCTCTAAAGCTTTTATCTTTAAAATATAATAGCAGTTTTATGAATTATACCTTCGATCTTACCATGTCAAACAAGGTTCAATTACATATCTCGAACGCTCCATACTCTTATGGTGTTTCGAAATGCAAATCCTGGAACTATTCCATAAATCTTAGGTATTATGCTAAACTTGTAACTTAAATATCTTCCTTTATGATCTTATCATAAACTATTCATATTCTTGTTACAATGATTTTGCACTTCATCTTGAAAGTCTTTTGAACTTTTCAAGTGTTTCATACTTTATCCTTATTAAGTAAATATTCATATATTCACTCAAATTTTCGGAGAAAGCATATGAAGTTGAAATTCATCGCTCTTGACTACACATAATGGACTTTGTACAACAATATGTACAAGTTCAAATAAGCTAGTCATTCGTTCCCTTTTGGCCTATGAACGAAGTTTTAATTATCTCTAGGAAAGTTTCACAAACGTCATTTGATCAAAAATCAAAAGACTCCAAAATTCCATCCACATGGAGTTTCTTCATGTTTTCTTTCCAATATAATTTAAACTGCGATGTCACTTCCTAAGTGATCTTTCAATCAATTTGTCTTTTGACATTTTTAGCACTAGTTTTATGGATGTGATTTTTCAAACGAGATTTGTGAATCATCCATCTTTTATGGATTACGGCAATTATTTGAACAACCCTTTTGTTCTCATAATACCTGATAAAACAAATCTTGAAGGCAAGCTTTGATGTTTTAACGAGCAACACAATAACCCTTTATTTGTTCTCGATGAACATCATCACATATTCTTTTGCTAGTTACTTAGGCCATTGTAGTTCATGAATTGTGTTGTTTCGTATGACGATTCATACCAACAAATTCAGTATCAAATACTTAAGAACCACATTGTTTAATAAGCAAAGAATATAGCCATAACATGTATATCATCTATATACTTAAACTGAACAATTCTAGTCTTTTCTTTTCTGCCATATACTTATGAGATTCTCTTTCAGTATTTCCTTTTCTGTTTGAAAGAATCTATCAACATCAATAGTGGAGTCATACATATGACACATAGTCCAAAGCGTGTATAGTTAAATACCAATGTCTTTGGATTTGCACTTTGAAGTAGATCACCATCATCAAATGTTTGGTATTCTTTCAAATTCCTTTCTTTAGTAATCTCTTGGCGTAGTAAACATTTTACCTACATCAAATATTCACCTTGATCATGGAATCGTCCATGACCAAGCTACCTTTAGCTTTATAACGGTGAATCACGAGTATAATGTTGCTCTCCAAAACCTTTTGGAAGATTAGGACAACTAGTGTCTCCAACCTTTTGCAAATTCTCATCAAAATATGAGAACATGAACTTTGCCATATTATACTCTATCATGTTGTAACCAAAACTTCGTTTCAGATATCACAATATCTTCCACACAGCATGGTTTCTGAAACAACTCTTTCAGATCCTAGATAACCTTGATATTAAGATAATCTTTTGAATATCAAGAATCATGGAGACAAACATGATACTCATATACTAACACTTGGAATTGTCACTCTTGTTTTAATACCAATTATTAAACTTCATAGAGTAACCGGAACTTACTGAAAGTTTGCAATAGGACTTTTAAACTTTAGATTAACACTTCAAAACAATACGATACCAGTTCGTAAAGTAACTAACCAGAATTCTATAGTTCTATCATCTCAATTATAACTAAGCGCAAGGTGGTAAACGGATGCCAATGACTACAACAACTATGCAAATTCACTTTGATTTAGTTTATGATAAATTGAGTTCTAATTAATAATTAAATTAATCTAGGTGAACTCCCACTCAAAACAATATCCCTCACATTGTTTTAGTGATCACACGAACCAAATCCACCACATCAAAACCGATCATCACGAGAGTTGATATAGCTTCAATGGCGAACAATCAACATGTTCATCGTATCTACTATATGACTCATGCTCTACCTTTCGGTAATCCGTGTTCCTGAGGCCATGTCTGTACATTCTAGGCTCGTCAAGATCAAACCTTAGCTACCGCATAAGCAAATCTGGCTTGCTTACGTTGTATTCACCTGCGGAATCAAAGACACCCGATCATCACGTGGTGCTTCGAAACAGCAAGCTTTGGCAACGGTGCATACTAAGGGTGAACACTTTAGAACTTGAAATTTATGTGCATGAGGGATCATCTTATAATGCTTACCATCGTCTACTAAGCAATACAAGATGCATAAAGGATTAACATCACATGCAATTCATAATATGTGATATGATATGGCCTTTCTTCTTTGTGCTTCCGATCTCCATCTTCAAGCACGAACATGATCTCCATCATCACCGGCATAGCATCAAGGTCAATGACGCTTCTTCATGGTTGTCGTCCACCAGCTTCAACTATTACAACTATTTTGAATAGACACGCAGGTCTTAACAGAAATTAAAGACAACCATATGGCTCCTGCCGGTTGCCAACTTACAATAAGGAACATTGCATACATCAAATATAATCACAATCATGGCCATATCACATCACTGCACACCCCTGCAAAACAAAGTTAGACGCCTCTACTTTCTTTGCATATTTTACGTGGTTTGGGGCTTTCAATAAGTGTCGTTCTAACTTACGAACAAGAACCACAACATTGATACTAGTATTGTCAATCACCCGTTGTAAATTGAATCTTAACTATGCTAGGAGAAACAGGCACCCGCAAAGCCACTTATGCAATACAAGTTGCATGTCAAGCGTGGAGCAGGTCTCATGAACGATGTCATGTAAGGTTAGCCCGGGCCGCTTCATCCCAACATACCGCAAGGTGCAAAGTACACAAGAAGTAATCGATAATAAAAGCATCAACGCCCACAATGACCATTGTGTTCTACTCGTCTGTGAGATCTACATATAGACACGGCTCGATACCATTGAGGGGTTCGTAGCATGGAAAACAAAAATTTTATATCGCATACAAACAAACAAGCCAAGATCTATCTACTAGATTGTAGCAACGAGTCGATAGAGGAACTCACCCTAACGAGAGCAGATTCTCGTGGATGATGTAGTCGTACTCTTTCCGATCTCAAGATCGTGACGATCCTTCCAAATATACGTTCAGCAGCGCTCCAGATCGGTCACACGCGTTCGGTACTGACGAAGACCTTCCTCTCCCTTGTTCCAGCAGCAGCGGAGGTTGTAGCACTCTCCTCGCGATTCCGGCAAAGACAACGGCGTGGTACCGGAAGTAGAGGGAGATCATGAGGCTTCGCCTTAAGCCGCTTGAGTATGGTGGAGGTTATGAGCTAGGTTATTAGTGGTCTAGTAATTAGACACACCAATTAGAAGGCTCTAAACCAATTAGAAGGCTCTAAACCGCTGGCTAAAGCAATTAGAAGCTCTAAACCAAAACGGCTCTAAACCGGAGATCTAGAGGTGGAAACTTGTGTGTGCTAGGAGGGAGCCCTGCCCCTCCTTATATAGGTGGGAGGGGCTGGCCGGCCAAGGGAGGAGTGGAGTCCCTCCCAACTCGGCTTGGGTGGGCGCCGGCAGGGAGGACTCCCTCCCCAACTCGGCTTCACCTCCTCCTCTTTTCCCACTTCCCAAAATTGCCGTTTGACTTTCAAACTAGCCGTTTGACTTTTCAATTTAGGATTTAAATAAACCCTTTATTTTGGACAGCAAGAACACCTAGTACATGATGCAATCATTCCAATATGTAATGACACATTCATGTACCCTTCCCCAGTATGCGGACATTCGGGACCTTCTAGAATGTTCCCGATGAAAACACGGAACCATTCCCCAACTCCGAACGGGACTTTCCTTATATGAATCTTATTCTCCGGACCATTCCGGATCTCCTCGTGATATCCGGATCCCATCCGAGACTCGAACAACATTCGGTCTCTTTCTCATAATACCATAACTACTCAAACAACGTCGAATCCTTAAGTGTGTCTCCCTACGGTTCGTGAATTATGCGGACATGATCGAGACACTTCTCGAACAATAACCAATAGAGGAATCTGGAAATTCATATGGCTCCACATATTTCTCGATTACTTTGCGATCGAATGAACCACTTACATACGATACCAATTTCCCTTTGTCTCACGATATGTTACTTATCCGAGGTTATGATCGTCGGTATCTCTGCATACCTAGTTCAACCTCGTTACTGATAAGTACTCTTTTCTCGTTCGTGATATGTGATCCCTTGTGAGCCAGTCACATGCTTGCAAGCTAATTGGATGACATTCCACCGAGAGGCCCAGTATATCTATCCGTCATATGGATGGACAAATCCCTCTTGATCCATGTGTTTCAACCAACACTTTCCGAACACTCAATGCCACCTTTATAGCCACCCTGTTACGGTGTGGTGTTTGATGACATCAAAGCATCCATCCGGTAAAGGTGATATGCATGATCTCATGGTCGAAGGAATTAGGTTACTATGTATCAGAAAGCATATAGCAATTGAACTATTGAAATGACTTGATCTTTATGCTACGCTTGTCTATAGGAGTATGTCCACCATATCATTCTCCTAACGATATGATCTTGTTGTTAATAACATCTCAATGTTCATGATAGGGAAACCACAATCATCTATTAACCAACAAGCTAGTGAAGTATAGAGGCTATACTAGGGACTTCAAATTAAGTTTACAAATCACACAAGTATTAATGTTTCCAGTTAATACAATTATAGCATGGTATGTAAACATTTATCATAAACACAAAGATATAATAATAACTACATTTATTATTGCCTCTAGGGCATATCTCCAACAAGGGGTCACCCCCCCATGCGCCGACCATGGAGAGAGGGGGCACCCCCCTCCTCCTATAAAAGGCCACCCATTCCCTCCTTCATCCTAACACCTCCTTGTGAAGGATCTCTCTCCCCCTCTAGAATTATTCCCCCATGGTCTCGGATTAGCGAGATACATGTTCCTGGTGGCATTTAAATGCGGAAGGAGTTGTCGCTCACTGGATCGCTGGAGCGAGGAGGTGGAGGTTGTCCGTGGCTTGAACGTGTGTGGAGTGCGGATGTGCTCTTGAGTTGCGCGCTGGCTGCCTCACGATCTTGAGATCGGCAAGTGTACGACTACATCAACCACGAGTTCCTACTCGTTAACAAAGCTCATTGTCTTCGAGGGTAAGTTCTCTATGGATGTATGTCCACCCGTTTGCTTTATACCTAGTAGATAGATCTTGGCGTGTAGTTCACACCGTAGGAATTTTTTTGTTTTCTATGCTGCGGACCCAACAAAAACCTGTACTGAGAGGGAATTCTTCTCGTGCATCCACCTCTTTTAAACCAAAACCTTTGCCATTTGTGTCCACCATACCTACCTATTAGCATTATTGCTATTCCCAGTAAATTCTTGTTTTATCTACCTCCTAAATTAAACTTGTTATGTGAAAATTAGTGATTAAAGCTCTCACGAACTTGATGGCACACTTTACTTTCTCGCACTTAATAAAGTTGAACCATTGTGCTCACCTATGTTGCGTATATTCTTGCGCTTTGTAAGTTGTGAGTTAGCAGAACCATGCTATCATGGGGAACGCTTTCAACATTGCACTGGTACCTTGTACCAAGTTGATATCATGTTCTTTTGTCTATGGATTGTAGGGGTTCGTAGCATGGAAAATAAAAAATTTATACCGCATGAACACACAATCAAGATCTAATCTATGATCAAGCCAAGATCTATCTACTAGATTGTAGCAACGAGTCGATAGAGGAACTCACACTCGAAGATTCCAAAGCGGTTAACGAGAGCAGATTCTCGTGGGTGATGTAGTCGTACACTTGCCGATCTCAAGATCGCGTAGACGATCCTTCCGGCGCTGCGTTCCGGCAGCGCTCCCGCAGTCGGTCACACGTTCGGTACTCGATGAAGACCTTCCTCTCCCTTGTTCCAGCAGGCAGCGGAGGTTGTAGCACTCTCCTCGCGATTCCAAGGCAACTGTGGCGTGGTACCGGAAATAGAGGGAGATCTCATGAGGCTTCGCCTTAAGCCGGAGCGAGTATGGTGGAGTATGAGAGAGCTTCTCGGCGATCTAGGTTTTAGACACACCAAGGAGGAGGTGCTAGAGCCGGCGGCTAGGGTTTGGGGCACCCCAAGTCAGCGGCTAGGGCAACCCTGGGAGGTGGCGGCAGCAGCAGGAGGTGGTGGCGCCAATCTAGGGTTTTGGAGGAGAGGTACTTGTGTACTAGGAGGGGCAACCCTGCCCCTCCCTTTATAGGTGGGAGGCGCGGCCAAGGGGAGGGGAGTCCCTCCCCAACTCGGCTTGGAGGTGGGCCGGCGGTTGGAGGAGGGAATCCCTTCCCAACTCGGTTTCCCACTCCTCCTCCTCTTTCCAAAACTTGTCGTTTGACTTTCAAACTAGCCGTTTGACTTTTTCAATTTATGATTTGAATAAACCCTTTATTTTGGACAACAATGACACCTAGTACATGATGCAATCATTCCAACTTACAATGACACATTCATGTACCCTTCCCCCCGGAGTGCCGGACATTCCGGAACCTTCTGGAATGTTCCTGATGAAAACACCGGAATCATTCCCCAACTCCGAAACGGGACTTTCCTTATATGAATCTTATTCTCCGGACCATTCCGGATCTCCTCGTGATATCCCGAATCCCATTCGAGACTCCGAACAACATTCGGTCTCTTTCTCATCATTCCATAACTACTCAAACAACGTCGAATCCTTAAGTGTGTCTCCCTACGGTTCGTGAATTATGCGGACATGATCGAGACACTTCTCCGATCAATAACCAATAGAGGAATCTAGAAAATCATATGGCTCCCACATATTTCTACGATTACTTTGCGATCGAATGACCACTTACAAACGATATCAATTTCCCTTTGTCTCACGATAGTTTACTTATCCGAGGTCATGATCGTCGGTATCTCTGCATACCTAGTTCAACCTCGTTACCGATAAGTACTCTTTTCTCGTTCCCGTGATATGTGATCCCTTGTGAGCCAGTCACATGCTTGCAAGCTAATTGGATGACATTCCACCGAGAGGGCCCAGAGTATATCTATCCGTCATATGGATGGACAAATCCCACTCTTGATCCATGTGTCTCAACCAATACTTTCCGAACACTCAATGCCACCTTTATAGCCACCCTGTTACGGTGTGGTGTTTGATGTCATCAAAGCATCCATCCGGCAAAGGTGATATGCATGATCTCATGGTCAAAGGAATTCGATTACTATGTATCAGAAAGCATATAGCAATTGAACTATTAAAATGACTTGATCTTTATGCTATGCTTATCTATAGGAGTATGTCCATCACATCATTCTCCTAATGATATGACCCTGTTGTTAATAACATCTCTATGTTCATGATCAGGAAACCATGATCATATATTAACCAACAAGCTAGTTTAACAAGAGGCTTTACTAGGGACTCTTTTATGTTTACAAATCACACAAGTATTAATGTTTCCAGTTAATACAATTATAGCATGGGATGTAAACATTTATCATAAGTGTGAAGATATGATAATAACCACTTTATTATTGCCTCTTGGGCATATCTCCAACAGTCTCCCACTTGCACTAGAGTCAATAATCTAGTTTCAAACCTTTGTGTATACAACACCTATGGCTTTCCAGTGTTGTATGTACACGATTGCTAGTGGTTAACTGATCTCCGGATCTGACACTTCTAGGTCCGTGTGTAATTGCATGTCTTTGCGTCCCTACGCATCACTCATTCTCTAATGAGATGGATTCGTACAAATTTGGTCCTTTGGTGTGACCTTTAGTTCTTTGGGGTTAAAACATGTTGATAATATTGTCGTACAATATATCTTCATAGTATTATCCCGCTGTGAACTACACCTAGTTTGATAACAAACTACTTGACACAAATGCCCTCTTTTGCTGCTAAAATAGCAGTCATACACTTAGCCTTTTGTTGTAGTATCTGTCACAATGTCTTAACTTTGGAACTCATCCAAATCCATCATGGAACTTACTTTCCATTATATGGTGCCACCCTTAGTTTAGATTGAGATAAACTTAATTTGTACTTTGTGACAAAACTAATATCAATGTAGTACTTTTACAATGAACTAACCATCTATTTGTCACTTCTACAAATAATATACTCCAAGTTCTTCCAAAAGATCATAAGAATATCCTTACTATTGTCCAATGATCATCTTATGAATCATTCTGGTATATGCTCATAACATTTAGAGCATAGGACATATCTGGATTTGTACATATCACAGTATGATTGATATAAATACTCTTTGTGATTTCATACATCAAGTATCAATCTATACTTGAATCTTTGTTTCACTTACCAAGTGTCAATACACTTGTATATATATCATCAATATTGAACTCATTCAATCTTTTCTGTGTGACAAGAACCTTTCTTGTAGTTTCTATATTGAACTCATTCAATACATCATCTATGTACTTTCGGCACAACCATATTAGCGTCTATTGATGCCAAATATTTGGGTTTTGCCTAAGTCTTTCATCACGATGAAATTCTTAATATGTGTTAATAAAAGATACATCATTTCTAATCAACAATATATCCTCCACATAATGTATTAGAAATATGTCTTAGCGCTCCCACTTAATTTCTTACAAATGCAAGCATCTTCATTGTCTCCGATGAAATTAAACTCTTTTAACAGTTTCATCATAGTGAAGATTCCAACTCCGCTATGCTTACTTCAACCATTGAAGTTTGCATATGCATTTAGCATCCTTTGAATTAACAAAACCCTTTGGACCGTGTTATGCACATGTCCTAGGTAACAATTCTATTATAAGAACTTGATTTGTTTATTCAACTACCATATAACAAAATTATATGTAGTGGTTGCTACATTAATCCGTCTAGACTAAATATCGCTATGAAAGATCAAATCTTGTCATAGTCAACCTTTGAACATTTTGTGAACTCTTTCCCAACATGTCGACTATTTCATAGATGTGAAAACATCCATGTCTATTTCTTTATAGATCCAAACACAACTGTAAGGTCTTACACCTTTCTCGAGGGTCCTTCAAGTTCAAATCTTGATTTCTCGTGTATGGAACTATCACGGATTTTATGGCTTCAAGCCATTTGACGGAGTCAGGGCTCATCATTGCTTCTTTGCATGTAGTCGGATCATTATTGTCAAATAATGATTTAACTCTCAAATCTTGGTATTCGATTGTTCATCCGACCTACTTGTTTCAATAGGAACTTAGATCTCAATGACCACAACCTTTGAGGTACGTGAGCCATGAGCATTGTTGCTACCTCCGGAACACTTTTCGGCGCTGCGCAACTTTGATCATATAGCTAAGGTTCTTTTAACCTTATCAAAGTTCTATTGTCCTCCCACTTAACTTTTCACGAAAAATTCCTTCTTAAAGAAACTTGACGTTCCAAGCAACAAACACTTTTGTCTCCGGTGTTTATGGAGGAATACTTAACAGTTTATACAAAGACAGGTTCATCCGACTTTGGTTGCACACATCTTTCTTATGCATAGCATACCAATGTTTTAAGAAAGGACTACCTGGGTTTTATCCCAAACCATAACCTTATATGGTGTCATTTCAACGGATTATGATGAAGCTCTTTTCAGTGGAAAAACGGTATTCTCTAAATCTTTTAATCTTTAAAATATGATGACAGTTTTATGATTTATACCTTTGATCTTACCATGTCAAACAAGGTTTAATTACATATCTCGAACGCTCCATACTCTTATGGTGTTTCGGGAAATGCAAATCCACGGAACGATTCCTTAAATCTTAAGGTATTATGCTAAACTTGTAACTCAAATATCTTCCTTTATGATCTTTATCATAAACTATTTATATTGTTGTTACAATGATGTTGCACTTCATCTTGAAAGTCTTTGAACTTTTCAAATGTTTCATACTTCATCCTTATTAAGTAAATATTCATATATTCACTCAAATTTTCGAAGAAAGCAAATGAAGTTGAAATCCATCGCTCTTAACTACACATAATGGACTTCGTACAACAATATGTACAAGTTCCAATAAGCTAGTCATTCGTTTCCTTTTGGCCTATGAACGAAGTTTTAATTATCTCTAGAAAAGTTTTCACAAACGTCATTTGATCAAAATCAAAAGACTCCAAAATTCCATCCACATGGAGTTTCTTCATGTTTTCTTTTCAATATAATTTAAACGGCGATGTCACTTCCTAAGTGATCATTTAATCAATTTGTCTTTCGACATCTTTAGCACTAGTTTTATAGATGTGATTTCTCCAACGAGATTTGTGAATCATCCATCTTTTATGGATTACGGCAATTATTTGAACAACCCTTTTGTTCTCATAATACCTGATAAAACAAATCTTGAAGGCAAGCTTTGATGTTTAACGAGTAACACAATAACCCTTTTATTTGTTCTCGATGAACATCATCACATATTCTTTTGCTAGTTACTTAGGCCATTGTAATTCATGAATTCTGTTGTTTCGTATGACAATTCACACCAACAAATTCAGTATCAAATACTTAAGAACCACATTGTTTAGTAAGCAAAGAATACAACCATAACATGTATATCATCTATATACTTAAACTGAACAATTCTAGTCTTTTCTTTTCTGCCATATATTTAAGAGATTCTCTTTCAGTATTTCCTTTTCTTTTTGAAAGAATCTATCAACATCAATAGTGGAGTCATACATATGACACATAGTCCAAAGGGTGTATAGTTAAATACCAATGTCTTTGGACTTGCACTTTGAAGTAGATCACCATCATCAAATGTTTGGTGTTCTTTCAAATTCCTTTCTTTAGTAATCTCTTGGTGTAGTAAACATTTTACCTACATCAAATATTCACCTTTATCATGGAATCGTAAATGATCAAGCTACTTTTAGCTTATAACGATGAATTACGAGTATAATGTTGCTATCCAAAACCTTTTGGAGGATTAGGACAACAAGTGTCTCCAACCCTTTGCAAATTCTCATCAAAATATGAGAAACATGAACTTTGCCATATTATACTCTATCATGTTGCAACCAAAACTTCGTTTCAGATATCACAATATCTTCCACACATCATGGTTTCTGAAACAACTCTTTCAGATCCTAGATAACCTTGATATTGAGACAATCCTTTGAATATCAAGAATCATGGAGACAAACACGATACTCATACACTAACACTTGGAATTGTCACTCTTGATTTAATACCAATTATTAAACTTCATGGAGTAACCGGAACTTACTGAAAGTTTGCAATAGGACTTTTAAACTTTAGATTAACACTTCAAAACAATACGATACCAGTTCATAAAGTAACTAACCAGAATTCTATAGTTCTATCATCTCAATTATAACTAAGCGCAAGGTGGTAAACGGATGCCAATGACTACAACAACTATGCAAATTCACTTTTATTTAATTTATGATAAATTGAATTCTAATTAATAATTAAATTAATCTAGGTGAACTCCCACTCAAAACAACATCCCTCACATTGTTTTAGTGATCACACGAACCAAATCCACCACATCAAAACCGATCATCACGAGAGTTGATGTAGCTTCAATGGCGAACAATCAACATGTTCATCATATCTACTATATGACTCATGCTTTACCTTTCGGTGATCCGTGTTCCTGAGACCATGTCTGTACATGCTAGGCTCGTCAAGATCAAACCTTAGCTTCCGCATAAGCAAATCTGGCTTGCTTACGTTGTATACACTTGCAGAATCTAACACACCCGATCATCACGTGGTGCTTCGAAACAACAAGCTTTAGCAACGGTGCATACTAAGGGTGAACACTTTAGAACTTGAAATTTATGTGCATGAGGGATCATCTTATAATGCTACCGTCGTCTACTAAGCAATACAAGATGCATAAAGGATTAACATCACATGCAATTCATAATATGTGATATGATATGGCCTTTCTTCTTTGTGTTTCCGATCTCCATCTTCAAGCACGAACATGATCTCCATCATCACCGGCATAGCATCAAGGTCAATGACGCTTCTTCATGGTTGTCGTACACCAGCTTCAACTATTACAACTACTTTGAATAGACACGCGGGTCTTAACAGAAATTAAAGACAACCATATGGCTCCTGCCGGTTGCCAACTTACAATAAGGAACATTGCATACATCAAATATAATCACAATCATGGCCATATCACATCACTGCACACCCCTGCAAAACAAAGTTAGACGCCTCTACTTTCTTTGCATATTTTACGTGGTTTGGGGCTGTTAATAAGTGTCGTTCTAACTTACGAACATGAACCACAACATTGATACTAGTATTGTTAATCACCCGTTGTAAATTGGATCTTAACTATGCTAGGAGAAACAGGCACCCGCTAAGCCACTTATGCAATACAAGTTGCATGTCAAGCGTGGAGCAAGTCTCATGAACGATGTCATGTAAGGTTAGCCCGGGCCGCTTCATCCCAACATACCGCAAGATGCAAAGTACACAAGAAGCAATCGACAATAAAAACATCAATGCCCACAATGACCATTGTGTTCTACTCGTGCAACAGATCTACATATAGACTCGGCTCTGATACCACTGTAGGGGTTCGTAGCATGGAAAATAAAAATTTTCTACCGCATGAACACACAATCAAGATCTAATCTATGATCAAGCCAAGATCTATCTACTAGATTGTAGCAACGAGTTGATAGAGGAACTCACCCTCGAAGATTCCAAAGCGGTTAACGAGAGCAGATTCTCGTGGGTGATGTAGTCGTACACTTGCCGATCTCAAGATCGCGTAGACGATTCTTCCGGCGCTGCGTTCCGGCAGCGCTCCCGCAGTCGGTCACACGTTCGGTACTCGACGAAGACCTTCCTCTCCCTTGTTCCAGCAGGCAGCGGAGGTTGTAGCACTCTCCTCGCGATTCCGGCAGCACAACGGCGTGGTACCGGAAATAGAGGGGAGATCTCGCAGGGCTTCGCCTTAAGCCGGAGCGAGTATGGTGGAGTATGAGAGAGCTTCTCGGCGATCTAGGTTTTAGACACACCAAGGAGGAGGTGCTAGAGCCGGCGGCTAGGGTTTGGGGCACCCCAAGTCGGCGGCTAGGGCAACCCTGGGAGGTGGCGGCAGCAGCAGGAGGTGGTGGCGCCAATCTAGGGTTTTGGAGGAGAGGTACTTGTGTACTAGGAGGGGCAGCCCTGCCCCTCCCTTTATAGGTGGGAGGTGCGGCCAAGGGGAGGGGAGTCCCTCCCCAACTCGGCTTGGAGGTGGGCCGGCGGTTGGAGGAGGGAATCCCTCACCAACTCGGTTTCCCACTCCTCCTCCTCTTTCCAAAACTTGCCGTTTGACTTTCAAACTAGCCGTTTGACTTTTTCAATTTATGATTTGAATAAACCCTTTATTTTGGACAGCAATGACACCTAGTACATGATGCAATCATTCCAACTTACAATGACACATTCATGTACCCTTCCCCCCCGGAGTGCCGGACATTCCGGAACCTTCTAGAATGTTCCCGATGAAAACACCGGAATCATTCCCCAACTCCGAAACGGGACTTTCCTTATATGAATCTTATTCTCCGGACCATTCCGGATCTCCTCGTGATATCCCGAATCCCATTCGAGACTCCGAACAACATTCAGTCTCTTTCTCATCATTCCATAACTACTCAAACAACGTCGAATCCTTAAGTGTGTCTCCCTACGGTTCGTGAATTATGCGGACATGATCGAGGCACTTCTCCGATCAATAACCAATAGAGGAATCTGGAAATTCATATGGCTCCCACATATTTCTACGATTACTTTGCGATCGAATGAACCACTTACAAACGATATCAATTTCCCTTTGTCTCACGATAGTTTACTTATCCGAGGTCATGATCGTCGGTATCTCTGCATTCCTAGTTCAACCTCGTTACCGATAAGTACTCTTTTCTCGTTCCCTGATATGTGATCCCTTGTGAGCCAGTCACATGCTTGCAAGCTAATTGGATGACATTTCACCGAGAGGGCCCAGAGTATATCTATCCGTCATATGGATGGACAAATCCCACTCTTGATCCATGTGTCTCAACCAATACTTTCCGAACACTCAATGCCACCTTTATAGCCACCTCACATTACGGTGTGGTGTTTGATGTCATCAAAGCATCCATCCGGCAAAGGTGATATGCATGATCTCATGGTCGAAGGAATTCGATTACTATGTATCAGAAAGCATATAGCAATTGAACTATTAAAATGACTTGATCTTTATGCTATGCTTATCTATAGGAGTATGTCCATCACATCATTCTCCTAATGATATGACCCTGTTGGTAATAACATCTCTATGTTCATGATCAGGAAACCATGATCATATATTAACCAACAAGCTAGTTTAACAAGAGGCTTTACTAGGGACTCTTTTATGTTTACAAATCACACAAGTATTAATGTTTCCGGTTAATACAATTATAGCATGGTATGTAAACATTTATCATAAGTGTGAAGATATGATAATAACCACTTTATTATTGCCTCTTGGGCATATCTCCAACATGGATGTCGTCGGTGTGAAATGAAAGGGGAGCTTGTAAGTCCATGGAGTTATGCATGTGTGTTAGAGAAACGCCTGGGCCGCTGGTCTAATCCATGCTGATATGGTGGAAACCTGCAGCGTAACCATAACGAGTATCTATGAAGCATTCTTCTTATGAAAAAAAAAGAGATAGAGATTGAGAAAAAGAGAAAAGAAAAAAAGAGATATTATGAAAAGAGGAAAGAGAGAAAAAAGCACCATATTCCCATGGTAAATAAGAAGATTGTTGAGATACTTGTTGTCTGCTTGCCTTGTCATTTTGATATGGGGATTCTTCCGTATCATCGGGCAAGGGGTACCCCGTTGGCGGTTCTCTATGATACACATATGCTTATGATGACAAGAACTTACTGGTGACTAAACTTGAGTAGCATGAAGAGCGGCCCTCGTATTCAAGGGACATGAGATTCTCAATTTACAACTTGTCAATGCATATCCTCGTATTTGATCACTTTAACCTTAATCACCTAAAGATGCCTATGATAGGGGCAATGAGAGCTGAAAGCTAGTAAGTATCATAAATTTTGGGAGCTCTTTATGATACTTGCAATCCATGCTTCCCTCTGCGAAGGGCCTTTCTTTTACTTTGTAGTTGAGTCAGTAAACCTATTCCCTTCTATCTCTGCAAGTATTTTGAGTTGTTGTGTTTCATTCATTCATATGATGATTTATTCAACCATGTTTCTTATGTTCCTTGTTTTGCACATTTACTCTTATCTGGGTGTTTACTACTTTGAAAGATATCATTGAAAACCAGTTATTTGTGAACTCCAACAAATTATCAACTATTCTTCGACCAAGAGCTAAGTTTGCCATTACCAATTATGATTCACTTTATGTATATTTATTGTGTTTCCTTTACTCATTGCAAGTTAAGTTATATAATAGTGAGTTGTCTTCTATTATGATCTATGTATTGATCAATGTGATGCTTCTTGTTCGTATTCTTTTATCGACTCTTCACTCCATAAACCTAAGGTCATGTTTATTGAGCTCAGTTTTGCTTGGGGACAAGCGAAGTGTACGCTTGGGGGGAGTTGATACGTCCATTTTGCATCACTATTCTATGTCATAATTCACTGTTATTCATTGATATATTTCATACTGAGAGGTGATACTTATGTTATTTCATCTGTTTTTGCATGGTTGATGACTTTTGGAGTATGGACCGCTGCAGTCAGGATTATGATGGAAAAGGTGTTGTTTGGAGGCAAAATTCGCGAAGATCAGAAAATCCGGGAAAATCATATTTTTCCAGAAGACGAAGGAAGCCAGAATGGGGGCTGGAGATGGGCCACAGGCCCACCACCCCTAGCTGGCCACCACGGGTCAGCGCCACCAGGTGGTGTGGCCACCCTGGTCCACCCCTGGCACTCCCCTCTGGCGTATATTATCCTACCAAAACTCTAAGACTCGAGGATCGACCACAGAAAGATTCCATCGCCTCTGCAGGGCAGAAAACACCGAGAGAGAAAGATCTCTCTGGCAGACAGATTTCTGCTGGGGAGAATTCCTTCCCGGAGAGGGAAGATCGTCGCCATCAACACCACCATCAAGCTGGAATTCATCGGGATCATCATCATCATCACCACCATCATCACCATCAGCACCATCATCACCATCTCCATATTGCTGTAACAATTGAGTTGAATCTTGCATAGTTCATAGGGGAAACTTTCCCGGTGTTGATTACTCTTTGTAGTTGATGCTATTGAGTGAACCGTTGAATTATTGTTTATGTTCAGATTGTTATACATCATTATTCCATCTCTGATCATGATCCATATGATGTCTTGTGAGTAGTTCGTTTTGTTCTTGAGGACATGGGAGAAGTCATGTTGTTAGTAGTAGAGTTGTGTTGAGAAAGATTCAATAGATTGTTATTTAAGTTGTGGTGTACTTCTTCTAGTGGTGTCATGTGAACGTAGACTACATGACACTTCACCTATATGGGCCTAGGGGAATGCATTGTGTATTTGGCTACTAATCGTAGGGATTGCCGGAGTGACAGAAACCTGAACCCCCATTAGGAAACCATTGCACAAGGGACGTAAGGGTCTTAGAGTTTAAAACTGTGGTTAGGTTTCTACCTTAATTACTTTCTTGTACTTATGGATGTTTGCAAGGGGTATAATCACAAGTATGTATTAGTCCAAGGAAGGTCGGTACATTAGCACAGGTTCACCCACACAACACTTAGCAAACTAAAGAAGATTAATCAACTATATGAAGCAAAAGCACTTGACAGTCTTCCCATGTGTCCTCGAGAATATTTGGTCATCTTAAGTAATACATCCGGCTTGTCCTTTGCTGCATAAAGGATTGGGCCACTTGCTGCATTTATTTCTACTGTCTTTTATTTATTCATACTTTGTTTACTTCCCTTATCAAAAACCCCTAAAAATCCGTTTGCTAAGTATTTGCAGAGAATTTCTGATCCATACCACTAGCTAGCACCTTCTGCTCCTTGTTGGGTTCGACACTCTTACTTATCGAAAATAATGCGATACACCCCCTATACTTGTGGGTCATCACTTATCACATAGTCTACCTTGCAAATTTCATTGAATTGGCTTCTTGACCACACCATTCCATGATGTGCATCCAAGTACTCCTTCACCGCAGGTTTTTATTTATACAACACTTCCAAATGATACAGATGCTTCCTCAAACTGCATGTGTATGAAGCTAGCCATAGGTTGTTAGTATAAACTTTACCCTTAAATTTCTTTGTAAAATTTTGCACTAAGTGTCGCATACATTCCCTATGCTCCACTCCGGGGAATAGTGCTTCTACAGCTTTCTCCAAACCTTTGCAAGCGTCCGCATGGATAGTAAGTCCTGGTGGATGACCTATAAGGTCACGCAAATTCTCCATAAACCAAGTCCAACTTTCCTCTGACTCAATCTCCAAAACTCCAAAAGCAACAGGGAACATCCAACTGTGGCCATCAACTACAGTAGCAGCTACTAGCTGTCCTTTAAATCTGCCATGAAGAGTTGTTGCATCCACGACCAAATAAGGCCTGCAACCATCCAGAAATCCTTGCTAGCAAGCTTTGAAACAAACAAAAGCCCTTCTAAAGAACTCCTTCTCCATTGTCTTCCCTCTTATTTTGTACTGAACTGTATGCCTGTCTATCTGTACAACACTACCTGGACTAGCCATCTCCACTTCAGCTTTGAAGTTGCAAAGCAACTGAAAACTTTCATTCCATGGACCATTGATCCTATCAAGTGCCATTTCCTTTGCATAGAACATCCTCATGTAAGGTACTATAATATTAAACTTTTCAGAAACTTTTTTATGAGCGCTGTTGCACCAAGTGATGGGTTTGCTCTCATCCAATCCATGATTGCATCTTCCAACCACCTAGTCTTTTCTAGTTTTGTTTTGTCCTTTGGTTGTCCCCCTTGAGGTGGACAAGAATGTTCAAACTAGTTACCTTTTATCTAAAACATAATGAAAATGTTAGGTACAGTTAACAAATTCTACACAATGATCTAAGATACACAACTGGCTGTAATACCTGAACCAAACTACTCCTGAGCATAGTGGATGCGTGCATCCTCCACCTACACCTCTTGTATGGGCACTTCACTGTGAACTTTGCTGGATCACTCTTAATAACAACATAATCATTATTGGTGCAGATGCAGTATGTAGTAAGGGCATTATGACAGTCCCGCATTGTTTCAAATACGATGCCTTCTGAAATCCTAGGATCGTTCCTGTCTCACTCAATTACTGGCAACTCCTCACCATCGTACTCGGCTAAAACGAGACTGTCATTGTTCTCCTCATTCTCTTCTTCATCAGTGTCATCAAATGTGGCACCGTGGGCCAATTCCTCCATGTATTGATCCTCTAGTGCCTGTTTACTGAATCTATCTACCAATTTAGGAAATATCAACTCATCCTCATCATCTAGTGGAGGCGCTCCCTCGGCAAGCTCTGCTTCGTCCTCCACATCGGCCGCACGAGCGATTTGGCTTACACTCGCAATGCGAACAGATGGTACTGCTGTGGACCTACAAGGAGCGTGGGGGCGCACACTATTAGTAGAGATATCAGAGACACATGATGCCCGACCACCTGATGATGCCTGACCACCAGATGATGTTTTAGCCCTCTTTTCCGTGTGTTCAACTTTAGGTTGCACATGAAGACGAATTCGACCAAAACGATCGGCAGCATTCAAAGAGAAAAGCATTACCATATTAGCTTCGCTAGTTAGTGGGAGCAATCTTTGCTCGCTAATGTTGAAATATTGCAAATCAACTGAATCGCTATTGCTCCAGGAGAATTTAGAATATATTTTATCTTTCAAATCTCTGAGAGTTATCGAGGTTGCAACCACCACTGGAAAGTAAAATCTAGAGAGATACCGTTCACAACCACGAATGACACTAATATCCAGTTTAACCGCCAGCCGAAATGCCAGCGCTGGATCAATCCTATTCGAAAAGCAAGGTAGTTAGCTGAGCACCGGCGATTCGCGCTCAATTACTGCTTATAATCAATCCACAAAGGGAAACAATACTTACCCAGCTCTAACGCATGGAATCCATGCGTTAGATCCCTCTGATTCGACCCAATCTTCTCCGTGCTCGACAGGGAGGACCAGTACACCTGTCGGCGTCGCATACTGTTCCGCGAAAGGGGTAGATCTAGCGGGGGAGGAAGCAGAGCCGGAGTGGGTTCGGGGGCTAGGGGGAGGGGGCGGCTCGGTGGCCGAGGACGACATAAGGTAGGAGGGGCTCTCAGGTAGGAGGGCACGACGGCGGGAAAGCGGAGCGAAGGGGTGGTGTGGGAGTTGTTCGAGGCTCGGAGCGAGAATGGCCGGTCCGACGTGTCTCTATGCGGCCCCACCCTTCACCACGTATGCAAGACCCGTCCCAACGCGGCCCCACCCTTCACCACGTATGCAGGACCCGACCAAACATGGCCCCACCTGTCAGCATGTAACGATCGAGGCGACGTAACGTAACGCTCAACGCAGGACCCGCCCAACGCGGTCCCACCTGTCAGCATGTAACGGTCAAGCCTTTGACCAGACGACATCCACCCATCTGAGCGCATGTGAGGGTTTCAGAATGGTGGGAGGGGAAAAGTGAGGAAAACTAAGCGGCGGGGGAAAACTGAGTACAACTAACGAACCAGGGGTACGAAAATAGAAATCCCAAAGATATATCTACCGCCGAGGACAGAAAGTCATAAGGTTTGTTTGACGCCTCTAGTTTTTTAAAGATCTATGTCGTCGGATTAGAATGACTTGGCAAAGATGATCAGACGAGACCTCATTTTAAGATGTTCTCTTTTTTTTGGCGATTTTTTAAAGGCATTCTCAAGGTTACCACACTTGGTAACAAGATATACAATTAGCCTGAATCATTGATTGACATGGGCACGTTTTGGTCTAAACGAAACATAAGTGGTACTCCCGAATCTAGACAAAATTGAGAACATTAATATGGACCGGAGAGAATAGAAAAATATATAGTACTAGTTCTTTTTATGGTACAATGTGACCTGTGATACAAACCGTAGTATGGACATGTCCGGCAGTGGCAGCACCTGTTTTCTATACAGGTACCAGCCGTGTCCCCTGCTTCAGAGTTTCAATCTGGTAGCAGCCGTGTCTGGGGTGTGTGCGTCTCCTCTCTTTCTAATAGAAGTTGGACCAAAGGCCCTTCGATTGTTTTCATAGTAATTTAAAAAATTAATCGTTACAACAGCCAGTGAACACATGATATTCCGACTCAATTACTACTTACAACATGCCCACTCAAAACTGTCTCCATCAAGTATTGTACACTCTACAAGGCTCAGGTGCCGGAAGTGTCATGTACCTAGTTTATTCTCCAAAACCAGCTTTTCGTAAATTGGTTTGATCCGACTGACCAGTGCACAAAGTGAACTCCTAAGGTGTTTGAAAAGGAAGGAAAATGTTAGTTTCCGATGCCTCTTATTTCTAGAAGCGTAATGTGATTGCTCCCACTTGAGGAGGTGGTAGAGGAACATAGATCATGTTTATCAAAGATAGCTAGTAGTGGGGAGAGGGAATATTATAGACTCATGAGACGAGATGTCGATTTTGTGAAGAGATATAGATAGTGTCGCATTGAGCACAGTGAGTTTAATTGATAGCATACCAGCAAAATATGCACAACTAGTGAGAGCATTTAGAAGGCTACAGGGCCACGTACCAGTGTGACAAAGAGGACATGGTTTGATGTCTTGATGCCTTCCGTTCTCGATGTATTTGGCCATAGGAATAGGTGAGATGATGATCTTATCAGCTCTTTTCTAAGACCCTCTAAGTCTTACCATGCTAGAATGGTAAGATGATATAGCATTAAGGTCCTAATCATTGAGTGATGGAAGTTACTTTTGGTTTACTGATTTTTTTATAAAAAATGGAGTCTTTTTAAAAACATGAATGAAGCAATATGAGTTGATGAGGTCGTTCTCTATGTTCAATCCTTGTGTTTTCCTCTGTCCACTTTCAGAAGTTGTGTGCTACCCTATTTTATTTTAGAGTTTTGTCTACAACTTTTCTCTTCCTTTTGCTGATTTCTATACACTCCTGTTATTCATTTTAGGAATATAAAAAGCAAAATTATTCGTGACAATATCAAGTCACACATGGTACTCCAATCTAGTCATTGAATCGAGAAATCTTTGCAGCGAACATTCAAAACATCAGCTTCTCCGGCATGACGTCTGGCGGTGCCACATGCAGCGCGCTGCTGGTGTTGATGATGCCCAGACTGACTTCAAAGCGATCTCGAAGTGTTTTTTGCTCACATCCCTAGGAAAGTTAAAGGCCTAGATAAGAGGTGTAGGTACATGGGAGTTCTACAAAACCTTTCCCTTCTATTCTAAAATATTCATGTCAACTCACTTGGAGAGCCCTCTGTTACAACACATTTCACAGTTGCCGTTGAGCATAGCAATAAATGAACTCTTATATCGTTTGACTGGGAGAAATGAGTTAGTTCTTTTTTTTTTAGGAGGCACATCTCTTGTGGTTAGTGTTCGCAGTGATGATTTTCATCTCATGGACCATGCATTCAAAATAAGATGGTTATCAATCTAGTCTTCTTACAACGTGCTTTTGACCATGTATTTGATTTTTTGGCATTTGTGCAGCAGTAACACCCGCTATGTAGGCAGCTAGCGGGACATGGACTGGCTAGACGGCATGCCTGGTGATCTCCTTGTGGCAGCACATCATCTCTCTACATCGCCTAGCAGTTGAGCTTCACTCCCATGTGTACTTGTATCGCTACCTTAATATTCCTGTTGGGCATGTTCGTGGTGTTGCCTCAACAAACTTATTTTTATTTTTTTCGACAAGTACTTGAACCTTCGATGCATGTCGTAATGTGGAACACGGCAGTACCATCAGGGATGGCTTTATGAGGGGACAATCAGGAGCTAGCGGTGGCTTCTGCAAGTGGAATTGGGCACAAGAACTTTAAACACAACGACGTACCTAGGTTCGAGGCCCTCTTCACGAGTTAACACCCCTACTCCTGCAAGATCTACTATATCAGGGGCGAATGCCCAGTACAAGTGCTCCTAGAGCTGTTTCCAGATGAACCGGGGGAAACAAGAGATTAAAGGGAGTCTAATTCCTAATGGTGGCACTGCCCCCTTATATACTGACTGGGGGTGCAGATTACAATGTATGACCGGCTGGTGGGGTCCAGCCGGTGGGCCCTAGTGCAATAATCAGCGCTACAGTGCCAAGCCGCTCTGCAGCGATGGCTTTATCCCGCGTCGGACAGACGTCCTGTCAAACAGTATGGGGACACCGCTGCTTTAGCTGACGCAAACCGTCGGATCCGGAGGCGTGCCACTATTTCATCACCACGCGCTCCGGATTATCGGTACTGATTCCGAGGTGACCTTATGGAGCTGGCCATCCGGCCAGGTCTTCTAGTTGACCAGCTTGACGGTCCAGCCAGGTGCTTCTTGGTGGTTTGTCCGGTTGGAGCTGCCCATCCGGCCAGGGCTTCATGTCTGGCGGCCATCCGGCCTGATCTTCTGGGTGAGGCCATTCGGCCTGGCTTAGCCTATCCCGGGTTGATCCCCCCGACAATGCATCTTGTTGCTTTATATATAAAGTAGAGCCAAAGGTTGTTTTGAGGAAAGAGTTAGTTCCTGCTGCCCCTCATTTCTAGATATTATAATGTCATTTAACATGATACAAGAACATGATGGATAGATGAATTGCGATAATTTCATTCAACCCAAGCTAGTCGTGTAGTTGAACCAGATCAAGCGGAGGGAGCTGATAGTTATATATCCATTTGAGGAGACATTGCTTTTCTGAAGGTATATACATAGTGTCCAATTTAACATGGTGGGTGGAATTTGGTTCTCAAATCAATGAACAATTGAGTGTGTGTTGAGTAGGCTACGGGAAATAGCTACCGTTGGAACATGAAAGGACACATCGTTTGATGCCTTCCATTTCTAAAGGATGTACGCCGTCATGGTGTTTATTAAGACACTCTTTAGTCTTGGAATAATGGATAACTTTTAAATAAGTTTAATCCTGAAACATGACCTGCTAAGTAAACCGGTCACTGACTTACCTTGCAGAGTGAGGATCCAAGGTCTAAACTTAATTGGTTGTGTCTGGCAATACGTTTGTTGAAGATATTATTTTGTAAGCGAGGATTTTTTCCAGGGTGAAAACCTATGACCTTTGATCGGTCGGCGACAATGCGTGTGCTTCTTAAAAGCGTCGCTATTGGAGAGGTTGAATTTCTGGTGTTGTTTCAGTGGTGTTTGTGTCGTTGCTACTAAGCATCTGATCGATGTAATTGGACTTTTTTTTTTGTAAATTTTCTTCTCTTTTAGTTGTGTACATATGTAGTGTCAACAGGGTAATACGTTGTTGTATAGACTGAGTGTAATTGATATCTTCATGATATTAATATATACTCCTTTAAAAAAAAGTAGACCGGTCACATATGAGGAACTAGACGTGATTGTTGGTCATGGTCACACGAGGTGTTCAGCCACCAGAGGGTCGTCGCAGCGCTGTTTCCAGCCATATGGAGAATGGCAGGCCTTTCGTGTGACATGCTGATGTAGAGTTTGGTCGTTTATCCTGAAGGCGGCAATTCGGCTCATAGGTGTAGATGCATCCATTATGAGAAAACATATTTTGAAATGTTAAATTTTTTGAAAACAATTCTACATATACTTTCGAATATTTTATGTTGGTTTACAAATTTTCGGGATGTAATAACATTTTATGTGTGTGTAAAAAAACAAAAAATGTCACGTGAATAGTCGAATTCATGTGACATATTTTGCCTTTTTTATACATGACACATAAAATGTTCTTTCATTCCGAAAACTTGTGAACCAACATAAAATATTCGAATATATATGCGGATTTTTTTTTCAAATTTCTTAACATTTTAAAGTATATTTTCTTACAATGGGTGCATTTGCACCTGCGAGCCGAAGTGAATATCCGGTTTATCCTCTACTATTATATGTTATACTCCGTCCACACTGCATGGTGCTTATAATAAGAATGTTAACCTTGTTGAAATATATCCCAATTGGTATCACCCATGGCATAGTTTTGGTTGTCTGTTGTTTGTTTGTCTGCAGATGGATGAATTGAATGAAGCAATAAGAACTTGTGGAATGGGTGAAGGAGCGTAAGATCTTCAAGACCACTCGCCCTTTTGAGTTGACGCACGCACGAGATAATAAAAAAAGCAAGAGAACTATTCAGCCATGCAATATAATCGTTCTCCATGTTCACTTGTCGGTGCTTTCCTTTGCTATTAAGCCGTGTGGTTCTCTGTTTCTATGTTTTTCGTTTATTTCTCCGTTTGTTTGGCGAGCTTGTACGATCCTGGAATTTGTTTCAGGAATAAAAAATAAAAATTTCATAATCAACAACCAATGATCATTTGGTATTCCCTCAATTGGCAATCATATTCAGAATTCGCTCCCATGTACTCCCTTGCAAAAGAAAAGCTTCTCCATTGGCACTCATATTTGGTAAGCTACTCAATTTAGCACCTTGACATTGCAAGAGAATAATGTGCCAAAAACTATCATTGCGCCTTATAAGTTCTTAAGGTGTGCTTCGGTGTCTCCCCCACCCCATGTTCTTGGGAACATTCATCATGTAAATACTCATGTTAGTTGATTTCGTGAGCCCTGTTGTGCAGCACGGGTGCTCAAGTCGTCCAACCGAGCATGTGGGAAATAAAATCTTACATTGTTTGACACACAAGAGAAGAGTTAGTTCCCGAGCCCTCTCATGATAGTGTATTCTGATTGCGTATCAGACTGGGAGATAGTGGAGGAAGAGCGATCATCCCATGCAAAGCTACCTACTAGTGATGTAGTTGAAGTGGACCGACGCGAGGGAGAGTCTAGTATATGGGTACATTATATGAGATTCTAACTTAGCAAAGATATGTGTTGTGTTGAATTTAACATGGTGGGTGAAGTTTTAATCTCATATAAGTAAAAGTTGCAGAACACACAAGAGTGTTTTGAAAGCTATGGCAGTTGGGCTCAGGGGACCCCAGCCGTTTGGCCGGGCTCTGTTCCTGCCTTGGCACGTGTTTTCTTGGCTGGCGATATTGCCGAGCACCTCTGTTAATGAAATTCATGGTTCCATCTCAAGAAAAAAGTACCTTTGAGACGTGAAATGGTATAAGATGGAAAAGAGGATTATGTTTTGGCTCCCGAGAGCTATGCTCCTGGATAAATAGTAAATTCACAAAAAATGTTTCCATTTCTCATAAATTTGAATATTTTTGAGATTGTTCTTTTTTTGTATCATTCAGATGTCTTAATAATTTCATTGGAAGAGGATACACATATTGCGTCCTAGGCTAAAGACAAGGATGTGGGCGAATATACACGCCGTCATTCTTCATGTTCAGCTGTTGTGTTCAGTTTCACCGTCTCCTCTTTCTTTGTTGTTAGGCCGTGCGGTTGTCTGTTTTTCTACGGAGTTTTACTCCATGTTTGCCTTTTTTCGTTTTTTCATTGTTGGTTTGCTATGTTTTCATATTTTTTTCTGATTGTTGGTTCGCTCCATTTTCATGTCTTTTTTTTCTGATTGTTGGGCGCTACGCGCTATTGCACAATTTGGATATTTATTTAGGTGTTTATATTCTCACATAATAATTACTGAAAACATGTCCCATCACATGCAGAATTCGCTCCATGCATCTCTTTGGAAAACAAGAGTTACTAAATTGGCAGCCATGATAGGTATACGTCACTCAATTTAGCACTGGACGGTTAAATTTCATGAGAATTGGGTGTAAATAAGTGCTAATTACCTCGATTCCTTCATCTTCTTCATATTCATTTTTTAAAATGGGGATTGTCACCCCGGTCTCTGCATCAATTGATGCACACAGTCTTTTATTAAAAGAAATATCACACAGTGCTGTTTCAACTCACGGATGCATCAACAGTGTGGTGGTGGTTCGCCTTCGGCGTGCTCGAAGTCGTGAGGCCATCTGGCGGAGGCTTTGAGTGGCGTGATCACCTTCGTTGTCGGCCGTGCCTTTGGGCGTCTGGTCCCGGTGGAGGCTAGCGGGAGGCGTGGGGGATGTTGTCTTCGATCTAATAATGGAGGTGGTCCTAGAGTTCCTCTCATGTCAAGACGTTGATCTGCTTGATGCCTGTCTTCTTTGATTTGGCCGGAGTGTCGAGTTCTGAAAGGCTCTGTTGACAAACTCCACTAGGAAAATCATGCCTGGAGTTTCCTGGCTCGGACGGGACTCGGTCGCGTGCAACCATATTTTTTCCTGACCGTTTGGTTTCATAGGGAGCGAGGCGAAGCTCTGAAGTCTGTTGCTATTGTGGGACATATCTTTAGTTCCATGATGAAGTCAGTGTACGGAGAATTTTATTGAAGCCGAGACCTGAGGACTAGTAATGATGGTTTGAGTCCTGGTGGAGATGAGGAATTGGCTTGGTGATTCGTGACTTTAGGCAGTGACTTCAGGAAGTGGGGAGCATAGGAGAAGTACGGTGTCTAAGCTTTTAAGATGAAAACCCAAGGTCTGGCTTTAACTGGTTGTGCCTGACAATGGCCTTATTGAAGACATTGTTTTGAGAACGCGGATTTTTTCTAGGGTAAAAACCTAGGATCTATGATCAGGCGGTGCTGACGCTTGTGAACCGTTTCTTTTTTGGAGCCGTCTCTTTTAGAGAAGTTGGATTTTTAGTGATGTCTTGGTGGTGTTTGGTCTGCTGTTACAAAGAATAGATCGCTAGAGCGGGACTTTTTTTTTCTAATTCTTCTTTATTTTTTTGGTCACGTGTTGCCATTAGAGCACTGCTTGTTGTAGAGACTAGGTGAAATTGGTATATCCATGATGTTTAATATATTCCCTTTGTCAAAAAGAAATAGTCACATAGAATGAGATGCAAGATGTTAGATGGAAAAATGCTGATTCAAAATAGATGCTCAGGTGCTGGGGTGGAAACTATGGAGCACATCCTACTACACTGCTTTGAGGTGGACTGGATATAGCTTGCACTAGGCTTACAAGCACGTGCGAGATTATTTCACATTGCAATTCAACTTGACTCAGGTTGATAAAACTTGACGAAATCATGAAACACGAATCTTAAAGCAGCAGATAAATGGAAAAAACGTGCACGTTATAACATGCACGCTAGAAAAACCAGTCTCCTACAAGCACAAGCAGCACACTCCAACAATTTTTCTTTTAGTTTGTTGACCTGGTTTCAATCGTAGTTAACCTTTGGAAGAAACGAAACGAACCGCAAGTGCTATAGACAATAGGATGACGAGTGACACAAGCCTGCAATCGGCAATCCTCAAGGGAATGTAAAAAAAAATGTACTCCCTCCGTTCAGAAATATAAGACGTTTTAGCTTTGTGAATCGAATGTATCTAGACGTCTTTTCGAATGTATCTAAACGTCTTTTAGTACACTAAAAGACGTCTAGATACATTCGATTCACAAAGCTAAAACGTCTTATATTACTAAAAGACGTCCAGATACATTCGATTCACAAAGCTAAAACGTCTTATATTTCTGAACGGAGAGAGTATCAAACAACTCCTAAATCTAACGAAGACCATAATGTTGAGAATTCCCTACCTTAAGCTTAAGAAAGAAGATGGAAAAGATGATGTAAATAGAGCCCTTGTTATAAGACCTTCTCATATTAGATGCATGAGGATAAAATTTAATACTTCCTTCATCCCAAATTAAATGACATGAATTTGGCTAGATTTAAATGTATCTAGACATGTTTTTATATACAGATACATGTGAATCTAGACAAACCTATATCACTTATTTTGAAACTGAGGGAGTATAAGTATCGTAGTTCTTTTTTCGTAACTTTGATTGACGGAGGCTAGTTTACTTTTAGTAGAAACAAGGAGTATAACAACTAGGAAACTGGAAAATGCTCCTCGTTGGGACGCTTCCAGTCGCACATGCTCTAGTTCCTTGTCTTGCTTGCATGCCGCTCGATCTATTTATTTTCAGAGCGTGACAAAAATTATGTACCCTTTTTCTGTATATCTCCCCTCGGTGCCTGCCTTCCTCTTGTTCTCTCCTCCATGGCTCCATGGCTTCATTGCATCGCAGGAGCTTTGAGCGGCACTCCATTATTTGGTCCATTTACAACATTGCACCAACTACACACTTGTATTGTCTGGCATATAAAGGATGGGTTAGTTCCTGAGACCTCTCATCCCTAGATAGTTTAATCCGACTGAACATCAGACGGGGAGATGGTAGAGCATTACAGATCATCTCATTCAAAATGAGGTTAGCCGTGTAACTGAATTGGCTCGAGCGGAGTGAGAGGATAGTATATATCCATGAGAAGAGAGATTGCTTTTTTGTGAAGGTACATATATCATGTCGAATTGAATGTGGTGTCGGTGTTGTTTCGATCTCATATTAATGAAAGCTGCGTAATACATATATCTGGGAAAATGACATCGGACAGACCAACGTTGCTTTTTTTTCCAAAAAGGAGAGCAAAGCCCTAGCCTCTGATTCAGTTGATACACACCAGACTTTTAATAAAAGTTCATCATCCAAAAGTAATAGAAATCAAGAATCACTTAAAATTGATACATGAATCAAGCAGCTGTGATGAGTCCGCTATGGCCCTCTTCCGTGCATCCACCAAGATCACCCTTGGCGATGGCAATTGGTCACCAGTAGGTCTGTTATGTGCAAGGGCTCCCGAGCTGTTCAAGATTGCCTCGCGAAATAACAGAATGGTCAGCGCTGAACTCCTAAATGATGTCTAGATCCGCTCTCTTACAAGAATCTCCAACCAGTCGCAGTTCTCAGAGTTCATTGATCTTGCCACTATCCTTCATTTAGTCCAGCTTTCTTCGAACCAGGCGGACTCCATCATATGGCTTTGTGTACTCGGCCGCCACGGCTTATCATGTCCAATTTAGAGGCTCCTTACCCACATTCAAATGTGCCAAGATCTAGCAGGCTTGTTATATGTTGATCCAAATTCTACAAAGTAAAGGCCAACTTCTGACGGAGCGGAGCGAGGCCCGGTACGGATCGTTGATGACCTAGGTTACCACCGCTCCATATACTTCTTGTAAGCCGCCGGCTGGGAGAAGTTGCGTTTGTGAAATCCCCGACGTTGTGTAAACACTCCCCATTATAGTGAAGATTCGCTGGCTGGCGTCCGTGGTTTTTCCCTCTCTTTGTTGGAGAGGATTTTCCACGTTAAATCTGTGTCCCCCTCGCTGCGATTTTATTTTTGTTTTTTGTTATTTACTTGTCGCAAACCTAACAAGGCTTATGTTGAGCCCAAGTGCAAACTTTTTGCTTGCTAGTCCTCCAGCAGCGTATTCTCACTGCCGATCTCCTTGCCACCAAAGGCTGGCCGCATGACCCCTTATGACATCTTTGCCTCTCACACCTGGAAGCGGCCCAGCATCTTTTCAAAGGGCAACTTTTACAGTACTACCTTTTACTACTCGTAGAAGAGGGACTCGTATAAAATCAACCGGTGGCTCAAATTTAGCTTTGGAGATTAGGCCCAGCAGGCCCAGGAAGCTGTAAGTATCAGAAAAAACTGTGAACGAGCAGGACCAGGAACACGCACGCCCACACGCCCACACGCCCTCGCACTCCTGCGACACATCGCACGCCACCGCCGCCGTCACCAGCGGCCACATGCCCGAGAACGCCGCCGCTACCTCCATGCCGCCGACGCCGCCTCCACCTCGGACGCGGCCACCGCCTCCAAACTCCCCGGCAATCCGTCCCCGCTAGCCGCCGCCGCCTCCACCTCGGACGCGACCACCGCCCTCAAACTCCCTGGCAAGCCGACCCCGCTAGCCACCGCCGCCTCCACCTCCGACGCGTCCACCGCCTCCAAACTCCCCGGAAAGCTGACCCCGCTGGCCGCCTCCGCCTCCAGCTCGGACGCGACCACCGCCTCCAAACTCACCTCGTTCCTCCACTTAGAATCGTCTCCAAGACCGGCAAGCCGACCCCGCTGGCTGCTGCACACAGCCCGCCCAACCTCCGCCTGAGACAGGAGGTACGTGTTCCCCTGCATCATCCCTGATCTCTCCCTCTCTCTCACAACTAATCTACAATATCTGTATTAGTTTTGATGTATCCATCTTTCTCATCGCTGATGATGGTAGTGTGTCCTAGCTCAGCTGAATGTGTTGATTCCATTTAAGTCCAATGCAAATAACTGAAGTCACTCATGATGTTGTTGTGTCTATTGTGATTGAATCTGTATTGGTTATTGCCCATTTCTTGCATAAAAGCTTTGATGAGTAACCGAGGACTAGTGTGCTGCATCTGTTTCTTCAGGAAATGCCAAAGGATACATTGTACTGGTGTGATTGTGTTATGTGCAAATGTTGAGAATCCCCACCTATGAGTGCACACATTTCTCCAATGGCTTTTCTAGCCAAACCAGACCAAATAAGGCTCTAAATACTTATAATCTCCCCAGAAATCTGAAGGTTGGATTTCTGGTGTTGTTCCGGTGGTGTTTGTGTCGTTGCTACTAAGCATCTGATCGATGTAACTGGACTTTTGTTTTTTGTAATTTTTTGTTGTTGTGTACATCTGTAATGTCAATAGGGTAATACGTTGTTGTATAGACTGAGTGTAATTGATATCTTCATGATATTAATATATACTCCTTTAAAAAAAAAGTAAACCGGTCACATATGAGGTACTAGACATGATTGTTGGTCATGGTCAGGCGAGGTGTTCAGCCACCGGAGGGTCGTCGCAGCGCACCGTTTCCAGCCATATGGAGAATGGCGGGCCTTTGGTGTGACATGATGATGCAGAGTTTGGTCGTTTATCCTCTACTATTGTATGTTATACTCCGTCCACACTGCATGGTGCTTCTAATAAAAATGTTAATCTTGTTGAAGTATATCCCAATTGGTATCACCCATGGCATAGTTTTGGTTGTCTATTGTTTGTTTGTCTGCAGAAGGATGAATTGAATGAAGCAATATGAGAACTTGTGGAATGGGTGAAGCAGCGTAAGATCTTCAAGACCACTCGCCCTTTTGAGTTGACGCACGCACGAGATAATAAAAGAAGCAACAGAACTATTCAGCCAGGCAATATAATCGTTCTCCATGTTCACTTGTCGGCGCCTTCCGCCGTTCATTTTCATCATCTCTTCTTCCTTTGCTATTAAGCCGTGTGGTTCTCTGTTTCTCTGTTTTTCGTTTATTTCTCCGTTTGTTTGGCGAGCTTGTACGATCCTGGAATTTGTTTCAGGAATAAAAAATAAAAATTGCATAATACAACAACCAATGATCATTTGGTATTCCCTCAATTGGCAACCATATTCAGAATTCGCTCCCATGTACTCCCTTGCAAAAGAAAAGCTTCTCCATTGGCACTCGTATTAGGTAAGCTACTCAATTTAGCACCTTGACATTGCAAGAGAATAATGTGTCAAAAACTGTCATTGCACCTTATAAGTTCTTGAGGGGTGCTCAAGTCGTCCAACCGAGCATCACTACGGGAATAACCAGATAGGTCGATGGACTTTTTATACGCCGACGGTAAAATATCGGGGCCGTCGGCGTAGCTTGACAGGCCGTCGACCCAGTTTTGCCATCGGTGTAGGATAAATAGGCCGATGGCAGCCGTCGACATAAACGGGATCGTCGGCGTAGCCTATTAGGCTAACGGTAGAACGACGGCGTCAAGTCTACGCCGACGGCAAAGCCATCGGCGTAGGTTTCACACCTATGCCGACGGCTTTGTTGTCGGCGTAGCTATTTTTCTTTTTTGCCACATTAATCTTAGAAAAATTATAACTAATAAATCATTTAAATTCAGAAAAATACATATAATATATCAAAATTTGCAGAAAAATAAGATCTATCTATATAAACTGAAATATTACATTGTTTTCAAAAAAAATATAAAAAATACAAATACTTTCGTATAACATATTTTTCATTTTCCGAGTGCAAAAAAGGGGATGTTTTGTGAAGCAACCACCAAATGAAAGTTTCAAAATGATAATACCACATTTTTAAAAAATACTAGATCATATTGAATGGACAATTTCCTATCCTGGGTATCTCAAACTTGGTATATTCATTGTGTCTCAAAAAAACCTTCACAAAATGACATATCTCAATCGAGCTTTTCTGGATTTCAGGTCAAATGATCAATGTTATTGCTAGAATCACGGTATAGTTTGTGATAATGTGCCCATACTGTGTACGCATGTGTATCATGGGATGGCGAACAATGTTGCAGGAGGAAGTTTTCCTTTTCGTCGCACCGAAAGGCTATTTTTTATTTTCCGAGTGCAAAAAACAGGGTGTTTTGTTAAGCAACCACCAAATAAAAGTTTCAAAATAATAATACCAAATTTTTCAAAAATACTAGACCATATTGAATGGGCAATTTCTCAATCTGGGTATCTCAAACCTTTTCGTCCACCCCTCGTAAAAAAGACAAATTTCTGCCGAATCGGTAGGAAATGAGTTACATTTGAACTATAGGTACATCATGATTTTTTGCAAAAATCATTTTTAGGTTCACAATATGCTATTTCATCAGAGATATAATACAAGTTTAGTGAGGCTTAGCCCCGAACTAAGAATCTTCATGCCCCTCAATTTAGAAAGTTTGACGATAGTTTGAAATGAACATAAAGAATTCAAAAACGATCGAAACAATGCAAAACCTTCACGTGGTGTCATATTATGTGACATAGTTTCATGTAAAAATACCAAACTTGGTATATTCATTGTGTCTCAAAAAAACCTTCACAAAATGACCTATCTCAATCGAGCTTTTCTGGATTTCAGGTCAAATGACCAATGTTATTGCTAGAATCATGGTATAGTTTGCGATAATGTGCCCATATTGTGTACACATGTGTATCATGGGATGGTGAACAATTTTGCAGGAGGAAGTTTTCCTTTTCGTCGCACGGAAAAGCCATTTTCTATTTTTCGAGCGCCAAAAGCGGGGCATTTTATGAAGCAACCACCAAATGGCTAATTCAATATGCTATCACCCCATTTTTTAAAAATACTAGACCACCTTACATGGACAATGTCCCAACCGGGGGAGCTCGAACCTTTTCGTCCATCCCTGGTGAAAAAGACAAATTCCTACCGAATCGGTAGGAAGTGAATCCGATTTGAACTACATGTACATTATCTGATGCTCATGATTTCTTGAAAAAATTATTTTTAGACTCACAATATTATATTTCATTAGAGATCCACTTCAAATTTTCTTTTTCGTCGCACCAATAAGCCATTTTCTTTTTTTCCGAGTGCAAAAAACGGTGTTTCATGAATCCTAACATAGTTTCAGTTGTTCTAGTGTTAAAAAGATACGATACATAATTAAATGTATGATAGAGATGTCATATTTGGATTCCTCTCATTTTTCTACTACGGATTTGTAGTTGTGAATTATTCAATATTAAATGGAAAAGGGCAAAATTAATAAAATTTGTCTTATTTTAATTTGAATACAAGATTATTATTAGTTATTCATTGTTGTTTACTTAAATAAATGTTTGAAATTTTAAAAATAAAGGCGTGTGATACCATCGTCCAAGGGTTAATAGGATTAATACGGTAATATTATTAGTAAGGTCTAATTTACTGATTGGAAGCTTATCTGAAAGGAACAGAGAAGTTAAGCGTGCTGGGACTGGAGTAGTGCTAGGATGTGTGACCGATGGGGAAGTTTGACCATTAGTATAATTTAACCGAAAATTAATTATACTTAGAGTTAAAAAATGTTTGTGAGATTAACGAGTCAAATAATTAAAAAAATGCTTGTGAGATTAATAATTCAAAACAAAAACAAAAAAAATTGGAAAAAATATTCAAAAAGAATTTGAAAAAAGATAGGCCGACGGCATTGCCGTCGGCGTAGCTCTAGCCAAACGCTCTAGGCCGACGACAATGCCGTCGACGTAGCTGCCGCCAGGGCAAACAACCGTCAACCGTGTGATGTGGCCCCACATCCTTTACGCCGACGGATAAACCGGCTACGGGTCATACGCCGACGGCAGCCGTCGATGTAGCCTACGCCGATGGCAATCAGTGGCTACGCCGACGGGGTCTGGCAGTCGGCGCCTAGCCTGTTTCCTGTAGTGCATGTGGGAAATAAAATCTTACATTGTTTGACACACAAGAGAAGAGTTAGTTCCCGAGGCCTCTCATGATAGTGTATTGTGATTGCGTATCAGATTGGGAGATAGTGGAGGAAGAGCGATCATCCCATGCAAAGCTACCTAGTCATGTACTACCTCCGTTTTCAAAATATAAGATGTTTTAGCTTTGTGAAAGAAGTGTATCTTAACTTCTTTTAGTGTGTAGGTCCAGTAAGATTTGTGATGAACCTACACACTAAAAGAGGTCTAGATACACTCCTTTTATAAAGCTAAAACATTTTATATTTTGAAACGGAGCGAGTACTAGTTGAAGCGGAGTGACAGGAGGGAGAGTCTAGTATATGTGTACATTACAGGAGAGTCTAACTTAGTGAAGATATATATGCTGTGTCGAATTAAACATAGTTGCTGAAGTTTTAATCCCATATAAATAGAAGTTGCAGAACACACAAGAGTGTTTCGAAAGCTATGGGCAGTTGGGATCAGGGCCCCCAGCCGTTTGGCCGGGCTCTGTTCCTGACTTGGTGTGTGTTTTAGTGGCCAGTGATATAGCCGAGCACCCCTGTTAATGAAAATCATGGTTCCATCTAAAAAAATTAGGTACAGTTTTTTTTCCGGATAAAACCGGATCTTTATTAGATAGCAGGGATTACAGAAGGTTTGTGCTCGATTTCCTGAAGAACAACTTTAGGTCTAGAGCCAAACCATATGACAGTACGCCGCTCCATTCTTGCAAAGTTTGCAAGAAGGTGACCAGCCCTAACTAGTCCTCGATCCACTTTTACAATTGAACACCGATTACTATGATTAAAAGCTCTTTAATCTCTTTAACTAGGTTTGTATATGGAGAGCGATCTGGTTGAGTTGCTTGCACCATCGCCACCAGGTCGCTGCAATCCGTCTCGATAATTATTGGGAGTTGGCTCTGGGCCAAGGACAGATCTAAGCCCTCAAGGCAGGCTAACAGCTCCGCCTCCAAACCATCTGCACATTGCATGTGGTAACGACAAGCAGAGAGAATGATACCCCCAGTGTCATTACTTAGAATCATGCCAGAGCCTGCCTCATTCTCTTTAAAAGATCCATCTATGGTGAGTTTGACCGACCCGATAGGCGGTCTGATCCAAGGAATAGTAGGATGAATTACCTCCTTAGTGGAAGCAGGTAACTGTGTCGTGACAATGGGCTGTTTTCCTTTGATGATTTCATTAGTGGAGAGCTTCTGTACATTACGAATAGTGGTAAGATAGCTGCACATGAAGTTCCTGGAGCTTTGGATACTAGGCAATGGCTTCTCATGTGTTGCTTCGTTGCGGCAATGCCACACCCGCCACGCCACAAGTAGTGTAGTACCAATAAGCTCCTTAGGAATCTGAGCAATGAATGACCGGAACCAGGATAGAGGGTGACAATGAAGATCACCAACAAGCTGAAGGCGCCAGTAGCCTTGCATTGCTATCCATAACTTCTAAGCATGCGGGCACCTGAAAAGAGCATGAGTAGTGTCCTCGGGTTTACGATTGCATATTCTGCACCATCCAGTAACTTTCATCTCCCTACGTAATTTGCCATCCTCAGTAGCAAGGGAATTTGATGCAGCTTTCGAGGCAAATAACTTAACTTTTGGTGGCACGTCTGCATGCCATATCCTCCTCCAACATTTGTCATTTCCATCCGGGCATGAGCTAGTCGAGGCAAAGGAGCATTGAGACGGCTGCTCTGATAGAGCAAGTTTATAAGCACTACGTGCCATGAATAGGCCGTTCTTTACCGGCTGCCAATCGATGATATCATCGAAGCCCTGCCTAGATAATTTAATAGTCAAGATGGCAACATGATCTATCAGAGAGAAAATCTCACGTACCAAATTACTCCTCCAGGCACCCTGCTCATCAATCAGCTGTGACACATAACTGATGCGCATGTTGCCGCGGGGAGTTAAAGCTTTGCCATATGATTTCCTTGGAATCCAACTGTCCCTCCAAACACGGATCTTTCTACCGTTTCCCACTCTCCAAACTAGTCCTTTTTTCAACAACTCCAAACCATGTGTGATAGCAGTCCAGGTTGAAGAAGGATTGCCTGAAAATACCGTGAAATGATATAAGATTGAAAAGAGGATTAAAGTTTTGGCTCCCGATAGCTATGCTTCTGGATAAATAGTAAATTCACAAAAAATGTTTCCATTTCTTAGAAATTTGGATCCTTTTGTGATTGTTCTTTTTTGTATCATTCCGATGTCTTTAGAATTTCATGAATACACATATCACTCTTGCTTTGGTATCCCCCCTCACGTTGCCATCGATGCATCAGACGGTAGGGATCGTTCTTATCTGCCCGTTTATCACCTAGCGATGGCCCTGGAAGCCCACCTCCTGTCCCATGCAGCCCGGATTGTAATACCTCGGACACTAAGCTCTAAGCAACAAGACGGTATGATCCAAAAGTGGACAGGATGTACTACCATGGGGCCGCACAGCCACACACAGTAGGCCCACCTCGTGGAGCAGGGCACGGTACCGGCCAACCATCTCGCCCACTTTTATGATCATAGCTTCAGGTGCGAGCGGCGTAGTCGACGGGTAAAGCGATCAAAAACATACAAAAACGACTATGTATTTCAGCGACATACAATAGTACATTAGAGCCAGACCATGTAAAAACAATAGAAATCGAAATATTCAACGCCATATGGCAAGGTCCAAATATCCTAGATAGATATAATATTTTAGGATACATCCTCATACATCACACATCAGAGTATCAAGATGAAGCGGAAAACAAGATCCGAATACGGATTAAGAACAAATCGGCATAAGATGCCACAGGAATAAGCACAACCCGCCCACAGATCTCATGGAGCTCCATCCCCGGAATCTCTACACCTGATGATCGTTGCCACCGTCATTGGTCTCCTCGACCCAGTAACCTTGTTGTGAGTATACCTATTCATCTGAACCAAATATTTATCATGTGAGACCCTATGGGTACTCAGCAAGTCTTAATGCATCTAAAGGGAACAATCTGGGGGTGACGCAATTACAGCAAAAGATAATATCTAACAATTCTATAGGAGACACGCTACACATCTGCCTAACCAAAGATAGATGGTTGTCCTTTAATTAGTACAACCATTATATAAGTAACATAAAAAAACATCGCTCGCCCTCCTTCTCGCTTACTGACGAGATGGCGGAAGAACATCCCATCCGTTGGCAGTTTTATTAACCATTCCCTGAGTGTTGCACTATTTACTAGTCATACTTTAGTCAAATTAACCACGGTACTTTAGTTATGCTTGTCTATGATCGAGAAACTGTGCTCCAAGTCATCCATAACCGCCGACACAGCTTTTCGAAAAGATTTACCCTATAGGGGTGCACAAATAGCAACACACGCACACTCGGTCTCGAAAGAAGCAAACGAATAAAAACAACAAGGCCTCACGACAAAACCATTCCAAGACTCTAGAGAATGTTTTAGAGGCCGCCCAAAAGAGCTACCCGTACGAGGTATAGCTAAGTATTGTACAGACTCAGAGGTTACGTGCACTTGTCACACGAGCAGAGGCCATAGACAATATATTCCCGTGATAGAGTGCCACACCTACGCAACAGTAATAAACACTCATCGAACAACATGTAATAACATGACATAACATGGCATATGTACAGTAGATAACGTATAAAGCCCGAACTAATTGCGGCCCTCAAAAAATTCTTCAGAATCAAGTTCAAGTCCAAGGGAACCCAGAAAAGCGCCCACATGTGGATAGTGCGATAGTGAAAGAAAAGGTATCAAGTACTCGGGTCCTACAGGACACAAGTGAGCATGGAAGAACCAAATAATAGCTATTGCCGACCGGTGCCTCTTTTTCTTTAGTTACCCCATTACTACTTATTTTAAGTTGTTTAGGTACCTCGTTATCCAAAGACTTGCACAAAACCTACACATGCAATTCTGCGACTCGCATGGCTCAAACAACTCCTGTAGTAATGGCTCATATGATTGAGGGTACAAGATTCGGTGGGGTTTAAAAGTAAAAGGCTATGCAATACATGGAATTCCAATTTAATGCAATCGTGACTCAATGATGCAAGAATAAGATAGAGGCATAGGTGCTATATGTATGCAAGCATGGGGAATTCCTTGCATGTTAGCTCGGCAGTAGGGTAACCTCTTGGTTCTCCTGCTAGTTCTCTTGCTTCGAATCCTGAGGTGGCGGGTGAGGTTGGTCTGGCTCAGGGCAGCCGCGATCTGCATAGAGGCTCGGAGATAGTAGGTTCGGCCCTAGACGTCTTACGGCGGCGCGTGCTTTCTCTGGTGCTCCCTAGCGGTGCCTCCGGGTACTGGTCGAGGTTGGGGAAGCAGCTGGAGCTCCTGGTACTCCTGGTATGGCTCGTCGCGCTCAGAACCGCCAGCTAGCAAGGTAGGCCACACTAGGGTTTTGGAGTGGCCATGGTGGCTTGGTGAGGAAGAAGGGAGGGGGAAGGGTTGGCGCTGTGGATCTCGATCCAGGTTTGGCTTGTAGAAGGGGTAGATAAGGAGGAGGTAAACTCACGTGGCTGGTTCTGCTTTTGGAAAACCGAGAGAGGGTTGGGCTTAGGAGTAGCTAGGGCTCTATCCTCTCTCTCTTTCCTTTCCTTATCATGTAGCCCGAGACAGGTAAAGGAGGGGATCAGGGGAGGCGTGTGGGTGCTGGGTTCTTATTGTGTGCCAAGACAAGAGAGGAGGCCAAAGCTGGGCTAGGTAGATGAGGGAGGGTTGGCATGCACATGGCAAGGGAAAAGTGGAGGGGTTGCCACATACTTTGGAGGGTAGGGTTAGATAGATAGCCATGTTAGATAGATATATAGGTAGGTTTTGGGTTTTGTTTCTTTCGAAAAACTATGTTTTGATTTTTATCTATTTATACCAAGCTTTTGAACAAGCCCCAACAAGAATCAAGGCTTAAAAACCAAGAAGAAACAAGACAAGGTAGATGCCATAAATTTGTTTATTTGAATGTGACCTTCTTGTTTGAATTAAAACCAAGCAAGATTCTCATCATTCAAACTAAACAAAAGAATTCATGTGGAAGGAAGAATGTGCAAGTATTGCATGGGCCATGCATGTGGAATAAAGTTCTCTACTAGTTGTGGAAACAACTATTGCATATTATGGCCATTTATTCGTTCATACAGTCAAATTTGAATTAAAACCCATACAAAGAAGGAGCTTGCTTAACATATGAAAATAATTAGCATATGCACATGTATGAAGCTAAATGACCATTGTAGTGTGTATTTTCCCACTAGATTACTTGTAGCCAAATATAGCACCATACATGAGCATATAGTAAATAAAACCATATGGAACCTTAATAAAGGGAATTCTACCCATATGGCATGCAAAGATGGCCATGAGACTCCACATACTTAACATTGTGAAAACAATAGAGATCATATATGGGAGTATGTAGATTTAGAAGTGGATCCATCTTATTATATATGAGCTAGACATAATACCAAAAGAAATGCAAATGCTCATATATATATATATATAGTTTGGATGGTGGAATTATAAGGTGGTGACAAAGAAAGGTGGTGGAGTTTTGAAGAGATATGCCCCCAACTCAACTTGGGCATTAAACAATACATCAAGAAGCAAATACATTATATCAAGAAGCGAAATATTAATAAGACAAGTGCAATATGAGAAGAAGAACCAAATGAAATAAGTTTTAATATGATGCTCAAATGCAATGTGGCATGGTGACATGAGCATTATATTATGATGATGCAATAATGACATGTAATAAGTAGCATTATATTTATTATACCATGTAGCATTACAATGTTAGACAATTGGGATGCTACAACTCTCCCCCACTAAACAAGAATCTTTTCCCGAGATTCCTAGGAAAATAAATCTTCATGTTCTCATGTAGCATCTTCGGCAGAATGGTACGAACTTGCACCTTGCAAAATTCGATAGACTTGTTGCGAGTCTACCGTTTTGCATCTTCCAGAATCTGATGGGTTGTTCCTTGGAATGAAAATAGAGAGTTTGAAGAAAGGAATTGGAAAGCCACCTACGACGTGGTATGGCTTACATATCTGAAGGAATAAGATTTTTCGAGGAACTCAAAGAGAGGAGTTGAATTGAAGGTGTTTGCTTTGGTGAGTAGATTATGAAGCTATTAGGAATTTTAAGAGAAACAGAGTTTTTGGGACAATCGATCATAGTTTTGTTGGCATTTAACAAATCCATGCCCAAGATGACATCGATGTCGGAGTTGCCAAGGATTATGAGTGAAGCAAGGAACAAGTGGTTGCCAATTTCAATTTGGTTCCCAAGGGTTATGTTTGATGTCTAAAATTGATTTCCTGGTGATTGTACCACGAGAGGTGTTGGAAAACTTTCCAGAACAAAGTCATGAGTCTGCACAAACTTTTGAGACATGAAAGAATATAATGTGAAGCTCCCGTATCAAAGAGAACAATTGCTGGGATCGAGTTCACTGGCAAGGTTCCCATAACGACTCCTGAGGATCTACCTGCTTGCGTTGAATTGACAAAGTTCACCCAAGCATGTCCAGGCCTGTTGTTGTAGGTGAAAGCTAGATCATGATTAGGAACACGAACCATCGCTAGTGTCATAAAGAGTGAGGTGGTGCTAGATGGAGCTTGTTCGGTGGACATCTAGGTGCAATATGACCCAATTCACCGCACTTGTGGCATGTGTAGCCATAACTCTATCCCGCCATCTTTGACTGCACTTGAACATTTGAACTTAGCTGGCTTTGGAAGTTCCTTGGAGCGGGTGAGCAGGGAATATAAGTCGAGCGCCCTGGCATGTAGGTGGGTGGTGCAGGAGCATAGAATGGTATCCAAATCCTACGTTTCTGAGGTGGCATGGTTGAAGAAGAAGAACCATTATCATGAAGGTTCTTGGAAGAGTCTTCCAACACTTCATGCCCATATTGCTCTTTCAGTGCCATATTGACAAGCTCCACAAAGGTTGAGCACTTGAAAAGGTTGAGAGCATACATTAACTTAGGTTTGAGGCCTTTGTGGAATTTCTCTTGCCTTCTAGCATCAGTAGACACTTCCTCTTTAGCATAGCAAGCCAGATGGTTGAATTTGGTCCTATATTGTATCACAGACTTATTGCCTTGAGTAAGTTGAAGGAATTCCTCACACTTTCTTTCCACAACTATCTCAAGAATTTGGTGCATCTTGAAAATAGTTTGGAACTCATTCCAAGTGGTTTCAGCATCCGGATCTTGTGTTTGTTGATAGCCTTCCCACCAATACCAAGCATGATCCAGAAGAAGGTGGGTTACAAAGAGAACACGATCTTGCTATGCCACAGATGCGGTGTTGAGAGCTCGGTTTATTTCACGAATCCAATCTTCGCCTTCCAATGGCTCTCCAGGACCATCGAACGTGCGAGGTTTTAGTTTAAGGAAACTGTGAATTGATACCCGACTGAAATCGGCAATGCTTCGACATTAATTATCTTGTAACCTGGTCATGGCTTCTGTTATCTTCATAAGCACTTGTCCTAGGTCTGGTGGCAGTGTGGGATCTTGATCACGACTCTCCATCCTGAAGAGGACGATAGGGTTAGCACGATGATCGGATAGACAAAATCCAATAATTAGTGATTGAATGGATAAAACCATGATTATGTGGAAGTAAAATTATCAAAATATCAAGCCACTTCTAACTTCCATGGAACAAAGTAAAATCGCATTAATCCACCAATTCAATGTACAAGAGCGAATGCTAAGATTAGTGGTATGGTCATGACTCCATCCCGCACTCAAAGCATTACTCCATACACGAATAGGAAAACTCGTGCAAGCCAACTCTCAAAATTCAAATTGAACACCTTGACAAGAAGAAGACATGAAGCATTGTAAGAGAACAAAGATTTGATGCAAACATCTCATCAAAACCAAACAGATATAGATGATGATGTTGTTGTGTTGAAGTTCCGAAACCATCGGAAATGTGAAGGAGATTTACCCTAGAGGCAAATAATAAATAATTTTTTATTGTCATATCTCAAATAGTTCATAATAGTTTCATACTGTGTTATAACTATATTAATGCGAAACGTTTATACACGTGTGGTATGTAAACAAACCAAGTCTCTAGTTACCTCTAGCAAACTAATTCATTGGTCATGAGGATGATCTAGGGTTTCGAGATCATGGGCATTTATGCCAATTGACAATGAGGTCACGTCATTAGTTGAATGATGTGATAGACAAACAACCAACCAGTTGCATCTTAATGAGATCTAGTTAGAAAGTTCACCATTAATGATAAAACTAAGGAAAGCTCGCAACCTGATCCTTAGACTATGAGATAATACAAATCACCGTTCTGGAGGGAGCTTAGATGGTTATCAAGTATCATACCATGACTAGGTGATCAAAAATGTGCTACTCAGGTTTCCCAAATGGGCGCGTAGAGGAGTACATATCAAGACCAGGATTTTCCAATCCATGTAACAGATAGATACATATGTGGCCATCTCGGTGACGTTGCATTAACGAAGCTTCCAAGCATGTGGCTGGTTCACGAAATGCAACGACACGAAAATGAGAAAACAAGTTCATCGGTAACGAGATCGAACGGAGGTATGGAGATACCATAGATCAAATCTTGGGTGAACTAGGTATCAAGTGGCAAAGGGAATGGGAAACGACTATTTACGGTTCAAACAACATTATCATCGTGGAATGCACATGGGTCATTATGGGCATCCCGGTCCTGCTATTGATCATTGATGGAGATCATGTCTGTGCCATTCCCGAGACGTTGGGAAATACACTTAAGGGTGCGATGATCTAGAGATCCTCTATAAGTTGGAATCACCATGTGAAAGAGAAAAGGACACCGGAAAAGTTCCGTGAGAGAACCGGAATCGTTCCGGGAAAGTTCCGAACTCGTTCGGAGGAAATGGAAAGGGAAAAGAAAGGTGTTTCAGGTCAAGTCGGATCTTGTAATATGTATTTACATGTTAATTAATGTAAGTAATATTAAATGTAATATTAAAATTTAATTTGAAGGGGTATTCCACTAATGGGCCAAACTTCTTAGGGAAAAAGGGCCCATGAGGGAAAACCACAGGAGGGAAGAGCCAAGGGCCAAAGGGCCAACGCCTAGCCGCCTCAAGGGGGCCCACCCGGCCAGCCTAGGGTTGTGCGCAGGTTGGGACCCACCCCTCGTCGGCCGGCCCATGGAGCCCTAGATTAGTCCCACATGGGAAACCCAAAGGGGAGTGCACACCTCCCTCCCCCTATATAAGGCCTTGTTTACTTATCTCGTATTCACTAGTGTATTTGTGGGGAATGGAGAGGATTATTCCAATTCCCGCAAAATCCCCGTAGTCCATTTACTACTCCGGGTTTGACCGGGATAATCCCGAAATACCTTCGCAAATCCTTCTTATTTTTGTCTAGATTGAAAATCTCCTACATGGTAGAGTATTTTCGGGGAAGAGTATTTGCAGGGATTGGAGTGTATTGGGTGAACACCGAATCTCCGCATATCCCCACAACTCTAGTGGACAAAAATATGATAGAAGTAAACAAGGCCTAAAGGGGTGCCCATGGGTGGGATTGAACACACAATTGAGATATTCTCTAAGGCATTTTACTTAGAGAATTCCTCCCTCTCTCTCTAGATAGTTGTCTCTAGGCGTTGGCACAGTCCCAAGAAAGGACTGTTCGCGCAAGAGATGGCGCACCTGTAGCACGCCGTTGTGCTACAGGGATTCCAAACCGGAGATCTACTTCCGCACTCCCGACAGGGATCAAGGAGTGGGAGGTCGTCATCGTACATCGTATGTGTACGAAACCTCGAGGGTGCCTCATACAAGGGCATCTTGGATGTCGTGAGATGGAGCTGCTGCACGATGAAGAAGGAGCAAGGGGTGACTTGCGAGGAGCTTCGCAACCTTGAGGTCAGCTACGAGTTCGACTACTTCAACCATGTTCCTCTTATAACGTTAACCGCGTACGGTCTATAAGGGTATGTATTCTATACGCTCTGGTCGTTACTCCATTCCTGCATAGATAGATCTTGGGCATTACAGAGTTCTGATGGCTGTGAAATATAGCCATCTACATCCACATTTTTAAACTGGATATTATTCATATTTTATGAAATATCTCTCTGAACCCTGCCACTAATGCCTAATGATGAAAGGGATATGCAATCCTTTCTTTCTATTTTTCCCTACGCAGAGAATGATGTTTGATGATGGGAATCACAACATTAAAGTCAACGATACGAGATTTCCAACAACCCGAAGAAACCAAGGGTCGTGAAGTGGAGATAGACATTTTAACGACCAACTGTACGACAGGAATAAAATTCTGGCCGTATAGTTCCGGTCATATTGTTGCCATCAACACCGCTAGGTCAAACAGAACAACTTTTGTGAAGGGACCCCTATATAAAGAGTCTTTAGGCGACGAGAAACAGAGATGCCAGCCACCCCCAGAACCCCAGAAAACCTGCATCCACAACACCGAAGAGCCACCGGAGGAATAGACTTAGATGTAATCTCCAAACCCTTCTCCACCACCACAATCATATTCCACCACTTGTAATAGTATATCTCATCATCGATTGTCGACATTGTAAGACTATTTGATATCAATCTCATGATTTCTATTGCAATGTTTATGATTGTTGATTTCATCTCTATGCGTGAGTAATTCTCTTTGGGCTAAGGGCTTCAGCCTAGCCATGTAGCTTTTCTGCATTTTATTTATCATAGATGGGATCATGTATTAGTTTGTATGACATGATGATTATTGTATCCTCTCTTGCCTCAATCCAAGGACTTGTCATGTATCCAAGACCCCGAGGATTGAGCCAGGTATAGGGAGTATGAGTAATGACTCATCTGCAGGTTGGGAACCCTAGTGATAGAAGGGGTAGCACGACTGTATGTGAGGGATTTACTTGGGATTAATAGTGACATCACTATGCATATCATTAGTCCTCTTTCTTCTATGGATGAGACTAGTAGGTTATTGCTATAAGCGGTTGTGGAGGTAATAGAAATTATGGATGCACTGCCCACATAAAATTATCTTGCTCTAACAATTACATGCATACTTTATTATTATATTTTATTCCCATCAGATGTTTTGCACAGCTATAGGTGAAACCAAAACCCCTAGGACCTCTCTCCATCATCGACAACAACAAAAGACAGCAAATTCTTGGTCCGGTAAAACACAAAAAGAATTCTAAAACTCCCGAAGGTTCGTTAAAGTAACTTCACTACGCTTTCTGCTTCCCGAGGATTCAATAACCTAGGTCTACTAGGGAAAAAGAGTTATACTACATCCATAATCCGGATCGAAGGTATCAACCCTTCTTCTGGCACCGTTGCTGGGAAGCAATAGCTACCCTGGTGAGGTTAGTAGGAACCTTGCTGGTTTTAATTCTTGTTTTTAATTTTGTTAGTTTGCTTTTAGTCTTTATTTGAAAAACCAAAAAAATTATTTAGTCTTTAAATTCTTGTTTTTACTATCCTAAGTCTTTATTTAAGAAAAGCCAAAAACATAGGAAATATAGCTGAAAAGAAGCTTAGGGAGTTTGCAACGCCCAACAATGCTTATTTGCGTACTCTTATTACTCAGCTAGCAATTACTGCTGATAACTATGAAATTAAGCCCCACTATTTAAGTTTGGTTCAACAGAATCAATTTGGAGGCTCTACTGTTGAGGATGCAGGTATGCACTTGAACACTTTCACTGAAATATGTGATATGATGCGCATAAAAGATGTTGACCCCGATGCGGTCAAATTGTGCTTATTTCCTTTCTCGTTAGAGAAAGAGCAAAAGAATGGTTGCTATCTTTTCCTAGAAATACTATTGCATCATGGGTGGAGTGTACTTCTTTATTCATGACTAAATTTTTCCCACCTACAAAGACTATGCAACTAAGATATAATATTACTGGTTTTAGACAGGAAGAGCGTGATCCACTAGCGCTTGCATGGGAGAGGATGAAAGAATGCATGAGAAACTGTCCCAGTCATGGGATGAAAGATTGGTGAATGATCCATTTATTTTATAATGCTATTAACCATGTGTCTAAGTCTATGCTTGATACTGCAGCTGGAGGAACATTTATGGGCAAACATATTACTGAAGCAAAGCAGCTGCTAGACAACATGCAAGACAATCTTGCCCAGTGGCATGTGGATAAATCAAATACAAAGAAGGTGAACTCCATCTCACCACAAGAAAATGAAGAACTCAATGCTAAGCTGGATGAGCTCATATTATCCATAAAAGGTAAGGAAAACTAGGTAAGAGCTATCCAAGAATCAAATATTGAAGAAATAGACTTCATAGCTCGTAATGATTATAACCCTGCTTGGAAGAAGAATTATAATCCTAATTTTTAGAAACATTATTCTAGTCTTGCAGGTAACTCTAATAGTAATATGGGAACAAGTAACACTACAAGAAATGTGTTGACTTGTGACCTTCTCATAGTGACGGGAAATGAAATTGTCATAGATCTATGAAGATTTAGCATGATATGGTCATAGGCTGCTTGGAGAGGTCAAAATCCTATAGAATTACGACAATTTGGGTCAAAATCGTCATAATTTCAGCATATGAAATCGTCATAACCTCTAGGATACAACTTAGAGCCTTATTTATACCCCATTATGACTAATTTAAATCGTCATGTCGTCTAAAATATGATACATTGAATTGATTGATTGACCACATCAGCAATAATGCCTGCATGGCATATCTATATGTCAACTTTTATATATGTGTATATCCATGTGCTAATATAATTTGTCCATATGCCTAGTAATGTGTCTATGTGTCGTGCCCCCTGGACCCACCTATCCTTGCCTAGACACATTGGCAACATTCAGAATGGAATTAAATGACAAAAAGAGCTCGCCAAGGGGATTGAACCCGCGCCCTCTATTCATGCTTCTAGCAAAGCCAACCACCAGGACACAAGCACGCTTCTGATCCATTTCCGTGCGCACCCTTAATAGAGAGTCTGAAGATCCCTTTTTCTGCAGCCTGGGAAGGGAGGCGGACCGCGGATGGTAGTCTCCAAGAAACACTTAAGTCCTTTATAGACTCACAAAATGAGCAAAATAATATCCTTGTTAAAATAACGGAGAACCATGATGCTATGCTTGGTAAATTATCTAATCAAGCTGTAGGTTTGAGGAATGCTTTGCAGACCCTCCAATAAAGAACGAGGATCGTTGAGGCACAACTAGGTAAGATAACCGAGAGTCAAACTCTCATTCTAGCTCAATTTGCAGGAAAAGCTGAGCCTAATCTTGTTGAAGACCTCAAGATGATATGAATCCAAAGGGAGGAGCCTGAAGAACTTGATTATAGTAATGCTCCTTCACAAAATTACACCGTTGAAGATCTTGTAAAAAGGATCAATATCAAGATTCTAGTAAGTGAAGGAAATGAGGAAGCTATGTATCAACACTTTGTTAATCAGGTAGTAATAAAGGTACGTGAGCTTGAGGAAGAATATAAGAAAATTGCTGAAAAATTACCTGTGAAGCTTGATGATATATTTGAGCCTACTATTAAGATTAAAATTGGGACCAATGAGATAGCTGCACTTTGTGATCTAAGTGCAAGCGTTTCAACAATTCCAAAAAGTCTTTTTAATAAGTTAAATCTTGGCCCCTTTGAAATCACCGAGTTAAAATTGCATCTAGTAGATTCTACCTACAAACAAGCTGTAGGGATTAAAGAAAATACTGTAGTATAGATTAAAGGTTGTCCTGCTCTTATTGATTTTGTTATTGTTGACATGCCTGAAGATGCTACTGCTCCTATTATATTAGGCCTTTTATTCTTAAGAATTATTAAAGCTTTGATTAATCTACATGAAGGGAATGTGAAGCTTTAATTGCCTTTGTGGGATCCTTTTGTTATTCATTTCCCAGGAAGAAGAAAGCCAAGCATGATGAAAAGGAGTCCATCACTTTGAAGGCCAACTATTTTAGAGTGGGTGTTCCACTCATCTGGCCTAAGTGAGCAACATTGAGGTCAAGCTATTGACTATAAAAGAGCGCTTCATGGGAGGCAACTCATGTGAAATAAAGGTTTGAGTAAAGTTTTTAAGTTTTAGTTTAAGTTTTATGTTTAATAAAGAGTGCGGATGGTAGTCTCCAAGAAACACTTAAGTCCTTTATAGACTCACAAAATGAGCAAAATAATATCCTTGTTAAAATAACGGAGAACCATGATGCTATGCTTGGTAAATTATCTAATCAAGCTGTAGGTTTGAGGAATGCTTTGCAGACCCTCCAATAAAGAACGAGGATCGTTGAGGCACAACTAGGTAAGATAACCGAGAGTCAAACTCTCATTCTAGCTCAATTTGCAGGAAAAGCTGAGCCTAATCTTGTTGAAGACCTCAAGATGATATGAATCCAAAGGGAGGAGCCTGAAGAACTTGATTATAGTAATGCTCCTTCACAAAATTACACCGTTGAAGATCTTGTAAAAAGGATCAATATCAAGATTCTAGTAAGTGAAGGAAATGAGGAAGCTATGTATCAACACTTTGTTAATCAGGTAGTAATAAAGGTACGTGAGCTTGAGGAAGAATATAAGAAAATTGCTGAAAAATTACCTGTGAAGCTTGATGATATATTTGAGCCTACTATTAAGATTAAAATTGGGACCAATGAGATAGCTGCACTTTGTGATCTAAGTGCAAGCGTTTCAACAATTCCAAAAAGTCTTTTTAATAAGTTAAATCTTGGCCCCTTTGAAATCACCGAGTTAAAATTGCATCTAGTAGATTCTACCTACAAACAAGCTGTAGGGATTAAAGAAAATACTGTAGTATAGATTAAAGGTTGTCCTGCTCTTATTGATTTTGTTATTGTTGACATGCCTGAAGATGCTACTGCTCCTATTATATTAGGCCTTTTATTCTTAAGAATTATTAAAGCTTTGATTAATCTACATGAAGGGAATGTGAAGCTTTAATTGCCTTTGTGGGATCCTTTTGTTATTCATTTCCCAGGAAGAAGAAAGCCAAGCATGATGAAAAGGAGTCCATCACTTTGAAGGCCAACTATTTTAGAGTGGGTGTTCCACTCATCTGGCCTAAGTGAGCAACATTGAGGTCAAGCTATTGACTATAAAAGAGCGCTTCATGGGAGGCAACTCATGTGAAATAAAGGTTTGAGTAAAGTTTTTAAGTTTTAGTTTAAGTTTTATGTTTAATAAAGAGTGCTAGAAAGATCTAGTTGAGGAGAAGAAGTTCGGTAGTACTAAAAATCCTGCTTTATACATGCTGATGTTGGTCGACAATTTTTACTATTATTTTTCTATCAAAAATAAGGTGTTTCGCGAAGTTTCAGGATAAGAAAGTATTCTCGAAGAAACAGAATTTTTTTGATGACTACAGAAGGTTTAATGACCACCTATACGGCGGGAATAAAAATTTCGGCCATATAGTTTGACCGTATAGATATATTTGCCATAGACAAATTTTCTTTCTTAGGTACTGAAGGTTTAACGACCAACTATACGGCGGGAATAAAAATTCCGGCCGTATAGTTCTGGCCGTATAAATATCGATGCCTTTGTAAAATTTCTTTCCAGGTACCGAAGGTTTAACGACCAACTATACTGTGGGAATAAAAATTCCGGACGTATAGTTCTGGCCGTATAGATATCGATCCCTTTGTAAAATTTCTTTCCAGGTACAGAAGGTTTGATGACCAACTATACGACGAGGATGAAAAATCCTGGCCGAATAGTTCTAGCCGTATAGTTGCGCCGCCAGGTGAAAACCCTAAATTTTTGACATCAGACCAACTATACGGCGGGAACAAATTGTTCTGGCTGTATAGATGCGTCCGACCACAAAATCGCCACGGGAAGGTACCCCCAACACCAAAACTTTAATCCTTTTTCTCTCTTCCACCTCCAAACTCTCTCAAAACCTCAAGAGATCTTCATCTCTACTTAATTTCGTTCAAATTCCTCGCACACAAGTGATCTACGGTATGTTTCTCCTCCGATCCTCCGATTACTTTTTGCAAATTCATCTTTGATATGTTGTCATTATCAATCTCGGGTGAGACCTACTATGAACTAATTGCTATGATTCTCTTGCCTAGATTATTATTTTGAGGGGACTCTTTACTGTGCTATGATGAGGAATATGTTATGCTTATTATTCTTAGATCAAAAAAGTTTTATTTTTGTCTTTCCTTATTATTTTAGATGATGAACACAAGGAGCCAAACTCATGCTCGTGCCGCCGCTAGTGCTTCTCGGGCTACCGCTCAAGAACGTATGGGGATACGGTTCAGGGATGAGCTCCAACGTGATCGCTTCAATAGGATCAAGAATCGAAAAGTGAAGACAGCCAACTGGGCTTGCCCCACTATATTGAATCAACTCGGTATTTCTAATGACTTGAATTTACTTTGCGATAGGGTTGGCCTACAAAACTTTGTGTTCAATGATGTGCCTACTTATTGGTGGTTAACTCTTGAATTTTTAAGTTCTTTGCAAAGCACCGTTAAAGCATGGCACGGAGAGGACATGATTTCTTTCTGACTTATGAACAACAATTATGATTTATCATTAGATGAATGGTGCGCATGTTTTAATTTTCCAAACAATAATGCTAATGACTTACGTGCATCCTTTACTAGCTTAGACCCTTCCCAGAACTTTATTATAAAGAAATGAGTTTCACTTCTATAGTAAGCAAGGGGGAAAATATTCAACATCCTGCAATTCACCATTTGTTCTATGTCATTGCTAACACTTTGTAGGCACGAAATGAGTCCACGAGACTCAATGAGGAGGACATCTTAGTCCTCACAAAAGCTGCTTTCAACAACAACGTTGGGAAATACACTTAACGGTACGATGAGCTATAGATCCTGTATAAGTTGGAATCACCATATGAAAGAGAAAAGGAAACCGAAAAAGTTCCGTGAGAGAATCGGAATCGTTCTGGGAAAGTTCCGAAGTTGTTCGGAGGAATTCAAAAGGGAACCGAAAGGTGTTTCGGGTCAAATCGGATTTTGTAATATGTATTTACATGCTAATTAATGTAATTAATATTAAATCTAATATTAAAATCTAATTTGAAGGAGTATTCCACTAATGGGCCAAACTTCCTAGGGAAAAATGGCCCATGAGGGAAAACCGCAGGAGGGAAGGGCCAAGGGCCAAGGCCTAGCCGCCTCAAGGGGGCCCACCCGGCCAACCTAGGGCTGTGTGCGGGGTGGGGCCCACTCCTGGCCGGTGATGACCCACAAGTATAGGGGGGTGTATCGCAGTATTTTCCATAAGTAAGAGTGTCGAACCCAACGAGGAGCAGAAGGTGCTGGCTAGTGGTATGGATCAGGAATTCTCTACAAATACTTAACAAACGGATTTTTAGGGGTTTTCGATAAAGCAAGTAAACAAAGTATGAGTAAGTAAAAGACAGTAGGAATAAATGCAGCAAGTGGCCCAATCCTTTATGAAGCAAAGGACAAGCTGGTTGTATTTCTATAGATGACCAAACATTCTCGAGGACACATGGGAAGACTGTCAAGTGCTTTCGCTTCATATAGTCGATTAATCTTCTCTAGCTTGCTAAGTGTTGTGTGGGTGAACCTGTGCTAATGTACCGTCCCATCCAAGACTTAATACATACTTGTGATTAAACCCCCTCGCAAACATCCGTAAGTACAAGAAAGTAAATAAGGTAAAACCTAACCAGAGCTTTAAACTCTAAGACCCTTACGTCCCTTGTGCAATGGTTTCCTAACGGGGGTTCATGTTTCACATCCGCAACCCCCTCGATTAGTAGCCAAATACACAATGCATTCCCCTAGGCCCATATAGGTGAAGTGTCATGTAGTCGACATTCACATGACACCACTAGAAGAAGTACACCACAACTTAAATAACAATCTATTGAATCTTTCTCAACGCAACTCCACTACTAACAACAAGACTTCTCCCATGTCCTCAAGAACAAAACGAACTACTCACAAGACATCATATGGATCATGATCAGAGATGGAATAATGATGTATAACAATCTGAATATAAACAATAATTCAACGGTTCACTCAATAGCATCAACTACAAAGAGTAATCAACACCGGGAAAGTTTCCCTATGAACTATGCAAGATTCAACCATTTGTTACAGCAATATGGAGATGGTGATGAGGGTGCTGATGGTGATGATGGTGGTGATGATGATGATGATTATCCCGATGAAGTCCAGCTTGGTGATGGTGTTGATGGCGACGATCTCCCCTCTCTGGGAATGAATTCCCCGGCAGAAATCTGTCTGCCGGAGAGATCTTTCTCTCTCGGTGTTTTCTGCCCCGCAGAGGCGGCGGAATCTTTCTGTGGTCGCTCCCCAAGTCTTAGGGTTTCGGGAGGAAGATATACGCCAGATGGGAGAGGCTGGAGTGGGCCAGGGTGCCCACACCACTCCCTGGCACGACCTAGGCCTGCCCGTGCCATGGGGTGGTGTGGCCCCCTGTGGCCCACCTCCACTCCATCTTCTGGCATCTTTAGTCTTCTGGAAAAATAGAATTTTCCGTATATTTTCCCGGATTTTCTGATCTTCGCGAATTTTTCCTCCAAACAACACCTTTTCCATCAGAATCCTGACTGCAACGGTCCATGCTCCAAAAGTCATAAACCATGCAAAAATAGATGAAATAACATAAGTATCACCTCTCAATACGAAATATATCAATGAATAATAGTGAATTAAGACATAGAATAGTGATGCAAAATGGACGTATCAACTCCCCCCAAGCTTAGACTTCGCATGTCTCCAAGCGAAACTGAGCTCAATAAACATGACCTCAAGTTTATGGAGTGAAGAGTCGATAAAAGAATACTAACAAGAAGCATCACATTCATCAAATACATAGACCATAATAGAAGACAACTCACTATTATACAACTCAACTTGCAATGAGTAAAGGAAACACAATAAAGATACACAAAGTGAATCATCATTGGTAATGGCAAACTTAGCTCTTGGTCGAAGAATAGTCGATAATTTGCTGAGTTCACAAATAGCTAGTTTTCAAAGAAAGCTTTCAAAGTAGTAAACTTCAAGATAAAAGCAAAGTGCAAAGAAAGGAACATAAGAAACATGATTGAATAAATCATCATATGAATGAATGAAACACATCAACTCAAAATACTTGCTGAGATAGAGGGGAGTAGCTTTACTGACTCAACTACAAAGTAAAAGAAAGGCCCTTCAAAGAGGGAAGCAGGGATTGCAAGTCTCATAAAGAGCTCCCAAAAATTATGATACTTACTAGCTTTCATCTCTCATTGCCCCTATCATAGGCATCTTTAGGTGATTAAGGTTAAAGTGACACAACTAAGAGGATATGCTTGACAAGTTATAAGTTGAAATCTCATGCCCCTTACTTATGAGTACCGATCCTCATGCTACTCAAATTCAGTCACGAGCAAGCTCTTGTCATTGTAAATACATGTGTATCATTGAGAACCGCCAACGGGGTACCCCTTGCACATGACACAGGAGCTATCCCATAATCAAAATGACAAGGCAAGCAGACGGAGCATCTCGGATCTTTTTATTTGCTATTTGCATAGGTTTTTATTGAGGATGCTTCATAGAATGCTCACTATAGTTATGCTGCAAGTTTCCACCATGATTAGGCATGGCTTAGGCTAGCGGCCCAAGCGTTTCTCTAACACACATATAAACTCCATGATCTTACAAGTTCCACTTTTATTTCAGACCGCCGGGATCCATAAGCAAAAGAACATGATATCAACTAGGTACAAGTACCAATGAAGTGTTGAAAGCGATCCCCATGATACATGGTTCAGCTAACTTCAACTCATAAAGCGCAAGCATATACGCAACAAAGAAGGACCCAATGGTTCAAGTTTATTAAATGCAAGAAAATAAAGTGTGCCATCAAGTTCGTGAGAGACTTAATCACTAATTTTCACATAACAAGTTTAATTTGGAAGGTAGATAAAACAAGAATTTACTTGGAATAGCAATAATGCTACTAGGTAGGTACGGTGGACACAAATGGCAAAGGTTTTGGTTTAAAGGAGGTGGATGCACGAGAAGAATTCCCTCTCAGTACAGGTTTTTGGCTAGCAAGGCTGGGTAGCAAGTATAAGAGTTGAAGGAAACAAACAAACATACAAGTGATAAAGACAAACATGCAATCTTCCTTGGAAGCACAAAAGATCTTAACTAGAGAATACTAGACTTATGAGCAAATCAAGAAAGAAAGATGATGAAATTATTTTTCTCTCTCGTACTTCTATCTTTTTCTTTTCAACTCTCAAAAAGATGTTGCTACTGACCGAGCCAGGTTTGCCAAAACTAACTGAATTAACCCAATGATCCCAAAGTGCTACCAATACTAACAACAAGATTAATCATATAACCACGAATTGAAAACTAACATAAGCTATGCAAAAAGGGTGAATGATAGAACTTCTCATTAATATTCCATAACGACAACTCACACCAAGGGATACATATCTAACGAGAGAGGGGACACTTCCATAATGCAAACCATACTACATAATAACTCCTCTATTCATGATATGACTCTACTAACAAGGTAAAAAGATAGAAGATAGTGATGTGATACCGCGACACTCCCCCAAGCTTGGAATAAACCAAGGGGATGCCAAACCTGATGACGAATTACTCCTTAGGTGGTGGTGGTATCCTCTTGATGAGCTCCTTGACCAGTTTCCCAAATCCTCAATCTCGAAGGTGAGATTACAAATAAGCTGCGAGTTTTGCTCAATGCGGCTCATGATCATGTCGGGTTGAGAATTCCAGCTCTTGCTATTCTTTCCCCACTCTTCCTCCTTGAAGTCTTCTTTTCCTGCATGGCTAGAACAAGGCAAATCCCAATTGGAGGGTAATTTCTCCTTGGGCATATTCTAGTATTGATGCTCATGGATAAGAGTATGGAAAGGATTCTTGGTGCGTGGAGGAAGTGACCAGGGATCTGAACGGTGGTGAGGAGGCTTCCCTCCAATGGATGGATTTTACACCACTCCGATGCTTGCAACGGTAGTGCCGGCGTGCGGACGTTGGCCTTGCTCCTCTTCACCTTCACTCTTGATCTCCTTCTCCTTCCTAGGGTCTTGGAGGTCTTCCTCCATGGGCTCCTTCCCTTTATCCTTGGCGGACACCATTGTGCTTCTAAGCTCTCAAAGAATATGTCCTGACAGAAACAAATCAAAACAAAAACACGACGAAAACACAATATACGAACCTCGGAAGATCCGGGGGGTTATATATTACGAAGTTTCATATCAAATAAAAGGAAGGTACTAGGAGAAAACGAGTCGGAGGCGGAGTCCGGAGTGGCCTCACCACCTGGTGGTGCGGCCAGGGGTGGACCCGCGCCATGGGGTGGTGTGGGCCCCCTGGCTCCGGTTCCATCCCTTTTTCGCTTTGTAGCTTTCCTCATTGACTGAAAACTGCAAAAATATAGTTGGATTGTATTTTCGCGGAACTTTTCTTACCGGAACTGTTACCTAGTTGGAAACAGACTCTACAGGTCTCTGAATTTGGTATTAAGTGGATCCTTCCGGAGTAATCACTTGAATATCATCGATATCTTCATCTTCATATACTTATTACTTGAGTCATAAAACCTTTCTCTTCCTTATTACACCATTGTCTCCACTTCCTGGAAATTTCTTTCACACAAAACTTCACATAGTTCTCATTAGCAACATTAGTATAAGTGAAGTGATAAAACCTTTTGAGTCCAACTTCAACTGAAAACCATCAAAACAAAACTTACTGTAGCAACTTCTTTCGAAAACCTAAAAAGAATTCAAAAAGGAAATCGAAAAAAGAAGCAAATGCAAGATTGGCAAAATCTGTCAAAACAGACCAGAAGGTAAATATCAATTTTTTAGAAAATCTTATGTTGCTCAAATCAAAAAGTTCAAAACTAAAGAAAGTTAAATAACAACCTGGGGCAGAAGCACAAAAAATTACAGCTCAATCCGACAGACAGAGGTCTCTCACGAATTTTTACGGTGAAGCACAAAAATCTGTTTCGGGACAGCAACTTCCCCAAATCTTACTTCTCTCTCATTAGAGGTCGATCTTGACACAAAAACCAAACAAAATGGATAAGGAGCGGTTATTACCGAAGTAATAACTTCCAAGACTCAAAGAAACAAAAACAAATTGAAAGAAAAAACAAATTGGGTTGTCTCCCATAAAGCTCTTTCTTTATAGCAATTAAGATGGGCATGATAATTTTGAAGAAGCTCTCATAGGGATATGATTTGAAGTGAAAGAGAGCATTAAGAAGCAAAAACACACACATTTAAGTCTAACCCACTTCCTATGCAAGGGGATTTTGTAAACAAACAAGTTGTTGAAACCAAAGGAAACTTGCATAAGAAGGCAAAAGAAGTGCAACATAAAAACTTTCAGCATAAAACAAGGAAACTTGATATTATTGAGATGCATAAGAACACTTTTCCCTCTCTCATAGTAACTTTCAGTATCATGCATAAACTTAACAATTATAGCTATCACAAGTACTATCATAGCAATGATCACTTATTCTAACGGAAAACACAGGAATACTAGCTCTCATAACACTACTTTGTGAAACAATATTAGAGGTATCCTTACAAAGGATAGCGTGTCCCTCTTTTTCATATTTAGCAACAAAGTATTTCACATTTGCTACAATAGGTTCATCAACCATTTGTTTATCAGGTTCAACAGCCTTATTCATACTTTCCTTAACCATACTAGCTATCATAGAATGTTCCTTTACCTTAACTAGGAAAGGCATTTTCTCAATATAAGGTTTAGGTTAAACATGACTAGCAGTATAAACTTCAGTATTTCTTGCGGGAACACTCTTAGCAACATCTTTATAAGGTTAATGATACTTATTCAACTTCTTTTTACGCACTTCAATATAGGAAGCAAAGGCCTTAAAACAAGAAGCAATAGCTTGAAAGTCTAGACCATAAGAATTTTTAATGTTTTGAAAGTCATCAGTTCCCATAAAAGATTCATTGCATTCATAATCATAATTTATACCTGACTTTCTACCTTTGTCATTCTCCCAAGCTTCAGCATTGTCTTGAATACGGTCCAGAAGATCCCATTTAGCTTCTTCTTCCATGCGAGTGAATGACCCAGCGCAAGAAGCATCCAATAAATCTTTATCATGTAGAGGGAGCCTTGCATAAAAGTTATTGATAATAATATTGTTGGGGAGCTCATGAATGGGACATTTGAGCATTAGTGACTTAAATCTCCCCCAAGCTTGAGCTGTACTCTCTCCATCAAGAGGCCAAAATTTGTATATTTGATTCCGATCTTTATGAATCTCACTAGGAGGATAAAACTTTGAATAAAAGAGAGGCACTATTTCCTCCCATTCTAGAGCTTGACCATTCTTCAGCAGCTTATACCATTTCTCAGCTCTTCCTTTCAGTGATAATGAGAATAACTTCTTCTTAACTTGATCTGTAGTAATATCTGCACACTTGAACGACCCGCATAATTCGTGTATAAAGAGTAAATGATCACCGGGATGGACAGTTCCATCCCCAACATAATAGTTATCCATAACACGATCAATAATTCTTGTAGGTATTTTGAAAACATCTTTCTCAGCAGGTGGTGGCTTATCTACTACCTTAGCAGTGGTAGTAGCATAACCAAATAAGAAACTTAGCGAATTATCCATAACGAAAATAAAGCAACTAGCAGAAGTAAATAATACTCATAGTAGAAGTTTCCTTTACCAGTTCCACTCTCCAATAGCGCTTCAATCCCCGGCAACGGCGCCAGAAAATAGTCTTGATGACCCACAAGTATAGGGGGTGTATCGCAGTATTTTCGATAAGTAAGAGTGTCGAACCCAACGAGGAGCGTAAGGTCTTTGGCTAGTGGTATGGATCAGGAATTCTCTGCAAATACTTAACAAACGGATTTTTAGGGGTTTTCGATAAAGCAAGTAAACAAAGTACGAGTAAGTAAAAGACAGTAGGAATAAATGCAGCAAGTGGCCAAATCCTTTATGCAGCAAAGGACAAGCCGGTTGTATTTCTGTAGATGACCAAACGTTCTCGAGGACACATGGGAAGACTATCAAGTGCTTTCGCTTCCTATAGTCGATTAATCTTCTCTAGCTTGCTAAGTGTTGTGTGGGTGAACCTGTGCTAATGTACCGTCCCATCCAAGACTTAATACATACTTGTGATTAAACCCCCTTGCAAACATCCGTAAGTACAAGAAAGTAATTAAGGTAAAACCTAACCACAACTTTAAACTCTAAGACCCTTACGTCCCTTGTGCAATGGTTTCCTAACGGGGGTTCAGGTTTCATCACTCGCAACCCCTACGATTAGTAGCCAAATACACAATGCATTCCCCTAGGCCCATATAGGTGAAGTGTCATGTAGTCGACGTTCACATGACACCACTAGAAGAAGTACACCACAACTTAAATAACAATCTATTGAATCTTTCTCAACACAACTCCACTACTAACAACAAGACTTCTCCCATGTCCTCAAGAACAAACCAAACTACTCACAAGACATCATATGGATCATGATCATATATGGAATAATGATGTATAACAATCTGAACATAAACTATAATTCAATGGTTCACTCAATAGCATCAACTACAAAGAGTAATCAACACCGGGAAAGTTTCCCCTGTGAACTATGCAAGATTCAACCAGTTGTTACAGCAATATGGAGATGGTGATGAGGGTGCTGATGGTGATGATGGTGGTGATGATGATGATCCCGATGAAGTCCAGCTTGATGATGGTGTTGATGGCGACGATCTCCCCTCTCCAGGAAGGAATTCCCCCGGCAGAAATCTGTCTGCTGGAGAGATCTTTCTCTCTCGGTGTTTTCCGCCCTGCAAAGGCGGCGGAATCTTTCTGTGGTTGCTCCCCGAGTCTTAGGGTTTCGGGAGGAAGATATACGCCAGAGGGGAGCGGCTGGAGTGGGCCAGGGTGGCCACACCACTCTCTGGCGCGGCCTAGGCCTGCCCGCGCCATGGGGTGGTGTGGGCCCCCTGTGTCCCACCTCCACTCCATCTTCTGGCATCTTGAGTCTTCTGGAAAAATAGAATTTTCCGTATATTTTCCTGGATTTTCTGATCTTCGCGAATTTTGCCTCCAAACAGCACCTTTTCCATCAGAATCTTGACTGCAGCGGTCCATGCTCCAAAAGTCATCAACCATGCAAAAATAGATGAAATAACATAAGTATCACCTCTCAATACGAAATATATCAATGAATAATAGTGAATTAAGACATAGAATAGTGATGCAAAATGGACGTATCAGCCGGCTGGCCCATGGATCCCTAGGGCCCATGGCGCCTCCCCCCTCTCTCCCTTGATTCGTCCCACATGGGAAACCCAAAGGGGAGGGCACACCTCCCTCCCCTATATAAAGGGGTGCCCATGGGTGGGATTAAACACAGAATTGAGATGTTCTCTAAGGCATTTTCCTTAGAGAATTCCTCCCTCTCTCTACATAGTTGTCTCCAGACGTTGGCACGGTCCCAAGAAAGGACTGTTCGCACAAGAGATGGCGCACCTGTAGCACGCTGTTGCGCTGCAGGGATTCCAAGCCGGAGATGTACTTCCGCACTCCCGGCAGGGATCAAGGAGTCGGAGATCGTCAGCATACACCATATGTGTACAAAACCTCGAGGGTGCCTCATACGAGGGAATCTTGGATGTCGTGAGCTGGAACTGTTGCATGTTGAAGAAGGAGCAAGAGGTGACCTGCGAGGAGCTTCGTGACCTTTAGGTCATCTACGAGTTCGACTACTTCAACCATGTTCCCCTCGGAACGTTAACCGCATATGATCTACAAGGGTATGTATTCTATACGCTCCGGTCATTACTGCATTACTACATAGATAGATCTTGGGCGTTAGGTAGTTCCAACGTAGGAATTTTTTTGTTTTCTTCTACAGAACCCCATCAAAAAGATACGAAGGAAGCTCATTGAACAACAGAAAGATTCAACATGCAGAATGATAAAACACCAAAGTCTAGCAAGTGGAATTACGAAAGATCTAGAAAGTCTTCGCGGCATCCGTTGGATTGAGGATAGAAGATGAAGCGAGAGAGTTTCAAAAGGTTTCTTCGATGAGCGGAAAACCAAAGAATTTCTTGTCCTTCTTAGGAAGATCCGAGAGAGATTTAGCAGTCTTGAGGAAACTTCAGCAGAACGATGATGATAACTTGCCAAATAAGGAAAAGCTCCGAATTTGATTGAAGGTGGAGGATGTAATTAATAATGGACTTGCTAATTCCAGAATTGTAGCAATGTCTTTAGCAGAAGGACATGTCCGAGATAGATGACTTTGAAAAGTCAGAATTTACACTTCGAGAACTTTGCACCCCGACGATGTTCTTCCATTGATATAGAATAGGCAAGCATATCTTAAAGATAACCCACCATGAACTTAACAAGATATTCTAAGATTACCAAGTTCAAGTGGCGAGAGAAACGAACAAATGCTCGAGACACTTTTTGAGCTCAACACTCTTCAAAAGATCAACATTAAGAGTAGGGTTCGTGTTGAAAAGGATGCACTGGCAGAATAGATTATCTAGTCCTTTGGAAGAGAAAAAGAGATGCCGACTGGTTCACATTGTCGACCGGATCGCCGGTTGAAAAGAAAAGAGATCTTAGACAAAGATGCAATGATTAACTCATACGTTTAAGCAAAGCTATCAAAGATGAAAGAATGAAATTCTCTTGTATCAAAGAGAACTTTTGTAGATATGGAGTTCAATAAGATATGAAGCACGACAAACGGATGATGATCCATCATAGCGCCTTTAGAATCTTTAGATTGTAGAAGATACTTGGATATGACATATATATGGTCGCGGTACAACTCAAATACACAAGAGTTAACCAAAATCATTTAGAGAATTGAATTGATAGCATTGAACATATTCCACTCATGATAAGTGTCATATAGCTATATAGAAAACCAATTACAATCGCAAGAATCGGATCGACACATGTTATGTATTTAGCCCAAAAGAATTTGAAGATGGAGTAAAAACTCTAGATTGAAGCGTCGGTAGCAAAAGATCGAGTTAGCATGGCTGAAAGAAGATGGATAGCGTATTGCACATGACTGAAAGGAGTATGGAAACTTAGATGTATCAAAGAATTTTTTTTCCGCATTTTCGGCATTAAAATACCAACTAGATGCGAAAAACAACTTACGAAAATAGGTTAGCAAATCCACATTCTATGGAAGCATGCAGGAAGGAAGAACACCCTTAACAAGATCACGTTGGTTTACATAGAGTCGGATAGATCACATCGGTTTAAACATAAGCTTGTCGGTATGGAATATACCAACAATTGGTAACCAAAGGCAGATTGCAAGCAAGGTTGGATACAACAGATCAACAAAGGATTAACACATCCTATGGTACTACAGATACCCCAAACACGTGAATCCTACTTTGAATTTTTAGAAGAGGATATACAAATGTTACACTTCCTTACCAGAATAGGGTGGGTGGGTGGGTAAGAAGAAAAATGGAAGCAGTCCTACTCTCACATTTTAATCTTTCCTTAATATAAATAACTACCAAAATATTTTCTAGACTGACAACAACCATCTTGGCTGAGACCCTGAAAGGCAGAATGGCTCTGATACCAATTGTAATGCCTAGGCCACTATGCTCTAAGAAACAAGCCGGTATGATCCAAAAGTGGACAGGATGTACTACCGTAGGGCCGCGCAACCACACACAATAGGCCCACCTCGTGGAGTAGGGCACGTTACCGGCCAACCATCCCACCCACTTTTATGATCATAGCATCAGTTGCGAGCGGCATAGTCGATTGGTAAAGCGATCAAAAACATACACAAATGAGCATGTATGTTAGTGACATACAATAGTACATCAGAGTCAGACCATCTAAAAACAAAAGAAATCGAAATATTCAACGCCATATGGGAAGATCCAAATATCCTAGATAGATATAATATTTTAGGATACATCACACATCAGAGTATCAAGCGGAAGCAGAAAATAAGATCCGAGTACGGATTAAGAACCAAATCGGCATAAGATTCCATATAAATAAGCACAACACACCCATAGATCTCATGGATCTCCATCCCTAGAATCTCTACACCTGATGATCGTTGCCACCGTCGTCGGTCTCCTCGACCCAGTAACCTTCTTGTGAGTATACCTAATCATCTGAACAAAATATTTATCGTGTGAGACTCTAGGGGTACTCAGCAAGTCTTAGTGCATCTAAAGGGAACAACCTATGGGTGACACAATTGCAGCGAAAGATAATATCTAACAATTCTATAGGAGACACGCTACACATCCGCCTAACCAAAGACAGATGGATGTCCGTTAATCAGTACAATAGTTATATAAGTAACATAAATAAACATCGCTTGCCCTCCTTTTGGCTTATCGACGAGAAGACGGAAGAACATCCCATCCATTGGTAGTTTTATTAACCATTTGAAAGAACATTTCATGATCCGTAAAGTTTTGTGTGTTAGATAACAATACCAAGAATATTTAATGTGTGTTGAGTGCTGCAGATAATTGTCCATTTAAATAGTGGCCAAAACAGACTTTCCCTCAGATTATCTGCCCTGGCTTGATCGACAAAGAGAGAAAGGCCCGTCACGCGGCATGGGGGTGGACTTTCCCTCGGATTGTCTGGCCAGGGCTGGAGTTTTTGCCCGGGCTGGATAATCCCCCCCCCCTCGGGGAATTTTTCCAAAGGAAGCCAAGGAGCATCACGCGGTAAGGGGGGTGGATTTTCCCCTAGAAAATCTGACTCTGGGGCGGAGCTTTGCCCCGACCGGACAATCTGGCCCCCACTTGGGCCGGATAATCCGGCCTCAAAATCTCCAACGGCTGAGTTTTGACAGGAGGTATAAATACCCCAATTGCTCCTCCTATCAGTTCTCTTGATTCATTCGAAGAAGTGTTGTTCTGTTCTTCAAACTCTCAATCGAGACCTCTCTCCTCAATCACCCGAAACCTTCGATCTTTGGGGAATTGAAGGAGGAGGCTTCGATCTTGAACATGACCATTCAAGCGCATCACTTCCCCTCCATTCACTTGGAGGATTCTTGATCTAGTATTTCTTGCAAATATCTAGATCTTGTTTTCGGTTATTGATAATACTTGTTCTTGTGGCATCTTGTTGTCATCACGGGAGCCTCCAATTCAGTTGTGGATGTGTGCCCCACTAGTTGTGTAAATTCACTGGTTTCCACCTCGAAGGGTACCAATAGTGGAAAGGTGGATCAGACCTTTAGTGGCGACATCCATCGGAGAACAGGGTGAGGCCTATTGTGGCGTGGTGGTCTTAGTACCACCCACCCCTCCAACACAGACGTACTTCCCTTAACAAGGAAGGAACTATGGTCAAACAAATCCTGTGTCTCCGCGTGCTCCACTACGGTTTCCTCATTCCGCACTTTTACTCGCTTAGTAGTTAGGTTTACATATAGGGAAATTCTCCGTAGCTGCATATCTAGAGAATTTACCTTTGTGTCAAGCATAAAATTGAAAAATAATTAAAATTTGAAGTAGCACCTATTCAGCCCCCTCTAGGTGCCCACACGATCCATTTCAATTGGTATCAGAGCCTCGGTTCTTTATTCGGGATTTACCGCCTAAGAGAGTATAGGTACTAAGGGAGATGGTAGTGAGGCTATGGACAAGGTCACCATGGAGACCAAAATGGAGGAGATACATCAAATGATTGCTCGTCTTTCTCCATCTACAACCCCATCTCCATCTACCTTTGCGGCTACCACTCCGCTCTCTAAGCAGAAAACTAACGCTAACTCCAAGGAAGACGATGTTGGGTTCGCAACATAGAAAACAAAAATTCCTACGATGTGAACATCTAAGCACCAAGATCTATCTACCTAGATACAATCAACGGGTGGATATACATCCATAGAGAACATACCCTTGAAGAGCGACAAAGCATTGTTAACGAAACTAATTTCGTGGTTGATATAGTTGTACACTTGCCGATCTCAAGATCGTGACGAAATCCAGCGAGTCCAGCAGGTCTAGCACCACAAAGCAGAGGGGCATCCATGATCGCACACACGTCCAGTCCACCAAACAACCTTCGCCTCCTCGCTCCAGCGATGCAGCGGAAGCATCAACTCCTTTCTAGATAAAGCCATCGGGAACATGTATCTCGCTAATCCGAGACCATGGGGAATAATTTCTAGAGGGGGAGAGAGATCCTTCGTGAGGAGGTGTGATATGAGAGGAGGGAGTGGGGTGCCTTTTATAGGGATAGTGGGGGAAGCCCCTCACCATGGCCGGCGGCCAAGGGAGGTGCCCCCACCTCTTCCACATTCATGTGGGTGGAGCTCCCACTCACATAATTAGCCTCCCACTCAAAATTCCACTCACCTCCATTCCACAAAATTTAATGCAAACTCTCATTTAATAAAACTATTTTATTTATTTTATTCAGAATTTTTTTAATTACTTTAATTAACAAATATTCACATAAAACCCCTGCAATATTTCAATATAAATTGTAGAACCAGTTTCTGCAATTTCACCCAAAACAGTTTCGGTTTCCATCGAAATGATTCTAGCGCTTTCTTAAATCTTTATCTGAAACATATTTGCTCGAAATGGTGTTGGTATCCCTTAAGTGTGTAACCCTACGGTTCGCAAATAATGCAGACATGATCGAGACCCCTCTCCGATCAATAATCAGCAGCGGAGCCTAGAGATCCGTACTAACTCCCACACATTCAACGATGACTCTAGTGATCGTGTGAACCTTTAACGTTGTAACTAAATCCCATTGTCTCGTGATATATTACATGCCCGAGATTCGATCATCAGTATCTCCATACCTAGTTTGATCTCGTTATCGACATGCACTCTTTTCTTGTTCCCGTGATATAACATTCTAGTGATCATATCACTTGCTTGCAAGCTATTTCAATGTGATATCAACGAGAGGGTCTAGAGTATATCTATATGTCATCAGGATGAAAAAATCCCACTCTTGATCCATGGTCCTGAACATAACACCTTCGGAGTATCTGAACCCACCTTTATAGTCACCCTGTTACGGTGTGACATTTGATGTTATCAAGTTACTCTTCTAGTGTTAGCAATTAACATGATCTCATGGTCTAAAGACTAAGATTACTTCGTAAGATGTTATAGCAATATAAACACAATGACTTTGATCATAATGCTATACTTCGGATGAATGTTCATCACACCATTCAACCAATGTTGTGACCTCTTTATTAACAACATCCAATGTCCATGATCAGGAAACCTTGATCATCTTGTTAATCAACGAGCTAGTTTATAAGAGAGCATAACTAGGAACCCTTTATTTGTTTATTAAACACACATATATTAACATTTCCAATTAATACAATTATAGCATGCAAAATAAACATTTATCATAAACAAGGAATAAGATAATAACTACTTTATTATTGCCTCTCAGGGTATATTCCGTTCAGTCTCCCACTTGCAGTAGAGTCAATAATCTAGTCTCGAAACTTGCGCATTTAACAACTATGGCTTTCTGGTTTTGTATATATATGCGTTAGCTAGTGGTTAACAAAATCTCCGGATCTGACAATTTCAGGTCCGCGTGTATTTGCATGTCTTTGCGTCTCTATGCATCACTCACTCTCTAATGAGATGGCATTGTATAAATTTAGTCCTTTGGTGAGACCTTTAGTTCCTTTTGGGTTAAAACATGTTGATAGTGTTGTCGTACAATATATCTTCATAGTACTAGCCCACTGTGAACCACACCTAGTTTGAAAACAAACTACTTAACTAAATTCCCTCCTTTGCTGCTACTATAGCAGTCATATACTTAGCCTTTTGTTGTAGTATCCGTCTCAATGTATCAACTTTGGAACTCATCCAAATCCATCATGGAATCTCCCTTCCATTACATTGTGCCACCCATAGTTTAAATTGAGATAAATTGCATTTGTATCTTGTGCCAAACTAGTATCAATGTAACACTTTACAATGAACTACTTTTAACTATCTGTCACTTATACATGATATATTCTTAGTTCTTCCAAAGCTCATAAGAATATCTTTACTATCTTCCAATGATCATCTTATGAATCATTCTGGTATATGCACATAACATTTAGAGCATAGGACATATCTGGATATGTACATATCATGGTATATTTGATCAAATTATTCCTGTGATTTCACTCACCAAGTGTCAAAACACTTGAATCTCGTTTCACTTACCAAGTATCAATACACTTGAATCTTGATTCAACCATTTCCATGTGGCAAGAACCTTTCTCGTCGTTTCCATATTGAACCCTTTCAATATCTCATATATGTATGTCTGGCACAACCATATTAGTGTTTCAATCTATCCATATAGACATTGATGCCAAATATTTTGGTTTTGCCCAAGTCTTTCATCGAAATCCAATTTTAATGAAATTCTTAATCTGTGTCAATAAAAGATACATCATTTCCAATCAACACCATGTCTTCTACATAATGTATTAGAAACATGTCTCAGCGCTCCCACTTAATTTCTTGCAAATGCAAGCATCTTCATCGTCTCCGATGAAATTAAACTCTTTTAACATTTTCATCATGGTGAAGATTCGAACTCAGCTATACTCATTTCAACCATTTAAGTTTGCGCGCAATTTTAGCATATTTGATTTAACAAAACCCTTCAGACCGTGTCATGTACACGTCCTAGGTAACCATTCTTTTAGAAGAACATTGTTTTGTTTGTTTAACTACCATATACTAAATTATATGTAGTGGTTGCTACATTAATCCGTCAAGACTAAATATCGCTATGAAAGATCAAATCTTGTAATAGTCAACACCTTGAATTCTCGTAAACGTCTTTCCGACATGTCGATTATTTCATAGATGTCAAACATCCATGTCTATTTTATAGATCCAAATATGACTGATAGGCTTCATGCCTTTTCGAAGGGTCTTCCAAGTTCAAAAACTTGATTTCTCGTGTATGGATATTATCACGGATTTTATGACTTCTAGTCATTTTATGGAGTCAGGGCCCATCACCGCTTCTTTGCATGCAGTCGGTTCATCATTGTCAAAACAATAATGACTTGTTTATCAAATCTTACTATTTGATTCTTACGGACCCACATGGTCCAATAGGAACTCTAATCTCTGAGTTCATAACCTTTGTAATCACGGGAGCCATGAGCATTTTAGTCGCCTCCGGTACACTTTTCGGTGTTGCGCCACTTAGCACATGTTGCTTAGGTTCATCAACCTAATCAAAGTTCGATTGTCCTCCCACTTAACTTTTGTGAAAAATTCCTTCTTTAAGAAACTTCACGTTTTAAGTGATAAACTCTTTTGTCTTCGGTGTTATGGAGGAATACCCAAAAAATTCTTTGGGATAACGTACAAAGACGTGCGTATTCGACTTTTCTTGTAAACATTTTACTTATGCATAACATACCAAAATTTAACAAAAGACAACTCGGGTTTTATCCCAAAGCATAACCTTTATGGTGTCATTTCAACGGACCACGATGGTGCTCTTTTTAGTGTAAAAGTGGTAGTCTCTAAAGCTTTAATCCTTAAAATATAATGGTAGTTTTATAAATGACACCTTTGATCTTACCATGTAAAATAAGGTTCGATTTGATCTCTCGAACATATCATAACCCTATGGTTTATTGGGAAATGCAAATACATGGAACGATTCCCAAAATCTTAGGTGTTTTCCTAAACATATAACTCAAATATCATCCCCTATGATCGAATCAAAAATTCTTCATCTTCTCGTTACAATGATTTTCACTTCATCTTGAAAGTCTTTGAACAATTTTCAAATCGTTCATACTTCTTCCTTATTAAGTAAATATACAAATATATTCACTCAAATTTTGGAGAAAGCATATGAAGTCGAAAGATCCATATGAATTCGAAAGATCCACCACACATGGCTACATATAATGGACTATATACATCAACATGCACAATTTCCAATAAGTTAGTCACTCGTTCCCCTTTGGCCTATGAACGGAGTTTCAATTATCTCGAGGAAAGTCTCACAATCGTCATTTGATCAACATCAAAGACTCCAAAAGTCCATCAACATGGAGTTTCTTCATGTTTTATTTCCAATATAATTTAAACAACGATGCCACTTCATACATGATTTTTCAATCGTTTGTCTTGCGACATTTTAGCATTAGTTTTATGGACGTGATTTCTCCAACTAGACTTGTAAAAGTTCATCCATCTTCTATGGAGTACGGTAATTATTTGAACAACCATTGTTCTCATAATATTGGAACAAAATAACAATTATTTAAACAAATCTTGAAGGCAAGCTTGGATGTCAACGAGAAACACAATAACACTTTATTTGTTTTCAATGAACATCACCACATATTCTCTTGCTAGTTACTTAGGCCATTATAGTTCATGAATTATGTTGTTTTGTATGAAATTTCACACCAACCAATTCGGTATCTAACACCCAAGAACAACATTGTTTAACAAGCAAAGAATACAACTATAACATTGATATCATCTATATACCATAGCTGGACATTCCCAGTCTTTTCTTTTATTTTCTGCCAAATATTTTATAGATTCTCTTTCAGCATTTCCTTTTCTTTTTAAAAGAATCTATGAACATCAACAGTGGAGCCATACATATGACACATGTTCCAAAGTGTGTATAGTCAAATACTAATACCTTTGGACTTGCACTTTGAAGTGGATCACCATCATCAAATGTTTGGCGTTCTTTCAAAAACCATTCTTTAGTAATCTATTAGTGTAGTAAACATTTTACTACATCTTCTATTCATACTCATCATGACAACTTTCATGATCAAGCTACTATAGCCTATAAGGACAAATCGTGAGTATAATGTCTGTTCCAAAACCTTTTTGGGAGATTAGGACGCCTAGCGTCTCCAACCTTCGCAAATTCTCATACAATATGAGAATATGTATTTTGCTAAATTATACTCTATCATATTGAAACCATAAACATTATTTCAGATATCACAATATCTTCCACAAATGATAGTTTCTGAAAACAATTCTTTCAGCTCCTAGATAACCTCGATATTAAAACAACTTTTGAATATCAAGAATCATGGAGGCAAACATGATAATTTAGATACTAACACTGGAATTGTTACTCTTGATTTAATACTACTTATTAAACGTCATGGAGTAAATAGAGTTTATTGAAAGTTTGCAATAGGACTTCTAAACTTTAAATTGACACGTAAACAATACGATGCCAGTTCATAAAGTAGATATCCGGAATTCTATAGTTCTATTATCTCAATTAAAACTAAGCGCAAGGTAGTAAACGGATGGCAATAACTACAACGAACTATGCAAATTCACTTTGATAGTTTATGATAAATTGAGTTCGACTAATCCAAATTAGAAATGAACTCCCACTCAAAACCAACATCCCTCAAGTTGTTTTGGTGATTACATGAACCAAATCCACTACACCAAGTCTGATCATCACGTGAGTCGGTGTAGTCTCAAAGGCGAGCATCAATATGGGCATCATATCAACTATATGAAGCATGGTTAACCTTTCGGTCTGTGTTCCGAGGCCATGTCTATACATGATAGGCTCGCCAAGTAAGAACCTTAGCACTCGCGTGTGTAAAACTGTCTTACACATGTTGTATGAAAGCGTAGAGTCGAGTACACCCGATCATCACGTGATGTCTCGAAACACGATCCATAGAGCGGTGCATACTTAAGGAAGAACACATTTTTATCTTGATATCTAAATTAGGGATCATCTTATAATGCTACTAAAACGCCAAACAAGCAATATAAGATGTAAACATCATATGCATAAAGTGAAATGATATGGTTCTTGCACTTGATCACTATCATGTGCATAGTGGTATGATCTTTATCATTCCTTTATGTGTAAGGCTAAGGTCTATGGAACTTACACGTTAGGTATGCTATAATTTCCAAGAGTATCAACTATACTCCAAATTATAACGTTACCATATCATGATACTATCCCAGCAACAATCTAAACTAGACGCCTCTAGTTTATCAATTGCAAGTTGTACGTGGCTTAGGGATTTCGAAGATAGAACCGGTCTTACCTACGAACATGGAACCACAACGATGATAACCAAATTATTAGCAACTCATTGTAAATCAGATATTGACTATAGTAGGAGAGATAGACACCCGCTAGCCACTTATGCAAAACTAGTTGCATGTCAATCAAGGAACAGGTCTCATGTGCGAGGACATGTAAAGTTAGTGTGGGCCGCTTCATCCCACTATGCCACCAATATCCAAAATATATGTAAGATGCAATAAAATGATCATCAACGCCCACATACTCATATGTGTTCTACCCGTGCGAAGCAACTACGCATAGATTATGCTCTGATACCACTATTGGGGTTGCAGCATAGAAAACAAAAAAATCCTACAATGTGAACACCTAAGCACCAAGATCTATCTGCCTAGATACAATCAACGGGTGGATATACATCTGTAGAGAACATACCCTTGAAGAGCGACAAAGCATTGTTAACGAAACTGATTTCATGGTTGATGTAGTCATACACTTGCCAATCTCAAGATCGTGATGAAGTCCAGCGAATCTAGTAGGTCCAACACTAGCACCTCCAACAGTTCTAGCACCAGCAAGTCCAGCACCGCAAAGCAGCAGTGCATCCGTGATCGCACACACGTCCGGTCCACCAAACAACCTCCGCCTCCTTTCTAGATAAAGCCACCGGAACATGTATCTCTCTAATCCGAGACCATGGGGAATAATTTCTAGAAGGGAAGAGAGATCTTTCGCGAGGAGGTGTGAGATGATAGGAGGGAGTGGGGTGCCTTTTATAGGGAGAGGGGGCAACCCCTCATCATGGCCAGTGGCCAAGGGAGGTGCCCCCACCTCTTCCACATTCATGTGGGTGGAGGTCCCACTCACATAATTAGCCTCCCACTCAAAATTCCAGTCACCTCCATTAAATTTCCACCAAATTTAATGCAAACTCTTTTTTATTTTATTCAGAATTTTGTTAATTACTTTAATTAACAAAAATTCACATAAAACCCCTGCAACATTTCAATATCACATGCATAACCAGTTTTTGCAATTGGAACCGAAACAATTCCGGTTTCCATCAAAATGATTCCTGCGCTTTCTTAAATCTTTATCTGAAACATATTTGTTCAAAATGGTGTTTGTATCCCTTAAGTGTGTCACCCTACAGTTCACGAATAATGCAGACATGATCGAGACCCCTCTCCGATCAATAATCAACAGCGGGACCTGGAGATCCATACTGACTCCCACACATTCAACGATGGCTCTAGTGATTGTGTGAACCTTTAACATTGTAACTAAATCCCTTTGTCTCGCAATATATTACATGTCCGATATTCGATCATCGGTATCTCCATACCTAGTTTGATCTCGTTACCGATATGCACTCTTTTCTCGTTCCCGTGATATAACATTCTAGTGATCATATCACTTGCTTGTAAGCTATTTCAATGTGATATTGCCGAGAGGGCCCAGAGTATATCTATCCATCATCGGGATGGACAAATCCCACTCTTTATCCATGAGACTCAACATAACACCTTCGGAGTATCTGAAGCCACCTTTATAGTCACCCTGTTATGGTGTGATGTTTGATGTTATCAAGTTACTCTTCTAGTGTTAGCAATTAACATGATCTCATGGTCTAAGGACTAAGATTACTTCACATGATGTTATAGCAATATAAGCACAATGACTTTGATCATAATGTTATACTTCGGATGAATATTCATAACACCATTCAACCAATGTTGTGACCTCATTATTAACAACATCTAATGTCCATGATCAGGAAACCTTGATCATCTTGTTAATCAATGAGCTAGTTTACAAGAGATGCATAACTAGGAACCCTTTATTTGTTTATTAAACACACATGTATTAACGTTTCCAATTAATACAATTATAGCATGGAAAATAAACATTTATCAAAAACAAGGAATAAGATAATAACCACTTTATTATTGCCTCTCGGGCATATTCCCTTCAGAAGAGTTGGTGGGTGATAAAAATAATGGCTCCTCCTCCAAAAAGGGAAGTGGTAAGGATGACTATAGTGAGGTCTCTCACTTATATTCACCCGATCCACCAATTCCCCACCCTCATATAAACAATAGGGGTGATCCACACAAGCTTACTGCATCTTCGTTTAATCAATGGCAATTCTTAATGAAATCTCATGTGTACAATTCTTCCATTGATATTTGGAGAATCATTGAATATGGCCTTCACATTGGTGATCAGAAACAACTTGACAAGAAGAGAAGTCATTGATAGCCAACTCAATGCAACCGGTCTTCACATGATTCGGCTTGGTGTGAGTCCCAAGGACATGCCACACATTGAACACTTCAACACCAAAAGGAAGCTTGGGATGCACTCATTGACCTATTCATTGGAAATGAGAGCATGAGAATAAATAGGTATAATGCTCTAAGGAATGAAGTCGAAGGGTTCTATATGTTGGATGTTGAGGATCACGAAGACATGTATAGAAGGCTCAAAAGCATTGCCACTACATTTAGAAAGCATGGCGCCACACATGTTGATGATACGTGGATCAAGAGGAGGTATGTGACTTCTCTTATGCCTTTTGATCCCACTGATTTTAAGACTTTACAAGGTTGACACAACTATCACCAAATGACTTCCAACGAAGTCATGCAACAAATGGCTGCATTCAAAGTTGCAGCAAAGAACACCGAAGATGCTTGTGCCTGAGCAATTGGAATGCCAAAAGGCGTGAATGTTGCATTGAAAGCCAATGCCATTGAGCAAGATGAAGATGAGAGGGGCTTTGACATCATCTCCATGAGCTGTCCTGAGGAGGTCAAGCATGCTCATGGTGAGTACATGGCCTTCTACACAAGAAACTTTTGGAAGGACCCAGCCACAACTAAATCTGAACTTGAGCGCAAGAATGGGTCAAGTGGACGAAAAGAAAATGACCCAAAGCTGAGAACTTGTTACAATTGTGGAGACCGTTTGCATTTTGTAGCTGAGTGCCCGTATCAAAGTAGATAAGGTAATGGGGGCAGGATCATTCTCAAGGAAAGGTCAAAGGCACCTCGGAAGATGCCATTTGTCAAGAAAAATGCACTGTACAAGAGGATGATCATACGGTAGTGAAGATGAAGAGGATGATCATAGCTCACGAGAGGTGGCGGCCATAGCCACCACATCTACACCTACGTCTCTCTTCGACTCTCCCAATGAGAATGTCATCAACAAGAACATCACTTGTCTTATGGCAAGAGGTTCCGAGGTATCATCTTCTACCACTTCTTTTCCTAAGACTACTATGGATGTTGATATGGATGGTCATACTAGTCTTAACGTTAAAGAAGAAGTTACTGCTTTGGATTATTTTATCACTAACTTGCAAGGTGAGCACAAAATGCATTTTGAGGCTCTTATGAGTCAACTTGTCCACTCCAAAGAGCTCCTCGAAGAAAAGGGCAGAATTGAGAGAGAGGATGCAATGAAAGTTGCTTCCTCGAAGAATGCTCTAGAAGAAGAAGAGATTTGAGTCTCTCTAGAGGAGAGACTTGAGTCAATTGAGGAGTCACATGACGAGGTTGTTGCCAAACTTTCAAAGGAACATGATAATGCCATTGCCAAGGCAAAGAAATTAAAGAAGGAAAAGGTTGATTTTGGGGCTGCTCATGCTAGACTTTCTGAGAAGTATGAGGCACTTAACATTGCTCACAAGGCTTTGGAGAGTGAATTATCTATTCTCAACGAGTCTCATGATCAGCTCCAAACTCGACTGAACAAGTATGATGTGCCTAGCACTTCTGCTCCAACATGTGGACATGAATAAGTTCTTGAAGAATACGCTAGGTTAAAACATGAGCTAGCCAAGGCACCTCTACCAAAATGTAAGGAAGTTCTAGATGAGGTCCTTAGTAAGCAAAGGATGAATAATGGAAAAGAGGGACTTGGTTATGTTCAAAAGACCAAGAACAACAAGAAGAAGGCCAAGAATGCCCAAGCAAAGACAAGCACCGCTAAAAAGAACATAATAAGAGACAAAACTAATTATTATGGTTTTGCAGGGTCTAACAATCCTCATTATGAATTATTTCATGATTATTATGGTGATGTCTACGATAGTTATGTTGGTACTTTTGATAATTATATTGCTTGGTCTATTGGGTCCTAAAGACCCTTGTAACTAACATGAGAGGACCCATTGAAAAATGGGTACCTAAAACCAAGAAGTAATTTTCTTGTAGGTCTATGCTTCCGGTGGATCTAAATGGGTGCTCGATAGTGGTGCACAAGTCATATGACTCGAAGCAAGGAGATCATCATGAAGATGAGGCCAAATCATGATCAAATAACCGTCTCCTATGGTGATAAATCGAAGTCAAAGGTAGTTGCTCTTAGCAAGGTTGTGTTTGCTCACGATATCTCACTCGTGGATGTCATGCTTGTTGAGACTCTTGATTACAATTTACTTTCTGTTTGTTCCCTTGGTAAGATGGGCTTTGAAGTTTTTAATGATGATGATATTGTGGTACTCTTGTGGACGAAGTCTCTAAAGGTCACTTTCGTTGGATACGTCGAAAATGACCTGTATGTGGTGGAATTTTCAGTGGAAAACCACTACGGGTCCGATGTGTCTATTCGGAAAGGCCGGCGCGGGTTGGTTATGGGATCAACGTCTAGCCCATGTCAATATGAGAACTTTGCAAAGTCTGCACAAGGGTAACCACATTGTTGGACTAAAAGGAAATGTCTCCTTTGCCAATGATCGTGTTTATAGGGCTTGTGTTGAAGGAAAGATACATGACTCTCCCCATCAAAGGAAGATGATTATTTAATCAAAGTGGATTTTGGAGCTCCTTCATGTGGATCTCTTTGATTCTCCATCTCATGCAAGCCTTGGTGGGAAGAAATAATGTCTCGTCATTGATGATGATTACTCAAGGTATACATGGGTCTACTTCTTCAAGAAGAAAAGTGAGACTCAACAAATGGTTATCGACTTTGCCAACTAGGTTCAGCGTCAACACAATGTTCCAATATTGGCAATTAGAAGCGACAACAGATCGGAGTTCAAGAACTACAGTCTGAATGAATTCCTAAGTGAAGAGGGGATAAGACACCAATATTCTTCTTCGTACACCCCTCAACAAAATGGTATTGCCGAGAGGAAAAACTGGACTCTTATGGACATGGAAAGGTCTATGTTGGCTGAATTCAAGTCACTATACAACTTTTGGGCTGAAGCCATTTCTACCGCATGTCACTCATCCAACCGGCTTTATCTTCGCAAAATCTTGGACAAGACACCCTATAAGATACTTACCGGTAACAAGCCCAACATTTCATATTTCTGGGTGTTCGGTTGTAAGTGTTTCTTTCTCATTAAAGGAGTTCATTTATCTAAATTTGAGTGTAAGGCTTTAGAAGGTATTTTTGTTGGTTATGGTGCCGAATCCCACACTTATAGAGTCTACAATAAGCTCTCTGGAACTGTTGTAGAATGTTGTAGTGTGGTCTTCGAGGAAAATGATAGCTCCCATGTGGGGCAAGTTGATGTTTGTGATGTAGATGTTGAATACCCCAAGATGTCATAATAGTAATGGGCGTGGGATTTTTCCGCCTCATTGAAGAACCCATTATGGCAGATCAGGAAGGACAATGCTCTACTCAAGTAGAGCCCACATCTTCATAAGATCGACAAGCTCCACCTGCTGGAGAAACTACTGCACCAACACAATAACCTCCTAAAGTTCGTCAATCAACTGAAGCAACTAGGAGTCCCAGGCCAGATTATCCTGCCCTTCACCATCAATTGCCAGGAAGGAGCAGGAAGCTCAGGAAGTGGGAGTAAATCTCAGGCCAGATTTTTCGCCTGAGGCCGGATTATCCGTCCCAACGCCATCTAATGCCAAAAACATTCAAGAAACTTAGGGAGAAGTAGAAAATACTAGGCCGGATTATCCGGCCCCGCCCTCCACCGGATTATCTGGCCCTGAGAATTCAATACAACAGCCTCATGTTATGTCTGCTGATCAAGATCAAGGGCAAGCTTCTCCATCGCCTGTCTGTGCTAAACAAACTATTGATCAAGGTCAAGCAAGTGGTCAAGACAAAGACTCTAATGATGAAGAAATCCCTACAAGAAACAACAAGGGGATTGAAATTCGTCGCAAAGCTCATGCTGATAGAAATCTCGAACTACAAGGGAATACACTCGATAAAGTTGTAGGAAACCTAAGAAGAAGGGTGTCCACAAGGAGGGAGCATGCAAGCTTCAGTGATCCTCAAGCTCATATATCTATGGTGGAACCTAAAAAGGTCTTTGAATCCATTGAAGATCTAGATTGGGTTGTTTCTATGCATGAAGAACTTAATAATTTTGAACGCAACAAGGTCTAGAAGTTAGTAGAGAAGCCCAAAGATTGTCGTAATGTTATCGGCACCAACTGGATATTCAAGAACAAGCAAGATGAGAATGGAATTGTCATAAGAAAAAAGGCAAGATTGGTAGCACAAGGTTTCTCTCAAGTGGAAGGCGTCGACTTTGGTGAAACTTATGCTCCGGTGGCTCTACTTGAGTCTATTCGTATCCTTCTTGCTTATGCATCTCATCATAACTTTAAATTACAACAAATGGATGTTAAGAGTGCTTTTCTTAATAGTCCTCTACATGAGTTGGTATATGTAAAGAAACCCCCGGGTTTTGAGGATCCCAACTTCCCGAACCATGTCTACAAACTTGATAAGGCACTCTATGGCCTTAAACAAGAGCCACATGTGTGGTATGAGCACCTTAAAGAGATTTTGTTAGACCATGGCTTCGAGGTTGGGCAAATCGATCCCACTCTTTTTTCTAAGAAGATTAAGGGGAAGCTATTCGTATGCCAACTATATGTAGATGTCATTATCTTTGGCTCTACTAATCAAGCTTTTAATGATGAATTTTCAAAGCTTATGACTAATAGGTTTGAGATGTCTATGATGGGGGAATTAAGGTTCTTTCTTGGATTTGTGATCAAACAACTTAGAGAAGGAACCTTCGTCAATCAAGAAAAATACATCCAAGACATGCTCAAGAGGTTTAAGATGACGGATCTTAATGGTCTTGCTACACCAATGCAAACTAAATGCCATCTTGAGCTCAATCCCAATGGTAAAGATGTGGGCCAAAAGGTATACCGGTCCACGATCGTCTCTCTCCTTACCACTGCGCATCTAGACCCGGTATTGTGTTGATTGTAGTTGTGTGTGCAAGGTATCAAGTGGCTCCTAAAGAAAGCCACTTAGTGGTGGTCAAGAGAATATTCTGATATTTGGTTCATTCCCCTAATTTTAGTTTATGGTATCCCAAGGGCTCTAATTTATCTTTATGTGGTTATACGGATTCTAATTGGGCTGGTGACAAGGATGATAGGAAGTCAATTTCTGGAGCTTGTCAATTCTTGGGAAGATCTTTGGTATGTTGGTCTTCAAAGAAACAAAATTGTATATCTCTATCCACCACCGAAGCTGAGTATGTGGCTACTGCTAGTGCATGCACTTAACTCTTATGGATGAGGCAAACTTTAAAGGAATACGGTGGCAATTGTGACAAAGTGCCTCTTTTGTGTGATACTGAGAGTGCTATCAAAATTACTTATAATCCGGTGCAGCATAGAAGGACAAAGAACATTGAGATTCGCAATCACTTCATTCGGGATCATGTTGCTCGTGGTGATATTGATCTATCCTTTGAGAGCACGAAGAACCAAAATGCTGATATTTTCACGAAGCCACTTGATGAAGCAAGGTTTTGTTATTTGAGGAATGAGCTAAATATCGTGGATTCAAGGAGCTTGGCTTGATTACCCATGCATACCCACTCACATCTCTTCCGTTATTTGGTTTAGGTGTGGGCATAGACATAGGGGGAGTGTGGTCCTAATTGATTGGGCTAACCCTCCCCCCATAATGCCGAAAGCAATAAAAATCATTTCTCTTAATATGAATTTGTGATATGTGAGCTTATTGATGAGTATTGGTCATGAACCCAAGATATATCTTCACGGTGTCATACCATCCACTCCAACATGGTGGCCTCGGCCACCGCCCTCTTCTTTGAGAGGAGTTGGTTCCTTGTGGATCTTTTTGGATTTTCTTGCATATCTTATGTTCTTATGGAAAACACAATCAATTTTGGTTTTTATTTGATTTGGCTCTTGCAATCTTGGGTGTGTAGTACCATCTCAGTTTGGTTGTCTAAATCCAAGCCTTTCTCCATCCCCGAGCCATCTATCTCTTGCACACAAGTCCTTTGTTTCACTTGTGAGGGTTTTGTTTGGGATGTGCTGGCCTGAACCTATGTTTAACAAAAAAAATCAGCGAAGGGCCGGATAATCCGCCCCTAGCGGCTTTTGTCTATTAAGGGTAGGGTGGCGGGGGGAAGGGCTCAAACAAAGCCGCACTTCCACCCTGACCCCCTGCTTCTCCCCCAGCCGACGCCTGCCGTCTCGACCCTTCTCGGTGCCGTTCTGGCCACCAGATTCTTTGGCCCTCCCCCGGATCTTCTTCCCCAATCATCCGGGTACCTTTTCCTCCGTGTTCTTCCTCGAGTGAGTGAGGGTAAATCCCCCACTATCATCTTTTGTATAGATGTTGGTTGTTGGTGGAACTTGGTCTAGAAGTTGCTTTTTGTTTCATACTCATGCTAGAAATCGTAGACTAGAAATATCTGTTCCCACTCTGCGTTGATGCTTTCGATCTAGGGGAGTTCTGAAAATTTTCGCTAGGGCCGGATTATCCGGCCTGGAAGGGTTGCACCTGGTTCAGGATTTCACAGATTCTAGCATCATGTAGTTTTGGGTTGTGGATTTTTTTCTACTATTTTGGAATTCCTCCTGGACTTGTGTGTGCTTATCTACTTGCTATCCATCTTATTCACTTCGCGGGTGGCTCTCGTGCTACTCAAACATACAAGGACCGTCCTCGTGCTCGCTATTTAAGACCCAACGAAGGAGTTCTTGTTGACAAGGTTGATTTGCGTAGGTGCAAGAGAGAGACAGAAAGGATGGCTGAACATGCAAGGAAAGAAAAGGTCACTCGGGCAAGTACCAAGAGAAAGGGTAAACAAACCAGGGTCAACTATAAGGAGATGGATGTTATTACTTACGCTTCTATTCGTCATCGTGACCTGTATGCTGATAGCTGTGTGATTCGACACATTTTTGATGGCTTTTATTGATGGTTTTCTCCTGGATTTGATCATTTTCTAGCTTTACCTAACACTAATACTTCGGTAGAGAAGAAAACTTGGTTTTCAATGTGTGTTTTAGGTTTTGAATGTCAACAGAAGCTTTTAACTAGAGAAACACCATATTTTAAAGAAAACAAGAAAGTCTCTCTTTGGAAGCACTCGAGGGGAGCATAAAAAAGCTTTAACAAGCAACTATACGATGGGAATATTTTCCGGCCATATAGTTCCTGCCGTATAGTTGCCACCGCTTCTATCTTGTCAAAAGGGACAACTTCCATGAAGGGACCAAGGACGAAAACACAACGCAGCAGCCGCCATACCACCCAGAAGGGAGAAAGAAGAGATCCGGAGAAGAAGGGGAAGACGTTCTTCATCTCGCTCCACGATCTTCAACTTCCTAGCCAATACACCCCCATAGCCACTACTTGTACTTGAGAGAGAGGGATCTCCACCTTGCAAGACTAGGGTTTGATATTGTTCTTCCCATCTTGAATTGTGTTGGATATTTTTATATTCTTTTTGTGGATCTCCATGGTAATACAAAGACAAACTCCCTTTATTTGATTATATTGATGATCTGTTCTTCTCTCATGTGTGAGTAATTCCCTTGGGCGTGGGGGATGTAGGGGATTGGTGAGATGTGATGTGCCTCCATATATTTTCCATTAGTTTGTGATTGATTCTAATTACTATATTATGTGTGCTTGACTATCTATGGTATGCCTAATGCTTGTTGTCCAATTAAGGGCCCAGACCACATGATTCTTTGTTCTACATAGATAAGATCTTGTTCGCTAGTAGACCGGCGACCCCCGGGTGACACGGGGATATCAATGGAAAACTAGTAGACTCGAGGATAACGAGGAACCACTGTGCTTATTGCATTAGTCCGATCCAAGGAGCTTAATCGCTAAGCGACCTGAAGGGTCTTAATTGCCTAGTGTCTGACCATATTTTTGGTAACAGGCTAGTAGGATTATTGAAGTTGGGATGAAATCTACCAAGAGGAGTTCCGGCTAATTATGGGCTGATCGCCTACACATATATCTATAATATTATAATTGTTACATTTATCATTCGTCCACCTGGCACAGTCACTATCACCATGAACTGAATCTCCCTTCGCCTTCTTTTGCCATCTGTAGGAAACAACAAACAACCAAGTCATTCTTTACTTTAATGCTTTATATTTCTGAAGTTTACATTTTAGTTCTATTAAATACATCTCCTTTAATCAAAACCCCATTCTTACTTCAACACTTGCAGTTAATTCACTTGAAGACCTGTGACAACTTCGGGTGTGACAGAGACTTCACCCATAAACACTTATCTTTAGGCTCCCTGTGGGATCAATGTCTATACTTCAAAACTAGCTACAAACGATATGTGCACTTGCAGACATCAAGCTATTTTCTGGCGCCGTTGCCAGGGAGCTAAGTGTTAAGTGTTTTTCTTTTGGCATTTTCGGTGTTGCTATTACAAAATGTTCTCCCTAGGAGACAAAGGGTCTACACGCTCTGGTAGGACCTATCTACCGGATTATATTGAGCGTGTCCCTACTCAAAGGCGCGAAGAAATTATTGAAAAACTTTTAAGATCAAATAAAGTTGAAGTTGAAAAGCTAAGTGATATTATGGAAATCATGTCTATTTACAGGACAACTCCTATGAAACCTGAGAAAACTCTCAGGGAATATAGTGCTCCAAGTTCTGAATTTCTTAAATAGCCAATAGAGTTCCCTAATCATGGAGTTAGAGAATATCAATTTGATCATGGAATTATTAAAATTTTGCAGGAGAAAGCTTTCAGGGGGAGGGAAGATGAAGACCCAGGAAGACATATTAGAGAGTTCGACAATGCGATAACATCGCTCGGACCAAAAGGTTTGCCAAGATACTTTTCTCGTCTGAAATTATTTTGTTGGTCCTTTAAAGGTAAAGCTCTAGACTGGTTATATTCTCTCCCTCGCCATTACATTAAATGTTGGGAAAACTGCATTGTTAAGTTCATAAACATGTTTAATCCTTTTTAAAAGGTAACTGAACTAAGAAAGAACATAGGCAACTTGAGTCAGAACTTGGGAGAAAACTACCCGCAAGCATGGGAAAGATTCTTTGGAATGATCAATAGTATTCCTAATCATGGCTATTCTGAACTAACTATTTGCCATTTATTTTACCATGGTCTTAATACTCAATGTAGAGAGTTGGTTGACTTCTCAGCAGGAGGAGCAATAAATACTTTAGCTATTAAAGAATGTTTGGAATTGATGTCTACTAGGGCTAAGAATGATTCTTTATATAATCCCGATTTTGGCACTAAGCTGGAAAAAGGGATACTTCGGATAACTCCTGATCTTATGCCCGAGGTACGCAAAACGATGAAAGAAAAAGGTATACGTTCTGAACTTGTTAAGGAAAACAAAGTAGATTTATTACAAGTTTTAACTGAAGAAGATGAAACTAGAAAAGGTTTTCAAGAATTAAAACATCGACAAGTAAAATCTCATAATAACTTGCATAAGCATTTTCAAAAACACAAAAATATTTTGGCGGAACTCACAGAAAATTATGATGAGATTGGCCAAGAAATAAAATTATTTCACAAGTATCTTAGTATGATTGAAACCCAGTGTGAACAAATAGCATCTGGTTATCAAATTTTTCTTCATGATGATAAAGATATTCCTGTTCCTACTAATATTGTCACAAGAAGGGGTGTAGTTGTTACAGGACCCTTAGGACCAGCGGAATATGAAGATTAAAAAGAGCGGAAGGAAAAGGCCTTGCTCGAACCAAGCCAAGAAGATGATATGTTAGTGGATCCTCAAGATGAAACTGAAACACAAGATCAAACCAAGGAGGACCAAAATGATGCATAGGATGACCATTATGACTCTGATGCAGGGATGGTTGATCCAAGATAAGATAAAGAAATAATCAAGGAAGATGAAGTTGTTGTAGTAGAAAAGAAGAAAAGCAATAAGCAACAACAAAAGAAAGCAACAAAAGAGCCTGACCCCCCACACAAAAGGTAAAAGACAAGAGTAAGTCAGGTGAGAAAAAGCTTCCTTATCCAGATCAAAAAAAGAAAGCACGAGACCAGGTAATTTATAATTCTTTTACAAAGGCACTTAGTGACCTTCGTCTAGAAATTCCACTTGCGGATGCAATTAAAGTTCCTACCTGTTCTAAATTCTTCCGTGATATTTTTTAGTAGAAAGAAAGAAATAACTAAAATAGTTGCCATGGTAACTAGTTATCCTGCTAATGGGAAGCTACTGTCTAAGTCTAGAGATCTTGGAATACCAACTATTTCATGCTCAATAGGCAAAAATAATATTCACAATGCCTTGTGTGATCTAGGAGCAGGAGTTAGTGTAATGCCATACTCCCTCTATAAAAGGTTAGGATTAGGGGAGTACTCTCCTACTACTATCACTTTACAGATGGCTGATAAGTCCACTAAACAACCCATTGGTATGATTGAGGATGTTCTACTTAGAATAGATGAGCATGTTATTCCCACTGATTTTATTATTCTTGAGATGCAAGAAGATGAAAAATTATCTATAATATTTGGAAGACCTTTCCTTTGTACTGCAGGTGCGTTAGTAGATTGTGCTGAAGGAAAGATAGTCTTCAATGTTTATGATGCTGAAATTATCCGGTATTTTCCAAAGAAGCTAGAAGTAGGAGAAAGATATATTCCACTGGGAAAACGAGTTCACGAGGTAAGTTACTTTGATAAGGGGAAACCCAATGTAAGAATTCGAGAACTGAAAAAGGTTGAGTTACTCAATCATTCCTAATAAAATGCTTAATGGGAGTCAAACCATCTTGTCAATAAAATTGATTAGAGAATAAAAGGTTCATCGCATTCCTACCACTTTTTCACAGACATCCTTGCAGAAGCGCGCCCGTGAAGATGCAACTGTCAAAAAGTAGCAGAAATATCGATTGAATGAGTATAGAATAAAAATAAAAATTAAAGTTCAAGTTTTTCATCTAAAGAAGATAAATTTTTTCTTTTAATACGCCAATGTTGGTCGACGGTTTCTTCTATCAATTTTCTGTCAATAAAATATATTTTGCTAAGCTTTGGGATAAGAAGGTATTCTCGAGGAAATGGAAATTTTTGATGATTACAGAAGGTTTAACGACCAACTATACGGCAGGAATAAAAATTCCGGCCGTATAGTTCCGATCGTATAGATATCTTTGCCATCAACAAATTTTCTTTGAAGACACAGAGAATTTAACGACCAACTATACGGCGGGAATAAAAATTCCGGTCGTATAGCTCCGGTCGTATAGATATCGATGCCTTCGTACAAAATTCTCTGAAAGGTACTGAGAGTTTAACGACCAACTATACGGCGGGAATAAAATTCTGGCCGTATAGCTCTGGTTGTATAGATATCGATGCCTTTGTAGAAATTTATCCCAAAATTTAATGACCAACTATACGGCGGGAATAAAAATTCTAGCCGTATAGTTCCGGTTGTATAGATATCGATGCTAGTTTTAGAAATTTATCTCGAGGGACAGACGGTTTAACGACCAACTATACGGCGGGATCATTGTGATCCGGCTGTATAGTTGGGCCCGTACAACTGTTTTCTGCATAAAGAAACCCTAGTTGGCGGCTCTGCCGCAACTATACGGGCAGAACAACATCACCCATCCGTATAGTTCCGGCCGTATAGTTTGGTGCGACCACAAAATCGCACCAGGGCTGCTAGGTCTTCCACCTCTCCTCATTATTTCTCTCATATTCTCTCTCCAAACCTCTCAAAATCCACCTACAACTATTGATTCTTAGCGGATTTCTGTTGTTTGAGTGAGAGAATCAACATATCGATATGTTTCTCTCCCTATCCATGCTTTATTTTTATATTTCCATGGTTGAAACTCTCACATTGATCTAGTGGATGAACTCAAGCTTATTTTGTATTTCCTATTAATTTCTCACGTTAGGATTGAATTTTTCCATGTAGAATCATTCATATATCATGTAGAAACTATATGCCTAAGGTTTTATGGTGAAATTTTGCAGTGCATCACGATGAACAAAATCGGTAACCTCTTTCGTTCAAGAAAGCACCAACAGGGTGAGGGCTCAAGCTTGGGGTCCCGAGCCTCGCGCAACCCCAAGTTGGACATTGTCTCATCAAGGAGGGTGCTACCCACACGTTAGGCCGACCACAACTTTCTCACCATGACAGGGTTGAAGGAGGACTTCGACCTCATGTGCAACAAGGCAGGGTTGGCGGTCCTTGGCTTCGCAATCCACGATACCTACACCGAGCTTACCCATGAGTTCCTTGCTTCCTTCTACGACGACCACATGGAGAAAGGTAATATGTGCGTGATAAGCTTCACCATGAGCTGGCAGCACTATGAAATAAATTTCGAACAATTTTGCAATGCTTTCAGCTTCCTTCATACTAGGGATCCCAATGTTACTAACCTCTATAGCATCACAAGTGGAGAGAATTGGGAGGTTATTTCTGTTAATGGTGGCAGGCAATTTTATCAGAAGAAGATGTCCACCATTTAGAACCCAACCATCTGTTACTATGCTTTGTCCTCGCCAACACACTACTAGGAAGAGGTGACACTACTTCCATGGCCAATGCGGACATGGCAATAATCACCAAGGCTCTCTTCCCCACTTCACCGCAAAGCCCCAGTCCTGTAGCTCTACTCATCCAACACCTTCGTCACCAAAGCAACAAGACCAAAGGTGATATTCGCATTGGTGGATTGGTAACCCACCTTGCCCATGCATTAAATATTGTACTACCTGTTATGGAACCTATTGACGGCTCCAAACTCATGGACGTCAAGTATTTTACTACTTGTGGCTTCCTTGGTGTTTACCATGCTAACCAGAGGCTCCGAGCATATCAATTCAGTTATCTTTATGATGCACATGGTGAGCAGGTTCAGTTTCCCTATCCCCAAGCCTTCTCGATTGTGGAGAAGAACACTTGGATCCTCACCAAGGAGCAAGTGATGGAGATCATGGCCGAGCTCCAGCCCGATGAAGAGGAAGAGGAAGATGAAGAAGGAGGGCAGCAAGATGAGGAGGAGCAGGAGTAAGAGTAGGAGGAAGAGCAAGGACGCAACCCTGCTTGGGAGAGACAGCAGAAGCAGCAGCAAGGGGGAGCCTGGGACCCGTGGCCCAACCAGCCACATCAGGGGTACAACTACGTCCCCTATCAGGAATTCCAGCAGCTCAACCAGCATGTTGGGGAGATTGACCACACTCTTCAAGGAGTGAATGAATATGAGAGTGTTTTGAATCACAACTTTAGTCAATTCATGACCCACTTCCCCGACTACTACCAGCAGTATCTGCACCAGCTACCGAATGACGGCAACAACTGAGCCTGGCAATAGCCTAAGCTTGGGGGAGGTTTGAAAACCTTCAAAGTTTGCATTCATATTTTTATTTCTTCTATTGATTTATTTTATTTCTTCAAATTTGCATCTTTATTTTCAGCTTTGCATGTCTAAACCGAAAATACAAAAAAATTAGTTGTAACTTTATTTGCAAGTTCGTTTCTTTGTTTCTCTCAGAGACTGTTTAATTTTAGGTGACTTGGCAATAGGGAAACACAGAGGGGGTTCGACCCGAGTACGGTTACGAAGCAAGCAAGAAGAGGTATCACATTCCTTTCATCATCCTTTCTACAACCTTAAACTGATCCTGCAATTATTTACTTGCTTGCACTGGAGTCACTCCCCACTTAGATTGTTATCCTAGAAATTCTATTCCTCTGCTAGTGTCTTCTTTTTAGCCTTGAAACAATGAGCAATGAACTTGGTTAAAATACTTCCTACATTTTTACAACAAGAAAAAGCATCTGAAAGATGACTTGAGTCCATGCTTAGCCCAAAGAATTTAATTTTAGAACTACTCCATCCCTTTTGAGCTAAATATAAATAGACTCGATAGTACCCTTGATTGAAATTGTTTGATGAAATGGATGCTTCGAAGTAGTAGAGATTATGCCACTAATTTTTCTAATAATTACCGTAAGATATTGCTTTATGCGTGTCATTACAACTCTGTCGTGCTCCATGGGGAACTATTAACTCTGATGGCCAACGAATGATCTAAATGTGGGAAACCACTTGATTTCGGCTATTGAGTTATGTAAACGTCTATAGCAGCAATGCTATGATGGGTAAAACCTTTAGCCTCCTCATGGTTTGACGTTCCAAGTGAAGTTCTGGTACTCCTCTGACCCATTATTTCTCAACAATTATTTATTGGCATGGTCACGAGTGCACAACACAGCCCCAATTAACATGTTAAAAATAGTGGCATGATTTCTCTATGAAAGAGCTGAAGTTTTTGAAAGACAAAAGAAGGAAAAGGTGCTTTGAGAGTCTTGAAATGTTGACATGGGAGTAGATGAGTTGTTCTTAAATTAAATTTTTTGATACCAACTTGAGTACTCTTAATTGATTAAACAAACAAGAACAAAAAGTTTTCATATTTCAACAAAGAGAGGCACCAAAAGAATTTGTCTCACTTTCCTAGCTAAACTTTCGACACTTGTTTGGGCATATGATTCATTTTCTAACAGGATATACGTGGTTAGGAAGTGGACTCAGTGCAATCTTGTGAATACTTGTATGATCATATTTAAGATTGCAGGGATTGTGAAGAAAAGAATTTGACACCAATTCAAACTTGTGAGTTTCTTTATTTTCAGTCTCGAATCTCTGCTATTCTTCCTTATTTCCTTGTCACTCGAGGGCGAGCAACATCTAAGTTTGGGGGAGTTGATAGCTGTGAGATTCAACACATTTTTATGGCTTTTATTGATGGTTTTCTCCTGGATTTGATCGTTTTCTAGCTTTACCTAACGCTAATACTTAGGTAGAGAAGAAAACTTGATTTTGAATGTATGTTTCAGGTTCTGAATGACAATAGAAGGTTTTAACTAGAGAAACACCATATTCTGAAGAAAACAAGCAAGTCTCTCTTTGTAAGAACTCGAGCGGAGCATACAGAAGCTTTAAGAAGCAACTATACAGAGGGAATATTTTTCCGGCCATATAGTTCCCGCCATATAGTTATCGCCGCCTCTGTCTTGTCAAAAGGGACAACTTTCATGAAGGGACCAAGGATGAAAACACAACGCATTAGCCGCCATACCACCCAGAAGGGAGAAAGAAGAGATACGAGAAGAAGGGGAAGTCGTTCTTCATCTCGCTCCATGATACGTCCAAAATGAATCTACTTTCCCAAACACTTTTGCTATTGTTTCTTCTCTAATTTGTGTGATTTGAATACAACTAATGCGGACTAACGCTGTTTTCAGCAGAATTGCTTTGGTGTCTTGTTTTTGTGAAGGAAATCAACTTTCAGGAAAAATCCCAAAAAATATCGCAAAACTCCTATTTTACCAGAAGACTCACGGAGCCAGAAAACGAGACAAAGAAGAGCCACGAGGGGCCCACACCACCAGGCCGCGCGGGCCAGGACAGGCCGTGCCAGGGGGTGGTGTGGCCACCTCGTACTCTGCCTCGACCTCTCCTTTCGCCTATAAAAGCCCTCTGACCTAAAACAGACCGAGAGTGCGATGTTTTTCCAGATAGAGTTCTGATGCGCCGCCACCACCAAAGGCCCCGAAGTGACAAGAATCGGGATAAACAGAGGGAATGGCTGTGATATGAGGATCACATGTATTCACGGAGTGTTAATGCTTTGCTCCAGTGCTCTATTAAAAGGAGCACCTTAATTGCTAGTAGATTCTCTTGAGGCCCCGTTGTAACGGGCTGGCAGGACTAAAGATGTTGTGCAAGTTCTCATTATGAGTACGTATGACTATATATGGAACACATGCCTATGATTATTTAGAACTTGGATTCTTTATCTTATTTATCTGCAAATGATTTATATCTTGATTGTTATATGAATTGTCTTGTCCATGCAACGCCCGTCCATCCATCCCTATGCCTACCTCGCTTTAATCCTACTCTTTACTACAATTGTTACTACTGTCTTTACTTTTACTACTGCTATTACCTTGCTATTGCTATTACAAAACTGTTGCTACTGATAAACTACTACGAGCAAGATTATTTCCAGGTGTAGCTGAATTGACAACTCAGTTGTTAAGGCTTATAAATATTCTTTGGCTCCCCTTGTGTCGAATCAATAAATTGGGTTTTACTTCCCTCAAAGACTGTTACGATCCCCTATACTTGTGTGTCATCAAGACTATTTTCTAGCGCCGTTGTCGGGGAGCATAGCTCTATTTATCAAGTTCACTTGGAATCACTATTGTTTGCTGCTATCCATTCATCATGGGTAAATCTCGTGATGGAAAGGTTCCTATATTACCATCCACTACAAGGAGAGGTACAATTTTGAACACCTCTGTTGCTCTTGATTCACCACATGTGATGAGTAAGCTCCTTACACCACCACCACATACACATGCTACACATACTGCTACTTCTGCTAAATATGATACTTATGATGCTGCTTCTATTGTGCTTGATAAGAGTGGTTCATTCGGTCCTTTCCTAGATGCTACGATTGCTAGAACTATAGCTGGAAATACTGAAACTCCTAATGAAGATACTACTACACCTGTTAGTTCACCTGAGTCTAGAGAGAGCTATGATATTGAAGACGGATATATAGAAATGACTAATGAATTTATTAAAGAATGCAAAAACACTCATGGTAGGAGTGCTATTAAGAGTCTTCTTGAGAAACATACTGTTAGACCTAAATTATCTCCTAATGCTAAGTTTGCTACATCTCCCATAAAAATTAAAGATAAGGATTATTATTTCTCTCTTGATTTATCTTACATAACCATTGTTGAGAAAGAACCTTTTTGTGGGACTAAGAATGAAAGTGTTGTAGCATAAATGACTGAGCTTTCTACCATGAATGGCCTATTTTCTGATGATATTAAGATGCACACCTACTTTGTTGCTAAAATTTTCCCTTTTTCACTAAAAGGAGAAGCTAAAGCTTGGTTTAATAATTTACCTCCTGGATCTATTGATATCCCTGATTGCTTGATTGATACTTTCTTTCAGAAATATTTCCCTCCTAGTGCTAGACATGCCATTTTCCAGGAACTTTTTGATTTTAAACAAGGAAAAAAAGGAGATATTGCCTGAATCATGGGCAAGGTTTTGTGCTTTGATTCATGCACAACTTGTGTGTCCATTACCTAAAAATGAGCTTCTTGATATATATTATAATTGACTAACTGAAGAATCTAGGACATACCTGGATAGTTGTGTTGATTGTGTTTTCAGGAAGAGAACTCCCAAAGAAGCTGAGGAATTAATGGCTAAAATAAGCAAGAATTATGATGACTGGACTTCACCTGAGTCAACTACACCTGAGTTAACTATGCTCGAGCCAACACCAACACCAAAGAAGAGGGGAGTGATTGAACTAAATGATGAAGTGATGAAGGAAGCTAAGAAATGTCTTAAGGAGAAGGGTATTAAATCTGAAGATGTGAAGAATTTACCTCCTATAGAAGAATTATGTAAGCCAATCTCCCACTCATCCACTATTGAGGTACACACTCTCCAACATTTTGATGAAGGTGATATTCCTTATTCTAAACCTCCTGGACAAAGCTTAGAAGAATTTGATATCTTTGTTGTTAAGCAAGATGATTTTAATAAAAGAGTGCATAATCATTTAATGGAAAACTCTAGAGCTATTATAGAGTTGAGGGATATTGTGGAAAGAACCTCTAATGATGTTAAAATGCTTGTTAAACATTTCCAAATGGTTCAAACTCAAATTGATCAGTTATTAAAGTACAAAAATATTTGCTAGTTAATGCTTCTAAAGAAAAACGTGCTTATGAAATTAGAACTAGAAGTGGTGCGGCCACCCAGGATCCTCTATATCCCGAGGGGCATCCTAAAAAAACTGAGCAGGATTCCCGACAAATTGAAAATAGTGGTACTTTTTCTAAGAGAAATAAAAATAAACATAAAACAGTTGTAGAATCTTCTGAAACTGCTAAAGATCCTAATAGTATATCTATCTCTGATGCTGAAACTGAGAGTGGTAATGAGAAAAATGATGCTCCTAATAAAGAAGAAATTGAAGAAGAACCTGAAAGGCACACTAAGAATACTAAGTTCACTAAGGAAGATTTTGTTGCTAATAAACATGGTAGTGAAAGAGATCCCTGGGTTAAAAAACCAATGCCTTTTCCTGATAAGAAAAACAAGTCAAAGGAAGCCGAACACTATAATAAGTTTTGTGAGTGGATGAAACTTTTATTTGCAAATTCCTTTAACTGATGCTATTAAATTGCCTCCTTATTCAAAGTATATGAAGGATATTGTCTCTAACAAAAGGAAGATCCCTAATGAGGAAATTTCTACTCTACTTGCTAATTATTCCTTTAATGGTAAGGTTCCAAAGAAACTTGGAGACCCAGGAATTCCAACTATCCCATGTCCTATTAAAAATAGCTATGTTAGAACTGCTTTGTGTGATTTGGGAGCAGGAGTTAGTGTTATGCCTTTTTCTCTCTACAAAAGACTTCAATTGGAGAAATTAATACCAACTGATATATCTTTGCAAATGGATGATAAATCTACCACTATTCCAGTTAGTATATGTGAGGATTTTCCTGTTCAAATGGCTCATAATTCCTTGATATTAACTGACTTTGTTGTGCTTGAAATGCCTGAAGATGATAATATGTCTATTATTCTTGGGAGACCTTTGCTTAATACTATAGGTGTTGTCATTAATTGTAATCAAGGAAAGGTAACTGATACATTGCAAATGTATCTATAATTTTTGATGTTACATGCTTGGTTTTATCTACTTTCTTATGTTTTGTCCACACTTTGGAGTACTTTTCATTTGATTTCTTGGACTAACCTATTAACAAGAGCCATAGTGCCAGTTGCCTGTTTTCTGCTGTTTTTGGTTCCAAGAAAGTCAAAAAAATCAATATTATCAGAATTGGATGGGACAAAAGCCAAAGTTCATATTTTCCGGAAGACTCACGGAGCCAGAAGACGAGACGGAGGGGGCCACAGGGTGGCCACACCACCCCTTGGCGCGGGCCAGCCTAGGCCGCGCCAGGGCATGGTGTGGGCCCCTTGGCCGGCCACCGACCTTGCCTCCTTCGCCTATAAAATCCTCCCAATGCAAAAACCCTAAATAATCAATCAGAAATCCATGAAAAGTTCCGCAGCGCCGCCGCCACCGAAGGGGAGATTTGGGGGACAGAAAGTCTCTGTTTCGGCACCCTACCGGGACGGGGAAGTGCCCCTGGAGCCATCTCCATCGATCTCCACCACCATCTCCATCACCGTTGCTGATTCCCATGATGAGGAGGGAGTAGTTCTTCCTCGAGGCTAAGGGTTCTACCGGTACCTATGTGTTCATCTCTCTTTCTATGCATGATCATATTGTGATCATGAGCTATGTAATCAAGTAGATCTACCTTGCTACTCAAGTGCTTTACTAGATCTCTGCTCTCCCCATGTGTGTGAAAGTGACAGCGTGCACACCATGGTGGCACTTAGGCTAGAGGTTACAAATACTTGTTATGAGTTATATTTGGAGTTGGATGTCTTTATGAAATTGTGGTGTTTGTTGGAACCATCTAGTACTCAAGGTGACAGTGTGGGGTTTTCTAGATGGGAAAGATGAACTTTGAGGTGTGATGTTATAGCCCTACCATGTATTAGAGTGTCCAACCAGAGAGTAGTTAAGAGTAGTATCATGAAGATAATATATTTATATGAGAGCGTTCACTAGTGAAAGTATGATCCCTAGGCCTTGTTTCTAAGCATTGAAACTCCGTTTGCAATTAGATATGTTACATGTTTGCTTGCTTCTATCTTTATTTCAGTTTTACTTTAGTCTTTTCCACGCCATCAAGCTATTTTCTATCACCGTTACCACTTATAATTATCCATACCACTTGTATTTCACTATCTCTTCGCCGAACTAGTGCGCCTATACAACTGACAAGTGTATTTGGTGTGTTGGCGATACAAGAGACTTCTTGTATCTTGATTGCAGGGTTGCTTGAGAGGGGATACCTTTGACCACTTCCTCCCTGAGTTCGATAAACCTTGGATGATCCACTTAAGGGAAAACTTGCTGTTGTTCTACAAAGCTCTGCACTTGGAGGCCCAACAACTGTCTACAAGAATAGAAGTGCGTAGACATCAAGCTATTTTCTAGCGCCGTTGCCGGGGAGGTAAGGTAAAAGGTACTCACATCCTCCGGTGTGAGAGTTCGAAGTTATTTCCTTTAGATTCTGCAATTTTGTCTTTTTGTTTATTGTTTTCACTAGTTAGGCTTAATGGAAAACCACAAAAAAATTAGAGAGCTTTATAGTATTTATCTTGAGTTAGGACATGAAGTGTTTGAAGAGAAAATAAAAAACCTATGGAACTTTATTTGCATGCTAATAAAAATGTTGTTTGTATGAATTCTTTGGACACCATTATTGCTAATGCTATGGAAAAGTCTAAGCTTGGGGAAGCTAGTTTTTATGAAAATGATCTTTTTAGTTCCCCAGCTTTGGAAGATAGCTATTCTATTGCTTATGATGATACCAAACCTCCAATTTATGATGATTACAATGATGAATATGATATTTTCAGTCCACCTACTATTAAGGAGGAAATTAATTATGATTACACTATGCCTCCTATATTTTATGATTATGGTGATGAAAATAATAAAGATAGCTATTCTGTTGAATTTGCTCCCACTACAATCAAGAAGAATGACTATGTTTATGTGGGGAGTATTAATTCTTTTATGCATGTGGCTCATGATAAGAATGTTTCTTGTGATTGTTATATTGTTAATTTTATTCATGAGGCTACTGAAAGTTATTATGAGAGAGGGAAACATGGTTTTATGCATCTCAATAATATTAAGTTTCCCCTTTTTATGCTAAAAGTCTTGAAGTTGCACTTTTTTTGATTTACTATGCTTGTTGCTTTGTGATTTCATGACTTGTTTCTTTATAAAATTCCTATGCATAGGAAGTGGGTTAGACTTAAATGTGCTTTGAGTTTGCTTCTTGATGCTCTCTTTTACTTCATTTCATATTTCTTATGTGAGCATCTTCTCAAACTATTATGCCTAACTTAAAGGCGTTAAAGAAAAGTACTTATTTGGAGATAATCCAAAAGTTTTTAGATGAGTCTTGGAAGTTATTGCTTCAGTAATAACCGCTCCTTATCCTTTTTATTTGCTTTTTGTGCCAAGAGTAACCTCTAATAAGAGAGAAGTAATGATTGGAAAAGTTGCTGTCCCGTAACAGATTTCTGTGCTTCACCGTAAAAAATCGTGTAACATCTCTGTACGTACTTTTGAGGCGTGAATTTTTGTGCTTCTGCCCCAGGTTGTTATATAACTTTCATTAGTTCAACACTTTTTTATTTGAGCAACAGAAGGGCTTCGAAAAAATTCGTCTTACCTGCTAGTCTGTTTTGACAGATTTCTGCCATTATTTGCATTTGCTTCTTGTTTGTTCCTTTTTGAGTTCTTTTGGGGAATTAAGCTTTTTGAGGGAAGTGCTACAGTAGCTTGTTTTTTAATGGAAGTTTTATTGGTGTTGGAACTGAACCTAAAGACCTATTATCTTGAGTGCACTAATGTTGCTAATAAAGATTGTGTGAAGTTTTGTATGAAGGAAAAATTTCAGGTGTATGGAAGGAATGAGTAATGAGATGAAGAATGGACTAAAGCTCAAGCTTTGGGATGCCACGGTACAAGCGTCAAAGCTTGGGGATGCCCAAGGCATCCCCCTCTTCATCAATAAAAATCCCAGGTTTCTTCCGAACGCTTTATTTTTGTTGTTTCATGCACAGTTGTGTTGTTCTTGGAGCGTCTTCTTTTTCGTTTTCGTTTTGGTTTTTCGTTTGCTTTGTTTTCTTAGTTTGCTGAATAAATTGGTTGGACCCCCTCTTTCATGCATTGGTTTTCAAATAGTTTGGTTTGGTTTGGAAAAGAGTAGGAAAGTTCATGCTTAAGTGTTAAAGAGAGCTTGTTTTTGACTGTGGCCTATGCTTTGTCATGCCATGCTTGATATTGATTTGGCTTTATGCTTAGTATTCTTTGTTGTAGCATGACTTGTTATAAACAATTGAGATTTCTTAATGTGCCTTGGATGAATCATGCGTTGTTTTAGCATATTAAAGCAAGTATAGTGGTATTCTCCTTTGATGCTTTATTTGGGTTGACTTGGCGCATGCTCACACTATGTTATGACTATCCAAAGTCACCATAGCCTTTATGATCCTTTAGTTTTCAACTTGTAGTATCACTTTATGATTTGATCAATGATGTTTTGTCGCTCTGCATGATTATGGCCATTATTGCTCTCTTAGTTTGTCGCTCTCAGTCTTTTGCTAGCCTCCGCAACCAAGTATGAGTTCCACTCATGCATTCAACTCCCTAAACCAAGTTATTCCAAAGAGTCCACCATACCTACCTACTGGGCTTGTTCGTCTGTGGTACCAAAGTTGGCAGGCCAGCACATGGCGGTACCTAAGTTGCTTGAAATTACCGCATTTCGAAAAGTTGGGCCGCCAACTACTATGAGGGGCCATTTCGAGGAAAACTCATCTCACCCCTGCCAAATTCAAACTTTCTGTTAAACTGCCCCATGAAGTAGACGGTTGGGACCCTCATGTCAGTCATCTGTCCGTGACGCGGGCGCCAACGCGGCAACCTCTTAGGCAAATCGAGCAGCTAAGTGGATTGGATGCATTGACTAATTTCACAAATCCATTCCCAGCTTTCCCCTAGCACCGATGGCGTCGGAATCCACCCTCCAGGCAGGACGATCCCTTCGAACATTTGACTTCTGGCGCCAAGTTGCTGCGCCTAGTCGCTGATCCCGAGCTCCAATGGCGCATGCCAGCGGCCGCCATTCTAGCTCTAGCCCGCCTCCACCCGGTGCAGCGAGAGGAGGATGGCAGATCGTACTATCAAGAAAGAAGAAGTTATGTCTACAAGCGGGTGATCTACCCTTCTCTTTGCTATTCGCACTAGTTACAACTGCTAGCTGGCTACTAAACCTCAAATTGTTTGTTAGCCCAACGCTGACAAACATATTTTGTCCACAGTTTTCTGCCAAGTGGGATCTGCGTGGACCCCCCTTACCTGGTTACGATAGTCCTCTACAGGTATGACTCTAAGGGCAAGTGGTATGGAAGCCATTATTTCACGATGGAAGAAGCGCCTGCGCATATCTGCACTATATCTGGTATGGTTGTTGCTCTGCGTAATCATGTTGAATTATGGCCGAACCAGACAACAAAGTTTAGCTTCATGGATGAGCGTGGCATCATGGTTCCTATAACGTGTGACAGTCAGCTAATTGGGTTGATGAAAAGGTATGCTTCGGCTGCCATGTTTGACCTGAAATGTCATGTACTGGATGTGGAAGCTGCTGCAACTGGGAGTCGCCCTTCTATTCTTGGACAGGGTGGTTGCTCGAACCCAATTAGCTCCTGGTAAGCAAAGGTCTCTTGGGGTTCGCTTGTTTGTGCTGAATTGTAATTTTTGTTTTATTTACTCTGTAGATATTGGGTAGTTATGCAACAGTCTTGTTTCTTTGACAGGAAGCGCCACAAGGTTAGAAACATGACTGTCAGGTCAGTCATTTTGCTGCCCGAAGAAATTAAAAACGAGTGGAAAGATGTCATTTTGCTGCCAGAAGAAATTAAAAACGAGTGGAAAGATGATGCTGGACATGACTCTGGTGCCCATTGTCCCGGCGATGCAGAGTATGTGAAGCTAAGAAAATTGGCACCAAGGAAGAGGAAGAAGGCAGGAAATGAAGAAGCCATTGGACGTGAAGGTTTGGCACCCAGGCTGCGGAAGAAGGCTGCTGGCAATGAAGATGCATAGTAATATGTTGAACTTGAACCTATATATGTAGTTCTGTTAAATTCTGATCGCTCTGTGTGTGGCACGTTGATGGGCGAAATAATCTACCCACGTTCTCTAAGTAAAATGTACCGCGACTTAGGGTTTGGAAACTCCCGAGTCAGTAGTTGAATCCGAAATTGTGATTGTGCCACTGCTATCTGAAAACAAGGATCCATCGGTTCCACGATTGCTGAGGGGCAGGAGGTCTCCAAATACGATGGAATGTAAGTGGCACATAAATATTTTTTTTAAGCTGCCACACTCCATGAAGCAGCAACTTATTTCAGATACTGCACAACGACGTGGCAACATAAACAACAATGTTCTCACTGATAATGCCTAGATGAGGAGGAAATGGGTACCACTTTTTGGCCTAATCTTGAGCCCGTCTATCTCACCGCCTCTCCGCTCCTGCATCCCCTGCATCCGGCGAAGCTCCCGGATCTCCAGTAACCGGGTGTACGTGCATCCACTTTATAAATTGTGGTTGTGCCATTTGCATGCGGCACAATCCACGTAGATTATGTTTAAACAAACCACCAATGTCAGAATACACTAGTAGAAAATGTGTCTTTGGTCCACGGTCACGTTCCCAATCCGGGACGGAGATCTAAATCATGGCAGAAATTGATCTAAATCACAAATTCTTCCACAAATTAATCGAGATAGAGATCTAAATCGAGGCATTTCATTACTTCAACCACAAATTCTTCTAAACAAAGGTGCGATTTCACATCCTACATTAATTCAACCACTAGTCAACAATTTCACTTCCGCTGCCACTATCCTCCGAGTCGCCTGCTTCCTCGTCGCTGTCGGACGGAACCTCCACGATGTCCGCATTGTTCGCGAGACGGAGCACCTCTTCGCGTCGAGCGGCGGTGATGACGGTGTACTTGGTCCATCCAAGCACGGACCAGAACCTCTCCCGCCCTTCTCGGTTGCGGAGATCCCGGTGCACCACGCGCCCGTCAACGATGCGGTTGCCAATCTTGGCCTTCCACTCCTTCTTGAACAGCGCCGGCCAGTACGGGCTGGCCGCCGCGTACCGGGGCAGCACCCTCTTCCACGCGGGCATGTAACATCCCTAAAATCATATTTCAAAACTCATTCATATCATCCTTGCATCCTTCATTCATTTAGGGTTTTTCTCAAAATCATTTAGAAGCAGGAGCTTGTGCTATGATTTCATGTGAGCAAAGTTGCCTCAAATGGCCATCACCCTTTGAGACTTGATTGTTTAGGAACTTGTTTGCTTGCCCCCATTGTTGGAAAGTTTAGGTGTAGCAATTTAACCAAAGATTTCAACTTGGAAATATTTCAAAACCCTATTTCAAACATTTGCAAACTAGGGGCAAAGTCTCTGTTTGTTTTGAAGCCCAAGCTTGACCAAGCCCTAGCAAGGTAACCACATGGTTAATTGACTGATTTTGAAACCACAGAAACCTGCAAAGATCCCCAGATTTGTTTGAATTCAAAAGGATTTGAATTCATATGAAAATCATTCTAGAAAATAGAATTAGAAAAAGAAAAGAAGCTAACAAAGGAAAAAGGCCGCGCGGCTGAAATCTGGCCCAGCAGTGAAACAGGCCCATCAAGCCCACCCGGGGATTTTCCTTTTCTTCTCTCACGCGTGAGCGCACCCACCTGCTCACTGACAGAAGGGACCCACTCACATTTCTCTCTACCGCTGACAACCGCGACCCACCTGAGCATCGTCGTATCCACCCGCACGACCAGTTCATCCCCAAATCAACGCGGCAGTTTTCTGTGTTTAATTCGCGGCTTCAATTCGTATCAATGCCCGAGTGATTCTCGCTCATGACCAGGCTATATAAACCCCCTCTGCCCCCTCTCCCTTCTCCCTCAAACCCCGAACGCAGAGCGCCACCAGGCTGCGTGCATTGCTCTCTGTAGGCCCGCCGTCTCCGACAAACTGCAGCCACGATTCCGGTGAGTTCCGAGCTCCCCTCTGTCTCTCGTTTACGCTATCATGTTCAGTGAGTCTCTGCGCATCTTCTGATACCCTCCGTTTACCTTCGCATGACCCATAGCTCCAGCAACATCGACGACTGGCCGCCATCGTCTTCTGCACGAACTCCGGCGAGCTCTAGTGGTAAGTCCAGAGCGCCCCAGGCCTTGTCGTTCACGCACGCATCTTCGTCATGATCTTCTGCATCTGACCATACCCTCTGTTTTCCTCCTAGTGATCTACAACGTCGCCTTCAACCTCAAGCAGAGCCACCGTTGCCAGATCCAACTCCGGCGAGAAATCCACCGCAACCTTGAGCGCCCCTTGCCGAGCTAACCACACGTTGAGCACCCCCACGTCCTTGCGGTCTCGGTGAGTATCTTCCCTATCCTCCTAGCGATCTGTATTTGCTGGCGCCGCCATCGTCCGACCGTCGCTGCCGCTCACAGCCGATAAGCGCCGCCAGATTTTGGCTTGATGATTTAGATCGTTGGATCTGTATCGTAGGGCTAGCATAGATTTTTAAACGAAGGGGTATGCGCGCGTCTGAGCCGCCAGATCTCATTTAAATCATGTGGCTGTGGAGCTCGATCCAGTGCGAACCGGTACACGCCAGTCACAACATGACGCGTGACTAGGACGAATTCAAAAACAGAATTAGATCCAAACTTCAAACTGCCATAACTTTTGAATGCCACGTTAGATTTTTGCAAACTTTATACCGTTGTATTCAGTGAAACAAGACCTTTCTGAATAACCAATGTGTTTAACAAATAGTAACCATTAGAATGACTTTGTTAGCAGAAACATGTTTAAGGCTATTTTGAGTATAGATTTAGTTTAGTAATTTGGTTTAGGGTTAAATAAGTTTGTTTTGGCAATTTTGGTGTCTTGTTAAGTTTCTGTAAGTATGCACATGCTTGGTAGAGTTTTCAAAATCACCACTTAGTAAATTCATGCATGCATGCATTCATATTATTTTTGATTGTATTTAAATTGTGTGTAATTGTGTGCTACAACTTTGTGTGTAGACTTTGCTAGAGATTGTGACTGTGACGAGTGCTACTCACCCCATTACCAAGGCAAGTGATATTTTCATGAATATTCCATTCCTATATTTTATACTAGCATTAGTTATTTTTGCTAAAACTTGCATGCTACTTTTGTCAAAAGATATGATGGGAAATCCTATGTAGATTAGAATGGTAGAGTTGCTAAGAAATCTCCCTAAGGATAAGTTGCCATGCCATGCTTAGCCTAGCTAATATAAAACAAGTGGGGATTATATATTCATGCTTTGGAAAATTTCTAAGTCTGAGGACTTGTGTTTTATTTAATAAAACAACTAAGTTAATGAATCACCTGGGTGGAATGGGACTTGCTTGGTGGTTTTTGGTTGAGTGGTTCACAAGGCCCATGTTTATGGTTTACCTTGTGTATCTCACTTGTGGATGGCCACCCAGGAACAAAGAGATTTGAGATGTCAAATGTTGAGAAGCTTCAAGTGCAACCACTTGGCAATATGGGCTCTGCCATGATCTTAGGTTGCTAGAACTTAGTCTCTTGGACAGTTGGTGGTAGAGGGAATGATAGGTTGGAGCGCGTCCATTTGACTAAGGAAAGGCTTCTGAAGGATCTTGTCTTGGGAAACCAAGTCTTGTGGGGAAAGTGCACCACCTCTGCAGAGTGTAAAACCTAAGTACTTAGCCATGTCCCTGGTAAAGGACAAAATGAGCATCAAGACATGGAAACTTCAAGAATCTCATCACCCCAATTTCTAAATAAAACTTGTGGGTGAACAAGGGTTAAAGGATCTTCAGTCTTTGATTGGTAGATGCCTTGGAAAGGATCTTCAGTCTTTGATTGGTAGATGCCTTGGGAAAGTTTTTGTCAAGAAAAATCTTAAGTGTTTTCTACTAATAGGAAAAACCTATTTTTGAGCAAAGCAAGCCAAGCTACACCTAGCCAAAATGCATATAGTATTATAGTCCACTTTAAATAAACTAAGGTATCACTTGCCAATACTATTCCAAAGTATTGACCCTCTGTGGCTGTAACTTGTAATGTTGCAGGTTACTCCGACGATGAATAGGAGTCATGAGTCTACACTCAACATGCTTGCCTGTGGCACATGAAGATGAAGACTTATGTTTATTTGCTTATTCCATAAACTCTTGTATTAGGCCTTTGGCCCTGAGTTGTAAAAGACTATGTTTTATCTCTAGAATGACTGTAATAAACGACCTTTGTATCTGTGTACTTCATCTTAAACTGTGGATGCTAGCATTGATCCAGGGACTAGCATTGCAATCATAGGGATCCTTTCCTTTACAAAGGAGGGATCTTACAGATGGTATCAGAGCACTGTGTTGCCTGTAGGATTATGACCCTAGGATTGGAAACCACTAAGGAAAATTTTTAACTACTTCTACACTTGCCTATTCTTCTCGTAAACTTTTCTAATCTTCTCATTCTCATCTCTATTTGTAGATGAACTCCATCAACGAAGCCGTGAAGAGAGGACCACTCATGACCATGACCTTGGAGTGTGAGACTGAGTTTCCCAAGATTCTCAAAGACCGCAATGGAGAACGCAGGTCTTACCTTTGTTGAGGAGGAGATTGATGCTGACGAGTAGACTTGACTACTCAGTTATCTTTATATACCGTACTTGTTATTTGTGAACTTATTATTGGACCATCCGACATGTGGATGGCTTGCCACTTGTGTGTTTTTACTTTGAGACTTTTTGTTATCTGGTTGTTGAGCTTTTATCCTTGTATTGCATGCTATGTGTTTGCTTGTGTGATGTATTGTGCATGAATCATGTAAGGGTATCTCATTCTTATCTCTATATGAACAAACCACAGATGCCTCCCCGTCGCGCAAACCCCAACCCCAACCCCAACAACATTACCCCGGAAATGCAACAGATGATGAATGCGCAGACGCAGCTTATGCAAATGATGACGACATTCATCCAAAACCAGAACAACAACAACAACAACAACAACAACAACAACCCCAATAACAACAACAACAACAACCCTCCGGGTTTTGATATGCTCACCAGATTTCTGCGTCTGAGGCCAGCTAAGTTTTCGGGAACGACTGATCCCATGGTGGCCAATGATTGGCTACGTTATGTGAACAAAGGCTTAGTGACCGTGGGCTGCACGGATGCTGAAAAGGTCAGGTTCGCAGCACATCTGTTGGAAGGACCAGCCGCCGCATGGTGGGACAACTTCCAGATCACCACTCCTATCGATGAGGTGACTTGGGCTATCTTTGAAGATGGCTTTCGTACTACTCATATATCACCAGGAATGATGAGCCTGAAAAAGAAGGAGTGTCACAACCTGAAGCAGCGCCACCACAGCGTGGCTGAATATATTGAAGAGTTCAACAATCTGGCGTGCTATGCACCGGATGAGGTTGACACTGATGCCAAAAGAAAGGAAAAGTTTCTGGAAGGCTTGAATGATGAGCTGAATCTGCAGCTGTCTGTGGCATATGTTCCAACTTATCAGTCGTTGTGCGACAAGGCTGTTATTGTGGAGAATAAAATGAAGCAAGTCGAAAGTAGGAAGAGGAAACACTCCGACAAACACAGCTCGGGAACGTCTCATAAACGATCTCACTATGATGATAATGTCAGCTCAGGAATCCACAAGCATGGGAAATTTAACAAGCACCACAACCACAACCGTCATGACAACAAGCATCATCGCAGTCATGACAATGATAAGTACAAGAATCACAAGAGTGGACATAAGAGCCACCATAGTGGAAGTGGAAGTGGAAGTCAGCCTAAAAGGGACATCAGTCAGGTTGAATGCTTCAAATGCAAGAAGCTGGGGCATTATGCTAATGAGTGCCCTGAAAAGAAAGTTGAAGGACCTAACAAGCCCAATCCTTTTCAGAAAGGACAGGTTAACCACATCAATGTGGAGGAGGTCTATGAAGAGCCTGATGCTGTTGCTGGTAAGTTCAGACTCAATTCCATCTCAGCATTTGTACTCTTTGACACTGGTGCATCTCATTCATTCATATCAAAAGCATTCGTTGATAGAAACGGGTTTGCATCTGAAAACATTGGGTATCCGATAAAAGTTAGCTCTCCGGGAGGAGATATGATAGTAAGTCTTGGATGTCGGGATCTAGTCATAGAGATCGGAAAACATAAGTTTCCAGTGAACCTAATAATCCTAAATTCCCAAGGGTTGGATGTGATTTTGGGAATGGATTGGATGGCTAAGTATGAGGGAGTACTAGATTGTGCCAATCGTACAGTTGCACTCACAACCCCTAAAAGTAAGAGGATAAAATTCAAGTCCAATTTTAAACCTAAAGGAAGTAAACTGAATTCTCTTAAGGGGGTTAGCATGAGCATGGACACTGTGCCAATTGTGTGTGAATATCCGGATGTGTTTCCGGAAGAGTTACCAGGAATGCCACCAGATAGAGATGTGGAGTTTATAATAGATTTGGTACCAGGGTCTGGACCAAGAGCAAAGAGGCCTTATAAAATGTCAGTTGGCGAACTTAAGGAACTCAAGAAACAACTTGGAGAACAATTGCAGAAAGGATTTATCCAGCCAAGTTCTTCATCTTGGGGAGCTCCAGTTTTGTTCGTAGAAAAGAGAGACATAACTCAAAGGTTATGCATAGATTACCGTTCACTCAACGAGGTAACCATCAAGAACAAATATCCTTGACGAGAATCAACGACTTGTTTGATCAGCTAGAAGGAGCATGTGTGTTCTCGAAGATTGATCTTCGGTCAGGCTATTTTCAACTCAAGATAAGAGAACAAGACATACCTAAAACAACATTCACCACAAGGTATGGATTGTATGAGTACACTATGAGGCCTTTTGGTTTAATCAACGCTCCAGCATACTTCATGAATATGATGAACAAAGTGTTCATGGAATTTCTCGACAAGTTCGTTGTCGTTTTCATCGATGACATCTTAGTCTACTCCAAGAGCAAGGAAGAGCATGAAAGACATCTACGCTTGATACTTGAGAAACTAAGGGAACATAAGCTTTATGCCAAATTCAGCAAGTGTGAGTTTTGGTTAGAGGAAGTTGGATTTCTTGGTCACGTTATGACAAAGGATGGTGTAGCAGTTGATCCTGCTAAATTTTCAGCTGTGACAGAATGGGAATCTCCTAAGAACGTAAAAGAGGTTCGTAGTTTCCTTGGTTTAGCAGGATACTACAGAAGATTCATTGAAATTTTTTCAAAGGTTGCTAAACCAATGACAGAATTGTTAAAGAAAGATATGAAATTTGCTTGGTCTGAAGGTTGTGAACTCAGCTTTCAAGAATTAAAGAAGAGACTTGTGTCAAGACTCTGTGCCTACCAGATTAGAAAAGGATTTCCAAGTGTATTGTGATGCTTCGCATCAAGGATTAGGTGCCGTACTTATGCAAGGCGGAAAAGTTGTGGCTTATGCCTCGAGACAACTCAAAACTCATGAAGTAAACTATCCTACTCATGATTTAGAGTTAGCCGCTGTTGTCCATGCACTCAAAACATGGAGACATTACCTTTTGGGAAAACGTTGTGAAGTATTCACCGATCATAAGAGTTTGAAGTATATCTTCACCCAGAAGGAAATCAATATGAGACAAAGGAGATGGCTAGAACTTATCAAGGATTACGACTTGAGTTTGCAATACCACCCCGGTAAAGCAAATGTAGTAGCAGATGCTCTAAGTCGTAAGGCGTTTGTAAATGGCCTTACCATAGGTGAATTGCCAGATGACTTGTGTAAGCAATTCAAGGAACTCAGGTTGGAGATTGTGCCAGAGGGACATCTTATGTCTTTGGATGTTCAACCCACTCTGTTGGATAAGATTAAAGAAGCCCAAAAGACGGATAAAGAAATCGAAGAGATTAAGGAAAGGATTAGCCAAGGGAAAGCTAAAAGTTTCCACATAGACGAACAAGGTACTTTATGGCATGGGAAACGTGTTTGTGTTCCACAAGATCCGGAATTGCGGAAACTGATTCTACAAGAAGCCCATAACTCTCCATATTCTATTCACCCGGGAAACACCAAAATCTACATGGATATGAAAGAAAGATTTTGGTGGAACAATCTCAAAAAGGACATCGCCGAACACATTGCTTTGTGTGATGTGTGTAGTAGAGTGAAAGCGGAGCATCAGAAACCAGCAGGTTTGCTTCAACCAATGCCTATTCCTGAATGGAAGTGGGAAAATATTGGTATGGATTTCATTACCGGATTACCAAGGACCAGGTCAGGGTATGATTCCATATGGGTAGTAGTGGATCGCCTAACTAAAGTGGCTCATTTTATACCCGTAAAGACAACTTATACCAGTGCCAAGTTAGCCAAAATCTACATGAGCAGAATTGTATGCCTTCACGGTGTGCCTAAGAGTATTGTGTCTGATAGAGGAACTCAGTTCACTTCTCACTTTTGGAGACAACTTCATGAATCTTTAGAAATGAGGTTGGAATTCAGCACGGCTTTTCATCCTCAAACGGATGGACAAACAGAAAGGACTAATCAAATTCTTGAAGACATGTTGAGAGCATGTGCCCTAGACTATGGAGCAAGTTGGGATGAAAGTCTGCCTTACGCAGAGTTCTCTTACAATAATAGTTATCAATCTAGTATTGGGATGGCACCATTTGAGTTTCTCTACGGAAGGAAGTGTACCACCCCATTGCTATGGAATGGTGTGGGAGAAAGAAGTTTGTTTGGACCAGATCTTATCAAAGATGCCGAAGAAAAGGTCAAATTGGTTAAAGACAGGTTGAAGATAGCACAGTCTCGACAGAAAAGCTACGCAGATTCTAAACGTAGAGAAGTCACCTACGAAGTTGGGGATAGGGCTTATCTTAGAGTATCACCACTTCGTGGAGTGAAAAGATTTGGAGTCAAAGGAAAGTTGGCACCAAGATATGTTGGACCATTCAACATTCTAAGTCGCAAGGGAGAAGTTGCATATGAAATCAAACTGCCAGCATCTTTATTAGCAATCCATAACGTTTTTCATGTGAGTCAGCTTAAGAAATGTCACCCAGAAATGGAAGAATCTTCTTTGAAGGATACCATATCTTTGGAAGAAGTTCAACTAGAAAGTGATCTCACCTATGAAGAAAAGCCTGTCAAGATTCTTGAGACCACAGAAAGAGTCACAAGGACAAAAACTATCAAGTTTTGCAAAGTACAATGGAATCATCATTCCGAAGAGGAAGCAACATGGGAAAGAGAAGATGATCTTCGGAAAGACCACCCTCACCTATTTGCTAGCCAATCCGAATCTCGAGGGAGAGATTCATCTTAAGGGGGTTAGATTTGTAACATCCCTAAAATCATATTTCAAAACTCATTCATATCATCCTTGCATCCTTCATTCATTTAGGGTTTTTCTCAAAATCATTTAGAAGCAGGAGCTTGTGCTATGATTTCATGTGAGCAAAGTTGCCTCAAATGGCCATCACCCTTTGAGACTTGATTGTTTAGGAACTTGTTTGCTTGCCCCCATTGTTGGAAAGTTTAGGTGTAGCAATTTAACCAAAGATTTCAACTTGGAAATATTTCAAAACCCTATTTCAAACATTTGCAAACTAGGGGCAAAGTCTCTGTTTGTTTTGAAGCCCAAGCTTGACCAAGCCCTAGCAAGGTAACCACATGGTTAATTGACTGATTTTGAAACCACAGAACCCTGCAAAGATCCCCAGATTTGTTTGAATTCAAAAGGATTTGAATTCATATCAAAATCATTCCAGAAAATAGAATTAGAAAAAGAAAAGAAGCTAACAAAGGAAAAAGGCCGCGCGGCTGAAATCTGGCCCAGCAGTGAAACATGCCCATCAAGCCCACCCGGGGATTTTCCTTTTCTTCTCTCACGCTGCGCCACCTACTCAGGCAGAAGGACCCTCACATTTCTCTCTCACGACAACCGGACCCACAGAGCATCGTCGTCTCCACATACGACCAGTTCATCCCCAAATCAACGCGGCAGTTTTCTGTGTTTAATTCGCGGCTTCAATTCGTATCAATGCCCGAGTGATTCTCGCTCATGACCAGGCTATATAAACCCCCTCTGCCCCCTCTCCCTTCTACCTCAAACCCCGAACGCAGAGCGCCACCAGGCTGCGTGCATTGCTCTCTGTAGCCCCACCGTCTCCGACGAACTGCAGCCACGATTTCGGTGAGTTCCGAGCTCCCATCTGTCTCTCGTTTACGCTATCATGTTCAGTGAGTCTCTGCGCATCTTCTGATACCCTCCGTTTACCTTCGCATGACCCATAACGCCCGCCATCGTCTTCTGCACGAACTCCGGCGAGCTCTAGTGGTAAGTCCAGACCGCCCCAGGCCTTGTCGTTCATGCACGCATCTTCATCATGACCTTCTGCATCTGACCATACCCTCCGTTTGCCTCCTAGTGATCTACAACGTCGCCTTCAACCTCAAGCAGAGCCACCGTTGCCAGATCCAACTCCGGCGAGAAATCCACCGCAACCTTGAGCGCCCCTTGCCGAGCTAACCACACGTTGAGCACCCCCACGTCCTTGCGGTCTCGGTGAGTATCTTCCCTATCCTCCTAGCGATCTGTCGTATGCGCCGCTCATCGGCCAAATCGCCGCCGCCACGTGCCGATAAGCGCCTTGATTTTGGCTTGATGATTTAGATCGTTGGATCTGTATCGTAGGGCTAGGATAGATTTTTAAACGAAGGGGTATGCGCGCGTCTGAGCCGCCATATCTCATTTAAATCCTGCGGCTGTGGAGCTCGATCCAGTGCGAACCGGTACGCGCCAGTCACAACATGACGCGTGGCTAGGACGAATTCAAAAACAGAATTTAAAACCAGAATTAGATCCAAACTTCAAACTGCCATAACTTTTGAATGCCACGTTAGATTTTTGCAAACTTTATACCGTTGTATTCAGTGAAACAAGACCTTTATGAATAACCAATGTGTTTAACAAATAGTAACCATTAGAATGACTTTGTTAGCAGAAACATGTTTAAGGCTATTTTGAGTATAGATTTAGTTTAGTAATTTGTTTTAGGGTTAAATAAGTTTGTTTTGGCAATTTTGGTGTCTTGTTAAGTTTCTGTAAGTATGCACATGCTTGGTAGAGTTTTCAAAATCACCACTTAGTAAATTCATGCATGCATGCATTCATATTATTTTTGATTGTATTTAAATTGTGTGTAATTGTTTGCTACAACTTTGTGTGTTGACTTTGCTAGTGATTGTGACTGTGACGAGTGCTACTCACCCCATTACCAAGGCAAGTGATATTTTCATGAATATTCCATTCCTATATTTTATACTAGCATTAGTTATTTTTGCTAAAACTTGCATGCTACTTTTGTCAAAAGATATGATGGGAAATCCTATGTAGATTAGAATGGTAGAGTTGCTAGGAAATCTCCCTAAGGATAAGTTGCCATGCCATGCTTAGCCTAGCTAATAGAAAACAAGGGGGGATTATATATTCATGCTTTGGAAAATTTCTAAGTCTGAGGACTTGTGTTTTGTTTAATAAAATAACTAAGTTAATGAATCACCTGGGTGGAATGGGACTTGCTTGGTGGTTTTTGGTTGAGTGGTTCACAAGGCCCATGTTTATGGTTTACCTTGTGTATCTCACTTGTGGATGGCCACCCAGGAACAAAGAGATTTGAGATGTCAAATGTTGAGAAGCTTCAAGTGCAACCACTTGGCAATATGGGCTCTGCCATGATCTTAGGTTGCTAGAACTTAGTCTCTTGGATAGTTGGTGGTAGAGGGAATGATAGGTTGGAGCGCGTCCATTGGACTATGGAAAGGCTTCTGAAGGATCTTGTCTTGGGAAACCAAGTCTTGTGGGGGAAGTGCACCACCTCTGCAGAGTGTAAAACCTAAGTACTTAGCCATGTCCCTGGTAAAGGACAAAATGAGCATCAAGACATGGAAACTTCAAGAATCTCATCACCCCAATTTCTAAATAAAACTTGTGGGTGAACAAGGGTTAAAGGATATTCAGTCTTTGATTGGTAGATGCCTTGGAAAGGATCTTCAGTCTTTGATTTGTAGATGCCTTGGGAAAGTTTTTGTCAAGAAAAATCTTAAGTGTTTTCTACTAATAGGAAAAACCTATTTTTGAGCAAAGCAAGCCAAGCTACACCTAGCCAAAATGCATATAGTATTATAGTCCACTTTAAATAAACTAAGGTATCACTTGCCAATACTATTCCAAAGTATTGACCCTCTGTGGCTGTAACTTGTAATGTTGCAGGTTACTCCGACGATGAATAGGAGTCATGAGTCTACACTCAACATGCTTGCCTGTGGCACATGAAGATGAAGACTTATGTTTATTTGCTTATTCCATAAACTCTTGTATTAGGCCTTTGGCCCTGAGTTGTAAAAGACTATGTTTTATCTCTGGAATGACTGTAATAAGCGACCTTTGTATCTGTACTTCATCTTAAAGCGTGGATGCTAGCATTGATCCGAGGACTAGCATTGCAATCACAGGATCCTTTCCTTTACAAAGGAGGATCTTCTGAGGCATCTGGCGGCAGCCTGGCGATTCGCTCTCCATCTCGGCTCGGCGGTGGCGGAGCCACCGGCACCCAGCAGCTGATCGCCATCCGTGGGGCACCTTGGCATTTGGCGACGAGGATGTCGAAGTTCGCGAACATGACCGCCTCGTACAAGTTCATATCGGGCATCTCCATGGCGGCGTGGTGGAGATTGGAGAGAGGTATGGACGGCAAGCGACACTGTGGCGCCTCCTATTTGCACACGAAGCGGCGTGATCGGACAAAAGAAGTAATGCAGAGTCAGACAAAAGAAGTAATGCAGGGTCAGAGCAATTTTTTTCCTCCCTGGAATCTGGGACCAATAGTTCAGACCGCTAGGTCAACAAGTACAAATATTACAACTTAAAAAGGCATGGAGCTTAAGCTAAATAGAACTAGTTATCACACATCTCCTTGGTCTTCCTAATCTTGGCCCGATGCGCATCTTCCTGCGAGAGCAAGGATCGAATTGTTTGCTCCTTCCTTTTAGCATCTTCCTTGCACAGTTTCAATTGTTTCTCTGCATTTTTCCTCATGCACTTGTCAATACTCGTAGTTGTGTACTGCAAGACTTTGTCCTGGTGGAGATCATTCCTTGCTTGAGTCAGTTATTGCTCTGCTTTAGCCTTCAGGGCCAACGCCGCGTCCCTCTCCTTCTCGACTTTGATAACCTTGTCTTGCAACCACCTGAGATCTCGCTTATGCTTGGTCGTGTCAACTGGTTCCCATAGCTTCGTCTCAACACTATCAAGAAGTGAGCTGAATACGGATTCTTTCAACTCGACAGTCATTTCCCATAGTTTGTCCAGCGTTTTCTGCATCGATTTGGGCCACTCTGGATCTACCCATTTGACAACACCGCAACTTCCGCCTTGCATGATTGCACGATGTCCTTGACACCGTAGAAACCTCCTGCCTGCATTTCATCCTTCGAAGGCTACAAATTTAGCGGGCACATATCCATGTTTACATACCAGAGGACTGTCTTCATCCTCTAAACCGTGGTAGTCAGAGTCATACATTGTCTGGTTGGCCTAACACATCATAAGCGCATGAGTAAACAGATTAGATCTAGCTCAAAAAATAGATAACTGGCCACAGATGATAGAAACAGAGATGATACGACTCACATCAAAATCACCGTCCCTGTCGTCACGACGCGTTTCCTCGCCGTCTCCCCTTGAACCCATGGCGAGAGGGGAGGGGGGTGGTTGCCGGAGAGGGGATTGGGATGGAGGCGTCGTCGGCTTGCGGCTACGGCAGGATGGTAGTGAAGTGGGGAAAGTGGCTTAGAGGGTAAGGAAGAGAAGTACGAGGAGGAAGAGAAGTAATGGGGACGTGACACTGGGATGTGGCCCACTGAACTCGTGAGACGTGACACTCGCAACAGGGGAGCGTCCGGTGTTGCCAGTTTGTCCAGAGCAAGCATGGCCAATCATGCCGCAGAACAGCCTACTCGCGGATCGCTCTCACGAAGACCATCCCAATCTTCCAAGCGCCCCAATCGAACGGTATATAACAATCGAAAAGAAGAACAACTGTGTTAGGGCGTGCCTTCTAGAAGACTCGGTCTAATGGCTACCCATGCAATGACACTGGTGTATCCATGTGTAGTTTGTGAAAAGAAGAGACATGCAATCACACTAGGTGGATCCATATGTGGTTTATCGAAGTAACAGACATGATATGACTCTAGCTGTGATTCATGAAAAGAACTGACATGCAGTGACACTAGGTGTGGTTCATGAAATGAACAGACATGCAATGACACTGGTGGATCCTTATGTGGTTCATGAAAAGAACAGACATGCAATGACACTGGTGGATCCTTATGTGGTTCATGAAAAGAACAGACATGCAATGACACTGGTGGATCCTTATGTGGTTCATGAAAAGAACACACATCCAATGACACTGGTGGATCCTTATGTGGTTTGTTTAGAGGAACAGACATGCAATGACACCGGTGGATCACGTGTGGTTCATGATAAGAACACACATCCAATGACACTGGTAAATCCTTATGTGGTTCATGAAAAGAACAGACATGCAATGACACTAGGTGTGGTTCATGAAAAGAACATACATGCAATGACACTGGGTGTGGTTCATGAAAATAATAGACATCCAATGACTCTAGCTGTGGTTCATGAAAAGAACACACATGCAATGACATTGGGTGTGGTTCATGAAAAGAATAGACATGCAATGACACTGTTGGATCCTTATGTGTGGTTCATGCAAAGAACAGACATGCAATGACACTGGTGGATCCATATGTGCTTTGTTTAGAAGAACACACATGCAATGACACTGGGTGTGGTTCATGAAAACAATAGACATGCAATGACACTGGTGGATCCTTATGTGGTTTGTTTAGAGGAATACACATGCAATGACATTGGGTGTGGTTCATGAAAAGAACAGACATGCAATGACAATGGTGGATCCTTATGTGTGGTTCATGAAAAGAACAGACATGCAATGACACTGGTGGATCCTTATGTGTTTTGTTTAGAAGAACACACATGCAATGACACTGGGCGTGCTTCATTAAAATAACACACATCCAATGAAACTGGTGGATCCTTATGTGGTTTGTTTAGAGGAATACACATGCAATGACATTGGGTGGATCCACGTGTGGTTCATGAGAAGAACACACATCCAATGACACTGGTAGATCCTTATGTGATTCATGAAAAGAACAGACATGCAGTGACACCGGGTGTGGTTCATGAAAAGAACAGACATGCAATGACACTGGGTGTGGTTCATGAAAAGAATAGACATCCAATGACTCTAGCCGTGGTTCATGAAAAGACACATGCAATGACACTGGGTGTGGTTCATGAAAAGAACAGGCATGCAATGACACTGCTGGATCCTTATGTGTGGTTCATGAAAAGAACAGACATGCAATGACACTGGTGATGGGTTCGTAGCATGGAAAACAAAAAATTTCTACCGCAAGAACGAACAAAACCCAGATCTAATCTAGATAAAAGCCAAGATCTAATCTACTAGACATGAGCAACGAGATAGATCGGTACTAACCCTCGTAGAACCGAAAGCGTTAACGAGATTAGATCTCGTGGATGATGTAGTCGATCACTTGCCGATCTTAAGATCATGTGGACGATCCTTCCGGCGCCGCGTTAAAGGCAGCTGGATCCTGAGTCGATGCAGAACCTTCCTCTCCCGTTCAATGACGGCGGAGGTAGTAGATCTTCTCCACGGATTCCCAGCAGCACGACGGCGTGGTGATGGTGGTGGAGATGCGAATTCTGCAGGGCTTCGCCTATGCCTGTGAGAGATTGTTATGGGACAAGGTGCAAGAGGGGGCGCCCCCTCCCTTCTATTTAAAGGAGGGAGGCGCGCCTAGGGAGGGGGAGTCCTAGTAGGACTCCCTCCTCCTTGGGCCGGCGGGTTGGGGAGAATCCTCCTCCCCACGAATCGTGTCTTGCCCACTTGGTTTCTTTGATCCCTTTCTTGGTTTTCAAGCAAACTCCAAGAAATCCTCTAGAACCTTCCGAACATTCCGAAACCTTCTAGAATCTCCATACAAACACTCCTAACATTTCCTAACTTAGAAAATGATTCCCAATATATGAATCTCATTCTCCGGACCATTCGGATCTCCTCGTGATGTCCGGATCCATTAGAGACTCGAACAACATTCGGTCTCCAACGCAAATTCCATATCTACTTCAAACAACTTCGAACCTTAAGTGTGTCACCCTACGGTTCGTGAATATGCAGACATGATGAAGACACCTCTCCCATCAATAACCATCAGCAGGATCTGGAGATCCATAACGACTCCCACATACTCAACGATTACTTCGTCATCGATTGAACCATTTTACATACGAAACCAATTCCCTTTGTCTCGCGACATTCTACTTATCCAAGGTTTGATCGTCAGTATCTTCATACCTAGTTCTTCCTCGTTACTGATAAGTACTCTTTACTCGTTCCATGTTATGTCATCCCTTGTGACCTAGTCACATGCTTGCAAGCTATCTAGATGACATTCCACCGAGAGGGCCCAGAGTATATCTATCCGTCAAATGGATGGACAAATCCCAATCTTGGTCTATGCGCTTCAACACATACTTTCAGAATACCCAATGACACCTTTATAACCGCCCAGTTACGAAGCGGCGTTTGATGTCATCAAAGTACCCATCCGATGATGGTGATTAACATAACCTCATGGTCGAAGGATTAGGTTACTATGTATTTCAAAGCTTACAGCAATACGAACTTAATGACTTGATCTTATGCTACGCTTACTATGGGTGTGTGTCCATCACATCATTCTCCTAATGATATAACCTTGTTATTAATCACATCCAATGTCCATGATCAGGAAACCATGATCATCAATCAATCAACAAGCTAGTTTAACAAGAGGCTTACCAGGGACTCTTTTATGTTTACAAAACACACAAGTATTAGTGTTTCCTAATAATACAATTATAGCATGGGATGTAAACATTCATCATAAACATAAAGATATAATAATAAACTCTTTTATTATTGCCTCTTGGGCATATCTCCAACAGTCTCCCACTTGCACTAGAGTCAATAATCTAGATTACATGGTAATATACCGAACACCCATGGCGTTCTAGTGTTGGTCATGCTTTGCTCTAGGGAGAGGTTTAGTCAACGGATCTGCTACATTCAGATCAGTGTGTACTTTGCAAATCTTTATGTCACCATATTGGACATACTCGCGAATAGCATGAAAACGTAGCTTGATGTGCTTCAGCTTGCTATGTGACCTTGGCTCCTGTGCATTAGCTATGGCACCTGTGTTGTCACAGTAGATGGCCATCAGGTCTAACACACTGGGAACCACGCCAACTTCAGTAATGAACTCCTTCATCCATATGCCTTCTTGCGCAGCCTCCGAAGCAGCTATGTATTCTGATTTAGTTGAAGATTTTGCCACAACGCTCTGCTTGGCACTCCTCCAGCTTATTGTAGCACCATTCAAAATAAATAAGTATCCAGACTATGACTTTGAGTCATCTGGATCGGTGTTCCAACTAGCATCAGTGTAACCGTTTACAACAAGTTGTTCATCACCTCCATAAGAAAGAACCATATCCTTAGTCCTATTCAGGTACTTTAGGATATTCTTGACCGTATCGATGTTCCATTCGGGATCACTTTGATATACGCTAGTCAAACTAACATCATGTGCTATATCCGGTCTCGTACACGACATGACATACATGATAGAACCTATGGCGAGGCATAGGGAATTTTATTCATCTTTTCTCTATCTTACATCATTAGCTGGACTTTGAGTTTTACTCAAGGTCTTACCTGACAACATGGGCACGAACCCTTTCTTGCTCTCTTCCATTCTAAACTTCTTTAGAACTTTGTCTAAGTATGTACTTTGTGAAAGCGCTATTAGGCGTCTTGATCTATCTCTGTAAATCTTGATGCCTAGAATATATGCCGCTTCGCCAAGATCCTTCATCGAAAAACTATTATTCAAATAGGTTTTGACGCTATTAAGAAGTTCTATATCATTCCCAATCAACAATATGTCATCTACATATAGTACTAGGAATACTACAGAGCTCCCACTCACTTTCTTGTAAATACAAGCTTCTCCATAAGTTTGTATAAATCCAAAGTTTTTGATTACTTTATCAAAACATTGATTCCAACTCCGGGATGCTTGCTTCAGTCCATAAATGGAGCGCTGAAGTTTGCATACCTTGTCAGCATCTTTAGGATCAACAAAACCCTTGGATTGTACCATATACAACTCTTCCTCAATGTCACCATTAAGGAACGCCATTTTGACATCCATCTGCCAAATTTCATAATCGAAATATGCAGCGATTGCTAACATAATCCTCACAGACTTTAGCTTTGCTACTGGTGAGAAAGTCTCATCGTAGTCAACTCCTTGAATTTGTCGGAACCCTTTTGCGACAAGTCGAGCTTTATAGACGGTAACATTACCATCAGCATCTGTTTTTCTTTTGAAAATCCATTTGTTCTCGATAGCCTTATGGCCATCCGGTAAGTCCACCAAAGTCCATACTTGGTTTTCGTACATGGATCCCATTTCGGATTTCATGGCTTCTAGCCATTTGTCAGAATCTGGGCTCACCATAGCTTCTTCATACGTCGCAGGGTCATCAGTGTTGTCCACCAACATGACGTTCAAGGAAGAGTCATACCACTCAGGAGTGGTACGAACTTTGTTGACCTGCGAGGTTCAGTAGTAACTTCGTTCGAAGTTTCATGATCATCATCATTAGCTTCCTCTCCAGTTGGTGCAGGCGGCACAAAAACATCTTCCGGTGCTGCGCTACTCTCAACTCCGAAAGAAGGTTCAATAACCTCATCGAGTTCTACTTTCCTTCCAGTCACTTATTTCGAGAGAAATTCCTTCTCTAGAAAGAATCCATTCTTAGCAACGAAAACTTTGCCTTCGGATCTATGATAGAAGGTATACCCAATTGTTTCTTTAGGGTATCCTATGAAGACGCATTTCTCCGCTTTGGGTTCAAGCTTATCAGGTTGTAACTTCTTTACATACGCTTCGCAGCCCCAAATTTTAAGGAACGACAACTTAGGTTTCTTACCAAACCATAATTCATACGGTGTCGTTTCAACGGATTTAGATGGTGCCCTATTTAAAGTGAATGCGGCTGTCTCTAATGCATAGCCCTAAAATGATAACGGTAAATCTGTAAGAGACATCATAGACCGAACCATATCTAAGAGAGTTCAATTACGACGTTCGGACACACCATTACGCTATGGTGTTCCCGGCGGTGTCAATTGTGAAAGTATTCCACATTTCTTTAAATGCATGCCAAACTCATAACTCAGATATTCACCTCCGCGGTCAGAATGCAGAAACTTAATCTTCTTGTTACGATGATTTTCCACTTCACTTTGAAATTCCTTAAACTTCTCGAAAGTTTCGGATTTATGTTTCATAAAGTACACATACCCATATCTACTCAAGTCATCCGTGAAAGTGAGAACATAACGATATCCACCACGTGATGCTACACTCATTGGACCGCACACATCGGTATGTATTATTTCCAATAAATCCGTAGCTCGCTCTATTATTCCAGAAAATGGAGTCTTAGTCATTTTTCCCATTAGACATGCTTCGCATCTTTCAAGTGATTCAAGAAGTCCATCAGAATGGAGTTTCTTCATACGCTTCACTCCAATGTGACCAAGACGACAATGCCACATGTATGTAGAATTATCATTCAATTTTATTCGTTTAGCATCTATGTTGTGAACATGTGTATCACTACTATCGAGATTCAATAAGAATAAACCATTCATCTCAGGTGCATAACCATAAAAGATATTACTCATATAAATCGAACAACCTTTATTCTCAGACTTAAAAGAGTAACCGTCTCGCAATAAACAAGATCCAGATATAATGTTCATGCTTAACGCAGGCACCAAATAACAATTATTTAAATTTAAAACTAATCCCGATGGTAGATGTAGAGGGAGCGTGCCGAAGGTGATCACATCAACCTTGGAGCCATTTCCAACGTGCATCGTCACCTCGTCTCTCGCCAGTCTTCGTTTATTCCGCAGCTCCTGTTTCGAGTTACAAATATGAGCAACACCGTATCAAATACCCGAGCACTACTACGATTACTAGTAAGATACACATCTATAACATGTATATCGAATATACCTTTCTTCTTGATGTTGCCGTTCTTGAGATCCGCTAGGTATTTGGGCGATTCGCTTCGATGACCAGCACCCTTGCGAGAAAGCACTCGGTTTCAGGTTTAGGACCAGCCTTGGGCTTCTTAGCGAGTCGGCAGCTTTCTTGCCGTCCTTCTTGAAGTTGCCCTTGTTCTTAGGCTTGCCCGTTTCTTGAAATTGGTGGTCTTATTGACCATCAACACTTGGTGTTCTTTCATGATCTCCACTTCCTTGATTTTCAGCATGGGCGATAGTTCAGGCAGCGTCTTATTCATGCAAAGCATATTGTAGTTCATCACAAAGTTCTTGTAACTTGGTGGCGTTGATTGGAGGACACGGTGAATCCCCAATTCATTAGGAATCGGTATCCCCAACTCTCGGAGTTTGTTTGTGTGCCCGGACATGGTGAGCACGTGCTCGCTAATGAGCTACCCTCTTCCATCTTACAGGTAAAGAACTTCAAGCTTCATAGTTTCCATGGTCCATGAGTCTCAAATATGAGTTTGAGCTCCTTAATGATTTCAAATGGGTCATGGTGCTCAAAACGCTTTTGAAGCTCCGATTCTAAACCGTCTGAGGATGGCACACTGAATCGTGGAGTAGTGATGTTTCAGTGGCATAAACATTCTTTCGTCATTGGTGGCATCTTACGTAGGTGGGTCACCTAGCGGTGCTTTGAGCACATAGGTCAATGACCAGCCACGAGGACGATCTTGATCCACGGAACCATCCGTGAAATTGCTTCCATTGTTCTTAAGCTTTTATTTTCTAGGAGCATTGAAATTGATGGAAGCGTTAGCCATTATCTACAACATATTTGCAAGTAGTTAAGACTAAGTTTATGATAAATAGTGTTCAAATTTAATTCTTAAATCAACTAGGTGAACTCCCACTCAAAACAACATCCCTCGCAGTTGTTTTAGTGATTACACAAAGCAAATCCACTACACCAAGTCCGATCATCACATTGAGATGATGTAGCTTCATCGTGAACAATCTTCATGTTCATCATATCAATCATATGACTCATGCTTTACCTTCGGTATTCCGTGTTCGAGACCATGTTGTACATGCTAGGCTCATCAAGATTAACCTTAGTTTCCGCATGTGCAAATCTGGCTTGCACCCGTTGTATGCACCGTAGAGTCTATCACCCGATCATCACGAGATGCTTCGAAACGACGAGTCTTAGCAACGGTGCCAACTAAGGACGAACACTTTATTACTTGATATTTAGTGAGAGGGATCATCTTATAATGGTACCGTCGCGATCTAAGCAATACAAGATGCATAAAGGATTAACATCACAGGCAATTCATAATTTGTGTGATATGATATGGCCCTTTCTTCTTATGCCTTCGATCTCTATCTCCAAAGCACGGACATGATCTCCATCATCACCAGCATTGCGTCAAAGGTCCGTGGCGCGCTTCATGGTTGTCCATCTTCACTAGCAACTATTATAACTACTTGGAACAAAGCTATTACAAGATGAATAGACACGCATGTCTTAACAGAATTAAAGACAACCATTAGGCTCCTGCCGGTTGCCATATTACAACAAGGATCATTGCATACATCAAATACAATCACAATCACATGTAGGCCATATCACATCACAAAACCCACAAAAACAAGTTAGATGCCTCTAATTTTCTTTGCAAGTTTTACGTGGCTTGGGCCTTCGACTAAGAATGCATCTTACCTCTGGCTGAACCACAATGTTGATACAAGTGCTATCAAGTGCAAAGTGTAGATTTGATCTATACTATGATGGGAGAGACAGACACCATAAAGCCACTTGTGCAATCTGAGTTTACGTCAAGCGTGGAGCAAGTCTCATGTCGATGACATGTAATGTTAGGCCGAGCCGCTTCATCCCACCATACCGCAAGATGCAAAGTACACACATAGCAAAAAGGCGACACGAGCACCGCCCACAACCTCATTGTGTTCTACTCGTGCAATGAGATCTACGCATAAACACGCTCGATACCACTAATGGGTTCGTAGCATGGAAAACAAAAAATTTCTACCGCAAACGAACAAAACCAGATCTAATCTAGATAAAAGCCAAGATCTAATCTACTAGACATGAGCAGCGAGATAGATCGGTACTAACCCTCGTAGAACCGAAAGCGTTAACGAGATTAGATCTCGTGGATGATGTAGTCGATCACTTGCCGATCTCAAGATCGTGTGGGCGATCCTTCGGTGCCACGTTCGGCAGCGCTTCCATGACGGTCACGTGCGAGTTCAAGCAGACCTTCCTCTCCTGTTCCGGTGACGGAGGGTAGTAGATCTTCTCCACGGAATCCCAGCAGCCTGACAGGCGTGGTGATGGTGGTGGAGATGCAATTCTGAGGGCTTCTCCTATGCTGTGCGGTAAGAAAGCGTGGAGGAGAGGCGGTGAGAGAGATTGTTATGGGACAAGGTGCAGAGGCGCCCCTCCCTTCTATTTAAAGGAGGGGCGGCGCTGGGAGAGGAGTCCTAGTAGGACTCCCTCCTCCTTGGGCCGGCGGGTTGGGGGGAGGAATCCTCCTCCCCCACGAATCCGTGTCTTGCCCCACTTGGTTTCTTTGATCCCTTTCTTGGTTTTCAAGAAAACTCCAAGAAATCCTCTAGAACCTTCTAGAACATTCCGAAACCTTCTAGAATCTCCATACAAACACTCCGGAACATTTCCTAACTTAGAAAATGATTCCCAATATATGAATCTCATTCTCCGGACCATTCCGGATCTCCTCGTGATGTCCCGGATCCATTAGAGACTTGAACAACATTCGATCTCCAACACAAATTCCATATCTACTTCAAACAACTTCGAACCTTAAGTGTGTCACCCTACGGTTCATGAATATGCAGACATGATGAAGACACCTCTCCCATCAAGAACCATCAGCGGGATCTGGAGATCCATAACGGCTCCCACATACTCAACGATTACTTCATGATCGATTGAACCATTTTACATACGAAACCAATTCCCTTTGTCTCGCGACATTCTACTTATCCGAGGTTTGATCGTCAGTATCTTCATACCTAGTTCTTCCTAAATTCTTGATAAGTACTCTTTACTCGTTCCATGTTATGTCATCCTTGTGACCTAGTCACATGCTTGCAAGCTATCTAGATGACATTCCACGAAGAGGGAGTATATCTATCCGTCATATGGATGGACAAATCCCAATCTTGGTCTATGCGCTTCAACACATACTTTCAGAATACCCAATGACACCTTTATAACCGCCCAGTTACGAAGCGGCGTTTGATGCCATCAAAGTACCCATCCGGTGATGGTGATTAACATAACCTCATGGTCGAAGGATTAGGTTACTATGTATTTCAAAGCTTACAGCAATACGAACTTAATGACTTGATCTTATGCTACGCTTACTATGGGTGTGTGTCCATCACATCATTCTCCTAATGATATAACCTTGTTATTAATCACATCCAATGTCCATGATCAGGAAACCATGATCATCAATCAATCAACAAGCTAGTTTAACAAGAGGCTTACCAGGGACTCTTTTATGTTTAAAAAACACACAAGTATTAGTGTTTCCTAATAATACAATTATAGCATGGGATGTAAACATTCATCATAAACACAAAGATATAATAATAAACTCTTTTATTATTGCCTCTTGGGCATATCTCCAACAACTGGTGGATCCATATGTGGTTTGTTAGGAGAACACACATGAAATGACATTGGGTGGTTCATGAAAAGAACAGATATGCAATGACACTGGTAGATACTTATGTGGTTCATGAAAAGAACACACATGCAATGACATTGGGTGTGGTTCATCAAAAGAACATACATGCAATGACACTGGTGGATCCTTATGTGTGGTTCATGAAAAGAACAGACATGCAATGACACTGGTGGATCCTTATGTATGGTTCATGAAAAGAACAGACATGCAATGACATTGGTGGATCCATATGTGGTTTGTCAGGAGAACACACATGCAATGACATTAGGTGTGGTTCATGAAAAGACAGACATGCAATGACACTGGTAGATCCTTATGTGGTTCATGAAAAGAACAGACATGCAATGACACTGGGTGCGGTTCATGAAAAGAATAGACATGCAATGACACAGGTGGATCCTTATGTGTGGTTCATGAAAAGAACAGACATGCAATGACACTAGTGGATCTATATGTGGTTTGTTAGGAGAACACACATGCAATGATATTGGGTCTGGTTCATGAAAACAACAGACATGCAATGACACTGGTAGATCCTTATGTGGTTCATGAAAATAACAGACATGCAATGCCATTGGTTGTGGTTCATGAAAAGAACAGACATGCAATGACACTGGTAGATCCTTATGTGTGGTTCATGAAAAGAACAGACATGAAATGACACTGGTGGATCCATATGTGGTTTGTCAGGACAACACACATGCAATGACATTGGGTGTGGGTCATGAAAAGAACAGACATGCAATGACACTGGTAGACCCTTATGTGGTTCATGAAAAGAACAGACATGCAATGACATTGGGTGTGGTTCATGAAAAGAACAGACATGCAATGACACTGGTGGATCCATATGTGGTTTGTCTAGAGAACACACATGCAATGACATTTGGTGCGGTTCATGAAAAGAACAGACATGCAATGACACTGGTAGATCCTTATGTGGTTCATGAAAAGAACAGGCATTCAATGACATTGGGTGTGGTTCATGAAAAGAACAGACATGCAATAACACTGGTGGATCCTTATGTGTGGTTCATGAAAATAACAGACATGCAATGACATTGGTGGATCCTTATGTGGTTTGTTTAGAAGAACACACATGCAATGACACTAGGTGTGGTTCATGAAAAGAACATACATGCAATGACACTGGTGGATCTTTATGTGGTTTGTTTATAGGAACACACATGCAATGACATTGGGTGTGGTTCATGAAAAGAACAGACATGCAATGACACTGGTGGATCCTTATGTGTGGTTCATAAAAAGAACAGACATGAAGTGACACTGGTAGATCCTTATGTGGTTCATTAAAAGAACAGACATGCAGTGACACCGGGTGTGGTTCGTGAAAAGAACAGACATGCAATTTAACTATTAGATCCTTATGTGGTTCATGAAAAGAACACACATGCAATGACACTGGGTGTGGTTCATGAAAAGAACATACATGCAATGACACTGGTGGATCCTTATGTGTGGTTCATACAAAGAACATACATGCAATGACACTGGTGGATCCTTATGTGGTTTGTTTAGAGGAACACACATGCAATGCCACTGGTGGATCCATGTATGGTTCATGAGAAGAACACAAATCTAATGAGACTCGTGGATCCTTATGTGGTTTGTTTAGAGGAATAGACATGCAATCACACTAGGTGGATCCATATGTGCTTTATGGAAGTAACAGACATGCAATGACTCTAGCTGTGATTCATGAAAAGAACATACATGCAATGACAGTGGTGGATCCATGTGTGGTTCATGAAAAGAACATACATGCAATGACACTGGTGGATTCTTATGTGTGGTTCATGAAAAGAACAGACATGCAATGACACTGGTGGATCCATATGTGGTTTGTCAGGAGAACACACATGCAATGACATTGGGTGTGGTTCATGAAAAGAGCAGACATGCAGTGACACTCGTAGATCCTTATGTGGTTCATGAAAAGAACACACATGCAATGACATTGGGTGTGGTTCATGAAAAGAACAGACATGCAATGACACTAGTGGATCCTTATGTGTGGTTCATGAAAAGAACAGACATGCAATGATACTGGTGGATCCATATGTGGTTTGTCAGGAGAACACATATGCAATGACATTTGGTGTGGTTAATGAAAAGAATAGACATGCAATGACACTGGTAGATCCTTATGTGGTTCATGAAAAGAATAGACATGCAATGACACTGGTAGTCCTTATGTGGTTCATGAAAAGAACAGACATGCCATGACACTGGTGGATACTTATGTGTGTTTCATGAAAAGAACAGACATGCAATGACACTGGTGGATACATATGTGGTTTGTCAAGAGAACACACATGCAATGACATTGGAGTGCGATTCATGAAAAACAGACATGCAATGACACTGGTAGATCCTTATGTGTGGTTCATGAAAAGAACAGACATGTAATGACACTAGTGGATCCATGTGTGGTTTGTTAGGACAACACACATGCAATGATATTGGGTGTGGTTCGTGAAAAGAACAGACATGCAATGACACTAGTAGATCCTTATGTGGTTCATGAAAAGAACACACATGCAATGACACTGGGTGTGGTTCATGAAAAGAACAGACATGCAATGACACTGGTGGATCCTTATGTGAGGTTCATGCAAAGAACATATATGCAATGACACTGGTGGATCCTTATGTGGTTTGTTTAGAGGAACAAACATGCAATGACACTGGTGGATCCATGTATGGTTCATGAGAAGAACACAAATCTAATGACACTCGTGGATCCTTATGTGGTTTGTTTAGAGGAATAGACATGCAATCACACTAGGTGGATCCATATGTGGTTTATGGAAGTAACAGACATGTAATGACTCTAGCTGTGATTCATGAAAAGAACATACATGCAATGACATTGGTGGATCCATGTCTGGTTCATGAAAAGAACAGACATGCAATGACACTGGTGGATCCTTATGTGTGGTTCATGAAAAGAATAGACATGCAATGACACTGCTGGATCCATGTGTGGTTCATGAAAAGAACACACATGCAATGACATTGGGTTTGGTTCATGAAAAGAACAAACATGCAATGACACTGGTAGATCCTTATGTGGTTCATGAAAAGAATACACATGCAATGACACTAGGTGTGGTTCATGAAAAGAAAACGTCTGCAATGACACTTTGGTGGATCCTTATATGTGGTTCATGAAAAACAGGACATGCAATACCACCGGTGGATCCATATGTGGTTTGTGAGAGGAGACACACATGCAATGACATTGGGTGTAGTTCAAAGAAAGAGCAATGATAGCGATGGTAGATCCTTATGTGGTTTGTTTATATGAACACACATGCAATGACATTGGGTGTGGTTCATGAAAAGAACAGACATGCAATGACACTCGTGGATCCTTATGTGTGGTTCATGAAAAGAACAGACATGCAATGACACTCGTGGATCCTTATATGGTTTGTTTAGAAGAACACACGTGCGGAGTTCAAGCAGACCTTCCTCTCCCTGTTCCAGCGAGCAGCGGAGGTAGTAGATCTTCTCCACGGAATCCCAGCAGCACGACGGCGTGGTGATGGTGGTGGAATCTTGGTCTGAGGCTTCTGCTATCTGTGGAGAAGAAAGCGTGGAGGAGAGGCGGTGAGATATTGTTATGGGACAAGCAAAGTGCAGAGGCGGCCTCCCTTCTATTTAAAGGAGGGAGCGAGGAGAGGTAGGTGGGACTCCCTCCTCCACTCAGGCGGGGAGGAGAGGGAGAATCTCCCCCACAGACGTGTCTTGAGGGGAGTAGTAGGACTCCTCCTCTCCTGTGCAGCAGAGGGGGGGAGAATCCTCCCCCCCTAATCCGCGTCTTGCCGGCTGGGGGGAGAGTCCTAGAGGACTCCCTCTCCTCCTCCTGGCCCGAGTTGGGGGGGGATCTCCCTCCCCCACGAATCCGTGTCTTGCCCCACTTGGTTTCTTTGATCCCTTTCTTGGTTTTCAAGAAAACTCCAAGAAATCCTCTAGAACCTTCTAGAACATTCCGAAACCTTCTAGAATCTCCATACAAACACTCCGGAACATTTCCTAACTTAGAAAATGATTCCCAATATATGAATCTCATTCTCCGGACCATTCCGGATCTCCTCGTGATGTCCCGGATCCATTCCGAGACTTCGAACAACATTCGATCTCCAACACAAATTCCATATCTACTTCAAACAACTTCGAACCTTAAGTGTGTCACCCTACGGTTCATGAATATGCAGACATGATGAAGACACCTCTCCCATCAAGAACCATCAGCGGGATCTGGAGATCCATAACGGCTCCCACATACTCAACGATTACTTCATGATCGATTGAACCATTTTACATACGAAACCAATTCCCTTTGTCTCGCGACATTCTACTTATCCGAGGTTTGATCGTCAGTATCTTCATACCTAGTTCTTCCTCGTTACTGATAAGTACTCTTTACTCGTTCCATGTTATGTCATCCCTTGTGACCTAGTCACATGCTTGCAAGCTATCTAGATGACATTCCACCGAGAGGGCCCAGAGTATATCTATCCGTCATATGGATGGACAAATCCCAATCTTGGTCTATGCGCTTCAACACATACTTTCAGAATACCCAATGACACCTTTATAACCGATTCTGAAGCGTTGATGCCATCAAAGTACCCATCCGGTGATGGTGATTAACATAACCTCATGGTCGAAGGATTAGGTTACTATGTATTTCAAAGCTTACGAATCTGAACTTAATGACTTGATCTTATACGCTTACTATGGGTGTGTGTCCATCACATCATTCTCCTAATGATATAACCTTGTTATTAATCACATCAATGTCCATGATGAAACCATGATCATCAATCAATCAACAAGCTAGTTTAACAAGAGGCTTACCAGGGACTCTTTTATGTTTAAAAAACACACAAGTATTAGTGTTTCCTAATAATACAATTATAGCATGGGATGTAAACATTCATCATAAACACAAAGATATAATAATAAACTCTTTTATTATTGCCTCTTGGGCATATCTCCAACAACTGGTGGATCCATATGTGGTTTGTTAGGAGAACACACATGAAATGACATTGGGTGGTTCATGAAAAGAACAGATATGCAATGACACTGGTAGATACTTATGTGGTTCATGAAAAGAACACACATGCAATGACATTGGGTGTGGTTCATCAAAAGAACATACATGCAATGACACTGGTGGATCCTTATGTGTGGTTCATGAAAAGAACAGACATGCAATGACACTGGTGGATCCTTATGTATGGTTCATGAAAAGAACAGACATGCAATGACATTGGTGGATCCATATGTGGTTTGTCAGGAGAACACACATGCAATGACATTAGGTGTGGTTCATGAAAAGACAGACATGCAATGACACTGGTAGATCCTTATGTGGTTCATGAAAAGAACAGACATGCAATGACACTGGGTGTGGTTCATGAAAAGAATAGACATGCAATGACACAGGTGGATCCTTATGTGTGGTTCATGAAAAGAACAGACATGCAATGACACTAGTGGATCTATATGTGGTTTGTTAGGAGAACACACATGCAATGATATTGGGTCTGGTTCATGAAAACAACAGACATGCAATGACACTGGTAGATCCTTATGTGGTTCATGAAAATAACAGACATGCAATGCCATTGGTTGTGGTTCATGAAAAGAACAGACATGCAATGACACTGGTAGATCCTTATGTGTGGTTCATGAAAAGAACAGACATGAAATGACACTGGTGGATCCATATGTGGTTTGTCAGGACAACACACATGCAATGACATTGGGTGTGGGTCATGAAAAGAATAGACATGCAATGACACTGGTAGACCCTTATGTGGTTCATGAAAAGAACAGACATGCAATGACATTGGGTGTGGTTCATGAAAAGAACAGACATGCAATGACACTGGTGGATCCATATGTGGTTTGTCTAGAGAACACACATGCAATGACATTTGGTGCGGTTCATGAAAAGAACAGACATGCAATGACACTGGTAGATCCTTATGTGGTTCATGAAAAGAACAGGCATTCAATGACATTGGGTGTGGTTCATGAAAAGAACAGACATGCAATAACACTGGTGGATCCTTATGTGTGGTTCATGAAAATAACAGACATGCAATGACATTGGTGGATCCTTATGTGGTTTGTTTAGAAGAACACACATGCAATGACACTAGGTGTGGTTCATGAAAAGAACATACATGCAATGACACTGGTGGATCTTTATGTGGTTTGTTTATAGGAACACACATGCAATGACATTGGGTGTGGTTCATGAAAAGAACAGACATGCAATGACACTGGTGGATCCTTATGTGTGGTTCATAAAAAGAACAGACATGCAGTGACACTGGTAGATCCTTATGTGGTTCATGAAAAGAACAGACATGCAGTGACACCGGGTGTGGTTCGTGAAAAGAAAAGACATGCAATGTAACTATTAGATCCTTATGTGGTTCATGAAAAGAACACACATGCAATGACACTGGGTGTGGTTCATGAAAAGAACATACATGCAATGACACTGGTGGATCCTTATGTGTGGTTCATGCAAAGAACATACATGCAATGACACTGGTGGATCCTTATGTGGTTTGTTTAGAGGAACACACATGCAATGCCACTGGTGGATCCATGTATGGTTCATGAGAAGAACACAAATCTAATGAGACTCGTGGATCCTTATGTGGTTTGTTTAGAGGAATAGACATGCAATCACACTAGGTGGATCCATATGTGCTTTATGGAAGTAACAGACATGCAATGACTCTAGCTGTGATTCATGAAAAGAACATACATGCAATGACAGTGGTGGATCCATGTGTGGTTCATGAAAAGAACATACATGCAATGACACTGGTGGATTCTTATGTGTGGTTCATGAAAAGAACAGACATGCAATGACCTTTGGTGGATCCATATGTGGTTTGTCAGGAGAACACACATGCAATGACATTGGGTGTGGTTCATGAAAAGAGCAGACATGCAGTGACACTCGTAGATCCTTATGTGGTTCATGAAAAGAACACACATGCAATGACATTGGGTGTGGTTCATGAAAAGAACAGACATGCAATGACACTAGTGGATCCTTATGTGTGGTTCATGAAAAGAACAGACATGCAATGATACTGGTGGATCCATATGTGGTTTGTCAGGAGAACACATATGCAATGACATTTGGTGTGGTTAATGAAAAGAATAGACATGCAATGACACTGGTAGATCCTTATGTGGTTCATGAAAAGAATAGACATGCAATGACACTGGTAGTCCTTATGTGGTTCATGAAAAGAACAGACATGCCATGACACTGGTGGATACTTATGTGTGTTTCATGAAAAGAACAGACATGCAATGACACTGGTGGATACATATGTGGTTTGTCAAGAGAACACACATGCAATGACATTGGGTCTGATTCATGAAAAGAACAGACATGCAATGACACTGGTAGATCCTTATGTGTGGTTCATGAAAAGAACAGACATGTAATGACACTAGTGGATCCATGTGTGGTTTGTTAGGACAACACACATGCAATGATATTGGGTGTGGTTCGTGAAAACAGGACATGCAATGACACTAGTAGATCCTTATGTGGTTCATGAAAAGAACACACATGCAATGACCTTGGGTGTGGTTCATGAAAAAAACAGACATGCAATGACAACTGGTGGATCCTTATGTGAGGTTCATGCAAAGAACATATATGCAATGACACTGGTGGATCCTTATGTGGTTTGTTTAGAGGAACAAACATGCAATGACCTGGTGGATCCATGTATGGTTCATGAAGAACACAAATCTAATGACACTCGTGGATCCTTATGTGGTTTGTTTAGAGGAATAGACATGCAATCACACTAGGTGGATCCATATGTGGTTTATGGAAGTAACAGACATGTAATGACTCTAGCTGTGATTCATGAAAAGAACATACATGCAATGACATTGGTGGATCCATGTCTGGTTCATGAAAAACAGACATGCAATGACACTGGTGGATCCTTATGTGTGGTTCATGAAAAGAATAGACATGCAATGACACTGCTGGATCCATGTGTGGTTCATGAAAAGAACACACATGCAATGACATTGGGTTTGGTTCATGAAAAGAACAAACATGCAATGACACTGGTAGATCCTTATGTGGTTCATGAAAAGAATACACATGCAATGACACTAGGTGTGGTTCATGAAAAGAACAGACATGCAATGACACTGGTGGATCCTTATGTGTGGTTCATGAAAAGAACAGACATGCAATACCACTGGTGGATCCATATGTGGTTTGTGAGGAGAACACACATGCAATGACATTGGGTGTAGTTCATGAAAAGAACAGACATGCAATGACAGTGGTAGATCCTTATGTGGTTTGTTTAGAGGAACACACATGCAATGACATTGGGTGTGGTTCATGAAAAGAACAGACATGCAATGACACTCGTGGATCCTTATGTGTGGTTCATGAAAAGAACAGACATGCAATGACACTCGTGGATCCTTATATGGTTTGTTTAGAAGAACACTGCGTCGGAGTTCAAGCAGACCTTCCTCTCCTGTTCAGTGACGTGGAGGTAGTAGATCTTCTCCACGGAATCCCAGTGACCTGACAGGCGTGGTGATGGTGGTGGAGATGCGAATTCTGCAGGGCTTCTCCTATGCCTGTGCAGAAGAAACGTGGAGGAGAGAGGCGGCTGAGAGATATTGTTATGGGACAAGGTGCAAGAGGGGGCGCCCCCTCCCTTCTATTTAAAGGAGGGAGGCGCGCCTAGGGAGGGGGAGTCCTAGTAGGACTCCCTCCTCCTTAGGCACGAGGTTGGGGAGGAGAATCCTCCTCCACGAATCTGTCTTGCCCACTTGGTTTCTTTGATCCCTTTCTTGGTTTTCAAGAAAACTCCAAGAAATCCTCTAGAACCTTCTAGAACATTCGAAACCTTCTAGAATCTCCATACTGAACACTCTAACATTTCCTAACTTAGAAAATGATTCCCAATATATGAATCTCATTCTCGGACCATTAGGATCTCCTCGTGATGTCCGGATCCATTCGAGACTTGAACAACATTCGATCTCAACACAAATTCCATATCTACTTCAAACAACTTGAACCTTAAGTGTGTCACCCTACGGTTCATGAATATCTGAGACATGATGAAGACACCTCTCCATCAAGAACCATCGGCGGATCTGGAGATCCATAACGGCTCCACATACTCAACGATTACTTCATGATCGATTGAACCATTTTACATCTGAAACCAATTCCCTTTGTCTCGCGACATTCTACTTATCAGGTTTGATCGTCGGTATCTTCATACCTAGTTCTTCCTCGTTACTGATAAGTACTCTTTACTCGTTCCATGTTATGTCATCCCTTGTGACCTAGTCACATGCTTGCAAACTATCTAGATGACATTCCACCGAGAGGGCCAGTATATCTATCAAATCATATGGATGGACAAATCCCAATCTTGGTCTATGCGCTTCAACACATACTTTCAGAATACCCAATGACACCTTTATAACCGCCCGATTCTGAAGCGTTTGATGCCATCAAAGTACCCATCCGGTGATGGTGATTAACATAACCTCATGGTTGAAGGATTAGGTTACTATGTATTTCAAAGCTTACAATATCTGAACTTAATGACTTGATCTTATGCTCGCTTACTATGGTGTGTGTCCATCACATCATTCTCCTAATGATATAACCTTGTTATTAATCACATCCAATGTCCATGATCGAAACCATGATCATCAATCAATCAACAAGCTAGTTTAACAAGAGGCTTACCAGGGACTCTTTTATGTTTAAAAAACACACAAGTATTAGTGTTTCCTAATAATACAATTATAGCATGGGATGTAAACATTCATCATAAACACAAAGATATAATAATAAACTCTTTTATTATTGCCTCTTGGGCATATCTCCAACAACTGGTGGATCCATATGTGGTTTGTTAGGAGAACACACATGAAATGACATTGGGTGGTTCATGAAAAGAACAGATATGCAATGACACTGGTAGATACTTATGTGGTTCATGAAAAGAACACACATGCAATGACATTGGGTGTGGTTCATCAAAAGAACATACATGCAATGACACTGGTGGATCCTTATGTGTGGTTCATGAAAAGAACAGACATGCAATGACACTGGTGGATCCTTATGTATGGTTCATGAAAAGAACAGACATGCAATGACATTGGTGGATCCATATGTGGTTTGTCAGGAGAACACACATGCAATGACATTAGGTGTGGTTCATGAAAAGACAGACATGCAATGACACTGGTAGATCCTTATGTGGTTCATGAAAAGAACAGACATGCAATGACTGGGTGTGGTTCATGAAAAGATTAGACATGCAATGACACAGGTGGATCCTTATGTGTGGTTCATGAAAAGAACAGACATGCAATGACACTAGTGGATCTATATGTGGTTTGTTAGGAGAACACACATGCAATGATATTGGGTCTGGTTCATGAAAACAACAGACATGCAATGACACTGGTAGATCCTTATGTGGTTCATGAAAATAACAGACATGCAATGCCATTGGTTGTGGTTCATGAAAAGAACAGACATGCAATGACACTGGTAGATCCTTATGTGTGGTTCATGAAAAGAACAGACATGAAATGACCTTTGGTGGATCCATATGTGGTTTGTCAGGACAACACACATGCAATGACATTGGGTGTGGGTCATGAAAAGAACAGACATGCAATGACACTGGTAGACCCTTATGTGGTTCATGAAAAGAACAGACATGCAATGACATTGGGTGTGGTTCATGAAAAGAAAGACATGCAATGACACTGGTGGATCCATATGTGGTTTTTCAAGAGAACACACATGCAATGACATTTGTGCAGTTCATGAAAGAAACGGACATGCAATGACACTGGTAGATCCTTATGTGGTTCATGAAAAGAACAGGCATTCAATGACATTGGGTGTGGTTCATGAAAAGAACAGACATGCAATAACACTGGTGGATCCTTATGTGTGGTTCATGAAAATAACAGACATGCAATGACATTGGTGGATCCTTATGTGGTTTGTTTAGAAGAACACACATGCAATGACACTAGGTGTGGTTCATGAAAAGAACATACATGCAATGACACTGGTGGATCTTTATGTGGTTTGTTTATAGGAACACACATGCAATGACATTGGGTGTGGTTCATGAAAGAAACAGACACATGACACTGGTGGATCCTTATGTGTGGTTCATAAAAAGAACAGACATGCAGTGACACTGGTAGATCCTTATGTGGTTCATGAAAAGAACAGACATGCAGTGACACCGGGTGTGGTTCGTGAAAAGAACAGACATGCAATGTAACTATTAGATCCTTATGTGGTTCATGAAAAGAACACACATGCAATGACACTGGGTGTGGTTCATGAAAAGAACATACATGCAATGACACTGGTGGATCCTTATGTGTGGTTCATGCAAAGAACATACATGCAATGACACTGGTGGATCCTTATGTGGTTTGTTTAGAGGAACACACATGCAATGCCACTGGTGGATCCATGTATGGTTCATGAGAAGAACACAAATCTAATGAGACTCGTGGATCCTTATGTGGTTTGTTTAGAGGAATAGACATGCAATCACACTAGGTGGATCCATATGTGCTTTATGGAAGTAACAGACATGCAATGACTCTAGCTGTGATTCATGAAAAGAACATACATGCAATGACAGTGGTGGATCCATGTGTGGTTCATGAAAAGAACATACATGCAATGACACTGGTGGATTCTTATGTGTGGTTCATGAAAAGAACAGACATGCAATGACACTGGTGGATCCATATGTGGTTTGTCAGGAGAATACACATGCAATGACATTGGGTGTGGTTCATGAAAAGAGCAGACATGCAGTGACACTCGTAGATCCTTATGTGGTTCATGAAAAGAACACACATGCAATGACATTGGGTGTGGTTCATGAAAAGAACATACATGCAATGACACTAGTGGATCCTTATGTGTGGTTCATGAAAAGAACAGACATGCAATGATACTGGTGGATCCATATGTGGTTTGTCAGGAGAACACATATGCAATGACATTTGGTGTGGTTAATGAAAAGAATAGACATGCAATGACACTGGTAGATCCTTATGTGGTTCATGAAAAGAATAGACATGCAATGACACTGGTAGTCCTTATGTGGTTCATGAAAAGAACATGCCATGACACTGGTGGATACTTATGTGTGTTTCATGAAAAGAACAGACATGCAATGACACTGGTGGATACATATGTGGTTTGTCAAGAGAACACACATGCAATGACATTGGGTCTGATTCATGAAAAGAACAGACATGCAATGACACTGGTAGATCCTTATGTGTGGTTCATGAAAAGAACAGACATGTAATGACACTAGTGGATCCATGTGTGGTTTGTTAGGACAACACACATGCAATGATATTGGGTGTGGTTCGTGAAAAGAACAGACATGCAATGACACTAGTAGATCCTTATGTGGTTCATGAAAAGAACACACATGCAATGACACTGGGTGTGGTTCATGAAAAGAACAGACATGCAATGACACTGGTGGATCCTTATGTGAGGTTCATGCAAAGAACATATATGCAATGACACTGGTGGATCCTTATGTGGTTTGTTTAGAGGAACAAACATGCAATGACACTGGTGGATCCATGTATGGTTCATGAGAAGAACACAAATCTAATGACACTCGTGGATCCTTATGTGGTTTGTTTAGAGGAATAGACATGCAATCACACTAGGTGGATCCATATGTGGTTTATGGAAGTAACAGACATGTAATGACTCTAGCTGTGATTCATGAAAAGAACATACATGCAATGACATTGGTGGATCCATGTCTGGTTCATGAAAAGAACAGACATGCAATGACACTGGTGGATCCTTATGTGTGGTTCATGAAAAGAATAGACATGCAATGACACTGCTGGATCCATGTGTGGTTCATGAAAAGAACACACATGCAATGACATTGGGTTTGGTTCATGAAAAGAACAAACATGCAATGACACTGGTAGATCCTTATGTGGTTCATGAAAAGAATACACATGCAATGACACTAGGTGTGGTTCATGAAAAGAACAGACATGCAATGACACTGGTGGATCCTTATGTGTGGTTCATGAAAAGAACAGACATGCAATACCACTGGTGGATCCATATGTGGTTTGTGAGGAGAACACACATGCAATGACATTGGGTGTAGTTCATGAAAAGAACAGACATGCAATGACAGTGGTAGATCCTTATGTGGTTTGTTTAGAGGAACACACATGCAATGACATTGGGTGTGGTTCATGAAAAGAACAGACATGCAATGACACTCGTGGATCCTTATGTGTGGTTCATGAAAAGAACAGACATGCAATGACACTCGTGGATCCTTATATGGTTTGTTTAGAAGAACACACATGCAATGACACTGGGTGTGGCTCATGTAAAGAACACGCATCCAGTGACACTGGTGGATCCTTATGTGGTTTGTTTAGAGGAACAAACATGCAATGACACTGGTGGATCCTCGTGTGGTTCATGAGAAGAACACACATCCAATGACACTGGTAGATCCTTATGTGGTTCATGAAAAGAACAGACATGCAGTGACACCGGGTGTGGTTCGTAAAAAGAACAGACATGCAATGAGACTGGTGGATCCATATGTGGTTTGTCAGGAGAACACACATGCAATGACATTGGGTGCGGTTCGTGAAAAGAACAGACATGCAATGTAACTAGTAGATCCTTATGTGGTTCATGAAAAGAACACACATGCAATGACACTGGGTGTGGTTCATGAAAAGAACATACATGCAATGACACTGGTGGATCCTTATGTGTGGTTCATGCAAAGAACATGCATGCAATGACACTGGTGGATCCTTATGTGGTTTGTTTAGAGGAACACACATGCAACGCCACTGGTGGATCCATGTATGGTTCATGAGAAGAACACAAATCTAATGACACTCGTGGATCCTTATGTGGTTTGTTTAGAGGAATAGACATGCAATCACACTAGGTGGATCCATATGTGCTTTATGGAAGTAACAGACATGCAATGACTCTAGCTGTGATTCATGAAAAGAACATACATGCAATGACACTGGTGGATCCATGTGTGGTTCATGAAAAGAACATACATCCAATGACACTGGTGGATTCTTATGTGTGGTTCATGAAAAGAACAGACATGCAATGACACTGGTGGATCCATATGTGGTTTGTCAGGAGAACACACATGCAATGACATTGGGTGTGGTTCATGAAAAGAGCAGACATGCAGTGACACTCGTAGATCCTTATGTGGTTCATGAAAAGAACACACATGCAATGACACTGGGTGTGGTTCATGAAAAGAACATACATGCAATGAAACTAGTGGATCCTTATGTGTGGTTCATGAAAAGAACAGACATGCAATGATACTGGTGGATCCATATGTGGTTTGTCAGGAGAACACATATGCAATGACATTTGGTGTGGTTCATGAAAAGAATAGACATGCAATGACACTGGTAGATCCTTATGTGGTTCATGAAAAGAACAGACATGCAATGACACTGGTAGATCCTTATGTGGTTCATGAAAAGAACAGACATGCCATGACACTGGTGGATACTTATGTGTGTTTCATGAAAAGAACAGACATGCAATGACACTGGTGGATACATATGTGGTTTGTCAGGAGAACACACATGCAATGACATTGGGTGTGATTCATGAAAAGAACAGACATGCAATGACACTGGTAGATCCTTATGTGTGGTTCATGAAAAGAACAGACATGTAATGACACTAGTGGATCCATGTGTGGTTTGTTAGGACAGCACACATGCAATGATATTGGGTGTGGTTCATGAAAAGAACAGACATGCACTGACACTGTTAGATCCTTATGTGGTCCATGAAAAGAACAGACATGCAATGACATTGGGTGTGGTTCATGAAAAGAACAGACATGCAATGACACTGGTGGATCCTTATGTGTGGTTCATGAAAGAACAGACATGCAATGACACTGGTGGATCCATATGTGGTTTGTTAGGAGAACACACATGCAATGACATTGGGTGTGGTTCATGAAAAGAACGGACATGCAATGACACTGGTAGATCCTTATGTGGTTCATGAAAAGAACAGACATGCAATGACATTGGGTGTGGTTCATGAAAAGAACAGACATGCAATGACACTGGTGGATCCTTATGTGTGGTCCATGAAAAGAACAAACATGCAATGACACTGGTAGATCCATATGTGGTTTGTCAGGAGAACACACATGCAATTACACTGGGTGTGGTTCATGAAAAGAACAGACATGCAATGACACTGGTAGATCCTTATGTGGTTCATGAAAAGAACACAGATACAATGACACTAGGTGTGGGTCATGAAAAGAACAGACATGCAATGACACCGGTGGAGCCTTATGTGTGGTTCGTGAAAAGAACAAACATTCAATGACACTGGTGGATTCATATGTGGTTTGTTAGGAGAACACACATGCAATGGCATTGGGTGTGGTTCATGAAAAGAACATACATGCAATGACACTGGTGGATCCTTATGTGTGGTTCATGCAAAGAACATGCATGCAATGACACTGGTGGATCCTTATGTGGTTTGTTTAGAGGAACACACATGCAACGCCACTGGTGGATCCATGTATGGTTCATGATAAGAACACAAATCTAATGACACTCGTGGATCCTTATGTGGTTTGTTTAGAGGAATAGACATGCAATCACACTAGGTGGATCCATATGTGCTTTATGGAAGTAACAGACATGCAATGACTCTAGCTGTGATTCATGAAAAGAACATACATGCAATGACACTGGTGGATCCATGTGTGGTTCATGAAAAGAACATACATGCAATGACACTGGTGGATTCTTATGTGTGGTTCATGAAAAGAACAGACATGCAATGACACTGGTGGATCCATATGTGGTTTGTTAGGAGAACACACATGCAATGACATTGGGTGTGGTTCATGAAAAGAGCAGACATGCAGTGACACTCGTAGATCCTTATGTGGTTCATGAAAAGAACACACATGCAATGACACTAGGTGTGGTTCATGAAAAGAACATACATGCAATGACACTAGTGGATCCTTATGTGTGGTTCATGAAAAGAACAGACATGCAATGATACTGGTGGATCCATATGTGGTTTGTTAGGAGAACACATATGCAATGACATTTGGTGTGGTTCATGAAAAGAATAGACATGCAATGACACTGGTAGATCCTTATGTGGTTCATGAAAAGAACAGACATGCAATGACACTGGTAGATCCTTATGTGGTTCATGAAAAGAGTAGACATGCCATGACACTGGTGGATACTTATGTGTGTTTCATGAAAAGAACAGACATGCAATGACACTGGTGGATACATATGTGGTTTGTCAGGAGAACACACATGCAATGACATTGGGTGTGATTCATGAAAAGAACAGACATGCAATGACACTGGTAGATCCTTATGTGTGGTTCATGAAAAGAACAGACATGTAATGACACTAGTGGATCCATGTGAGGTTTGTTAGGACAACACACATGCAATGATATTGGGTGTGGTTCATGAAAAGAACAGACATGCACTGACACTGTTAGATCCTTATGTGGTCCATGAAAAGAACAGACATGCAATGACATTGGGTGTGGTTCATGAAAAGAACAGACATGCAATGACACTGGTGGATCCTTATGTGTGGTTCATGAAAGAATAGACATGCAATGACACTGGTGGATCCATATGTGGTTTGTTAGGAGAACACACATGCAATGACATTGGGTGTGGTTCATGAAAAGAACGGACATGCAATGACACTGGTAGATCCTTATGTGGTTCATGAAAAGAATAGACATGCAATGACATTGGGTGTGGTTCATGAAAAGAACAGACATGCAATGACACTGGTGGATCCTTATGTGTGGTCCATGAAAAGAACAAACATGCAATGACATTGGTAGATCCATATGTGGTTTGTCAGGAGAACACACATGCAATTACACTGGGTGTGGTTCATGAAAAGAACAGACATGCAATGACACTGGTAGATCCTTATGTGTTTCATGAAAAGAACACAGATGCAATGACACTAGGTGTGGGTCATGAAAAGAACAGACATGCAATGACACCGGTGGAGCCTTATGTGTGGTTCATGAAAAGAACAACATTCAATGACACTGGTGGATTCATATGTGGTTTGTTAGGAGAACACACATGCAATGGCATTGGGTGTGGTTCATGAAAAGAACAGACATGCAATGACACTTGGTGTGGTTCATGAAAAGAACAGACATGCAATGACACTGGTGGATCCTTCTGTGTGGTTCATGAATAGGACAGACATACAATGCCACTGGTGGATCCATATGTGGTTTGTCAGGAGAACACACATGCAATGACATTGGGTGTGGTTCATGAAAAGAACAGACATGCAATGACACCGGTGGAGCCTTATGTGTGGTTCATGAAAAGAACAAACATTCAATGACACTGGTGGATCCATATGTGGTTTGTTAGGAGAACACACATGCAATGACATTGGGTGTGGTTCATGAAAAGAACAGACATGCAATGACACTTGGTGTGGTTCATGAAAAGAACAGACATGCAATGACACTGGTGGATCCTTCTGTGTGGTTCATGAATAGAACAGACATACAATGCCACTGGTGGATCCATATGTGGTTTGTCAGGAGAACACACATGCAATGACATTGGGTGTGGTTCATGAAAAGAACAGATATGCAATGACACTGGTAGATCCTTATGTGGTTCATGGAAAGAACAGACATGTAATGACATTGGGTGTGGTTCATGAAAAGAACAGACATGCAATCACACTGGTGGATCCTTACGTGTGGTTCGTGAAAAGAATAGACATGCAATGGCACGGGTGGATCCTTATGTGGTTTGTTTAGAAGAACACACATGCAATGACACTGGGTGTGGTTCATGAAAAGACCATACATGCAATGACACTTGTGGATCCTTATGTGGTTTGTTTAGAGGAACACACATGCAATGACATTGGGTGTGGTTCATGAAAAGAATAGACATGCAATGACACTGGTGGATCCTTATGTGTGGTTCATAAAAAGAATAGACATGCAATGACACTGGTGGATCCTTATGTGTGGTTCATGAAAAGAACATACATGCAATAACACTGGTGGATCCATATGTGGTTTGTGAGGAGAACACACATGCAATGACATTGGGTGTAGTTCATGAAAAGAAGAGACATGCAATGACAGTGGTAGATCCTTATGTGGTTTGTTTAGAGGAACACACATGCAATGACATTGGGTGTGGTTCATGAAAAGAACAGACATGCAATGACACTCGTGGATCCTTATGTGTGGTTCATGAAAAGAACAGACATGCAATGACACTCGTGGATCCTTATATGGTTTGTTTAGAAGAACACACATGCAATGACACTGGGTGTGGCTCATGTAAAGAACACGCATCCAGTGACACTGGTGGATCCTTATGTGGTTTGTTTAGAGGAACAAACATGCAATGACACTGGTGGATCCTCGTGTGGTTCATGAGAAGAACACACATCCAATAACACTGGTAGATCCTTATGTGGTTAATGAAAAGAACAGACATGCAGTGACACCGGGTGTGGTTCGTGAAAAGAACAGACATGCAATGAGACTGGTGGATCCATATGTGGTTTGTCAGGAGAACACACATTTAATGACATTGGGTGCGGTTCGTGAAAAGAACAGACATGCAATGTAACTAGTAGATCCTTATGTGGTTCATGAAAAGAACACACATGCAATGACACTGGGTGTGGTTCATGAAAAGAACATACATGCAATGACACTGGTGGATCCTTATGTGTGGTTCATGCAAAGAACATACATGCAATGACACTGGTGGATCCTTATGTGGTTTGTTTAGAGGAACACACATGCAATGCCACTGGTGGATCCATGTATGGTTCATGAGAAGAACACAAATCTAATGACACTCGTGGATCCTTATGTGGTTTGTTTAGAGGAATAGACATGCAATCACACTAGGTGGATCCATATGTGCTTTATGGAAGTAAGAGACATGCAATGACTCTAGCTGTGATTCATGAAAAGAAGATACATGCAATGACACTGGTGGATCCATGTGTGGTTCATGAAAAGAATATACATGCAATGACACAGGTGGATTCTTATGTGTGGTTCATGAAAAGAACAGACATGCAATGACACTGGTGGATCCATATGTGGTTTGTCAGGAGAACACACATCCAATGACATTGGGTGTGGTTCATGAAAAGAGCAGACATGCAGTGACACTCGTAGATCCTTATGTGGTTCATGAAAAGAACACACATGCAATGACACTGGGTGTGGTTCATGAAAAGAACAGACATGCAATGACACTAGTGGATCCTTATGTGTGGTTCATGAAAAGAACAGACATGCAATGATACTGGTGGATCCATATGTGGTTTGTCAGGAGAACACATATGCAATGACATTTGGTGTGGTTCATGAAAAGAATAGACATGCAATGACACTGGTAGATCCTTATGTGGTTCATGAAAAGAACAGACATGCAATGACACTGGTAGATCCTTATGTGGTTCATGAAAAGAACAGACATGCCATGACACTGGTGGATACTTATGTGTGTTTCATGAAAAGAACAGACATGCAATGACACTGGTGGATCCATATGTGGTTTGTCAGGAGAACACACATGCAATGACATTGGGTGTGATTCATGAAAAGAACAGACATGCAATGACACTGGTAGATCCTTATGTCTGGTTCATGAAGAGAACATACATGTAATGACACTAGTGGATCCATGTGTGGTTTGTTAGGACAACACACATGCAATGATATTGGGTGTGGTTGATGAAAAGAACAGACATGCACTGACACTGTTAGATCCTTATGTGGTCCATGAAAAGAACAGACATGCAATGACATTGGGTGTGGTTCATGAAAAGAACAGACATGCAATGACACTGGTGGATCCTTATGTGTGGTTCATGAAAGAACAGACATGCAATGACACTGGTGGATCCATATGTGGTTTGTTAGGAGAACACACATGCAATGACATTGGGTGTGGTTCATGAAAAGAACGGACATGCAATGACACTGGTAGATCCTTATGTGGTTCATGAAAAGAACAGACATGCAATGACACTGGGTGTGGTTCATGAAAAGAACAGACATGCAATGACACCGGTGGAACCTTATGTGTGGTTCATGAAAAGAACAAACATTCAATGACACTGGTGGATTCATATGTGGTTTGTTAGGAGAACACACATGCAATGGCATTGGGTGTGGTTCATGAAAAGAACAGACATGCAATGACACTTGGTGTGGTTCATGAAAAGAACAGACATGCAATGACACTGGTGGATCCTTCTATGTGGTTCATGAATAGGACAGACATACAATGCCACTGGTGGATCCATATGTAGTTTGTCAGGAGAACACACATGCAATGACATTGGGTGTGGTTCATGAAAAGAACAGACATGCAATGACACCGGTGGAGCCTTATGTGTGGTTCATGAAAAGAACAAACATTCAATGACACTGGTGGATCCATATGTGGTTTGTTAGGAGAACACACATGCAATGACATTGGGTGTGGATCATGAAAAGAACAGACATGCAATGACACTTGGTGTGGTTCATGAAAAGAACAGACATGCAATGACACTGGTGGATCCTTCTGTGTGGTTCATGAATAGAACAGACATACAATGCCACTGGTGGATCCATATGTGGTTTGTCAGGAGAACACACATGCAATGACATTGGGTGTGGTTCATGAAAAGAACAGATATGCAATGACACTGGTAGATCCTTATGTGTTTCATGAAAAGAACAGACATGTAATGACATTGGGTGTGGTTCATGAAAAGAACAGACATGCAATCACACTGGTGGATCCTTACGTGTGGTTCGTGAAAAGAATAGACATGCAATGGCATGGGTGGATCCTTATGTGGTTTGTTTAGAAGAACACACATGCAATGACACTGGGTGTGGTTCATGAAAAGACCATACATGCAATGACACTTGTGGATCCTTATGTGGTTTGTTTAGAGGAACACACATGCAATGACATTGGGTGTGGTTCATGAAAAGAATAGACATGCAATGACACTGGTGGATCCTTATGTGTGGTTCATAAAAAGAATAGACATGCAATGACACTAGTGGATCCTTATGTGTGGTTCATGAAAAGAACATACATGCAATGACACTAGTGGATCCTTATGTGGTTTGTTTAGAGGAACACAGATGCAATGACACTGGGTGTGGTTCATGAAAAGAACATACATGCAATGACACTGGTGGATCCTTATGTGGTTTGTTTAGAGGAACACACGTGCAATGACATTGGGTGTGGTTCATGGAAATAACATACATGCAATGACACCGGTGGATCCTTATGTGTGGTTCATTAAACGAACAGACATGCAATGGCACTGGTGGATCCATATGTGGTTTGTCAGGAGAGGAAACATGCAATGACACTAGGTGTGATTCATGAAAAGAAAAGACATGCAATGACAATGGTAGATCATTATGTGGTTCATGAAAAGAACACACATGCAATGACACTGGGTGTGGTTCATGAAAAGAACATACATGCAATGACACTGGTAGATCCTTATGTGGTTCATGAAAAGAACACACATGCAATGGCACTGGGTGTGGTTCATGAAAAGAACAGACATGCAATGACACTAGTGGATCCTTATGTGTGGTTCATGAAAAGAACAGACATGCAAAGATACTGGTGGATCCATATGTGTTTGTCAGGACAACACATATGCAATGACATTTGGTGTGGTTCGTGAAAAGAACAGACATGCAATGACACTGGGAGATCCTTATGTGGATCATGAAAAGAATAGACATGCAATGACACTGGGTGTGGTTCATGAAAAGAACAGACATGCAATGGCAATGGTGGATCCTTATGTGTGGTTCATGAAAAGAACATACATGCAATGACACTGGTGGATACATATGTGGTTTGTCAGGAGAACACACATGCAATGACATTAGGTGTGCTTCATGAAAAGAACAGACATGCAATGACACTAGTATATCCTTATGTGTGGTTCATGAAAAGAACAGACATGTAATGACACTGGTGGATCCATGTGTGGTTTGTTAGGACAACACACATGCAATGACATTGGGTGTGGTTCATGAAAAGAACACACATGCACTAACACTGTTAGATCCTTATGTGGTTCATGAAAAGAACAGACATGGAATGACATTGGGTGTGGTTCACGAAAAGAACAAACATGCAATGACACTGGTGGATCCTTATGTGTGGTTCATGAAAGAACAGACATGCAATGACACTGGTGGATCCATATGTGGTTTGTCAGGAGAACACACATGCAATGACATTGGGTGTGGTTCATGAAAAGAGCGGACATGCAATGACAGTGGTAGATCCTTATGTGGTTCATGAAAAGAACAGACATGCAATGAAATTGGGTGTGGTTCATGAAAAGAACAGACATGCAATGACACTGGTGGATCCTTCTGTGTGGTTCATGAATAGAACAGACATACAATGCCACTGGTGGATCCATATGTGGTTTGTCAGGAGAACACACATGCAATGACATTGGGTGTGGTTCATGAAAAGAACAGAGATGCAATGACACCGGTGGAGCCTTATGTGTGGTTCATGAAAAGAACAAACATTCAATGACACTAGTGGATCCATATGTGGTTTGTTAGGAGAACACACATGCAATGGCATTGGGTGTGGTTCATGAAAAGAACAGACATGCAATGACACTTGGTGTGGTTCATGAAAAGAACAGACATGCAATGACACTGGTGGATCCTTCTGTGTGGTTCATGAATAGAACAGACATACAATGCCACTGGTGGATCCATATGTGGTTTGTCAGGAGAACACACATGCAATGATATTGGGTGTGGTTCATGAAAAGAACAGATATGCAATGACACTGGTAGATCCTTATGTGGTTCATGAAAGAACAGACATGTAATGACATTGGGTGTGGTTCATGAAAAGAAGAGACATGCAATCACACTGGTGGATCCTTACGTGTGGTTCGTGAAAAGAATAGACATGCAATGACACGGGTGGATCCTTATGTGGTTTGTTTAGAAGAACACACATGCAATGACACTGGGTGTGGTTCATGAAAAGAACATACATGCAATGACACTTGTGGATCCTTATGTGGTTTGTTTAGAGGAACACACATGCAATGACATTGGGTGTGGTTCATGAAAAGAACAGACATGCAATGACACTGGTGGATCCTTATGTGTGGTTCATAAAAAGAATAGACATGCAATGACACTAGTGGATCCTTATGTGTGGTTCATGAAAAGAACATACATGCAATGACACTAGTGGATCCTTATGTGGTTTGTTTAGAGGAACACAGATGCAATGACACTGGGTGTGGTTCATGAAAAGAACATACATGCAATGACACTGGTGGATCCTTATGTGGTTTGTTTAGAGGAACACACATGCAATGACATTGGGTGTGGTTCATGGAAAGAACATACATGCAATGACACCGGTGGATCCTTATGTGTGGTTCATTAAACGAACAGACTTGCAATGGCACTGGTGGATCCATATGTGGTTTGTCAGGAGAGGAAACATGCAATGACACTAGGTGTGATTCATGAAAAGAAAAGACATGCAATGACAATGGTAGATCCTTATGTGGTTCATGAAAAGAACACACATGCAATGACACTGGGTGTGGTTCATGAAAAGAACATACATGCAATGACACTGGTAGATCCTTATGTCGTTCACGAAAAGAACACACATGCAATGGCACTGGTTGTGGTTCATGAAAAGAACAGACATGCAATGACACTAGTGGATCCTTATGTGTGGTTCATGAAAAGAACAGACATGCAAAGATACTGGTGGATCCATATGTGGTTTGTCAGGACAACACATATGCAACGACATTTGGTGTGGGTCATGAAAATAACAGACATGCAATGACACTGGGAGATCCTTATGTGGATCATGAAAAGAACAGACATGCAATGACACTGGGTGTGGTTCATGAAAAGAACAGACATGCAATGGAAATGGTTATCCTTATGTGTGGTTCATGAAAAGAACAGACATGCAATGACACTGGTGGATACATATGTGGTTTGTCAGGAGAACACACATGCAATGACATTGGGTGTGGTTCATGAAAAGAACAGACATGCAATGACACTAGTAGATCCTTATGTGTGGTTCATGAAAAGAACAGACATGTAATGACACTGGTGGATCCATGTGTGGTTTGTTAGGACAACACACATGCAATGACATTGGGTGTGGTTCATGAAAAGAACACACATGCACTGACACTGTTAGATCCTTATGTGGTTCTTGAAAAGAACAAACATGCAATGACACTGGTGGATCCTTATGTGTGGTTCATGAAAGAATAGACATGCAATGACACTGGTGGATCCATATGTGGTTTGTCAAGAGAACACACATGCAATAACATTGGGTGTGGTTCATGAAAAGAACAGACATGCAATGACACTGGTAGATCCTTATGTGGTTCATGAAAAGAACAGACATGCAATGACATTGGGTGTGGTTCATGAAAAGAACAGACATGCAATGACACTGGTGGATCCTTATGTGTGGTTCATGAAAAGAACATACATGCAATGACACTGGTGGATCAATATGTGGTTTTTCAGGAGAACACACATGCAATTACATTGGGTGTGGTTCATGAAAAGAACAGACATGCAATGACACTGGTAGATCCTTATGTGGTTGATGAAAAGAACACACATGCAATGACACTAGGTGTGGTTCATGAAAAGAACAGACATGCAATGACACTGGGTGCTCCTTATGTGTGGTTCATGAAAAGAACAGACATGCAATGACACTGGTGGATCCATTTGTGGTTTGTTAGGAGAACACACATGCAATGACATTGGGTGTGGTTCATGAAAAGAACAGACATGCAATGACACTGGTAGATCCTGTGGTTCATGAAAAGAACAGAAATGCAATGACACTAGGTGTGGTTCATGAAAAGAACAGACATGCAATGACACTACTGGATCCTTCTGTGTGGTTCATGAAAAGAACACACATGCAATGACACTGGTAGATCCATGTGTGGTTCATGAAAAGAACAAACATGCATTGACACTGGTGGATCCTTATGTGGTTTGTTTAGAGGAACATAATGCAATAACACTTGGTGTGGTTCATGCAAAGAACATACATGCATTGACACTGGTGGATCCTTATGTGGTTTGTTTAGAGGAACATACATGCAATGACACTGGGTGTGGTTCATAAAAAGAACACACATGCATTGACACTGGTGGATCCATGTGTTCATGAAAATAACATACATGCAATGACACTAGTGGATCCTTATGTGGTTCATGAAAAGAACATACATGCAATGACATTGGTGGATCCTTATGTGGTTTGTTTAGGAACACACATGCAATGACACTGGGTGTGGTTCATGAAAAGAACATACATGCAATGACACTGGTGGATCCTTATGTGGTTTGTTTAGAGCAACACATGCAATGACATTAGGTGTGGTTCATGAAAAGAACAGACATGCAATGACACTGGTGGATCCTTATGTGTGAATCATGAAAAGAACAGACATGCAATGACACTGGTGGATACATATGTGGTTTGTTAGGAGAGCACACATGCAATGACATTGGGTGTGGTTCATGAAAAGAACAGACATGCAATGACACTGGTAGATCCTTATGTGGTTCATGAAAAGAACAGACAAACAATGACATTGGGTGTGGTTCACGAATAGAATAGACATGCAATGACACTGGTGGATCCTTATGTGTGTTTCATGAAAAGAACAGACATGCAATGACACTGGTGGATCCATATGTGGTTTGTCAGGAGAATACACATGCAATGACATTGGGTGTGGTTCATGAAAAGAACACACATGCACTGACACTGGTAGATCCTTATGTAGTTTATAAAAAGAACGGACATGAAATGACATTGGGTGTGGTTCATGAAAAGAACGGAGATGCAATGACACTGGTGGATCCATATGTGGTTTGTTAGGAGAACACACATGCAATGAGATTGGGTGTGGTTCGTGAAAAGAACAGACATGCAATGACACTAATAGATCCTTATGTGGTTCATGAAAAGAACAGACATGCAATGACACTAGGTGTGGTTCATGAAAAGAACAGACATGCAATGACACTAGTGGATCCTTATGTGTGAATCATGAAAAGAACAGACATGCAATGACACTGGTGGATACATATGTGGTATGTCAGGAGAGCACACAGGCAATGACATTGGGTGTGGTTCATGAAAAGAACAGACATGCAATGACACTAGTAGATCCTTATGTGGTTCATGAAAAGAACATACATGCAATGACATTGGGTGTGGTTCATGAATAGAATAGACATGTAATGACACTGGTGGATCCTTATGTGTGGTTCATGAAAAGAACAGACATGTAATTACACTGGTGGATCCATATGTGGTTTGTTAGGAGAACACACATGCAATGACATTGTGTGTGGTTCATGAAAACAACAGACATGCACTAACATTGGTAGATCCTTATGTGGTTCATGAAAAGAACAGACATGCAATGACATTGGGTGTGGTTCATGAAAAGAACAGACATGCAATGACACTCGTGGATCCTTATGTGTGGTTCATGAAAAGAACAGACATGCAATGACACTGGTGGATCCATATGTGGTTTGTCAGGAGAACACACATGCAATGACATTGGGTGTGGTTCATGAAAAGAACAGACATGCAATGACACTGGTAGATCCTTATGTGGTTCATGAAAAGAGCAGACATGCAATGACATTGGGTGTGGTTCATGAAAAGAACAGACATGCAATGACACTGGTGGATCGTTATGTGTGGTTCATGAAAAGAACATACATGCAATAACACTAGTGGATCCTTATGTGTGGTTCATGAAAAGAACATACATGCAATGACACTAGTGGATCCTTATGTGGTTTGTTTAGAGGAACACACATGCAATAACACTGGGTGTGGTTCATGAAAAGAACATACATGCAATGACACTAGTGGATCCTTATGTGGTTTGTTTAGAGGAACACACATGGAATGACATTGGGTGTGGTTCATGAAAAGAACAGACATGCAATGACACTGGTGGATCCTTATGTGTGGTTCATGAAAATAACATACATGCAATGACACTAGTGGATCCTTATGTGTGGTTCATGAAAAGAACATACATGCAATGACATTGGTGGATCCTTATGGGGTTTGTTTAGAGGAACACACATGCAATAACACTGGGTGTGGTTCATGAAAAGAAAAGAATGCAATGAGACTGGTGGATCCCTATGTGGTTTGTTTAGAGCAACACATGCAATGACATTAGGTGTGGTTCATGAAAAGAACAGACATGCAATGACACTGGTGGATCCTTATGTGTGAATCATGAAAAGAACAGACATGCAATGACACTGGTGGATACATATGTGGTTTGTTAGGAGAGCACACATGCAATGACATTGGGTGTGGTTCATGAAAAGAACAGACATGCAATGACACTGGTAGATCCTTATGTGGTTCATGAAAAGAACAGACAAACAATGACATTGGGTGTGGTTCACGAATAGAATAGATATGCAATGACACTGGTGGATCCTTATGTGTGTTTCATGAAAAGAACAGACATGCAATGACACTGGTGGATCCATATGTGGTTTGTCAGGAGAATACACATGCAATGACATTGGGTGTGGTTCATGAAAAGAACACACATGCACTGACACTGGTAGATCCTTATGTGGTTCATGAAAAGAACAGACATGAAATGACATTGGGTGTGGTTCATGAAAAGAACGGAGATGCAATGACACTGGTGGATCCATATGTGGTTTGTCAGGAGAACACACATGCAATGAGATTGGGTGTGGTTCGTGAAAAGAACAGACATGCAATGACACTAATAGATCCTTATGTGGTTCATGAAAAGAACAGACATGCAATGACACTAGGTGTGGTTCATGAAAAGAACAGACATGCAATGACACTGGTGGATCCTTATGTGTGAATCATGAAAAGAACAGACATGCAATGACACTGGTGGATACATATGTGGTATGTCAGGAGAGCACACAGGCAATGACATTGGGTGTGGTTCATGAAAAGAACAGACATGCAATGACACTAGTAGATCCTTATGTGGTTCATGAAAAGAACATACATGTAATGACATTGGGTGTGGTTCATGAATAGAATAGACATGCAATGACACTGGTGGATCCTTATGTGTGGTTCAGGAAAAGAACAGACATGTAATTACACTGGTGGATCCATATGTGGTTTGTTAGGAGAACACACATGCAATGACATTGTGTGTGGTTCATGAAAACAACAGACATGCACTAACATTGGTAGATCCTTATGTGGTTCATGAAAAGAACAGACATGCAATGACATTGGGTGTGGTTCATGAAAAGAACATACATGCAATGACACTGGTAGATCCTTATGTGTGGTTCATGAAAACAACAGACATGTAATGACACTCGTTGATCCATATGTGGTTTGTCAGGAGAACACACATGCAATGACATTGGGTGTGGTTCATGAAAAGAACAGACATGCAATGACACTGGTAGATCCTTATGTGGTTCATGAAAAGAACAGACATGCAATGACATTGGGTGTGGTTCATGAAAAGAACATACATGCAATGACACTGGTAGATCCTTATGTGTGGTTCATGAAAAGAACAAACATGCAATGACACTGGTGGATCCATATGTGGTTTGTCAGGAGAACACGCATGCAATGACATTGGGTGTGGTTCATGAAAAGAACAGACATGCAATGACACTAGTAGATCCTTATGTGGTTCATGAAAAGAACACACATGCAATGCCACTGGGTGTGGTTCATGAAAAGAACAGACATGCAATGACACTGGTGGATCCTTATGTGTGGTTCATGAAAAGAACAGACATGCAATTGGACTGGTGGATCCATATGTGGCTTGTTAGGAGAACACACATGCAATGACATTGGGTGTGGTTCATGAAAAGAACAGATATGCAATGACACTGGTAGATCCTCATGTCGTTCATGAAAAGAACAGACATGCAATGACACTGGGTGTGGTTCATGAAAAGAACAGACATGCAATGACACTTGTGGATCCTTATGTGTGGTTCATGAAAAGAATAGACGTGCAATGCCACTGGTGGATCCATATGTGGATTGTCAGAAGAACACATATGTAATGACATTGGGTGTGGTTCATGAAAAGAACAAACATGCAATGACACTAGTAGATCCTTATGTGGTTCATGAAAAGAACAGACATGCAATGACATTGGGTGTGGTTCATGAAAAGAACAGACATGCAATAACATTGGTGGATCCTTATGTGTGGTTCATGAAAAGAACAGACATGCAATGACACTGGTGGATCCATATGTCGTTTGTCAGGAGAACACACATGCAATGACATTGGGTGTGGTTCATGAAAAGAACAGACATGCAATGACACTTTAAGATCCTTATGTGGTTCATGAAAAGAACAGACATGCAATGACATTGGGTGTGGTTCATGAAAAGAATAGACATGCAATGACACTGGTGGATCCTTATGTGTGGTTTATGAAAAGAACAGACATGCAATGACACTGGTGGATCCATATGTGGTTTGTCAGGAGAACACACATGCAATGACATTGGGTGTGGTTCATGAAAAGAACAGACATGCAATGACACTTGTAGATCCTTATGTGGTTCATGAAAAGAACAGACATGCAATGATATTGGGTGTGGTTCATGAAAAGAACAGACATGCAATGACACTGGTGGATCCTTATGTGTGGTTCATGAAAAGAACAGACATGCAATGACACTGGTGGATCCTTATGTGGTTTGTTTAGAAGAACACACATGCAATGACACTGGGTGTGGTTCATGAAAAGAACATACATGCAATGACACTAGTGAATCCTTATGTGGTTTGTTTAGAGGAACACACATGGAATGACATTGGGTGTGGTTCATGAAAAGAACAGACATGTAATGACACTGGTGGATCCTTATGTGTGGTTCATGAAAAGAACATACATGCAATGACACTAGTGGATCCTTATGTGTGGTTCATGAAAAGAACATACATGCAATGACACTGGTGGATCCTTATGTGGTTTGTTTAGAGGAACACACATGCAATAACACTGGGTGTGGTTCATGAAAAGAAAAGACATGCAATGACACTGGTGGATCCTTATGTGGTTTGTTTAGAGCAGCACATGCAATGACATAGGGTGTGGTTCATGAAAAGAACAGACATGCAATGACACTGGTGGATCCTTATGTGTGGTTCATGAAAAGAACAGACATGCAATGACACTGGTGGATCCTTATGTGTGGTTCATGAAAAGAACATACATACAATGACACTGGTGGATCCTTATGTGGTTTATTTTGAGGAACAAACATGCAATGACACTAGTGGATCCATGTGTGGTTCATGAGAAGAACACACATCCAATGACACTGGTGGATCCTTATGTGGTTTGTTTAGAGGAACAGACATGCAATCACACTAGGTGGATCCATATGTGGTTTATGGAAGAATGCATATGCAATGACTCTAGCTGTGATTCATGAAAAGAACATACATGCAATGACACTGGTGGATCCATGTGTGGTTCATGAAAAGAACACACATGCAATGACACTGGTGGATCCTCATGTGTGGTTCATGAGAAGAACAGACATGCAATGACACTGGTGGATCCATATGTGGTTTGTCAGGAGAACACACATGCAATGACATTGGGTGTGGTTCATGAAAAGAACAGACATGCAAAGACACTGGTAGATCCTTATGTGGCTCGTGAAAAGAACACACATGCAATGACACTGGGTTTGGTTCATGAAAAGAACAGACATGCAATGACACTGGTGGATCCATAAGTGGTTTGTCAGGAGAACACACATGCAATGACATTGGGTGTGGTTCATGAAAAGAACAGACATGCAATGAAACTGGTAGATCCTAATGTGGTTCAGGAAAAGAACAGACATGCAATGACATTGGGTGTGGTTCATGAAAAGAACAGGCATGCAATGACACTGGTGGATCCTTATGTGTGGTTCATGAAAAGAACAGACATGCAATGACACTGGTGGATCCATATGTGGTTTGTCAGGAGAACACACATGCAATGACATTGGGTGTGGTTCATGAAAAGAACAGACATGCAATGACATTGGTAGATCCTTATGTGGTTCATGAAAAGAACACACATGCAATGACACTGGGTGTGGTTCATCAAAAGAACAGACATGCAATGACACTTGTGGATACTTATGTGTGGTTCATGAAAAGAACAGACATGCAATGACACTGGTGGATCCATATGTGGTTTGTTAGGAGAACACACATGCAATGACATTGGGCGTGGTTCATGAAAAGAACAGACATGCAATCACACTGGTAGATCCTTATGTGGTTCATGAAAAGAATAGACATGCAATGACACTAGGTGTGGTTCATGAAAAGAATAGACATGCAATGACACTGGTGGATCCTTATGTGTGGTTCATGAAAAGAACGGACATGCAATGCCACTGGTGGATCCATATGTGGTTTGTCAGGAGAACACACATGCAATGACATTGGGTGTGGTTCATGAAAAGAACAGACATGCAATGACATTGGGTGTGGTTCATGAAAAGAACAGACATGCAATGACACTGGTGGATCCATATGTGGTTATTCAGGAGATCACACATGCAATGACATTGGGTGTGGTTCATGAAAAGAACAGACATGCAATGACACTTTAAGATCCTTGTCTGGTTCATGAAAAGAACAGACATGCAATGACATTGGGTGTGGTTTATGAAAAGAATAGACATGCAATGACACTGGTGGATCCTTATGTGTGGTTCATGAAAAGAATAGACATGCAATGACACTGGTGGATCCATATGTGGTTTGTCAGGAGAATACACATGCAATGATATTGGGTGTGGTTCATGAAAAGAACAGACATGCAATGACACTGGTAGATCCTTATGTGGTTCATGAAAAGAATAGACATGCAATGACATTGGGTGTGGTTCATGGAAAGAATAGACATGCAATGATACTGGTGGATCATTATGTGTGGTTCATGAAAAGAACAGACATGCAATGACACTGGTGGATCCTTATGTGGTTTGTTTAGAAGAACACACATGCAATGACACTGGGTGTGGTTCGTGAAAAGAACATACATGCAATGACACTGGTGGATCCTTATGTGGTTTGTTTAGATCGAGGAACACACATGCAATGTCATTGGGTGTGGTTCATGAAAAGAACAGACATGCAATGACACTGGTGGATCCTTATGGGTGGTTCATGAAAAGAACATACATGAAATGACACTAGTGGATCCTTATGTGTGGTTCATGGAAAGAACATACATGCAATGACACTGGTGGATCCTTATGTGGTTTGTTTAGAGGAACACACATGCAATGACACTAGGTGTGGTTCATGGAAAGAACAGACATGCAATGACACTGGTGGATCCTTATGTGTTTTGTTTAAAAGAACATACATGCAATGACATTGGTTGTGGTTCATGAAAAGAACAGACATGCAATGACACTGGTGGATCCTTATCTGTGGTTCATGAAAAGAACAGACATGCAATGACACTGGTGGATCCTTATGTGTGGTTCATGAAAAGAACATACATGCAATGACACTGGTGGATCCTTATGTGGTTTGTTTAGAAGAACACACATGCAATGACACTGGGTGTGGTTCATGAAAAGAACATACATGCAATGACACTAGTGGATCCTTATGCGGTTTGTTTAGAGGAACACACATGGAATGACATTGGGTGTGGTTCATGAAAAGAACAGACATGCAATGACACTGGTGGATCCTTATGTGTGGTTCATGAAAAGAACATACATGCAATGACACTCGTGGATCCTTATGTGTGGTTCATGAAAAGAACAAACATGCAATTACACTGGTGGATCCTTATGTGGTTTGTTTAGAGGAACACACATGCAATGACACTGGGTGTGGTTCAAGGAAAGAACAGACATGCAATGACACTGGTGGATCCTTATGTGTTTTTTTAGAGGAACACACATGCAATAACACTGGGTGTGGTTCATGAAAAGAAAAGACATGCAATGACACTGGTGGATCCTTATGTGGTTTGTTTAGAGCAACACATGCAATGACATTGGGTGTGGTTCATGAAAAGAACAGACATGCAATGACACTGGTGGATCCTTATGTGTGGTTCATGAAAAGAACAGACATTCAATGACACTGGTGGATCCTTATGTGTGGTTCATGAAAAGAACATACATACAATGACACTGGTGGATCCTTATGTTGTTTATTTAGAGGAACAAACATGCAATGACACTGGTGGATCCATGTGTGGTTCATGAGAATAACACACATCCAATGACACTGGTGGATCCTTATGTGGTTTGTTTAGAGGAACAGACATGCAATCACACTAGGTGGATCCATATGTGGTTTATGGAAGTAACAGACATGCAATGACTCTAGCTGTGATTCATGAAAAGAACATACATGCAATGACACTGGTGGATCCATGTGTGGTTCATGAATAGAACAAACATGCAATGACACTGGTGGATCCTTATGTGTGGTTCATGAAAAGAACAGACATGCAATGACACTGGTGGATCCATATGTGGTTTGTCAGGAGAACACACATGCAATGACATTGGGTGTGGTTCATGAAAAGAACAGACATGCAATGACACTGGTAGATCCTTATGTGGTTCATGAAAAGAACAGACATGCAATGACACTGGGTGTGGTTCATGAAAAGAACAGACATGCAATGACACTGGTGGATCCATATGTGGTTTGTCAGGAGAACACACATGCAATGACATTGGGTGTGGTTCATGAAAAGAACAGACATGCAATGACACTGGTAGATCCTTATGTGGTTCATGAAAAGAACAGACATGCAATGACATTGGATGTGGTTCGAACAAGCATGCAATGACACTGGTGGATCCTTATGTGTGGTTCATGAAAAGAACAGACATGCAATGACACTGGTGGATCCATATGAGGTTTGTCAGGAGAACACACATGCAATGACATTGGGTGTGGTTCATGAAAAGAACAGACATGCAATGACACTGGTAGATCCTTATGTGGTTCATGAAAAGAACACACATGCAATGACACTGGGTGTGGTTCATGAAAAGAACAGACATGCAATGACACTGGAGGATACTTATGTGTGGTTCATGAAAAGAACAGACATGCAATGACACTGGTGGATCCATATGTGGTTTGTTAGGAGAACACACATGCAATGACATTGGGTGTGGTTCATGAAAAGAACAGACATGCAATGACACTGGTAGATCCTTATGTGGTTCATGAAAAGAATAGACATGCAATGACACTGGTTGTGGTTCATGAAAAGAACAGACATGCAATGACACTGGTGGATCCTTATGTGTGGTTCATGAAAAGAACGGACATGCAATGCCACTGGTGGATCCATATGTGGTTTGTCAGGAGAACACACATGCAATGACATTGGGTGTGGTTCATGAAAGGAACAGACATGCAATAACACTGGTGGATCCATATGTGGTTTGTCAGGAGATCACACATGCAATGACATTGGGTGTGGTTCATGAAAAGAACAGACATGCAATGACACTTTAAGATCCTTATCTGGTTCAAGAAAAGAACAGACATGCAATGACATTGGGTGTGGTTTATGAAAAGAACAGACATGCAATGACATTGGGTGTGGTTTATGAAAAGAACAGACATGCAATGACACTGGTGGATCCTTATGTGTGGTTCATGAAAAGAACAGACATGCAATGACACTGGTGGATCCATATGTGCTTTGTCAGGAGAATACACATGCAATGACATTGGGTGTGGTTCATGAAAAGAACAGACATGCAATGACACTGGTAGATCCTTATGTGGTTCATGAAAAGAATAGACATGCAATGACATTGGGTGTGGTTCATGAAAAGAACAGACATGCAATGATACTGGTGGATCCTTATGTGTGGTTCATGAAAAGAACAGACATGCAATGACACTGGTGGATCCTTATGTGGTTTGTTTAGAAGAACACACATGCAATGACACTGGGTGTGGTTCGTGAAAAGAACATACAAGCAATGACACTCGTGGATCCTTATGTGGTTTGTTTAGATCGAGGAACACACATGCAATGACATTGGGTGTGGTTCATGAAAAGAACAGACATGCAATGACACTGGTGGATCCTTATGGGTGGTTCATGAAAACAACATACATGAAATGACGCTAGTGGATCCTTATGTGTGGTTCATGAAAAGAACATACATGCAATGACACTGGTGGATCCTTATGTGGTTTGTTTAGAGGAACACACATGCAATGACACTGGGTGTGGTTCAAGGAAAGAACAGACATGCAATGACACTGGTGGATCCTTATGTGGTTCATGAAAAGAACAGACATGCAATGACACTGGGTGTGGTTCATGAAAAGAACAGACATGCAATGACACCGGTGGAGCCTTATGTGTGGTTCATGAAAAGAACAGACATGCAATGACACTGGTGGATCCATATGTGATTTGTCAGGAGAACACACATGCAATAACATTGGGTGTGGTTCATGAAAAGAACAGACATGCAATGACACTGGTAGATCCTTATGTGGTTTATGAAAAGAACACACATGCAATGACACTGGGTGTGGTTCATGAAAAGAACAGACATGCAATGACACTGGTGGATCCATAAGTGGTTTGTCAGGAGAACACACATGCAATGACATTGGGTATGGTTCATGAAAAGAACAGACATGCAATGACACTGGTAGATCCTTATGTGGTTCATGAAAAGAACAGACATGCAATGACATTGGATGTGGTTCATGAAAAGAACAAGCATGCAATGACACTGGTGGATCCTTATGTGTGGTTCATGAAAAGAACAGACATGCAATGACACTGGTGGATCCATATGAGGTTTGTCAGGAAAACACACATGCAATGACACTGGGTGTGGTTCATGAAAAGAATAGACATGCAATGACACTGGTGGATACTTATGTGTGGTTCATGAAAAGAACAGACATGCAATGACACTGGTGGATCCATATGTGGTTTGTTAGGAGAACACACATGCAATGACATTGGGTGTGGTTCATGAAAAGAACAGACATGCAATGACACTGGTAGATCCTTATGTGGTTCATGAAAAGAATAGACATGCAATGACACTGGTTGTGGTTCATGAAAATAACAGACATGCAATGACACTGGTGGATCCTTATGTGTGGTTCATGAAAAGAACGGACATGCAATGCCACTGGTGGATCCATATGTGGTTTGTCAGGAGAACACACATGCAATGACATTGGGTGTGGTTCATGAAAGGAACAGACATGCAATGACACTGGTGGATCCATGTGTGGTTTGTCAAGAGATCACACATGCAATGACCTTGGGTGTGGTTCATGAAAAGAACAGACATGCAATGACACTTTAAGATCCTTATCTGGTTCATGAAAAGAACAGACATGCAATGACATTGGGTGTGGTTTATGAAAAGAACAGACATGCAATGACACTGGTGGATCCTTATGTGTGGTTCATGAAAAGAACAGACATGCAATGACACTGGTGGATCCATATGTGGTTTCTCAGGAGAATACACATGCAATGACATTGGGTGTGGTTCATGAAAAGAACAGACATGCAATGACACTGGTAGATCCTTATGTGGTTCATGAAAAGAATAGACATGCAATGACATTGGGTGTGGTTCATGAAAAGAACAGACATGCAATGATACTGGTGGATCCTTATGTGTGGTTCATGAAAAGAACAGACATGCAATGACACTTGTGGATCCTTATGTGGTTTGTTTAGAAGAACACACATGCAATGACACTGGGTGTGGTTCGTGAAAAGAACATACAAGCAATGACACTCGTGGATCCTTATGTGGTTTGTTTAGATCGAGGAACACACATGCAATGACATTGGGTGTGGTTCATGAAAAGAACAGACATGCAATGACACTGGTGGATCCTTATGGGTGGTTCATGAAAAGAACATACATGAAATGACGCTAGTGGATCCTTATGTGTGGTTCATGAAAATAACATACATGCAATGACACTGGTGGATCCTTATGTGGTTTGTTTAGAGGAACACACATGCAATGACACTGGGTGTGGTTCAAGGAAAGAACAGACATGCAATGACACTGGTGGATCCTTATGTGTTTTGTTTAAAGGAACATACATGCAATGACATTGGTTGTGGTTCATGAAAAGAACAGACATGCAATGACACTGGTGGATCCTTATGTGTAGTTCATGAAAAGAATAGACATGCAATGACACTGGTGGATCCTTATGTATCATTCATGAAAAGAACATACATGCAATGTCACTGGTGGATCCTTATGTGGTTTGTTTAGCGGAACAAACATGCAATGACACTGGTGGATCCATGTGTGGTTCATGAGAAGAAGACACATCCAATGACCCTGTTGGATCCTTATGTGGTTTGTTTAGAGGAACAAACATGCAAACACACTAGGTGGATCCATATGTGGTTTATGGAAGTAACAGACATGCAATGACTCTAGCTGTGATTCATGAAAAGAACATACATGTAATGACACTGGTGGATCCATGTGTGGTTCATGAAAAGAACAGACATGCAATGACACTGGTAGATCCTTATGTGGTTCATGAAAAGAACAGACATGCAATGACATTGGATGTGGTTCATGAAAAGAACAAGCATGCAATGACACTGGTGGATCCTTATGTGTGGTTCATGAAAAGAACAGACATGCAATGACACTGGTGGATCCATATGAGGTTTGTCAGGAGAACACACATGCAATGACATTGGGTGTGGTTCATGAAAAGAACAGACATGCAATGACACTGGTAGATCCTTATGTGGTTCATGAAAAGAACACACATGCAATGACACTGGGTGTGGTTCATGAAAAGAACAGACATGCAATGACACTGGTGGATACTTATGTGTGGTTCATGAAAAGAACAGACATGCAATGACACTGGTGGATCCATATGTGGTTTGTTAGGAGAACACACATGCAATGACATTGGGTATGGTTCATGAAAAGAACAGACATGCAATGACACTAGTAGATCCTTATGTGGTTCATGAAAAGAATAGACATGCAATGACACTGGTTGTGGTTCATGAAAAGAACAGACATGCAATGACACTGGTGGATCCTTATGTGTGGTTCATGAAAAGAACGGACATGCAATGCCACTGGTGGATCCATATGTGGTTTGTCAGGAGAACACACATGCAATGACATTGGGTGTCGTTCATGAAAGGAACAGACATGCAATGACACTGGTGGATCCATATGTGGTTTGTCAGGAGATCACACATGCAATGACATTGGGTGTGGTTCATGAAAAGAACAGACATGCAATGACACTTTAAGATCCTTATCTGGTTCATGAAAAGAACAGACATGCAATGACATTGGGTGTGGTTTATGAAAAGAACATACATGCAATGACACTGGTGGATCCTTATGTGTGGTTCATGAAAAGAACAGACATGCAATGACACTAGTGGATCCATATGTGGTTTGTCAGGAGAATACACATGCATTGACATTGGGTGTGGTTCATGAAAAGAACAGACATGCAATGACACTGGTAGATCCTTATGTGGTTCATGAAAAGAATAGACATGCAATGACATTGGGTGTGGTTCATGAAAAGAACAGACATGCAATGATACTGGTGGATCCTTATGTGTGGTTCATGAAAAGAACAGACATGCAATGACACTGGTGGATCCTTATGTGGTTTGTTTAGAACAACACACATGCAATGACACTGGGTGTGGTTCGTGAAAAGAACATACAAGCAATCACACTCGTGGATCCTTATGTGGTTTGTTTAGATCGAGGAACACACATGCAATGACATTGGGTGTGGTTCATGAAAAGAACAGACATGCAATGACACTGGTGGATCCTTATGGGTGGTTCATGAAAAGAACATACATGAAATGACGCTAGTGGATCCTTATGTGTGGTTCATGAAAAGAACATACATGCAATGACACTGGTGGATCCTTATGTGGTTTGTTTAGAGGAACACACATGCAATGACACTGGGTGTGGTTCAAGGAAAGAACAGACATGCAATGACACTGGTGGATCCTTATGTGTTTTGTTTAAAGGAACATACATGCAATGACATTGGTTGTGGTTCATGAAAAGAACAGACATGCAATGACACTGGTGGATCCTTATGTGTGGTTCATGTAAAGAATAGACATGCAATGACACTGGTGGATCCTTATGTGTCATTCATGAAAAGAACATACATGCAATGACACTGGTGGATCCTTATGTGGTTTGTTTAGCGGAACAAACATGCAATGACACTGGTGGATCCATGTGTGGTTCATGAGAAGAAGACACATCCAATGACCCTGGTGGATCCTTATGTGGTTTGTTTAGAGGAACAAACATGCAAACACACTAGGTGGATCCATATGTGGTTTATGGAAGTAACAGACAGGCAATGACTCTATCTGTGATTCATGAAAAGAACATACATGTAATGACACTGGTGGATCCATGCGTGGTTCATGAAAAGAACAGACATGCAATGACACTGGTGTATCCTTATGTGGTTTGTTTAGAAGAACACACATGCCATGACACTGGGTGTGGTTCATGAAAAGAACATACATGCAATGACACTAGTGGATCCTTATGTGGTTTGTTTAGATCGAGGAACACGCATGCAATGACATTGGGTGTGGTTCATGAAAAGAATAGACATGTAATGACACAGGTGGATCCTTATGTGTGGTTCAAGAAAAGAACATACATGAAATGACACTAGTGGATCCTTATGTGTGGTTCATGAAAAGAACATACATGCAATGACACTAGTGGATGCTTATGCTGTTTGTTTAGAGGAACACACATGCAATGACACTGGGTGTGGTTCATGAAAAGAACAGACATGTAATGACACAGGTGGATCCTTATGCGTGGTTCATGAAAAAAACATACATGAAATGGCACTAGTGGATCCTTATGTGTGGTTCATGAAAAGATCATACATGCAATGACACTAGTAGATCTTTATGTGGTTTGTTTAGAGGAACACACACGCAATGACACTAGGTGTGGTTCATGAAAAGAACAGACATGCAATGACACTGGTGGATCCTTATGTGTGGTTCATGAAAAGAACATACATGCAATGCCACTGGTGGATCCTTATGTGGTTTGTTTAGAGCAACAAACATGCAATGACACTGGTGGATCCATGTGTGGTTCATGAGAAGAACACACATCCAGTGACACTGGTGGATCCTTATGTGGTTTGTCTAGAGATCACACATGCAATCACACTAGGTGGATCCATATGTGGTTTATGAAAGTAAGAGACATGCAATGACTCTAGCTGTGATTCATAAAAAGAACATACATGCAATGACACTGGTGGATCCATGTATGGTATATGAAAAGAACAGACATGCAATGACACTGGTGGATCCTTATGTGTGGTTCATGAAAAGAACAGACATGCAATGACACTGGTGGATCCATATGTGGTTTGTCAGGAGAATACACATGCAATGACATTGGGTGTGGTTCATGAAAAGAACAGACATGCAATGACACTGGTAGATCCTTGTGTGGTTCATGAAAAGAATAGACATGCAATGACATTGGGTGTGGTTCATGAAAAGAACAGACATGCAATGATACTGGTGGATCCTTATGTGTGGTTCATGAAAAGAACAGACATGCAATGACACTGGTGGATCCTTATGTGGTTTGTTTAGAACAACACACATGCAATGACACTGGGTGTGGTTCGTGAAAAGAACATACAAGCAATGACACTCGTGGATCCTTATGTGGTTTGTTTAGATCGAGGAACACACATGCAATGACATTGGGTGTGGTTCATGAAAAGAACAGACATGCAATGACACTGGTGGATCCTTATGGGTGGTTCATGAAAAGAACATACATGAAATGACGTTAGTGGATCCTTATGTGTGGTTCATGAAAAGAACATACATGCAATGACACTGGTGGATCCTTATGTGGTTTGTTTAGAGGAACACACATGCAATGACACTGGGTGTGGTTCAAGGAAAGAACAGACATGCAATGACACTGGTGGATCCTTATGTGTTTTGTTTAAAGGAACATACATGCAATGACATTGGTTGTGGTTCATGAAAAGAACAGACATGCAATGACACTGGTGGATCCTTATGTGTGGTTCATGAAAAGAATAGACATGCAATGACACTGGTGGATCCTTATGTGTCATTCATGAAAAGAACATACATGCAATGACACTGGTGGATCCTTATGTGGTTTGTTTAGCGGAACAAACATGCAATGACACTGGTGGATCCATGTGTGGTTCATGAGAAGAAGACACATCCAATGACCCTGGTGGATCCTTATGTGGTTTGTTTAGAGGAACAAACATGCAAACACACTAGGTGGATCCATATGTGGTTTATGGAAGTAACAGACAGGCAATGACTCTATCTGTGATTCATGAAAAGAACATACATGTAATGACACTGGTGGATCCATGCGTGGTTCATGAAAAGAACAGACATGCAATGACACTGGTGTATCCTTATGTGGTTTGTTTAGAAGAACACACATGCCATGACACTGGGTGTGGTTCATGAAAAGAACATACATGCAATGACACTAGTGGATCCTTATGTGGTTTGTTTAGATCGAGGAACACGCATGCAATGACATTGGGTGTGGTTCATGAAAAGAATAGACATGTAATGACACAGGTGGATCCTTATGTGTGGTTCAAGAAAAGAACATACATGAAATGACACTAGTGGATCCTTATGTGTGGTTCATGAAAAGAACATACATGCAATGACACTAGTGGATGCTTATGCTGTTTGTTTAGAGGAACACACATGCAATGACACTGGGTGTGGTTCATGAAAAGAACAGACATGTAATGACACAGGTGGATCCTTATGCGTGGTTCATGAAAAAAACATACATGAAATGGCACTAGTGGATCCTTATGTGTGGTTCATGAAAAGATCATACATGCAATGACACTAGTAGATCTTTATGTGGTTTGTTTAGAGGAACACACACGCAATGACACTAGGTGTGGTTCATGAAAAGAACAGACATGCAATGACACTGGTGGATCCTTATGTGTGGTTCATGAAAAGAACATACATGCAATGACACTGGTGGATCCTTATGTGGTTTGTTTAGAGCAACAAACATGCAATGACACTGGTGGATCCATGTGTGGTTCATGAGAAGAACACACATCCAGTGACACTGGTGGATCCTTATGTGGTTTGTCTAGAGGAACAGACATGCAATCACACTAGGTGGATCCATATGTGGTTTATGAAAGTAAGAGACATGCAATGACTCTAGCTGTGATTCATAAAAAGAACATACATGCAATGACGCTGGTGGATCCATGTGTGGTTCATTAAAAGAACAGACATGCAATGACACTGGTGGATCCTTATGTGTGGTTCATGAAAAGAACAGACATGCAATGACACTGGTGGATCCATATGTGGTTTGTCAGGAGAACACAATGCAATGACATTGGGTGTGGTTCATGAAAAGAACAGACATGCACTGACACTGGTAGATCCTTATGTGGTTCATGAAAAGAACAGACATGCAATGACATTGGGTGTGGTTCATGAAAATAACAAACATGCAATGACACTGGTGGATCCTTATGTGTGGTTCATGAAAAGAACAGACATGCAATGACACTGGTGGATCCTTATGTGGTTTGTTTAGAAGAACACACATGCAATGGCACTGGGTGTAGTTCATGAAAAGAACAGTCATGCAATGACACTAGTGGATCCTTATGTGGTTTGTTTAGAGGAACACACATGGAATGACATTGGGTGTGGTTCATGAAAAGAACAGACATGCAATGACACTGGTGGATCCTTATGTGTGGTTCATGAAAAGAACATACATGAAATGACACTAGTGGATCCTTATGTGTGGTTCATGAAAAGAACATACATGCAATGATACTGGTGGATCCTTATGTGGTTTGTTTAGAGGAACACACATGCAATGACACTGGGTGTGGTTCATGGAAAGAACAGACATGTAATGACACTGGTGGATCCTTATGTGTTTTGTTTAAAGGAACATACATGCAATAACATTGGTTGTGGTTCATGAAAAGAACAGACATGCAATGACACTGGTGGATCCTTATGTGTGGTTCATGAAAAGAACAGACATGCAATGACACTGGTGGATCCTTATGTGTGGTTCATGAAAAGAACATACATGCAATGACACTGGTGGATCCTTATGTGGTTTGTTTAGCGGAACAAACATGCAATGACACTGGTGGATCCATGTGTGGTTCATGAGAAGAAGACACATCCAATGACACTGGTGGATCCTTATGTGGTTTGTTTAGAGCAACAAACATGCAAACACACTAGGTGGATCCATATGTGGTTTATGGAAGTAACAGACATGCAATGACTTTAGCTGTGATTCATGAAAAGAACATACATGTAATGACACTGGTGGATCCATGTTTGGTTCATGAAAAGAACAGACATGCAATGTCACTGTTGGATCCTTATGTGGTTTGTTTAGAAGAACACACATGCAATGACACTGGGTGTGTTTCATGAAAAGAACATACATACAATGACACTGGTGGATCCTTATGTGGTTTGTTTAGATCGAGGAACACACATGCAATGACATTGGGTGTGGTTCATGAAAAGAATAGACATGTAATGACACAGGTGGATCCTTATGTGTGGTTCAAGAAAAGAACATACATGAAATGACACTAGTGGGTCCTTATGTGTGGTTCATGAAAAGAACATACATGCAATGACACTAGTGGATGCTTATGCTGTTTGTTTAGAGGAACACACATGCAATGACACTGGGTGTGGTTCATGAAAAGAACAGACATGTAATGACACAGGTGGATCCTTATGCGTGGTTCATGAAAAGAACATACATGAAATGACACTAGTGGATCCTTATGTGTGGTTCATGAAAAGAACATACATGCAATGACACTAGTGGATCTTTATGTGGTTTGTTTAGAGGAACACACACGCAATGACACTAGGTGTGGTTCATGAAAAGAACAGACATGCAATGACACTGGTGGATCCTTATGTGTGGTTCATGAAAAGAACATACATGCAATGACACTGCTGGATCCTTATGTGGTTTGTTTAGAGCAACAAACATGCAATGACACTGGTGGATCCATGTGTGGTTCATGAGAATAACAGACATGCAATGACACTGGTGGATCCTTATGTGTGGTTCATGAAAAGAACAGACATGCAATGACACTGGTGGATCCATATGTGGTTTGTAAGGAGAACACACATGCAATGACATTGGGTGTGGTTCATGAAAAGAACAGACATGCACTGACACTGGTAGATTCCTTATGTGGTTAACAGACATGCAATGACATTGGGTGTGGTTCATGAAAAGAACAAACATGCAATGACACTGGTGGATCCTTATGTGTGGTTCATGAAAAGAACAGACATGCAATGACACTGGTGGATCCTTATGTGGTTTGTTTAGAAGAACACACATGCAATGGCACTGGGTGTGGTTCATGAAAAGAACATACATGCAATGACACTAGTGGATCCTTATGTGGTTTGTTTAGAGGAACACACATGGAATGACATTGGGTGTGGTTCATGAAAAGAACAGACATGCAATGACACTGGTGGATCCTTATGTGTGGTTCATGAAAAGAACATACATGCAATGACACTAGTGGATCCTTATGTGTGGTTCCTGAAAAGAATATACATGTAATGACACTGGTGGATCCTTATGTGGTTTGTTTAGAGATACACACATGCAATAACACTGGGTGTGGTTCATGAAAAGAAAAGACATGCAATGACACTGGTGGATCCTTATGTGGTTTGTTTAGAGCAACACATGCAATGACATTGGGTGTGGTTCATGAAAAGAACAGACATGCAATGACACTGGTGGATCCTTATGTGTGGTTCATGAAAAGAACAGACATGCAATGACACTGGTGGATCCTTATGTGTGGTTCATGAAAAGAACATACATACAATGACACTGGTGGATCCTTATGTGGTTTATTTAGAGGAACAAACATGCAATGGCACTGGTGGATCCATGTGTGGTTCATGAGAATAACACACATCCAATGACACTGGTGGATACATATGTGGTTTATGGAAGTAAAAGACATGCAATGACTCTAGCTGTGATTCGTGAAAAGCACATACATGCAATGACACTGGTGGATCCATGTGTGGTTCATGAAAAGAACAGACATGCAATGACACTGGTGGATCCTTATGTGTGGTTCATGAAAAGAACAGACATGCAATGACACTGGTGGATCCATATGTGGTTTGTTAGGAGAACACACATGCAATGACATTGGGTGTGGTACATGAAAAGAACAGACATGCAATGACACTGGTAGATCCTTATGTGGTTCATGAAAAGAACACACATGCAATGACACCGGGTGTGGTTCATGAAAAGAACAGACATGCAATGACACTAGTGGATCCATAAGTGGTTTGTCAGGAGAACACACATGCAATGACATTGGGTGTGGTTCATGAAAAGAACAGACATGCAATGACACTGGTAGATCCTTATGTGGTTCATGAAAAGAACAGACATGCAATGAAATTGGCTGTGGTTCATGAAAAGAACAGATATGCAATGACACTAGTGGATCCTTATGTGTGGTTCATGAAAAGAACAAACATGCAATGACACTGGTGGATACATATGTGGTTTGTCAGGAGAACACACATGCAATGACATTGGGTGTGGTTCATGAAAAGAACAAACATGCAATGACACTGGTAGATCCTTATGTGGTTCATGAAAAGAACACACATGCAATGACACTGGGTGTGGTTCATGAAAAGAACAGACATGCAATGACACGGTGGATACTTATGTGTGGTTCATGAAAAGAACAAACATGCAATGACACTGGTGTATCCATATGTGGTTTGTTAGGAGAACACACATGCAATGACATTGGGTGTGGTTCATGAAAAGAACATACATGAAATGACCCTGGTGGGTCCTTATGTGGTTCATGAAAAGAACACACATGCAATGACATTGGGTGTGGTTCATGAAAAGAACAGACATGCAATGACACTGGTGGATCCTTATGTGTGGTTCATGAAAAGAACATACATGAAATGACACTAGTGGATCCTTATGTGTGGTTCATGAAAAGAACATACATGCAATGACATTGGGATCCTTATGTGGTTTGTTTAGAGGAACACACATGCAATGACAATGGGTGTGGTTTATGAAAAGAAAAGACAAGCAATGACACTGGTGGATCCTTATGTGGTTTGTTTAGAGGAACAAAAATGCAATCACAATGGGTGTCGGTCAAGAAAAGAACAGACATGCAATGACACTTTGGATCCTTATGTAGTTCATGAAAAGAACAGACATGCAATGACATTGGATCCTTATGTGTGGTTCATGAAAAGAACGTACATGCAATGACACTGGTGGATCCTTATGTGGTTTGTTTAGCGAAACAAACATGCAATGACACTGGTGGATCCATGTGTGGTTCATGAGAGAACACACATCCAATGACATTGGGATCCTTATGTGGTTTATGAAAAAACAGACATGCACTCACACTAGGTGGATCCATATGTGGTTCATGAAAAGAATAGACATGCAATGACACTGGTGGATCCTTATGTGTGGTTCATGAAAAGAACAAACATGCAATGACACTGGTGGATCCTTATGTGTGGTTCATGAAAAGAACATACATGCAATGACACTGGTGGATCCTTATGTGGTTTGTTTAGCGAAACAAACATGCAATGACACTGGTGGATCCATGTGTGGTTAATGAGAAGAAGACACATCCAATGACACTGGTGGATCCTTATGTGGTTTGTTTAGAGGAAAAAATATGCAAACACACTAGGTGGATCCATATGTGGTTTATGGAAGTAACAGACATGCAATGACTCTAGCTGTGATTCATGAAAAGAACATACATGTAATGACACTGGTGGATCCATGTTTGGTTCATGAAAAGAACAGACATGCAATGTCACTGGTGGATCCTTATGTGGTTTGTTTAGAAGAACACACATGCAATGACACTGGGTGTGGTTCATGAAAAGAACATACATACAATGACATTGGTGGATCCTTATGTGGTTTGTTTAGATCGAGGAACACGCATGCAATGACATTGGGTGTGGTTCATGAAAAGAACAGACATGTAATGACATAGGTGGATCCTTATGTGTGGTTCAAGAAAAGAACATACATGAAATGACACTAGTGGATCCTTATGTGTGGTTCATGAAAACAACATACATGCAATGACACTAGTGGATGCTTATGTTGTTTGTTTAGAGGAACACACATGCAATGACACTGGGTGTGGTTCATGAAAAGAACAGACATGTAATGACATAGGTGGATCCTTATGTGTGGTTCATGAAAAGAACATACATGAAATGACACTAGTGGATCCTTATGTGTGGCTCATGAAAAGAACATACATGCAATGACACTAGTGGATCCTTATGTGGTTTGTTTAGAGGAACACACACGCAATGACACTGGGTGTGGTTCATGAAAAGAACAGACATGCAATGACACTGGTGGATCCTTATGTGTGGTTCATGAAAAGAACATACATGCAATGACACTGGTGGATCCTTATGTGGTTTGTTTAGAGGAACAAACATGCAATGACACTGGTGGATCCATGTGTGGTTCATGAGAAGAACACACATCCAGTGACACTGGTGGATCGTTATGTGGTTTGTTTAGAGGAACAGACATGCAATCACACTAGGTGGATCCATATGTGGTTTATGGAAGTAATAGACATGCAATGACTCTAGCTGTGATTCATAAAAAGAACATACATGCAATGACACTGGTGGATCCATGTGTGGTTCATGAAAAGAACAGCCATGCAATGACACTGGTGGATCCTTATGTGTGGTTCATGAAAAGAACAGACATGCAATGACACTGGTGGATCCATATGTGGTTTGTCCGGAGAACACACATGCCATGACATTGGGTGTGGTTCATGAAAAGAATAGACATGCAATGACACTAGTAGATCCTTATGTGGTTCATGAAAAGAACACACATGCAATGACATTGGGTGTGGTTCATGAAAGAATAGACATATAATGACACTGGTGGATCCTTATGTGTGGTTCATGAAAAGAACAGGCATGCAATGACACTGGTGGATCCATATGTGGTTTGTTAGGAGACAGACATGTAATGCCATTGGGTGTGGTTCACGAAAAGAACAGACATGCAATGACACTGGTAGATCCTTATGTGGTTCATTAAAAGAACACACATGCAATGACACTAGGTGTGGTTCATGAAAAGAACAGACATGCAATGACACTGGTGGATCCTTATGTGTGGTTCATGAAAAGAACAGACATGCAATGACACTGGTGGATCCATATGTGGTTTGTTAGGAGAACACACATGCAATGACATTGGGTGTGGTACATGAAAAGAACAGACATGGAATGACACTAGTAGATTCTTATGTGGTTCATGAAAAGAACAGACATGAAATGACACTGGGTGTGGTTCATGAAAAGAACAGAGATGCAATGACACTGGTGGATCCTGATGTGTGGTTCATGAGAAGAACAGACATGCAATGCCACTTGTGGATCCATATGTGGTTTGTCAGGAGAACACACATGCAATGACATTGGGTGTGGTTCATGAAAAGAACAGACATGCAATGACACTGGTAGATCCTTATGTGGTTCATGAAAAGAACAGACATGCAATGACATTGGCTGTGGTTCATGAAAACAACAGATATGCAATGACACTGGTGGATCCTTATGTGTGGTTCATGAAAATAACAAACATGCAATGACACTGGTGGATCCATATGTGGTTTGTTAGGAGAACACACATGCAATGACATTGGGTGTGGTTCATGAAAAGAACAGACATGCAATGACACTGGTAGATCCTTATGTGGTTCATGAAAAGAACAGACATGCAATGACATTGGGTGTGGTTCATGAGAAGAACAGACATGCAATGACATTGGTGGATCCTTATGTGTGGTTCATGAAAAGAACAGACATGCAATGACACTTGTGGATCCTTATTTGGTTTGTTTAGAGGAACATACATGCAATGACACTAGGTGTGGTTCATGAAAAGAACATACATGAAATGACACTGGTGGATCCTTATGTGGTTTGTTTAGATCGAGGAAGACACATGCAATGACATTGGGTGTGGTTCATGAAAAGAACAGACATGCAATGACACTGGTGGATCCTTATGTGTTGTTCATGAAAAGAACACACATGCAATGACATTGGGTGTGGTTCATGAAAAGAACAGACATGCAATGAAACTGGTGGATCCTTATTTGTGGTTCATGAAAAGAACATACATGAAATGACACTAGTGGATCCTTATGTGTGGTTCATGAAAAGAACATACATGCAATGACACTGGTGGATCCTTATGTGGTTTGTTTAGAGGAACACACATGCAATGACAATGGGTGTGGTTTATGAAAAGAAAAGACATGCAATGACACTGGTGGATCCTTATGTGGTTTGTTTAGAGGAACACACATGCAATGACATTGGGTGTGGTTCATGAAAAGAACAGACATGCAATGACACTGGTGGATCCTTATGTGTGGTTCATGAAAAGAACAGACATGCAATGACACTGGTGGATCCTTATGTGTGGTTCATGAAAAGAACGTACATGCAATGACACTGGTGGATCCTTATGTGGTTTGTTTAGAGGAACAAACATGCAATGACACTGGTGGATCCATGTGTGGTTCATGAGAAGAACACACATCCAATGACACTGGTGGATCCTTATGTGGTTTGTTTAGAGGAACAGACATGCAATCACACTAGGTGGATCCATATGTGGTTCATGAAAAGAACAGACATGCAATGACACTGGTGGATCCTTATGTGTGGTTCATGAAAAGACCAGACATGCAATGACACTTGTGGATCCATATGTGGTTTGTCAGGAGAACACACATGCAATGACATTGGGTGTGGTTCATGAAAAGATTAGACATGCAATGACACTGGTAGATCCTTATGTGGTTCATGAAAAGAACAGACATGCAATGACATTGGGTGTGGTTCATGAAAAAGAACAGACATGCAATGACACTGGTAGATCCTTATGTGTGGTTCATGAAAAGAACAGACATGCAATCATACTGGTGGATCCATATGTGGTTTGTCAGGAGAACACACATGCAATGACATTGGGTGTGGTTCATGAAAAGAACAGACATGCAATGACACTGGTAGATCCTTATGTGGTTCATGAAAAGAGCAAACATGCAATGACATTGGGTGTGGTTCATGAAAAGAACAGACATGCAATGACACTGGTGGATCCTTATGTGTGGTTCATGAAAAGAACAGACATGCAATGACACTGGTGGATCCTTATTTGGTTTGTTTAGAGGAACACACATGCAATGACACTAGGTGTGGTTCATGAAAAGAACATACATGAAATGACACTGGTGGATCCTTATGTGGTTTGTTTAGATCGAGGAAGACACATGCAATGACATTGGGTGTGGTTCATGAAAAGAACAGACATGCAATGACACTGGTGGATCCTTATGTGTTGTTCATGAAAAGAACATACATGAAATGACACTAGTGGATCCTTATGTGTGGTTCATGAAAAGAACATACATGCAATGACACTGGTAGATCCTTATGTGGTTTGTTTCGAGGAACACACATGCAATGACAATGGGTGTGGTTTATGAAAAGAACAGACATGCAATGACACTGGTGGATACTTAGGTGGTTTGTTTAGAGGAACACACATGCACTGACATTGGGTGTGGTTCATGAAAACAACAGACATGCAATGACACTGGAGGATCCTTATGTGTGGTTCATGAAAAGAACAGACATGCAATGACACTGGTGGATCCTTATGTGTGGTTCATGAAAAGAACGTACATGCAATGACACTGTTGGATCCTTATGTGGTTTGTTTAGAGGAATAAACATGCAATGACACTGGTGGATCCATGTGTGGTTCATGAGAAGAACACACATCCAATGACACTTGTGGATCCTTATGTGGTTTGTTTAGAGGAACAGACATGCAATCACACTAGGTGGATCCATATGTGGTTCATGAAAAGAACAGACATGCAATGACACTGGTGGATCCTTATGTGTGGTTCATGAAAAGACCAGAACTGCAATGACACTTGTGGATCCATATGTGGTTTGTCAGGAGAACACACATGCAATGACATTGGGTGTGGTTCATGTAAAGATTAGACATGCAATGATACTGGTAGATCTTATTGTGGTTCATGAAAAGAACAGACATGCAATGACATTGGGTGTGGTTCATGAAAAGAACAGACATGCAATGACACTGGTGGATCCTTATGTGTGGTTCATGAAAAGAACAGACATGCAATAACACTGGTGGATCCGTATGTGGTTTGTTTAGAAGAACACACATGCAATGACATTAGGTGTAGTTCATGAAAAGAAGATACATGAAATGACACTGGTGGATCCTTATGTGGTTTGTTTAGATCGAGGAAGACACATGCAATGGCATTGGGTGTGGTTCATGAAAAGAACAGACATGCAATGACACTGGTGGATCCCTATGTGTGGTTCATGAAAAGAACATACATGAAATGACACTAGTGGATCCTTATGTGTGGTTCATGAAAAGAACGTACATGCAATGACACTGGTGGATCCTTATGTGGTTTGTTTAGAGGAACAAACATGCAATGACACTGGTGGATCCATGTGTGGTTCATGAGAAGAACACACATCCAATGACACTGGTGGATCCTTATGTGGTTTGTTTAGAGGAACAGACATGCAATCACACTAGGTGGATCCATATGTGGTTAATGAAAAGAACAGACATGCAATGACACTGGTGGATCCTTATGTGTGGTTCATGAAAAGACCAGACATGCAATGACACTTGTGGATCCATATGTGGTTTGTCAGGAGAACACACATGCAATGATATTGGGTGTGGTTCATGAAAAGATTAGACATGCAATGACACTGGTAGATCCTTATGTGGTTCATGAAAAGAACAGACATTCAATGACATTGGGTGTGGTTCATGAAAAGAACAGACATGCAATGACACTGGTGGATCCTTATGTGTGGTTCATGAAAAGAACAGACATGCAATCATACTGGTGGATCCATATGTGGTTTGTCAGGAGAACACACATGCAATGACATTGGCTGTGGTTCATGAAAAGAACAGACATGCAATGACACTGGTTGATCCTTATGTGGTTCATGAAAAGAGCAGACATGCAATGACATTGGGTGTGGTTCATGAAAAGAACAGACATGCAATGACACTGGTGGATCCTTATGTGTGGTTCATGAAAAGAACAGACATGCAATGACACTGGTGGATCCTTATTTGGTTAGTTTAGGGGAACACACATGCAATGACACTAGGTGTGGTTCATGAAAAGAACATACATGAAATGACACTGGTGGATCCTTATGTGGTTTGTTTAGATCGAGGAAGACACATGCAATGACATTGGGTGTGGTTCATGAAAAGAACAGACATGCAATGACACTGGTGGATCCTTATGTGTTGTTCATGAAAAGAACATACATGAAATGACACTAGTGGATCCTTATGTGTGGTTCATGAAAAGAACATACATGCAATGACACTGGTAGATCCTTATGTGGTTTGTTTAGAGGAACACACATGCAATGACAATGGGTGTGGTTTATGAAAAGAACAGACATGCAATGACACTGGTGGATGCTTAGGTGGTTTGTTTAGAGGAACACACATGCAATGACATTGGGTGTGGTTCATGAAAACAACAGACATGCAATGACACTGGTGGATCCTTATGTGTGGTTCATGAAAAGAACAGACATGCAATAACACTGGTGGATCCTTATGTGTGGTTCATGAAAAGAACGTACATGCAATGACACTGGTGGATCCTTATGTGGTTTGTTTAGAGGAATAAACATGCAATGACACTGGTGGATCCATGTGTGGTTCATGAGAAGAACACACATCCAATGACACTTGTGGATCCTTATGTGGTTTGTTTAGAGGAACAGACATGCAATCACACTAGGTGGACCCATATGTGGTTCATGAAAAGAACAGACATGCAATGACACTGGTGGATCCTTATGTGTGGTTCATGAAAAGACCATACATGCAATGACACTTGTGGATCCATATGTGGTTTGTCAGGAGAACACACATGCAATGACATTGGGTGTGGTTCATGAAAAGATTAGACATGCAATGACACTGGTAGATCCTTATGTGGTTCATGAAAAGAACAGACATGCAATGACATTGGGTGTGGTTCATGAAAAGAACAGACATGCAATGACACTGGTGGATCCTTATGTGTGGTTCATGAAAAGAACATACATGCAATGACACTGGTGGATCCTTATGTGGTTTGTTTAGAAGAACACACATGCAATGACATTAGGTGTAGTTCATGAAAAGAAGATACATGAAATGACACTGGTGGATCCTTATGTGGTTTGTTTAGATCGAGGAACACACATGCAATGGCATTGGGTGTGGTTCATGAAAAGAACAGACACGCAATGACACTGGTGGATCCCTATGTGTGGTTCATGAAAAGAACATACATGAAATGACACTGGTGGATCCTTATGTGTGGTTCATGAAAAGAACATACATGAAATGACACTAGTGGATCCTTATGTGGTTTCTTTAGAGGAACACACATGCAATGACACTGGGTGTGGTTCATGAAAAGAACAGACATGTAATGACACTGGTGGATCCTTACGTGTGGTTCATGAAAAGAACATACATGCAATGACACTGGTGGATCCTTATGTGTGGTTCATGAAAAGAACAGACATGCACTGACACTGCTGGATCCTTATGTGGTTTGTTTAGAGGTACAAACATGCAATGACACTGGTGGATCCATGTGTGGTTCATGAGAAAAACACACATCCAATGACACTGGTGGATCCTTATGTGGTTTGTTTAGAGGAACAGACATGCAATCACACTAGGTGGATCCATATGTGGTTCATGAAAAGAACAGACATGCAATGACATTGGTGGATCCTTATGTGTGGTTCATGAAAAGACCAGACATGCAATGACACTGGTGGATCCATATGTGGTTTGTCAGGAGAACACACATGCAATGACATTGGGTTTGGTTCATGAAAAGAACAGACATGCATTGACACTGGTAGATCCTTATGTGCTTCATGAAAAGAACACACATGCAATGACACTGGGTGTGGTTCATGAAAAGAACAGACATGCAATGACACTGGTGGATCCATATGTGGTTTGTTAGGAGAACACACATGCAATGACATTGGGTGTGGTTCGTGAAAAGAACAGACATGGAATGACACTAGTAGATCCTTATGTGGTTCATGAAAAGAACAGACATGCAATGACACTGGGTGTGGTTCATGAAAAGAACAGACATGCAATGACACTGGTGGATCCTTATATGTGGTTCATGAAAAGAACATACATGCAATGCCACTGGTGGATCCATATGTGGTTTGTCAGGAGAACACACATGCAATGACATTGGGTGTGGTTCATGAAAAGAACAGACATGCAATGACACTAGTAGATCCTTATGTGGTTCATGAAAAGAACAAACATGCAATGACATTGGCTGTGGTTCATGAAAAGAACAGATATGCAATGACACTGGTGGATCCTTATGTGTGGTTCTTGAAAAGAACAAACATGCAATGACACTGGTGGATCCATATGTGGTTTGTCAGGAGAACACACATGCAATGACATTGGGTGTGGTTCATGAAAAGAACAGACATGCAATGACACTGGTAGATCCTTATGCGGTTGATGAAAAGAACATACATGCAATGACATTGGGTGTGGTTCATGAGAAGAACAGACATGCAGTGACACTGGTGGATCCTTATGTGTGGTTCATGAAAAGAACAGACATGCAATGACACTGGTGGATCCTTATTTGGTTTGTTTAGAGGAACACACATGCAATGACACTAGGTGTGGTTCATGAAAAGAACATACATGAAATGACACTGGTGGATCCTTATGTGGTTTGTTTAGATCGAGGAACACACATGCAATGACATTGGGTGTGGTTCATGAAAAGACCAGACATGCAATGACACTGGTGGATCCTTATGTGTGGTTCATGAAAAGAACATACATGAAATGACACTAGTGGATCCTTATGTGTGGTTCATGAAAAGAACATACATGCAATGACACTGGTGGATCCTTATGTGGTTTGTTTAGAGAAACACACATGCAATGACAATGGGTGTGGTTTATGAAAAGAACAGACATGCAATGACACTGGTGGATCCTTATGTGGTTTGTTTAGAGGAACACACATGCAATGACATTGGGTGTGGTTCATGAAAAGAACAGACATGCAATGACACTGGTGGATCCTTATGTGTGGTTCATGAAAAGAACAGACATGCAATGACACTGGTGGATCCTTATGTGTGGTTCATGAAAAGAACATACATGCAATGACACTGCTGGATCCTTATGTGGTTTGTTTAGAGGAACAAACATGCAATGACACTGGTGGATCCATGTGTGGTTCATGAGAAGAACACACATCCAATGACACTGGTGGATCCTTATGTGGTTTGTTTAGAGGAACAGACATGCAATCACACTAGGTGGATCCATATGTGGTTCGTGAAAAGAACAGACATGCAATGACACTGGTGGATCCTTATGTGTGGTTCATGAAAAGACCAGACATGCAATGACACTTGTGGATCCATATGTGGTTTGTCAGGAGAACACACATGCAATGACATTGGGTGTGGTTCATGAAAAGAACAGACATGCAATGACACTAGTAGATCCTTATGTGGTTCATGAAAAGAACAGACATGCAATGACATTGGGTGTGGTTCATGAAAAGAACAGACATGCAATGACACTGGTGGATCCTTATGTGTGGTTCATGAAAAGAATAGATATACAATGACACTGGTGGATCCTTATGTGGTTTGTTTAGAAGAACACACATGCAATGACACTAGGTGTAGTTCATGAAAATAACATACATGAAATGACACTAGTGGATCCTTATGTGGTTTGTTTAGATCGAGGAACACACATGCAATGACATTGGGTGTGGTTCATGAAAAGAACAGACATGCAAGACACTGGTGGATCCTTATGTGTGGTTCATGAAAAGAACATACATGAAATGACACTAGTGGATCCTAATGTGTGGTTCATGAAAAGAACATACATGCAATGGCACTGGTGGATTCTTATGTGGTTTGTTTAGAGGAACACACATGCAATGACACTGGGTGTGGTTCATGAAAAGCACAGACATGCAATGACACTCGTGGATCCTTATGTGGTTTGTTTAGAGGAACACACATGCAATGACATTGGGTGTGGTTCATGAAAAAAACAGACATGTAATGACACTGGTGGATCCTTATGTGTGGTTCATGAAAAGAACATACATGCAATGACACTGGTGGATCCTTATGTGTGGTTCATGAAAAGAACATACATGCAATGACACTGCTGGATCCTTATGTGGTTTGTTTAGAGGAACAAACATGCAATGACACTGGTGGATCCATGTGTGGTTCATGAGAAGAACACACATCCAATGACACTGGTGGATCCTTATGTGGTTTGTTTAGAGGAACAGACATGCAATCACACTAGGTGGATCCATATGTTGTTCATGAAAAGAACAGACATGCAATGACACTGGTGGATCCTTATGTGTGGTTCATGAAAGGACCAGACATGCAATGACACTGGTGGATCCATATGTGGTTTGTCAGGAGAACACACATGCAATGACATTAGGTGTGGTTCATGAAAAGAACAGACATGCAATGACACTGGTAGATCCTTATGTGGTTCATGAAAAGAACACACATGCAATGACACTAGGTGTGGTTCATGAAAAGAACAGACATGCAATGACACTGGTGGATCCATATGTGGTTTGTCCGGAGAACACACATGCAATGACATTGGGTGTGGTTCATGAAAATAACAAACATGTAAGGACACTGGTAGATCATTATGTGGTTCATGAAAAGAACACACATGCAATGACACTAGGTGTGGTTCATGAAAAGAACAGACATGCAATGACACTGGTGGATCCTTATATGGGGTTCATGAAAAGAACAGACATGCAATGACACTGGTGGATCCATATGTGGTTTGTGAGGAGAACACACATGCAATGCCATTGGGCGTGGTTCATGAGAAACACAGACATGCAATGACACTGGTAGATCCTTATGTGGTTCATGAAAAGAACACACATGCAATGACACTGGGTGTGGTTCATGAAAAGAACAGACATGCAATGACACTGGTGGATCCTTATGTGTGGTTCATGAAAATAACAAACATGAAATGACACTAGTGGATCCCTATGTGGTTTGTTTAGAAGAACACACATGCAATAACACTAGGTGTGGTTCATGAAAAGAATGTATATGCAATGACACTGGTGGATCCATATGTGGTTTGTCAGGAGAACACACATGCAATGACATTGGGTGTGGTTCATGAAAAGAACAGACATGCAATGACACTTTAAGATCCTTATGTGGTTCATGAAAAGAACAGACATGCAATGAGATTGGGTGTGGTTCATGAAAAGAACAGACATGCAATGACACTGGTGGATCCTTATGTGTGGTTCATGAAAAGAACAAACATGCAATGACACTGGTGGATCTATATGCGGTTTGTCAGGAGAACAAACATGCAATGACATTGGGTGTGGTTCATGAAAAGAACAAACATGCAATGACACTGGTAGATCCTTATCTGGTTCATGAAAAGAACAGACATGCAATGACATTGGGTGTGGTTCGTGAAAAGAATAGACATGCAATGACACTGGTGGATCCTTATGTGTGGTTCATGAAAAGAACAGACATGCAATGACACTGGTGGATCCTAATGTGTGGTTCATGAAAGGAACAGACATGCAATGACATTGGTGGATCCTTATGTGGTTTGTTTAGAGGAACACACATGCAATGACACTGGGTGTGGTTCATGAAAAGCACAGACATGCAATGACACTCGTGGATCCTTATGTGGTTTGTTTAGAGGAACACACATGCAATGACATTGGGTGTGGTTCATGAAAAAAACAGACATGTAATGACACTGGTGGATCCTTATGTGTGGTTCATGAAAAGAACATACATGCAATGACACTGGTGGATCCTTATGTGTTGTTCATGAAAAGAACATACATGCAATGACACTGCTGGATCCTTATGTGGTTTGTTTAGAGGAACAAACATGCAATGACACTGGTGGATCCATGTGTGGTTCATGAGAAGAACACACATCCAATGACACTGGTGGATCCTTATGTGGTTTGTTTAGAGGAACAGACATGCAATCACACTAGGTGGATCCATATGTGGTTCATGAAAAGAACAGACATGCAATGACACTGGTGGATCCTTATGTGTGGTTCATGAAAGGACCAGACATGCAATGACACTGGTGGATCCATATGTGGTTTGTCAGGAGAACACACATGCAATGACATTAGGTGTGGTTCATGAAAAGAACAGACATGCAATGACACTGGTAGATCCTTATGTGGTTCTTGAAAAGAACACACATGCAATGACACTAGGTGTGGTTCATGAAAAGAACAGACATGCAATGACACTGGTGGATCCATATGTGGTTTGTCCGGAGAACACACATGCAATGGCATTGGGTGTGGTTCATGAAAAGAACAAACATGTAAGGACACTGGTAGATCATTATGTGGTTCATGAAAAGAACACACATGCAATGACACTAGGTGTGGTTCATGAAAAGAACAGACATGCAATGACACTGGTGGATCCTTATATGGGGTTCATGAAAAGAACAGACATGCAATGACACTGGTGGATCCATATGTGGTTTGTGAGGAGAACACACATGCAATGCCATTGGGCGTGGTTCATGAAAAACACAGACATGCAATGACACTGGGAGATCCTTATGTGGTTCATGAAAAGAACACACATGCAATGACACTGGGTGTGGTTCATGAAAAGAACAGACATGCAATGACACTGGTGGATCCTTATGTGTGGTTCATGAAAATAACAAACATGAAATGACACTAGTGGATCCCTATGTGGTTTGTTTAGAAGAACACACATGCAATAACACTAGGTGTGGTTCATGAAAAGAACAGACATGCAATGACACTGGTGGATCCATATGTGGTTTGTCAGGAGAACACACATGCAATGACATTGGGTGTGGTTCATGAAAAGAACAGACATGCAATGACACTTTAAGATCCTTATGTGGTTCATGAAAAGAACAAACATGCAATGAGATTGGGTGTGGTTCATGAAAAAGAACAGACATGCAATGACACTGGTGGATCCTTATGTGTGGTTCATAAAAAGAACAAACATGCAATGACACTGGTGGATCTATATGCGGTTTGTCAGGAGAACAAACATGCAATGACATTGGGTGTGGTTCATGAAAAGAACAAACATGCAATGACACTGGTAGATCCTTATCTGGTTCATGAAAAGAACAGACATGCAATGACATTGGGTGTGGTTCTTGAAAAGAATAGACATGCAATGACACTGGTGGATCCTAATGTGTGGTTCATGAAAGGAACAGACATGCAATGACATTGGTGGATCCTTATGTGGTTTGTTTAGAAGAACACACATGCAATGACACTAGGTGTGGTTCATGAAAAGAACATACATGAAATGACACTGGTGGATCCTCATGTGGTTTGTTTAGATCGAGGAACACACATGCAATGACATTGGGTGTGGTTCATGAAAAGAATAGACATGCAATGACACTGGTGGATCGTTATGTGTGGTTCATGAAAAGAACATACATGAAATGACACTAGTGGATCCTTATTTGTGGTTCATGAAAAGAACATACATGCAATGACACTGGTGGATCCTTATGTGGTTTATATAGAGGAACACACATGCAATGACACTGGGTGCGGTTCATGAAAAGAATAGACATGCAATGACACTGGTGGATCCTTATGTGGTTTGTTTAGAGGAACACACATGCAATGACATTGGGTGTGGTTCATTAAAAGAACAGACATGCAATGACACTGGTGGATCCTTATGTGTGGTTCATGAAAAGAATAGACATGCAATGACACTGGTGGATCCTTATGTGCGGTTCATGCAAAGAACATACATGCAATGACACTGGTGGATCCTTATGTGGGTTGTTTAGAGGAACAAACATGCAATGACACTGGTGGATCCATGTGTGGTTCATGAGAAGAACACACATCCAATGAAACTGGTGGATCCTTATGTGGTTTGTTTAGAGGAACAGACATGCAATCACCCTTGGTGGATCATTATGTGTTTCATGAAAAGAATAGACATGCAATGACACTGGTGGATCCTTTTGTGTGGTTCATCAAAAGACCAGACATGCAATGACACTGGTGGATCCATATGTCGTTTGTCAAGAGAACACACATTCAATGACATTGAGTGTGGTTCATGAAAAGAACAAACATGCAATGACACTGGTAATCCGTACGTGGTTCATGAAAAGAACATACATGCAATGGCATTGGGTGTGGTTCATGAAAAGAACAGACATGCAATGACACTGGTGGATCCTTATGTGTGGTTCATGAAAAGAACAGACATGCAATGACACTGGTGGATCCATATGTGGTTTGTTTAGAAGAACACACATGCAATGACACTAGGTGTGGTTCATGAAAAGAACATACATGAAATGTCACTGGTGGATCCTTATGTGGTTTGTTTAGATCGAGGAACACACATGCAATGACATTGGGTGTGGTTCATGAAAAGAACAGACATGCAATGACACTGGTGGATCCTTATGTTTGGTTCATGAAAAGAACATACATGCAATGGCATTGGGTGTGGTTCATGAAAAGAACAGACATGCAATGACACTGATGGATCCTTATGCGTGGTTCATGAAAAGACCAGGCATGGAATGGCACTGGTGGATCCATATGTGGTTTGTCAAGAGAACACACATGCAATGACATTGGGTGTGGTTCATGAAAAGAATAGACATGCAATGACACTGGTAGATCCTTATGTGGTTCATGAAAAGAACATACATGCAATGATATTGGGTGTGGTTCATGAAAAGAACAGACATGCAATGACACTGTTGGATCCTTATGTGTGGTTCATGAAAAGAACAGACATGCAATGACATTGGTGGATCCATATGTGGTTTGTGAGGAGAACACACATGCAATGACATTGGGTGGCGTTCATAAAAAAACAGACATGCAATGGCACTGGTAGATCCTTATGTGGTTCATGAAAAGAACACACATGCAATGACACTGGGTGTGGTTCATGAAAAGAACAGACATGTAATGACACTGGTGGATCCTTATGCGTGGTTCATGAAAAGAACAGACATGCAATGACATTGGTGGATCCTTATGTGGTTTGTTTAGAAGAACAGACATGCAATGACACTGGGTGTGGTTCATGAAAACAACACACATCCAATGACACTAGTGGATCCTTATGTGGTTTGTTTAGAGTAACACACATGCAATGACGTTGGGTGGATCCACGTGTGATTCATGAGAAGAACACACATCCAATGACACTGGTAGATCCTTATGTGATTCATGAAAAGAATAGACATGCAGTGACACCGGATGTGGTTCATGAAAAGAACAGACATGCAAAGACACTGGGTGTGGTTCACAAAAAGAATAGACATCCAATGACTATAGCTGTGGTTCATGAAAAGAACACACATGCAATGACACTGGGTGTGGTTCATGATAAGAACAGACATGCAATGACACTGGTGGATCCTTATGTGTGGTTCATGAAAAGAACAGACATGCAATGACACTGGTGGATCCATATGTGGTTTGTCTGGAGAACACACATGCAATGACATTGGGTGTGGTTCATGAAAAGAACAGACATGCAATGACACTGGTAGATCCTTATGTGGTTCATGAAAAGAACAAACATGCAATGACATTAGGTGTGGTTCATGAAAAGAACAGACATGCAATGAAACTGGTGGATCCTTATGTGTGGTTCATGAAAAGAACAGACATGCAATGACACTGGTGGACCCTTATGTGGTTTGTTTAGAAGAACACACATGCAATGACACTGGGTGTGGTTCATGAAAGGAACATACATGCAATGACATTGGTGGATCCTTATGTGGTTTGTTTAGATCGAGGAACACACATGCAATGACATTGGGTGTGGTTCATGAAAAGAACAGACATGCAAGACACTGGTGGATCCTTATGTGTGGTTCATGAAAAGAACAGACATGCAATGACACTGGTGGATCCTTATGTGGTTTGTTTAGAAGAACACACATGCAATGACACTGGGTGTGGTTCATGAAAAGAACACACATCCAATGACACTGGTGGATCCTTATGTGGTTTGTTTAGAGGAACATACATGAAATGACACCGGTGGATCCACGTGTGGTTCATGAGAAGAACACATATCCAATGACACTGGTAGATCCTTATGTGGTTCATGAAAAGAACAGACATGCAGTGACACCGAGTATGGTTCATGAAAAGAACAGACACGCAAATGACACTGGGTATTGTTCTTGAAAATAATAGACATCCAATGACTCTAGCTGTGGTTCATGAAAAGAACACACATGCAGTGACACTGGGTGTGGTTCATGAAAAGAACAGACATGCAATGACACTGGTGGATCCTTATGTGTGGTTCATGAAAAGAACATACATGCAATGACACTGGTGGATCCTTGTGTGGTTTGTTTAGAGGAACAAACATGCAATGACACTGGTGGATCCATGTGTGGTTCATGAGAAGAACACACATCCAATGACACTGGTGGATCCTTATGTGGTTTGTTTAGAGGAACAAACATGCAATCACACTAGGTGGATCCATATGTGGTTTATGGAAGTAACAGACATGCAATGACTCTAGCTGTGATTCATGAAAAGAACATACATGCAATGACACTGGTGGATCCATGTGTGGTTCATAAAAAGAACAGACATGCAATGACACTGGTGGATCCTTATGTGTGGTTCATGAAATGAACAGACATGCAATGACACTGGTGGATCCATATGTGGTTTGTCAGGAGAACACACATGCAATGACATTGGGTGTGGTTCATGAAAAGAACAGACATGCAATGATACTGGTGGATCCATATGTGGTTTGTCAAGAGAACACACATGCAATGACATTGGGTGTGGTTCATGAAAAGAACAGACATGCAATGACACTGGTAGATCCTTATGTGGTTCATGAAAAGAACAGACATGCAATGACATTAGGTGTGGTTCATGAAAAGAACAGACATGTAATGACACTCGTGGATCCTTATGTGTGGTTCATGAAAAGAACAGACATGCAATGACACTGGTGGGTCCTTATGTGGTTTGTTTAGAAGAACACACATGCAATGACACTAGGTGTGGTTCATGAAAAGAACAGACATGCAATGACACTGGTGGATCCTTATGTGTGGTTCATGAAAAGAACAGACATGCAATGACACTAGTGGACCCTTATGTGGTTTGTTTAGAAGAACACACATGCAATGACACTGGGTGTGGTTCATGAAAAGAACAGACATGCAATGACACTGGTGGATCCTTATGTGGTTTGTTTAGAGGAACACACATGCAATGACAATGGGTGTGGTTCATGAAAAGAACAAACAAGCAATGACACTGGTGGATCCTTATGTGTGGTTCACGAAAAGAATAGACATGCAATGACACTGGTGTATCCTTATGTGGTTTGTTTAGAAGAACACACATTCAATGACACTGGGTGTGGTTCATGAAAAGAACACACATCCAATGACACTGGTGGATCCTCATGTGGTTTGTTTAGAGGAACACACATGCAATGACACCGGTGGATCCACGTGTGGTTCATGAGAAGAACACACATCCAATGACACTGGTAGATCCTTATATGGTTGATGAAAAGAACAGACATGCAGTGACACCGGGTGTGATTCATGAAAAGAACAGACATGCAATGACACTGGGTGTTGTTCATGAAAAGAATAGACATCCAATGACTCTAGCTGTGGTTCATGAAAAGAACACACATGCAATGACACTGGGTGTGGTTCATGAAAAGAACAGACATGCAATGACACTGGTGGATCCTTATGTGTGGTTCATGAAAAGAACATACATGCAATGACACTGGTGGATCCTTGTGTGGTTTGTTTAGAGGAACAAACATGCAATGACACTGGTGGATCCATGTGTGGTTCATGAGAAGAACACACATCCAATGATACTGGTGGATCCTTATGTGGTTTGTTTAGAGGAACATACATGCAATCACACTAGGTGGATCCATATGTGGTTTATGGAAGTAACAGACATGCAATGACTCTAGCTGTGATTCATGAAAACAACATACATGCAATAACACTGGTGGATCCATGTGTTGTTCATGAAAAGAACAGACATGCAATGACACTGGTGCATCCTTATGTGTGGTTCATGAAAAGAACAGACATGCAATGACACTGGTGGATCCTTATGTGGTTTGTTTAGAAGAACACACATGCAATGACACCGGGTGTGGTTCATGAAAAGAACAGACATGCAATGACACTGGTGGATCCTTATGTGGTTTGTTTAGAGGAACACACATGCAATGACATTGGGTGTGGTTCATGAAAAGAACAGACATGCAATGACACTAGTGGATCCTTATGTGTGGTTCATGAAAAGAACAAACATGCAATGAAACTTGTGGATCCTTATGTGGTTTGTTTAGAATAACACACATGCAATGACACTGGGTGTGGTTCATGAAAATAACACACATCCAATGACACTAGTGGATCCTTATGTGGTTTGTTTAGAGGAATAGACATGCAATCATACTAGGTGGATCCATATGTGGTTTATGGAAGTAACAGACATGCAATGACTCTAGCTGTGATTCATGAAAAGAATAGACATGCAATGACACTGGTGGATCCATGTATGGTTCATGAAAAGAACAGACATGCAATGGCACTGGTGGATCCTTATGTGAGGTTCATGAAAAGAACAGACATGCAATGACACTAGTGGATCCTTATGTGGTTTGTTTAGAAAAACACACATGCAATGACACTGGATGTGGTTCATGAAAAGAACAGACATGCAATGACACTAGTGGATCCTTATGTGGTTTGTTTAGAGGAACACACATGCAATGACACTGGTGGATCCACATGTGGTTCATGAGAAGAACACACATCCAGTGACACTGGTAGATCCTTATATGGTTCATGAAAAGAACAGACATGCAGTGACACCGGGTGTGGTTCATGAAAAGAACAGACATGCAATGGCACTGGGTGTTGTTCATGAAAAGAATAGACATCCAATGACTCTAGCCGTGGTTCATGAAAAGAACACACATGCAGTGACACTGGGTGTGGTTCATGAAAAGAATAGACATGCAATGACACTGGTGGATCCTTATGTGTGGTTCATGAAAAGAACATACATGCAATGACACTGGTGGATCCTTATGTGGTTTGTTTAGAGGAACAAACATGCATTGACACTGGTGGATCCATGTGTGGTTCATGAGAAGAACACACATCCAATGACACTGGTGGATCCTTATGTGGTTTGTTTAGAGGAATAGACATGCAATCACACTAGGTGGATCCATATGTGGTTCATGAAAAGAACAGACATGCAATGGCACTGGTAGATCCTTATGTGGTTCATGAAAAGAACAGACATGCAATGACATTGGGTGTGGTTCGTGAAAAGAACAGACATGCAATGACACTAGTGGGTCCTTATGTGTGGTTCATGAAAAGAACAGACATGCAATGACACTGGTGGATCCTTATGTGGTTTGTTTAGAAGAACACACATGCAATGACACTGGGTGTGGTTCATGAAAAGAACAGACATGCAATGACACTGGTGGATCCTTATGTGTGGTTCATGAAAAGAACAAACATGCAATGAAACTTGTGGATCCTTATGTGGTTTGTTTAGAAGAACACACATGCAATGACACTGGGTGTGGTTCATGAAAATAACACACATCCAATGACACTAGTGGATCCTTATGTGGTTTGTTTAGAGGAACAGACATGCAATCATACTAGGTGGATTTATATGTGATTTATGGAAGTAACAGACATGCAATGACTCTAGCTGTGATTCATGAAAAGAATAGACATGCAATGACACTAGTGGATCCATGTATGGTTCATGAAAAGAACAGACATGCAATGACAATGGTGGATCCTTATGTGTGGTTCATGAAAAGAACAGACATGCAATGACACTAGTGGATCCTTATGTGGTTTGTTTAGAAGAACACACATGCAATGACACTGGGTGTGGTTCATGAAAAGAACAGACATGCAATGACACTGGTGGATCCTTATGTGGTTTGTTTAGAGGAACACACATGCAATGACACCGGTGGATCCACGTGTGGTTCATGATAAGAACACACATCCAATGACACTGGTAGATCCTTATATGGTTCATGAAAAGAACAGACATGCAGTGACACCGGGTGTGGTTCATGAAAAGAACAGACATGCAATGACACTGGGTGTTGTTCATGAAAAGAATAGACATCCAATGACTCTAGCTGTGGTTCATGAAAAGAACACACGTGCAATGACACTGGGTATGGTTCATGAAAAGAACAAACATGCGATGACAATGGTGGATCCTTATGTGTGGTTCATGAAAAGAACATACATGCAATGACACTGGTGGATCCTTATGTGGTTTGTTTAGAGGAACAAACATGCAGTGACACTGGTGGATCCATGTGTGGTTCATGAGAAGAACACACATGCAATGACACTGGTGGATCCTTATGTGGTTTGTTTAGAGGAACACACATGCAATGACACCGGTGGATCCACGTGTGGTTCATGATAAGAACACACATCCAATGACACTGGTAGATCCTTATATGGTTCATGAAAAGAACAGACATGCAGTGACACCGGGTGTGGTTCATGAAAAGAACAGACATGCAATGACACTGGGTGTTGTTCATGAAAAGAATAGACATCCAATGACTCTAGCTGTGGTTCATGAAAAGAACACACGTGCAATGACACTGGGTATGGTTCATGAAAAGAACAAACATGCAATGACAATGGTGGATCCTTATGTGTGGTTCATGAAAAGAACATACATGCAATGACACTGGTGGATCCTTATGTGGTTTGTTTAGAGGAACAAACATGCAGTGACACTGGTGGATCCATGTGTGGTTCATGAGAAGAACACACATCCAATGACACTGGTGGATCCTTATGTGGTTTGTTTAGAGGAATAGACATGCGATCACACTAGGTGGATCCATATGTGGTTCATGAAAAGAACAGACATGCAATGACACTGGTAGATTCTTATGTGGTTCATGAAAAGAACAGACATGCAATGACATTGGGTGTGGTTCATGAAAAGAACAGACATGCAATGACACTAGTGGATCCTTATGTGTGGTTCATGAAAAGAACAGACATGCAATGACACTGGTGGATCCTTATGTGGTTTGTTTAGAAGAACACACATGCAATGACATTAGGTGTGGTTAATGAAAATAACACAAATCCAATGACACTGGTGTATCCTTATGTGGTTTGTTTAGAGGAACAGACATGCAATCATAATAGGTGGATCCATATGTGGTTTATGGAAGTAACAGACATGCAATGACTCTAGCTGTGATTCATGAAAAGAACATACATGCAATGACACTGGTGGATCCATGTGTGGTTCATGAAAAGAACAAACATGCAATGACACTGGTGGATCCTTATGTGTGGTTCATGAAAAGAACAGACATGCAATGACACTAGTGGATCCTTATGTGGTTTGTTTAGAAGAACACACATGCAATGACACTGGGTGTGGTTCATGAAAAGAACAGACATGCAATGACACTGGTGGATCCTTATGTGGTTTGTTTAGAGGAACACAAATGCAATGACATTGGGTGTGGTTCATGAAAAGAACAGACATGGAATGACACTCGTGGATCCTTATGTGTGGTTCATGAAAAGAACAGACATGCAATGACACTGGTGGATCCTTATGTGGTTTGTTTAGAAGAACACACATGCAATGACACTGGGTTTGGTTCATGAAAAGAACACACATCCAATGACACTGGTGGATCCTTATGCGGTTTGTTTAGAGGAACACACATGCAATGACATTGGGTGTGGTTCATGAAAAGAACAGACATGCAATGACACTGGTGGATCCATATGTGGTTTGTCAAGAGAACACACATGCAATTACATTAGGTGTGGTTCATGAAAAGAACAGACATGTAATGATACTGGTAGATCCTTATGTGGTTCATGAAAAGAACAGACATGCAATGACATTGGGTGTGGTTCATGAAAAGAACAGACATGTAATGACACTGGTGGATCCTTATGTGTGGTTCATGAAAAGAACAGACATGCAATGACACTGGTGGGTCCTTATGTGGTTTGTTTAGAAGAACACACATGCAATGACACTAGGTGTGGTTCATGAAAAGAACAGACATGCAATGACACTGGTGGATCCTTATGTGTGGTTCGTGAAAAGAATAGACATGCAATGACACTAGTGGATCCTTATGTGGTTTGTTTAGAAGAACACACATGCAATGACACTGGGTGTGGTTCATGAAAAGAACAGACATGCAATGACACTGGTGGATCCTTATGTGGTTTGTTTAGAGGAACACACATGCAATGACATTGGGTGTGGTTCATGACAAGAACAAACATGCAATGACACTGGCGGATCCTTATGTGTGGTTCATGAGAAGAACACACATCCAATGACACTGGTGGATCCTTATGTGGTTTGTTTAGAGGAACACACATGCAATGACACCGGGTGTGGTTCATGAAAAGAACAGACATTCAATGACACGGGTGTTGTTCTTGAAAAAAATAGACATCCAATGACTCTAGCTGTGGTTAATGAAAAGAACACACATGCAATGACATGGGTGTGGTTCATGAAAAGAACAGACATGCAATGACACTGGTGGATCCTTATGTGTGGTTCATGAAAAGAACATACATGCAATTACACTGGTGGATCCATGTGTGGTTTGTTTAAAGAAACAAACATGCAATGACACTGGTGGATCCATGTGTGGTTCATGAGAAGAACACACATCCAATGACACTGGTGGATCCTTATGTGGTTTGTTTAGAGGAACAAACATGCAATCACACTAGGTGGATCCATATGTGGTTTATGGAAGTAGTGACATGCAATGACTCTAGCTATGATTCATGAAAGGAACATACATGCAATGACACTGGTGGATCCATGTGTGGTTCATGAAAAGAACAGACATGCAATGACACTGGTGGATCCTTATGTGTGGTTCATGAACAGAACAGACATGCATTGACACTGGTGGATCCATATGTGGTTTGTCAGGAGAACACACATACAATGACATTGGGTGTTGTTCATGAAAAGAACAGACATGCAATGACACTGGTGGATCCATATGTGGTTTGTTAGGAGAACACACATGCAATGACATTGGGTGTGGTTCATGAAAAGAACAGACATGCAATGACACTTGTAGATCCTTATGTGGTTCATGAAAAGAACAGACATGCAATGACATTGGGTGTGGTTCATGAAAACAACAGACATGCAATGACACTGGTGGATCCTTATGTTTGGTTCAGGAAAAGAACAGACATGCAATGACACTGGTGGATCCTTATGTGGTTTGTTTATAAGAACACACATGCAATGACACTAGGTGTGGTTCACGAAAAGAACAGACATGCAATGACACTGGTGGATCCTTATGTGTGGTTCATGAAAAGAACAGACATGCAATGACACTCGTGGATCCTTATGTGTGCTTCATGAAAAGAACATACATGCAATGACACTGGTGGATCCTTATGTGGTTTGTTTAGAAGAACACACATGCAATGACACTAGGTGTGGTTCACGAAAATAACAGACATGCAATGACACTGGTGGATCCTTATGTGAGGTTCATGAAAAGAATAGACATGCAATGACACTAGTGGATCCTTATGTGGTTTGTTTAGAAGAACACACATGCAATGACACTGGGTGTGGTTCATGAAAAGAACAAACATACAATGACACTAGTGGATGCTTATGTGGTTTGTTTAGAGGAACACACATGTAATGACATTGGGTGTGGTTCATGAAAAGAACAGACATGCAATGACACTGGTGGATCCTTATGTGTCGTTCATGAAAAGAATAGACATGCAATGACACTGGTGGATCCTTATGTGGTTTGTTTAGAAGAACACACATGCAATGACACTGGGTGTGGTTCATGAAAAGAACACACATCCAATGACACTGGTGGATCCTTATGTGGTTTGTTTAGAGGAACACACATGCAATGACACCGGTGGATCCACGTGTGGTTCATGAGAAGAACACACATCCAATGACACTGGTAGATCCTTATATGGTTCATGAAAAGAACAGACATGCAGTGACACCGGGTGTGGTTCATGAAAAGAACAGACATCCAATGACACTGGGTGTTGTTCATGAAAAGGATAGACATCCAATGACTCTAGCTGTGGTTCATGAAAAGAACACACATGCAATGACACTGGGTGTGGTTCATGAAAAGAATAGACATGCAATGACACTGGTGGATCCTTATGTGGTTTGTTTAGAGGAACACACATGCAATGACATTGGGTGTGGTTCATGAAAAGAACAGACATGGAATGACACTCGTGGATCCTTATGCGTGGTTCATAAAAAGAACAGACATGCAATGCGACTGGTGGATCCTTATGTGGTTTGTTTAGGAGAACACACATGCAATGACACTAGGTGTGGTTCATGAAAATAACACACATCCAATGACACGGGTGGATCCTTATGTGGTTTGTTTAGAGGAACATACATCAAATGACACTGGTGGATCCACGTGTGGTTCATGAGAAGAACACACATCCAATGACACTGGTAGATCCTTATGTGGTTCATGAAAAGAACATACATGCAGTGACACCGGGTGTGGTTCATGAAAAGAACAGACATGCAATGACACTGGGTGTTGTTCTTGAAAAGAATAGACATCCAATGACTCTAGCTGTGGTTCATGAAAAGAACACACATGCAATGATACTAGGTGTGGTTCATGAAAAGAACAGACATGCAATGTCACTGGTGGATCCTTATGTGCGGTTCATGAAAAGAACATACATGCAATGACACTGGTGGATCCTTGTGTGTTTTGTTTAGAGGAACAAACATGCAATGACACTGGTGGATCCATGTGTGGTTCATGAGAAGAACACACATCCAATGACACTGGTGGATCCTTATGTGGTTTTATTAGAGGAACATACATGCAATCACACTAGGTGGATCCATATGTGGTTTATGGAAGTAACAGACATGCAATGACTCTAACTCTAATTCATGAAAATAACATACATGCAATGACACTGGTGGATCCATGTGTGGTTTATGAAAAGAACAGACATGCAATGACACTGGTGGATCCTTATGTGTGGTTCATGAAAAGAACAGACATGCAATGACACTGGTGGATCCATATGTGGTTTGTCAGGAGAACACACATGCAATGACATTGGGTGTGGTTCATGAAAAGAACAGACATGCAATGACACTGGTGGATCCATATGTGGTTTGTCAGGAGAACACACATGCAATGACATTGGGTGTGGTTCATGAAAAGAACAGACATGCAATGACACTGGTGGATCCATATGTGGTTTGTCAGGAGAACACACATGCAATGACATTTGGTGTGGTTCATGAAAATAATAGACATGCAATGACACAGGTGGATCCTTATGTGGTTCATGAAAAGAACAGACAAGCAATGACATTGGGTGTGGTTCATGAAAACAACAGACATGCAATGACACTGGTGGATCCTTATGTGTGGTTCATGAAAAGAACGGACATGCAATGCCACTGGTGGATCCATATGTGGTTTGTCAGGAGAACACACATGCAATGACATTGGGTGTGGTTCATGAAAAGAACAGACATGCAATGACACTGGTGGATCCTTATGTGTGGTTCATGAAAAGAATAGACATGCAATGACACTAGTGGATCCTCATGTGGTTTGTTTAGAAGAACACACATGCAATGACACTGGGTCTGGTTCATGAAAAGAACAGACATGCAATGACACTAGTGGATCCTTATGTGGTTTGTTTAGAGGAACACACATGAAATAACATTGGGTGTGGTTCATGAAAAGAACAGACATGCAATGACACTGGTGGATCCATATGTGGTTTGTCAAGAGAACACACATGCAATTACATTAGGTGTGGTTCATGAAAAGAACAGACATGTAATGATACTGGTAGATCCTTATGTGGTTCATGAAAAGAACAGACATGCAATGACATTGGGTGTGGTTCATGAAAAGAACAGACATGTAATGACACTGGTGGATCCTTATGTGTGGTTCATGAAAAGAACAGACATGCAATGACACTGGTGGGTCCTTATGTGGTTTGTTTAGAAGAACACACATGCAATGACACTAGGTGTGGTTCATGAAAAGAACAGACATGCAATGACACTGGTGGATCCTTATGTGTGGTTCGTGAAAAGAATAGACATGCAATGACACTAGTGGATCCTTATGTGGTTTGTTTAGAAGAACACACATGCAATGACACTGGGTGTGGTTCATGAAAAGAACAGACATGCAATGACACTGGTGGATCCTTATGTGGTTTGTTTAGAGGAACACACATGCAATGACATTGGGTGTGGTTCATGACAAGAACAAACATGCAATGACACTGGCGGATCCTTATGTGTGGTTCATGAGAAGAACACACATCCAATGACACTGGTGGATCCTTATGTGGTTTGTTTAGAGGAACACACATGCAATGACACCGGGTGTGGTTCATGAAAAGAACAGACATTCAATGACACGGGTGTTGTTCTTGAAAAAAATAGACATCCAATGACTCTAGCTGTGGTTAATGAAAAGAACACACATGCAATGACATGGGTGTGGTTCATGAAAAGAACAGACATGCAATGACACTGGTGGATCCTTATGTGTGGTTCATGAAAAGAACATACATGCAATTACACTGGTGGATCCATGTGTGGTTTGTTTAAAGAAACAAACATGCAATGACACTGGTGGATCCATGTGTGGTTCATGAGAAGAACACACATCAAATGACACTGGTGGATCCTTATGTGGTTTGTTTAGAGGAACAAACATGCAATCACACTAGGTGGATCCATATGTGGTTTATGGAAGTAGTGACATGCAATGACTCTAGCTATGATTCATGAAAGGAACATACATGCAATGACACTGGTGGATCCATGTGTGGTTCATGAAAAGAACAGACATGCAATGACACTGGTGGATCCTTATGTGTGGTTCATGAACAGAACAGACATGCATTGACACTGGTGGATCCATACGTGGTTTGTCAGGAGAACACACATACAATGACATTGGGTGTTGTTCATGAAAAGAACAGACATGCAATGACACTGGTGGATCCATATGTGGTTTGTCAGGAGAACACACATGCAATGACATTGGGTGTGGTTCATGAAAAGAACAGACATGCAATGACACTTGTAGATCCTTATGTGGTTCATGAAAAGAACAGACATGCAATGACATTGGGTGTGGTTCATGAAAACAACAGACATGCAATGACACTGGTGGATCCTTATGTTTGGTTCAGGAAAAGAACAGACATGCAATGACACTGGTGGATCCTTATGTGGTTTGTTTATAAGAACACACATGCAATGACACTAGGTGTGGTTCACGAAAAGAACAGACATGCAATGACACTGGTGGATCCTTATGTGTGGTTCATGAAAAGAACAGACATGCAATGACACTCGTGGATCCTTATGTGTGCTTCATGAAAAGAACATACATGCAATGACACTGGTGGATCCTTATGTGGTTTGTTTAGAAGAACACACATGCAATGACACTAGGTGTGGTTCACGAAAATAACGGACATGCAATGACACTGGTGGATCCTTATGTGAGGTTCATGAAAAGAATAGACATGCAATGACACTAGTGGATCCTTATGTGGTTTGTTTAGAAGAACACACATGCAATGACACTGGGTGTGGTTCATGAAAAGAACAAACATACAATGACACTAGTGGATGCTTATGTGGTTTGTTTAGAGGAACACACATGTAATGACATTGGGTGTGGTTCATGAAAAGAACAGACATGCAATGACACTGGTGGATCCTTATGTGTCGTTCATGAAAAGAATAGACATGCAATGACACTGGTGGATCCTTATGTGGTTTGTTTAGAAGAACACACATGCAATGACACTGGGTGTGGTTCATGAAAAGAACACACATCCAATGACACTGGTGGATCCTTATGTGGTTTGTTTAGAGGAACACACATGCAATGACACCGGTGGATCCACGTGTGGTTCATGAGAAGAACACACATCCAATGACACTGGTAGATCCTTATATGGTTCATGAAAAGAACAGACATGCAGTGACACCGGGTGTGGTTCATGAAAAGACATCCAATGACACTGGGTGTTGTTCATGAAAAGGATAGACATCCAATGACTCTAGCTGTGGTTCATGAAAAGAACACACATGCAATGACACTGGGTGTGGTTCATGAAAAGAATAGACATGCAATGACACTGGTGGATCCTTATGTGGTTTGTTTAGAGGAACACACATGCAATGACATTGGGTGTGGTTCATGAAAAGAACAGACATGGAATGACACTCGTGGATCCTTATGCGTGGTTCATAAAAAGAACAGACATGCAATGCGACTGGTGGATCCTTATGTGGTTTGTTTAGGAGAACACACATGCAATGACACTAGGTGTGGTTCATGAAAATAACACACATCCAATGACACGGGTGGATCCTTATGTGGTTTGTTTAGAGGAACATACATCAAATGACACTGGTGGATCCACGTGTGGTTCATGAGAAGAACACACATCCAATGACACTGGTAGATCCTTATGTGGTTCATGAAAAGAACATACATGCAGTGACACCGGGTGTGGTTCATGAAAAGAACAGACATGCAATGACACTGGGTGTTGTTATTGAAAAGAATAGACATCCAATGACTCTAGCTGTGGTTCATGAAAAGAACACACAAGCACTGATACTAGGTGTGGTTCATGAAAAACGGACATGCAATGTCCGGTGGATCCTTATGTGCGGTTCATGAAAAGAACATACATGCAATGACACTGGTGGATCCTTGTGTGTTTTGTTTAGAGGAACAAACATGCAATGACACTGGTGGATCCATGTGTGGTTCATGAGAAGAACACACATCCAATGACACTGGTGGATCCTTATGTGGTTTGATTAGAGGAACATACATGCAATCACACTAGGTGGATCCATATGTGGTTTATGGAAGTAACAGACATGCAATGACTCTAACTCTAATTCATGAAAATAACATACATGCAATGACACTGGTGGATCCATGTGGTTCATGAAAAGAACAGACATGCAATGACACTGGTGGATCCTTATGTGTGGTTCATGAAAAGAACAGACATGCAATGACACTGGTGGATCCATATGTGGTTTGTCAGGAGAACACACATGCAATGACATTGGGTGTGGTTCATGAAAAGAACAGACATGCAATGACACTGGTGGATCCATATGTGGTTTGTCAGGAGAACACACATGCAATGACATTGGGTGTGGTTCATGAAAAGAACAGACATGCAATGACACTGGTGGATCCATATGTGGTTTGTCAGGAGAACACACATGCAATGACATTTGGTGTGGTTCATGAAAATAATAGACATGCAATGACACAGGTGGATCCTTATGTGGTTCATGAAAAGAACAGACAAGCAATGACATTGGGTGTGGTTCATGAAAACAACAGACATGCAATGACACTGGTGGATCCTTATGTGTGGTTCATGAAAAGAACGGACATGCAATGCCACTGGTGGATCCATATGTGGTTTGTCAGGAGAACACACATGCAATGACATTGGGTGTGGTTCATGAAAAGAACAGACATGCAATGACACTGGTGGATCCTTATGTGTGGTTCATGAAAAGAATAGACATGCAATGACACTAGTGGATCCTCATGTGGTTTGTTTAGAAGAACACACATGCAATGACACCGGTGCAGTTCATGAAAAGAATGACATGCAATGACACTAGTGGATCCTTATGTGGTTTGTTTAGAGGAACACACATGAAATAACATTGGGTGTGGTTCATGAAAAGAACAGACATGCAATGACACTGGTGGATCCTTATGTGTCGTTCATGAAAAGAATAAACATGCAATGACACTGGTGGATCCTTATGTGGTTTGTTTACAAGAACACACATTCAATGATACTGGGTGTGGTTCATGAAAAGAACACACATCCAATGACACTGGTGGATCCTTATGTGGTTTGTTTAGAGGAACACACATGCAATGACACCGGTGGATTCACGTGTGGTTCATGAGAAGAACACACATCCAATGACACTGGTAGATCCTTATATGGTTCATGAAAAAAATAGACATGCAGTGACACCCGGTGTGGTTCATGAAAAGAACAGACATGCAATGACACTAGGTGTTGTTCATGAAAAGAATAGACATCCAATGACTCTAGATGTGGTTCATGAAAAGAACAGACATGCAATGACACTGGGTGTGGTTCATGAAAACAACAGACATGCAATGACACTGGTGGATCCTTATGTGTGGTTCATGAAAAGAACAGACATGCAATGACACTGGTGGATCCTTATGTGGTTTGTTTAGAAGAACACACATGCAATGACACTAGGTGTGGTTCACGAAAAGAACAGACATGCAATGACACTGGTGGATCCTTATGTGTGGTTCATGAAAAGAACAGAGATGCAATGACACTAGTGGATCCTTATGTGTGGTTCATGAAAAGAACATACATGCAATGACACTGGTGGATCCTTCTGTGGTTTGTTTAGAATAACACACATGCAATGACACTAGGTGTGGTTCACGAAAAGAACAGACATGCAATGACACTGGTGGATCCTTATGTGAGGTTCATGAAAAGAACAGACATGCAATGTCACTGGTGGATCCTTATGTGCGGTTCATGAAAAGAACATACATGCAATGACACTGGTGGATCCTTGTGTGTTTTGTTTAGAGGAACAAACATGCAATGACACTGGTGGATCCATGTGTGGTTCATGAGAAGAACACACATCCAATGACACTGGTGGATCCTTATGTGGTTTGATTAGAGGAACATACATGCAATCACACTAGGTGGATCCATATGTGGTTTATGGAAGTAACAGACATGCAATGACTCTAACTCTAATTCATGAAAATAACATACATGCAATGACACTGGTGGATCCATGTGTGGTTCATGAAAAGAACAGACATGCAATGACACTGGTGGATCCTTATGTGTGGTTCATGAAAACAACAGACATGCAATGACACTGGTGGATCCATATGTGGTTTGTCAGGAGAACACACATGCAATGACATTGGGTGTGGTTCATGAAAAGAACAGACATGCAATGACACTGGTGGATCCATATGTGGTTTGTCAGGAGAACACACATGCAATGACATTGGGTGTGGTTCATGAAAAGAATAGACATGCAATGACACTGGTGGATCCATATGTGGTTTGTCAGGAGAACACACATGCAATGACATTTGGTGTGGTTCATGAAAATAATAGACATGCAATGACACAGGTGGATCCTTATGTGGTTCATGAAAAGAACAGACAAGCAATGACATTGGGTGTGGTTCATGAAAAAAACAGACATGCAATGACACTGGTGGATCCTTATGTGTGGTTCATGAAAAGAATGGACATGCAATGCCACTGGTGGATCCATATGTGGTTTGTCAGGAGAACACACATGCAATGAAATTGGGTGTGGTTCATGAAAAGAACAGACATGCAATGACACTGGTGGATCCTTATGTGTGGTTCATGAAAAGAATAGACATGCAATGACACTAGTGGATCCTCATGTGGTTTGTTTAGAAGAACACACATGCAATGACACTGGGTCTGGTTCATGAAAAGAACAGACATGCAATGACACTAGTGGATCCTTATGTGGTTTGTTTAGAGGAACACACATGCAATAACATTGGGTGTGGTTCATGAAAAGAACAGACATGCAATGACACTGGTGGATCCTTATGTGTCGTTCATGAAAAGAATAGACATGCAATGACACTGGTGGATCCTTATGTGGTTTGTTTAGAAGAACACACATTCAATGATACTGGGTGTGGTTCATGAAAAGAACACACATCCAATGACACTGGTGGATCCTTATGTGGTTTGTTTAGAGGAACACACATGCAATGACACCGGTGGATCGACATGTGGTTCATGAGAAGAACACACATCCAATGACACTGGTAGATCCTTATATGGTTCATGAAAAGAACAGACATGCAGTGACACCGGGTGTGGATCATGAAAAGAACAGACATCCAATGACACTAGGTGTTGTTCATGAAAAGAATAGACATCCAATGACTCTAGCTGTGGTTCATGAAAAGAACACACATGCAATGACACTGGGTCTGGTTCATGAAAAGAACAGACATGCAATGACACTAGTGGATCCTTATGTGGTTTGTTTAGAGGAACACACATGCAATAACATTGGGTGTGGTTCATGAAAAGAACAGACATGCCATGACACTGGTGGATCCTTATGTGTCGTTCATGAAAAGAATAAACATGCAATGACACTGGTGTATCCTTATGTGGTTTGTTTAGAAGAACACACATTCAATGACACTGGGTGTGGTTCATGAAAAGAACACATATCCAATGACACTGGTGGATCCTTATGTGGTTTGTTTAGAGGAACACACATGCAATGACACCGGTGGATCTACGTGTGGTTCATGAGAAGAACACACATCCAATGACACTGGTAGATCCTTATATGGTTCATGAAAAAATAGACATGTAGTGACACCGGGTGTGGTTCATGAAAAGAACAGACATGCAATGACACTAGGTGTTCTTCATGAAAAGAATAGACATCCAATGACTCTTGCTGTGGTTCATGAAAAGAACACACATGCAATGACACTGGGTGTGGTTCTTGAAAAGAACAGACATGCAATGACACTGGTGGATCCTTATGTGGTTTGTTTAGAGGAACACACATGCAATGACATTGGGTGTGGTTCATGAAAAGAATAGACATGGAATGACACTCGTGGATCCTTATGTGTGGTTCAAGAAATAATATACATGCAATGACACTGGTGGATCCTTATGTGGTTTGTTTAGAAGAACACACATGCAATGACACTGGGTGTGGTTCATGAAAAGAACACACATCCAATGACACTGTTGGATCCTTATGTGGTTTGTTTAGAGGAACATACATGAAATGACACCGGTGGATCCACGAGTGGTTCATGAGAAGAACACACATCCAATGACACTGGTAGATCCTTATGTGGTTCATGAAAAGAACAAACATGCAGTGACACCGAGTGTGGTTCATGAAAAGAACAGACATGCAATGACACTGGGTGTAATTCTTGAAAAGAATAGACATCCAATGACTCTAGCTGTGGTTCATGAAAAGAACACACATGCAATGACACTGGGTGTGGTTCATGAAAAGAACAGACATGCAATGACACTGGTGGATCCTTATGTGTGGTTCATGAAAAGAACATACATGCAATGACACTGGTGGATCCTTGTGTGGTTTGTTTAGAGGAACAAACATGCAATGACACTGGTGGATCCATGTGTGGTTCATGAGAAGAACACACATCCAATGACACTAGTGGATCCTTATGTGGTTTGTTTAGAGGAACAGACATGCAATCACACTAGGTGGATCCATATGTGGTTTATGGAAGTAACAGACATGCAATGACTCTAGCTGTGATTCATGAAAAGAACATACATGCAATGACACTGGTGGATCCATGTGTGGTTCATGAAAAGAACAGACATGCAATGACACTGCTAGATCCTTATGTGTGGTTCATGAAAAGAACAGACATGCAATGACACTGGTGGATCCATATTTGGTTTGTCAGGAGAACACACATGCAATGACATTGGGTGTGGTTCATGAAAAGAACAGGCATGCAATGACACTGGTGGATCCATATGTGGTTTGTAAGGAGAACACACATGCAATGACATTGGGTGTGGTTCATGAAAAGAACAGACATGCAATGACACTGGTAGACCCTTATGTGGTTCATGAAAAGAACAGACATGCAATTACATTAGGTGTGGTTCATGAAAACAACAGACATGAAATGATACTGGTGGATCCTTATGTGTGGTTCATGAAAAGAACAGACATGCAATGACACTGGTGGATCCTTATGTGGTTTGTTTAGAAGAACACACATGCAATGACACTAGGTCTGGTTCATGAAAAGAACAAACATGCAATGACACTGGTGGATCCTTATGTGTAGTTCATGAAAAGAACAAACATGCAATGACACTAGTGGATCCTTATGTGGTTTGTTTAGAAGAACACACATGCAATGACATTGGGTGTGGTTCATGAAAAGAACAGACATTTAATGACACTAGTGGATCCTTATGTGGTTTGTTTAGAGGAACACACATGCAATGATATTGGGTGTGGTTCATGAAAAGAACAGACATGCAATGACACTGGTGGATCCTTATGTGTCGTTCATGAAAAGAATAGACATGCAATGACACTGGTGGATCCTTATGTGGTTTGTTTAGAAGAACACACCTGCAATGACACTGGGTGTGGTTCATGAAAAGAACACACATCCAATGACACTGGTGGATCCTCATGTGGTTTATTTAGAGGAACACACATGCAATGACACCGGTGGATCCACGTGTGGCTCATGAGAAGAACACACATCCAATGACACTGGTAGATCCTTATATGGTTCATGAAAAGAACGGACATGCAGTGATTCCGGGTGTAGTTCATGAAAAGAATAGACATGCAATGCCACTGGGTGTTGTTCATGAAAAGAATAGACATCCAATGACTCTAGCCGTGGTTCATAAAAAGAACACACATGCAATGCATTGGGTGTGGTTCATGAAAAGAACACACATGCAATGACACTAGTGGATCCTTATGTGTTGTTCATGAAAAGAACATACATGCAATGACACTGGTGGATCCTTATGTGGTTTGTTTAGAGGAACAAACATGCAATGACACTGGTGGATCCATGTGTGGTTCATGAGAAGAACACACATCCAATGACACTGGTGGATCCTTATGTGGCTTGTTTAGAGGAATAGACATGCGATCACACTAGGTGGATCCATATGTGGTTTATGGAAGTAACAGACATGCAATGACACTGGTAGATCCTTATGTGGTTCATGAAAAGAACAGACATGCAATGACATTGGGTGTGGTTCATGAAAAGAACAGACTTGCAATGACACTAGTGGATCCTTATGTGTGGTTCATGAAAAGAACAGACATGCAATGACACTTGTGGATCCTTATGTGGTTTGTTTAAAAGAACACACATGCAATGACACTGAGTGTGGTTCATGAAAAGAACACACATCTAATGACACTGGTGGATCCTTATGTGGTTTGTTTAGAGGAACAGACATGCAATCATACTAGGTGGATCCATATGTGGTTTATGGAAGTAACAGACATGCAATGACTCTAGCTGTGATTCATGAAAAGAATAGACATGCAATGACACTGGTGGATCCATGTGTGGTTCATGGGGAGAACACACATCCAATGACACTGGTGGACTCTAGCTGTGGTTTGTTTAGAATAACACACATGCAATGACATTGGTGGATCCATGTGTGGTTTATGAGAAGAACACACATCCAATGAACTCTAGTGGATCTATCTTGGCATAATTTGATGTATTCCACGATGTATTTCATTGTACAAGACACTTTCCATTTTTATACTAATCAGTTTTGCCCTTGGTTTTATGTGGTACTACTTAGTTTTTCCCCCCCTCTCTATCTTTTGTAGAATCCCAAACCTATGCTCACCCTGTCTGCTACTCCCTGATTGGTTGTCATAGTTGTCACGCGGATCGTGCGCACCAACCGTTGATTCTGTGCGATCCAACAATGATCGTTGCACACGTCGTTCCCTTCACAAAGACGTGAGACAAAGACGGACGTCTCCCTCAGCGAGACTTCTACAGGAAGGAACACGATGCCGTCCATGGAAAAAGTCGTCGAGCGGTCATGTCAAGTTTAATCAAGTCTAAAAAGCCTACTACTGCTACTACAACTCATGCACAGGGCAACGGGGTCATCGAGTGCACGGTTGTCGACAGGACGCTGCAATTTATTGCCACTTGATTTTAATCAGACATATCCCATTTTTACGCAGCGCTCTCAATCTCACTTCCAACTGGGCCCTACCGCTAGTAACTTCCATGAGTCAAGGCCCCCCCCTTCGAGTAGATCTAACGTTGCTAGAATTTACTTCCGCGCCACTTGCATGCAGTGGAATCAAGGTCTGCCATGAGCGTGTTTTCAATGCAGCTCTAAAGTGGAGACCGTGGCTGTTTCAAAAAAAAGGGTGGAGATCGTGGTATCCCCCGCCCCCCCCCCCCCCCCGCCCACCACACGTGTCCACTCGAGGACTATGAACGGTCCGGTGTTTATAACCTCCCTCGACCTTATTCTTCCATGAGCTCGTGTCATTTCCCCCAGTCTGTCTAGTCCCAAGACCCCAATCTACACCTGCCGCACGCGCCGAAGCTCCCTCGTTTGCACTAACTCCTTCCCTTGGTGCGCCATGAAGTGTACGCGTGGAGACGATCCGAAGGTGAAGACAGTTGGAGGCGCAACATCAGATGGCTCGGTCATCGCCAAGCAGGCGGAGGCGTCTTCTTCGGGCACGAACGCCGCTCGTCGCTACGCCGTCGAGGGTGCGAACTCAATCGTCCAGCCGATGGCCGCCGCCGAAAGCAGCGAAGCGTTGGTAGCCGCCACCGCCGAGCAGCAGGTGGTAGCCATCGCCGCCGAGCAGCGAGTGGTAGCCATAGCCGCCAGCAAAGCATTGCCCGACAACGCCGTGGCCGATAACGTCGTGGCCGACAATGTCGAATGGATGGGGCAAGGCAAGGCGGAGGCAATCCGGTGATCTACATCGACGACCCCATCGCCGTTCAAGAAATCTTCGACGCAATCACGGAGAATGATGAGTTCAAGGAGGAGGTCACTGATGAGGAGTCCGAGGTACTATATTGCTAGCTTCTCTAGTCGCAGCCGCAGTTTTCACTGTTCATACATAGGATTTTCTCAATCGTGTACATATTATTTTGCTCTTGAAGTAGGGTAGTATATATATGATTCGATCGGTTGATTGATGCATCTGCCATCTAGTCACAAAACCCCAATCCGTCTAGTCAAAAAACCCCAATCTGCTCATCTTCCATCTAGTTGAGTTTGCTAGTTGAGTGTTGATTTCGATACATAGTAGGCCTATAACATTACATTTCTATTCCTTACTGAGCCCAATGATTCAATTTTGCCCCAAAATAGTACAAGGGCATCTGATGGTCTCGTTTTCTTAGGGATGGTTAGTGGCCCTGAGGCAGCAATGCACATAAACAATATAGGTTGTGCTGTTGGTATTTTGGTTCTCCGACTCCATCGCTGGAAAAAATGAGGCCCTAATTTTTTTCTCTCATATGGAACCTAAATATATAATATTTGTATTGTTTCTGATCTATGAATGCGTTGTATGATGCATTTGTATATCCCTGAATATTGTTTTGTACGATTACATTTCAATTTCTTACTGTGGCCAATGATTCAAATTTGCCCCAAAGAGAGGCAGACACATTGGTGTCAAATTTTTACAGGGATGAGTGAGCGAACCTGAGGCCATGTACAAGATCAATATAAGCTGTGCAATTGTTACTTGGTTCGCTTACACCATCTCTATAGAAACTTATGAGGCTGCAATCTTTATTCTACATTCATAGAACTATGATATTTGAATTATCTATTCCATGCATTCATAGTGTATAAAAATTACATTTTAGTTTGTCACCGAGGCCGATGATTGAAATTTGCCCCAAAAGAGTTCAAGGGGAGACACGTATGATGGTGTCGTGTTTTAGGATGGGTTGGTAAACCTGAGGCAGCATTGCACACAAACAATATAGGTTGTGTTGTTGGTACTTTGGTTTCCAAATTCCATCTCTGAAACAAATTATGAGGCCCTTGATTTATTCTCATATGGAACTACATATATGATCCTTGAATTGTTTCTGATCTTTTAATGATTGGTATGATGCATATGTATATGAATGGTTTTGATCATAAGTATTTTTAACATGTACCTAAAGATTAATTATTTGGTTTTTTATTTATAATTACAATATTTGGGCTTGTTTTTGTACCTGACTATGAATATCCCTGAATAATGTTTTGTACGATTACATTTCAATTTCTTATTGTGGCCAATGATTCAAATTTGCCCCAAAAGAGAGGCAGACACATTGGTGTCAGATTTTTTCAGGGACGAGTTAGTGAACCTGGGGCGATGTACAAGAACAATATAGTCTGTGCAATTGTTACTTGATTCACTTACGGCGTCCCTGTAGAAACTTATGAGGCCTTAATCTTTATTCTACATTCATAGAACTATGATATTCGAATTACCTATTCCATGCATTCAGTGTATAAGAATTACATTTTAGTTTGTCATCGAGGCCGATGATTGAAATTTGCCCCAAAAGAGTTCAAGGGGAGACACGTATGATGTGTCATGTTATAGGGATGGGTTGGTGAACCTGAGGCAGCAATGCACACAAAAAATATAGGTTGTGCTGTTGGTACTTTGGTTCTCCAACTCCATCTCTGAAACAAATTTTGAGGCCCTAGATTTATTCTCATATGGAACTACATATATGATCCTTGAATTGTTTCTGATCCTTTGTTGATTGGTATGATGCATATGTATATGAATGGTATTGATCATAAGTATTTTTAACATGCACCTAAAGATTAATTGTTTGGTTTTTTATTTATAATTACAATATTTAGGCTTGTTTTTGTACCTGACTATGTATATCCCTGAATAATGTTTTGTACGATTACATTTCAATTTCTTATTGTGGCCAATGATTCAAATTTGCCCCAAAAGAGAGGCAGGCACATTGGTGTTAGATTTTTTCAGGGACGAGTTAGTGAACCTAGGGCGATGTACAAGAACAATACAGGCTGTGCAGTTATTACTTGGTTCACTTATGCCGTCCCTGTAGAAACTTATGAGGCCTTAATCTTTATTCTACATTCATAGAACTATGATATTCGAATTACATATTTCCATGCATTCAGTGTATAAGAATTACATTTTAGTTTGTCATCGAGGCCGATGATTGAAATTTGTCCCAAAAGAGTTCAAGCGGAGACACGTATGATGGTGTCGTGTCTTAGGGATGGGTTGGTGAACCTGAGACAGCAATGCACACAAACAATATAGGTTGTGCTGTTGGTACTTTGGTTCTCCAACTCCATCTCCGAAACAAATTTTGAGACCCTAGATTTATTCTCATATGGAACTACATATATGACCCTTGAATTGTTTCTGATCTTTTAATGATTGGTATGATGCATATGTATATGAATGGTTTTGATCATAAGTATTTTTAGCATGCACCTGAAGATTAATTGTTTGGTTTTTTATTTATAATTACAATATTTAGGCTTGTTTTTGTACCTGACTATGTATATCCCTGAATAATGTTTTGTATGATTACATTTCAATTTCTTATTGTGGCCAATGATTCAAATTTTCCCCAAAAGAGAGGAAGACACATTGGTGTCAGATTTTTTTAGGGACGAGTTAGTGAACCTGGGGCGATGTACAACAACAATATAGGATGTGCAATTGTTACTTGGTTGGCTGACGCCGTCCCTAAATAAACTTATGAGGCTGCAATCTTTATTCTACATTCATAGAACTATGATATTTGAATTATCTATTCCATGCATTCATAGTGTATAAGAATTACATTTTAGTTTGTCACCCAGGCCGATGATTGAAATTAGCCCCAAAAGAGTTCAAGGGGAGACACGTATGATGGTGTCGTGTTTTAGGGATGGGTTGGTGAAACTGAGGCAGCAATGCACACAAACAATATAGGTTGTGCTGTTGGTACTTTGGTTCACCAACTCCATCTCTAAAACAAATTATGAGGCCCTAGATTTATTCTCATATGGAACTACATATATGATCCTTGAATTGATTCTGATCTTTTAATGATTGGTATGATGCATATGTATATGAATGGTTTTGATCATAAGTATTTTTAACATGCACCTGAAGATTAATTGTTTGGTTTTTTATTTATAATTACAATATTGAGGCTTGTTTTTGTACCTGACTATGTATATCCCTGAATAATGTTTTGTACGATTACATTTCAATTTCTTATTGTGGCCAATGATTCAAATTTGTCCCAAAAGAGAGGCAGACACATTGGTGTCAGATATTTTCAGGGATGAGTTAGTGAACCTGGGCCGATGTACAACAACATTACAGGTTGTGCAATTGTTACTTGATTCGCTGACTCCATCCCTGAAGAAACTTATGAGGCCGCAATCGTTATCCTACATTCACTCTGATGCAATTATTTGTCATTATGTTGAGATGAAATGATATATGAATTGATCAAACTATTGCTGAGATGCTTTATCTTTGATATCCACGGATATATTGTCTTACATATACATGTTGTCAATTCTTGAGTTGTAATACAATTCAATCATATGTATGAGTTCTAAGTTATGTTCTTAAAAATCAACAGGAGGATGATGATGAAGTGGACGATAGCAAGGTATCCCGGGACAACAAGAGTCGCTACATGCTGAGGCGGTTACGGTGTGGGCTAATCCGTTTCCACCGTAGGGGGAGACTATTTTGCCCATTATGTGGTAGAGGAATCAACGTGGACCTCAACAACATGATCCAGCACGCGGAGGGCGTTGACAGAGGCGGAGGAAGAAGTCATAGGCTGATTACCTTGTCGCGACACGCAGCCTACGGCAAATTTCTCCGGGAGTATGTCAGGACTGGCATGTATCCCATCGACTAGGCTGTCGCTGCCTCCTGCTGATAAACCCCTGCCCTATTAGGCGTCTCCGTGTCCCCGGCCTCCTGCTGCAACCCCTGCTTTTATTTTGTTCTAGTTAATTATTACCTGTGTGTGGCATGTAAGACAATATATCCGTGGTGTCTCTAGTGAACCTTCTATATTAATCTACTCCTTTATATGGAGTGCCTTAAAGTTTCTAGTGTTCAATTATATTTACTGATCATGCTCATGCACACTACAAAATATTTCTAGTGCTCAATTATATTATAATTGTCAAGAAATACATCAACAAGTTAAATTGGTTGAAATTTTGTATTGAAGTAACTAAATGTATCACACACATAATAAACTAGAAACTAAAATCTAGTTCAAACACATAATGTATCACCACCACTTGTTGTCGTCCTTGACTTGCTTCCCCTTCAGCCGCTTGATGTTGCCACCGTCCTAAGATCCCAGCTCGTCCTAAAACCGCTTTCTGTCCTCCTCGCGCTTCTTCTCCTGGGCTAGCTTGCAACCAGGGCATAGCTCTCTCGCGAAAACCCCCGCCTTAACCATCCCATCTTTCATGGTAATGAGCTTACTGTACAACTCGTACGCCATGTAGGCGTCTCTGGCTGCATACTCGAGGCGCACCTAGCTCATCGGCTTCCACTCCCAGTAGTCGTGATCGAGTCTCTTCAATTTCTTCAGTTTTCATAGGATTTATCGATGATTTCCGCTGCCAGATCACCCATGCCATCCTTCGCTGGGTATGATTTGATCTTGTACAGATTTTGGATGTCGATGTGGTGCCCCTCTGGGGTTTTTATCAACACACGAGAAAGCATAATTGTGTCATTTGTGATATCCACGCTAGTGAAAGTTATCCCTTTCCTACACAAGAACTCGACCAGAGCCGGACAACGCATCTCAGTTGGTTTACTCCTGCACTTAGATAGTTCTAGGGATGTAAGGGAACAAGGGATGCAGAAGTGGTGATCTCAAATTTAAATTTCACATACCTGCAGAAGTGGTAAACGAGGACCTCCTCATGTATGGCGATTTGCACGACAACGATCTCTTGTGGAGTATTTTTTTCGCTTATTTGCATGGGTGTACTCCAAGTCTAGCCCCACAAACTTGTGCTTCTCTTTCTCAAGCAATTGCTCAAACCTGGCGAGAGTTTTCTCCACAGTCGCTTCATCATTTGTGTACACCACTGTCAAAGTCGTGGTGCCATGGGCAGGGACCAAGTGGGTCTCTGTTGTGCGTTTCCCATCGTCCATGCCTGCAAGGAAATGGGTGAAAGGAAATGCCTGCAAGGAACTTCCTGTGAGAGGAAGAAGAAGATGAACCGACGGTTCTAGAACAGAGGAAGAAGAAGCGCCCAGGAAAAACTGCAGAGGAATGACTGAGGAAGAGGAATGACTGCAGAAGAAACGTGGTAACTGCAACTTCGAGAACTCACCGTGGTTACGTGGAGATCATGGCAGTGTCGCGGGTTCAACAAGTGGGGCCAGTTCCTGCGAGAATATGAAATTAGCTGTGCATTTTTCTATGTGAGAAATTGAGAGAAGTCATTTATATTTTGTCTTTCATAATTAAACATAATGAAGTTGGTACATCCCAAGAGATTTGAACAAAAGAGATTTGCTAGTTTAACATACAACAGCACTTACAGGCCCAACATGGCAGAACTTGGAGAGCCCCAGAACTTGAGCTACCACAGAGACCTCGGCAGAGGTGGCAGAATTGGTGCGGGTGCAACCATGGCGACGGCGAGCTCGGATTCTAGAGGAGGAAAACAGAACCAAGCATGGTCGACAAGGTGATAGATCTCACCGGGAACCAATTCTCATCCCCGACTGTGCCATGGGTGCGTCCATGGTGAGGGCAAGCTCCGACTCGGGATGGGGAGGAGAGCGGGGCCGAGCAGCTTCGTCACTTCCCAGCTCTGTGCCATGGCCGCGACCATAGATTGCCGCTCCGGGGAAGAAGACGCGTAATGGATGCAGGCGCCAACGCTGCAAGCCTACAGGGAGGAGAGTTGGGCCGAGCAGGTTCGTTCACGTCCTAGCTCCGCGCCATGGCTGCGACGCCCCACAGATTGCCGCTCCGGGGAAGAAGAAGACGCGTAATGGATGTAGGCGCCAACGCTGCAAGCCTAATTGACACCTAAGCGACGGGAGTGACCGGAGCGACATAACGGCGAGAACTGATAGGGGGGCCAACTTGACGGCCATTAGCCCGATTTTTTGTATTGAAACGTAAAGTTGAATTCGTGCCGAAAAAGACCCTCTAAGTATTTGGCACACCAACTGTAGTCATCGCGGATGATTTTAGGGAACTCGGGTACCGCATTGCCTGGACACCCCAACTTTCGGGCCGCAAAATGATATTCTCCTACCTACTAGCTTAAGCTATTCCAAGTATATTCATGTTTTTGTTTACATTCCAAATTAAACTTGTTATGAGAAAACTAGTGATTAAAGCTCTCACGAACTTGATGGCACACTTTACTTTTCTTGCCCTTAATAAACTTGAACCATTGTGTAGTGTATGTTGTATATGCTTGCACTTATTTGTTGGGGATTAGCAGAACCATGCTGTCATGGGGAACGCTTTCAACATTGCACTTGGTACTTGTACCTAGTTGATATCATGCTCTTTTGTCTATGGATGTCGTCGGTGTGAAATGAAAGGGGAGCTTGTAAGTCCATGGAGTTATGTATATGTGTTAGAGAAACGCCTGGGCCGCTGGTCTAATCCATGCTGACATGGTGGAAACCTACAGCATAACCATAATGAGCTGTCTATGAAGCATTCTTCTTATAAAAAAAGAGTCCTATATTGAGAACAAAAGAGAAAAAGAAAAAAAAGAGATTATGAAAAGAGGAAAGAGAGAAAAAAGCACCATATTCCCATGGTAAATAAGAAGATTGCTGAGATGCTCGTTGTCTGCTTGCCTTGTCATTTTGATATGGGGATTCTTCCGTATCATCGGGCAAGGGGTACCCCGTTGGCAGTTCTCTATGATACACATGTACTTACGATGACAAGGACTTACCGGTGACTAAACTTGAGTAGCATGAGGAGCGGCCCTCGTATTCAAGGGACATGAGATTTCCAACTTATACTTCATCAAGCATATACACCATAGTTTGTTCACTTTAACCTTAATCACTTCAAGATGCTTATGATAGGGGCAATGAGAGCTGAAAGCTATTAAGTACCATAATTTTTGGAAGCTCTTTATGAAACTTGAATCTCTGCTTCCTTCTATGAAGGCCTTTCTTCCACTTATATATTGAGTCTCCACCTTCTATCTTTATGAACCTACTTTGAGAGCATAGTGGCCATTCTTAGTTCTATGTGCATTGTCCCAAGACTTGTTGATTGATGCATAGATTTGATATTGCTTGTTTTAAACTATTTGTATCTAGTCACTCTAATGAACTTTCAAGGTGTCCTATGCATTTATGTTTGCTACTCTATGAGGGACAAGCTGAATACTACTATGCTATGTTTTCTTTATGTGAAACAAACAAACGTCTTGCCAAGCATTGTTATTCATGAATCTTTTGTTTGTGCCTTTTCATGTTGCAATATAGTTGCTTTGTCTTATTATTAGAACTTTATCTTTCATGCTATGTTGAAGTACTATGATCCCAGCTATCAATGTTTTAGAAATAATTTGATCAAGTTTATGATGGTGCATGTCACCTAAAAAATTATTCTTTCTTTTTATCACTTACATACTCGAGGACGAGCAGGAGTTAAGCTTGGGGATGTTGATACATTGCAAATGTATCTATAATTTTTTATGTTCCATGCTTGGTTTTATCTACTTTCTTATGTTTTGTCCACACTTTGGAGTACTTTTCATTTGATTTATTAGACTAACCTATTAACAAGAGCCATAGTGCCAGTTGCCTGTTTTCTACTGTTTTTGGTTCCAGGAATGTCAGAAAATCAATATTCTCGGAATTGGACGGGACAAAAGCCAAAGTTCATATTTTTCCGGAAGACTCACGAAGCCAGAAGACGAGACGGAGGGGGGCCACAGGGTGGCCACACCACCCTTACGTGGCCAGCCAGCCGTGCCAGGGCATGGTGTGGGCCCCCTGGCCGGCCACCGACCTTGCCTCCTTCGCCTATAAAATCCTCCTGATGCAAAAACCCTAAATAATCAATCAGAAATCCACGAAAAGTTTTGTAGCACCGCCGCCACCGAAGGGGAGATTCGGGGGACAGAAAGTCTCTGTTCCGGCACCCTACCGGGATGGGGAAGTGCCCCCGGAGCCATCCCATCGATCTCCACCACCATCTCTATCACCGTTGCTGATTCCCATGATGAGGAGGGAGTAGTTCTTCCTCGAGGCTAAGGGTTCTACCAGTAGCTATGTGTTCATCTCTCTTTCTATGCATGATCATATTGTGATCATGAGCTTTGTAATCAAGTAGATCTACCTTGCTACTCAAGTGCTTTATTAGATCTCTGCTCTCCCCATGTGTGTGAAAGTGACAGCTTGCATACGATGGTGGCACTTAGGCTAGAGGTTACAAATACTTGTTATGAGTTATATTTGGAGTTCGATGTCTTTATGAAATTGTGGTGTTTGTTGGAACCATCTAGTACTCAAGGTGACAGTGTGGGGTTTTCTAGATGGGAAAGATGAACTTTGAGGTGTGTTGTTATAGCCCTACCATGGATTAGAGTGTCCAACCAGAGAGTAGATAATATATTTATATGAGAGTGTTCACTAGTGAAAGTATGATCCCTAGGCCTTGTTTCTAAGCATTGAAACTCCGTTTGCAATTAGATTTGTTACATGTTTGCTTGCTTCTATCTTTATTTCAGTTTTACTTTAGTCTTTTCTACGCCATCAAACTATTTTGTATCACCGTATCCACTTATAATTATCCATACCACTTGTATTTCACTATCTCTTCGCCGAACTGGTGCACCTATACACCTGACAAGTGTATTTGGTGTGTTGGGGACACAAGAGACTTCTTGTATCTTGATTGCAGGGTTGCTTGAGAGGGGATACCTTTGACCACTTCCTCCCTGAGTTCGATAAACCTTGGGTGATCCACTTAAGGGAAAACTTGATGCTGTTCTACAAACCTCTGCACTTGGAGGCCCAACAACTGTCTACAAGAATAGAAGTGCGTAGACATCAGAAACTTTTAATGTTAATGACAAGGAGCATACTATCTATTTCCCCAAGAAGATTGATAAGACCTATGGCCTAAATTCAATTGAAGATATTGAGGGCATCCAAGTTTGAGAAATATATTGTCCCATACCACGAGAAAAATATGAAACTATTATGATTAGGACCATTGCTATCAAGGTTGAAGTAACATAATAATTTAGTAAAATGCAAAGTTTTGTTTCATATAATATTGTTTTGGTAACAAGACCTGATCAACCTTGTTAACAAAGGGATTTTAATGAACAAAACAATGTTTTCACCATGATTATCTTTGATTACTTTTAGTTTTTCCATTTTAATTTTTGCTTTCACTTAGTTTACTTTTCTATTTTCTAGTTGCTTGCATATTAGAGTGTCTTAGAACTTCTGAAGTTTTAGTTTTTTTATTGCATCATTCCAAAATTATCTTTCTGCCAGAAAATTATTCATCAATACCTGAAAATTGCTAAAAAATAAAGTGTCTCGATAAATTTCAGAAAATTCATATTAAATTTTTACGTCAAAAGAGGGACAAAGAAGTACCTGGAGTGACCCAGGGGGGCCCACCTGTCAGGCACACCACCTGGTGGCGCGGCCACACCAGGGCACGCCTGGCCATGGAGTGGGCCACCCCTAGCCCTCCACTTATTCTCCTACCTGCCACTCCTTTCTCTCCCCCGAGAAAACACCAGTTCATTGCTCAAACCCGTGTTCTAGATGTTCCTGCTCGTGATTTTTGATGTCCTTGCTTAGCCCATATTTGCTACTGAGATTTGGAGCATTTGATCTCCGGTATGTGACTCCTCCGCTTGTTCAAGTAGATTTGTGATTAGTGGATTATATCTTGAGTATTTTGCTACTGTAGGTGACAGGTTATGCCAGCTTGCATGCTTGTTCAATGCTTAGAGAAATTGTTTTGATGCATGTTTAGGCCTCTTACAAGTCCCTATAAGTAGTTCCTTTCATTATGTAATCACTTTGCAATCACTTTTATGATGGTTGTCTAAAATTTCAGAAAAGGTGATGAATGAACACCAACTCAACCAACATGAATTAAGGGTGCCCGAGGTTATGAAGGTTCACCGTGAGGAAGAAGTTTTCCCTTCTATTTATCCATGCCCCGAATTCATGAAGGCTGTAGGGATTTCTCAAGATTTCCATACTTTAATTTCTAATGCAGGATTGGAGCATTTTGTGGGAGATGAACCTTACCAATATGTGAAAGAAACTATGTCTATGGTGCAGGATTTTCGATTTAGTTACTCCTTGCCTAACCCCATGGTTCATTACAAAATTTACAATATAGCTGTCGATCTCCCTTTTGATGATTTTTGTGTAGCTATTAAAGTACCAAAGTGGGGTCCGTGTGAAAAGATTAGAGAGTGGCCTACAGCACTCATGGACTTTTATGCAGAGATTTGCCAAGGGAGTAGCTTCTCAAAGGAGAGTGGTAAAATTCGTAATATTCATCTCCCGTCTATTTGATACTTTGCCTACTTTATTGCCAAGTGCATTCTCGCTAGGAAAACTGCTAGTAAATTATCCTCATATGATCTAGCCTTCATCTCAGCTGCCTTAAAACAAGATATGACTTATAATTAGGGTGCTTTGATAGCTTTCCGTCTTGCTGCTAACCACGAGAAAGGTGGAATTTGTGGAGGCCTCATCGCCTCTCGTTTATTAGCTTTGCATGGTGTAGCGCCTCATCATTCAAACCTACAGTTTCCCATAGAGAGGCTTGACCTTAATTCCATGATACAACATAATTTCGTTTCTTCTTGGGCTAATTTGAGTGATTTATCTTATGAAATAACCTTTTTCAAGGCTAGTTGGAGAAGGGGTAAGTCCGAGTGTGTTGTTCTTTTGCCTGCGCCTATTTTGTTTAACCTTGATACCAGGGTAGGATGGTCACTCACTGAGGAAGAGCTTGATACATATCTGGGGAGCTCTCCCAGCAAGAACAGGATACTAGAAGGGAGGTTACAGATGATTCGGTCCAGCCCTCAAATGAGGGGGAGTCTTCGTACCAGCAGCCTGCCTATGATTGGGGATCTTCTTCTTCTTCGTAAGGGCCTAACTATAATCATTCTTATGATGACCCGCCGGCTTGGAATTCCTACCCGTGTTGGGGTTGATACCCACTTAGGCCAAAAGCCTAAGCTTGGGGGGAGGTATACCGACATCACACTCATTTACATATCATGTTCAGTCGGTACTTTGCATATCCATGTTTCGCTTTCTTTTTAGTTTTTGTTCTTGCTTTATTTCTGCTTTCCAAAACACAAAAAGACCAAAAATATTTTCGTTATTTCTCTTTGTTTGCTTCTTTGTCTTGTAGCCTTGGTTTGCTTCATCCTTTTTAGCTTTATTTGGATTATTCGAAAAACCCAAAAAGATTTTGCTTTGCTTCCTCTTCCCTTCGGTTCTTGCCTTTAAAAATTGAAAACCCAAAAATATTTGTTGTTCTCTAGTTTTGTAAAGTTTGTTGTAGGGTTCAGTGGTCCTTAGTGACTCCTTGGAGTTTGGTTTTATCTTATTATTCAAGTCACACAAGTGAAATGCAATGATGATTTATGATAACTCGAGGTGTGGTAAGAGGCTGGTACGAACTCTATTTGTTTTCATTTTGTTACATATACTCATCATTGTGAGCATGCTTAGTCTATTTATGTAAGGTGTATGTTATTTAATGGATACTTAGTGGTCCTTTCCTTCTTATAATCATTTCCAATCAATTATTAGTTCGTAACATGTCATATAATTGTTTGCTCGCATTGTTCTATTTATAACTTGGTATGACATTGTGGTGTCCTCCTCTGAATGTTCTATTTGAATCGACTTGGCACATGCCCACGCATGATGTCATGGTATTGCCAACGAGTACGCCATTGAGGGGTCCTCATAGTGCGTGTTTAGAGACGTGGGGTAAGGCGGAGAGTTGGCGAGTACGAGATAACACAGCTTACCCAGGTTCAAGTCCTACAACGGTGGCGGAACTCTACTCCTGCTATAAATCACTATAATGGCAATATGCCGAGTTACAGAGATAGGTTCGCTGTGCGAGGTGTTGCGTGTTGTATGCAGCAATCTATGAATCATTGCCCTAAAGGCTCCCGTAGGCCAGCTTATAAAGGCGCCAAGACCTAGGGTTTACAGGGAAAGGTCCTTGCCGGACAAGGTAAAGAGTCCTACACCTACACGAACTAGTCTTCCATGTCTTGTACTCCAAGGCTCCGAGTACGTCGGTGACTCTTGCGTAGCCTTCCTTTATCCGGCATGGGCCTCCCTTCAGGATCCGTCTAACTAGGCCGCTCAGCAGGCCATAGGCCTTGCTACCAACTAGGGGCCACCCGGGTTAGGCGGATTGGTGACATGCTATGAGGATACCCATATAGCATATCCCCAAGAGTAGCCCCCGGAGGACTTTGAGATCTTGCACCGTCTTCCTCGTTGATCTCTGAATATCCCGTCTAAGTGATGCCGACAATCCATCAAGCAATATCTCAAAGGTCTCACAAAGAACCCTGCAATCATCTCGGGCTTCGCAATGTAGTCGAAGATTCCTTGAGTCTTCATTTCTAGAGTCGGGTAGTTTCCGTCTTTGATGGAATCTTAGGATGTGACCCTTCACTGCAACTGTTAGGAGGATGACGTAGGGTACAACCTACTCTTCCTCGAAACTCATAGAAACAGAAAATTAATCATTAGCTATTTTCACGCGCGTGAAATACGAAACGGCGGAGCGGCAAAAGACAAAGGACGTGGCGAAATTACCGCGCACATTCACTTCCACGTCGGCAACGTTCCATCCATCAGATCTTTTAGCACGAATCTTGACGTGAGGCTTATATATTTCCACCATGGTCAATTTATTTCTTTTTACCCGCATTCGCTCCCAGTCTTCGTCTTCCTCCAGCCACACGACCGTTTCGAGCTCCTCTACGAAAACCCTAACCAACGCCTTTTCTTCCTCCACCTTCTCCCCGTTGCAATGGCTTCCAGTAGCTCTGCTCCTTGCATGGTGGAGATTCCTGAGGCTATGATGGAGCCATCCTAGGGACTAATCGTTCCGCCGGAGGGGGTGGTCGTTCCCGTCTCCGCCGTGATGGAGTCCGCCGGTGATGACCAAGAACGAGCGGCGCCCGAAGCCGCTGAAGAAGAAAGCGACTCCCACAAGGGGTGTGGAGAGGCTCCGATCTCTTCGCTGAAGATATCCAAGAACTGGTCAACGAGGGGTACCTCCCCGTGGTGGAGAAGCTTGTCTAGCGGGCGGCACCGGCCAGCGAGGTGGTCCCTTCTCCCCAACCCGGAGAAAAGGTGTACCTCAAATCTCAGCTGGTACGCGGTGTAAGCCTACCCGTCTCCAACTTCTTCCTGGATGTCCTTCGACACTTCCAGGTACTTCCTCACAATCTCTCTCCCAACAGCATCCTAGTCCTTAGCTACTTTGTAGCTTTGTGCGAAGGACATCTAGGAATTAAACCTAGATTAGATCTGTTTGTATATTTCTTCACCGTTAAGAGAGAGTCTGTGGAGTCCAAGGACGATCTACGGATCTACGGAACCATTAGCTTTAAGATCCGGCCTAGCCGACGCTTCCTCGACATTGTAGGGCACGAGTATTGCAAGAACTGGTAGCACATGTATTTCTACGGGCTAGATATCCCTCTGCCAGACCGTCTTGAGACCTACCCCGACTTTGTCGACGGGGCTGCCGCCGAAGTGCCCGCATGGCGGACCCCAGCCTCTCTTCCCTCCAACGACGAAGCCAATCGTGTCGTAAGGCGGATCGAATGGCTCATAGATAGAGGTCTAACGGTCTTGGACGTTGCCATGTGCTGGTACGTTAGGCGGATCCAACCTCTGCAGCATCGTGCCGAACTGATGTGAAAGTACAACCAAGACAGGGGGGATCCCATGCGAATTTCGTGGGATAACTTCTCTACTGACTCCATCAAGCTCTGGCTTAAGGACATTGTCAAGGTGAAGGACAAGAAGAGGGGCTTCAAGATCACCTACAACATGTTCGATTGCGAAAAGTGCCCAGAGGCAGCTTATGTTTCCTTTGTTGCTCATTACATACTCTAAGGTTTTTCCGTCTTGAAGTTTTGTCCGTCTAACACTCTTTTGTATCCCAGCTAGCAACCTTGGCGGCGGACGAAATGGCCTCCCAGGTCTACGATCCAAAGATGAAGGATATCCAAGTGGTGTCCGACGATGACGCCTCCAAGGATCAACCAGCTCCGGCAACGCGAAAGCAGAAGAGCTCCACCTCTAATGCTGCTGCCAAGGCCAAGAAGAAGAAACCGAAGAGTAGAGTCTCCAAGCGTTCCACTGCCGCCTTAGAGGCGGAGAAGAAGAAGAAGTCCATTGGCATTCCCCTCACCAAGGCTCCTGCCGTGGAGTAAGTACTTTCATTCTCCGACTTGTGCTTTTCAGCCCATACTTTTTTTCAACTCTTGTACTTATACTTTGTATGTTTCAGGAGGAAATCCGGTGTTAGTTTGAAGCAATCCTCCAAAGATGTTGGAGGGTCAAAAAACATTCGTGATATGTTGACCAAGGATTTGTCCGCCAAGTCCTCTCCCACCACTGCTCCCCCTACTCCTGTCGCCAAGCCTTCTGCTGGCTCCGCTGGGCCGTCATCCCCCGTCGTCCCTGAAACCTCCGCCATGGAGACATGTGTCAATCCAATCATTGATGTCTCAGGTTCGGTCGAGGCAAACATTGCTCCCAGCGGCCAGGCGACTCAGGAGAGCACCTCCTCTAAAGTGGCAGAAGCTCCGGCTAAGGATGCCACCGAGAAAGGGAAGGAAGTGGAAGAGGTGGACGTGGAAGCGTCGATCGAGGCAGGAGCCTGCGAGCCATCAACTGCTATGAAGGTGCAGGAGGCAGCTAGGGCTTCATCCATGCCTCCGGCTTCAACCTCTCCATTGGTTGTGACTCCTCCGATGTTGAGCTTGGATGATCTCATCATGCAGGCCAATGCAATTTATAACAATGCCAGGACCTTCCATGACTCCTATGCTCATCTGGCCAACAATCTTAGGGTCATTGCCATCATAAGTTTTTTGAACTTCACTTGCTTTACTTTGTGTAGTGTATCCCACTATAGCCCCGAAGCTCTTAGGCGGATAAGTCAATAGTTATTGGCCTAAGTGCTCTAGAGAACTAAGCGTAGAACTTGTCCGTGTAGCCCCCGAGCATTTAGTTGAAATTGAACAGTTCCGACTATATGCTCTAGAGAAACTAGCTTGCTTCAAAATCATGTACTGTAGCCCCCGAGCATTTAGTTGAAACTTGAATTGTTCCGACTAGATGCTCTAGAGAAACTAAGCATGCCAATTTTGTGCAGAATGAGAATAAACGGAGGATTGCTGCCAATGAGAGGTTTGCTGCTATTCGGAAAGAGCTGGATCTTGAACAGGGTAAAACCAAATTTCTGAAGGAACAGATCAAAAATAGCTAGAGTCTATTTCCGACAATAGCTCCTTTCTTTTCTCATTGAATTATCCTTTCCATCTTCTGATTGCACTTCGTGGCTTTTGTCTTACAGAAGCCATTTCCAAGGCCAAGAGCATCGTCGAGCAATCCAAGCATATTCAGGAGCTTGATGATGAAAACAAGATTCTGAAGAAGGACCTGGTCGAGGATGTCAAGGGCCATGAGGCAATGCAAGAGTTTGTGGATGTTGAGATGCAGCGCCTCAAGGATGAGATTGCACAACTCAAAGACCAGAACCAAGCTGCCAAAGAGCAAAATTCTAGGAGTCTTGAGATGTTCAAGTCAGTCCAGAAGGAGCGCGATGTCTTGGCGGAGACATGCCTGCAAGCGGAAACAAGCATCTTTGGTAACCTTTCTCTGTCTTGGTCTTTTCCTATAAGTTGGATAGACATTTGATTTGTTTATACTCATGGTCCTTGTATGCTTGTGCAAACCACAGCTCCGGTTCGCTTAGCCAACTTGGGTGAGGGTGCTCCAAGTCCCAAGAAACGCATGATTCTTGCCGGTAACTTTGTCAACACTGCCATCGCCCAAGCCAAGGAGATAGCTCAACCTCTAGGCATCAATATCAAGGCGGCAGATTCAGCAGCCAAGTTCGCGGAAATCCAGCGCCGAGCCCCCGAGAAAATCAAAGATTGGAAATCATCTTGCATCCGGGCTGGCGCTAGGATGACCTTGTCCCTGGTCAAGGCTCACTATGACAACACCGACATCGACTTGGTGACCTCCGGCATTCCCAAGATGGATGAGGAAGGACAAGAGATCGATAGCGATGCTATTTGGAACTCTCTTGTCGGCTTCAATACCAGGGTTACCAAGATGGTCAAGGCTGATGTCTTCGTGCCCGCCGAGATCCTAGATGACGACATGGCCTCGTTAGAATCTAGCCCCGCTCCTTCAGAGTTTGACGATCTCTCTCGACCTGGCTCTCCTGATGACGCCACCACGAAGCCCCCTACAACAGAGCCATGGAAAATAATTTATGTATTAAATGTGTCTCTGCAAAATTGTATGCAGAAAAAACTTATGTTTGTCTAAGGCGGAAAAACTTGTATTTAAGCTTCCTGCAACTTATTTGTTTCTAGCATGTATATATTTTTTAAGCAAGTGCTGGCTTATCCATTATTCTGGTTCATATGCTTGATCTTTCGTGAGACGGAAGACTCGCAGCATAGAACTATGTTCTCAGGTGATGATGCTTAATAGCACCGTCCAGAACCTAAGAACAAAATCGCCGGCTTCGAGTGCCGAAAAGTCATTACTCCGGAATCCACGTAAAAACTTCAGAAAACGTGTAGACTAGAAAACTTAAGCTAACGCTTGTAGGTGGAATTTTCACAAGGGAAAATGCCACCTTGCGCATAAAGGGTTTATATGACCCAAAAATGAACAACTAAAGGAGGTAAAAGACTCAGGAAATATGAGTGAACCAAATGCTCTGTTTCATTGATCATATAAGGAACTTATTACATAATATAAATGTGCTAAGTGTAAAAGGGACGTAGCTGTGCTATGTTCCATGGCCGATCTGTCTCAGGGTAATCATCATCGGAGTCATGTTGCTTGCGCTTGCGATTTTTTGGACTATCTTTCAACTCGCGAATACCGACGAGGTAATAGGAACCATTGAGCAATGCTTTGCTTATGACAAATGGTCCTTCCCAAGGCGGGGATAATTTGTGTGATTTCTGCTTCTTGAGTCTAAGCACCAGACCCCCTTCTTTAAACGAGCGATGCTTTACACGGCGACTATGGTAGCCACATAGCTTCTGCTGGTAGACGGCAGATCTCTGGCATGCCAGCACATGCTCTTCTTCAAATAGGTCCACAGATAGTCGTCTGGATTCTTTAGCATCATCTTCCTTGTAGGCGGAAACTCTTGGTGCATCGTGGAGGATGTCGGATGGGAGAACTGCTTCTGCTCCATAAACCATGAAGAAAGGAGTCAAGCCGGTAGATCTGTTGGGTGTTGTTCGTAAACTCCACAAAACAGATGGTAGTTCCTCCGCCCAGGCTCCAGCTTCTCTACGTAGCGGTGCCTCTAAGTGTGGCTTGATTCCGTGCAGAATTAGTCTATTGGCCCTTTCAACTTGCCCATTTGACTGCGAATGCGCCACAGAAGCTAGTTCAAGGCGGATGCCTTTGTCATGAGAGTACTCCTCAACTTCTCCGAGAGATAAATTTCTGCCATTGTCGGTGATGATGCTATGTGGGAGACCAAATCTCACCACTAGATCCCAGACAAACTTGAGGGTTGTTGCCCCATCGAGCTTTCTAATGGGTTTAGCTTCAATCCATTTTGTGAATTTCTCCACTGCTACAAGCAAGTGTGTGAATCCACAGGGAGCTGTCTACAAAGGTCCCACCATGTCCAGCCCCCAGACTGCAAACGACCAAGTTATTGGTATTGTTCGTAATTCTTTAGTTGGAACATTTGGTTATCTTGCATAAAACTGACACCCAATGCATGTTTGTACCAACTTGTCGGCATCCGCCTTGGCAGTTATCTAGTAGAATCCTTGTCAGAAGGCCTTGTCCACCGACGATCGGGGAGCGGCGTGATGCCCGCAATCTCCAAGATGTATTTCTCTAAGGATTTCAATACCTTGCTGCTGGGAGACGCATTGTAGGAATACTCCTGTGGTACTTCTTTTGTATAGCTGGCCGTCAATGATGACGTAGCCTTTTGCTCTGCATACTATTTGTCAGCTTTCGACTTTGTCAGTGGGCAAAGTTCCGTATTGTAGGTAATCCATGAACGGTTTCGTCCAAGCCAGAGAGGTCACTGTTACTGTGTTAACGAATGAGTCCACTCTATCCGAGTTGTCAGGGTCCGCTCCCTTCATGGATGGAGTCCATAAATGCTCCAGGAAAACGCCTGGCAGAATTGGTCGACGAGTTGATCCAAGCTTTGACAGCAGATTTGTCGCCTCATTATCCTCCCTTTTGACGTACTTGACTTCGTAGCCGTCGAAGCTCTTGGCTATTTCGTCTACTTCATCTCGATATTCCGCTATCATAGGGTTTCGCGTGTTCCAGGTGCCAGCTACTTGCTAGGCAACCACGTCGGAATCTGCACAGCAAACTATGTGCTTTATGCCAATATCCTTGGCTACGCGAAGTCTATGAATGAGGGCCTCATACTCCGCCATGTTATTGGTAGCGTTGAAGTGGATCTGCAGGATGTATTGCAACTTCTCTCCTGTTGGTGATTGCCATAATACACCAGCCCCCCAGCCATTGAGTAACTTGGATCCGTCAAAGTGCATGACCCAATACTCTGGCTCTAGTACAGGAGTGTCTTCTGGCAGTTCTATCCAATCCGCAAGAAAATCCACCAATGCTTTTGATTTGATAGCATCGCATCGCTTGTAGGTGATATCGAAGGCGGCAACTTAATGCCCCACTTTGCCACTCTCCTTGTAGCGTCACTGTTGTTGATGATGTCGGACAGTGGAGCTTTGCTCACTATTGTGATGGGGTGCTCCTGCAAATAGTGCCTTAACTTGCGGGAAGCAGGGAAAACTCCATAAGCTATCTTCTGGTAGTGCGGGTAACGCTGCTTGGATTCCGTCAAGACCTCGCTCACATAGTAAAAGGGTCGCTGAACTCCATATTCGTGCGTTGGTTCCTTGCGCTCCACCATGATGATGATGCTGATTAACCGGTTGGTCGCCACCATGTAAACTAACATAGGATCCCTTGGTACCGGTGCTACAAGTATAGGTGGGGAGGAGAGTATTCTCTTCAACTCCTAAAGTGTTGCGTCAGCTTCGTCCGTCCATGTGAATTTGTCTACCTTCTTGAGCAACTTGTAGAGCGGCATTGCCTTCTAACCAAGTCGGCTGATGAACCGGCTTACTGTTGCAACACAACCTATGAGACTATGTATGTCGTTCAGGCATGTTGGGCGTTTGATGTTGAGGATGGCCTTGATTTTCCCCAGGTTCACCTCAATTCTGTGATGCGAAACGATGAAACCCAAAAGTTTTCCGGATGGTACCTTGAAGATGCACTTCTTTGGGTTCAGCATCATGTTGTATTTCTGGAGATTGTCGAAGGTTTCCTGCAAGTCAGCGATAAGATCATTTGATTTTGTTGACATTACTGTGATGTCGTCCATGTAGGCGTGTAGGTTGCGACCTATTTGGTCATGTAGGCAACATTGCATCATCCGCTAGTATGTAGCACCATCGTTTTCCAACGCAAAGGGCATCGTGACGTAGCAATACGTGCCGTAGGGTGTGGTGAACGAAGTGGCCAGTTGGTCCGAATTTCGCATCCGGATCTGGTGGTATCCTAAATAAGCATCGAGAAAACACAGAAGTTTCGAGCTAGCCGTCGAATCAATGACTTGGTCAATGCTAGGCAAAGCAAACGGATTCATTGGTTCCCTTTTTGGGGACAAGTATAGGATTTTCCACCCAGCGGGTATGAATAACTGCTCGTATAAAGCTAGCCTTAAGTAACCTAGCTATTTCTTTGCCTATAGCCCTTCGTCTTTCATCACCAAAGCGTCGTAGAGGTTGTTTCACCGGTTTGGCATTAGGATCAATATTCAAGATATGCTCGGCAAGTTCCCTAGGTACACCTTTCATGTCAGCAGGTTGCTAGGCAAATATGTCCCTGTTCTCACGGAGGAACTCGACGAGCATGCTTTCCTATTTGGGATCCAGGTCCATGCCAATGGCGGTGGTCTTGGAGGAATCTCCTTCGACAAGCTCCACCTTGGCGGTGGTCTTGATGGAGACCTTGAAGGCAGGTTTGGCAGCAGTGATCTGCTTCTTCGAAGCCGGCATCTCCAAGGCATCGACCTGGTTCTGGATATCCTTGAACTCCTCACCGTAGAGGACTGCTTCGGCGAAGGCGGCCTCGCTGAGCTCGCACTCCCATGCCTTGGTGAAGCTTCCATCAACAGTGATGACACCATTTGCTCCAGGAATCTTGAGTTTGTTGTAGACAAAGCATGGCCTTGCAAGGAAGGAGTGGAAGATGTCGCGCCCGAAGATGACGTGGTACACACTCTTGAAAGGCACCACTTCAAAGGTCATGCGTTGTTGGCGGTAATTGTTTACATTGCCAAAAGCGACCAGAAGTGTGATGCGACCCAGGGAATTTGCTTGTCGACCAGGGACAATCCCATGGAACACGGTGTTGCTCTTCCTTAGCTGGGTCTCCGTCAAGTTCATCTTATGAAGTGTATCCAGGTACATGATGTTGATGCTGCTTCCACTGTCCACGAGGCACTTGGTGAACTCCGTGCCGTCAATCAAAGGGTTGATGACCATGGCATATTGGTTCTCTATTGGGATAAGGTCTGGGTGATCCTTCCTATCCCAACTAATTGGAACTTCTGACCACCTGACATACTAGGGAACTGGAGGTAGGGTAGCCATCAGTATCCTCAGCGAGGTTTTTTGTGCTCGGACGGTTGGGGTGCCAAGGAAGGTGTGGTAACATGGAGCCTTCTTTTCGAAGGGATTTTTCCCTTTACCCTCTCCCTTGTCAGAAGATTTTGGGTCCATGTCCTCATCCATATCACTTGATTCCTTGGGTTCTTCCTCCTTCTTCTTCCCTTTGCCTTTTCTACGGGGTCTATTTTTCCGACTTCGCTTGTAGCCGGACTCAGGGTCCTCCTTGATATCATTGACAAACTTGCACTGGCGATTGGTGTGGGTGGATTTGCCATTGGCATCGAGATGGACGAAACACGGCATATCACGGTACTCTTTGTACGTTTGGGGAACGCGGGGCACTGAGGGTGTAGTTTCACTCCTCTCCTGGCCACTGCTAGCTCCTCGACCACGTCCACGCTGTCTGCCATTGCCTCTGCCAGTGAACGTTGTGGCGACCATGTCGGCTACTTGCTTCTCTTCGGGAAGATTCTTTCACTTGTTATTGTTGTTCTTCTTGGCCTGGGTAGGGATTGCTATAGCCGGCAATGATCCACATGCATCGTCATCAGGAGCAGCGAACTCGCTAGCCATGGCGATCATTGCGTTGAGGTTGAGGTCATTGTTATCCTGCCTGTGCTTCAACGTATGCCATAGCAAAGTTCCTTTTTCCAGACCATCAATGAAGGCGACCATAGCGGTTTGTTCGTGCACCCCTACGCAGGAATTTCTCATATCCAGCTAGCGCGATAGGTAGGCACGGGAGGTTTCATCCTTCTCTTGCACACACCGCTATAGGTCTCCGATAGTGCAGGGACGTTTATATGTACCCTCGAAGTTCTTGGTGAACGCTTCATGCATGTCCAGCCAATTGCATATTGACTTCTCCGGCAAGTCGTCGATCCATTGCCGGGCCGTGCCGGTCAACGTGAGTGGGAGGTACTTGACGGCGACATTGGGGTTTCCCCCTGTGATGTGGATCGCTTCGCTATAGTTCTGCAACCACGTTGCTGGCCGGGTGGTGCCGTTGTATGGCTTGATGGTCTTGTCTATCCGGAGGCCCTTGGGGTAAGTTGTGGCCCGTATTACTGGTCCAAAACATTGTGGCCCAAGGTATGGGAGCTCCCGAGATTCTTGGATCTTGTCCAGCCACGATCGTGTGTCATATGGCTCTAGCTGCTTCCCTTTTCTGTCATGCGGAGGAGAGTTGTGGCATGATTTATGAGACCCGCCATGTCCTCCGCCATGATGGCTACTAGGTGGCGATGGTGGCGGTGGAGGGGGTGGGTTAGATCTCTTGCTGTGCCCTTCCTGCGACTCCTTGCGCCTATCGCAGTTGCTTGTTGGATGTGGCGGTTCCTTGGGGGACCTCCTCTTGTGTCCATCATGGCCGCTGCACTCTCTGGCATGCCGAGGTTGTTCTCCCTGATCGCATATAATGATACCGGGCTGGGACCGCCTTGGAGGTGGCATGCTTGTGCGGTGGCGTGGCTCTAGCTCCTCGTGACGTCGAGATGGTGGTCGAGGTGGCGAGCAAAGTGGACGAGCCTTTTCTCCGTGGTCGGAGGATATGGGGATAGCGTCAGTCCTGTTGCGTGCCTCTCTTCGTCTTCGCTCTATGGAGCCTGTGCGCGATCCTTCGTCACGGGGATATTTTGGCCTTCTGTGGTTGTTTAGGGTTGACTGGCACAACTCCGGGTTGGACTCGAGCCTCTGCGAGGCGGCCTTTTCCTATTGCTTTCATGCCTTAGCGACGAGGTCGTACACCTGAGCAGCTGATTCTAGCGACCTATCCTGTTCCATGAGGGTCTTGGCAACGACAATGTTGAGAGTGGGGGTTGGCATGACCTGCCTCCCCTCAGAATCTATGTAAGGGGTGGCTTTTGTCAGCTTAGAACCGTCAAACCCCAAACCTCGCCGAACGTCGGGATCTTGGACGATGTGAGCTGACGCCTTCTTTGCTTTATGCTTTAACAACAATTGTTTGTATTCGGCCTCCATAGCTCTTTCCGCCTTGATGGATTGCTGCGCCTTAGCCATGTCTTCGTCCAGCTTAGCGCCTTGCTCCGCGATGCATTTGGCCTCTACCAAGATTTCTGCACGTTTCAAATCAAGCTCCATAACGCTCCGGATATGGGCAACGGTACTTGGCTCAACTAGAAGTGCGTCGTAGATTGCTTTATCGGCGGGAGTGGCTAGTGGGTTGCCAGCTGCAGATGTTTACAGTGGCATTGGTGGCTGATTTGATTGTCGGGCCGTACTAGTGGCCATGGTGAGTTCCTACGCCGGTGGCGGTCGGGTAGCCGGAAGATAGAGCCTTGGCCGGAGCCGGAGGCTCGGCAGCTTTTTTAGCTGCTGCTGCCCTGGTTACCACTGGCGTGGGAGGAGCTCTCTCACGTTCCCGTTCCTGTCTGTCTTCTTCCATCACGCTCCCAATTGCGACTAGCACCTGGTGGGAGGTGTTGGTCTTCTCGGCGGGCTCCTCCTCCTCGATCTCCTGCTTGATCTCCCTCATAACAGTGTCATATTTCTCCGAGTTGGCGTCCGAGTCGCCGGCATCCACACTGATGTCGGCGTAAAGCGCGTCAAGGACGGAGTCAGAGTTGGCTTCGGTGTCGATGATGGCGGATGTGGAGGGTGATGGAGGTGGGTCGTTGTTGTTGTTGTTTCCTCCTATGACTTCGATGGTAATCGCCGCCTTGGCCTCTTCATTGGCATCTGCGTATTCATTTAAGATGGCAACCATCTCACCAAGGGTGAGAGGGCCTGCGGCTTGCCGCCTTCGGAGGGTATGCCGAAGGAGTGTTCCAGGCGTGAGCCCTTCCACGAAGTGGTACACGAGCTCGTCGGCGCGATCGCCCTCTAGGGTTTCCCTCACCCTCATCCATCTGGCAAGGTATTCGCGGGGGATTCTCCATCCCTTTGAATGCATCTGGCCAGATCGAAGATGGTGACGATGCCGACAAAGTGTGACCTGCGCATCTCTAATGCTCGGGGAAGCCACACGGATTTGTGGGGTCCTTCCACCTTTATATCCTGCATAGGGGCAGTTTGGGTGGGCCTTGGAATTTCCTGATCTGAGCCACCATACCCCAAAGAGAGGTATGGCCCAGATCCTTCCGCGAACATGTCCTGCTCATAGGCGGTCCGTGCGGGGCTTGATGAGTTTCTGACTTCCTGGGAGCTAGGACCCGAGTCAGTTTCACTGATGAAGATGTGGATGTCTCCGAAGGGGATGACGGAGCAGCGCATGGGGTTCGTCTTCACCGGCACCCAAAATTCATCTGGGGACGATCGGGACGTTGCCGGTGAAGAGAACGTGACCGATGGCTACGGTGTTGCCGATTCCTACGAAGATATTGGACCTCGCCCGGTGTAGAGCTCGAAGTGCCTCTTGCCTCATGGTGGGCGCCAACTGTCGTGATATTGCCGACTAGTATGCCATGGAGGGGTCCTCACGGTGCATGTTTAGAGACGTGGGGTAAGGTGGAGAGTTGCGAGTACGAGGTAACACAGCTTACCTAGGTTCAAGTCCCATAACGGTGGTGGAACTCTACTCCTGCTATAAATCACTATAATGGCAATACGCCGAGTTACAGAGATAGGTTTGTTTTGCGCGGTGTTGCACGTTGTACGCAGCAATCTATGAATCATTGCCCTAAAGGCTCCCGCAGGCCTGCTTATAAAGACGCCAAGACCTAGGGTTTATAGGGAAAGGTCCTTGCTGGACAAGGTAAAGAGTCCTACACCTACACGAACTAGTCTTCCGTGTCTTGTACTCCAAGGCTCCGAGTATGTCGGTGACTCCTGCATAGCCTTCCTTTATCCGACATGGGCCTCCCTTCAGGATCCGTCTAACTGGGCCACCCAGCAGGCCATAGGCCTTGCTACCAACTATGGGCCACCCGGGTTAGGCGGATTGGTGACATGCTATGAGGATACCCATATAGCATATCCCCAACACATGCATATGACTAAACAAAAAGTCAGTTAACCCTCGATGATTTATTCTGCCTCAGAGTTCTTGTCACTTTTATGCAACTATTAATTTTGTTTTGTCACAAGCATGATTATGACAGTTACTGCTGATTGTTGCTCCCTTTCTATTTGCTAGCCTTCACTTGTGCTGAGTATAAGCTTCACTCGTGCATCAAACTCCCCAAAACCAAAGTTATCAAAAAGTGTTCACCATATCTACCTATGAGCATTATTGCTATTCCATGCATATTTATTATGCTTTGTTTTCTTCCAATAAGAATGTTTGCTTGTTATGTGAAAATTAGTTAGTAAAGCTCTCACGAACTTGATGGAACATTTTACTTTCTTGCACTTAATAAACTTGAACCATTGTGCCCATCTATGTTGCATATATGCTTGCGTTTTGTAAGTTGTGAATTAGCAGAACCATGTTGCCATAGGGAACGCTTTCAACATTGCACTATATTTAGTTGATATCATGTTCTTTTGCTTATGGATCCCGGCGGTGTGAAATGAAATTAGAGCTTGTAAGGCTCATGGAGTTCGTACATGTGTTAGAGAAATGCCTAGGCGGCTGGTCTAAGCCATGCCTAATCATGGTGGAAACCTGCAGCATAATGATGGCTCAGTGTACGACGCCAGAAAAGTGCTGGTGCGGTGTTGATGTAGAGCTCGTTGGGAACCCCAAGAGGAAGGTATGATGAGCACAACAACAAGTTTCCCTTAGTTATGAAACCAAGGTTTAATCGAACCAGTAGGAGCAAGGAAACACCCCAAAGGTGTTGCTAGCTGAGCCTTGGCAGGGCGCACTACCGGTGCTAGTAGCAACGTGGAGACCTGCACAACACAACCACAGAACTTTGTCCCCAACTTGCGATGAGGTTGTCAATCTCACCGTGTTTTGTGGAAAACAAAGGATTAAACGTATCGAATGGAAAGAAGTAATAGTTTGCAGAAAGTAAACACAAAGCAGTAAACAGTTTATAGATTGTATGTAAAGAAAAAGGACCGGGATCCATAGTTCACTAGAGGTGGCTCTCCTTAAGATAGATAACATGCTGGGGGAACAAATTACAGCGGGGCAATTGACAAACATCGAGAAAGCAATACATGCACATACTAATCATCTTGACTCCTTTGAGACTTGATTGGGCATTACAACATTATACATAGACCGCTATCCAACTGCATCTATGACTAATAATCCACCTTCAGGTTATCATCCGAACCCCCTCCAGTATTAAGTTGTAAGCAACAAATTATTGCTTTACGAACTGTGTGTAAAGTAAACAATACGATTGTTCTATGAACAAAAGATAGCTACTAACAACAGAAAGCATGCAAGATCACAAATAACAAAGACATGATAGAATCAATAATCAATCTGAAATAGCATCTCAATATCCATCGGATCCCCGCAAACACAACATGTATGATTACAAATAGATGATCTTGATCATGAACGGAGCTCACAAGATCTAGACATGAAAGCACAAAGGAGGAGAACCAGCCATCTAGCTACAACATGGATCCGTAGTACAAGGATGAACTACTCACGCATCACACCAGAGGCTTGCATGGTGATGAAGAAGGCCTCCAGGGTGAATTCCCCTCTCCAGCAGGGTGCCGGGAAGAGCTTCAGATCCCTCCCGATCTAGGGATGGAGATGACTATGGCTACAGACTCTTTCGTGGATTTTTGATCGGTCCCTGAGGGTTTTCATCCCGAGGGCATCTTATAGGCGGAAGGAGAGGCCGAGGGAGTGCCTGGGCTGGCCACACCACCCCCTGGCGCAGACCAAGCCTGGCCGCGCGGCCAGGTGGTGTGGCCGCCCTTTGGCCCCTCTCCGTCTCGTATTTTGGCATCTGATGACTTCCGGAAAAATAGGCACTTTGGTTTTGTCCCGTCCAATTCCGAGAATATTCATTTTCTGACTTTCCTGGAACCAAAAACAGCAGAAAACAGGCAGCTGGCACTGTGGCTCTTGTTAATAGGTTAGTCCAAGAAATCATATGACAAGTACTCCAAAGTGTGGACAAAACACAAGAAAGTGGATAAAACCAAGCATGGAACATCAAAAATTATAGATACATTTGCAATGTATCAACATCCCCAAGCTTAACTCCTGCTCGTCCTCGAGTAGGTAAGTGATAAAAAGAAAGAATAATTTTTGAGGTGACATGCACCATCAAAGATTGATCAAAGTATTTGTAAAACATTCAAAGCTGGGATCATAGTACGTCAATCATAACATGAAAGACAAAGTTCTAGCAATAAGACAAAGAAACTATGGTGCAACATGAAAAGGCACAAACAAAAGATTCATGAATAACAATGCTTTGCAAGACGTTTGTTTGTTTCACATAAAGAAAACATAGCATAATAGCATTCAGCTTGTCCCTCATAGAGTAGCAAATATAAATGCATAGGACACCTTCAAAGTTCATAAGAGTGACTAGATACAAAAGTTTAAAACAAGCAATATCAAGTTATGCATCAATCAACTAGTCTTGGGACAATGCACATAGAACTAAGAATGGCCACTATGCTCTCAAAGTAGGTGCATAAAGGTAGAAGATGGAGACTCAATATAATGGTGGAAGAAAGGCCTTTTTATAAAAGGAAGTAGGGATTCAAGTCTCATAAAGAGCTTCCAAAAATTATGGTACTTATAGCTTTCAGCTCTCATTGCCCCTATCATAAGCATCTTGAAGTGATTAAGGTTAAAGTGAATAAACTATGGTGTACATGCTTGACGAAGTATAAGTTAGAAATCTCATGTCCCTTGTATACGAGGGTCGCTCCTCATGCTACTCAAGTTTAGTCACCGGTAACTTCTTGTCATCGTAAGTACATGTGTATCATAGAGAACCGCCAACGGGGTACCCCTTGCCTGATGATACGGAAGAATCCCCATATCAAAATGACAAGGCAAGCAGACAACGAGCATCTCAGCAATCTTCTTATTTACCATGGGAATATGGTGCTTTTTTCTCTCTTTCCACTTTTCATAATCTCTTTTTTTTCTCTTTTCTCTTTTTTTCCATATAGGACTCTTTTTTTATAAGAAGAATGCTTCATAGACAGCTCATTATGGTTACGTTGCAGGTTTCCACCATGTCAGCATGTATTAGACCAGCGGCCCAGGCGTTTCTCTAACACATATACATAACTCGATGGACTTACAAGCTCCCCTTTCATTTCACACCGATGACATCCATATACAAAAGAGCATGATATCAACTAGGTACAAGTACCAAGTGCAATGTTGAAAGCGTTCCCCATGAAAGAATGGTTCTGCTAATTCCCAACAAATAAGTGCAAGCATATACAACATAGACGACACAATGGTTCAAGTTTATTAAGGGCAAGGAAAGTAAAGTGTGCCATCAAGTTCGTTAGAGCTTTAATCACTAGTTTTCTCATAACAAGTTTAATTTTGAAGGTAAACAAAAGCATGAATATACTTGGAATAGCATAATCTAGTAGGTAGGTATGGTGGACTCTTTGGAATAACTTGGTTTAGGGAGTTGGATGCATGAGTGGAACTCATACTTGGTTGTGGAGGCTAGCAAAAGACTGGGAGCGAGAAACTAAGAGAGCAATAAGGGCCATAATCATGCAGAGCGACAAAACATCATTGATCAAAGCATAAAGTGATACTACAAGTTGAAAACTAAAGGTGACTTGAGATAGTCATAACATGGTGTGAGCATGTGCCAAGTCAACCCAAATAAAGCATCAAAGGAGAATACCACTATAGTATGCTTTAATATGCTAAAACAACGCATGATTCATCCAAGGCATATTAAGCAATCTCAATTGTTTATAACAAGTCATGCTACAACAAAGAATACTAAGCATAAAGCCAAAACAATATCAAGCATGGCATGACAAAGCATAGGCCACAATCAAAAACGAGTTATTTTTACCACATAAGCATGAACTTTCCTACTCTTTTCCAAACCAAACCAAACTATTTGGAAACCAATGTATGAAAGGGGGGTCCAACCAATTTATTCAGCAAACTAAGCAAACAAAGAAAACAAAAAACCAAAACGAAAATGAAAAAGAAGACGCTCCAAGAAAAACACAACTGTGCATGAAACAATAAAAATGAAGCGTTTGGAAGAAACCTGGGATTTGTTTATTGATGAAGAAGGGGATGCCTTGGGCATCCCCAAGCTTTGACGCTTGTACTTCTTGGATATTTCTTGGGGTGACACGTGTGGCATCCCCAAGCTTGAGATTTAGTCCATCCTTCATCTCGTTACTCATTCCTTCCATACACCTGAAAATTTTCCTTCATACAAAACTTCACACAATCTTTATTAGCAACATTAGTGCACTCAAGATAAATAAGTCTTAAGATTCAGTTCTAACACCAAATAAACTTCCATTAGAACACTATATACTGTAGCACTTCCCTCAAAAAGCTCAATTCCCCAAAAGAACTCAAAAAGGAACCAACAAGAAGCAAATGCAAAAAATGGCAGAAATCTGTCAAAACAGACCAGCAGGTAAAGACGAATTTTTTCGAAGACCTTCTGTTGCTCAAATCAAAAAGTGTTGTACTAAAAAAAGTGAGATAACAACCTAGGTCAGAAGCACAAAAATTCACGCCTCAAAAAGACGTTCAGAGATTTTACACGAATTTTTACGGTGAAGCACAGAAATCTGTTTCGGGACAGCAACTTTACCAATCATTACTTCTCTCTCATTAGAGGTTACTCTTGGCACAAAAAGCAAATAAAAAGGATAAGGAGAGGTTATTACTGAAGTAATAACTTCCAAGACTTATCTAAAACTTTTGGGTTATCTCCCAATAAGTACTTTTCTTTAACGCCTTTAAGTTAGGCATAAGAAGCAAGAAAGAATCAAGTTTTCTCAAATGAAGAAGCATTAAGACCAAATTTTGTTTTCATAGGAGAAGCAAAAGAAATCTTCTCTCTCTTATTAGGGAAGTGTTCTATACCTTTCTTGAGTGGGAGTTGATATTTAATGGTTCCTTCTTTCATATCAATGATGGCACCAACAGTTATAAGAAAAGGTCTTCCCAAAGTAATAGGACAAGAAGCATTGTATTAAACATCCAAAACATAGAAATCAACGGGGACATAAGCATTGTTAACCATAATAAGAACATCATTAAGACTCCCCATGAGTTTCTTTTTAGCATTATCATCAAGTGGGACATTCAAATAACAATCTTCAAGTGGAGGCAAATCAAGCATATCATAAATCCTTCTAGGAATAATAGAAACACTACTATCAAGATCACCTAAAGCTTTGAAATCAAAGTCATTCACTTTCATATTAATGATGGGTTCCCAACCATCTTCTTGTTTAAGAGGAATAGAATCTTTATGTTTCATCTTTTCTTCTTTAATCTTTATGAGAGCATTAGTAATGTGTTTTGTAAAAGCCATGTTCATAGCACTAGCATTAGGACTTTTAGCAAGCTTTTGTAGGAACTTAATAACTTCAGAGATATTACAACCATCAAGATCAAAATCAAATTTATCATCTAAAGTAGTAGAACTATTACTAGCCTTAACACTACTGGTGGTGATAGTAGAAACACTAATGTTTCTAGCAATTTCATCTTCTCTTTCCCACTTAGCATGTAATTCAGCTAATAGTCTAACATGTTCATCAATTCTTACTTGTATAGCATTAGTAGCTGCAAAGAGATTATCATTAGTTTCAGGTTTAGCAGCTATTTTATTCAAAGAAGATTGAGCTTCAGCCAAAGATGCTATATTTCTTTCAGCATTAGAGAGTTTTTCCTTAATAGTTTTATTGAAAGCAGTTTGTTTACTAATAAACTCTTTAAGAATAACTTCAAGTTCAGAGGGTGCACTCCTATTATTGTTGTAAGAATTTCCATAAGCATTACCATTGTTGGGAGGATATGGCTTATAATTGTTGTTACCAAAATTACTCCTATAAGCATTATTGCCAAAGTTGTTATTTCTTATGAAGTTCACTAACTTGCTCTTCTTGAGCAACCAAAGAAGCCAAAGGAACATTATTTGGATCAATATGGGCTTTCCCATTAACAAGCATAGACATAATAATATCAATCTTATCACTCAAGGAGGAGGTTTCCTCAACAGAATTTACCTTCCTACCTTGTGGAGCTCTCTCAATATGCCATTCAGAATAATTAACCATCATATTGTCCAGAAGTTTTGTTGCAACACCCAAAGTGATGGTCATAAAGGTACCTCCAGCAGCAGAATCCAATAGGTTCCTTGAAGAATAGTTCAATCCTGCATAAAAAGTTTGGATGATCATCCAAGAATAGTCCATGAGTGGGACAATTCTTTACCAAAGATTTCATTCTTTCCCAAGCTTGAGCAACATGTTCATTATCAAGTTGTTTAAACTTCATTATTTCACTTCTCATAGATATAATCTTAGCAGGGGATATTATTTTCTAATGAAGGCATCTTTGCATTTAGCCCAAGAATCAATACTATTCCTAGTTAAGGAATTCAACCATTCTTTAGCTTTTCCTCTCAAAGAGAAAGGAAACAATTTCAGTTTAATAATATCACCATCTACATCCCTGTGCTTTTGCATCTCACAAAGTTCAACAAAGTTATTTAGATGGGAAGCAGCATCTTCATTACCAATACCAGAAAATTGTTCTCTCATAACAAGATTGAGTAAAGCAGGTTTTATCTCAAAGAAAGTATCTTTAGGCACAAGTGGAGCAATAGGTGTGCTCATAAAATCATTGTTGTTGGTGCTAGTGAAGTCACACAACTTAGTGTTTTCAAGAGTAGTCATTTTTTGTGTTTTCAAATAAGAAAGCAAACTAGTAAAACTAATTTTTTGTGTGTTTTTGATAAAGAAACAAGCAAACAAAGCAAAAAGAAACTAAGCAAAACAAAAATAACAAAGTAAAGAGATTGGTTATGAGGGACTCCCCTTGTGAAGATGTCCTTGACTCCCTGGCAACGGCGCCAAAAAAATGCTTGATGGCTCAGTGTACGGCGCCAGAAAAGTGTTGGTGCGGTGTTGATGTAGAGCTCGTTGGGAACCCCAAGAGGAAGGTATGATGAGCACAGCACAAAGTTTCCCTCAGTTATGAAACCAAGGTTTAATCGAACCAGTAGGAGCAAGGAAATACCCCAAAGGTGTTGCTAGCTGAGCCTTGGCAGGGCGCACTACCGGTTCTAGTAGCAACATGGAGACCTGCACAACACAAACATAGAACTTTGTCCCCAACTTGCGATGAGGTTGTCAATATCATCGTGTTTTGCGGAAAACAAAGGATTAAACGTATCGAATGGAAAGAAGTAATAGTTTGCAGAAAGTAAACACAAAGCAGTAAACAGTTTATAGATTGTATGTAAAGAAAAAGGACCGGGATCCATAGTTCACTAGAGGTGGCTCTCCTTAAGATAGATAACATGTTGGGTGAACAAATTACAGCGGGCAATTGACAAACACCGAGAAAGCAATACATGCAGATACTAATCATCTTGACTCCTTTGAGACTTGATTGGGCATTACAACATTATACATAGACTGTCATCCAGTTGCATCTATGACTAATAATCCACCTTCAGGTTATCATCCGAACCCCCTCCAGTATTAAGTTGCAAGCAACAGATTATTGCTTTACAAACTACGTGGAAAGTAAACAATATGATTGTTCTATGAACAAAAGATTGTTGTTTTCTCCCTAGTAGCAACAACACATCTAGTACCTTAGAGATTTCTGTCACTTCCCCAGATTACCAGAGGCATGAACCCACTATCGAGCATAAATACTAACTCTTGGAGTTGCTAGCATCTACTTGGCCAAGATAGCTACTAACAATGGGAAGCATGCAAGATCACAAATAACAAAGACATGATAGAGTCAATAATCAATCTGAAATAGCATCTCAATATCCATCGGATCCCCGCAAACACAACATGTATGATTACAAATAGATGATCTTGATCATGAACGGAGCTCACAAGATCTAGACATGAAAGCACAAAGGAGGAGAACCAGCCATCTAGCTACTACATGGATCCGTAGTCCAAGGATGAACTACTCACGCATCACACCGGAGGCTTGCATGGTGATGAAGAAGGCCTCCAGGGTGAATTCCCCTCTCCAGCAGGGTGCCGGGAAGAGCTTCAGATCCCTCCCAATCTAGGGATGGAGATGACTATGGCTACAGACTCTTTCGTGGATTTTTGATCGGGCCCTTAGGGTTTTCATCCCAAGGGCATCTTATAGGCGGAAGGAGAGGCCGAGAGGGTGCCTAGGCTGGCCACACCACTCCTTGGCGCGGACCAAGCCTGGCCGCGCGGCCAGGTGGTGTGGCCGCCCTCTGGCCCCTCTCCGTCTCGTATTCTGGCATCTAATGACTTCCGGAAAATAGGCACTTTGGCTTTTGTCCCATCCAATTCCGAGAATATTCATTTTCTGACTTTCCTGGAACCAGAAACAGCAGAAAACAGGCAGATAGCACTTTGGCTCTTGTTAATAGGTTAGTCCAAGAAATCATATGAAAAGTACTCCAAAGTATGGACAAAACACAAGAAAGTGGATAAAACCAAGCATGGAACATCAAAAATTATAGATACATTTGCAATGTATCACATAACCATAGTGAGCAATCTATGAAGCATCCTCTATAAAAAAAACCTATGCAAATAGGAAAGAAAAAAGGAGGGAAGAGAAAAAAAGGCCTATGCAAATAGGAAATAAAAGGATCGCTGAGATGCTCATTGTCTGCTTGCCTTGTCATTTTGATATGGGGAATCTTCCGTATCATCGGGCACGGGGTACCCCGTTGGCGGTTCTCTATGATACGCATGTACTTACAATGACAAGAACTTACTTGTGACTAAAGTTGAGTAGCATGAGGAACGGTACTCGTAAGTAAGGGGCATGCGATTTTCAGCTTATAACTTGTCAAGCATATCCTCATATTTGTTCACTTTAAACTTAAACACCTAAAGATGCTTTTGATAGGGCAATGAGAGTTCAAAGCTAAGGAGTACCATACTTTCAACATTTGGAAGCCTTTCAAACTTTTAAATCTTTTTCTTTTACTTTTATGTTGAGTCACCATTTATTCTTTGAGCACCTTCCCGAGAGCATAGCTGGCATTCTTAGTGTAATGTGCTTGTCCCAAAACACAGTTAATTATGACATAACTTTGACACTTGAATCTTTGATATTTTTATATCTAGTCTTCACTTAAACTTCAGAGGTGCCTTGGCATTTATGTTTTGCTCCAAAGAAAGGCAAGCGAGATACCACTTTATCATATCTTCTTATGAGCACTACAATCCTGTATATGCTTATGTGTCATGTTGCTTATTATTAATGGGTTGGAATCTCTTCATAGCTTGCATGACTACTGGGTAGACTTATTTTCATACTCTTTATTATGAATTGCCTAAGTATTTGATCATATGCTGAGAATATATACATCTTATGAAGCAAATGTGTTCGTGAAAGATTCTTTTATCGCACTTAGTTTTCCACTGAATTGCTTGAGGACAAGCAATAAGCTAAGCTTGAGGGGAGTTGATACGTACAAAAAGTATCTACTTTCTCGAACACTTCTGCTATTGTTTCTTCTCTAATTTGTGTGATTTGAATACAACTAATGCGGACTAACGCTATTTTTAGCAGAATTGCTTTGGTGTCTTGTTTTTGTGCAGGAAATCAACTTTCAGGAAAAATCTTGGAAAATATCGCAAAACTCCTATTTTACCCGAAGACTCATGGAGCCAGAAGACGAGACGAAGAAGAGCCACGATGGGCCCACACCACCTGGTCGCACGGGCCAGGCCAGGACGCGCCAGGGGGTGGTGTAGCCGCCTCGGACTCCGCGTCGACCTCTCCTTTCACCTATAAAAGCCCTCTGACCTAAAATAGACAGGGGTGCGATGTTTTTCCAGATAGAGTTCCGTTGCGCCGCCACCACTAGATACCACGATTCGGAACCAGAAACTCTATTCTGGCACCCTGTCGGGATGGGGAATTGGAGGAGATCATCGCCATCAGCATCACCATCGCTTCTCCATCAACCATCCATGATTCCCCCATCCATGACTGAGTAATCCCCTGCTGTAGGCTATGGGGATGGTAGGGATTGGATGAGATTGTTCGTGTAATTGCATCAGATTGTTAGGGCATGGTGCCTAGTATCTATTAGTGCTTTTTGACATTGTTGCAACTTATTATGCTTAATTCTTGTCACTAGGGCCCGAGTGCCATGATTTTAGATCTGAACATGTTATTGATTCATGAGGATATTATTGTTTATGATCTTACGTGCAAGTTGTATACACATATTATTGTTTGGAACCAAAGGCCCCGAAGTGACAAAAATCGGGATAACCGAAGGGAATGGATGTGATATGAGGGTCATGTGTGTTCATAGAGTGTTAATGCTTTTCTCCGGTGCTCTATCAAAAGGAGCACCTTAATTTCCAGTAGATTCCCTTGAGGCCCCGCTGCAACAGGCTAGCAGGACAAAAGATGTTGTGCAAGTTCTCATTACGAGAACGTATGACTATATATGGAACACATGCCTATGATTATTTAGAACTTGGATGCTTTATCTTATTTATCTGCAAATGCCTTATATCTTGATTGTTACATAAATTGTCTTGTCCATGCAACGCCCGTCCATCCATCCCTATGCCTACCGCGCTTTAATCCTACTGTTTACTGCAATTGTTACTACTGTCTTTACTTTTACTACTGCTATTACCTTGCTATTGCTATTACAAAACTGTTGCTACTAATAAACTACTGCGAGCAAGATTGTTTCTAGGTGCAGCTGAATTGACAACTCAGTTCTTAAGGGTTATAAATATTCTTTGGCTCCCCTTGTGTCGAATCAATAAATTGGGTTTTACTTCCCTCGAAGACTGTTGTGATCCCCTATACTTGTGGGTCATCACTCCACGATCTTCAACCTCCTAGCCAATACACCCCCATAGCAACTACTTGTACTTGAGAGAGATAGGGATCTCCACCTTGCAATACTAGGGTTTGAGATTGTTCTTCCCATCTTGAATTGTATTGGATATTTTTCTATTCTTATTGTGGATCTCCATGGTAATACAAAGACGAATTCCCTTTGTTTGATTATATTGATGATCCGTTCTTATCTCATGTGTGAGTAATTCCCTTAGGCGTGGGAGATGTAGGGGATTGGTAAGATGTGATGTGCCTCCATATATTTTCCTTTAGTTTGTGATTGATTCTAATTACTATATTATGTGTGCTTGACTATCTGTGGGATGCCTAATGCTTGTTGTCCAATTAAGGGCCCAGCCAACATGATGCTTTGTTCTACATAGATAAGATCTTGTTCTCTAGTGGACCGGCGACCCACGGGTGACACGGGGATATCAATGGAAAACTAGTAGTCTCGAGGATAACGAGGAACCACTGTGCTTATTGCATTAGTCCGATCCAAGGAGCTTAATCGCTAAGCAACCTGAAGGGTCTTAATCCCCTAGTGTCTGAACATGGTTTTGGTAACAGGCTAGTAGGATTATTGAAGTTGGGATGAAATCTACCAAGAGGAGTTATGGCTAATTATGGGTTGCTCGCTACACATATATCTATAAGATTATAATTGTTACATTTATCATTCGTCCACCTGGCATAGTCACTATCACCATGAACTGAATCTCCCCGCGCCTTCTTTTGCCATCTGCAGGAAACAACAAAGGACCAAGTCATTCTTATTTCAACACTTGCAGTCAATTCACTCGAAGACCTGTGACAACTTCGGGTGTGACAGAGACTTCACCCATAAACACTTACCTTTGGGATCCCTATGGGATCAATATCTATACTTCGAAACTAGCTACAAACAATCTGTGCACTTGTAGACATCATATGCTGAGGAGGGGCATGATGAAGATCTCGGGCATTCCCGTTTTTGGTGTACTAATCACAAGTTCATCTTTGAGGATGTTTATTCCTCTCTAAAGATCTATCCTATGCGTCCCATGGATTTGCCTGAAGCTAAGGAGAAGCCCCAACTTGTTGATACTTTGTCTATGGCTGAACGGATGGGGTTGCACCACCTCATGTCTCTTTAGTGCTCCTATGATTCCTCCGTGGTGAAGCAATTCTTCTCCACCCTTGTGATTTGTGGTGATGATCGACGCACTATGAAGTGGATGACTGGTGACACTCTTATCCAAGATGATTTTTGGGTATTCTCTCAGGTGCTTGGCTATCCCTTCAATGGTCATAATCGTGCCTGTGGACATCGTATCATTACTCCCATCAAGCGAAACAAGGACATGTTGCTCTCTCCTTGCTGTGGTCCCAATGGTGTTGTGGGCAAGGTTGGAAGTCTGTACCCTCTCTACTCTCAGCTGGTCAGTGTCTTTCGTGACTCCATTACACCAAGTGGGGAAACAATGATAGCATTCGTGTCCACCTTGTTCAGCTGCTTGCTATTTCTCATGAATGTGCCACTGCTGAAGATCCTCATGTGGGTTATCGGCTGGATGTGATGGATTTTATTTATCATGAGATGACTAATGGCTCAAAATATATTCGAGCTCATTGGGGAACCCCAAGTGGAAGGTATGATGAGCATAGTGATAGGTTGCTAACGTATCCATAATTTTAGATGTTCCATGCTTGGTTTTATCTACTTTCTTATGTTTTGTCCACACTTTGGAATACTTTGCATATGATTTCTTGGACTAACCTATTAACAAGAGCCATAGTGCCAGTTGCCTGTTTTCTGCTGTTTTTGGTTCTAGAAAGTTAGAAAATGAATATTCTCGAAATTGGACCGGACAAAAGCCAAAGTCGTTATTTTCTCGGAAGATTCACGGAGCCATAAGGAGAGACGAAGGGGGGCCACAGGGTGGCCAAACCATCCCTAGGCGCGGGTCCCCCCAAGCCACGCCAGGGCATGGTGTGGGCCCCCTGGTTGCCCATCGACCTTGCCTCTCCGCCTATAAGATGCCTCCCGATGCAAAAATCCTAAATCTTCAAGCCTCCAGCTACGAAAAGTTCCGCAGTGCGGCCACCACCAAAGGGGAGATTCGGGGGACAAAAAGTCTCTGTTTTGGCACCCTGCCGGGACGGGGAAGTGCCCCCGGAGCCATCTCCATCGATCTCCACCGCCATCTCCATCACCATTGCTGATTCCCATGATGAGGAGGGAGTAGTTCTCTCTTGAGGCTAAGGGTTCTACCGGTAGCTATATGTTCATCTCTCTCTCTGTGCATGATCTTATTGAGATCATGAGCTTGTAATATATAGATCTACCTTGCTACTCAAGCGCTTTAATAGATCTCTGCTCTCCCCATGTGTGTGAAGTTGACAGTGTGCACACCATGGTGGCACTTAGGATAGAGATTTCAAATACTTGTTATGAGTTATATTTGGAGTTGGATGTCTTTATGAAATTGTGGTGTTTGTTGGATCCATCTAGCGCTCAAGGTGACAGTGTGGGGTTATCTAGATGGGTAAAGCGAACTTTGATGAGTGATGTTATAGCCCTACCATGGATTAGAGTGTCCAACTGGAGAGTAGTTTAGAGTAGTATCATGAAGAGAAGATATTTATATGAGAGTGTTCACTAGTGAAAGTATGATCCCTAGGCCTTGTTTCTAAGTATTGAAACACCGTTTGCAACTAGATCTGTTACATATTTGCTTGCTTCCATCTTTATTTCAGTTTTCCTTTAGTCTTTTCCACGCGCCATCAAAGCTATTTTCTAGCACCGTTACCACTTATATTTCCCTATCTCTTCGCCGAACTAGTGCACCTATACACTTGACAAGTGTATTGAGTGTGTTGGGGATACAAGAGACTTCTTGTATCTTGATTGCAGGGTTGCCTAAGAGGGATACCTTTGACCAGTTCCTCCCTGAGTTCGATAAACCTTGGGTAATCCACTTAAGGGAAAACTTGCTGCTGTTCTACAAACCTCTGCACTTGGAGGCCCAACAACTGTCTACAAGAATAGAAGTGCGTAGACATCAAGCTATTTTCCGCGCTGACGGGAGGTAAGGTAAAAGGTACTCACATCCTCCGGTGTGAGTGCTCGAAGTTATTTCCTTTAGATTCTACAATTTTGTATTTTTGTTTCTTGTTTTCACTAGTTAGGCTTAATGGAAAACAACAACAAAATTAGAGAGCTTTTTAGTATTTTTCCTAATATAGAACATGAATTATCTGAAAAGGAAATTAAAAAAACCATGGAACTTTCTTTGCATGCTAATAGAAATGTTATTAGTATGAATCTTTTGAACACCTTTTTTACTAATGCTATGGAAACGTCTAAGCTTGGGGAAGTTAGTTTTTATGAAAATGATCTTTTTAGTTCCCCAACTTTAAAGAAGAAAATTTTCTCTGATGATACTTTATCTCCCATATGTGGTAATTCTAATGATACTTGTGATATTTTAAATCCACATACTAAAAGCATCTCTTTTAAAATACCTATAAAAATTGTTGAGTGTGTTATGAATAACTGTTATTTGGGAGATGGAACTATCCATCCTGGTGATCATTTACTCTTTATACATGAATTAAGCGAGTTGTTCAAGTGTGCAGGTATTTCAATGAACCAAGTTAAGAGGAAGCTATTCCCTTTTTCACTCAAGGGCAAAGCAAGGGGGTGGTATGAGCTACTAGATGATCCTCATCATTTGGAGTGGAAGGAACTTGAAACTCTCTTTTACTCTAAATTTTATCCTCCTCATGAAATTCATAAACATAGGAATTACATTTGTAATTTGCATCCACATGATGGAGAAAGTATTGCCCAAGCATGGTGGAGACTGAAGTCACTAATGCTCAAATGTCCCATTCATGAGCTCCCCAGTAATATTGTTATTAATAATTTCTATGCAAGGTTTCAGGACATTACAAGGACTACCTAGATACTTGTTTAGAGGGATCCTTCACAAGTAAGGAGGTCAAAGCTAAGTGGGATCTTCTTGAAACAATTCAAAGCAATACCGAAGATTGGGATAACAACAAAGGTAAAGAACCAGGTATAAACTATGAGTATGATTGCATTAAGTCTTTCGCTGAAACTACTGATTTTCAAGAGCTTAGTGCTAAATATGGTCTTGATCCTCAAATTCTTGTTGATTGTTATAGAACCTTTGCTTCTCATATTAATGCTCCTAAAGAAAAATGGTACATGTATCATGAGCCTTATAAAGACACTTGCATGGAAAATGAATTTGTTATTAATGATAGCAATAAACATGCTCAAACCTCTGAAAGTACTACTTCTTATAAGCATGTTAACTTTTTTTGGAATACATAGACCTTGTGAGAATAATCAAATTGAAGAAGAATATTGTATCACCCACAAGAATGAAAAAACTAGAATGTGGTATAGGGCTCTAAATGATCTTGGTAAAAAATGTTGTGCCCTCTATCCTTTTATTTGTGAACTTTGCTTTGAAGTGGGTCATTTCAATTTTCAATGCTCAGGCCATAATAATAGCCCTTGTAATCCTATGAGTACTGCAAGTTTGTATTATGATCACATGATCACTCCTAATCATCATGATGAACTTACATTATTTTTGGGATGTGAAGAGTTATCAAGAAAAACCTCTTTGGCAGATATGGGTGCTTTTGATATGAATAGTGTCCTGCATGGTTGTCATATTTATTGTGTTGATAATTGCCACACAATTACTTACACACAAAATATTATAAAAGATGAGGTTTTACCAAAATATGACAGGACTAATATGTGTTTTGTTCTTATTAATGAAAAGGAGGAATCCTCCAAAGTTTCTTCTATTGTCTCTAAAAATGAACCAGGGTATATGGAGAAGGTTCCTTTCAAGCCTCTCCCTCCTAAAGAGAAGAAGAAAAAGAAGAAAAGGAGGAGTAAAAGGAGAGAGGAAATGGTATTTTCGCCTAAGCATGTTGCTCCTATTATAGTTTTTGATGAGCCTGAACTCAATGATGTTCCTATGCCTGTTACCTATAGTAGTGATCACGATTGGGAAAAGCACACTACTTTTGATATTGAAAATATCTTCGGTACCAATTCTGAAAATGATGATATTAATAATCATTGTACTATTAGTGCTATCCATGTTCCTTCCAATGATGATATGTTTACAAATGAACAAACTTTGGAAGATAACTATTCTATTGCTTATGATGATACTATACCTCCAATATATGATGACTGCAATGATGAATATGATATTTTTAGTCCACCTACTATTGAGGAGAAAATTAATTATGATTACAATATGCCTCCTATATTTGTTGATTATGGTGACGAGAATAATAATGATAGCTATTTTGTTGAATTTGCTCCCAGTACAATTAATAAGAATGACTATGTTTATGTGGGGAGTATTAATTATTTTATGCATGTGTCTCATGATAAGAATGTTTCATGTGATAGTTATATTGTTAATTTTATTCATGATGCTACTGAAAGTTATTATGAGAGAGGGAAACATGGTTTTATCCATCTCAATAATATTAAGTTTCCCCTCTTTATGTTGGAAGTCTTGAAGTTGCACTTGTTTTGCTTTCCTATGCTTGTTGCTTTGTGCTTTCATGAATTGTTTCTTTACAAGATTCCTATGCATAGGAAGTGGGTTAGACTTAAATGTGTTTTGAATTTGCTTCTTGATGCTCTCTTTTACTTCAATTCATATTTCCTATGTGAGCGTCTTCTCAAACTATCATGCCTAACTTAAAGGCGTTAAAGAAAAATACTTATTGGGAGATAACCCAAAAGTTTTAGATGAGTCTTGGAAGTTATTACCTTAGTAATAACCACTCCTTATCCTTTTTATTTGCTTTTTGTGCCAAGAGTAACCTCTAATGAGAGGGAAGTAATGCTTGGGAAAGTTGCTATCTCGAAACAGATTTCTTTGCTTCACCGTAAAAATTCGTGTAAAATCTCTGTACGTCCTTTTGAGGCGTGAATTTTTGTTCTTCTGCCCCAGTTTGTTATCTAACTTTCGTGAGTTCAACACTTTTCGATTTGAGCAACAGAAGGTCTTCTAGAAAATTCGTCTTTACCTGCTGGTCTGTTTTGATAGATTTCTGCCATTATTTGCATTTGCTTCTTGTTTGTTCCTTTTTGAGTTCTTTTGGGTAATTGAGCTTTTTGAGGGAAGTGCTACAGTAGTTTGTGTTTTAATGGAAGTTTTATTGGTGTTGGAACTGAACCTAAAGACTTATTATCTTGAGTGCACTAATGTTGCTAATAAAGATTGTGTGAAGTTTTGTATGAAGGAAAAATTTCAGGTGTATGGAAGGTATGAGTAATGAGATGAAGAATGGACTAAAGCTCAAGCTTGGGGATGCCACGCGTGTCACCCCAAGAAATATCCAAGAAGTACAAGCGTCAAAGCTTGGGGATGCCCAAGGCATCCCCCTCTTTATCAATAAAAATCCCAGGTTTCTTCCAAACACTTCATTTTTATTGTTTCATGCACAATTGTGTTGTTCTTGGAGCGTCTTCTTTTTCGTTTTCGTTTTTCGTTTTTGTTTGCTTGGTTTTCTTAGTTTGCTGAATAAATTGGTTGGGCCCCCTCTTTCATGCATTGGTTTTCAAATAGTTTGGTTTGGATTCGAAAAGAGTAGGAAAAGTTCATGCTTAAGTGGTAAAAGGAGCTTGCTTTTGACTGTGGCCTATGCTTTGTCATGCCATACTTGATATTGTTTTGTCTTTATGCTTAGTATTCTTTGATGTAGCATGACTTGTTATAAACAATTGATATTGCTTAATGTGCCTTGGAAGGATCATGCGTTCTTTTAGCATATTAAAGCATAGTATTGTGGTATTCTCCTTTGATGTTTTATTTGGGGTTGACTTGGCACATGCTCACACCATGTTATGACTATCCCAAGTCACCATAAGCCTTTATGATCCTTTAGTTTCCAACTTGTAGTATCACTTTATGCTTTGATTATTGATGTTTTGTCGCTCTGCATGATTATGGCCATTATTGCTCTCTTAGTTGGTCGCTCCTAGTGTTTTGCTAGCCTTCGCAACCAAAGTATGAGTTCCACTCATGCATCCAACTCCTAAAACCATGTTATTCCAAAGATTCCACCATACCTACCTACTATCATATGCTATTCCAAGTATATTCATGTTTTTATCTACCTTCCGAATTAAACTTGTTATGAGAAAACTAGTGATTAATGCTCTCACGAACTTGATGGCACACTTTACTTTTCTTGCCCTTAATAAACTTGAACCATTGTGTCGTCTATGTTGTATATGCTTGCACTTATTTGTTGGGGATTGGCAGAACCATGCTATCATGGGGAACGCTTTCAACATTGCACTTGTACTTTGTACCTAGTTGATATCATGCTCTTTTGTCTATGGATGTCGTCGGTGTGAAATGAAAGGGGAGGTTGTAAGTCCATGGACTTATGTATATGTGTTAGAGGAACGCCTGGGCCACTGGTCTAATCCATGCTGTCATGGTGGAAACCTTTAGCGTAACCATAATGAGTTGTCTATTAAGCATTCTTCTTATAAAAAAAGAGTCAGATATTGGAAAAAAATGAGAAAAAAGAGATATGAGAAATGGTAAATAAGAAGATTGCTGAGATGCTGGTTGTCTGCTTGCCTTGTCATTTTGATATGGGGATTCTTCCGTATCATCGGGCAAGGGGTACCCCGTTGGCGGTTCTCTATGATACACATGTACTTACGATGACAAGAACTTACCGGTGACTAAACTTGAGTAGCATGAGGAGCGGCCCTCGTATTCAGGGGACATGAGATTTCCAACTTATACTTCATCAAGCATATACACCATAGTTTGTTCACTTTAACCTTAATCACTTCAATATGCATATGATAGGGGCAATGAGAGCTGAATGCTAAAAAGTACCATAATTTTTGGAAGCTCTTTATGAGACTTGAATCCCTACTTCCTTCTATGAAGGCCTTTCTTTTACTTTTATGTTGAGTCTCCACCTTCTATCTTTATGCACCTACTTTGAGAGCATAGTGGCCATTCTTAGTTCTATGTGCATTGTCCCAAGACTTGTTGATTGATGCATAACTTTGATATTGCTTGTTCTAAACTATTTGTATCTAGTCACTCTTATGAACTTTGAAGGTGTCCTATGCATTTATGTTTGCTACTCTATGAGGGACAAGCTGAATGTCACTATGCTATGTTTTCTTTATGTGAAACAAACAAACGTCTTGCAAAGCATTGTTATTCATTAATCTTTTGTTTGTGCATTTTCATGTTGCAACATAGTTTCTTTGTCTTATTGCTAGAACTTTGTCTTTCATGGTATGATTGAAGTACTATGATCCCAGCTTTGAATGTTTTACAAATACTTTGATCAAGTTTATGATGGTGCATGTCACCTCAAAACTCATTCTTTCTTTTTATCACTTACCTACTCAAGGACGAGCAGGAGTTAAGCTTGGGGATGTTGGTACGTTTCTAATGTATCCATAATTTTTGATGTTCCATGCTTGGTTTTATCTACTTTCTTATGTTTTGTCCACACTTTGGAGTACTTTTCATATGATTTCTTGGACTAACCTATTAACAAGAGCCACAGTGATAGTTGCCTTTTTTCTGCTATTTTTGGTTCCAGAAAGTCAGAAAATGAATATTCTCGGAATTGGACCGGACAAAAGCCAAAGTCGTTATTTTCCCGGAAGATTCACGGAGCCAGAAGGAGAAACTAGATCTGTTATCATGAAGAGAATATATTTATATGAGAGTGTTCACTAGTGAAAGTATGATCCCTAGGCCTTGTTTCTAAGTATTGAAAGACCGTTTGCAACTAGATCTGTTACATGTTTGCTTGCTTCCATCTTTATTTCAGTTTGCCTTTAGTCTTTTCCACGCGCCATCAAAGCTGTTTTCAGGCACCGTTACCACTTATAATTATCCATACCACTTGTATTTCACTATCTCTTCGCCGAACTAGTGCACATATACACTTGACAAGTGTATTGGGTGTGTTGGGGACACAAGAGACTTCTTGTATCTTGATTGCAGGGTTGCCTGAGAGGGATACCTTTGACCACTTCCTCCCTGAGTTCGATAAACCTTGGGTAATCCACTTAAGGGAAAACTTGCTGCTGTTCTACAAACTCTGCACTTGGAGGCCCAACAACTGTCTACAAGAATAGAAGTGCGTAGACATCACATAGTAGCAAGTTTTCCCTCAGTTATGAAACCAAGGTTATCGAACCAGTAGGAGCAAGGAAACACCTCCAAGGTGTTGTTTCCAACTTGGAATCCTGCACAACATAACCATAGAACTTTGCCCCCAACTTAGAGTGAGGTTGTCAATCTCACTGGTTTTGCTGAAAACAAAGGATTAAACGTATTGTGTGGAAGATAGTAATTGCTTATAGAAAGTAAACAGTAAATAGATTGTAGATTGATGGTAAAAGAATGGACCGGGGTCCATAGTTCACTAGAGGTGATTCTCATTAAGATAGAAGACATGTTGGGTGAACAAATTACAGCGGGGAAATTGACAAACACCGAAAAAGCATACATGCATATACTAATCATCTTGACTTGTCAACACCCGGATTTTTAATCCCAGATGCCTGTTATGCCATACATCACAATCCCAGGATTACCATTTTTGCGAGACATAACAGATTCGATATCACAGTACATCATCCGTTACAAACCATAATAAGATCTTACACAAATAAAGGATCTCATGATCCAGTCTTAGTACAAACAAGTAGCAGAATAAATAGCGTAGCGGTGGGCTCCATCTTTAGTGTCACATGCAATGCTGACGATGGGAGATGATCCTAGTTGTCGTAGCTATCCTACTGTCCTCCTTCAAGGTAGTCCTCCTCATAGTCTGACCACAGGAATAGCCAGGTACAAAAGCCATGAGTACTCTTTAAGTACTCGCAAACTATCACTAACAAGTAAGGCAGTTCTAGTAGGAAAGCTAAGTTCTAAGTTTATTTGTAAAGTTAAGTTTGAAACCTAAGCTGAGTTCAGAAACAAAGAAAGATAAAATAAAGTTTGAAATCACCTAAGTGGGAACTTAGTTGTCACAGTCACAACTCTGTTGTGGTCAAGTCATGTCACAATTCATTTCATAAGTCATTTTGAAAACATCTGACAACGGAACAGTATGGCCACTCCAACTGTCCATAACTGCGGACACGGCTATTCGAATAGTTTGACACTCTGCAGAGGTGGTACACTTTCACCACAAAATTCGATACATTTGTCAGGGATAACCCTGAATCATCATACTTAGTATGCAGATAATCAAACATAACCTTTCCTTTACACACTCTAGTATAAGCACCTCTCCTATGAGCTTGGCCTCCCAGCCATGACCATCTGTCATCCTGGGCACTGCATAGGTGGACATCATTGAGAGGTATCCTCAGCTCAAACCTCTCCCGTGAGGGAACTAATACTAATGCATATAAACTTCCGGCTAAGCCTTACCCAATTCAGGTATTGTGGTTGTACGGTAAAATTGGAATGGTATCGCATCCGAACCCAACCATCAGTTTTTTTAAAAAGGGCTAAGGCTCATGCCTCAACATTTTCATCATCATCATAAACCATTTGTGTTTCTCAACACATGTCAAAATATCTCAATAGAATGAATCATCATTCCAAGGTTTTCACAAGTCATTTTCACCAAGTATTCCCATCTAAAGTGATCAAGTTTTGGTTTAGCTCTAAACTACTAAGTTAAGAGTGTTCACTAATGTGGGATGCTAATCTCAATCTCATGCTATAGAATAACATCTAAGTCTAACTAGAGAAGGCAAGTTTTATACTCTTTATGCTATCTATAAACAAGTAAGAAACTTTGGTAAAGTAAAAGGAAGTAAAGCTTGTAAATAAAACTTGGAGTGGGTATAAGTCAAATGGTATACCCAAAGCATGCCTAATGCATTTGCTTGAGTTATCTAGCTTGCAAGGGTTAGCTTGCATTGTTAATGATGGCTTGCAAGTATTAGCTTTCCAATAATAGCTTGCCTTGTTTGGTGTAGTGGTTGAAATTCTCCTCTTCTTCTTCGGGGTAGAACTCCTCCTCCTCGTAGACTTGGTTGGTACTATCGTCTATAAATACATACGGAATACACAATCACCAAAAAATACTTAACTAGTCTACTTAGCACACTAAGGCTCACATTTGATGATCTAGTATCATCACAAACATCACAAGGTTTAATGAACTAAGTTCATTTATTTTATTTGAGAAAAGTAATTTCTACTCATTGAAATTAACTAAGATTTAATATTGTCCAATTAAAATATGGGATCATGTGGACACATGTCATCACCACATATTCTAATGCATGGGAATGTGATTTAAATGTTGGATCACATTTAATAAGTTTAAGTTTATTATTTAATGATTTAAAGTGAGTAGAAATGCCTATATAGCATTTTTTCGGTACTAGTCCAAAGTCACTACATGCAAACCTTAATATTATTTCATATTCAAATAGGTATGGTTAAATGTGATTTTTGAGAGTTGGAATCAACCCAAAAACTATTATGGTTGATTTTATAAAACTATTTGAAGGTGAAAAAGCTTATGTCTTGTTATTTTCTCTAGGAGAGATCTATAACTCTAAATGATTTAAATCCAATGGGCTTGGATAGAGATTTTCATTGCCTTTCCAACAAAATTGGAATCACTCAATTTGGATTTGTAAAACTCTCTGAATTGATTTTCAAACTAAAGGATAGAACTAAGTTTACTTCTAAAAAGAAAAATCTAGATTTGAATCACAGGGCCAGCGCGGGAACACTAACGGGCCGGCCCAGTTTCACTCCGCGGCGCTGAGGACTGCTGACAGGGGGTCCCGCCTGTTAGTGGCTCATTAAACGTGAAGCGGTACGTGGCATTGTGGACCGTAGGATTAGAGCTAGCATTTATGGCTCACGTTCATCATCGACGACGGACTCGTCATCGGCGAGGTGGAACCCTAAAGGCTCAGTGGGGGTGCGGTGAGGGCATACCAGGGCTCCAGCGAGTGCGGCGAAGCAGGAAAACGAACGAGGAGACGACGGTGGGCTCAGGCGAAGTCACGGCAGCTCCAGGGGTGGACGAAATCAACGGCAGCGTCTCCTCCTCTATTGCGGCTACCTCCGGCGAAATTCCAGGGGCTGGCTGCTCGAGCTGCTCCAGCGAGAGGTGGGGAAGGATCAATGGAGAGAGGGGGGTGTGAGAGTGAAGAATTCGTGCTGGGGAGGCTCCCTTATATAGGCCCGGCGAGACGACAGAGGGGTGTGGGCAGAGCTCGTCGGTGACGATGGCACAGGGGGCTATTAGCGTGGGCGAGGTGGGCGGATGGTGGGCAGTTCCCTGGCGGTCAGCTAGGGCTTAATGGCGGTGCTAGGGGCGGTGGATTGCTGTCGGGAGCGTCGCATGCTCTGAGAGACAGGAGCGGTGCTCGACGTGGTTCTCGGCGACTGTGGGTCGAGCGGCGGGGTAAGGGCGTGTTTGGCAGGTTGAGGTGGTCAAGGCGGAGCGGCACGTGCGGCCTAGGGTCAAGGCGCGGCGTGTGGCGCTCTGTCGGCGACGGTGCTCTAGTGTGCGCTGGCGCGGCGCAGAGACTTAGTGCGGGGCTTGGCCTCGGTGGTCCAGGGGCTAGCAGTGGCTGTGGGGTGAACCGTGGACGACGGTAAGGTCACGCCTGCCTTCCTGGAGCGGCGGAGAGGGCTAGTGGTCTCCTGCGGCATGGGCACAGTTGGCCGACGAGCATGGCCTCGGGGTGGCGCGGCACTATGGTGCTAGACCATTTGGTATGTCCTTGATGGCCTGGTTGGGGTTAGGGGAGACAAGGGAATTGAATTGGGTTCAAATGTCTCGACAAATTTTGATCAAAAACAGTGATAGTTAGGCCAGTTTGATTCTGCTCACCAAGTGTTCGACACAATGGCCGCAAGAATTGAAATTTGGAAATTTTAAATGAAATTTGGTGGAGTGGTTAGTCACATTCTTGAGCATCTCTGGTTGCTAGGATTTGTCAAATGGAGTTCATTTGGAGGGTTTTTGAAAAAGGGTGATCTAGACATATGAGATAGATTCCATTTTCAAATGTCATTTAAAATTAGAGTTTGAATGTTTTTGGAAGATCACAAAGTGGGCCTTGGTACATCTTAACTTGTACTACCAAGGGGTGCAAAGATCCACAATTGTTTCTATTTGAAAATGAGTTCTAGGAATACCCAAAGTGGGTTAGTTGATTAAAATGACAAAAGTGACCATTTTCATTATTAATTGTATTTGATTTCTTTTTCTTTGGATTTTGCTTGGTAATGATCTAGATGATGTGGAATTCATATTAGAATCATTTTACAACCATTAGAATAAACAATCATGGCAATTCAAATCAATTCTTATTTAATGCAACACACATATGCATGCTTAAATTTTTTAAATGGAAAAAGTTTTTGTTAACCCTAAATTGGGTGATTTGGATATTAATATATTGGATTAAAGTTTTGGGATGTTACATGACTCCTATGAGATTTTATTGGGAATTACAACGTTATACATAGACCATAATCCAACTGCATATATGACTAATAATCCACCTTCAGGTTATCATCCGAACCCCCTCCAATATTAAGTTGCAAGCAACAGATAATTGCATTAAGCAAAGTGTGTAAAGTAAGCAATATGATTGTTCTATGAACAAAGGATTGCTATTTTCTCCCGAGTAGCAATAGCACATCTAGTACCTTAGATATTTCTGTCACTTCCCTAGATTCCTAGAGGCATGAACCCACTATCGAGCATAAATACTCCCTTTTGGAGTTGCTAGCATCGATAGCTACTAACAACGAAAAGCATGCAAGATCACAAATAACATATACATGATAGAATCAATAATCAATTTGAAATAGCATCTCAATATCCATCGGATCCCCACAAACACAACATGTATGATTACAAATAGATGATCTTGATCATGAACGAAGCTCACAAGATCTAGACATGGTAGCACAAAGGAGAAGAACCAACCATCTAGCTACTACATGGACCCATAGTCCTGGGATGAACTACTCACGAATCACACCGGAGGCACTCATGGTGATGAAGAAGGCCTCCAGGGTGATCTCTCCCCTCCGACGGGGTGCCGGGAAGAGCTTCAGATCCCTCTCGGTCTAGGGATGGAGATGGCAGCGGCTACAGACTCTTTCGTGGAATTTTGATCGGGTATTTAGGGTTTTCTTCCTAGAGACAATATATAGGCGAAGGGGCAAGGTCGGTGGAGTGCTAGGGGGTCCACACCACCTGGTGGCGCGTCTAGGGTTGTCCGTGCCACCACCTGCTGTGGCCGTCCTGGCTCCCCTCTTTGTCTCCCCTCCCGACTCCATGTTCCTTCTGGTGAAATATTGACTTGGGCTTTTGTCCGGTCAAAATCCAAGAATATTTCCTTACTAGCTTTTCTGAAACCAAAAATAGCAGAAAACAGGCAAATGACACTGTGGCATCTTGTTAATAGGTTAGTTCCAGAAAATGTGTAACTCCAAAGTGTAGACAGAACATAAGAAAGTAGATATAAAATAAGCATGGAACATCAAAAATTATAGATACGTTTGCAACGTATCAACATCCTCAAGCTTAACTCCTGCTCGTCCTCGAGTAGGTAAGTGATAAAAAAGAATAATTTTTGAGGTGACATGCACCATCATAATCTTGATCAAGGTATTTGTAAAACATTGATAGTTGGAATCATAGTACTTTAACATAGCATGAAAGATATAATTCTAACAATAAGACATAGCAACTATGTTGTAACATGAAAAGGTACAAACAAAAGATTCATGAATAATAATGCTTTAAAAGACGTTTGTTTGTTTCACATATAGAAAACATAATGAGAATGGTATTCAGCTTGTCCCTCATAGTGTAGCAAAACATAAATGCATAGGACACCTTGAAAGTTCATAAGGGTGACTAGATACAAATAGTTTAAGAAGAAGCAATATCAAAGTTATGAATCAATCAACAAGTCTTGGGACAGTGCACATTAAACTAAGAATGGCCACTATGCTCTATCAATAGGTGCATAAAGATAGAAGATGGAGACTCAACATAAAAGTAAAAGAAAGGCCTTCATAGAAGGAAGCAGGGATTCAAGTCTCATAAAGAGCTTCCAAAAATTATGGTACTTATTAGCTTTCATCTCTCACTTCCCCTATCATAAGCATCTTAAAGTGATTAAGGTTAAAGTGAACAAACTATGGAGTATATGATTGACAAAGTATATGTTGGCAATCTCATGTCCCTTGAATACGAGGGCCGCTCCTCATGTCACTCAAGTTTAGTTACCGGTAAGTTCTTGTCATAGTAAGTATATGTGTATCATAGAGAACCGCCAACGGGGTACCCCTTGCACATGATACAGGAGCTATCCCATAATCAAAATGACAAGGAAAGCAGACAATGAGCATCTCAACAATCTTCTTATTTACCATGGGAAAATGGTGGTTTTTTCTCTCTTTCCTCATTTCTCATCTTTTTTTCTTTTTCTCAATCTCTATCTCTTTTTTATAAGAAGAATGCTTCATAGATTGCTCACTATGATGATGCTGCAAGTTTCCACCATGATTAGGCATGGCTTAAGCTAGTGGCCTAGGCGTTTCTCTAACACACATACATAACTCCATGGACTTACAAGCTCCCCTTTCATTTCACACTGACGACATCTAGAAACAAAAGAACATGATATCAACTGGGTATAATGTACAAGTGCAATGTTGAAAGCGTTCCCCATGACAGCATGGTTCTGTTAATCCCAACATATAAGTGCAAGCATATACAACATAGATGACACAATGGTTCAAGTTTATTAGGGGCAAGAAAAGTAAAGTGTGCCATCAAGTTCGTGGAGCTTTAATCACTAATTTTCACATAACAAGTTTAATTCGGAAAGTAGATAAAAACATGTATATACTTGGAATAGCAAATGCTAATAGGTAGGTATGGTGGACTCTTTGGAATAACTTGGTTTATTTGGAGTTGCATGCATGAGTGGAACTCATACTTGGTATGGAGGCTAGCAAAAGACTGGGAGCGACCAACTAAGAGAGCAATAATGGCCATAATCATGCAAAGCGACAAAACATTATTAATTAAAGCATAAAGTGATATTACAAGACGAAAACTAAATGATCATAGAGGCTATGGTGACTTGGTATAGTCTTAACATGGTGTGAGCATGCGCCAAGACAACCAAAATAAATCATTAAACGAGAATACCACAATATTATGCTTTTAAATGCTAAAACAACACATGATTGTTTCAAGGCACATTAAGCAATCTCAATTGTTTATAACATGTCATGCTACAACAATAATCACTAAGCATAAAGCCAAAACAATATCAAGCATGACATGATAAAGTCTAAGTCACAGTCAAAAACAAGCTCCTTTTTACCACTGAAGCATGAACTTTCCTACTCTTTTCCAATCCAAATCAACTTTATTTGAAAACTAATGCATGAATGTGGGGGTCCAACCAATTTATTCAAGCAAACTAAGAAAAATAAAACTAAAAACAAAAACAAAGATGCTCCAAGAACAACACAATTATGCATGAAACAATAAAAATGAAGTGTTTGGAAGAAACTTGAAATTTTTATTGATGAAGAAGGGGATGCCTTGGGCATCCCCAAGCTTTGACGCTTGTACTTCTTTAATATTTCTTGGGGTGAAATGGGTGGCATCCCCAACCTTGAGCTTTTGTCCATTCTTCATCTTATCACATTACTCTTCCCTACACTTTAAAACCTCCTTCATACAAAACTTCAAACAATCTGCATTAGCAACATTAGTGTACTCAAGATAATAAGTCTGTTTGGTTCAGTTCCAATACAAGTAAAACTTCCAATAAAACAAAATCTACTGTAGCACTTTCTTTAAAAAGTTCAAATGATCAAAGAGAACTCAAAGAGAAAGAGATTACGAGGCAAATGTAAATAATGGCAGAAATCTGTCAAAACAGACCAGCAAGTAAAAACCGATTTTTTCGAAGACATTCTGTTGCTCTAATTGAAAAGTGTTGAACTAACTAAAGTTGTATAACAACCTGGGGCAGAAGCACAAAAGATTACATCTCAACACGATGTACAGAGTTTTTTCATGAATTTTTACAGCGAAGCACAAAAATCTGTTTTGGGACAGCAACTTTCCCAAATCTTACTTCTCTCTCATTAGAGGTTACTCTTGGCACAAAAACCACACAAAAATGATAAGGAGAGGTTATTACTGAATCAATAACTTCCAAGACTCAACTAAAACTTTTGGGTTATCTCCCAATAAGTACTTTTCTTTAATGCCTTTAAGCTAGGCACAAGAAGCAAGAAAAGAATCAAGTATTCTCAAATGAAGAAGTATTAAGAGAAACTTTTGTTTTAATAGGAGAGGCAAAATGAATCTTCTATCTCTTCTTAGGGAAGTGTTCTATACCTTTCTTGAGTGGAAATTGATATTTAATGGTGCCTTCTTTCATATCAGTAATTGCACCAATAGTTCTAAGAAAAGGCCTTCCCAAAGTAATAGGACAAGAAGCATTGCATTCAACATCCAAAACATAGAAATCAACGGGGACATAGGCATTGTTAACCATAATAAGAACATCATTAATACTTCCCATTAGTTTCTTTTTAGCATTATCATCAAGTGGGACATTTAAATCACAATCTTCCAATGGTGGCAAATCAAGCATTTCTTAAATCTTTCTAGGCATAATAGAAACACTAATATCAAGATCACATAAAGCTTTGAGATCAAAATCATTAACTTTCATATTAACGATGGGTTCCCAACCATCTTCTAATTTTATAGAAATAGAAGCTTTATGTTTCATCTTTTCTTCTTTAATTTTTATGAGAGCATCAGTAATGTGTTTTGTAAAGGCCATGTTCGTAGCACTAGCATTAGGAATTTTAGAAAACTTTTGTAGGAACATAATTACTTCAGAGATATTGCAACCATCAAGATTAAAATCATAATTATCATCTAAAGTAGTAAAGCTATTGTTTCCCATATTTCGAAGAATTTCAACATTTTTATTAGAAAAGGTTCCATTGGGTTTACTATCTTCAACATTAGTGGTAGTGATAGTAGAAATACTAATATTTCTAGCATTTTCATTTTCTCTTTCGCACTTAGCATGAAATTTAGCTAATAGTCTAACATTTTCATCAATTCTAATATGTATGGCATTAGTAGCAGCAAAGGGATTTTCAATAGATGCAGTTTTAGCAGCCATTTTATTCAAAGATGATTGTGCTTCAGACAATGATGCTATATTTCTTTCAGCATTAGAGAGTTTTTCCTCAGTAGTTTTATTGAAAGCAGTTTGTTTACTAATGAAATCTTTAAGCATGACTTCAAGTTCAGAGGGTGCACTTCTATTATTGTTATAGGAATTTCCATAAGAATTACCATTATTGGGAGGATATGGCCTATAATTATTATTACCAAAATTATTTCTGTAGGCATTGTTGCTAAAATTATTGTTTCTAATAAAGTTCACATCAACTTGCTCTTCTTGAGCAACCAAAGAGGCTAAGGGAACATGATTTGGATCAATATGAGCTTTCCCATTAACAAGCATAGACATAATAACATCAATTTTATCACTCGAGGAGGTCTCTTCAACAGAATTTACCTTCTTACCTTGTGGAGCTCTCTTAGTGTGCCATTCAGAATAGTTCACCATCATATTATCAAGAAGCTTTGTTGCAGCACCCAAAGTAATGGTCATAAAGGTACCTCCAGCAGCAGAATCTAGTAGATTTATTGAAGAATAATTCAATCCTACATAAAAGTTTTGGATAATCATCCAAGCAGTCAGTCCATGAGTGGGACAATTATTTACCAAAGATTTCTTTCTTTCCAAAGATTGAGCAACATGTTCATTATCAGATTGCTTAAATTTCATTATTTCACTTCTCATAGATATAATCTTAGCAGGAGGATAGTATTTTCTAATGAAAGCATCTTTGCATTTAGTCCATGAATCAATACTATTTATAGTTAGGGATTGCAACCATTCTTTAGCTTTTCTTCTCAAAGTGAAAGGAAACAATTTAAGCTTAATAATATCTCCATCTATATCCCTATGTTTTTGCATCTCACAAGTTCAACAAAGTAATTAAGATGACAAGCAACATCTTCAGTACCAATACCAGAAAATTGTTCTCTCATAACAAGATTGAGTAAAGCAGGTTTAATTTCAAAGAAAGTAGCTTCAGGAACAGTTGGATCAATAGGTGTGCACATGAAATCATTGTTGTTGGTGCTAGTGAAGTCACACAACTTAGTGTTTTCAAGAGTAGTCATTTTTTTGTGTTTTTTGTATAAAGAAAGCAAACTAGTACAACTAATTTTTTGTGTTTTTGATAAAGAAACAAGCAAAGAAAGCAAAAATAAACTAAGCAAAACAAATAATACAAAGTAAAGAGATTGGTTATGAGGGACTCCCATTGTGAAGATGTCATTGACTCCCCAGCAACAGCGCCAGAAAAATAGCTTGATGGCTCAAAATATATTCGAGCTCGTTGGGGAAACCCAAGAGGAAGGTATGATGAGCACAACAGCAAGTTTTCCCTTAGTTATGAAACCAAGGTTATCGAACCAGTAGGAGCAAGGAAACACCTCCAAGGTGTTGTTTCCAACTTGGAATCCTACACAACACAACCACAGAACTTTGCCCCCAACTTATAGTGAGGTTGTCAATCTCACCGGTTTTGCTGAAAACAAAGAATTAAATGTATTGTGTGGAAGATAGTAATTTCTTGCAGAAAGTAAACAGTAAATAGTAAATAGATTGTAGATTGATGGTAAAAAAATGGACTGGGGTCCATAGTTCACTAGAGGTGATTCTCCTTAAGATAGAAGACATGTTGGGTGAACAAATTACAGCGGGGCAATTGACAAACACCGAGAAAGCATACATGCATATACTAATCATCTTGACTCCTATGAGATTTGGTTGGGCATTACAACATTATACGTAGACCATAATCCAACTACATCTATGACTAATAATCCATCTTCAAGTTATCATCCGAACCCCCTCCAGTATTAAGTTGCAAGCAACATATAATTGCATTAAGCAAAGTGTGTAAAGTAAACAATACGATTGTTCTATGAACAAAGGATTGATGTTTTCTCCCTAGTAGCAACAACACATCTAGTACCTTAGAGATTTCTGTCACTTCCCTAGATTCCTAGAGGCATGAACCCACTATCGAGCATAAATACTCCCTCTTGGAGTTGCTAGCATCTACTCGGCCAAGATAGCTACTAACAACGGAAAGCATGCGAGATCACAAATAACATAGACATGATAGCATCAATAATCAATCTGAAATAGCATCTCAATATCCATCGGATCCCCGCAAACACAACATGTATGAATACAAATAATTGATCTTGATCATGAACAGAGCTCACAAGATCTAGACATGGTAGCACAAAGGAGAAGAACTAACCATATAGCTACTACATGGACCCGCAGTCCAGGGATGAACTACTCACGCATCACACCGGAAGCAGTCATGGTGATGAAGAAGGCCTCTAGGGTGATCTCTCCCCTCCGGCGGGGTACCGAGAAGAGCTTCAGATCCCTCCCGATCTAGGGATGGAGATGGTGGCGACTACAGACTCTTTCGTGGAATTTTGATCGGGTACTTAGGGTTTTTGTCCCGGAGGCAATATATAGGCGAAGGGGCAAGGTCGGTGGAGTGGAAGGGGGCCCACATGACCTGGTGGCGTGGCTAGGGCTAGCCGCACCACCACCTGACGAGGTCGGCCTGCCTTCCCTCTTCGTCTCCCCTCTGGACTTCGTGTTCCTTCTAGTGAAATATTGACTTGGGCTTTTGTCCGGTCTAGTTCCGAGAATATTTCCTTACTAGCTTTTCTGAAACCAAAAACAGCAGAAAACAGGCAACTGGCACTGTGTCATCTTGTTAATAGGTTAGTTCCAGAAAATGTGTAAAAATACTACAAAGTGTGGACAAAACATAAGAAAGTAGATATAAAACAAGCATGGAACATCAAAAATTATAGATACGTTTGCAACGTATCAATGAGTGATGCCATGTTCAACAGGCTCCCCACTCCCTATGCTCCTTACATCATGCTGCTAATCAACCATATGCTTCCTCTTGATAACTTCAACTATGATGGTGAGCATAAAGTGAAGAAGATTATACCAAGTCAAGGAAGACCTCCCATCCCTCCTCATCTCCATAGGGCTTCATGAGAGATGCTCATTCTAGTGGGCGAAGGCCCCCTGTACCATCGGCTACCGTGAGGTGAAGCAATTCAATTGGTTCCAGTGGAATATTCTGTGCATTGGTATAGACACTCACAAGGGATAGTATGAGGCCTACAAGCAGTACCATGATATGGCTCACACCCAGTAGATCATTCTCCACCATGTCTCAGGGGCATCGGGCCCTCCTCCTACTCCGACAGCTCCTACACCGTATGCTCAGTGGAACACTTCCTGTACCAACTATGGAGAGCTTGAGCGTCACTTGTTCCCCACCTTTGAGCCTACTACTCTAGCTGCTGATGATGAGGAAGATGAAGAGGAGTATGATGATGATGGCGAGGACGAGGATGAGGAGTGATTCCTTGGCGCATTAGCATCGCTCTTCTTCATTTTTGACATTTTGATGCCAAAGGGCGATAAGTAGTTCTATTAGGCTATCGAGGATTTGCATGGGTCGGGCGTATATAAACCCGATCGACCTTCTTCTTCCATGAGCTCATGTCATTTTCTCCAATCTGTCAATTCACAAAACCCCAATCTACACCTTCCTCACGTGTCGAAGCTCCTTCGCTTGCACCACCGCCCTCCCTAGATGTGCCATGAAGCGTACACGTGGAGACGAGCTAGAGGTGAAGCCAGTTGGAGGCGCAGCAGTAGATGACTCAGTCGTTGCTGAGCAGGTGGAGGCGGCTTCTTTGAGCACGCACGCCGCTCATTGTTGTGCCATCGAGGCTTAGAGCTCATCCGTCCAGCCAGTCGCCGTCGCCATCGCCATCAAGTAGCTGGTGGCTGGCAACGTCGTGGTGCCAGCAGCAGATCTGAATGAGGGGCATGCGGCAGGAGGAGACAACCCAGTTCTCTACATCAACGACCCCATCCTCCACCAAGAAATCGTCAATGCAATTGCAGAGAATGACGAGTTCGAGAAGGAGGTCTCCGATGAGGAGTCTGAGGTACTACTTTGCTAGCTTCTCTAGTTGCAGCTACAGATTTCACTATTCATACGTAGGATTTGCTCAGTCGTTTATAGATTCTTTTGCTCTTGAAGTAGGGTAGTATATATATGGTTTGAATGGTCAATTGTTGCATATGCCATCTAGTCACAAAACCCCAAACTATCTAGTCACAAAACCCCAATCTGCTCATCTGTCATCTAGTAAATTTACATTTGCTTAACTCGTTGTTGTTCATACGGTTCTTCTTGTGCTATAAATTTAATCGGTCTGTAACATTTGATTTCGGGGTTTTAAGGTTTTCTAGTTGAGTGTTGTTTTCAATACACAACATGCATAACATTACATTTATATTCCTCACTAAGGCCAATGATTCAAATTTGTCCCAAAAGAGTGCAAGGGGAGTCACATATATGATGGTGTCAGATTTTTTTTAGGGATGGTTAGTGAACCTGAGGCAATGTACAACAATATAAGTTGTGCAATTGGTACTTTGGTTCACTAACTCTATCTCTAAAAAAATTATGAGGCCCTAGATTTATTCTACACATATGAACTATGATCTTTGAACTCTGATCTTTGAACTGTTTCTCACTGAGGCCGATGATTGAAATTTGCCCCAAAAGAGTGCAAGGGAGACACATACGATGGTGTCATTTTTTTAGGGATGGGTTGGTGAACCTGAGGCAAAAATGTACACAAACAATATAGGTTGTGTTGTTGGTACTTTAGTTTCGCCAACTCCATCTCTGAAAATAATTATGAGGCCTTTGATTATTCTCATATGGAACTAGATCTTTGAATTGTTTGATGCATATGTATATGCATGGTTTTGATCATCAGTTGTTTCTACATGTACCTGAAGATTGTTTTTGTACCTGAATATGTATATCCCTGAATATTGTTTCGTAGGATTACATTTCAATTTATTATTGTGACCAATGATTCAAATTTGCCCCAAAAGAGAGGCAGACACATTGGTGTCATATTTTTTCAGGGATGAGTTAGCGAACCTGGGGCAGCATACAAGAAGCATAGGTTGTGTAATTGTTACTTGGTTAGCTTACGCCATCCCTGAAGAAACTTATGGAGTCGCAATCTTTGTTCTACATATACTCCGATCCAATTAATTGTTATTTTGTTGAGATGACATGATATATGAAATGATCAAACTATTCCTGGGATACATTCTCTTTGATATCAATTTAATATTGTCTTACATATATGTTGTCAATATTGAGTTGTAATACAATTCAATCATATGTATGAGTTCTAAGTTATGTTCTTAAAAATCAACAAGAGGATTCTGATGATGTGGACTCTAGCAAGTACTCCAGGGACAACAAGAGCCGCTAAGTGCTAAGGCGGTTACGATGTGAGAATATCTATTTCTACCGTATGGGGAGACTATTTTTCCCATTCGGTGCAGAGTCATCAACACGGACCTCGACAGCATTATCTAGCACGCGGTGGACGTTGGCAAAAGTCGAGGCCGAAGGCATCAACCGAAGACCTTGGCACGACACGCAACCTTCGAAAAATTCCTCCAGGATTATGTTAGGACTGGCCTGTATCCCCTCGAGTAGGCTGTCCCGGCCTCCTGCTGTTGCCCCTACTAGGCGTCTCCGTGTCCCGGCCTCCTGCTGCTTCCCGTGCTTTTATTTTGTTTCAGTTAATTATTACCTATGGTTGCATGTAAGACAATATATCCGTAGTGTCTCTAGTGAACCTTCTATATATATTAATCTACTCCTTTATATGGAGTTCTTAAAATTTCTAGTGTTCAATTATATTACTGATCATGCTCATGCACACTACCAAATATTTTAATTAGTCAAATTGGTGGAATACATCAACAAGATTTTAAATTGGTGAAAAATTCATATTGAAGTAACTAAATGATCTCACATCGGCATTAAACATTTGAATTAGTCAAATTCAAAATAGTTGCTCTGCAGAATGGTATGAACCTCATTTACTCTTAGGACTCAATTTCACTCTAGCAAGCATGTGTAAACACCTTCCTTGGCCTTTAAATTATAAATTATTCTAAAAATTTAGATTAACAAAATCTAGAGTTCTGAATATATCCGGTTGTCCGAATATTCACTCAACGAGATTTCCTTCAAAAAATACATGAAAAAACGTTATATTGGTGAAAAATTCATAATTAAGTAACCAAATGATCTCACTTCGTGATTAAACATTTGAATTAGTCAAATTCAAAACACTCGCACCTTATTTCTCTGCAGCAAAGCGCGTGAACACTAGTCGTCATGCCTTTTAGGGAAAAGATCCAAGGTTTGTACTACGCCAATTTTGTTCTTCAATTTATGAACCTCATTTAGTCTTAGGGGACTCAAATTCACTCTAGCAAGCATGTATACACACCTTTCTTTGCTTTAAATTATGAATAATTCTCAAATTTTAGGAAAATCAAATGCCAGAGTTCCGAATATATGCGGAGTTCCGAAAATATGCGGAGTTCCGAATATTAGCTTTTTCAAATTACTAGTGGTCAAGTACTTGGTGGCAAAATGTGAAATATTCAGAGAATAGACGTTCTTAGAGACTTTTTACACTTCCAGCCGTCTAAGGCTAGTACTTCGCGCCAAATAACTAAAAATATTTGGACAAATATTTCAGATATGTGCCACTTTTGTTCTTTCCTGCCCGCCTAGACCACTGTCCACCGCTGCCACCCTCCACCACCACCACCTCAGATCCCTTGCCTCTCCACCACTACCGCCTCTAGTCCCCAGCGGTGCGGATGCTCTCCCTTGCCTCTTAGGACCCTTTCGTCGTCCAGGAAGGTATGCGTGAAAACGAAACCCCCAAAACCCTAAATCAACAACTTCGATTTAGGAATTTTGCCATGGGATTTGCCATTTTTCTTCTCGAATTTAGGGTTCAGGGTTACCGAGGTGCGAAGACCCGATGACGCCATCGGGAGAGCCTCCCCTAGATGGCATGCGTCTGTCCCAACTCTTTTCCTGTTCTATAAATCTCAAAATCTATTGTTGTCACTTCTAGCAATAGAGATTTAATTATCACTTCCATCAATAGATAGAGCCTACCACGTCGGAAGTGGATGTAGCTCCTTCTTTTTGTGTTGGAGATATGCCCAAGAGGCAATAATAAATGTGGTTATTATTATATCTTTGTGTTTATGATGAATGTTTACATCCCATGCTATAATTGTATTATTAGGAAACACTAATACTTGTGTGTTTTGTAAACATAAAAGAGTCCCTAGTAAGCCTCTTGTTGAACTAGCTTGGTGATTGATTAATGATCATGGTTTCCTGATCATGGACATTGGATGTGATTAATAACAAGGTTATGTCATTAGAAGAATGATGTGATGGACACACACCCATAGTAAGCGTAGCATAAGATCAAGTCATTAAGTTCATATTGCTGTACGCTTTGAATTACATAGTAACCTAATCCTTCGACCATGAGGTTATGTTAATCACCATCACCGGATGGGTACTTTGATGACATCAAACGCCGCTTCATAACTGGGCGGTTATAAAGGTGTCATTGGGTATTCTGAAAGTATGTGTTGAAGCGCATAGACCAAGATTGGGATTTGTCCATCCATATGACGGATAGATATACTCTGGGCCCTCTCGGTGGAATGTCATCTAGATAGCTTGCAAGCATGTGACTGGGTCACAAGGGATGACATAACATGGAACGAGTAAAGAGTACTTATCAGTAACAAGGAAGAACTAGGTATGAAGATACCGACGATCAAACCTCGGATAAGTAGAATATCGTGTGACAAAGGGAATTGGTTTCGTATGTTAATGGTTCAATCGATCACGAAGTAATCGTTGAGTATGTGGGAGCCGTTATGGATCTCCAGATCCCGCTGATGGTTATTGATCGGAGAGGTTTCTTCATCATGTCTGCATATTCACGAACCGTAGGGTGACACACTTAAGGTTCGAAGTTGTTTTAAGTAGATATGGAATTTGTGTTGGAGACCGAATGTTGTTCGGAGTCTCGGAATGGATCCGGGACATCACGAGGAGATCCGGAATGGTCCGGAGAATAAGATTCATATATTGGGGATCATTTTCTAAGATAGGAAATGTTCCAGAGTGTTTGTATGGAGATTCTAGAAGGTTTCGGAATGTTCTGGAAGGGTCTAGAGGATTTCTTGGGGTTTACTTGAAAACCAAGAAAGGGATCAAGGAGACCAAGTGGGGCAAGACACGGATTCGTGGGGGAGGAGGATTCCTCCCCCCTTCCCACCGCCGGCCCAAGGAGGGGAGTCCTACTAGGACTCCCCCTCCCCAGGCGTGCCTCCCTCCTTTAAATAGAAGGGAGGGGGCGCCCCCTCTTGCTCCTCCTCTCATAACTCCCAATCTCAGCCGCCTCTCTCCTCCACCTTTCTTCTGCACAGGCATAGGCGAATCCCTGCAGAATTCTCATCTCCACCACCACCACCACGCCGTCGTGCTGCTGGGATTCCGTGGACAAGATCTACTACCTCCGCTGCTCGCTGGAACGGGGAGAGGAAGGTCTGCTTCGACTCTACATGTGTGACCGTCTGCGGAAGCGCTGCCGGAACGCGGCGCCGGAAGGATCGTCCACACGATCTTGAGATCGGCAAGTGATCGACTACATCATCCACGAGATCTAATCTCGTAACGCTTTCGGTTCTACGAGGGTTAGTACCGATCTATCTCGTTGCTCATGTCTAATAGATTAGATCTTGGATTTTATCTAGATTAGATCTGGGTTTTGTTCGTTCTTGCGGTAGAATTTTTTTGTTTTCCATGCTACGAACCCATCAGTGGTATCAGAGCCTTGTCTATGCGTAGATCTGTTGCACGAGTAGAACACAATGAAGTTGTGGGCGTTGGTGCTCGTGCCGTCTTTTGCTATGTGTGTACTTTGCATCTTGTGGTATGGTGGGATGAAGCGGCTCGGGCTAACATTACATGTCATCGTACATGAGACTTGCTCCACGCTTGACGCAAACTTGCTTTGCACAAGTGGCTTTATGGTGTCTGTCTCTCCCATCATAGTATAGATCAAATCTACACTTTGCACTTGATAGCACTTGTATCAACGTTGTGGTTCAGTTTTGTAGGTAAGATGCGTTCTTAGTCGAAAGCCCCAAGCCACGTAAAACTTGCAAAGAAAATTAGAGGCGTCTAACTTGTTTTTGCAGGGGTTTTGTGATGTGATATGGCCTACATGTGATTGTGATTGTATTTGATGTATGCAATGATCCTTGTTGTAATATGGCAACCGGCACGAGCCTAATGGTTGTTTTTAATTCTGTTAAGACCCGCGTGTCTATTCATCTTGTAATAGCTTTGTTCCAAGTAGTTGTAATAGTTGCTAGTGATGATGGACAACCATGAAGCGGCGCCACGGACCTTGACGCAATGCTGGTGATGATGGAGATCATGTCCGTGCTTTGGAGATGGAGATCAGAGGCATAAGAAGAAAGGGCCATATCAATCACACTAATTATGAATTGCCTGTGATGTTAATCCTTTATGCATCTTGTGTTGCTTAGATCGCGACGGTAGCATTATAAGATGATCCCTCTCACTAAATATCAAGTAATAAAGTGTTCGTCCTTAGTTGGCACCGTTGCTAAGACTCGTCGTTTCGAAGCATCTCGTGATGATCGGGTGTGATAGACTCTATGTGTGCATACAACGGGTGCAAGCCAGATTTGCACATGTGGAAACTAAGGTTAATCTTGATGATCCTAGCATGTACAGACATGGTCTCGGAACACGGAATACCGAAAGGTAGAGCATGAGTCATATGATTGATATGATGAACATGAAGATTGTTCGCCAATGAAGCTACATCATCTCACGTGATGATCGGACTTAGTCTAGTGGATTTGGTTCGTGTAATCACTAAAACAACTCGAGGGATTTTTTTTTGAGTGGGAGTTCACCTAGTTAATTTAAGAATTAAAATTTGAACACTTTTTTATCATAAACTTAGTCTAAACTACTTGCAAATTTGTTGTAGATTATGGCGAACGTTTCCATCAATTTCAATGCGTTCCTAGAGAAAGAAAAGCTTAAGAACAATGGAAGCAATTTCACGGACTGGTTCCGTGGATCAAGATCGCCCTCGGGGCTGGCGGTTGACCTATGTGCTCAAGCACCGCTTAGGTGACCCACCGAAGATGCCACCGATGACGAAAGAATGTTTATGCCACTGAAACATCACTACTCCACATTTCAGTGTGCCATCACAGACGGTTTAGAATCGAGCTTCAAAAGCGTTTTGAGCACCATGACCCGTTTGAGATCATTAAGGCTCAAACTCATTTTTGAGACTTCAGCGCCATGGAATGCTATGAAGCTTCCGAGAAGTTCTTTACCTGCAAGATGGAAGAGGGTAGCTCTGTTAGCAAGCACGTGCTCACCATGTCTGGGCACGCAAACAAACTCCGAGAGTTGGGGATACCGATTCCTAATGAATTGGGGATTCACTGCCACCAAGTTACAAGAACTTTGTGATGAACTACAATATGCACTGCATGAACAAGACGTTGCCTGAACTATCGGCCATGCTAAAAACTGCTGAAGTGGAGATCATGAAGGAGCACCAAGTGTTGATGGTCAATAAGACCACCAATTTCAAGAAACGGGGCAAGCCTAAGAACAAGGGCAACTTCAAGAAGGACGGCAAGAAAGCTGCCGCACCTGCTAAGAAGCCCAAGGCTGGTCCTAAACCTGAAACTGAGTGCTTCTACTGCAAGGGTGCTGGTCACTGGAAGCGTAACTGCCCCAAATACTTGGCGGATCTGAAGAACGGCAACATCAAGAAGAAAGGTATATTCGATATACATGTTATAGATGTGTATCTTACTAGTAATCGTAGTAGTGCTTGGGTATTTGATACTGGTTCGGTTGCTCATATTTGTAACTCGAAACAGGAGCTACGAAATAAACGAAGATTGGCGAGAGACAAGGTGACGATGCGCGTTGGAAATGGCTCCAAGGTTGATGTGATCGCTGTCGGCACGCTCCCTCTGCATCTACCATCGGGATTAGTTTTAAATTTAAATAATTGTTATTTCGTGCATGCGTTAAGCATGAACATTATATCTGGATCTTGTTTATTGCGAGACGGTTACTCTTTTAAGTCTGAGAATAAAGGTTGTTCGATTTATATGAGTAATATCTTTTATGGTTATGCACCTGAGATGTATGGTTTATTCTTATTGAATCTCGATAGTAGTGATACACATGTTCACAACATAGATGCTAAACGAATAAAATTGAATGATAATTCTACATACATGTGGCAATCGCTGTCTTGGTCACATTGGAGTGAAGCGTATGAAGAAACTCCATTCTGATGGACTTCTTGAATCACTTGATTTTGAATCACTTAAAAGATGCGAAGCATGTCTAATGGGAAAAATGACTAAGACTCCATTCTCTGGTATAATGGAGCGAGCTATGGATTTATTGGAAATAATACATACCGATGTGTGTGGTCCAATGAGTGTAGCATCGCGTGGTGTATATCGTTATGTTCTCACTTTCACGGATGACTGGAGTAGATATGGGTATGTCTACTTTATGAAACATAAATCCGAAACTTTCGAGAAGTTTAAGGAATTTCAAAGTGAAGTGGAAAATCATCGTAACAAGAAGATTAAGTTTCTGCTCGACCATGGAGGTGAATATCTGAGTTATGAGTTTGGCATGCATTTAAAGAAATGTGGAATACTTTCACAGTTGACACCACCGGAACACCACGGTAATGGTGTGTCCGAACATCGTAATCGAACTCTCTTAGATATGGTTCGGTCTATGATGTCTCTTACAGATTTACCGTTATCATTTTGGGGCTATGCATTAGAGACAGCCGCATTCACTTTAAATAGGGCACCATCTAAATCTGTTGAAACGACACCGTACGAATTGTGGTTTGGTAAGAAACCTAAGTTGTCGTTCGTTAAAGTTTGGGGTTGCGAAGCATATGTAAAGAAGTTACAGCCTGATAAGCTTGAACCCAAAGCGGAGAAATATGTCTTCATAGGATACCCTAAAGAAACAATTGGGTATACCTTCTATCATAGATACGAAGGCAAAGTTTTCGTTGCTAAGAATGGATCCTTTCTAGAGAAGGAATTTTTCTCGAAAGAAGTGACTGGAAGGAAAGTAGAACTCGACGAGGTTATTGAACCTTCTTTCAGAGTTGAGAGTAGCGTAGCACCGGAAGATGTTTCTGTGCCGCCTGCACCAACTGGAGAGGAAGCTAATGATGATGATCATGAAACTTCGAACGAAGTTACTACTGAACCTCGTAGGTCAACGAGGGTCCGTACCACTCCTGAGTGGTATGACTCTGCCTTGAACGTCATGTTAGTGGACAACACTGATGACCCTATGACGTATGAAGAAGCTATGGTGAGCCCAGATTCCGACAAATGGCTAGAAGCCATGAAATCCAAAATGGGATCCATGTACGAAAACCAAGTATGGACTTTGGTGGACTTACCGGATGGCCGAAAGGCTGTCAAGAACAAATGGATTTTCAAAAGAAAAACAGATGCTGATGGTAATGTTACCATCTATAAAGCTCAACTTGTCGCGAAAGGGTTCCGACAAATTCAAGGAGTTGACTACGATGAGACTTTCTCACCAGTAGTGAAGCTAAAGTCTGTGAGGATTATGTTAGCAATCGCAGCATATTTCGATTATGAAATTTGGCAGATGGAAATCAAAACGGCGTTCCTTAATGGTGACATTGAGGAAGAGTTGTATATGGTACAACCCAAGGGTTTTGTCGATCCTAAAGATGCTGACAAGGTATGCAAACTTCAGCGCTCCATTTATGGACTGAAGCAAGCATCCCGGAGTTGGAATCAACGTTTTGATAAAGTAATCAAAAACTTTGGATCTATACAAACTTATGGAGAAGCTTGTATTTACAAGAAAGTGAGTGGGAGCTCTGTAGCATTCCTAATACTATATGTAGATGACATATTGTTGATTGGGAATGATATAGAACTTCTTAATAGCGTCAAAACCTATTTGAATAATAGTTTTTCGATGAAGGATCTTGGCGAAGCGGCATATATTCTAGGCATCAAGATTTATAGAGATAGATCAAGACACCTAATAGCGCTTTCACAAAGTACATACTTAGACAAAGTTCTAAAGAAATTTAGAATGGAAGAGAGCAAGAAAGGGTTCGTGCCCATGTTGTCAGGTAAGACCTTGAGTAAAACTCAAAGTCTGGCTACGACATAAGATAGAGAAAAGATGAATAAAATACCCTATGCCTCGGCCATAGGTTCTATCATGTATGCCATGCTGTGTACAAGACCGGATATAGCACATGCTGTTAGTTTGACTAGCAGATATCAAAGTGATCCTGGAATGGAACACTGGACAGCGGTCAAGAATATCCTAAAGTACCTGAATATGACTAAGGATATGGTTCTTTCTTATGGAGGTGATGAACAGCTTGTTGTAAATGGTTACACTGATGCTAGTTGGAACACCGATCCAGATGACTCGAAGTCACAGTCTAGATACATATTTATTTTGAATGGTGCTGCAGTGAGCTGGAGGAGTGCCAAGCAGAGCGTTGTGGCGAAATCTTCAACTGAATCGGAATACATAGCTGCTTCGGAGGCTGCACAAGAAGCCATATGGATGAAGGAGTTCATTACTGAACTTGGCATGGTTCCCAGTGCGTTGGACCCGATGGCCATCTACTGTGACAACACAGGTGCCATAGCTAATGCACAGGAGCCAAGGTCACATAGCAAGCTGAAGCACATCAAGCTACGGTTCCATGCTATTCGCGAGTATGTCCAAGATGGTGACATAAAGATTTGCAAAGTACACACTGATCTGAATGTAGCAGATCCGTTGACTAAACCTCTCTCTAGTGCAAAGCATGACCAACACCAGAACACCATGGGTGTTCGGTATATTACCATATAATCTAGATTATTGACTCTAGTGCAAGTGGGAGACTGTTGGAGATATGCCCAAGAGGCAATAATAAAAGTGGTTATTATTATATCTTTGTGTTTATGATGAATGTTTACATCCCATGCTATAATTGTATTATTAGGAAACACTAATACTTGTGTGTTTTGTAAACATAAAAGAGTCCCTAGTAAGCCTCTTGTTGAACTAGCTTGTTGATTGATTGATGATCATGGTTTCCTGATCATGGACATTGGATGTGATTAATAACAAGGTTATGTCATTAGGAGAATGATGTGATGGACACACACCCATAGTAAGCATAGCATAAGATCAAGTCATTAAGTTCATATTGCTATAAGCTTTGAATTACATAGTAACCTAATCCTTCGACCATGAGGTTATGTTAATCACCATCACCGGATGGGTACTTTGATGACATCAAACGCCGCTTCGTAACTGGGCGGTTATAAAGGTGTCATTGGGTATTCTGAAAGCATGTGTTGAAGCGCATAGACCAAGATTGGGATTTGTCCATCCATATGACGGATAGATATACTCTGGGCCCTCTCGGTGGAATGTCATCTAGATAGCTTGCAAGCATGTGACTGGGTCACAAGGGATGACATAACAAGGAACGAGTAAAGAGTACTTATCAGTAACGAGGAAGAACTAGGTATGAAGATACCGACGATCAAACCTCGGATAAGTAGAATATCGTGTGACAAAGGGAATTGGTTTCGTATGTTAATGGTTCAATCGATCACGAAGTAATCGTTGAGTATGTGGGAGCCGTTATGAATCTCCAGATCCCGCTAATGGTTATTGATCGGAGAGGTGTCTTCATCATGTCTGCATATTCACGAACCATAGGGTGACACACTTAAGGTTCGAAGTTGTTTTAAGTAGATATGGAATTTGCGTTGGAGACCGAATGTTGTTCGGAGTCTCGGAATGGATATGGGACATCACGAGGAGATCCGGAATGGTCCGGAGAATAAGATTCATATATTGGGGATCATTTTCTAAGATAGGAAATGTTCCAGAGTGTTTGTACGGAGATTCTAGAAGGTTTCAGAATGTTCTGGAAGGTTCTAGAGGATTTCTTGGGGTTTACTTGAAAACCAAGAAAGGGATCAAGGAGACCAAGTGGGGCAAGACACGGATTCGTGGGGGAGGAGGATTCCTCCCCCCCTTCCCACCGCCGGCCCAAGGAGGGGATTCCTACTAGGACTCCCCCTCCCCAGGCGCGCCTCCCTCCTTTAAATAGAAGGGAGGGGGAGCCCCCTCTTGCTCCTCCTCTCATAACTCCCAATCTCATCCGCCTCTCTCCTCCACCTTTCTTCTCGTAACGCTTTCGGTTCTACGAGGGTTAGTACCGATCTAATCTCGTAACGCTTTCGGTTCTACGAGGGTTAGTACCGATCTATCTCGTTGCTCATGTCTAATAGATTAGATCTTGGCTTTTATCTAGATTAGATCTGGGTTTTGTTCGTTCTTGCGGTAGAATTTTTTTGTTTTCATGCTACGAACCCATCAGTATGTGTTTAGACGGTAGACATTAATATTCCACCGCATTGAAAATTTTATGTGTTGTTGCATCCGGGCCTCAACACAAGGGGGGCACTAATTTTGATAAGCAAAGCCTTTTTGGAAACGACATGTATCTGAAAAAAGTTCATGTAGACTTCCTCTTAGACTGGTGTGAACCCGAATTTCTACCAAAAATCAAGTACTACATCTATAGGCTACCCTATTCATCTATCATGAAAAAGAAGTGCAAGCTGGTAAGATGATATATTCTTGATCATGTTATCAATAAGCTACCATGTGATATTTAAATACTTCCAGTAATCACACGCATGATAATTCTTCAATTCTCTGTGCTTGCCAAAACATTTGGAGCTGAGTTCACAAAAAAATACCTAAAGAATCGCCTTGATGAACCTATTGATGTCCATGTTTGGCAAATGAAGACCAAAAAGCAAAAGATGGTTAGGATAAAGATGGGAGTTGGGTCAAATGCAATCTTGACGACTGGATGGGAGAAGGTTGTGATAAGCTTCAACCTAAAGCAGGATTTGTCCTTTTTTCCTTTGATGAAAAACATAATGGAGAGGTACATATTCTGGTTCAGCAACTTCCACCGAGCGGACAATTATAAATGCAATCCTGGTTTGTTAGAGAGTACTCATTATGCTAGATGATTGATTTATGGACTACATTTGTATGTACTGCCATAAAGTGTAATTGCTATATTTGTATGGATTTCCCAAACTATGTGGCTATTGTTACTGTGATCGAGCTGCTATAATAAGTTATTTAGATATGTGTCTACATGTCTGCTGAATCATGGTTATGTGTCATGTAAGCTATGATCGAGTTCGAATTAACATGTTATTACTTAAAATGCTTTACACACACTAGATACGGTCACTTGAAAATCCGCTTCGAGGCACACTAGTTCTAGAGACAGTCTTTGTTAGAATCCGACTCAGGTCGCCTGACTCTTGGAGATGGTCCCTAGTATAGGCCGTCTGAGGTTGAGGAGTTCTTGCAAGTGGTTCGAAATGTGAGTCGTCTCCATCTCGTACATGTTAGAGGCGTTTTCCTTTTTGCACCGTTTGAGGTCTCGTATCTTAGAGCCGCAAAGAAAAACCGACTCAGGTGGTGTGCTCTTAGAAGCTATGCGCTTCAGCTGGAATGACAAATCGGCTGAGGCCCATGGGAAATTGACGTCTCTAAGTACCGCATTGTACTAGTGCTCATCCTTTGTTTGTAGTTTTCAAGTCAATGACAAGCCTTGTACCTTCTTGTGTGCATTTGTATTCCAATGCAAATTTCTTATATGCACACATTTAGGGCTGGGGGAGCCTTTTTCATTCTTGAAATAATGTTGTTAGTAGGTCCTTTATGCAAATCCTAGTATTGTCATCTAACACCAAAAAGGAGGATATTGAAAGAATATTTCATGGTCCCTAGAGTTTTGTGTGTTAGATAACAATACCAAGGAATATTTAACGTGTGTTGAGTGCTGTAGATAATTGTCCATTTAAAGAGAAGTGATGGCCCAAAATATATCGAGCTCGTTGGGGAACCCCAAGAGGAAGGTATGATGAGTACAGCAGTAAGTTTTCCTTCAGTACGAAACCAAGGTTATCAATCCAGTAGGAGCAAGGAAACACCCCAAAGGTGTTGCTAGCTGAACGTTGGTAGGGCACACTACCGGTGCCAGCAGCAACGTGGAGACCTACACAACACAACCACAGAACTTTGTCCCCAACTTGCGATGAGGTTGTCAATCTCACCGGTTTTGCTAAAAACAAAGGATTAAACGTATCGAATGGAAGGAAGTAATAGTTTGCAAAAAGTAAACACAAAGCAGTAAATAGTTTGATAGTAGATTGAAAGTAAAAGAAAGGACTAGGGTCCATAGTTCACTAGAGGTGGCTCTCCTTAAGATAGATAACATGTTGGGTGAACAAATTATAGCGGGGCAATTGACAAACATCGAGAAAGCATACAAGCATATACTAATCATCTTGACTCCTTTGAGACTTGATTGGGCATTACAACATTATACATAGACCGCCATCCAACTGCATCTATGACTAATAATCCACCTTCAGGTTATCATCCGAACCCCCTCCAGTATTAAGTTGCAAGCAACAGATAATTGCATTACGCATTGCGTGTAAAGTAAACAATATGATTGTTCTATGAACAAAGGATTGTTGTTTTATCCCTAGTAGCAATAGCACATCTAGTACCTTAGAGATTTCTGTCACTTCCCCAGATTACCAGAGGCATGAACCCACTATCGAGCATAAATACTAACTCTTGGAGTTGCTAGCATCTACTTGTCCAAGATAGCTACTAACAATTGAGAGCATGCAAGATCACAAATAACAAAGACATGATAGAATCAATAATCAATCTGAAATAGCATCTCAATATCCATCGGATCCCCACAAACACAACATGCAGAATTACAAATAGATGATCTTGATCATGAACGGAGCTCACAAGATCTAAACATGATAGCACAAAGGAGGAGAACCAGCCATCTAGCTATTACACGGACCCGTAGTTCAAAGATGAACTACTCACGCATCACACCGGAGGCTTGCATGATGATGAAGAAGGCCTCCAGGGTGAATTCCCCTCTCCGGCAGGGTGCCGGGAAGAGCTTCAGATCCCTCCCGATCTAGGGATGGAGATGACGGTGGCTATAGACTCTTTCGTGGATTTTTGATCGGCTACTTAGGGTTTCCGTATCAGAGGCAATATATAGGCGGAAGGAGAGGCCGAGGGGGTGCCTGGGCTGGCCACACCACCCCCTGGTGTGGGCCAAGCTTGGCCGCGCGGCCAGGTGGTGTGGCCGCCCTCTGTCCCTTCTCCGTCTCGTATTCTGGCTCTAGGTGTCCCCCGGTAAAATAATGACTTTGGCTTTTGTCCCGTTCAATTCCGAGAATATTCATTTTCTGACTTCCTGGAAGCAAAAACAGCAGAAAACATGCAGCTGGCACTATGACTCTTGTTAATAGGTTAGTCCAAGAAATCATATGAAAAGTACTCCAAAGTGTGGACAAAACACAAGAAAGTAGATAGAACCAAGCATGGAACATCAAAAATTGTAGATACATTTGCAATGTATCAAGCAGCCAAAACAGACTTTTGGGGGACGGATTATCTGCCCTGGCTCGATCAACAAATAGAGCAAGCCGTATCACATGGAATGGGGGTGGACTTTCCCTCGGATTGTCCAGCGAGGGCCGGAGTTTTTGCCCGGGCCGGATAATCCGCCCCCTCTCCCAAGGGGCTGGATAATCCGTCCCCCGTGGATTTTTACAAAGGAAGCCAAGGCGCGTCACGTGGTATGGAGGCGGATTTCCCCCCGGGAAATCTGACTCTAGGGCGGAGCTTTTCCCCGGACGGATAATCCGGCCCCAAAATCTCCAACGGCTGATTTTGGAAGGGGTATAAATACCCTGATTGCTCCTCCTGTTAATTCTCTTGATTCATTCAAAAAAGTGCTTTTCTATTCTTCAAGCTCTCAACAGAGATCTCTCTCCTCAACCACCCGAAGGCTCCGATCTTTGGGGAATCGAAGGAGGAGGCTTCGATCTTCAACAACACCATTCAAACACATCACTTCCCCTCCATTCACTTGGAGGATTCTTAATCTAGTATTTCTTGCAAATATCTAGATCTTTTTTTTGGTTATTGATAATACTTGTCCTTGTGGCAGCTTGTTTTCATCACGGGTGCCTCCAATTTAGTTGTGGATATGTGCCCCGCTAGTTGTGTAAAGGCACCGGTTTCCGCCTCGAAGGATACCAATAGTGGAAAGGTGGATCTGGCCTTTGGTGGCGAGATCCATCCGAGAACAGGGTGAGGCCTATTGTAGCGTGGTGGTCTTAGTACTGCCCACCCATCCAACGCAGTGGTACTTCCTTTAACAAGGAAGGAACTGTGGTCAAACAAATCCTTTGTCTCCGCGTGCTCCACTATGGTTTCCTCGTTACTCACTTTTACTCGCTTAGTAGTTAGGCTTACATATAGGAAAATTATCCGTAGTTGCATATCTAGAGAATTTACCTTTTTGCCAAGCCTAAATTGAAAAAGAATTAAAATTTGAAGTAGCACCTATTCACCCCTCCCTCCTCTAGGTGCCCATACGATCCATTTCACCATTCCCTGAGTGTTGCATTATTTACTAGTCATACTTTCATCAAATTAACCATGATACTTTAGTTATGCTTGTCTATGATCGACAAACTGAACTCCAAGTCGTCCATAACCGTGGACATGGCTTTTTGAAAAGATTTACCCTGTAGGGGTGCACAAATAGGAACACACGCATGCTCAGCCTCAGAAGAAGCAAACAAATAAAAACAACGAGACCTCACGACAGAACCATTCCAAGAAACCAGAGAATGTTTTAGAGGCCGCCCAAAAGAGCTACCCATACGAGGTATAGCTAAGTCTCATACGGACTCAGAGGTTACGAGCAATTGTCACGCAAGCAGAGGCCATAGACAATATATTCCCGTGACAGAGTGCCACACCTACACAACAATAATAAACGCTCATCGAGCAACATGTAATAACATGGCATATGTACAATAGGTAACATATAAATCCCGAACTAATTGCGACCCCAAAACATTCTTCATAATCAAGTTCAAGCCCAAGGGATCCCAGAAAGGCACCCACATGTGGATAGTGCGATAGTCAAGAAACATGTATCAAGTAGTCGGTTTCTACGGGACACAAGTGAGCGTGGAAGAACCAAATAAAAGCTATTGCCCACCGGTGCCTCTTTTTCTTTAGTTATCCCATTACTACTTAGTTTAAGTTTTTTAGGTACCTTATTATACAAAGACTTGCACAAACCCTACACATGCAATTCTACGACTCGCATGGCTCAAACAACTCCTGTAGTAATGGCTCATAGGATTGAGGGTACAAGCTTCGATGGGGTTTAAAACTAAAGGCTATGCAATACTTGGGATTCTAATTTAATGCAATCGTGACTCAATGATGCAAGAATATAGAGGCATAGGTGCTATATGTATACAAGCATGGTGAATTCCTTGCCCGTTAGCTCAGCAGTAGGGTAACCTCTTGGTTCTCCTGATAGTTCCCTTTCTTGGTGTCCTGAGGTGGTGGGTGAGGTTGGTCTAGCTCGGGGCGGTTGCGATCTGCAGAGACGCTCGGAGACAGCAGGTTCATCCCTAGACATCTATGGTGGTGCGTTCTTGCTCTGGTGCTCCCCAGCGGTTTGGGTACTGGTCGAGGTAGGGGAAGCAGTTGGAGCTCCTGGTACGGCTCGTCACGCTCAGAACCGCCGGCTAGCAAGGTAGGCCACACTAGGTTTTTGGAGTGGCCATGGTGGCTTGGTGAGGAAGAAGGGAGGGGGAAGGGCTGGCGTTGTGGATCTCGATCTAGGTCTTGGTTGGAGAAGGGGTAGATAAGGAGGAGGTAGACTCATGTGGCTGGTTCTTCTTTTGCAAAAGCGAGAGAGGGATGGGCTCGGGAGTAGCTAGGGCTCTCTCCTATCTCTATTTTCTTTCCTTGACCTATAGCCCAAGAGAGGGAAAGGAGGGGACCAGGGGAGGCGTGTTGGTGCTGGGTTCTTCTTATGTGCCAAGACAAGAGAGGAGGCCACAACTAGGCTAGGTAGATGAGGGAGGGTTGGCATGCACATGGCAAGGGAAAAGTGGAGGGGTTTTGGGTTTTGTTTGGGAGGGTAGGGTTAGAGATAGCCAGGTCAGATAGATATATAGGTAGGTTTTGGGTTTTGTTTCTTTCTAGAAAAATGTATTTTGATTTTTATCTATTTATACCAAGCTTTTGAACAAGCTCCAACAAGAAAACAAGGCTTAAAAACCAAGAAGAAACAAGACAAGGTAGATGCCATAAATAAGGTTTATTTGGATGTGACCTTTTTGTTTGAATTCAAACCAAGCAAGCTTCTCGTCATTCAAACTAAACAAAAGAATTCAAGTGGAAGGAAGAATGTGCAAGTATTGCATGGGCCATGCATGTGGAATAAATTTCTCTCCTAGTTGTGAAAACAGCTATTGCATACTATGGCCATTTATTCGTTCATACATTCAAACTTGAATTAAAACCCATACAAAGAAGGAGCTTGCTTAACATATGAAAATAATTAGCATATGCACATGTATGAAGCTAAATGACCATTGTAGTGTGTATTTTCCCACTAGATTACTTGTAGCCAAATGTAGCACCATACATGAGCATATAGTAAATAAAACCATATGGAAGCTTAATAAAGGGAATTCTACCCACATGACATGCAAAGATGGCCATGAGACTCCACATACTTAACATTGTGAAAACAATAGAGATCATATATGGTAGTATGTAGATTTAGAAGTGGATCCATCTTATTATATATGAGCTAGACATAATACCAAAAGAAATGCAAATGCTCATATATAGTTTGGATGGTGGAATTATAAGGTGGTGACAAAGAAAGGTGGTGGAGTTTGAAAGAGATATGCCCCCAACTCAACTTGGGAATTAAACAATACATCAAGAAGCAAATACATTATATCAAGAAGCAAAATATTAATAAGACAAGTGCAATATGAGAAGAAGAACCAAATGAAATAAGTTTTAATATGATGCTCAAATGCAATGTGGCATGGTGACATGAGCATTATGATTATGCAATAATGACATGTAAGAAGTAGCATTATATTTATTATACCATGTAGAATTACATTGTTAGACAATTGGGATGCTACATGGATCCATCCCGTATTACCCGCCAGCATCGTACGCGTCTACTCCTGTATCTGATGGCATGGGCGATGCACCAGACCGTTGCCTCTTAGTCTTCCTAGTTCCCGTCGCCTTCTAGGTCCTACTTTTCTTTTCCCCACTTGGCAACGAAACCTGCAACTGCTCCATGAGCTCCTGGAGGTCGATGATGGATGGCGATGGAGGAAAAGTTGGATCCGGTGGTGGTGCGGGAGTGGCGGCGGTTCTGTCTGCCGTGGAAGATCTCGAGGCGCCGAAGGATGGTGGCTTGGGAGCGGTAGATGCGGCGGAGGGGGTTGCCGTAAAAGTCGCGGCCGCGGATGATCTGGAGGCGCAGGAGGCTACACTGGGTTCGGCCAAGATGGATCTGTTGGTGAAGGTAGAGGTGGAGGTTGGTGTGGGCAAGGTGGTCCACGCGGCGCCGGAGCAAGTGGTGGTGGAGCATGCAGTGGTGGAGGATGTAATCAAGGTCTGGTGATTTTTACTTGTGTTAATTCTTGTAGATTTTTTTGTTCATACAAGTTGGTGCACTAGTGTTTGTTCATCCCTAATTCCTCTTTCATCATATATGTTTTAAGTTTGTGGCTAGAGTTTGTGAAATTTATTGGTGATCTAGGGTTATACTAGTGACTCATGCATTTTGTACTGCATGCAAAATTGGAATTCTAGCCTTCTATGCAACTTGTACTGGAATCTGTAATCTTAGGTGCTTATTAAGATTTTTCATCTCTTACAAACAGCTACACTTCATACGTTATATCTTTAGTGTGTATATTCTATATTACCGTATATTCAAAGTCTGTATGTATGCCTGAAAGTACTCTCATGTGAGAGTGAAGACCCAGATTTATTTTGCTTATTGATTATGAGTAAAACTGTACGGTTCGTCCTTTTACATAAAGCTTATGCATGTTTCGCTTGAAACCGAAGGATTCTGTTTCGATAGAGCCCCGGGCTTGCTTTGCTGCTAGATAAATCATGCGATCTGCAGCGCTTGCTTTGCTGCTAGCTAAATCATGCGATGTGCATGCGGCACGCATGATTTCCTAGTTAAATGATCACTGGTAATCTTGTATGTACTGTCTTTTCGTGAGGGCATTACTACCATATATTTCTATATGATGGCATGACACTAACACTGTTAATTGTCAGTTCTAGATGTGCTCTCATGATTAGAATTGAAATGCTGGTTGTTTTTTGTTTATTTGCTGACAGATTCTATGATGTGTAGTTATGAAAGATTGTATGACGAGTAGTTATAGATTCTTCTATGTAAAATTGTAAATTAATTTAAATTTGAATAATCTGATTTGAAAGTGTTGATCTATATGAATTCAATATTGCATGTATTATTTTCCATCCAGGGGGCGAGTCATCCGACACTCATGCTAATAAGAAGAGGAAGCTAGAGGAGCTAGATGAACTCAACAAGATTGAGTTTGAGCTTCCTTACACAGTGAACGAGGACGCAAGCCCACTATTGGTGATCATTTCAGAAAGTTTATTATGCATTTACATTAAATTTTTATATATTCTTGATTATATTTTGTAGGATATTGAGATTATTCTATTTTCATGTAGTATGTCTCCGACGACTCCGTGGAGGAAGTGTACCATAGGAATGAGAATTCCTTCATTTCCATGGAGATCATCAAGCTAGAGCAGCTGGGCGAGTTTGCTTACATGAAGAAAGGCATGCACAGATGCCACTACCATAGCTCTAAGCCGAAGGGTGGTTATCTGGAGCACCTGCTGATGCATGTTCGTGAACTAGCCGAGACCTCTAAAATTGCTTGCGTGAAGGCTGAACATAGGGCTCTGTTGCAGGTTCTTATAGTCCGTGGCCTAGCTTAGATGACAATTTTGCAGTTGGATCTATGTTAGTATGTATTGTTGTTCATGTAGTTGGACCGTAAGAACCAGTTATTATAGCCTCCTTTTGGTGTGTTTTCAGTGCGGTTTGAACAGTAGTTCGGAACCTTTCTTTTGTAAGAACAACCTTTGTTGCTGTGTGATGGCCTGTCTATAATAAAATGTAAGACATGCACAGGTTGATACTTCTTTTCTTATTTTGAAATGTTCATGCGTCTTACATCAGTTTGGGCATAAACTTGCAGCATGCACCTGAATATCCCCGTGACGAGTTTTTATGATTTTGATAACCTCCAGCAAGCTCCCATCCACTATTTGCTGATGAACCCATTTGCCAAGAAGGGCAAGCCTTCCAAACAGTGATTACCCACCATGCAGTCCATATCACCACCTCATATTGCTCCTAGGGTTTTCAAGTTCCCTAATTCATAGAACCACCCATTCATTCTCTAATGATATCTCACTAATCTGTCTAGCTGAGACAAACTAAGCTAGGCCAGGCACACCCATGTCCCATCCATGTCCACCTCACTCACACTAATCAGGGAGAAAACATGGGTGGGAGGCCAAGGTTTCACGCCGTTTCGATATTTTATGAGTTTTCGATGGCTCTGTCAGATTTAGATCAAAATCTCTATGTCTGGTAAGGATGAATAGGGGTTAGATCTTGATGATGTGAGATTAGATCTATGTGGAAACATGGCACCCTCTACCTAGGTTTGATTTTTTTTAATCCAACCTATCATTCTAGCGAGTGTAGTTCAAATGTAGCCAAGTTTTGTCATTTTTGACCAAACTTTGACCGGAGGCAAAACCACACCAAAACTAGTCTTTCGCAATGTACCACCTGCACAATTGTGCCTATAGTGTGGCCTACTACCCCCATGTGGTGCTGGTTGTCATACCTAGATTGACATTGTAGTAGATGCTTCGGGAAAAAACGTCGTTTTCGCAATTTTAAAATGGAAAAGCCACTTTTTTCGGACAGAGTGGAAACAAACCACAGAAAGCATTTTCGCATGCCAATACACACGTCTCTGATAAATTTGAGGTTATTCTAACAAACTTTGCGGTGGGCATGGTCATCTGCTTGTCTGATGATGTGAGATTAGATCCATGTGGAAACATGGCACCCTCTACCTAGGTTTGATTTAAAAAAATCTAGGTGACATGGGTATAACCAACGGGTACCCTGGATAAGCCTATACGTTTTGGCTCAAACGGAGACCGTGGGACAATTGAAGCCTAGCAAGGATTCGAGTGACCCAGGACCAAGCGACTCCTTAAAGAACACGTCAAGGAATAGATAGAAACTTAAGGGGGAAAACTCTAATATTTAACCGAGTCAGCCTGCTATCCCGAGACCTGGCCTCCCTATATAAAGGGCATGAGGGAGCAGCAAGAAGGATAATCTATAACCCTAGTTTTACACACCGGCAGATTACATCTGCTCACCCCTGATGTGCTTGTTTGCTAGCTGATCGATGCCTCTAGCACTCTCCAATTCCTGTAATCGAAGTCCATCAACGATGGGCATTGACGAGTTAACCCCTCGTCAATTGGCGTCGTCTATGGGAACTGGGAGTGCTGATGTTGCGGCTTCCTCGCCTCCATCAACTGTGATCTACAACTCTGCTGTAGCGGAGAATCACCTCCTCTTCGTCACCTTCGACTTCACCGTCCACTTGTCGTCCTACGACACGGATAGCAACAACAGTTGCGATTCCTATCTAACCAATATGTCATCAACAATGGCGATGGAGGCACTCAAGGGAAAACCACCAACGGTGGGCCTACTAACAATGGGCCTACCAATCGAGTCCCCGTCATCAGTCCCGTCAACGATGAGTAGCCACAACCGCCCAACCCCGACAATCAGGGCGAACATGCCAACAACGGGTCGGCGCGACAGGAGATTCACCTCAACAACGCTGAGGTGGGCACGATGCAGGGAGACCCTAAAGGGCAACCCACTGCCAGCGGACGCATCATGCGAGATGCTGATGGGATACCACTGGCTACTCATCCAAGAGTTCAAGTGCCAGCAGGCGGTGAACGCACAACTAGAAGCATGCACGAAGGCCGCAGATGAGTCGAGTGCCCGACGAGCAAAATTCTCCTCTATCGTCAGGTCCTCCTCAAAGGGAAACGATACCGGGGCCGCCAAAAGATGCTCTCGACTGAGCTACCTCAACAACAAGGATGGGGATGAGTCAACTAGAGCCCTCAACATCTCATTTATTTCGGTAGACTCGCAGGGTAACATGATCCCGATTTGCCATGCACCGGTCCACGATCGCCAGACTTGGATTGGTCGAGGCTGCGCTAGCCATGGAGCCAACATCGGAGCTGAAGAAAAGCAAGGCTCCACCTAAATACTACTTGCTATCTTCTAGCAAGGACGAGCATGACCTATCGCGGTGACACTGCAGCGTACGGCGGCACGATCGTGATTACGACGCGCGAGACGAGATCACCCAGTGCTAGGTCGACAAGATGCACTCCAAGCACGCCTACTCAACAGAGTCGGAGGACGAAGGAACAGAGCACTTTGCAGATCTACACCATGGCCAGCCCTCGCACGCTCTCCCTCTACATCTAGGTTGGCGGCCGGTGGTGCTGCTATCGCCAGTAGGGCAAGTGCACAGCCATGTCTGGCCCCTATGCTCCTCCACCTCTCCCACCGCCCGTAGAAGAGCCGTGGCACCCCAACCGCCTCTCCCTGGACCCAACAAAACTGACTCAGAGTGCTTCGACTCCAACGATTCCTACATACCCAACACCGGCGAGCTGGGTTGGTCCAGTCCCCTGCCCGAGCCCGAGGAGCTTCTGCGGCCGCTGATACCCCATGGGCCGGCTTACCGGACCACCGGTGAGCCTTACGGGTGGGACATCTTCTGCCAAGTTTTCGGCTGCAAGAACTTGACAACGTCTACAGGCGTTACTTCTATGCCTCGCACAGACAGCCAAACGACGCTGACTTGCGTTGCGTGCCAGATGCGACCGAGCAAAGGAGGAGGCCGAGGCGCAGCTAGCAAGATACAACTCGATGTTCGAAGTGTGGGGTGTCACGTCGCCGCCGCCGCCACCGCGCCCTCCTGGCGAGAGCAGCGCCTTCGGCCACCGGAGGAGTTGATCTTTTCCTTTCTATGTAAAAATTGAAAATGAATGTACTAAAGTGTTTAAATGCTCATTATTATTTTGTATGGGTGGCATGGCTGGTAGCCGGCGCCCCCCAAATCGTGAATTTATCCGGAGCCCCCATACAGCCCAAAATCGAGTCGGGCCGGACGCCGTATGGAAATGACACTTTTTTATGTTTCACTGACACACTAATGTTGAGTTGAATATGTATGAATTTAATTTCCGATTAAATTTAATTTTAGAAAAAAATAAAGGCGACCTGGTATTGACTGGGCCGTTGTGGCCTGATAATTGAGCATGTAGGGGGGCATGTTTAGCTGGTAGGTTAGCATCACGTATATGAATGTGCGTGGCAATGACCTAACAAACATGCACGATCTTCTCCCGTCTTTCCACTCTACGTCGCCGCCTCCCTGGTCTCGTGCGCGCCGCTTCACTGTTCTGCGACGGCTCCATCCTCTCCATCTTCTGCGACGGCGCATTCCACTGTACATGCTCTGGGACACAGCCTCCGTCCCCGTCATCTACCACGTCGCCTCCATCTCCTGATCTCCGTCGTCTGTGACATGGAGGCCGACCCCGTGGTAGGTCGTCGAAGCGAGGTGCAGTAATAATTCTAGTCCGTGTTGATACTTTGTCCCAGAATTTCATGTAGCCTAAATAATTCATGCCGACAAACGTTTAGGATACCGAGACGCCTGAATCTAAGAGTACGTTCATTATTTCATGTAACGTAAAAATTCATGCCGACAGTAAATTCATAACTTATGTGGATACCGAGATGATGCCCTTACGTAGATTGAATCTAAGAGTGTCGTCTGGTTAAACCTATTATTACTAATTTTTACAGGATGTTTGAACTGGATGGAGATATTTGTTGCTCCATACAGAAATGGTGTAATCTTGCGGACAATTTCACACGTGCACAACGTGTTAAATTTTGTGAAACTAATCTGTGACCTATGCTGCAAATTCCGTCTGTCAAAATACGCACGGTCTTCTTACAATATTTGCTTGAGGTGTATATGATCCAGATTCATCAAAATTTATTATACCTAACAAAAAAGGTGAATTTTCAGTTAATAGGACTGCTGTAGAGTGCATTTATGGCCTCCAGAATTTTGGCTTGTCTGCTGTAAAAATACAATGGAAGGAAGGGCAATATGCGAAGAGTCGCGGTCCAGCTCGACTTCTCAGCAAATCGACAGGGAACATCGTGATTGAAGATTTGATTGCAGATATTGTGAAGAGTGGATCTACGGATCATGACTTCCTCCGAAGGGCAGTCCTAGTTCTCCTAGGAACCGTACTGGCTCCATTATCAGTAAGGATTTATGGGCCTTAGTCGAAGATCTAAGCCGTATGTCAAAAATTAATTGGAGTGAGTTCACACTTGTTCATCTTAAGGAGTTTGTGATGTCTGTAACCAGCGGCAAACAAGTTAGGCAATGGCCGACGGGTAAAGTAGTGTCAGCCAATGAGTTGGAAATTTTGAATTACAACTTTTACCTGTAATATGGATAAGTTACCCTTCGGTCATTGCCTAACTTGTTTACCGTTGGTTACAGACGTCACAAACTTTATAAGATGAACAAGTGTGAACTCACTCCAATTAATTTTTTACATATGGCTTAGATCTTGGACTAAGGCCCACAAATCCTAACTGATAATCAACTTCCCAATTGGAGCCAGTACGGTTCCTAGGAGAACTAGGACTGCCTTTCGGAGGAAGTCATCATCCGTGGATCCACTCTTCACAATATCCGCAATCAAATCTTCAATCACGATGTTCCCTATCGAGCTGGACCGCGACTCTTCGCATCTGCCCCTTCTTCCCCTAGTATTTTTGCAGCAGAGAAGCCAAAATTCCGAAGGCCATAAATGTACTCTACGTCAATACTATTAACTAAAAATTCATCTTTTTTGTTAGGTAGAATAAATTTCGATGAATCTGGATCATACACCTCAAGCAAATATTGTAACAAGACCGTGCACATCTTGATAAACGGCATTTGCAGCATAACTTGCAGATTCGTTTCACGAAATTTAACACGTTGCGCACGTGTGAAATTGTCCGCAAGATTACACCATTTCTCTATGGAGCAACAAATGTCTCCATCCAGTTTGAACATCCATTCAGTTCGAACATCCTGTAAATAATAGGTTTAACCAAACTACGATACTCTTAGATTCAATCTACCTAAAGGCATCTCGGTATCCACATAAATAATGAATGTACTGTTGGCATGAATTATTTAGGCAACATAGTATTATTTAGGCTACATGAATCTCGGTATCCTGAACGTACCGTCGGCATGAATTATTTAGGTACATGAAATTCTAGGACAAAGTATGAACACGGATTAGAATTATTACATGCACCTTGCTTCGACGGCCGCGGTAGATGACAGGGATGGAGGCTGCGTCCCAGAGCACGCACAGTGGAAGGCAACGCAGAAGATGGGGGAGGGAGGCGCCGTCGCAGAAGATGGGGGAGGGCGGCGCCGTGGAAGAACAGGGAAGCGGCGCGCACGAGACCAGGGAGGCGGCGACGTAGAGTTGAAAGACGGGAGAAGATCGTGCATGTTTGTTAGGTCATTGACACGCACATTCATATAGGTGATTGTAACCTACCAGCTAAACATGCGGCCCTACATGCTCAATTAAAAGGCCACAATGGCCCAGTCAATACCAGGTCGCCTTTTTTTTCTAAAAATAAATTTAATCGGAAATTAAATTCATACATATTCAACTCAACATTAGTGTGTCAGCGAAACATAAAAAAGTGGCTTTTCCATACGGTGTCCGGCGCGGCTCGATTTTGGGCTGTATGGGGGGCTCCAGATAAATTCATGATTTCAGGGGCGCTAGCCGTGCCCCCCGTACAAAATAATAAGGAGCATTCGAACACTTCAGTACATAAAAAGGAAAAGATCAACTCCTCCGGCGGCCGAAGGAGTTGCTCTCGCCAGGAGGGCGCGGTGGCGGCGGCGGCGCGACACCTCACAGGTGAAACATCGAGTTGTATCTTGCTAGCTGCGCCTCGGCCTCCTCCTTTGCTCGGTCGCGTCTGGCACACAATGCAAGTCAGCGTCGTCGGGTTGTCTCTGCGACGCATAGAAGAAACGCATGTAGACGTCATCAAGTTCTTGCAGACGAAAACTTGGCGGACGATGTCCCACCCATAAGGCTCGCCGGAGGTCCGGAAAGCCGGCCCGTGGGGTATCGCGGCCGCAGAAGCTCCTCGGGCTCGGGCAGGGGACTGGATCAGCCTAGCTCGTCGGTGTTGGCTATGTAGGAATCGTCGGAGTCGACCCACTCGGGGTCGGAGCACTCCGAGTCGGTGTAGTTGGGTTCAGGGAGAGGCGGAAAGGCGGAAAGGGGTGCCACGGCTCTTCTACAGGCGGTGGGAGATGTGGAGGAGCATAGGGACCATACATGGCTATGCACTGGCCCTACTGGCGGTCGCAGCACCGCCAGCCGCCGGCCTAGATGTAGAGGGAGAGGGTGCGAGGGATGGCTATGGTGTATATCTGCAAAGAGCTCTACTCCTTCGTCCTCCGACTCTGTTGAGTAGGCCCGCTTGGTGCACATATTGTTGTCCTAGGCTGGGTGATCTCATCTCGCTGTCGTAATCATTATTGTGTCGCCGCGAGCTGTGGTGTCACCGCGATAGGTCGAGATCGTCCTCGCTAGAAGATAGAGAGTAGTATTTAGGAGGAGCCATGCTTTTCTTCGGCTCTGGTGTTGGCTCCTTGGCCAGCGCAGGCTCGACCAATCCAAGTCCGGGGACCGCGGACCGGTGCACGGCAGATCAGGATCATGTTACCCCGCGAGTCCACCGACTTAAATCAGATGTCGAGGGCTCTAGTTGCCTCATCCCTATCATTGTCATTGAGGTGGCTCAGCCGAGAGCGCCTTTTGGCAGCCTCGGTACCGTTTCCCTTTGAGGAGGACCCACAGATAGAGGAGATTTCTTCCCGTCGGGCACTCGACTCATATGTGGCCTTCTTGCGTGCTTCTAGTTGTGCGTTCACCGCCTGCTGGCACTTGAACTCTTGGATGAGTAGCTAGTGGTATCCCATCAGCATCTCGCGTGATGCGTCCGCTGGCAGTGGGTTTCACTTTAGGGTCTCCCTGCATTATGCCCACCTCAGCGTTGTTGAGGTGGATCTCCTGTCGCGCTGACCCGTTGTTGGCATGTTCGCCCTGATTGTCGGGGTTGGGCGGGATGGGCGGGTTGGGCGGTTGTGGCTGCTCACCGTTGACGAGGACTCGATTGCTAGGCTCGTTGTTGGTAGTCCCACCGTTGGTGGTGTTCAATTGAGTGCCTCCATCGCCATTGTTGATGACATATTGGTCAGATCGGAATCGCAACTATTGTTGCTATTCATGTCGTAGGTCGGCAAGTGGACGGTGAAGTCGGAGGTGCCGAAGATGAGGCGATTCTCCGCTGCAACAGAGTTGTCGATCGTAGTTGATGGTGCCAAGGAAGTCGCAACATCAGCACTCCTAGTTCCCATAGACGATGCCAATTGACGAGGGTTAACTCGTCAATGCCCATCGTTGATAGATTAGGGTTTTTCCCCCTTTAAGTTTCTATCTATTTCTTGACTTGTTCTTCAAGAAGTCGCTTGGGCCTGGGTCACCTGAATCCTTGTTGGGCTTCAATTTTCCCATGGGCTCCGCTTGGGCCAAACCGTATAGGCTTAACCAGGGTACTTGTTGGTTATACCCATGTCATCTAGATTTTTTTTAAATCAAACCTAGGTAGAGGGTGCCATGTTTCCACGTGGATCTAATCTCACATCATCAAGAGCAGACAAGCAGATGACCATGCCCACCGCAAAATTTGTCGGAATAACCTCAAATTTGTCAGAGATGTGTGTATTGCCATGGGTGATGCCTAAGGTTTGTTTCCACTATGTCTGAAAAAAGTGGCTTTTCCATTTTAAAATCGTGAAAACGACGTTTTTCCTGAGGCTACATTTATGGCCTCCGGTCAAAGTTTGGTAAAAAAATGACAAACTTTGCTACATTTGAACTGCACTCGCTAGAAATGATAGGTTGTGTTAGAGTCATTGTTCAAACAATCGTCCGATATAGGTTGTGTTAGAGTCATTGTTCAAACAATCGTCCGATATGCTGATTTATCATCCGATTTATCGCTTATCACTGTGTGGCCGATAAGCCGATTAATCAATTTATCGCCCGATAAATTGGCCGATACACCCAAAAATCGCTAATTTCGAGTTGGCCGCGAAGTTAACGATAAACGATATCCTCAACATTGGTTAGAGTATTATGTATATACGGTTGTTATGGTAGTTTAGATGAGTTCGGATTTGTTTACGTAAAGTCCTAACTTGACCCGTACTCCAAGATAATCCTCTGTACGCCTATATATACTCGCCCATGAGGCTCAATAATATATCCATCATATTCCGCCAAACTCATACTCTTTCATGGTATTAGCCTAATTGGTCCAAACCCTAGTCGCATGCTCCGCCACGCTGCTCCCGGGGGATCGATCTCCATGATCTCCGCCGGGGGCCACGCGATCCATACGCAGGGGTCCGCCGATCAGTGATCGGCTGCCCTGTAAGTCTTTTTTCTGATCTCTTGATCGGTTTCCTTTTTTGGTTTACCGATCTTAGATCGGATTGAGTCGTCCGCCGCCGTCACCGTCGCCGTGCCTCTACTCCGACTATCGGCATCGACGATCTACACCGTGCCCGTGCGCCTGCCCTCTCCGCTGCCGCACCTGCCTTGGCAGGCTGATGCGGTCTCTCGGCAGGCTGCTGCGCATCGTGGACGGCTGCTACGCCTTCCTTGGAAGGCTTCTACCCCCCCCCCCCCCCCCCCGCGGATCGTCTTTGTCATCATCGTCCGGGACTTCACCGACAACGCCGCCATCGAATCCGATCTATGCGTCTTCCATGCAATGGCGCATACGGTGCACCGTCAATCTGATATACCGATCCCGCACCTGTCTACGCCAAGCACATCCCCGAGCACGCGCCTACCGCCCATCGAGCTATGGGATGCCGCTGTGTCGCCCCGTCGGGCCGCAGCGCCGCCGCCTTTGGTCCACACTACCGGCTTCCAAAGCGCCTTCCTTGGCATGTGCGTCGTTGGTGGTCTCCGAGCCGCTGCACTGACTTGAGCCCTGCAGCTATGCCATCCCCTCGGGTCGTAGCGTGGTTGCACGCAGTCTATTTCGCCGTCCTCATGCATCGACGGCCTCGGCTTTCACCGTGCCATCTCCTACGGCGCGGATAACCACCGTCTGCACATGGTATTCGTCACGTCGCCGGGTCTTCCTCGCCTACTTTGAGCACCGCCTCCATGCTTCACAAGGTATCTTGCAGGGCGCCCTCTCGCCATCGTAGGTCCCGCCGACTACCCCATCGCCACTCCAGGCATCCAGCATGACTACCCAGGTCGCCACTGTTTTCGCCGGCTTCTACATCTTCGTCCACTACAACTTCGCCGCCAGCGTCATCGCCTCATCCCCGACTACACCACCTGCTACTCTACTCCGACAACCGCGGACAACGCCAACATCTCTCCATTCGCTGCTCTGCGCGTCACAACCGCTCTAGAGGCTTCCTCTACTAGTCTTTCTGACATGGTGGCAAGTTCATGATGGTCCCTGCCCCTGCAAGTCTGGTACTGGCAACACTGGGAGTGCCTTAGTCCCTGACGCGTTCCCGAGTCTGGCAAGCTCGGATCGGCGCCTCGTCTTCATCGGCTTCGACAGCGTCTTCTTCGGCATCGACCCCTCTACGATTGCCTCGGCTGCGTCACCGACGAGTTCTTCTTTGCATACTCGGTTCTGGCAAAACCGGAGTGTGCGTTCGTCCCCAACGTGCGCCTAGTTCTGGCAAAACTATGGCCGCACCTCGTACTCGATGGCTCGGACTGCATCGACTTTGGCATCGACACCCTCGACAACTGCCTCAACGCGTCTCTGTCATGCTCCTCGCGCACTATGCGCATGCGGTTTCACGTGCGGCTACCTCGACACCGGCATCCCCGACCACGACATCGACCACGGCGACCCCTCGCACGGCTACTTCGACCACGACACCGCCCAACGCTCTTGGCTCCCTCGACATCGGCACAAGGGCTACCACCTCACTTGAGCATCACCAGCTTCCTCCATAGTCCAAGCAACAACGACGTGACACCGTCCACGACGTTCCCGCTATGACTACGGGGGGATGTCAGCCTACTGGATGCTACTTCGGTTTATCTCCAGTCTGACCGTCCGCGACGTTCCAGTTGTTCACGACGCTACCGCTATGACTGCGGGGGAATGTTAGAGTATTAGGTATATACGGTTGTTATGGTAGTTTAGATAGAGTTAGGATCTGTTTACATATAGTCCTAACTTGACTCGCACTCCAAGATAATCCTCTGTACGCCTATATAAACTCGCCCATGAGGCTCAATAATATATCAATCATATTCCGCCAAACTCATACTCTTTTAGGTTGGATTTACAAAAAATAAAACCTAGGTAGAGGGTGCAATATTTCCACATAGATGTAATCTCACATCATCAAGATCTAACACCTATTCATCCTTACCAGACATAGAGATTTTGATCTAAATCTGACCAGGCGAACGGAAACTCGTAAAATATCGAAATGGCATGAAACCTTGGCCTCCCACCTGTGTTTTCTCCCTGATTAGTGTGAGTGACGTGAATATGGATGGGACATGGGTGTGCCTGTCCTAGCTTAGTTTGTCTCAACTAGATAGATTATTGAGATATGATTAGAGAATGAATGGGTGGTTCTATGAATTAGGGAACTTGAAAACCCTAGGAGCAACAGGAGGTGGTGATATGGACTGCATGGTGGGTGATCACTGTTTGGAAGGCTTGCCCTTCTTGGCAAATGGGTTCATCAGCAAACAGTCGATGTGAGCTTGCTGGAGGTTATGAAAATCATAAAACTCGTCACGGGGATATTCAGGTGCATGCTGCAACTTTATGCCCAAACTCATGTAAGACGCATAAACATTTCAAAATAAGAAAACATGTAGCAACATGTGCATGTCTTACATTTCATTACAGACAGGTCATTACACAGCAACAAGGGTTGTTCATACAAAAGAAAGGTTCTGAACTACTAATCAAACCGCACTGACAACACACCAAAGGGAGGCTACGATAACTGGTTCTTAGGGTCCAACTACATGAACGACAATACATACTAACATAGATCCAACTGCGAAATTGTCATCTAAGCTAGGCCACGGACTATAAGAACCTGCAACAGAGCCCTATGTTCAGCCTTCACGCGAGCAATTTTGGAGGTCTCGGCTAGTTCACGAACATGCATCAGCAGGTGCTCCAGATAACCACCCTTCGGCTTAGAGCTATGGTAGTGGCATCTGTACAGGCCTTTCTTCATGTAAGCAGACTCGCCCAGCTGCTCTAGCTTGATGATCTCCGTGGAAATGAAGGAATTCTCATTCCTATGGTACACTTTGTCCGTGGAGTCGTCGGATACATACTACTTGAAAATAGAATAATCTCAATATCCTACCAAATATAATCAAAAATAAAAATTTAATGTAAATGCATAATAAACTTTCTGAAATGATCACCGATAGTGGGCTTCCGTCCTCGGTCACTGCGTAAGGAAGCTCAAACTCAATCTTGTTGAGTTCATCTAGCTCCTCTAGCTTCATATTCTTATTACCATGAGTGCCGGATGACTCGCCTCCCTGGATGGAAAATAATACATGCAAAATTGAATTCACATAAATCAATCAGAATGGAATACAACACTTTCAAATCAGATTATTCAAATTTAAATTAATTTACATAGAAGAATCTATAACTACTCATCATACAATCTGTCATAACTACACATCATACAATCTGTTAGCAAATAAACAAAAAACAACTAGCATTTCAATTCTAATCATGAGAGCACATCTAGAACTGACCATTAACTAGTGTCAGTGTCATGCCATCATATGGTAATATATGGTAGTAATGCCCTCACAGAAAGACAGTACATACAAGATTACGAGGGATCATTTGACTAGGCAATCATGCGTGCTGCATGCAGATCTTAATAAGCACCTAAGATTACAGATTCTAGTACAAGTTCCATAGAAGGCTAGAATTCCAATTTTCCATGCAGTACAAAATGCATGAGTCACTAGTATAACCCTAGATCACCAATAAATTTCACAAACCCTAGCCACAAACTTAAAACATATATGATGAAAGAGGAATTAGGGATGAACAAACACTAGTGCACCAACTTGTATTAACAAAAAATCTACAAGAATTAACTCAAGTAAAAATCACCAGACCTTGATTACATCCTCCACCACTGCATGCTCCACCTCCGCTTGCTCGGCCACTGCTTGCTCCGGCGCCTCTTTGACCGCCTTGCCCACACCAACCTCCACCCCTACCTTCACCACTAGATCCAGCTTGGTTGAACCCAGCGCGGCCTCCTGCGCCTCTAGATCATCCGCGGACGCGACTTTCACGGCAACCCCCTCCGCCGAATCTACCGCTCCCAAGCCACCATCCTTTGGCGCCTCTAGATCTTGCACGGCAAACAGAAACTTGGCCGCTCCCGCACCACCACCGGATCCAACTTCTCCTCCACCGCCATCCATCATTGACCTCAGCTCATGGAGCAGTTGTAGGTTTTATTGCCAAGTGGGGAAATAAAAGTAGGACCTAAAAGGCGACGGGAACTAGGAAGGCTAAGAAGTGACAGTTTGGTGCACCGCCCATGCCACCACGTACAGGAGTACACGCGTATGAACTTGCAGAGTACACGTGCACGAAGATGCTGACGGGTAATACGGGATGGATCTAGGCTGCAGGGGACAGGAGGTGGGCTTGAAGGTCCATCGCTAGGTGATAAACGGGCAGATAAGAATGATCCCTACCATCCGATGCATCGATGCCAACATAAGGGGGGATACCGAAGCAAGAGTGTTGAGAGATACAATGCACGCCTTCACTAGTAGAAAATAGGCCTTTGGTTCGGGGGTATTAGTCCCGATTTTGCTACAAACCGGGACTAATGCCCCAGTCCCAACGGCTGGCCGCAGGAGGCGGCGGACACTAGTCCCGGTTCGAATGGACCCTTTAGTCCCGGTTCATGTAACAAGTCGGGACTAAAGGGTTTTAAGTAGGCTGGGGCCAGCGCCAGACCCTTTAGTCTTGCTTTGTTACATGAACCAGGACTAAAGATGGACCTTTAGTCCCGGTTCTAGGCACCAACCGGGACTAATGTCCCAGCTATATCATCTTCTCCCTTCCCGAGCCATACTCCATTTCAAGCTGGTGGCTCCTCTATCTTCTTCCTTCAAGCTCGAGTTCATGCCCATTTTTTTCTCAAGATTTGTCAAGATTTTGCGGCACCCCATCTATCCAAAAGGTTCTAAAAGGTGAGAAATTTCATCCTTTCAACTCTCGTTGCTATATTAGCTCATTTCATGCTCTACAAGTAGATGGATTTATGGGTGTAGTTTGGTAGTAATTTTTGCAATAATAACACGATACGATGAAATTGTGTTAATTTGGATTCAATCTATCTTGTATTAATGTAATGAACTCCAAGGTAAATATCATTTTCAATATGTGGATTCTATCTATATCTTGTTTTGGCACATAGTCTCGAAATTCATTTGATTCATAGAAGCACACAGATGCATGCATGAGTTCATCCTAGCTAGATGGGAAAAATGCCCTTCTTCTTCTATGTGCCTTCAACAAACTGACAAAAAATGTAACAAAATAGGGTTAATTCACAAAAGCTTGATAAGAAGACATCACAGTACATCTTCGAGAAGCTCCTCTATGGCGAGCTCCTCGAAGATGTCTAAGGACGAGATCCTAAGACATCTTCGAGAAGCTCCGCCATAGTGGTGCCCCTCTCGCACCATCTTGCAGTTTATAACTTCTCTAGCTGTAGATTAATACGTCGGGTAGCTAACAAATTTCACATATTAGGGAGTGCCTCTATGGAGAGCTCCTCGAAGATGTTTGAGGACGGGATCCTAAGACATCTTCGAGAAGCTCCGATGTAGTGGTGTTCCTGCTCTCACACACCATCTTGCAGTTTATAACTTCACAAGGATGCATCTTGCCTATTTATAGATTAATCGGCACAACATAGTGTCGACACTCACCCCTGTCATAGTGTCGCCACCCACCCAAATAGTGTCGGCACTCACAAGCATATTGCTGCCCACTCACGACATAGTGTTGACACTTACCCATGGATATAGTGTTGTCGCCACACCCATGTTTAGTCCTAGTTGGTGCCTCCAACCATGACTAAAGTGAAGGGGTTCCGCATATGAAAACAATAAATTTTTACCCTACGCCCCTGAACCCCTGATGTTGCCAGGACCTATCTATTAGTAATACAGTAACGGGAGGAGCTTTTCGTGAACTTACCCTTGAAGACCGAAAAGCGTTGTCAACGCTCAGGAGAGCGTGGTTGATGTAGACGAGCCGAAGCCGACCTCAAGGTCGTGATGAAGGCCTTGCGCTCCTGTGGCTCCAACGACTTGAGTGCCTCAAGTGTGATACCTCGTGGGAGTTACACACGTCCGGTGCCTGACGATGACTCCTGCTTCCCTGATCCAGCAGCAGTTGCGGAAGTAGAGCTCCTGGATCCGAATCCCGCAACGCGACGGCGCTCCACGGTGAAGATGTCTCTCATTCGCGCAGTCCGAACTTGGGACCACGGTCACGAGAGAGAGAGAGAGAGATAGAGAGAGAATATCAATTGGAGGTCTTCCCAAAAGTGATAAGAACTTTATTGAATATTGTGTGTATTTATCTGGCCAAATACCCCTACTTTATATAGGGGAGGGGAGGTACTACCTCCCTCAAAGTCTCGGGGTGGGACTAAAGGAGGGGGAGAGGTGGGGAGGCGCGCCGGCCAGCCCCCACCCATGGGCCCCACGTGGCGCAGGCCCACTAGGGCCGCCGGCCACCCCTAGTCCTCTCCTAGGGGTGTGGTCCCCTCTTGGGCCCTTTCCCCTCCGAGAATTGGCCCATTAAGCCCTTTGACCATTTAATTGATTTTATCTTTTTAAATAATTATGAATAAATGATTACATCAATAACTAACATTCATTCACATATTATTCAATCTCCATGGTTATGGAACACCTTCCACCTCCTCTCCGTACATCCTGTGGACTTACCAAAACCCTTCCGATTTTGTCTCTACTATTCTTCAGCGATTCTACCGATCCTATAAACACTCTCTAAGCATCATTAAACCCTTAAGAGTGATACCCTACGTTTTGGTAACACTCCAGACATGGTCGGGACACTCCCGGACCAATGATCAACAGAGGGACCTGGGTGGCCATGTGACCCCTGTGCATTCCACGAAGATCTTTCGCCGTTTGAACCGGGACGGCCGTGTCTTATTCCCTTTGTCTCTTGATACTTGCTTTGCCCGAGTTCTGATCAATGACATCACCATGTCGTGTTCAATCTCGTTACTGAACAATGCTACTTGACTCATTCCGACAAGTGATATCCCTGTGATCAAATCACACGCGGCGCAACTATTGGATATAACTTCTCCGAGTGGGCCCTTGAGTATCTATCCGTCATGTGGACGGACAAATCCTGCTCTTGACATATATTTCCTCTACGGTTTCCTCCGAGTACCTGAAGACACCTTTATAACCACTGTATTACCAAGTGGCACTTGATGCTATCTAAGCACTCTCGGCAGACAGTGATAGATATAGCCTCACAGTCTAAGGAATAGTCTATGAGGATCCATTTCTAATCATCGTAACTTGAACTTAGTGACATGATCGGGTCACGGTGTTTAGGTTGAGTATTGGTTCATCGTCTCATTCTCAGAATGTGTTGACTCCATTTCCAACTGGCATAAATGCCACATGATCAGGAAACTTGATCATCTGTTGACCAATGAAGCAGTGACTAGAGTTTCACTGGGAACCCCTAGTTGTTTATATATCACACGTGTATTGATGTTTCCACTCAATACAGTTATAGCATGATATAAAACTTAATCATAAACTTTAAGAAATATGATAATAGTCCTTATTACTATTTATCTCTAGGGCATATTTTCAACAGTCTCCCACTTGCACTAGAGTACAAATAAACTAGCTGCATTTGTTCTTAATCATTGGCACCAATATATACGGTACCCTGAACATGCTTGCTCAGGGAAGAGTTTGAGTCTTGGGTCTATACTTTACAGTCCCAAATCCTATGCAACTTACTAATGTCACCTTGATTAACATTAATACTTTATCATCACATGATAACATCTGTGTGTATGTATCGTTGCTATGGAAGCAGAACGAGGCCTAATTCCAGGAGCCTACAGTAACTTTAGATCAACCTCGAGGGTTTCTCATGGGCACTGTGCCCTAGGACACATCATTCTACGTTAAAAGCGAACTAGACCCGCCATAACATTATACAACACTTTAGATGGTACCCTTATCTATTATTATAAATGTATTCATCGAAACACTAGTGCACTATGTGTAACTTTCAATGTTTTGTTCCCCTTGCTTCCTCCTTGACTCTAATCAGTATTTACAGGAGTTTCCAACATATTCCCTTATAACATAACCCTTTATGTTTTAAGATATGTCATCCTTTATGGATTTGGAAAATATGTCTCCAGTTCTCTATTAGACACTACGAATAAACTTAGCTCAACGTTCTGTGATTCAATCTTAATCACTTTTCAAACGTTCCTTCTTGGATCATATATTAGTTAAGTTATCATCATGGTTTTCTAAGATAGAATCTATGTCTCAACATAGTGGATGATGATCATCCTTTTCTTTCTTGCAACCATTGATGTTAAACTTAATGCTATTCCTAACTTGAGTTATTAAGGACCAGCTCCTTAATTAGCTTCTATTCTAAAACTCTTTTCAGAATCCCTTAAGGAATACTACATAATAGCATAATACACTTAGTATAAACTTCTACACCTTATAAATCATTATTTATCGGTACTTGCACTTTTATTCTTAACACACTTAAGATTCACTCCTATAAGCTCCCACTCAAAATATGTTCCCAACATATTTGGGTATGAGTCACTACTTTTACTCAAACTATGTTCCTACATATTTGAATTTGAGACTTATATTGCTCCCACTCAAAAATATGTCATTCACATATTGTTTTAGGAAGACTTTTATAGCTCCCACTCAATTTCATGCAAATTGCATATCCACTCACTATTTTGAACAACTTCAAAATCCTTTGATCAAATATCAAACTTGGAATTTTACTATGAGACAATAGTAGTTTTACTAGTTTTAAATCCACTAGAAATTTAGCACACTTGAATCAAATTCATTTGAATTCGTCCAATACTTGACAAATTGTGCTTTCGTCATTCACCCCCTTTTCCACTATGGCTTTGCAGTCATTTGGGAAAATTCCAAGTAACCCCTTTTACTTGTGAGATTGAGCAACGAATTGCTTTCTAATATCAAGTGAATTTTACTTTGGGATTTCTCATATCCTTAGCTTACCATTATTTCCTTAGTAGTTCGTAGGTATGTCATATTCCAAGAATCATGACAAATGATTCACAAATGTCTCCATACAAGATATGGGTTACATTTTGAATCCTACCTTATGTAGTGAAAACACCAGTGGGGAAAACACAATGATCATTATCATTGATTCTTTCCTTTATGAAGAGAATTGTTCAGGAATGTTTTCCGTTGCGCTTCTCAACACTCTGATGCATGGTTTTGAATCCTCATCGTGTTTTACACTATCTTCCATTTTCTTCATAATTGAGAAATATCAGTGAATGCGAACTTTCTAAAAAATGTATGATACGTCCAAAACGTATCTACTTTCCCGAACACTTTTGCTATTGTTTCTCCTCTATACTTGTGTGATTTGGATGCAACTAATGCGAACTGACGCTGTTTTCAGCAGAATTGCCTTGGTGTCTACTTTTTGTGTAGAAAATCAATTATCAGGAAAAATCCCGGAAAATATGCCAAAAATCCTATTTTACCCGAAGATTCCAGGAGCCAGAATACGAGACGGAGAAGAGCTCGGCGTACCACACCACTGGGCGGGCCAAAGCCGTGCCGTTGGGCGTGTGGGCCCCCTGCACCCTCGTCTCTCTCTTCGCTTATAAGGAGCCTTCGACCTAAAAACTTTGGGGTTCGACGTTTTTCGAAGGAGTTCCGCCTCGCCACCACCAGATTCCATTTAAACAGCACCGAAACTCCGTTCGCACTCGACGGACGGGAATTGGAGGAGATCATCGCCATCATCATCACCATTGCTTCTCCATCGACCATCCATGTTTCCCCCATCTATGAGTGAGTAATCCCCCGCTGTAGGCTATTGGGATGGTAGGGATTGGATGAGATCGTTCATGTAATGGCATCAGATTGTTAGGGCATAGTGCCTAGTATCTCTATTAGTGCTTTATGACTTTGTTGCAACCTTGTTGTGCTTAATGCTTGTCACTAGGGCCCGAGTGCCATGATTTCAGATCTGAACTTATTATTGATTCATCATGATAGTATTGTTTTGGGTCTTATCTACAAGTTGTTTACACACGTCGTTGTCCGGAACCTATGGTCCCGGCGATGTAAATCGGGTAGGAAGGGAAAGGCTTTGATGTGAGGATCACGTGTGTTCACGGAGTGTTAATGCTTTACTCCGGTGCTTTATTAAAAGGAGCATCTTAATTGCCAGTAGTTCCCTAGAGGCCCCGCTGCAAACGGGCTGGCAGGACAAAAGATGTTGTGCAAGTTCTCATTGCGAGCACGTATGACTATATATGGAACACATGCCTAGGATTATCTAGTACTTGGATGCTTTATCTTATTTATCTGCAATTGCCCTATGTTCTGATTGCTATGTGAATTGTCTTATCCATGCAACGCCCGTCCATCCATCCCTATGCCTACCGCACTTGAATCCCACTTTTTACTGCTTTTGTTACTATTGTCTTTACTTTACTATTGTTGCTGCTTTACTATTCCTACTACAAAACTGTTGCTACTGATAAACTGCTGTGAGCAAGATTGTTTCTAGGTGCAGCTGAATTGACAACTCAGTTGTTAAGACTGATAAGTATTCTTTGTCTCCCCTTGTGTCGAATCAATAAATTGGGTTTCACTTACCTCGAAAATACTACGATACACCCCCTATACTTGTGGGTCATTAGACCCAAATTGAAGAATGTAGGAACACCCATGATAGGAGAGCCGCTAAGAATCTCCTTGAGAGGCGTACTATTAGACCCAAATTGAAGAATGTAGGAACACCCATGATAGGAGAGCCGCTAAGAATCTCCTTGAGAGGCGTACTATTAGACCCAAATTATCTCCTGCTGCTAAGTTTGCTGCTTCTCCCATAAACATTATAGATGAAGATTATGATTTCTCTCTCGATCTATCTTACATAGCTATTGTCGAGAAAGAACCTTTTGGTGGAACTAAGAATGAAAGTGCGGTAGCACATATGAATGAACTTTCTACCATGAGTGGCTTGTTTTCTGATGATATCAAAATGCGTACTTACTTTGTTGCTAAGATTTTCCCTTTTTCACTGAAAGGAGAAGCTAAAACTTGGTTTGGTAATTTACCTCTTGGATCTATTGATAGCCCTGAGTGCTTGTTTAATACTTTCCTGCAGAAATATTTTCCTCCTAGTGCTAGACATGCTGTTTTGCAGGAACTTTTGTATTTTAAACAGGGAGAAAAAGAGGTATTGCCCGAATCTTGGGCAAGGTTTTGTGCTTTGATTCATGCACAGGCTGGAAGTCCATTACCTAAGAATGAACTACTTGATATATTTTATAATGGACTAACCGAAGAATCTAGGACATACCTAGATAGTTGTGCTGATTGTGTTTTCAGGAATAGGACTCCCAAGGAAGCCGAGGAATTAATGGCTAAAATAAGCAAGAATTATGAAGATTGGACTCCTCCTAAACAAGCTATAACTGAAGTAATTGTACCCGAACCATCTATTCCTGTGCCTATTCCAACATCAAAGAAGAGGGGAGTTATTGAATTAAATGATGAAGTGACGAAGGAAGCTAAGAAATGTCTTAAGGAGAAAGGAATTAAAGCTGCAGATGTCAAGAATTTACCTCCTATAGAAGAATTATGTAAAACTATTCCCTATTCATCCACTATTGAGGTACACTCTCTCCAGTACTTTGATGAAGGTGATATCCCTTACTTGAAACCTCCTGATCAATGCTTAGAAAAATTTGATATCTTTATTGTTAAGCAAGATAACTTTAATAAAAGGGTGCAAAATCATCTAATGGAAAACACTAGAGCTATTGTTGAGTTGAAATATATTGTGGAAAGAACCTCTAATGATGTTAAAATGATTGTTAAACACTTTCAAATGGTTCAAACTCAAATAGATCAACTCGTTAAAGTGCAAAACGACTTGCTAGTTAATGCTGCTAAAGAAAAACATGCTTATGAAATTAGAACTAGAAGTGGTGCTACCAGATCCTCTATATCCTGAGGGGCATCCCAAAAGAATTGAGCAGGATTCTCAACAAGCTGAAAATAGTGGTTCTACTCGTAAGAAAAGGAAAAAGAAACATAAAACTATTGTAGAACCCTCTGAACCTGCTATAGATCCTAATACTATATCTATCTCTGATGCTGAAACTGAAAGTGTCAATGAAGAAAATGAAGTGCCTAATGAAGAAAAAGTTGAAGAAGAACCTAAAAACCACACTAAGAATACTAAATACACTAAAGAAGATTTTATTGCTAAGAAACATGGTAGTGAAAGAGAACCTTGGGTCCAAAAACCTATGCCTTTCCCTGATAAGAAATACACAAGTCAAAAGAAGATGAACACTATAATAAGTTTTGTGAGTGGATGAAACCTTTATTCTTGCAAATTCCTTTGACTGATGCTATTAAATTGCCTCCTTACTCAAAGTATATGAAGGACATTGTCTCGAATAAAAGGAAGATCCCTAATGAAGAAATCTCTACTTTGCTTGCTAATTATTCCTTCAATGGTAAGGTTCCTAAGAAACTTGGAGACCCATGGATTCCAACTATCCCTTGCTCTATTAAGAACAGTTATGTTAGAACTGCTTTGTGTGATTTGGGAGCTGGAGTTAGTGTTATACCTTTCTCTCTCTATAAGAGGCTTCAGCTTGAAAAATTGATACCAACTGATATATCTTTGCAAATGGCTGATAAGTCTTCCACTATTCCTGTGGGTATATGTGAGGATGTACTTGTCCAGGTGGCTCATAATTGCTTGATATTAACTGATTTTGTTGTGCTTGAAATGCCTGAAGATGATAATATGTCTATTATTCTTGGGAGACCTTTTCTTAATACTGCAGGAGCTGTTATTAATTGTAATCAAGGAAAGGTGACCTTCAATGTCAATGACAAGGAACATATTGTCTATTTCCCCAAGAAGATTGAAAGGACTTATGGTTTAAATTCAATTGAACATGTTGAAGGCATTCAAGTTGGAGAAAAATATTTTGTCCCATACCAAGAGAAAAATTTGAAACTATTATGATTGGGACCATTGCTATCAAGGTTAAGGTAACATAAACATTAGTGGAGTACAAAGTTTTGTCTCATATGCAGTTGTTTTGGTAGCAAGACTTGATCAACCTTGCTAACAAAAGGATTCCATTGAACAAAAAATGTTTTCATTATGATTATCTCCGTTTATTTCTATCCTTTGTATTTTAGTTTTTGCTTTCGTTTAGTTTTCTTTATGTTGTTAGTTGTTTGCATGCTAGAACTTCTGTAGTTCTAGCCTTGTTTTGTCCTTGCATCATGTTTCCAAAAGAAAGAAAAATCTGTCTGTTAGAAAAATCATTCTTCTATTTATGAAAAATGCCCAAAAATAAAGTGTCTCGAAAAATTCCAGAAAATTCATATTAAATTTTTACGTGAAAAAAAGGGTAGAGGAATGCCTGGTAGGTACCAGGGGGCCCACCAGGCAGGCACACCACATGGTGGCGTGGCCAGACCTGGGTGGCGCCATGCCGCCACCCTGGCCCCCCACCAACTCTCTCACCTGCCACTTTCTTCTCTCTCCCGAGTAAGCTCCAGTTCATAGCTCCAAATCATGTTCTTGCTGTGCTTGCTCTTGATTTTTTTCAATCTCTTTGCCCAGCCTATCTTTCTTGTTGAAATTTGGAGCAATTGTTCCCTAGTATGTGACTCCTCCCCTTGTCCAAGTAGATTTGTGTTTAGTGGATTATATGTTGAGTATTTTGCTGCTGTAGGTGACTGGTTATGAGAGCTTGTAAGCTTGTTTGATGCTTAGAGATATAGATTTGATGCATGTTTAGGCCTCTTGCAAGTCCCTATGAGTAGAATCCTTCATTATAATTACTTTGCAATCACTTGTTTAATAGGTGTTTAAATTTCAGAATACCAAGCATGAACAACCATACTTTTGGAGAGATATTTGAGAGTGATGCCCCTAGGAGGTCGAGGCCCTCAAGAACAGCCTCTCAAGCTAGGCCATCATACAATGAAAACCTCATTGCATCACGTATTGGCAGTGAAAGAGATGATGGAGATGCTCACCCATCCTCTTTCCCTTGTTTTACTTTCTTGCAAGCTGCAGGTATTCTTGATGATTTCTTGCTACTGATTGAGAGGGTTGGCTTGACCTCTTATATGCAAGATGAGAGTGCACAATACGCTATGCTCACCAAAACTTTTGTTGAGAGCTTCTCATTTTCTAACACATCCTATCATTCTACTGTCTCATTTAAAATCTATGATATGCCCTTCACCATGCCTTTGGAGAGATTTTGCAGTATTGTAGGTGTGCGTATGACAGAGACCGTGAAGAAAATTCAAGGGCGGCCCACTGATTTGTTGGATCTTTACCGAGGGGTGACCAATGATGATGATCGCGTGGCGCAGCGCGGAAAGATAAGAAATATCCAACTCCCTGCTCTTAGATACTTTGCATACTACCTTGCCACTAGTGTTTTGGGTAGGGAGAACACTAGTAATATCTCCAACTATCACTTAGCTTTCCTTGCTGTTGCGCTCAACAATGATACTCGGTACAATCTTGGCTCTCTTATTGCTCGCCGCCTAGCTACTAGGGGGCCTATCTATGGGGGCATCATTGCTTCGTGTGTAGTTGATGCATTAGATCTTTCTGTGGCCCCTGATGATGTTATGCTAGCACCACAGAGGTTCGACCTTGTTGCCATGAAAACTCATCACTTTGTCACTGCTACCTCTGATTTGAACAATCTAGTATATAGGATGCTTTTCACTGACGGGGATGAAAGGGAGATCCTTTTGCCCCAGCCTGCTTTGTTCAGTGTTGACAGGAGACGGTGGTCGCGTTCCAAGGAGGAGGTGGACGAGCAGCTTCGCTTGTTGGGTTTCCACGAGCAGCACCAGGAGGATGTGCCCTCCTATGATTATTCCGCACATTACGGAGGGATGTACTCTGGCTCGCACCAGGACGAGGGTACCTCCTCGTCGTACCCCGGTGACACTTCATCTTGGCCAGCCTGGGATTGATACCCACTTAGGCCAAAAGCCTAATCTTGGGGGGAGGTACGCCGACACCGCACTCATCTCCATATCATGTTGCGTCGGTTCTTTGTATATTCATGCTTTTGTTCTGTTTTTAGTTTTCGTTCTTCTTTGCTTTTGCTTTCTAAAACACAAAAAGACAAAAAATATTTTTGTTGTTTCTCTTTGCTTTGCTTGTTCCTTTTTGTTTTGTTTGAACTATTCGAAAAACCCAAAAAGATTTTGCTTTGCTTATTTTTCTCTTTTGGTTTTTGTTTAAAATCGAAAACACCAAAAATATTTGTCGTTCTTCTTTGGTTTTTGCGAGTTGGCTACAGGGTTCAACAGTTCTCACTGGATTATTGGTTTCATATTATTATTCAAGCCATACAACTAAAGAGCAATAATGAGGATTAATGACAACTTGAGGCGTGGTAAGAGGCTGGTAACGAACTCTATTTGTCTTCATTTTTGTACATATTCTCATCTTTGTGAGCTTGCTTAGTCCGTTCATGTAGGGTGTATGTTATCTTTGAATGCTTAGTAGTTCTTTCTTTCTTGTGATTAGCTCCAGCCCGCTAATAGTTTGTAGCATGTCTCATGAATGTTTGCTTACATTACTCTATTCATAAATTGGTATGACACTGTGGTATCCTCCTCTGAATGTTTCATTTGATCTACTTGGCACATGCTCACGCATGCACATGACTGTAATAATCAGTTAAGCCTTGACGAATTATTTTGCCTTGAGGATCTTGAATCATTTTCGTGCCATGAGTAGTCCTGTTTTGTTGCAAGCATGATAATGACAGCTATTGCTCTCTCGTTTGTCGCTCCCTTACTATTGCTAGCCTTCACTTCCACTGAGTGTTTTACCCATGTTTCCAACTCCCTAAACCAAATATTTCTAAAGTGTCCACCATTCCTACCTATTAGCATCGTTTGCTATCTTCGTGCATATTCAATATGCCTTGTTTTCTTCCGAATAAAATGTTTGCTTGTTATGAGAAAGTTAGTTAGTAAAGCTCTCACGAACTTGATGGCACACTTTATTTTCTTGCACTTAATAAACCTGAACCATTGCGTCCTTCTTTGTTGCGCATATGCTTGCGCTTTATGAGTTGAAGTTAGCAGAACCATGTATCATGGGGACCGCTTTCAACGCTTCATAGGTACTTTGTACCTAGTTGATATCATGTTCTTTTGCTTACGGATCCCGACGGTGTGAAATAAAAGTGGAACTTGTAAGATCATGGAGTTTGTATGTATGTTAGAGAAACGCCTGGGCTGCTAGCCTAAGCCATGCCTAATCATGGTGGAAACTTGCAGCATAACCGTAATGAGCATTCTATGAAGCATCCTCAATAAAAATCTATGCACATAGTAAATAAAAAGATCACTGAGATTGCTCATTGTCTGCTCGCCTTGTCATTTTGATTATGGGATAGCTCCTGTATCATATGCAAGGGGTACCCCGTTGGTGGTTCTCTATGATACATATGTACTTACAATGACAAGAGCTTACTTGTGACTGAAGTTGAGTAGCATGAGGATCGGTCTTCGTAAGTAAGGGGCATGAGACTTCAATTTATAACTTGTCAAGCATATCCTCTTAGTTGTGTCACTTTCACCTTAACCACATTAAAGATGCTTATGATAGGGGCAATGAGAGCTCAAAGCTAACAAGTACCATACTTTCAGCATTTGGAAGCCTTTCAAATTATTCAAAACCTTTTTCTTCTACTTGTTGAGTCTCCACATATTCTTTGAGCACCTTCTTGAGAGCATTAGTTGTCATTTTTTGTGTTTGTTCCATTACTTGATTACTTGTGTTATGACTTTGATGCTTGTATCTTTGATATCTTTACTTCTAGTCATCACTTGAACTTCAGAGGTGCCTTGACATTCATAATCAAAGGCAAGCGAGATACCACTCTATCATACCTTTCTATGAGCATTGTAATGTTGCTTATGTTTGTGCTTCATGCTACTTATTATTCTTGAGTTGGAATCTCTTCATAGCTAGCAATGACTATTAAGTAGACTCAGTTGCATACTCTTTATTATGAATTGTCTAGGTAGTTGATCACATTGCTGAGAATATTTACATCATATGAAGCAAATGTGTTCGTGAAAGTTCTTTTATCACACTCAGTTTTCAACTGAATTGCTTGAGGACAAGCAATAAGCTAAGCTTGGGGGGAGTTGATACGTCCAAAACGTATCTACTTTCCCGAACACTTTTGCTATTGTTTCTCCTCTATACTTGTGTGATTTGGATGCAACTAATGCGAACTAACGTTGTTTTCAGCAGAATTGCCTTGGTGTCTCCTTTTTGTGCAGAAAATCAACTATCAGGAAAAATCCCGGAAAATATGCCAATAATCCTATTTTACCCGAAGACTCCAGGAGCCAGAATACGAGACGGAGAAGAGCCCTGGGGTGGCCACACCACTATTTGGCGCTGGCCAAAGCCAGCCACGCCAGGTGGTGTGGTGTGGGCCCCCAGTGCACCCCTCGGTTTCTCTTCGCCTATAAGGAGCCTTCTAACCTAAAAACTTCAGGGTTCGACGCTTTTCCGTAAGGAGTTCCGCCGCCACCACCAGATTCCACGAAAAAGCACCGTAAACTCCGTTCGCACTCACGACGGAATTGGAGGAGATCATCGCCATCATCATCACCATCGATTCTCCATCGACCATCCATGTTTCCCCCATCTATGAGTGAGTAATCCCCCGCTGTAGGCTATGGGGATGGTAGGGATTTGATGAGATCGTTCATGTAATGGCATCAGATTGTTAGGGCATAGTGCCTAGTATCTCTATTAGTGCTTTATGACTTTGTTGCAACCTTGTTGTGCTTAATGCTTGTCACTAGGGCTCGAGTGCCATGATTTCAGATCTGAACTTATTATTGATTCATCATGATAGTATTGTTTTGGGTCTTATCTATAAGTTGTTTACACACGTCGTTGTCCAGAACCTATGGTCCCGAAGTGACAGAAATCGGGGTAGCCGGCAGGGAAAGGCTTTGATGTGAGGATCACGTGTGTTCACGGAGTGTTAATGCTTTGCTCCGGTGCTTTATTAAAAGGAGCACCTTAATTGTCAGTAGTTCCCTAGAGGCCCCGCTGCAAACGGGCTGGCAGGACAAAAGATGTTGTGCAAGTTCTCATTGCGAACACGTATGACTATATATGGAACACATGCCTAGGATTGTCTAGTACTTGGATGCTTTATCTTATTTATCTGCAATTGCCCTATGTTCTGATTGCTATGTGAATTGTCTTATCCATGCAACGCCCGTCCATCCATCCCTATGCCTACCGCACTCGAATCCCACTGTTTACTGCTTTTGTTACTATTGTCTTTGCTTTACGACTGTTGTTGCTTTACTATTCCTACTACAAAACTATTGCTACTGATAAACTGCTGTGAGCAAGATTGTTTCTAGGTGCAGCTGAATTGACAACTCGGTTGTTAAGACTGATAAGTATTCTTTGGCCCCCTTGTGTCAAATCAATAAATTGGGTTTCACTTCCCTCGAAAATACTGTGATACACCCCCTATACTTGTGGGTCATCAATGTACCAAAATCCAAGCAATACAAGTTTGCTTCTCTTTTGGTTGCAGCTATGGATTTCGTATTCAATGTTTCCAATGAATACTCTACAAGGACTTATTCGCTATTGTTTGGTTATATCAAATAACCCCAAAACTTTTACGATGATCTATACTATATATGGAGCCGATCTCATGAATCCAGATGGTTCACTATATGTTCTAATTGAGTGCTAACTATTTCTAACTAATGGTCTCTACATCTACACTACAACGATTTATGTGGCGTCATCTATTCACCCATTTTGATATCTAATATCACATTGTGATTCTTTGCATTTTGATATTTCAAACGCATTGGATTCCACAATTTCTTCTATGCCAATCTTATAAAGATGAAATTCATTACTATTGATCAAATCGTAGTAATTAGATTCTCTTTTATATTTATACCCTTTGTTGATGAAACACTTCGATCATATCAAATAGTTTCATATTCATGTTTCATTCGGTAAACTTGTTTACACGTTTAAACAATCATATAATGATAATCACCATTTTTGTTAAAACACAATACATCGAATATGTATTTACTTTCAACAATTCATTAAAACACTTCGTATTCAAGCAATACACGGTGTTCAAGTTATTTTGCCGAACTTAGGCATGATTCATATGTGATAATAAATCAAATAACTTTCACATATTATCATATAACTTTGAATTTAAACAATGGTTTCATTCATTTAGTGAACATACAATTAAGTTGGGTATTTTAAGGCATTTCAATATTTTACAAATGTTCATGTATTGTCAATTAGTTTCAAACAACAAGGATAATTCACATATAATCAAACAAGATATGAACACAAATAGAAATCATTCATAAAAGTGGAACAACTGTTTGTTACAAGCTCATATGAATAACTGTCTCACTAAGTGTGAGACACACTAAGGAAGTTCATCATATTTTGATTACAGTAACTATCTAAAATATAAACTAAGTGATTAAATGTTGAGTGAGAGTGTCGTTGGCCATCATCATTATGCTCATGCAGCATCACCTCCTCTCCAACAAGCACCTCTTATGCAGAAGGACCTGTTTTCAGCAAAACAGAACAAGTATCAAATATACTTAACAGTGCAAATGTGTTTGTAAGATTATAACATTTATAAAATTGTATATCAAATATATACCTTTGTCATTGATGACCTCAGCGACAACGGGTTCAACCATCACATTCCTGAGATGTGATACGAACCTATGGAATTCCATTGATTCCGCGTCGCCTCTCATAATGCAATTCCTGACTTGTGCTTGATAGCTTGGTGGCAGCGACCGCAGCGACCGCAGCACAAAGCCATTTGCAAAAGAGCCCGTCATCCAGCTATCCAGGAAGTATACAAGCCTCATGTACGCATCATGCATGCGCTCCAAGTGGTCGTCGAGTGATGAGTTCTCCTCCATCTTAATGGAGAGGAAGTCTCCCATCAGCTCATGCTCCCATATGCGTGCTTGTTCCATGAAATGTGTTCTAAGCTGTAGCATTACCATACGAGGGTTGACATTACCCACGACAGGCCACAGCTCGCCCACCGTTCCGAAACGCATTGTAATTGAAATGAAGGAGGCCATCTCTCGACGGTGATAGCGGTCTTCCCGCTGCTCTGGGGTCTCTAGGTCAATGGGCTGATCCAAATCCATCTCGTCAAGCATGTAGTCGACCACGTCATTCTCGCTAAGGAGAACATGGAGACGCGCAACCCACATAGAGAAGTTTGATCCGTCTAGCCTGAGCTTCTCTCCTTCTAACCAATCAATCGTCAATAGGAAAGGCGGCATCGGGGAGAACCTTTTCTATATTTATAATTGCAAAAGGAATTTAGACTAAGTTTATAACTAAATGATTTAATAACAACTCCACTCAGAAACACCTATCCCATGAAGGGTTCCTAGTGATAACACGACCCCTTTTCCCCACATCTCCCCCGATCATCATGGCCATCAATGTGGGTTCTAGGGTGGATGCTAAACAGCGGTCACATCATTCATGCTACTCGTGCTCGATCTTTCGACCATCCGTGTTCCGAGGACACGTCTCTATAACGTGCTAGGCTCGCCAACTCAACCTTAGTGTATTTGCTGTGCAACATGGCTTACACCCACTGTATGCGAACATAGATATATTTGACACCCACTCACCGTGGGTCGCCTCATACCGAAGAACTTTCTTGGTGGTGCACACTAAGGGGGAACACAATCATTGGTAATTTTAACAGGGAGCATCTTATTAGGCCACTGTCGAGTATCTAATACTAGCACACAATAAGATGTACAAACAACAACATTGAATGTAAATGCAATGTGATATGGTCCTTCACATCGTGATCTCCATCCGTCGTCATCGGATTCTGGTGCCAGAGTTCTCGTGTCGTAGACACCAGGGTACCGGTGTCTTTCCGGCATGGTAGTCCATCACCTCCGTGACTATCTACTATTGTGTAACATAAGGTAATCACTTTATCTTTGACACAACCATATCACAAAGCAACGCCCCCTGCAAAACAAAGTTAGACGCCTCTACTTTATCTTTACATGTTTTACGTGGCTGAATGGGCTTTCACACAAGAACTGTTCTTACCTACGAACTTTCAGCACAACGCTGATCAAGTAGTTGTCTCTACTACACCCCTTTCGGGGCCCTCCATTGCAAATGACATACCAACTAATGTGAGAGAGACAGACACCCCCTAAGCCACTTTATACGGTACAAGCCGTATGTCAAACGTGGACCAGTCTCGCGAATGAACGCATAAAGTTGGTTGGGGGCCGCTTCATCCAGCATTACTACGGTATACACAAGTACACGTGGGAGGGTAACAACTAAAAGATCATCGCCCACACACTACATCTCGTGTGTTCTACCCGTACTAGCATTACTACGCATAGATCTAGCTCTAATACCACTGAAGGGGTTCCGCGTATGAAAACAATAAATTTTTACCCTATGCCCCTGAACCCCTGATGTTGCCAGGACCTATCTATTAGTAATATAATAACGGGAGGGGATTTTCGCAAACTTACCCTTGAAGACCGAAAAGCGTTGTCAACGCTCAGGAGAGCATGGTTGATGTAGACGAGCCGAAGCCAACCTCAAGGTCGTGATGAAGTCCTTGCGCTCCTGCGGCTCCAATGACTTGAGTGCCTCAAGTGTGACACCTTGCGGGGAGTTACACACATCCGGTGTCTGACGATGACTCCCGCTTCCCTGATCCAGCAGTAGTTGCGGAAGTAGAGCTCCTGGATCCGAATCCCGCAGCCCGACGGTGCTCCGTGATGAAGATGTCTCTCGTTCATGCAGTTCAAACTTGGGACCACAGTCACGAGAGAGAGAGAGGGGGGGATAGAGAATATCAATTAGAGGTCTTCCCAAAAGTGAGAAGAACTTTATTGAATATTGTGTGTATTTATCTGGCCAAATACCCCCACTTTATATAGGAGGAGGGGAGGTACTACCTCCCTCAAAGTCCCGGGGTGGGGCTAAAGGCGGAGGAGAGATTGGGAGGCACGCCGGCTAGCCCCCACCCATGGGCCCCATGTGGGGCAGGCCCACTAGGGCCGCCGGCCACGCCCTAGGCCTCTCCTAGGGGTGTGGTCCCCTCTTGGGCCCTTTCCCCTCTAGGAATTGGCCCATTAAGCCCTTTGACCATTTAATTGATTTTCTCTTTTATTCAATAATTATGAATAATGATTAAATCAATATTTAACATTCATTCACATATTATTCAATCTCCGTGGTTATGGAACACCTTCCACCTCCTCTCCGGACATCCTCTGAACTTATCGAAACCCTTCCAGTTTTCTCTCTCTATTCTTCGGTGATTCTACCGATCCTATAAACACTCTCTAAGCATCATCAAACCCTTAAGCGTGATACCGTACGGTTCAGGAACACTCCAGACATGGTCGGGACACTCCCGGACCAATGATCAACAGAGGGACCTAGATGACCATGTGACCCCTATGCATTCCACGAAGATCTTTTGTCGTTTGAACCGGGATGGTCGTGTCTTATTCCTTTTGTATCTCGATACTTGCATTGTCTGAGATCTGATCAATGACATCACCATGTTGTGTTTAATATCCTTACTAAATAATACTACTTGACTCGTTTTGACAAGTGATATCCATGTGATCAAATCACACGTTGTGCAGCTAATGGATATAACTTCTCCGAGTGGGCCCTTGAGTATCTTTCCGTCACGTGGATGGACAAATCCTGCTCTTGACCTATATTGCCTCTACGGTTTCCTCCGAGTACCTGAACACACCTTTATAACCATTGTATTACCAAGTGGCGCTTGAAGCTATCTAAGCACTCTCGGGAGACAGTGATTGGTATAGCCTCACGGTCTAAGGAATATTCTACGAGGATCCATTTCTAATCATCGTAACTTGAACTTCGTGACATGATCGGGTCACGATGTTTAGGTTGGGTATTGGTTCATCATCTCATTCTCAGAATGAGTTGACTCCATTTCCAACTGGCATAAATGCCACATGATTAGGAAACTTGATCATCTGTTGACCAATGAACCAGTGACTAGAGTTTCATTGGGAACCCCTGGTTGTTTATATATCACACGTGTATTGTTGTTTCCACTCAATACAGTTATAGCATGATATAAAACTTAATCATAAACTTTATGAAATATGATAATAGTCCTTATTACTATTTGTCTCTAGGGCATATTTCCAACATAAAGATTCATCATATCTTTAGTCCCGATTGTGTGCTTTAATTTTGTTTTTTTAGACTAGTACTAATTTTAGCATCATGATTCTGGTTGATGTACTTAATTATATAATACAGATGAGCTGACAATGGATGTACACTGACCGACTCTCTGGCTAGTTCATCAAAGGCTTGCATTCTTTTCTCCTTGTGGCCGAGGCAACCAAGCGAAATGGTTTTATGTGTTGTCCATGTGGTGTCTGTCGGAATCATAAGGAATACTCTTCCGCAAGAGTCCTTCATGGCCACCTGTTTCGGTCCGGTTTCATGACCGCCTATAATTGTTGGACCAAGCACGGAGAAAGAGGGGTTGATGGAAGACAACAAAGAAGAAGAGAATGATAAGCACTACCCTACTATGTACCCTGAATACGGTGGTACTACCACCAAGATGCCAAACAGCGCCACCACCCTACATGCGTCCATCAGATACACACGTGGTCGCCACCGAGACCCCTCGTCACCATGCCGCCGAGTCCCGTCAACCGACACAACTAGAAACCCCCGGAAGATCCGTCGTGTGTAGCACCTACCGAACCAGGCATGGCATAGCGTAGCACCTGGCAGCTAGGCATGACTTGACATCTCCGCCGAAGACTCCGTGCAAGATGAAGCCGCTCCACCTCGCACCTCTGCCATCCGGCACCGCTCCACAAACGATGCCCCCAAGAGGGATCGTGACACCGCAGCGCCGCCATTGTCCGATCCGAAGATCTTAGGGTTTCCCCCGAACCGACACGAGTGGGTAGACGATAGTTGTAGGACAATGCCCTCAACAAGGTTACGAAGCGAGAGCGCCACCATCGCCTGCCTTGACCGGAGTCGCAGCCCGGTTTTTACCGGCAACTACGCCACACCAACTCGCTTCCGGGGCTGATGTGGTATGCACCACACCCAGCCACAAATTGGCCAACCATCTCCGACATAGAAGACGACCGCCGCCACCATGCCCGGAGCTGCTGCCCAGGACGCCCTTAGTCATGCAAAAGTAGCCCAGGGATCCATCCACATCATTGACGGGCAATAGTAGCTGAGCAGATTCCATGGCCAATCTAAGTCCAATGAACCCAGATCTGGTCCGGATCTGCCGCCCCTACCAGCCCCGCCGCTGACCGTGGACGTCCAGGTCGCCGCCACCCGTACCACTGTCACTGGAGACGAAGAGGAGGAGCCGCCGCTACCTCTACCAGCTACTGGACGGAGGGAAACCGCCGCCGCCACGGCCGCGCCCGCGGGCCTTTGCCCGGCGACTCCTATGGCGGCGGCGGCGCCAGGGAGAGGGGGGCGCGGGGAGGGCCTGGGTTGGCGAGAAGGAGCACCCCAGGGGCGGCGGCGGCGCCACCTCGGCGGTGGGAGATGATATCTGTTGCCTGTCTTCTATTCTCGCTTGTAGAAGTCGAATATGTGTCTTTTGATCTATATCGGGTCGCCAAGAATCGAATCACCTTTTCTAAGTGACAAGATATATCAACGACCTCTTCTAACATTTGCCATAGCATGGAAGAACTCCGTATTGGCGTCACCCTCCAGAATCCATTGTTGCCTAGCTCTTTGTTGCCAATATATCCATTCACATCTTAAGATAAAAAATGTTAATCTCCATGTCAGGGGATTACCCCCGGGTAGGCTCAGTCGGGTTAGTCCGGCTGGACCTGGCCAGATGGGCACTACGCATCAAGACTCGGCCAGCTGGCCCCGCCCAGTTGATCAACCAGAAGATCAAGCTGGCTGGCCCCACTTAGTTGGATACCTGAAGACCTGGCTGGCTGGTCAGTCCAGCCGGTCGCCTCAGAGATTAGTCTATCGCAGCATAATAGTAAACTAACTTGGCCAGGACGTTTGGAAGAGAGGATTTAAAGGAACCGACTCCGGATACCTGAAGACCTGGCCGACTGGCCCCGCTACAGTACCACGCTCCGGGTTCCCCCGACTTTGTGTCAGCTACTACACAACGACTACCGACTGTTCGATGGGACATCCGTCCGGCGCGAGATAAAGACGGTGTAGCTGGTACGGCGGTACACTGTAGTGCTGACTATTGCGTTGGGTCCCACCGGCTGGCCCATACCAGCCGGCTATCCCTTGTAATATGCATCCCCAGCCAGTATATAAGGGGGTAGTTCCTCCGTAGCGAGGCCGAGGTTGATCTCGCCTAGTTTCCATTTCTCCCCTGAGTTCATCTCGCATACAGCTCGAGGAGCACCTGTACTGTGTATTTCTCCCCATGTAGTGATCTTAGTGCAGGAGTAGAGGTGTTACCTCGCATAGAGGGCCCCGAACCTGGGTATTTCGTTGTGTTAGCAGTGCTTGTGTCTAATCCCTTCTGCGGAAGCCTCCACTTGTCCTGGGTTGATCCTTTCTAAGCCATCCCTGATGGTACTGCCATGTTTCACACCACGACACCCCATCCCCAAAATTTAAGGCTATTGTTTGTGTGATGGATGAATCTATTCTTCTCCGGATGGAGCACTTGAATGAACATTGTAAAAATTGACGAGTTACAAACACGTGAAATGGGCGAAGGCCCTAGAACCTAAAAATGTGGGATCGATACAGAGAGTCCGGTGGTTATCCTCGTCTAAATAAAACCCTGAAAAGTTCCCTAAAAAACCGTGAAAAGTAGGGAGAGATGGGTGCGCCCATTTTGGTTAACACACTCACGAGGTCAAAAATGAAACAAGTAGAAAAGCAGCCCAAGAGCCAAGGGGTAGTTTTCTTGTTTTAGTTCTTGGTATTTCCCCTATTCAGTTTGGTGCTCTTTGTTCTGCCGGAGTTTTACCTAGTACAAGTTTGCTCTTTATTTCATTTTTCTGAATTTTGTACAATCCTGGTACTCATTTAGGAATACAAACACAAAAATAAAAAATCCCGTCCCAACTGCAACGGAATCACATGGTGGCATGCCCAGCTAATTAATGACCAGGAAATATCCGCAGCAACCATTCAAAGTATCGCCTTCTAGCATGGTGTTCTTCCATGTTTTGCAAAAGAAGAAGAATCGGTAACCATGCTAGAGAAAGAAAGCTACTTGACGTCCCGACATTGCACATAGATGTTCCGAAGGAAGTGCTTTGTATCATGATTGTTCCTTTAAATCCTCTCTTCCGAATGTTCATGTTAGTTTACTTTGATTAGTCTATTGCAGCGCATTAGTTTCTTGTGATTGAGCATAGCGCTAAACAAACTTTATACTGCTTTTTCCCATAAACGATCCCCATAGGGGTCAGGTTTCACTATCTTAGACAGATAAGAGGATAGAGCCATAGTTCAGCATTACTTTCAAGCATAAAAGAAAAAGAGCTCTCTATCACGGCACTACTGTTAGTGGTCTGAGAGGCTATATATACAAACGAGACAAGTAGGGCAAAGTGCAAAAAGTTTCTATGACAATCTTGAAGCTTAGAACTCACAGTAGGGACGGAGACAGGAAAGTTACACAAGGAGGACCAATTGCATGTAAAATAACTTGGAGGGAGGCATATGGATAAATTTAGCTAATTAGGAGGTCAAATCTACACATTAAATAGGGTGTTTTCAGAAAATTTTCTACCATGAGGGGGCCATGCACTACTAGGAAAACAGCTATAGGTGGACAAACTACTCTGTGGCGCATATGCAAACCATGCGCCACACATACGGAAAAAAACGCCATTGAAGTTTGGCTGTTCAGTGGCGCACGAAACAAATATGCGTCACAGAAGTCCACATTTCCGTGGCGCATATTTTCATGTGCGCCACAGAAAGTGATGATTCTGTGGCGCATATACATGTATGCGCCACAAAAAGTTGATGGGACCCAGCGCCAAAAAAATGGGGGGAGACAATTCTGGGACGCATAAGTGATATTTCTGGGCGCATATAGGTGTATGCATCACAGAATATGGAAAAAATAAACAAAAGTGATAAAAACTTTAAAAAAATAATTCCTTTGAGATGTAGTTATATTTTAGGGCATAGTTGTAGTAAAAATTGAAATACATGAATTTCGATGTATTTTACAAAAATAGGTCATGACACGGTAAAACGGCCATAACTTTTGTATACGATGTCAGAAAAAAAATCTTTAACCTATCAAAATGATCGTCTTGAAATTTTACCTTGAGTCTTAGAGGCCCATGTCCACTCCAGTTGTCATGCCAGAAGGAGGCCGTTTCTCCATTCCCAATGGTTATCGTCATGGATGCCCTAAAAAGGGCCATATCAGTCGAACTGCATGGCAACTTCAAACCGGCCCAAGTGCGGTCAGGGTCAGTCCCCTGGAGCCAAGGCTAGCGCAATCTCAGAGCCCTCCCGGTGCGCTCAAGGTCCGGCATCCTAAGACCTTAGGTCTACGGACAGTCTTCCAGTTGACAAGAGATTTACCATTTGTTGTGTGCTCTCCTTCGTCTCCAGCCCAGACAAAGTTCCGGACGATCTTTGTAATCTTTTGGCGAGCCTATTTTGTAAGCGGAATGGTCGTTAAGTGGTAGATTGCCGTGGCCATGAGAACCCACTTAGCAAGGGTAATACGTCTAGGGCGCGCGATGTGTTTGCAGTACCATCCTGGGAGCTTTCCTGCGATTTTGTCAAAGAGTGGCTGGAAGTCCACTTTGCGAAGTGTACGGACATGGAGCAGTAGGCCTACATATCTACCAGGGAAGGTGGCAATCTTAGCACGGAAAGCAAGCAGAGCATCGGCAAGATCGATTTGCCCGCATTCCACCGGGAAGACCTCAGTCTTAGCCATGTTGGTGACGAGGCCACTGGCCTTGCCGAAACAGTCTAGGATGGCCCGTAACTCCTCTCTGATAGGGTTGACAAAGATTTCGGCATCGTCCGCATAAAGGGAAATTCTGCAAGTGGCCATACGCGATCGAATCGGGCTCAGAATTTCACCTAGGTTCGCCCTAGAGAGGATGCGTTGCAAGGGGTCGATGGAAAGGATGAAGAGCATCAGCGAGAGCGGATCTCCCTGTCTGAGACCCTTAGCATGCCAGAAGGCCTTTCCAGGGTTACCATTGAGAAGAACCCGAGAACATGAAGTGGCGAGGGTGAGGTAGATCCAGTCGCGCCACATCGGACCAAAGCCGATGGCCGTAAGCACTTCAAGAAGATAGGCCCAGCCGACGGAGTCGAAAGCTTTGGAAATATCCAGCTTGAGGAATAGACTTGGAGTCTTCGAGGAATGAAGTTCTCCGATGAGATTTTGTACATGCATAAAGTTATCATGGATACTCCTCTTCTTGACAAAAGCACTTTGGCATTTGGAAACTATCTCGGAAAGCACGGACGCCAACCGGTTAGTGAGAAGCTTTGAGAAAATTTTGGACAGACTATGGATGAGACTGATGGGTCTGTAATCGCCAGCAGTCGCGGCGTCCGGCTTCTTTGGGATGAGTACGGTGTTTGCCGAGTTTATGAAATGTGCACAGTTTCCACGAAGCTTGGACATGTTAGTGATGGTGTTGGTGACGTCGATCTTGATGATATCCCAACAGAATTTGAAGAAAGCTCCGATGAACCCATCTAGGCCCGGCGCTTTGACCGAAGGCAAGGAGAACACTGCCTCTTTTATCTCGTTATCGGCAAAGGGAGCATCAAGATCCGAAAGGTCGTGCGTAGTCAGCATAGTTTCCACGAAGCTTGGACACGCAGTGTTCTCGGGCGTCAACAAGTGTCTTCTAGCGTATTAGTTTTTTTTTTTTTTGACACGCAGCGTATTGGGGTCGGGCCAGTAGCAAACTCGGGAAACCGCTCGAAACAGCTCATGCAAAATAAGGCCTAAATGATAGCTACCAGTAGGACAAATTCAAATAGTTTGATGGTTCGATGTCTTCTGTTCTCTATCTATGTAAGAAGTCATCGGAAGAGATGGAAAAGGTGAGCCGACCGGACCTCTTTTTTAAGACCATCGAGGTTGTATAGTTAAAATGTGAATCATTTTAGTGATGGAAGTTATTTTGGTATATCAAAATAGAACTTGTAGGAAAATAGAGTATTTTAAAAACATGAAAGAAGCATTATGAAATTGACGAACTAAAGAGGTATGATGTGTGGCGGTTGTTTGTTTTGGTGGTGCTGGTTTTGCTGCATCTAGGGTAGATATTTTGATCCGGCCCGTAGTTACGCCGATTTTTTTGATAATAGGTACATGTCCGACCGTGTTCCCATCAACTGCCTTATAGCACCTCCACTCGTTGGGTATTCCCAGGCCGAAATCCGGCACTATTTAGCGCCGGACAGATGTAAATTTCAGTCTGGAAACGGCTGTTTTTCTACTCGCGTTTTTAGGCTGAGATCCCACGTTTGGCCAAATTTTAATCAAACTTGGCGAAATTTAGACGAATATAGCCGATTTCATTTAAACATAGGCGAGTTCATACATATTAAGCCAAATTCGGACATATACCCGAATTTTGACTGCATTAGGCTAAAAGAAAAACAAAAATAACTACTAGGCGATGCCGATACCGCCGGTGGCACCGTTCACATGCTGAAATCGCGGTAGAAGCATGTGTAGTCGGCGTCCCGGGTGCCGTCGTCATCGCTCGGTGGCTATGGTGGGCGCGAGCTGCCCTGGCCGGGGTCGCCGCAGCGCCACGGCTGAGACGAGGGCGCGCCCTCGTCGTCGTCGTCGAGGACGAAAAGCGGCGCGCCCTGGTAGGCGCGCTGCCAGCGAGCGGTGCGGCGCTCGGCCTTCTCATGTAGACGCCGAAGTCGTGTCGCCTCCTCCTGCTCCTAGTTTTCCCTGGACCAGGCGTAGGCATTGGGGACCTGCATGGGAAAGACGTCATTCAGAGAATGCTCCATCGCCATCTTCATGACGAAGGCGTCCTCGTCGACTGGGACGGCCCAGTCCGCTGGCTCTTGCTTTGGCGTGCGCGAGGACGCACAGCTTTTGTTGATCACGATGCTGCGCAAGCATGTCCTCGTCGTCGAGCGTATCGGTGGCTCGGCCTCCCGCTTCACAGGCCGGAGTGTGGGCGTGTGAGTGGCCTCGCCGGTGGCGCGCGACCACAGTGTCGGCGCTGAGCCGAACAAGCGCGAGGCCGAGGCGGCGAAGGACGAGGAGCTAAAGCCGCCCATCCTCCTGGGCAGCTAGTTCACTGCCACACGACGCCCTGTCACCGATGGCGGTGAGCGAGGGGGGAAGCCTAACCTAGGGCGGTTGCCGGCGGCGATATGCTCCAGGACGGCCACGAGCGTCCGTCCTTGTGCGCTCCACCACCGACGGCGTGGCTCTGCGTTGTGGCGCTTCGGCGGCATGCCGGGCGGGCCGTCATGGGCGGCGAGCTCCTTGTTCCGGCGCTCGGAGAAAAATTCTCCCAGTAAACTAAGTTACCGCGATTTTCGACGAGCTCCGGATCCTCCACAGCAGCGATGACGGACTGGATCTCCTCGACCATCTCGTCGTCCGGGTAAAAATTTCGTCGTGATAACGTCCTCTTGGTACCCGATGGAGATGATCATAGAACCTTCCCGATTATATGCACGCGCTCCATCAGATCCATCCGTCGTTGCCTCATATCTGGTCGGCTGCTTCCATTTCTTCTCTGGTCGCCCGCCGTCCATGCACACCACCGCATGGCAATATCTCCGTCCACCTGACCTCATCTATGCATTCCTAGATTTTTCGATGTGATTATTATCTTGGCAACCACTAGTGCACACCCCCCTCTAACACCGGTTTGGAGGGCCCTCTAACAGCGGTTGTAGAACCGCTGTTGAGGGTTCGGTGTTAGAGAGGCCCCCCTTTAGCACCGGTTCTTATACGAACCGGTATTAAAGGGTGGCGCACGTGGGGCTGCCGCAGGGGTTCTGTGCCGCGACAGGAAAATAAGATAAATCTCTGCCGTGGCAGAGTTTTGCCGCGGCAGGAAAACGGCCTAAATCTCTGCCATGTAGAGTTCGCCTGCGCCTGCTGGGCGATTTTGCGCAAGGGAACAGGAGGAGGGTGGAGGGGAATCGATCGGGAGCGGTATACACATACACCGTCATCGGTACATACGAGTACATGAATAATTAAGCAACTATTATTATACACAACATCGTCATTGTGTGGTATTCTCCGTAAACGTTGAAGCATCAAGTACAAGAAAAACACGTTCAAGCATATATACAACGTTCATTTTGGTGGATATCTAAAGAGTTCTCCGCCAGGCGTGACGACCTGATCAAGTATAAACCCCGCCAATTCCTCTTGAATAGCTCGTATGCGGTAAAATGGTAGGAGTTGGTCCCGCATCCGTTTGATCTGAATATATATGAAGAATGGGGTCAATATATATATAATAATAAAACTCAACACAATTGATGGTAATAAAATAATGTTGTGTACTTTGTTTACTTACTCTAAGTTGTTCTAGTGCGGCTTGGCCCGTCGCAGATATCGTGTTGCGAATGAACTCGCAAACATAGTACCCACATAAGTTATTGCCGTGTCCCTGATGCGCACACTTTAGGAGAATAGAGAGTTCAATCAAAATAATAATCAATAAAGCATGATATAATGGAATTGGAAGCAGAATCAAAGAGATACGCAGACCTAGCTAGCTAGTATTACTTACATTTTGATCTACAAATTTTAGTTCTTCTGACCATTCACCCACGGCCCTACCCGTGAACCTTTTTCAAACCCTGTCCGGCAAAAAAATGGATAAAGGAGTAATTAATTACTTGTTGTCATGAAAGTTGCCGATCTAGTGCGATAATATGATTGAAATTACCTCTGGAGCATCTCTCTAAAGTCTGCCCATAGCTCTTTTTCTTTTCGTAACGAGTCCATGACAAGGACTTTTCCTGAGTCAGGTTGAATGACTAGCAGAATAAAGTGGAACCTACGCACGCATAACTCATCATCAGTTACACTTAACATCCGAAGCTCAAACAGAATGTGTACAAGAGAGGGTAACAGTACTCACGAGAAGTTGTAAGGCAATAGTATTTCCCTTTTGGTTTGTTGTCTCAATAAAGACCTTAGCAATAAATCTTCTGTTTGCCCGGGTTTGGTTCTTAACACTTCTTCATGAACTCTATTTGGGTCAACGAACCCAATGTCAAAAGGTCCTCCTTTCATGCATTTCATAACCTTTTTCCTGCATAATAGTATATACATATATGGTGAGCATATATATATACATGCAATTAATGAAGTGAATGAGATGAGATAGAAAATACAGAAATAGTACTTACACACAATAAAGGCTGATGGCAGCTTTGTCGAGTTCCTTCTGATTGAATAGAAAATGCAAGTCTTGAATGTTGAAGGCGATCTCGTCGTCTCCGCACAAGAAAATCTGATCTCTTATATGCGCCGTGATCCATTCTTCCTTTCTCTTCTTGCAGAAATCAAGGTACCACTTGTGCAATCTTCGCATCTTTGTTGGTAGATTCTTGAACTCCTCTTTCTTGACGAGATTCTTCCCATACTTCCATGGCTATATGGGGTTGGCATCGCATTTGGGCAAGTTGTCTCCCATGATGTTCAAGTATGCAATGTAAGTCATCCCCATCTCATTGGCCTTTCTTTGTAGCTCTGCCTCGTAATCATTTACGGGAGGAGCGTCCCGTGTGTCGAACACTTGGAGCGGGGCGCATGATTGGTTTTCCTGCTCTCCGAGCATGGGAACTGTTTTCTGGGGTGCCGCACGACTGCTACTTTCAGTCTCCCTACGGAGCCTTGCATCCGTCTTCAAAATCTGGCGCTCGTAGTCCGGCACAAGTGGGGTTTCAGGTTTCAAAAGATTTTTGTAAAACTTCTCCACCACCGCCGGATCTATTTTCTCCTTTGGCTTGGCCCGTCTAGGTGCAAAGAATTTCTTGACCTCTTCTTCCGAGATCCTATTGGTATCCTCGTCGCTGCGATTCCACGGTAAAACCGGCAATAGCTTGGCGGAACGCTGCGGGACGTAGTTTTTTGAACTCTTTGTGGCAGTGCTAGTGATGCTCTTCGTGGCAGTGCTCTTCCACTTACGCTGAGGAGATGGCTGAAGCGCCGGAGATGGCTGACGGGCAAGAGATGGCTGGCGCGCCGGAGATGGCTGGCGCGCCGGAGATGGCTGAAGCCCCGGAGATGGCTGCCGCGCAGGAGATGGCTGAAGCGGCTCAGACTGCTGACGTTGCGGAGACGGCGGGGGTGCCAGTGGCCTCCAATTTGGAAGCACGATGTGTTCCTTCTTCCAAAGAATGGTTGTTTTCACTGCAAATTTGAGTTGAGTTTCCCCTTCACCTATAGCATGGTCAAGCTGTGCTTCCTCATATTCCTTTACAACTTCATCCACCCCGACAATAGCATAGCCATCTGGAATCGGTCGGCAGTGGTAAGTTCCACTAGCTACAGGAGGTAAGGCATAGCCGACAGCCACCTTAATGGATAAGCCCATTAATCTCACATGCAGCTCAGCGTGTTCGCTCTCCGTGATCTCATCCACGGGGTATCGAGGATCCGCCATTTCAAGCGTACGCACGTTCTCCGTGGAAGCCACGCTGCTTCCGCAGAGTCCGGGCCACCGGCAGCTTTCCAATGCAGGCTCTTCGTGTCGCTGAGATGGGCCGGTAGCTTGATGGTTTGTGCATTCACTTGCGCCTTCAGTGCCACAAGTGCATGTTCTATCTGTGTCATCCGCTCTGTACGCTCTTTTTCTTTTCTGCCGCGCCATCTATAAGAGTCGCTCCACTCGGCAAACCCATCCTTCCACGTCATACCCCCTGTGCCTCGTGCATGTCTAGGGTGTTCTTTTTTACCGATGGCGCGTGTGAGCTGGTCATTCTCTCTGTCGGGATGGAAGGTCCTGGCGGCTGTTTCCTCGTATGCCGTGATGAGTTCAGTGACGGGTTTGGCAAGGAGGGTTGGGAAGATACACAATCCTGTTTCTGGGTCTAACCTTGCCCCGATTCCGTAGAACCAAGTCTTTGCACGTAGGTCCCACCCATGTGTCTGGGGTGTGATCCCTCTGTCGCGCAGGGCCTTCTCAGCTTCCTCCCACTTAGGCCTCTGAGATATGTAGCCACCTGACCCTGTCCTCTGGTGATATTCCTTCTTCTGGGCATTTAGCGTATTGGTTTCTGACCTCTTTGTAGCTATAGCACCTTCCTTGTAGGCCACAAATTCGCGCCAGTGAGGTCTTATCTTCGCATAATATGCGTCTTTGAAATCTGGAGTCGCGAGCTTTGACAAATTTGTTCAATTTTGTCTTCCAGTTGCGGAAAGCGTCAACCATCTTCTTTACAGTCCACTCTTTGACCTTTTCCTTTATAACCGGTTTGTTTTCATCCTCCTCTGGCAGAAGGGTGAAATTTACCAACAGCGAATTCCAAAGCGTTTCTTTGGATCTTTCATCGACAAAGGTACCGTCACCCTTCTTTGGCTTATTTCAATATTCAATTATGATTGGGATTTGGTCCCTAACAACAACTCCAGCCTGACGTACAAATTTGTCTGCGGCCTTCTTGGGCTCCATCGGCCTGCCATCAACACGGACTGCTTCGATCGTGAACTTTGCACGATCTTTCAATTGATGGCCCGCGCCTTGCTTGCTCTTTTTCGTAGAAGAAGATGGTTGCTGGCTGTTCGATCCAGAGGGCTAAAAGAAGAAAGAAGCGTTAATTAATACATGTAGAAGAAGATTGTTGGTGGAAGTCAGCAGAGGCTTAATCAATGCATATACCTCGCCGGACTTTGTAATCACTAAATTGCGTTCACCGGAGTCTTCATCTTCTCCATGACTACTTGAGTTGTCATCATGTCCCTCCAAGTCTAGATATTGTGAGGTGTCCTCATCGATAATATTCTCCATTATTTCTTCTTCTTCAAGGTTTCTACTAAGTGGATCCATAGTTTCTAAAACAATAATATTATCTAGAGTAAGAGAGTAAACATTCAAGTGCACTTGGATTCATACGCGACAACTCGGATATAGTACTTAGTGTTTAAGATAAAGTACAATAATATAAGATAAAGTACATTATTAATACATCACCGGAGAATAGCTCGGGTGCATTATAGGATAAAGTATAAGATAAAGTACATTATTAATACATCACCAGAGAATAGCTCGGGTGCATTATAGGATAAAGTATAATATAAAGTACATTATTAATACATCACCGGAGAATAGCTCGGGTGCATTATAGGATAAAGTATAAGATAAAGTATATTATTAAGATAAACTAGCGAACGCGGCTACCGCGTTCTGTGCTGCGGGAGCTCTGTAGCCACAGAAGAGGAACCATCACTGGAGAATAGCTCGGGTGAGATCCGTGAACCTACCAGATATTGGAGAACCTAGTCTCCAAAAGATACATGTATCGCCGTACATGCTCGTCCTCCTCCCTGATACAACGACGTACCACCTCCTCGGGGGCTGGCTCCCTCTGCACCGCTCCTGGACCTCATGGACGCCACCAAAGAAGCTCCGGGTCGACGATGATACCCAGATTCCTCACCAAGGTACGAGTCCCGACAGGTAGCACCTCCCAGTGCCAACCCGGCGGAGCCCAGACTCGGACATCCCCGACAGAGTCCAGTAGGCTCGGACGAGATGGACGCGGCATAACTAAATAATAGCAATAAACAATCGTAAAACATAAACAGTAACTAAATCACTAAGTATATATTGTCCTAATAACAATAACCCTAAACTTATCACTAACTAAACTAAACCTCATTAACTAAGTATTCTAACTAAACCTAATCCCTAATAAACCACAATCCCTAATAAAACCCTAAGCCCTAATAATAAACTAACTAGAATCCCTAACTAAATCACTACTAAAATCCCTAACTAAATCACTAACTAAATCACTACTAAAATCCCTAACTAAATCACTACTAAAATCCCTAACTAAATCACTAACTAAATCACTACTAAAATCCCTAACTAAAATCCCTAACTAAATCACTACTAAAATCCCTAATTAACTAAATCCCTAATTAACTAAAATCCCTAACTAAAATCCCTAACTAAATCACTACTAAATCCCTAATTAACTAACAAAATCACACTAATTAACTAACAAAATCACACTAATTAACTAACAAAATCACACTAAAATCCCTAACTAAATCACTACTAATCCCTCTGGCCGGGGGCACACGCGAGGCGGCTGGAGTGGCGGCGGCGGTTGGGGTGGTGGCGGCGCCGGAGAGAATCGGGCAGGCGCTCCCGCAGGATGGCAACGGCGACCGGCTGGGGAAAGAATCGATCTGGCTGGGGGAAGAAGGAAGGGGTGGCGCGCGCGTTATCTATTCAACAACTACACTACGATGAATCCATCAGAACCATACACACATGCCACATGTACAACTGCTACCCAAAGGGACATACATTGATTTGACATTTGTGCCGAACATAACTAAGAACAAGGAGCTCATGCCTCACGTTCTGAACTCACGCATTCAGAAAAATTCAGTCTAAAATATCTCAGTATGGGTGTCGTGTCCTGCTTTACAAACATGACCAAGAAGGGATAGACCCAGAACTTGCCCCCCAGTCGTCCTTCGCCGCCGTTCACCCTCCCGCCACTGCAGTTCACCATGCCGTCGCCGTTCTGGTCCTGCCCATGACCTACCGACAATATAGTGGCACATGATCTTTTCTCCCACGCCATAATCACTAATTACTGCATTTTGATTGAAAATTTCAGGGAATGAACAGCAAAACATAGCAGATCAATTAGCCGATCTGAAAGGCAAAATTCTGCAGATATTTTCAAACATGATCTTTTCTCCCACGCCATAATCACTAATTACTGCATTGTATCCCTTGTCCTGTTACACTGCAGATCAACTAGCTATTCTCAGCATAACCAAGAACTCCAACAAGATCACTCTACAAACATCAGTACCAGCAGCAATAGGTATGACAGCATGTATAACAGCAAGATTCCAACCGAAGCTGATGGGGAGAGGGACGGGAGGCTCACCTTGTGGAGGTCGGCTGGGGAGGAGCAGCGGAGTCGAGCTCGGCCTAGGAGGGCGTATTCCGGCAAGACAGGGGCGGCCCGGAGGTTCTTGGCGCCGTTGACCTTGTGGGAGCGGGCGGGAGGACGGAGGTGGGCGAGGACGATGGGATCCGACCGGAGACTACGAGGGAGGACGGCAGGGACCGTGGGGACGGAGGAGGAAGAGGCTAGACGACAGGAGTTGAGGCGGCGGATGACTGCGGGTGGCGGCGCGGACGAGTTCCTCCCTCGTAGGGCTGGGGGAAGAATCGATCTGGATGGGGGAAGAAGGAAGGGGTGGCGGCACGTTATACCCCCCCCCTTTAACACCGGTTCGTGGCTGGAACCGGTGTTAAAGGGGGATTGTTGTTACATTTTTTAACACCGGTTCCAGCCACGAATCGGTGTTAAAGGGGGGTGTATCAGGAAACGAATAATGCGTCTCTTTACCACCGGTTCGTGGCTAGAACCGGTGTTAAAGGGGGGGCATTTATTTCATGCATTAAAGGGGTGGGGGCATTTATAATTCAAAAAATAGGATATGAATTTAGAAAATTCATATCTTATTCATTTCAACTCAGAAAAATATGAATAATATATCATAATTTTCAGAAAAATAATATCTATCCATTCATGTAAAAACATTTTATATTTACTTTAGATGAAAATTTTCAAAATGATTAAAACACTTACATATAAATTTTGATTATTCAATTCAAACAAAAATAAATTGTCAAATCCTAAAACTTTGAACATAAGAAATATTAAGCATCTAAAAAGGAATCTAACCCTATTTTATTAGAGCAAATCATATTTTATTTTGTATTAACATTTTTGAATTGATTGGATATTTAAATGCCGCATCTTTTGTATACACTTGAATCTGACAAAGCCTCGCTCAACTTGCATTGGATTTTTGATAAAATAGCATATTGTGAACCTAAAAATGATTTTTGTAAAAAATCATGAGAATCATATCATATACCTGTAGTTCATATCTGACCTACTTCCTACCGATTCGGCAGGAATTTGTCTTTTTCACCAGAGGTGGACGGAAAGGTTTCAGATCCCCCTATTGGTACATTGTCCATATAAGGTGGTCTAGTATTTTTGTAAAATGTGGTGGTGGTTTTTTGCATTAGCCATTTGGTGGTTGCTTCACAAAACCGTCCGTTTTTATGCTCGGAAAATGGAAAATGCCTTTTTGGTGCGATAAAAAGGAAAACTTCCTCTTGTAACATTGTTTTCCATGCCATGATGCACATGTATGCACAATATGGCCATATTATCACAAACTATGCCTTGATTCTAGCCATAACATTGGTCATTTGACCCGAAAGCCAAGAAACCTCGAATGAGATAGGTCATTTTGTGAAGGAGATAGAACTGGAATTAAAATACAGAATGCAACTAATAGTAAGTTACATAAAGCACGACTGAAAATTAACATACATAAAAGAACTGAAAATTAAGATACATGGCCAGATTAAGTAACAATCGGCCGAACTTGTTTCGGAATGTTGGAGTGATTCAGTCATGCTCCTGCCTACACCTGTAATACTCGCCACTGTAGTCGTCGTACTCGCCGCCGCCGTCATCGCTGTCGTCGTTGGGGTCGCCGTAATTGAACCTTGAAGGCTGAGTACTCGTGGGCTGGACTTGAGGGTAGCGCAGACGGGGGTTAGAGTCAGCGGCAGTGTCATAGGCCATGACGCTCTGGAGAGTCCGACCGCGCCACCATAGCCGACGGCCGGCCTCGTTGAAGTTCGGAGAAGGTGGGCCGTCCTCCTCGTGCCTGGCGAGCGCCCTCTCACGCCGATCCACGAAGAAGGCTTCCCAAGTAGGGAAATAGTCGGGATGCCATCTGGGATTCCTCCGCTGCTCCGGCGTGAGCTCGAAGTAGTAGTGGTTCGTGATGGCCATCTGCAAGGCCACACCTAGAGGGACAGGAACCGGCACACTCGTGCTCAAAGATCTAGCCGACATACAAGAGTTCAATGGCCAGTGAGGGGTAGTTCGAGGCACAAAGCGCCTCCGCCTCCCTGGGGATTAGTGCTACGGTGGAAGCCATGGGAAAGAGTGATGAGGTTACAGATATGAGTCTAGAGATGTGCAATGACAATGGAGGCCAACCCTACATATATATAGTGAAGAATCAAGGCGGAAGAACTGAGGGAAGAATCAAGGGAAAAATGGCGGGAAGAAAAATGGCGGGAAAAAATGGCGTAAAGAAAAATGGAGGGAAGAAATAGAAGGAAGAAAAATGGCTCATTTAATACATATACTATTAACAGAAGAAATATGACATTGATTTCCATGTTGAGATACATATGTGTGCCAAAAATGGCTCAATTAATACATATAGTCAATCTTATGATCGCGTGGGGCCGTAACCATGGAGTATCAACACCGTTTAACAGGATGGTTGGGTCAGTCTTCACTCTGAAGGGCGGAATTTCATCAAACTTATTATAATCTTCTGACATGTCTGTCTTGTCCTCCACTCCCACGATGTTTCTTTTCCCTGAAAGAACTATGTGACGCTTTGGCTCATCGTGTGATGTATCTGTTTGCTTATTTTAACTAGTCAAACTATTAACCATTTTGCCATTTTCATGTGATTCCGACGCTCCGGTGGTCTTCCTCCGGTGAAACCCTAGACCGGGTGCCTCGGATCGTCTACCCTTGTATCCTTCTCCGTACGAGGGTAGCCCCTTTAGGGTTTAGGTTTTAGGGTTTAGGCTTGGTCGTTGCCATAGCATATCTAGACTTATATCTGCCGCCTCTCTCCACTCTATCCCATGGCTTTCACCATACCTCTAACCCAGGGAGGCGGAGATGGAGTCTTTCATGGGCTAGCAGGAAAATATTTTTCGAGGCGGAACTTCCGAAGATGCCATAGGGCGTGTGCACCAAGGGCATCTTCGAGAAATTCTGCCACGGGAGATTTCCAAACCCTTTCCTCCATCCATGGGGATGAAACTATCCATCCATGTTGGCTTGGTCGTTGCCATAGCACATCTACACTCATATCTGCCGCCTCTCTCCACTCTATCCCATGGCTTCCACCATACCTCTAACCCCAGGGAGGCGGAGATGTAGTCTTTCAGCCAGCAGAAAATATTTTCCGAGGCGGAACTTCGAAGATGCCATAGGGCGTGTGCACCAAGGGAATCTTGAGAAGTTCCGCCACGGAGATTTCAACCCTTTCCTCCATCCATGGGGATGAAACTCTCCATCCATGTTGGCTTGTTGAGTTGCTTGCCATGGCGATCGATGCTCCTTTTATAGGCACGGTGCCGCTTCTACTTTGTCTTCTTCCTCCGACAGTATGCGTCAGGCGCTACATCGGCAAAGGTAGTCCACCCACGCGTCCTTATCCTACCGACAGCTTTAGTCCCGGTTTGAGCCCCCACCCGGTACTAAAGGTTACCCACGCGTCCTTATCCCACCGACAGTTTTGTTAGATGACACAAAAACCACCTTTAGTCCCGGTTGCACCCACCAACCGGTACTAAAGGTTAGCCACCCCCTCGATAAGGCCCTCCGGATAAGCCTCCCCAGATAAGGCCCCCATCTTTTGGCCCACAATTGTAGAAGTTCATCAACTAATGGCCTTAGGTACACATCAATGTCGTTGCCGGGTTGCTTCGGGCCTTGGATGAGCACTGGCATCGTAATGAACTTCCGCTTCATGCACAACCAAGGAGGAAGGTTGTAGATACATAGAGTCACGGGCCAGGTGCTGTGACTGCAGTTCTGCTCCCCAAAAGGATTCATGCCATCGGTACTTAGACCAAACCATAAGTTCCTTGCATCACCAGCAAAGTCCGGGAAGTCTCTCTCGATTTTTCTCCACTGCCGACCATCAGTAGGGTGCCTCAACATCCCGTCTTTCTTACGGTCTTCCATGTGCCATCGCAACAACTTGGCATGCTCTTTATTTCTGAACAAATGTTTCAACCGTGGTATTATAGGAGCATACCACATCACCTTGGCAGGAACCCTCTTCCTGAGTCTTAAAGAAAAATGGCGGGAAGAAAAATGGCGGGAAGAAAAATGGAGGGAAGAAATAGAAGGAAAAAATGGCTCATTTAATACATATACTGTTAACAGAAGAAATATGACATTGATTTCCATGTTGAGATACATATGTGTGCCAAAAATGGCTCAATTAATACATATAGTCAATCTTATGATCGCGTCGGCCATAACCATGGAGTATCAACACCGTTTAACAGGATGGTTCGGTCAGTCTTCACTCTGAAGGGCGGAATTTCATCAAACTTATTATAATCTTTTGACATGTTTGTCTTGTCCTCCACTCCCACGATGTTTCTTTTCCCTGAAAGAACTATGTGACGCTTTGGCTCATCATGTGATGTATCTGTTTGCTTATTTTTTCTTTTTTTCGGTTTGATAGACATGTCCTTCACATAGAAAACCTGAGCCACATCATTGGCTAAGACGAATGGTTCGTCTAAGTTCTTGTCTACCTTCATAAGATTGTTGAGATCCACCGTTGTCATTCCGTACTTCTTGTCTACCTCAACCCCCCTCCTGCTAGCTTGACCCATTTGCATCGAAACAAGGGGACCTTAAAATTAGGTCCATAGTCAAGTTCCCATATCTCCTCTATGAACCCATAATACATGGTCTTTTGCCCATTTCTTCTGCTGCATCGAAGCGGACACCACTATTTTGGTTGGTGCTCTTTTTATCTTGGCCTATCGTGTAAAGTGTATTCCCATTTATCTCGTACCCTTGGAAAGTACATACAGTCGAAGATGGTGTCCTGGCCAACAAGTACAGTTGATCCCCAACAGTGGTGTTATTCGTGAGAAGTCTTTGCAGCCAGCCGCCAAAACTTGCCATGTGTTCACTTATAATCCATTCATCAGATTGCCCCGGGTGTTTGAGGCGTATTAAATTCTTGTGTTCATTGATATACGGGGCAACCAAGATAGATCTTTGTAAAACCGTGTAGTGTGCTTGATTGAGAGAATGCCCGTCCCTACATATCATTGCTTTACATCCTAGGGTGCCTTTTCCACGCAGTCTCCCCTCATGTCGTGATTCTGGAACACCAATCGCCTTATGGTCAGGAATAAAATCAACACAGAACTCAATGACCTCCTCTGTTACATAGCCCTTGGAGATGCTTCCTTCTGGCCTAGCACGGTTATGAGCATATTTCTTTAAGACTCCCATGTACCTCTCAAAGGGGAACATATTGTGTAGAAATACAGGACCGAGAATGGCAATCTCTTCTACTAGGTGAACCAGGAGATGCGTCATAATATTGAAGAAGGATGGTGGGAACACCAACTCAAAGCTAACAAGACATTGGGCCACATCTGTCTGTAACCCTGGTAGGCTTTCTGGATCGATTACCTTCTGAGATATTGCATTGAGGAATGCACATAGCTTCACGATGGGTACTCGAACATTTTCAGGTAGAAGCCCCCTCAATGCAATCGGAAGCAATTGTGTCATAATCACGTGGCAGTCATGAGACTTCAGGTTTTGGAATTTTTTCTCTGCCATATTTATTATTCCCTTTATATTCGATGAGAAGCCAGATGGGACCTTGATACTGCTCAGGCATTCAAAAAAGATTTCCTTCTCTGCTTTAGTAAGAGCGTAGCTGGCAGGAGTTAAGTGGCATCGTTTACCCTTCTTGTTCTCAGGATGCATAGGCTCTTCAGGGTCTTTCAGACGTTGTTGGTCCTGCCGTGCTTCCGGTGTATCTTTTGTCTTCCCATACACTCCTAGGAAGCCTAGCAGGTTCACGCAAACATTCTTCGTCACGTGCATCACGTCGATTGAAGAGCGGACCTCTAAGACTTTCCAATAGGGTAGGTCCCAAAATATAGATTGCTTCTTCCACATGGGAGCGTGTCCGGCATCATCATTCAGAACAGATAGACTGCTAGGACCTTTTCCAAAGATTACTTCTAGGTCCTTGACCATACCAAATACCTCCTCACCGGTACGGAGGACAGGCTTCCTCCGGGGTTTTGCCAGACATTTGAAATGCTTGCCTTTCTTTCTTACTGGATGCAGGTTCGGAAGAAATCGACGATACCCTAGGTACACAACCTTCTTACATTTATCCAAATATACACTTTCAGTCTCATCTAAACAGTGTGCATGCATTGTATCCCTTGTTTGTCTGCCCTGAAATGTTACTAAGAGCAGGCCAATCATTGATGGTTACGAAAAGCAATGCTCGTAGGTCAAATGGCTCCCCTTTGTGCTCATCCCACATACGTACACCTGGTTTGGCCCATAGCTGTAAAAGTTATTCAACTAATGGCCTTAGGTACACATCAATGTCGTTGCCGGGTTGCCTCGGGCCTTGGATGAGCACTGGCATCATAATGAACTTCCTCTTCATACACAACCAAGGAGGAAGGTTATAGATACATAGAGTCACAGGCCAGGTGCTGTGACTGCAGCTTTGCTCACCAAAAGGATTCATGCCATCTGTACTTAGACCAAACCTTAAGTTCCTTGCATCACGTGCGAAGTCTGGGTACTCTCGCTCGACTTTTCTCCACTGTGACCCATCAGCGGGGTGTCTCAACATCGCGTCTTTCTTACGGTCTTCCATGTGCCATCGCAACAACTTGGCATGCTCTTTATTTCTAAAGAGACGTTTTAACCGTGGTATTATAGGAGCATACTACATAACCTTGGCAGAACCTTCTTCCTAGGGGCCTCGCCCTCAACATCGCCAGATCGTCTCGTCGATCTTATATCATGATGCAAAGGTGCATACCGGCATGCATCCAAATTCTCGTACTTCTCACCGCGGTAGAGGATGCGATCATTAATGCAGGCATGTATCTTCGCACGCCTAATCCTAGAGGGCGACAACCTTCTTTGCTTGGTATGTACTTGTGGAAACTCATTATTTCTTGGAAGAAGATTCTTCATTTTTACCAACAACTTTGAAAATGCTGTCGTCACCACACCGTTCTCTGCCTTCCATTGCAGCAAATCTAGTGCGGTACCTAGCTTTTTGTGGCCATCTTCGCAAGTTGGGTACAACAATGTTTTGTGATCCTTTAACATCTGCTCCAGCTTCTCCTTCTCCTTTTCAGTTTCACATTATTCCTTTGCATCAGTAATGGCCCGACCAAGATCGTCATCAGCGGGCCCATCTGCTGCCTCTTGATCTTCATTATCTACCCCCGTTGCAGTATCATCATATTCAGGATACATATTATGATAGTTGTCATCATCCTCTTCTTCTTCTTCGCTGTCTTCCATCACAACCCCTTTTTATCCGTGCTTGGTCCAACAATTATAGCCGGGCATGAAACCGGATCGAAGCAGGTGGGCGTGAATGGTTCTGGTATTTGAGTAGTCTTTCTTGTTCTGACAGTGAACACACGGACAACACATAAAACCATTGTGACCACGGTTTGCATTAGCCACAATGATGAAATTTTGGAGGCCCGTAATGTACTCGGAAGTGCGGCGGTCACCGTACATCCATTGCCGGTTCATCTGCATTAATATATAGTATATATCAAAAATAATAGGGAGATGACCATTTATATATATAGTACATCAATGACACATGAAAGGATAGTTGCCGACCTCGACCGAGAAGGAAAGAGCAACGAGAAAACTTATTTTGAGCTCTCAAGCATTTCACCGAACACCTCTTGTGCATACAAAAAAACACAAACTAGCACACTTCACACCCTCTTGCTAGGCTCCAAAATGAGATAGTGAAAAAATGGAAGAGTGGGGTGTGGGCAAGTGTCTATATAGCCCCTTTAACACCGGTTCAAGCCACGAACCGGTGTTAAAGGGGCTCTTGTAACCATCAGGTAGGGGTTTTAACAACGGTTCGTGCCACGAACCGGTGTTAAAGGGGGGCTCCTTTTTGCTGCACGGGCCATGCAGCCCATTTCCAGGCTCAACCAAAGGCCTCGTTTCCACTAGTGAACTGTTCATTGTGAATTTGGCAACCATGATTTACAAAAAAATACCAACTGGTGCGACCAAAAAAATTCACTGAAACATATGAATATGTACGATCTAATTTTGAAGCTCTCCTCGGTACAAACTAGACGGTAATAATTAATTGGATTTTTTCCCGGGATAGTAGTAGAGTATTTACACACGGTACTTTGCATAAGAGAGAGGCGGGATAGTGCCGATTAAATCTAATGTTTGGTTTCAAAAGGCAGAGTCATGAGAGTGTAAATTTTCTGCCTAACTGTAAAATAATATTTGTCTCTTTATTGATTGCATAGTTTGGAGATTACAAGGGGTATATGTGAGAGTTCGGCAGCTAACCCTAACTTGAATTATAAGCAAACTCTAAAACAAGTCGTAACGGACTCTTATTCTAACATCCCCCGCAGTGTCAACGTGGGGTTCACCAATGTTGAGACTGAAACGAATGTCGGTAAACGATGATGTAGGCAGCCCATTGGTGAAGATGTCTGCAAACTGCGCAGTAGTAGGAACATGTAGAACTCGAACTTGTCCAAGAGCCACCTTCTCCCGAACAAAATGTATGTCAATCTCGATATGCTTGGTCCGTCGATCTTATGGATTGCTGGACATATAAACAATGAAATATTATCACAATAAACCACAAGAGCTCTTTGGACAGGACAACAGAGATCCGAGAGAAGCTGACGCAACCAAATCGTTTCGGCGACAGCATGTGCCACTGCACGGTACTCGGCCTCTGCAGACGAACGCGAAACTGTAACCTGTCGTTTCAAAGACCATGAAATCAAGTTGTTACCAAGAAAACATAGTATCCGAATGTGGATCGACGAGTATCCGGGCAACCAGCCCAGTCGGCATCAGAGTATGCTGTTAAAGTGTGTGGAGATGATGAATAAATGTGCAGACCATGGTCTAAGGTACCTTTGAGATAGCGAAGGACACGTTTGACATGATTATAATGGGGAACTCGAGGATCATACATATATAGACAGGCTTGTTGGACAACAAAGGAAATTTCTGGGCGAGTAAGAGTAAGATATTGTAAAGCACCAGTTATACTACGATAAAGAGTGGCATCGGAGAAGACATCACCAGAAGAAGAAAGCTTAGTTGTAGTGTCTACAGGAGTTTTAGAAGGCTGACAGTCAAGCATGCCAGATTTAGTGAGGAGATCTAAAATATATGGACGTTGTGAAAGAAATAAACCATGAGAATCAGGAGTCACAACTATTCCTAAGAAGTGATGGAGAAGTCCAAGATCAATCATGGAGAACTCAGATCGTAGTAAAGAGATGATGTGATCAAAAAATTGTTGAGAAGAAGCTGTTAAAACTATATCATCGACATATAAGAAAAGATAGGCAGTTTGAGAGTTCTTGTGATAAACAAAAAGCGAGGAATCTGAGGGTGAAGGTTGAAATCCGATAGTGAGAATAAAGGTAGAGAAACGTTGAAACCATGCATGAGGAGATTGTTTAAGACCATATAGAGATTTTTTAAGGAGACAAACATGATTTGGATTAATGGAGTCTTCGAATCCTAAAGGTTGCTGGCAATAGACAGTTTCATTGAGTGATCCATGTAAGAAAGCATTTTTAACATCAAGTTGATGAATAGGCCAAGAGGAAGTGACTACAAGACTAAGAACTGTTCAAATTGTGCTGGGTTTAACTACAGGAGAAAAGGTTTGATCATAATCGAGACCGTGTTGTTGAGAGAAGCCTCGACAGACCCAACGAGCTTTATAATGAGAGAGAGAACCGTCGGAGTGAAATTTTTGACGAAAAACCCATTTACCAGAAACAACATTTGCACCAGGAGGACAAGGGACGAGTTGCCAAGTTTTATTATCTATAAGAGCTTGAAATTCATCTCGCATAGCAGAAGTCCAGTGGGGATCAACAAGAGCTGATTTATAAGATTTGGGAATGGGAGATATAGATGGAGTAACATTAAGATTTAATTTTTTAGTAGGCAATTTAAATCCGGATTTTGCACGTGTGCGCATGACGTGTTCATTAGTGGGTTTAGTGATAGGAACAGCACGTGCGGGAGGTTGAAGAGGGGACGGGGAAGAATTTCCCGGCGCAGCGGAGGATGCGGGCATTGTAGAGGCAGGGTCGGGAGGCACGGCAGGAAAGTCTACCGCGACAGCGTTTTCAGCCAAATCGGCTGCCGCGGTGTTATCGCATGCTGCCGTGGCAGGATTTGCAACTGTTTTGGCTGCCGCGGCAGGGGTCAGGGAGGAGTGTGGCGGTGTTAGATTTGGTGTGATGTAGAGAGGATTGAAGGTGGGTCGGCGAGGTGAGGAAGTCGTGGTAGAACTGTTGGTCTCGGATGACGTGTGATGTTGTGAAAAAGGAAAAACATTTTCAACAAAAGTGACGTGTCGAGAGATGTGAATATGGCCAGAGAGGAGATCAAGGAAACGAAAACCTTTATGTTCATCGGAGTAACCAAGAAACACGCAAGAGATGGATCAGGGGGCTAGTTTATTTGGTGATTGGGCATACATGTTAGGGAAGCAAAGGCAACCAAAAACACGAAGCTCGGAGTAATCGGGATGACATCTAAAAAGAGAAAAATAGAGAGTGTTATGGAGATTGGATTTAGTTGGTCGAATATTGAGAAGGTAAGTTGTAGTGCGTAGGGCCTCAGCCCAATATCTAGGAGGCATAGATGAGTGAATTAAAAGTGTACGAATAATATCATTAATTGTTCGGAGAGCTTGTTCGGCCTTGCCATTTTGGGGAGAGGTATAGGGACAGGAAAAACGAAGGAGGATGCCATGACTAAGGAAGAAATTTCTATTTCTATTATTGTCAAATTCTTTACCATTATCGCATTGAATAAATTTTATAGGCAAAAAGAAGTGAGTTGCTACATATCGTTGAAAATTGAGAAATATTGTGTGGACATCAGATTTGTTGCGCATAGAAAAAGTCCAAATAAAGTGTGTGAAATCATCAAGAATAACAAGATAGTATTTGAAACCAGAAAAACTTTCATGTGGAGAGGTCCATAAATCACGATGTAGTAATTCAAAGGGAAAAGTGCTAGAAGATTGGTAGGTACTAAAGGGAAGACGAACATGTTTGCCTAATTGACATGACTCGCAAACTGAAGTATCATAATAATTTTTATTACATAAAATTGAAAATTCACTAAGAAGATTGGATATTGTGGCAGCTTGAGGATGTCCAAGTCGTTGATGCCATAAATCTACCAAAGCAGCCAAGGAGGAGGGCTGAGCGGTGGTGGGTGCGCCGTTGACAGAGTATAGGTCTCCAGAACTATTGAAGCGTACGATCTCCGCCTTGGTCATGTAATCCTTCACAGATAAGTCAAAACGATCAAATTCGACGGAGATAGGATTATCACGTGTAAATTGGCAAACAGAAATTAAGTTATTAATTAGGGCAGGGGCAACAAGAACATCGCGAAGAAGAAGTGGTTTGGTGGTGGATGGAAGATGGGTTTGACCAACACAATGGATAGGGATTAAAGAACCATCTCCAAGAGTAATAGAGGAAAAATGTGAAGAAGTGCACGATGACAGCATAGTACGCGAATTAGACATATGACTAGATGCACCAGAATCAAAAATCCAATCCATACCTGAGTTTCCTTGAGCAGCAAAGTTGATCATGGCCTGGAGGAGTGCGGCTTGGTCCCAGCTAGGGGTTGTCGCAGGAAACAAGGTTGGTGTAGTTGGCAGCGCTGAAGCGAGCGGTGGTGGCGGAAGCTGGTACATCGGATAGTTGCCGCCTGTTGAGGTGTTGTAGTTCATTGGTGACGGTGCGCTGGAGGGATAGTAGGATGGAGCAGCGATGTAGGCCAGCGATGGAGGGCGCAGACCAAGTAGTCCGGGGGAGCCGGTGTGCGGGCGCATGCCCGGCATCCAGGAGCCGGTGTAAGCGGGTGGAGCACCGACTGGAGACGGAGCCGCCCAGGGCATGGGCCAGGCCTGCACAAGGCCGGTCCACGGGTTATGGGGTGGGCGGTAGTTCGGCGATGCTGGAGCCGGTGGAGGAGCCGGAGCTGGTGGCGCGCCTGAAGGAGCCGATGGTGCCGAGGGTCGTGGAGGACGGTTGATCGGCCGTGTGCCACGGTAGTTGGGGCTGGGGCACCATCCTAGAGGTGGTTGCACCGGTGCAGGAGGAGGCGGCGGTGGTGGTGCTAGAGCCGGAGGGCGTTGGATGGCCGCAAAGACTTGGGGACGAGCCTCCTTGGTGGTGATGGCACGATCGGCCCATTGAAGCATGGAGTGAACCTCGGAGAAGGAGGGTCGCGGACGCATCATGGGGATGAAGGAGGCTTGCTTCTCAAAACGTTCACCGAGTCCGACGAGAAGAACATTGATGAGTTGGCGGTCGTCGATGGGGTCGCCGAGTTCGCGAAGCTCTTCGGCAGGGGACTTGAGCCGCTGACAATAAACCCCCATGGGGGAGTCACCTTGGACGGTGTTGCGGAGCTCGGTGTGCAGGGTGTTGACGCGGGCGTCGACGTTGTCTTGAAACAGTTGACGGAGGTCCGCCCAAAGCGTGGCGGCGTTGGAGACGTCGCGGAAGACGAGATTGAAGATCTCGGTGGACACCCGTTGGTAGATCCATTGGATGATGGCGAGGTCGTCGTTTACCCAGCGAGGATCCGAAGGCTGGGGAACGGAGTTGGCGTCGACGTGGCCGAGGAGATTGCAGCGGCCTAGATGAACTTCGAAGAGGTGGCACCAATGGTAGTAGTTGTGCTTGGGAAGATCTAAAGTAACAGGGATAAAAGGACTAACATCTTGAATTGTATCGGCATATTGGATGGTGGGTGGGGTAGGATTTGCTAGGTTTTGGGTGGGGATAGAGGAGGACGATTGCGCCATAGCGGCGGCGAGTTTGGAGGCGGTGAGCTTTGCACGTCGCTCGAAGTAGCCGGGTGGCGGCGGTGGTGGCGAGGTGGGCGGCGACATGCCCTAGATCGGTTTAGTCTGATACCATGTAAACTAATATGTGTCTCTTTATTGATTACATAGTTTGGAGATTACAAGGGGTATATATGAGGGGCCGGCGGCTAACCCTAACTTGAATTACAAGCAAACTCTAAAACAAGTCGTAACGGACTTTTATTCTAACACTAACCAATTGTTTACATGGCCGCTAGCCATCGAATGTATATTGCACTAGAAGGCAGCTCCTACTCTTCACGGCTAGGGCCTAGTGGCACTCTGCTCCTCATCTTGGAAGCGGTCACACGAAGCCCATGTTCCCTGTCGTCGCGGCAGCTCCGCTCCACCTCCCTGTCATGCTTGCACGCCGCTTCAGACGCCGCGCAATCGCATTGCTACCGGCATGCTGCTACCTCTCACGCTCGCGCTTTAGAGCATCTCTACACGCGTCCTCAAATGACGTCTGGCGGAAGCGCCAGATCGGTCACTTGGGGATATCGTCTCACTGTACTACCTTTGGGGCATGCTCATTCCCCTAGTAGAAAAGGGGCGTCTAGTCCAGGTCCGGAACTGGCTTTAGTTCCGGTTTCGGCTCGAGGACTACCAAATCGGGACTAGAGACCCCTGTCTCTAGTACCGATTTACTACGTACCGGAACTATAGGCCACCACGTGGCAACGGCGGTGCGGGTGGGCTGGAGGATCTTTAGTCCCGGGCCGTAACACGACCCGGAACTAAATAGTTCCTGCCGCGGCAGAAAATCGTATGTTTTCTCTGCCACGCCACGAATTTGTGTTTTTCTTTTCGTTTGCTTTTTTCATTTCATTCTATTTCAATTTTGTTTGATTATATTTTCAAATATGTTTTCGTACACATATTTTACACTATTACATACACATTACATGTTGATGCATATATTATTAATATTTGATCTTTTGCGAGCATACATATATAACTATTTAATTACATGAAGAGATAACATCCTGAGTTCATATATTACATGGAGATCATATTGAGTTCGCATATTGAGATCACGTATTATACATGGAGATCACATATAGAGTTCGTCGTCCGGCACATAATGTTCTCCCACTGGATCAATGATCTCACTCATCACAAATCCTGCCAACTCCTATTAAATTCCTCGTATGCACTTCTCTGGCAGGAGATTATCCTGCAAAGGGTCTATATAAGTTGAAGGAACTTCGCGCTCACTGTTCAACTCGCGAATGTATTCGGAAACGTAGTATCCACATAAATGAGTTCCTTGTGGCTACTGCAAACTCTCCACCGGTATATAAGTTAGCGTCTCTTTGAATTCTCCGGTCGTTTCATTTCTGAACTGTGTCCAACATCTGGTCAGCAAAGAAAATGAACAAAGAAGTTATTAATTACTTGATATCAGGATATGAACAAAAGAGACCGATATAATGCGATAATTATTGAAATTACTTATGGAGCATTGTTTTCATGTCGCTTCACTGCTCTTGGTCCCAACTTAATAAGTCATGGACTTGAACTTGGGATTTGTTAACTTGAATGTTTAGCAGAATCCAGTGGTACATGTAGACGTTTACATAAGAAGACATGCATAACTCATCAATTATACCTAACATCGAGTAAGCAAAAGAAGAATGTGTGCAAGACAGGAACATTCACATGAAGTTGAAAGGAAATTGTATATCCTAACAGAAATTATACTCTTTTAAAAAGGTGGAGATGTCTTCGAAAACATCGTCGGGATGATTGTCTAATGTATATTGATTAATGATATACGGGTCAATGAACCCAACGTTATAATTTCTAGCTCTTTTGGCTTCAAGCATCTTCATTCTGCATCGTACAAAAGGATAAATAGTCAGGATAATATATAATATACAATGAACGAGCTAAGCTAGAGACTTAATTATAGAAATAAATCATTTATAGACAATAGCAACCAAGAATAGATTTGTTTAGGGCGCGATCTTTGTATAACTGAAACAGTTTGTTCATTTGAATCTGTATCGAGTAAGGTTTGAAGTGATGCTCATCTCTAACATCCGCCGAAATCCATTCTTTCGAGTGATTGTTTGCTCCTTGCACCATGTACCAGTCATGCAGACTTCGCATATGTGTTGATAGCCTTTGGTACTCCTCGTGACTGACTAAAGGCTACCCTTTGACATATTTCCGCACTATCTCACCCATTGGTGTGTCTTCATAGCCACAAAATTGACTGTCGTTGTATTGAAAACGACAGTACCTAAGAAGGTTAGATAGAGGTGTGGGGACTAGCAGGGAATCTATCGACGGCGTCCGCAGGCGGGATTGGATACAAGCAAGCGTAGCTGGACGCAGGAAGTACCCAGGTTCGAAGCCCTCGAGATGAGGTAAAACTCCTACTCCTACCGATCTAACTATGAGCGATATACGAACTACAAGTGCTCCTGGATCTATGTTCTATAGCTACTGCCTTAAATGCACTAAGACCAACCCTTTCTACTGAGGCCTTGCCTCTCCTTATATAGGCAGAGAGGCAACGGTCTCACTGGCCAATCTGACTGGTGGGCCCCACAGGTGGGTCCCAGCCGGATGGTCATCTATAGTATCCGGTACAACAGGTCCCATCGGAGTACGAGCGGTATGGCTGTCGTAGACACAGTGGACGTCGTGCGGGCCTGTCGTCAGCATCGGGCCACTATTCCCGCGTCATCCCCGCAAAGTCTTCGGTATGGCCGAATAGTTGCGATCTTGTCGTCAGACAGGCGTCTGCGCCTGACCGCCGCCACCTGTCTCCTTTATTGGTTCCGGCTACGCTGCTATAGTCGGCTGCTTCTCGCCGATCTGGCTACCTAGCGATAGTCGGCCCGGCTTGCCTTGTCTTGCTACACCTGGCCATCCGGACGCGTTCCGACTGCCCTGTTTCTTGTCCGGTTGGGGTATCCGGGGGTCATCCCCCCGACACTTGCCCCCGAGCGCGTGTGGATTCTGCCCTTAGGTGAAATGTGCACGCGCTTCCTCTACGTTTTGAATTTCTGACCGGCTACGCCTGGCGGTTGCGCTACCTGTGACGTCAGTGCTGACGCCGGCCACGCGCGCACGCGCCATCATTACTCTACGGCGGGCACCATAACTTCCCGTCGCACATCGCCTCGGGAAACTGCCGCCTGACGCTTCGGTTCTTGCTCCAGGATCCTCTATGCACCCTGCGTCTACACACGGGATCCGGGTGGCGGTTTGGGTGAGGATCGCCTGGATGGGTGCCGCGTGGCGCTACGGGCGGTTGCCCTTCCGGTCCTTTAAAGGGGCACCTGGGGGGGCAGGTCCTTTCCTCCGCTCCCCCGCTTCCAGTTGCGCTCCTCCTCGTCTGCGCTCCTGCCCTCTACACCTTGCTGCCGCTGCCGCTCTAGCCCGCTGCGCCGCCCGTTTGTCGTCGTCGGTGGTACGGGTCACCATCAATCGTCCGCCACCGTGCCCTCCAACGAGCCGGAGATGGCCGCTGAGCGCGGAGCATGGTGTGGCTCCTCCGTCACGGAGGACCACATCCAGAAGTACCACGCCACCCGCGTCCTTCTGTCGGAGGAGGAAGTGGCGGTGCGGCTCGCGCCGGCGAGAGAGGAGTCGCCGCATCCGGCGGAGGGAGAACGGGTGGTCTTCCTCTCGCACGTGGCGCGCGGGTTTGCGCTGCCGGTACACCCGTTCTTTCTCACCTTCCTCGCCTTCTTCCACCATCGCCTCCACCACCTTGGCGCCAATGCAATTGGCACACTGGCGCACTTCATTGCGTTCTACGAGAGCTACCTCGGGATCCAGCCGGATCTCGGGCTCTTCTGCCAGCTCTTCTGATTCCGGTCGCAGGTCCAGTTCAGGAAGGGGCCGCTAGTCATCTGCGGTGGCGCCTCCATATATTCTCGCATGCAGACCGGCTACCCCAAGTTCCGGCTGCAGGACACGGTACGGCTGTGGCATCAGTCGTACTTCTACGTCAAGAACCTCACGGCCGTCGACCGGATCAACCTTCCGGCGTTCCGGGACGTGGAGTCTAGCCGGCAGCACTGGGAGGTGAAGATCTATGGCGAGAAAGCGGAGTCGGATGAGATGCTGAAACGCATGCGCGCCCTCGTCGCTGCCGCACTAATCGGCCTTGACATCACCCTCAGTTGGATGTCCCGGCTAATGATGTCGCTGCAGCAGCGAGCGCACAAGATGTGCTTTTACTCCGGCCGGCTGGACCCGAACCGGCTGTCTCGCCGCGATCCCCGCTACCACAATCTGAATGAGTGGGTGTGGATGATTACCAAGGAGCGGCTGCCGGAAGGCTGGGACTTCGGGCTGGCGCCCTATAGTCGGGACAACCGCGTGCCCCGGGTAAGTTCTTCCAGCCGAATTTTTTTGTTTCTCTTGCCCTTCTTTTTTGTTTGCCCGGCTAAGCTTTCATACTCGGCAGATCTTCTCCTGTATCCTTCGCGAGGAGGGCGAAGCTCCTCTTCAGGCGTTCGCGCCCGACTTGCCCGAGCCACGCGCTCGGCAGTCTGGCGAGGAGTTGGATGGGGATGGCGACACCTTCCCCAGCTGAAACGACGAGCCGATCGCCGATCCCCATGCGGAGGTCGACGAGGAGGAGGAAGGCCACGGCCTTGGCTAGGCAGACGGTGACTCAAGGGAGCGGCTCCAGCCGTTCCAGCGCTAGCTGGCCTGTCGCGGAGGAGCCGGCTCCTAAGAGGAGCCGGACCGGCATCCTTCCCTTGAGCCGCCTTGGTTGGAAGAAAGGGCCGCCCACGGTGGTACAGTCTCCGGGCACCCTTACTATTTTTGTTTCTTTTGGTTGCCTTTGGCTTACTTGCTTCTTTTTCCTCCTTCTCTTCTTCTGTCTCTTTAGCATGCTGGTCTCCTTTGGAGCCGCGAGCCCGGCACGAGCGCCGAAAGGGCCGCCACCTCGTGCCCCGGCAACGTCTGTCTCCATGCCTCCTTCCTCCGAGGCACTGCCTCCGCCGCCGCCTCGAGCTGAACCGGCTGCCTCAGCCGGAGCAGAGGGTCCCTAGTCGGGCGTGGTGGTCCAGCCAGAAACGGTTGAGGCCTCCTCGCAGGGTGGGGATGGCTCTTCTGCGGGAACGCGGAGTATGGTAACCGGCAAGGAGCTCGTGGTTGTCGGCAACGACAACTCCGAGGACGAGCTGGTGGAGGAGTGGAGGATAGTGGTGGTTGCCGTGAAGGAGTCCTTGGCCACCAATGTTGTGCATGACGACGCCTCCTCTGCCGCCTCGCTGACGGATCTCGCCACCACCCTCGAACTGGCGGTGAAGGAGATCTGGCTGCTGGAGGCCGTAGCCGGCGGGAACCGGCCCCTGGAGCAGAAGCTCGCTGCTGCCAACAGAACTTCCTAGAGTAAGTTTGCCTCAGCCGGAATCATCTCTCTTTTCTTCTTCTTCCTTTTTTTTGCTGATAGCCGGTTTTGTCGCAGCTATCCTCGTGTGCGCTCAGGGCGAGATCGATCGCTTGAAGAAGGCGAACGACCGGCTGAGCAACTCCAACTCCATTCTATGGCTGCAGAACAAGGATTGGCACGCGAAGGTGGATGATCTGGGGGACACCGTCAAGGAGCACGACACTTCGCTCGCTAGCTGAATCGAAGCCTTCAACCTTCTCGAGGCCCAGAACAAGGACCAAGAGAAGGAGATCAAGCGGCTGGCGACGAAGGAGAAGGCCCTGGAGGAGGAACTGATGCAAGTCGGTCATACGGCTAAGGGTAAGTTCCCTTTTTCCATCTTCTCTGTCTTTCCGGATCTGGTAGTCGGATCTGACTATCTTTTCTCTGACAACATTTTATCCCGGCATAGACCTGCTGGTGTACAACTGGCTGTAGGAGAATTGGCCGGGGGCGCAACCAACAGCCCAGGAGCTCGTCGTTCTTCTCGGCGAGGAAGCTGCCAAGCTTCGCCAAGTGGCATAGGCCATCTTCTCGTTTCTGTGGCTGGATGCTCCTGTCCCGGAGACGATGGCGCAGCTAGCCGTGAAGGTGGGGGAGGTACTGGCTGAGGTGGACCGGCTACGAGACCTGGCGGCGCGAGCTGGAGCGGAGATGGCTCTGGCCCTCATGCTCTCGTGGTACAAGGATGCCCGCGTCGAGAAGATCAACGGAGGCTTCTGCGCCGGCACCGATCTTGCTTCCTTCCGCTAGGCTCATCCGGAGCTCCAGGGTTCCGCCATCAAGATCGCCGATTACGTGGATCCTGACGAGGTGCTCACCGACTCGGAGTCCGCCGGCACTCTGGATGCGGAAGCCTCAACGCAGCCGGCTCCGGGCGCCAGAACCGGGTCAACTGTCGCGCCTCCTCCTCCGCCAGAGGGTGCCGCTAGCCAAAGCGCTCCGCGCGGCAAGGGTCTTGCCGCTTAGTTATCACCTCGGGATGCCGGGTGTATTTGTTTGTCTTGTCTTGAAAGTCGTCTGTCTGTACCGGCTGCCTCTGGCGCCGGGTAAACTTATGGGAGCTTCGTCTCCCCTTTCTTTTTAATGTCAATTTGAACTACTTCGGTTTTCCTTCAACTTGTGCGCTCTGTATGCTCCTTGAAATATTTCACCGATTGACTTTATCCGGCTGACTTCGCTCGGCTAAACGCCTTTAGCCGGGGGGAACTGCACCTCCAGTGGGGGCACGCTAGCGCACCCACTGGGTGTAGCCCCCGAGATTCGGAGTAGTTGGCGTAGCCAGGTACTTCGAATCTTCCGTCTTTCCTCAAGTCCTCTAACTTTATCCAACTAGACGCATCCTAGTCGGTTGCTTCCGCTGGCTGAACGCCTTCAGCCGGGGGAACTAACATTCCAGTGGGTGCGTGCGAGCGCACCCACTAGGTGTAGCCCCCGAGATTCGGAGTAGATGGTGTAGCCAGGTACTTCGAATCTTCTTTGTCTTCTCTTGCTCCTGCCCTTCCCTCACCTAGGCTCCGAACATCCGGCTAAACGCCCTTAGCCGTTCGGGAAACTACAAGATTCCACTGGGGGCACGCGAGCACACCCAGTGGGTGTAGCCCCCGAGATTCGGAGCGCTTGATGAAGGCAATGACTTCGAATCTTCTTCTCTTTTCTTCCTGAATTCCGACTCAAAGTAGTCGTACAAGAATATACATACACATACATTCTCACATGTTAATAGGTTACTCTGCTAAACTGTAGCCGGAAGGTGGATTTGTTTTTTGAAAACTAGCTTGCACCTTTCTGGACACTCGGTCGCTTTCTCGTGTGCTCTGCCGTTCTCGCTGCGTCCTTGCCGGGCAGCCGGGTTGCGGTCTACGGCTGGAATCAAAGGGACCTGACAGTACATCGCACACGGTACTAACGGCTTAGCATCCGGATGGTCTTAAGCTAGTTGCAAGGCCGGGACGCCCGATCTGTCGCGTCTCCTCCCTGTTTTTCATGTGGGATGCCTCGGGCTTTTGCTCTTGCTAGCCGGACAGTCGGGTTGCGGTCTGTAGCTGAGACGAAGAGTGGGCCTCTGATATCGTTGCACATTACTCGACCGGTTTGTTGACTTAGCAGGTCGGGCCAGCCGGCAAGCCCCCGGGTAGGGGTTGCCGGAGCCGGAAAATCAGAAGCGGAAAACAGATGCAAACACATTTATAGCAAGGAGCCCCCGAGCATCTCGTAGGGGTCCGTATTTTCATTCATAGGGTTTGTGGGATACATACACTGTCTGGTGACTAGGTGTAAAACGGGCGCAGCAGGGCCACGTTCCAAGGGCGCTCGGTCTCCTCGTTCGATTTGTCCATCTTGTTCTTGCGCGGCTGCTGCGCGTTGATGAGATAGTAGGAGTTGTTGGGCAGTGCCCGGCTGACGATGAAGGGGCCCTCCCAGGGTGGCGATAGCTTGTGCATGCCCTTCGTGTCCTGTACCAGCCAGAGGACCAGGTCGCCCTCACGGAACGCGACTGCGCGGATCCGTCCTGAATGGTAGCGGCGTAGTCGTTGCTGGTACAGGGCCAATCTGGATAATGCCAGCTCGCGGGCCTCCTCGAGGAGGTCCACGCCATCTTCCCGTGCCTCTTGGTTGGCTTTTTCATTGTAGAGGAGCTTGCGCGGAGAGTCGAACTCGATATCCGCGGAGAGGACAGCTTCCGATCCGTAGACTAGGAAGAACGGAGTGTAGCCGGTTGATCTATTCGGCGTGGTGCGGAGGCTCCACAGCATAGCCGGAAGCTCCTCGATCCAGCATCCGGGTGACCGCTCCAAAGGCTCGATGAGGCGCGACTTGATGTCGGCTAGCACTAAGCCGTTTGCCCTTTCGACTTGCCCATTGGACCGTGGGTGCGCGACGGAGGCAAGGTCCAGCCGTATGCCCTTGTTGCTGCAGAATCGGGCGAAGGCCCCCTTGGCGAAGTTCGTGCCATTGTCGGTGATGATGTTGTTGGGGTAGCCGAACTGGTTGATGACATCGGTGAAGAAGGTAACGACTGTCGCCCCGTCCAGCTTCCGGATGGGCTTGGCCTCGATCCATTTTATAAATTTGTCCATCGCCACCATCAAATGGGTCATGCCTGTCCGCACTCGCTTGAAGGGACCGACCATGTCGAGGCCCCAAATGGCAAAGGGCCAGGTAATCGGTATGGTCTTGAGCACCGAAGCCGGCATGTGCCTGAGCTGCCCGAAGCGTTGGCACCCATTGCACGCACGGACTAGCTGTTCGGCGTCCTCGAGGGCGGTGGGCCAGTAGAAACCATGGTGAAACGCCTTGGCGACTATCGCCCTTGACGAAGCGTGATGCCCGCACTCACCCTGTTGGATGTCCTTGAGTAGCCGGTAGCCTGTGTCCACATCGACACACCTTTGGAAGACGTCGGACACGCTGCGCTTGTACAATTCTTTGTTGATGATGGTGTACGTGTGCACGCGGCGCCGGATTTGCTTGGCCTCCACCTCGTCATCCGGAAGCTCCCTGTTGGCGATGTAGTTCATGAAGGGCTGTGCCCAGGATGGTATTTCCCAGATGACGAGGATGCTCCTGCTCTCCAGTTGATGGTCGTCGGGGGGTCGTCCAGATGAGATACCCAGGACGGCAGCCCCCGAGCCGCTGGATGAGTCGGCAGCCCCTGGGTCTTGCGAACCGGAGGGCACTGACTTGCCGGAGTTGGTGCGGGCCTTCTTCTTTGGAGGTTCTGCCTCTATTGCCCTGTCAGCTGGAGCGCTCCCTGCCCATATGATGGAATCCGACTCGGGGGACGGGTTGATGGAGGTCTTGCGCAGGTGCTCCAAGGAGACCCCGGTTGGGATCGCCTGCCTGGTGGATCCGATTCAGGCGAGCGAATCGGCCGCCTCGTTGTTGGCGTGGGGGACGTGATGGAATTCACATCCGTCGAAGGAGGCACTGAGCTTCTGTATGTGGCACTGGTAGAGTGCCATGTTTGCATCGCGGGTGTCCCATTCTCCGGATACTTGCTGCACCACTAGATCCGAATCGCCGAAGCAGAGGATCCGGTTGACACCAATCACTTTGGCTAGTCGGAGTCCGTGCGCCAGTGCCTCGTATTCGGCTACGTTGTTGGAGGCCTTGAAGTGGATCTGCAGGACATACTCTAGCCGATCTCCCTTGGGCGAGGTGAGCATGATGCCGGCTCCCAAGCCCCCGAGCATATTCGACCCGTCGAAGTGCATCTTCTAGTGGTCCGAATCCGGAACCGGTGGGAGATACTCGGTCTTGGCCCAGTCGATGAGGAAGTCCGCCAGCGCCTGCGACTTGATCGTGAGTCGGGGCTCGGATTGGATGGAGTAAGTAGCGAGCTCGATGGCCCACTTGGCGACTCGGCTGGTGGCGTCCTTGTTGCTGATGATTTTCGAAAGGGGTGCGGTGCACACGACGTTAATCGGATGTTCCTAGAAGTAGTGCTTGAGCTTCTTGCATGCCAGGTACACGCCGTAGCACATCTTCTGGTAGTGTGGGTAATTCTGCTTGGAGAGGGAGAGGACCTCGCTGAGGTAGTAGACGGGCCTCTGAACCGGCTGAGCCTTGCCTTCCTCAGGGCGCTCCACCACCAGGACGACGCTGACGACCCGGCTGATGGCTGCTATATAGAGCAACATCGGCTCCTTGCTAGCCGGCGTGGCTAGAACCGGCGCTGTGGACAGCATGCGCTTGAGGTCATGAAATGCGGCGTCGGCTTGCGAAGTCCAGGAGAACTTGTTCGTCTTCTTCATCAGCTGGTACAACAGGAGTGCCTTCTCCCCTAGTCGGCTGACGAAACGACTGAGGGATGCCAGGCATCCGGTGAACTTCTGGACTCCAAGCAGGCTCCTGGGCAGCTGCATCCTCTCGATGGCTGCGATCTTCTCTGGATTTGCTTCGATACCTCGTTGCGATACGAGGAAACCGAGCAGTTGACCGAATGGGACTTCAAAGACGCATTTCTCTGGTTTCAGCTTCATCTGGTACTGCTGGAGGTTGCCAAATGTCTCTCCTAGATCTTCGAGGAGGGTGCGCTTCTCCTTGGTCTTGATGACCACATCGTCCACATAGGCATGCACGTTTCGGCCTATCTGCGAGTGCAAGCACTTCTGCATGCAACGCTGATAGGTAGCGCCTGCATTCTTAAGACCGAAAGGCATGGTTACGTAGCAGAAAGCCCCATGGGGGGAGATAAATGATGTCTTAATCTGATCAGCCAGGTTTAACCGGATCTGATTATAACCGAAATAACAATCTAGAAAAGACAACAAATCACAGCCGGTCATGGAGTCGATGACTTGATCGATACAGGGCAATGCGAATGGGTCTTTCGGGCACGCCTTGTTCAGGCTGGTGTAGTCGATACACATGTGCCAAGTCTTGTTCTTCTTCAGCACCAGGACTGGGTTAGCCAGCCAGTCCGGGTGGTACACTTCCATGATGAACCCGGCTGCAAGGAGCCGGGTGATATCGTCACCAATAATCTTTCTCTTCTCCTCCGTGAACCGGCGCAGAGGTTGCTTAACTGGCTTGGCGTCCGGCCGCACATGAAGTGAGTGCTCGGCGAACTCCCTCGGTACACCTAGCATGTCCTTGGGTGATCATGCAAAGATGTCCCGATCCTCACGGAGGAAGTCGACGAGCGCACCTTCCTATTTGCTGTCCAAGTTGGTGCGAATGGTGACAAACTTGGTCGGGTCGGAGGGGTCGAGCAGGATCCTCTTCGTCTCCTTTGCCGGCTGGAAGGCTCCTTCTCCAGCCAGTTTGCTGCTAGCCGGTATGTCCTGCTGAGCCATGGACACATTGCGCATGATCACACGCTTCTCCTCAGCTATGATGAGGGCCTCTGCCAGTTTGGAACTAGCCGAGGCGCACTCCATCGACAGCTTGAAGCAGCCGGCGACGGTGATCACGCCGTTGGGTCCCGGCATCTTCGTCTTGAGGTATACGTAGTGGGGGACAGCCATGAACTTGGCAAGGGCGGGGCACCCGAGGAGAGCATGGTAGGAGCTCGTCAGGTTTACCACCTCAAACCAGATCGGTTCACCGTGGAAGTTCTCCTTGGTCCCGAAGAAGACGTCCAGCTGGATTTTACCCAGCGGGGCGCAAGCCGGCCCCGGCAGCATGCCGTGGAACATTGTGGCAGTCGGGCACAGGTCGCATTCGTGAATGCCCAGCTTCTCTAGTGAGGACCGGTAAAGGAGGTTGAGGCTGCTGCCTCCATTGATGAGGACGTGAGAGAAACAGCAGGTGCGCGCGTTGGAGATGATGAGGGGGTCGAGCACCATGGCGTAGCCCCCTGGAGTCGGCAGCTACTCCGGCTGGTCCTCTCGGCTCCAGGTGATGGGGGTTTCCGACCAGTTCATGTACTGGGGAACTAGAGAGACGATGGCGTTGACCTCCTTGGAGTGTTGCCTGCGGCTGTGCTTGTCGTCCAGTTCCGTCTCGAATATGTGGTAGGCGGCGTGCGGCTGGGGGTAGCCGTTGTTATTGTTGCCGCTGTTGTCGCCGTTACCATCATTGCCGGCTCCCCTAGCCGGTGGTGGTGGTCCACCAGGAGGGGGTGGGGGGAGATGTGGCTGGCTACCCTGGTCTTTTAGCTGGCGAGTCCAGCTGCAATTCTAGGTGGTGTGCATAGCCGGTTTGAAGGGACCGTTGTGCCACTTGCACCGGTTGTCAAACATCTAGTCGAAGGTGAGCCGTGGCTTTTGCCTCCTTGCATCGTTAGCCGGTGCGTCGGGCGCACCCTCCACAGCATTGACTTGCCGCGCGTGGTAGCGGGGCTTCTATTGTCCGGCTTGGCGGTCCCCATGGAACCGGTTGTCATTGCCATGGCGTTTGGAGGATCCGGCTTCTCCAGCCGGATTGCTCGGACGGTCGCGAGCCAACTCTGTAGGAGTCGGACACCCGTCAACATTTACTCGGAGGGGTTTCTTCATGGCAGCATCCGCCATGGCATACTAGTCCGCAACCGTCATGAGCTCCGCCATGGTTTTCAGCTCGTCACACAGTAGCCGGTGGCGAAGCATGGTGCCTTCTCGGCAGCCCTCGATGAAGAAGCTGATGGCCTATCTCTCCAGGATGCCCTTGCAAGTGTTGCGCAGCTCCGTCCACTTGGCGAGGTACTCGCGGTCGGTCTCGCGGTCACCCTGGACGCACAAGGCTAGGTCGCGTGGGCGTCCCGGACGCTTGTACGTGCCATTGAAGTTGCAGACGAACACCTTCTCGAAGTCTGGCCAGGCGTTGATGCTGTTGGGCGCAAGGCTGTTGAGCCATGTCCTTGCTGACCCGGTTAGCATAAGGGGGATGTAGCGCACGGCTGTGCGCTTGTTCCCATGGGCGATGCCGACTGCCGTAGCATAGTCGGTTAGCCAGTCTTCCGGCTTCATACTGCTGTCATACTTGGGGGTGTCCCTGGGCAGGGTGAACTTATCCGGGAACGGCTCGTTCCGGATGCGGGGTCCGAAACAAACCGGTCCAGTGGAGTCTGCTTCCTCCGTGATGCGTGCTTGAGCGAGGAGCTCGATGCGGTCATGGGCATCCGGACGATCCGGGTTGGGCGATCCCACCCGGCCCGAGAGATGGGAACCGGCGGGTCATGGTGCTCCGGTTGGTGGAGGGGGAGGCGGTGGGTTGCTGTTCACCGTTTGCTCCTGGCACGGCTGGCCCTTGTTGCCAGAGCTGCGGCGCCTGCTGTGGGCCTTAGCCGGCTGAGGGGAGGATGCCTATTGGGTGTCGCGGGGCGCGCCCTTGCTGTTCACAGGCAGCTTGCTCCCCCTGGAGTAGCTAGGGTCCTCCTGCATCTGCCGGTTGGCATCAGCCTGCTCATCGCGATGCGGAGGAGCTCCTGCACGTGAGCATGCTGGCGGGCTCGCTCCTCGCCCTCCAGGTTGGGCAGTTCTTCTGCCGTGGCTCGCGCCGCGCGTAGGTTCTTGATGGGCGTGCTGTAGGTGGGCCGGATGAGGGCGGGCGCGGGATCCGGCTCCCCATCCTTTTCCATCCTTCCGCCCAGCTCGCCGCCCTGGCGCCGCACCTAGCCGCGCCGGCTCGGCTCCGCGGTAACCAGAGTGAAGCAATGCACGCGGTCGTACTCGTGCCAGGTCATCTCGAGTTGCTTGCGGGTTGCCGCCAGCTCCATGGCCTCCTAGAGGAGGATCTATCTCTCCATGGCGAAGTTGGCTTCCGCTTCCTCCGGGTTATCCCCGAGGTTAACCAGCGTCAAGAGCCGATCAATGGCCTCCTCCACCGGATTCCGAGGCTGCGGAGGCGCGGAGGTTCCGCCCTCGTTCGCGCCCTGCTCCTGCGGTTGGTGGGGTGGGAACTGGAGCTGGCCATCATGACCTCCACGCCACAGGAAGCGACGGAGGCGCTACCGCCCAGATGCGGTAGCTCCACGATGGAGACGATCTCCCTAGGGAAATGCTCCGGGACGGTGGCAACGTAGACGGGGAGGTCGCCAAAGAACAGGATGGAGACGTTCGCCAGGAAGGTGGTTCCAGCGAAGCAGGAAGCATTGTCGATGACGCAGTCGAATTTGCCAAGCGTGAGCACCAGGCTAGAGGCACATGCTCACCGGCTGAAGTGTGGGGTCCCGTGAAGAACGTGACTCCGGTCGAAGCCATCTGCCCCATGGCGGGCGCCAACTGTCGTTGTATTGGGAACGATAGTACCTAAGAAGGTTAGATAGAGGTGTGGGGACTAGCAGGGAAGCTATCGACGGTGTCCGCATGCGGGAGTGGATACAAGCAAGCGTAGTTGGACACAGGAAGTACCCAGGTTCGGAGCCCTCGAGATGAGGTAAAAATCCTACTCCTGCCGATCTGACTATGAGCGATATACGAACTATAAGTGCTTATTGAGTTGTGTTCTATAGCTATTGCCTTAAATGCACTGAGACCAACCCTTTCTACTGAGGCCTTGCCTCTCCTTATATAGGCAGAGAGGCAACGATCTTACTGGCCAATCCGACTGGCAGGCCCCACAGGTGGGTCCCAGCCGGCTGGTCATCTACAGTATCCGGTACAACAGGTCCCATCGGAGTACGAGCGGTCTGGCTGTCGTAGGCACAGTGGACACCATGCGGGCCTGTCGTCAGCATCGGGCAATTGTTCCCGCGTCATCCCCGCAAAGTCTTCAGTATGGCCAAGTAGTTGCCAGTCTTGTCGTCGTACAGGGCGTACCGCGCACTATTCCGCATGTCACCATGTCTCCTTGATTGGTTCCGGCTATGCTGCTGTAGTCGGCTGCTTCTCGCTGATCCGGCTACCTTGCGATAGCCGGCCTGGCTTGCCTTGTCCGGCTGCACCTGGCCAGCCGGACGCGATCCGACTGCACTGTTTCTTGTCCGGTTGGGGTATCCGGGGGTCATCCCCCCAACATTGACCAAGAGACATACATGCGTCTGTAGCAGCAGCTTTGGCCTGCGCTACAGTGATACCCATATGTTTAGCAGCAGCTCTGGCTCTGGGTCCAATAATTCCATATCCTTATCCATATCGACTCTGAAGTCATTATCGATATCGGAACTCACTATGAGCGGGGGGACCGATTGATTTTTCTATTGTCCGAGATGGGCAATTTGTTTCCCGCGTTTTGCACTTGTTTTTGTGTTCTGCTTAGACTTCGCACTTTTTTGCATGATTAATAATTTCGCGGTCATAGTCAGAATACAGATTCATCGATATCTGGGATGGTTGCTCAAGAAAGGACTTAGCCCACTTTTTGGAATTTTATCAAATACCTGCGGTGGCTCGGGCTTTTTTGGTGCAAAAAAAGCCTTAGTGTAGGCAGCCGCTATCACGGCGTTGTCCTCATCAGTCATGTCATAAGGTCTCTTGGGAAGAGGCAGCGGGATGTCACCTATCTTCGATGTACTACCTTTCTTTTGAGTGAGGCCCGTGGGAGCAGCGACTGACATAGGTATGATTACTCGGGTACCTATGATTCGCTACCCAGCCTCCAGAAAGGATTACGGCCCATGAAAGGTCAAGATGATGGTCCAAAGAGCAATCGACATAGGTTATAGTTGTATTAGGAAAGAGAACCGACATTGTGTTGGTATTGTAATCATGTACATGTAACCTATCTACATATAGCTTTGAGACTTGCCCTATTACATATAGGACGGGAGAAGCCTAGGCGAGGTACTGAACAATCCCCAAGCGATTTGTAATAGTGCGATTCACCAAATATTCAGGCGACTTTGACTCCATTGTTCTCCTGACATCCGACGAAATCCCCAACGTTCTCTTTTCCGCAAAAACCTAAGTCCTTTTTCATGAACATTGTCGAGGTTTCCCCTCGTCAATTGGCGCCATTTGTGGGAAGCTTGAACGCTGGAACCATGGATTCGGCGGAATTCTCTCTTCCAAGAAGCAACCCAACAAAAGCAGTTCCACACCCGCCCACCCCTATGATAGTACCCGCTGAATTCAACGGCAAATCTGATCTAATCATCGGAAGTTTACACTTCCAAGTAGAAGATCCCCAAGAATCACACCCGTCAGCCCTGATTACATCAGAACCGTTGGTGGAAAAGACTGCGCTTACAGCGATACCAACATCATCTGTCAGGTCCTCCATGAAGATCACGACAGACATCAAAGCACTAGAAGAAAACAAGAAAGATGAGATAGATCTAGGGACCTTGACGGTCCTTACGACAATCTCTCCTTCGGATCAGATTCTTGTGGCGCCCCGCAAAAACCACTACTAGAAAATCGCGTTGTTTTTGTGCATTGCATCATCATGACCGCATGCTCATGTCATCATGCCACATTGCATTTGAGCATCGTCATCCTCATGCATGGTTTTTGTCTAAACTATTTTCGAAACGCCTAGTTTTGTTTTCTAAATGTTCCCGTCTTTATTCAAATTAAAACTCGGGCCTCCGGAATATTTTGGTTTGTCTAAATATGGTTTGCAAAATCCCTGTTTTAAATAATAAAATATTTATATTATTTTTAGGGGGCAGCCGAACCAGGCCCAAACCAGCCCAGCCGGCCACCCCCAATAACAACCAAACAACCTACCCTAAGTCAAACCCTACCTAACCGACTACCCTAACCCCACTATCATCTCCCCCACCCGTCGCCACTCTCTCTCTCTCTCTCTCTCTCTCTCTCTCAGCCACCTCACCCGAGCCAACCCCAGCCCGCCACCTCAGCCCGCCTGACCCCACTCTCTCTCCAACTCCTGCCCAGCCACCTCTTGACCCACCGACCAGGTCCACCCTGGCCTGCGTCCCCACACCCTGGTCCACCACCTGCCCGCACAACCTCGCACCCCGCAAGATCCCAGCCTCGCACGGGACCCCCACCTCCCCCTGGCACCGATCGCCACGCCTCCCCAGGTCCACCTCTGACCCGGTCCCACACCCAGTCCCCTCTCTCCCCCTCACCTCCCCGCTCGCATCTCACCTCACCCACTACCGCACGTCTGCCGCCACCGTCCTCTCCTCGCAGTGCCGCCACGCTCTTCCCGGCCACGCCCGTGCCCCGCCGCCTCCATCCGCTTCTCTGGCCATCCTCCCTGTTTGCCGGCCGCCACGGGCCCCTCTCACCTCGGTTCTTCCTGCCGCCTCTCCGGCCTCCCGAGCAGCCGCCGCCACCATCTTCCCTCGCCGCGCTCCTCCCCGTGCTCGGGTCCGGCCACCGCCGGGCCGCTCGTCCCAGCTACTCCGACCCATGGCCGAGCTCTCCACCTCGTCTGGCGTCGCCTCCTTCCCGGCGTCTTCCTCTCCGCGCCCCTAGCTCGTCCTGCCCGTCGCGTCCCACGCCGCCTCCGCCTCCTCCGCGCCTCAGCCTCTCCGGCCTCCCCACGCTTCGCCCGCTTGGCTGCCACCATCTCACCCTCCCATCGCTGCAGCGAGCTCACCAACCCGTCCATGCGCCGCCTCTCTGCGAGCTTCCCTCGCTCGCCGTCCGCTTGACAGTCGACCTCTCTGCACCCGCACGGCTCCTCAGACGCCGCCGCCAGCCGTGTCGCCAAGCCACCACCCGCCGGAGCCACGCCGGGCTGCTCCCTTCCCAGAGCGGCGCCGTTCCCCGCCTCGGCCGCCTCCCGCCCGGGCAAGCCCCACCGCCCAGGGCCTCCGCATCGAGCCTTCCCTGCCTCCCCGCTGCGTTGCTCGGCCCACCGCTGTTCCCTGTTTTTTTTGCGCATATGCCAACACTTTCTGCAGGTCATGCATGTTATCAGGAGTCAGGACATGCGCCTGCCTCGTTTTGTTTTGCTGCAGCGTTAAACCGAAGCCTCTGTTATGTGTCCTTAACTTTGGTGTCCTTCTCGGTGGGTATCAAGTGGTGATGGTATGGCAACGACGTCACGACATGCCCAGATCTTCTGAGTACCAACGGCGCCGAACGGAACCCCGAAGCCTCGATTCAAAGTCGAGACTGCAAAGGGGAGACATCGCCGAGTTCTTCCAATGACCGCCAAGATCGCCACATAGAACGACATGATCGCCTTCCCAGACATCAGGTTCTCCTTCCCAGAAGCATCAACGCCGGTGCGACAAGGTCGTCTCCTCGGAGCCGGAAAACCTAAAGGCCGATCCTGATCCTCGACGAACCCTGAGAACTGACCCCGGACCCCCGGAACCCAAGATCTTCCGAACCTAGACGTGTGACCCTAAGCCTCTATTTTTATAATATGACATATACCTATCGCATATTAAATTGTTCATGCATGCATATCTGTCATGTGGTTTGGGGGCATTATGCCGATTCACCTCATAATTAAATATGGAGTCTACATGCGGGATACTTTCGTCTTATTTCGGACTCCATTTAAATTTGTGTAGCGAACCGTTGCCATGTGTTGCCTTATAAGACAACATTTAAATTGCGGGGTACCTAAACAACATGAACCTCCTAATTAATTACCGGGACCCCGGTTCCACTTAATATTGCCTAATTGCACCGCATCTATGCCATGCCATGCATCATATCATAAGCATGCCGGATCTTCTCCAGTAGTATTAAATAGTGCATCACGTGTTTCTTCTAGTGTTTGCTTCTTCGCGGATTAGGCCGATGAGTGGATGCGAGTATCGACAAGTTCTTCGGATATGAACCTTCGGTAGTGTTTCCCAGGCGAGCATCTCTCCCCTTCTACCTATTTTGCATTTACAGTCTTTATTTCCTCCTGTTGATCTATTGCTATCCATGTCACGATGCTTTAGTTTCCGTGCACCAGTTATATCCCGTGCAGCCTCTATATTGCCTTGGACACCTCCTATTACCTGTGTTTGGTAGATAGCTGGCCTTGCGAGTCGTAGTTGCTTGCTCAGGTGCGATCTCGTGTTGTCAAGTACCATAGTTGTTGGAAGGTTGGCAGATGCTTAATGGTGGAGGTGCTTAATGGTGGAGATGATCATGACTTTAAATACAACTATTAAAATGTTAGATATAACTAATGTAGAGGCATCGGTGGGCAATAGATGTTATTCGGTTCTTCCACGCTCACTTGTGTCCCGTAGGACCCCGAGTACTTGATACCTGTTCCTTGACTATTCGCACTACCCACATCCGGGAGGCCTTATGGACCTCCCTGAGCTAGAGCTTGATTCATTTCTATTTCTTGGGGCCACAACTAGTTTGGGGTTTTATTACTATCCTGTACTTATGCCATGCTTTACTGCTTTATTTAAGATTGTGCGTGGAGCACCTGTACTGTTTTGGATCGCGCCACGTTTTCGCGGTATCGACAATCCCAGTCACACTTTCGGGTTCCCAGTCGTTTACAGCCGTCGTCGCAAACCCTGGGTCCGTTCCGGAGCCGGCCAACTTCGTTGCGGGTAGCTTAGTGGGGTGGCCCCCTGAAATATTCATGAATCCTGTGATCGCTTTGTCGTGAATGCCTCGTTGGGTTTTGAGTTGGATTTTCTGAGGTTGATCGAGTGTGTGTTGCTATTTGTGCATCCCTGCTGGGTAAAACTTTATGAAAGCCGTGTCCGCGGTTATGGACGACTTGGAGCACAGTATCTCGATCATAGACAAGCATAACAAAAGTAGTGTTATAAATTTGATTTAATATGTGACTAGTAATCAGATTCAACTATAACGGAATGGATATTAAAAATGCCAACAACTGGTGAATCTGTGGTGATCTATGTCATACTATACCTTCCTAGTAAGTATTGCAACTCCAATGGAATGTGATAAAAGTGCCTACAATTGCTGGGTTTTGGGATTCCTCAGGACAATTATATCTGACTAGTAAATGTTCCAACTATCACGGAATGGTTAATTAAAACTGTCCACTACTTATGCTTCAGGATGACTCATGCTATCTATATCTGATTAGTAAGTGCTGCAACTATAACGGAATGAGTAAAATTGTCAACGGTATGAGTTCCTTGGTCCGACTTCCTCGTTTGGTCTTGAGGGGGAAATACCAGGTTGGGTTTGTCTGGTGTTAGCTTCAGGTTGGATCCGGATAGGTCTTTCTTACCCCTCTCTGATAACCGCCAGTTGTATCGAGTCTCTATAGGTTGTTTAGTGCCCTTGTGCCTTGACCCACCATACCTGTGTAGGCGAGGACCGCCGAATTCTAGCCTCGCCATGTACTGGCCTCAGTACTAACGCTCCTCTTTTTCCTTTGCCCTTTATCGGCACCCCTTTTGTTTTAGCAGGTTGAGATCGACGTTGTTAGCAGGGTTACCCTTCCGGCTTGGCCTGGGCAGGATTATGGACGCCATTGGTTATTCTTCAGGGCTATTAGCCCCATTTGCATCTTGTCCGTAGTCGGACGCTCTATCGTCTTCAAGGTGATTTGGATCTTTGTATAGTATATCTGTATTCTTGACTCATGGAGTCGTTGTTGTATATATCTGTTCTGTGGGTCCCATCGAGGACTGTTGTGTAATGGTATTACTTTGTTTCCACCCGCACGAAAGTGCCTGGTGGGCGTCCTTGAATTGTTTCTATGCGGGTTTGGCGGAAAGGGCTAAAACTTGCATAGGGCCGATTTGAGGGTGTTACAAAGTGGTATCAGAGCCCAGCAGTTGCGATACCCCACAAGTCCAGCCTGTAGGATAACCTAGCTAACGGCCGAAGTAGAGTGTCATGACTATTTTGCAAAATCGGTTGGATAGATCTAATTAGGTCTACTTTTACTCCTTACCCCTCTGCTATTCTCCTCTTACCTCCGCGTGTTTTGATTCTACTCTCTTATCTTTCTTTGAGTCCAGGATTTCTCGTGGTTGGGTTTCCATTGTACCTTCAGGGTTTCGCTTCCTCCTTTGGTAATGGTGTTTCTACCTCCGGACTTCATGATATCTGAGTGATCCTTTATCTGTGGTACCATTCTTTGTTCCTTGTGTGTTTCTTCCGGTGTTTTCGACGCGACGACATCATCTACGCCAGATCTGATGCAGAGTCTGCATCACTCTTTTGCTTCCGAACCTCGATTGTCGAGATCTTCAGTCTGTTGCTGAGAAAGGTTGCACGCTTTTCTACTGATTGTACGGAGTAATAGTTTGGGTGCGTGATGTATTGGCCCCCATGCCGACTACTCACTCTATTTCCTCTTGTACATTGAAGTGGATGAAAATGCGTCGTTCTCTCCTTCTATCGAAGTTAGAGGTGGCTTTAATTGTTGATACCTCTACCTTCGCCTTTGTCCCCGGAGTGTTCTCTCGGCGATCACGGACAACGACCTCTTGTTAGTGGTGTCGTGAGGATCTACACGAAGCAAGATGGTTCAGATCGCCGGCTTTCTTCCCCGTACCATGAGGCGGATCTCGAGGGCGAGATCCCTTGTTAGTGGTGTCGAATTGTGGCGCCCCACAAAAACCACTACTAGAAAATCGTGTTGTTTTTGTGCATTGCATCATCATGACCGCATGCTCATGTCATCATGCCATATTGCATTTGAGCATCGTCATCCTCATGCATGGTTTTTGTCTAAACTATTTTCGAAACGCCTAGTTTTGTTTTCTAAATGTTCTCGTCTTTATTCAAATTAAAACCCGGGCCTCCGGAATATTTTGGTTTGTCTAAATACGGTTTGCAAAAGCCCCGTTTTAAATAATAAAAAATTTATATTATTTTTAGGGGGCAGCCGAACCAGGCCCAAACCGGCCCAGCCGGCCACCCCCAATAACAACCAAACAACCTACCCTAAGTCAAACCCTACCTAACCGGCTACCCTAACCCCACTATCATCTCCCCACCTCACCCGAGCCAACCCCAGCCCGCCACCTCAGCCCGCCTGACCCCACTCTCTCTCCAACTCCCGCCCAACCACCTCTTGAACCACCAACCAGGTCCACCTTGGCCCGCGTCCCCACCCCCTGGTCCACCACCTGCCCGCCCCCGTTCCCTGTTTTTTTTGCGCATATGCCAACACTTTCTGCAGGTCATGCGTGTTATCAGTAGTCAGGACATGCGCCTGCCTCATTTTGTTTTGCTGCAGCGTTAAACCGAAGCCTCTGTTATGTGTCCTTAACTTTGGTGTCCTTCTCGGTGGGTATCAAGTGGTGATGGTATGGCAACAACGTCACGACACGCCCAAATCTTCTGAGTACCAATGGCGCCGAACGGAACCTTGAAGCCTCGATTCGAAGTCAAGACTGCAAAGTGGAGACATCGCCGAGTTTTTCTGATGACCGCCAAGATCGCCACACGGAACGACATGATCGCCTTCCCAGACACCAAGTTCTCCTCCCCGGAAGCGTCAACATCGGTGCGACAAGGTCGTCTCCCCGGAGCCGGAAAACCTAAAGGCCGATCCTGATCCTCGACGAACCCTGAGAACCGACCCCGGACCCCCGGAACCCAAGATCTACCGAACCCAGATGTGTGACCCTAAGCCTCTATTTTTATAATATGACATATACCTGTCGCATATTAAATTGTTCATGCATGCATATATGTCATGTGGTTTGGGGGCATTATGCCGATTCACCTCATAATTAAATATGGAGTCTACATGCGGGATACTTTCGTCTTATTCCGGACTCCATTTAAATTTGTGTAGCGAACCGTTGCCATGTGTTGCCTTATAAGACAACATTTAAATTGCGGGGTACCTAAACAACATGAACCTCCTAATTAATTGCCGGGACCCCGGTTTCACTTAATATTTCCTAATTGCACCGCATCTATGCCATGCCATGCATCATATCATAAGCATGCCGGATCTTCTCCAGTAGTATTAAATAGTGCATCACGTGTTTCTTCTAGTGTTTGCTTCTTCGCGGATTAGGCCGATGAGTGGATGCGAGTATCGACAAGTTCTTCGGATATGAACCTTCGGCAGTGTTTCCCAGGCGAGCATCTCTCCCTTTCTACCTATTTTGCATTTATAGTCTTTATTTCCTCCTGTTGATCTATTGCTATCCGTGTCGCGATGCTTTAGTTTCCGAGCACCAGTTATATCCCGTGTAGCCTCTATATTGCCTTGGACACCTCCTATTACCTGTATTTGGTAGATAGATGGCCTTGCGATTCATAGTTGCTTGCTCAGGTGCGATCTCGTGTTGTCAAGTACCACAGTTGTTGGAAGGTTGGCAGATGCTTAATGGTGGAGGTGCTTAATGGTGGAGATGATCATGACTTTACATACAACTATTAAAATGCTACATATAACTAATGTAGAGGCATTGGTGGGCAATAGATGTTATTTGGTTCTTCCATGCTCACTTGTGTCCCGTAGGACCACGAGTACTTGATACATGTTCCTTGACTATTCGCACTATCCACATCCGGGAGGCCTTATGGACCCCCCTGAGCCAGAGCTTGATTCATTTCTATTTCTTGGGGCCACAACTAGTTTGGGGTTTTATTACTATCCTGTACTTATGCCATGCTTTATTGCTTTATTTAAGATTGTGCGTGGAGCACCTGTACTATTTTGGATCACGGCATGTTTTCGCGGTATCGACAAGCCCAGTCACACTTTCGGGTTCCCAACTTTCGTTCTGGTAGCTTAGTGGGGTGGTCCCTAAAATATTCATGAATCCTGTGATCGCTTTGTCGTGAATGCCTCGTTGGGTTTTGAGTTGGTTTTTCTGAGGTTGATCGAGTGTGTGTTGCTATTTGTGCACCCCTGCAGGGTAAAACTTTCTGAAAGCCATGTCCGCGGTTATGGACGACTTGGAGCATAGTATCTCGATCATAGACAAGCATAACTAAAGTAGTGTTATAAATTTGATTTAATATGTGACTAGTAATTAGATTCAACTATAACGGAATGGATATTAAAAATGCCAACAACTGGTGGATCTGTGGTGATCTATGTCATACTATACCTGCCTAGTAAGTATTGCAACTCCAATGGAATGTGATAAAAGTGCCAACAATTGCTGGGTTTTGGGATTCGTTAGGACAATTATATCTGACTAGTAAATGTTCCAACTATCACGGAATGGTTAATTAAAACTGTCCATTACTTATGCTTCAGGATGACTCATGTTATCTATATCTGATTAGTAAGTGCTGCAACTATAACGGAATGAGTAAAATTGCCAACGGTGTGAGTTCCTTGGTCCGACTTCCTCGTTTGGTCTCGAGGGGGAAATACCAGGATTGGTTTGTCTGGTGTTAGCTTCAGGTTGGATCCGGATAGGTCTTTCTTACCCTTCTCTGATAACCGCCAGTTGTATCGAGTCTCTATAGGTTGTTTAGTGACGCTGCGCTGCCGCTTCAGCCCACCATACCTATGTAGGCGAGGACCGCCGAATTCTAGCCTCGCCATGTACTGGCCTCAGTACTGACACTCCTCTTTTTCCTTTGCCCTTTGTCGGCACCCCTTTTGTTTTAGCAAGTTGAGATCGACGTCGTTAGCAGGGTTACCCTTCCGGCTTGGCCTGGGTAGGGTTATGGGCTCCATTGGTTATTCTTCAGGGCTCTTAGCCCGATTTGCATCTTGTCCGTAGTCGGACGCTCTATCGTTTTCAAGGTGATTTGGATCTTTGTATAGTATATCTGTATTCTTGACTCATGGAGTCGTTGTTGTATATATCTGTTCTATGGGTCCCATCGAGGATTGTTGTGTAATGGTATTTCTTCGTTTCCACCCGCATGAAAGTGCCTGGTGGGTGTCCTTGAATCGTTTCTATGCGGGTTTGGCGGAAAGGGCTAAAACTTGCATAGGGCCGATTTGAGGGTGTTACAATTCTCCACTAACTCCTCCACGTGGAACAAGCCTAGCAGATTCTGAACCCGAAGAAATAAGCCAAAACATCGACTTCGGGATAAGGATGGCAGAAATCTACCCAAAACCAAAAACAATGGATTTCACTAATCCACCTGACAGTGTCATCCGTGGCACAGATGACGACGACAAAGGCCCATACAGGACAGCCACCAAGTGTGCATGGTCAACGGAAATACCTCGACACCGCACGACTCTAACAGTAACCCTATCCTCGACCCGAATGATATTTTATTGGATGACAATGCAGGAAACCACGACAACAAAGGGAACCACGAAAATGGGGGAGAAACAGCGGATAACCGCATAATCCCAGGAGGAAGAACAGTACCAAATGGAGAAGAGAGGCGAACTCTTCGGCTACCAGCGACGGCATGGAAAAAGGCAAAAGAAGCAATTTCAGGTGCAGTTACAATGACAGTCGATGCCTCACACAAAGATTTATTGCCATATCAATACTTGCTTCACCACAAGAAGAGAGACCTACTAAGGATGCAGAGGCAACTCGACGAAAGAAAGAAGTTAGCCGATGAATCCAGCCTTCGAAGGGCACAACTAAGCTCTACCCAAAGGTCTGGGAGCATAACAGGAGGAGAACCGCGAGGAAGAGGAACATCTCGATTACAGAATATCCCTGAAATAGAAAGAAACAAACTGATCCGAGACCTCGATCTATCATTTATGCCAGTAGACCAAGCAAGAAACATAAAAGACAAAACAGCTCAAGCAGCAAACATGGCCGCACAAACATATTTGATCGCAATTCAACCTACACCCGACGATCCTCATGCATCCCTTCACCACTCCGCCCTGATGAACCTCGGAATGGTAGGAGAAACTCTCGCACAAGTAGAACAAGGAATTACACATCAACCCGATAGATCCCCATGCCATCGCAGCAGCCCTTGTCAAGTGGGGCACACCCGGCGATCGCGGTCGCCACATCTGGAACGTATTTCAGAACCGGGGCCACGAAGCAACACAAGAGACGAAAACCGCAACCGAAGAGATCATGACGGTGACAATGAAGATGACTACGAGTTATGCGGAGCCAGCTATTTCACTCAGCGGATTCGCAAAGCCTCAGTACCCAAGGACTTTAAACTTCCACATGGCCATCAAAAACACGATGGACTACAGGAACCGAAGCTTGGCTAGTAGATTACCTGGCCACCGTCAAGTTACAGGGCGGCTCTACAACCACCGCAATGCAAAGTTTACAATTGCACCTTACCGGCGCTACAAGGTCATGGCTTAGACAACTACCCTAAGACTCTATTCGTAGCTGGAATGATCTCGAAGACAAGTTCATCCGACATTTTCAGTCTACATTCAAGCGGCCCGCGTCTTTACAGCAATTGCGGGCATGTAAACAGAAGCCCGGGGAATCAATAAGAGCATTCATCTAGCTATGGAACATCATCAAAAATACAGCCGAATCCATATCCGTTGAAAGATCCATCGATGCCTTCAATGACGTCCTTCATCACCGAGAATTCATAGAAGAGTTGGGGAGAGTCAAACCCAAGACAATTTCACAGTTAATGGACAAATCACTGGGCTGATGGAGAAGACGCGCTACACAACAAACGAACATGGTCACTCGAAGAAGATAGGGATAAATGTGGCAACGATAGGAGGCGACGAAACAATGATGGAAACACAGGACCAAGATATGTCGTGGCCAGTTTTTCGGGTGAAGGCAACAACAGGAATGATGACTACAATAGCGGATACCGCCACAATAGGGATGAAGGCGAAGGAGGCCAATCAATGCAGCGATATCAACCAAGAACTCAGAACCCACCCATGTCCGCAATGCAAATACTGGAAGGGCCCTGTAACATGCACTTTTACATCTACTTAGTAGGAGAAATACAATCCAATCACCTCATGAAAGACTACCGAACATTCTTAAAGATGCAAGAGTTATGCAATGCAAAAGCGACCGAAGCAGCAAGACGAGGATACACATCCACGCCTGGCACGTTGGCCATCAGTGCGCCACCTCCGCCAGCAGGATAACCATAAAACACAACCAATAAAAGTAACGGAAACCCTAGGTCAAAGGGAGCAATGTCAATGATTCAAAAAGTGCGTCCATCCAACAGAATTCAGAAGCTCATCACAAGACAAGTCAACATGGCAGAAGTAGCTCCACTAGCCGCACCTGAGTATCTCCATTGGTCAGAATAGGAAATCACGTTCAGCAGAGCTGATCACCCACATTGAGTACCAAGACCGGGTCATTCGGCCTTGATAGTTGAAGCACAAATTGGCAGGTTCGACATGAGCAAAGTCTTCATGGACGCATGAAGCAGCATAAACTTGATTTACGCCAAAACACTAAGGGCAATGAATTACCCCTTGGCAAATTTGGCACCAATAAAAACATCATTCCATGGCATAGTACCAGGTAAAGCCGAAATTCCTTTACGTAAAATTTTCCTTGATGTTGTTTTTGGATCCAAAGAAAATTTCAGGCGAGAAAAGCTCGAGTTCAAAGTCATGGACTGGCCATCGCAGTATCACGCGATCCTGGTACGCCCAGCCTTAGCACGATTCATGGCAGTACCCCACTATGCATACTTAGTGACGAAGATGCCAGCGCCAAAGGGAATCATAACAATAAAAGGAAGTTTCACACGTTTTGTTAATTGCGATCAGGAGTTCAACAAAATTTCCGAATCTTTCGGGATGGCAACTGAGTTTGAGCAGCTCAAAATGACAACAACCGCAAAACCTTTGGCAGTAGCACGTGTCAATCCCGACCTGGCTTTTGACACTGCGAAAGACACAAAAGAAGTACAAATCCATCCCACCGACCCGAAGAAAACAACATGTGTGGCTTCCGACCTTAGTCCCGCATAGGAAAGCACGCTCATCAAGTTCCTCCATGAGCACTGGGAAATCTTTGCATGGCTACCCTCTGACATGCCGGGAATTCCCAGGAAACTCGTTGAGCATGCATTACACTTAGATCCAAAAGCAAAACCAGTAAAGCAATCACTTCGTCGTTTCGCCGAACCAAAGCGCAATGCTATTGGAAAAGAGCTGCATCGCCTTAATAATGCCAACTTCATAAAGGAACTAAAGAAAGAAGAATGGGTCGCAAATCCAGTATGGTCCCAAAGAAAAACACCAAAGAGCTGAGGATGTGCATCAACTTCACAGCATTAAATAAGCATTATTCAAAGGATCACTTCCCACTGCCACGAGTCAACCAAATAATCGATGCAACTGCAGGATGTGAACGTCTTTCCTTTTTGGATGCACATTCAGGATATCACTAGATTCGGATGAAGGAGGAAGCTCAGGAGAAAACAACATTCATTACACCTGATGGCGTATTCTGTTACACAATAATGCCCTTCGGCCTCAAGAACGCCGGAGCAACATATCAATGGATGAAGCAAAATTGCCTGGGGAGCCAAATTGGTACAAACGTGCAAGTGTATATTGATGACGTGATAGTTACAACAAAGCAAGGATCATCACTTATCAAGGATCTCGAAGAAACATTCAAGAATCTCGACAAGTTTTGCATCAAATTAAACCTAACAAAGTGCTCCTTTGGAGTCCCAGCAGGGTAACTCCTCAGATATTTGGTATCAGCAAGACGAATCGAGGCTAATCCCGAGAAAATACAGGCAATTTTGACAATGAAAAAACCAACAAATCTAAGAGGTGTACATCAGTTGGCTGGGAGAGTGGCGGCAATCAGTTGCTTCATTGCTCGATTAGGGGAAAAAACACTACCATTTTATGCCCTCATGAGGAAATCAGACAAGTTTCAATGGACTAAGACCTCAAAAAGACGCTTTCGATGCCTCCCGTCGCCGTGTCTCCATGAGAAAAAGAGTCACTATTTCTTTACATCGCCGCCACAAATCAGGTGGTAAGCACGGTTCTGGTCATGGAGTGACCCGAAGAAGGAAAAACCCATGGTGTTCAGAGGCCAGTTTATTTTATGAGCAAAGTCCTCTCGCCATCTAAACAAAGGTACCCACATTACTAAAAAATAGCATATGGAGTATTTATGACAGCACGAAAACTATGCCATCCTTTTTTGGAACATCTGATCATAGTGGTCAATGAAGCACCTTTCTCAAATATCCTTAATAATCCAGAAGCAACTAGGCGTGTGTCTATATGGGGCATTGAATTATCCCCTCGGGACATCACGTATGAGAAGCGGAAAGCAATTAAATCACAAGTTCTGCCTGATTTCATCATGGAATGGACCGAATTACAATGTACGGGTCCACCTGATCTTTCTAGCACCTGGACAATGTACTTTGATGGATCAAAAGAATGGGAGGAGCAGGAGAAGGAGTCATATTAGTATCACCACAAGGCGATAAGATGAGGTATATACTTCGGATGAGCTTTGCGAACGCATCCAATAATGAAGCTAAGTACGAGGCCTTGTTGCACGGCATGCGGATGGCCAAAGCTTGTTGTGCGACTCGTCTAAAAATGTTTGGTGATTCCAATCTTGTGGCACAACAAACAATGAACAAATGCGATGCTTTCAATGACAACATGATTGCTTATCGGGATCTGTACAGTATTATGAAAGCTCAGTTTGACGGATGTGAAGTATTGCACATAGGAAGAGCGAGTAATGAAGAAGACGACAATTTGGCAAACATCGGGTCCCTGTGCTTACCAGTGCCACCCAGGGTTTTTTGGGAAGAAATATCCGAGCGGTCTATCAAAGAAAAAAAAGAGTTTCTGAGGTTATAGCACCCAAGACAGGGAAAACGAGCAAGCCGCGAAAAGACCCGGGGGCTCCTTCAGCAAGTACAAGCACAGAAGAGGCCATTGCGGATGAACTAGAAATTGATGAGGTCATGATCATAAAACCTACATGGATGCAGCCATACATAGCCTATATGACTCGAGGAGAATTACCCGAGGATGTGATGGAAGCTCGATGGATCACTCGAATATCGAAAGCCTTCAGGATAATCAAAGGAGAGTTGTACAAACGAAGTATTTCGGGTGTGTTACAGTGATGTGTCACACCCGAAGAAGGAAATGTCATACTAAAGGAAATACATGAAGGATTTGTGGTCATCATGCTAGCAGCCGAGCAATTTCCTCCAAAGCATTCAGAGTAGGATTTTATTGGTTCACAGTAGTTCAAAATGCAAAACACGTAGTCAGAATGTGTGAGGCATGTCAACAATTTTCAACAAAACCTAGCGCACCCGCCGCTGAATTAAACCATATACTTCTAGCTTGGCCCTTTGCTTAGTGGGAGCTTGATATGGTGGGTAAACTTCACAAGTCATCTCCAGGAAGACATGTCTTTCTGCTAGTAGCAGTCGATAAAATTACTAAATGGATCAAAGCAATGCCAGTCACCACTCAAGATGGAACTTCGGATGTGAATTTTATAAAATCCATAGTATTTGGGTTTGGCGTCCCAAACAGCATCATCACAGACAATGGAACCAATTTTACCTCCAAAGAGTTTAAAGAATATTGCCAAGAGATGGGCATCAAGGTAAGCTACACCTCAGTAGCTCACCTGCAAACCAATGGGCAAGTGGAAAAAGCCAATGGTCTAGTAACTGTTGGCCTCAAGAAAAGGTTGCTAGCACCACTTGATAGAGCAAAAGGAGCATGGGTTGATGAGTTACCATCTGTCTTGTGGAGTTTGCGAACTACCCCCAAATAATTTGACACAAGAAACACCCTTCATTCTGGTCCATGGCGCTGAGGCCGTCCTTCCAGTCGAAGTGTCACATGAATCTCCCAGGGTAGCTGCATATGATGAAGAATAATCAAGAAAAGCACTTGAAGACGACATTGATGCACTCGATGAAGCTCGAGATGAAGCCCTACAAAGAACTACTATATATTAGCAAAACCTACGCAACTATCATAGCCGACGATTGCGACCTAGGTCCTTCACAGTAGGGGACCTAGTTCTTCGCCTTAAACAAGACGGCCACCGAAAGCTGGAATCACCCTGGGAAGGACCCTACATTGTTACAGAAGTAATTCCTGGAGGAGCATATCGTCTACAAGACAAGAAGACAGGAGTCAACTATTCAAATCCATGGAACATTGCATAACTATGACGCTTTTACGCTTAAGATTTTATGTTTACTTACAATTCAATAAAGGCCTATGGCCAGGATTTTTAAGCCAGAATATCTAGGCCCACGGCCAGGTGGTAATCCATCAAAAGAATGTATCGTCGGTTGTGCCATACATATAAATATAAGTTCTTCATACCTTTAGTTTTTGTTCATATCAACTCAAGCGATTTTGTATTTCTGATCAAATTAACATCAATTATGAGCCTATGTCTAGATACAGGCATCCGAAATTAGCCTCGGGGGCTACTCCCATCGGAACGCTAGCGCGCACCCGATAGAAAAATTATGCATACCAAGTAAAGACAGTCATCAAATTTATGAGTTTTACATTAATGTATCCTCACAAGGTTACTCCCATCGGGAGCTTTCATAAAATATCGGAATATCTAATAAAATTCATAAATACTGGCAACGCAGCAAGGCAGCCGACAAAAGTCAAAAACAAATAGATCTCACATCGCATCCAAATGCGACAAAATTCCGAATGCCATGTTCAGAAACATGAAGGTAAGACCCCGGGATTCATCTTGTGTGGCCTGGTAATGGCACAAGAATGCGCTCTGCCAGCAATATATCCGTATCTACGATACGATGAAAAATCCCGACGGACACGTTGGGTACCCAATAAAATAAAACTGCAATTTAGTATTCGATGAGACCTTAGTGGTCCGAACTGAGTTATGCTAGTAATAAATTCCTAGTTCAGGCCTGGGGACTTGAATTTGATGTAGGACAATCTTGTTTTTCCCAGGAGCAATTAACTAATTCCCGATCCGTCGGAGGCTTCAGGCTCGTTGTACCAAATCCCTATAAAGTCATAACAGAAAAAATCAAACAAAAGAACTAAACATATCTTTGAGACTCGACCCGAATCTACGGTTCAGGTATACTCTCGGGGGCTACTGACATAGGTATGATTACTCAGGTACCTATGATTCACTACCTAGGCCTGTAGAAAGGATTACAACCCATGAAAGGTCATGATGATGGTCCAAAGAGCAACCGATAGAGGTTATAGTTGTATTAGGAAAGAGAACCGACATTGTGTTGGTATTGTAATCATGTACATGTAACCTATCTACATACAACTTTGAGACCCGGCCTATTATATATTGGACGGGAGAAGCCTAGGCGAGGTACCGAACAATCCCCAAGCGATTTGTAATAGTGTGATTCACCAAATATTCAGGAGAATTTGACTCCATTGTTCTCCTGACATCCGACGGAATCCCCAGCATTATCTTTTCTGCAAAACCCTAAGTCCTTCTTCATGGACATTGCTGAGGTTGCCCCTCGTTAGCGACCCTCCATTTTTTGAAGAGGGGGAGCGACGTAGTATTGCGTGAAGGCGTAGATCGACATGTACTCGTGCTGTGGCGATTGACATCCCACTTGTCAGGAGGTGGACTTGGAGGTTGACGATCATCGGGGGGATGGACTTGGATTCCTCGGTTTTAGTGGACTTGTAGGTTGACGATCCTCGGGGGGTGGAGTTGGATTATTCCTGCTGGGAGTCGGTGGCCTTGGCGCCTAGCCTAGAAACTTGATGTACTTCTTTTTCCATAGAATGATGTGGCGCTTGACATCTCCCAGTTTCCTAAGGCCTTCAGCTATAGCGATGTCAATCTCTAGGTCCGCAAAATCCTCCACTAGGTCATCCATCAAGACACGAGCATAGCCAGCTGGAATCAGAAGTGAATGGTGGAGTGCTCCAGGTAGACAAGGTAAAGCAGTGTCGATCGCCACCTTTAAGGATAGGTTATTCATTGGCTGATGTAGCTCACATTGTGTCATCTCTCTGACATCATCCACAGGGTAGTGAGGTGCCGGTGCATCATCCAGCAGTGCTTGATCATTAGCCCGGACCTCCGTGGAAGCCACGCTGCTTCTCCACTGGCTATGATCCATTGCAGGAGCATCATCATGCGGCTGAGATGACCTATTTTGGCTAATTGCTTGCACCAGATTCTTCATCTCAGCTAGGTCCTCTTCTATCTTCCCGATCCGGTCTGCCTCTCGGTCCTTCTTTCTCTTACGGTTTTTGTAACTATCCTCGTACTCGGAAAACCCTTTCTTCCACGTAAACCGGCGCCTTTGCCTTGTGTTCATCTAGGTTTTTCAGGATTCCCAAGGGGGCGTGTCAGCACATTGATGTCTATGCACTTCTATTCTTGTAGACATTTTTTGGGCCTCCAAGTGCAGACATTTGTAGAATAGCATCAAGTTTTCCCTTAAGTGGATCACCCAAGGTTTATCGAACTCAGGGAGGAAGTGGTCAAAGGTATCCCCTCTCAAGCAACCCTGTAATCAAGATACAAGAAGTCTCTTGTGTCCTTAACACACCCAATACACTTGTCAGGTGTATAGGTGCACTAGTTCGGCAAAGAGATAGTGAAATACAAGTGGTATGGATAATTATAAGTGGTAACGGTGATAGAAAATAGCTTGATGGCGTGGAAAAGACTAAAGTAAAACTGAAATAAAGATAGAAGCAAGAAAACATGTAATAGATCTAATAGCAAACGGTGTTTCAGTGCTTAGAAACAAGGCCTAGGGATCATACTTTCACTAGTGAACACTCTCATATAAATATCTTCTCTTTATGATACTATTCTGAACTACTCTCCGGTTGGACACTCTAATCCATGGTAGGGCTATAACAGCACACCTCAAAGTAAGCCTTTCCCATCTAGATAACCCCACACTGTCACCTTGAGCACTAGATGGTTCAAACAAACACCACAATTTCATAAAGACATCCAACTCCAAATATAACTCATAACAAGTATTTGTAATCTCTAGCCTAAGTGCCACCATGGTGTGCACACTGTCAACTTCACACACATGGGGAGAGCAGAGATCTATTAAAGCACTTGAGTAGCAAGGTAGATCTATAGATTACAAGCTCATGATCTCAATAAGATCATGCATAGAGAGAGATGAACACATAGCTACTGGTAGAACCCTTAGCCTCGAGAGAGAACTACTCCCTCCTCATCATGGGAATCAGCAATGGTGATGGAGATGGCGGTGGAGATCGATGGAGATGTCTCCAGGGGCACTTCCCTGTCCCGGCAGGGTGCCGGAACAGAGACTTTCTGTCCCCCGAATCTCCCCTTCGGTGGCGGTGGTGCTATGGAACTTTTCGTGGATTTCTGATTGATGATCTAGGGTTTATGCATCGGGAGGTTTCTTATAGGCGAAGAGGCAAGGTCGATGGGCGGCCAGGGGGCCCACACCACCAGGTGGCATGGCCAGGGCTAGCCCGCGCCACCATATGGTGTGGCCCCTCTCCGTCTTGTCTTCTGGCTCCATGAGTCTTCCGGCAAAATATCGACTTTGGCTTTTGTCCGATCCTATTCTGAGAATATTGATTTTTTGACTTTCCTGGAACCAAAAATAGCAGAAAACAGGCAACTGGCACTGTGTCATCTTGTTAATAGGTTAGTCCAGGAAAGTGTATAAAAAGTACTCCAAAGTGTGGACAAAACATAAGAAAGTAGATAAAACCAAGCATGGAACATCAAAAATTATGGATACGTTAGCAACATATCAACATACCCAAGCTTAATTCCTTCTCGTCCTCGAGTAGGTAAGTGATAAAAAGAAAGAATAATTTTTGAGGTGACATGCACCATCATAAACTTGATCAAAGTATTTGTAGAACATTCAAAGATAGGATCATAGTAATTCAATCATAACATGAAAGACAAAGTTCTAGCAATAAGGCAAAGAAACTATGTTGCAACATGAAAAGGCACAAACAAAAGATTCATGAATAACAATGCTTTGCAAGACGTTTGTTTGTTTCACATAAAGAAAACAGAGCATAATGGTATTCAGCTTGTCCCTCATAGAGTATCAAACATAAATGCATAGGACACCTTCAAAGTTCATAAGAGTGACTAGATACAAATAGTTCAAAACAAGCAATATCAAGTTATGCATCAATCAACTAGTCTTGGGACAATGCACATAGAACTAAGAATGGCCACTATGCTCTCAAAGTAGGTGCATAAAGGTAGAAGGTGGAGACTCAATATAATGGTGGTAGAAAGGCCTTCATAGAAGGAAGTAGGGATTCAAGTTTCATAAAGAGCTTCCAAAAATTATGGTACTTATAGCTTTCAGCTCGCATTGCCCCTATCATAAGCATCTTGAAGTGATTAAGGTTAAAGTGAACAAACTATGGTGTATATGCTTGACGAAGTATAAGTTAGGAATCTCATGTCCCTTGAATACGAAGGCCGCTCCTCATGCTACTCAAGTTTAGTCACCGGTAAGTTCATGTCATCGTAAGTACATGTGTATCATAGAGAACCGCCAACGGGGTACCCCTTGCCCGATGATACGGAAGAATCCCCATATCAAAATGACAAGGCAAGCAGACAATGAGCATCTCAGCAATCTTCTTATTTACCATGGGAATATGGTGCTTTTTCTCTCTTTCCTCTTTCCATAATCTCTTTTTTTCTTTTTCTCTTTTTTCTCAATATAGGACACTTTTTTTATAAGAAGAATGCTTCCTAGACAGCTCATTATGGTTACGCTGCAGGTTTCCACCATGTCATCATGGATTAGACTAGCGGCCCAGACGTTTCTCTAACACATATACATAACTCCATGGACTTACAAGCTCCCCTTTCATTTCACACCGACGACATCCATAGACAAAAGAGCATGATATCAACTAGGTACAAAGTACCAGTGCAATGTTGAAAGTGTTCCCCATGACAGCATGGTTCTGCTAATCCCCAACAAATAAGTGCAAGCATATACAACATAGACGACACAATTGTTCAAGTTTATTAAGGGAAAGAAAAAGTAAAGTGTGCCATCAAGTTCGTGAGAGCTTTAATCACTAGTTTTCTCATAACAAGTTTAATTTGGAAGGTAGATAAAAACATGAATATACTTAGAATAGCATATGCTAGTAGGTAGGTGTAATGGACTCTTTGGAATAACTTGGTTTAGGGAGTTGGATGCATGAGTGGAACTCATACTTGGTTGCGGAGGCTAGCAAAAGACTGGGAGCGAAAAACTAAGAGAGCAATAATGGCCATAATCATGTAGAGCGACAAAACATCATTGATCAAAGCATAAAGTGGTACTACAAGTTGAAAACTAAAGGATCATAAAGGCTTATGGTAACTTGGGATAGTCATAACATGGTGTGAGCATGCGCCAAGTCGACCCAAATAAAGCATCAAAGGAGAATACCACAATACTATGCTTTAATATGCTAAAACAACACATGATTCTTCAAAGGCATATTAAGCAATATCAATTGTTTATAACATGTCATGCTACAACAAATAATATTAAGCATAAAGCCAAAACAATATCGAGCATGGCATGACAAAGCATAGGCCACAGTCAAAAACAAGCTCTCTTTATCACTTAAGCATGAACTTTCCTACTCTTTTTCCAATCCAAACCAAACTATTTGAAAACCAATGCATGAAAGAGGGGGTCCAACCAATTTATTTAGCAAACTAATAAAACAAAGAAAACGAAAACCAAAACGAAAATGAAAAAAGAAGACGCTCCAAGAACAACACAATTGTGCACGAAACAATAAAAATGATGTGTTTGGAAGGAACCTGGAATTTTTATTAATGAAGAAGGGGATGCCTTGGGCATCCCCAAGCTTTGACGCTTGTACTTCTTGGATATTTCTTAGGGTGACACACGTGGCATCCCCAAGCTTGAGCTTTAGTCCATTCTTCATCTCATTACTCATTCCTTGCGTACACCTGAGATTTTTCCTTCATACAAAACTTCACACAATCTTTATTAGCAACATTAGTGTACTCAAGATAATAGGTCTTTAGGTTCAGTTCCAACACCAATAAAACTTCCATTAGAACACTATATACTGTAGCACTTCCCTCAAATAGCTCAATTCCCCAAAGAGAACTCAAAAAGAAACCAACAAGAAGCAAATGCAAATAATGGCAGAAATCTGTCAAAACAGACCAGCAGGTAAAGACGAATTTTTTTGAAGTCCTTCTGTTGCTCAAATCAAAAAGAGTTGAACTAACAAAAGTTAGATAACAACCTGGGGAAAAATCACAAAACTTCACGCCTCAAAACGACATACAGAGATTTTACAAGAATTTTTATGGTGAAGCACAGAAATCTGTTTCGGGACACCAACTTTACCAATCATTACTTCTCTCTCATTAGAGGTTACTCTTGGCACAAAAATCAAATAAAAAGGATAAGGAGAGGTTATTACAGAAGTAATAACTTCCAAGACTCATCTAAAACTTTTGGGTTATCTCCCAATAAGTACTTTTCTTTAACGCCTTTAAGTTAGGCGTGATAGTTTGAAAAGATGCTCACATAAGAAATATGAATTGAAGTAAAAGAGAGCATCAAGAAGCAAATTCGAAACACATTTAACTCTAACCCACTTCATATGCATAGGAATATTGTAAAGAAACAAGTCATGAAAGAACAAAGCAACAAGCATAGGAAAGCAAAACAAGTGCAACTTCAAGACTTTCAACATAAAGAGGGGAAATTTAATATTATTGAGATGGATAAAACCATGTTTCCCTCTCTCATAATAACTTTCAGTAGCATCATGAATAAAATAAACAATATAACTATCACATAAAACATTCTTATCATAAGCCACATGCTTAAAAGAAGTAATACTCTCCACATAAACACAGTCATTCTTATTAATCATAGTGGGAGCAAATTCAACAAAATAGATATCATTATTATTCTCATCACCATAATCATCAAATATAGGAGGCATATTATAATCATAATTAATTTTCTCCTCAATAGTAGGTGGACTGAAAATATCATATCCATCATCGTAATCATCATATATTGGAGGCATAGTATCATCAAAGTAAATTTTCTCCTCCATGCTCGGGGGACTAAAAAGATCATTTTCATAAAAACTAGCTTCCCCAAGCTTAGACTTTTCCATAGCATTAGCAATAATGGTGTCCAATGAATTCATACTAACAACATTGCTATTAGCATGCAAATAAAGTTCCATAGGTTTTTTAATTTTCTCTTCAAACACTTCATGTCCTAACTCAAGATAAATACTATAAAGCTCTCTAATTTTGTTGTTGTTTTCCATTAAGCCTAACTAGTGAAAACAAGAAACAAAAAGACAAAATTGCAGAATCTAAAGGAAATAACTTCGAGCACTCACACCGGAGGATATGAGTACCTTTTACCTTACCTCCCCGGCAACGGCGCCAGAAAATACTTGCTGGCGCATGGTTGACATGGGAGCTTCTTCTTCTTCAGTCCCCGACAACGGCGCTAGAAAATAGCTTGATGTCTACGCACTTCTATTCTTGTAGACAGTTGTTGGGACTCCAAGTGCAGAGGTTTGTAGAACAGCAACAAGTTTTCCCTTAAGTGGATCACCCAAGGTTTATCGAACTCAGGGAGGAAGTGGTCAAAGGTATCCCCTCTCAAGCAACCCTGCAATCAAGATACAAGAAGTCTCCTGTGTCCCCAACACACCCAATACACTTGTCAGGTGTATAGGTGCACTAGTTTGGCGAAGAGATAGTGAAATACAAGTGGTATGGATAATTATAAGTGGTAACGGTGATAGAAAATAGCTTGATGGCATGGAAAAGACTAAAGTAAAACTGAAATAAAGATAGAAGCAAGCAAACATGTAATAGATCCAATAGCAAACGGTGTTTCAGTGCTTAGAAACAAGGCCTAGGGATCATACTTTCACTAGTGAACACTCTCATATAAATATCTTCTCTTTATGATACTATTCTGAACTACTCTCCGGTTGGACACTCTAATCCATGGTAGGGCTATAACAACACACCTCAAAGTAAGCCTTTCCCATCTAGATAACCCCACACTGTCACCTTGAGCACTAGATGGTTTAAACAAACATCACAATTTCATAAAGACATCCAACTCCAAATATAACTCATAACAAGTATTTGTAATCTCTAGCCTAAGTGCCACCATGGTGTACTGCTGTCAACTTCACACACATGGGGAGAGCAGAGATCTATTAAAGCACTTGAGTAGCAAGGTTGATCTATAGATTACAAGCTCATGATCTCAATAAGATCATGCATAGAGAGAGAGATGAACACATAGCTACCGGTAGAACCCTTAGCCTTGAGAGAGAACTACTCCCTCCTCATCATGGGAATCAGCAATGGTGATGGAGATGGCGATAGAGATCGATGGAGATGGCTCCGGGGGCACTTCCCTGTCCCAGCAGGGTGCCGGAACAGAGACTTTCTGTCCCCCGAATCTTCCCTTCGGTGGTGGCAGCGTTGTGGAACTTTTCGTGGATTTCTGATTGATGATCTAGGGTTTATGCATCGGGAGGCTTCTTATAGGCGAAGAGGCAAGATCGGTGGGCGGCCAGGGCTAGCCCGTGCCACCATATGGTGTGGCCACCCCGTGGCCCCTCTCCGTCTCGGCTTCTGGCTCCGTGGGTCTTTCGGTAAAATATTGACTTTGGCTTTTGTCCGATCCAATTCCGAGAATATTGATTTTCTAACTTTCCTGGAACCAAAAACAGCAGAAAACAGGCAACTGGCACTGTGGCATCTTGCTAATAGGTTAGTCCAGGAAAGTGTATAAAAAGTACTCCAAAGTGTGGACAAAACATAAGAAACTAGATAAAACCAAGCATGGAACATCAAAAATTATGGATACGTTAGCAACGTATCACACATCGTTCTCTCTGTTGGGCCAGAATAGTCCTGCTTGAGCATCGGCCATTGCTTGAACAAGTGCATTGGAGGGTGTTAGAATTTTGTCTTGCAAAATTGTCGCCCCTGTTCCTAGTGTCAACTTTCCCCCGTGCCCGTACCACCAGTGCTTTGACCTCTCGGGCCATCCATCTATACCGGGAATGATCCCTCTAGTCCTCATGTCAGTCTCCATAGCTTCCCACTTAGGCATGGCACTCTTGTAGCCACATGTTCCCCATTTTATGGTGGTATTTGTGTTTCTCAGCATTTTTCATATTATTTCTGACTTTGCCTTGTCTTTATAAGATTCCTTGTACTTTAAAAAATCAGGCCACTTTTCTCTCAACTTCTCGTATTCTCCTTTGAAATGTGGAGTTTTCTTTTTCGCGACAAACTTCACGTATAAAACTTTCTTGTGGTTCCGGAATAGTTCGGCCATCTTCGATAGAGCCTACTCCTTGACTCACGCTCTTCTTTCAAGCCCACCCAAAATTGGGGTAGTACCATCTGCCTCGAATTCTTCATACTCTAGAGGTAGTATGAAATGTGCCATGAGCTTCTTCCAAAGGTCTTCTTTGGCATCATCGTGGACATAACTAGTGAATTCTTCACCTTCTTTCTTTGACTTATTCCAATTTTGAATGGTGATCGGGAGGTTATTCCAATTTACAAACATCTTTGCATGCTTTTCTGGTTCAATCGGTTCTCCATTATCATCTATTACGTCGATGGTGAACCTTTGATTACCATCTAACTTTTTGGTCAGGCCTTGTTTCGTTCTAGCTATCGATTCCCTCGATCCAGTGGGCTAAAAGAGGAAGAGAGAGTTAATGACTACAAGTGCACAGATCGTTTGTAGCTAGTTTCGAAATAAAGATATAGATCCAACAGGGAGCAAGAGTCTGGAGTCCAATAACTCTTGAAATAAATATTACGATAAAAATGCTAGATAAAGTTCTAAGTGACAAGATAAAATGCGAGTATTGTGTAAAAAGGTGTTTTGGGGTTTTGGGTTTATGAGCAATAATAAAGTAAAGTAAACAACTGAGTATAGAAAGTAAGTATCGCGTATGGAAGAGAGATTGAAACTACAGTAGGCAAAAGGCGTTCTCAGGGAGAAGCGGATACACCACTAGTATTATAAAGATTTAAGATAAAGATTATCATCATGAACATACTCAACTATGTATGTGTGGGAGGAACTCCGTATTTGGACGCATAGGCAATAAACGCTGCTCACATCATCCTCATCACCACTTCAATCAGCAATCGACATCAATCGAATTACTGCGCTATTAAGGGACATAATCCTGTAGGACATATCCCATGGCATGGATAGTGTTCCATGAGTTTCCTCAGTTTCCCAAGTTGGACGTAAGGGGTGCCAACAACTTTATAGTCACTGTAAGTGCTAGCACACCTCTGTCTACCAACAAGTAGTTTCCTCCATCAAGTCCCACGAGAGGCAAGTATTGAGAGGTCGAATTGTCTCAACATCAATATGTAGAAAATCTAACACATGGTCATAGCGATGAATATCATAATAGACTTTACCTTATTTCAATCTCATACTAGGGTTTCTCCATCTCCTTAAGAACTAATTATATACTCAGACATGGAAGCAATCAACATCATGGCAATGGTAATGGAAACAATCATAGATGAATAGTACTTGTATAAATCCTGTTGGAGATATGCCCCAGAGGCAATAATAAAGTGGTTATTATTATATCTTTAAGTTTATGATAAATGTTTACATCCCATGCTATAATTGTATTAATAGGAAACATTAATACTTGTGTGTTTGGTAAACATAAAAGAGTCCCTAGTAAGCCTCTTGTTAAACTAGCTTGTTGATTAATGGATGATCATGGTTTCCTGATCATGGACATTGGATGTCGTTAATAACAAGATCATATCATTAGGAGAATGATGTGATGGACACACACCCATAGTAAGCATAGCATAAGATCAAGTCATTAAGTTCATTTTGCTACAAGCTTTTCAAATGCATAGTAACCTAATCCTTCGAACATGAGGTTATGTTAATCACCATCACCGGATGGATACTTTGATGACATCAAACACCGCTTCGTAACTGGGTGGTTATAAAGGTGTCATTGGGTATTCTGAAAGTATGTGTTGAAGCACATGGACCAAGATTGGGATTTGTCAATCCATATGACGGATAGATATGCTCTGGGACCTCTCGGTGGAATGTCATCTAGTTAGCTTGCAAGCATGTGACTAGGTCACAAGGGATGACATATCATGGAACGCGTAAAGAGTACTTATCAATAACGAGGTAGAACTAGGTATGGAGATACCAATGATCAAACCTCGGATAAGTAGAATATCGCGTGACAAAGGGAATTGTTTTCGTATGTTAAATGGTTCTATCGATCACAAAGTCATCGTTGAGTATGTGGGAGCTGTTATGGATCTCCAGATCCCGCTAATGGTTATTGATCGGAGATGTGTCTCCATCATGTCTACATGTTCACGAACCGTAGGGTGACACACTTAAGGTTCGAAGTTGTTTTAAGTAGATATGGAATGTGCGTTGGAGACCGAATGTTGTTCGGAGTCTCAGATTGGATCCGAGACATCACGAGGAGATCCGGAACTGTCCGGGGAATAAGATTCATATATTGGGGATCATTTTCTAAGTTAGGAAATGTTCCAGAGTATTTGTATGGGGATTCTAGAAGGTTTCGGAATGTTCCGGAAGGTTCTAGAAGATTTCTTGGAGTTTACTTGAAAACCAAGAAAGGATCAAGGAATCCTTGTGGGGTAAGACAAGGATTCGTGGGGAAGTAGGACTCTCCCCCCACCTCCTTGATCCGCCGGCCATGGGAGACGGGAGTCCTACAAGGACTCCACCTCCCCATGGCGCCTCCCTCCTTTAAATAGAGGGGTGGAGGCACAAGCCCCCTTTCCCCTTCTATTCTCTAGATTTCAAGTTGCCTCTATCCTCCTCCTTCCCTCTGCTCTGGCTTAGGCGAAGCCCTGCAGAATTCTCTACTCCACCACCACCACCACACCGTCGTGCTGCTAGGATTCCGTGGAGAGATCTACTACCTCCGCTGCTTGCTGGAACGGGGATAGGAAGGTCTACTTCGACTCCGCACGTGTGACCGATCATGGAAGCGCCGAACGGAAGGATCGTCTACTCGATCTTGAGATCGGCAAGTGATCGACTACATCAACCACGAGATCCGATCTCGTAACGCTTTCGGGTCTACAAGGGTTAGTACAGATATATCTCGTTGCACTTGTCTAATAAATTAGATCTTGGCTTTTATCTAGATTAGATCTGGGTTTTGTTCGTTCTTGCGGTAGAAATTTTTTGTTTTCCATGCTACGAACCCATCAGTGGTATCAGAGCCGTGTCTATGCGTAGATCTGTTGCACGAGTAGAACACAATGGTTTTGTGGGCGTTGGTGCTCGTGCCGTCTTTTCCTTTGTGTACTTTGCATCTTGCGGTATGGTGGGATGAAGCGGCTCGGGCTAACCTTACATGTCATCGCACATGAGACTTGCTCCACGCTTGACGTGTAACTTGCTTTGCACAAGTGGCTTTGCGGGTGTATGTCTCTCCCACCATAGTATAGATCCAATCTACACTTTGCACTTGATAGCACTTGTATCAACGTTGTGGTTCAGTTTCGTAGGTAAGATCCGTTCTTATTCGAAAGCCCCAAACCATGTAAAACATGCAAAAAAAATAGTGGCGTCTAACTTGTTTTTGCAGGGGTTTTGTGATGTGATATGGCCATCATGTGATTGTGATTATATTTGATGTATGCAATGATCCTTGTTGTAATATGGCAACCGGCAGGAGCCTAATGGTTGTCTTTAATTCTGTTAAGACATGCGTGTCTATTCATCTTGTAATAGCTTTATTCCAAGTAGTTGTAATAGTTGCTAGTGATGATGGACAACCATGAAGTAGCGCCACTGACCTTGACGCGATGCTGGTGATGATGGATATCATGTCCGTGCTTTGGAGATGGAGATCAAAGGCATAAGAATAAAGGGCCATATCATATCACACTAATTATGAATTGCCTGTGATGTTAATCCTTTATGCATCTTGTATTGCTTAGATCGCGACGGTAGCATTATAAGATGATCCCTCTCACTAAATATCAAGTAATAAAGTGTTCGTCCTTAGTAGGCACCGTTGCTAAGACTAAATCGTTTGAAGCATCTCGTGATGATCGGGTGTGATAGATTCTACGTGTGCATACGACGGGTGCAAGCCAGATTTGCACATGCGGATACTAAGGTTAACCTTGACGAGCCTAGCATGTACAGACATGGTCTCGGAACACAGAATACCGAAAGGTAAAGCATGAGTCATATGGATGATATGATGAACATGTTGATTGTTCGCCTTTAAAGCTACATCATCTCACGTGATGATCGGACTTGGTGTAGTGGATTTGGTTCGTCTAATCACTAAAACAACTCGACGGATGTTGTTTTGAGTGGGAGTTCATTTGTAATTTGGATTAGTCAAACCCAATTTATCATAAACACAATCAAAGTGAATTTGCATAGTTTGTTGTAGTCATTGGCATCCGTTCACCACCTTATGCTTAGTTATAGTTTAGATAGTGGAACTATAGAAATTCTGGATATTTTCTTTACGAACTGATATCGTATTGTTTTGAGTGTCAATCTAAAGTTTAAAAGTCCTGTTGTAAACCTTCAGCAAACTCCATTTACTCTGTGAAGTTTAATAAACAATATTAAATCAAGAGTAACGATTACAGTGTTAGTATCTAATGTATCATGTTTGCCTCCATGATTCTTGATACTCAAAAAGATTGTTTTTAATATCAAGTTTATCTAAGAGCTGAAAGCAATGTTTCAGAAACCATCATATGTGAAAGGTATTGCGATATCTAAAACAATGTGTTGGTTACAACATGATAGAGTATATGTCCTCAAATTTAATGATAATTTGTGAAGGTTGGAGACGCTAGTCGTCCTAATCCTCCAAAAGGTTTTGGAAAAGAAACATTATACTCGCAATTCACCTTTATAAGCTATAGCAGCTTGATCATGAAAATTGTCATGATAAGGGTGAATAGAAGATGTAAGTAAAATGTTTACTACACTAAAAGATTACTAAAGAATGGAATTTTGAAAGAATGCCAAACATTTGATGAAGGTGATCCACTTCAAAGTGCAAGTTCAAAGGTATTAGTATTTGACTATACACACTTTGTACTATGTGTCATGTGAATGACACCACTATTGATGTTGATAGATTCTTTTAAAAGAAAAGGAATTGTTGAAAGAGAATCTATAAAATATTTGGCAGAAAAGAAAAGATTGGAGATATCCAACTTAGGTATATAGAAGATACATGTTATGGCTGTATTCCTTGGTTGTTAAACAATGTGGTTCTGCGGTATTGGATACCGAATTGGTTGGTATGAAGTGTCATACAGGGCAACACAATTCATGAACTGCAATGACCTAAGTAACTAGCAAGAGAATATGTGATGATGTTCATCGAAAACAAACAAAGGGTTGTTGTGTTACTCGTTAACATCAAAGCTTGCCTTCAAGATTTGTTTCAATAATTGTTATTTTGATCAGGTATTATGACGACAAAAGGTTGTTCAAATAATTACTGTATTCCATAATAGATGGATGATATACAAGTCTGGTTGGAAAAATAACGACCATAAAACTAATGCTAAAATGTCGCAAGACAAATGATTGAAAGATCACTTGCAAAGTGACATCACCGTTTAAATTATATTGATAGGGATACATGAAGAAACTCCATGTTGATGGATTTTTGGAGTCTATGATTTTGATCAAATGACGCTTGTGATACTTTTCCAGAGATAATTAAAACTCCGTTAGTAGGCCAAAAGAGGAACGGATGACTAACTGATTGGAATTTGTACATATTGATGTATATAGTCCATTATGTGTAGTCGTGGGCGATGGATTTCAACTTCATATGCTTTCTCCTAAGATTTGAGTGAGTATATGTATATACTTACTCAATAAGGAAGAAGTATGAAACATTTGAAAATGTTCAAAGACTTTCAAGATGAAGTGGAAAATTATTGTAACAAGAAAATAATAAAAAGAGTTTATGATTGGATCATAAAGAAAGATGTTTGAGTTACAAGTTTAGCAAAACACCTAAGATTTGAGGAATCGTTCCATGGATTTGCATTTCCCAAAAACCATAGGAGTATGGAGTGTTCGAGATATGTAATGAAACCTTGTTTGACATGGTAAGATCAAAGGTGTCATTTATAAATCTTCCATTATATTTTAAAAATTAAAGCTTTAGTGACTACCGCTTTTACACTGAAAAGAGCTCCATCATGATCCATTGAAATGACACCATATAAGTCATGGTTTGGGATAAAACCCAGGTTGTCCTTTCTTAAATTTTTGGTATGCTAGGCATAAGTAAAATGTTTACAACTAAAGTCGGATGAGCATGTCTTAGTAGGTTATTTCGAATAACCATTGGGTATTCCTCCATAACACCGAAGACAAAAGTGTTTTTCACTTAGAATGTCAAGTTTCTTGAGAAGGAATTTTTGGTGAAAAGTTAAGTGGGAGGACAATAGAACTTTGACAAGGTTGTTGAACCTTGGCTAATATGTGCTGAGTTGCACAGCATCGGTAAGTGTCCCGAAGGCAGCAACAATGCTCATGGCTCACGTGCCTCAAAGGTTGTGGTCACGGAGATCTAAGTTACTATTGAACCAAGTAGGTCGGGTAAGTAATCAAATGCCAAGATTTGAGAGTTAAATCATTGTTGTTTGACAATGATGAACCAACTACATGCAAATAATCAATGATGGGCCCTGACTTTGTTAAGTGGCTTGAAGCCATAAAATCCATGATAATTCCATACACGAGAAATCAAGCTTTGAATTTGAAAGACCCTCTGGAAAGGTGCAAGACCTTACAGTCGTATATGGATCTATAAAGAAATAGACATGGATGTTTCACATCTACGAAATAGTCGACATGTCAGAAAGAGTTTACGACAATGTTCAAGGAATTGACTATGATAAGATTTGATCTTTCATAGCGATATTTAGTCTGGACGGATTAATGTAGCAACCACTACATATATTTTGGTAAATGGTAGTTGAACAAACAAAACAAGTTCTTCTAATAGAATGGTTACCTAGGATGTGTCCATGACACGATCCAAAGGATTTTATTAATTTAAAGGATGCTAAAAGAGTATGCAAAACATCAATGGTTGAAGTGAGAATCGCGGAGTTGGAATCTTCACCGTGATGAAACCGCTAAAAGGTTTAATTTCATCAGAGACGATGAAGATGTTTGCATTTTGCAAGAAATTAGGTGGGAGCGCTAAGACATATTTCTAATACATTATGTGAAAGACATATTGTTGATTAGAAATGATGTATCTTTTATTGACACAGGTTAAGAATTTCATTTCGATGAAAGACTTAGGCATAACCCAAGAATTAGGCATCAATGTCTATATGGATAGATTGAGGCGCTAATATGGTTTTGCCAAATGTACATAGATAATATGTTGAATGAGTTCAATATGGAAACAACAAGAAAGGGTCTTGACGCACGGAAAGGACCGAATCAAGATTCAAGTGTGTTGACACGAGATTCAAGTATTCTGACACTTGGTGAAATCACAAGAATATTTTAATCAATCATTCTTTGAGATGTACACATCCAGATATGTCATATGCTCTAAATGTTATGAGCATATACCAGAATGACTCATAAGATGATCATTGGACAATAGTAGGGATATTCCTATGATCTTTGGAAGAACTAAGAATATATTACTTATATAGTGGTGACAAATAGTTCATTGTAAATTGTTACATTGATACTAGTTTTGTCACAAATTAAGTTTATCTCAATTTAAACTATGAGTGGCACAATATAATAGAAAGGAAGTTCCATAACGGATTTGGTTGAGTACCAAAGTTAAAACATTGTGACAGATACTACAACAAAAGGCTAAGTATATGACTGCTATTGCAGCAGCAAATGAGGACATTTGCGTCAAGTAGTTTGTTATCAAAGTAGGTGTGGTTCATAGCGGGATAATACTATGAAGATACATTGTATGACAATTATATCAACACGATTTAATCCCAAGGAACTAAAGGTATCACCAAAGGACCAAATTTATACAATGCCATCTCATTGGAGAATGAGTAATGCGTAGAGACGCAAGGAAATGCAAATACACACGGACCTGGAAGTGTCAGATCCGAAGATTATGTTTACCACTAGCAATAGTGTCTATACAACACCAGAAAGCCATAGGTGTTGCATGCACAAATTTTTAACTAGATTATTGACTCTAGTGCAAGTGGGAGACTGTTGGATATATGCCCAAGAGGCAATAATAAAGTGGTTATTATTATATCTTTAAGTTTATGATAAATGTTTACATCCCATGCTATAATTGTATTAATAGGAAACATTAATACTTGTGTGTTTTGTAAACATAAAAGAGTCCCTAGTAAGCCTCTTGTTAAACTAGCTTGTTGATTAATGGATGATCATGGTTTCCTGATCATGGACATTGGATGTCGTTAATAACAAGATCTTATCATTAGGAGAATGATGTGATGGACACACACCCATAGTAAGCATAGCATAAAATCAAGTCATTAAGTTCGTTTTGCTACAAGCTTTTCAAATGCATAGTAACCTAATCCTTCGACCATGAGGTTATGTTAATCACCATCACCGGATGGATACTTTGATGACATCAAACACCGCTTCGTAACTGGGTGGTTATAAAGGTGTCATTGGGTATTCTGAAAGTATGTGTTGAAGCGCATGGACCAAGATTGGGATTTGTCCATCCATATGATGGATAGATATGCTCTGGGCCCTCTCGGTGGAATGTCATCTAGTTAGCTTGCAAGCATGTGACTAGGTCACAAGGGATGACATATCATGGAACGAGTAAAGAGTACTTATCAGTAACGAGGTAGAACTAGTTATGGAGATACCGACGATCAAACCTCGGATAAGTAGAATATCGCGTGACAAAGGGAATTGTTTTCGTATGTTAAATGGTTCTATCGATCACAAAGTCATCGTTGAGTATGTGGGAGCTGTTATGGATCTCCAGATCCCGCTAATGGTTATTGATCGGAGATATGTCTCCATCATGTCTACATGTTCACGAACCGTAGGGTGACACACTTAAGGTTCGAAGTTGTTTTAAGTAGATATGGAATGTGCGTTGGAGACCGAATGTTGTTCGGAGTCTCGGATTGGATCCGGGACATCACGAGGAGATCCGGAATTGTCCGGGGAATAAGATTCATATATTGGGGATCATTTTCTAAGTTAGGAAATGTTCCGGAGTATTTGTATGGGGATTCTAGAAGGTTTCGGAATGTTCTGGAAGGTTCTAGAAGATTTCTTGGAGTTTACTTGAAAACCAAGAAAGGATCAAGGAATCCTTGTGGGTTAAGACAAGGATTCGTGGGGGAGTAGGACTCTCCCCCCACCTCCTTGATCCGCCGACCAAGGGAGAGGGGAGTCCTACAAGGACTCCACCTCCCCATGGCGCCTCCCTCCTTTAAATAGAGGGGTGGAGGCACAAACCCCCTTGCCCCTTCTATTCTCTAGATTTCAAGTTGCCTCTCTCCTCCTCCTTCCCTCTGCTCTGGCTTAGGCAAAGCCCTGCAGAATTCTCTACTCCACCACCACCACCACACCGTCGTGTTGCTGGGATTCCGTGGAGAGATCTACTACCTCCGTCCGCATTGGAGCAGGGAGAGGAAGGTCTGCCGACTCGACATGTGACCAATCTGAAGCGCTGCCGAACGCTGCGGAAGGATCGTCTACTCGATCTTGAGATCGGCAAGTGATCGACTACATCAACCACGTGATCCGATCTCGTAACGCTTTCGGTCTACAGGTTAGTACAGATCTATCTCGTTGCACATGTCTAATAGATTAGATCTTGGCTTTTATCTAGATTAGATCTGGGTTTTGTTCGTTCTTGCGGTAGAAATTTTTTGTTTTCCATGCTACGAACCCATCAAATCCACCAACGCGTACGGGAATTACAATAAGATCTAGACAAGATGTAGATGGGATGGATGGAGATGGTGGTGATGCAGCGGTGGATGATGAAGATCGATGCCTTAGCCTCCCGGATATGCGCAGGGCGAAGATGGATCCTTGATGGATGAGTTCCCCCTCCAGATGCCTTCCGGAGGTGAGGTTTTGGTGATTTCTAGGTGTTCTATATGCCGTATCTTCGAACCAATTGCACAGGGTGAAACTATTTAACGAGGCGGAGGCGGCGCCAGCTATACGGCCAGAGATATATGGCCAGCAAAATTGCTCCTGTCGTATAGTTGGTCGTTGAACTCTCTGCCTCCCTCGTTCGCTTCTGGTTTTCTTCTGGTATTATTAATATTTCCCAAATAAGCGATCTACGTTGTTTTTGCCTCATTTTATCCATAGTACAACTGATCTAAGAATTGTATCCATTGGATCCATCATATATCCTGATCCTGGTGAAAACAGACATAAAATATGCGCGCGACCGCTGTAAAATACCAAGATTCTACATCTACAATGCAAAATAATAATGTAAAACATGATGCAAATAGGCACTCATCAACTTCCCTAAGCTTAGACTCTTGCTCGTCCCGAGCAAGTTTTAGCTTAATGGATGTGATCCTCATATTCATGAAGCTGAGTCGATAAAATAAATGAGGCAATTTCAGCATGTGTTTATCATGTATGATACATAGGAATAAGTTCACGAATAGTACCTTACTCAAACCATCTAAATAGTATTAGCAGGCTTCCACACCTTAGTGATCAATAGTTCATAAAAGATGAATTTCAACATAATGTAAAAGTATCTAGTTCAACCAAATGAGTTAGCGAGGTAGTCCCAAGTGTTTTAGGATTCACGTATTCTCTTGGGATTCAAAATCTCAAAAGTGTATCTTTGTCATACTACAATATAGTGGTATATGCCTACTTGCTCTTTGCACACTCGCTCTTTTTCTTCTTCTTTTTCTTTTCTTTTGTATATACACTCACACTTTTATTTAAGTGGTGTGCAAAGGATCTAGCCATACATTCCACTTCATGTAGGAATTCAAAGTTTAACGATCTCAATTATCAAATTCCAGTTGTATATGAAGGATTCTTATGACTTGAAGATTCTACCTCTACTTGTTCTCACTCTATTTTGATAGCACTTTCATTTTCCTTTCTTCAAGGTTTCTTTTTCAATTTAACTATATAGATAATTTTCCTTTGTAAATCAAACCGTAGACTTACATCATATTGACTAAATTATCTTTAGGTGTTCCATTAATACCAATGGTGTGGAAGACTCATGTTGCTATCATCAAGTGCAAGTAAAATTATACTCAAACCCTTCATATATCAATAAAGCATACACAAACTCAATATTGCTCCATATATAATAAACTCAAAATTTCATAAAAGGGACCAACTATTCCCGAAGGGAATTCTAATGATGCAAAATTTATTGCTAGTTTGAACTAATGTAAATAAAAACTTATAGGATAGATTACAAGGTCTTAAAGATCTCCCCAAGCTTGAAATCAAGTCAGGCGGGATCAAATAATCCCTTGTGATTATTTGATACAGTGATTGTTGTAGATCACTGTGGCGCCATGGCATGTGGTATCTTCTCCTCACGGGCTAGTCTGAGGCGGAGAGATTGATTGACAGCTTCTAATTCTTTAACACGCAGCTTGTAGAAAAGTTTGTTCCTCTCTAGCACCTTCACTTATTCTTTAATGAACTCGTTGTTATCCTGAAGTGTTTGTAGCGCCTTAAGGCTCATAGAAAAACATGCTTCGGTTGTCTGCTTGATATCTTCATCTAATTTATCAAGATAAAGTCGCACCAATCGAAGGTGTTTGGGTGTCGTTGGCTTATCCTTGTCCAACTCTTCAATCTTCAGCTCCAAGGCCTTCAAATCCCTCTTCTGACACCCATGGTCAGTGTCGAGGAACTCTATAGGGATGGCCTTGATCTCCTTGCCTTGCTTGCTATTGCTCCCGGTCTCCATGGGAGCTTTTCTTCCTTACTTCTATCCCTTTGTTGAGAGTCCTTACGTGTGAATAAGAGGTAGATTGGTTCCTAGAGATTATGATCAGAGAGAGACAATGGCGGTATATAAGGGGGGTCAGAGGTTGGTAAAACTCGCGAGAAACACCAAATTGTCACCCAAGAAAACAATCTAAACAAAACAGGGAAAGAAATCACGGATTTGGAAGTGTCCTGCCATGTAACGACCAACTATATGGGCGCAGCTCGTATATCTCCAGCCATATAGTTGGTTCCGGGCAGATATTTCCAAATATCTCGAGTCCAAGTCAATTAAATCACGGCTCGGAACCGACAATAACGTTTTTTATGAATAATAAAAATGGAAGACCAAACGAAAAAGTGTCTGAGAGTTTAACGACCAACTATACGGCCAGAATTTTTGCTCCGGTCGTATAGTTGCAACCGTATAGATACAAACACCAAAAATCAAAAAGTGTCTGAGAGTTTAATGACCAACTATATGGCTGAAATTTTTGCTCTGATCTTATAGTTGCGACCGAATAGATACAGACACCTGTTGCAAAACCATCTGAGAGTTTAACGACCAACTATACGGCCGGAATTTTTGGTTCCGGTCGTATAGTTGCGACCGTATAGTCTCAGATAGAGAAAACAATTTTACGGAGATGATACAGAGAGTTTAATGACCAACTATACGGCGGGAGCTACCTCTCCGGTCGTATAGCTCTACCCGTATAGTTGGTAAAAACCCTCTAAATCTTCAGAAAAACACAAGGAATTCAAAGGCAGGATTTTCAAAAGTAAAAATTGTGAAAACAAATCACTTATTTGGGCAAGAACACTTACCTTGCACTTACCATTTTTTATTCAGGGATGAAAAGTTCCTCCCACAACAAAGACTTCTTCTCTTTTGGAGGAATTGACCTTAGTTCATTGAATAATTCCCATAAACGAAAGTCACCAAGACTAAACTTCCTTTCAATAAGATTGGTGTCTTGCAGGGCAATCATTGACACTACATCCAACATCTTTATTTCTTGCCTCTGCATAATCTGCAACTCAAATTCTTGAAGTGAAAGGATCCAATGGATTAGTCTTGGCTTATGGTCTTTCCTCTCAAGGAGTTCTTTTAAGCCATCACAATCCGTGTGAACTCTTACCTTTGCATCAACTATATAGGAACAAAATTTATCACAAGAGAAAAATACAGCAAAAAGTTCATTTTGTTCCTTAGGGTAGTTCTTTTGAGCACCATTGAGAATTCTACTGGCATGATGTATAATATTAAATCTACGACCAATATGTTGTCCTAGAGTTACTCCTATAACATCATCACTAGATTCACATATTAACTCAAAGGTTGTATCCCAGATAGGTGGTTTAATAATGGGAGCACGGGATAAAGCATTTTTGAGTCTATCAAAGGCTTCAAGACACTTATCATCGAAGTTAAATCTCATTCCCTTTTGCAAGAGGTTTGTCAAAGGTTTAGATATTCTAGAGAAATTTCTAATGAACCTTCTATAAAAACCCACATGACCAAGGAAACTTCTTATACCTTTAATATCTCTAGGTTGTGGCATTCTCTCTATTGCCTCAACCTTAGCTCTATCAACTTCAATTCTCTTACCTGATACCTTGTGTCCAAGGACTATACCTTCTTTAACCATAAATTGGCACTTCTCCTAGTTTAGAACAAGATTAGTTTCTTCACAATGTTGCAAAACTCTTTAGAGATTATCCAAGAACTAGTAAACGAAGTTCCATAGACAGAAAAGTCATCCATAAATACTTCCATTATAAGTTCTATAAAATCAGCAAAAATAGCAGTCATGCATCTTTAAAAAGTAGCTGGAGCATTACATAAACCAAAAGGCATACGTTGGTAAGCATGTAAACCATAAGAACTAATGAAAATTGTTTTAAGTTGGTCATCAGGATGAACAACTATTTGAGAGAAACCAGAGTATCCGTCCAAGTAGCAAAAATGAGTATGGTTTGCTAACCTTTCTAAGGTTTGATCTATGAACGGTAATGGATAGTGATCTTTTCTAGTCTCTTTATTTAATTTCCTGAAGTCTATGCACATTATATGCCCAACAACAGTTCTAATAGGTATCAATTCATTGATTTCATTAGGAACAACAGTAAAACCGCCCTTCTTAGGAACACAATTAACAAGACTTACCCATTCACTTTCTTTAACATGATAGATTATACCTGCGTCTAGTAGACATACAATTTCTTTTCTTACCACTTCCTTCATTTTAGGTTTTAGTCTTATATTGAATTCTATAATTGGTTTAGCACCTTCTTCCATGAATATTCGATGAACGGCTATCATGGGACTAATGCCCTTCAAGTCATCCATTGAGTATCCAAAGGCCTGGCAATGCTCCTTAAGTATCTTCATGAGTTCTTTTTATTCTCCTGAAAGTTTAGCATTAATAATAACAAGGAATTTATTTGGTTCATCTAAAAACCTGTATTTAAGATTTTCTGGTAGAGTCTTCAATTCTGAGGGTGGAAGTTCTTCGTCCCCTCTCTTTTCTGGCTCTTCAAAAGCCTCATTGGTTGGAGGTCCCAAAATGGGAAGTGAATCGAATTCATCTTCTAATTCTCCTAGGGACTTGTCCTCCTATTTCTTCATAATTTGGGTTTTCATCTATTTCTTCTTCTTGATTACTAAAGAAACGAGCCGCCATTTCCTTAATAGTTCTCTCTTCCTCTTCTTCTTGTATTTGTGGAGGCTTGTCTTTAAATTTAGAAAAATGGAATTTATTTTCTGTTCCCCCAAGCTTAAGAGACACAATATCCTTCTTGAAATTAACATGGGCACCTATATCACCCAAAAAAATTCTTCCAAATATAATTAGGCAAAGAGTGTAAGCTGGCATGTCAACAACTACAAAATCGATAGGAAAGTTTTTATTTCCAATTGTGACAGTTGCATCTTCAACTACTCCCATTGGAATTCTCAAATTTTTATTTGCTAACATGATTGTCATATCAGTATTTTCAATTGTAGCCGGTTCTATTTCTTCTTTTATTTCTAAGTAGAAATTATAAGATATAACATTAACTTCGGTGCCAAGATCACATAAACCGTAATGCAAGGTTTCCTTAAATATGCAGGGAAGAATAGGCTTACCCACATATTTTACCTTTGTTTTACCTTCAACCAATATGGAAGTATGTTCATCAAGTTCAACTATGTTACAATGTGAGTACATAGCCATAATTGCTTCCTTGGTTACCTCTTCATCTTTGGTTTCGTCTAGATGTTATACGACTTCTGGCATGTTTTCCTCTTCCTTCTTATCCTGTATTGCTTTGACCTGTTCATACTTAAGAATATGCTTTTGTGCAGTGTTAGGGAAAGGCACTTCATATATTGGTTCTACGGAGGCCAGTGCTACTTTATCTTCTCTTCTATTTTCTGCTTCGGGTGGTGGATCATACTTAACTGGACCCTCCTTTGGAGCTTTAATATGTTCTATAAAGCTTTAACAACTTGCAACACAAGATCTGAATCCAAATAAAGTTTTTTAGATAATTCTTTAATATGGCCTTTTTTATTATAGTCATGAATGCAATCATGCTCTATTTCTACGCCTCCTTCACTTCCTAGACCAAAATTCCATGAAACTCTATGATCACGAATTCTATTACTCCCTCCGACCCATATTAGTTGACTTGAATTTGTCTAGATTCGGATGTATCTAGACATGTTTTAGTACTAGATACATCCGAATCTAGATAAATCCAAGTCAACTAATATGGGTCGGAGGGAGTAAGTAAAGCCCAATCTTTAGGTATAGGAAGATTCATAAAGGCTCCTTCCATGAAAGAGTCTAGTTCAATTTTATTAGGTTCAATTAAACCGCCATAGAATATATATAGTAAATACCATTCAGGCAAATCATGATGAGGACATAGTCGTAGTAAATCTTTAAATCTAATATGAGCTCTTACTAGTCCTTCATTAGAACGATTCTTCCAAGTCATTATAAGACGTCTAATCAAAAGATTTTGATAATGGATTTTGATAAAAATTCACAGGACAGATTATCCCAAGTAGTAGTGGCCTCAGGGGGTAGAGATCTATACCATGAGAGAGTTGTACTTGTCAAAGTTTGACTAAAAATTTTAACCCTTACCTCATCAGCGGTATATCCCGTCAATAGAAAAGTGCCACATATATCTTTAAAACATGCAATATGCTCATATGGATCAGGATCTTCTTCATCTCCAGTAAATTGCTTCTTATTTAGAATACTAAGTAGTAGAGGATTTATTTCAAACCCCATTGTCTTCTTATTGAAGTTGTCTCTTTTATAAACTAGATGATACCCCGCGCGTTGCGGCGGGATTCTTAGCTGACACTAAGAAAGTTGGTGTAACAACGGAATAGGATGTCAAGGCTTTGAAATTCGTGTGTAATTTATCCACTTCTTGTGGTCTTCAAGCCTATTGGATTAGCAAGAGCATATGTTGATTATCTAGGAGTGTCAGCTTTAATCATATTATTATGCAACTGTATAGGAATAGGTTAGTACAAAGAAAAGTAAACGTAGAGAGCTCTACATTGAACAGGCAACAATCTTCCAATCATAGTAAAATCAGGGGAACAATGGAACTTCTTATCTCAATAAACAAAAAATTAAGATGACCTGAATATTAATTTGGAATTCATTGAACATTCTAGTGGATATAGCTCTATATGAATCGGAAAGTGAATTCAGGTGAGCCCTCGTAAAAATCTGAAGAAATTTGACAACCCTAAAAAAAGATCACATCTTCTGGCTGTTCGCATGTACCCAATTATTGCACATCAAGTATAGTGGTTCCTTTTTTGGACAAAGAACAATAGTTCTTCAAATCGGTACTGCTAAACAAAGAGAAATAAGTATTGCACTTCTCTGTATAACCTCGTTTACTACAAAATATCAGTCCTTGGCTAATATCTTGTTGGATTCTAAAGCTCATCATGCAAAGCAGCAAAGGTATACCTCATATTAATTTAGGAAAACTCAATCACGATAAGCTTACAGGTATATACACCAAATATCACTGGGCATATATCAAAAATCATGATATTGGTTGGAATTAAGAAGACAGTGAGCAGTGCTGCCATAAGCTAGCTCCAGCTAGCACCACAATAATAATAAATGCATTAAAAAATGTATAGAGTAATACCTCATACTTCCATTTAGTATGATTAGACAAAACAGTTCAATTCGTGTCATATCATTCATATGATTAGACAAAAGGAATTCTGCGATGATATGTTGCAGCCCCCATACGAAATTTGATTTTGCCAAATTTGTACGTAGTGATGGCCTTCTTGCAAACAACGGATGATTAAAAACAGAATTGCAGGGAAAAGTTATCGAGAACCTGACTGAGAAAATGAAGCTGACAGATAAAGATAAGAGGAGAACCGGCTTAGGCGTCATTACGGAAACTCATATATTATCCAACTTGGCCTTTGCAAGAACATGAACAACACTACAACAGATTCTCTTGTATCTTGTAGTGGAAAAAAAGGTTAGTGTTCTCTGATGTTGCAGCTAAATAGGTGCGGATGGAAAAAAAGAGTTGATCAATCCTCCATTTAAATCCACACATGTCGAATCTGGTACCTGGAAATCAGTGGAAGGCTAAATCCATTCTAACACGGGATATTAATAAACACATCAACATGCTTGGGGAATAAGAGCAGCATATAATCGTGGAAGTTGTACTCATCTAGGGATGCAAATTCACCGAGCAAGCAGCAACCGTAGCGAAGCGATAACATCGAGTATTCCGGATGTATCTCCGTTGACACGCCTGGTACTTGAAATAAATCAGCGTCGATAATTGTGGCCTCAAATAATGTTGACATTCCGACAGAAAAAACATCCGAAACTGGATTAGATTTAGATGCACGAACGCCAAGCTTGCTGGAGTCAGACTGGAACGGAGCAGCTCATCTACTTAAAAGGGAACCTCTAGGGGAGAGAGGAAGAGGAACTGAAGGGAAAGAGAAGAACAACTATTGCGGCTCTAACTTTCACCATGACAGGCACGGATGAAGACATCGAGATGACCGAGCAAACAAGCACAAGCAGTATTTGTCATGGTGGCCATCTAGATGAGACGGGAGAGGAAGAAATAGAGGGACCAGAGAGATCGTGGCAATTAATAAAGAATGGTTAGGGAAGTGGAAGTGGAAGGGGAAGGGGAAGGGGAAGGGAAAAGTGAGAGAATAAAGCTTGCATTGAATCAAATTGCTGCCACTAAGATCTAAAAAATCGAAGCATGCATGCCATGTTTATGTGGTAGAGCTGCATGACATGGCAGCCTTGGATTGGATAGAAATGCTTAGTTAGGTGGATAGTGTCATGGTGGTGATACAGCAGATGCCATGGATAGGCTAAAGGTGGGGACTAAATGCACTAGGGGAATCCAGAGAGGGATAGTGTGGTGATTCCACACACAATAGCTTTGTATTTGATTCACTTCCACAGATTACAAGTGCTCCTCGAGCTGTATTGGGGAGAGGAGGAAGAAGGGACTCTCTTACTCTCACCGCTACCTAGTTCTCAGGAACACCCACAAATCTCTAGAGCTCAATCTGTCTCAGACCCACCCCTTCTACACAGGCCCTAGCCCTCCTTATATAGGGGTGGTTAGGTCTCCAATTAGGGCATACGTTGAGGCATATTCCCCTCCCAAAATAGTAAGCCGACCGGGTCACTTTAACCTAGCGTCATCCATGCAGAGGCTACGTGAGCCTCTGCGGCGCCCGCGTCACCCGACACAGGCTTCGTCACCTTTGTCGGCCATGCCTCGGTGGTCCTGGCCTCTGTCCGCTTCGCTCAAGCTCTGTGTACAGTGGTCACCCTTTGATCAGCGAGATACCTTCCTTCTCTTGTAAGCTTGATATAACCCGGATTGTACCTAGTAGATCCGGCCATACCTGTACCTGCATACAAGTTAAATACACCTCACCGACTTATGATATAAGTCGGCTGAGACCCAGTTAGGTGGACATCCCTTGGTCCGGGTTACCCCGTGATTCGGCCTGCCTTGAGGTGACTCGGCCAGCACCTGCTTTGACCTTGCCGTACCTCGGCTAACTCGGCCTTTATACCCCGGCGTGACCCTACCCAGGGGTATCCCCTCAACATTAGTCCCCGAAGCTGGTGCGGTCTTAGCTGCCTTAGCCGCTAAGGCCATAGCAGGTTCAATTTTATCGAGACTCTGGCTCCCTTTCCGAGTTACCTCATAGTCCGTATTTCATAGGTTTACTTTCCCTTCGCACATTCCGAGTTTCCACTCGCTGGCCGGGTCACCTCATATTCATCCGGGTCATTCTTCCTTCTCTCGTACACTTCCCCACGTGGAGGTTAATCATTACTTTTGTCTCATTTTAAGGGCCTGCGCCAGTAACTGCTGCAGTAATTATCAGTTATTACTGTAGCACACGTCACATCATGCCTGACTCCTCGTTAACTGCATCATAGCGTCGCGTCATGGGATCTCCTGCGTCCTGTGGCCTTCCCTGTGGCTCGCTGCTGATTGGTTGATCCGGGTTATACACGGCCACACCGTGTGGCCCGCCCGCACTGCGCGATCCCACTACCCCTGAAGGGCGTGGTTAAATAGGGGTGGGGGCGCCCCTTGGGTCTTTTCCCCACTCTCACGCCCCCTTTGCCTCCTCTTCTTCCTCTTCCTCTCTAGTGACAGCGCCAATATACCACTTGCGTAATCGCGCCATTGCTGCACGTTCTCGCACCAGCTGCCGCCACCACCCCGCATCTCTTCCGCCATGGGTCCTCGCCTATCCAGGCCACTGTTACCCACTGCCGCTAGCGCCAGTGAGGACAGTGATCTTGAGATGACTAAAGAGGAACTCGCCGTCGCTGAGCAAGAAATGGAGGAGGATGCGGTGAACACCGACCGCGGCGCTTGGGCTGGGTCCTGGGTTTGCCAGGACGACATTGACTGGCTATACCGCACCCGACGCATCCCGGAGGGCGTCACCGCGCGTCTTCCTACTGCGGAGCTTGCCCCCTCACCCAATCCGGGTGAGTATGTGGTATTCCTCTCCCACTTCCAACGTGGATTCGGGCTCCCAGCAAGCAATTTCTTCAACGACTGGCTCAACACATATGAGCTTCAGCCGCATCATCTTCCGGCTAATGCCATCACCTCTCTCTCTGCCTTCGCTTCCACCATTGAAGGCTACGCCGGACTGTGGACCACGAAGGAGCTCTGGATCCGATTCTTTGGCCTTCGTCGGAACGTGATTCCAAACATCCAGCTTAATCCGGAGGACAAGCAGCTCACGCAGTTCGGCGCAGCTTCCATCTCTCCCTGGAAATAGTCTATCTTTCCTCGAGTTACGGGGCTTGACTCGTGCAAGGGCTGGGCCTGAACCTTCTTCTATGTCCGGAACAGCACAATTGAGGATCTGATCCGACTGTGCCCTTATGCTCTGGGTCCTCCTAATCTAGATATGTGGGACACGGTCCCCAAGAGGCCCACCGTCCTGGCGAACCAAGTCAACAAAAGGTTCCAGGAGCTGAAGGACTTGGGGTTGCGCAACGAGGACGCGATGATTACATTCATCCACAACCGGATCTCCGCCCTCCAGAAACGTACTCATAAAGTTTGCCACATGAGCTGGGGCCATGACCCCAACCGGACCTCCTCATTTGAGTTGAGCAACACCGAGATCTTCCGCCGGGTCAAGGCCCTCTTCACCACTAAGAAGGACTTCTCGGCTGAGTGGACGTGGGGGATCGAACACTTCTGCCGAGATAGGATTCCCCCCGCGGTAAGTCTCGTGCCCCAAACTTTCTTCGAATTGTATCATATGTTGGTTTCTGTCATAGGGTTAATCCCTTTGTCTTTTCTTTCCCTTAGATGTTCCTTCAGCAAACCATTGAGGATGGCACCGAGCCTTCTCTCAAATGGGCACCTGATCGAGACACCTCGGATGTGGAGGAGCCAGATCAGGAGATGTTCCTGCCGATGGCGGATGCGACCAAGCGACCCACCGGTAAATTCTCTTCCATTAGAGATTGGCCCAACGATGAAGATGATTCGGATGTTGAGGTGATGGAGGCATTTGACGATATCCCCCTTTCTTATGCTTTTCCGACATCAGCTAACCCCGGTGGGCAGATCCATGAAGATCCTCCCCTTGCCATGGGTGAGCCTGTCCCGGTCGCACCGAAGAAGAGGGGGGCCGCATCTGCTTCTTCCTCCGGACCTTCTCAGACAGCTAAGAGGCGAAAGAAGTCCATGGACAAAGCTGCCACTAAGGCCACGACTAAGGCCGTGGCCTGAAGAGCTCGCAAGCCGAAGGAGCCCCTGACTTCGGATGAGTAAGTCGTTTCTCCCTTTGCTATTTACTTGTTCTTCTTTTGTTATAGTTTCTCATCATACATTGTTTGATTCGGCAGGGCCACGGTGGAGGTCCCACATAGTGGATCCGGCATTGCCTCGCCACTCCGACACATCCCTTCTCCCCCTTGTCGCGACGATTCACGCCTGTTGAGCCCCATTCTGGAGGGTTCAGCGCCTGCTCCGGGTTCTAGCCCACCTCGTCAAGAGGAGGGCAACCTCAGAGCGGGGAGAAGTAGTTCTGCCGAGGCAGCAGCAACCACCACTTCGGCTCCGCCGCAACCAGCTACCACCGAGGTTCCTTCAGCACCTCCACAGAAACAGAAATCAGCTCCAGCACCAGCAGCCACAGCAAAAGCAACAGCAGTAGCACCAAGCCCCTCCGCCTCGTCCGAGACTTCCAAGACTCGGCGAGAAGACATCAGTAGCACCAAGGCTAGCGCCAAGGCAGCTCCCAAGGGCAAATCTACTGCAATAACTTCAACTTCTCAGCAGCAGCCCAAGGGCAAAAAGGCTCCTGACGCCACCAGGGCAGCGTCAATCGAGGCTGGACAGCGCACACTCGCGTCCATGCTTTAGAAGAAGACTCCACCACCGAAGGACGCCCCTGCCGAGCCAGCTAATGCGCAACTCGTTTTACACACCAGCCCCGCCGTTGCCCAGGTTGAGAGGAGGGAAGCGCATGCCATGGGTCTAGTGGCGCCCCACATGCTTAGCAGCGAACTATATCCTCCAACCTTGATCGAGTTTGTAAATAACTGGAACAAGGCGGAGTTCGTCCATAATGACGATCCCCCGGAGAAGTTCGGTCCCGCCAAATTTGCTGCGCAGATGAATACTACTGCCAAGGCAATTAACCTTGCGGGTCGGATGATGGAGGTACATTACTTCGTCTTTTCCTTAACATGTTGTAGATATTAGTGATATAGCCATTAGTCCCCGAGCCTCCGGGGGAGTAACTTGTTACTCGGCCGGATGCTCCTTAGAAAACTAACGTAGCTCCTTGATAACTTTGAATATGCACACACCTAGAGCCGGGTTAAGTTCCACTTGGCCCGGATCTTGTACACTTCGAATATGCACACACCTAGAGCCGGGTTAAGTTCCACTTGGCCCGGATCTTGTACACTTCGAATATGCACACACCTAGAGCTAGGTTAAGTTCCACTTGGCCCGGATCTTGTACACTTCGAATATGCACACACCTAGAGCTGGGTTAAGTTTCACTTGGCTCGGATCTTGTACACTTCGAATATGCACACACCTAGAGCTGGGTTAAGTTGCACTTGGCCCGGATTTTGTACACTTCGAATATGCACACACCTAGAGCTGGGTTAAATTCCACTTGGCCCAGATTTTGTACACTTCGAATATGCACACACTTAGAGACGGGTTAAGTTCCACTTGGCCCGGATTTTGTACACTTCGAATATGCACACACCTAGAGCCGGGTTAAGTTCCACTTGGCCCGGATTTTGTACACTTCGAATATGCACACACCTAGAGCCGGGTTAAGTTCCACTTGGCCAGGATTTTGTACACTTCGAATATGCACACACCTAGAGCCGGGTTAAGTTCCACTTGGCCCGGATTTTGTACACTTCGAATATGCACACACCTAGAGTCAGGTTAAGTTCCACTTGGCTCGGATTTTGTACACTTCGAATATGCACAAGACTAAGCTATCTTTTTTTACTCTTTTCAGGTGACCACCAATCGCCGGAGCACCGAGTTTCAGTGTCTCCTGGATACTCACAAGATGCTGCGCACAAAACATAGTGCACTTCTCGCTGAACATGAGAAAAGGGGTAAGTTTCTTCCTTGGCATTTTTCCGTTTGTCTTCATCTTTTTCCGCCGAACTAATCCGTCACTCGGATTTCACAGCCAGGGTGGAGGCTGAGAATACCATCATGAGGAAAAACCTGGAGCAGATCAAGGGTAAGTCATTTTTGCTCAATCTCTCTCTCTATGCCCTATCCTCTTTTCTTCTTGGCTCGGCAAATATTCATACCTCGGCTTTGCCGGGTCAACAAACTATTTCAGCATCTCTTGAAGATAGTGTGCCCGTGCCTGATATGATGCTACATTTTCTCGAACAAGCAGGGCAGCATCAGGCCAAACTCAAAAAGAAAGATGATGAGCTTGCCCTCCTCCGAACCAAATATGATGAGATTGCCAAGCTCAAGGCAGATATGAAGAAGCTGAAAGCACAACACCAATCCAAACTTCAAAAAGCTGGACAGGACTTTACTGAAGAGCGCGAGCGCCTCAACCTCCAGATTGCCAAGGACCAAGAATTACTTAAGGAGGCCAATGTCAAGCTTGAGTCGGCGAATGCTGAACTTGGGCAACTCCGAGAGAGGCGCAACAACTGCACCAAAGAGCTGAACCGAGTTCTCAGCCATATTTCTGGTAAGTTATTTTTCTCTTCAATTGTCATTAATCTCTCTGGGTCAACCCTTCTCACTTATTTCACCTGTCTCGCTTTTTTCAGGCAAATTCCCAGAGAGCGATGTCATTGCATCCAAGGCTGTTGCCAAGTTCCGCGGGCAGAGGGGTACTCCATCTGGTCCTGGCACCATTCCTCTTGATCTCGAGGACTTGATAGTCAGCCTGTCCTCCCGAGTCGAGATCGTGAAGAACTACGGCAAGGATATCTTGGACGTAGTAGTCCGGATCGTCAACGTCTTTTGGCCTAAAGAAGATACTCCGGAGAGTACCGCTATTCTTTTTGCCAAGCTCATGGAGTGCGAGACTCAGCTCGATCTCTGGAGAGAATTGGCTGGACGCACCGGAGCTGAGATCATTCTTCACTACGTGCTTACGTGGTACGAGAAGATTGACCTCAAACTCCTTGAGCGCATGCGCACCGGATCAAGGTGGTCCACTGACCCGGGTTGGGTAGCTCGGTGCAAGGCTTGCACCCATAGCTTCATCCAATACGCCCCCATTCATCAATGGAACGAGGGACCAAGCTTCCTAGATGCCGCTAACGATGAAAATGCTGAAAACGTTGAAGATGATTCGGATGAGGACGAAGAGGATGAAGCCTCAGACGTCGAGGAAGACGCAGATGACTCTGAAGACGAGGTTGGGGCTGCACCTGCTGGCGCTGAATTACCTCCTCCTGCTGCTCCTTGATTATAAACACTTTAAATTTCATCAGATCCCCGGTATGCCGGGTGCAATTGTATCAAGCACACAAGTGATATTTTGCTACTAAGTTTTTATGCTGGACTAACTTGGGTGTAGTCCCCGAGTTTCATTTTCTTGTTCATCCAATCTCTTGGCTCGGCTCGTGTCTACCTTGGTTCGGTTTTATGACTTACGAGTCCGAGCTTCAAAAATTGTCTTAACAATACTTGGAAACTTTAGGATTAGCTCAAAATAATTCAGCATAATAAATCGAATGTAAACATAAGGTTAGTCCAAAAAACAAACGTCGGCTCGATTAAGTTCCTTTCCTTAGTCGTTTTTCATGTGCTACACAATTCCAAACTTGTTCTCTTGCTTGCCATGAAGCCAAATCTTGTTGGACAGCAGCAAGTCGAAGAGTTGGGTTCTTGGTGCTCACACACTACAAATCTGGCTTAAGTAGAAAAAACTTATGCCAGCCGACGTAAAAACAATAAATACAGAAGACAACAAATATTTTCAAGGCAATCCCTGAGTTACTGCTCGAGGTGCCCACATTTCATTGATAAACTCATTGCCGGCATACACACCGACATATGAGAGACTCGGATACATAAACTTCTCTACTAAGTGTAGAAAGGACGAAGTAGAGCTACATTCCATGGACGCTTAGATTCCTCGCCGGACCTGTCCGCCTTATTCTTCTCCTGTGGTTTTGCATCGATAAGGTAATAAGAATCATTGTGCAATGCTTTGCTCACAATGAATGGCCCTTCCCATGGGGGGATAACTTGTGCATGCTAGCAGTACGTTGTACCAACCGGAGTACCAGATCACCTTCCCGGAAGACTCGGGGGTTTACTTTCCGGCTATGATAGCGTCGGAGATTTTGCTGATATATGGCGGATCTGGACAATGCCAATTCTCTCACTTCTTCCAGCAGATCAACATCATTTTGCCGGGCTTCTTGCACTTCGGCTTCTATGTATTGGGTGACTCTAGGCGAGTCATGCTCTATGTCGGCTGGTAATACAGCTTCTGCCCCATATACCATAAAGAATGGCGTATAGCCTGTTGATCGATTCGGAGTTGTTCTTAAACTCGACAGTACCGCTGGTATTTCTTCTATCCAGCACCCCGCTGATCTTTGCAGCGGCTCAATGAGCCGGGGTTTTATCCCGGATAATACTAATCCGTTGGATCTCTCCACTTGTCCGTTCGATGCGGGGTGGGCTACCGAGGCAACGTCCAGCCGGATCTTCTTATCTCGGCAGAATCGCGCAAATGCTCCTTTAGCAAAATTTGTGCCATTATCTGTTATGATACTATGATGATAACCGTATCTCAAGATGATGTCTTTGATAAATGTCACGGCCGTAGCTCCATCACATTTTCTTATTGGCTTTACTTCAATCCACTTTGTAAATTTATCAACCATGACCAAAATGTGAGTCATATTTCCCCTCGCTGGTTTGAACGGGCCAACCATGTCCAAACATCGTACGACAAATGGCCAGATGATTGGTATGGTCTTGATCTCCGACATTGGCATATGTGTCTTGGTAGCATACCTCTGACAACCATTGCATTTTCTTACCAAGTCCTCTGCTTGTTCTAAGGAACTTGGCCAGTAGAAACCATGCCGGAAAGCTTTTGCTACCAAGGCTCCGGACGAGGCATGATGCCCACATTCCCCTTGATGTATATCTCGGAGGATGTCAAGCCCTCCTTCGGGGTCAACACGTCGCTGGAGGACATTAGTCACACTCCTTTTGTATAGCTCAGAATTGATGATCGTGTATGCCTTTTCTCTCCTCTGAGTTTGCCTGGACAACACCTCCTCAGCGGGCAAGGTTCCATCTTTCAGGAATTGAAATATGGGCAACGCCCAAGCTGGTACAGCTCGCACTGGGAACACATCCTCATCAATTTCCATCTGATCCACTGATGGCTCAATGCACGGCGCCTAGAAAAATGCTTGATGGCGGTGTTGATGTAGAGCTCGTTGGGAACCCCAAGAGGAAGGTATGATGAGCACAGCAGCAAGTTTCCCTCAGTTATGAAACCAAGGTTTAATCGAACCAGTAGGAGCAAGGAAACACCTCAAAGGTGTTACTAGCTGAGCTTTGGCAGGGCGCACTACCGGTGCTAGTAGCAACGTGGAGACACACAACACAACCACGTAACTTTGTCCCCAACTTGCGATGAGGTTGTCAATCTCACCGTTTTTATGGAAAACAAAGGATTAAACATATCGAATGGAAAGAAGTAAAAGTTTGCAGAAAGTAAACACAAAGCAGTAAAAGATTGTAGATTGTATGTAAAGAAAAGGACCGGGATCCATAGTTCACTAGAGGTGCCTCTCCTTAGATAGATAACATGCTGGGTGAACAAATTACAGCGGGGCAATTGACAAACACCGAGAAAGCAATACATGCATATACTAATCATGTTGACTCCTTTGAGACTAGATTGGGCAATACAACATAATACATAGACCGCCATCCAACTGCATCTATGACTAATAATCCACCTTCAGGTTATCATCCGAACCCCCTCCAGTATTAAGTTGCAAGCAACAGATTATTGCTTTACGAACTACGTGTAAGGTAAACAATACGATTGCTCTATGAACAAAGGATTGTTGTTTTCTCCCTAGTAGCAACAGCACATCTAGTACCTTAGAGATTTCATCACTTCCCAGTTACGAGGCATGAACCCACTATCGAGCATAAATACTAACTCTCGGAGTTGCTAGCATCTACTTGACCAAGATAGCTACTAACAACGGAAAGCATGCAAGATCTCAAATAACAAAGACATGATAGAATCAATAATCAATCTGAAATGGCATCTCAATATCCATCGGATCCCCGCAAACACAACATGTATGGATTACAAATAGATGATCTTGATCATGAACGGAGCTCACAAGATCTAAACATGAAAGCACAAAGGAGGAGAAACCAGCCATCTAGCTACTACATGGATCCGTATTCCAAGGATGAACTACTCACGCATCACACCGGAGGCTTGCATGGTGATGAAGAAGGCCTCGTGGTGAATTCCCTCTCGGCGGTGCAGGAAGAGCTTCAGATCCCCCCCGATCTAGGGATGGAGATGACGGTGGCTACAGACTCTTTCATGGATTTTTGATCGGGTACCTAGGGTTTCGTCCCGAGGGCAACTAATAGGCATAAGGAGAGTTGCCAGACCACGGCCAGGCGGCTGGCCTGGCGGCAGTGGTGTGGTCGGCCCCAGCCCTTCTCCGTGTCGTGATACGGCATTTGATCCCTTCCGGAAAAATAGGCACTTTGGCTTTTGTCCCGTCCAATTCCGAGAATATTCATTTTCTGACTTTTCTGGAACCAAAAACAATAGAAAACAGGCAGCTGGCACTGTGGCTCTTGTTAATAGGTTAGTCCAAGAAATCATAATAAAAGTACTCCAAAGTTGGAACAAAACACAAGAAAGTGGATAAAACCAAGCATGGAACATCAAAAATTATAGATACATTTGCAATGTATCAACATCCCCAAGCTTAACTCCTGCTCGTCCTCGGTAGGTAAGTGATAAAAGAAATAATTTTTGAGGTGACATGCACCATCAAAGACTTGATCAAAGTATTTGCAAAACATTCAAGGCTGGGATCATAGTACTTCAATCATAACATGAAAGACAAAGTTCTAGCAATAAGCAAAGAAACTATGATGCAACATGAAAAGGCACAAACAAAAGATTCATGAATAACATGCTTTGCAAGACGTTTGTTTGTTTCACATAAAGAAAACATAGCATAAAAGTATTCAGCTTGTCCCTCAATAGAGTAGCAAATATAAATGCATAGGACACCTTGAAAGTTCATAAGAGTGACTAGATACAATAGTTTCAAACAAGCAATAACAAGTTATGCATCAATCAACTAGTCTTGGGACAATGCACATAGAACTAAGAATGGCCACTATGCTCTCAAAGTAGGTGCATAAAGATAGAAGGTGGAGACTCAATATAATGGTGGAAGAAAAGCCTTTTTGTAAAAAGGAAGTAGGGATTCAAGTCTCATAAAGAGCTTCCAAAAATTATGGTACTTGTAGCTTTCAGCTCTCATTGCCCCTATCATAAGCATCTTGAAGGTGATTAAGGTTAAAGTGACACAACTAAGAGGATATGCTTGACAAGTTATAAACCGAAATCGCATGCCCCTTACTTACGAAGACCGATCCTCATGCTACTCAACTTCAGTCACGAGTAAGCTCTTGTCATTGTAAGTATATGTGTATCATTAAGAACCGCCAACGGGGTACCCCTTGAACATGATACGGGAGCTTTCCCATAATCAAAATGACAAGGCAAGCAGACAATGAGCATCTCAGCGATCTTTTTATTTGCTATTTGCATAGGTTTTTATTGAGGATGCTTCATAGAGTGCTCATTATGGTGATGCTGCAAGTTTCCACCATGATTAGGCATGGCTTAGGCTAGCGGCCTAGGCATTTCTCTAACACACATACAAACTTCATGATCATATAAGTTCCACATTTATTTCACACCGCCGGGATCCGTAAGCAAAAGAACATGATATCAATGGGGTACAAAGTACAAGTGCAATGTTGAAAGCGTGCCCCATGGTACATGGTTCTGCTAATTTCAACTTATAAAGCGCAAGCATATACGCAACAAAGAAGGACCCAATGGTTCAAGTTTATTAGAGGCAATAAAGTAAAGTGTGCCATCAAGTTCGTGAGAGCTTTAATCACTAGTTTTCTCATAACAAGTGGAAGGTAAACAAAAGCATGAATATACTTGGAATAGCATAAGCTAGTAGGTAGGTATGGTGGACTCTTTGGAAAAACTTGGTTTAGGGAGTTGGATGCATGAGTGGAACTCATACTTGGTTGTGGAGGCTAGCAAAAGACTGGGAGCGACAAACTAAGAGAGCAATAATGGCCATAATCATGCAGAGCGACAAAACATCATTGATCAAAGCATAAAGTGATACTAAAAGTTGAAAACTAAAGGATCATAAAGGCTATGGTGACGTGTGAAAGTCAAAACATGGTGTGAGCATGCGCCAAGTCAACCCAAATAAAGCATCAAAGGAGAATACCACTATACTATGCTTTAATATGCTAAAACAACGCATGATTCATCCAAGGCACATTAAGCAATCTCAATTGTTCATAACAAGTCATGCTACAGCAACGAATACTAAGCATAAAGCCAAAACAATATCAAGCATGGCATGAAAAAGCATAGCCACAGTCAAAAACGAGCTCTTTTTACCACCAAAGTATGAACTTTCCTACTCTTTTCCAAACCAAACCAAACTAATTGCAAACCAACGTGTGAAAGAGGGGGTCCAACCAACTTATTCAGAAAACTAAGCAAACCAAGCAAACTAAAAACCAAAACGAAAACAAAAAATAAGACGCTCCAAGAGAAACACAACTGTGCACGAAACAATAAAAATGAAGCGTTTGGAAGAAACCTGGAATTTTTATTGATGAAGAAGGGGGTGCCTTGGGCATCCCCAAGCTTTGACGCTTGTACTTCTTGGATATTTCTTGGGGTGACACGCGTGGCATCTCCAATCTTAAGCTTTAGTCCATCCTTCATCTCATTACTCATTCCTTCCATACACCTGAAAATTTTCCTTCATACAAAACTTCACACAATCTCATTAGCAACATTAGTGCACTTAGGATAAATAAGTCTCAAGGTTCAGTTATAAAACCAAATAAACTTCAATTAGAACACTAGCTACTGTAGCACTTCCCTCAAAAAGCTCAATTCCCCAAAATAACTCAAGAAGAAACCAACAAGAAGCAAATGCAGAAAATGGTAGAAATCCGTGAAAACAGACCAGCAGGTAAAGACGAATTTTTTCGAAGACCTTCTGTTACTCAAATCAAAAAGTGTTGAACTAACGAAAGTTAGATAACAACCTGGGGCAGAAGCACAAAAAATTACATATCAATCCGACGTACAGAACTCTCTCAGGAATGTTTACGGTGAATCACATAAATTTGTTTCGGGACAGCAACTTTCCCAATCATTACTTCACTCTCATTAGAGGTTACTCTTGGTACAAAAAGCAAATAAAAAGGATAAGGAGAGGTTATTACAGAGGTAATAACTTCCAAGACTCAACTAAAACTCTTGGGTTATCTCCCAACAAGTACTTTTCTTTAACGCCTTTAAGTTAGGCATAAGAAGCAAAGAAAGAATCAAGTGTTCTCAAATGAAGAAGCATTAAAACCAACTTTCTTGCCCTTACCTCTCTTATTTTTATTCTTATCCTTTGGGAAAATGTGATTGTTTGGTGGAGAAGAAAGGTGCATGTTCCCCTTTCCCACATCTATTATTGCTCCAAGGAGTTCTAATAGGGACCTTCCAAGTGTAATTTGTCCTTTTCCTGCACATTCAATAACAAGATAATCAATCGAAATCATTTTCCCAAGGATCTTTGTAAACACTCCTTCAGCTATTACAAGAGGTAATATGGTAGTATTATTAGCAAGAGATATTTCTTTTCCTCCTTCCGTAAGTCTCCAAAGATTCAAAGATTCATAAATATCCTTGGGCATAAGGCAAAATTCAGACATGATATTACAGCGGGCTTGAAAAGTTTCAGTGTTTATCTCAATCTTTACTGTAGGGAGCCACTTTGATGGTTCAGAATTTATTGGAACATAATTGTGATGCTCCCTAAGCGTATTATAGCACCCTTCTAATCTAGTAGTGCTAGCCTCAAGAGTGTTCAACCTAGCAAATATTTTTGCGAAAGAAGTATAAGTTTGGCTAGGCAAATTGTAAGTGAGGATCAATTTCTTTATAGCATTAATGGCATCATCCTCGTTACTTTGGAGGAAATCTCCTCCCGCAATAGCATCTAAAGCATATCTATAGCAAAGAGCAATCCCAAGGTAAAAAATACTAAGGAACAAGCCTTGAATCATTTTAGGCTCGGTCTTTTCATGTAGATCAAAGATTCTAGACCAAGCTTCCTTAAAACTTTCCTCAATTCCTTGTTTAAAAGTGAGAATCATTTCCTCGGGTGACATAGTGATTGGAGCAAGGATAGACATAGTGGCAACTCAAGATAGGAACTAATTTATTTTGTGTTTTCAAATAAGAAAGCAAGACAAGTAAAACTAATTTTTTTGTATTTTGAAGAACAAAACAAGCAAACAAAACAAAAAGAAACTAAGCAAAACAAAAACAACAAAGTAAAGAGATTGGTTATGAGGGACTCCCCTTGTGAAGATGTCCTTGACTCCCCGGCAACGGCGCCAGAAAAATGCTTGATGGCTCAATGCACGGCGACCAGAAAAATGCATGATGGCGGTGTTGATGTAGAGCTCGTTGGGAACCCCAAGAGGAAGGTATGATGAGCACAGCAGCAAGTTTCCCTCAGTTATGAAACCAAGGTTTAATCGAACCAGTAGGAGCAAGGAAACACCTCAAAGGTGTTACTAGCTGAGCTTTGGCAGGGCGCACTACCGGTGCTAGTAGCAACATGGAGACCTGCACAACACAACCACAGAACTTTGTCCCCAACTTGCGATGAGGTTGTCAATCTCACCGTGTTTTGCGGAAAACAAAGGATTAAACGTATCGAATGGAAAGAAGTAAAAGTTTGCAGAAAGTAAACACAAAGCGAAAAAGATTGTATGTAAAGAAAAGGATCGAGATCCATAGTTCACTAGAGGTGGCTCTCCTTAGATAGATAACATGCTGGGTGAACAAATTACAGCGGGGCAATTGACAAACACCGAGAAAGCAATACATGCATATACTAATCATCTTGACTCCTTTGAGACTTGATTGGGCAATACAACATAATACATAGACCGCCATCCAACTGCATCTATGACTAATAATCCACCTTCAGGTTATCATCCGAACCCCCTCCAGTATTAAGTTGCAAGCAACAGATTATTTCTTTACGAACTGCGTGTAAGGTAAACAATACGATTGCTCTATGAATAAAGGATTGTTGTTTTCTCCCTAGTAGCAATAGCACATCTAGTACCTTAGAGATTTCTGTCACTTCCCCAGATTACCAGAGGCATGAACCCACTATCGAGCATAAATACTAACTCTTGGAGTTGCTAGCATCTACTTGGCCAAGGTAGCTACTAACAACAGAAAGCATGCAAGATCTCAAGTAACAAAGACATGATAGAATCAATAATCAATCTGAAATAGCATATCAATATCCATCGGATCCCCGCAAACACAACATGTAAGGATTACAAATAGATGATCTTGATCATGAACGGAGCTCACAAGATCTAAACATGAAAGCACAAAGGAGGAGAAACCAGCCATCTAGCTACTACATGGATCCGTAGTCCAAGGATGAACTACTCACGCATCACACCGGAGGCTTGCATGGTGATGAAGAAGGCGTCTAGGGTAAATTCCCCTCTTCGGCAGGGTGCCGGGAAGAGCTTCAGATCCCCCCGATCTAGGGATGGAGATGACGGCGGCTACAGACTCTTTCGTGGATTTTTGATCAGGTGCCTAGGGTTTTCGTCCCGAGGCCAACTTATAGGCGGAAGGAGAGGCCGAGGGGGTGCTGGGGGCAGCCAGACCACCCCCTGGGATGGGCCAGCCCTGGCCGTGCGGCCAGGTGGTGTGGCCGGCCCCCAGCCCTTCTCCGTCTCGTATTCTGGCACTTGATCCCTTCCGAAAAAATAGGCACTTTGGCTTTTGTCCCGTCCAATTCCGAGAATATTCATTTTCTGACTTTTCTGGAACCAAAAACAACAGAAAACAGGCAGCTGGCACTGTGGCTCTTGTTAATAGGTTAGTCCAAGAAATCATAATAAAAGTACTCCAAAGTTGGAACAAAACACAAGAAAGTGGATAAAACCAAGCATGGAACATCAAAAATTATAGATACATTTGCAATGTATCATCCACCGGCATAACCTCAACCGGATCATGCTGAGCAGTCCTCGGGTTCACTGAGGTAGTCCCCGGGTTTGCCGAGGCAGTCCCTGGGGTTGCCGAGGCAGTCCCCGGGTTTCGCGTACCACCTCCCATGTCAATGTCCATGGGTACAGCTCCGGACTCCAGGTCTTCCGGGACGTAGATTGAGTCGGTTTCTGGGGATGGACTGATGGATGGTTTTCTGAGGTGTTCTAATGCTACACCCGGTGGAATTGCTTGTCGGGTTGATCCGAGCTTCGACAATACGTCGGCAGCATCATTTTCCACCCGGGGTTCATGGCGAAATTCGCATCCCTCAAAGTAACCAGATATCTTCTACACATGGAATCTGTATAATGCCACGTTTGGATCAAGAGCGTCCCATAGCCCTGACACTTGCTGAACTACCAAATCTGAGTCGACAAAGCATTGGATCCGACGTATCTCAATGGTGGTTCATATTGCACCTCGGCCCAGTCCATAAAAAAGTCGGCCACAGCCTGAGACTTGATTGCTTCTCTTCTGTCACACTGTGGCGCATAGGGGGCTAGTTCAAGTGCCCATTTTGCAATTCTGCCACTTGCATCCTTGTTACTCATTATCTCGGATATGGGAGCTTCACATATTACTTTGATGGGATTCTCCTCAAAATAGTGTTTCAGCTTCTTAGCTGACATGTACACACCATATGCCACTTTCTGATGATGCGGATAATTTTGCTTTGATGCGGATAATACCTCGCTTAGGTAATATACTGGCCTCTGCACTGACTTACCCTCTTCGTCGCGCTCTACCACAATTACTGCACTTACAACTCAGTTGGTTGCGGCCATATAGAGCAACATTGTGTCCTTTCATAGTGGAGAGGCTAACACTGGTGCAGTGGATAACATTTTCTTTAATTGGATAAAGGCTTCATTGGCCTACGGCGTCCAAATGAACTTGTCCGACTTTTTCATGAGTTGATAGAGAGGCAGTGCCTTTTCTCCCAACCGACATACAAACCGACTTAACGATGCTAGGCAACCAATGAACTTCTAGACATTGTTAAGGCACTTCGGCAGTTCCATTCGCTCTATGGACAGGATTTTAGTTGGATTGACTTCAATACCTCGGTTGGAGACGAGAAATCCGAGTAATTTTCCAGCCGGGACACCGAAGGTACATTTTTCCGGGTTTAGCTTCATCCGGAACCTCCTTAGGTTCGTGAATGTCTGCCTGATATTGTCAAGGAGCGTTTTGCTTTCCTTGGTCTTGATAACAACATCATCCACATACACCTGCACATTTTTACCAATTTGGTCGTGCAAACATTTCTGCATACATCTTTGGTACGTTGCCCCTGCATTACGTAAACCAAATGGCATGGTACGATAGCAATAAGCCCCATACGGGGTGATAAATGCAGTTTTTATATGATCATCTGGATTCAGGGGTATCTGGTGGAAACCAGAATATGCATCAATGAATGACAGCAGTTCACACCCAGCAGTTGAATCTATGACATGATCTAGCCTTGGCAGTGGAAATGGATCTTTTGGACACGCCTTATTCAGGTTCGTGTAATCGATACACATACGCCAAACCACCGCCACATTCGGATCATCCTTCTTCTTCTCCAACAGCACCAGATTAGATAGCCAATCTGGGTAAGGAACTTCCATGATAAATCTAGCTGCTAGTAACCGAGCTATCTCATCTCCAATGACTTTTCTCCTATCTTTGGCGAAGCGGTGGAGAGGTTGCTTCACCGGCCTTGCTCCGGGTCTCACATTCAAAGAGTGTTCGGCCAACTCCCTCGGAACACCTTGCAAGTCCTATGTGGACCAAGCAAAAATATCCCAATTCTCACAGAGGAAGTTGACGAGCTCGCTTTCCTATTTATCATTTAACCCGGCACCAATTGTTACGGTGCGCTCTAGGAACATATCATCAACAGGCACCTTCTTGGTATCTTTTGTGGCCTGGAACGATGCCATGCGGGTTACTTAGTGCCGGCATATACTACTGTGCGGACTGAGCCAATGCTGCCACTTCCTGTATTTTTCTTTTCTCTTGCGTAATCACGAGTGACTCGGCTAGGTTAGACCCGCTGACGCACACTCAATGGAACGTCGGAAATCTCTAGCTATGGTAATCACTCCATTTGGCCCAGGCAACTTCATCTTCAGATAACTGATGTAGCAGCGTGCCATGAACTTGTTCAGTGCTGGTCTACCGAGTAACGCGTGATACGCACTTTCTAAGTTCACCACTTCAAACTCCAAATTCTCAGTTCGGCAGTTATCTCGCGTGCCGAACAATACGTCAACCCGGACCTTGCCTATGGGCTCACAAGAAATGCCTGGCACAATGCCACAGAAAGTTATCCTTGTAGCCTGGAGCATGTTCTCCAAGATACCTAACTTGCGCATCGTATCCGCATACATGATATTGATGATACTGCCATTATCTATCAGCACCTTGGAGAATCTCACATTGATATTTGGCCCTATGAATGTTGGTTCTAGTACTAACGCATATGAACCGGGGCTTGGCATAAGCTTGAGGTGATCCTTGATACTCCAGGTGATTTCCTGATCCGACCATGGCATATACCTCGTCACTGCGGGCATTACCGCATTCACCTCCATGTGTCGGTGCTGCAAGCTCTTTCTATCTGTTTCCTCTATGGTAAACACACAGTAACTCTGATGATGTTCTCTGTACTCATTCCTTCCCTCGTTTCTGGGGTACCTCTGGTCTGGTTGATGCTGGTCTTCCACTTGATGCACCACATCCCTTCTCTCATGGTTGTCATACCTCGGCGGAGGGGGAGGCAACATTAGTTGTTGCGTGTTCGCTCCAGAGAGCAATTGCTGCCGGGGTAACTCCTGCCGAGGTTGATCATTCCGAGGTGCCTGAGCATTCCCTGAACCACCTTGTTCCATCTTGCGCATCCACTCACACTGCCTTGTTGTATGACCCGCTGGGTTACTCGGATTTGGTGTGTGAAATTTACACGGCTGATCCAACATTGACTCATAAGTATACCTCGGACGGTCCTTCTTTTCCTGCCACTGTTTCTTTTGCTCTGGCGTCCAAGTTTTCTTGCCATCATTTCTCGGTGTCCATTGTTGTCCTCCAGTTTTCTGACGTTGGTTGGTTCCTGCACCAGATTGATCTTGATTCACAGCAGCAACTTGTTGCAAACTGTACCGGTAATCCGATATGTCGTCTCTTCTTTTACCTCGGTAATCATTCCTCCGGGATGACCCGGCTCCATCTCTCTGGTAGTATTCCTCGTTTGACTCACTTGGCATTAACCTGGGCTGAGTCGGATCACCCAAGGCATACGAATCAGCGATCCGGATTGTCTCTGCCAATGTAGTTGGCATATCCCTTTGCAATCTTTGCCACAACATGCTTGCGTATCTGCACCCTTGTGCAAACCATGCTATGGCCTGTGACTCAATTACACCCTCACAGGAGTTTCGCACGGTACACCACCAGGTCAGGAACTCCCGGTCTGTCTCATTCGGTTTCTGCTTGCGCATTGCTAGGGTTTGTGGCCTATTCGGCCTCTGATACGTGCTCGAGAAGTTGCTTATAAACATTTCCTCAAAATCAATCCAACAGTTAATACTTCCGGGCGGCAAATTGTTTAGCCATACCCTCGTTGGCCCCTCCAACATCTGGGGTACGTATCTTACTTCCCATCTCAAGTTACCCGTTGCAATCTTTACAACTGTAGCGTAGTTAATCAACCAATCCTCCGGCTTTGTGCTGTCGTCGTATGTCTTAGTGCCTCTAGGTAGCTGGAAGTTAGGTACCGGAGGTTCCTTCATGATCCGGGGCCCAAAACACGCAGGACCCGGGGGACCTTGACATTCAATTTGCTCCGACCTATACAGCCGATCCAGTTTTAATCTGGCATCGTCAGGCATCAAATCCCTGCTCCCCAGTCTTGACCCTATCACATGATAGTCTGGCCTTGGGTATGCTCCGTTCACCATTTCTGAATCACCATCATTATATCTGTCTTGCTCTCATGGAGCACCTCTCTGTTGCATACCTCGGCTGGCACTTTGCTCTTGCCTTGGTATATTCCACTGTTGCGGTTGTCCTCCTCCTGCCGAGTTGTGCTATCCGGCATTGCCGTTTACAGCATTTCCTTGACCGGCATCGCCTTGGTCGTGGTTACCCCGGCCGGCTTCTCCTCATCTCACACTTCGTCGATCTTCATTTCTCTGCACTTCTTTTCCTTTCCCTGCCCTTGCCGGGTCATACGGGACTATCTGTTTGTTCCTCCTGGCCGAGGTTACTACCTCTTCTCTCCTAGGACCACCATGAGGAGACGATGCAGCTCCAGCGGATTTCTCCGGGTTACCCACCGCCAAATGAACGATCTTGGAGGCCCCAGCTCTCTTCGGCTTAGCCCTGAGCAATTCCTCATTTTGCCTATTCGCGATCGGAACCAATTCATTGACCCTATCTTGCTGTCTCTGACGAGCTTCACCCGTCAGACCCTCTAACTCAAATGCAGCTGCATCTGCTGCTCTGAGGTTTTTTGCCGGGGTACTATACTTTGGCAGCCCCACGGATAAACAGTTCTCTGATTCCTCAATCCTAGTATCACCCTCTTTGTTTATTTCACTCATGAGGTTTCTCCCCTTTACTTTTACAGCATCTACCTTATTCGCCTTTGCGTACTCACGCAGTGTCATGTTCAACGACTGCTGAGCCGTAGCTATCTTTTTTGCACCCTCTAGTATTTTTTGCCTAGTTTCCTCTAGTCGGCCTGTGACTGAGCCGGATCTACCACTGATGCTACTGGGTTTTCCAAGCTATCCATCGCTTGCTGCAGCACATTCTCTGGCCTCTCTAGTGGAGGACCTCTACTTTTCCTCGGTGCCTTAGGCGTTACCTCCGGATCTGGTGCCGGATCCTTGCGCTTAGCGCCGGTATGATCATCATTACCTCGGCACGATGCGAGGCGGTGATACGCGCCCTGTGAACCACGCTAAGGGGTAGCTCACCTCCTTTGGCGACGTGCCGCAGGTGAACACATGACACATCGACAGAAACGTAGACCTTGTGCGCGCCGAGCTTGACGAAGAAGCCGTTGCACGGAAGAGGACGCTTCCCGAAGCAGCCAGCGTTGTCGCTGACAAAGTCCAGCGCTCCAAAACGCTGAACGATCCCAGAGACGATGCGTTCGCCGGTGACGATGAGGTTTCCTGTCTGGATCTTCACCCCTGCTAGCGTCGCTAGCCCCACGGTGGGCGCCAACTGTCGTGGTGGTGTCACGGCAGTTGCCATGGATAGGCTAAAGGTGGGGACTAAATGCACTAGGGGAATCCAGGGAGGGATAGTGTGGTGATTCCACACACAATAGCTTTGTATTTGATTCACTTCCATAGATTACAAGTGCTCCTCGAGCTGTATTGGGGAGAGGAGGAAGAAGGGACTCTCTTACTCTCACCGCTAGCTAGTTCTTAGGAACACCCACAAATCTCTAGAGCTCAATCTGTCTCAGACCCACCCCTTCTACAAAGGCCCTAGCCCTCCTTATATAGGGGTGGCTAGGTCTCCAATTAGCCCAAAATAGTAAGCCGACCGGGTCACTTTAACCCAGTGTCATCCATGTAGAGGCTACGTGAGCCTCTGCAGCGCCCGCGTCACCCGACACAGGCTTCGTCACCTTTGTCGGCCACGCCTCGGTGGTCCTAGCCTTTGTCCGCTTCGCTCATGCTCTGCATAAAGTGGTCACCCTTTGACCAGCGAGATACCTTCCTTCTCTTGTAAGCTTGATATAAACCAGATTGTACCTAGTAGATCCGGCCATACCTGTACCTGCATACAAGTTAAATACACCTCACAGACTTACGATATAAGTCGGATGAGACTCAGTTAGGTGGACATCCCCTGGTCCGGGTTACCCAGTGATTCGGCCTGCCTTGAGGTGACTCGGCCAGCACCTGCTTTGACCTTGCCGTACCTCGGCTAACTCGGCCTTTATACCCCGGCATGACCCTACCTGGGGGTATCCCCCCAACAGATAGGCTGCATGTTGAGAGAAATAGTTAGTGGGGATGACCTGTTTAGATATTATAGATATCATAGGGCTTCCCAAAGTGGTTGAGTGGGCTAGCACTAGTCATTTATTCAAACTCCATTATGTTGGTGGAAACCTGTAACTAAAACAAAATTTAGCAAGACAAAAATAAATAAGCAAAAACTAAAAGACCTACAACGCTTATCTCCCCGGCAACAGCGCCATAAAATAGCTTGATGACTGCAAGTGCACAAATCGTTTGTAGCTAGTTTTGAAATACATATATCGATTCCACAGGGAGCAGGAGTCTGAAGTCTAATAACTCTTGAAATAAATATTACGATAGAAATGCTAGATAAAGTTCTAAGTGACAAGATAAAATGTGAGTATTGTGTAAAAAGATGTTTTGGGGTTTTAGGTTTAAGAGCAATAATAAAGTAAAGTAAACAACTGAGTACAGAAAGTAACTATCGTGTATGTAAGAGAGATTGAAACTGCAGTAGGGAAAAGCGTTCTGAGGGAGTAGCGGATACACCACTAGTATTATAAAGATTGTCATCATGAACATTCTCAATTATGTATGTGTGGGAAGAACTCCGTATTTGAACGAATAGGCAACAACCGCTGCTCACATTATCCTCATAACCACAGCAGTCAGCAATCGACATCAACCGAATTACTACGCTATTAAGGGACGTAATCTCGTAGGACGTATCCCATGGCATGGATAATGTTTCGTGAGTTTTCTCGGTTTCCCAAGTTGATACGTAAGGGGTACCAACAGTTTTATAGTCACTATAAGTGCTAGCACACCTCCGTCTACCAACAAGTAGTTTCCTCCATCAAGTCCCACAAGAGGCAAATATTGAGAGGTCGACTTCTCTCAACATCAAGATGTAGAAAATCTAACACATGGTCATAGCGATGAATATCATAATAGACTTTACCTTATTTTAATCTCATACTAGGGTTTCTCCATCTCCCCAAGAACTAATGATCTACTCAGACATGGAGGCAATCAACATCATGGCAATGGTAATGGAAACAATCATAGATGAATAGTACTTGTATAAATCCACAATGGGTACGGGAATTACAACAAGATCTAGACAAGATATAGATGGGATGGATGGAGATGGTGGTGATGCAGCGGTGGACGATGAAGATCGATGCCTTAGCCTCCTGGATCTATGCAGGGCGAAGATGGATCCTTGGTGGATGAGTTCTCCCTCTAGATGCCTTTCGAAGGTGAGGTTTCAGCGATTTCTGGGTGTTCTGTATGTCGTCTCTTCGAACCAATTGCACGGGGTGAAACTATTTGACGAGGTAGAGGCGGCGCCAGCTATACGGCCGGAGCTATACAGCCGGAAAAATTGCTCCCGTCGTATAATTGGTCGTTGAACTCTCTGCCTCCCTCGTTCGCTTCTATTTTTCTTCTGGTATTATTAATATTTTCCAAATAAGCGATTTATGTTGTTTTTGTAGGGGTTCCGCGTATGAAAACAATAAATTTTACCCTACACCCCTAAACCCCTGAAGCTGCCAGGACCTATCTATTAGTAATAAAGTAACGGGAGGGGATTTTCGTGAACTTACCATTGAAGACCGAAAAGCGTTATCAACGCTCAGGAGAGCTTGGTTGATGTAGATGAGCCGACGTCGGCCTCAAGGTCATGATGAAGTCCTCGCGCTCCTTTGGCTCCAACGACTTGAGTGCCTCAAGTGCGACACCTCGCGGGGAGTTACACACGTCCGGTGCCTGACGATGACTCCCGCTTCCCTGATCCAGCAGCAGTTGTGGAAGTAGAGCTCCCGGATCCGAATCCCGCAGCGCGACGGCACACCGTGGTGAAGATGTCTCCCATTCGCGCAGTCTAGACTTGGGACCACGGTCATGTGAGAGAGAGGGGGAGAGAGAAAATATCAACTGGAGGTCCTCCCAAAAGTGAGAAGACCTTTATTAATTATTGGTGTATTTAATTTGGCCAAATACCCCCACTATATATAGGGGGAGGGGAGGTACTACCTCCCTCAAAGTCCCGGGGTGGGACTAAAGGAGAGGAGGGGGGAGGGGAGGCCGCTGGCCACCCTAGTGGGCCCTGCGCGGGGGGGGGGGGCTAGGCCCAGCCGACCATCCCCTTGCCCCTTCTTCCTCTCTCCTTTCCCTAATGGGCCCTCTCCCTCCGAAAATTGGCCCATTAAGCCTTTGACCATTTAAATTGATTTTCTCTTTATTAAATAATTATGAATAAATGATTAAATCAACATTTAACATTCATTCACACATTATTCAATCTCTGTGACTATGGAACACCTTCCACCTCCACTCCCGACATCCTCCAGACTTACTGAAACCCTTCCGGTTTTCTCTCTACTATTCTTTGGCGATTCCACCGATTCTATAAACACTCTCTAAGAATCATCAAGCCCTTAAGTGTGATACCCCACGGTTCGGGAACACTCCAGACATGGTCGGGACACTCCCGCACCAATGATCGATAGAGGGACCTGGATGGCCATGTGACCCCTGTGTGTTCCACGAAGATCTTTCGTCGTTTGAACCGGGACAGTCGTGTCTTATTCCCTTTGTCTCTCGATACTTGCATTGCCCGAGATCTGATCAATGACATCACTATGTCGTGTTCAATCTCGTTACGAAACAATGCTACTTGACTCGTTCTGACAAGTGATATCCCCGTGATCAAATCACACATTGCGCAGCTATTGGATATAACTTCTCCGAGTGGGCCCTTCGAGTATCTTCCCGTCACATGGACGGACAACTCCCGTCCTTGACATATATTGCCTCAACGGTTTCCTCCGAGTACCTGAACACACCTTTATAACCACTGTATTACCAAGTGGCGCTTGATGCTATCAAAGCACTCTCGGGAGACGGTGATTGATATAGCCTCACGGTCTAAGGAATAGTGAGGATCCATTTCTAATCATCGTAACTTGAACTTCGTGACATGATCGGGTCACGATGTTTAGGTTGGGTATTGGTTCATCATCTCATTCTCGGAATGAGATGACTTCATTTCCAACTGGCATAAATGCCACATGATCAGGAAACATGATCATTTGTTGACCAATGAACCAGTGACTAGAGTTTCACTTGGAACCCCTGGTTGTTTGTATATCACACGTGTATTGATGTTTCTACTCAATACAGTTATAGCATGATATAAAACTTAATCATAAACTATATGAAATATGATAATACTCCTTACTACTATTTGTCTCTAGGGCATATTTCCAACAGTCTCCCACTTGCACCAGAGTACAAATACACTAGCTGCATTTGTTCTCAATCATTGGCACCATATATCCGGTACCCTGATCATGCTTGCTCATGGAAGAGGTTGAGTCTTGGGACTGTACTTTACAGTCCCAAATCCTTTGCAACTTACTAATGTCACCTTGATTGACATTAATACTTTATCATCACATGATAGCATCTGTGTGTATGCATCCTCGCTATGGCAGCAGAACGAGGCATGATTTTAGGAGCCTACAGTGACTTTAGATCAACCTCGAGGGCTTTCTCATGGGCACTGTGCCCTGGGACACATCATTCTACGTTAAAAGCGAACTAGCCCCACCATAACATTATACAACACTTTAGATGGTACCCTTATCTATTATTATAAATGTATTCATCGAAACACCAGTGCACTCTGTGCAACTTTCGATGTTTCGTTCACCTCGCTTCCTACTTGACTTTAATCGGTATTTACAGGAGTTTCCAACATATTCCCTTATAACATAACCCTTTATGCTTTAAGATATGTCATCCTTTATGGATTTGGAAAACATGTCTACTGTTCTCTATTAGACACTGCGGACAAACTTAACTCAACATTTCGTGATTCAAACTAGATCACCTTTAAACGTTCCTTATTTGGATTACATATTATGCTAAGTTATCATCATGGTTTACTAAGATAGAACCTATGTCTCAACATAGTGGATGACGATCATCCTTTTCTTTCTTTCAACCATTGATGTTCAACTTAATACTATTCCTAATTTGAGTTATTAAGGACCAGCTCCTTAATTAACTTATATTCTGGAACCCTGGTCAGAATCCCTTAAGGAATACTACATAATATCATAATATACCTATTATCAACTCCTACACCTTATAAATAATTATTTATAAGTATTTGTGCTTTCATTCTTAACACAATTAAGAATTACTCCTATAAGCTCCCACTCAAAATATGTTCCCACATATTTGAATTTGAGACTTATATTGCTCCCTCTCAAAAATATGTCAATCACATATTATTTCAGGAAGACTTTTATAGCTCCCACTCAATTTCATGCAAATTGCATATCCACTCACTATTTTGAATATCTTCAAAATCCTTTGATCAAATATCAAATTTGGAGATTTACTATGAGATACTTGTACTTTTACTAGTTTTAAATCCACTAGACATTTAGCACATTTGAATCAAATTCATTTGAATTTGTCCAATACTTGACAAATTGTGCTTTTGTCATTCATCTCTTTTCCACTATGGCTTTGCAATCATTTGGGAAAATTCCAAGTAACCCCTTTTACTTGTGAGATTCAGCAACGAATTGCTTTCTAATCTCAAAGGAATTTTTCTTTTAGGATTTCTCATAGTTTTAGTTTACCATTATTTCCTTAGTAGTTCGTAGGTATGTCATATTCCAATAATCATGACAAATGATTCTCAAATGTCTCGATACAAGATATGGATTACATTTTGAATCCTACTTCATGTAGTGAAAACACTAGTGGAGGAAAACACAATGATCAATATCATTGATTCTTTCCTTCTGTGAAGAGAATCATTCAGGAACGTTGTCCGTTGCGCTTCTCAACACTCTGATGCAGGGTTTTGAATCCACATCGTGTTTTTTTCACTAATTTCCATTTGCTCCATAATCGAGAAATATCACTAAAAGTGAGCTTTCTCAAAAATGCACCAAAATCCAAGCAATACTTGTTATGCTTCTCTTTTGGTTTAGCTATGGATTTCGTATTCAAAGTTTTCCAATGAATACTCTACAAGGACTTATTTGCTATTGTTTTGGTTATATCGAATAACCCCAAAACTTTTATGAATTCAAATGGTTCACTACTTTCTAATTGAGTGCTAACTATTTCTAACTAATGGTCTCTACATCTATACTACAACGATTTATTTGGTGCCTTCTATTCACCCACTTTGATATCTAATATCACATTGTGATGCTTTGCATTTTGACGTTTCAAAACGCTTTGCATTCCACAATTTCTTTTATGCCAATCTTATAAAGTCAAATTTCATTACTATTGATCAAATTATAGTAATTAGATTCTCTTTTATCTTTATACCCTTTGTTGATGAAACACTTTGATCAAATCAAATAGTTTCATATTCATGTTTCCTTTGGTAAACTTATTTACACATTTAAACAATCATATAATGATAATTACCATTTTCATCAAAACACAATACATCGAATATGTATGAACTTTCAACAATTCATTTAAACACTTTGTATTCAAGTAATACATGGTGTTCAAGTTATTTTGTCAAACTTAGGCATGATTTATATGTGATGAGAGATCGAATGACTTTCACATATTATCACATAACTTTGAATTTAAACAATGGTTTTTCATTCATTAATGAACATATAATTTAAGTTGGGTATTTTAAACAAGGCATTTTAATGTTTTACAAATGTTCGTGCATTATCAATTAGTTTCAAACAATAAGGATAATTCACACATAATCAAACAAGATATGAACACAAGTAGAAATCATTCATAAAAGTAGAACAATTGTTTGTTACAAACTCATATGAATAACCGTCTCACAAAGTGTGAAGTTCACAATCTCTTGATTACAATAATCATCCTAAAACATAAACTAAGTGATAAATGTTGAGGGAGAGTGTCGTCGGCCATCATCATCATGCTCGCCATCAACACGCAATGTCACCTCCTCTCCAGCAAGCACCTCTCATGCAGAAGGACCTGTTTTCAGCAAAACAGAACAAGTATCAGATATACTTAACACTGCAAATGTGTTTGCAAGATTATAACATTTATAAAACTGTATATCAAATATATACCTTTGTCATTGATGACCTGAGCGACATCTGGTTCAAACAACACATTCCTGAGATGTGTCACGAACCGGTGGAACTCCATTGATTCTGCATCGCCCCTCATTACGCAAGTCCTGACTTGTGCTTGGTAGCTTGGTGGCAGCGACCGCAGCACAACACCGTTTGAAAAAGAGCCCGTCATCCAGCTATCCAGGAAGTATGCAGGCCTCATGTACACATCATGCATGCGCTCCAAGTGGTCGTCTAGTGATGAGTTCTCCTCCATCTTAATGGAGAGGAAGTCTCCCATCAGCTCATGCTCCCATATGCGTGCTTGTTCCACGAAATGTATCCTAAGCTGTAGCATCACCGAACGAGGGTTGACATCACCCACGAAAGGCCACATCTTACCCACCATTCTGAAACGCATGGTAACTTAAATGAAGGAGGCCATCTCACGATGGAGATAGCGGTCTTTCCGCTGCTCTGGGGTCTCTAGGTTAGTGGGCTGATCCAAATCCATCCCATTGAGTATGTAGTCAACCACGTCATTCTCGCTAAGGAGAACATGGAGACGTGCAACCCATATGGAGAAGTTTGATCCATCTAATCTGAGCTTCTCTCCTTCTAATCAATCAATCGTCAACAGGAAAGGTGCCATCTACATTTATAATTGCAAAAGGAATTTAGATTAAGTTTATAATTAAATGAGTTAATAATAACTCCACTCAGAAACACCTATCCCCACAAGGGTTCCTAGTGATAACACGACCCTATCAGCCACATCTCCCCCGATTGACACGGACATCGATGTGGGTTCAAAGGTGGACGCTAAACGTCAGTCACATCATTCATGCGACTCGTGCTCGATCTTTCGACCATCCGTGTTCCGAGGCCATGCTTATATGGCGTGCTAGGCTCGCCAACTCAACCTTAGTGTATTCGCTGTGCAACATGGCTTACACCCACTGTATGCGAACATAGATATGTCTGACACCTAGGCCTGTACCTTGGATCGCCTCATACCAAAGAACTTTCTTGGTGGTGCACACTAAGGGGGAACACAATCGTTGGTAATTTTAACAGGGATCATCTTATTAGGCTACCGTCGAGTATCTAATACTAGCAGACAATAAGATATACAAACAATAATATTGAATGTAAATGCGATGTGATATGATCCTTCACGTCGTGATCTCCATCCATCGTCACCGGGTTCCGGCGCCAGGGTTCCGGTGCCGTTGACACCAGGGTACCAGTGTCATTCCGGCGTGGTAGTTCGTCACCTCCGTGACTATCTACTACTATGTAACAAAAGGTAATCACTTTACCTTTCCACAACCATATCACAAAGCAACGCCCCCCTGCCAAACAAAGTTAGACGCCTCTACTTTATCTTTGCATGTTTTATGTGGCTGAATGGGCTTTCGCACAAGAACCGTTCTTACCTACGAACTTTCAGCACAACGCTGATCAAGTAGTTGTCTCTACTACACCCCTTTTGGGGCCCTCCGTTGCAAATGGTCTACCAACTAATGCAAGAGAGACAGACACCCCCTAAGCCACTTTATACGGTACAAGTTGTATGTCAAGCGTGGACCAGTCTCGCGAATGAACGCGTAAAGTCGGTTGGGGGCCGCTTCATCAAGCATTACTGTGGTATACACAAGTACATGTGGGAGGGTAACAACTAGAAGATCAACGCCCACACGCTACATCTCATGTGTTCTACCTGTACTAGCATTACTACGCATAGATCTAGCTCTGATACCACTGTAGGGGTTCCGCGTATGAAAACAATAAATTTTACCCTACGTCCCTGAACCCCTGAAGCTGCCAGGACCTATCTATTAGTAATAGAGTAACGGGAGGGGCTTTTCGCGAACTTACCCTTGAAGATCGAAAAACATTGTCAACGCTCAGGAGAGCGTGGTTGATGTAGACGAGCCGAAGCCGACCTCAAGGTCGTGATGAAGTCCTCGTGCTCCTTTGGCTCCAACGACTTGAGTGCCTCAAGTGCGACACCTCGCGGGGAGTTACACACGTCTGGCGCCTGACGATGACTCCCCCTTCCCCGATCCAGCAGTAGTTGCGGAAGTAGAGATCCCGGATCTGAATCCTACAGCGCGACGGTGCTCCGCGGTGAAGATGTCTCCCATTCGCGCAGTCCATACTTGGGACCACGGTCACGTGAGAGAGAGGGGAAAGAGAAAATATCAACTGGAGGTCCTCCTAAAAGTGAGAAGAACTTTATTGATTATTGGTGTATTTCATTTGGCCAAATACCCCACTATATATAGGGGGAGGTACTACCTCCCTTAAACTCCCGGGGTGGGACTAAAGGAGAGGAGGGGGAGGGGAGGCCACCGGCCAACCTAGTGGGCCCCGCGCGGGGGGTCTAGGCCTAGCCGGCCAGCCCCCTTGCCACTTCTCCCTCTCTCCTTTCCCTAATGGGCCCTCTCCCTCCGGAAATTGGCCCATTAAGCCTTTGACCATTTAAATTGATTTTCTCTTTATTAAATAATTATAAATAAATGATTAAATCAACATTTAACATCCATTCACACATTATTCAATCTCCGTGACTATGGAACACCTTCCACCTCCACTCCGGACATCCTCCGTACTTACCGAAACCCTTCCGATTTTCTCTCTACTATTCTTCGGCGATTCCACAGATCCTATAAACACTCTCTAAGCATCATCAAGCCCTTAAGCGTGATACCCCATGGTTCGGGAACACTCCAGACATGGTCGAGACACTCCCGCACCAATGATCGACAAAGGGACATGGATGGCCATGTGACCCCTGTGCGTTCCACGAAGATCTTTCGTCGTTTGAACCGGGACAATCGTGTCTTATTCCCTTTGTCTCCCGATACTTGCATTGCCCGAGATCTGATCAATGACATCACCATGTCGTGTTCAATCTCGTTACCAAACAAGGCTACTTGACTCGTTCCGACAAGTGATATCCCCGTGATCAAATCACACGCTGCACAGCTATTGGATATAACTTCTCCGAGTGGGCCCTTCGAGTATCTTCCCATCACATGGACGGACAAATCCCGCTCTTGACATATATTGCCTCAACGGTTTCCTCCGAGTACCTGAACACACATTTATAACCACTGTATTACCAAGTGGCGCTTGATGCTATCAAATCACTCTCGGGAGACAGTGATTGATATAGCCTCACGGTCTAAGGAATAGTCTACGAGGATCCATTTCTAATCATCGTAACTTGAGCTCTGTGACATGATCGGGTCACGATTTTTAGGTTGGGTATTGGTTCATCATCTCATTCTCGGAATGAGATGACTTCATTTCCAACTGGCATAAATGTCACATGATCAGGAAGCATGATCATTTGTTGACCAATGAACCAGTGACTAGAGTTTCACTAGGAACCCCTGGTTGTTTGTATATCATATGTGTATTGATGTTTCCACTCAATACAGTTATAGCATGATATAAAACTTAATTATAAACTATATGAAATATGATAATAGTCCTTACTACTATTTGTCTCTAGGGCATATTTCCAACAGTTTTTGACTCCTTTTCTCCATAGTAAAAATGCTCGAAGAATTGTATCCATTGGATCCATCATCTGTCCTGATCCTGGTGAAAACAGACATAAAATGTGCGTGCAAGCGCTGTAAAATACCAAGATCCTACATCTACAATGAAAAATAATAATGTAAAACATGATGCAAATAGGCACTCATCAAGAATGATTATATATATATACCTAGATCAATTAATGCATCTAGTCAAAAGAGGCTTTATATATACCTCGCCGGTTGTTGTCGAGGGCCATCATTGTTGTTTGTTTTCGAGATATATACAGTTTTAGTCTCGCAACTTGCACAGAGGGAGCACTTTAGTCCCACATCTTGCAAAGTAAACAAAATTGTCCTACAATTTGCAGCCTCGGAGCAAATTAGTCCAATTTGACCAAATTCATCCGCGTGTGCGCTGTCACGACTGCAGGCTTTTGCATTTTAGTGCAGAAAAGAGTTATGGTGTCGTTCATAGGTCCTGCCACGAGCGGGGTCAGTGAAGATCTTTTAAAAACTACCCTAGCCTCAGTTTCGTCCAAGAACATAAGGAGCTAACACTAGTGGAAACGAGTCCTTTGGTTGAGCCTAGAAATGGGCTTTAACACCGGTTCTTCTACGAACCGGTGTTAAAGGGGGGCCTGTACCAGCGTGGCCCGTGCAGCAAAAAGGAGCCCCCCCTTTAACACCGGTCCGTGGCATGAACCGGTGTTAAAGGCCTACCGATGGCCCATTGCCTTTAACACGGTTCATGGCTTGAACTGTGTTAAAGGGGGCTATCAAGACCATGACCCACACCCCACTCTTCCATTTTTTCACTATCTCATTTTGGAGCCTAGAAAGAGGGTGTGAAGTGTGCTAGTTTGTGTTTTTTTGTATGCACAAGAGGTGTTTGGTGAAATGCCCGAGAGCTCAAAATAAGTTTTCTTGTTGCTCTTTCCTTCTCGGTCGAGGTCGGCAACTATCCTTTCATGTGTCATTGATGTACTATATATATAAATGGTCATCTCCCTATTATTTTTTTATATATACTATATATTAATGCAGATGAACCGGCAATGGATGTACGGTGACCGCCGCACTTCCGAGTACATTACGGGCCTCCAAAATTTCATCGTTGTGGCTAATGCAAACCGTGGTCACAATGGTTTTATGTGCTGTTCGTGTGTTCACTGTCAGAACAAGAAAGACTACTCAAATACCAGAACCATTCACGCCCACCTGCTTCGATCCGGTTTCATGCCCAGCTATAATTGTTGGACCAAGCATGGAGAAAAAGGGGTTGTGATGGAAGACAACGAAGAAGAAGAGGATGATGAAAACTATCATAATATGTATCCTGAATATGATGATCTTTAGCGGGGTAGATAATGAATATCAAGAGGCGTGAGATGGGCCCGCTAATGACGATCTTGGTCGGGCCATTCGATGCAAAGGAAGAATGTGAAACTGAAAAGGAGAAGGAGAAGCTGGAGCAGATGTTAAAGGATCACAAAACATTGTTGTACCCAACTTGCGAAGATGGCCACAAAAGCTAGGTACCACACTGGATTTGCTGCAATGGAAGGCGAGAACGGTGTGGTGACAGCATTTCAAAGTTGTTGGTAAAATGAAGAATCTTCTTCCAAGAAATAATGAGTTGCCCGACGGTACATACCAAGCAAAGAAGGTTGTACGCCCTCTAGGATTAGGCGTGCGAAGATACATGCCTGCATTAATGTTGCATCCTCTACAGCGGTGAGAAATCGAGAATTTGGATGCATGCCCGGTATGCACCTTGACTACGGTATAAGATCAGACGAGGCGATCTGGCGATGTTGAGGCGAGGCCCCTAGGAAGAAGGTTCCTGCCAAGGTTATGTGGTATGCTCCTATAATACCACGGTTAAAAGCGTCTCTTGAAATAAAGAGCATGCCAAGTTGTTGCGATGGCACATGGAAGACCGTAAGAAAGACGCGATGTTGAGACACCCTGATGGGTCACAGTGGAGAAAAGTCGATGCGAGAGTACCGGACTTCGCGTGGCGTAAGGAACTTAAGGTTTGGTCTAAATGCAGATGGCATGAATCCTTTTGGTGGCGGAGCTGCGGTCACAGCACCTGGCATGTGACTCTATGTATCTATAACCTTCCTCCTTGGTTGTGTATGAAGAGGAAGTTCATTATGATGCCGGTGCTCATCCAAGGCCCGAGGCAACCCGGCAACGACATTGATGTGTACCTAAGGCCATTAGTTGAAGAACTTTTTACTGTGGGCCAAACCAGATGCGTATGTGGGATGAGCACAAAGGGGAGCCATTTGACCTACGAGCATTGCTTTTCGTAACCATCAATAATTGGCTGCTCTTAGTAACATTTCAGGCGGACAAACAAGGGATACAATGCATGCACACCTGTTTAGATGAGACTGAAAGTGTATATTTGGATAAATGTAAGAAGGTTGTGTACCTAGGGTATCGTCGATTTCTTCGAACACGCATCGATGAGAAGAAAGGCAAGCATTTCAAACGTCTGGCAGAACCCCGGAGGAAGCCTGTCCTCCATACCGGTGAGGAGGTATTTGGTATGGTCAAGGACCTAGAAGTAATCTTTGGAAAAGGTCCTGGCAGTCTATCTGCTCCGAAAGACGATGCCGGACACGCGCCCATGTGGAAGAAGCAATCTAATTTCGGGACCTACCCTATTGGAAAGTCTTAGAGGTTCGTTGTTCAATCGACGTGATGCACGTGAGGAAGAATGTTTGCGTGAACCTGCCAGGCTTCCTAGGAGTGTATGCGAAGACAAAAGATACACCGTAAGCATGGCAGGACCAGCAACGTCTGAAAGACCCTGAAGAGCCTATGCATCCTGAGAACGAGAAGGGTAAACGATGCCACTTAACTCCTGCCAGCTACGCTCTTACTAAAGCAGAGAAGGAAATCTTTTTTGAATGCCTGAGCAGTATCAAGGTCCCGTTTGGCTTCTCGTCGAATATAAAGGGAATAATAAATATGGCAGAGAAAAAATTCCAAAACCTGAAGTCTCATGACTGCCACGTGATTATGACACAATTGCTTTCGATTGCATTGAGGGGGCTTCTACCTGAAAATGTTCGAGTACCCATTGTGAAGCTATGTGCATTCCTCAATGCAATATCTCAGAAGGTAATCAATCCAGAAAGCCTACCAGGGTTACAGACAGATGTGGCCCAATGTCTTGTCAGCTTTGAGTTGGTGTTCCCACCATCCTTCTTCAATATTATGATGCATCTCCTAGTTCACCTAGTAGAAGAGATTGCCATTCTCGGTCCTGTATTTCTACACAATATGTTCCCCTTTGAGAGGTACATGGGAGTCTTAAAGAAATATGTTCATAACCGTGCTAGGCCAGAAGGAAGCATCTCCAAGGGCTATGTGAGAGGAGGTCATTGAGTTACGTGTTGATTTTATTCCGACCTTAAGGCGATTGGTGTTCGAGAATCACGACATGAGGGAGACTGCGTGGAAAAAGGCACCCTAGGATGTAAAGCAATGATATGTAGGGACGGGCATTCTCTCAATCAATCACACTACGGTTTTACAAAGACCTATCTTGGTTGCCCGTATATCAATGAACACAAGAATTTAATCGCCTCAAACACCGGCGATCGATGAATGGATTATAAGTGAACACATGGCGAGTTTTGGCGGCTGGCTGCAAAGACTTCTCACGAATAACACCACTATTGGGGATCAGCTGTACTTGTTGGCCAGGACACCATCTTCGACTGTATGTACTTTCCAAGGGTACGAGATAAATGGGAATACATTTTACACGATAGGCCAAGATAAAAAGAGCACCAACCAAAATAGTGGTGTCCGCTCGATGCAAAGAAGACAATGGGCAAAAGACCACGTATTATGGGTTCATAGAGGAGATATGGGAACTTGACTATGGACCTAATTTTAAGGTCCCCTTGTTTCGATGCAAATGGGTCAAGCTAACAGGAGGGGGGGTTGAGGTAGACAAGAAGTACGGAATGACAACGGTGGATCTCAACAATCTTATGAAGGTAGACAAGAACTTAGACGAACCATTCGTCTTAGCCAATGATGTGGATCAGGTTTTCTATGTGAAGGACATGTCTACCAAACCGAAAAAAAGAAAAAATAAGCAAACAGATACATCACACGATGAGCCAAAGCGTCACATAGTTCTTTCAGGGAAAAGAAACATCGTGGGAGTGGAGGACAAGACAGACATGTCAGAAGATTATAATAAGTTTGATGAAATTCCGCCCTTTAGAGTGAAGACTGACCCAACCATCCTGTTAAACGGTGTTGATACTCCATGGTTACGGCCAACGCGATCATAAGATTGACTATATGTATTAATTGAGCCATTTTTGGCACACATATGTATCTCAACATGGAAATCAATGTCATATTTCTTACATTAATGATATGTATTAAATGAGCCATTTTTCTTCCTTCTATTTCTTCCCTCCATTTTTCTTCCCGCCATTTTTTCCCGCTATTTTTCTTCCCGCCAGTTCTTCCCTCCAGTTCTTCCCGCCAGTTCTTCACTATATATATACGTAGGGTTGGCCTCCATTGTCATTGCACATCTCTAGACTCATATCTGCAACCTCATCACTCTTTCCCATGGCTTCCACCGTAGCACTAACCCTAGGGAGGCGGAGGCGCTTTGCGCCTCGAACTACCCCCGCTCAAGACCATTGTGTCCCCGTCGGCTGGATCTCGAGCGCCGAGGCGTGCAGTTCCTCCTGTCCCTCTAGGTGTGGCGCGCCGGATGGCCATCACGAACCACTACTACTTCGAGCTCACGCCGGAGCAGCGGAGGAATCCCAGATGGCATCCCGACTATTTCCCTACTTGGGAAGCCTTCTTCGTGGATCGGCGTGAGAGGGCGCTCGCCAGGCACGAGAAGGACGGCCCACCTCCTACGAACTTCAACGAGGCCGGCCGGCGGCTATGGTGGCGCGGTCGGACTCTCCAGAGCGTCATGGCCTATGACACTGCCGCCGACTCTAACCCCCGTCTGCGCTACCCTCAAGTCCAGCCCACGCGTACTCAGCCTTCAAGGTTCAATTACGGCGGCGATGCAATGACGGCGGCGAGTACAACGACTACAGTGGCGAGTATTACAGGTGTAGGCAGGAGCATGACTGAATCACTCCAACATTCCGAAACAAGTTCGGCCGATTGTTACTTAATCTGGCCATGTATCTTAATTTTCAGTTCTTTTATGTATCTTAATTTTCAGTCGTGCTTTACGTAACTTACTATTAGTTGCATTCTGTATTTTAATTCCAGTTCTATCTCCTTCACAAAATGACCTATCTCATTCGAGGTTTCTTGGCTTTCGGGTCAAATGACCAATGTTATGGCTAGAATCAAGGCATAGTTTGTGATAATATGGCCATATTATGCATACATGTGCATCATGGCATGGCAAACAATGTTGCAAGAGGAAGTTTTCCTTTTTATCGCACCAAAAAGGCATTTTCCATTTTCCGAGCATAAAAAATGGATGGTTTTGTGAAGCAACCACCAAATGGCTAATTCAAAAAACCACAACCACATTTTACAAAAATACTAGACCACCTTATATGGACAATGTACCAACAGGGGGATCTGAAACCTTTCCGTCCACCTCTGGTGAAAAAGACAAATTCCTGCCGAATCGGTAGGAAGTGGGTCAGATATGAACTACAGTGTACATGATAAGATGCTCATGATTTTTACAAAAATCATTTTTAGGTTCACAATATGCTATTTTATCAAAAATCCAATGCAAGTTGAGCGAGGCTTTGTCAGATTCAAGTGTATACAAAAGATGCGGCATTTAAATATCCAATCAATTCAAAAATGTTAATACAAAATAAAATATGATTTGCTCTAATAAAATAGGATTAGGTTCCTTTTTAGATGCTTAATATTTCTTATGTTCAAAGTTTTGGGATTTGACAATTTATTTTTGTTTGAATTGAATAATCAAAATTTATATGTAAGTGTTTTAATCATTTTGAAAATTTTCATCTAAAGTAAATATAAAATGTTTTTACATGAATGGATAGATATTATTTTTCTGAAAATTATGATATATTATTCATATTTTTCTGAGTTCAAATGAATAAGGTATGAATTTTCTAAATTCATATCCTATTTTTTGAATTATAAATGCCCCCACCCCTTTAATGCATGAAATAAATGCCCCCCCTTTAACACCGGTTCTAGCCACGAACCGGTGTTAAAGAAGCGCTATACTTCGTTTATGAAATAAATGCCCCTTTAACACCGGTTCCAGCCACGAACCAGTTAAGAAGCGCTTTACTGCCACAGTTACATTCTCCCCTTTAACACCGGTTCGTGGCTGGAACCGGTGTTAAAGGGGGGGGGTGCGGGCGCGAAACGAATTCCCCCCCTTTAACACCGGTTCCAGCCACGAACCGGTGTTAAAGGGGGGGTTATAACGCGCGCGCCACCCCTTCCTTCTTCCCCCAGCCAGATCGATTCTTCCCCTAGCCGGTCGCCGTCGCCATCCCCGCGGGAGCGCCTTCCCGATTCTCTCCGGCCGCGACCACCCCAACCGCCGCCGCCACTCACTCCAGCCGCCACCGCCCCCAACCGCCGCCACCACTCCAGCCGCCTGTGCGTGTACACCCGCGCCCGCCCTCCCCTCCTCCGTCCGGCTACGGCGGCATGGCGCCACGCCACTGTGGAGAAGCGGGCTGGCGGCATACTGCACGCCGGTGACAAGTGCGACAAGGCCAGGCCGGCTCCCCCGTCCAAGTTTTTTTTCCATTTTTTTATTTTGTAGTATATAGTTGTAATTTTATTTGGTAGTGTAATATTATTTAGTAGTGTAATAGTACTGTATAGTTGTAATATTATTTAGTAGTGTAATAGTAGTGTAATAGTAGTGTATAGTTGTAATATTATTTAGTAGTGTATATAGTTGTAATTTTCTAGTAGTATATTGTAATAGTAGTATATTGCATTATAGTAGTATATTATAATATTATTTTGTAGTGGTTAGGGTTAGGGTGCTCGCGGCCCCCCGCACTTAGGGTTAGGGTGGTGGTGCTCGCGGGCCCCGGGACTTAGAGTTAGGGTGGTGGTGCTCGCGGGCCCCAGGACTTAGGGTTAATATGGATGTGCTCGCGGGCCCCCAGACATAGGGTTAGGGTGGTAGTGCTCACGGGCCCCCGCACTTAGGGATTAGGGTGGTAGTGCTCGCGGGCCCCCGCACTTAGGGTTAGGGTGGTAGTGCTCGCGGGCCCCCGGACTTAGGGTTAGGGTGGTGGTGCTCGCGGGACCCCGGACATAGGGTTAGGGTGGTAGTGCTCGCGGGCCCCCGCACTTAGGGTTAGGGTGGTGGTGCTCGCGGCCCCCGGACTTAGGGTTAGGGTGGTAGTGATCGCGACCCAGCACTTAGGGTTAGGGTGGTGGTGCTCGCGGGCCCCCGAACTTAGGGTTAGGATGGTGGTGCTCGCGGGCCCCCGGACTTAGGGTTAGGGTGGTAGTGTTCGCGGGCCCCCGTACTTAGGGTTAGGGTGGTAGTGCTCGCGGGCCTTCCCCTTCCTTCTTCCCCCAGCCACGAACCGGTGTTAAAAGGGGGGGTTATAACGCGCGCCTTCCCCTTCCTTCTTCCTCCCAGCCAGATTGAAAGCACGCTACAGAAAAAGCGTCGCGCTCGGAGCATCCTCCGTCACCACTCAGCTAGCCCTCTCATATGCATCCGGGATTTCTCCGAATTAGGGTTTGGACCCCTCGGAACTCGTTTAAAATGATCAAGCATCCTTAGGGTTTTAATTTCATTTGTGTATTTATTTGTGTACTTTTGTATGAATAATATGTATATTTGTGTATGAATCCAAGTCCACTTGAATGTTTACTCTCTTACTCTAGATAATATTATTGTTTTAGAAACTATGGATCCACTTAGTAGAAACCTTGAAGAAGAAGAAATAATGGAGAACATTATCGATGAGGACACCTCACAATATCTAGACTTAGAGGGACATGATGACAACTCAAGTAGTCATGGAGAAGATGAAGACTCCGGTGAACGCAATTTAGTGATTACAAAGTCCGGCGAGGTATATGCATTGATTAAGCCTCTGCTGACTTCCACCAACAATCTTCTTCTACATGTATTAATTAACGCTTCTTTCTTCTTTTAGCCCTCCGGATCGACCAGCCAGCAACCATCTTCTTCTACTTAAAAAGACCAAGCGAGGCGCGAGCCATCGGTTGAAAGATCGTGCAAAGTTCACGATCGAAGCAGTCCGTGTTGATGGCAGGCCGATGGAGCCCAAGAAGGCCGCAGACAAATTTATACGTCAGGCTGGAGTTCTTGTTAGGGACCAAATCCCAATCATAATTGAATATTGGAATAAGCCAAACAAGGGCGACGGTACCTTTGTCGATGAAAGATCCAAAGAAACGCTTTGGAATTCGCTGTTGGTAAATTTCACCTTACGCCAGAGGAGGATGAAAACAAACCGTTATAAAGGAAAAGGTCAAAGAGTGGACTCTAAAGAAAATGGTCGACGCTTTCAAGAATCGGAAGACAAAATTGAACACATTTGTCAAAGCTCGCAAGACTCCAGATTTCGAAGATGCATATTATGCGAAGATAAGACCTCACTGGCGCGAATTTGTGGCATACAAGGAAGGTGCTATAGCTACAAAGAGGTCAGAAACCAATACGCTAAATGCCCAGAAGCAGGAATATCACCAGAGGACAGGGTCAGGTGGCTACATATCTCGAGGCCTAAGTGGGAGGAAGCTGAGAAGGCCTGCTGATGAGGGATCACACCCAGACACATGGGTGGGACCTACGTGCAAAGACTTGGTTCTACGGAATCGGGCAAGGTTGGACCCGAAACAGGATTGTGTATCTTCCCAACCCTCCTTGTCAAACCCACATCGAACTCATCACGGCATACGAGGAAACAGCCGCCAGACCTTCCATCCCGACAGAGAGAATGACCAGCTCACACGCGCCATCGGTAAAAAGAGCACCTTTGGACATGCACAAGGCACAGGGGTATGACGTGGAAGGATGGGTTTGCCGAGTGGGCGACTCTTCTGATGGCGCGGCAGAAAAGAAAAGAGCGTGAGTGGATGACACAGATAGAACATGCACTTGTGGCGCTGGCGCAAGTGAATGCAAAACAGAGCCATCAAGCTACCGGCCCATCTCAGCGGCACGAAGAGCCTGCATTGGAAGCTGCCGGCGGCCCAGACTCTACGCAGAAAAGCAGCGTGGCTTCCACGGAGAACGTGAAGCCCACGCTTGAAATGGCGGGTCCTCGATACCCCGTGGATGAGATCACGGAGAGCGAACACGCTGAGCTGCATGTGAGATTAATGGGCTTATCCATTAAGGTGGTTGTCGGCTATGCCTTACCTCCTGTAGCTGGTGGAACTTACCACTGCCGACCGATTCCAGATGGCTATGCTATTGTCGGGGTGGATGAGGTTGTGAAGGAATATGAGGAAGCACAGCTTGACCATGCTACAGGTGAAGGGGAAACTCAACTCAAATTTGCAGTGAAAACAACCATTCTTTGGAAGAAGGAACACATCGTGCTTCCAAATTGGAGGCCTTGGCACCCCACCTCTCTCCAGCGTCGGCGATCGAGCCGCTTCAGCCATCTCTCTGCGGCAGCCATCTCCGGCTTCAGCCATCTCTGACGGCAGCCATCTCTCAAGGCCAGCCATCTCCTGCCGTCAGCCATCTCCGGTGCTTCAGCCATCTCCTCAACAGAAGCGGAAGAGCACCGCCACGAAGAGCATCACTAGCACTGCCACAAAGAGTTCAAAAACTACGTCCCGCAGCCTTCCGCCAAGCCATTGCCGGTTTTACCGTGGAATCGCAGCGACGAGGAGACCAATAGGATCTCGGAAGAAGAGGTCAAGAAATTCTTTGCACCTAGACGGGCCGAGCCAAAGGAGAAAATAGATCCGGCGGTGGTGGAGAAGTTTTACAAAAAACTTTTGAAACCTGAAACCCCACTTGTGCCGGACTACGAGCGCCAGATTTTGAAGGCGGATGCTAGGCGCCGTAGGGAGACTGAAAGTAGCAGTCGTGCGGCACCCCAGAAAACAGTTTCCATGCTCGGAGAGCAGGAAAACCAATCATGCGCCCCACTCCAAGTGTTCGACACACGGGACGCTCCTCCCGTAAATGATTACGAGGCAGAGCTACAAAGAAAGGCCAATGAGATGGGGATGATTTACATTGCATACTTGAACATCATGGGAGACAACTTGCCCAAATGCGATGCCAACCCCATACAGCCATGGAAGTATGGGAAGAATCTCGTCAAGAAAGAGGAGCTCAAGAATCTACCAACAAAGATGCGAAGATTGCACAAGTGGTACCTTGATTTCTGCAAGACGAGAAAGGAAGAATGGATCACGGCGCATATAAGAGATCATATTTTCTTGTGCGGAGACGACGAGATCGACTTCAACATTCAAGACTTACATTTTCTATTCAATTAGAAGGAACTCGACAAAGCTGCCATCAACCTTTATTGTGTGTAAGTACTATTTCTGTATTTTCTATCTCATCTCATTCACTTCATTAATTGCATGTATATATATATGCTCACCATATATGTGTATACTATTATGCAGGAAAAAGGTTATGGAATGCATGAAAGGAGGACCTTTTGACATTGGGTTCGTTGACCCAAATAGAGTTCATGAAGAAGTGGTAAGAACCAAACCCGGGCAAACAGAAGATTTATTGCTAAGGTCTTTCTTGAGACAACAAACCAAAAGGGAAATACTATTGCCTTACAACTTCTCGTGAGTACTGTTACCCTCTCTTGTACACATTCTTTGACTTACTCAATGTTAAGTGTAACTGATGATGAGTTATGCGTGCGTAGGTTCCACTTTATTCTGCTAGTCATTCAACCTGACTCAGGAAAAGTCCTTGTCATGGACTCGTTACGAAAAGAAAAAGAGCTATGGGCAGACTTTAGAGAAATGCTCCAGAGGTAATTTCAATCATATTATCGCACTAGATCGGCAACTTTCGTGACAACAAGTAATTAATTACTTCTTTATCCATTTTCTTTGCCGGACAGGGTTTGGAAAAGGTTCACGGGCAGGGCCGTGGGTGAATGGTCAGAAGAACTAAAATTTGTAGACCAAAATGTAAGTAATACTAGCTAGCTAGGTCTGCGTATCTCTTTGATTCTGCTTCCAATTCCATTATATCATGCTTTATTGATTATTATTTTGATTGAACTCTCTATTCTCGTAAAGTGCGCGCATCAGGGACACGGCAATAACTTATGTGGGTACTATGTTTGCGAGTTCATTCGCAACACGATATGTGCGACGGGCCAAGCCGCACTAGAACAACTTAGAGTAAGTAAACAAAGTACACAATATTATTTTATTACCATCAATTGTGTTGAGTTTTATTCTTATATATATTGACCCCATTCTTCATATATATTTAGATCGAACGGATGCGGGACCAACTCCTACCATTTGACCGCATACGAGCCATTCAAGAGGAATTGGCGGGGTTCATACTTGATGAGGTCGTCACGCCTGGCGGAGAACTCTTTAGATATCCACCAAAATGAACGTTGTATATATGCTTGAACGTGTTTGTCTTGTACTTGATGCTTCAACGTTTATGGAGAATACCACACAATGACGATGTTGTGTATAATAATAGTTGCTTAATTATTCGTGTACTCGTATGTACCGATGAAGATGTATGTGTATACCGCTCCCGATCGATTCCCCCTCCCCCCCTTCCCGTCCCCGCCATGCCGCAGAAATACGTCCAGAACGGGACAGGGGCAGAACTCTGCCGCGGCAGAGATTTAGGCCGTTTTCCTGCCGCGACAGAACTCTGCCGCGGCAGAGATTTATCTCCTTTTCCTACCGCGGCACAGAACCTTTAACACCGGTTCGTAAAGGGGGGACCCCTGAGCCCTGCGGCAGCCCTACGTGCGCCACCCTTTAACACCGGTTCGTATAAGAACCGGTGTTAAAGGGGGGGGGGGGCCTCTAACACCGAACCCTCAACAGGGGTTCTACAACCGCTGTTAGAGGGCCCTCCAAACCGGTGTTAGAGGGGGGTGTGCACTAGTGTAAGCTCCTCGTCACATGGTGAGCCCGCGCATGAACTACCACTCGTATCCTCCTCGGCCGCACCGGCTGCCGATCGCTCTGAGTAGCTGCTCATGCCGCTGCTCTCCCCACTCCATCTTCCACGGGCATCCGCGTCGTCCGTGCTCTTCTGGCTCCTCACGTTCCCGTCGATGATCGACCAAGGCGGCCCGTAGGACAACGTTGTTGGCTAGCGTGGAAATGAGCTCGCCGATGTTGATGGCCTGGCCGGCGCTCTCGGCGACGGTGAGGACAAGTGCCGCAGAGCCCTCGCGGACGGCAAACCACGAGTCAGTGCGGCGGTCGCTAAAGAGCTTGACCGCGCTGAACTTGCGTACCTGGCGCCAGAACTGGCCATAGTGGGCGAACCCCATGTCAACGCGGTCGTAGATCAGGTACGCGATGGCTGTGCTTGCCGGTCGGTTGGAGAAGGCGATGTCCTGGACGTGGAGCACCTCGCGCGTGTACTCGGGCGTTAACACCACCACCGTGTGGACGCGGCCGAGCAGGAGGTGGAACAGGCCGCCGTACTTCGCCGCTGGAGCCGCCAGCCCGCGGTGCATGGGCTGGTCCATCATGAGCATGTTCCCGGTGATCGCAAGTGTCATGGGCCCCGGCGGCAGCGGTGGGACACGGCTTGTCAGACGCGCGCGCAGCAGTGCGAAGCCACATCAGAACGAACCAAGGGTCCTGGCGCAACTGCCCCGTTATGGCTGACATTGCTGTAGCTAGCTAGCTTAAGGAGCTCGGGCTGATGCTATGAGAAATTAAAATCATGGCTCAAGGACTGGTCGGTTGTACATCATATGCCGGGTGATCTAACAATTAATGTCTTCCTAGAACTCCTCCAAGATGGTATCGATGCGAGCAAACCCATGAGCACTGGCCATGCCAAAATTGCCATGCAAAGGGGGTAGTAAGTTGGCGCCGTAGTGGCCGATGTGCTTGGTGCGCAGCTTGGCGCGCATGCCGACCACAGGGCGGATGTTGAGGCGACAGCTGGCCTCGATTTATCGAGCTCTTCCTACTCGAGCACGATGAGGGTGTTGAGCCCCATAGTGCGCGCGATGAGGGCGAGCGAGATGTACTCGAGGTCCTTGTATTCGTTGCAGATGAGCAGGGCGTCGGGGTGCCACGCGCGGCGAGGGAACTCATGGTGAGCAGCAGCTCCGGATTGGAGCCGGCTTCGAGGCTGAAGCCGAAGGGCGCGCTGAACTCGACGATTTCCTCGACTATCCCGGTTGCACGTGACAGGTTACACGCCCTGGTATACCTCCCGCCGTAGGCCGTGGAGCTGATGGCGTAGCTTAAGGCCGCTTTGAGGCTCTCGACACAGTGCGCATCCGTCGGTGAAGTGCACGAGCAGCGGCAGCGGAAGGCCGAAGCCACCGGCAGCCCGGGCAACAACGACCTTGGCGAGGTTGATCTCCTAGCCGGGCAGCATGGCTTGGCCATGGCGCACGGCAACGTCGCTGTCATCGTTGACAAAGAAGTAGGGTGCGCCCCAGCCGTCGGACGTTATAGAGCGTCGAGGAGAGGTCGGCAGACCAGGCAAACTTTTCAGCTGCGGTCAAGAAGACGTTGGCGGGGCACAGCCGCGCGTGCGTACCACATGCTCGTCCAGTGTTTTTTAAGATCTTTTCTGGACTGAAACGCTAAAGCGCGCGGTCGTGATAGCGCATGCGCGGCCAAATTTGTTCAAATTCGCTGAAATTCGATTGAATTAGACTAATTTGCTCCTTGTTGCAAGTTGTGAGACTAGTTTTGCTCATTTTGCAAGATGTGTAACTAAAGTGCTCGAAAGGTGCAAGTTGTGGGACCGAAAATATATATACCTCTTTGTTTTCCCTTCATTCATCAGTTCTAGCTGAGGTCCATCACCGAATTGATTTAGAAATCACGATATCTCGTCCTCGTGTACATAATCTTCTCCATCACGAGGTTCAATTCTATCAATATTAATAGCTACTTCACCATTTATAATGTCCATAATAATCTGCTTGCCTTCGGAGTCAGTGGTGCGCTCCATCACTTAACTATTGCAGAAAGAAAGATAAAACAAGTTAGAAAACAAAGTCAGTTTTATATAGATACTAAGAAATAAGCAAATAATATACTAAAAAGGGTCACCTTTTTATGTAGATATGAGCAAATAATACCTTTTTACGTACATATGAGCAAAAAGGTTACCCTTTAACACTAGCAATATATATTACCAATAAACAACATTACTACTACAATTCTAACAAAATATATATTACTAAACAAATATTTTGTAGTAATATACTACTGAAATATTACTAAACATATATTAAACAAAATATCTATACTACTAATATCAATATTACTAATCTATACTACTAACTATATTACTAACAAATATTACTAATAACTACTCCCTCCGTTTTAAAATATAAGATGTTTTAGCTTTGTGAATGATGTGTATCTAGAGCTCTTTTAGTGTCTAGGTTCATATAGGTTTGGAGTGAACCTAGACACTAAAAGGGGTCTAAATATACTCCTTTCACAAAGCTAAAACATCTTATATTTTGAAATGGAGGGAGTACGTACTAACAATAATAATTTGGGCGCGAGGTCAGTGGCGAGCACCGGCGGCAAGGCGGCAGCGAGCGCGTGCACGGCAGCACGGCGGCGAGGTCATGGCACGCGGAGCATGGCGCACGGCGGCGAGGCGGGGCCGACGACGAGGGCGGCGGCGAGCTCGACGGAAAAATCAGGCACCACCTCATCTTCTTTGTCGATTCATCTGCGGGGCCTTCGTATTCTTCGTCTGCGCGGGTGGGGGAGATCGGGGGATAGCGCGTGTTTATATACCCCCCCCCCCTCCCTCTAGTCCCGGGTTAAGCCACGACCCGGGACTAGAGGTCCTCTAGTCCTGGACGGTGAAACGGACCTAGACTAAAGACCCCCCTCTAGTTTTTTCAGCCCTTCAATTATCGCGCGCAAAGCCACCTTCTAGTCCTGGGTGCAGTTAAGACCCGGGACTAGAGACTTTTTTGTAAATTTTCTTATTTTAATTCAAATCAATTAGAAACTTTGGAAAATTCATATCTCCTATTATATAAATCTAAATAATACAAATAATATGTCTATTATTATCAGAAAAATATAAGGAATCTGAATATATCATCCATATATCTGTTTGCATCATGTATCAATTGTGTTATTTTCAAATAAAAATGCATTCACTATTTTTTTCATATTTTTTAATTTGACAAAAGTTTCAACATGACCGCCACGTCTCATGCTTTCCCGCCATTTTTTCCGCCATTTCCCTCTATATCTAGACCGACCGCCATGGTCATCCATACATATCCCCATCTTCCCCTCTCACAACAATGGACATCACATACTGGGCAATTCCGACCCTCGAGGAGACCGATGCGCTGTGTGCCTCCAGCTACCCATGTCCGCCGGGCTACCGGCTGCCCGCCGACTGGATGATGAGCGCTGGAGGGGTTCCTGTCCCTCCTGTGCCTCAAGGTTCCACACAGTAGGTGGCCATCATGAACCACTTCTACCTCGAGCTCACGAGAGAGCAGCGGATGGATCCCCATTGGGATCCCGACAACTACGACACCTGGAATGCCTTCTTCGCTAACCGGTAGGAAAGGGAGCTCGCCAGGTATGAGGGTGAAGGCCCTCCCTCGGTGAACTACAACGAAGTCGGCCGCCTTTTTGCTGCCATGGCAATTTCTTGCAAGATCATGTCACTACATGTGCGCCACCACCATCTGGGGGTCCATCCTAGACATGTCGGCGGTCAAGATGATAAAGTCCTCCTTCCTTTTCTTCACGGCAACCCTCTCCTTCTCGGTCATGGTTTGGGCGCCATGGATGCGAGGGTGGAAATTGAGGCATGTATGCAGTGACGATGAGCTTGCGGCAGGAAAATAAACGACGAGTAGAAGAAGTGAAATAAATTTGGGGGGTGAGGTCATGTACCAGCCGTTATGTGGATGATAGGGTTGGCCCACCACTCGTCTCGGTGCCAAAGTGTTGTGTGCGTCCGCAACATCCCCTGTGTAGCCAGGATGTAGCCAGGATGAGCTCGTTGCAACAGACAGCCTAATGTGTCAGCGCCGGACGAAAACGGTTTTTGGATCACGCAGTTGGGTGTGTGCCCTGTCCAGCGCACCCCAAGGCCTTTGGGGGACAGTTTTAGGGGAAGTGACTGGAGATTCTGTGAGGCAGCCACTAGCGCTCCTCTAGACGAGTTTAGTTTTAGCATGTCGACTCTTCTTGAACAATGCTTCTCTACTTCTCAAAGGGCTAAGAGCATCTCCACTCGGGACCCTAAAGCCCCCCTAAAGGGCTATGGGGGGTACCGGCGCCTAAAATCGCGCCCAGCCCACCCCCAAACTTATTTTCGCGTCAGCGCGTCCCGGTTTGACATCCGGCGCCCCTAGGCCAAACCCAACCCACGTGGGGGCTAGCGGGGGTGCCGGATGGAGCTAAAAATGACACGGGCCAACCTTGGCGGTGAGATGAAAGGCTCCTTCCCACCCTTTTTCGACGCCTCCTGCTCCAACTTCCCGCCCTTTTCCCAGCTATATGTATGCGCCCATCCCTCTCTTTCTCCACAACCCGCCGCCGACGGTGGCATGGAGAGACCAAAACTCCATTTCTACGAGGTCGTGTTGTTCGCCCACTACGACATCCTCGCGTGAGGCTTCCGACCGGCTTTGAACTAAGCTACGCCGGCATGCATGTGGCGCCGCCCTTGCGAGGTGCCGAGTTGGCGATGCAGATAGAGGAGCGCCGTGAGCTGCCGGATGGAAGAGGGCGATGGCCCGGTACGCGCCCACGAGCACGTACTGGCCGAAGAAGTTCAAGAAGGAGCGGGCGAAGGAGCTCGCGTTGTGCCGCGCTCACCGGCGGCAGCTCCACCCGGATATGCGCAACCCCGAAGGGAGGCAGTGCTTCTGGGCAGTGCGTGGGCGTACGGTTTACACCGCTATCGACGAGGCGCGGCATCGAGCCGAAGCGGGGCACCATGAAGAATTCATGAGGAGGGCGGAGGCCTCCGGGATCGTCGACCTCGATTCCGATACGGAGGAGGAGGACGGTGACGCGACGGATAGCGCCGATGACGAGGACGGTGAAAGCGGCGTCGTAGATTAGGATGTCGCAGAGTTGATGATGCAGAATCGCAATGTAATAAATATTAAATTGAATATATAAACTATTGGGAGGGAGTGTGACTGGAAACACTACTCCCTAAAAAATAAAATCGCCGGCGCCTCCTTATATGGGCTAAAATTCGCTCGTGCCGGAGCCCATATAGGGGGACGAGTGGAGATTCTCTATGATAGCATAACAAACTATCAACCGATGAAGTGGGGTTCGGCAACGCATTGACCATCAATTAATGCACTTGCCAAGGTTCTCTTGGTTCAAATAAATTTTGTAATAACTTGCGAGAATTCTGTTTCTTAAGACTTTTTCATACTCACTTCGTCCCAAAATATAAGACGCCTAAGGATTAGCCAAAACTCAACGCTTTCTAAATTTGACCAAGATTCTACACAAAAATATAAATATATACAATATTAAATCAATATCATTAGATTTGTCATAAAGTATATTTTCTTAATGTTTTCATAATATTGTAGATATAGATATTTTTTCCTAAATACTTCGTATAATTCAAAACCACAGGATCTTCTGGTATGGTCTAGTTTGCACGCAACTCCAAAAGATAATTTCTTATGAGTCTCACCATACCCCAAAACAATTTCCCTTTGTCTTAACAAAAACTAGGGGTACACATATCCTTCTTGTAATATAACAGAATATTATGTTCTAATCTCTTGTCAGATCAACATGTCATGATACTCTATTTTGGCGGGACATGTGGATTCATAACAAGAATGTCGATATGATCGGTCCTCAGCTTATTGGTTTCGTGGATTCTAAAATTCAGCAGAATCGCACCATGGCCAAGGGCGTCCTCTTCATGCCTGCATTCACGATGTCTCTGCTGGTTTATTGGTAGTCACCATGATGCAGTTTCTGCAGCATTGGCACGAGATCGAGGCTACCCATCTTTTGATGACAGGGAGGACAATTTCGAGTGTTTCTGGACTACGTCCGAGAGCATCTCTAATCCATTCCCTTTCCGCGGCCGCATCCTTTTATTTGCTCCTCTAACCGTCGAAGGCGGCTCTAAGAGCATCTCTAACCCATCCCCTTTTCTTTAGAGGAGAAAACGGCCGGAGTAAACTTTAAGGAGCAAATTTGCTCCTCTAAATCTAGCGCCGCAGAGTCGATCCCCAATATTTGGAGGACTAAATTTCCAATTTGGGTCTGACATTCCGTCGAACACTTGATATGCATACCTTGGTCGTCGTTGTCTACCATGTCCCGTCCACGATTCTGGCGCGGCTATTTCCCCTCTGTCCTTGCCGAGCTCGCCCTCATGCTCACGGTGAGGCTGACCTTTTCTCGCATGGACTCGAGGAAGAAACAAAGGGGGCGCCCGCCGGACTCGAGGAAGAAAGAGACGGGGCGCCCACGACTGCGGCTGCGTGTACCACAAGTCGTCCATGCTCCAGAAGCTTCGCGATGTCAGTCCACTGCCCCATGTCCAGTGGCACAGCTTAGGTCGACCACGAGCCATCTCACCGGCTCGATCTTGGGGATGGAGACGAGTCCCCGGCCATGCGTCCCCACTGCCTCTCCTCCCACCCCGCGCTGCTGGCGCTGTGGAAGCTCCAGGGTGCCGCTGTCCTGGCGACAGGGAGAGGGCAGCCGCTGCCGCGCTTCTAGCGATGGGGAGAGGGCAATTCCAGGAGGCAGCGGGGCAGATTCCAGGCGTGGCGGCGTGATTCGAGACGGGGCAAATCCCGGCGAGCATGCCAAGGGAGGCAGGGAAGGGCGGCGGTGACGGCGCCCCCCGGCGACCATCCCGGTGGCGGCGGCAGGTTAGTCGGTGCGTTTTGCCTCGCTGGAGACGGTGGATAAAATATACTCCTCGGCCTCGCGGCCTTCTATATTTAGGAGTCAGGATTGAGCTGGAGAAAAAATTTACTCCTCTAAACAGCTATTGGGGATCGGTGCGGTGCGGTTTTAGCCGTTAGATGAGCAAATTTAGTCCTCTAAAGGATTTTTGGGGATGGGTTAGAGATGCTCTAACCGAAGCCGCGAAAATGGTTAGAGGAGCAAATATGGGATACCGGCTCCTATACCCCTCCGCCCTCTCTCCCAAATTTACTCGGCCGCCAACTCGACTCCTAAATTTTCTCCTCCCGCCTCGCCGCCGACCCCTCCCTCCCAAAACCGTCGGAACTTGTCACCGGCACCGGGATTCTCCCCTCCTCCGGCCGGAATGTTACTGGAGCTCGGTTTCGCAGCCCCGCCAGACTTTCCTGCCGGCGCGACGCCGTTGGAATCGACCCCCGCGACGGCTCCGATGCCGCGGAAACGGTTGGGCACCACCGGTGTGGCGCGGTCGATGATAGCGGCCGCTAAGACGACCTGCAAGGCCACAGAGATGGCGGGAAAGCTCAGCAGGCCGCCCCTTGCGCCAGTTTTGAGCGAGCCGCGGGCTCGGAAGCCGACGGAGGCCATGATAGCCCATTCGCAAGCGGCGGAGTAGAAAAAGAAGAGGAAGGCCGCAGCGGCCTCCACACCCAACCCGGCGACGAAGGGCAAGCCCAAGCCGACCTCCAAGGCCACTCTGTCGTCCTCCTTGCCGGCCACCATCGCACCTCAACAAGGCGCCCGCGAGGTGATCGATGAAATACCCGGGCCGACTCCGAATGCCACCGAGGTGAGCGTCGACGAGTTCATGTCCCAACTTGATCATTGTCAACACCAAGGCCTCGACGACCTCAACTTTAGTGCCAACGATGATGCCACCGAGGTGGGCGATGAGGATGCCACCGAGGAGGCCAGGGAAGAGGAGGCCACCGAGGAGGCCGAAGAAGGGTTGACCGAGGTGGGCAAGAAGAAGAGCAAGGGAAAGAACACGCCCAAGGCCCCAGCCAAGGAGAGGGAGGATGCGGACCGCAACATCATGTTCATGAACCCAATCACATTGGATGACAAGTCTAGGGCATATTGGGAGATTGCTCGTGCGAGGATCTTGACCCGAGAGCTGGGTGGTGATGGTGGTGGTGGTGGTGGTGATGGTGATAGTGATAGTGATGGTGATGGTGATGGTGGCGATGGTGGCCGAGATGCTCTTTGAGGTGGCCGAGATGGTGGAAGAGGTTGCCGAGATGGTGAAGGCCTCACTTTTGGGTCTAACATGATCGATTTAATGTATTTTGGATAATATTTATGCATGTTTGTAATATGGATACTTGACATGTCTGTGGAGATTTGAAAATTGTGATGAAAATTTTATACTCTAAGTTTTTAGGATGAAATCCGGCGGCCGAAGTTTAGATGAGCAAATATACTCATCTAAGTTTTTTGGATCATTTTTCTTCTCTGAAGAAAAGGGGATGGCAGTTAGAGATGGTCTAAAGAGCTTCTCGGCGAAAATGGCTTACTTTTGCCTTCTTCGAGGGGAAGCTTCTTTGACCTTTGCATGAGCCAATCTAGAGCTGCGTGGCCCCACTGAAATACAAGTTGTTTGCCTACAAAGTGGTCTCAGAAATCAGTGTTGGACAGGGGACCGTCGTTGCCGCCATGGTCTGACCAATGAAGATTCTTGTTCTCTTTGCATGCAGTAAATTTAGATGATTGAGCATCTCCTCCTATATTGATCCTTCACACGCTCCATCAGGTTCGAGGTTATGTCGGGGCTGGGACGTCCTGACTTTTCTCCCCTCCATCTGACTCTCTGCAGGAGTGGTGGATCCTTGTGGCCAGCAGATGGTCGTTGAAGCTTGCCCCTAACATTTAAAAAAAAACAGAATCCTTTAAATAAAAGAGGCCTTAACATGTGAAAATCATTCACTGCTTTATTATTGTGGTTACATTCTAACTGAATGGTGTGAATCTAGTTTCTGCGCGCATGCCCAAGACACTGATTAAATCATTGCTGGTTTGTAATTATGCGCTTTTGGATTGAACTTTCTGTTCTCGTTGTTTTTACTTAATAGGGCTCCAAAAACATACTCCGAGGTTGATTTTGTTTCTTCGTTCTTTTGAAGCCGACCTGGTTCCAAACCATGTGGAAACCCTCCATTCGAATTTGAAATAGAAGAAACACGAAACTCTTTCCTCTATGCTCTGATCCGAACCCTACGACAACTCCTTGTCTCTGACTACGATACTTTCTCAGTTTAAGGTGTGTCGGCTAGGGTAGATCAAGAACGAAGGGCAACACTTGGATGTGGTGGAATTTTATGGATGGTGGTGCCAGTACATCACCCATGGTGAAGATGCAGAAGTGGCGGCGGCGGCGGGGGGCATGGGGATACATATGGTCATATGGGAATGATGATGAGTATGGCGTGCTGGTGAACTCATCCGACACATGCTTCTTTTGCGGGACAATGTATTCATCCATATGAGCTGAAGCCAGGTGGAGGATATATATATATATAGCGAGATGATAGTACACATCCATGAGTGAAGACATGCTTCTCTACGTGGTGGGTGAAAATCTTTTTTTTCGAGAGTGGTGGGTGGAATTCTGATTATCCTCATTATCCTCTTGGGCGACCGGCGGCGGTGACGGCGATTTAGATCTGCGCACCTGCATTTGATCCTTTACTCCGTCTTCTCCGGCACCGGCTGCTACAGCCTGGCAGATATGCGGCACAGGCTCGTCCTCCTCATGTCCGTCATCGTCTCCTCCGGCTGCGGCAGCTCGTGGCCGTCTTCAACCATGGATGTAAGAATCGCCTCCGCCTCCGCATCCCCTCCCCCTCCCCTACCTGGCAGATATGCGGCACAAGCTAGTTTGCTCAATATTAGGGATGCTTTGTTAGGTACTTATGCAGCATCGATCTATTTAGAACCAACGGCTAGAGTTTATCATCCAGACAGTTGCCATTGTGGTTGTTATTCAGGCGTGGGTGCTTTTGATCCACAGAAGAGTAGATGGTAGAGGTAACATGTTGCCGGTAAAATATGCTTCCATGATACAGAGAGAGGATAGAAAATCTGAACTACATCTACAACAACGATGTAGAGGATATCGCCATGCTTCGGATGCCAAGAGCACCTTTCAACCACCTTTTGCAGACAATAAGGGTTAGGGGATGCTTAAAGACAGCAACCACACACCGGTATCGAAGAGCAAGTGGCATTGTTCCTTTATGTTCTAGGATATAACCATAGATTTAGAGTGATTCACAACACATGAAGGAAATCCTTGGAGATAATATCCCGGTATTTTCATCCAAGTGTTGTATGTTGTTGGAGAGATCAGAGAAGAGATGATCAAGCCACCATCAACTCAAACTCCAACTAAGATACAAGAAAGCTACTTATGGTTGCCATACTTCAAGGTGAGGGACTCTAGCTTCTACTCCATGAGAGGTTTGTATTGCATTGTGGCCTAATATATTTTCCATTGCAGGATTGTGTTGGAGCACTATATGGTACTCATGTAACTGCTAGAGTGCCGAAATCCGAATCAGCTGCATACAAGGGGAGAAAGCACTACACTAGGCAGAGCATGCTTGCCGTTGTTGATTTTGACATGAGGTTCACATATATGTTTGCTGCATGGGAAGGATCAGGCCATGATACCACAATACTGAATGGCCGTCGTGACAAAGCTGATTGCTTGAAGATCCCTGAAGGTAAGTTCTACCAAAAAGATGTTGGATATGCTTGTCGGCCTGAAATTCTTCCACCCTTAAGGCAACAAGGTACTATCTCAATAACTTCTCTACTAGATTATATCCTAGGAATACAGACAAACTTTTCAATCTCAAACACTCTAGCCTTAGCATCTTTGATCAAAAGAATAGATTTAAGATCTTTGATCAGAAGCCATTCCATCCTTTCCCCACCCAGGTTAAGCTTATTCTCGCATGTTGCATTCTGCATAACTAGATCTTGCAATTTGGTGCGGGTGAATTCTTCCCGAATGAGGAGGATTTAGTTCCAGACAACAACGACAGTGATGGTGTCCATAGTGTCCCGGTTACACGATTATCGTGCTTGGAGGAACAAGAGATGGCAGTGGGCAGACGAAATATGGGCAACCAGAGGCAACACCAGGATCTGAAGCGGAAGAAGTGAAGAAAAACTTAAGAACTGATGAACTATTGTCGTACTATCCTTTGAACAACCCCCAAAGTGGGTGTAAGACTTCCATTCATAGTAGCTAGGTAATATTTGTGGTGAACTGTCATTTGCTAGTATGCAGGTAACATCATGATGAACTGATATTCGTTAGTAGCTAGGGTGTTAAGTTGCTTTTGTTTGTTAGTTTAATTTGTTGCGTACTTGTTTTATAATCGAATTTAAATTGCATGGTAACATCAACACTTATAAGAAGTGGTGACCACAATACTATCACATGTGCCACCAAACAAGCTATTTTTTCCAGCCGCCCAACCATAGTCAGTTTTGTTGCCAACCAAATAACTGGCCCAAATTGCACCAAAAATATGGTCAACCAAACAAACTACCAAACTTGGTCCAAGTCAAATCCGACCGCATGCAGTATTCAGCGGGCCAAATAGGAAAAACAGGAAATAAAGGCCCGAGCAAGCAAACACGCCCCTAGCCGGCGGTGCTCCTTTCCAGCTCGTTGACTCAACTTGTACAACACATCTCCACTTCTGAAACTGCTAAGACACCAACAGTAAACAAATTTCAGGGTTCAACAACGGATTGATGACTAATCAATTAATGCACTTATAGTGTTCTCTTTGGCTTAGAGAAATTTATACGAATTTGCGAGGATTATATTTCTTAGGAATTTCTCGTCCCTCATTTGCCTTACCCCTACCTAAACCCTTATGCCTCCTCCCTCCCCAGGTACCCCCCAGGTCGACATCACCATTTGTCGTGGTGCGGAACACGACAGTGCCATCGGGGATGGCTTTAGAGGGGACAATCAAGTGCTATCGGTGGCTACTGCAAACAGGATTGGGCACGAGCACTGCAAACACAGCAAGATACCCATGTGTGGGGCCCTCTTGGTGAGGTAACACCCCTACTCCTGTAAGGATCTACTATATCAAGTGTGAATGCCCAGTACAAGTGCTCCTGGAGCTATATTTCTGATGAACTAGAGAGAAACTAGAGGTAGAAAAAGATCTGGAGAAGGTGTCTCTACTGGTAGCCATGTCCCCCTTATATGCTGGCTCGGGGTGCAGGTTACAATATTGGCCGGCTAGTGGGACCCAGCCGGTGGGCCATAGGCCAATAGTCTGCACTATAGTGGTTAGCCGCCAAGTCTATAGTGCTTAGCCACCAGCTTTATCCCGCGCAGAGCGGGCGTCGTATTGTGCGGCATGGGCGTTGCCGCAGTCTATGCTGACGCAGAACCGAGAACCCGGGGGCGTGCCCCTGCTTTGATCGCCATGCCCGCCGGATCCTCGGTACCGATTCCGAGGCTACCGGATGGGGTTGGCCATCCGGCCTGCTCTTCTGGTTGACCGGCTAAACGGGCCAGCGGGGGTGTGGCTTGGTTGCAATCCGGTTGAAGCGTGCCAACCGGCTGCATCTTCATGGCCTGTGGCCATTCGGCATGATCTTTCTGGAGCTGGTCATCCATCCTGACTTATCCTACCCGGGGTTAATCCCCCCGACACCATCTCATGTCGCTTGAGGTCATGTGGTCTGCCTCTCCTCTCCCTTTTTCATCCTCACTCTTCTTGCTTTTCCCCTCTCCCCTCACTTCAAGAAAGATAACACGAGTTATCCGTTTCCTAAGACAAGGAAGTGAACATATGCAAATTAAATTTTTGGTATATCTGATTGACCAAATAGGCAACAAGATCAATGTAACACTTGTACAACCATGAAATTAGTAAGTAACTAAATAAAGAAATAAAATGGTAAACTAAGTGGAGAGTCTATTTTCAGTTGACTAGGAAATCCTATTTCTAGTTGATGACCATGACCATTGATTCTTTGTCCAACAAGAAGTTAGTAGTTGCACGTTTTCAAGATTATGTGCCAATTTGTCTTAATTAAAAAGTATGTAATTGAACAATTCATATTTATTCACCTAAATTTGCACATAACAAATCGTGCAACTCTAGAACTTATATTGTGCAACTTGATCGACTTAGAAGTAACAATATGTTCGGTGGTGGATCTAGGCCCGGGGCATAGGAAACTTCCCGCATATGTTCAACTTGCTGGATTTGGCTTGGGCTGTTTCCAAGTACTCTCTCCGACTAATATTAGTTGACTTGGATTTTTCTACATTCGAATGTATCTAGTATTAAAACATGTCTAGATACATCCGAATCTAGAGAAGTTCAAGTCAACTAGTATGGATGGGAGGGAGTACATGTATGCCTTTTTAGCGTGGGGCTTCGTGGAATCCGGATCCGCCACTGAATACGTTTGTCACCGTAGAGATAACAATTCCGTATACTAGATCACTATATCACTAGAAAGCAATCCAACTCGTACATTTGATTTATTTACTGCGAGTGACTTTTTCAATTTTCAATGTGTAATGATTCTTATTCCACTTAGGAAACTAAAACATTTTTTTTTGAACCATGCAGGTGAGCTGCACGTGTATATTAGAAGAGAAGAGGCCAGAACGGTCAAGAGCAAGTGTCATAATGCAAACACAACACAAAACACGACCCCAGCCAGGAAACTAAAATGCTCGTCTGCATTTTTCGCCTTATGTTCAGTAGTAGACTAAGTAAACACTCCTGTAGGCACAAGTCAGTACACCGGCTAGCTCCTGAGAGAACAAGCGAGAGGGGCTCTTTTAATATCCACCAACAAACACATCAAACAAGGCGCTTTAATCATCTTGTCACGCCTAAACAAAATCAGTCGTTCGTTGTTACTTGTGTAAGCTGTAGTGCAAGAACCTATAACCGTTCACGAGTGCGTTACATTTGGAACCACAAACAAGAGTCTGTGAGAGACCACGCTGATGATTAGTTTCCCTAGCTACTCACCTGCAGCTGTCCTCCACACCAATTAATCCTGGAGCCCTCAGATGCGCAGCAGATACTCCAAATACGGTATTCACATTCCAGTGCAAGGTACAAATTTTACTACTCTTATGTAACTAATGATACACATGTAAAAAATAACTTCAGTCGACTAATTGGATGAACAAGAGAAGAGACAACATGTCGCATCGAAGGAAGTGTGAATGTTGGATAGTACTGGAATTGTTACCAGATAATAATCAGATGTGCAGTTACAGGCCACACAATATACGGGTTAGCCAGACAAGGAGAGCACAGCTACGATGCACAGCTTAAACTGGCCTCGCCAGGATTATTAGCAGCGAGTGAAGATGACAGAACAGCGACGTGTACACCCATAAGCATCCTCTCTCGCACTTCAGCTGTGATGCCCATGTCTGCTCAGCATGACTAGCTGCGACTAGCCGTACTCCAGCTGCATCACCATCTCATTCTCATGGTTAACAGCTGCCTGAAAAATGTCAGTGCGCAGCCTGTACGGATATACGGTGTGTCCAAAAGCGAAAATGACAGTATCGTCGTCTGTCGATCGACAGCGAGGGACCGACGACGCGGGGAAGAGGAGACGGCGCTCCATATGTCTGAATGCCAGGGCAGCTAGCTTCGTGGTCTGATCTCTCAACGTCAGTCAGTGACTGGCTCCGAGGTGCTGATGGATGGCGTGCAGCTAATGTGTACATAGCCACTTATGGAATGTGCTGGAGATCATTTGCAGAATCTTTGTGGCCAATGAGATGGTTCCCTGAATTCTTATAGATCCAGACTTGGTAGTAGTTTAGTCCTTGACTTGCTTGTATTTTGTTTAACTTGAGAGAGTTCTTTAGATGTCCTTCTTGAAGGTCAACTTGGAGATCGCTGAGCATATGCAAGTACAACAGCAAACAGTTGGTGAAATGATGTATTTAAGGTTGTACTATAATCGAAGCTATAGTTGGTTGTACTAACAATTCATCCTGAACGTTCGCCGTGATGATGTACTGACTGCTGATTTTCTCGATCCCTACTGACTACTGAATACACATTTGCTACTGTCAAATCTTTAACCACCCAAGAGAAACCCATGATGAATTTAGTATCGCTACACAATCAACTTCACAGGATGGACACTAGTTTCTACCATTCTTCCCAACATACAAAAAAATTGAGCTCTTACCGGCTTACTACCCATTGCAAATGCCCAAATGGTCACTCAATTCAGGCAACATCCGGGCGGTATCTGGACCAGGCCAACCTTATCAAGTTACCCAGTCTTCTGCAATTGGCTACAACTTCATAAACATTTCCAGACAAAAGTAAGACAATGACCCAAAAAGCATGCGTGGACTAATTCACGAGTAAATCTGCTCTACAATCAGTCTCAGCAGAAAGGGCAAGAACCACTTCTTAACAAACAGAACGCGTGCCGGACATCCATTCGGATAACTACTGCATCGATCTAACAATGACAGGAAAACATTTGTACTTACCTTGCATATGGAGAAGGTTAATGCTAGAGGTAAATAAGCATGAGTTCTTCCACCCTATTGTAAGTTCCAACCTCTTCGCTGGCGCTTCAAGAAGAAAAATGAATCTACCTTGTATATGGAGTAAGCAGCCAAGATGCGACCAAAGCAATTTACAGCACCTTAGATCTTAATTTCCACAAGGGCCGAGTATTTTGACTAGACAGTGGTGAGGTTAGCAATGTCTAGGGTCATTAAGCCCTAGTTAATCGATACGTAAACGACAAGTGGTCTGTATTAGCCGGTCCACATAAGGGTGGTTAGTATGACAAACGCAAGGTTTCTGATCTAGACATTCTAGTGTCCCATACGGAAGTTTTCGTACAGAGATATAAAGTTTTTTTGTCATTTTGGTGTCATTTTCTTAGTAACGAACAAGAGGCATGACAGTCCAAGAAATGCATTGGTGGTTTATTAGCACGCGCAGGGGAGAGTCCCATGAAACATTACTACTCAACTTAAACAAAATTTACTTCTTGTGAGGATTTCCATGGAAATACTATGCACAAGAATAGACTGATATCTTGTCTCTTGCCATGCATTGCATAAATTAAAGACGGTCTCAAATTCAGAATACATGTTCGGTTAGTGATCATCAAAATAAACATGTAGAGTGCAAGGTTGGCCTAGATGCATTACAGTGACATGATTGATTATGACATAGCAACGATTTAGCGTGGTCTGATTTTAGGGCGTTCCACAATGGGCTAAACAGTTCAGGGACAGGGATATTACCAACATGACAAGTTCAGTTTCACAATGAATTCATCTTTCAGCCTCAGGGCATGTGATCTGGACCATGAGTACCAGCCATTACAAAAAAAATTGCACTAAATTTTTTCTCCCAGATTTAGTTATCTATAGATCCTTATGTGGAACTCAGACTCCAAAGGAACTGAATGGCAGTTGTAATCAAGTATCTTTAGGAACACGGTTATTTTTATATTTTTTGGGTAAGGAATGCTATTAGTTAATGGACTAGTAATGATAAACTTCAATCTATCATCGGAATCGTCCACTTAAGATCCGGATAGTGTGCATGTGCGGCCATCATCCATGTTGTCAGCACTCTTTGATAGTTTCGTACATTCTAATCCAAAGTCTAAATTAGATCAACGATGTACCCATTTTGACCAACTAGAAATGGGTGCACGGAATTTATAGAGCCAGCTGGAGTTTTAATCATAGTATAGCATATGGATACAGAGTCACTCCATGATGTCTTTATTCTTTAGATGGTTGATACATGTATCCACCTTATGTGACCCTTAAGTGTTTTTTTTTGTAAGAACTGAACCTTAATAATCCAATAAAATGCTATATGCACCGACAGATGCATAGGCTGGTGTCTTTATCCCCCTTGTCGGAAAAAAATGCACCCTTCTCAAATAGCCCAACAAGCACGATGCAATGCTTAACTTTAAATTGTTGCTTGATGATTACATCAAAGGAACTTATGTAATTAAGCATTTTGAGAGCCATTTTAAAGATTTTTTCATTGAGATGTTGTATTGTAGAGAATAAAACTTGCCTAATATGTGCCTTTCTCTGTTCAACGAACTTGATGAGCCAACATGTATCAAATATAATGTGCCTAACATAGAGCTTAGTGTTGAAAATGGTGATTTTTTCATTAGTATAGCAAGAAAAATGGAGAAAATGAGAATGGTAAATATGAAAATATATGAAGTGCCAACGATCAACATGAACATCAAGGTGGGTCTTGATGATAATGGATTTTATAAAATCATCATAACAGATATATCTATTTCCACTCATGAAAACAGTAAGCACATGAACAAGCATAGTGAGAACTACAAACTAAAATCGTTACCCTAGAAAGTGTTGGAGATATTATTAAGAAAACATAAATTGGATTAAATATAAAAAAGAACACCTCTTAATTTAATCATATTGAAAAAAAATGAAGGGAAACTAAGTGAGAAAATCTTTCAGGATTTTATAAGTATAATTTGGTTTGAATAAGTACAAGCATGTGATTCATACGGAATCCATATGAGATCTAAAATAATAAAATCTAGTATAAAATTCTTATCAAGTAGATAAAAATATATTGCTCTAATGTCTACCTATTTCAAGAAATAAAATAACATTATTAGTTTGATTTTTAGTTGAACCCTAGAGTAGGTCTATTGGAATATAAAACAACAATAAGTTACTTCACAAAATTTAATTTAATTTAAAATTGCCAACTTTTTAATAAGTTCATATGAAAATTTCTGCAAAGTGTAATATATAATGGAAAATTTTGATTGGCTCGGAGATTACTTTTTTTAGATGCTCAGAGATTATGTTCCGGGAGCACAAGTGATTAGGGAATACCACACCCCGGGAACAACATTTAGCTATATATAACATTTTCCGTCATAAGTGTAATACTATAATTGCTACAGTGTTGGAGTCATGTCCACCAAATGTGACGTATGATTACAGTATGGAATGCCGCTACTTGGATGATTGGCATTGTAATACTGCGATTATATTGGTCCTCCATATTTTGCCAAAACTGAGAAAAACTTTGGTTTTAGGAAACTGAAGTACTCCCTATTTAGCCGTGCACAAACTTGGTAGACAAGCTGACATACGAGTACCCAACATACACACTAAATTTCAGGTCAATCGGACACTGTTTGGCTGCCCAAACTGTTCGTCCACCAAAACTGCTCTGTGCTGAAACTGCAGCAGTCCGAACTAAATAAACCGCTTCCAAATCTTAAGCTACACTGACCCAAACCTCAAACCAGCTAACCAAATCGAAGTACTCAAAGAAAGGAATGATATCACCAAGTTTGGAGTCAATCCAAGCACCTTTGAGCCTCCAAACACCAGCTTGAAGACAGACCGGTCAGATCTCAGAAATCTGGACAGAAATCACCTCTCCTTCTTCTTCCTATATTCTCACTAGGTTGTGGTGTTCTTGTGTGTTCTCTCACCCTCTCACAGCAGCAGCCACGATGGATTGCTTCTCTCACTTGCTCACTCTCTGATTGAGTCACTCACACACCCCGCCACCAAGGGTGGCTAGGGTTTTCTTTTCTACTCCTCTCCCAAAGAGCACGTCAGTCGTTGGATACGAACATCGATCAATGGTTGAAACGTGTTGGACTTCACGGGCTGATGTTGGGCTGCCAACACACCTCCATGTGGAGGGACATGGCCCAACAAACTCCCCCTCCCGACATCATGGAGGGTCTTACTGCCAACTGATACATCCATTTTGCATCACTATTCTATGTCTTAATTCACTATTATTCATTGATATATTTCGTATTGAGAGGTGATACTTATGTTATTTCATCTATTTTTGCATGGTTGATGACTTCTGGAGCATGGACCGCTGCAGTCAGGATTCTGATGGAAAAGGTGTTGTTTGGAGGCAAAATTCGTGAAGATCAGAAAATCCGGGAAAATATACGGAAAATTCTATTTTTCCAGAAGACTCAGGATGCCAGAAGATGGAGTGGAGGTGGGCCACAGGGGGCCCACACCACCCCATGGCGCGGGCAGGCCTAGGCCGCGCCAGGGAGTGGTGTGGCCACCCTGGCCCACTCCAGCCTCTCCCCTCTGGCGTATATCAACCTCCCGAAACCCTAAGACTCGGGGAGCGATCATAGAAAGATTTCGCCGCCTCTGCGGGGCGGAAAACACCGAGAGAGAAAGATCTCTCCGGCAGACAGATTTCTGCCGGGGGAATTCCTTCCCGGAGAGGGAAGATCGTCGTCATCAACACCACCATCAAGCTGGACTTCATCGGGATCATCATCATCACCACCACCATCATCACCATCAGCACCCTCATCACCATCTCCATATTGCTGTAACAATTGCGTTGAATCTTGCATAGTTCATAGGGGAAACTTTCACGGTGTTGATTACTCCTTGTAGTTGATGCTATTGAGTGAACCATTGAATTATTGTTTATGCTCAGATTGTTATACATCGTTATTCCATCTCTGATCATGATCCATATGATGTCTTGTGAGTAGTTTGTTTTGTTCTTGAGGACATGGAAAAAGTCTTGTTGTTAGTAGTGGAGTTGCATTGAGAAAGATTCAATAGATTGTTATTTAAGTTGTGGTGTACTTCTTCTAGTGGTGTCATGTGAACGTCGACTACATGACACTTTACCTATATGGGCCTAGGGGAATGCATTGTGTATTTGGCTACTAATCGTAGGGGTTGCGGAGTGTGAAACCTGAACCCCCGTTAGGAAACCATTGCACAAGGGACGCAAGGGTCTTAGAGTTTAAAGCTGTGGTTAGGTTTCTACCTTAATTACGTTCTTGTACTTACGGATGTTTGCAAGGGGTATAATCACAAGTATGTATTTAGTCTTGGATGGAGCGGTACATTAGCACAGGTTCACCCACACAACACTTAGCAAGCTAGAGAAGATTAATCGACTATATGAAGCGAAAGCACTTGACAGTCTTCCCATGTATCCTCGTGAACATTTGGTCATCTATAGAAATACAACTGGCTTGTCCTTTGCTGCATAAAGGATTGGGCCACTTGCTGCATTTATTCCTACTGTCTTTTATTTGCTTGTACTTTGTTTACTTGCTTTATCGAAAACCCCTAAAAATCCGTTTGCTAAGTATTTGCAGAGAATTCCTGATCCATACCACTAGCCAGCACCTTCTGCTCCTCGTTGGGTTCGACACTCTTACTTATCGAAAATACTGCGATACACCCCTATACTTGTGGGTCATCAAGACTATTTTAAAGGCCGTTGCCGGGAGTGAAGCGCTATTGGAGAGTGGAACTGGTAAAGGAAACTTCTACTATGAGTATTGTTTACTTCTGCTAGTTGCTTTATTTTCGTTATGGATAATTCGCTGAGTTTCTTATTTGGTAATGCTACTACCACTGCTAAGGTAGTAGATAAGCCACCACCTGCTGAGAAAGATGTTTTCAAAATACCTACAAGAATTATTGATCGTGTTATGGATAACTATTATGTTGGGGATGGGCTGTCCATCCGGTGATCATTTACTCTTTATACACGAATTATGCGGGTTGTTCAAGTGTGCAGGTATTACTACAGATCAAGTTAAGAAGAAGTTATTTTCATTATCACTGAAAGGAAGAGCTGAGGAATGGTATAAGCTGCTGAAGAATGGTCAAGCTCTAGAATGGGAGGAAATAGTGCCTCTCTTTTATTCAAAGTTTTATCCTCCTAGTGAGATTCATAAAGATCGGAATCAAATATACAACTTTTGTCCTCTTGATGGAGAGAGTACAGCTCAAGCTTGGGGGAGATTGAAGTTACTAATGCTCAAATGTCCCATTCATGAGCTCCCCAACAATATTATTATCAACAACTTTTATGCAAGGCTCCCTCTACATGACAAAGATTTATTGGATGCTTCTTGTGCTGGATCATTCACTCGTATGGAAGAAGAAGCTAAATGGGATCTTCTGGACCGTATTCAAGACAATGCTGAAGCTTGGGAGAATGATAAAGGTAGAAAGTCAGGTATAAATTATGATTATGAATGCATTGAATCTTTTATGGGAACTGATGACTTTCAAAATATTAAAAATGCTTATGGTCTAGACTCTCAAGCTATTGCTTCTTATTTTAAGGCTTTTGCGTCTTACATTGAAGTGCCTAAAAAGAAGTGGAATAAGTATCATGAACCTTATAAAGATATTGCTAAGAGTGTTCCTGCAAGAAATACTAAAGTTTATACTGCTAATCATGTTTTACCTAAACCTTATATTAAGAAAATGTCTTTTCCAGTTAGGATTAAGGAACATTCTATGATAGCTAGTATGGTTAATGAAAGTACAAATAAAGCTGTTGAACCTGATAAACAAATGGTTGATGAACCTATTATAGCAAATGTGAAAGACTTTTTTACTAATTATAAAAAAGAGGGACACACTATCCTTTGTAAGGATACCTCTAATATTGTTTCACATAGTAGTGTTATGAGAGCTAGTATTCCTGTGTTTTCTGTTAGAATAAGTGATCATTGCTATGATGGTCCTTGTGATAGCTATATTGTTAAGTTTATGCATGATACTGAAAGTTACTATGAGAGAGGGAAAAGTGTTCTTATGTATCTCAATAATATCAAGTTTCCTCGCTTTATGCTGAAAGTTTTTATGTTGCACTTCTTTTGCCTTCTTATGCAAGTTGCCTCTGGTTTCAACAACTTGTTTGTTTACGAAATTCCCTTGCATAGGAAGTGGGTTAGACTTAAATGTGTGTGTGTTTTTGCTTCTTAATGCTCTCTTTCACTTCAATTCATATCCCTATGAGAGCTTCTCCAAAATTATCATGCCCATCTTAAAGGCTATAAAGAAAGAGCTTTATGGGAGACAACCCAATTTGTTTTTGCTTTCAGTTTGTTTTTGTTTCTTTGAGTCTTGGAAGTTATTACTTCGGTAATAACTGCTCCTTATCCGTTTTGTTTGGTTTTTGTGTCAAGATCAACCTCTAATGAGAGAGAAGTAATATTTGGGGAAGTTGCTGTCCCAAAACAGATTTTTGTGCTTCACCGTAAAAATTCGTGAGAGATCTCTGTCTGTCGGATTGAGATGTAATTTTTTGTGCTTCTGCCCCAGGTTTTGTTATTTAAATTTCGTTAGTTTTGCACTTTTTGATTTGAGCAACAGAAGATTTTCGAAAAAATTGATCTTTCCCTGCTGGTCTGTTTTGACAGATTTAGCCAATCTTGCATTTGCTTCTTTATTCGATTTCCTTTTTGAATTCTTTTTGGGTTTTCAGAAGGAGTTGCTACAGTAGCTTTTGTTTTGATGGTTTTCAGTTGAAGTTGGACTCAAAAGGTTTTATCACTTCACTTATACTAATGTTGCTAATGAGAACTGTGTGAAGTTTTGTGTGAAAGAAATTTCTAGGAAGTGGAGACAATGGTGTAATAAGGAAGAGAAGGGTTTTATGACTCAAGTAATAAGTATATGAAGATGAAGATATCGATGATATTCAAGAGATGACCCCAGAAGAATCTACTAGATACCAAATTCAGAGACCTGCAGAGTCCGTTTCCAACTAGGTAACAATTCTGGTAAGAAAGTTCCGCGAAAATACAATCCAACTATATTTTTGCAGTTTTCAGTCGATAAGGAAAGCTATGAAGCGAAAAAGGGATGAAAACGGAGCCAGGGTGGCCCACACCATCCCATGGCGTGGGCCCACCCCTAGCCGCGCCACCAGGTGGTGAGGCCACCCAGGATTCCGCCTTCGACTCATTTTCTCCAGTACCTTCCTTTTGATACGAAACTTCGTAATATATAACCCCCCGGATCCCCCGAGGTCCGGATATCGTGTTTTTGTTTCGATCTGTTTCTGCCAGGTAAAAATCCCAGATTTGGAGCCATAATGTCTTCCTCTGGATCATCCAAGGGAGAATCCTTAGAAGATATCATCAATCCATACATGAGAGAATTGAAGATTCATCCCAAGGAGTTATTGCTCGAAGGTGGGGAGGTCCAGATTAAAGAGGTTCAAGGCCCTAAAGGTGAAGCAAGCCTGGAGGACAGGATGGAAGCACTGGAGCATGAAGTCTTTAGGTACAGGAAGATGGCGGAGCGCGAAGTGGATATCATCCATAAGATTTGCTCCGAACTCATCACCGAGCACCAAAAGGAGACTGCTGAACTCAAATACGAAGTCCTCTCACTCCGCCAAACGACCAACAAACTGCAAGCATAGTTCTATGATGTTCAAAATCAAAACTGTGAGTATGAGGCTAGATTTAAACGCATAAGTGCTGCTGCAAGTTTCAGGATGTTGTAAACCACGATGTCCTTTGTTGATGGGAAGCCTTTACCCTGGAAGACGGACGAAGACGAGAAGATACCACCACAACCAAAGGAGTAATTCGTCATCAGGTTTGGCATCCCCTTGGTTTGTTCCAAGCTTGGGGAGTGTCGCGGTATCATATCACTATATTCTACATTTTTACCTTATTAATAGAGTCATATCATGAATAGAGGAGTTATTATGTAGTATGGTTTGCATTATGGAAGTGTCCCCTCTCTCGTTAGATATGTATCCCTTGGTGTGAGTTTCCGTTATGGAATATTAATGAGAAGTTCTATCATTCACTCTTTTGCATAGCTTGTGATAGTTTTCAATTCGTAGTTATATGATTGATCTTGTTGTTAGTATTGGTAGCACTCTGGGATCATTGAGTTAATTTAGTTGGTTTTGGCAAACCTGGCTCGGTCAGTAGCAGCACCTTTTTGAGAGTTGAATGAAAAAGATAGAAGTACTCTAAAGAAAAATAATTTCATCATCTTTCTTTCTTGATTTGCTCATAAGTCTAGTATTCTCTAGTTAAGATCTTTTGTGCTTCCGAGGAAGATTGCATGTTTGTCTTTATCACTTGTATGTTTGTTTGTTTCCTTCAACTCTTATATTTGCTACCTAGCCTTGCTAGCCAAAAACCTGTACTGAAAGGGTATTCTTCTCATGCATCCACCTCCTTTAAACCAAAACCTTTGCCATTTGTGTCCACCATACCTACCTAGTAGCATTATTGCTATTCCAAGTAAATTCTTGTTTCATCTACCTCCCAAATTAAACTTGTTATGTGAAAATTAGTGATTAAAGCTCTCACGAACTTGAAGGCACGCTTGCCTTTCTTGCATTTAATAAACTTGAACCATTGGGTCCTTCTTTGTTGCGTATATGCTTGCGCTTTATGAGTGGAAGTTAGCAGAACCATGTATCATGGGGACCGCTTTCAGCACTTCATTGGTACTTGTACCTAGTTGATATCATGTTCTTTTGCTTATGGATCCTGGCGGTGTGAAATAAAAGTGGAACTTGTAAGATCATGGAGTTTATATGTGTGTTAGAGAATCGCCTGGGCCGCTAGCCTAAGCCATGCCTAATCATGGTGGAAACTTGCAGCATAACTATAGTGAGCATTCTATGAAGCATCCTCAATAAAAACCTATGCAAATAGCAAATAAAAACATCACTGAGATGCTCACTGTCTGCTTGCCTTGTCATTTTGACTATGGGATAGCTCATGTGTCATGTGCAAGGGGTACCCCGTTGGCGATTCTCAATGATACGCATGTATTTACAATGACAAGAGCTTGCTCGTGACTGAAGTTGAGTAGCATGAGGATCAGTACTCATAAGTAAGGGGCTTGAGATTTCAACTTATAACTTGTCAAGCATATCCTCTTAGTTGTGTCACTTTAACCTTAATCACCTAAAGATGCCTATGATAGGGGCAATGAGAGCTGAAAGCTAGTAAGTATCATAATTTTTGGGAGCTCTTTATGAGGCTTGCAATCCTTGCTTCCCTCTTTAAAGGGCCTTTCCTTTACTTTGTAGTTGAGTCAGTAAACCTATTCCCTTCTATCTCAGCAAGTATTTTGAGTTGATGTGTTTCATTCATTCATATGATGATTTATTCAATCATGTTTCTTATGTTCCTTGTTTTGCACATTGCTCTTATCTTGACGTTTACTACTTTGAAAGCTTTCTTTGAAAAACCAGCTATTTGTGAACTCCAGCAAATTATCAACTATTCTTCGACCAAGAGCTAAGTTTGCCATTACCAATTATGATTCACTTTATGTATCTTTATTGTGTTTCCTTTACTCATTGCAAGTTGAGTTATATAATAGTGAGTTGTCTTCTATTATGATCTATGTATTTGATGAATGTGATGCTTCTTGTCCGTATTCTTTTATTGACTCTTCACTCCATAAACCTGAGGTCATGTTTACTGAGCTCAGTTTCGCTTGGGGACAAGCGAAGTCTAAGCTTGGGGGGAGTTGATACGTCCATTTTGCATCACTATTCTATGTCTTAATTCACTATTATTCATTGATATATTTCGTATTGAGAGGTGATACTTATGTTATTTCATCTATTTTTGTATGGTTGATGACTTTTGGAGCATGGACCGCTGCAGTCAGGATTCTGATGGAAAAGGTGCTATTTGGAGGCAAAATTCGCGAAGATCAGAAAATCCGGGAAAATATACGGAAAATTCTATTTTTCCAGAAGACTCGGGATGCCAGAAGATGGAGTGGAGGTGGGCCACAGGGGGCCCACACCACCCCATGGCGCGGGCAGGCCTAGGCCGCGCCAGGGAGTGGTGTGGCCACCCTGGCCCACTCCAACCTCTCCCCTCTGGCTTATATCAACCTCCCGAAACCCTAAGACTCGGGGAGCAACCACAGAAAGATTTCGCCGCCTCTGCGGGGCGGAAAACACCGAGAGAGAAAGATCTCTCCGTGAGCAGATTCACGGGAATTCCTTCCCGGAGAGGGAAGATCATCGTCATCAACACCACCATCAAGCTGGACTTGATCGAGATCATCATCATCACCACCACCACCATCATCACCATCAGCACCCTCATCACCATATCCATATTGCTGTAACAATTGCGTTGAATCTTGCATAGTTCATAAGGGAAACTTTCCTGGTGTTGATTACTCCTTGTAGTTGATGCTATTGAGTGAACCATTGAATTATTGTTTATGTTCAGATTGTTATACATTGTTATTCCATCTCTGATCATGATCCATATGATGTCTTGTGAGTAGTTCGTTTTGTTCTTGAGGACATGGGAGAAGTCTTGTTGTTAGTAGTGGAGTTGCGTTGAGAAAGATTCCATAGATTGTTATTTAAGTTGTGGTGTACTTCTTCTAGTGGTGTCATGTGAACGTCGACTACATGACACTTCACCTATATGGGCCTAGGGGAATGCATTGTGTATTTGGCTACTAATCGTAGGGGTTTCCGGGTGTGACGTAAACCTGAACCCCCGTTAGGAAACCATTGCACAAGGGACGTAAGGGTCTTAGAGTTTAAAGTTGTGGTTAGGTTTCTACCTTAATTACTTTCTTGTACTTACGGATGTTTGCAAGGGGTATAATCACAAGTATGTATTTAGTCTTGGATGGGGCGGTACATTAGCACAGGTTCACCCACACAACATTTAGCAAGATAGAGAAGATTAATCGACTATATGAAGCGAAAGCACTTGACAGTCTTCCCATGTGTCCTCGAGAACGTTTGGTCATCTATAGAAATACAACCGGCTTGTCCTTTGCTGCATAAAGGATTGGGCCACTTGCTGCATTTATTCCTACTGTCTTTTATTTGCTTGTACTTTGTTTACTTGCTTTATCGAAAACCCCTAAAAATCCGTTTGCTAAGTATTTGCAGAGAATTCCTGATCCATACCACTAGCCAGCACCTTCTGCTCCTCGTTGGGTTCGACACTCTTACTTATCGAAAATACTGTGATACACCCCCTATACTTGTGGGTCATCACCAGCCGGCAGTCATGCCGGCGAGCCGACGGCATACCTCGAGCTTTACCCTTGTCACCATCTTGGTCAACATATCAGCCCCATTGTCATCTGTGTGCACCTTCTCAATTTGCATTTGCTTGGAATTCAGCACATCTCGAATCCAATGATAGCGCACATCAATATGCTTCGACCTTGAATGAAAACTTGCATTCTTACTAAGGTGAATGACACTTTGGTTGTCACAAAAAAGCACATACTTGTTTTGCTCAGAACCAAGCTCACAAGCCAATCGTTTCAGCCATAATAGCTCCTTGCTCGCCTCAGTTACTGCGATGAACTCGGCCTCAATTGTGTTCAGTGCCACACACTTTTGCAACCTGCTTTGCCATGCCACTGCTCCCCCTGAATGGGTAACCAAATAACCTGAAGTAGACTTCCTTCCATCGACATCTCCAGCCAAGTCTAAATCTGAATATGCAATCAGCTTGGGCTCACTACCACCAAAGCAAAGCTTCATATTAGTGCTGCCCCGGAGATACCTCAAAATCCACTTCACGGCTTCCCAATGTGGTTTTCCTGGATTGGACATAAATCTGCTCACGATACTAACCGCTTGAGCAATGTCAGGCCGTGTGCACACCATAGCATACATCAAACTCCCAATAGCTGAAGCATAAGGAACCTTTTGCATTTCCTTTTCCATCTCATAATTGGAGGGACATTGCTTTTTACTCAACTTGAAATGAGCTGAGAGTGGACAACTCACTTCCTTTGCCTTGTCCATCTTGAACTTGCGAAGTACCTTCTCAATATATTTCTCTTGAGATAAGTACAACTTGTTGGATTTTCTGTCTCTCTCAATTCTCATGCCGAGAATACACTTTGCTAGACCCAAATATTTCATGGCAAAACTTTTTCTCAACTCTTTCTTTAGTCTAGCAATTCTTGAGACATTGTTGCCAACAATCAAGATATCATCCACATAGAGCAATAGCATGATAAAATCATCACCTGAGAACCTCTGGATGAATACACAATGGTCTGAGCTACACCTCTTGTAGCCTTGCTCCCCCATGACAGATTCAAACTTCATGTACCATTGTCTTGGTGCTTGTTTCAGGCCATAGAGACTTTTATTCAATTTGCACACATAGTCTTCTTTGCCTTTAACAAGAAACCCCTCAGGCTGCTCCATGTAGATTTCTTCCTCCAACTCTCCATGAAGGAAAGTTGTCTTCACATCCATTTTCTCAACCTCCAAGTTGAGACTTGCTGCCATGCCAATGATCATTCGGATTGATGTCATCTTCACCACCGGAGAAAATATTTCATCAAAGTGAATACCTTTTCTCTGGCTAAATCCTTTTACAACTAGCCTGTCCTTGTACCTTGGATGTGACGTGTGCTCTTCTTCCTTGATTCTGTAGACCCACTTGTTCTTTAGAACTTTCTTGCCCTTGGGCAACTTCACCAGCTCATAAGTATGATTCTTATGCAAGGAATCCATCTCTTTTTGCATAGCCTTATTCCACTCCTTGTTCTCATCTTTCATTGCATCTTGAAAGCACTCAGTGAAAGAACATTTCATGTTTTCCTGTGTTTTGTGTGTTAGATAACAATACTGTAGAGATTATTCATGTGCGCTAAGTGTGCAGGAAGCTTTGAGGGGGGCCGGATTATCCGCCCCACTAAGGGTCGGATAATCCGGCCTACCTCATTGCTCAAAGGATGCCAAGGCGCGTCGCTCAGAGTCTGGTCGGATTTTCTCCTGGAAAATCCAAACTAGGGCGGTTTTTCTTCCCCAGGCCAGATAATCCGGCTGTCGCATGGGCCGGATAATCCGGCCCCTAGATTTTGAGCAAAGCATGCCAAGGCGCGTCGCTTAGAGTCCGGTCGGATTTTCTCCCGGAAAATCCGAATTGGGGCGGTTTTTCCTCCCCAGGCCGGATAATCCGGCCTTCTCATGGGGCCGGATAATCTGGCCCCCAGAAGATGATCAAGTGCAAGCTCTGCGCGACACTCAGAGAGGGGGCGGACTTTCTGCCGGATATTCCGAGTCTAGGACGGAGTTTTCCCCAGGCCGGATAATCCGGCCCTCACTTGGGCCGTCTCCAACGGCTGGTTTTGGAAGGGGGTACAAGTACCCCTTCTTCCCCAACATTCAGAACTCTTGATTCATTCGAAATTGTCCAGACATTGTGCAAGAGCTCTCATTCTAGATCTCCCACTTCAACCACCCGAAGGCTTCGATCTTTGGGGGAATTGAATGAGAGAATCGTCGTCGTCATCACGAATCAAGCGCATCAACTCCTCTCAACTCATTTGGAGAAATCCCTGATCTAGTATTCTTGTCAATATCTAGATCTTGTTCGTTGTATTTGATAACACTGTGTTGGGTTCACAGCATAGAAAACAAAAAAATTCCTATGATGGGAACTATACGCCAAGATCTATCTACTAGATACAAGCAACGGGTGGATATACAGCCATGGAGAACTTACCCTCAAAGACAACAAAGCTTTGTTAACGAGATAGAACTCGTGGATGATGTAGTCGTACACTTGCCGATCTCAAGATCGTGATGAAGTCCAGCAGGTTCGGCTCCAGCACGTCCTTCAGATCTAGCTTCGGCAAGTCCAGCACCACCAAGTCCAGCACCGCAAAGCAGCGGTGCATCCGTGATCGCACACACGTCCGGTACCCCGACAACCTCCGTCCCTCGCTCCAGCAAAGCAGCAGAAGTAGCAACTCCTTTCTAGATAAAGCCACTAGAACATGTATCTCGCTAATCCGAGACCATGGGGGAATAATACTAGAGGGGGAGAGAGATCCTTCACGAGGAGGTGTGAGGAAGGAGTGAGAGGGGGGCCTTTTATAGGAGGAGGGGAGGGTGTCCCTTCACCTCCCCCATTCATGTGGTGGTAACCCCCTCCACATTAAAATGCCCCTTCACATTCTCTTTTAAAGTCTCCACTTTAAATGCATTAAATTTCTCCAAATTTAATGCTCTCTCATTTAATAAAACTCTTTTATTAATTTTATTCAGAATTTTGTTAATTACTTTAATTAACAAACATTCACATAAAACCCCCTGCAACATTTCAATATTACATGCAGAACCAATTTCAGCAATTTCACCCAAAATAGTTTCGGTGTCTATTGAAATAATTCCAGCGCTTTCTTAATCTTTATCTGAAACATATTTGCTCCTAAATGGTGTCGGTATCACTTAAGTGTGTCACCCTACGGTTCGCGAATAATGCAGACATGATCGAGACCCCTCTCCGATCAATAATCAGCAGCGGGACCTGGAGATCCGTACTGACTCCCACATATTCAACGATGGCCCTTGTGATCGTGTGAACCTTTAACGTCGTAACTAAATCCCTTTGTCTCGCGATATATTACATGTCCGAGATTCGATCATTGGCATCCAAATACCTAGTTTGATCTCGTTACCGACATGCACTCTTTTCTTGTTCCCGTGATATAACATTCTAGTGATCACATCACTTGCTTGCAAGCTATCTTAATGTGATATCAACGAGAGGGCCCAGAGTATATCTATCCGTCATCGGGATGGACAAATCGTACTCTTGATCCATGAGCCTCAATATAAAACCTTCGTAGAACTGAACCCACCTTTATAGTCACCCTGTTACGGTGTGACGTTTGATGTTATCAAGATACTCTTCTGGTGTTAGCAATTAACATGATCTCATGGTCTAAGGACTAAGATTACTTCGTATGATGTTATAGCAATATAAACATAATGACTCTGATCGTAATGCTATACTTCAAATGAATGTTCATCACATCATTCCACCAATGGTGTGACCTCGTTATTAACGACATCCAATGTCCATGATCAGGAAACGTTGATCATCTTGTTAATCAACGAGCTAGTTTATAAGAGAGGCATAACTAGGAACTTTCCTTTTGTTTATTAAAAACACATGTACTAATGTTTCCAAATTAATACAATTATAGCATGCAAAATAAACATTTATCATAAACAAGGAATAAGATAATAACCACTTTATTATTACCTCTCGGGCATATTCCCTTCAGTCTCCCACTTGCACTAGAGTTAATAATCTAGTTTGAAAAACTTTGCGTATTGAACACCTATGGCTTTCTAGTGTTGCATATACGCGATTTCTAGTGGTTAACATAATCTTCGGCTCTGACAGTTTCTGGTCCGTGTGTATTTGCATGTCTTTGCGTCTCTACGCATCACTCATTCTCAAATGAGATGGCATTGTATAAATTTGGTCCTTTGGTGAGACCTTTTGTTCGTTTGAGTTAAAATATGTTGATATTATTGTCATACAATATATCTTCATAGTATTAGCCCACTTTGAACCACACCTAGTTTGATAACAAACTACTTAACACAAATGCCCTCCTTTGCTGCTACTATAGCAGTCATATACTTAGCCTTTTGTTGTAATATCCGTCACAATGTCTTAACTTTGGAACTTATCTAAATCCATCATGAAACATCCTTTCCATTACATTGTGCCACCCATAGTCTAAATTGAGATAAATTTTAATTTGTATCTTCTAACAAAACTAGTATCAATGTAACACTTTACAATGAACTACCTTTTAACTATTTGTTACTTATACATGATATATTCTTAGTTCTTCCAAAGCTCATAAGAATACCTTTACTATTGTCCGATGATCATCTTATGAATCATTCTAGTATGTGCTCATAACATTTAGAGCATAGGAAATTCTGGATATATACATATCACGGTATAATCGATCAAAATCATCATGTGATTTTACTCACCAAGTGTTGAAATGCTTGAATCTTGATACAATCCTTCCCATGCAGTCAGAACCTTTCTTGTTGTTTCCATATTGAACCCTTTCAATATCTCATATATGTATGTCTGGCACAACCATATTAGCACCTCAATCTATCCATATAGATATTCATGCCAAATATTCCGGCTTTGCCCAAGTCTTTCATCGAAATCTTATTTTAATGAAATTCTTAACTTGTGTCAATAAAAGATACATCATTTCCAATCAACAATATGTACTTTGCATAATGTATTGGAAATTTGTCTTAGTGCTCCCACTTAATTTCTTGCAAATGCAAGCATCTTCATCATCTCCGATGAAATTAAACTCCTTTAACATTTTCATCATGCTAAAGATTCCAACTCCGCTATGCTCACTTCAACTATTGAAGTTTGTATGCCCTTTTATCACCCTTTGAAATAACAAAACCCTTCGGACCGTGTCATGTACACGTCCTAGGTAACCCTTCTATTAGAAAAACCTTGTTTTGTTTATTTCAACTACCATATACCAAATTATATGTAGTGGTTGCTACATTAATCCATCAAGACTAAATATCACTATGAAAGATCAAATCTTGTCATAGTCAACTCCTTGAACATTGTTGTAAACTTCTTTCCGACATGTCGACTATTTCATAGATGTTAAACATCCATGTCTATTTCTTTATAGATCCAAACACGACCGATAGGCTTCACGCCTTTCCGGAGGGTCTTCCAAGTTCAGAAACTTGATTTCTCGTGTATGGATACTATCATGGATTCTATGACTTATAGTCATTCTATGGAGTCAGGGCCCGTCATCGCTTCTTTGCATGTAGTCGGTTCATCATTGTCAAAACAATACGATCTTATCAAATCACACTGTTTGATTCTTACCGACCCACACGGTTCAATAGGAACTCTAATCTCCGAGATCACAACCTTTGTAATCACGGGATCCATGAGCATTGTGGCCGCCACTGGGACACTTTCCGGCGCTGCGCTACTTAGCACATATAGCTAAGGTTCAATAACCTTATCAAAGTTCTATTGTCCTCCCACTTAACTTTTCGCGAAAAAATCTTTCTCAAGAAACTTGACGTTCCAAGTAACAAACTCTTTTGTCCTCGGTGTTATGGAGAAATTCCAAACAAATTCTTTGGGATAACCTACAAAGACGTCCTTATCCGACTTTGGTTGTAAACATTTTACTTATGCATAGCATACCAAAATTTAAGAAAAGACAATTCAGGTTTTATCCCAAACCATAACTTATATGGTGTCATTTCAACAGATCACGATGGTGCTCTTTTCACTGTAAAAGCGGTAGTCTCTAAAGCTTCAATCCTTAAAACATAATGGCAGTTTTATAAATGACACCTTTGATCTTACCATGTCAAACATGGTTTGATTTCATCTCTCGAATATTCCATACTCCTATGGTTTACCGGGAAACACAAATCATGGAACAATTCCTCAAATCTTAAGTGTTTTGCTAAACATGTAACTCAAATATCTTCCTCTATGATCGAATCATAAACTCTTGATTTTCTTGTTACAATGATTTTTCATTTCATCTTGAAAGTCTTTGAACAATTTTCAAATGTTTCATACTTCTTCCTTATTAAGTAAATATATAGATATATTCACTCAAATTTCTGGAGAAAGCATATGAAGCAAAAATATCCATCGCATATGGCTACACATAATGGACTATGCACATCATCATGCACAATTTCCAATAAGCTAGTCATCCGTTCCTCTTTGGCCTATGAACGGAGTTTCAATTATCTCGAGGAAAGTCTCACAAGCGTCAATTGATCAAAATCAAAGACTCCAAAAATCCATCAGCATGGTTTTTCTTCATGTTTTCTTTCCAATATAATTTAAACAGCGATGTCACTTCATAAGTGATCTTTCAATCATTTGTCTTGCGACATTTTAGTAATAGTGTTTATGGATGTGATTTCTCCCACTAGACTTGTAAAAGTTCATCCATCCTTTATGGAATACGGTAATTATTTTAACAACCATTGTTCTCATAATACCAGAACAAAATAACAATTATTAAAACAAATCTTGAAGGTTAGGTTTGACGACAACGAAAAACACAATAACACTTTATTTGTTTTCGATGAACATCATCACTTATTCTCTTGCCAGTTACTTAGCCGTTGCAGTTCATGAATTGTGTTGCTCTGTATGACACTTCATACCAACCAATTCGGTATCCAATACCTAAGAACCACATTGTTTAACAAGCAAAGAATACAACCATAACATGTATATCTTCTATATACCTAAGTTGGACATCTCCAACCTTTTATTTTCTGCCAAATATTTTATAGATTCTCTTTCAGCAATTCCTTTTCTTTTAAAAGAATCTATCAACATCAATAGTGGTGTCATTCACATGACACTTAGTACAAAGCTTATATATAGTCAAATACTAATACCTTTGGACTTGCACTTTGAAGTGGATCACCATCATCAAATGTTTGGCATTCTTTCAAAAAATTCATTCTTTAGTAATCTTTTAGTGTAGTAAACATTTTACTTACATCTTCTATTCATCCTTATCATGACAACTTTCATGATCAAGCTACTATAGCCTATAAGGAAGAATGACAAGTATAATTTTAGTTCCTGAAACCTTTTGGGAGATTCGGATGCCTAGCATCTCCATCCTTCACTAATTCTCATACAATATGAGAACATGTATTTTGCTAAATTATACTCTATCATAATGCAACCAAAAACATTGTTTCAGATATCACAATATCTTCCACACATGATGGTTTCTGAAACAATTATTTCAGCTCCTAGATAACCTCGATATTAAAACAACTTTTGAATATCAAGAATCATGGAGGCAAACATGATACTTTAGATACTAACATTGGAATTCTTACTCTTCATTTAATACTACTTATTAAACTTCATGGAGTAAATAGAGTTTGCTAAAAGTTTGCAATAGGACTTCTAAACTTTGAATTGACATTCCAAACAATACGATACTAGTTCGTAAAGTAAATATCCAGAATTATATAGTTATATTATCTCAATTAAAACTATGCATAAGGTAGTGAACAAACGCCAATGACTACAACAAATTATGCAAATTCACTTTGATTTAGTTTATGAAAAATTGATTTCGACTAATCCAAATTAGAAATGAACTCCCACTCAAAAACGACATCCCTCGTGCCTTTTTGGTGATTACATGAACCAAATCCACTACACCAAGTCCGATCATCACGTGAGTCGGTGTAGCTTCAAAGGCGAGCATCAATATGGCCATCATATCAACTATATGACTCATGCTTAACCTTTCGGTCCATGTTCCGAGGCCATGTCTGTATATGCTAGGCTCGCCAAGTAAGAACCTTAGTACTCGCGTGTGTAAAACTATCTTACACCCGTTGTATGAAAGCGTAGAGTCGAGTACACCCGATCATCACGTGATGTCTCGAAACACGATCCATAGAACGGTGCATACTTAAGGAAGGACACATTTTTATCTTGATATCTAAATGAGGGATCATCTTAAAATGCTACTAAAATGTCAAACTAGCAATATAAGATGCAAACATCTAAAGTGTAAAGTGAGATGATATGGTCCATGCATTTGATATCTATCATATTCATCATGGTATGATCTCTATCATTCCTTTGTGTGTAAGGCCAAGGTCTATGGAACTTACACATTAGGTGTGTTGTAAGAGTATCTATCATACATCTACTTACAACATTACCATATCATGACACTAGCCTAGCAACGATCTGAACTAGACGCCTCTAATTTACCCATTGCAAGTTTTACATGGCTTAGGGCTTTCGGAGATAGAACCGTTCTTACCTACGAACATGGAACCACAACAAGGATAACCAAGTTATTAGCAACTCGTTGTAAATCATATATTGACTATAGTAGGAGAGATAGACACCCGCCAGCCACTTATGCAAAACTAGTTGTATGTCAGTCGTGGAACCGGTCTCATGTACGATGACATGTAAGGTTGGTCCAGGCCGCTTCATCCCACTATGCCACCAATATCCAAAATACATGAAAGAAGCAATAACATGATCAGCATCGCCCACATATAAACATATGTGTACTACCCGTGCAAAGCACCTACGCATAGATCAGGCTCTGATACCACTGTTGGGTTTGCAGCATAGAAAACAAAAAATTCCTACGATGGGAACTATACGCCAAGATCTATGTACTATATACAAGCAACGGGTGGATATACATCTATGGAGAACTTACCCTCGAAGACAACAAAGCTTTGTTAACGAGATAGAACTCGTGGATGATGTAGTCGTACACTTGCCGATCTCAAGATCGTGATGAAGTCCAGCAGGTCCAGCTCCAGCACGTCCTTCAGATCTAGCTCCAGCAAGTCCAGCACCACCAAGTCCAGCACCACAAAGCAGCGGTGCATCCGTGATCGCACACACGTCCGGTACCCCGACAACCTCCGTCCCTCGCTCCAGCAAAGCAGCGGAAGTAGCAACTCCTTTCCAGATAAAGCCACTGGAACATGTATCTCGCTAATCCGAGACCATGGGGAATAATACTAGAGGGGGAGAGATCCTTCACGAGGAGGTGTGAGAAGAAGGAGTGAGAGGGGGCCTTTTATAGGAGGAGGGAGGGTGTCCTTCACCTCCCCATTCATGTGGTAACCTCCACATTAAAATGCCCCTTCACATTCTCTTTTAAAGTCTCCACTTTAAATGCATTAAATTTCTCCAAATTTAATGCTCTCTCATTTAATAAAACTCTTTTATTAATTTTATTCAGAATTTTGTTAATTACTTTAATTAACAAACATTCACATAAAAACCCCTGCAACATTTCAATATTACATGCAGAACCAATTTTAGCAATTTCACCCGAAACAGTTTTGGTGTCTATTGAAATAATTCCAGTGCTTTCTTAATCTTTATCTGAAACATATTTGCTCCTAAATGGTATCGTTATCCCTTAAGTGTGTCACCCTACAGTTCGCGAATAATGCAGACATGATCGAGACCCCTCTCCGATCAATAATCAGCAGCGGGACCTAGAGATCCGTACTGGCTCCCACATATTCAACGATGACCCTTGTAATCGTGTGAACCTTTAACGTCGTAACTAAAACCCTTTGTCTCGCGATATATTACATGTCCGAGATTCGATCATTGGCATCCAAATACCTAGTTTGATCTTGTTACCGACATGCACTCTTTTCTTGTTCCCGTGATATAACATTCTAGTGATCACATCACTTGCTTGCAATCTATCTTAATGTGATATCACCGAGAGGGCCCAGAGTATATCTATCTGTCATCGGGATGGACAAATCCCACTCTTGATCCATGAGCCTCAACATAAAACCTTCGTAGCACTAAACCCACCTTTATAGTCACCCTGTTACGGTGTGACGTTTGATGTTATCAAGATACTCTCCTGGTGTTAGCAATTAACATGATCTCATGGTCTAAGGACTAAGATTACTTCGTATGATGTTATAGCAATATAAACATAATGACTCTGATCGTAATGCTATACTTCGGATGAATGTTCATCACATCATTCCACCAATGTTGTGACCTCGTTATTAACGACATCCAATGTCCATGATTAGGAAACCTTGATCATCTTGTTAATCAACGAGCTAGTTTATAAGAGAGGCATAACTAGGAACTTTCCTTTTGTTTATTAAACACACATGTATTAACGTTTACAAATTAGTACAATTATAGCATGCAAAATAAACATTTATCATAAACAAGGAATAAGATAATAACCACTTTATTATTGCCTCACGGGCATATTCCCTTCACATTGTTCTTGTGGTAGCTTGTTGTCATTTCGGGATCCTCCAAGTTGATTGTGGAGTTGTGCCCTGCTAGTTGTGTAAAGGCACCGGTACCCGCCTCGAAGGGTCCCTATAGTGGAAAGGTGGATCAGGCCTTTGGTGGCGGGATCCATCAGAGAACAGGGTGAGGCCTATTGTGGCGTGGTGGTCTTAGTACCGCCCACCCCTCCAACGCAGACGTACTTCCCTTAACAAGGAAGGAATTGCGGTCAAACAAATCCTGTGTCTCCGCGTGCTTCACTACGGTTTACCCGTTCCTCTTCCACTCGCTCTTTACTCGCTAGTAGATAGGTTCGCATATAGGGAAATTCCACCTAATAGTTTATCTAGAGAATTTACCCTTTGTGCTAAGCCTAAAATTGAAAAAGCATTAAAATTTGAAGTAGCACCTATTCACCCCCCCTCTAGGTGCCCATACGATCCATTTCAATTGGTATCAGAGCCCCGGCTCTTAATTTGGGCTTAACCGCCTAAGAGTAGTATGGGTACCAAGGGTGATGGGAATGAGGCTGTGGATAAGGTCACAATGGATGACCTCAAGACGTTGGAAACAACCTTGTTGAAATCCTTTGAGGTCAAGATGGAGGAGATGAATCAAATGATTGCTCGCCTCACATCATCCATAGCCCCATCTCCATCCTCCTCTGAGGCAGCCACACCGTCATCTAAGGAAAAGGCTAACATCGGATCCAAGGATGATGATGCGGAAGGTGAAAAACTTAATGGTTCGACCTCCAAGAAGGGAAGTGGTAAAGAGGAATATAGTGAGGTTCGTCACGTATATTCCCCCGACCCACCTATCCCTCATCCTCATATAAACAATAGGGGTGATCCACCCAAGCTCACTGCATCCTCTTTCAATCAATGGCAATTCTTAATGAAGTCTCATGTTTGTAGCTCCTCTATTGAACTTTAGAGGATTATTGAAGAGGGTCTTCATATTGGAGATCAAACCAACCTGACAAGAAGAGAAGTCGTGGATAGCCAATTGAATGCCACTGCTCTCCACATGATACAACTCGGTGTGGGTCCCAAGGACATGCCCCACATTGAACATCTCAACACAGCTAAAGAAGCTTGGGATGCCCTCACTGATCTCTTTGTTGGGAATGAAAGCATGAGAAGGAATAGGTATGATGCCCTTAGTAATGAAGCTAAGGAATTCTACATGTTGGATAGTGCAAACCATGAAGACATGTACAGAAGACTCAAGGGCACCGCAACAACATTTAGAAAGCATGGAGCCACTCACATTGATAATGCGTGGATAAAAAGGAAATATGTGAGTGCCTTAATGCCTTTCGAGCCAACGGACTTGAAGAGCCTGCAAGGTAGACATAACTACCATCAAATGACATCCAATGAGGTCATGCAAGAAATGGCGTCATTCAAAGTGGCGGCAAAGAATGTTGAAGATGCCCGTGCTCGGGCCATTGGAATGCAAAAGGGTGTCAATGTTGTTGAGCAAGAGGAGGATGAAAGAGCGTTTGATCGGTCCTCCATGGACTGCCCCGATGAAGTCAAACGTGCTCATGGTGAGTACATGGCGTTTTATGCAAGGAACTTTTGGAAGGATCCTGCCAAGGCCAAGTCGGAACTCGAGCGCAAGAATGGGTCAAGTGGAAGAAGAGAAAGTGGCCCAAAATTGAGAACTTGCTACAACTATGGAGATAGGATGCACTTTGTTGCTGAGTGTCCGTATCAAAATAGAGAAGACAATGGTGGCAGGCTCATTCTTAAAGAAAAATCCAAAGCACCTAAGAAGAAGCCATTTATTAAGAAGAATGGCCCCTACAAGAAGAAACCCAAGATCGTCTTAGTGGCACAAGAAGAATACTCCTCTGCAAGTGAAGATGAAGAGGATGAAGATAGCTCTCGCGAGGTGGCTACTATAGCCACCACATCGACTCCATCATCTCTCTTTGATTTGCCAAACGAGAACATCATCAACAACAACGCTACTTGCCTAATGGCAAGAGGGTCCGAGGTATCAAGTTCTAGCTCTTCATTTCCTAAGACTAACATAATTTTGGATATGGATGATCATGACAGTCTCAAAATGAAAGAAGAAGTTATTGCTTTGGACACCTTTTTCACTAACCTGCAAGGTGAGCACAAACTCCATTTTGATGCTCTTATGAGTCAACTTGCTCAAGCCGAAGATCTTCTTGAAGAAAAGGGCAGAATCGAAAGAGAAGATGCCTTGGAGATAGCTTCTTTGAAGAATGCCTTGGAAGAAGAAGAGGAAGCTCGAGTATCTTTGGAAGAGAGACTCGAATCCATTGAGGAGTCACATGAACAAGCTATGGCTCATCTCATCAAAGAACGTGACCATGCTCTTACCAAGGTAAAGAAACTAAAGAAAGAAAATATTGAATTTGGGGCTGTTCATGCTAGACTCTTGGAGAAGTTTGATAATATTGAAAGTGCTCACAAGGCATTGAAGAGTGATCATTCTACTTCAAATGAGTCTCATGACCAGCTCCAAACTCAATTGAAGCGATATGATGTGCCAAGTACCTCCACATCATATTATGGAAAAGAAGATCTTGCAAGAGGTTCTCAACACAAAGGTAAAGAGGTTATTGATGAGATACTGAGCAAGCAAAGGACAAACAATAGAAAAGAAGGTCTTGGTTACATTCCCAAGACAAAGAGCAAGAAAAACAACAAGAAGAAGAAGAGCAAGACTGCTCAACCAAAGACTAGCAACATTACCAATGACAAGTCTAATCATAATGGTTTTGCAGGGGCTAACAATCCTAACTTTGAATTATATTGCGATTATTATGGTGATGTTTATGCTAGTTATGTAGGCTCTTATGATTGTTACATCCCTTGGTCTATTTGGGTCCCCAAGACCCTTGTCACTAACATGAGAGGACCCATTGAAAAATGGGTACCTAAAACCAAGAAGTAACTTTCTTGTAGGGCTATGCTTCCGGTGGTTCTAAATGGGTACTCGATAGCGGATGCACGAGTCATATGACCGGAAGCACGGAGATCATCACGGAGATGCGACCAAATCATGATCATATAACCGTCTCCTATGGTGACAAGTCAAAATTTGAGGTATTGGGTCACGGCAAAGTTGTGGTGGCTCATGATATCTCTCTCGTGGACGTCATGCTTGTTGAGACCCTCGGGTACAACTTACTTTCAGTTCGCGCCCTTAGTAAGATGGGCTTTGTAGTTTATATTGATGCTGATTTGGTGGTACTCTTGTGGAGCAAGTCTCTAAAAGCCGCTTTCGTGGGATATGTCAAAAATGACCTGTACGTGGTGGACTTTTCGGGGAAAACCACTAAAGGCCCGATGTGTCTTTTTGGAAAGGCTGACGTGGGTTGGCTATGGCATCACCGACTAGCCCACGTCAATATGAGAACTTTGTAAAGTCTCCACAAGGGTGGCCACATCCTTGGTCTAAAAGAAAATGTCTCCTTTGCCAAAGATCGTGTTTGCAGGGCGTGTGTTGAAGGGAAAATGCATGACTCCTCATCGAAGGAAGACTATTATCTCGTCAAAAAGGATCTTAGAGCTCCTTCATGTGGACCTCTTCGGACCTCCATCTCATGCAAGCCTCAGTGGGAAGAAGTACTGTCTAGTGATTGTTGATGATTACTCAAGATACACTTGGGTTTATTTCTTCAAGTTGAAGAGTGAAACTCAACAAACGGTCATCGACTTCACCAACGAGGTTCAACATCAACACAACGTCCCTATACTGGATATAAGAAGTCATAACGGCTCTGAGTTCAAGAACTACACCTTAAATGAGTTCCTAAGTGAAGAGGGGATAAGACATCAATATTCCGCTGCGTACACCTCTCAACAAAATGGTGTAGCCGAGAGGATGAATCGGACTCTAATGGATATGACAAGATCAATGCTAGCCGAATTCAAGTCTCCATATAACTTCTGGGCTGAAGCAATCTCTACCGCTTGCCACTCATCCAACCGGTTATACCTCCGTAAGATCTTGGACAAGACTCCGTATGAAATACTTACCGGTAACAAGCCAAACATCTCATACTTTCGGGTATTCGGGTGTAAGTGTTTCTTTCTCATCAAGGGAGTTTGTTTATCTAAGTTTGAATCTAAGGCTCTAGAAGGTATTTTTGTTGGTTATGGTGCCGAATCCCACACTTATAGAGTCTACAATAAGCTCTCCAGAACTGTTGTAGAATCTTGCAGTGTGGTGTTTGAAGAAAATGACGGTTCCCGTGCGGGGCAAGTTGGTGTTTGTGATGCAGATGTTGAAATATCCCAAGATGCCATAAGAAGAATGGGCGTGGGATTTTTCCGCCCAATTGAGGAACCCCTTGTGGCGGATCGGGAAGGACAATGCTCTACTCATGAAGAGCCCTCATCTACACATACTCAACATGTTCCAACCACGGGAGCAACATCTACACCATCCCCATCAACTGCTGAAGGTCAAGATGTTCTAGAAAGCTCCAGGCCGGATTATCCGGTGGACACCGGATTATCTGGCCACCCCGCTCCTGCTGACAATATTGCTAGTAGTGCTAAAGATATCGATGCAAGCTCCAGGCCGGATTTTCCGGCCAGCCCCGGATTATCTGTTCCCTCGCCGGTTCAAGCAAGCCCCAGGCATCCTGATGAAGCTGCTACAAGTACTCCCAGGCCGGATTATCCGGCCTCTCCATCGGCCAGATTATCCAGCCCTGACTCACCTGTTGTTCAGCAGCCTCCTGTTACGGCTACTAACTCATCTCAAGGGCACGCTTCATCACTATCTACTGTTGTTATCCCAGTTTCTAATCAAGGTCGAGCAAATGATTCCAATGAAGATTCAAGTGATGAAACTACTCCACCAAGAGACAACAAACTTATTGAACTTCGTCGCAAGGCTCGGGCTAATCGGAACCTTGAGTTAAGGGGTCACACCCTCGACAAGGTTGTTGGTGATCTTCGGTGAAGGGTCTCTACAAGAAGGGAATTGGCCAGTTTTGGTGAGCATCAAGCTCACATCTCAATGGTGGAACCCAAGAAGGTCTTTGAAGCTCTTGAAGATCCAGACTGGGTTGTTGCTATGCATGAAGAATTGAATAATTTCGAGCGCAACTAAGTCTAGAAACTCGTGGAGAAACCCAAAGATTGTCGCAATGTTATCGGCACCAAATGGATATTTAAAAACAAGCAAGATGAGAATGGCATTGTTGTGAGGAACAGGGCAAGACTTTTGGCACAAGGTTACTCTCAAGTTGAGGGCATTGACTTTGGCGGGACCTAGGCTCTAGTGGCTCGCCTTGAGTCCATCTGTATCCTTCTTGCTTATGCTGCTCATAACAATTTTAAATTGCAGCAAATGGACGTCAAGAGTGCTTTCTTTAATGGTCCTCTACATGAGTTGGTATATGTAAAGCAACCCCTGAGGTTTGAGGATCCTAACTTCTCGAACCATGTCTACAAACTTGATAAGGCACTCTATGGACTTAAACAAGCCCCACATGCATGGTATGAGCACCTTAAAGAGCTGTTGCTAGACCGTGGCTTCGAAGTTGGGCAAATCGATCCCACTCTTTTTACTAAGAAGGTTAAGGGGGAGCTCTTCGTCTGCCAACTATATGTAGACGATATCATCTTTGGTTCTACTAATAAATATTTTAATGATGAATTTTCAAAGCTTATGACTGACAGGTTTGAGATGTCTATGATGGGGGAATTACGGTTCTTTCTTGGATTCGAGATCAAGCAACTTAGAGAAGGAACCTTCATCAATCAAGCAAAATACATCCAAGACATGCTCAAGAGATTCAAGATGACAGATCTTAATGGTGTCGCCACTCTTATGCAAACAAAATGTCATCTTGAACTTAACCCACATGGTAAAGATGTGGACCAAAAGGTATACTGGTCCATGATCAGCTCTCTTCTTTACCTCTGCGCATCTAGACCCGATATTGTGTTGAGTGTGGGGGTGTGTGCAAGGTATCAAGCATCTCCTAAAGAAAGTCACTTAGTGGCGGTCAAGAGAATCTTTCGATATTTGGTCCATTCCCCTAACTTTGGTCTATGGTATCCCAAGGGCTCCAATTTCTCTCTATGTGGTTATACTGATTCAGATTGGGCTGGTGATAAGGATGATCAGAAATCTACTTCTAGAGCTTGTCAATTCTTGGAAAGATCTCTTGTGTGTTGGTCATCTAAAAAGCAGAATTGTATATCTCTCCCCACCGCCGAAGCTGAATATGTTGCTGCTACTAGCGCTTGCACTCAGTTATTGTGGATGAGGCAAACTTTAAAGGAATACGGTGTCAATTATGACAAAGTGCCTCTTTTATGTGATAATGAAAGTGCAATCAAAATTGTGTACAATCCGGTACAACACACAAGGACAAAGCATATTGAGATTCGGAATCATTTTATTCGAGATCATGTTGCTCGAGGCGATATTGATCTATCTTTTGTGAGCACGAAGAACCAACTTGCGGACATTTTTACGAAGCCACTTGATGAAGCAAGATTCTGCTACTTGAGGAATGAGCTAAATATCATTGATTCCAGGAGTTTATCTTGATTACCCATGCACTCACTCATACATCTCAGTCTTATTTGGTCTAGGTGTGGGCATGGATATAGGGGAGTGTGGTCCTAACTCATTGGGCTAACCCTCCCCCCATAATGCCAAAAGCAAGATAAATCATTTCTCTTAATATCATTTTGTGATATGTGAGCTTATTGATGAGTATTGGTCGTGAACCCAAGATATATCTTCGCGGTGTCACACCATACACTCCAACAAGGTGGCTTCGGCCACCGCCCTCTCCCTTGAGGAGAATTGGATCTTTTTGGCTGTTTTTGCTCTCTCATGTTCTTATGGGAATCACACAATCTTGGCTTTTATTTGATTTGGATCTTGCAATTTTGAGTGTCTAGTACCATCTCAGTTTGGTTCTCTTAATCCTAAGCCTTTCCCTACCCCTAAGCCAGCTATTCTTGCACACAAGTCCCTTGTACACCTTATGGGGGTGTTGTTTGGGGACGCGCGGGCCTGAATCTATGTACAACAGAATTTCAGATTTGAGGCCAGATAATCTGGCCCAAGTGTAGGCCGGATAATCCGGCCCTAGCGGATTTCGTCTTAAAGGGCAGGGATCAGGGGGAAGGGATCATAACGAGCAACACTTCTCCCCCAACCCTCTCCTCCTCCTTAGCCGCCGCCTGCCGTCCCCCACCCTCCCCGGAGCCTCTTCGGCCACCGGATTTTTCGGGCCTCCCTGGAACTTCTTCTTCGCGCCTCCGGGTACCTTCTCCTCTGCGTTCTTCCTCCAATGAGTGAGGGTAACTCCCTCTCTCCCCATCTTTGGCTAGATGTGTTACTTGTTGGGTGGAACGTTGTCTAGAAGGATGTTATTTTGCATAGAAATCATAGTCTTGCAGTTTCTAGACCCGATCTACTTTTTTGCATTCAATCTAGGTGAAATAGAAATTTTCTGCTAGGGCCGGATTATCCGTCCCTGGCTAGGCCGGATAATCCGGCCTGACAGATTCAACTCTGGTTCAGTTTTACCATGGAGTGTGCATTGAGTAGATTTGTCTTATGAACTTTTTGACTACTTTTTCCATGCCCTCTCCTGGACTTGTGTGTATGCTTATCCCCTTGCTATCACTCTTGTTCTCCTCACAGGGGGTTCCAGTGTTCCCAAGACCTACAAGCGTCGTCCTCGCGGTAAATACTTCCGGGACGACGGACAAGGTAACTTAGTGGACGAGGTTGAGTTGAGGAGAAGAAAGAACGAAGAGAAGAGAATGGCCGAACAGGCAAAGAGAACTAGGAAGGGAGTGTCCAAAAGGAAGGGCAAGGAGCCCAAGATCAACTACAAGACTTTGGATGCAGTCACCTATTCCTCCATTCGTCACCGTGATTTATTTGTTGAGTTGCCTCGTGATGATGAGCTGGGGGATGCTCGGTTTTGGTGTGCTGAACAGAAAGGTATTTATGAAGATGTGTATGCCAGGCTAAACATTAGGCCTATGCACCCACTGGTTCTTACTGAGGCTTTGGAGAAGGCCCACCTTGTGGATGCAATGTTTGTGGCTGAGCGGATGGGGCTGCACCATCCCATGTCTCTCCAGTGCTCTTATGACTCTGAGGTGGTGAAGCAGTTCTTTTCTACTTTGGTTATTTGTGGAGATGAGCGTCGCACTATGAAGTGGATGACTCATGACAGGACTATGTCTACTGATTTCCATGTGTTTGCTGAGGTTCTTGGGTACTCTTTCTGCAGCAGGGATAGAGTCAGTGGCCACCGCATCATCACCCAGCTGAAGCCCAACAAAGATGCAGCTCTCTCTCCTTGCACAGTGGACAATGGCATTGTGGGCACTCTGGATGGTTTTGCTCCTATCTATGCTGCCTTAGTGGGGGAAACAATGACAGCATCCGTGGTCACCTTGTCCAGCTCCTTCAATTTTCTCATGAGGTTGCCTCGTGCGAGGACGAGTCTGTGCAGTATAGGCTGGATGTTATGGACTTCATCTACCATGAATTGACTGATGCTATGTTCAACCGTCTGTCCATCCCCTATGCACCCTATATTATGATGCTCATAAGGCACATTCTCCCTTCTGAAGAGTTCAACATTGATTATGTGCATAAGGCCAAGAAGATCTACACCAAGGTTCGGAAGACCTCTCACCCCTCCTCTGCTCCCGAGGGTCTCATGAGAGATGCTCGCAGGCCCCTAGTGCCTCCCGTTGCCCGTGAGATCAAGCAGCTGAACTGGTTCCAGCGGCACATCCTTTACATGGAAGTGGACACGCGCAAGGGTCAGTACGAGGCATACAAGCAGCGCCATGAGTTGGCTCACTCCCAGCAGCTCATCCTTCACCATGTGTCCAGTGCTTCTGGTGACCCCCCGGCTCCTACACCTCCCACACCATATGCTCGGTGGAACTCTTCTTCCAGGTTGAACTATGGAGAGCTGGAGCGTCACTTGTTCCCCTCTGTGGCCGCTGCTGATGACGAGGATGGTGACACCGAGGAGCTTGAAGATGAGGATGAGGACGAGACTGAAGACGAGGACGAGGACGAGGATGAGGACTACGAGTGATCCCTTGGGGCGCTAGCATCGCTCTTCTTCCTTTTTGGTGTCTCGATGCCAAAGGGGGAGAAGTAGTTCTATTAGGATCTTCAAGGATTTGCATGGGTCAGGCATAAGCACTTGCATTTTTTCTATTAAATGCTTTCGCTTATGCCCATTTAGCGTTGAACTTTAAATTTGTGATTTGTGGTTTGTTTGAGACTCTATGTCAGTGGTTGTCTGGAATTATCTCATGGATTATGCTTATGGATTCATCTATTCATATCCTATTATGCTGGAAATCTTGATCAAGGAAGGCGCGTATATTGGTTATCACGTTGTTAAGTGAGGCTATTTCAAGGATGCCTCTCTTCTACCTCGGTGGTATGATTATATTGCGCATATGTCTATGGAATAGATTCACCTATTTGTGTGCATTTGTATTCAAATGCAAATTTCTAATATGCACACATTGAGGGGGAGTCTCTTCCATGTTTATTGCTGGTTGTCTTGTAATCCTTTCCTGCAAATCCTAGTATTGTCATCTAACACCAAAAAGGGGGAGATTGAAAGAACATTTCATGTTTTCCTGTGTTTTGCGTGTTAGATAACAATACTGTGGAGATTATTCATATGCACTAAGTGTGCAGGAAGCTTTGAGGGGGGCCGGATTATCCGCCCCACTAAGGGCCGGATAATCCGGCCTACCTCATTGCTCAAAGGATGCCAAGGCGTGTCGCTCAGAGTCTGGTCGGATTTTCTCCCGGAAAATCCGAACTGGGGCAGTTTTTCTTCCCCAGGCCGGATAATCTGGCTGTCGCATGGGCCGGATAATTCGGCCCCCAGATTTTGAGCAAAGCATGCCAAGGCGCGTCGCTCAGAGTCCGGTCGGATTTTCTCCCGGAAAATCCAAACTGGGGCGGTTTTTCCTCCCCAGGCCGGATAATCCGGCCTTCTCATGGGGCCAGATAATCCGGCCCCCAGAAGATGATCAATTGCAAGCTCTGCGCGACACTCAGAGAGGGGGCAGACTTTTCCCCAGGCCGGATAATCCGGCCCTCACTTGGGCCGGATAATCCGGCCCCCAAAGTCTCCAACGGCTGGTTTTGGAAGGGGTATAAGTACCCCTTCTTCCCCAATGTTCAGAACTCTTGATTCATTCAAAATTGTCCAGACATTGTGCAAGAGCTCCCATTCTAGATCTCCCACTTCAACCACCCAAAGGCTTCGATCTTTGGGGGAATTGAAGGAGGAGAGAATCGTCATCGTCATCACGAATCAAGTCCTCTCCATTCCTTTGGAGAAATCCCTGATCTAGTATTCTTGTCAATATCTAGATCTTGTTCGTTGTATTTGATAACATTGTTCTTGTGGCAACTTGTTGTCATTTCGGGAGCCTCCAAGTTGAATGTGGAGTTGTGCCCTGCTAGTTGTGTAAAGGCGCCGGTACCTGCCTCAAAGGGTCCCTATAGTGGAAAGGTGGATCAGGCCTTTGGTGGCGGGATCGATCGGAGAACAGGGTGAGGCCTATTGTGGCGTGGTGGTCTTAGTATCACCCACCCCTCCAACGTAGACGTACTTCCCTTAACAAGGAAGGAACTGCGGGCAAACAAATCATGTGTCTCCGCGTGCTTCACTACGGTTTACCCGTTCCTCTTCCACTCGCTCTTTACTCGCTAGTAGATAGGTTTGCATATAGGGAAATTCTACCTAATAGTTTATCTAGAGAATTTACCCTTTGTGCTAAGCCTAAAATTGAAAAGGCATTAAAATTTAAAGTAGCACCTATTCACCCCCCCCTCTAGGTGCCCATACGATCCATTTCACTCAGGTTCTGAACCATCAGACAATAACACCACATATTGGTCTGAATCGTACCTAATGGAAGGAACACGGCCTCGGCTGGACCGTCTGAGTGGAGCAACTGATGCACTATCTGGTTCAGGTGCTTGCTGATCATGATCATCTTCTTCAGCATCATACTCTTGATGCTGGGGAGCTTCCTCACCTGTAACACTATGTGCATCACCTTGCACATCTTCTGCATCATCATCTTCAGCTTCTTCTTCAACTGAATCTGCAGGAACTGGGTCAGAATCAGATCTGTCTTGCTGCTGATTTCGCGGAGGAACATGCACCAGAACTTGCACCGGAGTCTGCACCTTTGTCTTCACAATATCCTCAATTGTTTGGTCTTCAACAAACACAACATCACGACTTCTCACAACCTTTTTTTCTATTGGATTATACAACTTATAGCCGAACTGATCACCTCCATAGCCAAGAAATATACACTGTCGTGTCTTTGAATCAAGCTTTGACCTTTCATCTTGAGGGATATGAACAAAGGACTTACACCCAAAAACCTTTAGGTGCTCATACGAGACGTCCTTTTCATAAAAGTGACGGGTTCGTAGCATGGAAAACAAAACATTTCTACCGCAAGAACGAACAAAACCCAGATCTAATCTAGATAAAAGCCAAGATCTAATCTATTAGACATGTGCAACGAGATAGATCTGTACTAACCCTTGTAGTTTCGAAAGCCTTGTTCGAGATCAGATCTCGTGGTTGATGTAGTCGATCACTTGCCGATCTCAAGATCGAGTAGACGATCCTTCCGGCGCCGCGTTCCGGCAGCGCTTCCACAGTCGGTCACACGTGCGGAGTCGAAGTAGACCTTCCTCTCCCTGTTCCAGCGAGCAGCGGAGGTAGTAGATCTCTCCACGGAATCCCAGCCTGACGCGCAGGGTGGTGGTGGTGGAGTAGAGAATTGCAGGCCGCCTAAGCAGGCAGATGGAAGGAGGAGGAGAGAGGCGGCTAGGGTTTCGAGTGGGAAGGGGCAAGGGGGGTGGCGCCTCCACCCCTCTATATATAGAGGGAGGGGTGCGGCTTAGGGTTCCCACCCCTAGGCCCACCCCTTAGGGTCGGCGCACCAAGGAGCTTGGGGGAGAGTCCTTCCCCCCCAAGTTTCCTTTACTTACCCTTTAAGTTTTCCCTTATCCTATCTTGGTTTTAAAATAAACTCCAAAATATCTTCTAGAACCTTCCGGAACATTCTGAAACCTTCTAGAATCCCCATACAAACACTCCGGAACATTTCCTAACTTAGAAAATGATCCCCATTATATGAATCTTATTCCCCGGACAATTCCGTATCTCTTCGTGATGTCCCGGATCCAATCCGAGACTCCGAACAACATTCGATCTCCAACGCACATTCAATATCTACTTAAAACAACTTAGAACCTTAAGTGTGTCACCCTACGGTTCGTGAATATGTAGACATGATGGAGACACCTCTCCGATCAATAACCATCAGCGCGATCTGGAGATCCATAAAGGCTCCCACATACTCAACGATGACTTCGTGATCGATAGAACCATTAACATACGAAACCAATTCCCTTTGTCACGCGATACTCTACTTATCCGAGGTTTGATCGTTGGTATCTCCATACCTAGTTCCACCTTGTTACTGATAAGTACTCTTTACTCGTTCCATGTTATGTCATCCCCTGTGACCTAGTCACATGCTTGCAAGCTAACTAGATGACATTCCACCGAGAGGGCCCAGAGCATATCTATCCGTCATGTGGATGGACAAATCCCAATCTTGGTCCATGCGCTTCAAAGAATACCCAATGACACCTTTATAACCACCCAGTTACGAAGCGGTGTTTGATGTCATCAAAGTACCCATCCGGTGATGGTGATTAACATAACCTCATGGTCGAAGGATTAGGTTACTATGCATTTGAAAGCTTGTAGCAATACGAACTTAATGACTTGATCTTATGCTACGCTTACTATGGGTGTGTGTGTCCATCACATCATTCTCCTAATGATATAACCTTGTTATTAATGACATCCAATGTCCATGATCAGGAAACCATGATCATTAATTAACCAACAAGCTAGTTCAACAAGAGGCTTACTAGGGACTCTTTTATGTTTACAAAACACACATGTATTAGTGTTTCCTTATAATACAATTATAGCATGGGATGCAAACATTCATCATAAACACAAAGATATAATAATAACCACTTTTATTATTGCCTCTTGGGCATATCTCCAACAATCTCCCACTTGCACTAGAGTCAATAATCTAGATTACATGGTAATATACCTAACACCCATGGCGTTCTGGTGTTGGTCATGCTTTGCTCTAGGGAGAGGTTTAGTCAACGGATCTGCCACATTCAGATCAGTGTGTACTTTGCAAATCTTTATGTCACCATCTCGGACATACTCGCGAATAGCATGGAAACGTAGCTTGATGTTCTTCAGCTTGCTATGTGACCTTGGCTCCTGTGCATTAGCTATGGCACCTGTGTTGTCACAGTAGATGGCCATCGGGTCCAACGCACTAGGAATCATGCCAAGTTCAGTAATGAACTCCTTCATCCATATGGCTTCTTGTGCAGCCTCCGAAGCAGCTATGTATTCTGATTCAGTTGAAGATTTTGCCAAAACGCTTTGCTTGGCACTCCTCCAGCTCACTGCAGCACCATTCAAAATAAATACGTATCCAGACTGTGACTTCGAGTCATCTGGATTGGTGTTCCAACTAGCATCAGTGTAACTGTTTACAACAAGCTGTTCATCACCTCCATAAGAAAGAACCATATCCTTAGTCCTATTTAGGTACTTCAGGATATTCTTGACCGTTGTCTAGTGCTCCATTCCAGGATCACTTTGATATCTGCTAGCCAAACTAATAAAGATGTGCTATATCCGGTCTTGTACGGCACAAGATGGCATACATGATAGAACCTATGGCCGAGGCATAGGGAATATTATTCATCTTCTCTCTATCTTCTGCCGTAGCTGGACTTTGAGTCTTACTCAAGGTCTTACCTGACAACATGGGCACGAACCCTTTCTTGCTCTCTTCCATTCTAAACTTCTTTAGAACTTTGTCCAAGTATGTACTTTGTGAAAGCGCTATTAGGCGTCTTGATCTATCTCTATAAATCTTGATGCCTAGAATATATGCCGCTTCGCCAAGATCCTTCATTGAAAAACTATTACTCAAATAGGCTTTGACACTATTAAGAAGTTCTATATCATTCCCAATCAACAATATGTCATCTACATATAGTACTAGGAATGCTACAGAGCTCCCACTCACTTTCTTGTAAATACAAGCTTCTCCATAAGTTTGTATAAATCCAAAGTTTTTGATTACTTTATCAAAATGTTGACTCCAACTCCGGGATGCTTGCTTCAGTCCATAAATGGAGCGCTGAAGTTTGCATACCTTGTCAGCATCTTTAGGATCGATAAAACCCTTGGGTTGTACCATATACAACTCTTCCTTAATGTCACCATTAAGGAACGCCATTTTGACATCCATCTGCCAAATCTCATAATCGAAATATGCAGCTATTGCTAACAAAATCCTTACAGACTTTAGCTTCGCTACTGGTGAGAAAGTCTCATCGTAGTCAACTCCTTGAATTTGTCGGAACCCTTTCGCGACAAGTCGAGCTTTATAGACGGTAACATTACCATCAGCATCTGTTTTTCTTTTGAAAATCCATTTGTTCTCGACAGCCTTACGGCCATCCGGTAAGTCCACCAAAGTCCATACTTGGTTTTCGTACATGGATCCCATTTCGGATTTCATGGCTTCTAGCCATTTGTCGGAATCTAGGCTCACCACAGCTTCTTCATACGTCGCAGGGTCATCAGTGTTGTCCACCAACATGACGTTCAAGGCAGAGTCATACCAATCAGGTGTGGTACGAACCCTCGTTGACCTGCGAGGTTCAGCAGCAACTTCGTTCGAAGTTTCATGATCACCATCATGAGATTCCTCTCCAATTGGTGCAGGCGGCACAAAAACATCTTCCGGTGCTGCGCTACTCTCAACTCCGAGAGAAGGTTCAGTAACCTCGTCGAGTTCTACTTTCCTTCCAGTCAATTCCTTCGAGAGAAACTCCTTCTCAAGAAAGGATCCATTCTTGGCAACGAAAACTTTTCCTTCGGATCTATGATAGAAGGTATACCCAATTGTTTCTTTAGGGTATCCTATGAAGACGCATTTCTCTGCTTTGGGTTCAAGTTTATCAGGTTGTAACTTCTTTACATACGCTTCGCAACCCCAAACTTTAAGGAACAACAACTTAGGTTTCTTTCCAAACCACAATTCATACGGTGTCGTTTCAACGGATTTAGATGATGCCCTATTTAAAGTGAATGCGACTGTCTCTAATGCATAGCCCCAAATCGATAGCGGTAAATCTGTAAGAGACATCATAGACCGAACCATATCTAAGAGAGTTCGATTACGACGTTCGGACACACCATTACGCTGTGGTGTTCCCGGCTGTGTCAACTGCGAAAGTATTCCACATTTCTTTAAATGCATGCCAAACTCATAACTTAGATATTCACCTCATGGTCGTAACGCGAAACTTAATCTTCTTGTTACGATGATTTTCCACTTCACTTTGAAATTCCTTAAACTTCTTGAAAGTTTCGGACTTATGTTTCATAAAGTAGACATACCCATATCTACTTAAGTCATCCGTGAAAGTGAGAACATAACGATATCCACCACGCGACGCTACACTCATTGGACCACACACATCGGTATGTATTATTTCCAATAAGTCTGTAGCTCGCTCCATTATTCCAGAGAATGGAGTCTTAGTCATTTTTCCCATTAGACATGCTTCGCATCTTTCAAGTGATTCAAAATCAAGTGATTCAAGAAGTCCATCAGAATGGAGTTTCTTCATAAGCTTTACTCCAATGTGACCAAGACGACAGTGCCACATGTATGTAGAATTATCATTCAATTTTGTTCGTTTAGCATCTATGTTGTGAACATGTGTATCACTACTATCGAGATTCAGTAAGAATAAACCATTCATCTCAGGTGCATTACCATAAAAGATATTACTCATATAAATCGAACAACCTTTATTCTCGAACTTAAAAGAGTAACCGTCTCGCAATAAACAAGATCCAGATATAATGTTCATGCTTAACGCAGGCACCAAATAACAATTATTTAAATTTAAAACTAATCCCGAAGGTAGATGTAGAGGGAGCATGCCGACGGCGATCACATCAACCTTGGAGCCATTTCCAACGCAAGATCGTCACCTCGTCTCTCACGGTCTTCGTTTATTCCAGCTCTGCTTTTGAGTTACAAATATGAGCAACCAAACCAGTATCAAATACCCAGGCACTACTACGATTACTAGTAAGATACACATCAATAACATGTATATGGAATATACCTTTCTTCTTGATGTTGCCGTTCTTTAGATCTGCCAGGTACTTGTGGCAGTTACGCTTCGATGACCAAAGACCCTTGCGAGAAGCATCTGGCCAGTTTAGGACCAGCCTTGGGCTTCTTAGCAGGTGTGGCAGCTTTCTTGCCGTCCTTCTTGAAGTTGCCCTTGTTCTTAGGCCTGCCCTGTTTCTTGAAATTGGTGGTCTTATTGACCATCAACACTTGGTGCTCCTTCCTGATCTCCACTTCAGCAGTTTTCAGCATGGACGATAGTTCAGGCAACGTCTTGTTCATGCAGTGCATATTGTAGTTCATCACAAAGTTCTTATAACTTGGTGGCAGTGATTGGAGGACATGGTGAATCCCTAACTCATTAGGAATCGTTATCCCCAACTCTTGGAGCTTGTTTGCGTGCCCAGACATGGTGAGCACGTGCTCGCTAACGGAGCTACCCTCTTCCATCTTACAGTTAAAGAACTTTTCGGAGGCCTCATAGCTCTCCACGGCCGCGTGAGTCTCAAAAATGAGCTTGAGCTCCTTAATGATCTCGAACGGGTCGTGGTGCTCAAAGCGCTTCTGAAGCTCCGTTTCTAAACCGTACAGGATGGCACATTGAACTGTGGAGTAATGATTTTTCCGAGTGGCGTAAACATTTTTTACGTCATCGGTGGCATCTTCTGCAGGTGGGTCACCTAGCGGTGCTTCGAGCACATAGGTCAACTAACCAGCCCTGAGGACAATCTTCAGTCCACGGAGCCAGTCCGTGAAGTTGCTTCAATTGTTCTTAAGCTTTTCTTTCTCTAGGAACGCATTGAAATTGATGGAGAGGTTCGCCATAATCTACAACAAATTTGCAAGTAGTTTAGACTAAGTTTATGATAAATTGAGTTCAATTTTAATTCTTAAATTAACTAGGTGAACTCCCACTCAAAACAACATCCCTCACATTGTCTTAGTGATTACACGAACCAAGTACACTACACCAAGTCTGATCGTCACGAGAGAAGATGTAGTTTCATCGGCGAACAATCTTCATGTTCATCATATCATTTATATGACTCATGCTCTACCTTTCGGTATTCCGTGTTCCGAGACCATGTCTGTACATGCTAGGCTCATCAAGATTAACCTTAGTTTCCGCATGTGCAAATCTGGCTTGCACCCGTTGTATGCACACGTAGAATCTATCACATCCGATCATCACGAGATGCTTCGAGACGACGAGTCTTAGCAACGGTGCCAACTAAGGACGAACACTTTATTACTTGATATTTAGTGAGAGTGATCATCTTATAATGCTACCGTCGCGATCTAAGTAATACAAGATGCATAAAGGATTAACATCACAGGCAATTCATAATTAGTGTGATATGATATGGCCCTTTCTTCTTATGCCTTTGATCTCCATCTCCAAAGCACGGACATGATCTCCATCATCACCAGCATTGCGTCAAGGTCAGTGGCGCTGCTTCATGGTTGTCCATCATCACTAGCAACTATTACAACTTCTTGAATAAAGCTATCACTAGATGAATAGACACGCAGGTCTTAACAGAATTAAAGACAACCATTAGGCTCCTGCCGGTTGCCATATTACAACAAGGATCATTGCATACATCAAATATAATCACAATCACATGATGGCCATATCACATCACAAAACCCCTGCAAAAACAAGTTAGACGCCTCTAATTTTCTTTGCATGTTTTACGTGGTTTGGGGCTTTCGAATAAGAACGGATCTTACCTACGAAACTGAACCACAACGTTGATACAAGTGCTATCAAGTGCAAAGTGTAGATTGGATCTATACTATGGTGGGAGAGACAGACACCCGCAAAGCCACTTGTGCAAAGCAAGTTACACGTCAAGCGTGGAGAAAGTCTCATGTGCGATGACATGTAAGGTTAGCCCGAGCCGCTTCATCCCACCATACCGCAAGATGCAAAGTACACAAAGCAAAAGACGGCACGAGCACCAACGCCCACAAAACCATTGTGTTCTACTCGTGCAACAGATCTACGCATAGACCTAGCTCTGATACCACTGACGGGTTCGTAGCATGGAAAACAAAAAAATTCTACCGCAAGAACAAACAAAACCCATATCTAATCTAGATAAAAGCCAAGATCTAATCAATTAGACATGTGCAACAAGATAGATCTGTACTAACCCTTGTAGTTTCGAAAGCCTTGTTCGAGATCTGATCTCGTGGTTGATGTAGTCGATCACTTGCCGATCTCAAGATCGAGTAGACGATCCTTCCGGCTTCGCGTTCCGGCAGCGCTTCCGCAGTCGGTCACACGTGTGGAGTCGAAGTAGACCTTCCTCTCCCTGTTCCAGCGAGCAGCGGAGGTAGTAGATCTCTCCACGGAATCCCAGCAGCACGACGGCGTGGTGGTGGTGGTGGAGTAGAGAATTCTGCAGGGCTTCGCCTAAGCCAGAGCAGATGGAAGGAGGAGGAGAGAGGCGGCTAGGGTTTCGAGTGGGAAGGGGCAAGGGTGGTGGCGCCTCCACCCCTCTATATATAGAGGGAGGGGTACGGCCTAGGGTTCCCACCCCTAGGCCCACCCCTTAGGGCCGGCGCACCAAGGAGCTTGGGGGGAGAGTCCTTCCCTCCCAAGTTTCCTTTACTTACCCTTTAAGTTTTCCCTTATCCTATCTTGATTTTCAAATAAACTCCAAAATATCTTCTAGAACCTTCCGGAACATTCCAAAACCTTCTAGAATCCCCATACAAACACTCCAGAACATTTCCTAACTTAGAAAATGATCCCCATTATATGAATCTTATTTCCCGGACAATTCCGGATCTCCTCGTGATGTTCCGGATCCAATCCGAGACTCCGAACAACATTCGGTCTCCAAAGCACATTCAATATCTACTTAAAACAACTTCGAACCTTAAGTGTGTCACCCTACGGTTCGTGAATATGTAGACATGATGGAGACACCTCTCCGATCAATAACCATCAGCGCGATCTGGAGATCCATAAAGGCTCCCACATACTCAACGATGACTTCGTGATCGATAGAACCATTAACATACGAAACCAATTTCCTTTGTCACACGATACTCTACTTATCCGAGGTTTGATCGTTGGTATCTCCATACCTAGTTCCACCTCGTTACTGATAAGTACTCTTTACTCGTTCCATGTTATGTCATCCCCTATGACCTAGTCACATGCTTGCAAGCTAACTAGATGACATTCCACCGAGAGGGCCCAGAGCATATCTATCCGTCATGTGGATGGACAAATCCCAATCTTGGTCCATGCGCTTCAAAGAATACCCAATGACACCTTTATAACCACCCAGTTACGAAGCGGTGTTTGATGTCATCAAAGTACCCATCCGGTGACGGTGATTAACATAACCTCATGGTCGAAGGATTAGGTTACTATGCATTTGAAAGCTTGTAGAAATACGAACTTAATGACTTGATCTTATGCTACGCTTACTATGGGTGTGTGTGTCCATCACATCATTCTCCTAATGATATAACCTTGTTATTAATGACATCCAATGTCCATGATCAGGAAACCATGATCATTAATTAACCAACAAGCTAGTTCAACAAGAGGCTTACTAGGGACTCTTTTATGTTTACAAAACACACATGTATTAGTGTTTCCTTATAATACAATTATAGCATGGGATGCAAACATTCATCATAAATACAAAGATATAATAATAACCACTTTTATTATTGCCTCTTGGGCATATCTCCAACAAAAAGACCCTGTTTGGAACATCTCCCTGCAATGGATAACTTGGTGCGAGATTAATAAGATAAAGTGCAGTCGACAAAGCCTCACCCCAATAATGTTTAGGCAGCTTTGCACTCGATAGCAAGCATCTAACTCTCTCAACAATTGTCCTGTTCATCCTCTCAGCAAGACCATTCAGCTGTGGTGTCTTCGAAGGAGTAAATTGGTGCCTAATTCCCTTCTCCTTGCAATAGGCATCAAATGGGCCAATATACTCTCCCCCATTATCAGTGCGAATGCACTTGATCTTCTTCTCAGTTTCTCTCTCAACTGAGACTTGGAATTGCTTGAACATACTTAGTACTTGATGTTTGTTCTTCAAAACATAGACCCAAACTTTTCTGGAAAAATCATCAATAAATGTGACAAAGTACTTTGCTCCACCCATTGACCTCACCGACATTTTGTAGACATCGGAATGTATCAAGTCTAGCACCTCGGGCTTCTTGTGAGGAGGTTGACTCTTGAATGCAACTCTGTGTTGCTTCCCCGCTAGACAATCTGAACATTTCTTGATGTGAACACCCTTCACACCTTTCAACAGAATTTTCTTCACTAGCACCGTCATCCCCTTCTCACTCATCTGCCCAAGTCTCTTGTGCCATAAGGCACACGCATCCTCTTTCTGCAACGCATTGACACAAGTAGCAGAAAGCTTAGCATGAACATGATACAAAACTGAAACCATGTTACCTTTTGCAACAATCAGATTTCCTTTGGTGAGCTTGTACTATGTATTTCCAAATCTGCTCAAGTACCCATCTCTATCAAGCAATCCAACTGAGATAATGTTGAGCCGAAGCGCCTCAACATGCCTCACTGACTTGAGGACTAGTGTCGTACCATTTTCAGTCTCCAAGTGCACATCTCCTCTTCCAATGATTTTTGCTCTATCATTATTTCACATCTTCACAACACCAAAATCACCTGCTGTGTAGTTGGTGAAGAGCTCTCTACGAGATGTAGCATGTCTGGTAGCACCGCTGTCTGGAATCCAAGTCATCTCATCACCATCTGCAAGGCTGATGGTATCATCAGAAACTACAGTGATCCTCTCATCAATGGTGAAAACACTGTTGCCATCATGTTCTTCATGCATGAGAAACATGATCTCCTCTACCGCAGCAATCTGGCCTCCCTCACTGTCACTATCACTGTTGGTTTGTTTCTGAACTTTTTTTTGTCTTTCTTCCATTGTTCACAATGCCACTTGATGTGGCCCTTCTCACGGCAGTGATGGCATATAACACCAGCATACTTGTGTTTGCCTCTTGATTTGCTTCTACTTTCTCCTCCCTTACTCGGACCTTTACTCTTGCTTCTCCCCCGTGACTCTATCACTAACATTTCAGAATGTGAGGAAGAACCGTCCTTATCAGCAATTTTTCTGGACTCTTCATTTAGTACCTTGGTCTTCACAAGGTTCCAAGTGACAACTCCATTAGGTGCTGAATTGCACACGGTGACCTTAAAGGTCTCCCAAGTGTCCGGTAATGAGCCAAGTAGCAGCAAGCCTCGCACTTCATCTTCAAATGTAATTCCCATTGAAAATAGCTGATTTATAATGTCCTAAAATTCATTTACATGATCTGCAATTGGAGTGCCCTCCTTGTACCTCAAATGCATCAATTTCTTGAACAAGAACATCTTGTTAGTACCTTCTTTGCGGGCATACAACTTCTCCAATTTCTGTCATAAGGTACGTGCATGTGTCTCCTCAATGATATGGTTCAAAACATTATCATCCACCCATTGTCGGATGAACCCACAAGCTTGGAGATGAAGTACCTCCCACTGATCTTCTTTTATATCACTGGGCATCTCAGTGGAGAACACTGACATCCAGTAATCCTTCACATATAACAAGTCCTTCATCTTGCAGTTTCAAGATTGATAATTTGTACCATTCAAAGAAATCATTCTGTTGGTCTTCACTTCCATCTTTCACCACAAGCAAATGCAATCAGCCTAAAACAAACCTTTCTCTAAAACTGAATACAAACTGAACCTCGGCTCTGATACCACTTTGTTGGGGGGAGGAAGAGGATACACAACCTCCCCGCTCCTGCCTACGGTGAACCTTCGAGGATAGCTTGAATCAACAGATATGCAGCGGAAATAAAACAACGAGCACATGCACATGCGACACAAGGATTTACGTGGAAAAACCTCCTCAAGGTGAGGAGGAAAAAACCACGGGTGCGAACCAACCGGTCCACGCGAGCTTCACTATGAGCAACCTGGGTACAGAGTTTTCTCTAGAACATCTAGAGATGTACAACACACTCAGCACGTTGTCAACCGACAACAACAACAACAACCACTTGAGAGAAAGATTACAGCAAAGTAAAGTATCTCAGTTTCTGTCCTCTTCGATAATCAGCAAACTGCTCTTAACCGCAGATCCAATCAGCACCAAACTTAGTAGACAAGCTGACATACGAGTACCCAACATGAAATAGTGTGGTTTTGTAATACTACAGTTTACAAAAAACTGAGCTCTCAAACACAGCCTAACCTGTTCTTGCAGTGAAAACGCCACATACTGCTAACACCAAATCGCAAACAAAATTATCAAATTTTACCACCCAATCACATCTGCTTTGATCACATCGTTAGTTAAACAATCTTCTTCTACAATGACGAGCGACAGGGACGGGCAAGGGTGCCGGGAAGTTTCCGCCGCTAAACCCCAACCCCGCATCTACATTGCCCCTACGAAAACAAAACGAGCTCCATCTTTTGACGACGCCAAAACCGCGCCATTAAACAATCTCATGCCGCGGCCAGCACATAGAACAAGTCCTCCTTGTTGTTTACACCCACCATGTGGCACGCCTCCACGCCGCGCCGGCCAAACCATCCCGGAATATAAGACCCCTGCACTCGTCTCACTCCCTTTGATGGCTTCTTCCCCCACCCCGACATCACACAACAACTCGCGCCATTGATTCTTGTCCAGTAGCTTCCTACTACGGCGGCAAGCATACATAAGCAGCTGAGACTCGCTAGAGCGGATCGGAGATGGATCGGCTTGTGATACCGGAGCCGACGAACGAGGTGGTGGTGCGGGTGGAGCCGGGGAGGCCGGCCAGGGGCGAACTGACGCTGCGCAACGCGATGCACACCATGCCCGTCGCCTTCAGGCTGCAGCCGGCCGTCAGGGGCCGCTTCGCCGTGCGCCCGCACACTGGGATCCTGGCGCCGCTCGCCTCGGTCACCGTTGAGGTGCTGTACCTGTCCTCCGCGGCGCCGGACGGGCCTGGCGCTGGCCCCGGCGCTGGCGGCGGCCGCGGCGAGGACGCGTTCCTGCTTCACAGCGTGGTGGCGCCCGGTGCCTCCGTGAGGGAGCCCGTGTCCGCGCTGGACTCCGTCAACCCGGAGTGGTTCTCCGCGAGGAAGAAGCAGGTGTTCGTGGACAGCGGCATCAGGGCGTCCTTCGTCGGCGCCGCGGTGGCCGCGCGGCTCGTCGTGGCCGGCGCCGTGGAGGCGCTCAGGGAGGTGCTTGACCGCAGCGACCCCGAGTGGCGCGCCGCGGACGCCGCGGACGAGTCCGGGAACACGCTGCTCGACCTGGCTGTAGGCCTCGGGCGCGCTGACATCGTGCAGGTGCTCCTCGAGTACGGTGCCGACGCCGACAAGCCCAGCCGCGGCCGGACTCCCCTCGAGATAGCCGCGGCGTCCGGCGAGTGCCTCATCGCTGAGCTCCTCCTCGCCAACGGCGCCACGCCCGCGGGCTCTGACGCGCTCCACGTCGCCGCCGCGGCAGGGCACAACGATGTCCTGAAGCTGCTTCTTGGGAAACCCGCGTCTGCTTCTCCTCGCTCCCCCGTCTCGTCCGCTTCCTTCTCTGGTTCTTTCACATCCATCGACGCGGCGGGGAAGGACGGCAAGAATCCTCTACGCCTGGCAGCAGAAGGTGGACGCCGCGACGCCGTGAAGGCGCTCCTCGCGGCGGGCGCGAGGGCTGACGCGAGATGCGGCACGGACGGCGGCACCGCCCTCCATGCCGCGGCGAGGCGCGGGGACGAGGCCGTCGCCCGCCTCATCCTGACGCATGGCACGGCCGGCACGGCCTCGGTGCGCGACGCCAAGGGGAAGACGGCCTACGAGACCGCCGCCGAGGAGGGCCACAACGGGCGGATCATGGACTTCCTGGGCCTCGGCGAGGCGATCCTGGCGGCCGCGCGAAAGGGCGAGGCCCGTGCCGTCCGCCGCGCCGCCGACGGGGGCGCGTCCGTGGAAGGGCGTGACGCGCACGGGTGGACGCCGCTGATGCGCGCCGCGTTCAAAGGTCGTGCCGACACGGTGCGCGACCTCATCGAGCGTGGCGCGGACGTGGAGGCGACCGACGCCGAGGGATACACAGCGCTGCACTGCGCCGCCGAGGCGGGGCGCGCCGACGTGGTGGACATCCTACTGAAGAACGGCGCGAACGCCAGGGCAGCGACGGGGAAGGGGAGGACGGCCGCGGCCTCCGCGGCGGTCGCGGGGAAGTCTAAGGTGGTGCGGCTGCTCGAGAAGGCCGGAGGTGTCGGGAGGAAGGGTGTAGGCGAGAAGGTGGTGCCGGTGGTGGCGAAGGGCGGGAGCATGGACAGGAAGCGGAGGGTACGGAAGGGGAGCAGTGGCGCCATACGGTTTGGTGGTGGCGGGAAGGAAGGGTACGAAGCTGCCACGGTTACGGTCGGGTGGTCGCACTAGTGACACAACCTGGGCCGGGTGAGATTCAGAAGAGTAATCTGGAGTTTTGGTGGAAATGGCCCTGCCTTTTCCTTGAAAACAAAAAAGAACTCGGAGGTGTTGGTTGGAATTTGTGATTAGTTTTGGATGAGGTGGTAACTTTAAATTTGTTCTCAAGGAAGTAATGTAACATACGTTTTTACTGTGGTACTATAAGTGTAATCGATACACTTTGTAAAAAAATGGATTCTTCGAATTGTTCAAAGATTTCATTGTTCCCATGTTGCACTAGATGATGGCATCGGTTTTGAGGTCGAGGCTTCTGAGGTTGATAACAACCCAGGCCGTAGAAAGAAACCTTTGGCAAAGTTCTTGGAAGAAACAATAATTTGTACTTAAGCGTTAGCATTTGATTGAACCTGCATTTTTATAGAAATTGCAAAAGAAGTACATTCATATCTCGATTGCCATGCTTTTGTTTTAATATATTCTAGTATATGAATTTTTTACTAGTCAAACAGTCATGTACTTTAAATTAATAATGTAATACACAGCAAAACATGAAACTAGATAATACCTACATAGGATTCATAGGTGATATATATCGCCTACTTAAGAAGTAATAGGTTCCCATCATTAATATAGATATTTGATCAAAGAAATTAATGGATAAACTGATTGGGCTCTTATATTCAATAATAAATAACAATTGTAACTTACGACTCCCAAATAAAAATGTAACTTAGTGTGGTTGAAAGGACATCTTATGCATCCAGTGGGTTTTGGTGTTAATGATATTAGAGGATATTGTTATACTCAAGTGTATGAAGAGGGGTTGATGATCAATGCCTAAACACGATCTTGTTACAAAGGGCCCAAGCTCACTCTGGGCTTCCCAACATGCTCTTTGGACACCCTGGAAAAATGTTTGGATTGAGCCCAAGGTACCATTGTTCAAAGGTTCGGACTTTTCTCGGAGACTACATGTGTCTCATAGGAGCACATGGTATATATGTAGGGTTCGTGCCTGAAAACAATTTTTCATATGCCAAAAACTCTAATGCCAGGACCTATCAATTAATAATGCAATAACGGGAGGGGATTTTCGAAACTTAACCTTGAAGACCGAAAAGTGTTGTCAACGTTCAGGAGAATGTGGTTGATGTAGTCGTACCGACTCCGACCTCGGGGTCGTGTTGAAGTCCGGCGGCTCCTACGGCTCCAACAACTCCTAGTGCCACAAGTGCAGCATCTCGTGGGGAGTTACATACATCCGGTGCCTGACAATGATTCCCTCTCCTCCGATCGGCATCGATTGCAGTAGACCTTGGATCTGAATCTCAGGCGATCTTGACAGTGCTCATGTGAAAGTCTCATGTTCACGCATCCGGACTTGATCGTGGTCACGAAAGAGAGAGGATCAACCGAAGGTCTCCCCAAAAGAGACGAAACCTTTTTTTGATTATTGGTATATTTATTTCCTCTAGATACCTCTATAATTTATAGGGGAAAAGGATCCCATAGCCTTTTATCTAACCCATGTGGGACTAAACAAGGGAGAGGGGAGAGGGGGTTGGCCGCCGCAGTTCATCGCCCTAGTGGGCCCCACGCGGGGTCCCTAGGCCCAGCCGGCCACCTCCACTCTATTCTCCCTTTGGTCTTTCCCTCATGGGCCTGTTTTTCTTAGGGATTTTGGCCCAATAATGAATTTGACCATTTTAATTTCTTTTATTTTATTAAATAAATATAAATAAATTATTAAATCAATATTTAACATCTGCTTACATATTATTTAAATCATGTGGCTATGTAACTCCTTCCATCCCACTCCAGAAATCATCCGGACTTACCCGGAACCCTTCCGGTTTTCTCTCTTTCTATTCTTCGGTGATTTCGACGATACCAAAATGATCTCCACGCATCATCAAGCCCTTAGGCGTGATACCCCACAGTTTGCGAACACTCCAGACATGATCGAGATCCCTCTCGTACCAATGATCATTAGCAAGACCTAGATGCCTAAGATGATCCGTGTGCATTCCACGAAATCTTTGTCGTTGAACCATGAACGTTGTATGCTATTCCTATTGTCTCTTTGATACTTGCATTATCCGAGATCTGATCAATGACATCACCATGTCAAGTTCAATCTCGTTACCGACAAATACTACTTAACTAATTCTGACAAGTAATAACCCTGTGACCTAGTCACACGTTGTGCAGCTGTTGGATATAAGTTCTCCGAGTGGACCCTCGAGTATATTTCTGTCACGTGGATGGAAAAATCCTTCTCTTGACACATAGGCCTCTACATGCCCCTTTGATATACTTGAACACACCTTTTTTGATCACTATTTCACCAAGTGGCGTTTGATGCTATCAAGGCAATCTCAGGTGATAGTGATTAATATGGTCTCACGGTCTTAGGAACAAGACACTACGTTTCCTAATCATTGCAATTTGAACTTTGTGACATGATCGTGTCACGATGCTTGGATTAGGTATGTTCATCATCTCATTCTCCCAATGAGGTGACTCCATTGTCAACTGGCATAAATGCCACATGATCAGTAAACCTTGATCATCTGTTGACCAATGAACCAGTGACTAGAGATTCACCGGGAACTATTTGTTGTTTACATATCACGTGTATCGATGTTTCCTTTCAATACAGTTATAGCATGATATAAAACCTAATTATAAACTTTGTGAAATATGATAATAATCTATATTATTATTTGTCTCTAGGATATTTTTCCAGCAATATCTACGCCATCCTCTTCCCAAAAATATGTCTTTACACAACTTCTCCAACAAAGATTAGAGTCCATTGATTGACTTGAACTTTAGGATACATCAACATCTTGGTTATTGCATCCTATCTGAAGTTAAAATTTGATATTATTGATGTTTTTATTGGTTTATCCGTGTAAATGATGAATGTTGACTAGTTAATTGGAAGATTTGCATTCTTCTCTTTTTGGTATGTGGTTCCCAGATTGGTGTGAGTTTAGGGAAGTGGACCACTATAGTAGCTTTTCAAAATGGAATATCTTCATGAGTGGCATGCCTCCCACAACGAATGTAGAAGGAAATCCAAAAAATGCTACGAGCGCACCTGATCACATCAATGGTCATGTCAATGTTGGTTAGTCTTATCAAACAGAGTAATATTTTGAAGGAACATGGACAATCAGAGGAATAGAGATGTCGCCACTATAAAGGCAATAGACCTTAGGCTAATCTACAATCTAGAAACATTACTCCACCATCACCATATCCATATCTTTGTATTCCTCCATTCAAACTTGTTGTTGGCATGGGCTTGATCATTCATGTTGAAATGAACCTTGTTATATATTATTTGATTGACATGTGTTTGATGGAACATGAGTAAGTAGCCTCAACCGAGCAGGGCGTCCAGCCTGTGCACCTTAATTGCTATGAGAAGGATTCATGCTTCAATTCAATATTATCATGTTATTTCTATGTAGTTTGTTCTTGTGTCTTCTCATAGCCCTATGGCTCATGGTATGAAATGAGAACAAACGATTGAGGAATGACAAGAGGCATCGAACAAGAAAGAGTTGCCTAAAACAACAAAGGGGCACAAAGAACAAAGTGTTTGACAACATTAACCTAGATCACTCTAGGAAGAGTGGTCTCACATGATTCAATACACTCACCACTCACTGGGCCACACATTGGCAGTATTTCTATCCCGGTTATCCTTCTTGGTGTTGCCTCTAGCTTTTTGTACCTTATGAACCTTATTTGCTAGAGTACATATTGCAATGTAGGAATGTATAACTTAGATACATTGTATTGAACATATAATTTCCGTCTCCCTATAATCAACGAAAATTATAAAACAAGTGGTCTTCTATTCTCGCCCACCTTAGTCGGTATCCTTGATCCTTCAATGGTTCGTACATATGCTTAACCAGTTTTCATGGAGAAACTTGTTGGTTTTAGGATATAACTTCAACGAGCGCATCCGAATGAGTAGATACTTGAAGATTTCTAAAATTTCCATTAACTTTTTTTTAGTATTTTTTGTCATCTCAACTACCTTTCCAAACTAAGTGCAAGATATGTCTCTCCAACTTAAACCGTAACCTTGGAGCTTCGGGTTGATTCAGTTTGGCAGAACCACATGCCATTTCTGTGAAACTATCTTTATAGAGGTGACTAAACCTTTGAGTATTCCATATTTGAAAAAGACCAGCTGAGTAAATGAGGTTTTCGGATATTGGTCAGATATAGACTTGAGTGTAGACCGATAAGGTTTGTAAGATACTCTCATCACTTCTTTGCTAATGGTCATTCTTTAAAAATTATCTAATTTCATTGGACCAAAGAGTTAGTTATAATAAAATTTAAATTGATAAATCAATGAATGATGGATAAGGTGCTCCAAACATGTGATCACATACCAGTTTAAGTCCAACTATATAAAGATCGTATTATCTAAGGCTAACTCTATTTGATCATCTTACTCACTCAAAATATTGTAATACGAACACACCAAGTTGACATGTATGCTCCAGAAAATCCAGGTGACTAAGGGTGGGCAAAAACGGTTTGCCGGTTTTACCGGTTTGGGTTAGTTCAAATTTTTGAACTAGATTGAAAGTCTTGATTGATTTTGTTAAGAAAAATTAACTAGCTCCACCTTTTACGGTTTGAATGGTTTGGACGGTGTTAGTTTTTGCCCAGACCTACAGGTGAAGACTTAACATGGTATATAGAAAACAGGGCTTGTCGGGCATTCCCTGTGCTAGGCTGCTAGCGATATATACACCTAAGCATGTATACCACATTTGACTCGGCTAGTTTTTCTCTCGCTTACAAGATTCAAACCAATGCACATTGTACAAATATGCGTGAGTTAGAATATCTTACTCATTTTTTATTCAAAGTTAGTTACACAAGCAAGATTATTAAGTTTTTATTATTTACATTTCTTAAAATGTCTAGACATATATATTAATTATAGGCATTTTCACACTGTTTTTCACATTTCTTTGATAGTATTATGTTATTCTTAAGCCTTTGTTTATTTTCAAAACGACCGCATCTTTTTCATCTCACCTTTTAGTTACGAGAAATTACTAGTTTAACTTTTCATTGAATCACAAATGTCTTGATCAATCAGTATTAATTGGAGCATACCATCTCTATGCATATTTGAGTTACCTGGAATTAGATTTGTGAAGTACTCTACCAAACAATCACGTCCAACTCTTTAATGTATCTTCCTCTTAAAGAAAATACTGGATTTTCTGACTATAAAAGTCATACTTTATCACCGGCCAACACACTTTGAGAAATAAGCCAGAAAAACCATTCGGACATAAAGACTTTTCACTCGGCATATGGGCCTGGAGACTATATAATTCCGAGTTTGGAAAGGAGAGAACGAAAGAGGGAAATAACAGAAAAAAGAAAAACAAGAACATCTCCACATTCAGGTGGCAAACTGGCAAAATGATAAAGCCCTACATCTCCATATTTTGGATGGCGCATGGCGTGGCTGAATGGTCGGATGTCAGGTGGCAGTCTTGAGAGTTTGTCAACTTTAAGAATGTTTACCTCGGTTGTACTGGGGACGAGGTGATGTTTGGTGCAGTTTTTGAGCATGATTTTGGCTTTTTTTGACATGCCGGAGCATACTGAGTGTTTGAGTGTCTGAATCTTCTCCTTTTATATCCGTCGTAACCCTTTCTCTTGGTTATATTCAGCTAGTTTGGTGGAGCATGTCAGCGGTGGTTTGTGCGTGTGGTTGGCCTGCATCTGTGTTCCTTAATATGCCATCGACGAGTGTGGGCATGACCACGTTGTTTTCGTTTTCGCCTAGTTTTCTGTTAATTAACAGGAAATCTCCTTTTTAATTAATAGATCAGGCAAAACTTTTGCCTGCATTTCACAAACAATACTATTGATCCTGATTTTTGACAAGCATTATTCAGCCTACAAAAGTTCGGCATACAAACTTAGATATTGTGTATTGGAAATTCCATTCCATGGTTCTGCAATGCCCAATATATGTCTAGCCCTGTTTGAACTGTGGCTTTTATTTCTCAAGCGACATCCGGGTCCGATCTCTCACTAATACCCACTCGCATATAAATTTAGTCAGAAGTCACCGTCCCGTAAGTTTGATAAATTTTATAGACAAAATGTTGACAAATACAATACTCAATCGAATTCGATAGATTCACCACAAAATATCTATAGTGTATATATTAAATATCATAAAAGTTGATATTCTATTCTGTGTATTTGCTCAAACTTAATAAGTTTTAACTTTTCATTGAAAGTATACACCTTGTATCTTTAAACATGGGGAGTCTTAAGGTTTATTCAAAGAGCCAAGGACTTCATGTTATGCAAACGAGACGAATAAAAGATCAAAAGAAAGACGTTTCCCAAGTTTAATCCTAGTACTACTATAGTTTATTAAAACATGAACTAAGAATCACTAGATGGTCTCTCATTTTCTCTCTTTTTTTTGACACTGAAAGCATTGCTTTATTACTGATCACAGTTGGGCAAATCGCCACTTACATGCACAGCGACATTCGCTGGGAGATCATCATCCCACACATACATCGAACCCGGATCACATTTGCACCAATTTGGGCAAGAGCATGAGCAACCGTATTGGCTTCTCTCCTACATGCAATAATAGAACAGTTCGAAAACCAAAGCCGGCTTTGCAGTTTAAGATCCTCAATGATCGCTGCTGAGGGAGAGAAATCCTGATTCGGGCTAGTCATAGCAGATAGAACAAGTTGGGCGTCTGTTTCAAACACCACACGTACATCACCAATGCTAGAGGCCAGACTGAAAGCTTGATCCAGCGCTGCAAGTTCTGCCATAAACACATTGGTGATACATGGGCATTTACCAGCAGCAGCAGATATAACTTGCCCCTCATCATCTCTCACCACCACGCCCCATCCTCCTTCATTCTCTCCTTTCTTGAAAGCACCATCAATATTCAGTTTGAGAGTCCCACTCGCAGGTGGTTTCCAGAGGCTCGGCGATGTCACCTTCGCTGGTCCAGCCTGTTTACAGAATCGCAGACAGTCTGCGGCAAGGCATTGAGCTCAGAAAGCAACAATCGACGCTTCAAGTTTCGCGCCCCCTCCCTCACCTTGTTACGCATATTCCACTAGGACCACCATAGAGCAATAACCTCAACCCTAGGGTTCTCTTCCAATTTCCAGATCTCCTCCATCACTGCGGTTACCCCAACGCATGTGAGTAACTTTTCCCGCACATGTAGGAGCTTCATCTCTTTCCACACCATTTTGACATCTTTACATTTCAGAAAAAAGGTGATAGCCATCCTCCTGTAGTCTTCCACACACCACGCATTTGTCGTCTTCGATCTTAAGTCCTTTTCGAACTAGATTCATCCGAAGGGCCAGGGAGTTGTGTGCAAATCTCCATGCAAACATTCGTAATTTAGGCGGACATGGTAGCTTCCATATATTCAGCCACCTACTTTCTCCATTCCCTCCTAGAGCCTCAGGAATTCTCGAACTCGATTCTCCCCCATATGCACTATCTTTAAGTTCAAGATCCCTATGAAGTTTGTAGGCATGTCGAACATAATGTAAACCCCTCGGATCGAAATGCCAAGCAAGGAAATCCTCCACCCCTTGTCTCAGAGGAATAGCAAGTATGAGCTCGGCATCCGCACTAGAGAAGGTGTCTCGCACAAGCTGCACTCTCCATTGGCATGTATCAGGATCAATCAAGTCACTAACAAGATTGAGAGTGCTCCCATTCCGAGGTGATGCAATCTTTTGACACCACAACTTTGGAATCCAGGGATCCTCCCAAATTCTCACCCTCCTACCATCTCCCAATGTGCCAGATCACCCCCTGTTTGAGCAAATCCACCCAATGTAAAATACTACGCCATGCATACGAGATGCCTGGCTCCACTTTCGCTTCAAAAATATTACCACTTGGATAGTATCTCGCTTTCAAAACTTGGGCACATAGGCTATTCGGCGACTGGATCAACCTCCATGCCTGCTTTGACAGCATAGCTATGTTGAAACTGTGGATGTCTCTGAAGCCGAGCCCCCCTTCTCCCTTTGGTTTAATGAGTGTGGCCCATCCAATCCAATGCATTTTATCCTTGTCTTGATGACTCCAGCAGTACCTTGCAATCATCGAGCTAATCTCATCATAGAAGCCCTTCGTCAAGTAGAAGGATGACATGGCATAATTTGATATTGCTTGTGCAACCGCCTTCACTAGAATCTCTTTACCAGCTTTTGACAGCAATTTTTCTTTCCATCCCTGAATCCGTTTCCAATTTTTATTCTTAATATATTGGAATGCCCTCTTTATTGACCTGCCCACATACACAGGCAAACCTAGGTATTTTTCATTCCAGGCCTCGCACTGAATACCCAACATGTTTTTGACTTCATTCTTATTTCTGCACTAGTGTTTTTGCTAAACATAATAGCAGATTTCTCCATATTGATACACTGTCCCGACACATTCTCATATAAATTGAGAATATGCCTTAGTTCAGCTGCCTCATCCCGAGTTGCTTTCGTCAGAAGGACCGAGTCATCTGCAAAAAAGAGATGTGTAATTGTTGGTGCCCCTTGACACACCTTAACTCCACTGGAAGTACCTCCCCTTTCTGCATCCTGCAACAACGCTGACAACCCCTCAGCGTAGATGACAAAGAGGTAGGGGAAAGAGGCCCTCCCTGCCTCAAGCCACGCGCCGGCGAGAACTGCTCCGAGTACATCCCGTTCACCTTAACTTGGTACTTAACAGAAGTAACACACTTCATTATCAGATCCTTCCACTCCCGGCAAAAGCCCATCTTCTCCATCATGGCCCTTAAGAAGCCCCACTCAACCCTATCATATGCTTTGCTCATATCCGCCTTCACTGCCGCAAACTTAGTTCCACTTTTCTTATTTAGAAGGAAATGTGAAACTTCGTATGCTAATAGAACATTGTCCGATATGAGTCTCCCTGGTACAAATGCACTCTGATTCGGTCAAATCACGTCCGGCAACACGATTTTTAGCCTGTTGGCCAAGACCTTCGACACTAATTTGTAGAGGATGTTGCAGAGGCTAATCAGCCTTAAATCTTTGATTCTAGTTGGGTCCTTTACTTTAGGGATCAACACCACGTAAGTATCGTTCCATCCCTCAGGCATGGTGCCACCCCGTAGCACCCTCAGCACCTCCTCCACCACATGTTCTCCCATAAAATCCCAATATTTTTTGTACACCAGTGCTGGCATACCATCTGGACCCGGCGATTTAAGATCTCCAATGCTATCTAGGGCTGATTTCACCTCCGTGACCATGAACTCCTCCATCAACCCCATGTTTATCTCATTTGTAACACGTGGTTGAACCACATTGATAAGTTCAGCCGTGCGGTCGCCACCACACGTGTGAAAAAGCTCCTGAAAATAAGATAAAACATAGTTAGCAAGAGTCCTATCTTCCTTCACTACCTCCCCATTCTCCATCCTCACCTCCTTTATTCTACTCTTCTTTTTCCTTTCTGAAGCGAAGGCATGAAAGAACTTCGTGGTTCTATCACCGTTTGTGAGCCACCACACATGTGATCACTGCTTCCATTTGGTATTTTGCATGTCCTCTAACAGCTCTAATTCTCCCCTAAGCCTCCCTTCCTCCTTCACCTTCTCCTCCGACACCACTTCTTTCCTCCATTCCTCTAATTCTTTTTTTGTTTTCTTTATTTTTTCTCCAGATCATCTATCGCCCTTCTACTCCATACCTCCAATTTAGAGGCCACACCCTGTAGGCACCCGCCACCCCTCTTTTCTCCTCCCCCACACACCGCTTCCATTCCTCCTCAATAACTTTTAAACACTCCTCCTCGTGCAACCAACTTGCTTCAAAACGAAACTTACCCCACGCTGAATGACTTCACCACCATCCAAAGATACGATGACCGGCCGATGATCAGAATGCCTTGGATCTTCATTGACCACTTTAAAACCGGGGAAAGCTTCCGCCCATTCAATATTTGCAACTGCACGATCCAATCTCTCGCATATATATCCACTAGCAAGTTTGCTATTATTACACCACGTGAACTTGTCTCCTTCATACCCTAGGTCCTCCAACTCACAAACATCTAAAGCCTCCCGGAACCAATCCATATACCCTGGGGGCCGAGCCGCCCCGCCCACCTTCTCTCCCGCCGTGAGGATTTCATTAAAATCGCCTAAACACAACCAAGGCCTTCTATCTTGGTGATGTTGCTTCAAGATGTTCATCAGCTTCCACGTCTCAACCTTTCTCTCCGTTTATGACTCGCCGTAGATGCCTGTTAGCCTCCATTTTCTCTCTTCCCAATAGTGGATTGGACATTTGTTACAGATCTCATTTATGCCTGTCTGCATATACCTCCCATTTGAGGCATTTACGCACGTACTCAGTCCAGGAGAGTGCGGTATAGCTCAAAAAGTCGGATCATTGTGTTTTTTGAAGACGCCACTTGCATTGGACCAGTGGCTTATACAAGATGAAGGAAAGAACTGGCTAGAAAGAAACGGCTCACAAGGCCTAAGGAATTGAAACCACCCGCTTTCAAAATTTCACAATTCTACACTGGTTTTTTCTTGTGGGAAGGCAGAAGGCGTGGAGCAATACTAATAACTAAAAGAAAAGACAATATTAGGCCGCCACGTGGCATGTACCCTACCTGTCAAATACTACACCTGTACTGCTAATTACTCCAAAATGTTTGCGGCTGTCAGGCTGTGCTCCTCACACGTGAAAGGGAGACGTAGTCGACGGAGCAGAGCAGATGCTCTTTCTCTGCTCTAGACCTTCCATACATCCGCCTCGCTGTTAACGGAGACCTCTATCGGTCACAACCCGTACAGTCTGAATGGTCACCAATGGCGTCCAGCAACCGCTGCTACGTGGCGGCGGCGATCCAGCTAGTGCCATCCAACAGAAGCCGCGGAATGGGGTCAAGAGGTTCCGGCGCTGCCGGACGGCGCCTTCCTCTGACCCGGCGTCAGAAGAGCCTCGTCCTCCTCCTCCCCCCGACAACGCCGGTGCGACCGCGAGCGCCAAGGAAATGTTCCAGAGCGGCCGCCCGAGCTTCCGCCTGGTGGGCCTCCTCCTCCTGGCCTACCTCCTCGCCGGCACCGCCGCCTTCTACCTCGTCATGGACCACATGACCGGGCACCGCAGCGGCTGCCGCGCGCTCGACGCCCTCTACTTCTGCGTCGTCACCATGACCACCGTCGGCTACGGCGACCTCGTCCCGTCCAGCGACGCCGCCAAGCTCCTCGCCAGCGCCTTCTCCTTCGCCGGCGTCGCCGTCGTCGGCACCTTCCTCAGCAAGTCCGCCGACTACCTGGTCGAGAAGCAGGAGTCGCTCCTCTTCCGCGCCGTCCACGCCAACGCCGCCCACCCGGCGCGGGCGCGCCTCCGCGCCACGGAGGCGGCCAACAGGACGCGGTACAAGCTCTACGCCTCCGCGGTGCTGCTGGCCGCCTCGATGGCGTCGGGGACGGTATTCCTGTGGAAGGCGGAGGGGTTGCGGCCCGTGGACGCCTTCTACTGCGTGTGCGCCACGGTGACGACGCTGGGGTACGGCGACCGGAGCTTCACGTCCCTGGCCGGGCGCGCGTTCGCGGTGGTGTGGATCACGGTGAGCACGGTGGTGGTGGCGCTCTTCTTCCTGTACGTGGCGGAGCTTTACGCGGAGCGGCGGCAGAGGCAGCTCGCTCGGTGGGTGCTCACGCGGCGAACGACCAGCGCGGACCTGGAAGCGGCCGACTTGGACGGGGACCAGCGCGTCGGGGCGGCGGAATTTGTGCTGTACAAGCTCAAGGAGCTCGGGAAGATCAGCCAGGAGGACATCTCCGAATTCCTGGAGGAGTTCGACAGACTCGATGTCGACCACTCCGGCACGCTCTCCCCCTCTGACCTCGCCGCCGCACAGCCCACCGCCTGATTAATTTAGTATCTCTTATAGTAGGCAGTAAAGAATCTTTGTGTGGAAATTTTGACTTTGTAGCAGATTTTATAGACTTTGGGGTTTGTTAATGTTAAGTTACCTAAAATTTAGCGCTAGAGTTTTAGACTAAAAAGCCGTTAGCTTTGTCATTAAGCTAACTACCTTGTACATGTAGGTTGTCCAAACGTATCCTTTGTACAAACCGCCTCAAATGGCAACTGTGCATATAAATACTGGAACTCCGTATCAACACAAGGACTTCGCGTCAAAAAAAAAAAAAACAAGGACTTGAAACTTTCACGGTTGTGGGAAATTGTACATAGTACTTTAGGTGACAAGTTACACATCTGAAATCAAAGGTACACACTCTATATTCTTAGTGTACTACTACTATGTAACTTCATCCAAGGAAGAAACATGATACAGTACATATGATGTTACGCATACATGAAATGGCTCACGAGAGGTACCGAATAAAGCAAAATTAAATGGTCTTTTTTCTAACAAGCTTCATCGAATGAAGGGATTTCCCTTCCAGGTAGAAATGGGTCAATAGCTTCGTGTGAAGTAATGCTGCATAGAAGTAAACGATGATACTCCCTCTGTTTTTTAATAGATCGTGTTCTAGGATTTACTAAAGTCAAACTTTGTCAACTTTAAACAAAAACATAGAAAAAAATATCAATATATATATTATGAAAATATAATTTATGACCATTCCAATAATATAGATTTTATATTTTAGATATATATATTTTTTGCTAAATATTTGGTCAAAGTTCGAAAATTTTGACTTTGACTAAACCTAGAACGCGATCTAATTGTAAACGGAGGGAGTATGATAGTCATTTGCAAACTATGAAGGGTCTTGGCCAACAATATTGCTTTATCCAATGTTATTGGGTATAGTAGTTGTCATATCTATAGCAATACCCATTGAACGCGCTTAAGCAGATGGTCACATCGATGAGGATCGGATCCCATCTTGTAGAGGATGGTTTATCCATTCTACAACACATTAATAATACCATCCTCTTTATGGATCATGATCGTTTTGGAAAAAAAAACTAGTGATATGCACTTTTGAGGAGCATTCTGACCTAAAAATTAGTTTCAATAAAGTTAATTATTCTGCTTTAGGAGGCTCGGGAGGTCGTGACTTAATATACTTAGCGGTTCATTGCATAGAAAACAGAAACTTTCCTACGAGATTGCGGAATAAAACCCAAAAATCTGATCTATGAGATACTAGTAGTGAGGGAGATCCGATCTACTTACCCTCGAAGAAACACGAGTGTTTAACAATCTAGAGATCATGGATAATGTAGTTATTCACTCGTCGGATCAATCCGATGAATCACTACACGGGTAGCACCTCCACGGTATCCACATGTTCAGCTTGATGACTACTCCTCCTTGATCCAGCAAGCAATGAAGAAGTGGTTCGCGAGATCCCGGCAGCACGATGGCGTTGCGGTGGATATGGTGTATGAGAGCAGCAATGCTTCGCTAAGCGTCTATGAGAGGGCGGAGTGGAGAGGGAGAGAGGGAGGTGGCGCCTTGAATGGGAGGGGGCTGCGCGCTCCATCCCTGCCCCCTTATATATGGGGAGGGCCGACCAGACCTACCCCTCCACGTGATGGGTTCGTAGCATGGAAAACAAAAAAATTCTACCGCAAGAACGAACAAAACCCAGATCTAATCTAGATAAAAACCAAGATCTAATCTACTAGACATGAGCAACGAGATAGATCGGTACTAACCCTCGTAGAACCGAAAGCGTTAACGAGATTAGATCTCGTGGATGATGTAGTCGATCACTTGCCGATCTCAAGATCGTGTGGACGATCCTTCGGCCAGCGTTAAAGCGCTTCATGACGGTCACCGTGCGAGTCAAAAGCAGACCTTCCTCTCCCGTTCTGGCGAGCAGCGAGGTAGTAGATCTTCTCACGGAATCCCAGCACGATGGCGTGGTGGTGGTGGTGGAGATGAGAATTCTCGAGGCTTCGCCTATGCCTGCGAAGAAAAGCGTGGAGGAGAGGCGGCTGAGATTGGGAGTTATGAGACAAGGTGCAGAGGCGCCCCCTCCCTTCTATTTAAGGAGGGAGGCGCTGGGGAAGGGAGTCCTAGTAGGACTCCCTCCTCCTGGGCGGCGGAGTTGGGGGAATCCTCCTCCCCACGAATCCGTGTCTTGCCCCACTTGGTTTCTTTGATCCCTTTCTTGGTTTTCAAGAAAATTCCAAGAAATCCTCTAGAACCTTCCAGAACATTCCGAAACCTTCTAGAATCTCCATACAAACACTCCGGAACATTTCCTAACTTAGAAAATGATTCCCAATATATGAATCTCATTCTCCGGACCATTCTGGATCTCCTCGTGATGTCCCGGATCCATTCCGAGACTCCGAACAACATTCGGTCTCCAACGCAAATTCCATATCTACTTCAAACAACTTCAAACCTTAAGTGTGTCACCCTACGGTTCGTGAATATGCAGACATGATGAAGACACCTCTCCCATCAATAACCATCCGCGGGATCTGGAGATCCATATGGCTCCCACATACTCACGATTACTTCGTGATCGATTGAACCATTTTACATCTGAAACCAATTCCCTTTGTCTCGCGATATTCTACTTATCAGGGTTTGATCGTCGATATCTTCATACCTAGTTCTTCCTCGTTCTTGATAAGTACTCTTTACTCGTTCCATGTTATGTCATCCTTGTGACCTAGTCACATGCTTGCAAGCTATCTAGATGACATTCCACGAGAGGACGAGTATATCTATCCGTCATATGGATGGACAAATCCCAATCTTAGTCTATAAACTTCAACACATACTTTCAGAATACCCAATGATACCTTTATAACGCCCGGTTAAGCGGCGTTTGATGTCATCAAAGTACCCATACGGTGATGGTGATTAACACAACCTCATGGTGAAGGATTGGGTTACTATGTATTTCAAAGCTTACGAATCTGAACTTAATGACTTGATCTTATGCTACGCTTACAATGGGTGTGTGTCCATCACATCATTCTCCTAATGATATAACCTTGTTATTAATCACATCCAATATCCATGATCAGGAAACCATGACCATCAATCAATCAACAAGCTAGTTTAACAAGAACACCAGGGACTCTTTTATGTTTACAAAACACAAGTATTAGTGTTTCCTAATAATACAATTATAGCATGGGATGTAAACATTCATCATAAACACAAAGATATAATAATAAACTCTTTTATTATTGCCTCTTGGGCATATCTCCAACACCACAAAGATATTGATCGGAGAGGTGTCTCATCATGTTCAGATATTCACGAACCGGCATGGGGTGCATAAGGTTCAAGTTGTTTTAAGTAGATATGGGAGGGTGCTAATGTTGTTCGAGTCTCGATTGATCCGGACATCACGATGTTGGAGATCCCAATTGTCCAGAATAAGATTCATATATTAGGATCATTTTCTGTTAGGAAATGTTCCGAGTGTTTGTATGGAGATTCTAGAAGGTTTCGGAATATTCTGGAAGGTTCTAGAAGAGTTCTTGAGTTTGCTTGAAAACCAAGAAAGGGTCAAGGAAACCTTGTGGGGCTAGACATTCGTGGGAAGGAGGACTCCTCCCCTTCCCAACCGCCTTGGCCAGGAGGAGTCCTACTAGGACTCCTCCCATGGCGCGCCTCCTCCTTTAAATAGAGGGAGGCGCCTCCCAGACCTCTCCCATAACAAGCTCTAGCCGCCTCTCCTCTTCCTTCGCCTGCTCGGCTTAGGCGAAGCCTCAGAATTCTCTCTCCACCACCACCACCACACCAGAGTGCTGCTGAGATTTCGTGGAGAAGATCTACTACCTCTGCTCGTCATGGAACGGGAGAGGAAGGTCTTCGACTCGACGCAGGACCGATCATGAAGCGCTGCCGAACGCCGCGAAGGATCATCCACACGATCTTGAGATCGGCAAGTGATCGACTACATCAACCCAGATCTAATCTCGTAACGCTTTCGGTTCTGAGGGTTAGTAGATCTATCTCATTGCTCATGTCTAATAGATTAGATCTTGGCTTTTATCTAGATTAGATCTGGGTTTTGTTCGTTCTTGCGGTAGAAATTTTTGTTTTCCATGCGAACCCATCAATGGTATCGAGCCTTGTCTATACGTAGATCTGTTGCACGAGTAGAACACAATGATGTTGTGGGCGTTGGTGCTCGTGCCGTCTTTTGCTTTGTATACTTTGCATCTTGCGGTATGGTGGGATGAAGCGGCTCGGGATAACCTTACATGTCATCGCACATGAGACTTGCTCCACGCTTGACGTGTAACTTGCTTTGTACAAGTGGCTTTGCGGGTGTCTGTCTCTCCCATCATAGTATAGATCCAATCTACACTTTGCACTTGATAGCACTTGTATCAACGTTGTGGTTCAGTTTCGTAGGTAAGATCCGTTCTTATTCGAAAGCCCCAAACCACGTAAAACTTGAAAAGAAAATTAGAGGCGTCTAACTTGTTTTTGTAGGGGTTTTGTGATGTGATATGGCCATCATGTGATTGTGATTATATTTGATGTATGCAATGATCCTTGTTGTAATATGGCAACCGGCAGGAGCCTAATGGTTGTATTTAATTCTGTTAAGACCTCCGTGTCTATTCATCTTGTAATAGCTTTATTCCAAGTAGTTGTAATAGTTGCTGGTGATGATGGACAACCATGAAGCGGCGCCACTGACCTTGACGCAATGCTGGTGATGATGGAGATCATGTCCGTGCTTTGGAGATGGAGATCAAAGGCATAAGAAGAAAGGGCCATATCATATCACACTAATTATGAATTGCCTGTGATGTTAATCCTTTATGCATCTTGTATTGCTTAGATCGCGACGATAGCATTATAAGATGATCCCTCTCACTAAATATCAAGTAATAAAGTGTTCGTCCTTAGTTGGCACCGTTGCTAAGACTCGTCGTCTCGAAGCATATCGTGATGATCGGATGTGATAGATTCTACGTGTGCATACAACGGGTGCAAGCCATATTTGCACATGCGGAAACTAAGGTTAATCTTGACGAGCCTAGCATGTACAGACATGGTCTCGGAACACAGAATACCGAATGTTATATCATTAATCATATATGTGATATGATTTACATGAATATTTTTAGCCGATGAAACTACATCTTCTCTCGTGAAGATCGGACTTGGTGTAGTGGACTTGGTTCGTGTAATCACTAAGACAATGTGAGGGATGTTGTTTTGAGTGGGAGTTCACCTAGTTAATTTAAGAATTAAAGTAGAACTCAATTTATCATAAACTTAGTCTAAACTACTTGCAAATTTGTTGTAGATTATGGCGAATCTCTCCATCAATTTCAATGCGTTCCTAGAGAAAGAAAAACTTAAGAACAATGGAAGCAACTTCACGGACTGGCTCCGTGGTCCAAGATTGTCCTCGGGCTGGTCGGATGACCTATGTGCTCAAGCACCGCTAGGTGACCCACCTGCAGATGATGCCACCGATGACGTAAAGAATGTTTACGCCACTCGGAAAAATCATTACTCCACAGTTCAGTGTGCCATCATGTATGGTTTAGAAACGGAGCTCCAGAAGCGTTTTGAGCACCATGACCCGTTCGAGATCATTAAGGAGCTCAAGCTCATTTTTGAGACTCACGCGGTTGTGGAGAGCTATGAGGCCTCCGAGAAGTTCTTTACTGCCAAGATGGAAGAGGAAGCTCGTTAGCGAGCACATGCTCACCATGTCCGGGCACGCAAACAAGCTCCAAGATTTGGGGATAACGATTCCTAATGAGTTAGGGATTCACCGTGTCCTCCAATCACGCCACCGAGTTATAAGAACTTTGTGATGAACTACAATATACCTTTGCATGAACAAGACGCGTTGCTGAACTATCGTCCATGCTGAAAAACGCTGAAGTGGAGATCAAGAAGGAGCACCAAGTGTTGATGGTCAATAAGACCACCAATTTCAAGAAACAGGGAAGCCTAAGAAAAGGGCAACTTCAAGAAGGACGGCAAGAAAGCTGCCTTTGCTAAGAAGCCCAAGGCTGGTCCTAAACTGAAGCCGAGTGCTTCTACTGCAAGGGTGCTGGTCACTGTAAGCGTAACTGCCCCAAGTACCTGGCAGATCTGAAGAACGCAACATCAAGAAGAAAGGTATATTCGATATACATGTTATTGATGTGTATCTTACTAGTAGTCGTAGTAGTGCCTGGGTATTTGATCTTGGTTGGTTGCTCATATATGTAACTCAAACAGAGCTGCGGAATAAACGAAGAGGCAAGAGACGAGGTGACGATGCGCGTTGGAAATGGCTCCAAGGTTGATGTGATCGCCGTCACGCTCCTCTACATCTACCTTCGGGATTAGTTTTAAATTTAAATAATTGTTATTTGGTGCCTGCGTTAAGCATGAACATTATATCTAGATCTTGTTTATTGCGAGACGGTTACTCTTTTAAGTCTGAGAATAAAGGTTGTTCGATTTATATGAGTAATATCTTTTATGGTAATGCACCCGAGATAAATGGTTTATTCTTATTGAATCTCAATAGTAGTGATACACATGTTCACAACATAGATGCTAAACGAATAAAATTGAATGATAATTCTACATACATGTGGCACTATCGTCTTGGTCACATTGGAGTGAAGCATATGAAGAAACTCCATTCTGATGGACTTCTTGAATCACTTGATTTTGAATCACTTGAAAGGTGCGAAGCATGTCTAATGGGAAAAATGACTAAGACTCCATTCTTTGGAATAATGGAGCGAGCTACAGACTTATTGGAAATAATACATACTGATGTGTGCGGTCCAATGAGTGTAGCATCACGTGCTGGATATCGTTATGTTCTCACTTTCACGGATGACTTAAGTAGATATGGGTATGTCTACTTTATGAAACATAACTCCGAAACTTTCGAGAAGTTTAAGGAATTTCAAAGTGAAGTGGAAAATCATCGTAACAAGAAGATTAAGTTTCTGCGTTCTGACCGCGGAGGTGAATATCTGAGTTATGAGTTTGGCATGCATTTAAAGAAATGTGGAATACTTCCGCAGTTGACACCGCCAGGAACACCACAGTGTAATGGTGTGTCCGAACGTCGTAATCGAACTCTCTTAGATATGGTTCGGTCTATGATGTCTCTTACAGATTTACCGCTATCATTTTGGGGCTATGCATTAGAGACAGCCGCATTCACTTTAAATAGGGCACCATCTAAATCCGTTGAAACGACACCGCATTTAATTGTGGTTTGGTAAGAAACCTAAGTTGTCGTTCCTTAAAGTTTGGGGTTTCAAAGCGTATGTAAAGAAGTTACAACCTGATAAGCTTGAACCCAAAGCGGAGAAATGCGTCTTCATAGGATACCCGAAAGAAACAATTGGGTATACCTTCTATCATAGATCCGAAGGCAAAGTTTTTGTTGCCAAGAATGGATCCTTTCTTGAGAAGGAGTTTCTCTCAAAAGAAGTGACTGGAAGGAAAGTAGAACTCGACGAGGTTATTGAACCTTCTCTTAGAGTTGAGAGTAGCGCACAACCGAAGATGTTTTTGCCGCCTGCACCAACCGGAGAGGAAGCTAATGATGTTGATCATGAAACTTCAAACGGTTATCGCTGAACCTCGCAGGTCAACGAGGGTCGTACCACTCTGAGTGGTATAACTGCCTTGAACGTCATGTTGGTGGACAACATCGATGACCTGACGTATGAAGAAGCTATGGTGAGCCCAGATTCGACAAATGGCTAGAAGCCATGAAATCCGAAATGGGATCCATGTACGAAAACCAAGTATGGACTTTGGTGGACTTACCGGATGGCCATAAGGCTGTCGAGAACAAATGGATTTTCAAAAGAAAAACAGATGCTGATGGTAATGTTACTGTCTATAAAGCTCGACTTGTCGCGAAAGGGTTCCGACAAATTCAAGAAGTTGACTATGATGAGACTTTCTCACCAGTAGCGAAGCTAAAGTCTGTAAGGATTTTGTTAGCAATAGCTGCATATTTCGATTATGAGATTTGGCAGATGGATGTCAAAACGACGTTCCTTAATGGTGACATTAAGGAAGAGTTGTATATGGTACAACCCAAGGGTTTTATCGATCCTAAAGATGCTGACAAGGTATGCAAACTTCAGCGCTCCATTTATGGACTGAAGCAAGCATCTCGGAGTTGGAGTCAACATTTTGATAAAGTAATCAAAAACTTTGGATTTATACAAACTTATGGAGAAGCTTGTATTTACATGAAAGTGAGTGGGAGCTCTGTAGCATTCCTAGTACTATATGTAAATGACATATGTGGGAGCCGTTATGGATCTCCAGATCCCGCTGATGGTTATTGATCGGAGAGGTGTCTTCATCATGTCTGCATATTCACGAACCGTAGGGTGACACACTTAAGGTTCGAAGTTGTTTTAAGTAGATATGGAATATGCGTTGGAGACCGAATGTTGTTCGGAGTCTCGGATTGGATCCGGGACATCACGAGGAGATCCGGAATTGTCCGGAGAATAAGATTCATATATTGGGGATCATTTTCTAAGTTAGGAAATGTTCCGGAGTGTTTGTATGGAGATTCTAGAAGGTTTCGGAATGTTCTGGAAGGTTCTAGAAGAGTTCTTGGAGTTTGCTTGAAAACCAAGAAAGGGTCAAGGAAATCTTGTGGGGGCTAGACACGGATTCGTGGGGGAGGAGGACTCCTCCCCCCCTTCCTAACCCGCCGACCAAGGAGGGGAGTCCTACTAGGACTCCCCCTCCCATGGTGCGCCTCCCTCCTTTAAATAGAGGGGAGGGGGCGCCCCCTCCTAGACCTCTCCCATAACAAGCTCTAGCCGCCGCCTCTCTCCTCTTCCTTCGCTCCCGCTTAGGCGAAGCCTGCAATTCTCTCCTCCACCACCACCACCACACTTGTCGTCTGCTGGGATTCCGTGGAGAAGATCTACTACCTCACGTCATTTGGAACAAGGAGAGGAAGGTCTGCTTGACTACGACGCGTGTGACCGATCATGGAAGCGCCGTGGAAAGGATTGTCCACACGATCTTGAGATCGGCAAGTGATCGACTACATCAACCCCGAGATCTAATCTCGTAACGCTTTCGGTTCTACGAGGGTTAGTACAGATCTATCTCGTTGCTCATGTCTAATAGATTAGATCTTGGCTTTTATCTAGATTAGATCTGGGTTTTGTTTGTTCTTGCGGTAGAAATTTTTTGTTTTCCATGCTACGAACCCATCACCAGAACCTTCTAGAACCTTCTAGAATAGTCTAGAACAATTCTGATAAATATCTTGAACATTTCCCGAAACCCCAAAACATCATCCATATACTTTTTCTCTGCCTTCGAACCCAGAACTTCCTTGTGATATCTAGGATCCCAGTCGAGACTCCAAATTAAAATTTTATTACACCATCAACTATCTCAGCGAACCCTAGCAACATCAAAGCATTAATTGTGTGACCCTGCAGGTTCGAGAACATGAAGACATGATCGAGACACCTCTCTGATCAATAACCAGTAGCGGGTTCATGGATGTCCATATAGGTTCCCACACATTCAGCGGAGTTCTTTTATCGGTTGAACCACGATGTTGAGGATTCAGTTAATCCGGTATCCAATTCCCTTTGCCTTGCGATATATTACTTGCTAGAGGTTCATTCGTCGGTATCAACATACCTAGTTCAATCTTGTCACCAGCAAATTCTCTTTACTCATCCCATAATATAAGATCCCCTGAGACTAAACACATTATTCACATACTTTTCAAGCTTTAGGATGTTAAATTACCGAGAGGGCTGATGACCCACAAGTATAGGGGGTGTATCGCTGTATTTTTGAGGGAAGTGAAACCCAATTTATTGATTCGACACAAGGGGAACCAAAGAATATTTATAAGACTTAACAACTGAGTTGTCAATTCAGCTGCACCTGGAAACAATCTTGCTCACAGCAGTTTATCAGTAGCAACAGTTTTGTAGTAGGAGTAGTGAAGTAGCAGCAGTAGTAAAGTAAAGACAACAGTAACAATAGCAGTAAATAGTACGATTCGAGTGCGGTATGCATAGGGATGGATGGGCGGGCATTGCATGGACAAGACAATTCACATAGCAATCAGAACATAGGACAATTGCAGATAAATAAGATAAAGCATCCAAGTACTAGATAATCCTAGGCATGTGTTCCATATATAGTCATACGTGCTCGCAATGAGAACTTGCACAACATCTTTTGTCCTGCCAGCCCGTTTGCAGCGGGGCCTCAAGGGAACTATTGGCAATTAAGGCGCTCCTTTTAATAGAGCACCGGAGCAAAGCATTAACACTCCATGAATACATGTGATCCTCACATCAAAGCCATTCCCTCTGGTTATCCCGATTTTTGTCACTTCGGGTCCATTGGTTCCAGACAATAACATGTGTATACAACTTGCAGGTAAGACCATAAACAATACTATCATAATAAATCAGTAACATGTTCAGATCTGAAATCATGGCAATCGAGCCCTAGTGACAAGCATTAAGCATAACAAGTTGTAACAAAGTCAAAAAGCACTAATAGTAGATACTAGGCACCATGCCCTAACAATCTGATGCCATTACATGAACGATCTCATCCAATCCCTACCATCCCCATAACCTATAGCGGGGGATTACTCACTCATAGATGGGGAAACATGGATGGTCGATGGAGAAGCGATGGTGATGATGATGGTGATGATCTCCTCCAATTCCCCGTCCCGGCAGGGTGCCAGAACGGAGTTTCTGGTTCCGAATCGTGGAATCTGGTGGTGGCGGAGGAGCGGAACTCTTTCTGGAAAAACATTGAACCCCCCCTGAGTTTTTAGGTCAGAAGGCATCTTATAGGCGAAGAGGGAGACCGAGGGTGTGCAGGGCGGCAGACCACCTGGCGCTGGCCAGCCCAGCCCCAAGATGGCTGTGTGGTGTGGCTGGGCCCCAGCCCCACTCCGTCTCATATTCTGGCTCCGGGAGTCTTCTGGTGAAATATGATTTTTGGCATATTTTCCGGGATTTTTCCTGATAGTTGATTTTCTGCACAAAAACTAGACACCAAAGTAATTCTGCTGAAAACAGCGTCAGTCCGTATTAGTTGTATCCAAATCACACAAGTTTAGAGGAAAAACAATAGCAAAAGTGTTCAGGAAAGTAGATACGTTTTGGATGTATCAACTCCCCCCAAGCTTAGCTTATTGCTTGTCCTCAAGCAATTCAGTTGAAAACTGAGTGCAATAAAAGAAACTTTCACGAACACATTTGCTTCATATGATGTATATATTCTCAGCATATGATCAACTACTCAGGCAATTCATAATAAAGAGTATGCAACTAAGTTTACTTAATAGGCATTGCAAGCTATGAGGAGAATCCAACGCAAAAATAATAAGTAGCATGAAACATAAACATAAGCAACATTACAATGCTCATAACAAGGTATGATAGAGTGGTATCTCGCTTGCCTTTTTCTTGTGAATGCCAAGGCACCTCTGAAGTTCAGGTGAAGAGTAGAAGTAAAGATATCAAAGATACAAGCATCAAAGTCATAACACAAATAATCAAATTTTTGAGACAAGCATATTACACTAAGAATGACAACTATGCTCTCAAGAAGGTGCGCATAGAATATGTGGAGACTCAACAAGGAAATGAAAAGGTTTTGAATAGTTTGAAAGGCTTCCAAATGCTGAAAGTATAGTACTCATTAGTTTTGAGCTCTCATTGCCCCTATCATAAGCATCTTTAATATGGTTAAGGTGAAAGTGAGGTCCAATCTGAGTTATATGCTTGACAAACTATAAACTGGAAATCCCATGTCCCTTGAGTACGAGGGCCGCTCCTCATGCTACTCAACTTTAGTTACCGATAACTTCTTGTCATCATAAATACGTGCGTATCATAGAGAACCACCGACGGGGTACCCCTTGCCCGATGATACGGAAGAATCCCCATATCAAAATGACAAGGCAAGCAGACAATGAGTATCTCAGCAATCTTCTTATTTACCATGGGAAAATGGTGTTTTTTCTCTCTTTCCTCTTTTCTCAAATCTCTTTTTTTTCTTTTTTCTCAATAGCTATCTCTCTCTTTTTTTATAAGAAGAATGCTTCATAGATACTTATTATGGTTACGCTGCAGGTTTCCACCATGACAGCATGGATTAGACCGGCGGCCCAGACGTTTCTCTAACACACATGCATAACTCCATGGACTTACAAGCTCCCCTTTTATTTCACACCGACGACATCCGCAAACAAAACAGCATGGTATCAACTGGGTATATATTTACAGGTGTCGAAAGCGTTCCCCATGACAACACGGTTCTGCTAATCCCCAGCCTATAATTTGCAAGCATATAACTTTCATGGACAGTCACAATGGTTCAGGTTTCTTAAGTGCAGGAAATAAAGTGTGTCATCAAGTTCGTGAGAGCTTTACTAACTAACTTTCTCATAACAAGCAAACATTTTATTCAGAAGAAAACAAGGCATATTGAATATGCACGGAAATAGCAAATGATGCTAATAGGTAGGTATGGTGGACACTTTTGGCAATATTTGGTTTTAGGGAGTTGGAAACATGAGTAAAACATACTCAGTGTAAGTGAAGGCTAGCAATAGTAAGGGAGCAACAAACGAGAGAGCAATAGCTGTCATAATCATGCTTGCAACAAAACAGGACTAATCATGGCATGAAAGTGATTCAAGACCCTCAAGGCAAAATAATTCACCGAGGCTTAACTGATTATTTCAGTCATATGCATGCGTGAGCATGTGCCAAGTCAATTCAAATGAAACATTCAGCGGAGGATACCACGGTGTCATTCCAAGTTATGAATAGAGTAATGCAAGCAAACATTCATATGACATGCTACAAACTATTAGCAAGCTAGAACTAATCATATGATAGCAAGAACTACTAAGCATCCATGAATAACATACACCCTACACGAACAAGCTAAGAATGCCCACAATGATGAGTATATGTACAAAAATGAAAACAAATGGAGTTCGTTACCAGCCTCTTACCACACCTCAAGTTGTCATTAATCCTCATTATTGCCCTTCACTTGTGTGGCTTGAATAATAATAATATGAAACCAAATTCCACTGAGGACTGCTGAACCCTGCAACAAACTCACAAAACCAAAGAAGAATAACAAATATTTTTGGTGTTTTCGATTTTTAAAACAAGAACCAAAAAGGAAGAACAAGCAAAGCAAAATCTTTTTGGGTTTTTCGAATAGTTCAAACAAAGCAAAAAGGAAAAAGCAAACCAAGGCAAAAATAAGAAGCAAACCAAAGAGAAACAACAGAAATATTTTTGGTCTTTTTGTGTTTTAGAAAGCAAAAGCAAAGAAAGAACGAAAGCTAAAAAGAGAACGAAACATGAATATACAAAGTACCGACAAAACATGATGTGGAGATGAGTGTGATGTCGATGTACCTCCCCCCAAGCTTAGGCTTTTGGCCTAAGTGGGTGTCAATCCCAAGCTGGCCAAGATGGAGCGCCTCCGTAGTACGGTGAGGAGGTATCCTCGTCCTGGTGCAAGCTCGAGGACGCCCCACCATAATGTGCAGAGTAATCGTAGGAGGGCACATCCTCCTGGTGCTGCCTGTGGAAACCTAGCAAGCGGAGCTGCTCGTCCACCTCCTCCTTGGAGCACGACCACGACCTCCTGTGAACACTAAACAAAGTAGATTGTGGCAAAGGGATCTCTCTCTCATCCCTGTCAGTAAACATCATCCTATATACTAAACTGTCCAACTCAGAATCAGCAGTGACAAAGTGATGTGTTTTCATAGCAGCAAGGTCAAGCCTTTGTGGTGCCAATATAGTATCATTGGGATCCACAGAAAGCTCTAATGTATTGACCATACGTGATGCGATGATACCCCCATAGATAGGCCCCCTAGCAGCTAGGCGGCAAGCAATAAGCGAGCCAAGGTTGTACCGAGTATCATTGGTAAGCGCAGCAGCAAGGAAGGCTAAATGATAGTTGGAGATATTACTCACATTCTCCCTACCAAGAACACTAGTAGCAAGATAATATTCAAAGTATCTAAGAGCAGGGAGTTGGATGTTTCTTATCTTTCCGTGCTGAGCTACGCGGTCATCATCATTGGTCACCCCTCGGTAGAGCTCCAGCAAATCAGCGGGTCGCCCTTGAATCTTCTTCATGGTCCCTGTCATGATTACACATATAATACTGCAAAATCTTTCCAATGGCATGGTAAAGGGCAGATTATAAATTCTGAAAGAGACAGTTGACTGATAGGGCGTGTTAGTAAACACGAAGCTCTCAACAAAAGTCTTGTTGAGCATAGCGTATTGCTCACTCTCATCTTGCATGTATGAGGTCAAACCAACCCTCTGAATCAGTAGCAAGAAATCATCAAGAATCCCTGCAGCTTGTAAGAAAGTAAAACAAGGAAACATAGATGGGTGAGCATCCCCATCATCTCCTTCATTACCAATACGAGGTGCAATGAGATCTTCATTGTATGATGGCCTAAACTGAGAGGCTGATCTTGAGGGCCTTGGCCTCCTAGGTGCATCCCTCTCAAATATTTCTCCAAAGGTATGGTTGTTCATGTTTGATATTCTGAAATTTAAACATCTATTAAACAAGTGATTGCAAAGTGAATATAATGAAGGGCACTACTCATAGGGACTTGTATGAGGCCTAAACATGCATCAAAACTATATCTCTAAGCATCAAACAAACTTACAAGCTCTCATAACCTGTCACCTATAGCAGCAAAATACTCAAGATATAAACCACTAAACACAAATCTACTTAGACAAGTGGAGGAGTCACATACCGGATAACAAATGCTCCAAATTTCAGCAGCAAAGATGGGCTGAGCAAGGAGATCGAAAAATCAAGGGCAAGCACAGCAAGAACACGATTTTGAGCAATGAACTGGTGTCTACTCGGGAGAGAGAAGAAAGTGGCAAGTGAGAGAGTGAGTGGAGGGCCAGGGTGGCCCACACCATAGGCAGGCGCGCCCTAGGGCTGGCCGTGCCACCAGGTGGTGTGCCTGCCTGGTGGGCCCCCCTGGTACCTTCCAGGCACTCCTCTACCCCTTTTTTTCACGTAGAAATTTAATATGAATTTTCTGGAATTTTTTGAGACACTTTATTTTTGGGCATTTTCAGGCATAGATGAATGATTTTCTGACAGACAGATTTTCTGGAATGATGCAATGACAAAACAAGGCTAGAACCACAGAAGTTCTAAGACACCCTAACATGCAAGCAACTAACAACAGAAAAGAAAACTAAACGAAAGCAAAAACTAAAATGGATAGAATAGAACTAAGCAGAGATAATCATGGTGAAAACATTGTTTTGTTCAATGAAATCCTTTTGTTAACAAGGTTGATCAGGTCTTGTTACCAAAACAATTTCATATGAGACAAAACTTTGTATTCCACTAATGATTATGTTACCTCAACTTTGATAGCAATAGTCCCAATCATAATAGTTTCAATTTTTTCTCTTGGTATGGGACAATATATTTCTCCAACTTGAATGCCCTCAATATGTTCAATTGAATTCAAACCATAAGTCCTATCAATCTTCTTGGGGAAATAGACAGTATGTTCCTTGTCATTAACATTGAATGTCACCTTTCCTTGATTACAATTAATAACAGCTCCTGTAGTATTAAGAAAAGGTCTCCCAAGAATAATAGACATATTATCATCTTCGGGCATTTCAAGCACAACAAAATCAGTTAATATCAAGCAATTATGAGCCACTTGAACAGGTACATCCTCACATATACCAACAGGAATAGTGGTAGATTTATCAGCCATTTGCAAAGATATATCAGTTGGTATTAATTTTTCCAATTGAAGTCTCTTATAGAGAGAGAAAGGCATAACACTAACTCCAGCTCCCAAATCACACAAAGCAGTTCTAACATAACTATTCTTAATAGAGAAAGGGATAGTTGGAATCCCTAGGTCTCCAAGTTTCTTTGGAACCTTACCATTAAAGGAATAATTAGCAAGCAAAGTAGAGATTTCTTCATTAAGGATCTTCCTTTTATTTGAGACAATATCCTTCATGTACTTTGAGTAAGGAGGCAATTAAATAGCACCAGTCAAAGGAATTTTCAAGAATAAAGGTTTCATCCACTCACAAAACTTATTATAGTGTTCCTTTGACTTGTGTTTCTTATTAGGGAAAGGCATAGGTTTTTGGACCCAAGGCTCTCTTTCACTACCATGTTTCTTAGCAACAAAATCTTCTTTAGTGTATTTAGTATGCTTAGTGTGCTTCTCAGGTTCTTCTTCAACTTTTTCTTTATCAGGAACATCATTTTCTTCATTACCACTTTCAGTTTCAGCATCAGAGACAGATATACTATTAGGATCTTTAGCAGGTTTAGAGGGTTCTACAATAGATTTATGTTTCTTTTTTCTTTTCTTACGAGTAGTACCACTATTTTCAGCTTGTTGAGAATCCTGCTCGATTCTTTTGGGGTGCCCCTCTGGACATAGAGGATCCTGGGTAGCAACACCACTTCTGGTTCTAATTTCATAAGCATGTTTTTCTTTAGCAACATTAATTAGCAAGTCTTTTTGCACTTTAATAAGTTGATCTATTTGAGTTTGAACCATTTGAAAATGTTTAACAAGCATTTTAACATCATTAGAGGTTCTTTCCACAATATCTTTCAACTCAACAATAGCTCTAGAGTTTTCCATTAGATGATTTTGCACCCTTTTATTAAAATTATCTTGCTTAATAATAAAAATATCGAATTATTCTAAGAATTGATCAGGAGGTTTAGAGTAAGGGATATCACCTTCATCAAAGTGTTGGAGAGAGTGTACCTCAATAGTGGATGAGTGGGGAATTGGCTTACATAATTCTTCTATAGGAGGTAAATTCTTGACATCTACAACTTTAATTCCCTTCTCCTTAAGACATTTCTTAGCTTCCTTCATCACTCAATTCAATAACTCCCCTCTTCTTAGATAGTGGTATAGGCGCCGGTATAGCTGGTTCAAGTATAATTACTTCAGGTATAGCTGGTTCAGGAGGAGTCCAATCTTCATAGTTCTTGCTTATTTTAGCCATTAATTCCTCAGCTTCCTTGGGAGTCCTATTCCTGAAAACACAATCAGCACAACTATCTAGGTATGTCCTAGATTCTTAGGTTAGTCCATTATAAAATATATCAAGAAGCTCATTCTTAGGTAATGGACTTCTAGCATGTGCATGAATCAAAGCACAAAACCTTGCCCAAGATTCAGGCAATATTTCTTTTTCTCCCTATTTAAAATCAAAACGTTCCTGCAAAATAGCATGTCTAGCACTAGGAGGAAAATATTTCTGCAGGAAAGTACTAATCAAGCAATCAGGGTTATCAATAGATCCAAGAGGTAAATTACTAAACCAAGTTTTAGCTTCCCCTTTCAATGAAAAAGGGAAAATCTTAGTAACAAAGTAAGTACGCATCTTAATATCATCAGAAAACAGGCCACTCATGGTAGAAAGCTCAGTCATATGTGCTATCGCACTTTCATTCTTAGTCCCACAAAAGGTTCTTTCTCAACAATAGCTATGTTGAATAGATCAAGAGAGAAATCATAATCTTTATCTTTAATGTTTATGGGAGAAGCAACAAACTTAGCATTAGGAGACAATTTGGGTCTAATAGTACGCCTCTCACGGAGACTCTTACCAGTGCTCCTATCATGGGTGTTTTTACATTCTTTAATAAATTCATCGGTCATCTCAACATAACCGTCTTCAATATCATAACTCTCACTAGACTTAGGTGAACTAACAGGTGTAGTAGTGTCTTCATTAGGAGTTTCAGTATTTCCAGCTATAGTTCTAGCAATCGTAACATCTAGGAAAGGACCTAATGAACCACTTTTATCAAGCACAGTAGAAGCAGCATCATAAGTATCGGAAGTTTCAGATTCAGCAGTAGTAGCAGTGTGTGTAGCATGTGTATGTGGTGGTGTAACGAGCTTACTCATAACAGATGGTGAATCAAGAGCAACATAGGTATTCAGAACCATAACTCTTCTTGTAGTGGATGGTAAAATAGGAACCTTGCCATCACGAGACTTACCCATAATGGATGGATAGCAGCGAACAATAATGAATCCAAGTGAACTTGATAAATAAAGCTATGCTCCCCGACAACGGTGCCAGAAAATAGTCTTGATGACCCACAAGTATAGGGGGTGTATCGCAGTATTTTCGAGGGAAGTGAAACCCAATTTATTGATTCGACACAAGGGGAGCCAAAGAATATTTATAAGCCTTAACAACTGAGTTGTCAATTCAGCTGCACCTGGAAACAATCTTGCTCACAACAGTTTATCAGTAGCAACAGTTTTGTAGTAGGAGTAGTGAAGTAGCAGCAGTAGTAAAGTAAAGACAACAGTAACAATAGCAGTAAACAGTAGGATTTGAGTGCGGTAGGCATAGGGATGGATGGACGGTCGTTGCATGGACAAGACAATTCACATATCAATCAGAACATAGGACAATTGTAGATAAATAAGATAAAGCATCCAAGTACTAGATAATCCTAGGCACGTGTTACATATATAGTCATACGTGCTCACAATGAGAACTTGCACAACATATTTTGTCCTGCCAGCCCATTTGCAGCGGGGCCTCAACGGAACTACTAGCAATTAAGGTGCTCCTTTTAATAGAGCACCGGAGCAAAGTATTAACACTCCGTGAACACATGTGATCCTCACATCAAAGTCATTCCCTCCGGTTGTCCCGATTTCTGTCACTTCGAGGCCATTGGTTCCGGATAATAACGTGTGTATACAACTTGCAGGTAAGACCATAAACAATACTATCATAATGAATCAGTAACATGTTCAGATCTGAAATCATGGCACTCGGGCCTAGTGACAAGCATTAAGCATAACAAGTTGCAACAAAGTCAAAAATCACTAATAGTAGATACTAGGCACCATGCCTTAACAATCTGATGCCATTACATGAACGATCTCATCCAATCCCTACCATCCCCATAGCCTACAGCGAGGGATTACTCACTCATAGATGGGGGAAACATGGATGGTCGATGGAGAAGCGATGGTGATGATGATGGCGATGGCGATGATCTCCTCCAATTCCCTGTCCCGACAGGGTGCCAGAACGGAGTTTCTGGTTCTGAATCGTGGAATCTGAATCGTGGAAAAATGTCGACCCCCTTGAGTTTTTAGGTCAGAAGGCATCTTATAGGCGAAGAGGGAGACCGAGGGGGTGTCTGGGGCGGCCAGACCACCCCCTGGCATTGCCAGGTGGTGTGGCTGGGCCCCAGCCCCACTCCGTCTCATATTCTGGCTCCGGGAGTCTTCTGGTGAAATAGGATTTTTGGCATATTTTCCGGGATTTTTCCTGATAGTTGATTTTCTGCACAAAAACTAGACACCAAAGTAATTCTGCTGAAAACAGCGTTAGTCCGTGTTAGTTGTATCCAAATCACACAAGTTTAGAGGAAAAACAATAGTATAAGTGTTCGGGAAAGTAGATACGTTTTGGACGTATCAAGGGCCTATAGATATCTCTTTGTCATGTGGAGGGACGAATCCGAGCCCTGATTCATGCAACCCAACAAGCACCATTAGAGATTTCTGAAAGACACTTTTATAGCATTCTTCCGGTATGAGGGGGTAACATAATCTCATAGCCTAAGGAAACAATACTTGACATTTGCAAAAGCTATAGTGATCAAACTAAGTGATATGATCGAAAATATGCTTGTTATTCAGATTTGTCCATAATATCATTCTCCTAATGACATGACCTTGTTATCAAGTGAATTTCATGTTCATGGTTAGGAAACCTTAACCATCACTTGACTAACGAACTAGTCAAAAATAGCTAACTAGGGACACAATGTTGTTGTTGGGAATAATGCTTAGAGGGAAAATAAATGTATATAGTTATTCCCTTATTCATAATTGTAGTTTATCCTTTATGTTATATCTGCTTTGTGTCTTGATTGTGGTAATCAAAGGAAAACTCAGTAGAACGTGCAGAGGCATAAACACCAAGTGTTCCTAGTCTCATGGGCATGACTAGCTCATTGTCAAAGATGATCAAGTTTCCTAGATCATGGTATAGTTATTGTAACGAGGATACCATTTGGAAATGAGGGCATATTGTTATGGCTTAACAAGGATGTTGAACCGAACCAACTCAAAACAATCTACTAAAAGATGAACATCGTCATTATGTTGTTGGTATATCGTTGTTGCTATCATATCACTTAGTCCTTTAACCATGAGGATACTAGTTGTCCTTCATAGTAGAATACATGTCTTGTGCAGTGACCTAGTGCTCCACTACCTATTGTAGAGCATGAGTCATGGGCATAACACTTACGAAATTCCTTTTCTGTAAATATTACACCCTCAGAGTGGTACAATAGAACCGTTACGGGTCCTACTAATACTTTATTCCTTACTCACGACACAAGATCAATACAAGCTTCGAGATCCTCCTCGGTCTAGTGAGGATTGAATTTTACTAAGAAATTTAAAAGCACTAGCTTGAAAAACAATGGTACTTGTAATATAAGTGCCATCGGAGCATTGCAACTTTATTGGGTACGATCTAGATTGCTCAGCTCAACTATCCTATTCCAAATTATTTTCTGTAGTATATGCCTTCAATTCCATCGGAGAGGTCAAGTTCATCGTAATAAACCTCCTCAATAGTGGTGTCTTCTGTAGCAACCGTGTCTTCGGTCTTCGTGGTGCCTAAGCAAGGGTTTTAAGAAGTATGGGTTAAGTATGAGTGTACTCAACAAATTCTATAGTAGTTGTCTGGTCCTCTAACTAAAGTAGTGGATAAGAATCATGGACCTATGCTTAGTTTTTGAAATCGTCTTTTAGAAAAGGTAAGTTTTAATATTTAAAAAAATTATGTCTGTCAGCCTTCACAGGTTGTATAGGATTTCACAAAATCCTTTTCCCACTCGTTCGCAATCCTTTCCTAGGATAGGGAGTAACATGTCATGGTTAATACACTCTCAAGAGGGGAACTACTTTTCCCACAAATGTTCTAAAGCCTGAGAGCATACAAGGGTATGCCTTCCCGTTCAACTTCATTGGTTTGAGGCTCAGTCAAGATCCAAGTCAATCATGATCCTTCTCCATTACCCCGCAGTCCACCCATTGTAATGAGTTTCAGTTGAGAGACCTACGCTCAATTACCCTCTCTTATAATATGCTAAGTCATTACCCTAAAGCACATGATAGGGACGTCACGGGCTCCCACCCGCTCATCTCCTCTCTGGATCTCAGCCCGACTTAGGATACGAGGACATATGAAAGGAAAAAGGGAGATGACTTCTCTGTCCCATTTTAGAACTTGTGGCTAGCAAGTTATTGTATGATGCAAGAATTGCTGACTACATTGGTTGTTAATCCTAGGTGTATACCCGATACAATGGAATCTCCACCATATGGTTTCCCATATCTTAACCATAATTCACCGTCCACCATTTTAGATTATCCGACTACCCTGAGCCATTAAACCATATTTCTTATTTATTAGAAAATTAGTTTTTCCTTTGAGTGCAGGTGATAATGTTTTGAAACGCTTTCTAAAATATGTTAATGGACATTTAAGCATTCCCTTGCAATGAATATTACAAGTTAGGTCTTACAAGGCTTGCAAGAGTGAACTTGCCTGATTTGTTCAGATTAAGGTAATCCGACCTCGGTTTCTGCAAATAAGCATTAGTTTTCGGTAAGGATAATGTATAAAATCCAAATGCATGCTTAAGGGTCCTAGATAAGTATTTTATTTTTGTTGGTTGTTCCCTTCCCACTAATTTAGGTGTTTTAGGTTTATTAAGGTATTTCTTGTTGTGAATTTTATTTCACTTCAGAATTTTCATAGATCTTTCATATTTTATTTTATCAAGTCTTTGGCTATGATATTATTTGGAATTTTATTCCATGCCCAATTTTTAGAGATGATCAAGGTTTATATTTTTAATGGTTTGTTTTACTATTTTTGGGTATGTATTCCCCTTTGTTAATTATTTAATATTTAATGTGGAGTTTTATTAGAGGAATATTGATTATTTGATTTCATAATTCTAGAAAAATAGGAATTATCATTACTTATATTTTCCCTATTTGGAAATATTTTTATTTTATTTATTTGGAATTTGTATGTTCCCTTAGGATTTTAATTCGTTATTTAAGGGTTTGTATTTTTCATCACTTCTTAGCTATTTTTAAAAATCCTCAAAAAAAATTGTATTCTATTTATTTTTCTCTTCCTAGGGGTATTTTTATTTTATTTTAATAAATTTTCTAGGGTTGTTTTTGCTTAAATGGGCATTTAAAGAATTGTGAAAAGACCAAAATACATTTGGGCCCATGAGTCATTCCAATCACTTAAGTGACTAGACCCACTGGGACCACGCGCACAGCACCACCTCCTCTCTCTCTCAATGGCGATGGCGCCGTCACCGCTTTGCCTCGCTGCCCCGGCCATCTCTGAACTCTCTTGCTATCGTGCTTTGGCATAAATTACTCCTCTCCTCCTACTCTTCCTTCCTATCAGCCAGATTCATCTCTCTCACCTCCTATTACCCGCTCCCAACCCTTGAACTGTCTAAGGTTTCGGAGATAGTGTTGTGGTGACTCTCTGGTGTAATTCTGGTGTTCTCCTTGTTGTTGAGATGGATCTTGGTGGTATCTACGTCACCTCCTCTAGCTACCATGGTAGGTACAGGTCGAGATGACCCCTACAGGGTATTCCCTATGCCATTACTGCTACTGTTCTTCTTCCTCTACCGGACTAGTGGTGAGATGGGCTCCTACCTTTTGAAGGTAAGCCCTCTCCTCCCTCTTACTTTTCTACAAAAATCTCTATTGCTGGTTGTTTTGGGGATTTTCCCCAATTTCTAGGGTTTTCCCCCTCTATTTTTCTAGTGGTTTTGATTCTAGGGTTTCTGGTAGGTACTAGGTAGTTCTAGGATGTTCTAGAGTATCCTAGTGTTTTAGTAAGATAATTGTTGGTTTGTTGTTTGAAATGATTTGATTCTTAGGTTTGTTACTGTTTCTTAGCGTAGTGTTACCGTTCTTAGGTTTTAGTGTTCAAGCATGATCTTCTGTTAATGGCGGCTTTGATTAGTGTGAGGTTGATATGGCTAATTCTAGGTGTAGTGTACTGATCCTTTCATTTGCATGATCAATATCATGATTATCCTGTTAAGCCAGGTTCTTCTATTTATTAGGCGGTAATTGCCTATCTGTTTATAGTTAAAATTTATAACTCATATGAGTTACAGGTTTACCAGTTGTTCTAAATTAGTTTCTAGTTTTCACTACAGATCTGACTTGTCATGTTATCTCTGACAGCGTCTTATTCATCCTCCGAACTTATAGTTCTTAGGGGTGTAGAGGATTCTATTTATGATTTCATTTCATGTGTTTTCTACTAGTTTCTCTTTGCTTCTAGCTGCAATATCAATCAATGGAGTCTTAACAGGGTCTCATTTGGTGGAGGTTGTAGTTAGAGATCAAAGTTTGTTGCTAATGTGATGTATTCCTTAATTTACTAGTTATCTAGTGACTTACTTTCTTAATTGTCTTTGTAGCATTGCACAATATAGTTCTTATAAATATAATCTCTTCATTCTTCAACCAATCAATCAATCAATTATTCAGTAAGGTTTATAGGATTGTGCATAGGGTATAGGCACTTGTTTATGATCTGTGATGCCTCTTAACTAAGTGTACACGGATGATAATCCAATGCTTGTGTGCTCGTGCTTACTTCCTAGCAACAAGATCATTGTTGTAGATGATCGATTGGTTCTAAATATTAATGCTACTACTAATGTCTACCCTTTCCTTTAATTATTATTCTACCCATCCTAAAAGTTTCTAAGCTAAAACCTTTGTAGTTTCCTAAGCTTGCTTGATCAAGATCTATAGTAGCTTCTTCTTCCTTCTCTGGTTCTTGAAGTGTTCTTCAAGTTCCTCCTTCTTCTTACTACTTCTTCCTCTTAGATCTCTCCCTAAACTAGTGTGTGTGTTTATAATCTGAGCTAGACTAGTGAGTTGTGAGCTCTAGGGTCTCAGATGGTCCTCTATTTATAGTGTTACCAAATGGATGTGGTGATGACACATATGCCATGCAATTAGGTGATTCACCTGCCTATGTATGTTTGAAACCGATGTTGTCTAACTTATTCATAGGTGGCAAGGGATTTTTGGTGGTTAAGCCCATGTTGGGTTTAACTTATATGTGCATATCACAATTGGCATATGATCCTTTTGTTTGTATGTGTAGGGGATAAGTATCTGTGTATGCCTAAATAGGCATGTCGGTTAGGGTTTTTGTCATGTTCTGGTTTTGGAACATCATAAGTGTTTATTATTTGATTTATGGTCATTGTAAATTAATTTTCATCCATGGCCCCTTGTATTTCTGTTTGGATGATTGTTCATATATTTCATTGCTGTGAATTTTGATTGGTTCAGAATTTTAATTGATCATATTTTAAATTTCAAGGGTTTTTGGCAATATCTAATATTTTGATGAATCCTTTGGTGATTGTTCTAGGTTAGTGGGTACTAAGGTTTCTATTGGTTTATAATTTTTGATTGTTAGTGGTTTAGTTTCCCGTAGTTGTACCTATCCTTGGTAGAAATCTGGAGCCTAGGGTTTTTCGTTGGTTGATAAGTTTACTTAATGGTTGTTATGGTTCCTATGGGTTTATAATTCCAATTGGTGATGTTGAGAATTTATGGATTGTTTTTATTCCTGAAGTATGGTTCATCTTGGGATTTTCTAATGTACTATGGAATGTTACTATACTAAGTCTTTGTTTAAGGTTTTCGTTGATTAGATATGTTTGTTCTAGTTCTAAGGATCTACTTTTGGAGTGGTGAACTATCAGTGTTCATCCCCCAATGCTGCGTGCTTTAACTATGAATCCAAGGATTGGGTATCTTGTTGGGTTGAAGGAATTTCTATTTATTTCCTAGTGTTCATCTAGATGGCTTGCTAGTTCTGGTTGATTTCTAATTTCTTTTGGATATTGGATACACGTCAATGCCTAATGTTCTAATGTTAGTTGGTTTCTTCCTACTATAAGCATCAGGTTGACTGACACTATAACACGGAGCGCGGGTGCTGGTGCTTATAAATGCCGAGGCACAGCCTTAGTCATCGCGTTGGCGCTGGCGCGGCAAAAAAGCCGCTAGGGATAACTACGTCGGTGATTGCGCAACAACGACGGATTTTTGGCGCGGCACAACATGATCCACCGAGCTAGCGCTTCCACGGCAGCAATGCATTTATGCCACGACTACACCACAAAGATACTTCTTAATTTAGTGTATGTCGGCGGATGCGCTACTGCATAGCAATATAATTAAATTGATAATTAATCCAGAAAGTTTTGTTTATAGGTCACATATAGAAAAACCAGAAAACTCATAATATACAGAAAATCATGTCACACGATAGTGATACACATATATAGTTCAGATGCAAGTTCATCACCCCAATCTAGTTCACATACATCTATAAAAACTACTAACTATTTCATACAACTGCCTTAGATTTTATGCACTATCACAACCAAACAGCCCTCCTTTTCATTAACTCGAAGGCACAAACATCTCCTTCTTATAGCTTCTTATGAAAAACACAGTCTTCCCAATTTGAAGTCAAGATGAAAGTGTCGTCATTTCCATGCTTCACATGAACTTGTTCGATGGTCTCATTGCCACCGTGATCTTCATGAATGTGAGGAATGAGAAATATGCGAGAAAAATGGCATGAAAAGTACTGCATATGAAGGAAGAAAGAATTATGGTTGTGGTAAATACGAACATCAATAGGAAGAAAGAAACAACTACTTGTTGTGGTTAGAAAGCTACTGTATTTCCTTTGGAGATGTTGTTCTTGTTCATGGTGCAAATGTAGTAAGGGATTGTTGGCTTGTATCTTCTGACTATCCTCCTTAGGTTTCTCCTTCTTAATCTAGTCACGTAGATAGCATTGCCAAACCTATAGCTAAGGTCGTACTTATCTACAACTCGGGCATTTGATCCTGAAATGAACTTATATTACTTCACACACATACATAAATTCATGTTACTGATCTAGTCTCACCACTGTACCTCGCATAGTAGAGGGTACGACCAGGCAAGAGCTAGGTACCTTGTCAGGGTTGTTTTCTACATTAGACATTCGTAACCTACAGAGTCCAACAACACTACCTTATTCTCTTAGAACAAAATTTCCTAACATACAGAGACCATTCAAATAAACAGGAGGTACCAGGGAGGACGTCGGAGCGATTCACGCAGCCACGATCGAGGGCACCAGAGCGGTTTGCGCAGCCGCGGTCGAGGGCGCTGAAGAGGTTCGTGCAACCGCGGTCGAGGTCGCCGGAGAGGTGATGGGTGAGAACTAAGATCTAGAGGTGGGGAGTGATAGTGAGATTTGAAGTTGAGAGATTTCTTTTGGATAAGGTTGAGATCTAAAGCTTGGTGAGCTTGGTCATTCTAGCCCATTAAACAAGATACAAAGACAAAAATAATAAAAGGAAATAAAGTACTTATACTTAGATAATAATTGTATAATACATATATAAAAATAATGCACGAATTACTACTCAATTTATAGAAAACATGTTCAAACAAATCCTCCTCAATAGACTCAGCGGAGGTAATAGAGTCTGTGTCATCATCCAGCAGGTCCTCCACATCATCAGTTTGAACTATCTTTCACATTCTAGTAATGACATCGAGCATCTTGTAGGAGAGCTCATGGAATTCCTCCTTCTGCTCGCGGAGAAACTTGTCCGCCTCTTGTTGAGCTCTGGTGTTCATTTCCTCAATTTGGATCACCTTCTGTTGCTGGCACAATGATTCCTTGTGTTTAACTCGATTCTAAGGACACTGCAACATCCGCCAAAGGTGGATAGACTGGTGCTCTGGATCAGCCCGTATAGTGTCACTACAGTTAGGAACCTCCTGATCGCATCTAAGTAACATGTGGTCGGTGTGATGGGTCCATCGATGGGCATACATAACTCTGCGACATGGTGGAAGGCCGCAAACACACTGAAGTTGCATAGCAGTCTCAACCCCATTCCATTGCGGGTCGTCATTAATTGCATCAAGAAGTAATCCACGCAAAATCTGTAGGATGAGTGATGAAATTAAACAAACAAGATTTCCCTCCAAATGTGAAAACATAGATCAATCTCGATCAAGAAACCCCAAATATCTGCCTAAATCAAAATTAAAATCCAGAACAAAAAGGCTTATGTCCATCTCATAGTCAATCTCTATAGCATGTCGCCTAGCTTTCGTCAGATTCGCATTGCCGTTGGCTGAAACTTTCGTGTAGAGAGAGGGTGAGGATAAGTGGGGATCGGAGTGGGGAGACGATGAAGAGTACGGAAGAGATACTTTATAACCGCCCGATCGACTCTTGTCTTCCATGGTGGGGCTCAAGGGTCAGTGGGACGAGGTTAACCTACCATCCTAGACGGGCCCAGTATGTAGGTCGCATATAATCCATAGCACCAGCGAATGTGCCTGCGCCCAATCAACCACGACAATAAACATCACTGCATTGCCTACCACCTACCGCGGCACAATTTAGTGTCGGTATCGGTAATACCATGGTGTAAAAATTTGTGCCACCCTCGATAGCCGTCATGTACCCTCATCCGCCGTGCATCCAACTACTGCAAGTACTTTTCGATTGTGCCACCCCAAAAATCCGCCGGGTATGGGGGTATTTTTGTAGCGTGACTTGTTTTTTGTCCTGTTATTATTACGGATCACTAGCTATCATTATCTGGGTTGATTATTTGGATATGCTCAAGCCACTGTAGTTCAAGACTAGTTCCTGGTACATGGATTCAACATTTATTTGGTTTTGCCTTAGGGAAAAACCTACATTTTAATCTTAACCATTTTTTGTTGTGTTTTAGTGTTTGCAAGTTAAAGTGTTCAAGTGACGACAAGGATAAGAAGTGTGGATATAGTGGTGTGGTTCAGCAAGATCATGATAAGAAGAGTAAATAGATGATAGATAGGTTTAGTCTTTTAGAATTTTCTTCCAATATTTGTAATTTATTTACTCTTTATTCAGACCTTGTAAATCTCAAACTTGTACTCATTTCAATCATGAATAAAATTTAATTACTTTTAGTCTGATGAGCTTCTTGTTGTGTTTTTAGTAATGTTGTATTATTCACTTGGGAATTCAAGTTTGAATTATCCAAACCTCAACTTTGAATTCCTAGTGTATACGTGTTTTATTTTATTAACTTTCTCAGTCAGATGTGTGTGGCTATTGACTATGTGTCTAATCCTAGTATAACTACTCATTAAAATGAATCTTTAACATTTCAAACTTTGAATTTGAATTCAAATGCTAGGGTTGACTTGAGTCAAACTCAACTCTAGTTCAAATTTTTAAGTGTTATTGCTTAATACACAAAATGTTCAAATTCCCCCTCAATTTCATGTCCTAATATGAAATGCACAAATTGCATATCAGTCCCCAGCCCCTTTTCCTATTTCTTTGGGTCATTACATCTTGATTGCTTCCAAATGTCTTCTCTAACCGGGCGTCAATAAAGGATGCTTTCAGATATGTTGGAAACTATGACTGTGCACAAGGTAGTCTGAGATGGGATTTGCACCTCCATCAATGGAGAGATACTCTTGGGACCCTCTTGATATTAAAATATCACCATTATGTCTAGTCAGACACAGGATGATGAGAATCACCGGATACTAGTATATACGAATGAGATAAAGAACGACAAACTAGTATCGAGGTCAAAATAGTATAGTAATCAAGAGTTGTATTATGATGATACCGGAATGTCTTATCTCAGGATTGTCACGTACGCGATGCAAAGGGATAGTATTGACCTCAATATGTTTATTCAATTACTTCGTGAATATGTGGGAATTATCATGGGTGTCCAGATCTCGTTGTTGATTATTGTCCAGAAAGAGTTATGTAAAAAATGACCACATAATACCCAACCTACGGGGTCACATGCTTAAGGTATCTTGTTATATAGAGCGGGTAGAGAATGTATGTGAGTGAGAGATGCTCCGGAATTGTTCCAGATCATCGAGATAAATCTCAAGAGGAAACTAGAATAGTTTCATAGTTACGGAATAGGTCGGAGAGGGAAAGATATGTCGGAACCAAACCTCGAAAGGGGATGGCTCCTAGGCTGCACATGGACCACCTAGAGTGGCGCATGGGGCTCCTAGGCCTATCAGGTGTGGCCCCTAGGTCCTCCTTAGGCTTCCACACACATTCCTATTTTGGAAGATCTATTTTAGGAAGGTTCTAATCTAATTGGTAATTGCGATTTGATTTGATCAAGAAATTATTGAATGATACCATATCTTCTATTATTTCAAGTAGATGATATTAATCATAATGGGGGAGATCAAACTATTGATGGAGGAGATTCGTAGGATGTTGGGACGGGTCGCGTGTAACACCTCCGGGACCAGGGTAAAACAAATGCAGAGTTTAGCCTGACATAAGCTTAACCTAGAGCTCGAGGATATCCAGTGAGAAATCGGTAACACAATAGTAACCCTGCGATTCCAAAAATTATTAAAGGAAGCTCATAACTAAGCACAGTACCAAAATATTGCAAGCAGAGGTCACTGACCACAAACATCAAACAACAGAAGGCAAATTATGCTATTAAGTATAGCAAACTTAAAAAATGGCCTAAGAGGCCTGAAGCAGAACGATGACGTACCAGCCCATAGATTCCCGGCTGTCGGCCGGGAACCCCAAGCTACTCATCAGTGTCGATGTCATACAGAACTCGTCTTCAGGTAAACACTTACTCTGCTACAAAAAGTATCAACAAAGCAAAGGTGAGTACAGGGTATACTCCGCAAGGCTTATGGTTGGTGGGGTTAATTTGCATAAAGCCATCTTTGTTTATAAAACAAGAGGGAGAAGAAGAAGCTCGTCTAATCAGAATATTTTAAAAGGGGATAAGAGAGCGACATCTTCAAAGAATTGATCATCATCTTTTGATATCCACCAAAGTAATCCTCATCTCATAACTAGGATCACCCCCTCGTACCCATGAGGAAGCATCCGTAACAAGCCTTAGTTGCCAAGTTTTATGATTATGTTAATATTCTCTATGATCTCATGTTCATTCCCAAGTCGTCCATAACCGTGGACATGACTTTTCGAAAAGATTTAACCCTGCAGGGGTGCACAACTTTACCCACACGTACCAACCGACTCTTAACGCCACTTGACACACTTCCTTGGTGTTCTGGCAGAGGGTGGTTGGCCACCTTTACCTTGCGTTCGTCGAGAGATTCCCAGTCTCGTGTGGATGTACGCTCGTCTTGGTTACGAGGGCACGAACTCGGGTCCTAATGGTGGCGAGCATGGGACTACAAAAACCACATCCCACCATGGCCTTCCATACAAGCCTTAGCATGTTTAACCTTTACCACTGATCTCATCTCATCTTGTTCTCCTGTCATACTAGATTCTCTGCATCTGATACATCGTCTAGATGAACCAACACTGACAGCTAAGCATGGCTAAGCAAGACAGATATAAGCTCCAGCAGTTCACACAAGCCAAACCTAGTTATGCTAGGAGCATTGGATCAGATAATATAAGCTCAAAGGGAGTAATGCAACAGATAGGATACTCTATCTATCGTTAAAAGACCATAGTAGAATCGTATGCATCATGGCAAGAATGAAATACTTTTGAAATCATAGGATTATATAATGGTGGGGCTTTGCTTGCCTTTGCCTATTGATACCTAGATATAGATCTTCAGAAGCCTTGTGCTTGACTTGATTATTCTTGATCAAGTATTGTTCATCAATCTTCGATGGTGTTGATCTTGGTCTTCCATCTCGATCTCGATATCGTATTCTAACGGAAGAAGCAAAAACCTGAAAGAAAGGGAAACAAACAACACATGGCATCAATGCAATGCTCAAACAAGGATAATGATATGACAAGTTAAATTGGGTTGAATTTAAACCCTAAAACATGCTTGAAAATTTAAGCGGGATCCGAGGGGTCCAAACCCTAATACAGGAGAGACCTCGAAATCACTTGTGGGGGTTCACTTTGTTCTCTAACTAAACTTGTCTTGAAATTTTCTTAAGAATGCATGATTTTGATGCTAAAGTGTAGATCTCATTTTTCTGAACATTTTGATATATTATTCATATTTTTCCGATTTAAAATGAATTAGTTATGGTTTTTCTCATTCTAAATCCATTTTAAATCATTTTTTAAACAACTAAACATTTTTTGGAATATTTAAATTATTTTACAACCTAGACCCGCCTGTCATACTTTTATTAATTACATAAATTATTTTCTGAAAAGATTAAAAACCTGATAAACTGGGCCCACCTGTCAGCATTTTCTATTTATTAAAATGATTACAGAAATCATCTTAAAATAAAATAAAAGGAGTTACTGCACCAGCATGACGTCATGTTGACGTCATCAATGGCGAGCTCCTAGGTCAAGCATGGATCCATCGATCCCGTGCACGCCTGGACGCGCGGTTGGTGGCGCTGGAAAGAGCAGGGCACAGGCGACCTTGTGGTGGTGGTACCGCTCGAAGATGGTCACCAGAGGTTGGCCGGCAACGAAGGGCAGTAGCGGAGGTGGGAGGTGGCCATGGAGGGGAGGAACTAGGGCAAGAGGAGGCAAGGGAGAAGGTCCATAGGGACCAGCAGCTCACTAGGAAGACGATGGAGGGGTCGACATGGCCAGGTGAGGTCGGGAACGACGGTGATGGCTACAACGGTGCTCGTCGGTGCTGGGGAAGACGAGCTTGATTCCGACAACGCAGGGCATCCCGGCAAGCATGCTTCGAGGCGGAGAACAAGAACAATGAGGTGGTTCTAAAGGTAGCCTCATAACAGCGAGGGGTGGTCGGGAACAGCGGGACACCAGCGAGGTCTGGGGGCTAGGTTTCGGTCCTCGCACGGGAAGGAGCGGTTAGGGAGGGGAGAGTGCGTGCTAGGGTTCTCCAGTGGCGTCGGTGCGGTACTTGTAAGCGCTGGCGACGGCAGCACAAATCACAGCACCGGCGAGCATCGCAGCGACGGCGAGTGGCGGAGAGGGCGACATAGAGCTGCTTCCCTCGCTGGGGAAGACGACACGAAGAGGTACATGCCAGAAGTGGGCCACGAATGGGTCAGTGGAGCGCAAAGGTTCTGTAAGGGTTGGCCGAATCGTTCAAGGCTAGATAGAATCGAGAAGGAAATGGGTTAAGGCCCGATTATGTTTAGCAGCAGATTTTTATTCTGAAAACCTTTTATTTTCTATTTTCTGTTTTCTCTTTTGTAATTTCAAATTCAACACTATTTGAATATTCGAAAAATACAAGAGGGTGTATAAATAGTTTTGGAACACATAGGGGACCTCCATACTATTTGGGCTCCACACCTTTTGTGGTTTTCAAAATTCAAAACCCTTTTGAATTGCTTTTAGATAGAGAGGGGAAAATAACTAGGGTTTAGGGTTTTTGCATTATTTCTTGTTTGCATATTTTAACCTTAGAAAAATAATGATGCTCATGAATTCAATCAAAGCCCTAATCAATAACTAAAACTGGAGTGTTACACGGCGTACAGGGAGGAACCCTGGCGCCAGGTGCCCCCTCCCCTCCTCTCCTCCTATATAAAGGGAGGGAGGACAACCTCCAACCATCCAACAGAAGGATTTTGCTGCCACCCTCCCTCTCCTATCTCCTTCTCCACATAGTTGAACGTAAGCATGAGGACATAAGCGTGAGTACGAACACATCGGCGCTTGTTATGTGTCTCGCCCATCGGTGGCTGAAGTGCCATTGTAGGATAGAGCCATCCAAGCGTCGTGTGCAGCCGATGACGAGAGTGAACCGAAACACGTCGGTGTTGTGTAGAAGGGGATGGGGTTTAGGGAATACAAAAGCTAGATAACCTGATGCGTGCAAACGACTAACCTGATGTGTGCAAATGTATATGCCAAAATAGTTTTATATCAGGATCGTCACCATAGCCACCTGCGAGAGACATTTTCTTGTGCCAACGGGACCCATACCAGCATGTTTACCGTCTCTGCTGCAAACTCGTCTGGCGGAGGACCCCACCGAACGTGACAACCCACGGACGACGACAGGTAATGCTTCCTGATTGTCTCTAGCCCAAAAGAATCCTCCACCAGCTTGGACATGGACAGGCTCTGTAGCACAATTGCGGCGCGGAAAAAGCGTACGCCTACAACCTACATTGCCAGCTCAGTTCTCCGCCGCGAGAAACTGCCCACGCCCAGGACTTCCCACGCCACCTATACTGCCATCTCGGCTCTTCCACGCGGTAAACCGCGTACATAGCGGTTCCACAGCAGAACGCACGATCTAGGTGGACCCCACATACGCGAGATCACGCCACCGTATAGGGTCTACGCTGCCACGCATGCTTGAGGCAGACCCCACGACCACGAAAACCTGCACCCGGCATGGGATCACACTGCCACATCAGCTTCTCGCGTGCCCCGCAACCCAGCAGGTGTGGAGCGTTGTGGCGCAGGGACCGCCACTCACCGCACGCGTTCCAGCATGTGTATGCTGATGACAGGCCCATGTTGCGCGTGCGGGCCATCATCTAGCGACTCGAGGTATGACATCGCGTAGTACACCCATTTGTGGTAAGGAATCTTTCACCCTAACCCGCAGCAGACCCGCCTCATGGAATAGCAAGGCTCCATTGCAATGTCGTCGTGTGTCCTCCTCGACGTCCATCCCACGACCGAAAAGAATCGGGACGACTGCTATTTGTCGTGGTGGTGTCATAGCAGATGCCATGGATAGGCTAAAGGTGGGGACTAAATGCACTAGGGGAATCCAGGAAGGGATAGTGTGTTGATTCCACACACAATAGCTTTGTATTTGATTCACTTCCAGAGATTACAAGTGCTCCTTGAGCTGTATTGGAGAGAGGAGGAAGAAGGAACTCTCTTACTCTCGCCGCTAGCTAGCCCTCAGGAACCAAGTAAAACTCAACCCTCTAGCGATCAACCAGTCAAAGACCAACCCCTTCTACAGAGGCCCTAGCCCTCCTTATATAGGGGTGGCTAGGTCTCCAATTAGGGTATACGTGGAGGCATATTGGAGGCATATTCCAGGGAATATGCCTCCTCCCAAAATAGTAAGCCGACCCGGTTACTTTATCCTAGCGTCATCCATGCAGAGGCTACGTGAGCCTCTGCGGCGCCCGCGTCATCCGACATTGGCATCGTCACCTTTGTTGGCCACGCCTCGGTGGTCCTGGCCTCTGTCCGCTTCGCTCACGCTCTGCGTACAGTGGTCACCTTTGACCAGCGAGATACCTTCCTTCTCCTACAAGCTTGATATAACCCGGATCGTACCTAGTTGATCCGGCCACACCTGTTCCTGCATACAAGTTAGATATATCTCACCGACTTACGATATAAGTCGGCTGAGACCTAGTTAGGTGGACATCCCCTGGTCCGGGTTACCCCGTGATTCGGCCTGCTTAGAGGTGATTCGGCCAGCATCTGCTTTGACCCCGCCGTACCTCGGCTAACTCGGCCTTTATACCCCGGTGTGACCCTACCCGGGGGTATCCCCCCAACATTAGTCCCCGAAGCTGGTGCGGTCTTAGCTGCCTTAGCCGCTAAGGCCACAGCATGTTCAATTTTATCGAGCCTCTGGTTTTCTTTCCGAGTTACCTCATAGTCAGGATTTTCATAGGTTTACTTTCCCTTGGCACATTCTGAGTTTTCACTCGCTGGCCGGGTCACCTCATACTCATCCGAATCACTCTTCCTTCTCTTGTACGCTTCCCCACGTGGAGGCTAATCATCACTTCGCCTCATTTTAAGGGCCAGCAACGGTAACCGCCGCAGTTATTGTCAGAAGTTACTGTTGCACATGTCACGTCGTGCCTGCCTCCTCATTAACTGCACCATAATGTCACGTCATGGGATCTGCTGCGCCTTGTGGCCCTTCGTGTGGCTCGCTACTGATTGGTTGATCCGGGTTGTACACGGCCACACTGTGTGGTCCGCCCGCACAACGCGATCCCACTACCCCCTCAAGGGAGTGGTTAAATAGGGGAGGGGTGCGCCCCCTGGGGTCTTTCCCCACTTCTGCGCCCCTCTACCTCTACTTCTTCCTCTTCCTCTCCAGCGACAGCACCGCCGCCACCGCACCTGAGCCGCTGCGCCGCCGCCACCTCTACGCATCTTCTCCGCCACGGGTTGTTGCCAGTCCAAGCCAGTGCCCCCCGCCGCCGCTAGCGCCAGCGGGGATAGCGATCTCGAGATGACTGAGGAGGAGCTCGCCGTTGCAGAGCAAGAAATGGAAGAAGACGCAGCAAACACCGACCGCGGCGCGTGGGCCGGATCCTGGATTTGCCAGGATGACCTGGACTGGCTTTATCACACCAGGCGTATCCCGGAGGGCGTCACCGCACGTCTCGCTGCCTCCGAGCTTGCCCCCTCACCCAATCCGGGTGAGTATGTGGTGTTTCTATCCCACTTCCAACGCGGGTTCGGTCTCCCAGTTAGTGATTTTTTCCACGACTGGCTCGATACGTATGAGCTTCAGCCGAACCATCTTCCGGCTAACGCCATCACATCTCTATCTTCCTTCGCTTCCACTATTGAGGGCTATGCCGGACTATGGCCCACGAAGGAGCTCTGGATCCGGTTCTTTGGCCTTCGCCGGAACGTGATTCCGAACGTAGATCTTGAACCGGAGCACAAGCAGCTCACGCAGTTCGACGCTGCGCCAATCTCTCCCCAGAAGCAGTCCATCTTCCCCCGAGTCACAGGTCTTGACTCTTGCAAGGGATGGGCCCGGACCTTCTTCTATGTCCGGAACAGCACCACTGAAGATCTGATCCGGCTACTTCATTATGCTCCGGGTCCTCCTAATCCGGATTTGTGGGAGAATATCCTCAAGAAGCCCACCGTTCTGGCGAACCAAGTCCACAAGAGGTTCAAGGAGCTGAAGGATCTCGGATTGCGCAATGAGATGTTCCTGCCTATGGCGGACGCGACCAAGAGACCTACCGGTAAACTCTCTTCCATTAGAGATTGGCCCGACAATGAAGATGATTCGGGCGTTGAGGTGATGGAAGCATTTGACGCTGTCCCCCTTTCTTATGATTTTCCAACATCAGCTAACCCCGGTGGGCAGATCCATGAAGACCCTCCCCTTGCCGTGGGTGAGCCTATTCCGGTTGCACCGAAGAAGAAGAGGGGAGCTGCATCTGCATCCCGGAGAGGTGATGGAAGCATTTGACGCTGTCCCCCTTTCTTATGATTTTCCGACATCAGCTAACCCCGGTGGGCAGATCCATGAAGACCCTCCCCTTGCCGTGGGTGAGCCTGTTCCGGTTGCACCGAAGAAGAAGAGGGGAGCTGCATCTGCATCCTCCTCCGGGCCTTCTCAGCCAGCTAAAAGGCGAAAGAAGTCCGGGGACAAAACTGCCACCAAGGCCACGACCAAGGCCGTGGCCCGAAGATCTCGCAAGCCGAAAGAGCCCCTGACCTTGGATGAGTAAGTCGCTTCTCCCTTTGCTATTCACTTGCTCTTCTTTTGTTATAGTTTCTCATAGTTTCTCATCATATATTATTTGATTCGGCAGGGACGCGGTGGAGGTCCCAGAGAGTGGATCCGGCATTGCCTCGCCGCTCCGACACAGCCCTTCTCCCCCTCGTGGTGACGATTCACGCCCGCTGAGCCCCATTCCGGAGGGTTCATCGGCTGCTCCGGGTTCTAGCCCACCTCATCAAGAGGAGGGCAACCTCGGAGCGGGGGAGACTGGCTCTGCCAAGACAGCAACAACCACCACTTCGGCTCCGCCGCAACCAGCTACCACCATGGTTCCCTCAGCACCTCTGCCGAAGTAGAAACTAGCACCAGCACCAGCACCAACTACAGCCCCAGCAGCATCAAGCCCTTCCGCCTCGTTCGAGTCTTCCAAGACTCGGCGAGAAGACACTAGCAGCACCAAGGCTAGCACCAAAGCAGCTCCCAAGGGCAAATCCGCTGTAGCCACCTCAACTTCTCAGCAGCAGCCCAAGGGTAAAAAGGCTCCTGACGCCACCAGGGCAGCGTCCATCGAGGCTGGACAGCGCACACTTGCGTCCATGCTTTTGAAGAAGACTCCACCTCCGAAGGACGCCCCTACCGAGCCAGCTGATGCGCAACTTGTTTTGCATACTAGCCCCGCCACTGCCTAGGTTGAGAGACAAGAAGCGCATGCCAAGGGCCTAGTGGTGCCTCACATGCTCAGCAGCGAGCGATACCCTCCGACCTTGATGGAGTTTGTGAATAACTGGAACAAGGCGGAGTTTGTCCACAACAACTATCTCCCGGAGAAGTTCGGTCCCGCGGAATTTGCTGCACAGATGAATACTACCGCCAAGGCAATTAATCTTGCGGGTTGGATGATGGAGGTACGTTACTTCGTCTTTTCCTTAGCATGTGGTAGACATTATTGATATAGCCATTAGTCCCCGAGCCTCCGGGGGAGTAACTTGTTACTCGGCCGGATGCTCCTTAGAGAACTAACGTAACTCCTTGATAACTTTGAATATGCACACACCTAGAGCCGGGTTAAGTTCCACTTGGCCCAGATTTTGTACACTTCGAATATGCACACACCTAGAGCCGGGTTAAGTTCCACTTGGCCCGGATTTTGTACACTTCGAATATGCACACACCTAGAGCCGGGTTAAGTTCCACTTGGCCCGGATCTTGTACACTTCGAATATGCACACACCTAGAGCCGGGTTAAATTCCACTTGGCCCGGATTTTGTACACTTCGAATATGCACACACCTAAAGCCGGGTTAAGTTCCACTTGGCCCGGATTTTGTACACTTCGAATATGCACACACCTAGAGCCGGGTTAAGTTCCACTTGGCCCGGATTTAGTACACTTCGAATATGCACACACCTAGAGCCGGGTTAAGTTCCACTTGGCCCGGATTTAGTACACTTTGAATATGCACGAGACTAAGCTATCTTTTTGTACTTTTTTCAGGTGACCACCAATCACCGGAGTGCTGAGTTCCAGCGTCTCCTGGATACTCACAAAATGCTGCGTGCGAAACATACTGTGCTTATCGCTGAATACGATAAGAGGGGTAAGTTTCTTCCTTGGCATTTTTCCGTTTTTCTTCATCTTGTTCCGCCGAATTAATCCAGCATTCGGATTTCGCAGCTGGGGTGGAGGCTAAGAATACCATTATGAGGAAAAACTTGGATCAGATCAAGGGTAAGTTATTTTTGCTCAACCTCGCTATGCTTTCTATCTCCTTTTCTCCTTGGCTCGGCAAACATTCATACCTCGGCTTTGCCGGGTCAACAAACTATTTCAGCATCTCTTGAAGATAGTGTGCCCGTGCCTGATATGATGCTACATTTTCTCGAACAAGCATGGCAGCATCAGGCCGAATTCAAAAAGAAAGATGATGAGCTTGCCCTCCTTCGAACCAAAGATGATGAGATTGCCAAGCTCAAGGCAGACATGAAGAAATTGAAAGCGCAACACCAATCCGAGCTTCAAAAGGCTGGCCAGGACTTCACTGAAGAGCACGAGCGCCTCAACCTCCAGATTGCCAAGGACCAAGAATTGCTTAAGGAGGTCGACTCTAAACTTGAGTCAGCGAATGCTGAGCTTGTTCAACTCTGGGAGAGGCGTGACAAGTGCACCAAGGAGCTAACCCGGATCCACAGCCACATTTCCCGTAAGTTCCTTTTCTCTTCATTTGTCATGAATCTCTCCGGGTCCACCCTTCTCACTCGTTTCACCTGTCTCGTTTTCAGACAAATTTCTAGAGGGCAATGCTGTTGCAACTACCGTTGTTGCCAAGTTCCGCCAGAAGAGGGGTACTCCCATTGTCCCTGGTGCTGGAGAAATTCCATATGACATGGAGGACTTGCTGGTCAGCTTGTCCTCTCGTGTCGAGCTTGTGAAGAACTACGGCAAGGATGTCATGGATGTAGCAGTCCGGATCTTCAACACATTTTGGCCTGGAGAAGATACCCTGGAGGGTGCCCCTGCTCTTTTTGTCAGGCTCATGGAGTGCGAGACTCAGCTTGATCTCTGGAGAGAATCAGCTGGACGCGTCGGAGCTGAGATTGTTCTTCACTACGTGCTCACGTGGTATGAGAAGGTTGACCTCAAACTCCTTGAGCGTATGCGCACTGGATCGAGGTGGTCTACTGACCCGGATTGGGTGGCTCGGCGCAAGGCTTGCGCTCATAACTTCATCCAATACGCCCCCATTCATCAATGGAACGAGGGACCAAGCTTCCTAGATGCCGCCGACGATGAAAATGCTGAAAATGTTGAAGATGACTCGGATGAGGACGAAGAGGACGAAGCCTCAGACGTCGAGGAAGATGCAGATGATTCAGAAGCGGAGGCCAAGGCTGCACCTGCTAGCGCCGAATTACCTCCTCATGCTGCTCCTTGATAAACACTTTAAATTTCATCAGATCCCCGGTATGCCGGGTGCAATTGTATCAAGCACACAAGTGATATTTTGCTACTGAGTTTTTATGCTGGATTAACTTGGGCGTAGTCCCCGAGTTTCATTTTCTTGTTCATCCAATCTCTTGGCTCGGCTCGTGTCTACCTTGGTTCGGTTTTATGACTTACGAGTCCGAGCTTCAAAAATTGTCTTAACAATACTTGGAAACTTTAGGCTTAGCTCAAAATAATTCAGCATAATAAATCGAAAGTAAACACAAGGTTAGTCCGAAAAACAAACGTCGGCTCAATTAAGTTCCTTTCCTTAGTCGTTTTTCATGTGCTACGCAATTCCAAACTTGTTCTCTTGCTTGCCATGAAGCCAAATCTTGTTGGACAGCAGCAAGTCGAAGAGTTGGGTTCTTGGTGCTCACACACTACTAATCCGGCTTAAGCAGAAAAACTTATGCCAGCTGACGTATAAATAATAAATACAGAAGACAACAAATATTTTCAAGGCAGTCCCCAAGTTACTGCTCGAGGTGCCCACATTTCATTGATAGACTCATTGCCGGCATACACACTGACATATGAGAGATTCGGATACATACACTTCTCTGCTAAGTGTAGAAAGGACGAAGTAGAGCTACATTCCATGGACGCTTAGATTCCTCGCCGGACCTGTCCGCCTTGTTCTTCTCCTGTGGCTTTGCATCGATAAGATAATAAGAATCATTGTGCAATGCTTTGCTCACAATGAATGGCCCTTCCCATGGGGGGATAACTTGTGCATGCCGGCAGTATGTTGTACCAACCGGAGTACCAGATCACCTTCCCAGAAGACTCGGGGGTTTACTTTCCGAACAATGGATAGGCTAAAGGTGGGGACTAAATGCACTAGGGGAATCCAGGAAGGGATAGTGTGGTGATTCCACACACAATAGCTTTGTATTTGATTCACTTCCAGAGATTACAAGTGCTCCTTGAGCTGTATTGGGGAGAGGAAGAAGAAGGAACTCTCTTACTCTCGCCGCTAGCTAGCCCTCAGGAACCAAGTAAAACTCAACCCTCTAGCGATCAACCAGTCAAAGACCAACCCCTTCTACAGAGGCCCTTGCCCTCCTTATATAGGGGTGGCTAGGTCTCCAATTAGGGCATACGTGGAGGCATATTCCAGGGAATATGCCTCCTCCCAAAATAGTAAGCCGGCCGGGTTACTTTATCCCAGCGTCATCCATGCAGAGGCTACGTGAGCCTCTGTGGCGCCCGCGTCATCCGACATTGGCATCGTCACCTTTGTCGGCCACGCCTTGGTGGTCCTGGCCTCTGTCCGCTTTGCTCACGCTCTGCATACAGTGGTCACCTTTGACCAGGGAGATACCTTCCTTCTCCTACAAGCTTGATATAACCCGGATCGTACCTAGTTGATCCGGCCACACCTGTTCCTGCATACAAGTTAGATATATCTCACCGACTTACGATATAAGTCGGCTGAGACCTAGTTAGGTGGACATCCCCTGGTCCGGGTTACCCCGTGATTCGGCCTGCCTAGAGGTGATTTGGCCAGCATCTGCTTTGACCCCGCCGTACCTCGGCTAATTCGGCCTTTATACCCCGGTGTGACCCTATCCGGGGTATCCCCCCAACACTATTACTATTGGTATCTATGGAATAGCAAGGCTCCATTATTTACTCCTGATTTGCACATTAGCGATGAAAAAGGAACATCTTCATAGATACCAATAGTAATAGCAGTAGATTTGTTAGACATTTGAAGAGATACCTTAGTAGGAACCAACTTATTTAAATTAAGTTTCTTATACAAAGAGAAAGGCATAACACTCACACCACCACCTAAATCACATGAGGCATATTGACACAATTATCTTTGATTCAACAAGGAATAGTGGGTATACTTGGGTCTCCAAGTTTCTTAGGTAATTTCCCTTTAAAAGAGTAATCATCTAGCATGGCCGTGAGAGCCTCATTAGGTATCTTTCTTTTATCAGCAACATTGTCTTTCATATATAAGAGCAAATAATAGCGCTAGAATATTTCGGCTCAAACTGCTATACATGTTTTCCCGATTATGTTTCGACCATAGGATGGACAACCAAAAAGACATGCGGTGATGTCGCGACGGAGCCCCGTTATCCCGGGAGGCATGTCCCACTATGAGCCAGGACGAAAGATTCCAGACCATGGACGGATGTCGCATGCGTCATCGTACCCCGTGTCACCGGACGTTGGACCGCACGTGCTCCTTGGGCCCACCGTCAGCGTACGTGGGTAGGACCACTCCCTATGAAAGGCATTCACAGTGTAACACGCCTCCACACTCACCGGGTGACGGGGCCTGACAAAAGCCAACATGTTGTTGTGAGCCCTGTTCGGACGCATTTTTCGCGGTGGAGAGACGAGCTGGTAGCACACGTGGAATCAGGAGGCATGGTCGGATGTGTATTCTCGAGGGAAAACTCTCATGTCAACATAGGCTGTAGATGTCCGCAGATTTTATCAGTCACCAGATGAGCTGCTAGTGATCTCCTATCGCTGGCTGCGTGTTGTAGCTACGAGGTCATCCATTGTGGCCCGCACCTGGCAGACTACACTATAGACGACGTGGGTTCTTGTGGTAGCCCACTAAGCTGGCAGCGTTATCATGTTGCAGTCTGCGTGTTTGAGCGGCAAGGTCGTGCACTGGTCCCGCGCCTAGCAGACTAGGCTATAGACGTATGCGGGTTCTCGCGGCTGCTAGATGAGCTGGCTGCGTAATCTACACATTCTAGAAGCGATTTCGTAGGTTTGGATCTACTCCTAGCACCCTAGGTTGTAGATGTCTTTGGGTTCTCGCGGCCTTCAGCCGAGGTGGCAGCGAGATCCCGTCGCCGTGTGCGTGCCCTATCGTCGAGGTCGGGCATCGGGTATAAAACACCTTCCCTGATGCCATGCATTAGCTAGCTTCTCTCCACCTCTTCGCTACTTTGGTTCGTCTTCGTGATCAGTGGCATGCTCTGCTTCGGTGACCACACACGGAGCTGGCACTGCGGCTGATCACGAGAGCGAGACGAAACAGGATGTGGTGAATCTCTATAGCCACCTCCGTCATCCCTCCTTTAGTCTCCGCTATCGTTTGCATGCATCGCTTCGGTGACCACACCCGGAGCTGCGCTGCGACTGGTCATGAGAGCGCGAGGAAGCATGATACGATGCATGCCCTTCCTTTCTATCTTCTAAGTTCTAACCCTCCCACAAAAAACATGTCTGTGCTACACTCCATCTCTTGCAGGGGCTATCGCACGACCTGGCCCTGGCTTTCCAAAACTCGGTGCGGTCATAGGCTCGGGCTGGCTCCTATGCGACCAGCTATATCATGTACGATATGGCGGGCACGTACTATGGGACTCTTCCTCCTCCGTCTTACGTTTCATAAAACCAAATCCATTTAAATATCAAATCATCGAACTCGATACCCGTTGACAGCGAATGCATCCAAAAAAATAAGTTCAAACTGATTATGTCAAATACATACGCTATGATCCGGACATCCAGCATACCCGTTGAATACGATTACGTCCAAACTCGATGATTCGTAGTCATTCAACTAGAAAACCGTTCAAAAGCAACGGCGTGTAGGAGTGTCAGTTTAAGAATTTGTTGTGGAAAACAATAGGCAATGAACGCGACAAGAAGAAAACATCGTATGCCAACTGCAGAGAAAAAAGTCATATAAAAAACAAAAACAAAAAACTGCAAAAAGAGGAACCGCTACTGTGTTGAAAGGGGTAGTGTTGGGGGGATACCCCCGGGTAGGGTCACGCCGGGGTATAAGGGCCGAGTTAGCCGAGGTACGGCAAGGTCAAAGCAAGTGCTGGCCGAGTCACCTCAAGGCAGGCCGAATCACGGAGTAACCCGGACCGGAGGATGTCCGCCTAACTGAGTCACGGCCGACGTATGTCGTATGCCGGCAGGATTTATCTAACTTGAATGCAGGTACCAGTGTGGCCGGATTAACCAGGCACGATCCGGGTTATATCAGGCTTGCAAGAGAAGGAAGGTATCTTGCTGGTCAAAAGGAGCTCACTGTACGTTGGAGCGTGAGCGAAGCGGACAGAGGCTAGGACCACCGAGGCATGGCCGACAAGGGTGACGCTGCCTGTGTCGGCTGACGCTGGCGCTGCAGAGGATCACGTAGCCTCTGCATGGATGACGCTGGGATAAAGTAACCCGGTCGGCTTACTATTTTGGGAGGAGGCATATTCCCTGGAATATGCCTCCACGTATGCCCTAATTGGAGACCTAGCCACTCCTATATAAGGAGGGCTAGGGCATCTGTAGAAAGGGTGGAGCTTTACTTGGTTGATCCATAGTTGGTTCCTGGAAGCTAGCTAGTGGAGAGAGTAAGAGAGTTCCTTCTTCCTCCTCTCCCCAATACAGCTCAAGGAGCACTTGTAAACCTTGGATAGATATTGAATACAAGACATCTGTGTGTGGAATCACCACACTATCCCTCCCTGGATTCCTCTAGTGCATATTGTCCCCACCTTTAGCCTATCCATGGCATCTGCCGTGACACCACCACGACAGTTGGCGCCTACTGTGGGGCTAGCGGCGCTAGCAGGAGTGAAGATCCGAACGAGAAACCTCATCGGCACCGGCGAACGCATCGTCTCCGGGCTTGTTCAGTGCTTTGGAGCGCTGGACTTTGTCAGCGACAATGTTGGCTGCTTCGGCAAGCGACCCCTCCCGTGCAACGGCCTCTTCGTCAAGCTTGGCGCGCACAAGATCTACATCGTTGTCGATGTGTCGTGCATTCATCTGTGGCACGTCGTCAAGGGAGGAGAGCCACCCCCTTAGCGTGGCTCGTGGGGCGCGTATTGCTCGCTCCCCTGACCGTGACGAGGTGATGATGACTGCGCCTGACGCTGGCACGAGCAAGGATCCGGCACCAGATCCGGAGGTAACACCAAAGGCACCGAGGAAAAGTAGAGGTCCTCCACTAGAGAGGCCAGAGAATGTGCTGCAGCAGGCAATAGATAGCCTAGAGAACCCCATAGCACCTACAGTAGATCCGGCTCAGGCACAGGCCGAGTTAGAAGAGACTAGGCAGAAAATATTGGAGGGTACGAAAAAGATAGCAGCGGCTCAGCAGTCATTGAACATGACACTGCGCGAGTACACAAAGGCAAATAAGGTAGATGCTATAAAAGTGAAGGGAAGAAACCTCATTAGTGAAATGAACAAAGAGGGTGATACTAGAGTTGAGGAATCAGAGAACATTCTGTCCGTGGGACTGCCAAAGTATAGTACCCCGGCAAAGAACCTCAGAGCAGTAGATGCAGCTGCGTCCGAGTTAGAGGGTTTGACGGGTGAAGCCTGGCAAAGACAGCAGGATAGGGTCAATGAGTTAGTTCGGATCGCGAACAGACAAAATGAAGAGTTACTCAGGGCTAATCCGGGAAGAGCTGGGGCCTCCAAAGTTGTTCATTCAGCTGTAGGTAACCCAGAGAAATCAGCTGGAGCTGCATCATCCCCTCATGGAGACCCAAGAAGAGAGGAAGTGGTAACCTCGGCGAGGAGAAACAAACAAATAGTCCCCTATGACCCTGCAAGGGCAAGGAAAGGAAAAGCAGTGCAGGGAAATGATGATCGTCAAAGTGTCAGCCGAGGTAACCGCGACCAAGGCAATGTCGGTCAGGGAAACACTGTGAATGGCAATGCCGGACAGCGTAACTCGAAGGGTGCAGGGCAACCGCAACAGCGGAATATACCACGGCAAGAGCGAAGTGCCAGCCAAGGTATGAAACAAAGAGCCGCTCCACAGGAGCAAGATATATACAATGATGGTGACTCGGAAATGGTGAACGCAGGATACCCTAGGCCAGACTATCATGTAATAGGGTTAAGGTTGGGAAGCAGGAACTTGATGCCTGATGACGCCAGGTTAAAACTAGATCGGCTCTATAGGTCGGAGCAAATTGAGTGTCAGGGTCCTCCGGGTCCTGCATGTTTTGGGCCCCGGATCATGAAGGAGCCTCCGGTGCCTAACTTCTAGTTGCCCAGAGGCACGGAAACATATGACGGTAGCACCAAGCCGGAGGATTGGTTGATCAACTACGCGACGACGGTGAAAATTGCTACAAGCAACTTGAGATGGGCTGTGAGATACGTACCTCAAATGCTGGAGGGGCCAGCGAGGGTGTGGCTAAACAACTTACCACCTAGAAGTATCAACTGTTGGATTGATTTTGAGGAAATGTTTGTCAGTAACTTCTCGAGCATGTATTAGAGGCCGAATAGGCCACAGACCCTAGCAATGTGCAAGGAGAGACCGAATGAGACAGACCGGGAGTTCTTAACCCAGTGGTGCACAGTGCGAAATTCATGTGAGGGCGTGATTGAGTCACAGGCCATAGCATGGTTTGCACAAGGGTGCATATATGCAAGCATGATGTGGCAAAGGTTGCAAAGGGATATGCCAACTACACTGGCAGAGACAATCCGAATCGCCGATTCGTATGCCTTGGGTGATCCGACTCAACCTAGGCTTGTGTCAAATGAGTAAAATGAGGAGTACTACCAGCGAGATGGAGCCGGATCATCCCGGCGGAATGACTACCGGGGTAAGAGAAGGGATGATAGACCGGATTACAGGTACAGTTTGCAACAAGTTGTTGCAGTGAATCAAGATCAACCCGAAGCAGGGACTAATCAGCGTCAGAAAACTGGAGGGCAACAATGGACCCCAAGAAGTGATGGCAAGAAAACTTGGACGCCAGAACAGAAGAAACAGTGGCAAGAAAAGAAGGACTGTCTGAGGTATACCTATGAGGCAATGCTGGATCAGCCATGTAAATTTCACATGCCAAATCCGAGTAACCCGGCGGGTCACACGACTCGGCAATGTGAGTGGATGAGGAAGATAGAACAAAGTGGTTCGGGGAATGCTTAGGCACCTCGGAACGATCAACCTCGGCAGGAGTTACCCCGGCAGCAATTACTCTCTGGAGCAAACACGCAACAGTTAATGTTGCCACCACCTCCGCCGAGGTACGAGAACCATGAGAGAAGGGATGCAGTGCATCAGGTGGAAAACCAAAATCAGCCAGATCAAAGATACCTCGGAAATGGGGGGAGGAATGAATACAGAGAGCATCACTAGAGTTACTGTGTGTTTACCACAGAGGAAACAGATAGAAAGAGCTTGCAGCGCCGACATATGGAAGTGAATGTGTTAATACCCGCAGTGACAAGGTATATGCCTTGGTCGGATCAGGAAATTACATGGAGTATCAAGGACCATCCCAAGCTTATGCCAAGTCCCGGTTCGTATGCGCTGGTGCTGGACCCAATGTTCATCGGGCCAAACATCAATGTAAGATTTTCTAAGGTGCTGATTGACAATGGCAGCAGCATCAATATTATGTACGTGGATACGATGCGCAAGTTGGGTATCTCGGAAAACATGCTCCAAGCCACGAGAACAACTTTCCATGGTATCGTGCCAGGCATTTCGTGTGAGCCCATTGGCAAGGTCCGGGTTGACGTGTTATTCGGCACAAGAGATAACTGCCGAACTGAGAATTTGGAATTTGAGGTTGTGAACTTAGAAAGTGTGTATCACGCGTTACTCGGTAGGCCAGCCCTGAACAAGTTCATGGCAAGTTGTCACATCAGTTACCTGAAGATGAAGTTGCCCGGGCCAAATGGAGTAATTACCATAGCAGGAGATTTCCGACGTTCCATTGAGTGTGCGTCAGCAGGGTCTAACCTAGCTGAGTCACTCGTGATTGCACAAGAAAAGAGAAAGATCTAGGAAGTGGCGGCATTGGCTCAATCTGCACAGCAGTATATGCCAGTGCTGAGTAAACCGCATGGAAGTGTCTCGTTTCAAGCAACCAAAGATACAAAGAAGGTACCGGTTGATGATCAGTTCCCAGAGCGCATCGTAACGATTGGTGTCGGGTTAAATGACAAATAGGAAAGCGAGCTCGTCAACTTCCTCCGTGAGAATCGGGATATTTTGCTTGGTCCACACAGGACTTGCAAGGTGTTCCGAGGGAGTTGGTCGAGCACTCTTTGAATGTGAGACCCGGAGCAAAGCCAGTGAAGCAACCTCTCCGCCGCTTCGCCGAAGATAGGAGAAAAGCCATTGGAGATGAGATAGCTCGGCTCCTAGCAGCTGGGTTTATCATGGAAGTGCTTTACCCAGATTGGCTATCTAATCCGGTGCTGGTAGAAAAGAAGAAAGATGATCCGAATGTGGCAGTGGTTTGGCGTATGTGTATCGATTACACGAACCTGAATAAGGCGTGTCCAAAATATCCATTTCCACTGCCAAGGATAGATCAGGTAATAGATTCTACTGCTAGGTGTGAACTGTTGTCGTTCATAGATGCATATTTTGGTTTCCACCAGATACCTCTGAATCCTAGCGATCAAATAAAGATTGTGTTTATCACCCTGTATGGGGATTATTGCTATCGCACCATGCCTTTTGGTTTACGTAATGCAGGGGCAACGTACCAAAGATGTATGCAAAAATGTTTGCACGGTCAAATTGGTGGAAATGTGCAAGTATATGTGGATGATGTGGTTATAAAAACCAAGGAAAGCAAAACACTCCTTGAAGATATCAGACAAACATTCGTGAACCTAAGGAGATTCCGGATGAAGCTTAACCCGGAGAAATGTACCTTCGGTGTCCCGGCTGGAAAATTGCTCGGATTTCTCGTCTCCAGCCGAGGTATCGAAGTTAACCCGACGAAAATCCGATCCATAGAGAGAATGGAATTGCCGAAGTGTCTTAACGATGTCTAGAAGTTCACCGGTTGCCTGGCATCTTTAAGTCGGTTTATATGTCGGATGGGAGAAAAGGGATTGCCTCTCTATCAACTATGAAAAAAGCGAACAAGTTCGTATGGACCCCGCAGGCCAATGAAGCCTTCATCCAATTAAAGAAAATGTTAGCCACTGCACCAGTGTTAGCCTCTCCACTATCAAAAGAGCCAATGTTGCTCTATATAGCCGCAACCAACCGAGTTGTAAGTGCAGTGGTAGTGGTAGAGCGCGATGAAGAGGGTAAGTCAGTGCAAAGGCCAGTCTATTACCTGAGCAAGGTATTATCCGCGTCGAAGCAAAACTATCCACACTATCAGAAAATGGCATATGGTGTGTACATGTCGGCAAAGAAGCTAAAACACTACTTTGAAGAACACCCAATCAAAGTGATATGTGAAGCCCCTATATCTGAGATAATGAGTAACAAGGATGCAAGCGGCCAAATCACAAAATGGGCAATTGAGCTAGCCCCTTATGCTCCGCAATACGACAGGAGAGATGCGATCAAGTCTCATGCTGTGGCCGACTTTTTCGTGGATTGGGCCGAGATGCAATACGAACCACCGTTACCAGACCCAAACTACTGGAGAATACATTTTGACAGATCAAAGACAAAAACCGGGTTAGGCGTCGGAGTCGTGCTTACCTCACCAAAGAACGACCAGCTGAAGTATGTGATGCAGATCCATTTCATAGCGTCAAACAATGTCGTCGAATATGAAGCACTTGTGCATGGGCTCAAAGTGGCAAAAGAAATTGGAATACGTCGGATCCAATGCTTTGGCGACTCGGATTTGGTAGTTCACCAAGTCTCGGGGCAGTGGGACGCTCTTGATCCAAACATGGCATTGTACAGATTCCATGTGCAAAAGATATCTGGGTACTTTGAGGGATGCGAGTTTCACCATTTACCCCGGCTGGAAAATGAGGCTGCCAACGTATTGTCGAAGCTCGGATCAACCCGACAAGCAATTCCACCGGGTGTAGCACTGGAACACCTTAGAAAACCATCTATCAGGCCGTCCCCAGAAACCGACTCAATTTACATCCCGGCAGATCCGGAGTCCGGAGTTGTGCCCATGGACATTGACATGGGAAGTGGTTCAGGAAACCCGAGGACTGCTTCGCAGAACTGATACGTCCAAAACATATCTACTTTCCCAAACACTTTTGCTATTGTTTCTCCTCTATACTTGTGTGATTTGGATGCAACTAATGCGAACTGACGCTGTTTTCAGCAGAATTGTCTTGGTGTCTACTTTTTGTGCAGAAAATCAACTATCAGGAAAAATCCCGGAAAATATGCCAAAAATCTTATTTCACCCGAAGACTCCAGGAGCCAGAATACGATACGGAGAAGAGCCAAGGGTGGCTGATACATTGCAAATGTATCTATAATTTTTGATGTTCCATGCTTGGTTTTATCCACTTTCTTGTGTTTTTTTCCAACTTTGGAGTACTTTTATTATGATTTCTTGGACAAACCTATTAACTAGAGCCACGGTGCTGCATTTTCTGCTGTTTTGGTTCCATGAAAGTCAGAAAATGAATATTCTCGGAATTGGACGGGACAAAAGCCAAAGTGCCTATTTTTCCGGAAGGGATCAAGTGCCAGAATACGAGACGGAGAAGGGCTGGGGGCCGGCCACACCACCTGGCCGCGCGGCCAGGCCTGACCCGCGCCAGGGGGTGGTCTGGCCGACCCCAGCACCCCCTCGGCCTCTCCTTCCGCCTATAAGATTCCCTCGGGACGAAAACCCTAAGTACCCAATCAAAAATCCACGAAAGAGTCTGTAGCCGCCGTCATCTCCATCCCTAGATCGGGAGGGATCTGAAGCTCTTCCCGGCACCCTACCGGAGAGGGGAATTCACCCTGGAGGCCTTCTTCATCACCATGCAAGCCTCCGGTGTGATGCGTGAGTAGTTCATCCTTGGACTACGGATCCATGTAGTAGCTAGATGGCTGGTTTCTCCTCCTTTGTGCTTTCATGTTTAGATCTTGTGAGCTCTGTTCATGATCAAGATCATCTATTTGTAATTCATACATGTTGTGTTTATGGGATCCGATGGATATTGAGATGCTATTTCAGATTGATTATTGATTCTATCATGTCTTTGTTATTTGAGATCTTCCATGCTTTCCGTTGTTAGTAGCTATCTTGGCCAAGTAGATGCTAGCAACTCCAAGAGTTAGTATTTATGCTCGATAGTGGGTTCATGCCTCTGGTAATCTGGGGAAGTGACAGAAATCTCTAAGGTACTAGATGTGTTGTTGCTACTAGGGAGAAAACAACGATCCTTTGTTCATAGAACAATCATATTGTTTACCTTACACGCAGTTCATAAAGCAATAATCTGTTGCTTGCAACTTAATACTAGAGGGGGTTCGGATGATAACCTGAAGGTGGATTATTAGTCATAGATGCAGTTGGATGGCGGTCTATGTATTATGTTGTAATGCCCAATCAAGTCTCAAAGGAGTCAAGATGATTAGTATATGCATGTATTGCTTTCTCGGTGTTTGTCAATTGTCCTGCTGTAATTTGTTCACCCAGCATGTTATGTATCTAAGCAGAGCCACCTCTAGTGAACTATGGATCCTGGTCCTTCTTCTTTACATACAATCTACAACTGGTTACTGATTTGTGTTTACTTTCTGCAAACTTTTACTTCTTTCCATTCGATACGTTTAATCCTTTGTTTTCCGCAAAACACGGTGAGATTGACAACCTCATCGCAAGTTGGGGACAAAGTTCTGTGGTTGTGTTGTGCAGGTCTCCACGTTGCTACTAGCACCGGTAGTGCGCCCTGCCAAAGTTCAGCTAGTAACACCTTTGGGGTGTTTCCTTGCTCCTACTGGTTCGATTAAACCTTGGTTTCATATCTGAGAGAAAACTTGTTGTTGTGCTCATCATACCTTCCTCTTGGGGTTCCCAACGAGCTCTATGTCGATCATCGAGCGCATCAAGCTATTTTCTGGCGCCGTTGCCGGGGACTGAAGAAGAAGAAGCTCCCACGTCAACCTCGCGCCATCAAAGTATTTTCTAGCGCCGTTGCCGGGGAGTCAAGGACATCTTCACAAGGGGAGTCCCTCATAACCAATCTCTTTACTTTGTTGTTTTTGTTTTGCTTAGTTTCTTTTTGCTTTGTTTGCTTGTTTTGTTCTTCAAAAACACACCAAAAAAATTAGTTTTACTAGTTTGCTTTCTTATTTGAAAATCCAAAAAAATGACTACTCTTGAAAACACTAAGTTGTGTGACTTCACTAGCACCAACAACAATGATTTTATGAGCACACCTATTGCTCCACCTGTGGCTGGAAATACTTTCTTTGAGATAAAACCTGCTTTGCTCAATCTTGTTATGAGAGAACAATTTTCTGGTATTGGTAATGAAGATGATGCTTCCCATCTAAATAACTTTGTTGAACTTTGTGAGATGCAAAATCATAGGGATATAGATGGTGATATTATTAAGCTGAAATTGTTTCCTTTCTCTTTGAGAGGAAAAGCTAAAGAGTGGTTGAATTCCTTAACTAGGAATAGTATTGATTCTTGGACTAAGTGCAAAGATGCTTTTATTGGAAAATACTATCCTCCTGCTAAGATTATATCCATGAGAAGTGAAATAATGAAGTTTAAACAACTTGATAATGAGCATGTTGCTCAAGCTTGGGAAAGAATGAAATCTTTGGTAAAGAATTGTCCCACTCATGGACTGACTGCTTGGATGAACATCCAAACTTTTTATGCAGGATTGAACTATTCTTCAAGGAACCTATTGGATTCAGCTGCTGGAGGTACCTTTATGACCATCACTTTGGGTGGTGCAACAATACTTCTGGACAATATGATGGTTAATTATTCTGAATGGTAATATTGAGAGAGCTCCACAAGGTAAGAAGGTAAATTCTATTGAGGAAACCTCCTCCTTGAGTGAGAAGATTGATATTATTATGTCTATGATTGTTAATGGGAAAGCCCATATTGATCCAAATAATGTTCCTTTAGCCTCTTTGGTTGCTCAAGAAGAGCAATTTGATGTGAACTCCATAAGAAATAACAACTTTGGCAACAATTTTGGTAATAATGCTTATAGGAACAATTTTGGTAACAATAATTATAAGCCATATCCTCCCAACAATGGTAATGCTTATGGAAATTCCTACAACAATAATAAGAGTGCTCCCTCTGAACTTGAGTTTATGCTTAAAGAGTTCATTAGTAAACAAACTGCTTTCAATAAAACTATTGAGGAAAAACTCTCTAATGCTGAAAGACATATAGCATCTTTGGCTGAAGCTCAATCTTCTTTGAATAAAATGGCTACTAAACCTGAAACTAATGACAATCCCTTTGCAGCTACTAATGCCATACAAGTAAGAATTGATGAAAATGTTAGACTATTAGCTGAATTACATGCTAAGTGGGAAAGAGAAGATGAAATTGCTAGAAACATTAGTGTTTCTACTATCACCACCACTAGTGTTGAGGCTAACAATAGTTCTACTACTTTAGATGATAAAGTTGATTTTGATCTTGATGGTTGCAACATCTCTGAAGTTATTAAGTTCCTACAAAAGCTTGCTAAAAGTCCTAATGCTAGTGCTATGAACATGGCTTTTACAAAACACATTACTGATGCTCTCATAAAGATTAAAGAAGAAAAGATGAAACATAAAGCTTCTATTCATATAAAACAAGAAGATGGTTGGGAACCCATCATTAATATGAAAGTACTTTGATTTCAAAGCTTTGTGTGATCTTGATAGTAGTGTTTCTATTATGCCTAGAAGGATTTATGATATGCTTGATTTGCCTCCTCTTGAAGATTGCTATTTGAATGTTCCACTTGATGCTAATGCTAAAAAGAAACTCATGGGGAGTCTTAATGATGTTCTTATTATGGTTAATGATTCCTATGTCCCCGTTGATTTCTATGTTTTGGATGTTGAATACAATGTTTCTTGTCCTATTACTTTGGGAAGACCTTTTCTGAGAACTGTTGGTGCCATCATTGATATGAAAGAAGGCACCATTAAATATCAACTCCCACTCAAGAAAGGTATAGAACACTTACCTAAAAAGATAGAAAATATTTCTTTTGCTTCTCCTATGAAAACAAAATTTGGTCTTAATGCTTCTTCATTTGAGAACACTTGATTCTTTCTTTGCTTCCTATGCCTAACTTAAAGGCGTTAAAGAAAAGTACTTGTTGGGAGATAACCCAAGAGTTTTAGATGAGTCTTGGAAGTTATTACCTCTGTAATAACCTCTCCTTATCCTTTTTATTTGCTTTTTGTGCCAAGAGTAACCTCTAATGAGAGTGAAGTAATGATTGGGAAAGTTGCTGTCCTGAAACAGATTTTTGTGCTTCACCGTAAAAATTCCTGAGAGAGTTCTGTACATCGGATTGAGCTGTATTTTCTTTGTTCTTCTGCCCCAGGTTGTTATCTAACTTTCTTTAGTTCAACACTTTTTGATTTGAGCAACAAAAGTCTTCGAAAAAATTCGTCTTTACCTGCTGGTCTGTTTTGACAGATTTCTGCCATTTTCTGCATTTGCTTCTTGTTAGTTCCTTCTTGAGTTCCTTTGGGGAATTGAGCTTTTTGAGGGAAGTTCTACAGTATATAGTGTTCTAATGGAAGTTTATTTGGTGTTAGAACTGAACCTTGAGACTTATTTATCTTAAGTGCACTAATGTTGCTAATGAGATTGTGTGAAGTTTTGTATGAAGGAAAATTTTCAGGTGTATGGAAGAAATGAGTAACGAGATGAAGGATGGACTAAAGCTCAAGCTTGGGGATGCCACGCGTGTCACCCCAAGAAATATCCAAGAAGTACAAGCGTCAAAGCTTGGGGATGCCCAAGGCATCCCCTTCTTCATCAATAAAAATTCCAGGTTTCTTCCAAACGCTTCATTTTTATTGTTTCATGCACAGTTGTGTTGTTCTTGGAGCGTCTTCTTTTTTGTTTTCGTTTTGGTTTTTAGTTTGCTTGGTTTGTTTAGTGTTCTGAATAAGTTGGTTGGACCCCCTCTTTCATACTTTGGTTTGCAAATAGTTTGGTTTGGTTTGGAAAAGAGTAGGAAAGTTCATACTTTTGTGGTAAAAAGAGCTCGTTTTTGACTGTGGCTACGCTTTGTCATGCCATGCTTGATATTGTTTTGGCTTTATGCTTAGTATTATTTGCTGTAGCATGACTTGTTATAAACAATTGAGATTGCTTAATGTGCCTTGGAAGAATCATGCGTTGTTTTAGCATATTAAAGCATAGTATAGTGGTATTCTCCTTTGATACTTTATTTGGGTTGACTTGGCACATGCTCACACCATGTTATAACTATCTCAAGTCACCATAGGCTTTATGATCCTTTAGTTTTCAACTTGTAGTATCACTTTATGCTTTGATCAATGATGTTTTGTCGCTCTGCACGATTATGGCTATTATTGCTCTCTTTGTTTGTCGCTCCTAGTCTTTTCCTAGCTTCCACCACAAAGTATGAGTTCCACTCATGCATCCAACTCCCTAAACCAAGTTATTCCAAAGAGTCCACCATACCTACCTACTAGCTTATGCTATTCCAAGTATATTCATGCTTTTGTTTACCTTCCACTTGTTATGAGAAAACTAGTGATTAAAGCTCTCACGAACTTGATGGCACACTTTACTTTTTGCCTCTAATAAACTTGAACCATTGGGTCCTTCTTTGTTGCGTATATGCTTGCGCTTTATAAGTTGAAATTAGCAGAACCATGTTTCATGGGGAACGCTTTCAACATTGCACTTGTACTTTGTACCCCGTTGATATTATGTTCTTTTGCTTACGGATCCCGGCGGTGTGAAATAAATGTGGAACTTGTATGATCATGGAGTTTGTATGTGTGTTAGAGAAACGCCTAGGCCGCTAGCCTAAGCCATGCCTAATCATGGTGGAAACTTGCAGCATCACCATAATGAGCACTCTATGAAGCATCCTCAATAAAAACCTATGCAAATAGCAAATAAAAAGATCGCTGAGATGCTCATTGTCTGCTTGCCTTGTCATTTTGATTATGGGAAAGCTCCCGTATCATGTGCAAGGGGTACCCCGTTGGCGGTTCTTAATGATACACATATACTTACAATGACAAGAGCTTACTCGTGACTAAAGTTGAGTAGCATGAGGATCGGTCTTCGTAAGTAAGGGGCATGAGATTTCGGTTTATAACTTGTCAAGCATATCCTCTTTGTTGTTTCACTTTAACCTTAATCACCTTCAAGATGCTTATGATAGGGGCAATGAGAGCTGAAAGCTACAAGTACCATAATTTTTGGAAGCTCTTTATGAGACTTGAATCCCTACTTCCTTTTATAAAAGGCCTTTCTTCCACCATTATATTGAGTCTCCACCTTCTATCTTTATGCACTTACTTTGAGAGCATAGTGGCCATTCTTAGTTCTATGTGCATTGTCCCAAAACTTGTTGATTGATGCATAACTTGTTATTGCTTGTTTGGAATTATTGTATCTTTCACTCTTATGAACTTTGAAGGTGTCCCATGCATTTATATTTGCTACTCTATTGAGGGACAAGCTGAATACTATTATGCTATGTTTTCTTTATGTGAAACAAACAAACGTCTTGCAAAGCATGTTATTCATGAATCTTTTGTGTGTGCCTTTTCATATTGCATCATAGTCTCTTTGCTTATTGCTAGAACTTTGTCTTTCATGTTATGATTGAAGTACTATGATCCCATCTTTGAATGTTTTGCAAATACTTTGATTAAGTCTTTGATGGTGCATGTCACCTCAAAAATTATTCTTTTTATCACTTACCTACTCGAGGACGAGCAGGAGTTAAGCTTGGGGATGTTGATACATTACAAATGTATCTATAATTTTTGATGTTCCATGCTTGGTTTTATCCACTTTCTTGTGTTTTGTTCCAACTTTGGACTACTTTTATTATGATTTCTTGGACTAACCTATTAACAAGAGCCATAGTGCCATTTCCTGTTTTACGCTATTTTTGGTTCCGGAAAGTCGAAAATGAATATTCTCGAATTGACGGGACAAAAGCCAAAGTGCCTTATTTTCCAGAAGGGATCAAGTGCGAGAATCTGAGGCGGAGAAGGGCTGGGCCGGCCACACCACTGGCAGCGTGGCTGCCTGGCCCGCGCCAGGGGGTGGTCTGGCCGACCCCAGCACCCCCTCGGCCTCTCCTTCCGCCTATAAGATGCCCTCAGGACGAAAACCCTAAGTACCCATCAAAAATCCACGAAAGAGTTTGTAGCCGCCGTCATATCCATCCCTAGATCGAGAGGGATCTGAAGCTCTTCCCGGCACCACCGGAGAGAATTCACCACAGAGGCCTTCTTCATCACCATGCAAGCCTCCAGTGTGATGCGTGAGTAGTTCATCCTTGGACTACGGATCCATGTAGTAGCTAGATGGCTGGTTTCTCCTCCTTTGTGCTTTCATGTTTAGATCTTGTGAGCTCCGTTCATGATCAAGATCATCTATTTGTAATTCATACATGTTGTGTTTGCGGGGATCCGATGGATATTGAGATGCTATTTCAGATTGATTATTGATTCTATCATGTATTTGTTATTTGAGATCTTCCATGCTTTCCGTTGTTAGTAGCTATCTTGGCCAAGTAGATGCTAGCAACTCCAAGAGTTAGTATTTATGCTCGATAGTGGGTTCATGCCTCTGGTAATCTGGGGAAGTGACAGAAATCTCTAAGATACTAGATGTGCTATTACTACTAGGGAGAAAACAATGATCCATTGTTCATAGAACAATCGTATTATTTACCTTACACGCAGTTCGTAAAGCAATAATCTGTTGCTTGCAACTTAATACTGGAGGGGGTTCGGATGATAACCTGAAGGTGTATTATTAGTCATAGATGCAGTTGGATGGCGGTCTATGTATTATGTTGTAATGCCCAATCAAGTCTCAAAGGATTCAAGATGATTAGTATATGCATGTATTGCTTTCTCGGTGTTTGTCAATTGCCCCGCTGTAATTTGTTCACCCAGCATGTTATCTATCTAAGGAGAGCCACCTCTAGTGAACTATGGATCCCGGTCCTTCTTCTTTACATACAATCTACAAGTGTTTACTGCTTTGTGTTTACTTTCTGCAAACTTTTACTTCTTTCCATTCGATACGTTTAATCCTTTGTTTTCCGCAAAACACGGTGAGATTGACAACCTCATCACAAGTTGGGGACAAAGTTCTGTGGTTGTGTTGTGCAGGTCTCCACGTTGCTACTAGCACTTAGTGATGCCTGCCAAAGCTCAGCTAGTAACACCTTTGGGGTGTTTCCTTGCTCCTACTGGTTCGATTAAACCTTGGTTTCATAACTGAGGGAAAACTTGCTGTTGTGTTCATCATACCTTCCTCTTAGGGTTCCCAACGAGCTCTACGTTGATCGTCGAGCGCATCAAGCTATTTTCTGGCGCCATTGCCGGGGACTGAAGAAGAAGAAGCTCCCACGTCAACCTCGTGCCATCAGTGGCCACACCACCTGGTGGCACGGGCCAGGCCAGGCCAGGCCAGGGGTGGTGTGGGCCCCCCAGGCACCCCCTTGGCCTCTCTCTTCACCTATAAGGAGCCTTCTGACCTAAAAACTTCACGGGGGTGACGTTTTTCTAGAAGGAGTTCCGCTCCGCCGCCACCACCAGATTCCACAGCTTGACACCGAAACTCCATTCGGCCCACGGAATTGGAATTGGAGGAGATCATCGCCATCATCATCACCATCGCTTTTCCATCGACCATCCATGTTTCCCCCATCTATGAGTGAGTAATCCCCCGCTGTAGGCTATGGGGATGGTAGGGATTGGATGAGATTGTTCGTGTAATGGCATCAGATTGTTAGGGCATGGTGCCTAGTATCTTTTATTAGTGCTTTATGACTTTGTTGCGACTTGTTGTGCTTAATGCTTGTCACTAGGGCCCGAGTGCCATGATTTCAGATCTGAACATGTTATTGATTCATTATGATAGTATTGTTCTTGGTCTTATCTACAAGTTGTATACACACGTTGTTGTCTGGAACCTATGGCCCCGAAGTGACAGAAATCAGGAAAACCGAAAGGGAAAGGCCTTTATGTGAGGATCACATGTGTTCACGGAGTGTTAATGCTTTGCTCTGGTGCTCTATTAAAAGGAGCACCTTAATTGCCAGTAGTTCCCTAGAGGCCCTGCTGCAAACGGGCTGGCCGGACAAAAGATGTTGTGCAAGTTCTCATTGCGAGCACGTATGACTATATATGGAACACATGCCTAGGATTGTCTAGTACTTGGATGCTTTATCTTATTTATCTGCAATTACCCTATGTTCTAATTGCTATGTGAATTGTCTTGTCCATGCAATGCCCGTCCATCCATCCCTATGCCTACCTTTTCGAATCCCATTTCTTGCTTTTGTTAATCTTGTATTTGCTTTGCTACTGCCGTTACTTTACTATTCCTACTATAAAACTGTTGCTACTAATAAACTGCTGTGAGCAAGATTGTTTCAGGTGCAGCTGAATTGACAACTCAGTTGTTAAGGCTTATAAATATTCTTTGGCTCCCCTTCTATCGAATCAATAAATTGGGTTTCACTTCCCTCGAAAATACTGTGATACACCCCCTATACTTGTGGGTCATCAAGACTATTTTCTGGCGCCGTTGTCGGGGAGCATAGCTTTATTTATCAAGTTCACTTGGATTCTCTATTGTTCGCTGCTATCCATCCATCATGGGTAAGTCTCGTGATGGCAAGTTTCCTATTTTACCATCCACTATAAGAAGAGGTATGGTTCTGAACACCTCTGCTGCTCTTGATTCACCATCTGTTATAAGTAAGCTCGTTACACCACCACATACACATGCTACACACACTGCTACTACTGCTGAATCTGAAACTTCTGATGCTTATGATGCTGCTTCTACTGTGCTTGATAAGAGTGGTTCATTAGGTCCTTTCCTAGATGCTACGATTGCTAGAACTATAGTCCTAATGAAGACACTACCACACCTGTTAGCTCACCTGAGTCTAGTGAGAGTTATGATATTGAAGAAGATTATGTTGAGATGACCGATGAGTTTATTAAAGAATGTAAGAACACCCATGATAGGAGCGCTGCTAAGAGTCTCCTTGAGAGGCGTACTATTAGACCCAAATTATATCCTGCTGCTAAGTTTGCTGCTTCTCCCATAAACATTACAGATGAAGATTATGATTTCTCTCTCGATCTATCTTACATAGCTATTATCGAGAAAGAACCTTTTTGTGGGACTAAGAATGAAAGTGCGGTAGCACATATGAATGAACTTTCTACCATGAGTGGCTTGTTTTCTGATGATATTAAGATGCGTACTTACTTTGTTGCTAAGATTTTTCCTTTTTCACTGAAAGGAGAAGCTAAAACTTGGTTTAGTAATTTACCTCCTGGATCTATTGATAGCCCTGAGTGCTTGATTAGTACTTTCCTGCAGAAATATTTTCCTCCCAGTGCTAGACATGCTATTTTGCAGGAACTTTTTGATTTTAAACAGGGAGAAAAAGAGGTATTGCCCGAATCTTGGGCAAGGTTTTGTGCTTTGATTCATGCACAGGCTGGAAGTCCTTTACCTAAGAATGAGCTACTTGATATATTTTATAATGGACTAGCAAGAATCTAGGACATACCTAGATAGTTGTGCTGATTGTGTTTTCAGGAATAGGACTCCTAAGGAAGTGAGGAATTAATGGCTAAAATAAGCAAGAATTATGAAGATTGAACTCCTCCTAAACAAGCTATACAAGTAATTATACCTGAACCATCTATTCCGGTGCCTATTCCAACATCAAATAAGAGGGGAGTTATTGAGTTAAATGATGAAGTGATGAAGGAAGCTAAGAAATGTCTTAAGGAGACAGGAATTAAAGCTGCAGATGTCAAGAATTTACCTCCTATAGAAGAATTATGTAAGCCTATTCCCTACTCATCCACTATTGAGGTACACTCTCCAACACTTTGATGAAGGTGATATCCCTTACTCTAAACCTCCTGATCAATGCTTAGAAGAATTCGATATCTTTATTGTTAAGCAAGATAACTTTAATAAAAGGGTGCAAAATCATCTAATGGAAAACACTAGAGCTATTGTTGAGTTGAAAGATATTGTGGAAAGAACCTCTAATGATGTTAAAATGATTGTTAAACACTTTCAAATGGTTCAAACTCAAATAGATCAACTCGTTAAAGTATAAAACGACTTGCTAGTTAATGCTGCTAAAGAAAAACATGCTTATGAAATTAGAACTAGAAGTGGTGCTGCTACCCAGGATCCTCTATATCCTGAGGGGCATCCCAAAAGAATTGAGCAGGATTCTCAACAAGCTGAAAATAGTGGTTCTACTCGTAAGAAAAGGAAAAAGAAACATAAAACTGTTGTAGAACCCTCTAAACCTGCTATAGATCCTAATAGTATATCTATCTCTGATGCTGAAACTGAAAGTGGTAATGAAGAAAATGAAGTTCCTAATGAAGAAAAAGTTGAAGAAGAACCTGAAAACCACATTAAGAATACTAAATACACCAAAGAAGATTTTATTACTAAGAAACATGGTAGTGAAAGAGAACCTTGGGTCCAAAAACCTATGCCCTTCCCTGATAAGAAACACAAGTCAAAGGAAGATGAACACTATAATAAATTTTGTTAGTGGATGAAGCCTTTATTCTTGCAAATTCCTTTGACTGATGCTATTAAATTGCCTCCTTACTCAAAGTATATGAAGGACATTGTCTCGAATAAAAGGAAGATCCCTAATGAAGAAATTTCTACTTTGCTTGCTAATTATTCCTTCAATGGTAAGGTTCCTAAGAAACTTGGAGACCCAGGGATTCCAACTATCCCTTGCTCTATTAAGAACAGTTATGTTAGAACTGCTTTGTGTGATTTGGGAGCTGGAGTTAGTGCTATGCCTTTCTCTCTCTATAAGAGTCTTCAACTTGAAAAATTGATACCAACTGATATATCTTTGCAAATGGCTGATAAATCTACCACTATTCAGGTGGCTCACAATTTCTTGATATTGACTGATTTTGTTGTGCTTGAAATTCCTGAAGATGATAATATGTCTATTATTCTTGGGAGACCCTTTCTTAATACTGCAGGAGCTATTATTAATTGTAATCAAGGAAAGGTGACCTTCAATGTTAATGACAAGGAACATACTGTCTATTGCCCCAAGAAGATTGAAAGGACTTATGGTTTGAATTCAATTGAACATGTTGAAGGTATTCAAGTTGGAGAAATATATTGTCCCATACCAAGAGAAAATTTTGAAACTATTATGATTGGGACCATTGCTATCAAGGTTGAGGTAACATAATCATTAGTGGAGTACAAAGTTTTGTCTCATATGCAATTGTTTTGGTAGCAAGCCTTGATCAACCTTGCTAACAAAAGGATTCCATTGAACAAAACAATGTTTTCATTATGATTATCTCCATTTATTTCTATCCTTTGCATTTTAGTTTTTGTTTTTGTTTAGTTTTATTTGTGTTGTTAGTTGCTTGCATGTTAGAACTTCTGTAGTTCTAGCCTTGTTTTGTCCTTGCATCATGTTTCCAAAAGAAAAAAATCTGTCTCTCAGAAAAATCATTCTTCTATTTCTGAAAAAAGCCTAAAAATAAAGTGTCTCGAAAAATTCCAGAAAATTCATATTAAATTTTTACGTGAAAAAAGGGGCAGAGGAGTACCTGGTAGGTACCAGGAGGGCCCACCAGGCAGGCACACCATGTGGTGGCGCGGCCAGCCCTGGGTGGCGCCATGCCCTGGTGTGGGCCTGTTGGGTCTGCAGCATAGAAAACACAAATTTTCCTACGATGAGAACTACACGCCAAGATCTATCTACTAGATACAGAGCAAACGGGTGGACATACATCCATGGAGAACTTACCCTCGAAGACAACGAGCTTTGTTAACGAGTAGGAACTCGTGGTTGATGTAGTCGTACACTTGTCGATCTCAAGATCGTGAGGAAGTCCGAGCGCCGCAACTCAGCAGCGCATCCGCACTCGCACACACGTTTAAGCCACCGGGCAACCTCCACCTCCTCGCTCCAGTGATCCAGCGGAAGCAGCAACTCCTTCCAGACGAAATGCCACCGGGAACATGTATCTCGCTAATCCGAGACCATGGGGGAATGATTCTAGAGGGGGAGAGAGATCCTTCACAAGGAGGTGTGAGGATGAAGGAGGGAATGGGTGGCCTTTTATAGGAGGAGGGGGGTGCCCCCTCTCTCCATGGCCGTCGCATGGGGGGGTGACCCCTCACCTCCCCCATTCATGTGGTGGTAACCCCTCCACATTAAAATGCCTCTTCACATTCCCTTTTAAAGTCTCCACTTTAAATGCATTAAATTTCTCCAAAATTTAATGCTCTCTCATTTAATAAAACTCTTTTTATTAAATTTATTCAGAATTTTGTTAATTACTTTAATTAACAAACATTCACATATAGCCCCTTGCAATATTTCAATATCACATGCAGAACCACCTTCTGCAATTTCACCCAAACAATTTCCGTTTCTATTGAAACAATTCCTGCGCTTTGCAATTCTTTCGTCTGAAACATATGTGCTCCAAAATGGTGTCCGTAACTCTTAAGTGTGCCACCCTACGGTTCATGAATAATGCGAGACATGATCGAGACCCTTCTACGATCAATAATCATCGGCGGGACACGGAGATCCGTCTTGACTCCTACACATTCAATGATGACTCCTGATCGTGAGAACCTTTAACGCTTGTAACTAAATCCCTTTGTCTCTTGATATATTACATGTCCGAGATTCGATCATCGGTATCTCCATACCTAGTTTGATCTCGCATCAGACATGCACTCTTTTCTTGTTCTGTGATATAACATTCTAGTGATCACATCACTTGCTTGCAAGCTATCCTAATGTGATATCACCGAGAGGGCCCAGAGTATATCTATCCGTCATACGGATTGACAAATTCCACTCTTGATCCATGAGCCTCAACATGACACCTTCGTAATCGAACCCATCTTTATAGTCACCTGTTACGGTGTGACGTTTGATGTTATCAAGATACTCTTAGGTGTTAGCAATTAACATGATCTCATGGTCTAAGGATAAAGATTACTTGTATGATGTTATAGCAATATAAACATAATGACTTGATCGTAATGCTATACTTCGGATGAATGTTCATCACATCATTTCACAAATGATGTGACCTTGTTATTAACAACATCCAATGTCCATGATCAGGAAACCTTGATCATCTTGTTAATCAACAAGCTAGTCTATAAGAGAGGCATGACTAGGAACCCTTTTTGTTTATTAAACACACATGTATTGATGTTTCCTATCAATACAATTATAGCATGCAAAATAAACATCTATCATATACAAGGAATACATAATAACAACTTTATTATTGCCTCATGAGCATATTTCCTTTAGTCTCCCACTTGCACTAGAGACAATAATCTAGTTTATATAGTGATAAATCTAACACCCATGGAGTTCTGGTGTTGATCATGTTTTGCCCTAGGGAGTACTTTAGTCAACGGATCTGCTACATTCAGGTTCGTGTGTACTTTACAAATCTTTATATCTCCATCCTTGACATGCTCGCGGATGGAGTGAAACCGGCGCTTAATATGCTTGGAATTCTTGTGAGACCTTGGTTCCTTGGTGTTGGCTATGGCTCCATTATTGTCACAATAGATCACCATTGGGTACAATGCACTAGGAACCACACCTAGTTCCGTTATGAACTCCTTCATCCAAACCGCTTCCTGCGCTGCCTCTAAAGCAACATATTCCGCCTCCGATGTTGATCCAGCCACCACAGGTTGTTTGGAGCTCCTCCAACTAACTGTTGCTCCGTTCAAGAGAAATACGTATCCGGATTGAGACTTAGAGTCATCCGGATCAGTGTTAAAGCTAGCATCGACATAACACTTAGCGACTAGCTCTTCTTCACCTCCGTATACAAGAAACATATCCTTAGTTCTTCTCAAGTACTTAACGATATTCTTGACCGCTATCCAGTGTTCCGAACCTGGATCAGATTGGTACCTACTAGTCAAACTAATAGCATGTGCCACATCCGGTCTTGTACATAGCATGGCATACATTATAGAGCCTATGGCTGAGGCATAGGGGATCTTATCCATTATCTCTCTTTCTTCCTAGCCAGGGACTTTGAGTCTTACTCAATGTCTTGCCTTGCAACATAGGTAAGTACCCCTTCTTACTTCCGTCCATATTAAACTTCTTTAATATCTTATCAAGGTATGTACTCTGCGATAGCCCAATTAGGCGTCTTGATCTATCTCTATAGATTTTAATGCCTAATATATATGAAGCTTCACCAAGGTCCTTCATCGAAAATTTGCTGTTTAGATAACTTTTAACACTGTTTAAAAGATCTAAATCATTTCCAATCAATAATATGTCATCCACATATAATATCAGAAACACCACATTGCTCCCACTCACTTTATTGTAAATACAAGCCTCTCCATAAGTTTGGATAAATCCAAACTCTTTGATCACCTCATCAAAGCAGAGATTCCAACTCCGGGATGCTTGCTTCAGTCCATAGATGGATCTCTGAAGTTTTCACACCTTATCATCATCCTTAGGATAGACAAAACCCTTAGGTTGTATCATATACAACTCTTCTTCAATATTACCATTGAGGAACGCAGTTTTGACATCCATCTGCCATATTTCATAATCGAAATATGCAGCAATTGCTAACATAATCCTAACCAACTTAAGCATCGCTACGGGAGAGAATGTCTCATCATAGTCAACTCCTTGAATTTGTCGAAACCCCTTTGCGACAAGTCGAGCCTTATAGATGGTTATATTACCATCAGCATCAGTTTTTCTTTTGAAAATCCATTTATTCTCAACGGCCTTTCGATCGTGAGGTAAGTCCACCAAGGTCCAAACCTGGTTTTCGTACATGGATTCCATCTCGGATTTCATGGCTTCTAGCCATTCGTTGGAATCAGGGCTCATCATCGCTTCTTCATACGTCGCAGGGTCATCTATTTCATCAATCATCAAATTCATAACAGGATTGCCGTATAGTTCAGGAGCTGCACGTGTCCTGCTTGACCTGTGAGGTTCGGTAGTGTCCTCTTTCGGAGTTTCATGATCAATATCATTAGCTCTCTCTTCATTAGGTGAAGTCAACTCCGAAACAACTTCTGGAGCTGTGCTACTCGCCATTTCATGAAGAGAAGGTTCAATAACCTCTTAGAGTTCTACCTTCCGGCTACTCACACCTTTCGCGAGAAACTCCTTCTCAAGAAAGGATCCATTCTTGGCAACAAAGACCTTGCCCTCGGATCTGTGATAGAAGGTATACCCAATTGTTTCCATAGGGTATCCTATGAAGACGCATTTTTCCACTTTGGGTTCGAGTTTATCCGGTTGAAGTTTCTTCACATAAACATCGCATCCCCAAACTTTAAGAAATGACAGCTTAGGTTTGTTTCCAAACCATAATTCATACAGTGTCTTTTCAACGGATTTAGATGGTGCCCTATTTAAAGTGAATGCAGCGGTTTCCAGTGCATAAACCCAAAATGACAGTGGCAAGTCAGTCAGAGACATCATAGATTGAACCATATCCAATAAAGTATGATTACGACATTCTGACACACCATTACGTTGTGGTGTTCCGGCAGGCGTGAGTTGTGAAACTATTCCACAGTCTTTCATATGTGTGCTAAACTCGTAACTAAGATACTCTCCTCCGCAGTCGACCGTAGAAATTTGATCTTTCTGTTACGATGATTTTCCACTTCATTCTGAAATTCTTTGAACTTTTCAAAAGTTTCAGACTTGTGTTTCATCAAATAGATATACCCATATCTACTCAAATCATCCGTGAAAGTAACAAAATAACGATATCCACCTCGCGCCGACACACTCATTGGTCCACACACATCAGTATGTATGATTTCCAATAAATCTGTCGCCCGTTCCATTGAACCGGAAAACGACGTTCTAGTCATCTTGCCCATAAGGCATGGCTCACATGTATCAAATGATTCAAAATCAAGTGATTCCAAAAGTCCATCAGAATGGAGTTTCTTCATGCGTTTAACGCCAATATGACCTAGACGGCAGTGCCACATATATGTAGATATATCATTATCAAGTTTAATTCTTTTAGCATCAACATTATGAATATGCGTAATACTACTATCGAGATCCAACAGAAATAAACCATTCAACATAGGTGCATGACCATAAAAGATATTATTCATATAAATCGAACAACCATTGTTTTCAGACTTAAATGAATAACCACTTTGCATCAAACACGATCCGGATACAATGTTCATGCTCAGTGCAGGCACCAAATAACAATTATTCAGGTTTATAACTAATCCCGACGGCATATGGAGAGGCAGCGTTCCGACGGCGATCACATCAACTCTTGATCCATTGCCGACCCGCATCGTGACCTCATCCCTTGCTAGTTGTCGCTTGTTCTGCAGCCCCTGAACCGAGTTACATATATTAGCAACCGATCCCGTATCAAATACCCAGGTGCTACTGCGAGTACTAGTCAAGTACACATCAATAACATGTATATCACATATACCTTTGTTTGCCTTGCGGACTTCTTGTTCGCCAAATACTTGGGGCGATTGCTTCAATGGCGATCCCTTGCAATAGTAGCACTCGGTGTCAGACTTAGGGCCAGCTCGGGGTTTCTTTTCAGGCGTGGCAACAGACTTGCCACCCTTCTTTCCCGTGTGCTTGCCTTTCTTGTCCTTCTTGAAACCGGTGGTCCTATTGATCATCAACACTTGATGTTCTTTCCTTATCTCCACTTCTGCAGTCTTAAGCATTGACAGAAGCTCGGGAAGAGACTTCTTCATGCCCTGCATATTATAGTTCATCACGAAGCTCTTGTAGCTAGGTGGCAGAGATTGGAGAACATGATGTATGCCTAAGTCAATGGGAATCATTATTCCCAAGGACACAAGCTTATCGGCGTACCCAGACATTTTGAGTACGTGCTCACTAACGGAGTTGTTTTCCTCCATCATGCAGCTAAAGAACTTTTCTGTAGCATTATAACTCTCTACGGTAGCATGGGTATCGAAAATCATTTTCAATTCTCCCATGGTATCAAAAGCATTGCCATTTTCGAAACGCTTTCGAAGTTCTGGCTCTAGCCCATCCAGTATGCCGCAATGAACTAAGTTGTGGTCCTCCTGATGAGTTATATAGACGTTCTTTTCCTCGTCAGGGGCATCAGGAGCTGGTGGGGGGCCTAGCGGCGCATCTAGCACATATTGCTTTTGTGCAGCAGTGAGGAGAATCCTCAAATTCATAGCCCAGTTGGTGAAGTTGCTACCATTCGCAGAAAGTTTCTCTTTCTCCATGAACACATTGAAATTAAAAGTAGGTAGCGCCATCTACAACAGAATTTGTAAAGTATATTTAGACTAAGTTTATGATAGATTGAGTTCAACTAATCCAAATTACTAATGAACTCCCACTCAAAAATGACCTCCCTCGTGTCCTTTTGGTGATTACCGAAACCAAATCCACTACACCAAGTCCGATCATCACGTGAGTCGGTGTAGCTTCAAAGGCGAGCATCTATATGGGCATCATATCAACTATGACTCATGCTTAACCTTTCGGTCCGTGTTCCGAGGCCATGTCTGTACATGCTAGGCTCGTCAAGTAAGAACCTTAGTATTTGCGTGTGTAAACTGTCTTACACCCGTTGTATGAAAGCATAGAGTTGAGAACACCCGATCATCACGTGATGCCTCAAAACACGATCCACAAAACGGTGCATACTTAAGGAAGAACACATTTTATCTTGATATCTAAATGAGGGATCATCTTATAATGCTACCAAAAGCGCCAAACTAGCAATATAAGATGCTAACATCTAATGTGTGAAGTGAGGTGATATGGTCCATGCATTTGATCTCTATCATTTGCATCGTGGTATGATCTCTATCATTCCTTTGTGTGTAAGGCCAAGGTCTATGGAACTTACACGTTAAGTGAGTTGTAAGAGTATCTATTATACATCTACTTACAACAATACCATATCAAAACACTAGCCCAGCAACGATCTAAACTAGACGCCTCTAATTTATCAATTGCAAGTTTTACGTGGCTTAGGGCTTTCGGAGATAGAACCTGTCTAACCTACGAACATGAACCACAACGAGGATAACTAAGTTATTAGCAACTCGTTGTAAATCATATATTGACTATAGTAGGAGAGACATACACCCGCCATCCACTTATGCAAAACAAGTTGCATGTCAGTCGTGGAACCGGTCTCATGTACGATGACATGTAAGGTTGGTCTGGGCCGCTTCATCCCACTATGCCACCAATATCCAAAGTACATAGAAGATGCAATAACATGATCATCATCGCCCACATATAAACATATGTGTACTACCCATGCAAAGCACCTACGCATAGATCAGGCTCTGATACCACTGTTGGGTCCGCAGCATAGAAAACAAAAGATTTCCTAAAATGAGAACTACAGGCCAAGATCTATCTACTAGATACAGAGCAAACGGGTGGACATACATCCATGGAGAACTTACCCTCGAAGACAACGAGCTTTGTTAACGAGTAGGAACTCGTGGTTGATGTAGTCGTACACTTGCCGATCTCAAGATCGTGAGGAAGTCCGAGCGCCTTAGCAACGCAGCACTTTCGCACACATTCAAGACACCGGACAACCTCGACCTCCTCGCTCCAGCGATCCGGGAAGCAACAACTCCTTCGGATGAAATGCCAGGGAGCATGTATCTCGCTAATCCGAGACCATGGGGAATAATTCTAGAGGAGAGAGATGATGGGTTTAGCGACATAGTAAATCAAAATTTTCTGAGCGAGCAGAGGAAAGCCAAGATCTAATCTAGGAGATGCAAACAACGAGAGAGATTGGATTAGATCTTCATACCCTTGAAGATTCGCACAGTGAGCGTTAAATCGGAGCGTGGGTGATGTAGTCGTGCTCGCTTCTCCTCCTCGCGATCCGATCCGATCTAGCACCACAAGTGGCGGTGCCTCCATGAGATGCTGCGTGCAGCACCTCGATGTCTCCTCCTTCCTCGGACCAGCAAGTATGGTGGAGAGATGGATTGGATCTACAACCTGACGGCGTGGTGTATATGGTGGAGAATTTACGCGAGGCTTCGCCTACAAGCAGTCGGGAGGGAGAGAGGAAGGCGGCCAGGCAACTAGGGTTTGGAGGAAGGTGTAAGGGTGTGAGAGGCGCACCAGCCCTCTATATATAGAGGGGGTGCGCCAGCCTAACCTCTCCTCAAGCCTATCTCTAGTTTAAACAATCTAAACTCTCCCTTATCTAGAAATCCTATCTTATCTTATCTCTAGTTTAAGCGATTTAAACTCTCTAGGATCGGCTGGGCCCTATGGGGCCTTGTGCCCAAGCGGCCAGGACACCCCCTCATAGGCCCATGCCCCTCCGGAAGGTGGGACCACGTTGGCCCCTTCCGGAAGGTTCTAGAAGCTTCGGTACAATACCGATTAACGAACAATTAGAACTCCAAAACTGCCTTTGCCTTATATGAATCTTATTCTCGGACTATTCCGGAACCTCTCGTGATATCCGGATCCCATCCGAGACTCGAACAAAAATTCATAAACCAATTATCCAATCTATCCTAGCGTCGAGACACGTTAAGTGTGTGACCTGAGTTCGAGAATATGGACATGATCTTCTATCAATAATCAACGGTGAGTGCAGGCACCCATATTGACTCCCACACATTCATCGATGATCATATCGGATGAACCACGATGCCAGGATTCAATCAATCCCATATATATATTCCCTTCGTCTCGCGATATTTTACTTGCCCGAGATTCGATCGTCGGTATCGTCATACCTAGTTCAATCTCGTTCACAGCAAGTACTTTACTCGTTCCGTAATCCGATATCACTTTGTGATTAACTCCTTAACCACATGCTTGCAAGCGGTGTTGATATCGATTACCGAGTGGGCCCGAAGTATATCTCTCCGACTTGGGAGGGACAAATCCCATCTCGATACATACAATGAGATACTTTCCGATCACGAGAGACACCTTTATGATCACCCTCTCATAGGATGACGTTTGATGACCTCAAAGCTTTCTTATACAGGGAGTTGCATTATCTCATGGTCTAAGGAATACAATATTTGACATAGGAAAAGCTTCGCAAAGATGAACACAATGACACGATCTAATTGCTTCGCTTAGTTTGGGTCTATCCACCATATCATTCTCCCAATGATATGGTCTCATTATCAATTGACAACTCATGTCTATGGTTAGGAAACCTTAACCATCATTGATCAATGAGCTAGTCCATAGGCGTACTAGGGACACGGTGTTGTTCACAAACCACACAAGTATTAAAGTTTCCGCTTAATACAATTCTCGCATGGAATATAAACTTTATCATGAACAAGAATTATAATAATAACATCTTTATTATTTCCTCTAGGGCATAATTCCAACAGTCTCCCACTTGCACTAGAGTCAATAATCTAGTTTACATCTGGCAACAATCTCACACCCATGGCGAGGTGTTGATCATGTTTTACGTGGAAGAGGTTTAGTCAATGGATCTGCGACATTGATCTGTATGTACTTTCTTGATCTTTAGATCTCCATCGCTATATAATCTCGGATTATATGAAACTTGAGTTGATATGCTTGGTCTTTGTATGATATCTTGGTTCCTTAGCGAGTGCTATGGCGCGGTGTTGTCACACAATATCTCCGGTGGGTCCAATGCACTTGGAACCACGCCAAGCTCGATGATGAAGTTTACATCCAAACTCCTTCACTTGGCCTTCTGCGGCAGCCATGTATTCGCTTCTCGTAGATCCCGCGATCACGCTTTGCTTGCAGCTTCTCGACTCATAGCTCCTCCATTCAAAATATACCGTATCCTCGATATTTAGAATCATCCTTGTCGATTATCGAAACTAGCATCGGCGTAACCTTTTATGACAGTTGTTCATCACCCCATAGACTAAGAACATTTCTTTAGTCCTATTTAGGTACCTTAGGATGTTCTTCACGGCTGTCGGTGTTCCACTCTGGATCACTTTGATATCTGCTCGTCAAACTAAGAGCATTGGACACATCCGGTCTAGTACACAAGATGGCATACATGATGGAACCTATGGCGAGGCATAAGGCACTTTGCTCATAGCTTCCTATCATTTACCATAGCTGGACCTGAGCCTTGCTCAATATCTTCCCCGACAACATAGCCTTTGAACCTTTCAATGACTTATCCATTACGAACCTTTTGAACTTTGTCTAGGTATGTACTACGGCTTAAAGCTATCGAGCGTCTTTGTCTATCTCTATAGATCTTGATGCCCAATATATAAGCACTTCACCTAGGTCTTTCATTGAAAACACTTGTTCAAATAACTCTTCACATCGTTAAGCATGTTGATGTCATTTCCAATAATCAATATGTCATCCACATCTGATGCAGAAGCGTCACCGAGCTCCCACTCACTTTCTTGTAGATGCAAGCTTCGTAGCAATTTGGAACAAATCCAAAGATCTTGATCACTTGATCAAACGAAGGTTCCAACTCCGAGATGCTTGCTTGATCCATAAATGGAGCTGAAGTTTGCATACTTTATCAGCATCCTTAGGATCGACAAAACCTTGGTTGCATCATATACAACTCTTCATCAATGTTGCCATTGAGCAACGATCTTGACATCCATCGCCATATTTCATAATCATGAAGCGCAGCAATTGCTAATAAAATCCGAATAGACTTAAACATCGCTACGGAGAGAAAGTCTCATCGTAGTCAACACCTTGAACTTGTCGAAAACCTTTCGCAACAAGCCGTGCTTTATAGATGGTAACATTACCATCGCGTCCGTTTTCTTCTTGAAGATCCATTTGCACTCAACGGCCTTTCGATCGCTAGGATGATCCACCAAAGTCCATACTTGGTTTTCGCTCATGGATCCCAATTGGATTTCATGGCTTCTAGCCATTTCTCAGTCTGGGCTCATCATCGCTTCCTCATAGTTCGTAGGTTCTTTGTCTTCTACTAACAAGACAGTCAAGGCAGGATTGCCGTACCACTCGGGAGGGCATGCGACCTTGTCGACTGCGACGTTGATGTTGCATCGTCCGAAGCTTCATGATCCTTGTCATTAGCTTCCTCTATTGTTGGTGCGGCGACCTTTGGAACAATTTCAGGTGCTGCTACTCTCCAATTCAAGAGAAGGTTCAACAACCTCGTCTAGCTCTACTTTCCTCCCACTCACTTCTTTCGAGAGAAACTCCTTCTCAAGAAAGGAACCGTTCTTCGACAAACACTTTGCCTTGTTACGTGATAGAAGGTATACCCAATAGTTTCCTTAGGGTATCCTATGAAGGCGCATTTCTCGCTTTGGGTTTGAGCTTGTCGGCATCAACTTCTTGGCGTAAGCTTCGCATCCCCAAACTTTAAGAAAGCGACAACTTAGGTTTAGCACCAAACCAGTTCATACGGTGTCGTCTCAGCGGTTTAGATGGAGCCCTATTTAAAGTGAATGCAGCGGTTTCTAATGCATAACCCCAAAGCGATAATGGCAAATCAGTAAGAGACATCATCGATCGGACCATATCTAATAGGGTTCGATTCGGCGTTCAAACACACCATTGCTGTTGTGGTGTTAGGGTGGCGTGAGTTGTGAAACGATTCCACTTGCTTTGAGATGCGTGAGAAAATCATAACTCAAATATTCGCTTTACGATCGGATCGTAGAAACTTAATCTTTACATTACGATGGTTCTCCACTTCATTCTGAAATTCTTTGAACTTTTCAAAGCGTTTCAGATTTATGTTTCATTAAATAGATATACCCATATCTACTTAAGTCATCGGTAAAAGTGAGAAAATAGCGATATCCACCAAGCGTCGAAACACTCATCGGTCGCATACATCGGTATGTATGATTTCCAACAAGTCCGTTGCTCGCTCCATCATACCGAGAACGGGGTTTTGATCATCTTGCCCATGAGGCATGGTTCGCATGTGTCAAATGATTCAAAATCAAGAGACTCCAAAAGTCCATCGAATGGAGTTTCTTCATGCGCTTTACACCAATATGACCTGCAGCGATTACCACAAATAAGTAGTATTATCACTATCTACTTTGCATCTCTTAGCCTCAATGTTATGGATGTGTGTTTCATCCCTTTCGAGATTTAGAAGAAATAAACCACTCACAAGAGGTGCATGACCATAAAAGATGTTACTCATATAAATAGAACAACCATTATTCTCCGATTTAAATGAATAACCGTCTTGCAATAAACACGATCCGAAATAATGTTCATGCTCAACGGGCACATAATAACATTTATTAAGGTTTAAAACTAATCCGAAGGTAAAACTAAGGAGGCGTCGGACCATCACATCAACTCTTGATCCGTTGCCAGCGCATCGTCACCTCATCCCTCGCTAGCCGTCTATTCGCAGCTCCTATTTCGAAGTTACAAATATTAGCAAGAACCGGTATCAAATACCCAGCGGTACAACGAGGGCTAGTAAGGAAAACATCAATAACATGTATATCAAATATACCTTTGATGGTGCCGGCCTTCTTGTCCGCTAAGTACTTGAGACGATTCTTCGATGACCCTTGTCCTTGCAATAGAAGCACTTCGGTTTCCGGCTTGGGACGGACTGAGCTTCTTCTCGGCGAGGGCATTGCTTACTGCCGCCCTTCTTGAAGGGCTTCTTTGCACCTTTACCTTTCTTAAAGGAGGGCTTGTTGACCATCAACACATGATTATCCTTCTTGATGTCCACCTCCGCAGCCTTGACTTTGCGAAGAGCTCGGTGATCGTATCGATGGAACCAATCTGATTATGAGTCACTACAAAACTTTTGTAGGCTGGGAGGGAGTGATTGCGAGAACCTGTCAATCTTGAGCTCCTCTGGAATCTTGATCCAGTTGCTCAAAGGCGTTGAGTGTAGCCCGACATCTTAATGGCGTGCTCACTAACGGAACTCCCTTCCTCCATCTTGCGGTTAAAGAACTTCTCGGAGATCTCATATCTCTCGAGCGGGCCTGAGTCGAAACATGGTTTTCAACTCTTGAGAATCTCAAAGGGCCGGGATAGTTTTCAAAACGATTTTGAAGTTCGGTTCCATAGCAAACAACATGGTGCTCTTAATCACACCATAATCATCTTTCTTGTGATAGACAGCTTTCTCATCACCGGTAGCGATTCTGTGAGGGTCACCTAACGCTTTCCCAAGGACATAGTCCTTTTGTCCATGACAGAATGATTCTTAGATTGCGGAACCAGTTGGTGAAGTTAGACCCATTGTTTCTAAGCTTTTCTTTCTCGGCAAAAGCGTTGAAGTTGAAGTTGGACTTGGCCATGTGATCTACTGATTTGCAAGTACAATTTAGACTATGTTCATGATAAATAGTTCAACTTAATCAAATTACTAGATGAGCTCCACTAAATTCAACATCCCTCAAGTTGTTTAGTGAACACGATCCAAATTCACCACACCTAATCCGATCATCACAAGAAGAGATGTGGTTTCAATGGTGGACAACGAAGTGTCGATCATATCATTCATATGACTCATGCTTAACCTTTCGGTTCTTGTGTTCGAGGCCATGTGCGTACATGCTAGGCTCGTCAAGTTAGACCCAAGTATTTCCGCGTGTGCAAAACTGGCTTGCACCCGTTGTATGTGAGCGTAGAGTCTATAGCACCCGATCATCACGTGATGCTTGGACATGACGAACTTTCGCAACAGTGCATACTTTGGGGAGAACACAGTTTTTATCTTGATCTTTAAGTGAGGAATCATCTTATAATGCTACCGTCGCGATCTAAGCATAATAAGATACATAAAAGGATAAACATCACATGCATATAACTTTATGTGACATGGTATAGCCAATCTTCGCGCAATGATCTCCATCTTGTGCGTTAAGCATGATCTCCATCACTCCACCATGATTGCCTCCACCACGAATAGCAACTACAACTATTGCTAACTACTTAGCGACAAAGTAAAGCTATTACATGGCGTATAAGAAGTTGACTCGCAGGTCATACACAATTATAAAGACAACCATATGGCTCCTGCCGGTTGTGTACTCATCGACATGCAAGTCGTGAAACATTACAAAACATGATCATCGCATACAATATACACATCACATCTTGGGCCATACCATATCACAGAAAACACTCCCTGCAAAAACAAGTTAGACGCCTCTACTTTGTTGTTGCATGTTTTACGTGGCTTATGGGAGTAGATGCTAACAACGATTCTTACCTACGGAAAGCCACAACGGTGATATTATGGTTGCCAAACTCCGGTGTTAATCCCATGACAACTATAGTGAGAGAAACTGACATCCACCAGCCGCATGTGTGGTACAAGCTACGTCAAGTGCGGAGCGGTCTCATGACGACGTCGCGTAAGGTTGGCCTGGACGCTTCAATCTCACTATCCGCGTCATAAGAAGAACACAAACAAGAGGCTTGCAACAGAAAACATCAATGCCCGCAACAACCATGTTGCGTTCTACTCGTGAATCACATCTACGCATAGATCTAGCTCGATACCCGATGGGTTTCGCACATAGTAAATCAAAATTTTCTACTGAGCGAGCAGAAGGAAAGCCAAGATCTAATCTAGGAGATGCAAACAACGAGAGATTGGATTAGATCTTCATACCCTTGAAGATTACGCGCAGTGAACATTAAATCGGAACGTGGGTGATGTAGTCGTACTCGCTTCTCCTCCTCGCGATCCGATCCGATCTAGCACCACAAGTGGCGGTGCCTCCATGAGATGCACACGTGCGGCACCTCGACGTCTCCTCCTTCCTCGGACCAGCAAGTATGGTGGAGAGATGGATTGGATCTACTGACATGGCGTGGTGTATATGGTGGAGAATTTACGCGCAGGCTTCGCCTACAAGCAGTCGGGAGGGAGAGAGGAAGGCGCAGGCAACTAGGGTTTGGAGGAAGGTGTAAGGGTGTGAGAGGGGGGGCGCACCAGCCCTCTATATATAGAGGGGGGGTGCGTCCAGCCCTAGCCTCTCCTCCAAGCCTATCTCTAGTTTAAACAATTTAAACTCTCCCTTATCTAGAAATCCTATCTTATCTTATCTCTAGTTTAAACGATTTAAACTCTCTAGGATCGGCTGGGCCCTATGGGGCCTTGTGCCCCTGGCCCAAAGCGGCCAGGACACTCCCTCATAGGCCCATGCCCCCTCCCGGAAGGTGGGACCATGTTGTCCCCCTTAGGAAGGTTCTAAAGCTTCGGTACAATACCGATTAACCGGAACAATTCCGAACTCCAAAAACTGCCTTTGCCTTATATGAATCTTATTCTCCGGACCATTCCAGAACCTCTCGTGATATCCGGATCCCATCCGAGACTCGAACAAAAATTCATAAACCAATTATCCAATCTATCCTAGCGTCGAGACACGTTAAGTGTGTGACCCTGGGTTCGAGAATATGCGACATGATCTTCTATCAATAATCAACAATGAAGTGCAGGCACCCATATTGACTCCACACATTCATCGATGATCATATCGGATGAACCACGATGCCGATTCAATCAATCCCATATATATATTCCCTTCGTCTCGCGATATTTTACTTGCGAGATTCGATGCGTCGGTATCGTCATACCTAGTTCAATCTCGTTCACGGCAAGTACTTTACTGCCCGTAATCCGATATCACTTTGTGATTAACTCCTTAACCACATGCTTGCAAGCGGTGTTGATATCGATTACGAGTGGGCCCAAGTATATCTCTCTGACTTGGGAGGGACAAATCCCATCTCGATACATACAACCCAACAGATACTTTCCGATCACCTGAGAGACACCTTTATGATCACCCTCTCATAGGATGACGTTTGATGACCTCAAAGCTTTCTTCCGATACCAGGGAGTTGCATTATCTCATGGTCTAAGGAATACAATATTTGACATAGGAAAAGCTTCGCAAAGATGAACACAATGACACGATCTAATTGCTTCGCTTAGTTTGGGTCTATCCACCATATCATTCTCCCAATGATATGGTCTCATTATCAATTGACAACTCATGTCTATGGTTAGGAAACCTTAACCATCATTGATCAATGAGCTAGTCCATAGAGGCGTACTAGGGACACGGTGTTGTTCACAAACCACACAAGTATTAAAGTTTCCGCTTAATACAATTCTAGCATGGAATATAAACTTTATCATGAACAAGAATTATAATAATAACATCTTTATTATTGCCTCTAGGGCATAATTCCAACAAGAGATCCTTCACAAGGAGGTGTGAGGATGAAGGAGGGAATGGGTGGCCTTTTATAGGAGGAGGGGGGTGCCCCCTCTCTCCATGGCCGGCGCATGGGGGTGACCCCTCACCTCCCCCATTCATGTGGTGGTAACCCCTCCACATTAAAATGCCTCTTCACATTCCCTTTTAAAGTCTCCACTTTAAATGCATTAAATTTCTCCAAATTTAATGCTCTCTCATTTAATAAAACTCTTTTTATTAAATTTATTCAGAATTTTGTTAATTACTTTAATTAACAAACATTCACATATAGCCCCTTGCAATATTTCAATATCACATGCAGAACCACATACGCAATTTCACCGAAACAATTTCGGTTTCTATTGAAACAATGCTTGTGCTTTGCAATTCTTTAAATACGAAACATATGTGCTCCAAAATGGTGTCCGTAACTCTTAAGTGTGCCCCTACGGTTCATGAATAATGCATATGATCGAGACCCTTCTCCGATCAATAATCGCCAATGGACACGGAGATCCGTACTAACTCCTACACATTCAACGATGACTCATGTGATCGTGAGAACCTTTAACGCTTGTAACTAAATCCCTTTGTCTCTCGATATATTACATGTCCGAGATTCGATCATCGGTATCTCCATACCTAGTTTGATCTCGTTACCGACATGCACTCTTTTCTTGTTCCCGTGATATAACATTCTAGTGATCACATCACTTGCTTGCAAGCTATCCTAATGTGATATCATCGAGAGGGCCCAGAGTATATCTATCCGTCATCTGGATTGACAAATTCCACTCTTGATCCATGAGCCTCAACATAACACCTTCGTAGCACTAAACCCATCTTTATAGTTACCTTGTTACGGTGTGACGTTTGATGTTATCAAGATACTCTTCCGGTGTTAGCAATTAACATGATCTCATGGTCTAAGGATAAAGATTACTTCGTATGATGTTATAGCAATATAAACATAATGACTTGATTGTAATGCTATACTTCGGATGAATGTTCATCACATCATTTCACAAATGTTGTGACCTTGTTATTAAGAACATCCAATGTCCATGATCAGGAAACCTTGATCATCTTGTTAATCAACAAGCTAGTCTATAAGAGAGGCATGACTAGGAACCCTTTTTGTTTATTAAACACACATGTATTGATGTTTCCTATCAATACAATTATAGCATGCAAAATAAACATCTATCATATACAAGGAATACATAATAACAACTTTATTATTGCTTCTCAGGGCATATTTCCTTTAGGGCCACCCCTGGCCGCCCACTACCTCTCTCACCTGCCACTTTCTTCTCTCTCCCGAGTAAGCTCCAGTTCATAGCTCAAAATCGCGTTCTTTCTGTGCTTGCTCTCGATTTTTTGATCTCCTTGCTCAGCCCATCTTTCTTGCTGAAATTTTGAGCATTTGTTCCCTGGTATGTGACTCCTCCCCTTGTCCAAGTAGATTTGTGTTTAGTGGATTATATGTTGAGTATTTTGCTGCTGTAGGTGACTGGTTATGAGAGATTGTAAGCTTGTTTGATGCTTAGAGATATAGTTTTGATGCATGTTTAGGCCTCTTGCAAGTCCCTGTGAGTAGAATCGTTCATTATATTTACTTTGCAATCACTTGTTTAATAGGTGTTAAAATTTCAGAATAGAAGATGAGTGAAGACCACCTAAACCAACATGAGCTTTGGGTGCCTGAGGTCATGAAGGTCCATCGGGAGGAGGAAGTTTTTCCCTCCATTTATCCATGCCCTGAGTTCATGAGAGCTGCAGAAATTCTATAAGATTTCCACACTTTGGTTTCTAATGCAGGGTTAGAGCGCTTTCTAGAAGATGAACCTTGTCAATTTGTTAAGCTAACCATGTCTGTGGTGCAGGATTTCAAATTTAGTCACTCTTTGCCTAACCCCATGGTCCATTACAAAATTTACAATATTGTTGTCAACCTTTCTCTTGATGATTTTTGTGCAGCTATTAAGGTACCTCAATGGGGATCATGTAGGAAGGTTAAAGAAAGACCTGAACCACTCATGGATTTATACGCAGAAATTTGCCAAGGGAGTAGCTTCTTGAAGGAGAATGGAAAAATCCGTAACATTCATCTTCCCTCCATTCTCTACTTTGCCTACTTTATTGCCAAGTGTGTTCTTGCTAGGAAAACTGTCAATAAGTTATCTTCATTTGATCTAGCATTTATCTCTACTGCTCTTAAACGAGATAGGTCTTACAACTTAGGTGCTTTGATAGCTTTCCGTCTTGCTGCTAAGCGGGAGAAAGGTGGAATTTGTGGAGGCCTTATTGCTTCTCGTTTACTAGCATTGCATGGTTTAGTGCCTCATCATCTAGACCTACAGTTTCCCATAGAGAGGCTTGATCTTAATTCCATGATACAGCATAAATTTGTTTCCTCGTGGGCTAGTATGAGTGAGTTATCTTATGAAAAAAAATTCTCAAAGCTGGTTGGAGAAAGAGCAACTCCGAGCGTGTTATTCTTTTGCCTGCACCTGTTTTGTTTATAACAGGGAAGGATGGTCCCTTACTGAGGAGGAGCTTGGCACGTACTTGGGAGAGCTCTCCCAACAGGAGAAGGACACTAGAAGGGAGGTCACGGATGATTCGGTCCAGCCCTCGAATGAGGGAGAGTCTTCATATGAGTAGCCCGCTTATGATTGGGGAGCTTCTTCTTCTTCTCATGGGCCCAGCTACGACCATTCTTACCAAGATCCGCCCGCTTGGAACCCCTATTCGTACATGGATTGATACCCACTTAGGCCAAAAGCCTAAGCTTGGGGGAGGTACGCCGACACCGCACTCATCTCCATATCATGTTGCATCGGTACTTTGTATATTCATGTTTTCGTTCTCTTTTTAGTTTTCGTTCTTATTTGCTTTTGCTTTCTAAAAACACAAAAAGACCAAAAATATTTTTGTTGTTTCTCTTTGGTTTGCTTCTTCTTTTTGCCTTGGTTTATTTTTCCCTTTTTGCTTTGTTTGAACTATTCGAAAAATCAAAAAAGATTTTGCTTTGTTTGTTTTTCCCTTTTGGTTCTTGTTTAAAAATCAAAAACACCAAAAATATTTGTCGTTCTTCTTTGGTTTTTGCGATTTTGCTACAGGATTCGGCATTTCTCAGTGGAATATTGGTTTCATATTATTATTCAAGCCACACAAGTGAAGAGCAATAATGAGGATTAATGACAACTTGAGGCATGGTAAGAGGCTGGTAACAAACTCTATTTGTTTTCATTTTTGTACATATACTCATCATTGTGAGCTTGCTTAGTCCGTTCATGTAGAGTGTATGTTTTCTTTGGATGCTTAATAGTTCTTGCTTTCTTATGATTAGCTCCAGCTCGCTAATAGTTTGTAGCATGTCTTATGAATGTTTGCTTGCATTGCTCTATTCATAAATTGGTATGACACCATGGTATCCTCCTCTGAATGTTTCATTTGAATTGACTTGGCACATGCTCACGCATGCACATGACTGTAATAATCAGTTAAGCCTTGATGAATTCTTTTGCCTTGAGGATCTTGAATCACTTTCATGCCATGAGTAGTCTTGTTTTGTTGCAAGCATGATAATGACAGCTATTGCTCTCTCATTTGTCGCTCCCTTACTATTGCTAGCCTTCACTTCCACTGAGTGTTTTACTCATGTTTCCAACTTCCTAAACCAAATATTTCCAAAGTGTCCACCATACCTACCTATTAGCATCATTTGCTATTCCCGTGCATATTCATTATGCCTTGTTTTCTTCCGAATAAAATGTTTGCTTGTTACGGGAAAACTAGTTAGTAAAGCTCTCACGAACTTGATGGCACACTTTATTTTCCGCACTTAATAAACCTGAACCATTGTGAACTCTCCATGAAAGTTATATGCTTGCAAATTATAGGCTGGGGATTAGCAGAACCGTCTTCATCACGAGGAACGCTTTCAACACTTGTAAATATATACCAGTTGATACCTTGCTCTTTTGTTTGCGGATGTCGCTTGTGAAATAAAAGGGAGCTTGTAAGTCCATGGAGTTATGTATGTGTGTTAGAGAAAGCACAGGCTGGTCTAATCCATGCTGACATGGTGGAAACCTGCAGCGTAACCATAATGATATCTATGAAGCATTCTTCTTATAAAAAAGAGAGAGAGATAGCTATTGAGAAAAAGAAAAAAAAGAGGTTTATGAAAAGACGAAAGAGAGAAAAAAAGCACCATTTTCCCATGGTAAATAAGAAGATTGCTGAGATACTCATTGTCTGCTTGCCTTGTCATTTTGATATGGGGATTCTTCCGTATCATCGGGCAAGGGGTACCCCATTGGCGGTTCTCAATGATACGCACATACTTACGATGACAAGAACTTACCGGTAACTAAAGTTGAGTAGCATGAGGAGCGGCCCTCGTACTCAAGGGATTTGGGATTTTCAGTTTATAGTCTGTCAAGCATATAACTCAGATTGGACCTCACTTTCACCTTAACCACATTGAAGATGCTTATGATAGGGGCAATGAGAGATCAAAGCTAACGAGTACCATACTTTCAGCATTTGGAAGCCTTTCAAAATTATTCAAAACCTTTTTCTTCTACTTGTTGAGTCTCCACATATTCTTTGAGCACCTTCTTGAGAGCATAGTTGTCATTCTTTGTGCTTGTCTCATTACTTGATTATTTGTGTTATGACTTTGATGCTTGTATCCTTGATATCTTTACTTCTAGTCATCACTTGAACTTCAGAGGTGCCTTGGCATTCATAATCAAAGGCAAGCGAGATACCACTCTATCATACCTTTCTATGAGCATTGTAATGTTGCTTGTGTTTGTGCTTCGTGCTACTTATTATTCTTGAGTTGGAATCTCTTCATAGCTTGCAATGACTATTAAGTAGACTCAGTTGCATACTCTTTATTATGAATTCTCCAAGTAGTTGATCCCATTGCTGAGAATATTTACATCATATGAAGCAAATGTGTTCGTGAAAGTTCTTTTATCGCACTCAGTTTTCAACTGAATTTCTTGAGGACAAGTAATAAGCTAAGCTTGGGGGGAGTTGATATGTCCAAAACGCATCTACTTTCCCGAACACTTTTGCTATTGTTTCTCCTCTATACTTGTGTGATTTGGATGCAACTAATGCGAATACTGTTTTCAGCAGAATTGCCTTAGTGTCTACTTTTGTGCAAAATCAACTATCGTGAATAATCCGGAAAATATGCCAAAATCCTATTTCACCAAGACTCAGGAGCGAATACGAGATGGAGAAGAGCCGGTGTCCACACCACACAGTGGCGCTGAGCCAAGCCACGCCAGGTGGTGTGGGCCCCAGGCACCCTCGGCTCTCTCTTCGCCTATAAGAGCCTTCGACCTAAAAACTTGGGTTCGGCGTTTTTCCGGAAGGAGTTTAACCGCACGCCACCACCAGATTCCACGAAGACACAGAAACTCCGTTCGGCACCTGACGGACAGGGAATTGGAGGAGATCATCGCCATCATCATCACCATCGCTTCTCCATCGACCATCCATGTTTCCCCCATCTATGAGTGAGTAATCCCCCGCTGTAGGCTATGGGGATGGTAGGGATTGGATGAGATTGTTCATGTAATGGCATCAGATTGTTAGGGCATGGTGCCTAGTATCTTTTATTAGTGCTTTATGACTTTGTTGCGACTTGTTGTGCTTAATGCTTGTCACTAGGGCCCGAGTGCCATGATTTCAGATCTGAACATGTTATTGATTCATTATGATAGTATTGTTCTTGGTATTATCTACAAGTTGTATACACATGTTGTTGTCCAGAACCTATGGCCCCGAAGTGACAGAAATCGGGATAACCGGAAGGGAAAGGCTTTGATGTGAGGATCACATGTGTTCACGGAGTGTTAATGCTTTGCTTCGATGCTCTATTAAAAGGAGCACCTTAATTTCCAGTAGTTCCCTAGAGGCCCCTCTGCAAACGGGCTGGCAGGACAAAAGATGTTGTGCAAGTTCTCACTGCGAGCACGTATGACTATATATGGAACACATGCCTAGGATTGTCTAGTACTTGGATGCTTTATCTTATTTATCTGTAATTTCCCTATGTTCTGATTGCTATGTGAATTGTCTTGTCCATGCAACGCCCGTCCATCCATCCCTATGCCTACCGCACTCGAATCCCACAGTTTACTGCTTTTGTTACTACTGTCTTTGCTTTGCTACTGCCGTTACTTTACTATTCCTACTACAAAACTGTTGCTACTAATAAACTGTTGTGAGCAAGATTGTTTCCAGGTGTAGCTGAATTGACAACTCAGTTGTTAAGGCTTATAAATATTCTTTGGCTCCCCTTGTGTCGAATCAATAAATTGGGTTTCACTTCCCTCGAAAATACTACGATACACCCCCTATACTTGTGGGTCATCAAGAACCCGGGGACTGCGCAGCAAGATCCGGCCGAGGTTATGCCGGTGGAACAAATGGAAGTAGATGTGGATGTGTTTCCAGTGCGAACCATACCTGCTTGGGCATTGCCTATATTCCAATTCCTGAAGGATGGATCCTTGCCCGATGATGAAGTGCTTTCAAGGCAAGTTTAGAGGCGCGCAAAGGCATACACAATCATCAATGCCGAACTATACAAGAGAAGTGTCACAAGTGTACTACAGCGATGTGTTGACCCGGAAGAAGGGCTTGACATCCTCCGGGATATACATCAAGGGGAATGTGGGCATCACGCCTCATCCAGAGCTTTGGTGGCAAAAGCTTTCCGGCATGGGTTCTACTGGCCAAGTGCCCTGGAACAAGCAGAAGATCTAGTGAGAAAGTGCAATGGTTGTCAGAGGTATGCTACCAAGACACATATGCCAATGTCGGAACTCAAGACTATACCAATTACCTGGCCATTTGTTGTATGGTGTTTGGACATGGTTGGCCCATTTAAACCTACGAGGGGGAACATGACCCACATCTTAGTCATGGTTGATAAGTTTACAAAATGGATTGAAGTAAAGCCAATAAGAAAATGTGATGGAGCTACGACCGTGACATTCCTCAAAGATATCATCCTGAGATACGGCTATCCTCACAATATCATAACTGATAATGGCACAAATTTTGCTGAAGGAGCATTTGTGCGATTCTGTCGAGATAACAAGATCCGGCTGGATGTTGCCTCGGTAGCCCACCCCGCATCAAACGGACAAGTGGAGAGATCCAACGGATTAGTATTATCCGGGATAAAACCCCGGCTCATTGAGCCGCTGCAAAGAGCAGCGGGGTGCTGGATAGAAGAACTACCAGCGGTACTATGGAGTTTAAGAACAACTCTAAATCGATCAACAGGCTATATGCCATTCTTTCTGGTATATGGGGCAGAAGTTGTATTACCAGCCGACATAGAGCATGATTCGCCCAGAGTCACCCAATACACAGAAGCCGAAGTGCGTGAAGCCCGGCAAAATGATGTTGATCTGCTGGAAGAAGCGAGAGAATTGGCATTGTCTAGATCTGCCATATATCAGCAAAATCTTTGACGCTATCATAGCCGGAAAGTTAACCCCCGAGTCTTTTGGGAAGGTGATCTGGTACTCCGGTTGGTACAACGTACTGCTGGCATGCATAAGCTATCCCCCCCATGGGAAGGGCCATTCATTGTGAGCAAAGCATTGCACAATGACTCGTATTATCTCATCGATGCAAAACCACAGGAGAAGAACAAGGCGGACAGGTCCGGCGAGGAATCTAAGCGTCCATGGAATGGAGCTCTACTTCGTCCGTTCTACACTTAGCAAAGAAGTGTGTGTATTCGAGTCTCTCATACGTCGGTATGTATGCCGGCAATGAGTTTATCAATGAAATCGTGGCACCTCGAGCAGTAACTCGGGGACTGCCTTAATAATATTCGTTGTCTTCTATACTTGTTATTTATTTTTATGTCGGCTGGCGTAAGTTGCTTCTACCTAAGCCGGATTAGTAGTGTGTGAGCACCAAAAACTCAACTCTTCGATTTGCTGTTGTCCAACAAAATTGGCTTCATGGCAAGCAAGAGAACAAGTTTGGAATTGCGTAGCACACGAAACCGACTAAGGAAAAGAACTTAATCGAGCCAACATTTGTTATTTTGACTAACTTTATGTTTACCTTGTTTTTACTACGCTGAATTGTTTTGAGCTAGTCCTAAAGTTTCCAAGTATTGTTAAGTCAATTTTTGAAACTCGGACTCGTAAGTCATAAAACCGAACCAAGGTAGACACGAGCCGGGCCAAGAAATTGGAGAAACAAGAAAATGAAACTCGGGGACTACGCCCAAGTTAATCCGGCACAAGCAACTTAGTAGCAAAATATAACTTGTGTGCTTAATACATTTGCACCCGGCATACCGGGGATCTGATAAACTACAAAGTGTTTGTTGGTGATCAAGGAGCAGCAGGGGGAGGTAACTCGGCGCCAGCAGGTGGAACTCCAGCCTCGGCTTCAGCATCATCTTCATCTTCTTCGACGTCCGAGGCTTCGTCCTCCTCCTCCTCGCCCGAACCATCTTCGACATATTCATCGTCGGCAACGCCAAGGAAGCTTGGTCCCTCGTTCTATTGATGGATGGGGGCATACTTAATGAGGCTATGGGCGCAAGCCTTGCGCCGAGCTATCCAATCTGGATCATTGGACCACCTTGATCCGGTGCGCATGCGCTCAAGAAGATTGAGATTGATTTTCTCATACCATGTGAGCACGTAGTGGAGGACGGTCTCAGCTCCGGCGCGTCCGGTGGATTCCCTCCAGAGGTCAAGCTGGGTCTCGCACTCCATTAACTTGTTAATCAGAGCAGTGGACCCCTCCGGAGTGTCGTCATCAAGCCAAAAGGCATTGAAGATCTAGACTGCTACATCCAGGATATCCTTACCATAGTTCTTCACGATCTCGACGCGAGAAGATAGGCTGACCAGCAGGTCCTCCATGTCATAAGGAATGTTTTCAGTGCCAGGACCAACTAGGGTACCCCTCTTCTGGCGGAACTTGGCAATGGCAGTGGTTGCAATGGCATCACCCTCCGGAAATTTGTCTAAAAACAAGACAAATGAAATAGGTGAAGGAGGTTGACCCGGAGAGATTCAGGTCGGCTGAAGGAAAAGAACTTACAAGAAATATGGCTGTGGATCCGGGTCAGCTCCTTGGTGCAGTTGTCACGCCTCTTCTGGAGTTGCACAAGTTCAGCTTTCGCCGACTCAAGATTAGCGTCGGACTCCTTCAGCAGTTCTTGATCTTTGGCAATTTGGAGGTTGAGACGTTCACGCTCTTCAGTAAAATCTTGGCCAGCTTTATCCATCTTGGATTTGTGGAGCGCCTTGAGTTTTTTCATTTCTGCCTTAAGCTTGGCAATTTCATCATCCTTGGTCCGGAGAAGGGAAAGCTCATCATCCTTCTTCTTAAGTTCGGCCTGGTGCTGCCCTGCTTGTTCAAGAAAATGCATCATCATATCAGGCATGGGCACACTATCTTCAAGAGATGCTGAAACAGTTTGTTGACCCGGCAAAGCCGAGGTATGATTATCTGCCAAGCTCAGGAGAAGGAAAAGAGAGCACATAAGTTAAGTAACCGAAGTGACTTACCTTTTATCTGGTCCAAGTTCTTACTCATGAGGATGTTCTCGGCCTCCACTCCGGCTATCCAATCCAAATAACAGATTAGTTTGGCAGGAAAAGACATAGAAAGATAGAAAAAAGGCAAGGAGAAAACTTACCCCGTTTCTCAAACTCAGCGAGAAGCGTAGAATGTTTCGAACGCAACGCTTTATGTGTGTCCAAGAGGCGCTGAAACTCAGTGCTCCGGCGGTTGGTAGTCACCTGAAAAAGAGCAAGAATAGCTTAGTCAAGTGCATATTCGAAGTGTACAGAATCCGGGCCAAGTGGAACTTAACCTGGCTCTAGGTGTGTGCATATTCAAAGTGTACAAGATCCGGGCCAAGTGGAACTTAATCCGGCTCTAGGTGTGTGCATATTTGAAGTGTACAAGATCCAGGCCAAGTGGAACTTAACCCGGCTCTAGGTGTGTGCATATTCGAAGTGTACAAGATCCGGGCCAAGTGGAACTTAACCCGGCTCTGGGTGTGTGCATATTCGAAGTGTACAAGTCCGGGTCAAGTGGAACCTAACCCGGCTCTAGGTGTGTGAATATTCGAAGTTACTAGGGAGCTACGCTAATTCTCTAAGGAGCATCCGGCCGAGTAACAAGTTACTCCCTCGGAGGCTCGGGGACTAATGGTTATATGACTAAGCACTAGTACATGTTAAAGAAAAGATGAAGTAGCGTACCAACATCATCGTTGATAGCCTTGGCAGCTGTGTTCATCTGCACCGCAAACTTGGCAGGCCCAAATTTCTCCGGGAGATCGTCGTTATTGACGAACTCCGCCTTGTTCCAGTTATTGACGAACTCGATAAAGGCCGGAGGATAGCGTTCTCCGCTAAGCATGTGGGGCGCGATCAAACCCTTGGCGTGGGCCTCTTTCCTCTCAACTTGTGCAGCAGCGGGGCTGGTGTGCAGAACAAGTTGCGCATCAGCTGACCCGGTAGAGGTTTCTTTCTTCGGTCGGGTCTTCTTCGGAAGCATGGACGCAAGTGTACGCTGTCCAGCCTCGATAGATGTTGCCCTGGCAGTGTCAGAAGCCTTCTTGCCCTTAAGCTACTGCTGAGAGGTTGAAGTTTGTGCTGCGGATTTGCCCTTGGGCACAGCCTTGGTGCTAGCCTTGGCACTGGTTGTGTCTTCTCGCCGAGCCTTGGTAGACTCGGACGAGGCCGAGGGAGTTGGTGCTACTACTGATGCTTGTGCTGCTGCTGTTGGTGCTAGCGCTGGTGCTTGTGCTGGTGCTTGTCTTGGCGAGGGTGTTGTTGGTACCTCGAAGGTAGCTGGTTGCGGCCGAGCCGAGGTGGAGCTGGGAGCATCTACTGCTCCAGCAGAGCCACTTCCCCTGCATCCAGGTTGCCCTCCTCTGGACGAGGTGGGCTAGAACCCGGAGCAGCAGCTGAACCCTCCTGAATGGGGCTCAGCGGGCGAGATTCGTCGCCACGAGGGGAGAGGGGCTATGCCGGAGGGGCGAAGCAATACTGGATCCGCTCTGAGGTACCTCCACCGCAGCCCTGCCGAATCAAACGATGAACAATAAGTTACAACAAAAGAAAAGCACGAAGTAGAAAATTGGATAAGGGAGAGGTGACTTACTCATTAGAAGTCAAAGGCTCCTTGGGCTTGCGAGTCCTCCGGGTTATGGCCTTAGTCGTAGGCTTGGTGGCAGCTTTGTCTGCGGACTTCTTTCGCCTCTTGGTTGGCTTAGAAGTTCCGGAGGAAGAAGCAGAAGCGGCTCCCCTTTTCTTTGATGTGGCCGGGACAGGCTCACCCGTGGCGAGAGGAGGATCTTCGTGGATCTGCCCACCCGGGTTAGTTGATGCCGGAAAGGCGTAAGAAAGGGGGACAGTGTCAAATGCTTCCATCACCTCAACGTCAGAATCATCTTCATCATCAGGCCAATCCCTTAAGGAAGAGAAGTTACCGGTGGGTCGCTTGGTGGCATCAGGGAACGGCAGGAACATCTCCTGATTCGGCTCCTCCTCGTCCGGGGCATCTCTATCATTCGCCCACTTGAGAGAAGGCTCGGTGCCATCCTCGAGAGTTTGCTGAAGAAACAACTAAGAAAAAGAAAGTGCAAAGGGATCAAACAAACAGCAAATTCCGACATATGATATAACTCGGAAGAAGATTGGATAATGGGATTTACCGTAGGAGGAAGCCTATCTCGGCAGAAATGCTCGCCCCCCACTCCCAATCAGCGGAGAAGTTCTTGTCAATAGTGAAGAGGGCCTTGACCCGACGGAATATCTCGATATTACTCAACTCGAATGAGGAGGTCCGGTTGGGGTCAAGGCGCCAGCTCATGTGGCAAAGCTTGTGAGTGCGTTTCTGGAGAGGGGAGATCCGGTTGCGGACGAATGTGATCATCGCGTCCTCGTTGTGCAGCCCCTTGTCCTTCAGCTCCTGGAACCGTTTGTTGACTTGGTTCGCCAAGGCTGTCGGTTTCTTGGAGATCCGATCCCACAGATCCAGATTAGGAGGACCTAGAGCGTAGGGGCGTAGCCGGATCAGATCTTTAGTCGTGCCATTTCTGACATAAAAGAAGGTTCGGCCCAGCCCTTGCAAGAATCAAGCCCCGTGACTCGGAGAAAGACGGATTGTTTCTGAGGATCGATAGAAGCAGCACCGAACTGCGTAAGTTGTTTGTCCTCTGGGTCAAGCTCCTTATTCGGAATCACGTTCCGGCGTAGACCGAAAAACCGGATCCAGAGCTCCTTAGTGGGCCACAATCTGACGTAGCCCTCTATGGTGGAGGCGAAGGAAGAAAGAGAAGTGATGGCATTCGCCGGAAGGTGGTGCGGTTGAAGCTCGTAGATGTTGAGCCAATCGTGGAAGAAATTGCTAACAGGGAGGCCAAACCCACATTGGAAGTGGGAGAGGAACACTACGATGGGACAGGAACACTACGAACTCACCCGGATTAGGTGAGGGAGCAAGCTCCTCGGCGGTGAGACGGGCAACCACACCCTCTGGGATGCGTCGGGTGCGGTACAACCAGCCAAGGTCGTCCTGGCACACCCAGGAGCCAGCCCAGGCGCCGCGTTCGGTGTTCTCCGCCCCCTCCTCCATCTCCGCCTCCGCGACGGCGAGCTCTTCCTCTGTCATGTCTAGGTCGCTGTCCTCACTGGCCCTATCGGTGGGGGAGGGTAGTGCCTTATACTGGCGCGGACCCGTGGCAGTGGAGATGCGCGGGAGTGGCGGCGATGCTGGTGCGGAAAGGCACGGGGCGGCGGCGGCACTGCTAAGAAGGTGCGGCGGCAGTGTTGTTGTTGCTGGGAATAAGAAGAAGGAGAAGAGGCAGAGGGGCGCGAGAGTGGGGAAAAATACCAAGGGGCGCGCCCCTCCCCTATTTAACCATGCCCAGGCTAGGGTAGTGGGATCGTGCGGTGCGGCGAGGCCACATGGTGTGGCCGTGTATTCGCCGGGTTAGCCAATCACATACAAGCCACAGGAAGGGCCACAGGGCGCAGGAGATCCCACGATGCGACGTGGTGATACAGTTAACGAGGAGACAGACACGATGTGACGTGTGCAACAGTAACACCTGACATTAACTGCAGTAGTAACTAGTGCAGGCCCTTAAAATGAGGCAAAGTAATGATTACCCTCTACATGGGGAAGCGTACGAGAGAAGGAAGAATAACCCGGACAACTATGGGATGACCCGGCCAGCGAATGAAAACTCGGAATGTGCCAAGGGAAAAGCTAGCCAATGAAATCCGGGATATGAGGTAACTCGGAAAAAGGGAGCAAAAGGCTCGGTAAAATTGAACCTGTTGTGGCCTTAGCGGCTGAGGCTGCTAAGATCGCACCAGCTTTGGGGACTAATGTTGGGGGGATACCCCCAGGTAGGGTCACACCGGGGTATAAGGGCCGAGTTAGCCGAGGTACGGCAAGGTCAAAGCAAGTGCTGGCCGAGTCACCTCAAGGCACGCCGAATCACGGAGTAACCCGGACCGGAGGATGTCCGCCTAACTGAGTCCCGGCCGACGTATGTCGTATGCCGGCAGGATTTATCTAACTTGAATGCAGATACCAGTGTGGCCGGATTAACCAGGCACGATTCGGGTTATATCAGGCTTGCAAGAGAAGGAAGGTATCTCGCTGGTCAAAAGGAGGTCATTATACGCTGGAGCGTGAGCGAAGCGGACAGAGGCTAGGACCACCGAGGCGTGGCCGACAAGGGTGACGCTTCCTGTGTCGGGTGACGCTGGCGCCGCAGAGGCTCACATAGCCTCTGCATGGCTACGATGGGGAAAAGAGACCCGATCGGTTTACTAGTTTGGGAAGAAGCATATTCCCTGGAATATGCCTCCACGTATGACCTAATTGGAGACCTAGCCACTCCTATATAAGGAGGGCTAGGGCATCTGTAGAAAGGGTGGAGCTTTACTTGGTTGATCCATAGTTGGTTCCTGGAAGCTAGCTAGTGGAGAGAGTACTTCCTCCTCTCCCCAATACAGCTCAAGGAGCACTTGTAAACCTTGGATAGATATTGAATACAAGACATCTGTGTGTGGAATCACCACACTATCCCTCCCTGGATTCCTCTAGTGCATATTGTCTCCACCTTTAGCCTATCCATAGCATCTGCCGTGACACCACCATGACAGGTAGGGTGTGCGTGTGTGTGTTCATAGGGGTGGGTGCATGTACATGTTGTGAGCGCCTACGATTGTACTGTGTTTTTCAAAAAAAACTCGTGAACACGAAAAACAAAATAACAAATATAAAAAAACGCATACGTTGAATCCTACGACGTGAGCTTCGTGTAAAAAATATACAAAGACAGAAAACATGACAAAAAACGAGGGAATCTTGAATTGGTGATGGGGATATACGAAAAGCATATAAGGAAGAGAATTAGACCGTGCAAACCATCAAGAACTACAGTCGGAGTAAATCGCGAAAGTGAGAACAATGGTAGAAAATCCAAACGAAGTAAATCACGTTGCGAGAAAAGCAAGGGCAAGTGAAAATGTGAAAGAATAACAAAATAAAGGCGATGGTTAGTCGACTCAAAAATTTAAAAAGGACGAATAGAATCAAAAAGTCTGAAGACGAATGGACGGATAAAAAATATACGATGCGTGTCATTTACTATCTGCGGTATAGACTTCCAAAGTCGCTCCTTTATTAAGAAACAGTAAGACTCACCTAGTTAGGAGCCTCCACAGTAATTTGGAAACCTCAACCCTACGATCTTATGCAGGAACATTACAGATCATCTTGTCTTACCGTAGCGTCGCTCGAACACATTAGCTGCGTAAATTCACGTCCAGAAAGCCAGCCTTCGTTCACGGGCTGCTACTCCGTAGTCCGATCTCGGAGTCCTCTGGTTAGTTGGGCCGAAAGCATGTTAATCCCTCAAACGGGCCCATCCTTTGATCGTTCGACTCCCCGTTCCCTTTGAGGCGGCGCAGATTGGCACCGGGCAGCACACATCTATCGTTTCCTAGCATATAGTGTGGCGGCGGGGTAAAAAAGAGGAGACAGTGACGGTCTCCCCGGCAACCTCCCAGCCGCAAAGGGGCACATGCGCCTGTCGGTTGGAGAGTTCGAGGAGGGGGAAAGGATCCATGGAGATTGGAGGCCAGTACCCCATGAGCAGGAAATCAAGGAGCACCAGAATAGCTACCACAGGCATTTTCGAGAGCACAAGTACAATCCGCCGCAATCCCCTGCCCCTGCTCTATATTTTTCTCTCACGTTCCACGCCGACCTCAAGCAGGTACGGCCCGCTGCTCATTGGTCTTGCCACATCTTGTGGAGTTGTGGTACTATGGGGCCGCTTGGATTGCAGCCGTGGCTTGCCCAACTAATTATTTGGTCGTTGATTACTATAACACGGACTCTGTTTCGATCAGCGCCAGATATTCGGAACCACGCCAACTTTTTGGGTAGCCCCGTTCAGTTTCTACGCCCGCTCATTGGCGAGATCCCGGCGGCAAAATACTTCGCCAAATTTTTGGTGTGCCAATTTTGGCAGGGCTGGCTGAGGCGTGATCCAAACAGACCCTATAAAATTGCTAACTTCGTTGCCAATATCTTCCATTGGTGGAACTCGGTGGCATCTCATGATCTGGAGTAGATGAACTTGGGAAGTGTCACCATCAAGTTACTCGAATAATGTGCCAGTTGGTATGCAGTTGAATGGGGCGATAATTGACCAGGACCAAGAACTGAAAGAGTAGTTGTCATGGTACACTATAGCATTCTCAAGTCCTCTATTTTGTTGGAACACCAGGTGGATCAAATTGTTATTGCGCTATTTATTCATGTCCCTTTGGTGTTGGATTCATGGGAAATAACTGATCTTCTGTATTTTCAGAAGTGTGTCTCAAAAGTTACTATTTAGGCGTGTGTATGCTTTCATGGTGTTCTCTAAATAGGTGTTTAGTTGCCTTCTATCTTCTACATACAGGTTTGTGCTTATCACCCTCTTGTTTCGCTTATATGATACATTCAGTCCTCATCATAGTTGTACTACTTCTGCTGTAAAATAGATAAGCAAAATTCAAACCATCTTAGATTTAGCAGGATAATTAGTCTTTATCATCTTATTTACTTGCAGATTCTGTTTTCATACTTTGCTGCTCTATAAATGCTTCTTACACGTATGAAATAATTACCAGTACTGTTTTGGCATTACAGAAGTGGGATTAAACTATGGGTGTGTATAGGTGCATAGAAGTCTAGACTCTCTTATGACCTAAGCTTGTTTAATGTTAGGCTAACCCTATCTATAATTGTTTAGGGCTGCTTTTGGAGCCTTTTATCGTTTTATTTTCTATACAAAACTTTGTGTGGTGATAATTTTATATTTGTTTGTTTTTGAGGGCTGATCATTATTTTATTGTTGTATATATAAACATATTTTCGCACGCGGACATTAATTTCTAGAATGTGGAGCCGCCATATTGAGTCATTGACTACCGTCTTCTTATTGGTTATTTGTGATGTCATTTATATCTTATATAGATTTAAAGACCTAACAATGCTTAAATGTTGCCTAACACCTACGTTAAGGGACAATAAAGTTGTTCAATTCTTAGATGTGCCCTAACGAGTACCCTCTCGGTATGGCCACACCAGCACCGGGAAGAGGTAATTCATGGGCATCCCCACACCATAGCAGTACATTGTAATCAAGAATGTCAAAGCGTCCTACGACCAAGTAAGTGAATTATCGGTTCGTCTTGTTTCCCATCAGTATCTTCTTCGGAGGCTGACGTGGATTCTTCTTTAGAGGAATTCTCTGGAATTCGCTGGTCCCTATAACCAAAAAGTACCCTTCAGATTATGCAGTTAAAAGACTCAAATTGATGAGTTTGTGTTCCTGAAATGATTTTGTTTCCATACATACTCTATATTTCGCTGTTGCTCGCTTATGTTTGTTTAGTATTAATACATGGTGTTTCCGGAAGCATGTTTCACCTCTTGGTTCCTGTTCGTGTGTACTGTAGTGAGTTTTTTATTATTGTAGAAACAAAAGAAACATGCTTGAGACCTTAGTATTAAAGAATTTATTTTTTACTTTATTTGTGCTAAAAACATGTTATTGTCAATTATCCGAGAGAGATTTATCATTGTGCAACGCCAAGAGCAGAATATGAAGATTTGCTTGCATCTTTTAGCTGAGTGCAAAGCGGAAAAAGCCAGCTACAAGTCAACGTGGCCTCTCCCATGCATGGCTGAATTAACCTCTTTCTCTTCGCAAAACGCTGGTCTGGTACTAGGAAATGGACTCGATCATGCTTTTATATCACAATCAAACATGACTACTGGTAACTACATGTTAAATCCAGTTATTCACCGGTCATTTTTTTTGCGGGTACACCGATCATTATTGAAGTTAATTTATTTTGATATGGCAATCCACGGCCTCCCCTCTGTGTCAACCTCAGACATTTTCCTGAAAACATGAAGTATTTTTCTTTACTTGATCCACTGAATTACTTAACGTAGCAAAAACTAATTAGTACATTTAATTTTTTTCTTAATCTTTGGCAGGTTATGTGTACTGATATCGATGGATACCATGTAGTTTATTTGGATTCCAGATGAAGCTATATTATTATGCCTTTTTGAGTGCAGGAATATATCTTCTCTTTCCTTGAAGAATCTCCGGTGAGTCATTGAACCGCTCTAGATACCTCTTTTTTCCATAGGTGAATATTTGAGGAGTTATATGCACATATCCCATACAACTACCATTTTTTCCCTAGGGATCAGCGATGCTAAATGGGGTTATGCTTGTCAAAGTTTATATAAGGAACATTACTTGGATAATGTTGAGCAACCATTTGTGTATATTCTCTCAAGATTTATTGTGAGCTTGTGATTGTTGTATTATAAATTGTCTTAGGACGTCATTGTCGGTTCATTCCTATATAAGTGTGTAGCGATTCATGCAATTTTATGCTTAAGTTTGTGCAATTAACACTTTCAATAAGAAGTCTCAAACTGCCCAAATTTATTCTCAAATAATATTATGATCTTTCTATAAGATGGAGGTGCCCGTCAGCATTTCAAACATCTTAATATGTCCTTTCAGTTCCAAATTTCACTAATACTTCTATTGTCTATTTTATTAATATGGATGGGCGCGGCGAAGCGCGCTTTTATGGTCTAGTAAAATGTACAGCCCGTCTGCAAGACATCCGTCGCGCTACATAGGTTCGTCCCCTCCGAGCAGAAAGGTACTATTCCTCTTAACTCTCATGGCAAGCTTCATTTTCCCGCCCGCTGCGGCGAAGGGCCTATGCCCCCCGGTAGTCGATGAACTCGGCATCTGGGCAATCTCGGGGAGGAGGAGTGCCTTGGATGTGGCTTGTACGTTCGCCAACACGGGCTACAACTTTCTTCACTCGAAGGCACATCCGATGTATCATGTTCAATTGCTGGCGCACAACACCATGAATGTGCGCTTCGTCAATCCTCTGGGCGTGCGTTTGTTGTACGACCATTGCGATTATTGTAGATATGAGATGGTCGTATTCACCAGGACCAATGTCTTCACCAACTACTACCGCTTCTTCCTGATGGGCCGCTACATTCAATTGCTATGGTGCGTGGAGCGGCAATAGGACGCTCCAGACCAACAGCTGGACTGGAGATGTGGTCAACGCTAAGGAGCCGACGAGCGAGGGAGAGAGAATTCCTGTCTATGACTGTCCTCGTGCTATATGGAGCTACATCCAGCACCGAGGTGTCGATGAGCGAGCGAGAGAGACTTCCCGTGTACCACCGTCCTGTTGTAATAGTACTAATTACTTTAGCTAGATAGCTAGGTTAGTTTGGTGTTACTCATCGATGTCTTCTGTAATATCTTCACGTGTATGCAATATATTCATGTGTGTTTATTTTCTTGGTTCTGGATTGAGATATGTAAAACATGTAGTATAAAATATAAAAAAAATCGTGTGTTATATCTGGGTTTCAACGATAGACGATGTATAGGTTATGCCTCGCAGTCTTATCATTGTCGCTTAAAGCTGCCTCTAGGATGAGTCTAAGTGTTTTCGGCTCTAGGTCGCATTTCGTAATGCTGTCACATTGATTTCGTTGGCGGCTACAAGGCTGCCGGCACTGATGTCTGGCTCGATGGAAAACAATTTTTCATTAAATTTTTTGTGTCTTCTCTCTATTCTGCTCAGAAATTGTCGATAACACATCTTCAGGTGCTTCTTCCATTTACCGTTCTGGCTCTATTTTCACGTTGGAACTCACTGCCACACCCGTGGGCTTATTGAAAGAGTATGAGTTTGGTGGAATATGATGGATATATTATGGAGCCTCATGGGCGAGTATATATAGGCGTGCAGGGATCAACTTGGAGTACAAGACGAGTTAGGCTAGAATCCTAACTATCCTAAACTATCACAATAACCGTGTATGTATCATACTCTAACATCCCCCCGCAGTCATAGCGGTAGCGTCGTGAACAACCGGAACATCGCGGACGGTCAACTAGATATAAACTGAAGTGGCATCCAGTAGGCTGACATCCCCCCCCGCAGTCATAGCGGAAACGTCTTGGACGGTGTCGCATCGTGGTAGCTTGAACTGTAGAGGAAGCTGGTGATGCTCAAGGGAGGTGGTAGCCCTTGTGCCGATGTTGAGGGAGCCGAGAGCGTGAGGCGGTGCCATGGTCGAGGTAGCCGTGCGATGGGTCGCCGTGATCGATGTCGTGGTCGGGATGCCCGTGTCGAGGTATTCGCACATGAAGCCGCATGCGCATAGTGCGCGAGGAGGGACGGAGACACGTCGAGGCAGTCGTTGAGGGTGTCGATACCGAAGTCGATGCAGTCCGAGCCGTCGAGGACGAGGTGCGGCCATAGTTTTGCCAGAACTAGACGCACGTCGGGGACGAACGCACACTCCGGTTTTGCCAGAACCGAGTATGCAAAGAAGAACTCTTTGGTGACGCGGTCGAGGCAGTCATAGAGGGGTCGATGCCGATGAAAACGAGGCGCCGATACGAGTTTGCCAGACTCGGGAACGCGTCGGGGATGAAGGCACTCCCGGTATTGCCAGTACCAGGCGTGCGGGGGCAGGGACCATCATGAACTTGTCGCCATGTCATAAAGACTAGCAGAGGAAGCCTCCAGAGCGGTTGCAACGTGCAGAGCGGCTAAGGAGAGATGCCGGCGCTCTTCGCGGTTGTCGGAGTAGAGTAGTAGGTGGTGTAGTCGGGGATGAGGCGATGACGCTGGCAGCGAAGTTGTAGTGGACGAAGACGTAGAAGGCAGTGAAACAAGCGGCGACCTGGGTTAGTCATGCTGGATGCCTAGAGTGGCGATGGGGTAGTTGGCGGGACCTGCAACGGCGAGAGGGCGCCCTGCAGGTTACCTTGTGAAGCGCAGAGGCGGTGCTCGAAGTAGGCGAGGAAGAGCCGGCGACGTGACAAAGACCATGTGCAGACGGCGGCGATCCGCGTCGTAGGAGATGGCGCGGTGAAAGTCGAGGTCGTCGATGCACGAGGATGGCAAAGCAGACTGCGTGCAGCCACGCTACGACCCGAGGGGGCGGCATAGCTACAAGGCGCAAGTCGGTGTAGCGGCTGGGAGACCACCAGCGACGTACACGCCAAGGAAGACGCGTTGGAAGCCGGTAGCATGGACCAAAGGCGGTGGCTGATACATTGCAAATGTATCTATAATTTTTGATGTTCCATGTTTGGTTTTATCTACTTTCTTGTGTTTTGTTCCAACTTTGGAGTACTTTTCATATGATTTCTTGGACTCACCTATTAACAAGATGCCACAGTGCCAATTGCCTGTTTTCTGCTGTTTTTGGTTCCAGGAAGTCAGAAAATGAATATTCTCAGAATTGGACAGGATAAAAGCCAAAGTTACTATTTTCCTGGAAGACTCACGGAGCCAGAAGGAGAGTCGGAGAGGGGCCACAGGGTGGCCACACCCCCCTTGGCACGGGCCAGCCCAGGCCGCGCTAGGGCATGGTGTGGGCCCCCTGGCCGGCCACCAACCTTGCCTCTTTTGCCTATAAGAGCCTCCCGATGCATAAACTCTAAATAGTCAATCAGAAATCCACGAAAAGTTCCACAACACCGCCGCCACCGAAGGGGAGATTCGGGGGACAGAAAGTCTCTGTTCTGGCACCCTGCCGGGATGGGGAAGTGCCCCCAGAGCCATCTCCATCGATCTCCACCGCCATCTCCATCACCATTGCTGATTCCCATGACGAGGAGGGAGTAGTTCTCTCTCGAGGCTAAGGGTTCTACCGGTAGCTATGTGTCCATATCTCTCTCTATGCATGATCTTATTGAGATCATGAGCTATGTGTCCATATCTCTCTCTATGCATGATCTTATTGAGATCATGAGCTTGTAATCTGTAGATCTACCTTGCTACTCAAGTGCTTTAATAGATCTTTGCTCTCCCCATGTGTGTGAAAGTGACAGCGTGCACACCATGGCGACACTTAGGCTAGAGATTACAAATACTTGTTATGAGTTATATTTGGAGTTGAATGTCTTTATGAAATTGTGGTGTTTGTTGGACTAATCTAGTACTCAAGGTGATAGTGTGGGGTTTTCAAGATGGGAAGATGAACTTTGAGGTGTGCTGTTATAGCCCTACCATCGATTAGAGTGTTCAACCGGAGAGTAGTTAAAAGTAGTATCATGAAGAGAAGATATTTATATGAGAGTGTTCACTAGTGAAAGTATGATCACTAGGCCTTGTTTCTAAGCATTGATACACTGTTTGCAATTAGATCTGTTACATGTTTGCTTGCTTCCACCTTTATTTCAGTTTGCCTTTAGTCTTTTCCCACGTCAACCACATGCCAGCAAGCTATTTTCTGGCACCGTTACCACTTATAATTATCCATACCACTTGTATTTCACTATCTCTTCGCTGAACTAGTGCACCTATACACCTGACAAGTGTATTGGGTGTGTTGGGGACACAAGAGACTTCTTGTATCTTGATTGAAGGATTGCTTGAGAGGGGATACCTTTGACCACTTCCTCCCTGAGTTCGATAAACCTTGGGTGATCCACTTAAGGGAAAACTTGTTGCTGTTCTACAAACCTCTGCACTTGGAGGCCCAACAACTGTCTACAAGAATAGAAGTGCGTAGGCATCAGTGGCGATGCGACCCGATGGGGCGACACAGCGGCAGCCCGTAGCTCGATCGGTGGTAGGCGCGTGCTCGGGGACGTGCTTGGCGTAGACAGGCGCGGGATTGGTTGATCAGACCGACGGTGCACCGTATGCGCCATGGCGTGGACGATGCGTAGATCATATTTTGATGGTGACATTGTCGGTGAAGTCCCGAACAATGACGACGAAGAGGATCTGAGGAGGGGCGGCCGCGGTAGCCTTCCGAGGAAGGCGTAGCAGCCGTCTGTGGTGCGCAGCAGCCTACCGTGAGGCTGCGATAGCCCGCCGAGGCAGGCGCAACGGCAGAGGGGGCAGGCACGGACGCGATGTAGATCCTCGATGCCGATGGTCGGAGTAGAGGCGCAGTGATGACGACGGCGGTGGGCGAATCAATCCGATCTAAGATCGGTAAACCAAAAAGAAAGTCGATCAAGAGATCGGAGAAAAAGACTTACAGGGCAGCCGATCACGGATCAGCGGACGAACCCTGCATACGGGTTGGCAGCCCCCGGCGGAGATCATGGAGATCGACCTCCCCGGGGGCATCGCGGCGGAAGCTGGGGTTTGAGATTGATTTAGGCTCATACCATGAAAGATAGGGGAAACCACACGTTAGGTGGCCTTATATTGCTCATTATATAAGAGGATTACAAGGAGTCTTGGTTGCATACAACACATACATTTATACAAGGAATACACACACATACGTATCCTACATCTATACAAACACGTGTAGGATATGTATTCTAACATCCTCCCTCAATCAAAACTGGCCAGCCGAATGTTGAGACTGTCCCGAAAGTCCAAGAAGAGAGGCGATGGTAATCCTTTGGTGAAGATGTCCGCGAACTGTGATGAACTAGGAACGTGTAGCACCTTAACCTCGCCAGTGGCACGCGATCTTTGATGAAGTGTAGATCAATCTCCACATGCTTGGTACGCTGGTGATGCACTGGATTCTGTGTCATGTAAACAGAGCTCACATTGTCACAGAAGACCACTGAAGCATCATGCACCGGTCGATGAAGCTCCAAAAGTAGCTGTCGAAGCCAACAAGATTCAGCCACCACATTTGCTACCGCCCGATACTCAGCCTCTGCACTCGATCGGGAAACAGTGTGCTGCCGCTTAGCCGACCAAGACACCAAATTCGCACTGAGGAACACACAATAGTCTCAAGTAGACCGTCGAGTGTCTGGACAACCTGCCCAGTCAGCGTCAGAGTAGGCCAGTAATTTGTTTGATGTGCGTCGATACAAAGTGAGACCATAGTCGGTGGTGCCGCGGATGTAGCATAGAACACGCTTCACAAGGAGCAAGTGATTAGCCCATGGATCATGCATATGAAGATATATCTATTGTACTGCATAGGATATATCTGGCTGAGTGAAAGTGAGGTATTGAGACCTCCTGTAATACTATGATATTCTGTAGGATCAGCCACGAGACCACTAGACTGAGCTGCAAGCTTAGAATCTGTATCAACTGGAGTGGAGATAGATTTACACTGTAACATAACAGCTTTGTCAAGAAGCTCCAATGCATACTTCTCCTATGAGAGGAACAAATTGTCCTTAGTGCGTCTGACTGAGATGCCCAGAAAATAGTGAAGCTCACCCATATCTGACATGCTGAACTCTTTACGAAGAGAAGCAATTAAACTATGCAACAAAGTCAGAGAAGACGCTGTCAGGATAATGTCATCCACATAGAGCAGGAGATAGGCCATGTCAGTTCCACGCCGGTAGAAAAACAGGGAGCTATCGGACTTGGAGCCAACAAAACCAACAGTAGCAATGAACAAAGCAAACCGCCGAAACCATGCTCGAGGCGCCTGCTTCAAACCGTAGAGAGATTTGTTGAGGCGACACACCTTGTTAGGAAATCTGGGATCAGTAAACCCAGAAGGTTGTCGAGCATACACGGTCTCGATGAGTGTGCCATTGAGGAAGGCGTTCTTGACATCAAGCTGATGAATTGGCCAGTTACTAGAGAGCGCAAGTGATAACACCGTGCGTATGGTGGCTGGCTTGAACACAGGGCTGAAAGTCTCATCAAAATCAATACCTTCGTGCTGAGTAAAACCCCAGAGGACCCAACAAGCTTTGTATTGTTCCAACGAACCATCAGACTTCATCTTGTGACGAAAGATCCACTTGCTGATGACAATGTTGGCACGGCGAGGAGGATCAACCAAGTCCCAAGTGTTGTTGGAGAGGAGCGCACTATACTCTTCAACCATTGCAGCATGCCAGTCGGGGTCTTTGAGAGCACCACGATAAGTCTTCGATATTGGAGACAATCCTTCAACATGAAGATCAAAAATCGTCTTGGGCTGCACAATGCTGTGCTTGGCACGCGTGAGCATGGTGTGAGATGGTGGCGGCGGTGGTGCTCCAGGACGACGATCCCGAGGAGCATCTGTGACGGGAGGCGGGGTAGAAGCCGTGGATGGAGAGCTCATAGAAGGCTCCAGGGCACCATCATCCGTAGACGCGGCGGGCGAGGGAGCAGACGAGGGCGATCCTGACGGTGACGATCCGACCGAGGACGGGCCCGGTGAGGTGGCCCGAGGTGGCATGTGCGGGGCAGGAGATCCTGCCGCGGCAAGAGAAGTGCCCATGAGTAGGCCGGCGACATCTTGCCGAACACCCAGTGCAGCCGAGAGTGGCCACGGCAGAGCCCACGGCAGAAGTTCCCACGGTCGGCACAGTGAATGGCATCGGCAACATCGGCTGCTCAACCTGCAGAAAGTCATAACTTTGCAAAGTAGGAGTAGAGGATGGTGGTGATGCGTTAGAGGCAAATGGAAAGACAGACTCGTCAAACACGACATGGCGAGAGATGATGATCTTTTGGGTGGAACGATCAAGGCAGCGATAGCCATGATGTTGAGATGGATACCCAAGGAACACACACGACACGGAGCAAGGCGCAAGTTTATGCGGGGCAACGGTGGTGGTGTTGGGGTAGCATAAGCATCCGAAGACCCTAAGACTAGCATATGCAGGGTCAACACCATGAAGGGCTCGAAAAGGCACGCGATCTGCGATGGCCTTGGAAGGCAGCCGATTGTGCAACAACATGGCTATATGGAGAGCCTCGGCCTAGAAGCGAGGTGGCATGCTAGCTTGAATTAGAAGGGTGCGAGTGATGTCGTTAAGGGTGCGAATAATTCTCTCGGCTTTACCGTTTTGTTGTGAAGTATAGGGACATGAGAAGCGGAGTGTTATCCCATGGCGTTGGGCAAACGATTGTAGGGAGGAATTATCGAACTCACGACCATTGTCACACTGGATGGCTTTCAAGGGTGCATGAAACTGAGTTTAGGCTAAGGCGTGGAGGACGACAAGTGTGAGAAGGCTTCTGACTTGGCACGTAAAGGATAAACCCAAGCATATTGAGTGAAATCATCGAGACAAACGAGATAATACTTAAAGCCAGAAATACTCTGAACAGGAGATTCCACAAATCACAATGTATAAGTTGAAACGGAGAATGTGTTACACGATTGGTAGAAGAAAAAGGTAGAAGAACATGGCGACCTAATTGACAAGCATGACACAAACTAGATTTATTTTTATCCCTAGGAATATGCAGGAGCGAGCTAATGACTCCATGACCGGCCGTCCAGGGTGTCCAAGGCGCCAATGCCACATAGCAGGGTCGACGATGAGGAAGGCATGTGGGCGACTAGGGGAGGAGGTGCTGATAGGGTAGAGGGCTCCGGGACTATTGCATCTAAGAATCTCGGTCCTGGTTAGAAGGTCCTTCACAGAAAAACCAATAGGGTCAAATTCGACGGAAACACGATTATCAATGGTGAATTGACGAACGGACAGGAGGTTTTTGACTATATCAGGAGCTACTAAGACATTGCGAAGATGCAGAGGACGCGAGGGAGTGGAAATAGGAAAACGTGCATGCCCGGTAGCGGTGATCGGAAGGGTGGAACCGTTACCAACAACGACAGCACGAGAGGAAGAAGAAGGAGGAGACACGGAGGTGAGCATACCGGGGTTTGATGCAAAGTGGGAGGTGGCACCAGTGTCCATGACCCAATCGGTGGTGGGCGCTTGAAGGCCCATCGTCTGGAACTAATTCATCAGCGCGGACTAGTCCCATGAGGCAGTCGATGAAGCCGGTGATGACGGGGGTGTAGCGCCGAGCCCATATGCAGGAGCCTGCGGAGCATAGCTGTCGTAGCCGTAGCCATAGGCGTGCGGCACGGTGTAGGGCCCTTGCGCGTAGAAGGCATGCTGCGGGGGCGGTGCATGTAGCTGGAGGGTCGAGCCTGCATACCAGGGCCGTATGGCCACATCTGGATCGCGCCGTTCCAGGGCAGGAGCGGCATGGGCCAGGTTGGAGGAGCGGTGGCCGGAGGTGTGACGATGCGGCCGGCTTGGATGATGGCGGTATCCTTGGCAGCGTCCGTTGCGGCCTTCTTCTTTTTCTTGCCCTTGCCACCGTTGCCCCGTCCAGAGTTGGGGGCGGTGGCAGCGTTGGAGTAGAGGGTCGTGTCGCCGTTGCCATTGCGCAAGCGGCGATTCTTGCGCTTCATGTCTTGGAGCGCGAGAAGAGAACAACACTTCTCAAACAAGATGTCGGGCATGAGGGAGATGAGATCGGCAGCACCCTCGTATTGCTCGGAAAGTCTGTTGAGGCAGTGGATCACCAGCTTGGTGTCGTCTTCCGGGGAGCCGAGATCCGCGAGACCATCGGCGAGGGCCTTGATATTCTTCAAGTACTCGGTCATGTTCATCTCGCCCATCTTGATCTCGCCTAGCTCGGTGGAGAGGTGGAGCTGGCGGTTGATCTTGTGGTCGTGGAAGAGCCCGTTGATGCTTGTCCACAGCTTAACAGCGAGGGGGTCTTTGCCCGGTGTCATGACGGCGTCGAGGAGGCCGAGGGACACGGACCTGTAGAGCCAGGGGACGACCGTGGCATCCAAGAGATCCCACTCCGGAGTTGGAATGGATGGAGCAGGGGCGTCGATGTGGTCGAGCAGCGCATACTTGCGGAGGGCGGCACAGAAGAAGGTGCGCCATTGGAGATGAACGCTGATGTCGAGGGCCAGCTCGACAGGTATGTGCCCCTTGATGGAGTGGAGGCCGACGGCTTGGGCATGCAACAAGGTGAGCGAGAAGGCCCCCACGCTAGAGGAGGGGGCGATGGCGAGGGCGAGCTTCGACTGGGCGTCAGCAGCTTCTCGGGCCTCATGGTCTTGTTTTTCCTTCGCGGCTTGCGCGATCCGTGCGGTGTCGTCACCCATTGCAGAGGAGCGGCGAGGCTAGAAGGGGAGAGGTGGGTGGTTTGCAGAGGCCGGGCGCCGAGATCGGCTGCGGAGGTGGCGGCACCGAGATCAGCTGCTGCGGCAGCGGCGGAAGCGGGAGGAGGCGCATGTCTGGTTAGGGTTTTGCGTCTGATACCATGTAAGAGTATGAGTTTGGCGGAATATGATGGATATATTATTGAGCCTCATGGGTGAGTATATATAGGCGTACAAGGATCAACTTGGAGTACAAGACGAGTTAGGCTAGAATCCTAACTATCCTAAACTACCACAATAACCGTGTACGTATCATACTCTAACACTTATTTTACACCACAGCCACCTAGGACCCTACTACGAATGTCGGCTATAATGATATTTTACGTTAAATCGTCAACATATTACCCACTATCCAAACCCCCTAGGCTCGAACAGAAGTCTATTAACATTAATTTGTAAACGTGTGGTCAAACTTTCTGCCTAACAATTGTGCCCTAGGGTTTGCAAAATGGGGTCTAGTATACATGACCAACGCTAAATAGAAACGTTGTTTTTGGGTCAGGGGATCTACATACATATGTATATTACGTTTACATTTGTCGTTTAATAGTAGATGCTTAGTCTAACTGCCGCACCCCGGGGGTGCAGAGAGCAGTCTAGTTTAGAATAAGGAGGTACCTTAGTAGCATCTACTAAAGGAATTTGTAAACATAAATTCTTTATCAACTCAAGAAATTCTCAAATCTAGCATTATGTAGAGTTTTCATTACCTCTTATGGATATGTTATGGGTCTTTGTACCCATGGGTCTCTTTCCTAACCTTATTAATTTGTTGGAAGTTTCTCTTTTTACCTTTATCTTTTGAATATTAAGGATCTTCTCTGACAATAGATTCATTTTCTTCTTGTTCTTCATTAGATTGAGATAACTCCTCCTCATCATCATATTTTGTTGTTATCTTCAGTTTCAGTATCAGAAATAGATATGTCATTTTCTTATTCTTCATAATTCCTATTAACTTCACTTGTATTGGGAGATTTTCCTGCAAAAGATCTCTTAGTTTTTAGAGCACCTTTCTCTTTTTGGATGTCCATCGGGATAATCAGGATCCTGACTACCTAAACTTCCACTAGTATTAACTCCAAATGCTTGCTTTCTTTCAGCTAGAAGCTTCTCATATAATTTACTTTGAAGAGAGATCCTCTGCTCAACTTGGTTATTCATCATAGTACAATGCTTAATAATCATTTTAATAGAATTCACACTAGTGTTTACTCTTTCATGCGGAAGTTTAATTTTATGAGAGTTCTCCATAATATTCCTTTCACTATCATAATTAAAAGCCTTTTAATGATAAGTAAGTTCATTTTAATGATCAATACATGAGACTTCAATAGGAATTGATACCTTTTTATTACCTTCTGTAGGAGATATAACATGTACTTGAATAGGAAAACATGGTTCATCAACAGTAAGTTTAATACCCCTTTCGGATAATTCCTTAAGATGGGAAGTTTTAATTCCCTTATCTTTAATAGACTTTTTAAGGCTTCTTTCATAAGTTCATTCGATAATTTAAGAATACCTCTCTTCTTAAGAGCTATTTGAATATTATATTCATCTTCTATATGCCAATCATCATAATTATGAGAAAGAGTATCTAATAAATCCTTAGCTTCATCAACTGTCTTGTGCCTGAAGATATTACATGCGATACTATCTAGATAGAATCTAGATTCTTTAGTTAGTCCATTATAAAATAAATCAAGTAATTCATTATCTTCCAAACCATGTACATGGCATTTCCTTTTTGAGAGCACAATACCTCCACCAAGCTTGGGGTAAACTTTCTTTCTTATTTTGAGCAAAATTACAAATTTCATTAGTCATAGCATGTACCTTTTCAGCAAGAAAATACTTTTTATAAAACAAATAAGTACACTCTAATTTGCTACTAATAGATTTTGGAGCTAAAGAACTATACCAAGCCGTTGAGGGAGTAGATATCGATGGCGGCTACAACACTGTCGGCGCTGATTTCTGGCTCGATGGAAAACAGTGTTGCATTAAACTTTTTGTGTGTGCTCTCTATTCTGCTCAGAAATTGTCGATAGCGCGTCTTCAGATGCTTCTTTAATTTACCGTTCTAGGTCTATTTTTATATTATAACTCATTGCCACACCCGTGGGATTATTTTACACCACAGTCGCCTAGGACCTTACTACGAATGTCGACTATAATGATATTTGTCGTTAAATTGTCAACATATTATCCACTAGCCAAGCCCCCATAGCCTCGAAGAGAAGTCTATTAATATTAATTTGTAAACTTGTGGTCAAACTTCTTGCCTAACAATCACGCCCTAGGGTGTGCAAAAACAGGTCTAGTATACATGACCAACGCTAAAGAGAAACATTCTTTTTGGGTCAGGGGCTCTTCGTACATATGTACACTATGTTTACATTTGCCGTTTAATAGTAGATGCTCAGTTTAACAGCCGTGCCCCGGGGGGTGCAGAGAGCAGTCTAGAATAAGGAGGTACCTTAATAGCATCTACTAAAGGAAATTGTAAACATAAATTCTTTATCAACTCAAAAAACTCTCAAATCTAGCATCATCTAGAGTTTTCATTACCTCTTATGGATATGGTATGGGTCTTTGTACCCATCGGTCTCTTTCCTTACCTTATTGCTTTGGTGGAAGTTTCTCTTTTTACCTTTATATTTTGAATATTGAGGATCTTCTCTGACAATAGATTCATTTTCTTCATAATTTCTATTTTCTTCTTGTTCTTCATTAGATTGAGATAACTCCTCCTCATCATCATATTTTGTTGTTATCTTCAGTTTCAGTATCAGAAATAGATATGTCATTTTCTTATTCTTCATAATTCCTATTAACTTCACTTGCATTGGGAGATTTTCCTGCAAAAGATCTCTTAGTTTTTAGAGCACCTTTCTCTTTTTGGATGTCCATCGGGATAATCAGGATCCTGACTACCTAAACTTCCACTAGTATTAACTCCAAACGCTCGCTTTCTTTCAGCTAGAAGCTTCTCATATAATTTACTTTGAAGAGAGATCCTCTGCTTAACTTGGTTATTCATCATAGTACAATGCTTAATAATCATTTTAATAGAATTCACACTAGTGTTTACTCTTTCATGCGGAAGTTTAATTTTATGAAAGTTCTCCATAATATTCCTTTCACTATCATAATTAAAAGCCTTTTGATGATAAGAAAGTTCATTTGAATGATCAATACATGAGACTTCAACATGAATTGATACCTTTTTATTACCTTTTGCATGAGATATAGCATGTACTTGAATAGGAAAACATGGTTCATCAACAGTAAGTTTAATACCCCTTTCAGATAATTCCTTAAGATGGAGATTTTTAATTCCCTTGTCTTTAATAGAATTTTTTAGGCTTCTTTCATAAGTTCATTCGATAATTTAAGAATACCTCTCTTCTTAAGAGCTATTTGAATATTATATTCATCTTCTATATGCCAATCATCATAATGATGAGAAAGAGTATCTAATAAATCCTTAGCTTCATCAACTGTCTTGTGCCTGAAGATATTACATGTGATACTATCTAGATAGGATCTAGATTCTTTAGTTAGTCCATTATAAATAAATCAAGTTATTCATTATATTCCAAACCATGGACATGACATTTCCTTTTGAGAGCACAATACCTCCCCCAAGCTTGGGGTAAACTCTTTCTTATTTTGAGCAAAATTACAAATTTCATTAGTCATAGCATGTATCTTTTCAACAAGAAAATACTTTTTATAAAACAAATAAGTACACTCTAATTTGATACTAATAGATTTTGGAGCTAAAGAATTATATCAAGTCGTTGAGGGAGCCGATGCGCTAATCCGGGAAGGGCAGAATTAGGAGATCACGTGTCACCATTGAGGGATCGATGCACTAGATTGGCTAACAAGATGTAAGACATTATAGATAGGTTGGACAAGCTTGCTAATAGATGTAATTATAGTTAATTATGTTGCTAGTATTACTTTGCAGTAATTAATCTTGTAGCAGATCGAGTAATCTATAGTATTCTTTCAATGACTTCTTCATTTTGGATAGTGTAATGCGATGATTCGATCAAAAGTATATGTGTACTGATATCCCCATTTTGGTGTGTTGTTTTCGTGGTTTGCTAATCAATACTAATGTTAATCAAAAAGAATGTTGGGTAATATGGACATGTTTGACTTTTCAAAAGTTTGGTAAGGCAAAGATTGACGTAGTTAAGAATCATAGTTCTTTCCCCTTCACCCTGCATAGGTCATTCTCATCCTTATCTAGAAAAATCCCCCACCAACCCTAACCCTAGGTCCATCTCCGCGGTAGTGCTGATCTCTCTACTACGCTGGACTGCACTGCCTTATGCAGTGGCACCGATCTCTCCTCCATGCCGGAACACACCGTCTTCCGTGATGGCGCTGACCTCGACCACGCCGATCTCTCCGCCGCACAAGGTTGCACTGCCAGTCGAGGTTAGTGCCACCGCCGATCTCTCCATCTTCCACGGCGGTGCTGACCTCGGCCACGCTAACCTATCTGCCATGCCAGATCGCACCTTCTTCTGTGGTGGCACTAACCTCGACCGCATTGTCCAGTTGCATATTTGTACATCCTCATTCGCTCGAGATTTGTTTGATTATCATTGCTTTATGATTCGTTGTTGAAAGGATCGTATGGGCACCTAGAGGGGGGTGAATAGGTGCTACTTCAAATTTTACTCATTTTAAATTTAGGGTTTGACACAAAAAGGTAAATTCTTTAGATTATGCAACTATGGTGAATTTACCTATATGTCAATCTAGCACATATACTAAGCAAGAGCTAGATAAGTAAAGTGTGGTAAAGGATAGAAGTAACCAAAGTGGAGCACGCGGAGACACGAGGATTTGTTTCCCGTAGTTCCTAACTTTTGAGGGGACGTACGTCTATGTTTGGAGAGGGGATGGTTTCAAACCACCAACGCCATGAGAGGCCTCCCTTGTTCTCCGATGAACCTCACCCCACTAGGTTCGATTCACCTCTTCCACTATACGGCAACCTTCGAGGTGGAAGCCGACACCTTTACAACAAGTTCGAGGCACACATCCACAACCTAATTGGAGGCTCCCGAATACAAGCTAGCTGTCAAACAATCAAAGACAAGATAGTAAGAACCAAATCACAAGCTAGGGTTTCCAATGAAACACTAGAGAAAGGGGGCCTCAAGTGAATGAGGGGGAAATGAAGATATCTCTTGGTGAAGCTGTAGATCAAGGCCTCCTCCTTCTATTCTCCAAATATCAATGACTTTGGATGGTTGAGTGAAGAGATCTTGTGGATTTGGTGGCTCAAATGGTGCTGGAGTTCTTGAGGTGGATCAGCAGCTCCCAAGGTAGAAGAAGGGGCCTTTATATAGGCCCCCTAGAATTAGAGCCATTGGGAGTCACTTGCCCCGGACAGTCCGGCCAACATCAGCCGGACACTCCGGGCGAAACCGACCGGACACTCCGGCCTGGCAAAGTTTCCCGCCAGTGTCCGGATTGAGTCTGGGGAGTGTACGATATGATGTTCTGAATGTCTGACGAAGTCGCCCACTTCCCAGGGCCGGATAGTCCGGCCGGATCCAACCGGACAGTCCGGCCTGGGGCGGACACTCCGGCGTAGATCAGCCGGACAGTCCGGCTGGGACTTGATTCCTGGACAGACATGATCCTGGGGAGCTCTTTTCCTTCAATGCAAAATACATGAGAATAGCTGATATCTCCTGAAACATTTAGCAGCAGATTAAACCTATCCAAGTGTTGTCAACAAACATCAAAATAATAGGAAGGGCATAAATGCCCTTTCAATCTCCCCCTTTTTGGTGTTTGATGACAACCCAAGGATTTGCAAATAGGATAGGTAATAATTTTGACAAAAGGAGATATACAAAATATAGTGAGGCTCCCCCTAGATGTGTGACCAATTTTGTCTCTGTATTTGAATACAAGATCACACACCCCTGGATCACATCCCCACAAGATTTTGTAGCTAACAAGTTATGACACGATATAATAACAACTAGATCAATAAGCTAGGCATAACATAGTCATTAACACAACCGGGTAAGCATGTCACAACACACATAATAGAGTTCAACATAACATAGTACTCAACAAGTAGTATAAAGACACGAAGCTTCAAAGAGGCAAATCAAAATAACATGAAGCTCGTGTACCCATGCAAATCCCCGGTAGCAACCTAATAAATGGGCTACTTCTCCCTCTTTGGCATCGAGATGCCAAAAAGGGAAAGAGCACAACTAAAGCGTCCCAAGGCCAACTCTAGCCACTGTAGTCGTCGTCGGCATCCTCCTCATCTCCATCCTCATCATCCTGATCCTCCTGAGTAGAGCTCTGGCCGTGAGGGCGAGAAGAAGACGACACGTCCTCAAACATGGACCAGTCCACACGTCCCTGACTCCAGTGACCATAGGAAAGGGTGCCATCTGACGTCTGCTGCTGAGCAGGATCAACATCCATGGGCTGGTTGATCCGCTTGAGCTCCTTCATCACATTCCGGTTCACCTTGTATGCATCGTACTGTCCATGGCGAATGTCAATGTTCTGAAAAAGGAGAAGCTTCTTCCACCAGGAGGCCTTCTTCACCTTCTTGTGGAGGTGGTGAAGCGATATGCATTGCTAGCATGCTTCATGCGAGGGCCACGGGTCACAGCCTCCGGAACCTCCTCAGACCCACCATCACTATCAGACGCGTCCGCATCCATCTCATCATCCTCAAATATGTCCTGAGCAGGGGGTAGCCACGAGGTGCCTTGGTGGTGGGGGCTCTGTAACTTGGCAGGAAGGTATGCAACAAGGTCAGTGTAGAGCAGTGGAGTGACTGGAGCCTGAGCTAGCAACAATGAGCTTCATCACATATGGAGCAAATAGAGGACACTTCTTGTCAGTGATGCACTTGTACATGTCCTGATAGATGAAATCCATGACATCTATGGCACCACCTAGATGATCTAGATCGTGAGAATACAGTGAGTGAGCATGGGTCATAAGATTGATCTCAGCACCTCTCATCTCATCCTTGTTGCCCGCCTTGGGAGTGAGAGTGTGGCGAAACATGCGAAGCAGAATGTTGTAGATGAGCTTGATGTTGGTGGTTTGGCCAACCACGCCATTCTGAGGGTAGATTGGGGCCAACAGCTTCTTTTCATATGCCTGACCATGCACATGCATCCTGTGACCACTGGGAGCATTGGGGTTGAATGGCACTCCAAGGATGTGTGCAAACTGAGCCATGCTGGAGCGACACCTAGTAGTGCTAGAGATCCACTCAAGGGGAATTTAAGTAGTGTCCCCAAAGACCACCATGGCATAGAACTGTTGTACCAACTCAATGTTGTAGTCTTCTCTTGCTTGAAAGATGGTGTGCAACCCTATCTTCTCAGTCACCCAAAGAGCATCCTCAAAGTACCTGTGAGCTTGGAGCTTCGGAATATCCAACCACCGCATGGGGCACACAGGAGTCCTGAAAGCACAAAACACCTCAGAAAAGAGTAGGGCCTGCTCATTCCTCCAGAAGCGATCATCCTCAGACATGTGATACATTGCAAATGTATCTATAATTTTTGATGTTCCATGCTTGGTTTTATCCACTTTCTTGTGTTTTGTTCCAACTTTGGAATACTTTTCATATGATTTCTTGGTTCCACCTATTTTCTGCTATTTTTGGTTCCAGGAAAGTCAGAAAATGAATATTCTAGAGCCAGAATATTCATTTTCGACTTCTACAACCAAAAAAAAATAAATAGGTACTGCTTGTGGCTCTTGTTAATAGGTTAGTCAAGAAATCATATGAAAAGTACTCCAAAGTGTGGACAAAACACAAGAAAGTGGATAAAACCAAGCATGGAGCATCAAAATTATAGATACATTTGCAATGTATCAACATCTAAGCTTAACTCTGCTGCAGTCCTCGGTAGGTAAGTGATAAAAAGAAAGAATAATTTTTGAGGTGACATGCACCATCATAACTTGATCAAAGTATTTGTAAAACATTCAAAGCTGGGATCATAGTACTTCAATCATAGCATGAAAGACAAAGTTATAGCAATAAGACAAAGAAATTATGATGCAACACGAAAAGGCACAAACAAAAGATTCATGAATAACAATGCCTTGCAAGACGTTTGTTTGTTTCACATAAAGAAAACATAGCATAGTGGCATTCAGCTTGTCCCTCATAGAGTAGCAAACATAAATGCATAGGACACCTTCAAAGTTTACAAGAGTGACTAGATACAAATTGTTTAAAACAAGCAATATCAAGGTATGCATCAATCAACAAGTCTTGGGACAATGCACATAGAACTAATAATGGCCACTATGCTCTCAAGAAAGTGCTCAAAGAATATGTGGAGACTCAACAAGTAAAAGAAAAGGTTTTGAATAGTTTGAAAGGCTTCCAAATGCTGAAAGTATGGTACTCGTTAACTTTGAGCTCCCATTGCCCCTATCATAAGCATCTTTAAATGGTTAAGGTTAAAGTGACACAACTAAGAGGATATGCTTGACAAGTTATAAATCGAAGCCTCATGCCCCTTACTTACGAAGACCGATCCTCATGCTACTCAACTTAAGTCACGAGTAAGCTCTTGTCATTGTAAGTATATATGTATCATAGAGGACCGCCAATGGGGTACCCCTTGCACATGATACAGGAGCTATCCCATAATCAAAATGACAAGGCAAGCAGACAATGAGCATCTCAGCGATCTTTTTATTTACTATGTGCATAGATTTTTATTGAGGATGCTTCATAGAATGCTCATTATGGTTATGCTGCAAGTTTCCACCATGATTAGGAATGGCTTAGGCTAGCGGCCCAGGCGTTTCACTAACATACATACAAACTCCATGATCTTACAAGTTCCACTTTTATTTCACACCGCCGGGATCCATAAGCAGAAGAACATGATATCAACTAGGTACAAAGTACCAATGAAGTGTTGAAAGCGGTCCCCATGATACATGGTTCTGCTAACTTCAACTCATAAAGCGCAAGCATATATGCAACAAAGAAGGACACAATGGTTCAGGTTTATTAAGTGTAAGAAAATAAAGTGTGTCATCAAGTTCGTGAGAGCTTTACTAACTAACTTTCTCATAACAAGCAAACATTTTATTTGGAAGAAAACAAGGCATATTGAATATGCACAGAAGTAGCAAATGATGCTAATAGGTAGGTATGGTGGACACTTTGGCAATATTTGGTTTTAGGGAGTTGGAAACATGAGTAAAACATACTCAGTGAAAGTGAAGGCTAGCAATAGTAAGGGAGCGACAAACGAGAGAGCAATAATGGCCACAATCATGCAGAGCGACAAAACATCATTGATCAAAGCATAAAGTGATACTACAAGTTGAAAACTAAAGGATCATAAAGGCTTATGGTGACTTGAGATAGTCATAACATGGTGTGAGCATGCGACAAGTCCACCCAAATAAAGCATCAAAGGAGAATACCACAATACTATGCTTTAATATGCTAAAACAACGCATGATTCATCCAAGGCACATTAAGCAATCTCAATTGTTTATAACAAGTCATGCTACAGCAAAGAATACTAAGCATAAAGCTAAAACAATATCAAGTATGGCATGACAGAGCATAGGCCACAGTCAAAAACGAGCTCTTTTACCACATAAGCATGAACTTTCCTACTCTTTTCCAAACCAAACTATTTGAACACCAAAGTATGAAATAGGGGGTCCAACCAATTTATTCAGCAAACTAAGCAAACAAAGAAAACAAAAAACCAAAACGAAAACAAAAAAGAAGACGCTCCAAGAACAACACAACTATGCATGAAACAATAAAAATAAAGTGGTTGAAAGAAACCTGAGATTTTTATTGATGAAGAAGGGGATGCCTTAGGCATCCCCAAGCTTTAACGCTTGTACTTCTTGGATATTTCTTGGGGTGACACGCGTGGCATCCCCAAGCTTGATCTTTAGTCCATCCTTCATCTCATTACTCATTCCTTCCATACACCTGAAATTTTTCCTTCATACAAAACTTCACACAATCTTTATTAGCAACATTAGTGCACTCAAGATAAATAAGTCTTAAGGTTCAGTTCTAACACCAAATAAAATTCCATTAGAACACTAGCTACTGTGCACTTCCCTCAAAAAGCTCAATTCCCCAAAAGAACTCAAGAAGGAACCAACAAGAAGCAAATGCAGAAAATGGTAGAAATCTGTCAAAACAGACCAGCAGGTAAAGACGAATTTTTTAGAAGACCTTCTGTTGCTCAAATCGAAAAGTGTTGAACTAATGAAAGTTAGATAACAACCTAGGGCAGAAGCGCAAAAATTCACTCCTCAAAAAAACGTTCAGAGATTTTACACGAATTTTTACGGTGAAGCATAGAAATCTGTTTCGGGACAGCAACTTTCCCAATCATTACTTTTCTCTCATTAGAGGTTACTCTTGGCACAAAAAGCAAAATAAAAAGGATAAGGAGTGGTTATTACAGAGGTAATAACTTCCAAGACTCATCTAAAACTTTTGGGTTATCTCCCAATAAGTACTTTTCTTTAACGCCTTTAAGCTAGGCATAAACTAAAACTACAATGGATAGAATAGAAGTAAGCGAAGATAATCATGGTGAAAACATTGTTTTGTTCAATGAAATCCTTTTGTTAACAAGGTTGATCAGGTCTTGTTACCAAAACAATTTCATATGAGACAAAACTTTGTATTCCACTAATGATTATGTTACCTCAACCTTGATAGCAATGGTCCCAATCATAATAGTTTCAAATTTTTCTCTTGATATGGGACAATATATTTCTCCAACTTGAATGCCCTCGACATGTTCAATTAAATTCAAAACCATAAGTCCCATCAATCTTCTTGGGGAAATAGACAATATGTTCCTTGTCATTAACATTGAAGGTTATCTTCCCTTGATTACAATTAATAACAGCTCCTGCAGTATTTAAGAAAAGGTCTCCCAAGAATAATAGACATATTATCATCTTCAGGCATAAATGTTTGAGAGGATGCTCTCATAAGAAATATGAGTTGAAGTAAAAGAGAGCATCAAGAAGCAATTTCAAAACACATTTAAGTCTAACCCACTTCCTATGCATAGGAATCGTGTAAGCAAATAACAAAGTGACGGGCATAGGAAGATAAAACAAGAGTAACTTCAAAACTTTCAGCACATAGAGAGGTGTTTCAATACCATGAAAACTTCTACCACCATATTTTCCTCTCTCATAATAATTTCCAGTAGCCTCATGAATAAACTCAACAATATAACTATCACATAAAGCATGCTTTTCATGATCTACAAGCACTAGAGCTTTATTATAAACATTTTCAAAATAATCCTCAGCAACATAACATTCATCCTCCTTTAGGCATGGAGGACAATCAAATAATGTAAGGGATAAAGAGTTACTCTCATTAGAAGGTAGGCATGGGTAGCTAACCCATTCTTCCTCCTTTTGTTCATCACTCTCCTCCTCTTTTTCATCTAATGATATTTCAGGTTCATCAATTTTTTCTTCCATAAGATCTTGCAAGGTATTAGTCTCTTCCATTTGTGGAAAGCATCTATTAGTACATTCAAGAATATAGCTATTTTCTTCCTTGTAATTCTCAAAGCAAAATTTAAGTATACCATAAACCTCATACTTATAAGGTGAATCATCAATATTTTCAAGCAAACTAGCAAGTTCAAATGCACCCTTCCAAGCAATAAATTCCTCAATTTGCTCCACATCATAAAGGTCATAATTTCCCTTAACATAGGAGGATATGGTAACATTATCATTATACTCACATTGAAAAGGGAGGTGTTTATACCTCTTTCTGCAACAAGATTCATCAAGGCAATAAGTAACATTATAAGTAGAGAACACATTTCTAGCAATGGTATACAATCTATCAATTTGTCCCCATAAGTGTTTCCCTTTTTGTGACAAGCGGTGTTCCTTATAATAATATTTTTCATCTTCCGTGAACCCATCTTGCCAATAAGATTCAGTTTCAAAGAAACCAACCATTGACAACAAGCATGATAAAGCAAGACAATAACAGACCAACGAAAATAACAACTAGAGTAGGAACTACTTTTTTTGTATTTTTTTGATAAAGAAACAAGCAAACAAGGCGAAAATAAACTTAGCTTGAACAATAGTGAATCCAGGTGAACTTGATAAATAAAGCTATGCTCCCTGGCAACGGCGCCAGAAAATAGTCTTGATGACCCACAAGTATAGGGGGTGTATCGCAGTATTTTCGAGAGAAGTGAAACCCAATTTATTGATTCGACACAAGGGGAGCCAAAGAATATTTATCAGCCTTAACAACTGAGTTGTCAATTCAGGCACCTGAAAACAATCTTGCTCACAGCAGTTTATCAGTAGCAACAGTTTTGTCGTAGGAATAGTAAAGTAACAGCAGTAGTAAAGCAAAACGGTAACAAAAGCGATGTGATGGGATTCGAGTGCGGTAGGTATAGGAATGGATGGACGGACGTTGCATGGACAAGACAATTCACATGACAATCAGAACATAGGGCAATTGCAGATAAATCTCTACTACTTATAAGGGACGAACGAGAATTCCGCTAGACGTACCCGCGAGCCATACAAAGACAGGCTATAACCACATGATCTGGCCCGCTAAATATAATCTAACCGTATGGATTTTGCCTAATCAGATCTTTGTGTGCGTTTAGCAATTAACATCGTCGGACAGACAACTTATCCCTGGCTATCGGGATGTGAAGGAAAAAAACTTCACGATGTAGGAGTACGATTGCCTTATCCGCTGGCCTTTCTCATCTACATCCCTCCCTCGCCGCCTCCTCTCCATACGCCGCCGCATCCCCACGTGAGAAAGCCTCGCCGCTGCCCCTGGTAGAACCCAAGGATCCTCCGGGAGGGCAGGCGGAAGGACAGTCGGGAAGGGAGGGGAGGCGCGTCTTGACCCGGAAGCCATCCGCCCCCACACGCACACAGTCTCGCTCCACTGGAGGTCTGGCGATGGGCGCCTCCGCGACGACTACGGCGAGAGCTATCTCCGGAACGTGGTGACCTCCTTGTCGCCCCTCCGCTTGCCATCAAGGTAGAAGCCGCGAGCAATTTCCGCTAATCGTGCTCCCTCCCCTGATTGCGTCATGGCCCGTACGTAGCTCGCCGCCGCAGTTCTATACCCAGTTATGAATTTAGATAATTGTTTTTTCTTTAGCAGGTTTAAATTCAGATCACGGTGCATGCTCTTGTACTTTCAGGTGCGTTTCTATTTTTAGAGATCTTGAGCTGCAGTTTTTTGTGCTACGACGGTCATTCACAAAACCAATTGCATTAGGTCCATGGAAAGGTTTATTTACCAATAGCAAGTGCCATCCTCCAAGAATATCTTATGATATATAAGGTGTAATCGAGTATGAGAGGTTGTGTTTTTGTAGTTTAATAAACTGTGAATGCTTTGCAAACCTGAGTGGGTAGCTGTATAGTTGGATATTCTGCATATTTTCTGAATTTTCAGTCAGGGTTTTCATGTATTCTGACTTAGGGAACTGGTTAATTTTCCTCGTGCATGATCTTGGAGAGATAGTGCTGGTGGAAAGTCATGTAGGCAATTAAAACAGTCTTTTTTTACTACTGCCGAATACACACATAATAAAGGGAATTACTTCATGGAACTTCTTAGAAGATTATGGAATCGACATGTGCCATCAAAACGAAGTGGAGTCAAATGCCATCTATTCGTTGGATGCCAATTTTCCCTGGCCTACGAGACATATATAACATGGAGCATATAGGTGCCACATTGATTATATTTTTAATGCAGTATTGCGTAATTTATACATATGCCAAAGAACTTTCAAAGAGTTACATTTGGTCTTCATAGAGGTAGAAGTAAATAGTACAGAGATTTATAAGCCTTATTTCTAACTTTAGATAACATCATGTACTTTTTTGCCATGTGCATATTATTTCTGTGTAGCGCATTTGCAATAGGCCAATAGCCTACTGTTGCCTTTGCAAAAAGCATGGTTAAATAAAATCATTTGTATTTCTTCACTCAAAAGTTTCTTGTTCTCATGAAATAATTTAAATAAGCTAAATATTATTTCTATGCTCGGTTTCTGAACAGACCGATAGCCATCGACAACTGAGTATTGGAAGCCGAAGAGCTTGCCTGGTATGAGGGCTTCGTGGTCAGCAGCAGACCGCACAATTCCACCACAAAAGCCGGCCTATGCGGGTTCATTTGGAGTAACATTTATGGAGGTTACCTATTCCAAACAATTCTGTATTGAACTGTTGGTGTACATGCAATTCTGTTGGTAGTGTTAAATGTGTAATTTGCTTATTTATCAAATTTCTTGTCCATCTATTGCACTTGCATCTTGTTGATCCACTAGGAGAACCTAACATGGAGTTTTTTATAGAAGGGAACATAAAAATTCTTAAACTCGCCTGACGGGATTTGGGCATGGTCCCACACCTTCGCCCTGCGCACCGACGCCTCCGCTGCACCAAGCTCGCCCACGTCCTTCTTCAATCCTTGAAGGTGTCCTCTTTTCAGATTGTGAAGTATCTTTGATCATAAGGATTTGAAGAACACCATGCTTGATTAAATGTATTTGAAATCATCCACATGAATGTTCTTAGGTTAGTTATCCGCTTTTAAATCAATATACCACTTCCTGAAATTCTGATGGAGACAAAAATACATTAATTGGTCAGTGCATATGGTGTCTATTACTTGATTTTATATGCTGATGTGAGAATAACGGTGTTGGAGAAAAGGATTAGTCCCACCAGGTTTGATGAGCATATGCACTTTCAGGTGTTAAGGAATAGGATATCCAAAATATTTTTGTTGGGTCAATCATTATTTTTTGTCTGGCTCTGATTTATCCCCTTTCTTGTGCTTCTTTTAGTAAGAGAAATTTTGTACGGTTTTGCTGTCGATGGTAGTATTAGTACCAAGATTCAGACCGTAAAAACCCTCATATGGAACATTGTCCTGAATTTTGATTCATTTCTCTTGCATGTGTTAAGAATATGCACTATCTACTGTATTGTCACAAATCACAAACATTGGCAGGGCACACTAGATGTCTGGTTTAATGGTGGATTGTTGAACTAAAATAATTTTCAAGGTAAGTACCATCCTGCAGTCTAATATTTCTTCTACATGATGTTTTGAGAAAATGGGTGTTAAAAGAGTCGGATTTGTCCCACCAGGTTGGATGGCCATCTACAAGGTATTCATCTACTTTGCTTTTGTAAATTAAATGAGGGGTAACACATGTATATAGTGGCTGCTGTAGTAGTCCTTTTTGTACAAATGAATTAACACGTGTGGCGTGTATTGTGTTGGAGAGACACATGATTAGGTTGGTGGGAGAAGCTAATGGTGGAGACACTCAACATTATATAGAGTCTTCCTGATCAGAAACGTATTGAGATTCTTACTATTTAGTAGTATTGGTGAAACAATTGAAACAGATTGCGGGAGGGCAACCTTGTCATCTCGGCGCGTAGGAGATAGCTCGCAGAATTTTTTGCCATCCCATGGAATACATGGAGGTGTTTAGTCAACGGAAGATCAAGCATACTGTTGGCCCTGGAAAGTGGAAACCACCAAGTGAGAGTACGCTAAAACTGAACTCCGATGTAATGTTAACACCGGGTGATACCCAAACTGCTTGGGGAGTTGTTAACCGAGATCATGAAGGCAATGTTGTGGCTGTCCAAGCGTGTAGGTGAGAAAATAATAAAGTAGCACAAGAGTTAGGCAAAATTAGGAAAATCATGTAATGTTGTGGGTGCTATGTACCGGGATATGATGTATCAGCATGTGTTCCTGAAGTTGGGTGGGCGATTTGGCCAGTATATTTTGTAATAAAGCTTAAAGATTACTCTCTCAAAAAATGGATCACTATTACTATAACAATATATCTTTTGGATGTCAGCTCATCTCTTCTGCATTTTATATAATTGCATCAATTTTAGATATAGTTGAGGGTAGTTATGTACGTTGGCCAGTCCACCAAAAGAGATATTACCATATATGTATGAGAGAAGTAATAGTCGTGGATGTTGGCAATCAAGTTGTGTTCCTGTGTGTTTTCGAAGAAATTTTAAAAAGTACATGTGAACATTTACCGCTTTCTTTGATTTGATGAACAAATTGACTTCGTGTAAATAAGGAAGTAGATAGTATATTGAACATTTTCCAATCATCTATTTTTAGAGATCCTCTCCATTGGAAAGTACCGATTATTTCTAAGACTACCGGCTTAATAATGGGAAAAATTCATCTCATATTTTTCTATTTCAACACCCGAGGACCAATTCTGGTATACAAGAACACTACGAAAAATTCCCATGGATCTGTGAGCATGCAAAAGCCAGCGCGTCTTGTGCAGCATGGTAGAAAGAGGTCACGGGATCAAAACTGATCGATCTTTGAAGTTGCAGGTTCAGTTGTTTTGAGCACGAGTAGGTAAGTATTTCATCAGTAATTAATTACTATATATGTGTGACAATTTTATTATATTTTTTCTTTTTTACTTAGGTAACTGTCGTGGTGGTGTCACGACAGATGCCATGGATAGCTAAAGGTGGGGACTAATACACGCTAGGGGAATCCAGGGAGGGATAGTGGAATGATTCTCCACACAGAAGTTTGTATTGCTATATCTGCAAGATTACAAGTGCTGCTTGAGCTGTATTGGCGAGAGGAGGAAGAAGGAGCTCTCTTACTCTTGCCTACTATTTTTCCCTAGAACCCTAGATCAACTAGCCCTATGGAATCACCAAACCAACTAGAGGTCAACCAACCCCCTCTATCAGAAACCTAGCCCCCCTTATATAGAGGAAGTTCGGTCCCTGCCTAGGGCATACGTGGAGGCATATTCCTAAGAATATGCCCCCTCCCAAAGTGGTAACCCGACCGGGGTGCTTTTCCCCCGCGTCACACATGCTTTAGCGACGTAAGCCTCTGCGTCGGCGTCGTAAACATGGGTGTCGTCACCCTTGTCGGCCACGACCCGGTGGTCCTGCCCTTGTTTTCTCCGCTCATGCAGTGCATACCGGACCTTCTTTTTGACCAGAGAGATTCCTTCCTTCTCCCAGAAGCTAAGCGAGGACCCGGATCATAGTAGATCCGGCCACACCTGTTCCTGCATATAAGTTAGACAAGCGCTTTCGACTTACTCCTTAAGTCGGATGAGACAATGTTAGGCGACCCCCCCTGGTCCGGGTTACTCCGTGATCCGGCCTGCCTTGAGGTGACCCGACCAGCATCCGCTTTGACCTTGCTGAACCTCGGCTAACTCGGCCCTTATACCCGGGTGACCCTACGGGGTATCCTCTAACATTAGTCTCCGAAGTTGGTGCGGTCTTAGCTGCCTTGGCCGCTAAGGCCACATCAGGTTCATTTATGTTCGAGCCTCGGACGTTTAATTCCGGGTTAGCTCCTTATCTCGGATTATATGGATTTACGTTCCCTTCGCACGTTCCAAGTTTTTACTTGCCGGCCGGGTCACCACTTTGGCTCGGATCCCATGGTTATCATGGTTTGATCCGGGCCCCGTTTCCTTCTCTCATACGCCAACCCACGTGGAGGCTAATCATTACCTCGTCTTATTTTAAGGGCACGCATGATGCCGCAGTAATTGTCGATTATCACGTGCGTGGGTCACGTCATGCCCGCCTCCTCGTTTACCGCATCAGCGTCGCGTCATGGGATTGCTTCTACTGTGGCCTGTGTGGCTTTTCTCCGATTGGTTGATGCAGGTGATACACGGCCACACCGTGTGGCTCGTCGGCGCAGCGCGATCCCACTTATCCATCTCTGGGGGTGGTTAAGTAGTGGAGGGGCGCACCCCTTAGCGTTTTTCCACTTCTGCGCCCCTCTGCCCGTTGCCTTTCTCCTTCGTCTTCCTAGCGACCGCGCCACCGCCGGTGCTTCTAGCAGCGGCCACGCCGCGCCTTTCACCTTTCTCGTAGCCATTGCACAACTTCGCCACGGGTCCACGCCAATCTAGGCCTCAGATCTCCGCCGCCGCTAGCTCCAGTGAGGATAGTGGATACGAGATGACGGAGGAGGAGCTCGTCGTCGCCGAGCAGGAGATGGAGGAGGACGCCGGCGCGGCGGACCACGACGCGTGAGCCGGATCATGGGTCTGTCAAGATGACCTTGACTGGCTCTACCGGACCAGGCGCATTCCTGCCGGCGTCACCGCTCGTCTCCCCTCCGCTGAATTGGCCCCCTCACCCAATCCGGGTGAGTTCGTTGTGTTCCTGTCCCACTTCCAACGGGGATTTGGTCTGCCGTGAGCGATTTCTTCCGGGATTGGGTTAGGACCTACCTCTTGCAGCCGCACCATCTCCCAGCCAACGCTATCACCTCTCTCTCCGCCTTTGCCTCTACGATCGAAGGCTACACCGGACTATGGCCCACGAAGGAGCTGTGGATTCGGTTCTTCGGCCTTTGTCGCAACGTCATCCCCAATATCCAAGTAGAGTCGGAGGATAAGCAGCTCACCCAATTTGGAGCTGCCTCCATCTCGCCCCGGAGACTTTCCGTCTTTCCCCGGGTTACCGGGCTTGACTCCTGCAAAGGATGGGCCCGGACCTTCTTCTACGTCCGGAATGAGGGTACTGAAGATTTGATTAGGTTTCTGCCCTACGCTCGGGTCTACGACAAGGATTTACGGGAGGAGGTCCCCAAAGCCTACACCGGCCAACCAAGTTAACAAGAGGTTCATGGAGTGAAGAGACTCGGATTGCATAGCGAGGATGCTATGATCACGTTAATGCGAATCTCTCCCCTCGAGCGCACCCACAAGTTGTGCCACATGAGTTTGACGCGACCCCAACCGAACCTCCTCCTTCGAGTTGAGCAACACGGAGATCTTCGGAGTTAAGGCTCTTTCACCACCCACAAGGATTTCTCCGCGAATGGGCGTGGGGAATTGAGCACTTCTGTCGTGTGAGCTCCCTCCAGTAAGCTTAGGGCAAACTTATTTCGGATCAAGTATGTGCCGGTTTTGTTGTATTTTGACTCGTTCTTCGTGCTTTTCTCACTGTTCCTTGACCAAACTCTCGAGGATGGTACGGACCCGACCCTTAAGTAGGCGCGGACCGAGAAATCCCGGATGAGGAGGAGCCGGACCAGAGATGTTCCTCCCTATGACCGGCGCTACCAAAGCGACCCAGCAGTAAATTCTCTTCTCTTAGAGATTGGCCCGATGATGAGGATAACTTCGGATGTCGGCGTGATTGAACTGTTGAGGCTGTCCCTCTTTCTTTTGCCTTTCGGCATCAGCTAACCCGGTGGGCATATCCACGAGGATCCTCCACTTGCTACGGGCGAGCTGGTTCCGGTGGCGTCGAAGAAGAAGCGCGGAGCCGCATCAAGTTCTTCCTCCGAACCTTCTCAGCCCACAAAAAGGCAAAAGAAGGCCGAAGACAAGACTGCCTCCAAGCGGGCAGGCAAAGCCCCGGCACAAAGGGCTCGAAAACCCAAGGAGGCCGAAACCTCGGATCGTAAGTCATTTTTCATTGCGTAACTCACTTTTCCTTGCATCGTGGTAATTTCTCTTGACATTATTCTCTTTTTCAGGCCTCGGTGGAGGTCCCTCGAGCGGATCAAGCATCTCTTCACCCCTTGATTGCCCTTCTCCTCCTCGTGACGACCAGTCATGCCCACGAGCCCTATTAGGAGGGTTCTGCGGCTGCTCGGGTTCGCGATGCCTCATCGAGGAACGCGACCTCGAGCCGGGAGGGTCGGTCCAGCCGAGGCGACGACATCCACCACTTCGGCATCGCCGCAACCAGCAACCACGAGTCTATCACAACACCAGCACCGGCAGCAAAGACTCCGATGACCGAGCACAAGACCGGCAAGGAAACCAACAACGGCTCAAGTCCGGCTACAAGAGCTCCGGTTGCAAGTTCTTACGCCTCGTTCGAGTCATCTCAGCCTCGGCGAGGAACTACTCCAAAGAGCTTCTAAAGGGAAATCCACCGCGATTACTTCTTCCCATCAAGCTAAGGGCAAAAGGCTCGGATACTACCAAGTGCGCATCCGTCGAGGCGGGCAGCGAACCCTATCGTCGATGCTTAGAAGAAATCACCAGCAGCGAAGGATGTTCTGCCGAGCCAAGCGATGCAGCAGATGGTTACGCAGCCCAGCTCTTGCCTAGTTGAGAGGAAAGAAGCTCACGCGAAGGGCTTGGTGGCACCCCATATGCCCACCGCGGCGGTACCCTCCGAGCCTTATCGAGTTCGTCATGAATCGAACAAGGCGGAGTTCGTCCCACAACGACGATCTCCGAAAAAGTTCGCCCCGCAGAATTTTCCGCCAGATGAATACCGCCGCTAAGGCAATTAACTCGCTGGGCGAATGATGGAGGTATGTCGTTTCTCCTTTACATGTCAGATAATAACCATTAGTCCCGAGCCTCGGTGGAGTAGCTTGTTACTCGGCCGGATGCTCATTAGAAAACTAACGAGCTGCATGTAAACTTGGTCTGCACACACCTAGAGCCGGTTAAGTTCCACTTGGCCCGGATCTTGTACACTTCAAATATGCACACATCTAGAGCCGGGTTAAGTTCCACTTGGCCCGGATCTTGTACACTTCGAATATGCACACACCTAGAGCCGGGTTAAGTTCCACTTGGCCCAGATCTTGTACACTTCGAATCTGCACACACCTAGAGCCGGGTTAAGTTCCACTTGGCCCGGATCTTGTACACTTCAAATATGCACACATCTAGAGTCGGGTTAAGTTCCACTTGGCCCAGATCTTGTACACTTCGAATATGCACACCTATAGAGCCGGGTTAAGTTCCACTTGGCCCGGATCTTGTACACTTCGAATCTGCAAACACCTAGAGCCGGGTTAAGTTCCACTTGTCCCGGATCTTGTACACTTCAAATATGCACACATCTAGAGCCGGGTTAAGTTCCACTTGGCCCGGATCTTGTACACTTCGAATATGTACACACCTAGAGCCGGGTTAAGTTCCACTTGGCCCGGATCTTGTACACTTCGAATATGCACACACCTAGAGCCGGGTTAAGTTCCACTTGGCCCGGATCCTGTACACTTCGAATATGCACCAAGCTAATTTTACACTTCTGTACTTTTTTTTCAGGTAACCACCAATCGCCGGAGCGCTGAATTCCAACGCCTGCTTGATACCCACAAGATGCTACGTGCAAAACATGTTGCACTTGGTGCAGAACATGAAAAGAGGGGTAATTTTCTCCCTCGGCACCTCTCCATTTTTCTTCACTTTCTTCCGCCGAACTAATCTCCTCATTCGGTTTCTGCAGCTAGGGTGGAGGCTGGGAACAAGATCATGCGGAAGAACTTGGAGGAAATCCGGGGTATGTCCTCTTTTGTTCGACCTCGTAGTGTTTTCCATTTCTTCTTCTCCTTGGCTCGGCAAACATTCACTCCTCGGCTCTACCGGGTCAACATACTATTTCAGCATCGCTTGAGGATAGTGTGCCCGTGTCTGATATGATGCTGCATTTTCTCGAACAAGCAGGGCAGCATCAAGCCGAGCTGAAGAAAAAGGATGATGAGCTTTCTCTCCTCCGGACTAAGGACGACGAGATTGCCAAGCTCAAGGCTGAGATGGAGAAGATGAAGGCCCGACACCAAACCGAGCTCCAAAAGGTTGGCCAGAACTTCACAGTAGAGCGTGAGCGCCTTACTCTCTAGATCTCCAAGGACCAGGACCTACTCAGAGAATCCGACCTCCAGCTTGGGTCGGCAAACACTGAGCTTGAGCAACTTCGCAAAAGACGCGATGCCTGCATCAAGGAGTTAACCCGGATCCATAGCCATATTTCTCGTAAGTTCCTTTCCCTTGTCCGACATAATTCTCCGGGTTACCTCATATGTCTTTTCTTTACCTTCTTCCTTTGCCTTGTTTCCAGACCACTTTCCAGAGGGTACTTCTATTGCAAGCGCTGTTGTTGCCAAATTTCACCGAGAGAGGGGTACTCCCGTCGTTCCTGACGGTGAGAGCATTCCCTTAGACATGGAGGACCTATTGGTCAGCCTGTCAGCTCGCGTGGAAACCATCAAGAATTATGGCAAGGATATCCTCGACATTGCAGTTCGCACTTTCAATACGTACTGGCCCGGAGAGAGTAGCCCGGAGACCATCGTGACTCTCGTCGAGAAGTTAATGGAGATTGAGACCAGCTTGACCTCTAGAGAGAGTCCGCTGGTCGTGCCGCAGCTGATACCATCCTTCACCATATTCTCACATGGTACGAGAAGATCGACCTCAGCCTCCTTACACGGCCAAGACCGGATCCAGATGGACCGATGATCCGGAGTGGGTAGCTCGGCGCCAGGCTTGCGCCTATAGCCTCGTCGAATATTCTCCTATTCATGACTGGGTTGAAGGACCGAGCTTCCTGGAATCCGCTGGGGCCAAGCACAATGAGAACGTTGAAGATGGGTCGGATGAGGGCGGAGAAGATGATGCTTCAGATATTGAAGACAGCGACGACGAAGCCGAACTTCCTCCTCCTGCTGCTCCTTAGTTCCAAAAAGCTTGAAAATTTATCAGATCCCCGGTATGCCGGGTGCAATTGTATGCTGGATATGCGATATTTTGCTACTACATTTCTATGCCGGATTAACTTGGGCGCAGTCCCCGAGTTTCATTTTCTTGTTCGTCCAATTCTCTGGCTCGGTCCGTGTCTATCTTGATTCGGTTTTACGACTTACGAACCCGAGTTTCAAAAATTGTTTTAACAATACTTAGAAACTTTTAGGCTTAGCTCAAAATAATTCAGCATAATAACTTGAAAATAAATACAGGGTTAGTCCGAAAAACAAGCGTTAGCTCGAATAAACTCGTTTCCTTAGTCGTTTTTCATGTGCTACGTAATTCCAAACTTGTTCCCTTGCTTGTCATGAAGCCAATTCTTACTGGACAGCAGCAAGTCGAAGAGTTGGGTTTTTGGTGCTCACACATTACTAATCCGGGTTAATTAGAACGACTTATTCTAGCTACCGCATAAGAAGTAACAATAAACGTTATTAAGGAAGTGTGAGACCAGGCACATGGCTTAATAGGATTGATAGAATACTCATACCAACAAGTTGCAACTTCTTTTCCGGAAGCTCATTCGAAAAGAACTCTAAGGTTAAGCGTGCTTGGCCTAGAGCAATTCTAGGATGGGTGACCGACCGGGAAGTGGGTAACAAAAGCGCCAGTGAGGACAAAGTGCAGAAAAAGACTAGTGTTGGTCCGTGGGGCGATCTAGATATCCTATTAAGCTACCAGAGTGACACCGGGCCTGTGAGTGGACGGTGTTACAAGTGGTATCAGAGCCGACCTCGCGGTTAAACGGGTGTGTGCGGGTTAGTGGCGGGACATGTGGAGCATGGCGCGTGTAGCCCGGAGTGGACACAGCATGGCACATGTGCCGACACTGGACGCACAAACACGTGCCAAGAGGGAACGTTCCTGGGGTGTGCTTGATCGATGAGGGCATCGATCTTCTAAAGGGTGGGTGTATGTGAGACTGGCACATGGCTTAATAGGATTGATAGAATACTCATACCAACAAGTTGCAACTTCTTTTCCGAAGCTCATTGAAAAGAACTCTAAGGTTAAGCGTGCTTGGCCTAGAGCAATTCTAGGATGGGTGACCGACGGGAAGTGGGTAACGGGTGCGCATGCAGTGAGGACAAAGTGCACAGAAAAGACTAGTGTTGATGCGTGGGGCGATCTAGATATCCTATTAAGCTACGAGTGACACCCGGTGAGTGGGCGAGGTGTTACAGGCGATCCCGAGTTCTTGCCGAGGCGGCTATTTCATTGATAAGCTCATTGCCGACATACATACCGATATGAGACGACGGATACATACACTTCTTAGCTAAGTGTAGAAGGGACGAAGTAGTGCTACATTCCACGATCGCTTGATTCCTCTACGGACCTGTCCGCCTTTGTTCTTTTCCTATGGCTTTGCATCTATGAGATAGTAAGAATCATTGTGCAATGCTTTGCTCACAATGAATGGCCCTTCCCATGGGGGATAATTTATGCATGCCAAGAGTACGTTGTACCAACGAGCACCAGATCGCCTTCCCGAAGACTCGGGGCACACTTTCGGCTATGATAGCGTCGGAGATTTTGCTGATATATGGCGGATCCGGATAGTGCCGCTTCTCTCGCTTCTTCCAGCAGATCAACATCATTTTGCGGGCTTCTTGCACTCATGTATTGGGTGACCCTAGGAATCATGCTCTATGTCGGCCGGTAATACTGACTTCGCCCATATACCGTAAAAAATGGCGTATAGCATGTTGATCGATTCGAGTTGTTCTTAAGCTCCACAACATCATGGTAGTTCTTCTATCCAGCACCCCGCTGATCTTTGCAGCGGCTCAATGAGCCGGGGTTTTATCTCGGATAATACTAATCCGTTGGATATTTCCACTTGTCCGTTCGATGCGGGGTGGGCTACCAAGGCGACATCGAGCCGGATCTTCTTATCTCGGCAGAAGCGCGCAAATGCTCCTTCCGCAAAATTTGTTCCATTATCGGTTATAATACTGTGTGGATAACCGTATCTCAAGATGATGTCTTTGAGAAATGTCACGGCCGTAGCTCCATCACATTTTCTTATAGGTTTCACTTCAATCCATTTTCTAAACTTGTCCACCATGACCAAAATGTGTGTCATGTTTCCTCTCGCCGGTTTGAACGGGCCAACCATATCCAAGCACCATACAGCAAATGGCCATGTAATTGGTATGGTCTTGAGTTCCGACATAGGCATATGTGTCTTGGTGGCGTACCTTCGACAACCATTGCATTTTCTCACCAGATCTTCTGCTTATTCCAAGGCACTTGGCCAGTAGAATCCATGCCGGAACGCCTTTGCCACCAAGGCTCGGGATGAGGCATGATGCCCGCATTCTCCTTGGTGTATATCTCGAAGGATGTCAAGCCCTTCTTCCGGGTCAACGCATTGTTGGAGGACATTGGTTACACTCCGTTTGTACAACTCGGAATTGATGATTGTGTATGCTTTTGCTCTCCTCTGAGTTTGCTTGGCTAACACCTCCTCAACAGGTAACATTCCGTCTTTCAGGAATTGGAATATAGGCAGTGCCCAAGCTGGTATCGCTCGTGGAGGGAACATCTCCTCATCAATTTCCATCTGATCCACCGGCATAACTTCAGCTGGATCACGTGAGCAGTCCCCGGGTCTAGCGAGGTAGTCCCCGGGTTTGCCGAGGCAGATCCGGGTTTCTTGATGCGATCCCGGGTCTCGCGTACTACCTCCCGTATCAATGTCCATGGGCTCAGCTCCGGATTCCGTATTTTCCGGGACATAGATCGAGCCGGTTCCTGGGGACGGCCTGATAGATGATTTTCTGAGGTGTTCCAATGCTACACCTGGTGGAATTGCCTATCTGGTCGATCCGAAGCCGACAACATGTCGGCAGCCTCGCTTTTCCACTGGGTACATGGTGAAATTCACACCCTCAAGTAACTAGATATCTTACACGTGAAATTTGTATAGTTCCATGTTTGGATCCAGGCGTCCACACTCGGACACCTTCGCACCACCAGATCCGAGTCGCCAAAGCATATTATCCGGCGATGCCAATCTCCTTTGCCACTTTGAGCCCATGCACAAGAGCCTCATACTCACGACATTGTTCGATGCCGCGAAATGGATCTGCACACGTTTTAGCTGGTCCTTCTTTGGCGAGGTAAGCACAACCTCGGCGCCTAGTCCGTTTTGGTTTTCGACCGTCAAAGTGCATCCTCGATGAATTCGGAGCTGGTGGTGGTGGTTCAGATTGTACCTCGCCCAATCCACAAAAAGTCCGCCACTGAGATTTGATCGCTTCTCTTCAGATTAGGCGCATAAGGGCTAACTCAATTGCCCATTTTGCAATTCTGCCACTCGCATCCTTGTTACCCATTATCTCGGATATGGGGCTTCACATATTACTTTGATGGGGTGCTCCTCAAAGTAATGCTTTAACTTCTTTGCCACCATATAGACACCGTATGCCACCTTTTGAAAGTGCGGGTAGTTCTGTTTTGAGGCAGACAATACCTCGCTCAGGTAATATACTGGCCTCTGCATCGACTTACCCTCTTCATTGCGCTCCACTACAATTACTGCACTTACAACTCGGTTGGTTGCGGCTATGTAGAGCAACATTGGCTCCTTTGATAGTGGAGAGGCTAACACTGGCGCAGTGGCCAACATCTTTTTTAAGTGGGCAAAGGCTTCATCGGCCTGTGGCGTCCAAACGAATTTATCCGACTTTTTCATGAGTTGGTAGAGAGGCAGTGCCTTTTCTCCCTACCGACATACAAACCGACTCAACGATGCCAGGCATCCAGTGAACTTCTGGACATCATTAAGACACTTCGGCAGCTCCATTCGTTCGATGGCTCGGATCTTAGTTGGATTAACTTTGATACCTACCGAGGCGAAATCCGAGTAATTTTCTAGCCGGGACACCGAAGGTACATTTTTCTGGGTTAAGCTTCATCCGGAACCTTCTCAAGTTCGCGAATGTTTGCCTTATGTCGTCAAGGAGCATTGTGCTTTCCTTGGTCTTGATAACCACATCATCCACGTATACTTGTACGTTTTGACCTATTGGGTCGTGCAAACATTTTTGCATACATCTTTGGTATGTTGCACCTACATTACGTAAACCGAACGGCATAGTGCGATAGCAGTAAGCCCCGTACGGGGTAATAAACGCAGTCTTTATTTGATCATCCGGGTTCAGAGGTATCTGGTAGAAGCCAGAATATGCATCAATGAATGACAACAGTTCGCATCCCACGGTCGAGTCTATGACCTGATCTATCCTCGGCAGTGGAAATGGATCTTTTGGACACGCCTTGTTCAGGTTCGTGTAATCGATACACATACGCCAAACCACTGCCACGTTCGGATCGTCCCTCTTCTTTTCTACCAACACCGGATTAGAGAGCCAATCCGGATATAGTACCTCCATGATAAATCCTGCTGCTAGTAACCGAGCTATCTCGTCTCCAATGACTTTTCTCCTATCCTCGGCGAAGCGGCGGAGAGGTTGCTTCACCGGCCTTGCTCCGGGTCTTACGTTCAAAGAGTGCTCGGCCAACTCCCTCGGAACACCTTGCAAGTCCTGTGTAGACCAAGCAAAAATATCCTGATTCTCACGGAGGAAGTTGACGCGCTCGCTTTCCTATTTGTCAGTTAACCCGGCACCAATTGTTACGGTGTGCTCCGGGAACATGTTATCAACTGGAACCTTCTTGGTGTCCTTTGCGGCTTGAAATGAAACGCTGCCATGCGGGTTACTTAACGCTGGCATATATTGCTGCGCGGACTGAGCTAATGCCGCCACCTCTTGGATTTTTCTTTTCTCTTGCGCAATCACGAGTGACTCGGCTAGGTTAGACCCGGCTGAAGCACACTCAATGGAACGTCGGAAATCTCCAGCAATGGTAATCACTCCATTTGGCCCGGGCAACTTCATCTTCAGATAACTGATGTGACAGCTTGCCATGAATTTGTTCAATGCTGGTCTTCCGAGTAACGCATGATATGCACTTTCCAAGTTCACCACCTCAAACTCCAGATTTTCAGTTCGGCAGTTATTCCTTGTGCCGAATAACACGTCGATCCGGACTTTACCTATGGGCTCACAAGAAATGCCCGGTACAATGCCATGGAAAGTTGTTCTCGTAGCCTAGAGCATGTTCTCCGAGATGCCCAACTTGCGCATCATATCCGCATACATGATGTTAATGCTACTGCCATTATCAATCAAAACCTTGGAGAACCTCACATTGATGTTCGGTCCAATGAATGTCGGATCTAGCACTAGCGCATACGAACCTAGACTCGGCATAAGTTTAGGATGATCTTTGATGTTCTAGGTGATTTCCTGGTCCGACCAAGGCATGTACCTCGTCACTGCTGGCATGACCGCATTGACCTCCATATGTCGGCGCTGCAAGCTCTTCCTATCTGTTTCCTCAGTCGTGAACACACAATAACTCTGGTGATGTTCCCTGTACTCATTCCTTCACTCGTTTCCGGGGTACCTCTAATCCGGCTGTTGCTGATTTTCCACCTGATGCACTGCATCCCTTCTCTCATTGTTGCCATACCTCGGCGGGGGGGAGGCAACATTAGCTGTTGCGTGTTTGCTCCAGAGAGAAATTTCTGCCGAGGTAACTCCTGCCGAGGTTGATCATTCCGGGGTGCCTGAGCATTCCCCAAACCACCTTGTTTTATCTTACGGAACCACTCACATTGCCTCGTTGTGTGACCCGCTGGGCTATTCGGATTTGGCGTGTGAAACTTACACGGCTGGTCCAACATTGACTCGTAGGTATACCTCGGACGGTCTTTCTTTTCTTGCCATTGTTTCTTTTGCTCTGGAGTCCATGTTTTCTTGCCATCATTTCTTGGAGTCCATTGCCCTCCCGTTCTCTGGCGTTGGTTGCTCCCTGCTCCGGGTTGATCTTGATTCACAGCTGCAACTTGTTGCGAACCGTAGCGATGATCCGGTCTATCATCTCTCCTTTTTCCTTTGTAATCGTTCCTCCGGGATGACCCAGCTCCATCCCTCTGATAGTATTCCTTGTTTGACTCATTTGACGCGAGCCTAGGTTGAGTCGGATTGCCCAAAGCATACGAATCAGCAATCCGGATCATCTCTGCCAGCGTAATTGGCATCTTCCTTTTCAACTTCATCCACAGCTCGCTGCCATATCTACACCCTTGCGCAAACCACGCTATGGCCTGTGACTCTATGACACCCTCACACGAGTTTCTCACGGTACACCACCGGGTCAAGAATTCACGATCCGTCTCGTTAGGTCTTTGCTTGCACATTGCTAGGGTTTGCAGTCTATTCGGCCTCTGATATGTACTTGAGAAGTTGCTGATAAACATTTCTTCAAAATCTATCCAGCAGTTGATGCTTCCGGGTGGTAAATTATTCAGCCATACTCTGGCTGGGCCTTCCAACATCTGGGGTACGTAACGTACAGCCCATCTCAAGTTGCCAGTTGCAATTTTCACCGCCGTAGCATAGTTTATCAGCCAATCCTCCGGCTTGGTACTATCGTCATATGTCTTCGTGCTCGGTAATCGGAAGTTTGGTACCGCGGTTCCTTCATGATCCGGGTCCAAAGCACGCTGGACCGGAGGACCTTGACATTCGATCTGTTCCGACCTATACAGCGATCCAGTTTTAACTGGCGTCATCCGCATTAAATCCCTGCTTCCCAATCTTGACCCTATCACATGATAGTGCAGTGCAGGGTACCCTGCGTTCACCATCTCCGAATCACCGTCGTTGTATCGGTTTTGCTCTTGTTGCGCACCTTTCTACTGCATACCTCGGCCGGCGCTTTGCTCTTGCCTTGGTATATTCCGCTGCGGCGGTTGTCCTGCTCCTGCGGAGTTGCGCTGTCCGGCATTGCCGTTGGCAGCGTTCCCTTGACCGGCATTGCCTTGGTCGTGATTACCTCGGCCAACTTCACCTCAGCTCACACTCTGTCGATCATCACTTTTCCGCATCTCTTTTTCTTTTCCCTTGACGCGGGTCGTGACGACGATCTGTTTGTTTCGTCTGGCCGAGGTTTCTACCTCTTCTCTCCTTGGACCACCATGAGGCGATGATGCGGCTCCAGCGGACTTCTCCGGGTTACCCATCACCGAATGGACGATTTTGTAAGCTCCATCTCTCTCCGGGTTAGCTCTCAGCAACTCTTCGTTCTGTCTGTTCGCGATCCGAACCAGCTCGTTAACCCTATCTTGCTGTCTTTGACGGGCCTCACCCGTCAGACCCTCTAACTCGGACGCAGCCGCATCTGCTGCTCTGAGGTTCTTCGCCGGGTACTATACTTCAGCAACCCTACGCATGATAGTTTTCCGACCCTTCTGCTCCATCATCACCTTCTCTGTTCATCTCGCTTATGAGATTTCTCCCTTTTACTTTTACCGTATCAACTTTGGTTGCCTTTGCGTACTCACGCATCGTTATGTTCAGCGACTACTGAGCCGCTGCTATTTTCTTTGCGCCCTCTAGTATCTTTTGCCTAGTTTCCTCTAGCTCGGCCTATGCCTGAGCCGGATCTACCACTGCTGCTACCGGGTTAGCCAAGCTATCCATAGCTTCTCTCAGTACGTTCTCAGGCCTCTCTAGTGGAGGTCCTCTATCTTTCCTCGGTGCCTTAGGTGTTACCTCCGGGTCTAGTGTTGGGTCCTTGCTTGCGCCTGCACCTGGCGCAGTCATCATCACCTCCGCATGGTCCAGGGAGCGAGCGATACGCTACCATGAGCCACGGTGAGGTGGTTCCCAAGATCGACGACGCGGCGCAGATGAACGCATGATACGTCCACAGCAACGTAGACCTTGTGCACACCGAGCTTGACGAAGAGGCCGCTATGAAGGGCGGCGTCAAGCAGCCAGCATTGTCGCTGACGAAATCCAGCGCTCCAAAGCGCTGAACGAGCCCGGAGAAGACGCGTTCGCCGCTCGATGAGGTTTCCCGTCCGGATCTTCACCCCTGCTAGCGCCTCTAGCCCCACGGTGGGCGCCAACTATCATGGTGGTGTCACGGCAGATGCCATGGATAGGCTAAAGGTGGGGACTAATACACGCTAGGGGAATCCAGGGAGGGATAGTGGAGTGATTCTCCACACAGAAGTTTGTATTGCTATATCTACAAGATTACAAGTGTTGCTTGAGCTGTATTGGCGAGAGGAGGAAGAAGGAGCTCTCTTACTCTTGCCTACTATTTTTCCCTAGAACCCTAGATCAACTAGCCCTATGGAATCACCAAACCAACTAGAGCTCAACCAACCCCTCTACTGTAAACCTAGCCCCTTATATAGAGGAAGTTCGGTCCTGCCTAGGGCATACGTGGAGGCATATTCCTAAGAATATGCCCTCCCAAAGTGGTAACTGACCGAGGTGCTTTTTCCCGCGTCACACATGCTTTAGCGTAAGTAAGCCTTTGCGGCGGGAACCGACATGGGCGTCGTCACCCTTCTCGGCCATGACCGGTGGTCCCGCCTTGCTTTCTCCGCTCATGCAGGCGTCTGGGACCTTCTTTTTGACCAGAGAGATTCCTTCCTTCTCCCAGAAGCTAAGCGAGGACCCGGATCATAGTTGATCCGGCCACACCTGTTCCTGCATATAAGTTAGACAAGCACTTCCGACTTAATCCTTAAGTCGGATGAGACAATGTTAGGCGACACCCCCTGGTCCGGGTTACTCCGTGATCCGGCCTGCCTTGAGGTGACCCGGCTAGCATCCGCTTTGACCTTGCCAAACCTCAGCTAACTCAGCCCTTATACCCCGGAGTGACCCTACCCGGGGGTATCCCCCCAACAATAATGTATTGAACCTGTCCTGATTTTTTTGATACCTATATTACACGTGCGTGGCACGTGCACATCTACTAGTAAGATAAAGCATCCAAGTACTAGATAATCCTAGGCATGTGTTCCATATATAGTCATACGTGCTCGCAATGAGAACTTGCACAACATCTTTTGTCCTGCCAGCCCGTTTGCAGCGGGGCCTCAAGGGAACTACTGGCAATTAAGGTGTTCCTTTTAATAGAGCACCAGAGCAAAGCATTAACACTCCATGAACACATGTGATCCTCACATCAAAGCCATTCCCTTCCGATTATCCCGATTTCTGTCACTTCGGGGTCATTGGTTCCGGACAACAACGTTTGTATACAACTTGTAGATAAGACCAAAAACAATACTATCATAATGAATCAATAACATGTTCAGATCTGAAATCATGGCACTCAGGCCCTAGTGACAAGCATTAAGCACAACAAGTCGCAACAAAGTCATAAAGCACTAATAAAAGATACTAGGCACCATGCCCTAACAATCTGATGCCATTACATGAACGATCTCATCTAATCCCTACCATCCCCATAGCCTACAGCGGGGGATTACTCACTCATAGATGGGGGAAACATGGATGGTCGATGGAGAAGCGATGGTGATGATGATGGCGATGATCTCCTCCAATTCCTCGTCCCAGCAGGGTGCCAGAACGGAGTTTCTGGTGCTGTTTCGTGGAATCTGGTGGTGGCGGCGGATCGGAACTCCTTCTGGAAAAACGTCGAACCCCACGGATTTTTTAGGTCAGAAGGCTTCTTATAGGCGAAGAGGGAGACCGAGGGGGTGCATGGGGCCACCACACCATGCCCTAGCGCGGCCAGGCCTAGCCCGCGCCTGGGAGGGTGTGGCCAGCCCCTGGCCCTCGTCCGTCTCGTATTCTGGATTCTAGAGTCTTCTGGAAAAATAGGCACTTTGGCTTTTGTCCCGTCCAATTCCGAGAATATTCATTTTCTGACTTTCCTGGAACCAAAAACAGCAGAAAACTGGCAGCTGGCACTGTGGCTCTTGTTAATAGGTTAGTCCAAGAAATCATATGAAAAGTACTCCAAAGTGTGGACAAAACACAAGAAAGTGGATAAAACCAAGCATGGAGCATCAAAAATTATAGATACATTTGCAATGTATCAGGGTCAGGGGGCCACCACACCACCTGGCCGCGCGGCCAGGCCTGGCCCGTGCCAGGGGGTGGTGTGGCCGCTCCCGACACCCCCTCGGCCTCTCCTTCCGCCTATGTATTGCCCTCGGGACAAAAACCCTAAGTGCCTGATCAAAAATCCACGAAAGAGTCTAGCCGCCGTCATCTCCATCCCTAGATCGGGAGGGATCTGAAACTCTTCGGCACCGCCGAGAGGGAATTCACCACGAGGCCTTCTTCATCACCATGCAAGCCTCCTGTAATGCGTGAGTAGTTTATCCTTGACTACGGATCCATGTAGTAGCTAGATGGCTGGTTCTCCTCCTTTGTGCTTTCATGTCTAGATCTTGTGAGCTTGTTCATGATCAAGATCATCTATTTGTAATTCGCATGTTGTGTTTATGGGATCCGATGGATATTGAGATGCTATTTCAGATTGATTATTGATTCTATCATGTCTTTGTTATTTGTGATCTTGCATGCTTTCCGTTGTTAGTAGCTATCTTGGCCAAGTAGATGCTAGCAACTCCAAGAGTTAGTATTTATGCTCGATAGTGGGTTCATGCCTATGGTAATCTGGGGAAGTGACAGAAATCTCTAAGGTACTAGATATGATGTTGCTTCTAGGGAGAAAACAACAATCCTTTGTTCATAGAACAATCGTATTGTTTACTTTACACGCAGTTTGTAAAGCAATAATCTGTTGCTTGCAACTTAATCTTTGGAGGGGTTGGATGATAACCTGAAGGTGGATTATTAGTCATAGATGCAGTTGGATGGCGGTCTATGTATTATGTTGTAATGCCCAATCAAGTCTCAAAGGAGTCAAGATGATTAGTATATGCATGTATTGCTTTCTCGATGTTTGTTAATTGCCCCGCTGTAATTTGTTCACCCAGCATGTTATCTATCTAAGGAGAGCCACCTCTAGTGAACTATGGATCCCGGTCCTTTTCTTTACATACAATCTATAAACTGTTTACTGCTTTGTGTTTACTTTCTGTAAACTTTTACTTCTTTCCATTTGATACGTTTAATCCTTTGTTTTCCGCAAAACACGGTGAGATTGACAACCTCATCGCAAGTTGGGGACAAAGTTAAGTGGTTGTGTTGTGCAGGTCTCCACGTTGCTACTAGCACCGGTAGTGCGCCCTACCAAAGCTCAGCTAGTAACACCTTTGAGGTGTTTCCTTGCTCCTACTGGTTCGATTAAACCTTGGTTTCATAACTGAGGGAAACTTGTTGCTGTGCTCATAATACCTTCCTCTTGGGGTTCCCAACAAGCTCTACATCAACACCGCCAACAAGCAATTTTCTGGGCGTCGTGCATTGAGCCATCAACATGTGCTGCAGAGAATAGAAGTGCTGGACCCGCATCTCCACAAACTCCTCGGTGCCCAACTCTGCTAGTGTGGTCAATGCCTCAAACTTCATGCGCTTGGCTTCATCCCTTTTTAGTCTCCTGACCTTCTCTTGCTTAGCTGCAGCACGGTCCCGAGCAGCCTATCTGACCATGGACGGATCAATATGAACATCACTCTCTTCGTCCTGGAACTTGCGAGGACGGGCTTTCTGAGCATCCCTAGAGTGACGAGGACGAGAGCTACTTGTGAATTCAGAGTAGAAGGGTAGCATATGGGTAAGCACATTTGTCCAGGAGATGTAGGCACAAAGCAGTAGCTAAAGTAATACAGGATCAGTACAGGTTGAAAACACGGATCGTCTGCAAAATCACCGGAGACTGCCGGACCTAGACTGATCGGTATAAATGGGCCGGACATTCCTACTGGGCAGAGTGTCACGCCTGTGCAGACGGACAGTCCGACTAGAGTCTTGGTGATTTTTCGGACAGTGCGAGAATGTTCAACCGGAGCAGATCAGGATTGCTAGAACTATTATAATGACGAGTATTGCACGCAGTATGATGTATCCATGGAGGCCTTCACCGGAGGGGAACAGGTCCCAGCGACAAGGGGAAGGTAATGGCCGGCGGAACGGCCGGATCTGGGGTGGAGGAGCCCTCCTGGTGGAGATCCTGGTCGGGGCAACAACGTGTTGGAGAAGAGGAAGTCGGGGAGGAGAAGGAGGACTGAACTATCCACTTCTCCCCGACCCCTTTTACAAGATCGAAACCGCTGGGGCTAGACTGTCCAGGTGAGATTCACCGGAGTGTCCGGCCCGGCCGGAGTGTCCGGGCTGAATCAAGCTGAGTGTCCGCAGTGGACACTCCGGTCTTCGATTGGACACGATCCGCCCCCACGACTGAAAACCCCAGATTCAAATAGTGGACAAATGTGTGGCAAGAGGAGCATGTTTTAGGGATGAGTATAGGCCTGGGATTCAGAAGTTGTACTGTGAAGATCCAAGAAACCATAGATAGTCAAGAAGATGACAATTTAAGGTCCAAACCAAACAAATCAAGAACCGACTCTTCAATTATGAAGAGGGCGGTGGCCGAGGCCACCATGTAAGAGTTTGTGGCATGACACCGCGAAGAATTATCCTTGGGTTCATAGCCACTACTCATCAATGAAGCTCACATATCACCAAATGATATTAAGAGGATTGATTTTCTTAATGTTGGCAATATGGGGGGAGGGATAGTCCAATGTATTAGGACCGCACTCCCCCTATCTCCATGCCTGCACCTAAACCAAATAAGAGTCAAGACATAGGTGAGTATGCAAGGTGATCAAGTCAAGCTCCTAGAATCTACGATATTTAGTTCATTTCTCAAATAACAAAACCTTGCTTCATCAAGTGGCTTTGTGAAAATATCGGCAAGTTGGTCTTTGGTTGACACATAGGATAGCTCAATATCACCTCGAGCAACATGATCTCTAATGAAGTGATGATGAATCTCAATATGCTTTGTCCTTGTATGATCCACTGGGTTATAGGCAATCTTGATAGCATTTTCATTGTCACATAGAAGAGGCACTTTGTCACAATGGACACCGTATTCCTTTAAAGTTTGCCTCATCCATAGCAATTGAGTACAAGCACTAGCAGCTGCCACATACTCGGCTTCGGCGGTGGAGAGAGATATACAATTTTGCTTCTTAGAAGACCAACACACCAAGGACCTCCCAAGGAATTGGCAAGCCCTGGAGGTTGATTTCCTATCATCCTTGTCACCATCCTAATCTGAATCCGTGTATCCACAAAGAGAGAAAGTTGAGCCCCTAGGATACCAAATACCATAGTTTGGGGTATGAACCAAATATCGAAAGATTCTCCTGACCACCATCAAATGGCTTTCTTTACGAGCCGCTTGATATCTTGCACACACTCCTACACTCAACACAATATCGGGTCTAGATGCACAAAGGTAAAGCAAAGAACCAATCATGGACCGCTATACCTTTTGATCCACATATTTACCATTTGGGTTTAGTTCAAGATGGGTCTTTGTTGCCATGGGAGTGGGAGCTCCATTTAGATCTTTCATGTTGAATCTCTTGAGCATATCTTGAGTATACTTGGCTTGGTTGAAGAATGTCCCTCCTCTTACTTGCTTGATCTCAAAACCAATAAATACCCTCAATTCTCCCATCATAGACATCCGGAACCTATTAGTCATAAGCTTTGAGAATTCATCATTAAAAGCTTTGTTAGATGAGCCAAAGATAATATCATCAACATATATTTGGCATATAAAAAGCTCCCCATTGACCTTCTTAGTAAAAAGAGTGGGATCGATTTTCCCAACCTCAAACCCACGGTCTAACAACAACTCTCTAAGGTGCTCATACCACGTGCGTGGGGCTTGTTTGAGTCCATAGAGCGCCTTATCAAGTTTATAGACGTGGTTTGGGAACTTGGGATCCTCAAACCCCAGGGGTTGCTTTACATATACCAACTCATGCAATGGACCATTAAGAAATGCACTTTCTACATCCATTTGTTGTAATTTAAAGTTATGATGTGCCGCATAAGCAAGAAGGATACGGATGGACTCAAGGCGAGCCATGGGTGCATATGTCTCTCCATAGTCAATGCCTTCAATTTGAGAGAACCCTTGTGCAACCAATCTTGCCTTGTCCCTCACAACAATTCCATGCTCATCTTGCTTGTTCTTGAATATCCACTTGATGCCTATAACATTGCGGCAATATTTTGGCTTTTCAACTAACTTCCATACTTTGTTTCTCTCAAAGTTGTTGAGCTCTTTGTGCATTGCATCCAACCAATCCAAATCTTCAAGAGCTTCCCAAACTTTCTTTGGTTCCACCATGGAAATGTGTGCTTGGTGCTCACAAAAGTTCTTCAGTTGAGCTCGAGTGGATATCCCTCTTCTTTAGATCTCCTACCACATTCTCAAGAGTGTGGTCTCTTAATTCCAATATTCTATCCATTCTATCTTGGCGACGAGTTTCGATCTCCTTGTTGTTTCTTGTGGGGATCACTTTCATCATTTTGGTCCTTGTCTTGACCATTAACTTGACCTTGATCATCATTGGAATCATTCTCTTCTTCAAGAGGCAAAGATTGACCTTGGTCTTGACCAGGCATACTTCTAGACAGGCGTTGGGCTTCCCTTATGGCAATTTCTACAAATATTCCTTGTGTAATAGACTTAGTACCACTGAACATTCTAGCAAATGGAGACTCAAGCACCTCCTGGCTAGAGGTTTCTTCCTGATCATTTGGTTGAGGGTCCACGGCTTGTCTTTGGCTTGGGTCATTGTCCTCTTTGATAGAAGCTTGTTGATGTTGTGAAGATGAGGGATCCACTTGATTAGAGCATAGTTCTTCTCGATCCGCCATAAGGGGTTCCTCAACAGGGCGGATGTATCCTGCACCCATTCTTCCTATGGCATCCTGAGGCATTTCATCATCTACATCATAGACATCAACACGCCCCCCTTGGGGACCATCATATTCTTCAAAAACCACACTACAAGATTCTATGACAACTCTGAAGAGCTTGTCATAGATTCTATAAGTGTGGGATTCGAGACCATAACCAACAAAAATACCCTCTAATGCTTTGGAATCAAATTTGGACAACCGAACACCCTTAATGCGATAGAAACACTTACAACCGAACACCCGTAAGTATGAAACGTTGGCTTGTTACATGTAAGAATTTCATATGGAGTCTTGATCAATTCTTTATGGAGGTAGAGACGGTTTGATGCATGGCATGCGGTGGAGATTGCTTCAGCCCAAAAATTGTATGGACATTTAAACTCCGCCAACATGGTCCTTGCCATATCAATAAGAGTCCGGTTCTTCCTCTCAGCTACACCATTTTGTTGAGGGGTATATGCAGCGGAATATTGATGTTTTATTCCCTCATCACTAAGAAATCCATTCAATGTGTAGTTCTTGAAATCGATACCGTTGTCACTTCTTATTGTTGACACAGGGACATTTTGTTGATGTTGAGCCATGTTGATGAAGTCAATGAAGTTTTCTTGGGTCTCACTTTTTAGCTTGAAGAAATATACCCAAGTGTATCTTGCATAGTCATCAACAATCACCAAGCAATATTTCTTCCCACCAAGGCTTGCATGAGATGGAGGACCAAAGAGATCCACATGGAGGAGCTCCAAGATCCTCTTGGACTTGATGTAGTTCTTTGGCTTGTGGGGAGAATCATGCATCTTTCCTTCAACACATGCCCTACAAACATGATCTTTGGCAAAGCAAACATTTTACTTTAGTCCAACAATATGACCATCCTTGTGGAGGCTTTGCAAAGTTCTCATGTTGACATGGGCTAGATGGCAATGCCATAACCAACCCACATCGGCCTTTCTGAATAAGCACATCGCACTTGTAGTGGTTTGCCCCGAAAAGTCCACCAGATACAAGTCATTTTCGACGTACCCAACGAAAGCGACCTTTAGAGACTTGCTCCACATGAGGATCACAATATCATTATCAATAAAGACGTCAAAACCCATCTTTCCAAGAGCACCGACTGAAAGTAAATTATAGCCAAGGGTCTCAACAAGCATGACGTCCCATTTAGAGTGATATCGTGCAACCACAACTTTGTCAAACCCATTACCTTAGACTTTGACTTGTCAGCATATGTCACAGATATTTGATCAACATTTGGTCTCAACTCCTTGACACTCGATGCGCTTCCGGTCATATGACTTGTGCATCCACTATCAAGCACCCATTTTGTAACACCCCGTTCACTCCTGGGCCCGGGGGGTGCCACTCCTGGCAGCTTAATAGGATATCTAGACTGGCCCCACAGACCAACACTAGTCTTTTCTGCGCACTTTGTCCTCACTCGTGTGCACGGTTACCACTTCGATCGGTCACCCATCCTAGAATTGCTCTAGGCCAAGCACGCTTAACCTTAGAGTTCTTTTCGAATGAGCTTCCGGAAAAGAAGTTGCAACTTGTTGGTATGAGTGTTCTATCAATCCTATTAAGCCATGTGCCTGGTCTCACACATTTTGACCCCCCGGAAGCATAGGTCTACAAAAGATCAAACTAGTTTTTAGGTACCCATTTTTCAATGGGTCCTCTTTTGTTAGCAACAAGGGTCTTGGGAACCCAGATAGACCAAGCAATATAACCATCAAATGGGCCAACATATTGTGCATATACATCACCATAATAATCACGCATCAATACATAGTGAGGGTTAGCACTTCCCGCAAAGTCATCATGAGACATAGTTTTGCCATTTGTGGTCTTACTACCCACAATGACCTTGTCCTTTTCTTGTGCGGGCTTGGCCTTCTTCTTCTTGTTGTTCTTCTTCTTCTTGCCTTTAGAGACAAAGCCAATGCCCCCTTTCTTACTATTTGACCTCTGCTTACTCAAGAGGTCATCAATTGACTTGTTTCCTTTGGGAAAGGTGGCCTTAGCTAGCTTCCCCTTCAACCTAGCATTTTCTTCAAGTATATTTGTACAACTAGAAGGAATGAAAGTACTAGGTTAAGGAATATTGGTTAATTGAGTTTGAGGCTTTTCACGAGACTTTGTGAGTAACAAGAGTTCACTCTCCAAGGCCTTGTGAGCCTTGTCAAGCATCCTAAAGTCATCAACAAGTTTTTCATGAACAACACCAAACTCAATCTTGTCCTTTTTAGCCTTTTTATATTTTTTCCTTGATGAGTTTATTAATAATGATATCATTTGCTTCATCAAGCCCTTCAAGTTTAGTTTCAAGAGACATCCTAGTCTCTTGTTCTTCTTCTAGAGCATTATTTAGAGCTTCTACCTCAATCATGTGCTCTCTTCCTAATTTACATCTCTCATCTAGGAGCCCTTGTGTGTGTGCAAGTTGATTTAAGAGGTCCACAAAATGCCTTTTATACTCCCCTTGTAAGTTGTTCATAAACACATCAAAAGCAACTAATTCCTTTTTGACCTCGAGGTATAACTACTCATCAAATTCATCAACTAAGGAGGTGGGGTGTGATGATGATAATACCTCCGTTCCTCTTGCCATAAGGCAAGTGACGTTCTTGTTGGAGATATTCTCATTTAGAGAGTCGAAGAGTGAGAATGTTAGTGTAGAAGTAGTGGCAAGAGCCGCCACACCACTTGATGTTTCCTCTTCTTCATCTTCCTCATCATCATTGTCGGAGGAGAATTCTTCATGTGTTATCAAGACAATTTCACCTGACTTCTTGTTGGTGGAATTCCTTTTGATGAAAGGTTTCTTGTAAGGAGATTTGGAGGTCTTCTTCAACACAAGTTTACCCCCATGATCTTATCTCTTCTCATAGGGACAACCGGCAACAAAGTGATAGAGGTCACCATAATTGAAGCAATTTCTCAACTTAGACCCATTGTCTCTTCTCCCATTGGGGTTGCTTCTTTGTTGCATCTCCATCTTGGCCTTGGCGGGATCTTTCCAAAAGTTTCTTGCATAGAAGGCCATGTATTCACCATGAGTGACCTTGACATCTTCGGGGTGGCTCATTGAAAGTCCCTCATCACTCCCTTCATATTCATCATACTCCACAACCTTGGCCTTCAAGGCAAGATTGACACCACTACTCATTCCAATGGCACGAGCACGGGCGTCTTTGGCATTCTTGGCAGCAACCTTGAAAGCGGCCATCTCTTGCATAACTTCATTGGAGGTCATGAGATAGTAGTTGTGTCTTCCTTGGAGACTCTTCAAGTCAGTGGGATCGAAAGGCATGAGAGCACTCACATATTGATCCAAGCATCATCAATGTGAGAGGCACCAACATTCCTGAAGGCGGTGGCTGTGGATTTGAGTCTTCGATACATGTCTTCATGATCCTCACCATCCTTCATAAAGAATCCTTCAGCCTCATTGCTTAAGGCATCATACCTATTTCTTCTCATGCTCTCATTGCCAACAAACAAGTCAATGAGAGCATCCCAAGCTTCCTTGGCGGTATTGTAGTGCTCAATGTGGGGAAAATCCTTTGGTCCCACTCCAAGTTGGATCATGTGCAAGGCAATCGCATTGAGTTGGCTATTGACCACTTCTCTTCTAGTCAAGTTGGTTGGATCCTCAATCTTGAGTCCTTCTTCAATAATATCCCACAAATCAATGCAAGAGCTGCGCACATGAGATCTCATTGAAACTTTCCATTGAGCAAATGTATGTGCAGCTAACTTAGGTGGGTCACCTCTATTATTTATATGTGGATGAGGGATTGGAGGGTCAGGAGAGTACCATCCGGGAACCGCATGGTGCTCTTCCTTCCCATCACCCCTTTTGATGGTGGAGTCAGTGGAATTATGTTCATCCCCCACCACTTCACCTATAGGCTTAGTCGGAGCATTTGCCTTTGGGTTGGGTGGTGTTTCCTATTGAGAGGGAGGATGTGAGGCTGGCTTATTCATAACAAGTTGCTCACCAAGTTGACGCAACTGTTGGATTTCGTTGCCCAAGGTAGAGCTCAAGCTTGTTTCCAAATTCTTGAGATCTACCATGGTCACCGAGTTGCTAGCCTCCCTCCCTCCCTCATCTCCTGAGTTGCCCATAGTCTCTTAGGAAGTTAAGCCTGAATAAAGAGCCGAGGCTCTGGTACCAATTGAAAGGATCGTATGGGCACCTAGAGGGGGTGGGGTGAATAGGTGCTACTTCAAATTTTACTCATTTTCAGTTTAGGGTTTGACACAAAAAGGTAAATTCTCTAGATTATGCAACTATGGTGAATTTACCTATATGTCAATCTAGCACATATACTAAGCAAGAACTAGATAAGTAAAGTGCGGTAAAGGATAGAAGTAACCAAATTGGAGCACGCGAAGACACAAGGATTTGTTTCCCGTAGTTCCTTCCTTTTGAGCGGAAGTACGTCTACGTTTGGAGAGGGGGTGGTTTCAAACCACCAACGCCACGAGAGGCCTCCCTTGTTCTCCGATGAACCTCACCCCAACGGGTTTGATTCACCTCTTCCACTATATGGCAACCTTCGAGGTGGAAGCCGACACCTTTACAACAAGTTCGAGGCACACATCCACAACCTAATTGGAGGCTCCCGAATACAAGCTAGCTATCAAACAATCAAAGACAAGCTAGTAAGAACCAAATCACAAGTTAGGGTTTCCAATGAAACACTAGAGCAAGGGGCCCTCAAGTGAATGAGGGTGGAATGAAGATCTCTCTTGGTGAAGCTGTACATCAAGGCCTCCTCCTTCGATTCTCTAAAGTCCAGTGACTTTGGATGGTTGAGTGAAGAGATCTTGTGGATTTGGTGGCTCAAATGGTGCTGGAGTTCTTGAGGTGGATGAGCATCTCCCAAGGTAGAAGAAGGGGCCTTTATATAGCCTCCTGGAATTAGAGCCGTTGGGAGTCACTTACCCCGGATAGTCCGGCCAACATCAGCCGGACAGTCCTGCACAGCCGGACACTCTGGGCGAAACTGACCGGACACTCCGGCCTGGCAAAGTTTCCGGCCAGTGTCCGGATTGAGTCCAAGGAGTGTCCGATATGATGTTCTGAATGTCCGACGAAGTCGCCCACTTACCAGGGCCGGATAGTCCGGCCGGATCCAACCGGACAGTCCGGCCGGGGGCGGACACTCCGGCATAGATCAGCCGGATAGTCCGACTGGGACTTGATTCCTGTACAGACATGATCCTGGGGAGCTCTTTTCCTTCAGTGCAAAATACATGAGAGTAGCTGATATCTCTTGAAACATTTAGCAGCAGATTAAACCTATCCAAGTGTTGTCAACAAACATCAAAATAATAGGAAGGGCATAAATGCCCTTTTAGTTGTGCCTTGGGATCTAAAAATTAACATTGCTGGGTAGTAAACAATGATCTCAAATTGTTTAATTTCTAATTTCACTATCTAAGGTATAAGTTAATTGCTTGGTCATTTTATTGTCCAGGTAATATCTGCGTGGCCCAAATTGTTGAGGTAATATCATTGTCTACTATCTTAATATGTCCATCTAATTCTTTACAATTTCATGACTCTCACTAGCAATGATGAACAATAGCAATAACAAAGTTCCACGGTCTCAACATCCTGTGATATCTACCATGCGAGGTAAACTTGCTTTCACTTTACGGGTCTATCAACCCAAGACGTGTATAACTAATAAAATATACTCCCTTGATATAGGTTTGGCGATGAAGTTAACATGAGCAAAATTCTTCCACTTGGTGTTTCGTTTCCCAATATTCTATCATTAGATAAGTACTCCCTTCAATATAGGTTTGACATAAAGTTCACATGAGAAGCTCAACAAGGAAGAATCTGAAGCAAATTGTTAGAAATTATATGCCAAAAATTTCTTACTATGTTTGCACCCTCACGAAAACCTCAAACAGCAAAATAAATATGGTTTCTTTTTTAAATCCAACCATGCCTAGAATGCCAAACTTATTCTAGGTAATGTAATAAACTTAACTATTCCTATCTTATATGTGTAGAACTTCTGATCCAATTTTGCCAAGAAGTATATTATGCCTTACATATCTGAATAAGGAGAAACCATCAGTGGACAATAAGTATATTATGCCTTACATATCCTGTGTTTGTTGCGAAGATGTTAGTGGTAAAGTTAAAGTGAAGTGTGATAAAGAAGGTACTGTCAGTTTCACATCAAACTGGGAAGAATATGTTCGCCAGCACAATCTCCACAAAGGTGATGCGTGTGCCTTTCAGTTCGTAGTCAAAGCGGGATCTCTGATAGTGATGGTGCATATTTTGTAGTGGGTTGAACTTGTTGACATTAATTAGATTTGTAGCTAGCTATGTGAGTTGTGAACTTGTTGGGTTGAGAAGTACTATATGTATATAGTGAATCCTCATGTTCATGTTAATTCAGCCGAAGTTGCATTTTGTGTGTTATGAGTTCTCTGTTATTCTGTTCATGATAGATATTAGATACTTAATGAAACCTGAATTGTAAAATTACAATATAGCATGCGCCGAAAGATACATTATCAAACAGTGTTGTTGTGCCGTTGTTACTCCTAATATTAGGCACCTAGGCTGTGTCGGCCTACAATGGTCCACGACGTTAACCCCTTGCTACTGAGGAAGCGCTAGGTTGACGGATGACGATGTGTCGAGCTAAAAAAGTGCCGCCTATCCACTTTCCCCGACACAGTTATCTCTAGCGTCTTTTTTGCCATGCTAGTGCGAGTGCAATCACGGCGATTAGGCGTGTGTCTCAGTGTCTATAAGCGCTAGGGCCTGACGTCCGTGTTGTAGTGCCTCTTGGGAATATTCCCAACATATACCAATGTTTTCAATCGAGATTGTGAGAATGAAAAAAACTGCTCATGACATAGAGTGTCAATACCATCCAAAGGACCAAGGTCGATTGGAAATCATAACTTATAGGCCAAAAACATCGCTTGATTATTAAATCATATTGAAACTTGTTAATGAGGATATGATGTGGCAAGCTGTACTCGTAACAAGTACATTGGTTATAAGGCTCTTTCGTGTGTCCATTGGAAACTAGGTATAGACTGGCTTGAAGTGAAATAGTCTTTATAGAAGTTAGGTATAGTACCTTATGTATTAGATATGGTTCACAAATGATATTATAGTAAGATGCCTTGCTAATCTAAAAAAAATATGCCTTGCTTGGAAATATTCCTTGAGTGTCCAAGACCATGAGTTCAGAAAATTGTTTGGCGTAAGTATGTCAAAATTAATGAAGTACTAGGGCATCTCCCGCAACTGTGTCATTAAGAAGAGACCTATTAGCTCTATTAGGTAGGCGACCAATGGCTTGGTGCCATTGTCGGTAGTTCAAGGAGTGGCTTCATTGGGCGGGTGGGTAGCATCATGTTGACATTGCCAACAATGCAAGGAGTGGCTTTGTCAGGCATGCAAGTGGCATCGTGGTGATATCACCGACAGTGCATGGCATGACAATTATGAAGAAGAAGGCGAGGGAGGTGGCATATCAAAGGAGAACAAAGGATAGAGTGTGTCTATGAACATGAGGGAGCAAAGGCAAAAGGCGTGTGAGGGGAGGGAGGGGTAGCAAGAGATGCAATGTCAACAAGAAAAGGAAGGGTCGTACTCTGAGGCTAGGGTATCCACTTTGGTGGGCAAAATATTAAAATCTCGCGGAAAGAAATTATCAAACACAAATCATATTCTTAAATGATAAGGTTTTCTTTATATTTCAGGTATAGGATCCATGAAAATCCAATTGTTTCTTACCTTAAGTCAATATTGTTCATGTGGAAGAAAACTATAAGCAGACATGGTTTTTTTACCTCTTTTGAGTCCACTTTTATTTACCATTGTAGATTTCATCGATTAAAGTGCAAACATTATTCAAATCATATCAATACTTCTATGAAAGACATGCCATGTAGATGAATTCATGAAACACAGAAAAAAAGTTTGCTAGAACGTAATAGCTGAGGAAAAAAGTCTATAATCATGTTTAGGAGAAATTTGGTACTCCCTCCGATCTAAAAGTATCTAGATAAATTCAATTCAGTTAATTTGGATCAGAGGGAGTACAACATTTGTCATGCACCTTTGGGTTGATAATCATGAAAAAAATAACTAAACTATTTGTATGGCTCAGATAAACACATCCTAACTAATTATGTATTTTTATTGGTGCACACATAGTTAGTAAATAAAAACTCCTTTCTCTAGTTTAGCCCTTAGTTTTCCTGATCACTAAAGTGCCCATGTGCGTTTCATTTGGGCTAACATAGAAAGGAATCAAATGACTCAAAGTAATACCCTCGTCCCTTCTCCCCCCCTTTCTGATGCCGAGCAAGGCTTCAAAGGCGAGGAAAGCCAACATGACAGACGACCTAACCCGTCGTCGACTATGTTTCATTGTGGCTCCAAGTCACTATTAATCTCGATTGCTGACGATCATTAGTCAACTTACAATGTCGTGTTTGTGGAAGGCGTTTACAATGATCCTACAACAGAGCAGAACAAATCATCTTAATCATGTATCGGGCATCCCATTTTGTGGTGATGCAAACTTGAAATGCACAACCTAGTTCTTCTCGTTTGTGGACAAGATAGATAACATAGTTTAGTGCCCTAGCAAAGCTCCGTTTAGGGTGTCAAGTGAAATCCTGTCTAAACCTCACTTCTAGTTCATTTGCCAAAATCTAGTTTAAATTTTTAGCGGGATCCCATCTGACACCAAGCAGCAAAACATATTTTTTGCAAAAGGAAGGAAAAGTGAATAGCACTATTTTTGTTGTGAAATGAGGGGAAAAAAGCGCACTATTTTGGGGCCTTTTTGACCAATCAGGTGATTCATTCCATTCCATTCAGCTCAGTTGCACGTCAAAGTACTGTACAGTGAATCGCGGTGGGCCACGGGACGAGTCCCCCACCAGGGGAGGATGGAGGGGACGGGAACAAACCCTAGCCAGGCGGACGGGACCCCATCTCTGATCCGGTGCGCCCGCTCGGCCCGGTCAAACCCCAGACCGCCCAACCCGGTCACTCCCGTCCCTCCTCTTCCCCTTTTGCCCCACACCTCCTCCTCCCACTTGCACCTCGCCGGAGCACCGCCGCCGCAGCAGCAGCCGCCTCCCTCGCCAGACCCTCCCCCCCCTCTTTTCCTCCCCTTCCCTTCCACCACCCTGTCTCTTCCCTCTCCCTCGCCGCCCTGGCGCGCCGTATGCAGCTCGATCGCCTCTGCTCCTCCCTCCACGCCGGAGCAGCTCAGGACCTGCTCCTGGGAATCGCTGCTGGGCGGATATTCGTCCCCTGGCCGCAGATAGCGACGCCCCTGGCCTGAGAGTACATCTCGGGGCTGCGCGCGGGGCGAGGGAAAGCGGCGCAGCCTTCGGACGCTCCTGGCGCTCGCTGAGGCGTGGGGGGGGCGCTATGGAGAGAGGGGCGGCAGCGAGCGACCAAGGGACCCCCGACAGCGAAATGGGAGACGCGGACAACGAGAGCCTCGGCTACGGCACGGAGATGGAGCTGGACGCCGGGAGTGGCTCGGCCGGGGCGGCGTACCCCGCCCGCCCCAGCGTCCACGACGGCGTCGACCCCTTCGAGGGCATGGAGTTCGACGACGAGGAGGATGCCTGGACCTTCTACAACGTCTACGCCCACCGCGTTGGCTTCAGCACTAGGATTAGCGTGATGCACCGCTCGCGCAGGGACGGCGCCATCATGTCGCGCCAGTTCGTCTGCGCCAAGGAGGGGTTCCGCACCTACCGCGGGAAGAACGACGGTCTCGCTGCCAGCCCCGGCGCTGAAGACAGTGGGAGGGGCCGGCGGACCCGGGCTGTCACCAGGGTTGGGTGCAAGGCCATGATCCGGGTGAAGAAGCAGGACAACGGCAAGTGGTTGATAACCAAGCTGGAGACTGCCCATAACCATCCCCTGGTTCCTCAGAACCAGGCACATTGCCTGCGCCCGCACAAGCCGCTTTCAGAGTGCGGGAAGCAGCGTTCCTATGGTGTTCGTCGAAATGGCGGTATGCTTCTCGCCATTGAGCCTCCGCCACCACCTCTTACCCCGCCAGTTCCTCACAACAGCATTGCTCCACTGGTTCCCCAGTATATTGGGGATGGTATTGGAGATGCTGCTCGAGTAGTTCTTGATTATGTCAAACGCATGCAAGCTGAAGACCCGGCATTCTTTTACGCCATGCAGTTTGTCGACGGCCATCCGGTGGGGAATGTCTTTTGGTCTGATGCCAGAGCAAGGATGGCGTACAAGGACTTTGGGGACGCCGTTTTCTTGGATGACTACTGCAAAAGAAGCAAGTACGAGTTCCCGCTTCTCACTTTCACCGGACTCAATCACCATTGCCAGCCGATCCTATTTGGCTGTGCGGTCATCAGGGATAGCTCCGAGGCATCTTTTGTTTGGTTGCTTGAGACACTTCTCTTGGCAATGTCTGGTCAACACCCTACCTCTCTTACCACTGAGTATGATGACGCCATACGGTCCGCTGTCCATAAGGTTCTTCATCAAACTAGGCATCGAATCTGCAGGTGGCACATCTTGAATGAAGCCCAGTATAAGCTATCACATTTCTTAAATGAATTCCCGTTCTTTCATGGTGAGCTTGTCAGTTGTATCAACATGTCTGAGACAATTGATGAGTTCGAAGCAAATTGGGAGGCATTAATTTCTAAGGTTGACTCTGGAAATAACGAGTGGCTTGATTCAGTGTACAATTGCCGGCAGCAGTGGGTCCCAGTATACTTGAGGGATACATTCTTCGGAGATCAGCCATCAAGGCTGGAGTGTACAAGCAGGAGCTCATTATTTGAATCCTACATCACTGCGAAAACTAACTCACAGTCATTCATCCAGCAGTATGAAAAGGCATTGGACAGTTGTTATGAAAAGGAGATGAAGGAAGAATTTGAAACAAAGTATTCGCTTCCAGATATTAAGACATCATCTTCTATTGAGAAGCAAGGAGCAGACTTATACACAAGGACAATGTTTTTGAAGTTCCAACAGGAATTGGTTGATGCCTCTGTTTCCACTTTGGAAATGGTCGAGGAGGATGGGAAGGCTTGCATATATAAAGTGACTGCATCTCAAGGAAGTGAGAAGCCTTGTATGGTCCGGCTCAATTCTTCTGAGACTTCCGCAAAATGTACCTGTCAGATGTTCGAATATTTCGGTATTGTCTGCAGGCATATTCTTGCTGTCTTTGGTGCGCAAAGTGTATCTGCACTTCCTTCTCAGTACATTTTAAGAAGATGGACCAAACATGCCATAGATAGAACCTCGAACAAGAAAGTCGATGAAGTTGGTCGAGTTAAAGAGCCCAAGGAGGAGCAACGAAGTACAGCTGAAGATGGCGAGCAGTCTCAGACGTGGCGTTACAATAATTTGTGTCGGGAAGCGCTTAGGTATGCTGAAGAAGGAGCATCATCATCTGTAGAGGTATATATTGTAGCAATGCAGGCCCTTCAAGAGGCTGCTAACAAGGTCAATCTGGCCAAGAGAGGTATTGGACAAATAGCACCATTGGCAGTGGTGCCACTTGCATCACAACCGCCAGAAAGTTCTGGAAAATTCCAGGATAGTTTTGGTCAGCAAAGGAAGAGAAGAAGGAATTCAAACAACTCAAGAGAGAACTCTTCACCAAATCAACTTATGTATACGCAACAACCTGTTAATTTTCTCTCTGTTGCTCCCAGTACATCAAGTGCTTCACACGGGCCTAATCAGATAGCTGCTACCGCTCCTATTTCTTTGAGTACACAATACGGACAAACATCAGGTTCAAATAACTCAATTGATGGCAAAATAACGCCTCCTTCTATAGCTGCTGACAAGTTGTATGGATTGCCAGACCAAGATGCATTAACATCAGCACCTTCTTCAGGAAATATCGTGCAAGGAGGAGAAGCAAAATCTTCAGGAGTTGCTTCACAAATTAATGAGGTCACTTACTATACTGATTACCAGAAGTTTCATATTCATATCTTAAACGTTGTAGATATAGTTTACTCCCTCCTTTCACACATTATTGTTAGGGAGAGCTTCTTATTCTTATATAAGACATATTCTACATTTTGGTTACAACATATTACATATCTTCATACATTGCCCCTTGTTCATTGTGTATTGTTGCTCATTTTTGTCTGTTGATCATTTGGACTAGAAAAGTAGGTTTGGGTAGATGAACACATTTAGTTGTGCATATGTATGCATGCGTCTACAAATCAGTTATAAAATATGTAAGGAGTAATATAATTTATGTGAAAAAATCACAGAACTTCTCCACTTGATTGTGTACATTGTATATTAAGTTTAGATATGGGGTGCTGATAAACTAGAGATTAATGAGGTTATGTGTCTGTTAGCGAACTTTTTTGTCTCCTATGTATTTGCTTGTAGGCCTTTTTTCCTACTTGTCTTATTAACAACACCAATATTTCCTTATTGCACTTTGGTCAATTAACTTGAATTATTTGAGAAGACCAGCAAAATGGATATCAAGGTTCATTTTCAAGTATAAAATCTTGCTTGTAATATTATGGTGACTGATATTAAAAATGATATAAGTAATACTGTTTACTCAACAAACTACTATATATGTTATGTTATTCTATATCCTCATCTAAACCACCTTCTTGACTGGATATTACTAGTTTTGGAAATAATTTCATAATGTCTATTTGTACATAGTGGTGGTGCTTTATCCAGCTTGCGCATTAAATATGATGAACCCAAAAAATCTGTGTTTCCTTGTGGAGTAAAGTTTGATCATTTATCTATTGTCTGTCTGGCTTATAAACATATAATTCCTAACTATAATGTTTTCTACATCGTTTCCTCGGTCAGCTAGCACTAGTGGTTCCAAATTTTCAATACAAATTTTGGTACTTCACATGTATAACCAAAGAAGAATACCCCATCACTAATTTCTTGCTCTCTCTGCATGAGGAAATGCAACGAAGCAAAGTCAGTCTTGTTACTTTTGACTTGTGTATCGTCTGTGAACTAATACCCATTGAACTGCTTTGGTTATACATAGTGCTGTCTAGAGAGGCAGAGACACCTAACTATTGGGCTTCTGTTGTTCAGTGCTCCAGCGAGTAGCTAGAGAAAATTTAAGTGATTATTGTCAGCTAGAGAACAGTTATTCTCCTTCTGTCTCAAATTAGATGTCGCAGATTTTTCTAGATTCGCAGGTATCTATACACTAAAACGCGTCTAGATACATGCGTATCTTAGACAAATATGCGACATCTAATTCAGGACAGAGGGAGTATTATAATACAAATACAGTTTCTGCTTTTGTTGCTTGAAGTGAGTCCATCTGATGAAGCTTCAGCTGAAATGTGACTGCTTGTACAGTATTAGTAGCTTCTTGCTTGAGTAAACTTGTTAACATAGAGACCTTATTGGCCGACAACCTGGGATGTGCACTAGGGAACCATATCTTGTAATGATTGAGAAACCTCCTAGGAGGCGTGTAACACACTACCTTTTCAATGAAATAAAATGCAAAGAATCCTTTGCGTTTTACCGGAAAAAAATAGAGACCTTAGCAAAATAATAATCTAGAGATGTGTTAGTAGCTTCTTGCTTCAGCTGAAATGTGACTGCTTGTACAATATTAGTAGCTTCTTGCTCGAGTAAACTTGTTAAAATAGAAACCTTAGCAACATACTAATCTAGTATTTTCACCTTATAATTTCATTCTTGGCCCGAGTGCAAATTTGTGTGAAGCTATATGAGATGGTGTATTTGGATCACTTGGTATGCATTTAGTATGTAAGTGTTACTTTGTCAACTAATAAAATTTCATATTAATGGATATCAGGTTCATATCACTTTGGGCTTGGCTATATCAGATATGGGGTAGTATCTGGTGATATGTAATCGTAACTGGAAAGGCTTGTTCACTTTTAGTTGTTCACAGTGTTCACCTTTTGTTTTTTACAGTGTTCACTTTTTCTTATTGATGTACATGTCATGCCTTTCTATTATAACTGTAATACAAAATACCAACCGCATAACAAGCATGCAATTGTAAGTTTTTGACAGTTTTACATAAGAAACAAATAGAACACGAATTAAGTACATGACAACATAATAAATAATTAGACATGCATGGTGTATATTCTGTTGTAAGTTTGTAACAGATGGAAGTGCATCGTGTAGACTGTATTCATCATTATGGAATTTTTCTTCTGTTCCTTTTTATATCATTAATAGTGAGATGTTTATGATTAATTCCATGTCATCTACATGTTGGGCTGTGCTGGTGAAATATCGACTGTCATATCGCCTATAACGGTTTATATGTGTGAAAAAAACACAAACAATCATATACTCCCTCCGTCCAGAAATAACTGACTTGGTTTTGTCTAGATTCAAATGTATCTATACACTAAAATGCGTCTAGATACATTCGAATCTAGACAAACTCAAGTCAGTTATTTCTGGACGGAGGGAGTACATGTTTCGGCATCGGTCCACTACTACCAAAATATTGGCTGACTTCAGTGTTGACAAAGTTAGCCAGTTGTCTGGTTGAATAGCCACCACTTGTACATGACAACCTTATTTTGCTGCACTCGATAAACATATGACATCACACATGTAGTTGTGCCAAGGATGGCTTAGCTAATTTGTAGTGCCATTTTTTCTCCACCACAAGTTAACTGAGTTAGGCATGCTGGGGAACTTTTAGGCTATCAGTCAAACAGGCATGTGGCACTTTCATGCTATGACGTAGTGACCCCCACCTAACCTACAATAGATACCAATCTTACTAGCTCCGAATGTGCTTAGGGTCAGAAAGGCTGCATGCCACTTATCGCTCTTGAAATATCACTCTTAACCTTTTCTTTTATAAAGGAATTTCGTTTAATTTCCTTAAGTCTGCATCCATCGATTTATTTTCCTGTATGTCATCAAATTGATAAATATGTCTTGAGGGGTGATAGCTAGCTGTTGTCTTGTTTTTGTGATGTCTAAACTGCTATCGTATTTGCGCTGTGTCAAGACTTAACAGTTGTATGGGTCTATTAGTGTTATGCAAAAATGCAACAATCAATATATTTTATAGTCATCTGTAAAGGAAAGTTGGTCGCCGTTCTAGGATGTTGCAGTATGGCGGCCAGTTACAACTAGTCAGAGAGACAACATCAATACTCTTGTATGGCATGCTGATTAGTTTTGCTCCTGTAGTAGCTTTTTCCGCAGTGGCCATGGTTAACTTGGATTTGCTTCGTAAATTATAGAGAGCTTTCCATATGAATTGTCTGCTTTAGTTTTTTTTTTATTGTGGCCATAGTTAGCTTGGATTTGCTTTCCAAATTACAGAGTGTTTTTCATTTCAATTGTCTCAAGACTCTTCTACAATAGCTTCAAAGCCCTGACCATAATAAATCCTAATGAAATATGCAGAGCCATGAACTGTCCCAGGCTAATGGAAACAAGGGAAGCAGCACAAATATGGCAAATTCTACTGCCTCGCCACAGCTTGTGACAGTTCCAATTGGATTCTGCCTATCTTCCATGGACAACTCCAAGATGTCTGCAGGTATGTATTGCCTATGGTTTTACTTTCCTGTGGAAGTACATAACTAGTTCCAAACATGCAACTGTATATATGTTATGATTTGTTCAAGTTTTTAAGAGTAATCCTGGGCGGGCAGTCACTTTAATGAAGTAACATGGTCATTTCGACCGTACTTGTGATGCAGCTGGGATGAATTCCAACTCTGGTGGTGTAACGAGCAATGGCAATGCATCATCATCTGGTCTTCGCCCTTGTCAATCTTCTGCACAAGTGCCTGCTACACACTCAGAGACAAAACCACTTGCAGACAACACGGACACTCGGGCAGCTCCCGAGGGCTCTTCTATAAGGGCTGCAGCCATCGCAGCGGGCGCGCGCATCGCATCTCCATCCGACGCAGCATCAATCATAAAAGCAGCCCAGTCGAAAGATGCCATCCACATTAGGCCTGGGGAAAGCCTTTCGAACCACCTGAAACCATTAGCCCCCAGACAGTTCTTCCCCGTAACACCAATCACCGCACCCAGCTCGGTGCATGCTTCCTCTAGCAACACACAGCAGCCTGCACACGGCGGCTTTGGCGATTCCGCGGCAGCCAAGGACGCGATTTTCGGTTCCTCGGATGGCAGCGACGAGGATGTGTACGACGATGATGAAGACAGCGACGACGACGGCGACGAGGGGCTATCAGGCGACGAGGCGGAACAAGAATAATCTTTCAGACCAGCAGTTGTTGAGCTGTCTCTATTATACTAACCCTCTCCTAAGGCTTCCGAGCCCCTGATCTTTTGACGTCCTTTTCACCAGTGGAGTCTCATAGAGCATAGCTGTATACATGTTCATAGCCTGTATTTAAGGTCCCAGCCATTGTTGCCCCCCACGAGCCTAGGAGTTCCCTTTTCTTAATCTAGAAATCCTTTTTTGTGTAACCTAATCATAACCGTGAAGCTTCATCAAGCTTATTTTTTTTATATTTGCTCCTGATGGGGTTTGGTGAAATTGTCAGCTACTCAGCTCCGACATGTGTATGTACAACACGAGTAGGTAGTATTTTGCTGGTGAACTGCTTCGGGAGCTTTGAAAGTGACTTGTGTGTTAGACTTGAGCTCAGCACCTATAATTTGGCTTGCATCGCACGAGTGATTGGTTCGTGGGAGAAGAGATTCCCAAGATTCTTCCACCAAGAACACCTCCTTACAGCTGGTGAAGCTGGCAGAATCATCTGTATTATTTTTTTCCTGGAACGGTGACGTCGGAGCAGGAACTCTGTTCGTTTTCCGTAACAGAAAGTTAGCTGACGCGCATCATTCAGATACATGGTCATGGCCAGTTTGGCAAGCCTTGTACGTAGCTTTTGTCCACGAAAGAACCAAGGGTTCGTTCCAATGCCAGCCGAAAATGACCTGACTTTCCGTGGAATTCAGTGTCTCGAAGAACAATTTACATCTGTTGAATTTTCCAATTTACATTTGTATATCCATAAAAGAGTGAAAGGATTTACTGTACATCCCAGTAAAAAGAAGAAGTAATTTCACTGGAATTCTTGCGTCCCAATCCGAGCAAATTCCAGTCACGGTGAACAAGAACTCCGGCCGGTAACCTTTCCAAGCAAGCACGGGCTCACTCACCGTGAACGTGATTGCAACCCACCCCACCGGGACGTTCGACACGCGTATCTCGCGATGTCATGCGTCGTCCACCAACCCCCGGAGGTAGGAGCACCTACCATACCATGGCTACCTTTCCTCCTCCACGAATCATAGCGCCCAGCCCAGGCACCGCCACCAATAGGGGACACGAGAGATCAGACGAACATGGGAACTCTCTTCTCCATGCGTATATTTTTGAGTGCGATGGAAGCCAAACAAACCAGAGGAAAAGTAGTAGCTGAGAGGGAGCTGTCAGTGTCGTGGTTGGTGAGGCAGCTTACTCCACTTCCACTTGGGATGGTTGGGGGAGCACGTCGATCTCGAACCGGGACTCCATTGGAGAAGCATTAGAGAAGGAGGATTCCATGGAAATAACAACCACTTTCATACCCCCACCACTCCTCCACCCTTCCGCATTAGTACTATTCGATTGATGCAATTTAGAATTGTTGCACGAAACCAATGCACCAACTGTACATACATACTGTACATAAAGTAGCGACAGTATATCTTCTGTAAAAATTAACTTGGGGATAACTAATGAACATAAGTAGTACGATCATTTGAAAAAGTAGGTCAGCCCAGCAACACTACATGGCCATAACACCAACCCCTAGGTCCTGGCAGCACAACTCCCCCACCATTTTGCGTCACATCTCCCCACCATTTTGCGTCTTGTTTAATTTCTCACTCGAGCGGTCGGCTGCTCACATTCCCTACATGATTATTTAGGCGTTCCATTTCTTCAAAACCATCCCATGCACGTTCACCCTTTTTTTACTATGCTCACTCGAGCAGGATAAAAGATTGCTCCATTTTCATATAATACTCCCTCCGTTCACAAATATAAAACGTTTTAGTTTTGTGAATCGAATGAATCTAGATATTTTTTAGTGTATAGGTTCGTAGAGGTTCGGAATGAACCTATACACTAAAAAAGTCTAGATATATTCATTTCACAAAGCTAGAATGTCTTATATTTATGACGAAGGAAGTGGTTGGCAAAAGTGCTATGCTGCAGAAATGAGGACGTGACAAAGTAGATTTTGGCCCGTGTGTGGGTGTGGGTGGGATGGGAGAGGGGGTGGCTGCCCCCTACAAAAAATTTAAGCATTTCAAATTCTTACAAATACAACAAATACGAAGCAGTTCAAACATGCTAGTACAAAATTTAAAGAAACAAACAAAAAACTAAACTAGTGGCAGCCACGACCACGACTGTCGACCGCCCAGTCCAAAGACGACGGTACATCGTCGCCGCGCAGTCATCGTCGTCGTCGTCGTCGCTGGGCACCTGCTTCGGTGGCGCAATGGCACTGCAGCCCTGGCCTGGATCGCCACCGTCACCGCTCCAGCTTGAGCAGCTGGTCCCGTCGTCATCGCCCTCTAGGTCGATGAACAGGCCGAGGTGGCACGCGAGGCCTACTCGCGCTGGTACTCTACCACGGACCAAGCCTCCGCGAACGCGTCTATCGCTGGCAGCGTGGACTCAAAGGACACGCTCTCAGCGACGTGCTGGCCCGGAAACTCCTCCTGGGCCTCTTCGAGCTCCAGCGACGGCGTCCACTCCTTCTTCACCTAATGATGGGGCCTGGCGAGGCGCAGGTGGCCACAAGGAGGCGAAGGCGCTCACCGGTCCCTGATGATGTCGTTGCCCGAGCGCCCACAATGTTGCGGCGGTGGGCTCTCCTCGTACTCGTTCTTCACCGGGGTGAGGGCCGCGGAGAAGCGTGGCGACTGAGACGTCGTGGGGTAGGGGAGTAGCGTGGCGGTGAAGATCTCGATGCGGAAGACATCGAGGAGGAGCGGGCGGCCTATCAACGCGGCTCCTATCGCTGGCCTGGATAGCACGATTGTCGTCGCGGTTGCGACTGTGGTGCATTGTCAACGGCGGGGTTGTTGCCACTGGCGATGTGGTCTAGGACCCAGGCAAGCGTCCTACCTAGGGTGCTCCACCATCGAATCCGCCCTTCGATGTTGTTCTCCTCGGTCAGGGGGTCGTCGCCGTCGTAGGCTGTGAGGTGCACCTGACGCTGGTCCGTGAAGAACTCATCCCACGCCTCGGTGTTGTCCGAATCCAAGGTGGGATCGTTCCGCTCCTCCGGCGTGAGGGCCTAGTAGTACCGGTAAATCTCTGCCGCGCGCTCTTGACCTCGAGGGACCGGCAGGATGGGCATGCCACCGGCCCTAAGCCACTAGTTGCTCGAGCAGCGCATGTTCGACGACACTGGGTAGCCCGCTTCCCATATCGCCTGAGCCTTGGATGTGCGCAATGAGCACCGCCTAAAGCCGTTCACGGTGGCGCCATCTCCGGGGAACCTCTCTATGGCAGGTGCTTGGCGGTTGGAATAAACGGGGGAGGAGGATGGGAGGATGGAATGCATCGAAGGAGAGGAAGCAAGGGTTTTTAACACCAGGCGGCCATTGAATGCGGATAGGGGACAACAAGCAAGGAGGGAGGCATAGCGGATCGTCATTACTGGGGGCGCGAAAGACGAGGAGGAAGATGGACCGAGCTTAGACAGACGCTGACAGGAGTGGCCCGCGACGACATCACGCGCCTTCTTCTCTGCTCCTCCCACCAGAAATGCGGCATCCAGCGCCCCCTCCCCCTGGATTGGGTTCAGCCTGGGACGCCAGATAACAAAATGGGTTGCGCCGATGCCAAATAATTTTTTTGGGGGGGGGTGGGGCGGGGTGGGCTAGGTGTGAATCCGAGTGCCAGCACCCCCGATAGGCATTTAGGTGGGCTTTAGGGCCCCTGGGTGGAGATGCTCTAACATGTCACGAAATGTTACTCCCTCCGATTCAAATTAATGGACTCAGATTTGTCTAGATTCGGGCATATCTAGTGTTTAGTGCTAGATACATCCGAATCTAAAAAAATTGTAACACAAGTGCGAGTTTTTATAGTGCTAATCCCTGGACGATTCACTGGCACACACAGTACAAATAGATATCAAATATAACCGTGCATCATAAATACAACATACATGATTATTCAAGTTATAGTACAAAACAATAACAAGTTAGATCTCCATCCTTAAAATTTGCCAAAGGAGAACAATTTTTTAGTGGAGTCTCGTGACCTATGAGCGATCACTCAGAAACGGAATAAGCTACAACATGAAAGGTTGCAGCCAAATGAATTTGGTAAATACTTTGATTATATTGGTGAGTGTCACTAGTATGTGGATATAAAATGGAACCTACCAATTACATGTATATTTGGCTGGGTGGAGTTTTAGTCTTATTTGCATAAAGCAATAGTTTTATCCTAACATTTTCAAATAGTTTTAATCCTTTAAAAAAATTGGACACATTGGCCAACTCTAAGTGCTCCTATTCCCTTGTTCAAACCACTGAATTTATTAATAAATTGGAATGTCGAGATCTTTCATAAGCTTCAGACCTTAGTTGCTCAATGTTATCCGTAACCGAGGACACAACTAAGTATTTAGAATTTGATCTTCTGCAGAAGTTGTACACTTTATGTAACACCACAAAACTTATAATCAAGTTTATCAAGTGCTAATCACCCAATTCAGGGTTAACAAAAACTTTTTATTAAGAAAATAAATATGAATGCATGTGTGTTTGCATTAGTATAGAATTGAGTGTATATGCCATGCTTGATTATTCTAAATGATGTGAAATGGTTTAAAGGTGAATACTACATCATCTAGACCATTTACATACAAAATCAAAAGAAAAAAATCAAATAAGAATAAATAAAGCAAATGGTCATTTTGACCAATCAACCATTAGGCCACTTCAGGTGTTCCTAGAAGAGAAATCTTAATAGAAACTTTTTCAACTCTTTTCACCCCTTGCTAGACCAAGTAAAAGTGAATCAAGGCCCACTTTATAAACTTACAAAAACATCTTTCAAAACAATTTAATGGATAGTTGAAAATTGAATCTAGTTCATATGTTAAGATCACACTTTTTCAAAAACCTACCAAAACAATTCCCCTTGACCTCTCCAAGCAAACATAGACTCTCAAGCTTAATCAAAGTTCACTAAAAAAATTTGAATCAAAAATTCAAAAGTAAAATTCATGCGGCCATTAACACAAACACCTTGTCTGCACTAATTAAACTCCTGGCCTAACTTTATTGTTGTGCACAGTAATAGTCGACCATTTAGTCCCCTCTGTAACCCCCTGTCTCCCCTGAGTCTAACCAGCACCCAGACCAATCCCCCCTTCGTCGTGGAGCACAGTGGAGCCCCGACCGAATTTGGTCATTGCCGGCCGACCACGTCCAGCTCGCAACAGACCACCCCGCACCCATCCAGGATGTCCAGGAGGTGCACCGCACCCTACCGCCACCCCATGTCCAGGCCACAGCCCTAGCCGAGCCATGGACCACCCTAGCTACACCGCGCCCTGCCTCTGTGCACCGTGTCCAGAGCACGCCAGTGCGCCGTGCCCGACCAGCTCGCCCAGCTCGCGCTTTGCCCTCTCCACGCACGCGCAGCCTCGCCATGATCACCGCACCCCGGCAGACACCCCCGTTCGGCGCCGCGTGACCCGTAGCTGCCGCACGCCGCCGCAAACACTTCTGCCGCCGCCCAGAACACCACACGCTCCCGACCAAACCACCCCGCCCCACGCCGCGCCTTGATGCCCGTAAGAACCGCCAGGAGACACCGCACAATCCTACACCCTCATCCATGCCGTTAGTCGTCTATACTGACGCCACCATCGAGCTCATCGCCGCACCGCTCGGTCCCCTCGCCACGCTATAAAAGGAGGCCACCCCCGCCTCCATTCTTCACACCACTCCACTCCCCAATCCTCACTGACCTCCCCCACTTCTCCCTGGAGCAAGGCAAGCACCACCGTGCCAAAATTTCACCAGAGTCCGCCGCTGCTAGAGGAGAAGGGCACAGTTGATTCCGACCACCCCAAGCCATGTCGTGACCACGCCTCGCCTCGCCGTCGTCTACCACGTCGTTTGCCCCGGTCGCCGACCCTATTTGGAGCCCAGGTGAGCCCCGCGAGACCCCCACCGCCGCGCTAGGTCATTTTCCTCGCCGGAGCTGTCCGTCATCGACGACGACTCCCAGCCGTTGGATTAGAATAGGATTGCACGGTCTAGATTTGCAGATACCGTTTGGTGTTAGAACAGTCGCTGACTAGTGGACCCCACCTGTCAACAGCCCGCTGCGCTGTGCAGTGCAGCTGGGCCGACCCGTTTAGCTTTCCCGCTCAGGCCTGGAGATTCAAATAATGATTTTCCTTTTTAGTTGAAATCATATTCTGTCCATATATTCAAAAATCAATTCAGAGAGTTTCACTTAACCAAATTGCATGATTCAAATTTTGCAAGAAAGATAATGAAAATATCTATCCAAGCCCATTGGATTTAAATCATTTGGAGTTAGAGATATTCTATAGCAAAAATAATAAGACAGAGACTTTTGCAACTTCAAATATTTTTCAAAAATCAACCATAATAGCTTTTGAGTTGATTCCAACTCTCAGAAATCACATTTGATAATATCTATCTGAATATGTAAAAATATCTAGGTTTGCATGCGGTGACATTGGACTAGTACCAAAAGAATGCTATTAGGGCATTTCTAGTCACTTTAAATCTATTTAATGATAATCTTAAACTTTATAAAATATGACCAACCTTTTAGATCACATTCCCATGCATTAGAATATGTGGTGATGACATGTGTCAACATGATCCCATACTTTAGTTGGAGAATATTAAATCTTAATTAATTTCAATGAGTAGAAATTACTTTTCTCAAATAAGATAAATAAAACTAGTTCATTATTTCATGTGATGATTGTGATGATGCTAGATCATCAAGTGTGAGCCTTAGTTTGCTAAATAGAAGTAGTTAAGTATTATTTGGTGATTATGTACCCCGTATTCCTTTATAGACGATAGTACCGACCAAGGATACGAGGAGGATAAGTTCTACCCCGAAGAAGACGAAGAAAACTTCAATCACTGCACCAATCAAGGCAAGATATTATTGGCAAGATCTATGCAAGCTTTAACCTAAGCAAGATGCACTAGGCATGCTTTGGTTATATACCTTTGATTATACCAATCCCAAGTTTTACTTGCAAGCTTTACTCTTTACCTTACCAAAGTTCTTTACTTTTAGTTAATGCTTTGTGAGGATTTTGGAAAGTAGTATAGATAGCATAAAGAGTATAAAACGAGGCCTATACTAGATGTCATTCTATGGCATGAGATTGAGATTAGCATACCTCATGAGTGAACACTCTTAACTTAGTGGCTAGTGCTAAGCATAAAACTTGATCACTTTAGATGGGAATACTTGGTGAAAATGCTTATGAAAACCTTGGAATGATGCGTCATTCTATTGAAATATTTTGACATGTGTTGAGAAACACAAATGGATTTGATGATGAAAATGTTGAGGCATGAGCCTTAGCCCTTTATAAAAACTGATGGTTGGGTTCAGATGCGATACCATTCCAATTTTACCGTACAATCACAATACCTGAATTAGGTAAGGCTTAGCCGGAAGTTTATATGCATTAGTATGGGTTCCCTCGCGAAAGAGGTTTGAGCTGAGGCTACCTCTTGATGATGTCCACCTATGCAATGCCTAGGATGGCAGATGGCCATGGCTGGGAGGCCAAGCTCATAGGAGAGGTGCCTATACTAGAGTGTGTAATTGAAAGGTTATGATTGATTATCCGTATACTAAGTATGATGATTCAGGGTTATCCCTGACGGATGTATCGAATTTTGTGGTGAAAGTGTACCACCTCTACAGAGTGTCAAACGATTCGAATAGCCGCATCCGCGGTCATGGATAGTTGGAGTGGCCATACTATTCCGTCGTCAGATGTTTTCAAAATGACTTGTGAAGTGAACTATGATTTTGACTTGACCACAACAGGGTTGTGAATATGAAAACAACTTAAAGTGATTTAGAACTTTTACTTAGTTTTCTTTACTTCTGAACTCAGTTTAGATAAATCTGGCTTTTTGCAAATAAACCTAGAGCTTAAGATTCCTACTAGAACTACTTTACTTGTTAGTGATAGTTTGAGAGTACTTAAAGAGTACTCATGGCTTTGTCCCTGGCTATTCCCGTGCCCAGACTATGAGGATGACTATAAGGAAGATGGACAGTGGGACGACTACGACAACTAGGATCATCTCCCATCGTCAGCATTGCCTGTGACACTGAAGATGGAGCCCACTACTACGCTTCTTATTTTGCTGCTTGTTTGTATTAAGACTGGATCATGAGATCCTTTATTTGTGTAAGACCTTATTATGGTTTATAATGGATGATGTATTGTGATATCCAATCTGTTATGTCTCGCAAAAATGGTAATCCTGGGATTGCGATGTATGGCATAACAGGCATCTGGGATTAAAAACCCGGGTGTTGACAAGTTGGTATCAGAGCCATCCTGACCATAGGAGACCCTAGTTAGAATGGACGTCCGAACAAAAACTTAGTTTCAAAACCAAAGAAGTGAGTATTTATGAAAACCTATTTCCACTCTTATCCTTAAGTCTTTCAAAAAAATACATGTTCCTCAAAATTTCTTATGTTCCTACATAAAATTTGACACAGTTGATCACCTCACTAACTTACTCATCCTAAATTCTTATAGATGGAAGTTCAATATTACAAGTCTACCAGTTGGGCAACGGAGGCCAGCTGATTTTTGAGAGGGATCTTGATGCACTGTCAGAGTACCTTGAGCGCCCGCATCTGGAATTCTTCGGGGCTCAACTCAAGGATTACCCAGGAGGAGATCTACAATGGCTAATAGTTGTAGATCTTAGATGCAATATGGAAGCACCCTTTTCTGAGAAGATTCAATTCACCGTGAGAGAGAACAACTGGCTAGATGGATTAGCCAGGGCTATGCATGAAGCTCTTGCCCGTCTGTGTGGGCAAAACATCAACTTGATCCAGGGAACTCGTTTTGCGCACTTCGCAAGGCGTGATTCTATGGGAATGCCATTGGAGATGCCAAGTCACCTGGAGTTGTAGCGCCAAGTGGAGAATCTTGACTTCCTGCTGTATGATAGACAGAAGGAATTGTACAATGCTCGAGCCTACGCCAACCACAACCTTGCCATTGCTGCCAAGAAGGACCAGACTCTCTCCATGCTCGTCAAGGATTGCCAATCACTTCGTCGTCAATGTGAGAAGAAGGATCGCACCATCGCTCGTATTTGCAAGAAGGTGGCCGACCTCGAGAAGACCTTCCATGAGCAAGAAGTCCAGCTTGAAGCAAAGGAAGAGGAAGAAGGTGAAGACATCCAGGGAGATCCTCACTCGTACCACAGTGATGACAACGACTACCTGGAGGATGATGCCATGGATTTCTACACCGATGATGATGATTCCGACTTCATTGATGATGAGTAGATGCACTTGATCACTACCGTAGGAATGAGTTATGTCAGTCACACTGTATCTTAGTTCACAGATTGGTTCTTAAAACCATCTGTTTTCCATTTGTGTTGTGGGGTGTGTTTGTATTGTGTGCTTGAATAAATGAATGAATGAATGAGAAGAAGTTAGTTTGCAAAACCTGAGTTCAAACTCAAAGATTAAAACTTTTGAAACAAAACCATGAACTTTAGAACTTTCCCTCTTATCTCATTATCTATCTCCATCTTCATATGACTCGTGGAAACCCCGCAGGAAGCAGCTCATCGTAGGACCCGATGCTGCAGATTCTGCAGATGCTAGTTTCTGACCGTGAGCTAGTAGAGCCAAGCGCCAAGCCAACCTAGCCACCCTTCAACAAATAGCTCAAATGGCCCACAATAATCAAGGCCATGGAAATCAGGATCATCATGGATCTAAGCTTAAGAATTTTCAGAATACCAATCCCCCTATCTTCAAGAAATCCGAGGATCCCTTAGATGCTGATGACTGGCTGCAAACCATGGAGAATAATCTAGAAGTCGTAGGAGTTGACGCCAACGAGAAGGTACTATTTTCCACCCATTATCTGGTAGGAGATGCAAGATCCTGGTGGAATAGCACCCGTACTATGAACCACGGTCAGATAATGACTTGGGAAGCATTTAAGATCAAGTTCAGCCGCACCCATGTGCCACAAGGTTTAGTCACCAGAATGAGAGATGAGTTCAGGGAACTGAAGCAAGGAAGGATGACGATAGTTGAATACCGTGACAAATTTCCGTCCCTAGCTAGATATGCCCCTGATGAGATCAACACTGAAGCCAAGAAGAAGGAAAGATTCCTGAATGGATTGCATGATGAGATGCATACTGTGTTAGTCAACATCCGTTTTGAAGATCTAGAAGAGCTAGTAGACTGCCATCCAGATGGAAGGGAAGATCAACCAAGCCAATGACAACCGCAAGCGTAGGATGATGCACCAGACTGGGTCCCACAATACCCAAAAGTATCGTCCCAACCCCTCTGCAGGATATGCCCCAAGAAACAATAGACCTCCGATGTCTCATCCAAGCTACCCCAATCGTAGCGGGGGAAACTTGAAGACCGGAGGAAACCACAACAACAACCCCGGCAACTCCAACAACTTCAACCATGCACCGCCCAAGTCCAACAACAACAATACTGCCCCAAGGACTGGAAGCAATGCCGTGCCTATTGCAGCCAAAGACAAGTCCCAGATTACTTGCTTTGAATGTGGAGTCAAGGGTCACTACTCCAACGAGTGTCCCAAGAATCTTGCAGCCACTACCAATGTGAATGCCCCAGCTCAGCAGCAGCGCCGTGTTCAGCCTGGGAGAAGATTTTCCCCAGGGAATTCACTCAACCGCAATGGCCGTCTGTTCCACATGAATGTTGAAGAAGCTCAGGAAGCGCCCGTTGTCGTGCTGGGTATGTTTTTTGTTAACTCAGTACTTGCAAGAGTGTTGTTTGATTCTGGAGCATCGCACTTGTTTGTTACATAAGAATTTGCACGCACTAGTAAGATTCAACCAACAAAATTGAAGCATGTTATGATAGTTCAAATACCTAGTTCAACCACGAAAGCTAGAAAAATTTGCAAGGCTGTACCTATCAGAATCCATGGGATAGATTTTTATGCCAATCTAATAGTACTTGGAACCAAAGGTTTGGAAGTAGTACTAGGAATGGATTGGTTGTCGAAACATAAAGGATTGATCGACTGTGCCAAGAAAGCCATAACCATGACCAGTAGCTCTGGAGTATCAGTAGAGCATGTATCTGAGACCTTGCCCAGTCAGTTCAAATGCAACAAGAGTCTAGCCCAACCAACCATAGACCAAGTCAGAGTAGTCTGTGAATACCCCGACGTATTCCCAGATGATTGCCCGGTATGCCCCCAGATCGGGATATCGAGTTCAGTATTGAACTAATTCCTGGAACCAGACCCATAGCTCAGAGACCTTATAGTATGAACCCATCTGAATTAGTGGAGCTGAAGAAGCAACTTGATGCCATGTTGGAGAAATGTCTGATTTAACCAAGCACATCACCATGGAGATCGTCTGTTTTGTTTGTGGATAAGAAAGATGGAGGTAACCGTTTGTGCACAGATTACCGAAAGCAGAACGATGTCACCATCAAGAACAAGTACCCACTGCTGAAGATAGAGGATCTATTTGACCAGTTGACTGGTGCCAGAGTGTTTTCTAAGATTGATCTTAGAACTGGTTATCATCAACTTAAGATTCGTGCAACGGATATTCCAAAGACCGCCTTTACCACCAGATATGGATTGTATGAGTATACGGTCATGTCTTTTGGATTAACCAATGCCCCCGCTTATTTCATGAATCTCATGAATAATATTTTTATGAACTTTTTGGATAAGTTTGTCGTTGTTTTTATCAATGATATTCTAATCTATTCCAAGTCAGAAGAAGACCATGAGAAACACCTGAGAACCATCCTTGAAACCCTTAGAGAGCATCAGTTGTATGCCAAGTTTAGGAAATGTGAGTTTTGGCTGAAAGAAGTAGGATTCCTCGGACATATTGTGTCGGCAGGAGGAGTCGCTGTTGATCCTGCCAAGATCAAAGATGTTGAAGAATGGAAAGCCCCAACCACTCAAACCCAAGTCCGTGCATTTCTCCGATTAGCAGGATATTACCGCAAGTTTGTTGAAGGATTTTCGAGCATCGCAAGACCGATGACCCAATTGTTGAAGAAAGATAAGAAGTTTGAATGGAGATACAAATGTGAAGCAAGTTTTCAAGAGCTCAAGAAGAGATTGATTTCAGCCCCAATCTTGATTATGCCAGATATCAAGAAGCCTTTTGATGTGTATTGTGATGCATCCAAGATTGGTCTCGGATGTGTGTTGATGCAAGAAGGCAAAGTCATAGCATATCTGTCCCGACAACTGAAGCAGCATGAGCAAAACTACCCTACCCATGATCTTGAACTAGCAGCTGTAGTTTTAGCTTTCAAGACATGGCGTCATTACCTGATGGGTAACCGCTGTGAGATATATTCAGATCACAAGAGCTTGAAGTATATTTTCACTCAGAAGGAGCTGAATATGAGGCAAAGGAGATGGATAGAGTTAATCAAGGATTATGACCTTGACATTCACTATCACCCCGGCAAAGCCAATGTGGTAGCGGATGCTCTTAGCAGATTTCCGTGTAGATTAAACACCATGATCAAAGAAGCCCAGCCAAGTTTGCATGAAGAGTTGGAGCAGTTTAGAACGAAGCTAGTTAGCAAAGGATTTTTAGCTAGCATTGAACTTCAACCCACATTGATCAGTCAGATCAAGGAAGCCTAGAAGGGAAATGTGAGTATCGACAGAATCAAATGTCGTATCAGTATAGGAAAGGTACCTGGATTCACCAAAGATGAAGAAGGAGTTCTGTGGTAGAAAGGACGTATCTATGTGCCAGCAGTTTCTAAGCTAAAGCAAGTTATCATGTAGGAACCTCATGATACTCTTTATTCTATCCACCTCGGAGGAATGAAGATGTATCAGGATTTGAAGGAGAAATTTTGGTGGCACAAGATGAAGAGATAAATCGGGAGCTACATAGCCAAGTGTGATATCTGTCAAAGAGTCAAGGCGGAATATCAGAGACCCACAGGACTATTGCAACCATTGTAGATTCCGAAATGGAAATGGGATTCCGTCGGAATGGACTTTATCACCGGTTTGCCTACTTGTAGTAGGGGACATGACTCTATTTGGGTCATAGTTGATAGACTGTCTTTTATACCTATCAAGACAACCTACCAGAGTTCGAAGCTAGCAGAGCTATACATTGCTAGAATTGTCAGTTTGCATGGAACCCCCAAGACCATAGTATCGGATCGAGGAACCCAGTTTACCTCAAGATTTTGGCAGAAAGTCCAAGTAGGATTAGGCACCAAGTTGAATTTCAGCACAGCTTATCACCCGCAGACCGATGGACAGACTGAAAGAGTCAACCAAATCTTAGAAGATATGTTGAGAGCTTGTGTGTTAGAATATGGATCAAAATGGGAAGGTTGTCTGCCTTTCGCAGAATTCTCATCCAACAACAGTTATCAAGCCTGTTTGCAAATGGCCCCATTTGAATTTCTGTATGGAAGAAAGTGCCTACCCCCCTGAATTGGTCGCAAGTAGGAGAGAGTCAGATTTTTGGACCCGACATCCTACGAGAAGCCGAAGAAAAGGTTCACAAAGTCCATGAGCACCTCAAGATCGCCCAATCCAGATAGAAGAGTTATGCTGACAAGAGACGTAGAGACCTGACCTTCAATGTTGGAGACTTTGTGTATCTCAAAGTTTCGCCGTTGAAAGGAATGCAACGTTTTCACCTGAAAGGAAAGTTATCCCCCAGATATATTGGACCCTTCAAGATTCCGAATCGCCGAGGAGAAGTATCATATCAACTGGAACTGCCAGAGGAGATGTCAGCCATCCATAATGTGTTCCATATCTCGTTACTTCGCAAATGCTTAGAAGTTCCGGAGAAGACCAAAGTTTTCAAGAACATCGATCACCGAGCCATAGATATCAACAAGGATCTGACCTATCGTGAAGTGCCCATTCGTATCTTGGAAGAATCCTTCAGAACCACCAGGACCCGGAGTATCAAGTTTCTCAAGATCCAATGGAGCAATCATACCGAAGAAGAAGCTACTTGGGAGTGAGAAGATTACATTAGGACTGAGTTTCTAGATCTCTTTACTTCCTAGTTTTTCTTAAGTCTCGGGACGATATTTTGTTTAAGGAGGGAAGTTTTATAACACCCCAAAACTTATAATCAAGTTTATCAAGTGCTAATCACCCAATTTAGGGTTAACACAAACTTTTTATTAAGAAAATGAATATGAATGCATGTCTGTTTGCATTAGTATAGAATTGAGTGTATATGCCATGCTTGATTGTTCTAAATGATGTGAAATGGTTTAAAGGTTAATACTACATCATCTAGACCATTTACATACAAAATCAAAAGAAAAAGAAATCAAATAAGAATAAATAAAGCAAATGGACATTTTGACCAAAATCAACCACTAGGCCACTTCAGGTGTTCCTAGAAGAGAAATCTTAACAGAAACTTTTCCAACTCTTTTCACCCCTTGATAGACCAAGTAAAAGTGAATCAAGGCCCACTTTACAAACTTACAAAAACATCTTTCAAAACAATTTAATGGACAGTTTAAAATTGAATCTAGTTCATATGTTAAGATCACACTTTTTCAAAAACGTACCAAAACAATTCCTCTTGACCTCTCCAAGCAAACATAGACTCTCAAGCTTAATCAAAGTTCACAAAAAAAATTTGAATCAAAAATTCAAAAGTAAAATTCATGTGGCCATTAACACAAACACCTTGTCTGCACTAATTAAACCCCTAGCCTAACTTCACAGTTGTGCACAGTAATAGTCGACCATTTGGACCCCTCTATAACCCCTGTCTCCCTTGAGTCTAACCAGCACCCAGACCAATCCCCCTTCACCATGGAGCACAGTGGAGCTCCGCCCAAATTTGGTCATCACCGGCCGACCACGGCCAGCTCGCAGCAGACCGCCTCGTGCCCATCTAGGATGTCCAGGAGGTGCACCGCACCCCACCGCCACCCCTATCCAGGACACAGCCCCAGCCGAGCCATGGACCACCCTAGCTACACCACACCCCGCCTCTCTGGACCGTGTCTAGAGCGTGCTAGTGCGTTGTGCCCGACCAGCTCGCCCAGCTCGCGCTTTGCCCTATCCACGCACGTGCAGCCTCGCCATGATCACCGCACCCCGACAGACACCCCCGTTCGCCGCCACGCGACCCGTAGCTGCCGCAAACACTTCTGCCGCCGCCCAGAACACCACACGCTCCCGACCGGACCACGCCGCCCCACGCCGCGCCTTAATGTTTGTAAGAACCGCCAGGAGACACCGCGCCGTCCTACGCCCTTGCCCATGCCGTTAGCCGCCTGTAGCAACGCCACCGTCAAGCTCATCACCGTCCCGCTCGGTCCCCTCGCCGTGCTATAAAAGGAGGCCACCCCCGCCTCCATTCTTCACACCACTCCACTCCCCACTCCTCACTGACCTCCCCCACTTCTCCCCGGAGCAAGGTGAGCACCACCATGCTAGAATTTCACCAGAGTCCACCGCTGCTGGAGGAGAAGGGCGCAGTTGATTCTGACCACCGCAAGCCCTGCCGTGACCACGCCTCGCCTCGCCATCGTCTACCACGTCGTTTGCCCCGGTCGCCGACCCTATTTGGAGCCTAGGTGAGCCCTGCGAGACCCCCACCGCCACGCTAGGTCATTTGTACGGTCTAGATTTGTAGATACCGTTTCACGTTAGAACAGTCGCTGACTGGTGGACCCCACCTATCAGCAGCCCGCTGCGCTATGCAGTGCAACTGGGCCGGCCCGTTTAGCTTTCCCGCTCAGGCCTGGAGTTTCAAATAATAATTTTCCCTTTTAGTTGAAATCCTATTCTGTCCACATATTCAAAAATCAATTAAGAGAGTTTCACTTAACCAAATTGCATGATTCAAATTTTGCAAGAAAGATAATTAAAATATCTATCCAAGCCCGTTGTATTTAAATCATTTGGAGTTAGAGATATTCTGTAGAAAAAATAATAAGACAGAGACTTTTGCAACTTCAAACATTTTTCAAAAATCAACCATAATAGCTTTTGAGTTGATTCCAACTCTCAGAAATCACATTTGATAATATCTATCTGAATATATAAAAATATCTAGGTTTGCATGCGGTGACATTGGACTAGTACCAAAAGAATGCTATTAGGGCATTTCTAGTCACTTTAAATCTATTTAATGATAATCTTAAACTTTATAAAATATGACCAACCTTTTAAATCACATTTCCATGCATTAGAATATGTGGTGATGACATGTGTCAACATGATCCCATATTTTAGTTGGAGAATATTAAATCTTAATTAATTTCAATGAGTAGAAATTACTTTTCTCAAATAAGATAAATAAAACTAGTTCATTATTTCATGTGATGATTGTGATGATGCTAGATCATCAAGTGTGAGCCTTAGTTTGCTAAATAGAAGTAGTTAAGTATTGTTTTGTGATTGTGTACCCCGTATTCCTTTATAGACGATAGTACCGACCAAGGATACGAGGAGGAGAAGTTCTACCCCAAAGAAGACGAAGAAAACTTCAATCACTGCACCAATCAAGGCAAGCTATTATTGGCAAGATCTATGCAAGCTTTAACCTAAGCAAGATGCACTAGGCATGCTTTGGTTATATACCTTTGATTATACCAATCCCAAGTTTTACTTGCAAGCTTTACTCTTTACCTTACCAAAGTTCTTTACTTTTAGTTAATGCTTTGTGAGGATTTTGGAAAGTAGTATAGATAGCATAAAGAGTATAAAACTAGGCCTATACTAGATGTCATTCTATGGCATGAGATTGATATTAGCATCCCTCATTAGTGAACACTCTTAACTTAGTGGCTAGTCCTAAGCATAAAACTTGATCACTTTAGATGGGAATACTTGGTGAAAATGCTTATGAAAACCTTGGAATGATGAGTCATTCTATTGAAATGTTTTGACATGTTTTGAGAAACACAAATGGATTTGATGATGAAAATGTTGAGGCATGAGCCTTAGTCCTTTATAAAAACTGATGGTTGGGTTCAGATGCGATACCATTCCAATTTTACCGTACAACCACAATACCTGAATTGGGTAAGGCTTAGCCGGAAGTTTATATGCATTAGTATGAGTTCCCTCGAGGAAGAGGTTTGAGCTAAGGTTACCTCTTGATGATGTCCACCTATGCAATGCCTAGGATGGCAGATGGCCATGGCTGGGAGGCCAAGCTCATAGGAGAGGTGCCTATACTAGAGTGTGTAATTGAAAGGTTATGATTGATTATCCGCATACTAAGTATGATGATTCAGGGTTATCCCTGACGTATGTATCAAATTTTGTGGTGAAAGGGTACCACCTCTGTAGAGTGTCAAACTATTTGAATAGCGTCATGATCATGGACGATTGAGGCCATACTGTTCCGTCGCCAAATGTTTTCAAAATGACTTGTGAAGTGAACTATGATTTTGACTTGACCACAACAGGGTTGTGAATATGAAAACTAGGTTCCCAAATTAAAGTGATTTAGAACTTTTACTTAGTTTTCTTTACTTCTGAACTTAGTTTAGATAAATCTAGCCTTTTGCAAATAAACCTAGAGCTTAAGATTCCTACTAGAACTACTTTACTTGTTAGTGATAGTTTGCGAGTACTTAAAGAGTACTCATGACTTTGTCCCTGGCTATTCCCGTGGCCACACTATGAGGAGGACTATCAGTAAGATGGACAACATGACGGCTATGACAACTAGGATCATCTCCCATCGTCAGCATTGCCTGTGACACTGAAGATGGAGCCCACTACTACGCTTATTATTTTGCTGCTTGTTTGTATTAAGACTGGATCATGAGATCCTTTATTTGTGTAAGACCTTATTATGGTTTGTAATGGATGATGTGTTGTGATATCCAATCTGTTATGTCTCACAAAAATGGTAATCCTGGGATTGCGATGTATGGCATAACAGGCATCTGGGATTAAAAACCCGGGTGTTGACACTTTACCTACATAACATAATCTCATCTTGTTGCCACCAGCGGCCACTGGTTTATTCACACCAGTTGGTGTACCGATAGATCGAAAATGTGATGAAATCTTTTCATAGAAGTCCTCCCAATACAGAATGCTAGCACGTCTACTAGGTACCAATGTAAGGATATACCTCAAATACATAATTCTAGTCAACCTAAATAGGCACCAATGCATGGGTCTCCAACTATATAGTCGACTAAGCCAAAGCCCATTTCGTATGTGACTGTACTAGAAGCTACTATATGAGAAACATGTCTAGTCTCTAAGTTACTATGTGGTATTCTTCTAGTGCACACACGAGAGAGATAACCATAGATATGGTTTCTTTTGTTGCCACTTTATTTGCAACTGAGTATCCACGTTCCACCCAGGTGATTCATTAATTACTTCTATTTATTATATAAAGCATATATATCTAATACTTCATATAATTATAACATGATATTCCACCATAATCTTCTTTTATTATATAAAACATATATTTTCCAATACTTTAAATAATCATAACATGATGTTCCAGCCTGAATCTTGTTTTATTAGAAAATAATGGGATATCATGAAATAGTGTCACTTGCCTTTAGTTGTTGATGTTGTTCATATAATCCTTCCAATTTTAATGGTTGCACTCTTTACAATCACAATAGTTGCACTCCTCGTAATCTAACGTTTAAAATAAAAGCACAATAAACAATCCATATAACATTGCAATAATACAATAAAATAATGATGAACAAATGCATGCATGATGATTTAATAACACAATGGTTGCATTTAGTTTTCTAGACATTATTATATCAGATGATGCATATGGAAAAACGTTTAATACATAAAACAATTCATTCTTAAAACCATAATGATTTAAATAGGCATTACTCACTTTAATTCAACTTTTGATGTTTTTGTCATATTAAAATATGTATTACATACTACTAGATAGATAGTTTAATTTAAGACCAGTAGCAATTGGAATTAGCTAAAAAGGAGTTACATATCTTTTTGTGATTTAAATACCATTGCAATGTATTTATAGTTTTCTATAAGATAATCTATTAAAAACACCAAATGATTTTGCATGTAATTTCTCTGGATAGGTATGATTAAAAAACATTAGCAATTGGTTTCACTTGATTTGAACTTACATAATAATAATTATGATTTAAATACAATTAAGTATATTTAAATAACCCAGAAAATATAAGTTGGGAAAGTGCACATTTTATTGCATAAATAATCTTCTCCTTATTTTTATGAATCCAGAGGAATATTATTTGTATTTTTTGGAGTCATAGATAAGTTTCTATCAATATACAAGATTTCACATATTTCTGCCTATTTATTTAAATTTGTTTGTATTGCTGACTAGATAGACAGGTATCGTGATCTTGTTGGATGTGTGGTGGACTACATGCTGACCAGGTGTTGTCTTGGCGAAGACGTGTATGATGACTGGACACGCTGATTGGGCTGTCGAGTCAGCAGAAGGTTGACGTGGCGCTGACACGCAACATGTTGTGCTGACACGACATCAACCTGGACGACACACGGTGGATGCTGGTAGGCCAGTACCGCTTCGGCAGTTCTAATCCCGGTCGCACGTTATAGATTGACGAATCTGAGAGAAAGTTTTCGGCTGCCCACCGCCTAGGTCAATGGTGACGATGGTGGATGGTGGCGTGGCTCCAGGTAGAGATGGTTGATGGGATCCCAGTGGTCCTACGGCGTGGGGAAGAGGTCTATGAGACGCGGAAGCTCTCTCTGGTCCTCCTGGTGTCCTTATAGTCGATCCTTTCTTCTTGGCGTGGTCGTGGTGCTTGGATGGAGAGGTGCACACGTCGGTTGTATGGTCATACTAAGCAATATCATTTATTGAATACTATGTTGATACTCAATGCTTATCCTTGAATTAGTCTTATAATATGCTTTGTCATGCATCTCACACATCCTTGTGGTTGAGCCCGGTAGTATGTTGTCTCTTACATGTTGCTCAACCATTTGTTTATTGCAAGTTTTATGCCTTGTTATATGATCTTTTGTACATAGTTATGTTTTAAATAATATCACAGGAGTGAGGATGCCATGTTTGTCCATATTGTATTCAAATGCAAATTATAATTTTTGCACAAATCTTGGGGAGCCTCCTTGTATTATTTAGAGCACTCACTTTTCGATCTTATCATAATATCTGTATTTCATTTGGTATGTTCCTTTTGTCAAGTGGTTCTTTGGATCTTTTGAATGCTTGAGTCATTTGTTGATGCTTCTTCACCTTGTTATTTTATTGCAATCTTTTGATCCTCAATATAGTTTGGCCTCCTACTAAGTATTCATCATAATGTTTCCAATCATAATAAATTTGTTTCAAATGCACACCTTTGGAGGAATTCTCACTACAATGGCCATCTAGAACTATTCACCTATTTTGGCATTTGATGCCAATGGGGGCGAAGTTTTGGAGGGTTTAAGGGAAGTTGGTTTTATGCTTTGAGTTTGTTCTTAATAATTTGCTTTAAGGGAAGTTGGTTTTATGCTTTGAGTTTGTTCTTAAGATTTTGCTTTTCATGCTCTTGCATCTTTGTTTTTGCTTTGAATGTTGAATATATAGAGGAAACTCCTCCAACGGTAATGGTTGGAAATATATTCAATGAAATTCAAGTTCTTCACATGTGCATACATTATGGGGGGAACTTTCTCTATATATTGTGGGTGTACCAACACCACATACTTATGTAGTATTTGGTGTTGGCATAACCATTTTTTGTTAGTTAAATTCATTATATAAACTCTCTCAAAGGGATTGTCATCAATTACCAAAATGGGGGAGATTGAAAGAGCATCTATGCCCCCATGTGTGGTTTTGGTAATTAATGAAATCTTTATGGACTTATGTTTGTGTTGAGTTTTACTTGTAGGATTTGTGCATAGGAAATGCTTGAACCATATGTTGGCTTCAAGGTTGAAAGAAGAAGAAAGTGAAGAAGATCAAGTGTTGACCAAGGTTTCAAGAGTGACTCGGAGATTGGTCAAGTGAGAGCTGGGACTATAGCAAGTGTGTCTTTTTAAGAATAAGATGGAGTGATACCTCTTGTGTACCTTCAAGACACCAACATAATAAAGAAAGAAGAAATGAAGTGCAAGTTCATGATGAGCCATCTCGAAGAGATCATATGCTTGAAGCTTGCCATCCTTATGGTGATCGTGAATATGTGAATATATGCCTAAAATAGAGGCTCTTCCATAGTGGAGTATGGGGAAGCAAATTCCAAGTCTTGACCAAGCTAGCGCAATCAAGAAAGGTGGTCCATCTTGAGGTGTAGAAGATCGTCATCATCAAGATCATGTGGAATGTGCACAAAGTAAAAGTATGGTATTGATAGGGTTTCTTTCTAACTAGTCTCATGGTGTTAGTTGGGGAGACCAGTTTATAGGATAGATAATCGTACTATCAAGAGGGACTCTCGAGTGAGTAACTTGATCATATCCCTCGGTAAGAGCTCAAACCTTTGCATCATTGGCATCATATTTCTTGGTTATTATTTGGTTATTATCCATGAGAGTGTTTAGACCTTGTGTTAATCTCCGTGACAAGCTCAAGTTCATCGAAAATGGATTTCGTATGCATTCTCTACTGTGTTTTCGATATTGGAGGTTTCACCGGTTTGTGTCTTATAGATAGGTTAAACCTTTCATCATCTGGTTCTATCCTACCTTGTTGTACTATGATGGTTCCCTGCATGATCTTGTAGAGCTCATTAATATCTTCGAAACGAGCCCAAGATCATCAAAATCAGAATCCAGATGCAAAAGTTATGATGGTTTTAGTTTTGTTGTTTCTGCCAGTTTTCAGAGGGGCGGATTATCCAGCCAAATATCTGCCCCATATACAGAGGACTACGTCACGAAGTCCTTAGCCGTATTTTGGCATGGGTAACCCAGAATATCCGGGGGAGGGGCGGATTATCCTGCCTGGGAGGTCCCAAACAGTCATATTTCGTTGGAGAGGGGTATAAATAGACCCCTTCTTCCTCCTTAGGCTGGTTGGTTGCATTCTCTCTCTCCTCCATTGTTTTCATCTTCAAGAGCTTGCAAATACTCTCAATCCCTCCCATATTTCTTGAATCTTTGGGGGGATTTGAAACGGGGATCAAGATCTATAACTCCACCAATCCATCTCTCCTCTATGTGAGGAGAACATCTTGGGATCTAGATCTTGGGGTTTCTTTTGTGGATTTCCTATTGTGTTCTTCCTCTATTATTCTCCCACTAGATTTTGTAGCTTTGGTGGAATTTGGGAGAGAAGTGTAGGGGTTCTGCGCATGAAAACAATAAATTTATACCCTACGCCCCTGAACCCCTGATATTTCCAGGACCTATCTATTAGTAATACAGTAACGGGAGGGGCTTTTCGTGAACTTACCCTTGAAGACCGAAAAGCATTGTCAACGCTCAAAAGAGCGTGGTTGATGTAGACGAGCCGAAGCCGACCTCAAGGTCGTGATAAAGTCCTTGCGTTCCGGCGTCTCCAACGACTTGAGTGCCTCAAGTGTGACACCTCGCGGGGAGTTACACACGTCTGGTGCATGACGATGACTCCCGCTTCCCCGATCCAGTAGCAGTTGTGGAAGTAGAGCTCCTGGATCCGAATCCCACAACGCGACGGCGCTCCGCGGTGAAGATGCCTCTCGTTCGCGTAGTCCGAACTTGGGACCACGGTCACGAGAGAGAGAGAGAGAGAGAGAGAGAGAGAGAGTATCAATTGGAGGTCTCCCCAAAAGTGAGGAAACCTTTTATTGAATATTGTGTGTATTTATCTGGCCAAATACCCCCACTATATATAGGGGGAGGAGAGGTACTACCTCCCTCAAAGTCCCGGGGTGGGACTAAAGGAGAGGGAGAGGGGAGGGGTGGCACCGCCGGCCACCCGCATGGGCCCCGTGCGGGGGGCTGGCCCACTAGGGCGCCGGCCACCCCCTCTGGCCCTTCTCCCTCTTGCCTTTCCCTAATGGGCCCTCTTCCCTCGGGAATTGGCCCATTAAGCCTTTTGACCTTTAAATTGTTTTTCTCTTTTATTAAATAATTATGAATAAATGATTAAATCAATATTTAACATTCATTCATATATTATTCAATCTCCGTGGCTATAGAACACCTTCCACCTCCACTCCGTACATCCTCCTGACTTACCGAAACCCTTCTGGTTTTCTCTCTACTATTCTTCGGTGATTCTTCCGATCCTATAAACACTCTCTAAGCATCATCAAACCCTTAAGCGTGATACCCTACGGTTCGGGAACACTCCAGACATGGTCGGGACACTCCCGGACCAATGATCGACACAGGGACCTGGATGGCCATGTGATCCCTGTGCGTTCCACGAAGATCTTTCGTCGTTTGAACCGGGACGATCGTGTCTTATTCCCTTTGCCTCTCGATACTTGCATTGCCCGAGATCTGATCAATGACATCACCATGTCGTGTTCAATCTTGTTACTGAACAATGTTACTCGACTCGTTCCGACAAGTGATATCCCTGTGATCAAATCACATGCTATGCAACTATTGGATATAACTTCTCCGACTGGGCCCTTAAGTATCTTTCCGTCACGTGGACGGACAAATCCCGCTCTTGACATATATTGCCTCTATGGTTTCCTCTAAGTACCTGAACACACCTTTATAACCATTGTATTACCAAGTGGCGCTTGATGCTATCTAAGCACTCTCGGGAGACAGTGATTGATATAGCCTCACGGTCTAAGGAATAGTCTACGAGGATCCATTTATAATCATCGTAACTTGAACTTCGTGACATGATCGGGTCACGATGTTTAGGTTGGGTATTGGTGTTGGGTCCGCAGCATAGAAAACAAAAAAATTCCTACGATGAGAACTAAACGCCAAGATCTATCTACTAGGTACAGAGCAACGGGTGGACATACATCCATCGAGAACTTACCCTCGAAGACAACGAGTTTTGTTAACGAGTAGGAACGCGTGGTTGATGTAGTCGTACACTTGCCGATCTCAAGATTGTGTGGAAGTCCGAGCAGGTCTGGCTCTAGCACGTCCTTCAGATCCAGCTCCAGCAAGTCCAGCACCGCAAAGCAGCGGTGCATCCGTGATCGCACACACGTCCGGTACCCCGACAACCTCCGTCCCTCGCTCCAGCAAAGCAGCGGAAGCAGCAACTCCTTTCCAGATAAAGCCACCGGGAACATGTATCTCGCTAATCCGAGACCATGAGGGAATATCTTTGGAGGGGAGAGATCCTTCACGAGGAGGTGTGAGTAAGAAGGGGTGTGAGGGGGACCTTTTATAGGAGGAGGGGAGGGTACCCCTCCCCATGGCCGGCGCCTCAAGGGGTGACCCTTCACCTCCTCATTCATGTGGTGGTAACTTCCACCACATAAATTTGCCCCTTCACATTCTCTTTTAAAGTCTCCACTTTAAATGCATTAAATTTCTCCAAATTTAATGCTCTCTCATTTAATAAAACTCTTTTATTATTTTTATTCAGAATTTTTTTATTACTTTAATTGACAAACATTCACATAAAACCCCCTGCAACATTTCAATATTACATGCAGAACCAATTTCAGCAATTTCACCCGAAACAGTTTTGGTGTCTATTGAAATAATTCCAGCGCTTTCTTAAATCTTTATCTGAAACATATTTGCTCCAAATGGTGTCGGTATCCCTTAAGTGTGTCACCCTACAGTTCATGAATAATGTAGACATGATCGAGACCCTTCTTAGATCAATAATCAGAAGCGGGACTTGGAGATCCATACTGACTCCTACACATTCAACGATGACTTCTGTGATCGTGAGAACCTTTAACGCTAGTAACTAAATCCCTTTGTCTCACGATATATTACATGTCCGAGATTCGATCATCAGTATCTCCATACCTAGTTTGATCTCGTTACCGACATGCACTCTTTTCTCATTCCCGTGATATAACATTCTAGTGATCACATCACTTGCTTGCAAGCTATCTTAATGTGATATCACTGAGAGGCCCAGAGTATATCTATCCGTCATCAGGATTGACAAATTCCACTCTTGATCCATGAGCCTCAACATAATACCTTCGTAGCACTGAACCCATCTTTATAGTCACCCTGTTATAGTGTGACGTTTGATGTTATCAAGATACTCTTCCGGTGTTAGCAATTAACATGATCTCATGGTCTAAGGATAAAGATTACTTCGTATGATGTTATAGCAATATAAACATAATGACTTGATCGTAATGCTATACTTCGGATGAATGTTCATCACATCATTCCACCAATGTTGTGACCTTGTTATTAACAACATCCAATGTCCATGATCAGGAAACCTTGATCATCTTGTTAATCAACAAGCTAGTCTATAAGAGAGGCATGACTAGGAACCCTTTTTGTTTATTAAACACACATGTATTGATGTTTCCGAATCAACACAATTCTAGCATGTAAAATAAACATTTATCATAAACATGGAATAAGATAATAACCACTTTATTATTGCCTCTCGGGCATATTCCCTTCAGTCTCCCACTTGCACTAGAGTCAATAATCTAGTTTGAAAAACTTTGCGTATTGAACACCTATGGCTTTCTGGTGTTGCATATACGCGATTGCTAGTGGTTAACATAATCTCCGGATCTGACAGTTTTAGGTCCGTGTGTATTTGCATGTCTTTGTGTCTGTACGCATCACTCATTCTCAGATGAGATGGCATTGTATAGATTTGGTCCTTTGGTGAGACCTTTAGTTCGTTCGGATTAAAATATGTTGATATTATTGTCACACAATATATCTTCATAGCATTAGCCCACTTTGAACCACACCTAGTTTGATAACAAACTACTTAACACAAATGCCCTCCTTTGCTGCTACTATAGCAGTTATATACTTAGCCTTTTGTTGTAGTATCCGTCACAATGTCTCAACTTTGGAACTCAGCGAAATCCATCATGGAACATCCTTTCCATTACATTGTGCCACCCATAGTCTAAATTGAGATAAATTTAATTTGTATCTTGTGACAAAAATAGTATCAATGTAACACTTTACAATGAACTACCTTTAACTATTTGTCACTTATACATGATATATTCTTAGTTCTTCCAAAGTTCATAAGAATATCTTTACTATCGTCCAATGATCATCTTATGAATCATTCTGGTATGTGCTCATAACATTTAGAGCATAGGACATTTTGGATATATTATCATGGTATAATCGATCAAAATCTTCATGTGATTTTACTCACCAAGTGTTGAAACACTTGGATCTTGACACAATTCTTTCCATGCAGCAAGAACCTTTCTTGTTGTTTCCATATTGAACCCTTTCAATATCTCATATATGTATGTCTGGCACAACCATATTAGCGCCTTAATCTATCCATATAGATATTGATGCCAAATATTCTGGGTTTGCCCAAGTCTTTCATCGAAATCTTATTTTAATGAAATTCTTAACTTGTGTCAATACAAGATACATCATCTCCAATCAACAATATGTCCTCTACATAATGTATTAGAAATATGTCTCAGTGCTCCCACTTAATTTCTTGTAAATGCAAACATCTTCATCATGTCCGATGAATTTAAACTCTTTTAACAATTTCATCATGGTGAAGATTCCGACTCCGCTATGCTTACTTCAACTATTGAAGTTTGCATGCCCTTTTAGCACCCTTTGAATTAACAAAACCCTTCGGACCGTGTCTTGTACACGTCCTAGGTAACCATTCTATTAGAAGAGCATTGTTTTGTTTGTTCAACTACCATACATCAAATTATATGTAGTGGTTGCTACATTAATCCGTCAAGACTAAATATCACTATGAAAGATCAAATCTTGTCATAGTCAACTCCTTGAACATTGTCGTAAACTTCTTTCCGACATGTCGACTATTTCATAGATGTTAAACATCCATGTCTATTTCTTTATAGATCCAAACACGACCAATAGGCTTCACGCCTTTCTGAAGGGTCTTCCAAGTACAGAAACTTGATTTCTCGTGTATGGATACTATCACGGATTCTATGACTTCTAGTCATTTTATGGAGTCATGGCCCATCATCGCTTCTTTGCATGTAGTCAGTTCATCATTGGCAAAACAATAACGACTTTCTTATCAAATCACACTATTTGATTCTTACCGACCCACACGGTTCAATAGGAACTCTAATCTCCGAGATCACAACCTTTGTAATCACGGGAGCCATGAGCATTGTGGCCACGGGACACTTTCCAAGCGCTACTTAGCACATATAGCTAAGGTTCAACAACCTTATCCAAGTTCTATTGTCCTCCCACTTAACTTTTCGCGAAAAATTCCTTCTCAAGAAACTTGACGTTCCAAGTAACAAACTCTTTTGTCCTCGGAGTTATGGAGAAATTCCCAACAAATTCTTTAGGATAACCTACAAAGACGTGCTTATCCGACTTTGGTGGTAAACATTTTACTTATGCATAGCATACCAAAATTTAAGAAAAGACAATTCGGGTTTTATCCCAAAACATAACTCATATGGTGTCATTTCAACGGACCATGATGGTGCTCTTTTCAGTGTAAAAGCGGTAGTCTCTAAAGCTTCAATCCTTAAAACATAATGGCAGTTTTATAAATGACACCTTTGATCTTACCATGTCAAACATGGTTTGATTTCATCTCTCGAATATGCCATACTCCTATGGTTTATCGGGAAAACACAAATCATGGAACAATTCCTCAAATCTTAGGTGTTTTTGCTAAACACGTAACTCAAATATCTTCCTTTATGATCGAATCATAAACTCTTTATTTTCTTGTTACAATGATCTTCCACTTCATCTTGAAAGTCTTTGAACAATTTTCAAATGTTTCATACTTCTTCCTTATTAAGTAAATATATAGATATATTCACTTAAATTTCTGGAGAAAGCATATGAAGCAAAAAGATCCATCGCATATGGCTACACACAATGGACTATATACATCAGCATGCACAATTTCCAATAAGCCAGTCATCTGTTCATCTTTGGCCTATGAACGGAGTTTCAATTATCTCGAGAAAAGTCTCACAAGCTTCAATTGATCAAAATCAAAGACTCCAAAAATTCCATTAACATGGAGTTTCTTCATGTTTTCTTTCTAATATAATTTAAAACAGCGATGTCACTTCATAAGTGATACTTTAATCATTTGTCTTGCGACATTTTAGCAATAGTATTTATGGATATGATTTCTCCCACTAGACTTGTAAAAATTCATCCATCCTTTATGGAATACGGTAATTATTTGAACAACCATTGTTCTTGTAATACCGGAACAAAATAACAATTATTAAAACAAATCTTGAAGGCTAGGTTTGACGACAACGAAAAACACAATAACACTTTATTTGTTTTCGATGAACATCATCACTTATTCTCTTGCTAGTTACTTAGGCCATTGTAGTTCATGAATTGCGTTGTCCTGTATGACACTTCATACCAACCAATTCGGTATCCAATACCGATATCCAATACCTCAGAACCACATTGTTTAACAAGCAAGGAATACGGCCATAACATGTATATCTTCTATATACCTAAGTTGGACATCTCCAACTTTTTCTTTTCTGCCAAATATTTTATAGATTCTCTTTCAGCAATTCCTTTTCCTTTTAAAAGAATCTATCAACATCAATAGTGGTGTCATTCACATGACACATAGTACAAAGCGTATATAGTCAAATACTAATACCTTAGGACTTGCACTTTGAAGTGGATCACCATCATCAAATGTTTGGTATTCTTTCAAAAATCCATTCTTTAGTAATCTATTAGTGTAGTAAACATTTTACTTACATCTTCTATTCATCCTTATCATGACAACTTTCATGATCAAGCTACTATAGCCTATAAGGAAGAATGACGAGTATAATATCAGTTCCCAAAACCCTTTTGGTAGATTCGGATGCCTAGCATCTCCATCCTTCACAAATTCTCATACAATATGAAAACATGTATTTTGCTAAATTATACTCTATCATAATGCAACCAAAAACATTGTTTCAGATATCACAATATCTTTCACACATGATGGTTTCTGAAACAATTTCCAGCTCCTATATAATCTTGATATTAAAACAACTTTTGAATATCAATAATCATGGAGGCAAACATGATACTTTAGATACTAACATTGGAATTCTTACTCTTGATTTAATACTACTTATTAAACTTCATGGAGTAAATAGAGTTTGCTGAAATTTTGCAATAGGACTTATAAACTTTAAATTGACATTCAAAACAATACGATACCAGTTCGTAAAGTAAATATCCAGAATTCTATAGTTCCATTATCTCAATTAAAACTAAGCATAAGGTAGTGAACAGACGCCAATGACTATAACAAATTATGCAAATTCACTTCGATTTAGTTTATGACAAATTTAGTTCGACTAATCCAAATTATAAATGAAATCCCACTCAAAAACGACATCCCTCGTGCCTTTTTGGTGATTACATGAACCAAATCCACTACACCAAGTCTGATCATCACGTGAGTCAGTGTAGCTTCAAAGGCGAGCATCAATATGGGCATCATATCAACTATATGACTCATGCTTAACCTTTCGGTCCGTGTTCCGAGGCCAGTCTATACATGCTAGGCTCGCCAAGTAAGAACCTTAGTACTCACGTGTGTAAAACTATCTTACACCCATTGTATGAAAGCGTAGAGTCGAGTACACCCGATCATCACGTGATGTCTCGAAACACGATCCATAGCACGGTGCATACTCAAGGAAGAACATATTTTATCTTGATATCTAAATGAGGGATCATCTTACAATGCTACCAAAAGCGCCAAACTAGCAGTATAAGATGCTAACATCTAATGTGTAAAGTGAGATGATATGGTCCATGCATTTGATCTCTATGATTTGCATCGTGGTATGATCTCTATCATTCCTTTGTGTGTAAGGCCAAGGTCTATGGAACTTACACGTTGAATGTGTTGTAAGAGTATCTATCATACATCTACTTACAACAATACCATATCAATACACTAGCCCAGCAACGATCTAAACTAGACGCCTCTAATTTATCAATTGCATGTTTTACGTGGCTTAGGGCTTTCGGAGATAGAGCCGTTCTTACCTACGAACATGGAACCACAACAAGGATAACCAAGTTATTAGCAACTCGTTGTAAATCAGATATTGACTATAGTAGGAGAGACAGACACCTGCCAGCCACTTATGCAAAACTAGTTGCATGTCAGTCGTGGAACCGGTCTCATGTACGATGACATGTAAGGTTGGTCCGAGCCGCTTCATCCCACTATGCCACCAATATCCAAAATACATGAAAGAAGCAATAACATGATCATCACCGCCCACATATAAACATATGTGTACTACCCGTGCAAAGCACCTACGCATAGATCAGGCTCTGATACCACTGTTGGGTCCGCAACATAGAAAACAAAAAAATCCTACGATGAGAACTATACGCCAAGATCTATCTACTAGGTACAGAGCAACGGGTGGACATACATCCATCGAGAACTTACCCTCGAAGACAACGAGTTTTGTTAACGAGTAGGAACTCGTGGTTGATGTAGTCGTACACTTGCCGATCTCAAGATCGTGTGGAAGTCCGAGCAGGTCCGGCTCCAGCACATCCTTCAGATCCAGCTCCAGCAAGTCCAGCACCGCAAACCAGCGGTGCATCCGTGACCGCACACATGTCTGGTACCCCGACAACCTCCGTCCCTCGCTCCAGCAAAGCAGCGGAAGCAGCAACTCCTTTCCAGATAAAGCCACCGGGAACATGTATCTCGCTAATCCGAGACCATGGGGGAATAATACTAGAGGGGGAGAGAGATCCTTCACAAGGAGGTGTGAGTAAGAAGGGGTGTGAGGGGGGCCTTTTATAGGAGGAGGGGAGGGTACCTCCCATGGCGGCATTTAAGGGGTGACCCTTCACCTCCTCATTCATGTGGTGGTAACTCCCTCCACATAAATTTGCCCCTTCACATTCTCTTTTAAAGTCTCCACTTTAAATGCATTAAATTTCTCCAAATTTAATGATCTCTCATTTAATAAAACTATTTTATTATTTTTATTCAGAATTTTGTTTATTACTTTAATTAACAAGCATTCACATAAAACCCCCTGCAACATTTCAATATTACATGCAGAACCAATTTCAGCAATTTCACCCGAAATAGTTTTGGTGTCTATTGAAATAATTCCAGCGCTTTCTTAAATCTTTATCTGAAACATATTTGCTCCAAATGGTGTCGGTATCCCTTAAGTGTGTCACCCTACGGTTCGCGAATAATGCAGACATGATCGAGACCCTTCTCAGATCAATAATCAGAAGTGCGACCTGGAGATCCATACTGACTCCTACACATTCAACGATGACTTTTGTGATCGTGAGAACCTTTAACGCTAGTAACTAAATCCCTTTGTCTCGCGATATATTACATGTCCGAGATTTGATCATCGGTATCTCCATACCTAGTTTGATCTCGTTACCGACATGCACTCTTTTCTCGTTCCCGTGATATAACATTCTAGTGATCACATCACTTGCTTGCAAGCTATCTTAATGTGATATCACCGAGAGGGCCCAGAGTATATCTATCCGTCATCGGGATTGACAAATTCCACTCTTCATCCATGAGCCTCAACATAACACCTTCATAGCACTGAACCCATCTTTATAGTCACCCTGTTACGGTGTGACGTTTGATGTTATCAAGATACTCTTCCGGTGTTAGTAATTAACATGATCTCATGGTCTAAGGATAAAGATTACTTTGTATGATGTTATAGCAATATAAACATAATGACTTGATCGTAATGCTATACTTCGGATGAATGTTCATCACATCATTCCACCAATGTTGTGACCTCGTTATTAACAACATCCAATGTCCATGATCAGGAAACCTTGATCATCTTGTTAATCAACGAGCTAGTCTATAAGAGAGGCATAACTAGGAACCCTTTTTGTTTATTAAACACACATGTATTGATGTTTCCGATCAATACAATTATAGCATGCAAAATAAACATTTATCATAAACATGGAATAAGATAATAACTACTTTATTATTGCCTCTCGGGCATATTCCCTTCAATTGGTTCATCATCTCATTCTCAGAATGAGTTGACTCGATTTCCAACTGGCATAAATGCCACATGATCAGGAAACTTGATCATCTGTTGACCAATGAACCAGTGACTAAAGTTTCACTGGGAACCCATGGTTGTTTATATATCACACCTGTATTGATGTTTCCACTCAATAAAGTTATAGCATGATATAAAACTTAATCATAAACTTTATGAAATATGATAATAGTCCTTATTACTATTTGTCCCTAGGGCATATTTCCAACAGTCTCCCACTTGCACTAGAGTACAAATAAACTAGCTGCATTTGTTCTTAATCGTTGGCACCATATATCTGGTACCCTGAACATGCTTGCTCATGGAAGAGGTTGAGTCTTGGGTCTGTACTTTACAATCCCAAATCCTTTGCAACTTACTAGTGTCACCTTGATTGACATTAATACTTTATCATCACATGATAACATCTGTGTGTATGCATCATCGCTATGGTAGCAGAACGAGGCCTGATTCCAGGAGCCTATAGTGATTTTAGATCAACCTCGAGGGATTTCTCATGGGCACTGTGCCCTGGGACACATAATTCTATGTTAAAAGCAAACTAGCCCTGCCATAACATTATACAACACTTTAGATGGTACCCTTATCTATTATTATAAATATATTCATCGAAACACGAGTGCACCCTGTGCAACTTTTAATGTTTTTGTTCACCTCGCTTCCTACTTGACTCTAATCAGTATTACAGGAGTTTCCAACATATTCCTTAAAACATAACCCTTTATGTTTTAAGATATGTCATCCTTTATGGATTCGGAAAATATGTTTGTAGTTCTCTATTAGACACTGCGGACAAACCTAGCTCAAAGTTTCATGATTCAAACTTAATCACTTTTAAACGTTCCTTATTGGACCATATATTATGTTGAGTTATCATCATGGTTTTCTAAGATAGAACCTATGTCTTAACATAGTGGATGAGGATCATCCTTTTCTTTATTTCAACCATTGATGTTAAACTTAATACTATTCCTAACTTGAGTTATTAAGGACCAGTTCCTTAATTAACTTCTATTCTGAAACCCTTTTCCGAATCCCTTAAGGAATACTACATAATATCATAATACACTTATTATCAACTTCTACACCTTATAAATCATTATTTATTGGTATTTGCGCTTTTATTCTTAACACACTTAAGAATTACTCTATAAGCTCCCACTCAAAATATGTTCCCAACATATTTGGGTATGAGTCACTACTCTTACTCAAACTATGTTCCTACATATTTGAATTTCAGATTTATATTGCTCCCACTCAAAAAGATATCAATCCCATATTGTTTTAGGAAGACTTTTATAGCTCACACTCAATTTCATGCTAATTGCACATCCACTCACTATTTTGAACAATTTCAAAATCCTTTGATCAAATATCAAACTTGGTGTTTTACTATGAGATACTAGTACTTTTACTAGTTTTAAATCCATTAGACATTTAGCACACTTGAATCAAATTCATTTGAATTCGTCCAATACTTGAAAAATTGTGCTTTTGTCATTCACCCCCTTTTCCACTATGGCTTTGCAGTCATTTGGGAAAATCAAGTAACCCCTTTTACTTGTGAGATTCAACAGTGAATTGCTTTCTAATCTCAAGTGAATTTTGCTTTTAGGATTTCTCATAATTCTTGTTTACCATTATTTCCTTAGTAGTTCGTAGGTATGGCATATTCTAGTAATCATGACAAATGATTCACAAATGTCTCCATACAAGATATGGGTTACATTTTGAATCCTACTTCATGTAGTGAAAACACTAGTGGGGAAACACAATGATCATTATCATTAATTCTTTCCTTTGTGAAGAGAATCCTTCAGGAACGTTTTCTGTTGCGCTTCTCAATACTCTGATGCATTGATTTTAATCTTCATCGTGTTTCACACTATCTTCCATTTGCTCCATAATCGATAAATATCACTGAATGTGAACTTTCTCGAAAATGTACCAAAATCCAAGCAATATAAGTTTTGCTTCTCTTTTGGTTTTAGCTATGGATTTCGTATTCAAAGTTTCCAATGAATACTCTACAAGACTTATTCGCTATTGTTTTGGTTATATCGAATAACTCCAAAACTTCCACGACGATCCATACTAGATATGGCACCGATCTCATGAATTCATATGGTTCACTATATATTCTAATTGAGTGCTAACTATTTCTAACTGATGGTCTCTACATCTACACTACAACGATTTATTTGGCGCCATCTATTCACCCATTTTGATATCTAATATCACATTGTGATGCTTTGCATTTTGATGTTTCAAAACACTTTGAATTCCATAATTCTCTTTATGCCATTCTTATAAGGTCGAATTTCATTACTATTGATCAAATCATAGTAATTAGATTCTCTTTTATATTATACCCTTTGTTGATGAAACACTTTGATAATATCAAATAGTCTCATACTTATGTTTCCTTTGGTAAACTTATTTACACATTTTAACAATCATATAATGATAATTACCATTTTGTCAAAACATAATACATCGAATATGTATTTTCTTTCAACAATTCATCAAACACTTTGTATTCAAATAATACACGGTGTTCAAGTTATTTTTCCGAACTTAGGCATGATTTATATGTGACAAGAAATCGAATGACTTTCACATATTATCAACATAACTTTGAATTTAAACAATGGTTTCATTCAAAATGAATATATTATTAAGTTGGGTATTTTTCAAGGCATTTCAATATTTTACAAATGTTCATGCATTATCAATTAGTTTCAGAGAACAAGGATAATTCATATATAATCAAACAAGATATGAACATGAATAGAAATCATTCATAAAAGTGGAACAACTGTTTGTTACAAACTGATATGAATAATTGTCTCACAAAGTGTGAGACACAGTAAAGAAGTTCACAATCTATCGATTACAATAATCACCCTAAACATAAAATAAGTGATAAATGTTGAGGGAGAGTGTCGTTGGCCATCATTATCATGCTCGCCATCAACACGCAACGTCACCTCCTCTCCAGCAAGCACCTCTCATGCAGAAGGACCTGTTTTCAAGAAATGTAACAAGTATCAAATATACTTAACACTACAAATGTGTTTGCAAGATTATAAGATTTATAAAATTGTATATCAAATATATACCTTTGTCATTGATGATCTCAGCGACAATGGGTTCAACCATCACATTCCTGAAATGTGATATGAACTCGTGGAAATCCTGTGTTTCTGCGTCGCCTCTCATAATGCAAGTCCTGACTTGTGCTTGGTAGCTTGCTGGCAGCGACAGCAGCACAACACCATTTGCAAAAGATCCCATCATCCAGCTATCCAGGAAGTATGCGGGCCTCATGTACGCATCATGCATGCGCTCCAAGTGGTCGTCAAGTGATGAGTTCTCCTCCATCTTAATGGAGAGGAAGTCTCCCATCAGCTCATGCTCCCATATGCGTGCTTGTTCCACGAAATGTGTCCTAAGCTATAGCATTACCGTACGAGGGTTGACATTACCCACGACAGGCCACAACTCGTCCACCATTCCGAAACGCATTGTAACTGAAATGAAGGAGGCCATCTCCCGATGGTGACAGCGGTCTACCCGCTGCTCTAGGGTCTCTGGGTCAATGAGCTGATCCAAATCCATCTCGTCGAGTATGTAGTCGACCACGTTATTCTCGCTAAGGAGAACATGGAGACGCGCAACCCACATAGAGAAGTTTGATCCGTCTAGCCTGAGCTTCTCTCCTTCTATCCAATCAATTGTCAACAGGAAAGGTGGCATCAGTGAGAACCTTTTCTACATTTATAATAGCAAAAGGAATTTAGACTAAGTTTATAATTAAATGAGTTAATAATAACTCCACTCAGAAACACCTATCCCCTAAAGAGTTCCTCGTGATAACACAACCCCTTTTCCCCACATCTCCCCCGATCATCACGACCATCAATGTGGGTTCAAGGGTGGACGCTAAACGTCGGTCACATCATTCATGCGACTCGTGCTCGATCTTTCGACCATCCGTGTTCCGAGGAAATATCTACACATGCTAGGCTCGCCAACTCAACCTTAGTGTATTCGCTGTGCAACATGGCTTACACCCACTGTATGCGAATGTAGATATGTCTGACACCCGCTCACCGCGGGTCGCCTCATACCGAAGAACTTTCTTGGTGGTGCACACTAAGGGGGAACACAATCATTAGTAATTTTAACAGGGATCATATCATTAGGCTACCGTCGAGTATCTAATACTAGCACATAGTAAGATATACAAACAATAACATTGAATGTAAATGCGATGTGATATGGTCCTTCACATCATGATCTCCATCCTTCGTCACCGGATTCCGGCGCCGTAGACACTAGGGTACCAGTGTCTTTCCGGCATGGTAGTCTGTCACCTCCATAACTATATACTACTACTTCGTAGCATAAGGTAATTACTTTACCTTTTCCACAACCATATCACAAAGCAACGCCCCCTGCAAAACAAAGTTAGACGCCTCTACTTTATCTTTGCATGTTTTACGTGGCTGAATGGGCTTCGCACAAGAACCGTTCTTACCTACGAACTTTCACCACAATGCTGATCAAGTAGTTGTCTATACTACACCCCTTTCGGGGCCCTCCGTTGCAATTGTCATACCAACTAATGCGAGAGAGACAAACACCCCCCTAAGCCACTTTATATGGTACAAGCCGTATGTTAAGCGTGGACCAGTCTCGCGAATGAACGCATAAAGTTGGTTGGGGCCGCCTCATCAAGCATTACTATGGTATACACAAGTACACATGGGAGGGTAACAACTAAAAGATCAACGCCCACATGCTACATCTCGTGTGTTCTACCCATACTAGCATTACTACGCATAGATCTAGCTCTGATACCACTATAGGGGTTCCGCGCATGAAAACAATAAAATTTTACCCTACGCCCCTGAACCCCTGATGTTGCCAGGACATATCTATTAGTAATACAGTAATGGGAGGGGCTTTTCGCGAACTTACCCTTGAAGACCGAAAAGTGTTGTCAACGCAAGGAGAGCGTGGTTGATGTAGACGAGCTCAAGCCGACCTCAAGGTCGTGATGAAGTCCTTGCGCTCATGCGGCTCCAACGACTTGAGTGCCTCAAGTGTGACACCTCATGGGGAGTTACACACATCTGGTGGATAACTCCCGCTTCCCCGATCCTGCAGCAGTTGTGGAAGTAGAGCTCCTAGATCCGAATCCCACAACGCGACGACGCTCCACGGTGAAGATGTCTCTCATTTGCATAGTCCAAACTTGGGACCATGGTCACGAGAGAGAGAATATCAATTGGAGGTCTCCCCAAAAGTGAGGAAACCTTTTATTGAATATTGTGTGTATTTATCTGGCCAAATACCCCCACTATATATAGGGGGAGGGGAGGTACTACCTCCCTCAAAGTCCCGGGGTGGGACTAAAGGAGAGGGAGAGGGGGAGGGGTGGCACCACAGGCTACCCCCATGGGCCCCACGCGGGGGGATGGCCCACTAGGGTGCCGGCCACCCCCTCTGGCCCTTCTCCCTCTTGCCTTTCCCTAATGGGCCCTCTTCCCTCCAGAATTGGCCCATTAAGCCTTTTGACCTTTAAATTGATTTTCTCTTTTATTAAATAATTATGAATAAATGATTAAATCAATATTTAACATTCATTCATATATTATTCAATCTCCGTGGCTATGGAACACCTTCCACCTCCACACCGTACATCCTCCGGACTTACCGAAATCCTTCCGGTTTTCTCTCTACTATTCTTCGGCGATTCTTCTGATCCTATAAACACTCTCTAAGCATCATCAAACCCTTAAGCATGATACCCTATGGTTAGGGAACACTCCATACATGGTTTGGACACTCTCGTACCTATGATCGACAGAGGGACCTAGATGGGCATGTGACCCCTGTGCATTCCACGAAGATCTTTCGTCGTTTGAACCGGGACGATCGTGTCTTATTCCCTTTTTCTCTCTCGATACTTGCATTGCCCGGGATCTGATCAAGGACATCACCATGTCGTGTTCAATTTCGTTACTAAACAATGCTACCTGACTCGTTCTGACAAGTGATATCCCTATGATCAAATCATATGTTGTGCAGCTATTGGATATAACTTCTCCGAGTGGGCCCTTAAGTATCTTTCCGTCACGTGGACGGACAAATCCCGCTCTTGACATATATTGCCTCTACGGTTTCCTCCGAGTACCCGAACACACCTTTATAACCACTGTATTACCAAGTGGCGCTTGATGCTATCTAAGAACTCTCGGGAGACAGTGATTGATATAGCCTCACGGTCTAAGGAATAGTCTACGAGGATCCATTTCTAATCATCGTAACTTGAACTTCGTGACATGATCAGGTCATGATGTTTAGGTTGGGTATTGGTTCATCATCTCATTCTCAAAATGAGTTGACTCCATTTCCAACTGGAATCAATGCCACATGATCATGAAACTTGATCATCTGTTGACCAATGAACCAGTGACTAGAGTTCCACTAGGAACCCCTGGTTGTTTATATATCACACGTGTATTGATGTTTCCACTCAATACAGTTATAACATGATAATAAACTTAATCATAAACTTTATGAAATATGATATTAGTCCTTATTACTATTTGTCTCTAGGGCATATTTCCAACAAGAAGTACTTGAGCACTTATTGTGTTCTTGCCATTGCATTTGGTGCATCCGTTTGAGTTCCCGGTGAGGATTTAATTGGGTGAAAGGTGAGAAGCTTTTTACTCTTGGGTTCTTGGAAACCTAGACGATTTAGTTGTTTTGCAGGTTTGTGGATTACTTGGGGCCTCCAATTAAGTTGTGGAGCTTTCCCCGGTCTTGTTTGTTGGGAGGCTCCAATTGAGTTGTGGAGAAGTGTCCCAATTTTTGTGAGAGGTTATGGATTGCCACCGACAAGTGCACCGATAGTGAAGAATTAAACCAAGCTTCTTGTGGCGGGGTTCACATGATAATAGGGTGAGGCATTTTGTGGCATGGTGGTCTTAGTACCGCCTACCCCTCCAATGAGACATACTCCCTTTTTGGGAGGAACTCGGTAATAAATTAACGTCTCTGCGTGCCTCGATTATCTATATACCTGAGCTATTTACTTATGCACTTTACTTTGTGATAGCATTTGTGCTTGAAGTCTTATATCTAGGTACATAGTTGCTTGTATTGCTTAGCATAAGTTGTTGGTGCACATAGGTGAACCGTAGTTTATATAGGTTTTGCGCTTGACAAAGTAAACACTAGTTTTATTCTGTATTTGTTAAGCCCATCTCGTAAAAGTTTTAAACCGCCTATTTATCCCCCCTAGGTGGCATTTGTGTTCTTTCAATTGGTATGGGCCTGGTCTCTCATTTTAGGCTTCACCGCCTTGAGATTAAAGATGTCGACTAGGGGACTAGTGCACGATGGTTTCTATATATTCGATGGAACAAATTATGATGTTTGGAAATATTTCATGCTTGATTATTTTTGGGGCATACACCCAAATATTGAGGGAATTCTAGATATGGGTTTTTATCCTCCTATGGATCCCCAAAATAAATCTTTCGAGGAGAAGATAAAATCTCATCTAGATGGTCAAGCTACTAAAGTTATTTTACTTGTTGTGAGCAATGTAGTTATTTATTCTATCATGCCTTATCGGAGCACTCATGATTTATGGATAAAACTTTAAGATAAATATGATGTGTCCAATACTATTGACGATGATAGTATTATTTCCACTTTCGGTCGTGATGAGTTCCTATCTTCTTCCACTTTACCAAAGTGTAGAAATACACAAGGCAATGATATGGTGAGTGGCGGTGAAAATTTCAATGTTGATAGTAAGCTTACTATTGATGATTCTAGATCTCTATCTCATTACAATGCTTCGTCTTTGGACTTAAACACTTCTAGCACTATATATGATTTACATGCTCGTGTTGATAGTCCCTTCATATCATGTGTAAGTTGTTTGAATAAATCTCATGATAATATGCTTGATATTACTTGTTGCCATGATATAAATTCTTCTATTTCCTCTAGTTATTGTGTTTCTAACAATGTAGAGGAAACTGAAGATTCTACGGGTCAATACAACATCTTGAATGAAGCCTCAAGTAATTCTTCATTAGCATCATCCCACGGTTCCCATCTATGCCTTATGGCTAGGGCTTCAAAGGTATCTCCTACTTTGGAACCCAATAACTTGTGTGATGATGAGGATGAGTATAATGAGGAGGAAGAGAGTGATGTTGATTTGTTACATGAAAAGGGTGAGATTGTTTATCATGCTCTTGTTAAGAATAATATCGCTTGCTCTAACTTCGTTGAAATCTTGGGTTTTTCTATTGAGAGCAAAGAACGTATTGATAAGTTAGAAGCTCAAGTTGAGGAGCATGAGAACAACTTTGACAAAATCAGTAGCCTTGAGCGTGAGTGTTCTAATGATATTACAAAACTAAATGAATCTCTTGAAGAAGCACAAGAAACGAAAGAATCTCTTGAGGAGACATTTACTCTGGAAGTTTCTAAAGTAAAGGAAACCAATGATAAATCTCTTGAGGTGGCAATTGATCTCAAAAGAAAATATAATGAGCTTGCCAAATTGTCTTCTTCTATTGATAATTATTATGATGCTTGTGCTACTAACTCTATTTCTTGTCAAGCTTCTATTTTGAAGGAGAATGTTAAGCTAAAGGCTCAACTTGCTTTGCTAACTAGCAATTATGGGAAATTGGAAGAAAGTCATGTTATGCTATCAAGATCTCATGAGGATCTTTTAGCCTCCCATGATAGGCTAAAGTTAGATCACGAGGCTATTGTGTCAAAGGTAACATCTAGTGAGCCTCATGTGGACATTAGCACTATATCCACTACAAATTTCATACTTCCATGTGCTAGTCCTAGTAATTCATCATCTCATATTATTGCTACATCTTGTAATGAATTACATTCCTTGCCTTTTTGCTCTAACAATGAAGCTTCTACTTCCTCTATTATTTGTGTTGATACTAACCATGTAGATAAAATCAAAGAGCTCAAGGCCCAAGTCTCATCTTTGAAGAGGGACTTGAAAAGCGTCATGAAGGGAGGGCCACACTCAACAAGATCTTGAGTGTGAAAAAATTCACAAATGACAAGAGTGGGCTTGGATTCAAATCCAATTTCAAGAACAAGTCCACTAACAAGAATAAGTTCAATAGAAACAAGAAGAAGGGCCAAGAAAAAGTCAAGAATTCGGCCAAGATTGTTTGCTTCAAGTGCAAAATTGAAGGTCACCATGTTAGATCTTTCCCATTGAATAATAAGACTTTTAGTGAGAAGCAAAAAGGGAATAGGCCTCAAGTTCAAGGTCATGGCCTATCTCAAGTTGAAGAAAGGCCACTTCCCAAGAAGAATCAAGATAATACTCCTATGGTGGAGAAATCAAGTGTGAATAAAGGGAAGAAAAAAACTTGCTACATATGTCGTGAGAAAGGTCACTTCTCTTCTTCATGCACCAGTGGTAACTCCTCATCCAACTCTATCATGATTGATTATGTTTATTCTCTTCGTAAGGATGAGGTTGGCAATGTGTTTGCTAAATATGTTGGTGCCCAATGTGGTGTCAAGAAAATAACCATTTGGGTTGCCAAGCCTATTGTGACTAACTTATTAGGACCCAACTTGGTTGGGGACTAACAAGCTAAAACTTGATCAATAGGTGTTGGTGGAGGGCATTGGAGACTTGGCTACATCATGAAGGATTAAGGGAACTTCATCAATTATATTCTATCAAGCCAAGTCATCTATATTATCGTATCTCTATCATATATCAGTTATTCCACCTTGTTGTAACATGTTCTCAACTCATTTACATTGAAAGTTACTCACCCTTTGTGCATGTGTTGGTTTTGTACCTTGCATGTGTTTGTATATGTTGTGATTCCTAGTTGCTTAACTTGAGAAATCAGGTTTGTGAATTTGGGATTGCACACCATGTGTGTGTGTGTTTTGTGTTTGAGCCTATTCCATCTTGTTTACATTTTAGTTGGATCTTGTGAGAAATTAATGGACTATTCCATTTTGGGGGAGTGTGATGTCCTTAGGGCACCTCACAATCCTAAAAATGTGTGTACATGAGTAATACCACTTAGTATTGATATTGCAAGTTTATCTAGTCTCTATGCGGTATGCCATACACATGAGAAATTCAAATTCTATAACGTTCATTAGTTGTCTCGTGTTGGATCTTTTTGCCTTATGTTTAAAAAGAATGGTTTATCACATTATGAGGGAGTCATATGCTTTGTGCATATTACAAACCTACTTTGGCTTTTGTCTATTTTTGCCCTATCTTTTGCCAAGAAAATGTTTGGTGTTGACTCCCACGTCTTCCTTGCCTCCTATGGATCTTTCTTTGACTTGAAATCATTTAGTTATCTATTTGATGTAGGTAGAGATGATGATCCTGCATGTGTGCATTTTGTATTCAAATGCAAAATCTTAAATAATGCACTAATCATGGGGGAGTTCTCCTACATTATTTAGAACACTCCTTTTATGCCTCTTCACAACGTGTTTTGATCCATATCATGTTTTGTATCTTTGGAAGATATTTTTTGGGTACTTTGTGCCATCTTGAAAAGTGTTCGGAGTTTGGTGTGGTTGTTTAAACCTAGATCTTTTGGGGAGTTGGATTTTTCTCATTCCTTTTTTTTATTATTTTGACCTTTTAGAATGAGATAAACCCTTGAGCATTTGTGTTTTTGTCCATGTCTCTATGGTTTTTGTCTAATTCATTTGTTGGACTTGTGGTCTACCATGTGTTGATTTGGTTTTTTATATAGTTTGAACAACCTTTTGTTGTGTCACACTTTGGTGTGCCTTCTTGGTTTACTTGGTGTTTTATTCAAATTGTATCTCCTTTGGTTCTTGAAAGTCGTGTGCATGCATATTTACTAAATGTATATATTATGGTGTGCTTGCTTTCCTTTATCCAATATTTATGGGAAATCCACAAAATCTGAATTGGATAAGATGTTCATGAAATTCCATTTCATACCAATATGCACATATTTATGTGGAGTCTCCCCTATGTATTGTAATTACTCTAACTACTTTGGACCCAATAAGTTTAGGGACCATATTGTACTTGAATTTTTTTTAGGTAGATTGGAGATGCATTGGATGCATGTCTATTTCATAAGAAAGAAGTGATAACTCAATGATAATTAGAGACAATCTAGGATGGTCAATAAACTCCGATCCACTTCATCACACCAATGATATCTCGGTAAAAAGTATCTCTTACTCATGCATAAATATTTTTCTTCCAACCTCTTGTAGGTTGCGTCTAGGCATGAATTTCTGTATTTTCAATTGTTTGTGGTTGAAGGTCATCAATATACAATAAGATAAAATTCAATATGTTGGCCATGTTATCAAGCAAAGATCTTATTGGTGTGCTGTATCACTTCATTTTGGATATCATGCTCTATCAATCTTAGTAGCTATTTTGTGTATACATGTTTCTTTGTCGATCAATATCTTTGTGGGACTATCTACTTAGAAACGTATACACATGATAGACGTTACTTTTTTTGATATCTTCTTTGATTCATGTGTGTTGTATATGGTCATACTAAGCAATATCATTCATTGAATACAATGTTGATGCTCAATGCTCATGCTTGAATTGGTCTTATAATATGCTTTGTCATGCATCTCACACATCCTTGTGGTTAAGCCTGGTAGTACGTTGTCTCTTACTTGTTGCTCAACCATTTGTTTATTGCAAGTTTTATGCCTTGGTATATGCTCTTTTGTGCATAGTTGTGTTTTAAATAATATCGAGGGAGTGAGGATGCCATGTTTTTCCATATTGTATTCAAATGCAAATTATAATTTTTGCACAAACTTGGGGAGCCTCCTCGTATTATTTAGTGCAGTCTCTTTTCGATCTTATCATAATATTTCATTTGGTATGTTCCTTTTGTCAAGTGGTTCTTTGGATCTTTTGTTGATGCTTCTTCACCTTGTTATTTTTTTGAAATCTTTTGATTCTCGATATAGTTTGACCTACTCCTAAGTATTCATCATTGGATATGTGCAAATATTTCCAATCATAAGAAATTTGTTTCAAATGCACACCTTTGGAGTAATTCTCACTATATTGGCCGTCTAGAACTATTCACTCATTTTGGCAATCGATGCCAATGGGGGAGAAGTTTTGGAGGGTTTAAGGGAATTAGGTTTTATGCTTGAGTTTGTTCTTAATAATTTGCTTTAAGGGAAGTTGGTTTTATGCTTTGAGTTTATTCTTAATCATTTGCTTTTCATGCTCTTGCATCTTTGTTTTTTGGCTTTGCATGTTGAATATATAGAGGAAACTCCTCCAACGGTAATGGTTGGCAATATATGCAATGAAATTCAAATTCATCACATGTGCATATATTGTGGGGGAACTTTCTCTATATATTATGGATGTACCAGCATCACATACTTATGTAGTATTTGGTGTTGGCATAACCATTTATGTTAGTTAAATTCATTATGTAAACCCTCTCAAAGGGATTGTCATTAATTACCAAAATGGGGGGAGATTGAAAGAGCATGTGTGCCCCCATGTGTGGTTTTGGTTAATGAAAATCTTTATGGACTTATGTTTGTGTTGAGTTTTACTTGTAGGATTTGTGCACAGGCAATGCTTGAACCATATGTTGGCTTCAAGGTTGAAAGAAGAAGATCAAGTGTTGACCAAGGTTTCAAGAGTGAGCCAAAGATTCTCAAGTGAGAGATGGGACCATAACAAGTGTGTCTTGAAGAATAAGATGGAGTGATACCTCTTATGTACCTTCAATACACCAACATAATAAAGAAAGAAGAAATGAAGTGCAATTTCATGATGAGCCATCTCGAAGAGATCATATTATTGAAGCTTGCCATCCTTATGGTGATCATGGATACTTGAAGATATGCCTAAAATAGAGGGTCTTCCATAGTGGAGTATGGGGGAGCAATTTCCAAGTCTTCACCAAGCTAGCGCAGTCAAGAAAGGTGCTCCATCTTGAGGTGTAGAAGATCGTCATCATCAAGATCATGTGGAATGTGCGCAAGGTAAAAGTATGGTATTGATAGGGTTTCTTTCTTACCGGTATCATGGTGTTAGTTGAGGAGACCGATTTATAGGATAGATAATCGTACTATCAAGAGGGACTCTCGAGTGAGTAACTTGATCATATCCCTCAGTGAGAGCTCAAACCTTTGCATAGTTGGCATCATATTTCTTGGTTATTATTTGGTTCTTATCCATGAGAGGATTTAGAGCTTGTGTCAATATCCATGACAAGCTCAAGTTCATCAAAAAAGGATTTCATATGCATTCTCTACTGTGTTTTCGATATTGGAGGTTTTACCGGTTTGTGTTTTATAGATAGGTTAAACCTTTCATCATTTGGTTCTTTGCTCCCTTGCTGTACTATGATGATTCCCTACATGATCTTGTAGAGATCGTTACTATCTTTGAAATGAACCCAAGATCGTCAAAATTGGAGTCCGAATGCAAACGTTATGATGGTTTCAGTTTTGCTATTTCTGCCAGTTTACGGAGTACGGATTATCCGACCAAATATCTGGCCCAAATATCCGCCCCATATATAGAGGACCGCGTCGCGAAGTCCTTAGCCATATTTTGGCACGGGTAACCCGAAATATCTGGGGGAGGGCGGATTATCCAGCCTGGGAGGTCCCAAATGGTCATATTTTGTTAGGGAGGGGTATAAATAGACCCCTTATTCCTCCTTAGGCTGGTTGGTTGCATTCTCTCTCTCTCCTCCATTGTTTTAACCTTCAAGAGCTTGCAAATACTCTCAATCCCTCCCATGTTTCTTGAATATTTTTGGGGGATTTGAAACAGGGATCTAGATCTACAACTCCACCAATCCATCTCTCCTCTATGAGAGGAGAACATCTTGGGATCTAGATCTTGGGGTTTCTTTTGTGAATTTCCTCTTGTGTTCTTCCTCTCTTATTCTCCCACTAGCTTTTGAAGCTTTGGTGGAATTTGGGAGAGAAGGACTTGAGCACTTCTTGTGTTCTTGCCATTGCATTTGGTGCATCGGTTTGAGTTCTCGGTGAGGATTCGATTGGGTGAAAGGTGAGAAGATTTTTACTCTTGGGTTCTTGGAAACGTAGATGGTTTAGTTGTTTTGCAGGTTTGTGGATTACTTGGGGCCTCCAATTAAGTTGTGGAGTTTTCTCGGGCTTGTTTGTTGGGAGGCTCCAGTTGAGTTGTGGAGAAGTGCCCCAATATTTGTGAGAGGTTATGGATTACCACCGACAAGTGCACCGATAGTGAAGAAGTGAACCAAGTCTCTTGTGGCGAGGTTCACAGGATAATAGGATGAGGCCTTTTGTGGCGTGGTGGTCTTAGTACCACTCACCCCTCCAACGAGACGTACTCTTTTTATGGGAGGAACTCGGTAATAAATCATCGTCTCCGTGTGCCTCGGTTATCTCTATATCTGAGCTATTTACTATGCACTTTACTTTGTGACAGTCTTCGTGCTTGAAGTCTTATATCTAGCTATCACATAGTTGCTTGTATTGCTTAGCATAAGTTGTTGGTGCACATAGGTGAACCGTAGTTTATATAGGTATTGTGCTTGACAAAGTAAACGCTAGTTTTATTCTGCCTTTGTTAAGTCCATCTCGTAAAAGTTTTAAACCACCTATTCACCCCCTCAAGGTGGCATCTATGTTCTTTCAGTTGGGCCTTTGTGAAGGGAATATGCCCGAGAGGCAATAATAAAGTGGTTATTATCTTATTCCATGTTTATGATAAATGTTTATTTCTCATGCTATAATTATGTTAACCGGAAACGTTAATACATGTGTGTTTAATAAACAAAGAAAAGGTTTCTAGTAATGCCTTTCATTACACTAGCTCGTTGATTAACAAATGATCAAGGTTTCCTGATCATGACACTGGATGTTGTTAATAACGAGGTCACAACATTGATGGAATAATGTGATAAAAAATTCACCCAAAGTAAAAAGTATACGATCAAATTCATTATGTTTATATTTCTATATCAATTTAACACGAAGTAACACTAATCCTTAGATCATGAGATCACGTCAACCACTAACATTGAAAGAGTACTTTGATTCCATCAAATATCACACTGTAATAGGTTGATTATAAAGATGTCGGTGGGTACTTAGAAAGTGTTAGTTGAGACTCGTGGATCAAGAGTGGGATTTTTCCATCCCGATGACGGAGAGATATACTCAGGGTCCTCTTGGTGATATCACATTGACATTGCTTGAAAGCAAGTGATAAGATTACAAAGAATGTTATATCACGGGAACAAGAAAAGAGTACTTGTCGGTAACGAGATCGAACTAGGTATGGATGATACCAAATGATCGGATCTCGGACAAGTAAAATATCACAAGAGAAGAGGAATTGGTTACAATAAAAAAGGTTCACGTGATCACTAGTTCATCCTTGAGAAAGTGGGAGTCGTTATGGATCTCCGGATCCCAATAATAATTATTAATCGGAGAGGAATCTTGATTATGTACACTTTGTTCATGAATCGTAGGGTGACACAGTTAAACCTCTTCAGCGCTTTTGACTGGATATGGAACGTCGGAGAAAATACTGGGAAACGTAGAAACTGTTTTGATAAAATTGCCGAAATAGTTTTGGTGTATCAAAATAGTGCAAGGGAATAAATTGTTAATGTGTTCATTAAATGAAGTACTCATTAAATAAAGTGTCTATTAATTTGAGTGGCATTAATCCAAGTGAACTAAAAGTGTTTTAACGGAAGACCTTTGATTTTTTTTAGTGGATATTTAATGGAGTTATGGTGATCCTTTGATTTGTGTGAGTGGAGACTCCACTACCATCAAGAGGGAGAAGTGGGGCCACCACTAGGGGCTGGTGCATGTCCTTTGGGCGTAACCCCTCTCCTATAAAAGGAAAACGTGGAGACCCCTATCAACAAGCCATTCCATCTCTCTCATATGCTCTTTGGTTGACATCTTCCTCCCCTTGCTAGCTGATCCACTATCACGAGTATGGTGCTTAGGCAAAGCCCTTCTCAAGACCTTTTCCACCATCATCACCACCATGTCATAGTGCAGCTGGAGTTTCCGAGGATCCGCTGCTTCCGCTGCCCAACTGGAGCAAGGGTCGGAGGTCGTCGTCATGCTGGGCGTGTGACCGATTACGGAGGCGGTGCCCGTTTTTGGCGTTGATCGTCTTCGCGTCCATGAGGACGGACGAGTACATTCTACATTAGTCACGTTTATTTGCAGAATATTATCCAGCATTCGGTCTTCGAGGGTGAATCCTTCTTTGAAACCGTTACAAATATCACCTAGATTTGATCTTGGCAGTTGCAACCGTAGGAACTTTTTATTTTCTATTCAACAAACTCATCACTTTGCGGCTCACGTGTGCGCTCATGTGCGGCTGCGTGGGTTGGGGCTGTTTAGGCTAGTTTTGTTTTGTTTTTTCATTTTATTTTCCTATTTTTGTATTTATTTTATATATCTTTTGTTTTATAACTCCAAATGGATTAAAATCAATTTCCTATTTTTTTAAAATTCAAAATGCACACTTTAGGCTACATATAATATGCTTTTGACCAAAAGGAAAATACAAAATTATGCCATTTGCATGTATTGCATTATATTGCTAGTTTTGGGGAATAATATAAATGGAATTATTTCATATTATTTTTTAGGACACTAGGGGAACCTTATTCCTATCCAACATAGATACAAGATATATTTCAAATAAAACCTGGGATGATTGTTTTTTTTTTGGAGATTTCATATATGGTTTTGACAGAAGCCTTTAGAGTTAAGATTTTGCATGATATGCCATTATGCAATGCAATGCAATTTGTTTTTTCCCTGAATCCCAATTCTAAAATCCTGAGATGTTACACAAATTTGAATTTATTAATTTGAACTTGAGGGAGTACGAATATTCCAGTTAGGAGCACCATCAAAGTACTGATTTTCAATTTACGGACCCAACCGGTACGCGAGGTCTTCACGGGAGAGAGGCGATAGGAGACACCCATCTAGGATCATGTTCCCATAGTTGGCAACACCGATGGTCCACTTTGTCTCCAGCGGCCTTATGTGCTCAGAGCCGTGTCAGATCACGGCCCTCGCCGACAAGAGGTTTTTTGTTTTTTGTTTAGGTTTTTTCTGTATGTTTTTCGTGATGATGAGACGGCGGCTATATCCAAAAGTTAGAATAAGGTCCTCCCCACCCTATCCTTGCTCCATTGGTGCGTCTAGTGACGACTCCAAAAATAGCCATCTTCTACCGTGTTTAGACATTGTTTTTAGTCAAGCAGTTGATAAGAAACTCTCAATCCTTGCCACTAATGACTAATAATTGCAAAGATATACAAACTATTGCTTTGAATTATGTTGTGCAGGAAATCACACTTTTTAATGTGAAATATGAAGTCATAATGAAGGTTTTTAAGGAAGTTCACACGACCAAGTAATTGTGGAGTCAATTCCAAACGACAGTGGCCATAACAACCACTGGTACGGGTAGGGCCCGCCCATACCATCCGCTCGTACTATGTGTGGAGGCTTCGTCTCATCAAACCCTACAACTTTCGTGAAGACACCTATATATTTTAAGGCCTCAGCCATCGTGCAGAAGGTAGTCATTCTCAGATTACATCACAACACTGCAAAGAAGATCCACACCATAGTCTATCCCTTCCATCTTTCATCCCCTCCATTAGCCATAGCTATTGCTTTATACTTGAGATCTCCTTGTGATTCGATGACCATTGTAAAAATATTTGATTTCAATCTAAATATTTTGCATAATGTTTTCTATCCTTGATCTTATTGTTATAAGTGAGTAGCCATCACGGGCTACAAGTTGGGGAGAAACCTCGCAACGACTATGTGCATCTAATCTATGGAAGTATTATGTATTATTTGAAAGAGAGATTTGTATCTTTTGTTTATTTGTCTCTTGCCTTGATCTTTGGACTTGTAAGTACCAATACCCCCCGAGATCGATAAAGGCTTAAGATGAGATACTTGACTAGCGGCGATCTCATAGGAAACCCAGTGACAAAAAGGACGGTACGGTCTTCGCTTAGAGACCCATTCGGGATCACAACAACATCACCTATTAAGGTTTTGATCTATATTTTACACTTAATAATCGTTTGTAGCCCGGTGCTTCATGATGCACTCGGTTGGATAAAAAGACTATTTATATGCCTGCTACTCACAGGAGCTCTAGTATATTAGGATGTGTTGCTCACAAGATATTATCTCTATTAAAACATTACACATGACCGTGCTTATTATTATCCTTTATCTCATATGATATGTAGCTGCAGGTGGATCTTCAACCCTAGCCTATTTCCATCCATTGATTAAACACATTATAAAAATAAACTAGATTGATCCGGTAAACGAAGGTAAAAAAAAGTCTTGTAGATGTGTCCATTTTATTTCCTTTTAGCATTACTTTCCAAGGTTCGATTAAACCTAAGTCTTTCAGGAAAAAAGCTATTATACTACATCCGTTAATCCGGATCGAAGGTATCATCTAGCGTCACCGGAGGGTGTGTGGGGTCATGTATCCGGTGGATCTTCTGGAATCTGGTCGTTTTTCGTGTACGTTGGTGTGATTTCAAATCAGTCTCTTACGATCTAGGAGTGTCATCATTAGCGACGGTTGCTGCTCCGGTGTATTGGTTCTTTGGGGCCTTAGCACAATGACTTTCCTTCTGTCTACTATAACAAGCTCTACTACGACAAGCTTTGCCCGGCTCCGTGATGGAGGGTGAGGACGACGGTGCCTTCGACTCTTGCTAGTGTCTGTAATCGTCGCTAGGTTGTCCAATCATCTATTTGTAATTTTTGTTATTTTTAATTTTTTTTATACTACTGTTGATGGTTATTAATAGATCGATAGAATTTTCGCAAAAAAATACTGATTTTTAAGGGCTTTAAGGATAAGGAGTAGTACTTCCTCCGTTTTGGTTTACAAGTCGTGCACCTACTTCTATGTCACAAAATTGAGCAACTTAGTATGAGTTATATATTATAAAAAATATATCACTAAAAACTTTAGACTTTGTACTTTTCAATGATATATTTTTTATATTATATAATTCAATTTATATAGGTCAAATTTATAACCTAGATATACGCGCGATACTTATAAACCAAAACGGAGGGAGTAACAATTTTGAAACACTTAACATAGTGTACATCAATTTGGTTTGGTTCGGGTCCCGAGTGTATTCTTGGGGAGATTGAGCTTGAGCTGTTTGTAGCCCCACCTGTTTAAAAAGCAGCATGCGACGAATAGCAAAGGAAGAGGTACGTACACTCTTAGTCACGCATGTTGCACCGTGGATACGTTTTAGTTCCACATTTTGTAAAGTGAGTAACACTAGTCTCATAACTTGTATCTAGAGAATATTTTAGTTCAATTTAATCAAATTTTAGCAAGTTTAACTAAATTCGTCCACTTATGGTTTTTAAAATAATTTTAGTATATTTTTGTCTTGTATTTATGTCCTTAGTGCTTACTGACATGCAGACCCACATGTGAGTAGACGTACAAATAAAATAAATAAAACTCTAAGTATGGGAGGGACTCAAACTCTATACCGTTGCTACATAGCGCACAAGCCACTACGTAATTCTTTTATACAATACAAAAGCACAGACGTACATGCATACGCCATCTGTACCAAATCAATTCGTTATGCACATGTTGGTACGATCCATAATATTTACCGTGTAGCTAGTTGTACACTGTAGTGTCTAAATAAACTTGAGTATATTCATAAAATAAACTTGAGTTGTAACAGTAGCTAGTAGCACATATTTCTCTACCCTAACTCCTACATAAGGACATATATCCATGGAAAAATGCATTTGAAACTCAGACTACATGAAGGTCTTTATTTTGAACATTTAAAACTTACAATTTAAAGTATCAAATACACCTTCTAAAAATATGTATATGTTGATGACGTAAGCTTTTTCGGTGTAAAAATTTCAACCCAGATTGATTTATGTTGAGGCTACGCACAAAAAAAAGAACAATTCTCATAGGATTTAAAGGTGCACAATTTACATACCTAGATCACTATTTTTTTCTTTTCTATGTAGCATTGAACACAAATTATTTCGAATTAAATTTTTACATATTTTAAAAGTATTTTTCACAACTTTACAACACGTATTTTAAATGTAAATAAAATCTTACATGTAGCCCGAGTGTATACACTCAATCAATCAAGGTTCACTTCACTCGTATGTGTGTGCTAGGACGAATCGGCCAGAAAATAATGCACTGTATAATAAACGACCGCTATGGAAATAATCACATCGGTGCTTGTACCGTAATGGCAAACTTTTATTTCTTCAGCAGCGTACGCAAGTATAGATTTTCCTAACCCGTCTTACACAGGTGTTATTTTGGGAAAATACGATGCCACATGTCAGTTTCAGAATGAGTTTTGATCAAAAGATGAACGGATTCAGTTAAAATCGTAGAAATTCGATCGAATTGGATTAAGATGTTGCCAGATTACAAGTTGTGAGACTAATCTTGCTCACTTAACAAACCGTTTCTTGTACTCCTTCCGTCCCAAAATAAATGACGTGGGTTTGTCTAGATTCGAATGTATCTAGACACATTTTAGTATATAGATACATATGAATCTAAATAAACCCAAGTCATTTATTTTGGGATGGAGGGAATAGTATACCGCGCATAGGAAAGATAACAGAGCATGGAAAAAATGGGTTCCATTCATACCACCACGTGTACTAAGCAGAAAAATTCCCTACGGCATATCATGGTTCTGCTACGCAAACTTGTCGTTCGTGACCAGTATTCCTGTGAAGAACGTAAAAACCACCGAGACCGAACCTTGAAGCACAAATGGAAACGATACAATAGGGCGACCGATCGTGAGGTGATTGCTTTTCCCGCGTGTGTCTTGGTTTTGCACATGTTTTATTCAAATTCTATAGAACTATTAATAATCATCAATGGCAGTACATAGGGTTTTAATAATAATTATTATAAATAAGTTCATACACTAGCATTAGCCGAAGATGTGTCGCCGTCATCACCCCTCCATCACCGGAGCCGGCAAAAACTTGTCGTAGTAAAAATTGTTATAGTAGACAGGCGGGAAACCGTCGAGTTAAAGCCTCAAAAGATCAATGCACCATAGCAACAACTGTCGTCGAAGATGACAACTATAAATCAGAAAAGATTGATCCCAAACCACACAAACGAATACAAAAATCGCATTCCAAAAAATCCGTCGGACACACGACTCCACACGTCCTCCGCCGGTACTAAATGCACCACCAGAGCGAGGATAGAACATGGAGGAACTTATTTTGACTTCAAGACATAGCTATCGCTTTAACATCTCAAAGAAGACACCCAAAACTAGCTAAACAAAAAATGAAAACCCTTCATGCTTGTGGGAGGCCGTGGCCCGTCATGCCCCTTGGTGATCCTATATACCACTGCATATTGTAGTACCTGAATAGTCGACATAATATTAATGAAAACGCCCCTTCATTAATATTATATCCCTCGGAGTGGTAAACAAAAACATTACGGGTTCACAATATTACAAATGACTACTAAGCTCGTTACAAAAGAGCAAGGAAAGGCACCCCAACATAGTGATGACAATAAATATAAAATGAAAACCATAAATAATAGCTCATAGACTAATGCAAGGTTAAGTCGGCCTATAATCCAATTAGGCTTTATCTAATGCTACAGAAATATGCTTGATTAAACTAGATTTGTTTTCTCTCTACTTGTGGCTCTGCTTTTATCGTGATGGCCGGAAGCTCTGGTATCTAGTAGTAGATATAGTTCTCCGCTGCAACTTGTTGGATTTGATAATGCCTTCAATGAACTTCGGGATTTAGCAAGAGTTAAGACGGATACGATTGAGTATGAGGTATTCAACAAGTTCACTAAAGAGGATTGTTTGATACATAATCTACACGAACCATAGGTCCTAGACTATGCAAGTGTTTGTAAACATCCTCAAAAAGTTATTTTTATTACCAAAAACTATGCTCGTCAGTATTCACAGGTTTGCTAGAATTTTATAGAGTTTCTTTCGTGCCGTGTTCGCAGTTTCTTTCCGAAACAGTGACTAACATGTTATAATTTGGTACACTCTTGCAGAGGTGCGTTGCTTTACCCATCAGAGATCTTAGCTTTGTTGCACAACCGGATCGTGAATCCCGTTAATATTTTCTTGGTATGAGGCTTAGTCTAAGATCCAAGCCATTCACTGCCCTTCTCTGTAACCCCACATGCGCACCCTTTTTCTGCAAGTAGAACTACCCTTGGAACCCCCCGTTGGGCAGACATACCTCCGGTAGACCCTTACAACCCCTCATAGACACCAATACCATGGAATATTATGAGGTTACACCCATGTGTATGTAGTCCTGCGGACATACAACTTACGGTACTGTCATCCGTTAGCGTGTGAAAGGAAGAAGATCCATCTGACTCGTCCGTCCCATTTCAGATCTTATGGTTAACGCAGCTTATATGATGCTAGAATCATTGGCGATATTGGTTATTCATTCTTGGATGATACATTCTCGTGCAAATAGAACTTCCACCAATCCAAATATCATGCCATGGTTCCATTGCCAGTCATAATAGATTATCACTACTTGGACCGATAATCAATTAGTCATATTATTATGAAAATCGTATTTACTTCCACCTTTTTTAAAATGCAGGTGATAACAATAATAATCTTAGCAACATTAGTGTATTCAAAATAATAATCCTTTGGGTTCAGTTTCAACTCAAGTAAATCATCCATTAAAACATAAGCTACTAAAGCAATTTCTTTTAAAAGCTCAAGTTATCTAAGAGAACTAAAAAAGAAACCGACTAAGAGGCAAATGCAAATAATGACAGAAATCTGTCAAAACAGACCAGCAGGTAAAGGCTGATTTTTTGAAATTCTTCTGCTACTCAAATCGAAAAGTGCAAAACTAATTAAAGTTGGATAATAACCTGGGGCATAAGCACAAACAATTACAGCTCAATCTGACATACTGAGATTTTTCACGATTGTTTTACAGTGACACACAGAAATCTGTTTCGGGACAGCAACTTCCCTAAATCTTACTTCCCTCTTATTAGAGGTTATTTTTGGCACAAAACCAAATAAAAAGTATAAGGAGAGGTTATTACGGAGGAAATAACTTCCAAGACTCAAAAAAACAAAAATAAACTGAAGATAAAAATATAATGGGTTGTCTCTCAAAAGCTCTTTCTTTATAGCCATTAAGATAGGCATGATAATTTTGATGATGCTTACTGATACGTCCAAAACGTATCTACTTTCCCGAACACTTTTGCTATTGTTTCTCCTCTAAACTTGTGTGATTTGGATGCAACTAACGCAAACTGACGCTGTTTTCAGCAGAATTGCCCTGACATCTACTTTTTGTGCAGAAAATCAACTATCAGGAAAAATCCCAGAAAATATGCCGAAAATCCTATTTCACCAGCAGACTCCAGGAGCCAGAATACGAGACGGAGGGGGGCTAGGCCCAGGCCATACCACCTGGTCGCGCGGGCAAGCCCAGGCCGCGCCAAGGGGTGGTCTGGCCACCCCAGACTCCCCCTCGGTCTCCCTCTTCGCCTATAAGTTGCCTTCTGACCTAAAAACTATGGGGGGGTCGACGTTTTTTCAGAAGGAGTTCCGCTCTGCCGCCACCACCAGATTCCACGAAACAACACCAGAAACTCCGTTCTGGCACCCTGTCGGGACGGGGAATTGGAGGAGATCATCGCCATCATCATCATCGTCGCTTCTCCATCGACCATCCATGTTTCCCCCATCTATGAGTGAGTAATCCCCCGCTGCAGGCTATGGGGATGGTAGGGATTGGATGAGATCGTTCATGTAATGGATTGTTAGGGCATGGTGCCTAGTATCTTCTATTAGTGCTTTATGACTTTATTGCGACTTGTTATGCTTAATGCTTGTCACTAGGGCCCGAGTGCCATGATTTCAGATCTGAACATGTTATTTATTCATTATGATAGTATTGTTTATGGTCTTATCTACAAGTTGTATACACACGTTGTTGTCCGGAACCACTGGCCCCGAAGTGATAGAAATCGGGATAACCGGAGGAAATGGATTTGATGTGAGGATCACATGTGTTCACAGAGTGTTAATGCTTTGCTCCGGTGCTCTATTAAAAGGAGCACCTTAATTGCCAGTAGTTCCCTTGAGGCCCCGCTGCAAACGGGCTGGCAGGACAAAAGATGTGCAAGTTCTCATTGCGAGCACGCATGACTATATATGGAACACATGCCTATGATTATCTAGTACTTGGATGCTTTATCTTATTTATCTGCAATTGTCCTATGTTCTGATTGCTATGTGAATTGTCTTGTCCATGCAACGCCCGTCCATCCATCCCTATGCCTACACCGTGACTCGAATCCCTGCACATCGCTATTGTTACTGCTGTCTTTACTTTACTGCTGCTGCTACTTTGCTATTCCTACTACAAAACTGTTGCTACTGATAAACTGCTGTGAGCAAGATTGTTTCTAGGTGTAGCTGAATTGACAACTCAGTTGTTAAGGCTTATAAATATTCTTCGGCTCCCCTTGTGTCGAATCAATAAATTGGGTTTCACTTCCCTCGAAAATACTGCGATACACCTCCTATACTTGTGAGTCATCAAGACTATTTTTTGGCGCCGTTGCCGGGGAGCATAACTTTATTTATCAAGTTCACATGGATTCTCTATTATTCGCTGCTATCCATCCATCATGGGTAAGTCTCGTGATGGCAAGATTCCTATTTTACCATCCACTACAAGAAGAGGTACGGTTCTGAACACCTCTGTTGTTCTTGATTCACCATCTGTTATGAGTAAGCTCGTTACTGATGGGTTCGTAGCATGGAAAACAAAAAATTTCTACCGCAAGAACGAACAAAACCCAGATCTAATCTAGATAAAAACCAAGATCTAATCTACTAGACATGAGCAACGAGATAGATCGGTACTAACCCTCATAGAACCGAAAGCGTTAACGAGATTAGATCTCGTGGATGATGTAGTCGATCACTTGTCGATCTCAAGATCGTGTGGACGATCCTTCCGGCGCCTCGTTCCGGCAGCGCTTCCGCAGACGATCACACGCATGAGTCAAAGGCACCTTCCTCTCCTGCTCGTGAGCAGCGGAGGTAGTAGATCTTCTCCACGGAATCCCAGCAGCACGGCGGCGTGGTGGTGGTGGTGGAGATGAGAATTCTGCAGGGCTTCGCCTATGCCTGTGCATAAGAAACGTGGAGGAGAGAGGCGGCTGAGATTGGGAGTTATGAGACAAGGTGCAAGAGGGGGCGCCCCCTCCCTTCTATTTAAAGGAGGGAGGCGCGCCTGGGGAGGGGGAGTCCTAGTAGGACTCCCTCCTCCTTGGGTTGGTTGGGAGGAATCCTCCTCCCCCACGAATCCGTGTCTTGCCCCACTTGGTTTCTTTGATCCCTTTCTTGGTTTTCAAGCAAACTCTAAGAAATCCTCTAGAACCTTCCAGAACATTCCGAAACCTTCTAGAATCTCCATACAAACACTCCGGAACATTTCCTAACTTAGAAAATGATCCCCAATATATGAATCTCATTCTCCGGACCATTCCGGATCTCCTCGTGATGTCCCGGATCCATTCCGAGACTTCGAACAACATTCGGTCTCCAACGCAAATTCCATATCTACTTCAAACAACTTCGAACCTTAAGTGTGTCACCCTACGGTTCGTGAATATGCAGACATGATGAAGACACCTCTCCCATCAATAACCATCAGCGGGATCTGGAGATCCATAACGGCTCCCACATACTCAACGATTACTTCGTGATCGATTGAACCAATTAACATACAAAACCAATTCCTTTTGTCTCGCGATATTCTACTTATCCGAGGTTTGATCGTCGGTATCTCCATACCTAGTTCTTCCTCGTTACTGATAAGTACTCTTTACTCGTTCCGTGTTATGTCATCCCTTGTGACCTAGTCACACGCTTGCAAGCTGTCTAGATGACATTCCACCGAGAGGGCCCAGAGTATATCTATCCGTCATATGGATGGACAAATCCCAATCTTGGTCTATGCGCTTCAACACATACTTTTAGAATACCCAATGACACCTTTATAACCGCCCGATTTAAGCGCTTGATGTCATCAAAGTACCCATCTGGTGATGGTGATTAACATAACCTCATGGTCGAAGGATTAGGTTAATATGTATTTCAAAGCTTACAGTAATACGAACTTAATGACTTAATCTTATGCTACGCTTACTATGGGTGTGTGTCCATCACATCATTCTCCTAATGATATAACCTTGTTATTAATCACATCCAATGTCCATGATCGGGAAACCATGATCATCAATTAATCAACAAGCTAGTTTAACAAGAGGCTTACTAGGGACTCTTTTATGTTTACAAAACACACAAGTATTAGTGTTTCCTAATAATACAATTATAGCATGGGATGTAAACATTCATCATAAACACAAAGATATAATAATAAACTCTTTTATTATTGCCTCTTGGGCATATCTCCAACAGTCTCCCACTTGCACTAGAGTCAATAATCTAGATTACATGGTAATATACCGAACACCCATGGCGTTCTGGTGTTGGTCATGCTTTGCTCTAGGGAGAGGTTTAGTCAACGGATCTGCTACATTCAGATCAGTGTGTACTTTGCAAATCTTTATGTCACCATCTTGGACATACTCGCGAATAGCATGAAAACGTAGCTTGATGTGCTTCAGCTTTATGTGACCTTGGCTCCTGTGCATTAGCTATGGCACTGTGTTGTCACAGAGATGGCCATCGGGTCTAACGACCGAACCACGCCAAGTTCAGTAATGAACTCCTTCATCCATATGCCTTCTTGTGCAGCCTCCAAGCAGCTATGTATTCCGATTCATCAAGATTTCGCCACAACGCCTCGCTTGGCACTCCTCCAGCTTATTGCATCACCATTCAAAATAAATACGTATCCAGATCGTGACTTGAGTCATCCGGATCGGTGTTCCAACTAGCATCATGTAACCGCTACAACAAGCTGTTCATCACCTCCATAAAAAGAACCATATCCTTAGTCCTATTCAGTACTTTAGGATATCCTTGACCGCTGTCCAGTGTTCCATTCCAGATCACTTTGATATCGCTAGTCAAACTAACAAAGATGTGCTATATCCGGTCTCGTACACGGCATGGCATACATGATAGAACCTATGGCCGAGGCATAGGGAATTTTATTCATCTTTTCTCTATCTTCTGCCGTAGCTGGACTTTGAGTTTTACTCAAGGTCTTACCTGACAACATGGGCATGAACCCTTTCTTGCTCTCTTCCATTCTAAACTTCTTTAGAACTTTGTCTAAGTATGTACTTTGTGAAAGAGCTATTAGGCGTCTTGATCTATCTCTATAAATCTTGATGCCTAGAATATATGCCGCTTCGCCAAGATCCTTCATCGAAAAACTATTATTCAAATAGGTTTTGACGCTATTAAGAAGTTCTATATCATTCCCAATCAACAATATGTCATCTACATATAGTACTAGGAATACTACAGAGCTCCCACTCACTTTCTTGTAAATACAAGCTTCTCCATAAGTTTGTATAAATCCAAAGTTTTTGATTACTTTATCAAAACGTTGATTCCAACTCCGAGATGCTGGAGTTAGTGTTACGCATTTCTCTCTCTATAAGAGGCTTCAACTAGAAAAGTTAATACCAACTGATATATCTTTGCAAATGGCTGATAAATCTACCACTATTCGTGTTGGTATATGTGAGGATGTACCTGTTCAAGTGGCTCATAATTGCTTGATATTAACTGATTTTGTTGTGCTTGAAATGCCCGAAGATGATAATATGTCTATTATTCTTGGGAGACCTTTTCTTAATACTGCAGGAGTCGTTATTAATTGTAATCAAGGAAAGGTGACTTTCAATGTTAATGACAAGAAACATACTGTCTATTTCCCCAAGAAGATTGAAAGGACTTATGGTTTGAATTCAATTGAACATGTTGAGGGCATTCAAGTTGGAGAAATATATTGTCCCATACCAAGAGAAAATTTTGAAACTATTATGATTGGGACCATTGCTATCAAGGTTGAGGTAACATAATCATTAGTGGAATACAAAGTTTTGTCTCATATGAAATTGTTTTGGTAACAAGACCTCAACCTTGTTAACAAAAGGATTTCGTTGAACAAAACAATGTTTTCACTATGATTATCTCTGTTTACTTCTATTGCTATCCATTTTAGTTTTTGTTTTTGTTTATTTTTCTTTGTTGTTAGTTGCTTGCATTTTAGAGTGTCTTAGAACTTCTGTAGCTCTTGCTTTGTTTTGCATTGCATCTTTTCCAAAAAAAATCTGTCTGTCAGAAAATCATTCTTCTATACCTCAAAATTTCCCAAAAATAAAGTGTCTCGAAAAATTCCATAAATCCATATTAAATTTTTACGTGAAAAAAGGGGCAGAGGAGTGTCTGGCAGGTACCAGGGGGACCCACCAGGCAGGCTCACCACCTGGTGGCGCGGCCTGCCCTGGGTGGCACCATGCCATGGTGTGGGCCACCCCTGGCCCTCCACTAACTCTCTCACCTGCCACTTTCTTCTCTCTCCCGAGTAAGCTCCAGTTCATTGTTCAAAATCGTGTTCTTGCTATGCTTGCTCTCGATTTTTTCGATCTCCTTGCTCAGCCCCATCTTTGTTGCTGAAATTTGGAGCACTTGTTCTCTGGTATGTGACTCCTCCCCTTGTCCAAGTAGATTTGTGTTTAGTGGATTATATCTTGAGTATTTTGCTGCTATAGGTGACAGGTTATGAGAGCTTGTAAGCTTGTTTGATGCTTATAGATATGTTTTGATGCATGTTTAGGCCTCTTACAAGTCCCTATGAGTAGTATCCTTCATTATATTTACTTTGCAATCACTTGTTTAATGTGTGTTTAAATTTCAGAATACCAAGCATGAACAACCATACCTTTGGAGAGATATTTGAGAGGGATGCACCTAGGAGGTCGAGGCCCTCAAGATCAGCCTCTTAGTTTAGGCCATCATACAATGAAGATCTCATTGTAACTCATATTGGTAATGAAAGGGATGATGGGGATGCTCACCCATCTACTTTTCCTTGTTTTACTTACTTACAAGCTGCAGGGATTCTTGATGATTTCTTGCTATTGATTGAGAGGGTTGGTTTGACCTCATATATGCAAGATGAGAGTGAGCAATACGCTATGCTCACCAAAACCTTTGTTGAGAGCTTCACATTTACTAACACGTCCTATCAGTCAACTGTCTCTTTCAAAATTTATAATCTGCCTTTTACCATGCCTTTGGAGAGATTTTGTAGTATTGTAGGTGTAAGCATGACAGGGACCGTGAAGAAAATTCAAGGGCGACCCGCTGATTTGCTAGAGCTTTACCGAGGAGTGACCAATGATGATGACCGCGTGGCGCAACGCGGAAAGATAAGAAACATCCAACTCCCTACTCTCAGATACTTTGCATATTATCTTGCTACTAGCATACTTGGTAGGGAGAACGCAAGTAATATCTCCAACTATCATTTAGCCTTCCTTGCTGTTGCGCTTAACAATGATACTCGGTACAACCTTGGCTCGCTTATTGCTCGCCGCCTAGCTGCTAGGGGGCCTATCTATGGGGGCATCATTGCCTCGCGTATGGTCAATGCATTAGGTCTTTTAGTGGACCCCAATGATACTGTATTGGCACCACAAAGGCTTGACCTTGTTGCTATGAAAACTCATCACTTTGTCACTACTGCTTCTGATTTGGACAGTCTAGTATATAGGATGCTATTTACTGATGGGGATGAGAGGGAGATCCATTTGCCGCAGTCTTCTTTGTTTAGTGTTCACAGGAGACCGTGGTCGCGCTCCAAGGAGGAGGTGGACGAGCAGCTTCGCTTGCTGGGCTTCCACGAGCAGCACCAGGAGGATGTACCCTCGTACGATCACTCCGCACACTACGGAGGAACGTACTCGAGCTTGCACCAGGATGAGGATACCTCCTCGCCATACTACGGTGACACGTCATCCTGGCCAGCTTGGGATTGATACCCACTTAGGCCAAAAGCAGAAGCTTGGGGGGAGGTACACCGACACCGCACTCATCTCCTTATTATGTTGCGTTGGTACTTTGTATATTCATGTTTTGTTTTCCTTTTAGTTTTCATTATTTCTTTGCTTTTGCTTTCTAAAACACAAAAAGACCAAAAATATTTCTGTTGTTTTTCTTTGGTTTGCCTTTTCTTTTCGCCTTGGTTTGTTTTTCCCTTTTTACTTTGTTTGAAATATTCGAAAAACCCAAAAAGATTTTGATTTGCTTGTTTTTCCTTTTTTTGGTTCTTGTTTTAAAATTCGAAAACAACAAAAATATCTGCTGTTCTTCTTTGGCTTTGTGAGTTTGTTGCGGGGTTCAGCAGTCCTCAGTGGTTATTGGTTTCATATTATTATTCAAGCCACACAAGTGAAGAGCAATAATGAGGATTAATGACAACTTGAGGTGTGAGGCTGGTAAAGAACTCTATTTGTTTTCATTTTTGTACATATACTCATCATTGTGGGCATGCTTAGTCTGTTCGTGTAGGGTGTATGTTATTTATGGATGCTTAGTAGTTTTTGCTTTCGTATGATTAGTTCCAGCTTGCTAATAGTTTGTAGCATGTCATATGTATGTTTGCTTGCATTACTCTATTCTTAACTTGGTATGACACCGTGGTATCCTCCTTTGAATGTTTCATTTGAATTGATTTGGCATATGCTCACGCATGCACATGACTATAATAATCAGTTAAGCCTCGATGAATTATTTTGCCTTGAGGATCTTGAATCACTTTCATGCCACGATTAGTCATGTTTTGTTGCAAGCATGATTATGACAGTATTGCTCTCTCGTTTGTCGCTCTCTTACTATTGCTAGCCTTCACCTTCACTGGGTATGTTTTACTCATGTTTCCAACTCTCCAAAACCAAATATTGCCAAGTGTCCACCATACCTACCTATTAGCATCATTTGTTACTTCCGTGCATATTCAATATGCCTTGTTTTCTTCCGAGTAAAATGTTTGCTTGTTATGAGAAAGTTAGTTAGTAAAGCTCTCACAAACTTGATGGCACACTTTATTTTCTTGCATTTAATAAACCTGAACCATTGCGTCCTTCTTTGTTGTGTTTATGCTTGTGCTTTATAAGTTGAAGTTAGAAGAACCATGTTTCATGGGGAACGTTTTCAACATTTCATTGGTACTTAGTACCTCGTTGATATCATGTTCTTTTGCTTATGGATCCCGGCGATGTGAAATAAAAGTGGAACTTGTAAGATCATGGAGTTTGTATGTATGTTAGAGAAACGCCTGGGCCGCTAGCCTAAGCCATGCCTAATCATGGTGGAAACTTGCAGCATAACCATAATGAGCATTCTATGAAGCATCCTCAATAAAAATCTATGCACATAGTAAATAAAAAGATCGCTGAGATGCTCATTGTCTGCTTGCCTTGTCATTTTGATCATGGGATAGCTCTTGTGTCATGTGCAAGGGGTACCCCGTTGGCGGTTCTCTATGATACGTATATACTTATAATGACAAGAGCTTACTTGTGACTGAAGTTGAGTAGCATGAGGATCGGTCTTCGTAAGTAAGGGGCACGAGACTTTGATTTATAACTTGTCAAGCATATCCTCTTAGTTGTGTCACTTTAACCTTAACCATCTAAAGATGCTTATGATAGGGGCAATGAGATCTCAAAGCTAATGAGTACCACACTTTCAGCATTTGGAAGCCTTTCAAACTATTCAAAACCTTTTCATTTCTTTGTTGAGTCTCCACATATTCTTTGAGAACCTTCTTGAGAGCATAGTTGTCATTCTTTGTGCTTGTCTCAAAACTTGATTATTTGTGTTATGACTTTGATACTTGTATCTTTGATATCTTTACTTCTAGTCTTCACCTAAACTTTAGAGGCGCCTTAAATCAAAGGCAAGCGAGATACCACTCTATCATACCTTTTTATGAGCATTGTAATGTTGCTTATGTTTATACTTCATGCTACTTATTATTTTTGAGTTGGAATCTCTTCATAGCTTACAATGCCTATTAAGTAAACTTAGTTGCATACTCCTTATTATGAATTGACTAAGTAGTTGATCACATGCTGAGAATATATACATCATATGAAGCAAATGTGTTCGTGAAAGTTCTTTTATCGCACTCAGTTTTCAACTGAATTGCTTGAGGACAAGTAATAAGCTAAGCTTGGGGGAGTTGATACGTCCAAAACGTATCTATTTTCCTGAACACTTTTGCTATTGTTTCTCCTCTAAACTTGTGTTATTTGGATGCAACTAACGCAGACTGACGCTGTTTTCAGCAGAATTGCCCTGGTGTCTACTTTTTGTGCAGAAAATCAACTATCAGGAAAAATCCCGGAAAATATGCCGAAAATCCTATTTCACCAGAAGACTCCAGGAGCCAGAATACGAGATGGAAGGGGCCTAGGCCCAGGACACACCACCTGGTGGCATGGCAAGCCAGCCGCGCCAGGTGGTCCGCCGCCTGCACTCCTCGGTCTCCCTCTTCGCCTATAAGTTGCCTTCTGGCCTAAAAACTCCGGGGGGTTCGACGTTTTTCCAGAAGGAGTTCCGCTCCGCCGCCACCACTAGATTCCACGAAACAGCACCAGAAACTCCGTTCTAGCACCCTACCGGGACGGGGAATTGGAGGAGATCATCGCCATCATCATCACCATCGCTTCTCCATCGACCATCCATGTTTCCCCCATCTATGAGTGAGTAATCCCCCGCTGTAGGCTATGGGGATGGTAGGGATTGGATGAGATCGTTCATGTAATGGCATCAGATTGTTAGGGCATGGTGCCTAGTATCTTCTATTAGTGCTTTATGACTTTGTTGTGACTTGTTATGCTTAATGCTTGTCACAAGGGCCTGAGTGCCATGATTTCAGATCTGAACATGTTATTGATTCATTATGATAGTATTGTTTATGGTCTTATCTACAAGTTGTATACACACGTTGTTGTCCGAAACCAATGGCCCCGAAGTGACAGAAATCGGGATAACCGGAGGGAATGGCTTTGATGTGAGGATCACATGTGTTCATGGAGTGTTAATGCTTTGCTCCGGTGCTCTATTAAAAGGAGCACCTTAATTTCCAGTAGTTCCCTTGAGGCCCCGCTACAAACGGGCTGGCAGGACAAAAGATGTTGTGCAAGTTCTTATTGTGAGTGAAGGGAATATGCCCGAGAGGCAATAATAAAGTGGTTATTATCTTATTCCATATTTATGATAAATGTTTATTTTACATGCTAGAATTGTATTGATTCGGAAACATCAATACATGTGTGTTTAATAAACAAAAAGGGTTCCTAGTCATGCCTCTCTTATAGACTAGCTTGTTGATTAACAAGATGATCAAGGTTTCCTGATCATGGACATTGGATGTTGTTAATAACAAGGTCACACCATTGGTGGAATGATGTGATGAACATTCATCCGAAGTATAGCATTACGATCAAGTCATTATGTTTATATTGCTATAACATCATACAAAGTAATCTTTATCCTTAGACCATGAGATCATGTTAATTGCTAACACCGGAAGAGTATCTTGATAACATCAAACGTCACACCGTAACAGGGTGACTATAAAGGTGGGTTCAATTTCTGAAGGTGTTATGTTGAGGCTCATGGATCAAGAGTGGGATTTGTCCATCCCGATGACGGATAGATATACTCTGGGCCCTCTCGGTGATATCACATTGAAATAGTTTGCAAGCAAGTGATGTGATCACTAGAATGTTATATCACGGGAACAAGAAAAGAGTGCATGTCGGTAACGAGATCAAACTAGGTATGGAGATACCAATGATCGAATCTCGGACATGTAATATATAGCGAGACAAAGGGATTTAGTTACTAGCGTTAAAGGTTCTCACGATCACAGAAGTCATCGTTGAATGTGTAGGAGTTAGTATGGATCTCCAGGTCCTGCTTCTGATTATTGATCTGAGAGCGGTCCGATCATGTCTGCATTATTCGCGAACCGTAGGGTGACACAATTAAGGGATACCGACACCATTTGGAGCAAATATGTTTCAGATAAAGATTTAAGAAAGCACTCGAATTATTTCAATAGACACCTAAACTGTTTCGGGTGAAATTGCTGAAATTGGTTCTGCATGTAATATTGAAATGTTGCAGGGGGTTTTATGTGAATGTTTGTTAATTAGAGTAATTAACAAAATTCTGAATAAAATTAATAAAAGAGTTTTATTAAATGAGAGAGAATTAAATTTGGAGAAATTTAATGCATTTAAAGTGGAGACTTTAAAAGAGAATGTGAAGGGGCAAATTTATGTGGAGGGAGTTACCACCACATGAATGGAGGAGGTGAAGAGACACCTCCTCCATGCGCCGGCCATGAAGGAGGGGCACCCCCCGCCTCCTATAAAAGGCCACCCCCTCCTCACTTCTCACACACCTCCTTGTGAAGGATCTCTCTCCCCCTCTAGTATTATTCCCCCATGGTCTCGGATTAGCGAGATACATGTTCCCGGTGGCTTTGTCTAGAAAGGAGTTGCTGCTTCCGCTGCTTTGCTGGAGCAAGGGATGGAGGTTGTCGGGGTACCGGACGTGTGTGTGATCACGGATGCACCGCTGCTTTGCGGTGCTAGACTTGGTGGTGCTGGAGCTGGATCTGATGGACGTGCTGGAGCCGGACCTGCTGGACTTCATCACGATCTTGAGATCGGCAAGTGTATGACTACATCAACCACGAGTTCCTACTGCTAACAAAGCTCGTTGTCTTCGAGGGTAAGTTCTCCATGGATGTATGTCCACTCGTTGTTCGTATCTAGTAGATAGATCTTGTATAGTTCTCATCGTGAGAAAATTTTTGTTTTCTATGTTGTGGACCCAACAAAGGTATCGAGCCTGATCTATGCGTAGGTGCTTAGCACGGGTAGTACACATATGTTGATATGTGGGCGATGATGATCATGTTATTGCATCTTCTATGTATTTTGGATATTGGTGGCATAGTGGGATGAAGCGGCCCGGACCAACCTTACATGTCATCGTACATGAGACCGGTTCCACGACTGACATGCAACTTGTTTTGCATAAGTGGTCGGCGGTGTCCTGCTCTCCTACTATAGTCAATATCTGATTTACAACGAGTTGCTAATAACTTAGTTATCCTCGCTAGGTTCATGTTCGTAGGTAAGAACGGTTCTATCTCCGAAAGCCCTAAGCCACGTAAAACTTGCAATTGATAAATTAGAGGCGTCTAGTTTAGATCGTTGTTGGGCTTGTGTATTGATATGGTATTGTTGTAAGTAGATGTATGATAGATACTCTTACAACACACTCAACGTGTAAGTTCCATAGACCTTGGCCTTACACACAAAGGAATGATAGAGATCATACCACGATGCAAGTGATACAGATCAAATGCATGGACCATATCATCTCACTTTACACATTAGATGTTAGTATCTTATACTGCTAGTTTGGCGCTTTCTGTAGCATTGTAAGATGATCCCTCTTTTAGATATCAAGATAAAAATGTGTTCTACCTTAAGTATGCACCGTTCTATGGATCGTGTTTCGAGACATCACGTGATGATCGGGTGTTCTCAACTCTACGCTTTCATGCAACGGGTGTAAGACAGTTTTACACACGCGAATACTAAGGTTCTTACTTGGCGAGCCTAGCATGTACATACATGGCCTTAGAACACGGACCGAAAGGTTAAGCATGAGTCACATAGTTGATGTGATGACCATATTGGTGCTCGCCTTTGAAGCTACAGCGACTCACGTGATGATCGGACTTGGTGTAGTGGATTTGGTTCATGTAATCACCAAAAAGGCACGAGGGATGTCGGTTTTGAGTGGGAGTTCATTTCTAATTTGGATTAGTCGAACTCAATTTGTCATAAACTAAATCAAAGTGAATTTGCATAATTTGTTGTAGTCATTGGCATCTGTTCACTACCTTATGCTTAGTTTTTATTTGAGATAATAGAACTATAGAATTCTGGATATTTACTTTACGAACTAGTATCGTATTGTTTCGAATGTCAATTTAAAGTTTATAAGTCCTATTGCAAACTTTTAGCAAACTCTATTTACTCCATGAAGTTTAATAAGTAGTATTAAATCAAGAGTAAGAATTCCAATGTTAGTATCTAAAGTATCATGTTTGCCTCCATGATTATTGATATTCAAAAGGTTGTTTTAATATCAAGATTATATTGGAGATGGAAATTGTTTCAGAAACCATCATGTGTGAAAGATATTGTGATATCTAAAACAATGTTTTTGGTTGCATTATGATAGAGTATAATTTAGCAAAATACATGTTCTCATATTGTATGAGAATTTGTGAAGGATGGAGATGCTAGGCATCCGAATCTACCAAAAAGGTTTTGGGAACTGATATTATACTCGCGATTCTTCCTTATAGGCTATAGTAGCTTGATCATGAAAGTTGTCATGATAAGGATGAATAGAAGATGTAAGTAAAATATTTACTACATTAATAGATTACTAAAGAATGGATTTTTGAAAGAACACCAAACATTTGATGATGGTGATCCACTTCAAAGTGCAAGTCCAAAGGTATTAGTATTTGACTATATACGCTTTGTACCATGTGTCATGTTGATGACACCACTATTGATGTTGATAGATTCTTTTAAAAGAAAAGGAATTGCTGAAAGAGAATCTATAAAATATTTGGCAGAAAATAAAAGGTTGGAGATGTCTAACTTAGGTATATAGAAGATATACATGTTATGGCTATATTCCTTGCTTGTTAAACAATGTGGTTCTTAGGTATTGGATACCGGTATTGGATACCGAATTGGTTGGTATGAAGTGTCATACAGGACAACGCAATTCATGAACTACAATTGCCTAAGTAACCAACAAGAGAATGAGTGATGATGTTCATCAAAAACAAATAAAGTGTTATTGTGTTTTTCGTTGTCATCAAACCAAGCTTTCAAGATTTGTTTAAATAATTGTTATTTTGTTCCGGTATCATGAGAACAATGGCTGTTCAAATAATTACCGTATTCCATAAAGTATGGATGAACTTTTACAAGTCTAGTTGGAGAAATCACATCCATAAACACTATTGCTAAAATGTCGCAAGACAAATGATTGAAAGGTCACTTATGAAGTGACATCGCTGTTTGAATTATATTTGAAAGAAAACATGAAGAAACTCCAGGTTGATGGAATTTTGGAGTCCTTGATTTTGATCAATTGACGCATGTGAGACTTTCTTTGAGATAATTGAAACTCCGTTCATAGGCCAAAGAGGAACGGATGACTAGCTTATTGGAAATTGTGCATGCTGATGTGCATAAGTCCATTATGTGTAGCCATATGCGATGGATCTTTTTGCTTCATATGCTTTCTTCAAGAATTTGAGTGAATATATCTGTATATTTACTTAATAAGGAAGAAGTATGAAACATTTGAAAGTTGTTCAAAGAATTTCAAGATGAAGTGAAAAATCATTGTAACAAGAAAATAAAGAGTTTATGATTCAATCATAAAGGAAGATATTTGAGTTACATGTTTAGCAAAAACACCTAAGACTTGAGGAATTGTTCCATGATTTGTGTTCCCCAGTAAACCATAGGAGTATGGCATATTCGAGAGATGAAATCAAACCATGTTTGACATGGTAAGATCAAGGGTGTCATTTATAAAACTGCCATTATGCTTTAAGGATTGAAGCTTTAGAGACTACCGCTTTTACACTGAAAAGAGCACCATCGTGATCCATTGAAATGACACCATATGAGTTATGGTTTGGGATAAAACCCGAATTGTCTTTTCTTAAATTCTGGTATGCTATGCATAAGTAAAATGTTTACAACCAAAGTCAGATAAGCACGTCTTTGTAGGTTATCCCAAAGAATTTGTTGGGAATTTCTCCATAACACCGAGGACAAAAGAGTTTGTTACTTGGAACGTCAAGTTTCTTGAGAAGGAATTTTTCATGAAAAGTTAAGTGGGAGGACAATAGAACTTTGATAAGGTTGTTGAACCTTAGCTATATGTGCTAAGTAGCGCAGCGCCGGAAAGTGTCCCGGTGGCGGCCACAATGCTCATGGCTCTCGTGATTACAAAAGGTGTGATCTCGGAGATTAGAGTTCCTATTGAACCATGTGGGTTGGTAAGAATCAAATAGTAAGATTTGAAACAGAAGTCGTTATTGTTTTGACAATGATGAACCGACTACATGCAAAGAAGCGATGATGGGCCCTGACTCCATAAAATGACTAGAAGTCATAGAATCCGTGATAGTATCCATACACGAGAAATCAAGTTTCTGAACTTGGAAGACCCTCCGGAAAGGCGTGAAGCCTATGGGTCGTGTTTGGATCTATAAAGAAATAAGACATGGATGTTTAACATCTATGAAATAGTCGACATGTCGGAAAGAAGTTTACGACAATGTTCAAGGAGTTGACTATGACAAGATTTGATCTTTCATAGCGATATATAGTCTTGACGGATTAATGTAGCAACCAGTACATATAATTTGGTATATGGTAGTTGAATAAACAAAACAAGGTTCTTCTAATAGAACGGTAACCTAGCACATGTACATGACATGGTCCGAAGGGTTTTGTTAATTCAAAGGGTATTAAAAGGGCATGTAAACTTCAGTAGTTGAAGTAAGCATAGCGGAGTTGGAATCTTCACCATGATGAAACTGTTAAAAGAGTTTAAATTCATCGGAGATGATGAAGATGCTTGCATTTGCAAGAAATTAAGTGGGAGCGCTGAGACATATTTCTAATACATTATGTAGAGGACATATTGTTGATTGGAAATGATGTATCTTGAATTGACACAAGTTAAGGATTTCATTAAAATAAGATTTCGATGAAAGACTTGGGCAAACCCAGAATATTAGGCATCAATATCTATATGGATAGATTAAGGCGCTAATATGGTTGTGCCAGATATACATATATAAGATATTTAAAGGGTTCAATATGAGATATTGAAAGGTTTCAATATGGAAACAACAAGAAAGGTTCTTGCTGCATGGAAAGAATTGTATTCAGATTCAAGTGTTTAAAGGGTTCAGAGTAAAATCACATGAAGATTCTGATTGATTATACCATGATATGTATATATCCAGAATGTCCTATGCTCTAAATGTTATGAGCATATACCAGAATGATTCATAAGATGATCATTCGACAATAGTAAAGATATTCTTATGAGCTTTGGAAGAACTAAGAATATATCATGTATAAGTGACAAATAGTTAAAGGTAGTTCATTGTAAAGTGTTACATTGATACTAGTTTTGTCACAAGATACAAATTAAATTTATCTCAATTTAGACTATGGGTGGCACAATATAATGGAAAGGATGTTCCATGATGGATTTGGATGAGTTCCAAAGTTGAGATATTGTGACGGATACTACAACAAAAGGCTAAGTATATAACTGCTATAGTAGCAAAGAAGGAGGGAGGGCATTTGTGTTAAGTAGTTTGTTATCAAACTAGGTGTGGTTCAAAGTGGGCTAATACTATGAAGATATATTGTGTGACAATAATATCAACATATTTTGAGCCGAACGAACTAAAGGTCTCACCAGAGGACCAAATTTATACAATATCTCATTTGATAATGAGTGATGCGTAGAGACGCAAAGACATGCAAATACACATGGATCTGAAACTGTCACATCCGGAGATTATGTTAACCACTAGCAATAGCGTATATGCAACACCAGAAAGCCATAGGTGTTCAATGCGCAAAGTTTTCAAACTAGATTATTGACTCTAGTGCAAGTGGGAGATCAAGGAATATGCCCGAGAGGCAATAATAAAGTGGTTATTATCTTATTCCATGTTTATGATAAATGTTTATTTTACATGCTAGAATTGTGTTGATTCGGAAACATCAATACATGTGTGTTTAATAAACAAAAAGGGTTCCTAGTCATGCCTCTCTTATAGACTAGCTTGTTGATTAACAAGATGATCAAGGTTTCCTGATCATGGACATTGGATGTTGTTAATAACAAGGTCACACCATTGGTGGAATGATGTGATGAACATTCATCCGAAGTATAGCATTATGATCAAGTCATTATGTTTATATTGCTATAACATCATACAAAGTAATCTTTATCCTTAGACCATGAGATCATGTTAATTGCTAACACCGGAAGAGTATCTTGATAACATCACACACCGTAACAGGGTGACTATAAAGGTGGGTTCAGTGCTACGAAGGTGTTATGTTGAGGCTCATGGATCAAGAGTGGGATTTGTCCATCCCGATGACGGATAGATATACTCTGGGCCCTCTCGGTGATATCACATTGAAATAGTTTGCAAGCAAGTGATGTGATCACTAGAATGTTATATCACGGGAACGAGAAAAGAGTGCATGTCGGTAACGAGATCAAACTAGGTATGGAGATACCAATGATCGAATCTCGAACATGTAATATATCGCGAGACAAAGGGATTTAGTTACTAGCGTTAAAGGTTCTCACGATCACAGAAGTCATCGTTGAATGTGTAGGAGTCAAGATGGATCTGTGTCCCGCTTCTGATTATTGATCTGAGAGGGGTCTCGATCATGTCTGCATTATTCGCGAACCGTAGGGTGACACACTTAAGGGATACCAACACCATTTGGAGCAAATATGTTTCAGATAAAGATTTAAGAAAGCACTCGAATTATTTCAATAGACACCGAAACTGTTTCGGGTGAAATTGCTGAAATTGGTTCTGCATGTAATATTGAAATGTTGCAGGGGGTTTTATGTGAATGTTTGTTAATTAGAGTAATTAACAAAATTCTGAATAAAATTAATAAAAGAGTTTTATTAAATGAGAGAGCATTAAATTTGGAGAAATTTAATGCATTTAAAGTGGAGACTTTAAAAGAGAATGTGAAGGGGCAAATTTATGTGGAGGGAGTTACCACCACATGAATGGAAGAGGTGAAGAGACACCTCCTCCATGCGCCGGACATGAAGGAGGGGCACCCCCCCGCCTCCTATAAAAGGCCACCCCCTCCTCACTTCTCACACACACCTCCTTGTGAAGGATCTCTCTCCCCCTCTAGTATTATTCCCCCATGGTCTCAGATTAGCGAGATACATGTTCCCGGTGGCTTTATCTAGAAAGGAGTTGCTGCTTCCGCTGCTTTGCTGGAGCGAGGGACGGAGGTTGTCGGGGTACCGGACGTGTGTGCGATCATGGATGCACCGCTGCTTTGCGGTGCTAGACTTGGTGGTGCTGGAGTTGGATCTGATGGACGTGCTGGAGCCGGACCTGCTGGACTTCATCACGATCTTGAGATCGGGAAGTGTACGACTACATCAACCACGAGTTCCTACTCGTTAACAAAGCTCGTTGTCTTCGAGGGTAAGTTCTCCATGGATGTATGTCCACCCGTTGCTCTGTATCTAGTAGATAGATCTTGGCGTATAGTTCTCATCGTAGGATTTTTTTTGTTTTCTATGCTGCGGACCCAACAGCGAGCACGTATGACTATATATGGAACACATGCCTAGGATTATCTAGTACTTGGATGCTTTATCTTATTTATCTGCAATTGCCCTGTGTTCTGATTGCTATGTGAATTGTCTTGTCCATGCAACACCCGTCCATCCATCCCTATGCCTACCGTGACCGAATCTCATCACATCGCTATTGTTCTTGTTGTCTTTACTTTCATTGCTACTTTGCTATTCCTACTACAAAACTGTTGCTATTGATAAACTGCTGTGAGCAAGATTGTTTCCAGGTGCAACTGAATTGACAACTCAGTTGTTAAGGCTTATAAATATTCTTTGGCTCCCCTTGTGTCGAATCAATAAATTGGGTTTCACTTCCCTCGAAAATACTGCGATACACCCCCTATACTTGTGGGTCATCACTCACATAAGAAATATGAATTGAAGTAAAAGAGAGCATCAAGAAACAAATATGGAACAAATTTATGTCTAACCCACTTCCTATAAAAAATAATCTTGTAAAGAAACAAGTCATGAAAGCACAAAGCAACAAGCATAGGAAAGCAAACCAAGTGCAACTTCAAAATTTTCAACATAAAAAGGAGAAACTTAATATCGTTGAGATACATAAAACCATATTTCCCTCTCTCATTATAACTTTTAGTAGCATCATGAATAAAATTAACAATATAAATATCACATAAAAAATCTTATCATGAGCCACATGCATAAAATAATTATTACTCTCCCTATAAGCATAATCATTCTTATTAATCATAGTGGGAGAAAATTCAACAAAATAACTATCATTATTATTCTCATCACCATAATCATCAAATATAGGAGGCATATTGTAATCATAATTAATTTTCTCCTCAATAGTAGGTGGACTGAAAATATCATATTCATCATTGTAATCATCATATATTAGAGGCATAGTATCATCAAAGTAAATTTTCTCCTCTGTAGCATTAGCAATAATGGTGTTCAAAGAATTCATACTAATAACATTGCTATTAGCACACAAATAAAGTTCCATAGGTTTTTTATTTTTCTCTTCAAACACTTCATGTCCTAACTCAAGATAAATACTATAAATCTCTCTAATTTTGTTGTTGTTTTTCATTAAGCCTAATTAGTGAAAATAAAAACAAGAAACAAAAAGATATAATTGCAGAATCTAAAGGAAATAACTTCGAGCACTCACACACCAACAACAGTACTAGAAGATAGCTTAGTAGCCAGAGGATGTGAGTATCTTTTACCTTACCTCCCCGGCAACGGCGCTAGAAAATAGCTTGATGTCTACGCACGCTTCTATTCTTGTAGACAGTGTTGGGCCTCCAAGTGCAGAGGTTTGTAGAACAGCAGCAAGTTTCCCTTAACTGGATCACCCAATGTTTATCGAACTCATGGAGGAAGTGGTCAAAGGTATCTCTCTCAAGCAACCATGGAATCAAGATACAAGAAGTCTCTTGTGTCCCCAACACACCCAATACACTTGTCAGGTGTATATGTGCACTAGTTTGGTGAAGAGATAGTGAAATACAAGTAATATGGATGATTATAAGTGGTAATTGCAATCTGAAATAAGAATGGCAGCAAGCAAACATGTAACCGGACTGATTGTAAATGGTGTTTCAATGCTTAGAAACAAGTCCTAGGGATCATACTTTCACTAGTGGACACTCTCATATAAATATCTTCTCTTCATTATGCTACCCTGAACTACTCTCCGGTTGGACGATGTAGGGCTATAACAACACACTTTAAAGTTCGCATTCCCCATCTAGATAACCCCTCACTGTCACCTTGAGCGCTAGATGGTTCCAACAAACACCACAATCCCATAGAGACATCCAACTCAAATTATACTCATGATAAGTATTTCTGTAACCTTAACCTAAGTGCCACACGGTGTGCACACTGTCAACTTCACACACGTGGGGATAAGCAGAGATTAATTAAAACACTTGAGTAGCAGAATAGATCCTAGATTACAAAGCTCATGATCTCAATAAGATCACACATAGAGAGATGAACACATAGCTACCGGTAGAGCATTTAGCCTCGAGAGAGAACTACTCCCTCCTCATCATGGGAGTCAGCAAAGGCGATGGAGATGGCTCCGGGGGCACTTCACCGTCCTGGCAGGGTGCCGGAATAGAGACTTATGTCCCCCAAATCTCCTCTTCAGTGGCGGTGGCGCTGTGGAACTTTTCATGGAATTCTGATCTGGTACTTAGGGTTTCTGTCTCGGGGGGTTTATATAGGCGAAGAAGCGAGGTCGGTGGAGGCCCGAGCGGCCCACACCACCTGGTGGCGCGCCTGGGGGTACCCGCACCACCATAGGGTGTGGCCACCTCGGTGCCCTCCTCCGTCTCTGCTTTGGAATCCGTCTTGTGTTAGGAAAAATAGGAAATTTGGCTTTTATTTCGTCCAATTCCGAGAATATTTTCTTACTAGCTTTTTCTGAAACCAAAAAACAGCAGAAAAAGGCAACTGGCACTGTGGCATCTTGTCAATAGGTTAGTTCCAGAAAATGTATAAAAATGCCTCAAAGTGTAGACAAAACATAAGATAGTTGAAACAAAACAAGCATGGAGCATCAAAAATTATAGATACGTTTACGACATATCATGGCTCAACGCGGGTGATGCATCACTGTTACCCATGCCGCCGTGCCATGGACGTCGTCGTGACCTACCATGCTTCCTCTTCATTTCATCTAAGCGAGGGCCATGAGTAAGTTTCTCTCCTTTCTTATATTCTTCTTCTTGTTCTTCTTCATGTTACCCTCTCTAGCTCACCCGACCTAGTTTGAGATTCCCCCTGTTTGAGGATGATATGCTCTTCGGTCCAAGCTCTAGCTTAATTTTATCGTAGTCTAGTCATAGCATCTAGTGATTACTGATGTTCTATTATTTTGCTTACCTTGTTACACTAAAGTTGTGTTCTTTGGTAGATTATGGTGGTTTTTCTAGAAATGAGAATTTTTATCCTCAACCCTATTGATAAATCCTTCTCTTCAATATTTGGTCTCTAATTAGGGTGTGTTTTTCTCTTTTCCCTAATGATTGGGAAGTGAACTACTGCTACTCTTACTGTAAACTTGACTCTAGTTCTATGGCCCCTAATTCTCAAAATGGTTATTGGTATACATAGTTTATCTTCTTCCATGTCATGATGACAAAGAAGATTGGAATGATCTAGAACTTCTACTAGAAAACACTTGTCTTGATTCCTGTTATATCTATAGTGATAAACATACATAGTTAGGTAACTTTTCTATGTTTGGGTTCCATGTGAGCATTTAGTTTGTCTAATTCAATTGAGCTCAATTGGAGCAAAGTTCAACTTTATTTGGATGTGGAGTATCTTGATCACCCCTGGTGATCAATATATTGTGTTATGTGTTGCCCTAGGTTTACTGAACCTTGATAGAGCATATTATGTCAGTTGTTATTACTACTGAATCCTTTTGGCTCAGAGAATGGTCATTATGGTTGTTATGGGGTTCAAAGTTTACCTTTGAATTCACTATTGGCATATTATAACTTGAGCCCCTTTTCCTATTCTTGCTTGAGAATTCAGAAGCATGATCTTGTTTCTATACATCTATTATTTATGATAGAATTATATATAAGAGTAAGATTTCTAGCTTATAATATCTAGGAAAATGATTTATTATTGTGTTCAATGGCTTTCTTCGTAAAAAATCATAGTGTAAAGTTCATGGTACTAGTGGCTTTTGCTAATTTGGGTGTATGTACTATGGTGCCTCCAATTAATTTGGAGTGTGCATAGTTTCTATCATCTTTAGCATGATCTGCTACTAAACTCATTAGACACATAGTTTGGTGATGTTCTATGAAGTAATCTAGTGACTTTCTTTAAGCAAGTCCTTGCTTGATGCCTATGATGCACAACTGAAGCTTGTCTATGTTAAATCAATAGCTAAAGATGGTTTAAGTGTGTTACCCTTTTAACCAGATGAATTGTCCTGGTATGTTGACATTAGAAGTGAGGATCCTAATAGGTTTATTCTAGTATCTTTATCACATCCTCCTGAAACTCCTGATGATCTACTCCTCCTCCCGATCACTTGTTTTCTATCCTAAATCTTGAGTTCATCCTATGATTATATCCATGCTTTATTCCTGCTTAATAGATCTACTTGCTATGGCTGGAATTCTTTCATTGCCAAGCTCATGATGCTTGTTCTGCTGAGTTTGTGAGGAAAGATGGAAAATGATCACTCAGCTACAGCTAGGTGCTTCCCTCTCATCCTTCTCTAATGCTCATGCTATGTTGACACACATAAGTGTGTGTGCCTGTGTGCATGGGCTCTGACTTGTGGGCCCTACTGGTTCAAGTTACCACACATGGAGATAAGATATTTATCCATGTGGATATGCTTGAGTAACACTGATTCTCTGATCTTTTCCTGATTTTGACTGTTGCCTTTTAAACTTACCTTTGGTGAAACTTGCCCTTGGCTTATGATGCTAAGCCTAAACCTTAATCTTGATAAGAACAATTTACTATGGTGCCCCTAATTTCTTAAGCTCTATGATGTGTTAGCAATGCACCTCATTGCATTACTAAGAGTAAACTAACACCATAACCCTTTCTTTCGTTTTGTTTTATTTTTGTTCTTATTGCATGAATTGAAGAATAAGGACAATCAAGATGGAGAAGTAGCTAGGACTAGTTTAGGATTAGTTTTAGGGTTTTTCTTTAAACAATTTCCCTTTTCTTCTTTATTTGTAAAGATAATGTATGATTTTTTATGTAATAAGATTATTTATTGATTCTTTTAGCGATTGAATCAATTCCTTTATTGTATAGAAACATTGTAATATTGTTTAAGTAAATAAAGTATCCATTTATCTTGCTTTATTCATTGTATCAATTTCATTCATTTATACTTAGTGAATTAAAGATTCGCTGCTTTGCGGTGTCGTTCTCTGACTACTAGAAGAGGGAGCTCTCCGAATCTACACCCGTGATGCTATTCAATTTTTCCAACTGGCTACACTGATCCGACGAAAAGGTGATGGAGTAGTGGGAATAAACCCGAGGTTGCAGGATCTAGCGCCAACGCCCTCCGACGAATATGGGGCCATCAATGGACGATGGTACAACTAAATTTCCCCATGAACTTTTTGATGTTGCATACATTCATTAATTTTTTGTAACAAACTAGTATGGGTTTTGTTGCAAAGCACACCCATGATGTTGCAAGGTTTTCTCAGCATTTTCTACAATTTGTGTTTTTCTTGGATTGTTTGGATGATGCTTATGTATTTCTCAAAATACCGCAAATAGATTTTTTTCTTTCGAATTTTCCTGATTTTTATTGGAATAGTTGATGTTTTTGTTGCAAATGAATCGGTAGCATAAAATTGCTGCTTAATTCTGCAAACACATGTTTCTATTGCAATTAACTGTGAATTTTGTTGAACTAGTTGACTTTTTTTTGCAAATCAACCTGCATAAAAAAATTGTCACTTAACCATTTTGTCATAGCTACAAGTACATAGGTCTTTGTTGTAATTTCTTGCGATTTTCGTAAAAAGTTGTTAGCGATTTATGTTGTAACTCAATTTGCAGCAAAACAATATTGTTGTTCAATTATTTTTTGTAACCTTACTATTAAATGCTGTGACTTTTTTGTTGTATCAGTGTTTTTATTTGCGACATTAGGAATTTTGTTGGAAATATCACGAAGAACATGGCCAAATTGATATACTCCCTCCGATCCAAATCAATGTTCTTAGATTTGGCTAGATTCGGATGTATCCAAATCTAGAAAAATGTAAGAACATTAATTTGGATCGGTGGGAGTACTTTTTTCCATGCAGAGAAGCTCGGGACCTCATGTTATTTTCACAAAAACTGAGGGGATAAATGCAAAACTATAAGCTTGTTCTAGGCGTTGGATGCCGATCCAACAGTACAGATCTTAGGATGTTCTGTCGGGCGACCGATCCTTGCACCTCCCAAGCACAAAGCCGCATCACCACTGTTAGGATTTAATTAATAAGTTAATTAGATGGATAATCCTCTCCTCGAACAGACCTCGCACCCCCTCGAACAGACGCATCTCTTTGCTCGCGCCTGTTCTTGTATATAAGCACCGGTTATCAATGGAATAAACAGACACTTGAACCATTTGTCTCTCTCTTACATCTCGATTTCTAACACGTTATCAGCACGCTCGCCACTGGGCAGATTCGATTTGGTTCTTCCGACAAGAACAGAGGAAGAAGAAAACCAGAGACCGAAAGAAAAGGCAAATCGGTAAGATCTGACTCTACCAAAAACCACGGCAGACGACGGCGTGGGCGCTGCGCAACAGCCTCCAAGGGCTTATGCCGGCGTGGGCAGCTTCACGAGCGCCGCCTCTGCCGATGCCATCGCGCCGCCGACACCGGCCACTCATCCTTCACCGCGCTCGGGTGCTCGCCGCCGCCTGGTGGCCTTCGGCTTCCCGTTCCCCAGCCCGCTGTCGAGCGGTCACGGGCGCCGCGCCGGCACTTGGAACCCGGCCACGCTGGGACTCGCCAACGGCGTCGGGCCTGGCACCCGCCTCCTCGATTACTCCTCCGACGCGGAGGTCCGCGGCGGGAGCAGCTCCGGCCGCCGGTGAAATCAGCCCGTGTGGCGGTGGCTCCTGGTGCGCGTGGTACAGCAGCCATGGCGTTGCTTTGACTCACGCGTGGTTGGGGATCGATACGACCGAGGACACCGCCTGGGCTCTTTCCTTTATCCTCTCGTGAATAAAAAAAAATCTGCTTTGCACATGCAGTCACGCGCAGCGCAGCAACAGTAGCTTCTAGTATTTGGCTAGTTTTCTAACAGCTATCTTAGTAGTAAATCTTGTGTCTGTTGTAAATTCTGTTAAAATCAGTGCATAGTACTGTTTATTTGTGAAGTACTATGTGTATTTTAAACAAAAAAAGTAATGTAATATATTTCCGTGTGTGCACATGTTAAGATTTATTACATTCACCGTTTGCAATTGAGATTTTCAATTTCTTGCAAATAGATCAATTCATAGTCTTAATTGAGTCTTTTTGACTCGATACGAGCATGAATTGATATGCAAAATTCAAAGTGATTTCTTTAAATTGATGTTTCGAGAACACAAGGTAGTGACTAGATCTACTGCACTGCAGATTATCACCACTGCTGTTTAAAGCCTACATTTTGTCATATTTGACACTATGATTGCTTAACAATGTGCTCTCCCAAACATTTTATTAAGTTATGACATAAGGCATTAGAATTATGAGTATCTACTGATTTCATCAGATTATACTCTCTAGTGCTGCGAGACGGACTCCGAATAGTCTTTTGGAGATTATCTACAATGTGTCATACTTAACAATTTGAAGTTCACACTAATGATTTTCAAGCCCATTTCTTGAACTTATCATTAATTTTTGCATAATTCATTACAACATAACCATGATGGTTTATGGTTTACCAAAGCGTAAATTCAATAACCTCTGGTTTACCCATGTAGGTAACCGATGGCTGGAAGAGAGTTCGATGCACTTGCTCTCGATGGCCACAACTATCCTACCTGGTCCATGGACATCAAGGTCGCTCTTGCGTCCCGTGGGATAGCGCGTGCCATCCAGAACCCGGAGGACCCCCTTCCGGCTGGAGTCGCACAGCTGAGAGAAGAGCAGAAATATGCTGCCTTGTATATTAGAAGGCACCATATCCATCCGGATCTTAAGTCCGAGTATTTGGAGGATAAATCCCCATTTACTTTGTTTCAGGCCCTCAAAATGAGGTATGAAAAGCACAAGGCAGTTGTCCTGCCTAAAGCACTTCATGATTGGAGTCATCTTCGATTTCAGGACTTCAAGTCCATTGGGGATTACAATCATGAAGCTCATAAGATAAGTTCTAAATTGTGTTTTTGCGAGAAGGAACCTACAGATGCGGAAAAGATAGAAAAAACTCTATCCACTATGTCCCATCTAAAAGGCTCCTCCAGCAATAATACCGCGCTCGTGACTACCAGGTCTATTCAGACTTTATTCATATCCTACTTTAGGCTGAAAAGCATGATGAGATTCTTGCTAAGAATGGCTCTCAGCGCCCGGTTGGTTCCCAACCTTTGCCGGAAGTTCATATGAATGACGCGAACGGAATAAAGTTTGGTGGTGCCTTCAACGACAACCAATCAAACTTCAAGGGTAAGCGTAAGCACAACCAGAACAACAAGCCTCGAAACTCGGACTGTGGGATAGGCACCACAAAACCAAAGTATGACAAAACTAGGCTTTATGATAAGTGTGGATGCTACACGCATCCTACTAACAAGTGCAATAACCCAAAGCATCTGGCAATTCTCTAACAGCAATCCCAAGAACGCAAAGCACCTCATAGGAAACGGTTTGAAGCCAACTTCAACCTTCATCCAAATGGCACCTATGGAGCTAGTGGTTTGCAAGATGTTTCTCCTGGACCTAGCAACACCATTACTCTCCAGCTGTCAGAGGATCCTATGAGCACGGAGAACATGATTGTTGAGTATGCCTCAAATGGCATGTTTGGAGACTTTGACTAGTCCCATTATCTCCTTTGTGATCAATTTAATCATGCCCTTTTGTGATGTTGTAACAGAACATAAGTATTGTATATCACAATACATTGTATCAGCACTTTGATATAAAAAAAGATTGTATGTATTCTATATATTTGAGAGAAGATTTCCATAACAAACTCTAGCTCGATATATAGATTTCTACGGGACTCAATCCGATGGATGAGGAACAAGTATTTGAAAAAGTACCCTCTCTATTGTTTGGATTGCACTACTAGTACATCCAACCGTAGCACATGTTGCATAGTGCAATTCCATTGGTCACAATTTGCTTGAGTCTAAAATTTCCTCGGTCATCAGACTTTGTGTGCATATTTTGCAACACAGGGAAGCAAATTTTGAGGCATTCACACTTCAAAATATAAGTTGGACCGCTTCAATCCCTTGAACACATCCAGGGAAGCATTTGTTATTTCCCAACCATTGTGTGGATCTTTTAAGATATTCTGCATGGTTCTCAATTATGCATCTATACGATGCTCATACATGTGTTTTATGTGCACATGAAACCATGCATTTACCATGATAATGATGGAAGTAATCAAGTTACATTCCCATTATCGAGAAAGTCGAATTTGACAAATTCGCAAAGAAAATGTTGTAGAATTCTTCTCACGTGCCTTCAATGAATATTGTATGGCCATGCAGATTGAAGTTCAACACTCTATCCTATACATCCACAATCATAATGGTTTGGTTGAATCCCTGAATAAGAGGATCAAACTCATTGCATGACTTTTGTCGATGAAATGCACTACCAACTTGACGTTGGAGTCATGTAGCTTTACACACTGCTCAATGACTAACTGTATATCGCAGTACTCCTCCTCTGTAATTGATACGTGGAAATCCTTCGAGCATTCCCCATCTGCGTAAGTTTGGAAGTGCTTCACGCGTACCGATCTCACCACCACAACATACATCATTGGGCCCACATACTTGGGATCTATGTGGGGTACAGATCTCTGTCGAGCAACATGTACCTTGAACCCCTCATTAGGGATACATTCATAGCCCAGTATGTTGATTGCTTATATTAAATGATGGATTATTTCCAAGCATTAGGGGGAGACTTCATGTACCACACAGAATGTCAGGAAATCAATTGGGACTCCACGTTCCACCTTATATCCACGTATTCAAGAATTTGGACTACGTCCGGAATTCACATATTTGCAACATATTGCAAATAACCTGCCAGATTCATTTACTGATCTCAAAGGTGTTACAAAATCCTTTAGTCTGGCTAGAAATACGCCCGAAAGAGTGGAGGTACCAATAAAACCACTCAGCTCTCGTACCCGAGAAGAGGGGGAGTAGTACGACCTCTAACCAGGATCTAGCTTCTTGAAAGCAACAAAGGAAACTTGGGAGAAATCCTCTAAATCAGTAAATGCAAGTCAACCTAGCGTTGACAAACACCTTATGGGTAGTATACACCCAGTGGAAGGGAAACCTCCACAACCCAGCTTCAGCTTGCACACACTGGCTGGGACATCGGAACACCTGGACTCACGCGTATTGGGAAATCACGAAGAGTCATCATAGGTGGATACGATTTCCTCTCACTATATTGATTCTGGAGAATCATATAACAAAAGCCTACAACTATCGACAAACATTTCTCTTGTATGATTGCCAAAACCTTCACAATGATTCAGATCCATAGACCATGGCCATGGCAGAGTGTAAACCACTCACTTGGACTGAAACAATCAAAGGGTGCAATCCAAGCAGAAAATAGCCTCGCACTTCCAACTAAATTCCCTACATGGGATTCAATATGTTTTCTTCTAGAAATAGAATGAGAACAAGGTGGTGAGAAAGCAAGGCTTGTAGCACAAGGTCGGGTTTCCGCAGAGATCCGGGACCTACTCTCCAGACATGAGTGGAATCCTTATTTTCCGATACCTATATCATTGGCAGTATAAAGTCATCTATTTGTGAAGTTGATAGATGTAGTGACTACATAGCCATGTGGATCACTAGATTCAGACATGTATGGTTCCAAAAGGAATCTCAATCCGAATCAAACTATAAATGCAACATGATTGTGTAAAATCAATGAGTCACTACATGGCTTATTGTTGTCGGCATATTTTGGTACAACCGACGTAGTGAGTTCCTTATACACAAGGAAAACTCCTATAATGATGATTACCCATGCGTGTTTGTCATGCTCAAGGATTACTCCTACAATGACGAAGCACGTGATCATATAAAAGACGAAATTTGAGATGAAGGATTTGGTTAAACCCAAACAATGCTTGATACTACAAGTCAAGCTACCTCACTCAAGTTTTATGGTACACCAAGTTGCCTATATTATAAATATTGGAGAAACCTAAAATGCACAAGTCATATCCATCTCCCATGTCGGTTATTCGATCTCTAGATATAGAGAACAATTCACTCAAACCACGGGATGATGTAGAAGGGATGTTGGGACTTGAAGTTCCATATCCCGGCGCCATTGGACCCACCAACACAATTGGTTGGGAATCAAGAATATCTTTCGATATCTCCAAGGCACCACACATTATTTGACATGTTCTTGTAATTTCAGAGAAATCTGAACTCCAATATCACCAGAATACACTGATGTTGGCTACTTGAATGATCCCCATAATGTGTACCTACATGATAGAAGTGTAACTCAGTTGATGTCTTCAATGTAGACTTCGGTGACTACACCTACCAATCATTCTGAAATACAAAGCCACATTGACATATGTAGCTTTACAGAATGATAAACCACATACATGAGTCATGTGGTATTGGTTCTCTTGAATCATCGACCATTATCTACACAGATAATGTTGCTTGTGTTGCATAGATGCAAATAGGATACATCGAGAACAATATCACTAAGCATATTGCCTCTAGATTGATTTATCTCCATGAACTCCAGAAGATTCAGGAAATAAACGTCTTGCGAGTCAAATCATGCGACAATAACATCGCTGATCTATTCACGAAGTCTCTACCAACTTTAACATTTCAGAAATGTTTTCATAGAATTGGTATTCGACGGCTTCAAGGTTTGCAAAAATCAGGGGGAGTATCACTCTAGACTACTCCTATTCAAAGCATCATATTACACTCTTTTTCCCTTTATGAGTTTACTATCCAGGTTCTCATCAAGGTTTTTAATGAGGTAATATCAACACAAGATCGTATGTCATACTTTCTTTTTTCCCACCGGGTTTTTTAGGAAAGTATACATGACATATATATTGTCCTCTAAACTCTATGGGTTTTTCCCTTTTACAAGGTTTTTCTCATATGGAGTTAACACGGAGGCAATAATCATTATATGATGTATCATTTTCTCCTTATTTTCCCACTGGGTTTGAAGGAGTTTTAACATCATATCTAACCATTATATGTTGCACCATTTTCTCCTTATTTTCTCACTGGGTTTAAAGGAGTTTTAGCAAAATATCATAGACTCTACTCCTCGTTTTTTTCCACAGGGTTTTTGGAGGAGATAATTCCAAAGATGATCAAATTGCGAGGACAAGGACAAGGAATGATTAGGGGGAGTGTTAGGATTTAATTAATAAGTTAATTAGATGGATAATCCTCCCTTGTAATTATCTATGTCGGTTTGTCATATGGCAACCGTCATACCTCGCACCCCCTCGAACAGACGCATCTCTTTGCTCGTGCCTGTTCTCCTTGTATATAAGCACCGGTTATCAATGGAATAAACAGACACTTGAACCATTTGTCTCTCTCTTACATCTCGATTTCTAACAACCACCAGCACCAAGGCACCAACAGATTCAGATCCACCAGATCCCACGTCACCTAAACCACCTACCCCGTCCGCCAGAACGAGAGAGGGAGAGGGGAGCGAGCTGCCGATAAATAAACCTCCCAAACCCCCCGGATTCCCCGTGCTCAACCCCGTCTTCCTCCTCCCTCCTCATCTCGCGGCGCTCGCGACTCCCCCGCCCACGCTCCAAGGGTAAGCCGCCTCCCCACCGTTCCTTCCCCGCCGCCTTTGTAATCCGCTCCGATTTCCCCTCTCCGCCGTTCCCTGCCTCAGTCTCAACTTCCTCTCCTGATCCTCGTGCTATCACTCTGCCCGAGCTCCAGTCAGCCCGCCCCCCAATGCGCGCGGCTATAAAATCACCCGCGCGGTCAGTCTGACGCCCGCTGCGCGCTAGAGCTGCCGCCGTGCCGTAGCGTAGCGTTCACCGCCGACGCCGATCGCGCGCGCCGCAGCTGACGCTGTTCCAGTTGCGCATCATCGCGTCGCCGCCCCGTCCGTGGTATTACTGGGCATTGGTTTACGAGGTTCGAGAATTTAGTAGTCATCCACTAGTCGCTTAAACCCAAACTGATCTCCAATATTTTTTTGGGATAAATTTTGGGCACGGCAACCATCTGGATCCGCCACCGACTGTAGCTGTTCAGATCCGAGCATTTGGCTACGCCGAAATTGTCTCATTAGATCTGAGATCGATATACGGTAGTTAGTTTCCTTGTATCAGATCTGTCATTACGTTTAGCATTTTTTACTCCTTGACTGTTTTCATTCACGTGGCATGTTTTATTCACGCCATTTAGTTAACTGTCGTTGTCCTGCTCTTGAGACATTTTGATTCGAGCTACCCATTGCTCTGAATGTTATTTGTAGTATGATGATTTCGTGCCTGAGAGGGGCCGTGCTTTCCTTCCGACCGATCTCAGCTCTCCTGTGCCCTCACCAGGGAAAGGGTTGGTTGGATCCTAAATGGAGATCTTTAGTGCATGTAACCTGCCTTCATGGTGCGGTTAAACATTTTCAGTTTAAACAGTCCTTGATTAGCAGAAGGTATTTCTTAAGCCTCTTCATCTTACAGGAGGAGCTCATCCTGTGGTACTATTACCTAAGAATTTTGTGTAGAAGAAACCAAAAAAGTTTTGATTACTCATTTCGTGAAATATACTAAGATATTCTTTGGGGTCCTTCAGCTGCTATGTCTGAAATAAATATTTTGGTTGCTATATGTGCACAATATTTTCAAAAGGTTCTTCATGGTAAAGTTGAGTTAATGATTTTGTCAATGTTCCTGCAAATTAATGATTTTATTAATGTTTCCATTGTATAGCAAGATGGCGTCCCATATTGTTGGATACCCGCGCATGGGTCCCAAGAGGGAGCTCAAGTTTGCCTTGGAGTCATTCTGGGATAAGAAGAGCGGCGCTGAGGATTTGGAGAAGGTTGCCACTGACCTCAGGGCCAGCATCTGGAAGCAGATGTCAGAGGCTGGGATTAAGTACATTCCCAGCAACACCTTCTCATACTATGACCAGGTGCTTGACACAACTGCTATGCTTGGTGCTGTCCCCGACCGCTACTCTTGGACTGGTGGCGAGATTGGTCATGACACCTACTTCTCAATGGCTAGGGGCAATGCTGTTGTCCCTGCTATGGAGATGACCAAGTGGTTTGACACCAACTAGTAAGCCAATCTGCATCTCTTGAAGCTTACCAGTTTACCATTGCCTATATTTTAGGGGGGGGGGGGGCGATGGTCATACAGTTGTGCTTACTGGTTTTGTCACTTCTTGCAGTCACTTCATTGTACCTGAATTGGCCCCAGAAACCAAGTTCTCATATGCTTCACACAAGGCTGTCTCTGAATACAAGGAGGCAAAGGCGGTATGTTCCTTGAACAGCAGCCATTTTTTAGTTTATTTTCTCATCTCCTTTTCTTAGTAGTTTACTTACATATATGATACAGTAGTAGAAAAGATCTTGTTTCTGTGATTGCTATCTAAATCCAATTCCACATACAGTCATAGTTTAGTCTGACTCCCTTTGCTAATTAAATCAGATTGTCTCCTTTAGTAGTTGTTTTTCTTTAGTTAAAAAATAGAGCTTTAACAACACTTGGATTAAGTGGCAAAACGAGACAATTAAACAGCAACTAGCTGAATTTGCAAGCTTTATTTGATGTTGAACTCGATAGTCCTGGAACAAACATGTTTGCTATCATACAGAGAATGATGCATTACCTTCGGCATACTTGACAAAATATGAAACTTCAGTTCCAAGGATCTTAAATTAGTCTTTTACTTTCTTCGCCTTGTTTCCGTAAAGCACTTTTTACAACAATTGTGCAAGTTCTTAATGGAATGGATTATGACAAGTTTATGATTTTGTTAACTGGAATGTTTGGTCAATTCATTACTGATTAATTTGTTCTGAACAGACCCAACAGAGAATTATCCTCTTATTTTGTGTTGCATAATCGTAGTGATACAGTAGGACCTCCCTAGATCTATTTAGTGTTTACCCTGGAACAAAAGTGGCTAGCCATGCTGATTATCTTACTAATGATGATGTCAGACTGCTAAATGTTCTCACTTCCATGCAGCTCGGCGTTGACACTGTCCCAGTGCTTGTTGGACCAGTCTCGTACTTACTCCTCTCTAAGGCAGCGAAGGGTGTGGAGAAATCATTCTCTCCTCTTTCACTTCTCGCTGGCATTCTTCCCATCTACAAGTAAGTATTAACTGAAGCAAACAACTTATTTTGTGGTAGCTTGAATCTTCAGTTGATAATTCTGCATGTTATATGATTGCAGGGAGGTTGTTGCTGAGCTGAAGGCTGCTGGTGCTTCATGGATTCAGTTTGATGAGCCCACCCTTGTTAAGGACCTTGCTGCTCACGAATTGGCTGCATTCTCTTCGGCATATGCTGAACTTGAGCCGACACTCTCTGGATTGAATGTACTTGTTGAGACATACTTCGCTGATGTTCCTGCTGAATCCTACAAGTATAGTTCTCTAGTGCTAATAATTTCTCCTGGCCATTGTATTTATTTCAAGTTTTTCTGTTGAGTTACCAGGCACTAATTTTTTTTTTGTAATCACAGGACCCTCACATCATTGAGCGGCGTGACTGCCTATGGTTTTGATCTTGTCCGTGGAACTAAGACACTTGATCTTGTCAAGAGCGCGGGCTTCCCATCTGGAAAGTACTTATTTGCTGGTGTTGTAGATGGACGGAACATTTGGGCTGATGATCTTGCTGCATCTCTCAGCACTCTTCAGTCTCTTGAGACTGTTGTTGGCAAGGGTAAGCTTAAACCATATATTTAAATATTTACTATCTCTGGATTATAATTTGGATCTTTTTCAATGCTGATAGTCTTTAAGGTGATACTTTAACCATTAGTTTCTCTGAAAATATGTTGCTTTGAATAAAACTAAGTATTCATTTTAAAGTATATTCAATGATAGATCTTGTAATATCATTGTGCTGTAGATGCTGATATTTTTTCTACATTGATGGTCAAACGTAAAAATGTTTTACTACCAAGGTTCTAAGACGACCTAATAACCATTGTCCTTTGCTTTCCTTTCTGTATCTAACAATCATGAATACATTCTTTCAGACAAGCTTGTGGTATCCACCTCCTGCTCGCTGATGCACACTGCTGTTGATCTTGTGAACGAGACTAAGCTTGACAGTGAGATTAAGTCATGGCTTGCATTTGCTGCCCAAAAGGTGGTTGAGGTGGATGCACTAGCCAAGGCTTTGGCTGGTCAAAAGGATGAGGTATGCTATTTTCTTACTGTACTTTGGTGCTTTGTACCACTTAAACTGGAACTGTTGAGTGACTTTACTCACATGTAAATATTGAAAATTGTCAAATGCAGGCTTACTTTGCAGCCAATGCTGCTGCTCAGGCCTCAAGGAGATCGTCACCGAGAGTGAATAATGAGGAAGTTCAGAAGGCCGTAAGTTCATTGAGCTTCAGTCACCTAGACGCACGTTAACAGCTTGCATGTGCCAATTATTAACAGGAAGTACATTTCTTACAGGCGGCTGCTTTGAAGGGCTCTGACCACCGCCGTGCTACCTCTGTTTCTTCTAGACTGGACGCTCAGCAGAAGAAGCTCAACCTTCCTGTCCTTCCAACAACCACAATCGGTTCATTCCCTCAGACAGTGGAGCTCAGGAGGGTCCGCCGTGAGTACAAGGCTAAGAAGTGAGTGCCTCCACAGCTACTTCTGTAGTAATATTTACTTCTGTTTTATTCTAAATGTGTGTTGCTGCAGGGTAACTGAGGAAGAGTATGTTAAGGCTATTGAGGAAGAAATTAGGAAGGTTGTCAAGATCCAGGAGGATCTTGACATTGATGTGCTTGTGCATGGAGAGCCTGAGGTGAGCAGTGCTAACTAACTACTATTGCTTGTTGTAGACTATTTTGTCTATGGATAATTACAACTGAGATTTGTTTCAGCATTTTTATTTTATTCCATGGAAACGAAGGGTTTGCACATTTTTGTGACTTAATTTCTCTATATTTCAGAGAAATGACATGGTTGAGTACTTTGGTGAGCAACTATCTGGTTTTGCATTTACTGCCAACGGATGGGTGCAGTCTTATGGATCCCGATGTGTGAAGCCACCCATTATCTACGGTGATGTTAGCCGCCCCAAGGCCATGACAGTCTTCTGGTCCAAGATGGCTCAGGACATGACCCCTCGCCCAATGAAGGGAATGCTGACTGGTCCTGTCACAATCCTCAACTGGTCTTTTGTCAGGAATGACCAGCCAAGGTTGATACTAGTCCCTAGCTTCTTAAATATGCTTTGACAACCTTCAATGTGGATGTACTTTAACATTCTTATGGGTGTGCCTGCTCACAGGTTTGAGACATGCTACCAGATTGCCCTTGCCATCAAAAAGGAGGTTGAGGATCTCGAAGCTGCTGGTATTCAGGTTTGTATATAAGTTTTGTTTGTCTCACCTTTGTATCATCAATACGTCCATGTGGCATGTGTAACAACTTGCTTTGGCCATTTGCAGGTGATCCAGATCGATGAGGCTGCTCTAAGAGAGGGTCTGCCGCTGCGCAAGTCTGAGCATGCTTTCTACTTGGACTGGGCTGTCCACTCATTCAGAATCACTAACTGCGGTGTACAGGACACCACCCAGGTAATATTCTTTAAATGCGATGAGATATTCAGGAACCTTTCTTAGGATCACCCCCTGATTGATCTTTTTCCTTGGCAGATCCACACCCACATGTGCTACTCTAACTTCAACGACATCATCCACTCCATCATTAACATGGATGCTGATGTCATCACCATTGAGAACTCCCGTTCCGATGAGAAGCTCCTCTCTGTCTTCCGCGAGGGTGTGACATATGGAGCTGGCATTGGCCCTGGTGTCTATGACATCCACTCTCCCAGGATCCCCTCCACAGAGGAGATTGCTGACCGCGTCAACAAGATGCTTGCCGTGCTTGACACCAACATCCTTTGGGTGAACCCTGACTGCGGTCTCAAGACGCGCAAGTACGCCGAGGTGATGCCTGCCCTTACAGCCATGGTTAATGCCGCCAAGCTCATCCGCACCCAGCTCGCCAGCACAAAATGAACAGCTTGATAGCACACCTCTCTTGATATGTTGGAACAGAGCGCAAACTGAGCCATTTGTTTCGAATAATCTTGGTCTTTATCATACCCCTGGTGTTTGGTTAGATTAGTCATGTTACGATACATGTTGTATTCTATGTTTGGTGGGTTATTCCTTTTCCTCTTTTCAGACCGTTGTCTGGAGCATGTGTGTTACATTTATAATCCAATGCAGTCATTCGTTTGCATCTTTCACTGTCTCAAACTGCAATTCTTGGATCGAGAAGTTGTCTGCTTATATGCGGATCTGTTCCCAGATCACAGTTAATTGTTATGCAAATTCTTTACACAATTTTTACTCATGCTTCACAGCGCACACAGAGCCCCAACTCCTACCAGTGCAAGGATGAGAACAACAAAGCCAAGAACATGCAGGGGCCTAATCTTCCGCCACCACCTCTTGTTCTCGCCTTCATCCTCATCTTTTTCCACATCATTTGCATCAGCATCAGTTCTTGGTGCATCTTGTGTGGCGATCTCCTCCTGTATTGTCACCTTGATCTCCTCCGGTACCACATTGCTCTCTTCGACCCTGTTCTTCTCTGCATCTTCTTGGGCGCTCGAGAAGCTGCCATCACTGCTGCTGCCTGACGAGCCATCTGCATTGCCCGTCTCTCCTTTCTGATCTCCATGGGGCTGAGGCAGAGAGCTTCCAGGTGGCGGTGGCTGCTGCTGTTCCTTCTGCTTTTGCCTGTCCGTGGACGATGACGGTAATCCCTTGGGAAGGATGACATAGAGCACGGCTTTATCATTGTCCATCACGGCCTTGATGCCGCCGGTGTCGACGCTCTTCGGAACCGGAAATGACTTGAGGAAGCGCGCCCATCGTGCTCTTGCACCGCCGGCAACAGGGCGCTCGCCGGCGACCTTCAGCTTCCGGCTGGTGTTGTAGAGCACCTTCAGTTCTTCCTTCCTGAACCCTGAAAAGCCAAAGACAAGAGACCTTCAGAAGACACAAGTCACATTCCAACGAACGTGGTAATGCAATTCGTCGTACCTGAGACGTCGACGACGAGGGTGTCGGCGTCCACGGTGTGCGCCCACACGCACCGAGGGTCGACGGCCGTGTAAACGCGGCGGCGCGGCGCAGGAGGTCGTGCCGGCATTGGCGCAGCGGTTGCCTGCATGGTTCCTTTGGGATCTTTCAGCGAGAAGATTAATCAGGACGCAGGAAATGGGTGCATTATAGGGAAGATCACCTTATTATTTTAGTCCCTGGCAGAAGATTGGTGTTGCCTCGTGGACGAGTTATGCGCTGGATAGGTTGTCGCTAGGCGAACTCATTCCCTTGCTTCTGCTGCTCTAAGATGTTTTGCTTTGGTCACAAGGTACAGTGCTCATTCGCTGGCAATACCATGCAGGGAGAACAAGGATGCAGGTTTAAAAAGTTGGCGGGGAAGGCAGAAAATGTGTTAACAAAAAAACTCTCTCCTAATCGAATGGCAGAACGCCCTGCCTTGACCATACAAAAATGTTAACAGAAACAGCAGCCATCTATGTTACCACTTGCCACGTAAAGTTAAATTTTAGCAACCAAACATGCGGGTATCACTACAGTTGAAGCTTTTTTTTGACATAAAAATGTAGTAATACAAAGAAGATGTCAATTACACCTGGCCTCTGTGCCAACGTCATGACTAGAAAGCATGCACACAACAGAGAAAACAAAAGAAAAAAATAAAACAAAGGCTCGAGCAAACGGCGACTCGCAGCAGCAGCAAAAGCACCACCGGTGGGGACGACACCTCAACTCTGAAAAAGCTTCTCCAAAAAAGCCTGGTCAAATCATGGGATTTCACCCTGAAAAAGGTCCAATCTCCAGACAGCGCCTTCAACAAGGAGATGATCAGGGTCAGGGAGCCACCTGACAACAACCACCGAAGGTCAAACCTAGGATTTTCACCCTGGACACTGAGACACGGAACTTCAAGAGAACCGCCTAGAAAGACGTCTGCCATTGTCAGTACCACTTGGCACGAACTGTTGCGAATGTTGCAAAGTGATGATCGCCAGGCACACATAGGTCTTCACCTCATCCTTCTGGATCCTTGTCCCTACCATCGCCTAGCTAGCGGTCTCACTCAACATGAGCATGGAGAACCTCTGACCATCGACCTATCTTGACATGCCCACCTCCGCTCGGACCATGGTAGTCGCGGCTAAATAGCCGTATTTGACATATCGTAAGGAGCCGATACAAGTGGATCTTGGAGTCGCTAATGGCCCTCTGCCATCAGTGTCAACGATGGCGCCTGCCCGAGGCCCCTAGATTCAGCACATCGACATCCACTCGGCCTAAAGCTAGGGGCAAATCACAGCATCAAATAGTGGGTTCCTGAACTGCCTTCCATGGTGGCACCATCCACTTGGGCACGGATCTTGGACAACCTTGGCAAGCAACAACATGCCACGCTAGAAACGCAGGCAACCAGATATTGGCCAGAGAAAGCTCGCACCAGCGGACGAATTGGATCTTAGCGAGATATGGTAGAAGACTAGATGCTAGGGAAAAGGAAAAACGGAAGGGGGACTCCACAACACCGCCGTCCGCCATCGGATGACATCCTCTAGCAACAACGGGGGTAAGGGAGGGCAGAGAAGGGGTCGATGACGGTGTAGGTTAGGGCTCCCCCGTGTCGCCTCAGAGAGGGACGTGGGGGTCAGGTAGTGTTTGTCTCAGTAAAGTGATACTTGAGAAGAAGAAGAAAATATCCACAACCGTTGAAGTTTATGTCGAGGTTTTAGACCCATCCACTGTCATGATTGGTGTTTGATCGCAGAGCGTCTAGAGATACATGGATAGTAACAAGCGCATAGGTGTGTGCTTCGCAACCAATCCGAGGGGAAAATGGGTAGTCTGCTATGGGTCTCTACTTCTCACACACCTTGTGGACATGAGGTGTTCTCGTGGATTCTATCCAACACGAGCCTGCCTGCCCAGGAGAGGACTTCATCGATTGGTAGTGACACACCATCCTCTCCATCCATACCAAAGTGATAATAGAACCTAATACATAGTCATGCTCATAGTTTGATTGATTTGGAAGAGAAATAACATTGTCATTCTCCATGGAAAAGGAAAAATCCTTGGCTCGGAGTGGGAAGAGGAGCGGGTTTAGCGCATCTCTAACTGTGTAGCCCAATTTCGTTCAGCAATAGTACCAAATCGTTTATTTAGGGTGCTGGCACGAGTGGGTATCTATGGGTACGCCTCTTCCCATCCGTGCCCTCCATAGCTGGTTCCCGATTGGTTTTTCCAACTATTTTTTGGCAATTGGAAACAAAACACATGTAGTCTTGACAATAATTTAAAATCATGGCCACCAAAACACCGGGCTACATATTACAACATGGAATGCATCATAAAAATCAAATGGTATATGTCTTCTCGACCGTGTCCGTCGGCTCTTCCATCGTCATTGTCGACGTAGGTATTGGCATCACCATTGCCAGCACCCTTCGGATGCCCATTTCTTGTAGGATGGAGGTATGAATCGTCCAATGCACCGTTTTGACCTCCTTGTCCATGTTAAATGTGTTAACCGTCAAGAGAGCAAAGTATTCATTCGTTTTCATTATCGCAACTCTCGTTATCTCATGCTCAACCTTCTTGTCTTACTTCTCCATTATAATGGCCCACCTTGCATCGGCCTCTTGCTATCTCTAGGTCTAGCTCGATGAGACCTCGGTGAGACACTTTTCTACGGACGATTGCACCCTCTCCGATGATGACGCGTAACAATGGCCACATTTGCCTTCTTCATGTCGACACGGCGTCCCTCCGAGGTCGCCAAGGGAGCATCTAAATCAATGATGCTACCGTTGATGCTCTTCCACTACATCAGTACATGGGGACCTAACGGTTATAAACACCAAGGCACACGCTACCATGCTCGTTCTTAGGCGACAAAAAATCCACTAGGGATAACTACATCGGGAAAAGTGCATGCACAATGCTTTTTTTGTGTGACACATCATCTGCCGTGTTGTTTCTCTTTTCATCCAAGTAACTCTTCTTCAAAAGACCCCTTGGTCCCCACAGTGAAGTTCCTCCCCAGAGAACCCAACTGCAAAACATGATCACAAAGGTTTCTTCATAACTTGATTAGTCTCAATCAAGAGAACTCATCTGCATGGAAGGTCTTTTAAGTGCCAGTTGTCACATAAAGTTCCATGCCCTCAAGTATACCAGGATGCCTCCTGCAGTAGCGTCACAATGAGTCTCACCATGGACAACTCACCAGTCTTCTAGCATCCCATCTTCCCCACTTGATTCAGCTTGTAAGCGGAAAATAAGTAACTTAAACATATCCTTCAGCTAGAAGCCCGATTGCATGCTTTCACTCCCTAAGGAGTCATTCACGCAAATAGAAGGATGCTGCTAGTAAATAGCTAATTCCTTTGGGACTCATTAGTAAACTATTTTGAGAGTCTAAGCAACACCGCGTGGGGATGCATCCATGCGAACTAGCCTCTTCCTTAGCAAGTCAGTTGGAGAACACCATCGGTTAATAGAAAAAGAACCCATTAAGATTTTTCATTTCGAAGAGAGAATACAAAGGGTCATGGTGGCATTTCCGACTTTGATATCTAGCATCTGCCAATTCCTCCTGATGAGAAAGGACAAATCACCTACCGATCTTTTACAAAATCCATCTCTATGACAAGAAGGATATAAAGATTGACCTGTACAAAATCCATCTCCATCAATATATGCTCATTAAGGAGAGTGATCCTTAGAGAATAAAATGGGGAGCGAACAAAAAATAGTTGCGTCAAAGCCAACATTATGCTTCTTGGTCAAATGACCAAGATATTGGCAAAGACCACATACAGTTCTTTTTGCTTGATGGCCAAGGTAAGCTTACTGAATCCCTTCCAAACACCAACCTAGTCTCCATTCCTTGATGGTAAATGAGGAAGACGTGGCGTGAAACATATTGAAGGGTTCAGAACATAGAAAACAAAAAACTCCTACGATATGAATAATAGAGTACCAAGATCTATCTAGGAGATGCAAGCAATGGATGGATTTACATCTAGAGAAAACTTACTCTTGAAGACCAAAAACTTTACGATATTTAATCTTGTGGATGATGTAGACGATCTCTTGCCGATCTCAAGATCGAGTTGTCAAGCGCCATAAACTAGAAGAGCATCCGTGCTTGGGCACACGCTCGTATTGCCAACAACCTCCGGGCCGTCGATCCAGCGGAGAAGCAGAAACAGCAGATCCACTAGAGAAACTACTAGAACATGATCTTTGCTAATCCGAAGATCATGGGAACCACTAGAGGGAGAGAGGAGAGACCCTTCATAAGGATTGGTGTGTGAGGAGAGGAGCACCACCCCTCCTTATATAGGGTAGGGGAAGCCCGAGGTGGCTAGTGCCCATGGTGGTGGCCCCACCTCTCCCTTCATTCATGTGAGTGGAGGCTCCACTCATCCCACACACATGAATTTCAAGTTCACTCGCTTTGCCATTAATTTCCACTAAATTAAATGCAAACTCTCATAAAAAATATTTTTTATTTCTTTATATTAATATTTGTTAATTACTTTAATTTTCAAAAAATTACATAAACCCTCTTGCATTATTTTGATATTACATCTGAAGCAGATTTCAGCGATTTGCCCCAAAACAATTTCGGTACTCCTTAGAATAATTCCAGCGCTTTCAAAACCTTTCTCAGATATACTATATCTGCCCATTAGTGTCGGTATACCTTAAGTGTGTCACCCTACAGTTCGCTAATAATGCAGACATGATCGAGACACCTCTCCGATCAATAATCAACAACGGGACCTAGAGATTCGTATTGACTCACACACATTCAACGATGACTATTGTGATTGTCAGAACCATAAATAGCGTAACTAAATCCCTTTGTCTCACGATATATTACTTGTCCGATATTCTATCATCGGTATCAACCATATCTAGTTTGATCTCGTTACCGACAAGTACTCCTTTCTCATTCCGCAATATGACATTCTTTGTGACCTAGTCACGTTCTTGCAAGATGTGTCAATGTGATATCACCAAGAGGTCCTAGAGTATATCTCTTCGTCATCTGGATGGACAAATCCCACTCTTGATCCATGAGCCTCTACATAACACTTTCAGAGTACCTAAAGCCATCTTTATAATCACCCTGTTATGGTGTGATGTTTGATGTTATAAAAGTACTCTTCCGGTGTTAGTGATTGACATGATCTCATGGTCTAAGAATTAGGGTTACTTCGTATGAGATGTTAAAGCAATGTAAACACACTGACTTGATCGTATTGCTATACTTTGGGTGCATTTTTCATCACATCATTTCTCTAATGTTGTGATCATGTGATTAACAACATCCAATGTTCATGGTCAGGAAACCTTCATCATGAATTAATCAACGAGCTAGTTAAATAGAGAGGCTTTACTAGGAACTCTTTGTTTTGTTTATTAAACACACAAGTATTAATGTTTCCTATTAATACAATTCTAGCATGAGAAATAAACTTTTACCATAAACATGGAATATGATAATAACCATTTTATTATTGCCTCTCGGGCATATCCCCTTCAGTCTCCCACTTGCACTAGAGTCATAATGTAGTTAACATTGGCAAAGATCTAACACCCATGGCCTTTTGGTGTTGATCATGTTCAGCTTGTGGAAGCAGTTTAGTCAATGGGTCTGACAGATCAGCTCTGTATTGATGTGGACATGACTAGACCGGTTATAACCAAAACTATTACTTCTAGCCATGTTTTTCAGGCGAATTCTAGTACTAATAATTTTATATATTATTTTAGTATTAGACAGATATACAAAACATCTTGTTATTATATGCAGAATTATGGAGTTATACAAAGCACACGTTAAGATGTGAGAAGACCTATACTCCACAAATGGATCTATACAATACACATGCATTACGTGGAGAGCCATACTTTGGAGCGGAAGATGAGATCGCATCGAGGACGACTTTAATTCAAGAAGGGGGGGATGATGAGGACATCCCTACTATAGATACACCCGCTGCTACTACGACAATGTTACAGGGATCTCTCATAAGAGCTCATGAATGACTACTCAATTATCAGGTACTTTCATTTCTAGGAACTCTTCCTATTATAAATGAGAATATGATGTGTCCTAAATCAGACGTGTATGTTATATAGGAATGATGGACCTAGCAAGGACGAGAGGGACAAGCATTGGACATGTTCATGCATGGAGAAGGCCACAAGCGTGTGAGGATTGATGATGATGTTGTGTGTGGAGATTTCAGGACTTTGAAGCCACCATAATGCTGCAAAGGATACTTGGACGAATTTCATAAGATACCTACTTATATTATTTGTTCAAGGCTTTATTTGGTGATGTGTCACCTTATTTCATGGGCCAGACCCATGTATTTTTGAGCTACATAATATAGGGAGTTTTTGGAGGTTGTTCATGTGGGGGAAGGCCCATCTAGAGGTGTTTTCAGATGGCCAATTATTGTTGGACACAAATCCCCTCTCTTTCTCCAGATAAAACTCCTCCTAGCCATCATTAGAAATTAGATTTTATTTAGACTAAAAGTTAGCCATTGTTGCAACTATGCCATAGGCTTGAGTGTCGCATAGGCCTCTTGTACTACGCACCTATACAGAATCCCACCTTTTCAATAAAGCTTTCATCTTTATTCGTGATATCTTGATTGCAATATAAGTTCTTACTTGTTCTCGATTTCAGGTAGGAATTAAGACTTGGTCAAGTTGATCGTACTTCCGCAAGATCGGTAACCTCCAGGAGATTGGCTTAGCGACTGCATTAGCGCTCGTGCTCGCACGTGTAGTTAGATCGTCAATACCGAATTCCACCCAAATCGACTTATCACCATCTCATCGAAAGATCGGACATCTTTTCCCTATCACATATGTATTTGCAAATCACTTGTGTCTCTACACAACACTCATCTCAAATGATTTGATTGTATAAGTTCGGTCTTTTGGTGATACCTCAATTCCTCAGTCTGAATTATGTTGCTAATATTGTTGTATAATATAGCTTTTCATAGTCCTGGGACATTCATAATTACACCAAGTTCCTTTTATAGAACTTTTGACTCAAACACCTTCCAAGGTTGTTATCAAAATAACGATACACTTAGCCTTTCGTTTGTAGAATTCGTCACAATGTTCAAACTTTAGAACTCATCTAAATCCAGCATGGAATACTTCCATTCCATTGTGCTACTTAGCCTAATTGAGATTGAAATTTATTTGTATATGTGATGACACTAATACTGGTGTAACATATTACAATGATTTTAGTTTGTTACTATCATATACAATATATATCCTTAGTTCTTCTAAAGTACTCAAGGATTTTATCACTATTGTCTAGTGGTCATCATATGAGTCACCCTGATATATGTTATAACACCTTAGAGCACAGGACATCTGATTTCGTACATATCATGGTGTTTCATGATCTAAAAATCACTCACATGTTTTACTCATCGAGTGTCAACTACACTAAAGTCTTTCTAAAATCCATACAACAAGAACACTTTCTTGATGTTTCCATATAGAACTACTTCAATATGTCTTCTATGTACTTTGACTTAAACTTATGAGGTGTCTAGATCTATTTCCATAGATCTTGCTACTTAATATGGTTTTAGTCCAGATATTTTCATTTTGAAAAAAAAATTCAAATGAAACTTAAATTGTGTTAGTAAAAGATACACAACTTCCAATCAACGATATGACATCCACAAAAAGTATTAGACATGTGTTTTAGTACTCCCACTTAATTTCTTGCAAGTGCAAGTTTCTTTTCTATTCTTGATGAAATCAAAACTCTTTGACCATTTCATCTAGCAAAGATTCTAACTCCGTGATGCGTACTTATCTTATTGAAGTTTGCATACCAATCTAGAATTCTTTGGATCTGACAAAACTCACGGTTATATCTGTAGGGGTTCGCGCATGAAAACAATAAATTTTTCCCTACGCCAAGAACCCCAATGCCATGACCTATCTATTAGTAATGCAGTAACAGGAGGGGATTTTCGTGAACTTACCCTTGAAGATTGAAAAGCGTTGTCAATGCTCGGGTGAGCGTGGTTAATGTAGACGAGCCGAAGCCGACCTCAAGGTCGTGTTGAAGTCCTGACAGCTCTTGCGGATCCAACGACTCCTAGTGCCCCAAGTGTTGCACCTCGCAGGGAGTTACACATGTTCGGTGCCTGACAATGACTCCCGCTCCTCCGATCCAGCAGTAGTTGGGGAAGTAGAGCTTTTGGATCTGAATCCTGCAGCGCGACGGCGCTACGCAGTGAAGAAGACTCCTACTCGTGTGATCCGGACTTGGAACCACAGTCACGGGAGAGATCGATAGAGAGAGAATCAACTATAGGTCTCCCCAAAAGAGAGGAAACCTTTTATTGATTATTGTGTATTTAATTTCCCAAAATACCTCTCTTTATATAGGGGAAAACCCACCCCATAGCTAACTAGCTTAGCCATGTGGGACTAAACAAGGGAGAGGGGAGAGGGGGGCTTGGCCAGCTGGCCAAGGCCCTTGTGGGCCCCACACGGGGTGCCCAAGGCCCAGTCGGCCACCGCCTCCTCCTTCCTCCCTTCGGTCTTTCCCTCATGGGCCCTTTTCCCTCCGGATTTGGCCCATTAAGGTATTGATCCTTTTTTATTTTATTTATTTTATTGAATAAATATAAATGAATGATAAAATCAATATTCAACATTCACTTACATATTATTCAATCCCCATTGATGTGGAACTCATTCCCTCTCATTCCCGACATCCTTCAGACTTACCGAAACCCTTCCGATTTTCTCTCTTCTCTTTTCTTTGGTGATTCTGCCAATCCCAAAACACTCTCTGAGCATCATCAAGCCCTTAAGCGTGATACCCCACGGTTCAGGAACACTCTAGACATGGTCGGGACCCTCCCACACCAATGATCAACTAAGGGACCTGGATGGCCATGTGATCACTGTGCATTCCACGAAATCTTTCGTCGTTTCAACCATGAACATAGTGTCTTATTCCCTTTTCCTCTCGATACATGCATTGCCCGAGATCTGATTAATGACATCATCATGTCGTGTTCAATCTCGTTACCAACAAATGCTTTTTGACTCGTTCCGACAAGTGATATCCCCGTGATCAAATCACACGCTAAGCAACTATTAGATATAACTTCTTTATGCATATTAACTCAACTGTTCCTCCGAATACCTGAACACACCTTTATGATCACTGAGTCACTAGATGACATTTGATGCTATCAAAGTACCCTCGGGTAATAATGATCGATATTGCCTCACAGTCTAAGAAATAGGACACTAGGTCTATTCTAATCATCGTAACTTGAACTTCATGACATTAACGGGTCATGATGCTTAGGTTGGGTATAACTCATCATCTCATTATCCTAATGAGGTGACTCCATTTTCAACTGGCATAAATGCCACATGATCAGGAAACCTTGATCATCTGTTGACCAATGAACCAGTGACTAGAACTTCACCAGGAACTCCTGGTTGTTTATATATCACACGTGTATTGATGTTTCCTTTCAATATAGTTATAACATGATATAAAACTTAATCATAAATTTTATGAAATATGATAATAATCCATATTATTATTTGTCTCTAGGGCATATTTCCAACAGTATCTTGCATACACCCTCAATATACACTTATGCAGTTTTGTTATCTAGCTGCCATATCTGAAATATGTAGTGGCTGATTGTTGTTGTGTTGGGAACGACAGTACCTAAGAAAGTTAGATAGAGGTGTGGGGACTAGCAGGGAAGTTATCGACGGCATCCGCAGGCGGGATTGGATACAAGCAAGCGTAGCTGGACGCAGGAAGTACCCAGGTTTGGAGCCCTCGTGGTGAGGTAAAACTCCTACTCCTGCCGATCTGACTATGAGCGATATACGGGCTACAAGTGCTCCTCAAGTTGTATTCTCTAGCTACTTGTCTTAAATGCACACCGACCAACCCTTTCTACTGAGGCCTTGCCTCTCCTTATATAGGCAGAGGGGCAAGGGTCTCCCTGGCCAGTCCGGCTGGCGGGCCCCACAGGTGGGTCCCAGCCGGCTGGTCATCTATAGTATCCGATACAACCATGTCCCATCAGAGTACGAGCAGTATGGCTGTCGTGGGCACAGTGAACGCCATATGGGCCTGTCGTCAGCAGCAGGCCACTATTCCCGCGTCATCCCCGCAAAGTCTTCGGTATGGCTGAGTAGTTGCCAGTCTTGTCGTCGTACAGGGCGTACCGCACACTGTCCCGCATGTCACCCTGTCCTCTTGATTGGTTCCGGCTACGCTGCTGTAGCCGGCTGCTTCTCGCCGCTCCGGCTACCTCACAGTAGCAGGCTTGACTTGCCTTGTCCGGCTTCGCTTGGCCAGCCGGACGCGATCCGCCTGCCGTATTTCTTGTCTGGTTGGGGTATCCGGAGGTCATCCCCCCGACACTAGCCCCCAAGCGCGTGTAGATTTCGCCCTTAGGTGAAATGTGCACGCGCTCCCTCTTCGTTTTGAATTTCTGACCGGCTTCTCCTGGAGGTTGCGTTACCCATGACGTCAGTGCTGACGCCGGCCACGCGCGCACACGCCATCATTACTCTGTGGCAGGCAGTGAAACGTCTCATCGCACACCGCCTCGGGAAACTGCTGCCTGGCGCTTCGGTTCTTGCTCCGGGATATTCTGCACACCCCACGTCTGCACACGAGATCTGGGGCGGCGGTTGGGGTGGGGGGGTGCCTCGATGGATGCCACGTGGCACCGCGGACGGTTGCCCTTCCGGGCCTTTAAAGGGGCGCCCGGGGGAGGGCGGTTCCTCCCTTCGCTCCCCCTGCTCCCAGTTGCCTTCCTCTCTTTTGTGCTCCTGCCTTTCGCGCTTCGCCGCCGTTGCTGCTGTAGCCCGTCGCGCCGTCCGTTTGACATCGTCGGCGGTACGGGCCACCGTCACTCATCCGTCGCCGCGTCCCCCAGCGAACCGAAAATGGCCGCCGAGTGCGGAGCGTGGTGCGGCTCCTCTGTTACGGAGGAGCACATCCAAAAGTATCGTGCCTCCCTGTGTCCTGCCGTTAGAGGAGGAAGTGGAGGTGCGGCTCGCGTCGGCGGGGGAGGTGTCACCGCATCCAGCAGAGGGGGAGCGGGTGATCTTCCTCTCACACCTAGCCCGCGGGTTCGTGCTGCCGGTGCATCGTTCTTCCTTACCTTCCTCGCCTTCTTCGACCTCTGCCTCCACCATCTCGGTGCCAACACCATCGGCACGCTGACGCACTTCGTGGCCTTCTGTGAAAGCTACCTCGGTATCCAGCTAGATCTCGGGCTCTTCTGCCGGCTCTTCCGAGTTCGGCCGCAGGTCCAGTTCACGAAGGGGCCGCTGGTCGTCTGCGGCGGCGCCTCCATCTACTCTCGCATGCAGACCGGCTACCCCAAGTTCCGGTTGCACGACATGGTACGACTGTGGCAGTAGTCGTACTTCTACGTCCGCAACCTCACTGACGTGGACCGGATCAATCTTCCGGCATTCCAGGACGTGGAGTCCAGCCGACAGCATTGGGACTTGAAGGTCTATGGTGAGAAGGCGGAGTCGGATGCGATGCTGCAACGCATGTGCTCCCTTGTCACCTGCAGGCTAACCGGCCTGGACATCACCCTTAGCTGGATGTCCAGGCTGATGATGCCGTAGCAGCAGCGAGCGCACAAGATGTGCTTTTACTCCGGTCGGCTGGACCCGACCCGGCTGTCTCGTCGCGACCCCCGCTACCATAATTTGAAGGAGTGGGTGTGGACCATCACCAAGGAGCGGCTGCCGGAAGGCTGGACCTTTGGGCTGGCCCCTTATAGCCGTGACAACCGCGCGCCCTGGGTAGGTCTTTCTAGCCAGAATTCTCTTTGTATTTCTTGCCTCCCCCTTTTTTTATCCGACTAATCTTTCTTATCCGGTAGATCTTCCCCTGCATCCTTCGTGAGGAGGGCGAAGGCCCCTCTTCAGACATTCACGCCTGGCTTGCCCGAGCCGCGCGCTCGATGGTCTGGCGAGGAGTCGGACGGGGATGAGGACGTCTTCCCTAGCCGGAACGACGAGCCGGCCGCCGATCCCCACGCGGAGGTCAACGAGGAGGAAGAGGCCACGTCGGCCCCCGAGCCGTCACGACACCTCGCGATGGATGGTGACTCTAGCCGGTCTGGCGCTGGCGCGAGTGGCTCCAGCTGTTCCAGCGCTAGCCGGCCTGCCGCGGAGGATCCGGCCCCTAAGAGGAGCCGGACCGGCGCCCTTCCCCTGAGCTGCCTTGGCCAGAAGAAAGGGCCGTCCCCGGTGGTTCAGGGGTAAGTCCTTCTCCGGTCTCCTTTACTATCTTCCGCTTCTTTCGTTGTTTTCCTATTTTCCCTTTGCTTATTTGCTTCTTTCTCTTTTTCTTTCCTTCTATCGTTTTAGCATGTTGGTCTCCTTTGGGGCCGCGATCCCGGCACGGGCACCGACTGGGTCACCACCCCGCGCACCGCCCACGTCTGCCTCCGCCCCTCCTTCCTCCGAGGCACCACCTCCGCCACCGCCTAAAGCTGAACCGACTGCATCAGCCGGAGTGGGGGGTCCTTAGCCGACCATGGTGGTCCAGCCGGAAACGGTTGAGATCACCTCGCAGAGCGGGGACGGCTCTTCCGCGGGGACGCGGAGGGCGGCCACCGACAAAGAGCTCGTAGTTGTCGGTGACGACAACTCCGAGGACAAGCTAGGGGAGGAATGGAGGACGTCGGTGGTTGCAGCGAAGGAGTCGCTGGCCGCCAATGCCATGGATGACGACGCCTCCTCCGCTGCCTCGCTGACGGATCTCGTCACCACCCTCGAGCTGGCAGTGAAGGAGATCCGTCTGCTCGAGGCTGCAGCCGGCGAGAACCGGTCCTTGGAGCAAAAGCTTGTTGCTGCCAACGGAACCTCCTAGAGTAAGTTTGCTTCATCCAGAGTCGTCCTTTTTTTTTATGATAGCCGGTTTTGTTGCAGCTATCCTTGTGTGCGCTCAGCGGGAGATCGATCGCTTGAAGAAGGTGAACGGCCGGCTGAGCAAGTCCAACTCCACGCCGTGGCTGCAGAACAAGGATTGGCATGCCAAGGTGGATGCTCTGGAGGCCACCGTTAAGGAGCGCGACGCCTCGCTTACCAGCCGGATTGATGCCTTCAACCTTCTTGAGGCCTAGAACAAGGACCAAGAGAAGGAAATCAAGCGGCTGGCGACGAAGGAAAAGGCCCTAGTGGAAGAGCTGATGCATGTCGGGCACACGGCCAAGGGTAAGCTCCCTTTTTTGTCTCCTCCCGTCTTTTTGGATCCGGTAGCCGGATCTGACTTCCTTTTTTCTGACAGCTTTTTATCCTGGCATAGACCTGCTGGCCTACAACCGGTTCTAGGAGAACTGGCCGGGAGCGCGGCCGACAGCCCAGGAGCTCGTCGTCCTTCTCGGCGAGGAAGCTGCCAAGCTTCGCCAGGCGGCGCAGGCCATCTTCTCCTTCTTGTGGCCGGACGCTCCGATCCCGGAGACGATGGCGCAGCTAGCCGCGAAGGTGGGAGAGGTGCCGACTGCAAGACTTGGCCCTCATTCTCTCGTGGTACAAGGATGCTCGCGTCGAGAAGATCAATGGGGTTTTCGTGCCGGCGCCGACCTTGCCGCCATCCGCCAGGCCCATCCGGAGCTCTGGGCCTCCGCCATCAAGATTGCTGACTATGTGGATCCCGACAAGGTGCTCACTGACTCGGAGTCCGTCGGCACTCCGGATGCGGAAGCCTCGACACAGCCGGCTGATGGCGACGCCGCAACCGGATCGACCGCAACGCCTCCTCTACCGCCTGACACTGCTGCCAGCCAAGGCGCTCCACATGGCAAGGTCCCCGCCGTTTAGCTATGACCCCGGGATGCCGGGTGTATTTGTTTATCATGTTTTGCTTGGAAACTTTGTCTGTCTGTACCGGCCGCTTTTGGCACCGGGTAAACTCATGGGAGCTTCATCTCCTTTTTCCTTTTTAATGCTAGTTTGACTCGTCCTGGCTTGCTTTCAACTTGTGTTGTTTTTATGTCCTTTCAATATTTCGCCGACTGACTTTATCCGGCTGACTTCGCTTAATTTGACGCGCTTTTGGCAGAGGCGCAATTCGGTGGGGAGCGTCAACACCACTAGGTGTAGCCCCCGAGATTCGGAGTAGCTGGCATGGCCAGGTACTTCGAATCTTTTTTCTTTTCTTAAGTCCTCTAGTTTCACCCAACTAGACGCATCTTAGTCGGTTGCCTCCGCTGGCTGAACGCCTGTAGCCGGGGAACTAACATTCCAGTGGGGGCGCGCAAGCGCACCCACTAGGTGTAGCCCCCGAGATTTGGAGTAGCTGGCGTAGCCAGGTACTTCGAATCTTCTTCTTCTCTTGCTCCTGCCCGTGCCCTCACCTGGGCTCCAAATATCCGGCTAAACGCCCTTAGCCGGTCGGGAAACTACAAGATTCCACTTTGAGGCGGCGAGTGCACCCAAGGTGTAGGTGTAACCGAGATTCGGAGCGCTTGATGAAGGCAAGGACTTCGAATCTTCTTCTTCTTTTCTTCCTGAATTCCGACTCGAAATAGTCATACAAAAATATATACGTACACATACATTCTCACCCGTTAATAGGTTAGTCTGCTAAACTGTAGCCGGAAGGCGGATTTGTTTTTTGAAAACTAGCTTGTGCCTTTCTGGACACTTAATCATTTTCCCGTGTGCTCTGCTGTTTTCGCTGCGTCCTTGCCGGGCAGCCGGGTTGCGGTCTGCAGCCGGAATCGAAGGAAGCTGACAGTACATTGCGCACGGTACTAACGGCTTAGCAGCCAGATTGTCTTAAGCTAGTTGCGAGGCCGGGACGCCCGATCTGTCGCATCTCCTCCATGTTTTTCATGTGGGATGTCTCGGGCTTTTGCTCTTGCTAGCCGGACAGCCGGGTTGTGGTCTGTAGCTGAGATGAAGCGTGGGCCTCTGACATCGTCACACACTACTCAGCCGGTTTGTTGACTTAGCAGGTCGGGCCAGCCGGCAAGCCCCCGGGTAGGGGTTGCCGGAGCCGAAAAATCTGAACTGGAAAACAGATGCATACACATTTCTAGCAAGGATCCCCCGAGTATCTCGTAGGGGTCCGCATTTTCATTCATAGGGTTTGCAGGATACAAACACTGTTTGGTGGCTAGGTGTAAAACGGGCGCAGCAAGGCCACGTTCCAGGGACGCTCGGTCTCCTCGTCTGACTTGTCCATCTTGTTCTTGCGCGGCTGCTGCACGTCGATGAGGTAGTAGGAGTCGTTGGGCCGCGCCCGGTTGACGATGAAGGGACCCTCCCAAGGTGGCGACAGCTTGTGCATGCCCTTCGTGTCCTACACCAGCCGGAGGACCAGGTTGCCCTCGCGGAACGAGACAGGGCGGATCCGGCCTGAATGGTAGTGGCGTAAGCGTTGCTGGTACAAGGCCGATCTGGACAATGCCAGTTCGCGGGCCTCCTCGAATAGGTCCACACCATCTTCCCGTGCCTCTTGGTTGGCCTTTTCATCATAGAGGAGCTTGCACGGAGAGTCGAACTCGATATCCGCAGAGAGGACAGCTTCCGATCCGTAGACCAGGAAGAACGGGGTGTAGCCGGTTGATCTATTCGGCGTGGTGTGGAGGCTCCATAGCATAGCCGGAAGCTCCTCGATCCAGCACCCGGGCGACCGCTCTAAAGGCTCGATGAGGCATGGCTTGATGCCGGCTAGTACTAAGCCGTTTGCCCTTTCGACTTGCCCGTTGGACTGCGAGTGCGCGACGGAAGCAAGGTCCAGCCGGATGCCCTTGTTGCTGCAGAACCGGGCGAAGGCCCCCTTGGCGAAGTTCGTGTCGTTGTCGGTGATGATGCTGTTGGGGTAGCCGAACCGGTTGATGATGTCGGTGAAGAAGGTGACGACTGTCGCCCCGTCCAGCTTCCGGATGGGCTTGGCCTCGATCCACTTTGTAAATTTTTCCACCGCCACCAGCAGATGGGTCATGCCTGTGTGCGCCCGCTTGAAGGGACCGACCATGTCGAGGCCCCAAACAGCAAAGGGCCAGGTGATCGGTATGGTCTTGAGCACCGAAGTCGGCATATGTCTGAGCTTCCCGAAGCGTTGGCACCCGTTGCACACATGGACTAGCTGTTCGGTGTCCTCGAGGGCGGTGGGCCAATAGAAACCATGGCGAAATGCCTTGGCGACTATCGCCCTTGACGAAGCATGGTGCTCGCGCTCGCCCTGGTGGATGTCCTTGAGCACCTGGTAGCCTGTGTCCATGTCGACACACCTTTGGAAGATGCCGGATACGCTGCGCTTGTACAGTTCTTTGTTGATGATGGTGTACGTGTGCGCGTGGTGCCGGATTTGCCTGGCCTTCACCTCGTCATCCAGAAGCTCCCCGTTGGCGATGTAGTTCATGAAGGGCTGTGCCCAGGATGGTATTTCCCGGATGACGTGGATGCTTCCGCTCTCCGGTTGATGGTCATCGGGGGTCGTCCGGATGAGGTACCCGGGACGGCAGCCCCTGAGCCAGTTGATGAGTCGGCAGCCCCCGGGTCTTGCGAGCCGGAGGGTACGGACTTGCCGGAGTTGGCGCGGGACTTCTTCTTTGGAGGTTCTGTCGGCTCTGCATCTACCGCCCCGTCAACCGGAGCGCTCCCTGCCCATATGATGGAATCCGACTCGGGTGACGGGTTGATGGAGGGCTTGTGCAGGTGCTCCAAGGAGACCCCAGGCGGGATCGCCTGTCGGGTGGATCCGATTTGTGCGAGCGAATTGGCTGCCTCGTTGTTGGAGCGAGGGACGTGATCGAATTCACACCCGTCGAAGCAAGCGCTGAGCTTCTGTATGTGGAACCAGTAGAGAGCCATATTTGCATCACGGGCGTCCCACTCTCCGGATACCTGCTGCACCACCAGATCCGAATCGCCGAAGCAAAGGATCCAGTTGACACCGATTTCTCTGGCTAGCCAGAGGCCGTGCGCCAGTGCCTCATATTCGGCTACGTTGTTGGACGCCTTGAAGTGGATCTGCAGAACATACTCCAGCCGGTCTCCTTTAGGCGAGGTGAGCATGATGCCGGCTCCCAAGCCCCCGAGCATCTTCGATCCGTCGAAGTGCATCCTCCAATGGTCCGAATCCAGAACCGGTGGGAGGTATTGGGTCTCGTCCCAGTCGATGAGGAAGTCCGCCAGCGCCTGTGACTTGATCGTGAGCCGAGGCTCGTACTAGATGGAGTAGGCGGCGAGCTCGATGGCCCACTTGGCGACTCGGCCGGTGGCGCCCTTGTTGCCGATGATTTCCGAAAGGGGTGCCGTGCACACGACCTTAATTGGATGCTCCTGGAAGTAGTGCTTGAGCTTCTTGCATGCCAGGTACACGCCATAACACATCTTCTGGTAGTGGGGGTAGTTCTGCTTGGAGAGGGAGAGAACCTCGCTGAGGTAGTAGACGGGCCTCTAAACCGGCTGATCCTTGCCTTCCTCGGGGCGCTCCACCACCAGGACGACACCGATGACCCAGATGATGGCTTCTATATAGAGCAACATCGGCTCCTTGCTAGTCGGCGTGGCTAGAACCGGCGCTGTGGATAGCATGCGCTTGAGGTCATGGAAGGCGGCGTCGGCTTGCGAGTTCTAGGAGAACTTGTCCGTCTTCTTCATCAGCTAGTACAATGGGAGTGCCTTCTGCCCCAACCGGCTGACGAAATGGCTGAGGGAGGCCAGACATCAGGTGAACTTCTGGACTCCGAGCAGGCTCCTGGGCGGCTGCATCCTCTCGATGGCCGCGATCTTTTCTGGATTCGCCTCGATCCCTCGTTGCGATACGAGGAAACCGAGGAGTTGGCCGGATGGGACCCTGAAGACGCATTTCTCCGGGTTCAGCTTCATCTGGTACTGCCGGAGGTTGCCAAATGTCTCTCCCAGGTCTTCGAGGAGGGTGCGCTTCTCCTTGGTCTTGATGACCACATCGTCCATGTAGGCGTGCATGTTTCGGCCGATCCGCAAGTGCAAGCACTTCTACATGCAGCGCTGATAGGTAGCGCCTGCATTCTTCAGACCGAAAGGCATGGTTACATAGCAGAAAACCCCGTAGGGGGTGATAAATGATGTCTTAATCTGGTCCGTCGTGTTTAACCGGATCTGATTGTAACCGGAATAGCAATCTAAAAAGACAACAAATCGCAGCCGGCCGTGGAATCGATGACTTGATCGATATGGAGCAGTGCGAATGGATCTTTTGGGCACGCCTTGTTCAGGCTGGTGTAGTCGATACACATGCGCCAGGTCTTGTTCTTCTTCAACACCAGGACTGGGTTCGCCAGCCAGTACAGGTGGTACACTTCCATGATGAACCCGGCTGCAAGGAGCCGGGTGATCTCGTCACCGATAATCTTCCTCTTCTCCTCTGTGAACCGGCACAGAGGTTGCTTGACCAGCTTGGCATCCGGCCGCACATGAATTGAGTGCTCGGCGAACTCCCTCGGTACACCTGGCATGTCCTTGGGTGACCATGCAAAGATGTCCCGATTCTCACGGAGGAAGTCGACAAGCACGCCTTCCTATTTGCTGTCCAAGTTGGCACCAATGGTGACAAACTTGGTCGGGTCAGAGGGGTCGAGCAGAATCCTCTTCGTCTCCTTTGCCGGCTGGAAAGCTCCTTCTCCAGCCGGCTTGTTGCTAGCCGGCATGCCTTGCTGGGTCATGGCCATGTTGTGCATGATCACGCGCTTCTCTTCGGCTATGATGAGGGCCTCTGCCAGTTTGGAACCGGCCGAGGCGCACTCCATTGTCCGCCTTGGGTCCCGGCATCTTCGTCTTGAGGTATGAATAGTGGGGGACGACCATGATTTGGCGAGGGCGGGGCGCCCGAGGAGAGCGTGGTAGGAGCTCATCAGGTTTACCACCTCGAACCAGATCGGCTCGTGGCGGAAGTTCTCCTCGGTTCCGAAGATGACGTCCAGCTGGATTTTACCCAGCGGGGCGCAAGCCGGTCCCGGCAGTACACCGTGGAACATTGTGGAAGTCAGGCGCAGGTCGCATTCGCGAATGCCCAGCTTCTCCAGCGAAGACCGGTAGAGGAGGTTGAGGCTGCTACCTCCGTCGATGAGGACGTGGGAGAAACGGCAGGTGCGCTCGTTGGAGACGATGAGGGGGTTGAGTACCATGGCGTAGCCCCCGGGAGTAGGCAGCTGCTCTGGCTGGTCCTGTCGGCTCCAGGTGATGGGGGTTTCCGACCAGTTCAGGTACTGGGGGACCGGAGAGACGATGGCGTTGACCTCCTTGGAGCGTCGCCTGCGGCTGCGCTTGTCGTCCATCTCCGTCTCGAAGATGTGGTAGGCGGCGTGCGGCTGGGGGTAGTTGTTGTTGTTGTTGTCGCCATTGCTGCTGTTACTATCATTGCCGGCTCCCCTAGCCAGTGGTGGTGGTCCACCAGGAGGGGGCGGGGGGAGATGTTGCTGGTTGCCCTGGTCTTTTAGCTGGCGAGTCCAGCTGCAGTTCCAGGTGGTGTGCGTAGCCGGTTTGAAGGGACCGCTATGCCACTTGCACGGGCCGTCAAACATCTGGTCGAAGGTGAGCCGCGGCTTCTGCCTTCTTGCATCGTTAGCTAGTGCGTCGGGCGCACCCTCCACAGCATTGACCTGCCGCGCGTGGTAGCGGGGCTTCTGCTGTCCGGCCTGGCGGTCCCCATGGAACCGGTTGTTGTTGTCGTGACGCCTAGAGGATCCGGCTTCTCCATCCGGATTGCTCAGACGGTCGCGAGCCGGCTCCGTAGGAGTCGGACGCCCGTCAACACTTACTTGGAGGGGCTTCTTCATGGTGGCATCCGCCGTGGTGTACTAGTCCGCTACCGTCATGAGCTCCGCCATGGTTTTTGGCTCGTCACACAGTAGCCAGTGGAGAAGCATGGTTCCTTCTCGGCATCCCTCGATGAAGAAGCCGATGGTCTGGCTCTCTAGGATGCCCTCGCAAGTGTTGTGAAGCTCCGTCCACTTGGCGAGGTACTCGCGGTCGCCCTGGACGCACAAGGCCAGGTCGCGTGGGCGTCCCGGACGCTTGTACGTGCCATTGAAGTTGCGGACGAACACCTTCTCGAAGTCTGGCTAGGCGTTGATGCTGTTCGGTGCAAGGCTGTTGAGCCATGTCCTTGCCGACCTAGTTAGCATAAGGGGGACATAGCGCATGGCTGTGGGCTTGTTCCCATGGGTGATGCTGACTGCCGTAGCGTAGTCGGTCAGCCAATCTTTCGGATTCATACTGCTGTCGTACTTGGGGGTGTCCCTTGGCAGGGTGAACTTATCCGGAAACGGCTCGTTCCGGATATAGGGTCTGAAACAGACCAGTCCGGTGGAGTCTTCTTCCTCCGTGACGCGCACTTGAGCGAGGATCTCGATGCGTTCACAGGCATCCGGACGATCCGGGTTGGGCGCTCCACCGGCCGAGACGGAACCGCGGAGTCTTGTGCTCTGGTTGGCGGAGGGGGAGGCGGTGGGTTGCTGTTCACCGTTTGCTCCTGGCGCGGCTGGCCCTTGTTACTAGAGCTGCGGGCTTTAGCTGGCTGAGGGGAGGACGCCTGTTGGGTGTCGCGAGGCACGCCCTTGCTGTTGACAGGTGGCTTGCTCCCCTTAGAGTAGTTGGGGTCCTCCTGCATCCGCGGTTGGCATCGGCCTGCTCGTCCGCAATCCGGAGGAGCTCCACCAGCGTCTTTGGCGGGCTCCTCCTCGCCCTCGAGTTGGGCAGTTAAATGCTGCTCGGCTCGCGCCGTGGGTCTTGATGGGCGTGCTGTAGGTGGGTCGGATGAGGGCGGGCGCGGGATCTGGCTCCCCATCCTTTTCCATCCTTCCGCCTAGCTCGCCGCCCTGGCGCCGTACCTGGCCGCGCCGGCTCGGCTCCACGGTAGCCGGAGTGAAGCCGTGCGTGCGGTCATACTCGCGCGGGGTGATCTCGAGTTGCTTGCGGGTTGCCGCCAGCTCCATGGCCTCCTGGAGGAGAAGTTGTCTCTCCATGGCGAAGTTGGCTTCCGCATCCTCCGGGTTGTCCCCGAGGTTAACCGGCGTTAGGAGCCGGTCAATGGCTTCCTCCAGCGGATTCCGAGGCTGCGGCAGCGTGGAGGTTCCGCCCTCGTCCATGCCCCGCTCCCACGGCTATCGGGGGTGAGAACTAGAGCCGGCCATCATGACCTCGACGCCGCAAGAAGCGACGGAGGAGCTGCTGCCTAGATGCGGCAGCTCCACGAAGGAGATGATCTCCCTAGGGAAACGCTCTGGAACGGTGGCGACGTAGACGGGGAGGTCGCCGAAGAGCAGGATGGAGCCGTTCGCCAGGAAGGTGGTTCCGGCGAAGCAGGAAGCGTTGTCGATGACGCAGTCGAATTTGCCGAGCGTGAGCACCAGGCCGGAGGCCACGCGCTCACCGGCTGAAGTGTGGGGTCCCGTGCGGAACGTGACTCCGGTCGAAGCCATTCTCCCCATGGTGGGAGCCAACTGTCATTGTGTTGGGAACGACAGTACCTAAGAAGGTTAGATAGAGGTGTGGGGACTAGCAGGAAAGCTATCGACGGTGTCCACAGGCGGGATTGGATACAAGCAAGTGTAGCTGGACGCAGGAAGTACCCAGGTTCGGAGCCCTCGTGGTGAGGTAAAACTCCTACTCCTGCCGATCTGACTATGAGCGATATATGGTCTACAAGTGTCTCCTCGAGCTGTATTCTCTAGCTACTTGTCTTAAATGCACACTGACAAACCCATTATACTGAGGCCTTGCCTCTCCTTATATAGGCAGAGGGGCAAGGGTCTCCCTGGCTAGTCCGGCTGGCGGGCCCCACAGGTGGGTCCCAGCCGGCTGGTCATCTACAGTATCCGGTACAACCATGTCCCATCAGAGTACGAGCGGTATGGCTATCATGGGCACAGTGAACGTCGTGCGAGCCTGTCGTCAGCACCGGTCCACTGTTCCCGTGTCATCCCCGCAAAGTCTTCGGTATGGCCGAGTAGTTGCCGATCTTGTAAATGCTCGTCGTGCAGCGCCTAACATCCGCACGTCGCCTTGTCCTCTTGATTGGTTCTGGCTACGCTGCTGTAGCCGGCTGCTTCTCACCACTCTGGCTACCTCACGATAGCCGGCTTGACTTGCCTTGTCCGGCTTAGCTTGGCCAGCCGGATGCGATCCGCCTGCCGTATTTCTTGTCTGGTTGGGGTATCCGGAGGTCATCCACCCGACACTGATATAATAATCCATATAGAATTTTAAGCATTACTATGGATGATATTAATCTTACCATAGTCAACTCCTTGAGCTTTTGTTGTAAACAGTTTTTCAACAAGTCAAGTCTATATATAGGTCCATTCACATCTAAAAGGTTTTATCCTTCCAGACAGTCTTCCAAGTTCAAAAACTTGATATGGAAACTATCTTGGATTTCATGGATTCAAGCTATTTAATGGAGTCAGGGCCCATCATTGCTTCTTTGTATGTGGCTGGTTCATCATTGTTCAACAACCATTATTTGTCCTCAAATCTTTTATTTGATTACATATTTAACCAATCCTACAGAGTTCAATAGACATTTTGATATCTAGGACTACAACACTTTGTAGACACGAGAGCCATGAGCGTCTTGGCCATCTCTAGAACATCTTTCGGTGTTGTGCTACTCTACTAATCTTGCTCAAGTTCAATAACCTCATCAAATTTTATTGTCCTCCCACTCAAAAAATTGTGATAAAATCCTTCTCGAAAAATAAGACATTCTACGAAAAAACAATTTTGTCTTCAGATTCATAGTGGAAGGAATACCCATTTAAGTCCATGGGACAACCAACAAAGACAATTATCTGATTTTTGCAACAAGCCCAATATATCATACTTCTGGGTGTTCGGTTGTAAGTGTTTATTTCTCATAAAAGGAGTTTGTTTGTCTAAATTTAAATCTAAAGATATAGAGGGTATCTTTGTTAGTCATTGTGTCGAATCCCACACTTATAGAATCTATAACAAGTCATCCGGAATTGTTGTGGAATCTAGTAGTGTGGTGTTTGAGGAAAATAATGGCTCCCGGGTGGGTCCAGTTGATGTTTGTGATGTAGATATTGAAATACCTCAAGATGCCATAAGAAGAATGGTCGTGGAATTTTTTCGCCCCATTGAGGAACCCCTTGTGGTTGATCGAGAAGAACTATACTCTATTCAAGTGGAGCGCTCATCTTCACAAGATCAACAAGTGTTGGGGGGATAACCCCGGGTAGGGTCAAGCCAGGGTATAAAGGCGAGGTCTAACGAGGTACAGTAAGGTCAAAGTAGATGCTGGCAGACATACCTTAAGGCCAGCCGAGTTACGGTTGACTCGGCCTAGGTGGTGTTCACCCAACGTTACCTCAGCCGACATAAAATGTATGTCGGCACCACTAAGTCACTTGTTTTTAGGTACCCTCAAGGCCGAGTTAACCAGGCATCAGGCCGGTTACTACTTGGCTTACAAGAGAAGGAAGGCACCAACCATGGTCATCGCTTTTGTCTCTCCACTTTAGAGTGAGCATAGAAGATAGAGGCAAGGACTGGCGCTCCTGGCCGACAAAGGTGACATTGCCAAACCGTTCTTAGTCAGGTGACATGGTGCCGTAGAGGCTTACCCAGGGGGTCAGAAAGGCTTACGCCATGAGCTCTGGGTGGCTTAGGAAGTGAAAAAGGAGTGCATTGTTTTGCTATTTTGGGAGGAGCATATTCTAGGAATATGCTCTCCACGTATGCCCTAGCTGTAACCTGGCCTCCCATTTATAAGGAGCGCCAGGACCTCCTAGAGGAGGGGTCGATCATTTTACTAAGGGAAGAACCCTAGAGAGTAAGGTGGGCAGTAGAGAACTTCATCGTCCTCCTCCCCACGAACAGCTCAAAGAGCATCTGTAAACACCATTGATAGAGATAATATAATTCATCTGTGTGTGGAATCACCACACTATCCCTCCCTGGATACCTCTAGCGCACTTTGGCCCCATCTTTAGCCCATCCATGGCATCTACCATGATAGTTGGCGCCCATCGTGGGGCCAGCAGCGGCGCTAACTCGAGTGAAGATCCGTACGGGAAGCATCACCACCACCAGCGAGCGTATCATCTCCAGGCTTGTTCAGTGCTTTGGAGCGCTGGACTATGTCAGCGATAATGCAGGCAGCTTTGGCAACCGCCCTCCTCCGCGCAACGGCCTCTTCATCAGCCTCGTCGCCCACAAGATCTACGTTGGCATGGATGAGTCTTGTGTTCATCCGCAGCATGTCGTCGAGGGAGGCGAACCACCCCTTAGCATGGCTCACGGTCCGCGTATCACTCACCCCGCTAGCTGTGCTGAGTGATGATGATCGCACCTGATGCAGGAGCAAGCAAGGACCCGATAGAAGACCCGGAGGCAACACCAAAGGTACCTAGGAAGAGAGGTCCTCCACTAGAGAGGCCGAAGAATGTGTTACAACAGGCAATAGAGAGCTTAGCTACTCCCATAGAACCTATCATAGATCCGGCTCATGCACATGCTGAGCTAGAGGAGACCAGGCTGAAAATGTTAGAAGGGCAAAGTGAGTAGCTGAGTTACAGCAATCATTAAACATCACGTTGTGTGAGTATGCGAAGGCAAACCGGATTAGTCCCACCCATATGGATGGTGTGAAGATTAGGGGTAGAAACCTCATTACTGAGATAGACAAGGAATATGTACCTAATCTGGGGTATTCAGCTACCCCTGTGATAGCAGGGTTGGTGAGGTATACCACCCTGGCAAAGAATCTCAGGGCTGCAGAAGTAGCAGCGTCCGAGTTAGAGGGTCTGACCGGTGAATCCCGGGAGAGGCAGCATGAAAGAATTAATCACCTGGTAAGGGTCACTAACAAACAGAATAAGGAACTTCTCAAGGCAAACCTGGTAGGAGCAGGAGGCTCCCGTGTTGTTCATTCGGCAGGGGGCGCTCCGGCAAAGTCCGCTGGGGCAGCGTCATCCCCACATGATAGACCAAGGTGATAGGAGGTAGTAACCTCGGGAAGAAAAGATAAACAAATGGTCCCATATGACCCGACAAGGGCAGGGAAAGGAAAATCAGTGCAAGGTGTCGAGGATCGCCACAGTGCTAGCCAAGGTGAAGCTGGACGAGGTAACCGCAGTGAAGGAAATGCAGGACAGGGAAACACTTGGAACGGTAATGCCGGACAGCGTAATTCGGCAGGAGCTGGGCAAAACCCACCTCGGCAACATCAACAACAATACACACCTCAGCAAGAGCAAAGTGCCGTCCCAGCTATGCAACAACAATATGTTCCTCGGGTCAAGATAGGTACAACGATGGTTATTCGACAATGGCTGATGCTGGATTTCCTAGGCCGAATCACCATGTGATAGGGTCGAGGCTGGGAAACAGGAACTTGCAGCCAGATGATGCAAGGTTGAAGTTGGACTGAATTTATAGGTCAGAAATGATAGACGGGCAAGGTCCTCTGGGTCCGGCATGCTTTGGACCTTGGATTATGAGAGAACCTCTTGTGCCAAACTTTCAGTTGGCTAGAGGGACAAAGACATATGATGGAAGTACCAAGCCGGAAGATTGGTTAATTTACTATGCAACAGCTGTGAACATTACCACGGGCAACTTGATATGGGCCATGAGATACGTACCTCAGATGCTGGATGGACCAGCAAGGGTCTGGCTAAACAATTTTCCACCAGGAAGTATCAACTTCTGGATAGATTTTGAGGAGATGTTTATCAGTAACTTCATGAGCACGAATAACAGGCTAAATATGCCACAAACTCTGGCAATGTGCAAGCAAATGCCAAATGAGATAGTCCGGGAGTTCTTAACTCATTGGTGCAACATGCGCAACTCCTGCGAAGGGGTGATCGAGTCTCAAGCTATTGCTTGGTTTGCACAGGGATGCCGATATGCAAGTATGTGTGGAAAAGGCTGCAAAGAGATATGCCAACTACATTGCCTGAAACTATCAGAATTGTAGACTCGTATGAATTGAGTGATCTGACCCAACCTCGACTTGTGCCAAATGAGTCAAATGAAGAGTATTGTACCCAAGATGGAGCCAGGTCAACCCAGCGAAATGATTTCTAAGGGAAGAGGAGAGATCAGCAGCCAGATTACAGATACGGTTCGCAGCAAGTTGTGGTAGTGGATCAAGATCAACCCAGAGCTAGGAATAGCCAGCGCCAAAAGAGTGGAGGACAACAGTGGACCCCAAGAAATGATGGCAAGAAAACTTGGACGCCAGAACAGAAGAAACAGTGGCAAGAAAAGAAGGACATGCCGAGGTATACGCATGAGGCTATGCTAGATCAATCATGCAAGTTTCACATGCCTAACCCAAGTAACCGGGCAAACCACACGACTCGGCAGTGTGAGTGGATGAGGAAAATAGAGCAAAGTAACTCGGGGAATGCGCAAGCACCTCGGCACGATGCACCTCAGTAGCACTAACTCAGTAAGGCAAATGTGCAACAATTGATGTTACCACCACCCCCACCGAGGTATGAGAACCATGAGAGAAGGGATGAGGTGCATCATGTGAATGATCAGAACCAACCGGCAATGATGGGATAAATGAGTACATGGAACATCATCAAGCTTATTGTGTATTTACCACGGAAGAAACTGATAGGCAGAGCGTGAGACACCGACATATGGAGGTCAATGCAGTTATGCCGGCTGTGCCGAGGTACATGCCTTGGTCTGATCAGTAAATCACATGGAGTATCAAGGATCACCCCAGGCTCATGCCGAGTCCTGGATCATATGCTTTGATGCTTGACCCAACTTTCGTCGAGCCAAACATCAATGTGAAATTCTCCAAGGTGTTGACTAACAACGGCAGCAACATTAACATACTGTATAAGGACACAATGCACAAGATGGGAGTCTCAAAGAATATGATACAGGCAACCAAGACCACGTTTCACGGCATTGTTCCGGGTTTGGCTTGTGAGCCCATTGGAAAGGTCCGGATTGATGTCTTATTCATCACAAGGGACAATTGTCGGATAGAGAACTTGGAGTTCGATGTGGTGGACTTGGACAGTGCTTATGATGCATTACTCGGCAGGCCAGCTCTATCAAAGTTTATGGCAAGTGACCACATCAGTTACTTAACGATGAAGATGCCAGGACCAAATGGGGTAATCACCATAACAGGAGATTTCAGGCGCTCAATGGAATGTGCCTCAGTCGGGTCAAACTTGGCCGAGTCACTGGTTATCACTCAAGAGAAGAGAAGGATCCAAGAAGTGGCAGCATTGGCTCAGTCCGCGCAGCTAAATATGTCGGCTCTGAGTAACCCGCATGGAAGTGTTTCATTTCAAGCAACAAAAGATACCAAGAAGGTGCCCATTGATGATCAGTTCCCAGAGCGCACCGTGACAATTGGTGCTGGGCTTGGTGATAAATAGGAAAGCGAGATCGTTAGCTTCCTCCGTGAGAATCGGGATATCTTTGCTTGGTCCACACAGGATATGCAAGGTGTACCGAGGGAATTGGCCGAGCACTCTTTGCACGTAAGACCCGAAGCAAAGCCGGTGAAGCAACCTCTCCGCCGCTTCGTCGAAGATAGGAGAAAAGTCATTGGTGATGAGATAGCTCGGATCCTTACAGCCGGGTTTATCATGGAAGTACTCTATCCGGATTGGCTATCTAACCCGGTTCTTGTGGAAAAGAAAACGATGATCTGAATGTAGCAGTGGTGTGGCATATGTGTATCGATTATACGAACCTGAATAAGGCGTGTCCAAAAGATCTATTCTCACTGCCAAGGATAGAAGGTCATTGATTCGACCGTTGGGTGTGAGTTGTTATCATTTGTAGATGCGTATTCTGGTTTCCACCAGATACCCCTGAACCTGGATGATCAAATAAAGACTGCTTCCATTACCCCGTAGGGGGATTATTGCAGGAGCAAGGTATCAGAGGTGTATGCAAAAAAATTGCATGATCAAATTGGGAAAATGTCCAAGTATATGTAGATGATGTTGTGATAAAAACTAAGGAAAGTAAAACGCTCATGGATGATATCCGGCAGACATTCGTGAACTTAATGAGGTTCTAGATGAAGCTTAACCCGAAGAAGTGCACCTTTGATGTCCCGGCTGGAAAGTTACTCGGTTTCCTTGTGTCCAGCTGAGATATCAAAGCTAACCCAATTAAGATTTGGGCTATTGAGCGAATGGAGCTGCCGAAGTGTCTTAATGATGTTCAGAAGTTCACGAGTTACTCGGCATCATTAAGTCAGTTTATATGTCGGCTGGGAGAAAAGGCATTTCCTCTCTATCAGCTAATGAAAAAGTTGGATAAGTTCGTATGGACACCGCAATAAGATAGTGCATTTCATGAACTCAAAAAGATGCTAGCCTCTGCACCTGTGTTAGCTTCACCATTATCCAAGGAGCCGATGTTGCTCTATATAGCAGGGACCAACCGAGTAATAAGTGATGTGATAGTGGTGGAGCGTGACGAAGAGGGTAAGTCGGTGTAGAGGCTAGTATATTACCTAAGCAAAGTGTTATCAGCCTCAAAGCAGAACTATCCTCATTATTAGAAGATGGCATATGGCGTGTATATGGCAGCCAAGAAGCTTAAGCATTACTTTGAAGAACACCCGGTGAAAGTGATATGTGAAGCGCCCATATTCGAGATAATGAGCAACAAAGATGCAAGTGGCCGGATTGCCAAATGGGAAATTGAGTTAGCCCCTTATGCTCCACAATATGATAGAAGGGACACGATCAAGTCTCAGGCAGTGGCCGATTTTTTCGTGGATTGGGTCGAGATGCAGTATGAACCACCATTGCCAGACTCAAATTATTGGAGAATGCATTTTGATGGATCAAAGTTGAAGGAAGGATTAAGGGTCGGGGTAGTCCTTACCTCACCCAAGAAAGATCAGCTGAGATACGTCCTGCAGATCCAATTTTGAGCATCAAACAATGTGGCCGAATATGAGGCAATCGTGCATGGACTAAAAGTGGCAAAGGAGATTGGGATATGTCGGATACAGTGCTTTGGAGATTCGGATTTGGCGGTGTAGCAAGTTTCTGGTCATTGGGATGCATTGGACACAAACATGGCTCTATATAGATTTCACGTCCAAAAGATATGTGGCTGCTTTGAGGGATGCAAATTCCATCATGTGCCAAGAGCTGAAAATGATGCAGCCAACGTGCTATCCAAACTAGGCTCATCTCAGCAAGCCATCCTGCCAGGAGTCGCCTTGGAGCATCTGAGAAAACCATCTATTACCCCATCACCCGAATCCGAGTCAATGTATATCCCGGCAAACCCCGGATCAGAAGCTACCCCAATGGACATTGATTGGGGGAATACCTCGGCAAACCCAGGGACTACCTAGGCAAACATGGGGACTGCCTTGTAGAACCCAAGGACTATTCAGCTTGATCCGGCAGGGGTTATGTCAGTTGATGCAATGGAACTTGACGGAGTACTTTTCCCAATTTGCACTATACCAACACGGGCATAGCCAATATTTGAGGTCTTGAAAGATGGAACTTTGCCAAGTGACGAGATACTCTCGAGGCAAGTGCATAGGAGAGAAAAGGCATACACTATCATCAATGCCGAATTATACAAGAAAAGTGTCACTAGTGTCTTGCAGTGATGTGTTGACCCGGAAGATGGGCTGGACATCCTCCGAGATATTCATCAGGGGGATATGGGCATCCTGCCTCGTCGAGGGAATTAGTGGAAAAAGCATTTCGACATGGGTTTTATTGGACAAGTGCCTTATAGCAAGCCGAGGAATTGGTAAATAAGTGCAATGGGTGTCAGAGGTACACAAGTAAGACACATCTCCCAATGTCCGAACTCAAAACTATACCAATCACTTGGCCATTTGTTGTGTGGTGCTTAGACATTGTCGGACCATTTAAGCCGACGCGAGTAAACATGACCCATATCTTGGTAAGGTGGACAAGTTTACAAAGTGGATTTAAGTAAAGCCAATAAGAAAGTGTGATGGAGCTACATTTGTAATGTTCCTAAAGGATATCATCCTGAGATACGGCTATCCACACACTATCATAACGGATAATGGAACAAATTTTGCCAAAGGAGCATTTACCCAGTTCTGCCGAGATAAGAAGATTCGGCTAGATGTCGTATCAGTAGCCCACCCCGCATCAAACGGACAAGTGGAAAGATCCAACAGACTAGTACTGTCCGGGATAAAACCCCGGCTCATTGAGCCGCTGCAAAGATCAACGGGTGATGGCTCGTGTATTAACAAGCTCGTTGGGGAACCCCAAGAGGAAGGTATGATGAGCACAGTAGCAAGTTTCCTTCAGTTATGAAACCAAGGTTTAATCGAACCAGTAGGAGCAAGGAAACACCCCAAAGGTGTTGCTAGCTGAGCCTTGGCAGGGCGCACTACCGGTGCTAGTAGCAACATGGAGACCTGCACAACACAACCACAGAACTCTGTCCCCAACTTGCGATGAGGTTTTCAATCTCACCGTGTTTTGCTGAAAACAAAGGATTAAACGTATCAAATGGAAGGAAGTAATAGTTTGCAGAAAGTAAACACAAAGCAGTAAACAGTTTATAGATTGTATGTAAAAGAAAGGACTGGGATCCATAGTTCACTAGAGGTGGCTCTCCTTAATATAGATAACATGTTGGGTGAACAAATTACAGCGGGGCAATTGACAAACATCGAGAAAACAATACATGCATATACTAATCATCTTGACTCCTTTGGAACTTGATTGAGCATTACAACATTATACATAGACCACCATCCAACTGCATCTATGACTAATAATCCACCTTCAGGTTATCATCCGAACCCCCTCCAGTATTAAGTTGCAAGCAAGAGATTATTCCTTTACGAATTGCGTGTAAAGTAAACAATACGATTGTTCTATGAACAAAGGATTGTTGTTTTCTCCCTAGTAGAAACAGCACATCTAGTACCTTAGAGATTTCCGTCACTTCCCAGTTACGAGGCATGAGCCCACTATCGAGCATAAATACTAACTCTTGGAGTTGCTAGCATCTACTTGGCCAAGATAGCTACTAACAACGGAAAGCATGCAAGATCACAAATAACAAAGACATGATAGAATCAACAATCAATCTGAAATAGCATCTCAATATCCATCGGATCCCAAAACACAACATGCGAATTACAAATAGATGATCTTGATCATGAGCGGAGCTCATAAGATCTAAACATGAAAGCACAAAGGAGGAGAACCAGCCATCTAGCTACTACATGGATCCGTAGTCAAGGATGAACTACTCACGCATCACTGCGGAGGCTTGCATGGTGATGAACAAGGCCTCGAGGTGAATTCCCTCTCCGTGGTCTTGGGAAGAGCTTCAGATCCCTCCCGATCTAGGGATGGAGATGATGGCGGATACAGACTCTTTCATGGATTTTTGATCGGGTACTTAGGGTTTTTGTCCCGAGGGCATCTTATAGGCGGAACGAGAGGCCGAGGGGGTGCTGGGGTCGGCCAGACCACCCCTGGCACGGTCCAGGCCTGGCCACGCGGCCAGGTGGTGTGGCCGGCCCCCAGCCCTTCTCCGTCTCATATTCTGGCATCTGATGACTTCCGGAAAAATAGGCACTTTGGCTTTTGTCCCGTCCAATTCCGAGAATATTCATTTTCTGACTTTCCTAGAACCAAAAACAGCAGAAAACAGGCAGCTGACACTGTGGCTCTTGTTAATAGGTTAGTCCAAGAAATCATATGAAAAGTACTCCAAAGTGTGGACAAAACACAAGAAAGTGGATAAAACCAAGCATGGAACATCAAAAATTATAGATACATTTGCAATGTATCAAAATCCCTAAGCTTAACTCCTGCTCGTCCTCGAGTAGGTAAGTGATAAAAAGAAAGAATAATTTTTGAGGTGACATGCACCATCAAAGACTTGATCAAAGTATTTGTAAAACATTCAAAGCTGGGATCATAGTACTTCAATCATAACATGAAAGACAAAGTTCTAGCAATAAGAAAAAGAAACTATGATGCAACATGAAAAGGCACAAACAAAATATTCATGAATAACAATGCTTTGCAAGACGTTTGTTTGTTTCACATAAAGAAAACATAGCATAATAGTATTCAGCTTGTCCCTCATAGAGTAGCAAATATAAATGCATAGGACACCTTCAAAGTTCATAAGAGTGACTAGATACAAATAGTTAAGCAATATCAAGTTATGCATCAATCAACTAGTCTTGGGACAATGCACATAGAACTAAGAATGGCCACTATGCTCTCAAAGTAAGTGCATAAAGGTAGAAGGTGGAGACTCAATATAATGGTGGAAGAAAGGCCTTCATAGAAGGAAGTAGGGATTCAAGTCTCATAAAGAGCTTCCAAAAATTATGGTACTTATAGCTTTCAGCTCTCATTGCCCCTATCATAAGCATCTTGAAGGTGATTAAGGTTAAAGTGACACAACTAAGAGGATATGCTTGACAAGTTATAAACCTAAATCTCATGCCCCTTATTTACGAAGACCGAACCTCATGCTACTCAACTTTAGTCACGAGAAAGCTCTTGTCATTGTAAGTAAATATGTATCATAAAGAACCGCCAATGGGGTACCCCATGCACATGATACATGAGCTATCCCATAACCAAAATGACAAGGCAAGTAGACAATGAGCACCTCAGTGATCTTTCTATTTGCTATTTGCATAGGTTTTTATTGAGGATGCTTCATAGATTGCTCATTATCGTGATGCTGCAAGTTTCCACCATGATTAGGCATGCCTTAGGCTAGCAGCCCAGGCGTTTCTCTAACACACATACAAACTCCATGATCTTACAAGTTCCACTTTTATTTCAAACCGCCAGGATCCATAAGCAAAAGAACATGATATCAACGGGGTACAAAGTACAAGTGCAATGTTGAAAGCGTTCCCCATGATACATGGTTCTGCTAATTTCAACTTATAAAGCGTAAGCATATACGCAACAAAGAAGGACCCAATGGTTCAAGTTTATTAAGGGCAAGAAAAGTAAAGTGTGCCATCAAGTTCGTGAGAGCTTTAATCACTAGTTTTCTCATAACAAGTTTAATTCGGAAGATAAACAAAAGCATGAATATACTTGGAATAGCATAAGATAGTAGGTAGGTATGGTGGACTCTTTGGAATAACTTGGTTTAAGGAGTTGGATGCATGAGTGGAACTCATACTTGGTTGTGGAGGCTAGCAAAAGGCGGGAGGCGACAAACTAAGAGAGCAATAATGGCCATAATCATGCAGAGCGACAAAACATCATTGATCAAGCATAAAGTGATACTACAAGTTGAAAACTAAAGGATCATAAAGGCTATGGTGACTCGAGATAGTCATAACATGGAGAATGCGCCAAGTCAACCCAAATAAAGCATCAAAGGAGAATACCACTATACCATGCTTTAATATGCTAAAACAACGCATGATTCATCCAAGGCACATTAAGCAATCTCAATTGTTTATAACAAGTCATGCTACAGCAAAGAATACTAAGCATAAAGCCAAAACAATATCAAGCATGGCATGACAAAGCATAGGCCACAGTCAAAAACGAGCTCTTTTTACCACATAAGCATGAACTTTCCTACTCTTTTCCAATCCAAACCAAACTATTTGCAAACCAATGTATGAAAGAGGGGGTCCAACCAATTTATTCATAAAACTAAGCAAACCAAGCAAGTGAAAAACCAAAACAAAAACGAAAAATAAGACGCTCCAAGAACAACACAACTGTGCACGAAACAATAAAAATGAAGCGTTTGGAAGAAACCTGGGATTTTTATTGATGAAGAAGGGGATGCCTTGGGCATCCCCAAGCTTTGACGCTTGTACCTCTTGGATATTTCTTGGGGTGAAACATGTGGCATCCCCAAGCTTGAGCTTTAGTCCATCATTCATCTCATTACTCATTTCTTCCATACACCTAAAATTTTTTCTTCATACAAAACTTCACACAATCTTTATTAGCAACATTAGTGCACTCAAGATAATAAGTCTTTGGGTTCAGTTCCAACACCAATAAAACTTCCATTAGAACAAAATATACTGTAGCACTTCCCTCAAAAATCTCAATTCCCCAAAAGAACTCAAAAAGGAACCAACAAGAAGCAAATGCAGAAAATGGCAGAAATCTGTCAAAACAGACCAGCAGGTAAATACTAATTTTTTCGAAGACCTTATGTTGCTCAAATAAAAAAGTGTTGAACTAACGAAAGTTAGATAACAACCTGGGGCAGAAGCACAAAAATTCACGCCTCAAAAATATGTACAGAGATTTTACACGAAGTTTTACGGTGAAGCACAGAAATCTGTTTCGGGACAGCAACTTTCCCAAGCATTACTGCTGTCTCATTAGAGGTTACTCTTGGCACAAAAGGCAAATAAAAAGGATAAGGAGAGGTTATTACTAAAGTAATAACTTCCAAGACTCATCTCAAACTTTTGGGTTATCTCCCAATAAGTACTTTTCTTTAACGCCTTTAAGTTAGGCATAAGAAGCAAGAAAAAGAATCAAGTGTTCTCAAATGAAGAAGCATTAAGACCAAATTTTGTTTTCATAGGAGAGGCAAAATAAATCTTCTCTCTCTTCTTAGGGAAGTGTTCTATACCTTTCTTGAGTGGGAGTTGATATTTAATGGTGCCTTCTTTCATATCAATAATGGCACCAACAGTTCTAAGAAAAGGTCTTCTCAAAGTAATATGACAAGAAGCATTGTATTCAACATCCAAAACATAGAAATCAACGGGGACATAGGCATTGTTAACCATAATAAGGACATTAAGACTCCCCATGAGTTTCTTTTTAGCATTATCATAAAGTGGGACATTCAAATAACAATCTTCAAGTGGAGGCAAATCAAGCATATCATAAATCCTTCTAGGCATAATAGAAACACTACTACCAAGATCACATAAAGCTTTGAAATCAAAGTCATTCACTTTCATATTAATGATGGGTTCCCAACCATCTTCCTGTTTTATAGGAATAGAAGCTTTATGTTTCATCTTTTCTTCTTTAATCTTTTTGAGAGCATCAGTAATGTGTTTTGTAAAGACCATGTTCATAGCACTAGCATTAGGACTTTTAGCAAGCTTTTGTAGGAACTTAATAACTTCAGAGATATTGCAACCATCAAGATCAAAATCAAATTTATCATCTAAAGTAGTAGAACTATTACTAGCCTCAACACTAGTGGTGGTGATAGTAGAAACACTAATGTTTCTAGCAATTTCATCTTCTCTTTCCCACTTAGCATGTAGTTCAGCTAATAGTCTAACATTTTCATCAATTCTTACTTGTATAGCACTAGTAGCTACAAAGGAATTATCATTAGTTTTAGGTTTAGCAGCCATTTTATTCAAAGAAGATTGAGCTTCAGCCAAAGATGCTATATTTCTTTCAGCATTAGAGAGTTTTTCCTCAATAGTTTTATTGAAAGCAGTTTGTTTACTAATAAAGTCTGTAAGCATAACTTCAAGTTCAGAGGGTGCACTCCTATTATTGTTGTAGGAATTTCCATAAGCATTACCATTGTTGGGAGGATATGGCTTATAATTGTTGTTACCAAAATTGTTCCTATAAGCATTATTGCCAAAATTATTGTTTCTTATTAAGTTCACATCAACTTGCTCTTCTTGAGCAACCAAAGAAGCTAAAGGAACATTACTTGGATCAATATGGGCTTTCCCATTAACAAGCATAGACATAATAATATCAATCTTATCACTCAAGGAGGAGGTTTCCTCAACATAATTTACCTTCCTACTCTGTGGAGCTCTCTCAGTATGCCATTCAGAATAATTAACCATCATATTGTCTAGAAGTTTTGTTGCAGCACCCAAAGTGATGGTCATAAAGGTACCTCCACCAGCAGAGTCCAATAGGTTCCTTGAAGAATAGTTCAATCCTACATAAAAGGTTTGGATGATTATCCAAGCAGTCAGTCCATGAGTGGGACAATTCTTTACCAAAGATTTCATTCTTTCCCAAGCTTGAGCAGCATGTTCATTATCAGATTGTTTAAACTTCATTATTTCACTTCTCATAGATATAATCTTAGCAGGTGGATAGTATTTTCCAATAAAAGCATCTTTGCATTTAGTCCAAGAATCAATATTATTCCTAGTTAAGGAATTCAACCATTCTTTAGCTTTTCCTCTCAAAGAGAAAGGAAACAATTTCAGCTTAATAATATCACCATCTATATCCCTAGGCTTTTGCATCTCACAAAGTTCAACAAAGTTATTTAGATGGGCAGCAACATCTTCATTACCAATAACAGAAAATTGTTCTCTCATAACAAGATTGAGTAAAGCAGGTTTTATCTCAAAGAAAGTATCTTCAGGCACAGGTGGAGCAATAGGTGTGCTCATAAAATCATTGTTGTTGGTGCTAGTGAAGTCACACAACTTAGTGTTTTCAAGGGTAGTCATATTTTTTTGTGTTTTCAAATAAGAAAGCAAACTTGTAAGACTATTTTTTTGTGTTTTTGATAACAAAACAAGCAAACAAAGCAAAAAGAAACTAAGCAAAACAAAAATAACAAAGTAAAGAGATTGGTTATGAGGGACTCCCCTTGTGAAGATGTCCTTGACTCCCCGGCAACGACGCCAAAAAAATGCTTGATGGCTCGTGTATTAACAAGCTCGTTGGGGAACCCCAAGAGGAAGGTATGATGAGCACAGTAGCAAGTTTCCCTCAGTTATGAAACCAAGGTTTAATCGAACCAGTAGGAGCAAGGAAACACCCCAAAGGTGTTGCTAGCTGAGCCTTGGCAGGGCGCACTACCGGTGCTAGTAGCAACGTGGAGACCTGCACAACACAACCACAGAACTCTGTCCCCAACTTGCGATGAGGTTGTCAATCTCACCGTGTTTTGCTGAAAACAAAGGATTAAACGTATCGAATGGAAGGAAGTAATAGTTTGCAGAAAGTAAACACAAAGCAGTAAACAGTTTATAGATTGTATGTAAAAGAAAGGACCGGGATCCATAGTTCACTAGAGGTGGCTCTCCTTAAGATAGATAACATGCTGGGCGAACAAATTACAGTGGGGCAATTGACAAACATCAAGAAAGCAATACATGCATATACTAATCATCTTGACTCCTTTGGAACTTGATTGGGCATTACAACATTATACATAGCTGCCATCCAACTGCATCTATGACTAATAATCCACCTTCAGGTTATCATCCGAACCCCCTCTAGTATTAAGTTGCAAGCAACATATTATTGCTTTACGAATTGCGTGTAAAGTAAACAATATGATTGTTCTATGAACAAAGGATTGTTGTTTTCTCCCTAGTAGCAACATCACATCTAGTACCTTAGAGATTTACGTCACTTCCCCAGATTACCAGAGGCATGAACCCACTATCGAGCATAAATACTAACTCTTGGAGTTGCTAGCATCTACTTGGCCAAGATAGCTACTAACAACAGAAAGAATGCAAGATCACAAATAACAAAGACATGATAGAATCAATAATCAATCTGAAATAGCATCTCAATATCCATCGGATCCCCGCAAACACAACATGCAGAATTACAAATAGATGATCTTGATCATGAGCAGACTCACAAGATCTAAACATGAAAGCACAAAGGAGGAGAACCAGCCATCTAGCTACTACATGGATCCGTAGTCCAAGGATGAACTACTCACGCATCACACCGGAGGCTTGCATGGTGATGAAGAAGGCCTCCAGGGTGAATTCCTTTCTCCGGCAGGGTGCCGAGAAGAGCTTTAGATCCCTCCCGATCTAGGGATGGAGATGACGGCGGCTACAGACTCTTTCGTGGATTTTAGATCGGGTAATTAGGGTTTTCGTCCCGAGGGCATCTTATAGGCGGAAGGAGAGGCCGAGGGGGTGCTGGGGTCGGCTAGACCACCCCCTGGCGTGGGCCAGGCTTGGCCGCGTGGCCAGGTGGTGTGGGCGCCCGACCCTTCTCCGTCTCGTGATACGGCATCTAATGACTTCGGAAAAATAGGCACTTTGGCTTTTGTCCCATCCAATTCGAGAATATTCATTTTTGACTTTCCGGAACCAAAAACAGCGAGAAAAGCAGTAACTTTGTGGCTCTTGTTAATAGGTTAGTCCAAGAAATCATATGAAAAGTACTCCAAAGTGTGGACAAAACACAAGAAAGTGGATAAAACCAAGCATGGAACATCAAAAATTATAGATACATTTGCAATGTATCAGCGGGGTGTTAGATAGATGAACTACCAGTGGTATTGTGGAGCTTAAGAACAACTCCAAATCGATCAACAGGATATACGCCATTCTTTCTGGTATATGGGACAGAAGCTGTATTACCAGCCGACATAGAGCATGATTCGCCCAGGGTCACCCAATACACCGAAGCCAAAGTGCAAGAAGCCCAGCAAACTAACGTCGATCTACTGGAAGAAGCAAGAGAATTGGCATCGTCCAGATCCGCCATATATCAGCAAAATCTCTGACGCTATCATAGCCGGAAAGTGAACTCCCGAGTCTTCCGGGAAGGAGATCTGGTACTTCAGCTAGTGCAGTGCACTGCCGGCATGCACAAGCTATCCCCCCATGGGAAGGGCCATTCATTGTAAGCAAGGCACTTCACAATGATGCCTATTACCTCATAGATGCGCAACCACATGAGAAGAACAAGGCGGACAGGTCTGGTGAGGAATCGAAGTGGCCATGGAATGTAGCTCTACTTTGTCTGTTTTACACTTAGCAAAAGTGTATGTATCCCGAACTCTCATATGTTGGCCTATATGTTGGCAGTGAGCCTATCAATGAAATCTCGGCACCCCGAGCAGAAACTCGAGGACTGCCTTAACAATAATTGTCTTTCTCCATATTTACTTTTTGTATGTTAGTTGGCTTATATTACTTACACCTTAGCCGAGTTAGTAGTGTGTCGGCACCAAAAGCTAACTCTTCGAATTGCTGCTATCCAACAAGAATTAGCTTCATGGAAAGCAAGAGAATAAGTTTGGAATTGCATGGCACATGAAAAATGACTAAGGAAAGGAACGTAATCGAGCCGACGTTTTTTGACTAACCCCTGTATTTACTTTATTTTTCTTACGATAAGTTACCATGAGCTAATCCTAAAAGTTTCAAGTATTGTTAGATCAATTTTTTAAACCTCGGACTTGTAAGTCGAACGCCTAATCAAGGTAGAAGCGAGCCGAATCACGGAATTGCGAGAACAAGAAAATGAAACTCGGGGACTCCGCCCAAGTTAATTCAACATAAAAACATAAACTGTGGCAAAATAACACATTGTTCATTACATCTGCACCCAACACACCAGTGATTTAACGAATTTCAAAGTTTTGTTGCTCAAGGAGCCACAGCGGCTGAACCATCCACAACAGGAGGAGGCAAGTTGTCCTCGGCATGGGGAGCCTCGGTTTCAGCTTCATCATCCTAATTAGTTTCGGCATCCTCAGCATCCTCAGCTTCCTCGGCGTAATCTGAACCTTCTAGCTCTTCATCCTCGGCCTCTCTCTCAACGTACTCGTCATTGATGGCTTCGAGGACGCTTGACCCCTTGTTCCATTCATGACAATGGGCATATTGGATAAGGTCATAGGCGCGAGCTTGACACTGAGCGATGCAGGCCGGGTCATTGGTCCATTTGGACCCGGTGCGCAGGTGACCGAGTACATTGAGATCAACACCTTCGTACCAGGAGCACAAAGGATAAGGTTATTTCGGATCCAGCGTGCGTAGCGGATTCTCACCATAAGCTAAGTTGAGTGCTGCTTTCTTGAAGTTTCTCGATTAGCATAGCAACTCCCTCCGGATCAGTCTCACCCGGCCGCAGGGTATGAAAAGCATGGATGGCGGCCCGGAGGAGACCCGCCCCAAAGATTTGCATGGGTCCGAGGCAGGCCGCAAGGCCAGCCAAGGACTTGTCAATGGTTATGTCTTTGGAGATAGGGACGGCTTTAGCTCTCTTCTCCCAGATCTTGCTGATGGCAACATCGGAGTGGGCCTTGGATTGAGGGAAATCCTCTGAAAATACAAACAGAAATAACTCAAAAATCCAAAGAGAAGAGTAACCTCGATAATAAAAGGAAAACTCGGAACAAAGAAACTTATGAGCAATAAGGGCATGGATCCGGCTTAGCTGAGCCAACCAATCTGCCTGGTTCTTCCGAAATTCCTCAAGGGTGGTATTCAGCGACTCAACTTTGGCTTCATATGCTTGGAGAAGCTCTTTGCTTTTATCAAGTTGACCTATGAGCTGGACCTTCGCATCGGAGAACTCCTGATCCAATTTTTCAAGCTCAATCTTGTGGAGTTGTTGGAGCTTCTCATTCTCGGCATGAAGCCGGAGGATCTCATCGTCCTTCTCCTTCAGCTAGGCCTCATGTTATCCTGCTTGTTCGAGAAAATGTAGCATCATATCAGGTAGTGGCATGCTATCTTGAAGAGACACTACAATAATTTTTTGACCCGACAGAGCTGACGTATAATTACCTACCGAGTCAAAATGAAAAGGTACAAAGGATAAGAAGCGAAGGAAAAATTACCTTTCAACTCGGCTAGCTTCTTCTTTAGCGCCTTATTCTCAGCTTCCACATCGGCTGTGAAATCCGAGTCACGAGTTAATTTGGCATGCCAAAGATGAAGGAAGGTAAAAGTGAAAATATGAAAGAGAGAACTTTACCTTTCTTCTTCAGCTCAGGCAGCAAGGCCTTTATGCTTTGAAGCAAGATCTTTGTGTGTATCTAGAAGCCACTGAAACTCAATGGTGCGGCGGCTGGTGGTGATCTGAAAATGAAAGTATTAGCTCATGAGTTATAAGGAATATTTGAAGTTACTCAAGACCCAGGCCAAGTGGAACTTAACCCTGCTCTAGGTGAGTGAATATTTGAAGTTACTCAAGACCTGGGCCAAGTGGAACTTAATCCGGCTCTAGGTGAGTGAATATTTGAAATTACTCAAGACCCGAGCCAACTGGAACTTGACCCGGCTCTAGGTGAGTGAATATTTGAAATTACTCAAGACCCAGGCCAAGTGGAACTTAACCCGGCTCTAGGTGAGTGAATATTTGAAGTTACTCAAGACCCAGGCCAAGTGGAACTTAACCTGGCTCTAGGTGAGTGAATATTTGAAGTTACTCAAGACCCAGGCCAAGTGGAACTTAACCCGACTCTAGGTGAGTGAATATTTGAAGTTACTCAAGACCCGGGCCAAGTGGAACTTAACCCGGCTCTAGGTGAGTGAATATTTGAACTTACTCAAGACCCGGGTCAAGTTGAACTTAACCCGGATCTAGGTGAGTGGATATTTGAAGTTGTTCAGAACCGAGTCAAGTGGAACTAATCCCGGCTCTAGGTGATTGGATATTGGAAAATACTAAGGAATTTAACTTAATTAGTACTTTGGATTTGAGAACATGATACAGAAAAATGGCACAAGTTAATTGCTAAAGAGCATCCGGCCGAGTAACATGTTACTCCCCTGGAGGCTCGGGACTAGAGGATATATCTACAAGTACTTGTGCATATGTAAAGGGATGGCTGAAAGATTTACCTCCATCATTTTGCTGGCATAACCAATGGCTTTGGTAGCTGTGTTCATCTGGGCGCCAATCTCGGCAGGACCAAACTTCACCGGGTTGCCGGAGTTAACGTCAACATATTCGGCATTGTTCCAGTTCTCGGCGTACTCAGCGAGAGAACCGAGGCTCCCACTGCTGGGAGTCCGAGCCAGGACCAGACCATTTTGTGCACAGCTTGGCGTGTAGCTTTGGCAGCGGCCGGACTAGAATGCAACGTGAGTTGTTTATCCGGGGTTGGGCCAGAGACAGTGCTGCCCTGTTGCATCATGGATGCAATGGTGCGCTGCCTAGACCCGGCCGTTGAACCTTTGGCTGCCTCAACAGTGGGTTTGGCCTTGGTCACGTTAGCAGGTTTCTTGGCCTTGGTAATTGGCTTGGCTTGCTGCTGCGGAGATATAAGTTGTGCTCCGACCGAAGAAGCTGGTGCGAAGGATTTGGCCTTCGGGCTGGGCCGAGTTTGATCTTCTCTCTGAGTCTTGGGAGACTCGGATGAGGCAGGAGGTGCTTGCGGAGAAGAACTTGAAATTGGGGCAGGTTGAGGCTGAGTCTGAGGTTGATCTGGGGTTGGTGTCGGAGTCACCAGCACCTCGGTAGAATCTTTCTCGATGCCGATGTTGCTGTCACCATCATCTGGTTGCTGCCGAGCAGAGGGGGCACTTGGCTGATCCGACATAGCCACGTCCTCGGGGGCGCCACCTCCATCCATTCCAACATTGCTCTCCTCCCGCCGAGGTGAATCAACGTTCGGTGTAGCGGGAGAATTACCCCGGACGGGGCTCGAAATAGGAACATCATCACGGTGCGGAGAAGGTGGATTCTGGCGAAGAGGAGAGGCTATGCTGGGACCGCCCTGGGAGATGTCCTTGGGGGCCCTGCCAAATCAAATACAAACAAGTATCAAGTTAGAACAGGAAGAGAGAAACAAGAAATACATATAAAAGAGTTACACTACTCAAAGAACAGGAAAAGAGAAAAGAAGTTACTCAGATGCAGTAGGTGGATCCTTGGGCTTTGGAGCTCTCCGGATAGTGGCCCTAGTAGGGGGATTGGTGGCGACCTTGTTGGCAGATTTCTTGTATCTTTTGGTGGCCCTAGGTGGCTCGGAAGGAGGAGCCAAAGTAGCAGCTCGTTTCTTCACAAGGGCAGGGGCTTGTTCACCCACATCAAGAGGAGGATTTGTGTGGACCTGACCAGCCAGGTTAGCTGGAGTTGGATCAGCCAGAAAAACATATGAGATAGGCACAGGACAAAATACCTCCAAGACTTCACAATCATCATCACTCCCGTCATCATCCGGCCAATCCCTTAAGACAGAAGTCTTACCTGAGGGTCGATTGGGGCTAGAGTCCGTTGTGGGCATGAACGCCTCTGAGTCCGGCTCCTTCGGATCTGAGGCATCCCGATCCTTGCCCCACTTTAGGTCCGGGGTAGCGGTGTCCTCTATAGTTTGCTAAAGAAATTTCTGAAAGGAATAAGGCAAAAGGGTCATGTAAATGATGCAGGCCGATAATAAATGTTAACTCGGAAGAAAGTGGTGCAAGAGACGTACTTGGGGAAAGGGCCTATCTCGGCTGAAGTGCTCTAGCCCCCAATCCCAATCTTTGGTCAAGGGCGTCTTGAAGGTAGACTTAACCCGGCGGAAGATCTAGGAGTCCGAGAGCTCGTACGAAGAGACTGGGTTCGGGTCGAGGTGACCGCTCATGTGGCAAACTTTATGGGTACGTTGCTGTAGAGGGCAGATCCGGCTCCGAATGAAAGTGAGCATCAGATCCTCACTAGTCATCCCCTCTAGCTTCAGGTTAATGATATGCTTTTCTATCTGATCAACTAAGGTGCTAGGCTTCTTCGGGATCTGGCCCCATCAAGTCCTATTAGGGACGCCAAGAGAGAAAGCAGGCAGCCGAATCTTGTCCTCCGAGGTACTGTTCTTCATGTAGAAGAACGTCTTGGCCCACCCTTTATAGGACTCCAAGCCGGCAACTCGGAGGAACACTGAATATCGCTGAGGTGAGATGGAAGCCGCCCCGCACTAAGTAAGAGATTTGTCGGCAGGGCGAAGTTCCTTATTCGGAACAACGTTGGCTCGGAAGCCAAAGAACTTGAACCAAATATGAATGGAGGGCCACAGGCCGAGATAACCCTCGACTGCGAAAACAAAGGTGGAGAGAGATGCAATGGCATTCGCAGGAAGATGGTGAGGTTGGAGAGTGAAAGTAGTGAGGAAATCATGGAACAAATTGCTAATTGGCAGGCTGAAGCCGCGCTAGAAGTGGGATAGGAAAACGACATACTCACCAGGCTTAGGAGCGGGAACAAGTTCTTCGCCGGGGAGGCGACAGCTAACCCCGATGAGGACACGGTGGGACTGGATGAGCCAGTCAAGGTCATCTTGGCAGACCCAAGAGCCGGTCCAGGCATCACGCTCATGGGCGGCGCCTGGCAACGACCTCTTGCGGCATCTCCAAATCTTCCCCTTTACAGATGTAATATGAAGCAGGATATGAAGGCCTTGATTGACGTGGACCCGTAGCATCGGCGAGCGGCGCTACTGTGGAGAAGTAGGCAAGGAATAGCGAGCGACAACAGCGGAGCAATCGCTAAGCGGAAGCTGCGGTGGCGGCAGCGCTACAAAGAATAAGAAGAGGAAGAGGATGCGAGTGGGGGAAGTGCTAAGGGAGACCCCCGCTCCCTATTTAACCACAACCCTAGTGGGGGTAGTGGGATCGCATGGTGCGACAGGCCACACAATGCGATCGTGTATTTGCCGGATGATCCAATCAGTAGTAAGCCACATGGAGGGTTACACAACACAGATGATTGTGTGACACGACGTGGTGTTGCGGTTATCGAAGTGGCACCCACGATTTGACTGTTGTGCAGTAATCCCTGACAGCGTGCACAATAACTAGCGCAAGCCCTTAAAATGAGGCAAAGTGATGATTACCCTCCATGTAGGACATGGGGAAGTGTACACGAGAAGGAAGGAATCTAAGTGGGTAACTCGGATACAAGTTAAAGACCCGGCCAACGAGGAGTACCTCAGAAAGAGCCAAGGAAGGTCCAAACAAATATCAAGTCCACAAGAAAAAAGCCGAGTTAAGTTTGGAACGTGCCGACATAAAAACACCTTGGCAAGAGGAATTCAGAGTCTGGCGGGTTGAACCTGCTGTGGCCTTATCAGCTGAAGTTTCTAATCCCGCACCAGCTTCAGGGACTAATGTTCGGGGGATAACCCCAGGTAGGGTCAAGCCAGTGTATAAAGGTGAGGTCTACCGAGGTACAGTAAGGTAAAAGAAGATGTTAGCTGACATACCTTAAGGCCAGCCGAGTTACGGTCGACCCGACCTAGGTGGTGTTCACCCAACGTTATCTTGGCCGACATAAAATGTATGTCGGCACCACTAAGTCACTTGTTTTCAGGTACCCTCAGGGCCGAATTAACCAGGCATCAGTCGGGTTACTACTTGGATTACAAGAGAAGGAAGGCATCAAGCATGGTCAGCGCTTTTCTCTCTCCGTTGTAGAGTGAGTGCAGAAGACAGGGGCAAGGACTGGCGGTCCTGGCCGACAAAGGTGACATCGCTAGACCGTTCTTGGTTAGGTGACACGACACCGCAGAGGCTTATGCAGGGGATTAGAGAGGCTTACACCATGAGCTCTAGGCGGCTTACGAACTGAAAAAGGAGTGCACCGTTTTGCTATTTTGGGAGGAGCATATTCTAGGAATATGCTCTCCACGTATGCCCTAACTGTAACCTGGTCCCCCCTTTATAAGGAGCACTAGGACCTCGTATAGGAGGGGTCGATCATTTTACTAAGGGAAGAACCCTAGAGAGTAGGGTGGGCAGTAGAGAACTTCATCTTCCTCCTCCCCACGAACAGCTCAAGGAGCATCTGTAAACACCATTAACAGAGAGAATACAATTCATACGTGTGTGGAATCACCACACTATCCCTCCCTTGATACCTCTAGCGCACCTTGGCCCCATCTTTAGCCTATCCATGGCATCTGCCGTGACACCACCACGACAACAAGCCTCTACTAATAGTGATAATGATGCACCCATCCAAAGACAAACTAAAGACCCTCACCATGTTAATTAGGCTAAAAGTCCAAGGCCAGATTATCTAGCCTTCCCATTGGTTGGAATATCTGGCCCAACAAATCCATCAATTCTGCCTTCTAGTGATGCCAACCCTAATCAAGACCAAGGTCAAACTTCTCATCATGTTGATGTTGTTGAGACCAATAATGACCAAGGTCACTTTGATGGTTAAGACGAGGACCAAAACAATCATGATGATCAAGTGATACCTCAAATATGCAATGAGAATATTGAAACTCATCGCAAAGCTAGAGCTGAAAGAAACTTGCAACTAAGAGACCACACTCCTGATAAGGTTGTTGGTGATCTAAGAAGGAGGGTGTCCATAAGGAGAGAAATAGCTAGCTTCAGTGATCATCAAGCTCATATCTCCTTGGTGGAACCTAAGAGGGTCTTTCGGGAGCTTGAGAATCCGGATTGGTTGGAAGCCATGCATAATGAACTCAACAACTTTGAGCGCAACAAGGTTTGGAAGTTAGTAGAGAAGCCCAAAGAGCGCCGCAACGTAATTAACACAAAGTGGATATTAAAGAACAAGCAAGATGAGAATGGAATTGTTGTAAGGAACAAGGAAAGATTGGTGGCTCAAGGTTTCTCTCAAGTGGAAGGCATTGAATTTTGTGAAACCTATGCTCCCATGGCTCGCCTTGAGTCCAACCGTATGCTTCTTGCATATGCAGCGCATCATAACTTTAAATTGCAACAAATGGATGTGAAAAGTGCATTTCTTAATGGTCCTTTAAATGAGTTGGTTTTTGCTAAGCAACCTCCAGGATTTTAGGATTCCAACTTTAATAACCATGTCTACAAACTCGATAAGGCGCTCTATAGACTTAAGCAAGCTCGTGGTATGAGCACCTTAAAGAGTTATTGTTAGACCGTGGGTTTGAAGTTGGGATAATCGATCCTACTCTTTTTACTAAGAGGGTCAATGGGGAGCTTTTCGTTTGCCAATTATATGTTGATGATATTATCGTTGGTTCTACTAACAAAGCTTTTAATGATTATTTTTCAAAGCTCACGATCGATAGATTTGAGATGTTTATTATGGTAGAAATGAGGTTATTCCTTGGATTTGAAATCAAGCAAGTGAGTGGAGGAACCTTTATTAATCAATTCAAGTATATCCAATACATGCTCAAGAGGTTCAAGATGAAGGACCTTAATGGAGCTGCTACACCAATGCAAACCAAGTGTCATATTGAACTAAATCCCAATGGTAAAGATGTGGATCAAAAGGTATACCTTTACCTTTGTGCATCTAGACCCGATATTGTGTTGAGTGTAGGAGTGTGTGCAAGGTACCAAGCAGCTCCTAAACAAAGCCACTTGGTGGCGGTTAAGAGAATCTTTCGATATTTAGTTCATACCCCAAAATATGGTTTGTGGTACCCAAAAGGCTCAAGTTTATCTCTTTGTAGATACACGGATTCAGATTGGGCTAGTGATAAGGATGATAAGAAATCAACATCCGGGGCTTGCCAATTCATTGGTAGGTCCTTGTTGTGTTGGTATTCTAAGAAGCAAAATTGCATATCGCTCTCCACCGTCGAAGCTGAATATGTGGCTGCTATAAGTGGACGCACTCAATTGTTATGGATGAGGTAAGTGTTAAAGGAATATGGTGTGATTTGTGACAAAGTGCCTCTTTTATGTTACAACGAAAGTGATATCAAGATTTCCTACAACTCTGTGCAACATATAAGAACGAAGCATATTGAGATTCGCGATCACTTTATTAGAGATCATGTTGCCTGTGGAGATATTGAGCTTCTCTATGTTCCAACTAAAGACCAACTTGCAAATATTTTCACGAAGCCTCTTGATAAAGGTTTTGCTATTTAAGAAATAAGCTAAATATCGTAGATTCAAGGAGCTTGACTTAAACACCTTACATACTCATATATATCTTGATCCTTATTTGATTTAGGTGCATGCATGGATATAGGGGGAGTGTGGTCCTAATTTATTGGGCTAACCCTCCCCCGTGATGTTGAAAGTAAGAAAATCATTCCTCTTAATATCATATTGTGATATGTGAGCTTAAATGACGAGTATATTGACTATGAACCCAAGATACATCTTCACAATGTCATACCAAACACTAATACATGGTGGCCTCGGCCACCGACCTCTTCTTTGTGGATCTTATTTGAGTTTTATTTTCCATCTTATGTTCTTATGGAAAACACACTCAATCTTGGCCTTTACATTTGTTTGGCTTTTGCAGTTTTGAGTGTGAAGTACCATCCCAGTTTGGATATCTAACCTAAGCCTCACCCTAAGCCAATCTATTTCTTGCACACAAGTCTTAAATTTTGTATCATGGAGCTCGGGGCCAGATTATCCAGCCTGGACGGTACGTCAAAAATTAGAAGGAGGCCACCGGGGTGAGTCGCTTCACTTGAAGCACTCATCCACCCCTGCCCCCTTGCTCTCAGACACCGTCACCTGCACCCTCCCCGCCCCGCCGGAGCCGTCCCGGCTGCCGGAGTCCATCTAATCTGTTTCTCCTTGACGTCTTTTACCCAAAATGTGACTAGTATAATCCGATCTACCGGCTGAGAGAGATTTGGCCCAACAAAGCCCACTTAGTATTTTTTCAGGGATAAAAAAAATAAACCGAACATGAAAGAGAAACACCACACCAGATATGACCTAACCTATCGTGACTTTTTATCGCGAACAGGACGCCGCCAGCGACGATGTCCCCGCCGTCGCCTGTCCCCGGACGCCCTCCGCGCCAGCTGTCCCCGTCCGCCGCCCGCCGTCGCTTGTCCGCGGACGCCCTCCGCGCCAGCTGTCCCCGGCCGTGAGCCGCCGCTCTCCCCAAGACGTGCTCTCCGTTGACGCAGCTCGATCCCCAGGTTCGCTCCGCCGCCCCTCTCCACTATCTGCACCTCGCCTTTATTTCAATGACAACAAGTAGTTTGTCCATCAATTAGTGTGTGCATAGGTTTTCTGCTGTAGCATGTTACAAAAGTATTCTAGTGAAATTGATTAGTGTTACTTGTTATGCGTCCATGTCATAGTCCCATAGTCTGTACATTTCAGTCTTCATTTTAGCAAGATCATCATAATAAACAAGGCGTTTGATCAGCATATATTGACAGCGAGTACTGTTCTTTTGTATGCTGACTTGGTGAGCAATCGCCAGTTGGTTTAAACAAATCAGACGGACTTTTTTTTTTTTGAGATGCAGACGTACTATATTTACATAGGAAGTACTTCGAGAATACAGAGTTAGCCATAACGTTTTGCTATGAAAGTACTAGTGACTGATCGGAATATTAATTTAAGATAAAATAAAATTCCGATAAACTGTACAGTACTATTTTCCTAGTAGTGTTCAAATGTTCTGACTAAAATATTCAGCGACAAGTTAATAATGCTGAATTAACTAATGTAAGATGGGTTTTTGCGCAGGAAGTTTGAAGCACAAGCAGCATCGGGTGGTTGCAGATCTGTACTATGGGTGCCAATGGATGGTGTTTTGCAAATCTGTACTGTTTTCGAAGAATAACTAACAGAGTGCAAGTAGCATCTGACAGTGATTCAGTAGGGGTAGTTTTTTGTTTTGTTTTTTTCCTCTGTGTTGATCTCCAATATTCAACTGATTGTTCAATATGTACTGGGACGGTGAAAAAAATGTAAAGCAACATGCACTGGGACAGATATTATGCCGTTGTAGCTTTTTTTCCTCTGGTTTTCGAAGATGGTTCCGATGTTGGTCCAACATGATAAGTTCAGTTCCATGAGTTCTGAAGATGTTTCAGATATTATGCCTTAGGCCCAATTCTTTTTGGCCACAGCTTGTGCATAAGCCATCCTGGCTTGAGCTGTCCAGAAAATCAGCAGTGACAATAAGCTCACAAGAAACTACAGTCCAGTTCTTTTTGGTTTTTTCTGTACTAGCTTATTGTCTAAACCGTATGATGAAAAGTCTGTAATGCCCTCATGATAAATTTCTATTCCGACTAACTAATTAACTAATTTGAGTTCTGTTGTGCTGTTGTTCGCATATACAAGGAGTACAACGAAGTAGAGAAAAAAGTATTGGTCAACAAATTAGTATACAGAAATAGAATAACAAGATTGACAACAAAAGGCAAAGAGATTCATACTTCCATACAAATATTTCAATATTTTTTGTCTAAACAGTATTATTCGAGCTACATACAAGACTACCATTAACCAGAAAGTGTATAGTATTTCCTATATTTATATTTTTCTTCTTCAATTCTACTGCCTTGTGATATGTCATGAACTATGTGATTCTCCTTGTAAGCAAACAATTTTGCACATACGGAGTCAAGTTTGGTCTGTAATTGTAAAATGTTGTTCTCATGAAGTATCTTGTAGACTATATTTGAAGTCATTGTGCGGTAGTTGACCGTCACTATACTCGTCGAGAAGGTCATCCCGGATCGATAAAGTACAACCATGCATTTTAGAAAGCACAGACGTTCATAATTTTCTGTGTAGTACATGCGTCGCATTGTCGGTCCATGGCAACAACATTGAAGCTCCGGCAGATCACAATCGTCCAAGTCAAGCGATCCATGACGACTCAAACGCGAAATGTATCCTCTCATTGACATATCCAAGAAAAACTTCAACCCTGCATAGAACCATCTAACTGAAAATTAGTCAGTCTGTTTGTCTATCTTCCAACAGGGTATGCTATATCAAGATATAAGAACAGCTTGATCACATCTGTATTCAATTACCAGACACCGGCTGTAGAAATTCAAGTAAAATTGAAATACACCAAATTTTGATCTTTCAATATTTGTACAGAAATTGACACTGACAATTCACCGAGTTAAACAAATTATCATCCAGATAACTGAACTGATCAAGCATCGAGTCAAATTCTCAGAAAACAATCTCTATGACACCATTAGAATCAGTTGAAGTCCACAACTTTTTGGTGCTAAACTCCGAATGCGTCAAAAATGAAAAATAACACAATGCTGTACTAACAAAGTCTCAATATTGTAGAGTGCAACTACTTACATGCAGCATTAGTTTGAGCAGGACCTTTTGCTTTTGAAAGAAAATGGAGTAAGTGGCAATCTACCGGCTACATTTGATGAATCTACTAATGGTAACATAGTAGCATTTGAAAGAAATTATTGAGGGCCACATCGCAGTCTAAGCAAAACATACTGAGGTTTAGAAAAAACTCCATGTTTATAAAAGTACTGAAATCAACTCAGACGAGCAGGAAATGGTGATCAGATCAGCAAGACTGCAAGGTGCAGTGGTGGATTGGGGAGCGTCCAGGTCCAAATCCAATGGGCAGCATGTACTACAACTAGATGATGTAGACTAGAGCATCAACACAAACATAATAGTGATCACAGACGAGGGAGATATAGAAAGTTAAAAAGTGTGCGCAAATCATTTTATTTCACTAGGTTGATCAACCAAGCATGTCTTTTTAATTTGCAACACCATATACATATCAGCAAACCACATCCTGATACACTTGCATTTTACTATACTTGAGAACTTCCTCGACCCCCGAGGCCCGCCCACGTATGAACTTTCACTCGGTCTCGCACGGATTCCGTCTCGCACACCTCAAATATATCCTTCGCGCCAGCCAGCTGCTCGATCGATCAAATTCACATCTCGTCACCGTAGCTCCCGGCTCCGACATCCCCATTGCCGTCGCCGCCGACCGCCGCGCTCAGGTTGTGCCACACGTACACTGTGATCCCGACGAGCACCACCACGGCCACTGCCACGTTCACCAGCAGCCCGCGGCTCGCCGTGGTCGGCCTCCTCCGCTGCTGCATGTCCATTATCCCGTCCGCCTCCGTGGGTTTCTTCATCTCCTCCGCCATCTTCCTGTCCTCTTCCATCTTCCCTCTCGCCTCTCTCTCCATCCGCCTCTCCTCCTCTTCGGCCGCCGCGGCCGCTTGCGCCTTCTTGGCCTCGTCTTTCAGCCAGCCGTCCTCCGCCGGCTTCGCGGTGGCAGCGGCTTCATTGTACTTCTTGTTCTTCAGCGATTCCAGCTCCGGCGCTGGTGCCGGTGCCGGCACGGGAGGCGCGGGCCTTGCCGGCGCAGGAACATCAGACGGCTTCCTGGGCAGCGACGGCCTGCGGTCAGGGAAGGACTTCTGAGAAGGCACGGGAGGCAGCACCGTGGTGGGCTTCGCGGGCTCAGGGAGAGCCGGCGGAGGCATCAGGGGCGGCGCCGTGGACGGCCTCCTCGGCTCGGGCTTGGGCGTCATTGGCGCCGGTGCCGGCATCGCCGGCGGCACGGGCGCGGCCTGTGGCGAGGGGTGCTTCTTGGGGAGCGTGATGGTGAGCGCCTCGTTCTCGAACTTGGCGCGGATGCCGTCGACGTTGCAGTCGGAGGGGAGCTGCAGGTCCTTCTGGAAGCGGCTCCACTTGTTGCCTTGCAGCGGCCGCTCGCCGCGCGTCCGTAGGTGGCCGTGGTTGTCCACCAGCACGCGGATCTCCTCCCTCTTGAACCCTGCCATGATATATATATACACATACGCATCTCATCGATCATGCCAGTGCTCATGATATCACCGATCGACGAACTCATGGGGTATGAATTGTGTGCTTGCCTGGGACGATGATCTTGGCGAAGCTGGCGTCGGGGGAGTGGCTCCACTCCACGACGGGGGTGTACTCCTCGTAGCTGCGGTTGATGGCCCTGTCCATGGCTGGCACTCGCCTTCTTGCTTGCTCTCCCGAACCTGATCGAAATGTGATTAACTGGATGGATGGATTTTGGGAATGCTTGTGATGGTGGTGGTGAGTGATGCCAGTAGCTTTTGCGGTGGAGATGTATATATAGTCACAAACTCAACAGGCAGCCTAGCTTAGGAGTCAGGAGAGGAGGAGGAGAAAGAATAGATTCTTGGATGGATCGGACATGGCTTGGTGGACAAGTGATATTTTCCCCTTCATCTGGTGTTTCTCCCTGCGTCGGCAACGCAAAGTGTATATACCTTGCTTTGTTTTGGGGCTGGAAAGTGGAAATGCCGGTGGATTTTGCAGGAAGGAGATGTCGTTGCTCCAAGGCTCAAGAGAAGCATATTGGTTAGCTACAGTAGGTGTTAATTAGGAGCAAGCATAATTGATCCAACTTTACAAATTTGATCCACGGAGGTTTTTTAACAATGATCCATATACTGAGTTTGCCATCCATTGATAACATTCATGGAAGTGGAAAATCACCAGTTATTCCGAGTGCAATCTTGTCTTTACTCCCTCCGTCCAGTGGCGGGCTCAGGATTTTGATAGTGGGTATTCAAAGTAAAAAATGTCAGAAAATATCAAAAAATAGTGTTTGAAGTAGCATTTGATCTTGCGACTACAAGGTCTAGATTGATTTCGTCTGATCAACTACACCAATGCTACTTTTATGCAGAAATTCACTGAGTTTTGAATTCAAACACGACTAAAATATAGAGCTCTAACATATGATTTGAAAGTTTTGACGAAACTTTTGGGTATTCGGCCGAATACCTTTGATACATGGTGGGCCCGCCCCTGCCTCCGTCCCTAAAAGAATGTCGCAGATTTGTTTAGATTCGCACCTATATATACACTAAAACACGTTTAAATACATGTGAATCTAGACAATCTGTGAAACCAGGAAGTGGTAATGATTTGAGTAGTTTCTCTACTCCCTCTGATCCAAATTAGTTGACTTAGATTTGTTTAGATTCCATTGTATCTAGACATGATTTAGTATTAGATACATCCTTATATTGACAAATTTGATTCAACTAATATAGGTCGGAGGGAGTACTACGAAACCTTTCACGGCAGTTTTGGCGGTTCAAATCATGGGTACCTCAGTCGATTCTCGGGTGCTCTAATCTATATTAATAGACTCAACTTTGTCCAGATACGAATGCATCTAGTATAAATAGTTAACTAGATACATACGAATCTAGATAAAATTGAGGCCATCACCGGAGGGAGTGGAGTATGTAAATATCAGGCAAGGCAATCAGAAGTCCAACTTATGGAAAGGCCCTAGTGCAATTTACTTATACACTTCAATACCCCTCTCACGTAGTATGATTCAAGAGACCTATATGTGGGCATAGAGGGGAATGGCAATTTTATGATAAATTGCGAAAATGTCAAGCTTCATGCACCGGCCAACGCAACCAAAAGTCTCAACTTATCAAAAGGCTAGTACAATCTACTTATACACTTCAACAATCTTGACCGTTCATTCTAGACCAGCCTTGATCACATAAGTTCATTCTAGACCAGCCTTGATCACATAACAACTATCCTGGATTCCTGCTTATGACCATGGTTTGTTTACAGAACATCCATGTAAAAGGATTACCGCATCATCTTTCATGCTAAAGGGTAAAAGCATAAAGTACCTAGCTCATCCTTTTTGGGGGGAGAAGATGCACATGCACAAATGGAGACATAGGGGCAAAGAATATGCAATGTACGGCTATCAGTCCAAGCATAACGCAGCAGCTCACTCACCAAGTAGATTACACATGTCTGCTGCTTTTGTTTCACTGTATATGATGGTCAAACAGCAAAACCGCTTATCTGAATCATCAAAGACAGAACACATGCATCAATGAGCACGCATAGTCAAACAGTTGGGAACAGTAAAGCTGAGATAACAGAGATCCTTCATAATACAAAACGATGTCGGACGTTCGAAGAGAAACGAACTCCAGCTGGTGCAGCTGACTCAGCACCAGATGATTCAGTACAGTAAAACTGTTTATATGCTATGATTCGCTTTGCTTGTCTTACAGGAGCAGAAATCCCGACCAACATTCAACTAGTATGGACTTCCTTGCTCGTCTTGACAGGATCGGTGTACACGATGAAGATGATACTTGAGTCACATCCCTCTGTTTGTGAGGAACGTAACTTTTGTCAATTCAGGTGTGTCCACGGCCTCCGCATTTGGAGCACATGATGTTTCCAGTTCCTCCACAGCCTACAGTAATTTCAACATGAGCATGTACAGATCATGTATGATCCATCTAGCAGGAACAGGCACACAAATTACTGCAAAAATGATAGTCAGAATTTGTATACCTAGACACCTGACTTTTACGATGATTCCTTGGCTCTCCATTATGGAGTCCACGTACAAGCCTGAACCAGCACAGGTTGCACACAGCACCGTGCCTTTAGTTTCACAGCTCACACAAGGAGGATTCCTCCCAACATTCTTCTTTTCCAAGTCTAAGCCAGTTGGTGTCCCAATATCCTCCTCTGAAACAGATTTGTCGTAGCAGAATAGTTTTTCCAGGTTACTCTTGCTTCTTTGCAGGCCATTAACTGCATTTGCTCTGACCTGTATTGGCAAGAAAACTTATTAAACTCCTGGCACAAGCTTCTGAAATCAAACTGGATGTCAGTGAACTAGTCGATCGACATCATGCAATAGAACACAGAGAATGAAGTGAGGAAAAAATAACCCCCAAAGGACAGTAAAAGATACCAATCCAACTTCCTCTCCCCAGAAGTAGATCATGTGTAGACTAAGGCTGAAAAGGATTACACCCGCTACGAATATTTAACCAACAGTCGCTTGAGTCATCAAGTAAGGGATCCTGTTATTATTCATCTCCTAGCATTTTCAGTGTGTGTGATTCTAGGTAACTCGGTCAATGAAGGCTGAGCACACAATCTTGAAAAAAAAGGCCAAGCCCAACAAATTAACCAGTATTTTTCTACCATAGACGACAATAGCAATGGGCCCAGATTAGCCTGGCATAATATGGAACACCTTAACTTTGAAAACCACACATAAAGATTAGATATTTTAAGAGAAGGTTGCATACCAACAATTAATATCGGTTACCAATTAACCACAGAACGGTACTTAGGGGCTGTTTGGTCTATGCCCACATCCGCCACGCCAAATCAGGGCCACGCCAATATTTTGGCAAAGGATTTGCCAGCCCGTGTTTAGCCAGCGCGTGGGCACAGAATCAGAAGTAGCTACCAATATTTTGGTTTGGCTCTGATAATTGGGCTTCAATCCAAACGCTAGCCTATGCTAGCAGTCAACGCCAAAATTTTGGTATGGTAACCGTCAGCCACAATCCAAACAGACTCTTACATGCTGGGACTTCCAATAAATAAAGATCCACTTCTTTACAATAAAAGAAACTTCTGGTAACAGGAGATCAGTTAGGTGGAAATTGGCCATGCACACAAGGCATTCAAGGCATTCTAGTTTTGTTTCACGCCTAAAGGAAGATAATTAACGATTGATTCCACCTGGTTAATTCTGCATAATTTCTGCTGCTAATCAATCTACACTGTCATGTTCTCTCTGTTAGTCTACCCACAACTCCAACAGAATAGTGATGGCATTAGATACTACATATGCAGAATATAATACAATATAAATGCTTCTCGGTTTCTGTCAATTATGGTTTGGCAACACTTTTACCAATCGACATAGCACAGAAAACAGGACAAGAACAGAAAGGCACAAAAGAAAGAGGTAACGAGAAAAACAAATGAAACGCTCAAACTACTGAGGTTCGCTTGAGCCAAGGCTTATGCAGCAAGGGAGGCCGCCCCGCAAACTGCGTTGGAGAAGATCTGCGGCACCTGGAAACGTCAAACGCCAAAACCCCAGCAAGGGACAGCAGTGGAACAGTCCAAACTAACGGATCCTCACTCGCACTGACGCCACCACCCACGGGTATCGACTGAGCAGGTACAGTAGCCCGAAACCGCCAAGAATGTGCTTTCGAGGGCACGACAAACCAACCAGCACATAAGACATGCATTTTCTTGGCGTTTTCGCCATTCCAGAAAGAGCGTTTCGTGAGATGGAACAAAGTAACTCCTAGACCATGCGACCATGGACATTGCATTGACCCATTCATCTCATCTGGAAAAATTGGTATCAGCTTTTTGCTAGTTAATATGGGCAGGTTTACTATTTCCAGAGGCCATAAAATTTAGGATTTTCCCCATTCGTACAGTATAGCGAAGTCCTAACCCTTTTGGATCAAACAAGTCCTAGCTCCTTTCCTGCCATTCCACTAAGAAGACGGCGTACAATTCGGGAGCAAAAGCTAAACAGCACGCACCAAAATATAAATCCGGCCTCCCTCAGAAGAAGCAACCCCGGTAGGCTGTAGGGAAGCATCGCATCTACAGTCTAACGATCCCCGCAGCCGCACTGACCAACCATAAAATAGTGAAGTGCGAAGAAAGTAGGGGCCCAGAGCCCGGGGAGCAGGTGCTAGAATGCACCTTGGTGGAAACCGCGCGGGGGGCGGCGCGGGCCGACGGGGGCAGACGCCCCAGGGACGCTCTGCCGCGGCGAGGCGACGCCGTCGAGGCGGCGGGCAGAGGGCGGAGCCTAGCCGAGACCTCCATCACCAAGCAATACCTCTACGGCTGGTGGGGAAAGAAAAATTCCTCGGCTCCGTCGCCAGTGGGGAAGAAGAAGAGCAAGAGGAGCTCCTCGGATTGTTCGTCGGATTTCCAAAACCGTACCACCAGCTTCGGGTTCATCGCCCGGACGGGGAGCCCACATGCGGAGGCTCGTGGATGGGCCGTGCAATGGCTTGGCCCAACCTAGCTCACCTGTAAACCTGGTGTGTGCTATTGCTGGGATTACGTGGCAACGGCTGCTACTTTTCTTAGCCCGGCCCATATTAATTGCATGAGATCGACGAGAAGCAGAGCCCCGACTTTACTAGGAATTTTTTAGATATAGTATATAAGGGCTATAGCTTTTTTATCAAAAAGGAAAAAAGATACGAACTATAGCAAAGAACAAGTATATAAAGATACTTTGTGGGCATGTGAACTTTTTTATTTAGGTTGGGCACAAATAGATGATACTACCTCCCTCCTCCAAAATACTCGACGTGATTTCAGTTCAAATTAGAACTAAAGCCAAGTCGAGTATTTTGAAATGGAGAGAGAGATGATTTATGGGATGTCCATTTTCCTCTATCCAACCGCTTGGATTCACCACACTAGTATAAAACATAATGTCGGTGCTAGGGCAAAACCGGTAAGGACTAATTTGATTGCATGGGGAACTTTTCCCAGGGTTTCAAACCCACGAGAGGGAGAGGGATTTCCGCGTGCACATGGGGATCCACTCCCACTAGGGGGAGATATCCGCACCACTGTTTGGACAACACGTCGAGGAGAGGAAATACAATTCAGCAGACCTGCAGACGTGATGGTTGGAGTGTTGCGGATAAGCACTACAGGAAAAGAAAAGCACGTATCATTTTTATCAATGGCTTGGCCCATTCTAGATCACCTATAAAGCTGGTGTGTGCTGTTGCTAGGCTTTTGTGGCAACAACTGCTACTTTTTTTAGCCCGGCCCATATTGATTGCATGAGATCGACAAGAAGAGCCCTGACTTTACTAGGAATATTTTAGATATATAAGGACTATAGCTTTTTTATCAAAAAAGAAAAAAAGTAGAATTTATTTTTAAACTTAATAAAATAACTAATTTGCTAGTAATAAAAACTATAACTAATCTAGCCAAGTTTATTTATGAAGTGGGTCGAACCGGGTGCCGCTTCGTAACCCTACCACATGGCAATATCAACGGACGAAAAAACGGAGCGGACAATTACGGTTAATAGGAGAAGACAGAAAAGTCCACGGTGCCCCTACAGATCAAAGGCTAGATTTGCTTCATGCTACTCACCTCTCTCTCTGTAGTAAAAGGTAAGATAAAAAAACCTTATTTCAACATATGTACTTTGTTAATATAGTGTTGAATATTTTGTTAACTTTTCTTTTTGCGGATCTCAGGGTGTGTTTGACACGACATAAATATGACTTATTGTCCGGCACAAAGAACATATGAGCAAAAACTGACTATGCAAACAAAATGATCGCAAAATTTCAAATTTGGTCTAGAACTTATTATCGCATCCATAACTTTGTTAGAGTTGAAAGGGTCTAAGCATAACATCCCTCTCCCAAGGACGCGCTCTCGACCCCTCCCCGAGGGCAGCGGCACGTCGTCCCTCCTTTCGTGACCAACCTCCCCCTTCCTCGTCGCCACCGCCGCGGCACCGGCGGTCTTCCTCTCCCTGCGCCTTGGGAGCCGGCCGGGGCTGGCCTCCTCAATGACGGGCGGTGTCCCTAGGGATGTGGCGGTCCGGAGTCCTGTCGGGTGGTGCTGGGCACCGGCGCCGGTGGCGAGGCTAGGACGCAGCGTGGCGCGGTGACCCATGAGCAAATTGGCGGTGGTGTCTCCCTTGGGCCTACTTCCTTTGTTCCAGTATTTTGGAACAGATGGAGTAGTACCTGATTTGAGACGTACCTAACCAATCACGTAAGAGCCTAACACCACCACCCCAGATGAAGCAGTAGTATTTAGGAGCTTTCTTGTTTTGGAAGATTTATTTCAACAAGGGACATCGGGCGAAGGATATTCAGGTGTGGCTAAATTGGTTACCATACCTACCGACTTTCTATTTCCGTCGCTTGAGCTCATTCCATGTGGCCTTTCCCAATCAACTCGAAAAGGACAGAATACCATCTTTCCCAACTTGGTAAAATGATGCAAGGTTGCAGATCGATCATCATCCCCTATCGGAGAGCCCGCCGCCACCGTTACGCTACGTACTCCACAACTGCAAAAGCCAACGGAACGTGGCCGTTCGTTCCCTCGTGTCGTGCGTGATCGATCGGCACGGCGAAGCCAAAAAAGTCGGGGCCGGACACGAAGCCCGCGTCGCCCAGACGCGTGCAGCGCGGTGCGAAGCTGAGTAGATCGGCGCGATATGGCACGTCGCGGTCGCGCCCTCGTCACGACCGATCCACGCGATGGATTGATCCTCGTTTCCTCGTCACCCGGTAGGTATCTTTGCGCGGCCCAAGTGCGTCGTCGATCGACTAGGTCGGAATCGGCATGGTTCCCCCTTCCTGCCGTGACGGAGACACGACCGAGCGGAAAGAGACACGGGCACCGGCCTAGTGGACACATGGGTAGACGGGCCGGGACGCGCCGTCTAATAAACTATTTCGGCGGCGCGTTCCCGTGCCAAAGATCGGATCCGCGACTTGGCCAGTCAGTCTTTATGTAGCGACGTACACGTTCTTCGAGATTTAGGTTTGATAGTAAATTTAATCAATAAAATATGGATTATATGTCATTGAGATTGTGTTCGAATGAACTTTTTAATGGTATAACTTTTACAACATGTGATACGTATTACTATTGGTCAAATTAGTGATAAAAGTTCGGACATGAAAAATGAGGGAGTAATGACTATTGAATGTAGTTGTATTGGATAATTTCTTTTAAGGCACATTTCTGGTGTAAAATACTCCCTCCATTTCTAAATATGTAACGTTTTGGTAGCTCAATTTAAACCGAATAGAACTTTTTATATTTAGGAATAGAGGTAGTAACTCCCTGATGGTAGTACATCTCAAAAGGAAAAAAAAAAATCCCGATGGTAAGACCCATCGTGTTAAGAAGGATGAAACAGGATCAGGTTACCAGATCCTTGTGACTCTAAATGCTCGGATCAGATCAACGGTTCTTCTGATATAACTGACCGAGCTGGGATTGCAGAATGCTACTCCAACACGTTCGGTAATGATGCTTATAGGGAGTGTACCCATTTTCACCATTTTGCAGGAGGAGATATCTCAGAAAAGCAACAACGAGCCGAGATGAGGAAGAAGGAAAGGGCATAGGAGGTGACTGGTAGCAAGACAATGGCGACCAAGATACCTGAACGAGGATCTGATGGATAATGAGTTTCCCCTCTATGTCGTGGATGTTGTGAACTACTCCCTCCACTTCAAAATATAAGATGTTTTAAATTTATGAAAAAAATGTATCTAGACCTATTTTAGTGTGTAGGTTTATGAACGTTTGAACTGAACCTACATACTAAAAAGGAATTAGATACAATTCTTTCACAAAGCTAAAATATCTTGTATTTTAAAACGGAGGGAGTATCTAACGGCTGATGTTGCCACTGGCGATGAACTTGGGTCTCTAGAATAAACTAAAAATTATAGTCATCATTTATACGTGTGTGAGGGTACTATCGTCTTTCAAACTATAGGCAGAAAAGTCATGTGTGTGAGCACGTATCTCGTGAAGACAGCGTGGATAATGTCACAATGAATGAAATTATCATCGGTCCATCGGTAGGAAGGCACGGGTACAATAACACATCGCTACCAACAGTATATGGATAAAACACACATTATCTCCTTTCACAAAATTTAACATGATTCTTAGAAATGCTAGTGGTCAAATATTTTTGTAACTCTAGGTATTTCTTAGATATGGCTCCGATGTACAAAGATGACACATGAGTAGGTTCTTGAGGTTTACTCTGTGGCATGGTTCATAAAACATTTTTAATGGAAACTACTGCCAAACATTGTGTTATGTGACCATGTTGATTCTTGCTGATCTCAGATTTAAAAAGACAAATCCAGTTTCATGATGTGCATTCTCTAATCCAATTGACAGTGAAAGGTCACATGAAATGCAACCTATCGAAATGGAAGGTTGAGCGGGAGGATATATATATAAGCAATCCAATCAAAGCTTTTTTTTTTAACTTCACTCACTCTGGTGGAAAGAAATATTTTCCACCTAAATACGGTTTTCTTCTTCAAATATAGAGAAGGTCCAAAAATAGACGATTTCTGAAAGGGATAAACATGACAACAGTGTTTCCGCAAGCATATTAATTTAAGCTTCTCGTTTGCTAGATTGATAGGGGCGGGACAATTGAAGACTTGGGTTGGTATGTGCGAAGTCTACCTTTTGCAAGAATTCCATGTCCAAGTGTCTCACTCAACTCGTTGGCGATCATTTTCCTAGGCCAATCACACACCAAATTAAACTCCTTTCGCGGAGAAAGATGCTTTTAGACCACGTGGTATTAGGTTATTTTCTACCCTCTCATTCTCGAATTAGATGTCGGATTCGAATCTACACACATCTAATTATTTGAGACGGATGGAGTACTATATATATATATATGAAACAAATACTATGTGTTCACCCGTGTGGATTACACCGTCTTACTAGGAAAAAACACGAATATCAGAATACCAAAAATAAATACTCGCTCCGCCCTATAATAAGTTACTCAACATTGCCTACATAATACGTTTCTAGATATGTTTTTCTTAATTCATGCGTATCTAGATAAAGTTAAATCACTTTTTATTTTAGAATAGAGAGAGCACGTGCATTCCACGGCATAGAGATATAGCGCGTTGACTTACAAAATGGTGGAATGATCTTCTACCAACATGGTATAATACTATGCAGGTCGAACGTTGAAGAAGGCCCATTCCCGGCGGAAATTGATGCTACCATCGTGCACCTCGCGCCCTGGCCGTGGCTCAGTCGTCAGTATGTTCCCTCCTAGCTAGCTGACTTGGCCGCCGCCGTCGCCGGCGAGCAGCGAGCCCAGCGCCATCATTGGTCGTTGCTTGGCGTCAAAATCTGCAACTTCTCCATTTCTACTACTCTCGCGCGCGCTGCCGAAAAGGACGGTTATGTTTACATAATCCACAACCGAACGAGTACCTGACGCGAAGCAGACGAGAGGAGAGAGATGGGCCAGCTCCCGAAAAGCAGCTGAAAATGCCGTTTCCTCACGTGACGAATCGACACGCCAAAGCCAAACCCAGGGCCGCAACCTCGCGTCGATGGAACGCGTGGAGGGGTGCGGCGCAGGCAGGTACCGGCGGTCGCGATGGGACGTCGCGGTCGCGGCCGGACTGACCACGACGGTCCCGCCGGTATTTCCTTCCTGCCGTGATGGAGACATGGGTGGGAAGCGACACGGGCGCGCGGCACATGTACGCATGGTCGTCGACACCGAGTATCGGGATTCGGGGTGGTGCTGATTGATTTAGTGGCCGATTTCTGCGCGCACGTCGCGTCGCGGTGGCGGGGCCATATGGCACGGCTCTAGAGATGGTCGGGGAAAATCGTATTAGGCTAAAGGGTACTCCCTCCGTCTGAGAGCATAAGCGTATATTTTCTGGCGTGGTTATTAAGAAGAGATCGGTACAGAGAAATCTACTCTAAAACTTCCTAATTTATCCTTGCATGCACACCGGAGGAAACCTCCATAATTGTCTCTTATGCTATCCTGACTCGTCGTTTCTCACGGTGGCCTTCTTTTTCCTTGCCCCTAACATGCATGCCCAATCACAGCACCACAATAACTGCTCCAGCCTTTTATTTCTCCTCCCGTTTCAACTTCTTGACCCGGTTTTTGTGGCTGAGGCAGACGGAAAGAAGGGCAAAGTAGGAAACTTGACGATCTAGTGGAGGGCGCGCCTTAAGCCTTGATGAAAAACTGAAAAATTATTTACGCCCTAAGCGCTGGGAAGGAGGGAGTAGTATTGAATAAACAATTATCCAATTTAGATCAATAGATGCATAATATAAAAAAGTTATACTCCCTCTGTCCCGATTTAAAGGACCTACGCGTATATCTAGATCGTTAATTTGATCAATAAAATATTAATTATTTAATATAAAAATTATATTATTCGAAAATTATTTAATTTGACCCACAAGTATAAGAGTGTATCGCAGTATTTTCGAGGAAAGTGAAACCCAATTTATTGATTCGACACAAGGGGACTCAAAGAATATTTATAAGTCTTAACAACTGAGTTGTCAATTCAGCTGCACCTGGAAACAATCTTACTCACAGCAGTTTATCAGTAGCAACCGTTTTATAGTAGGAATAGTAAAGTAGCAGCAGTAGTAAAGTAAAAACAACAGTAACAATAGCAGTATACAGTAGGATTCGAGTGCGGTAGACATAGGGATAGACAAGACAATTCACATAGCAATCATAACACAATCATAACATAGGGCAATTGCAGATAAATAAGATAAAATATCCAAGTACTAGTAATCCTAGGCATGTGTTCCATATATAGTCATACGTGCTCGCAATGAGAACTTGCACAACATCTTTTGTCCTGTCAGCCCGTTTGCAGCGGGGCCTCAAGGGAACTATTGGCAATTAAGGTGCTCCTTTTAATAGAGCACCGGAGCAAAGTATTAACACTCTGTGAACACATGTGATCCTCACATCAAAGCCATTCCCTCCGGTTATCCCGATTTCTGTCACTTCGGGGCCATTGGTTCCGGACAACAACGTGTGTATACAACTTGCAGGTAAGACCAAAAACAATACTATCATAATGAATCAATAACATGTTCAGATCTGAAATGATGGCACTTGGGCCCTAGTGACAAGCATTAAGTATAACAAGTTGCAACAAAGTCATAAAGCACTAATAGAAGATACTAGACACCATGCCCTAATAATCTTATGCCATTACATGAACGATCTCATCCAATCCTTACCATCCCCATAGCCTACAACGGGGGATTACTCACTCATAAATGGGGGAAACATGGATGGTCGATGGAGAAGCGATGGTGATGATGATGGCGATGATCTCCTCAATTCCCGTCCGTGAGTGCGAACGGAGTTTCAGTGTCTGTTCGTGGAATCTGGTGGTGGCGGTGGAGCAGAACTCCTTCTAGAAAAACGTCGAACCCCCCCCTGAGTTTTTATGTCAGAAGGCATCTTATAGGCGAAGAGGGAGACCGAGGGGGTGCATGGGGGCGGCCAGACCACCCCCTGGCACGGCCAGGCCCAGCCCGCGCGGCCAGGTGGTGTGGCTGGGCCCCAACCCCTCTCCGTCTTGTATTCTGGCTCCAGGTGTCCCTCGGTAAAATAATGACTTTGGCTTTTATCCCATCCAATTCCGAGAATATTTATTTTCTGACTTTCCTGTAACCAAAAACAGCAGAAAAGAGGCAGTTGGCACTATGGCTCTTGTTAATAGGTTAGTCCAAGAAATCATATGAAAAATACTCCAAAGTGTGGACAAAACACAAGAAAGTAGATGATGACCCACAAGTATAGGAGGTGTATCGCAGTATTTTCGATAAGTAAGAGTGTCGAACACCACTAGAAGAAGTACACCACAACTTAAATAACAATCTATTGAATCTTTCTCAACGCAACTCCACTACTAACAACAAGACTTCTCCCATGTCCTCAAGAACAAAACGAACTACTCACAAGACATCATATGTATCATGATCAGAGATGGAATAATGATGTATAACAATATGAACATAAACAATAATTCAAAGGTTCACTCAATAGCATCAACTATAAAGAGTAATCAACACCAGGAAAGTTTCCTCTATGAACTATGGCAAGATTCAACCCAATTGTTACAGCAATATGGAGATGGTGATGAGGGTGCTGATGGTGATGATGGTGGTGGTGATGATGATGATCCTGATGAAGTCCAGCTTGATGATGGTGTTGATGGCGATGATCTCCCCTCTCCGGGAAGGAATCCCCGTAAATCATCTTTGGAGAGATCTTTCTCTCTCGGTGTTTTCTGCCCCGCAGAGGCGGCAGAATCTTTCTGTGGTCGCTCCCCGAGTCTTAGGGTTTCGTGGGGATGATATATGCCAGAGGAGAGAGGATGGAGTGGGCCAGGGCGGCCACACCACTCCTAGGCGCGGCCTAGGCCTACCCACGCCATGGGGTGGTGTGGGCCCCCAGTGGCCCACCTCCACTCCATCTTCTGGCATCCCGAGTCTTCTGGAAAAATAGGATTTTCCGTATATTTTCCCGGATTTTCTGATCTTCGCGAATTTTGCCTCCAAACAACACATTTTCCATCAGAATCCACATTGCGGTCCATGCTCCAAAAGTCATCAACCATGCAAAAATAGATGAAATAACATAAATATCACCTCTCAATACGAAATATATCAATGAATAATAGTGAATTAAGACATAGAATAGTGATGCAAAATGGACGTATCAGTAGATAAAACCAAGCATGGAACATCAAAAATTATAGATACATTTGCAATGTATCAACATCCCCAAGCTTAACTCTTGCTCGTCCTCGAGTAGGTAAGTGATAAAAAGAAAGAATAATTTTTGAGGTGACATGCACCATCATAAACTTGATCAAAGTATTTGTAAAACATTCAAAGCTAGGATCATAGTACTTCAATCATAACATGAAAGACAAAGTTCTAGTAATAAGACAAAGAAACTATGTTGCAACATGAAAAGGCACAAACAAAAGATTCATGAATAACAATGCTTTGCAAGACGTTTGTTTGTTTCACATAAAGAAAACATAGCATAATGGCATTCAGCTTGTCCCTCATAGAGTAGCAAATATAAATGCATAGGACACCTTCAAAGTTCATAAGAGTGACTAGATATAAATAGTTTAAAACAAGCAATATCAAGGTATGCATCAATCAACTAGTCTTGGGACAATGCACATAGAACTAAGAATGGCCACTAAGCTCTCAAAGTAGGTGCATAAAGATAGAAGGTGGAGACTCAATATAATGGTGGAAGAAAGGCCTTCATAGAAGGAAGCAGAGATTCAAGTTTCATAAAGAGCTTCCAAAAATTATGGTACTTATAGCTTTCAGCTCTCATTGCCCCTATCATAAGCATCTTGAAGTGATTAAGGTTAAAGTGAACAAACTATGGTGTACATGCTTGACGAAGTATAAGTTAGAAATCTCATGTCCCTTGAATACGAGGGCCGCTCCTCATGCTACTCAAGTTTAGTCACCGGTAAGTTCCTATCATCGTAAGTACATGTGTATCATAGAGAACCGCCAACGGGGTACCCCTTGCCCGTTGATACGGAAGAATCCCCATATCAAAATGACAAGGCAAACAGACAACGAGCATCTCAATAATCTTCTTATTTACCATGGGAATATGGTGCTTTTTTCTCTCTTTCCTCTTTTCATAATATCTTTTTTTCTTTTTCTCTTTTTTCTCAATATAGGACTCTTTTTTTTATAAGAAGAATGCTTCATAGACAGCTCATTATGGTTACGCTGCAGGTTTCCACCATGTCAGCATGGATTAGACCAGCGGCCCAGGCGTTTCTCTAACACATATACATAACTCCATGGACTTACAAGCTCCTCTTTCATTTCACACCGATGACATCCATAGACAAAAGAACATGATATCAACTAGGTACAAAGTACCAGTGCAATGTTGAAAGCGTTCCCCATGACATCATGGTTCTGCTAATCCCCAACAAATAAGTGCAAACATATACAACATAGACGACACAATGGTTCAAGTTTATTAAGGGCAAGAAAAGTAAAGTGTGCCATCAAGTTCGTGAGAGCTTTAATCACTAGTTTTCTCATAATAAGTTTAATTCGAAAGGTAAACAAAAACATGAATATACTTGGAATAGCGTATGCTAGTAGGTAGGTATGGTGGACTCTTTGGAATAACTTGGTTTAAGGAGTTGAATGCATGAGTGGAACTCATACTTGGTTATGGAGGCTAGCAAAAGACTAGGAGCGACAAACTAAGAGAGCAATAATAGCCATAATCATACAGAGCGACAAAACATCATTAATCAAAGCATAAAGTGATACTACAAGTTGAAAAATAAAGGATCATAAAGGCTATGGTGACTTGGAATAGTCATAACATGGTGTGAGCATGCGCCAAGTCAACCCAAATAAAGCATCAAATGAGAATACCACAATACTATGCTAAAACAACGCATGATTCATCCAAGGCACATTAAGCAATCTCAATTGTTTATAACAAGTCATGCTACAACAAAGAATACTAAGCATAAAGCCAAAACAATATCAAGCATGGCATGACAAAGCATAAGCCATAGTCAAAAACAAGCTCTCTTTAACAGTTAAGCATGAACTTTCCTACTCTTTTTCAATCCAAACCAAACTATTTGAAAACCAATGTATGAAAGAGGGGGTACAACCAATTTATTCAGAAAACTAAGCAAACAAATCAAACAAAAAACCAAAACGAAAACGAAAAAGAGGACGCTCCAAGAACAACACAACTGTGCATGAAACAATAAAAATGAAGCGTTTGGAAGAAACCTGGGATTTTTATTGATGAAGAATGGGATGCCTTGGGCATCCCCAAGATTTGACACTTGTACTTCTTGGATATTTCATGTAATGACACGCGTGGTATCCCCAAGCTTGAGCTTTAGTCCATCCTTCATCTCATTACTCATTCCTTCCATATACCTGAAAATTTTCCTTCATACAAAACTTCACACAATCTTTATTAGCAACATTAGTGCACTCAAGATAATAAGTCTTTAGGTTCAGTTCCAACACCAATAAAACTTCCATTAAGACACAAGCTACTGTAGCACTTACCTCAAAAAGCTCAATTCCCCAAAAGAACTCAAAAAGGAACCAACAAGAAGCAAATGCAGAAAATGGCAGAAATCTGTCAAAACAGACCAGCAGGTAAAGGTGAATTTTTTAGAAGACCTTGTTGCTCAAAGAAAAAAGTGTCGAAGTAATGAAAGTTAGAAAACAACCTGGGGCAGAAGCACAAAAATTAACGCCTCAAAAGGACGTACAGAGATTTTACACGAATTTTTACGGTGAAGCACAGAAATCTGTTTTGGGACAGCAACTTTCCCAATCATTACTTCTCTCTCATTAGAGGTTACTCTTGGCACAAAAAACAAATAAAAAGGATAAGGAGCGGTTATTACTGAACTTCCAAGACTCATCTAAAACTTTTGGGCTATCTCCCAATAAGTACTTTTCTTTAATGCCTTTAAGTTAGGAATGATAGTTTGAGAGGATGCTCACATAAGAAATATGAATTGAAGTAAAAGAGAGCATCAAGAAGCAAATTCAAAACACATTTAAGTCTAACCCACTTCCTATGCATAGGAATCTTGTATGCAAATAAATTCGCAAAGAACAAAGTGACAGGCATAGGAAGATAAAACAAGAGTAACTTCAAAAGATCCTCTTTTTCATCTAATGAGCTTTCAGGTTCATCAATTTCTTCTTCCATAAGATCCTGCAAGGCATTAGTCTCTTCCATTTGTGGAAAGCATCTATTAATATATTCAAGAATATAGCCATTTTCTTCCTTGTAATTATCAAAGCAAAATTTAGGTATATCATAAACCTCATATTTATAAGGTGAATCATCAATATTTTCAAGCAAACTAGCAAGTTCAAATGCACCCTTCCAAGCAATAAATTCTTCAATTTGTTCCACATCATAAAAGTCATAATTTCCTTTAACATAAGAAGATATGGTAACATTATCATTATACTCACATTGAAAAGGGAGGTGTTTATACCTCTTACAGCAACAAGATTTATCAAAGCAATAAGTAACATTATAAGTAGAGCACATATTTCTAGCAATGGTATACAATTTATCAATTTGTTCCCATAAGTGTTTCCCTTTTTGTGACAAGCGGTGTTCCTTATAATAATATTTTTGATCTTCCGTGAACCCACCTTGCCAAGAAGATTCAGTTTCAAAGAAAACAACCATTGATAGCAAGCATGATAAAGCAAGACAATAACAGACCAACGAAAACAACAACTAGAGTAGGAACTAATTTTTTGTATTTTTGATAAAGAAACAAGCAAACAAGGCGGAAATAAACTAAGCTTGAACAATAGTGATTCCAAGTGGACTTGATAAATAAAGCTATGCTCCCAACAGCGGCGGAGAAAATAGTCTTGATGACCCACAAGTATAGGGGGTGTATCGCAGTATTTTTGAGGGAAGTGAAACCCAATTTATTAATTTGACACATGGGGAGCCAAAGAATATTTATAAGCCTTAACAACTGAGTTGTCAATTCAGCTACACCTGGAAACAATCTTGCTCATAGCAGTTTATCAGTAGCAACAGTTTTGTAGTAGGAATAGTAAAGTAGTAGCAGTAACAATAGCAGTAAACAGTAGGATTCGAGTACGGTAGGCATAGGGATGGATGGACGGGTGTTGCATGGACAAGACAATTCACATAGCAATCAGAACATAGGGAAATTGCAGATAAATAAGATAAAGCATCCAAGTACTAGATAATCCTAGGCACGTGTTCCATATATAGTCATACGTGCTCGCAATGAGAACTTGCACAACATCTTTTGTCCTGCCAGCCCGTTTGCAGTGGGGCCTCAAGGGAACTGCTGGCAATTAAGATGCTCCTTTTAATAGAGCACCGGAGCAAAGCATTAACACTCCATGAACACATGTGATCCTCACATCAAAGTCATTCCCTCCGGTTATCCTGATTTCTGTCACTTCGGGGCCATTGGTTCCGAACAACAATGTGTGTATACAACTTGCAGGTAAGACCAAAAACAATACTATCATAATGAATCAATAACATGTTCAGATCTAAAATCATGGCACTCGAGCCCTAGTGACAAGCATTAAGCATAACAAGTCGCAACAAAGTCATAAAGCACTAATAGAAGATACTAGGCACCATGCCCTAACAATCGTATGCCATTACATGAATGATATCATCCAATCCCTACCATCCCCATAGCCTACAGCGGGGTATTACTCACTCATAGATGGGGGAAACATGGATGGTCGATGGAGAAGCGACGGTGATGATGATGGCGATGATCTCCTCCAATTCCCTGTCCCGACAGGGTGCCAGAACAGAGTTTCTGGTGCTATTTCATGGAATCTGGTGGTGGCGGCGGAGCGGAACTCCTTCTGGAAAAACGTCGAACCCCCCCTGAGTTTTTATGTCAGAATGCATCTTATAGGCGAAGAGGGAGACCGAGGGGGTGTCTGGGGCGGCCAGACGACCCCTGGCGCGGCCAGGTGGTGTGGCTGGGCCCTAGCCCCTCCCCGTCTCGTATTCTGGCTCCAGGTGTACCTCGGTAAAATAATGACTTTGGCTTTTGTCCCGTCCAATTCCGAGAATATTCATTTTCTGGCTTTCCTGGAACCAAAAATAGCAGAAAATAGGCAGCTGTCACTATGGCTCTTGTTAATAGGTTAGTCCAAGAAATCATATGAAAAGTACTCCAAAGTGTGGACAAAACACAAGAAAGTAGATAAAACCAAGGATGGAACATCGAAAATTATAGATACGTTTGCAATGTATCATTCACCTGAGTCTAGTGAGAGTTATGATATTGAAGATGGTTATGTTGAGATGACTAATGAATTTATTAAAGAATGCAAAAACACCCATGATAGGAGCGCTGCTAAGAGTCTCCTTGAGAGGCGTACTATTAGACCCAAATTGTCTCCTATTGCAAAGTTTGCTGGTTCTCCTATAAACATTAAAGATAAAGATTATGATTTCTCTCTTGATCTATCTTACATAGTTATTGTTGAGAAAGAACCTTTTTGTGGGACTAAGAATGAGAGTGCGGTAGCACATATGAATGAACTTTCTACCATGAGTGGCTTGTTTTCTGATGATATTAAGATGCGTACTTACTTTGTTGCTAAGATTTTCCCCTTTTCACTGAAAGGAGAAGCTAAGACTTGGTTTAGTAATTTACCTCCTGGATCTATTGATAGTCCTGATTGCTTGATTAGTACCTTCCTGCAGAAATATTTTCCTCCTAGTGCTAGACATGCTATTTTGCAGGAACTTTTTGATTTTAAACAGGGAGAAAAAGAGATATTACCTGAATCATGGGCAAGGTTTTGTGCTTTGATTCATGCACAAGATGGAAGTCCATTACCTAAGAATGAGCTTCTTGATATATTTTATAATGGGCTAACCGAAGAATCTAGGACATACCTAGATAGTTGTGCTGATTGTGTTTTTCAGGAATAGGACTCCCAAGGAAGCTGAGAAATTAATGGCTAAAATAAGAAAGAACTATGAGGATTGGAATCCTCCTAAACTAGCTATACCTGAAGTAATTATACATGAATCTACTATACCGGTGCCTATTCCAACATCAGAAAAGAGGGGAGTTATTGAATTAAATGATGAAGTGATGAAGGAAGCTAAGAAATGTCTTAAGGAGAAGGGAATTAAAGCTACAGATGTCAAGAATTTACCTCCTATTGAAGAATTATGTGAGCCTATTCCCTACTCATCCATTATTGAGGTACACTCTCTCCAACACTTTGATGAAGGTGATATCCCTTACTCTAAACCTCCTGATCAATGCTTAGAAGAATTCGATAGTTTTATTATTAAGCAAGATAATTTTAATAAAAGGGTGCAAAATCATCTAATGGAAAACACTAGAGCTATTGTTGAGTTAAAAGATATTGTGTAAAGAACCACTAATGATGTTAAAATGATTGTTAAACACTTTCAAATGGTTCAAACTCAAATAGATCAACTCATTAAAGTGCAAAAAGACTTTCTAATTAACGCTGCTAAAGAAAAACATGCTTATGAAATTAGAACTAGAAGTGGTGCTGCTACCCAGGATCCTCTATATCTTGAGGGGCATCCTAAAAGAATCGAGCAGGATTCTCAACAAGCTGAAAATAGTGGTACTACTTGCAAGAAAAGAAAAAAGAAACATAAAACTATTGTAGAACCCTCTGAACCTGGTAAAGATCCTAATAGTATATCTGTCTCTGATGCTGAAACTGAAATTGGTAATGAATAAAATGATGTTCCTGATAAAGAAAAAGTTGAAGAAGAACCTAAAAAGCACACTAAGAATACTAAATACACTAAAGAAGATTTTGTTGCTAAGAAACATGGTAGTGAAAGAGAGCCTTGGGTCCAAAAACCTATGCCTTTCCCTGATAAGAAACACAAGTCCAAGGAAGATGAACACTATAATAAGTTTTGTGAGTGGATGAAACCTTCATTCTTGCAAATTCCTTTGACTGATGCTATTAAATTGCCTCCTTATTCAAAGTATATGAATGATATTGTCTCGAATAAAAGGAAGATCCCTAATGAAGAAATTTCTACTTTGCTTGCTAATTATTCCTTTAATGGTAAGGTTCCAAAGAAACTTGGAGACCTAGGGATTCCAACTATCCCTTGCTCTATTAAGAATAGTTATGTTAGAACTGCTTTGTGTGATTTGGGAGCTGGAGTTAGTGTTATGCCTTTCTCTCTCTATAAGAGACTTCAACTTGAAAAACTGATACCAACTGATATATCTTTGAAAATGGCTGATAAATCTACCACTATTCCTGTTGGTATATGTGAGGATGTACCTATTCAAGTGGCGCATAATTGCTTGATATTAACTAATTTTGTTGTGCTTGAAATGCCTGAAGATGATAATATGTCTATTATTCTTGGGAGACCGTTTCTTAATACTGGAGGAGCTGTTATTAATTGTAATCAAGGAAATGTGACCTTTAATGTTAATGACAAGGAACACACCATCTATTTCCCCAAGAAGATTGAAAGGACTTATGGTCTGAATTCAGTTGAACATGTTGAGGGCATTCAAGTTGGAGAGATATATTGTCCCATACCAAGAGAAAAATTTGAAACTATTATGATTGGGACCATTGCTATCAAGGTTGAGGTAACATAATCATTAGTGGAATACAAAGTTTTGCCTCATATGGAATTGTTTTGGTAACAAGACCTGATCAACCTTGTTAACAAAAGGATTTCATTGAACAAAACAATGTTTTCACTATGATTATCTCCGCTTACTTCTATTCTATCCATTTTAGTTTTTGTTTTCGTTTAGTTTTCGTTTAGTTTTCCTTTTTGTTGTTAGTTGCTTGCATGTTAGAGTGTCTTAGAACTCCTGTAGTTCTAGCCTTGTTTTGTCATTGCATCATTTTTTTTCCAAAAAAAAATCTTTTTCTGCCAGAAAATCATTCTTCTATGCCTGAAAATTGCCCAAAAATAAAGTGTCTAAAAAAATTCCAGAAAATTCATATTAAATTTTTACGTGAAAAAAGGGGCAGAGGAGTGCCTAGAAGGTACCAGGGGGACCCACTAGGAAGGCACACCACCTGGTGGCGCGGCCTGCCCTAGGTGGCGCCATGCCATGGTGTGGGCCACCCCTGGCCCTCCACTCACTCTCTCACTTGCCACTTTCTTCTCTCTCTCGAGTAAACTCCAGTTCATTGCTCAAAATCGCGTTCTTGCTGTGCTTGCCCTCGATTTTTCGATCTCCTTGCTCAGCCCATCTTTGCTGCTGAAATTTGGAGCATTTGTTCTCCAGTATGTGACTCCTCCGCTTATCCAAGTAGATTTGTGTTTAGTGGTTTATATCTTGAGTATTTTGCTGCTATAGGTGATAGGTTATGAGAGCTTGTAAGCTTGTTTGATGCTTAGAGATATAGTTTTGATGCATGTTTAGGCCTCTTACAAGTCCCTATGAGTAGTACCCTTCATTATATTCACTTTGCAATCACTTGTTTAATAGGTGTTTAAATCTCAGAATATCAAGCATGAACAACCATACCTTTGGAGAGATATTTGAGAGGGATGCACCTAGGAAGTTGAGGCCCTCAAGATCAGCCTCTCAGTTTAGGCCATCATACAACGAAGACTTCATTGCAACTCGTATTGGTAATGAGGGGGATGATGGGGATGCTCACCCATCTACTTTTCCTTGTTTTACTTTCTTACAAGCTACATGGATTCTTGATGATTTCTTGTTACTGATTGAGAGGGTTGGTTTGACCTCATATATGTAAGATGAGAGTGAGCAATACGCTATGCTCACCAAAACCTTTGTTGAGAGCTTCACGTTTACTAACATGCCCTATCAGTCAACTATCTCTTTCAAAATTTATAATCTGCCCTTTACCATGTCATTGGAAAGATTTTGCAGTGTTGTAGGTGTAAGCATGATAGGGACCGTGAAGAAAATTCAAGGGCGACCCGCTGATTTGCTGGAGCTTTACCGATGGGTGACCAATGATGATGACCGCGTGGCGCCGCATGGAAACATAAGAAACATCCAACTCCCTGCTCTTAGATACTTTGCATATTATCTTGCTACTAGCGTTCTTGGTAGGGAGAATACGAGTAATATCTCCAACTATCATTTAGCCTTCCTTGCTGCTGCGCTTAACAATGACACTCGGTACAACCTTGGCTCGCTTATTGCTCGTCGCCTAGCTGCTAGGGGACCTATCTATGGGGGAATCATCACCTCACCTATGGTCATTGTATTAGGGATTTCAGTGGACCCCAATGATACTATTTTAGCGCCATAGAGGCTTGACCTTGCTGCTATGAAAACTCATCACTTTGTCACTACTAATTCTGATTTGGACAGTCTAGTATATAGGATGTTGTTTACTGATGGGGATGAGAGGGAGATTCCTTTGCCGCGGTCTTCTTTGTTTAGTGTTCATAGGAGACCATGGTCGTGCTCTAAGGAGGAGGTGGACGAGCAGCTTCGCTTGCTGGGTTTCCACGAGCAGCACCAGGAGGATGTGCCCTCCTACGATTACTCTGCGCACTATGGAGGGACGTACTCGAGCTTGCACCAGGACGAGGGTACCTCCTCGTCATACCACGGTGACACTTCATCCTGGCCAGCTTGGGATTGACACCCACTTAGGCCAAAAGCCTAAGCTTGGGGGGAGGTACGCCAACATCGCACTCATCTCCATATCATTTTGCGTCGGTACTTTGTATATTCTTGTTCGTTCTCTTTTTAGTTTTCGTTCTTTCTTTGCTTTTGCTTTCTAAAACACAAAAAGACCAAAAATATTTCTGTTGTTTCTCTTTGGTTTGCTTCTTCTTCTTTTTGTCTTGGTTTGCTTTTCCCTTTTTGTTTTGTTTGAACTATTCAAAAAACCCAAAAAGATTTTGCTTTGCTTGTTCTTCCTTTTTGGTTCTTGCTTTAAAAATTCGAAAACACCAAAAATATTTGTTGTTCTTCTTTGGCTTTGTGAGTTTGTTGCAGGGTTCAGCAGTCCTCAGTGGGATTTGGTTTCATATTATTATTCAAGCCACACAAGTTAAGGGCAATAGTGAGGACTAATGACAACTTGAGGTGTGGTAAGAGGCTGGTAATGAACTCTATTTGTTTTCATTTTTGTACATATACTCATCATTGTGGGCATGCTTAGTCTGTTCATGTAGGGTGTATGTTATTTATGGATGCTTAGTAGTTCTTCCTTTCATATGATTAGTTCCAGCTTGCTAATAGTTTGTAGCATGTCCTATGAATGTTTGCCTGCATTACTCTATTCATAACTTGGTATGAGTCCGTGGTATCCTCCTCTGAATGTTTCATCTGAGTTGACTTGGCAAATGCTCACTCATGCATATGACTGAAATAATCAGTTAAGCCTCGATGAATTATTTTGCCTTGAGGGTCCTGAATCACTTTCATGCCATGATTAGTCCTGTTTTGTTGCAAGCATGATTATGACAGCTATTGCTCTCTCGTTGGTCGCTCCCTTACTATTGCTAGCCTTCACTTTCACTGAGTATGTTTTACTCATGTTTCCAACTCCCTAAAACCAAATATTGCCAAAGTGTCCACCATACCTACCTATTAGCATCATTTGCTATTTCCGTGCATATTCAATATGCCTTGTTTTCTTTCGAATAAAATGTTTGCTTGTTATGAGAAAGTTAGTTAGTAAAGCTCTCACGAACTTGATGGCACACTTTATTTTCTGCATTTAATAAACCTGAACCATTGTGACTGTCCATGAAAGTTATATGCTTGCAAATTATAGGCTGGGGATTAGCAGAACTGTGCTATCATCGGGAATGCTTTCAACACCTGTAAATATATACCCAGTTGATACCATGCTCTTTTGTTTGCGGATGTCGTCGGTGTGAAATAAAAGGGGAGCTTGTAAGTCCATGGAGTTATGTATGTGTGTTAGAGAAACGCCTGTCGACATTGGTCTAATCCATGCTGACATGGTGGAAACCTGCAGCGTAACCATAATGATATCTATGAAGCATTCTTCTTATAAAAAAAGAGAGAGATAGCTATTGAGAAAAAAGAAAAGAAAAAAAAGAGAGATTTGAGAAAAGAAGAAAGAGAGAAAAAAGCACCATTTTCCCATGGTAAATAAGAAGATTGCTGAGATACTCATTGTTTGCTTGCCTTGTCATTTTGATATGGGGATTCTTCCGTATCATCGGGCAAGGGGTACCCCGTTGGCGGTTCTCTATGATACGCACATATTTACGATGACAAGAACTTACAGGTAACTAAAGTTGAGAAGCATGAGGAGCGGCCCTCGTACTCAAGGGACATGGGATTTCCAGTTTATAGTCTATCAAGCATATAATTCAGATTGGACCTCACTTTCACCTTAACCATATTAAAGATGCTTATGATAGGGGCAATGAGAGCTCAAAGCTAACGAGTGCCATACTTTCAGCATTTGGAAGCCTTTCAAACTTTTCAAAACCTTTTTCGTTTTCCTTGTTGAGTCTCCACATATTCTATGAGCACCTTCTTGAGAGCATAGTTGTCATTCTTAGTGTAATGTGCTTGCCTCAAAACTTGATTATTTGTGTTATGACTTTGATGCTTGTATCCTTAACATCTGTACTTCTAGTCTTCACCTGAACTTCAGAGGTGCCTTGGCATTCATAATCAAAGGCAAGCGAGATACCACTCTATCATACCTTGTTATGAGCATTGTAATGTTGCTTATGTTTATGTTTCTTGCAACTTATTATTTTTAAGTTGGAATCTCTTCATAGCTTGCATTTCCTATTAAGTGAACTTAGTTGCATACTCTTTATTATGAATTGTCTAAATAGTTGATCACATGCTGAGAATATATACATCTTATGAAGCAAATGTGTTCGTGAAAGTTCTTTTATCGCACTCAGTTTTCAACTGAATTGCTTGAGGACAAGCAATAAGCTAAGCTTGGGGGAGTTGATACGTCTAAAACGTATCTACTTTCCCAAACACTTTTGCTATTTTTTCTCCTCTAAACTTGTGTGATTTGGATGCAACTAACGCGGACTGACGCTGTTTTCAGCAGAATTGCCCTGGTGTCTACTTTTTGTGTAGAAAATCAACTATCAGGAAAAATCCCGGAAAATATGCTGAAAATCCTATTTCACCAGAAGACTCCTGGAGCCAGAATACGAGACGGAGGGGGGCTAGGCCCAGGCCACACCACTGGCCTCATGGCCAGCCTGCCGCTAGGGGGTGGTCTGGCTGCCCTAGACACCCCCTCGGTCTCCCTCTTCGCCTATAAGAAGCCTTCTGACCTAAAAACTCTGGGGGGTTCGACGTTTTTCTAGAAGGAGTTCCGCTCTGCCACCACCACCAGATTCCACGAAACAGCACTAGAAACTCCGTTCTGGCACCCTGCCAGGATGGGGAATTGGAGGAGATCATCGCCATCATCGTCACCATCACTTCTCCATCGACCATCCATGTTTCCCCCATCTATGAGTGAGTATTCCTCCGCTGTAGGCTATGGGGATGGTAGGGATTGGATGAGATCGTTCATGTAATGGCATCAGATTGTTAGGGCATGGTGCCTAGTATCTTCTATTAGTGCTTTATGACTTTGTTGCGACTTGTTATGCTTAATGCTTGTCACTAGGGCCCGAGTGCCATGATTTTAGATCTGAACATATTATTGATTCATTATCATAGTATTGTTTTTGGTCTTACCTGCAAGTTGTATACACATGTTGTTGTCCGGAACCAAAGGCCCCGAAGTGACAAAAATCAGGATAACCAGAGGGAATTGATGTGAGGATCACGTGTGTTCACGGAGTGTTAATGCTTTGCTCCGGTGCTCTATTAAAAGGAGCACCTTAATTGCCAGTAGTTCCCTAGAGGCCCCGCTGCAGACGGGCTGACAGGACAAAAGATGTTGTGCAAGTTCTCATTGCGAGCACGTATGACTATATATGGAACACATGCCTAGGATTATCTAGTACTTGGGTGCTTTATCTTATTTATCTGCAATTGCCCTATGTTCTGATTGCTATGTGAATTTTCTTGTCCATGCAACGCCCGTCCATCCATCCCTATGCCTACCGCACTCGAATCCCATCATATCGCTATTGTTATCTTTTGTCTTTACTTTACTACTGTTGCTACTTTACTATTCCTACTACAAAACTGTTGCTACTGATAAACTGCTGTGAGCAAGATTGTTTCCAGGTGCAGCTGAATTGACAACTCAGTTGTTAAGGCTTATAAATATTCTTTGGCTCCCCTTGTGTCGAATCAATAAATTGGGTTTCACTTTCCTCGAAAATACTGCGATACACCCCCTATACTTGTGGGTCATCAAGGCCCCGCTGCAAACGGGCTGGCAGGACCAAAGATGTTGTGCAAGTTCTCATTGCGAGCATGTATGACTATATATGGAACACATACCTAGGATTATCTAGTACTTGGATGCTTTATCTTATTTATCTTCAATTGCCCTATGTTCTGATTGCTATGTGAATTGTCTTGTCCATGCAACGCCCGTCCATCCATCCCTATGCCTACCGCACTCGAATCCTATCACATCGCTATTATTACTGTTGTCTTTACTTTACTCATGCTACTTTACTATTCCTCTTGATAAACTACTGAGCAAGATTGTTTCAGTGCAATTGAATTGACAACTCAGTTGTTAAGGTTTATAAATATTCTTTGGCTCCCCTTGTGTCGAATCAATAAATTGGGTTCACTTCCCTCGAAAATACTGCGATACACCCCCTATACTTGTGGGTCATCAGCCGTCTCTCCCACGGGTTTGCTACATAAGGCCGCCAGCATTTCTACCGAAGGCCACCGACGTTGCTACGTAAGGCGTCAAGACTTGCTACACACTAGCATATTATTTTTGCTATGTATTCATATTTATTTGTTACTTTTGCACAATTTTTTTGCTACAACCAATCTCTATGGTTTTGCCACGAGATCTCCGGCGGGGAGTCTCCGACGATGTCCCCTTTGTTACATTAGAAAAACATTTTGCTACAACCGTTTTGTGGTTTTGCTATAATAGCGTAAACTTTTAGCTACGAGGTCTCCGAAGAAATTTTTTCTGGTGAGAGTCTCCGGAGATGTCTCCGGTCAAGTCGGTTTTGCTACATTAGGACATTTTTTGCTACAAGGTCGTCGGCAAGGTCTCCGGCAAACTCTCCGGCAAGGTATAGTGTGTCTGTTCTTTTTCTAGACCGAACCGTTTTCTGCTACATGTAGCAAAAGCGGGACTATTTGTAGCAAAAGCGGGACAAATGTAGCAAAAGCGGGATGAAAGGCAAGAGGGAGAGATCTGTACCGTTGATCTGATTCAATCGGACGGCTAGGAACCCACGGTATGGAAAGCTTCCATCCCTTGGGGGACACATAGCACTGCCCATATGTAATTCTTCCACCTTTGTGTCCCTACCAATTTCTCCCGCCAATGAATTCCTGCCAAAATCTTTCTGCCATTTATGTTATTCTCATTCTATAAAACCCCCTCCTCAGAGTTGTGTAAGAAGGCAAGTGTTTTCTCTTGAAGATGTTGGGTTTTCCTTCCGATGGTAGCTTTCCAAGATGGATAGGATGTTCTGCCGCTTTTTAGATTTTGCTAGAGAGTATAGGGTAGACGATACTCTAGCTACATGGGAGGCACTCATCAATAGTGACCTCTTCCTCAATGAGCTAGGTGATAAATTATATAGGTTAGGGTCATGGACGGCTCTATGTTTTGCGGGGCCCTAGGTGAAGTTTATAGGATGGGCCGCTAAGGCATATCTAGAAATATATAAATATCCACTTTCACTTGCAAAATATTAAAAGTTAACATCCAATTACACATTTTAGTCTTAAGATATAACAAGTAGTATCTCTACTAGTTTGATTACCTTAAATAATAAATAATTTCAATGGGACTAGTGACAATAATGCTTCAAGACAGGGGTGGAATTATGTTTAGGCGCCATATCACCTAAAATTGTGAAGGAATTGAATACATTATTACATAAAGAATTAAAAATAGAACCCTAATACTTTCTTCATGATTGGATAAAGGGCAGGGGACAAGGATTGAATTCCATCAAATCAGGAACATTGAATTTACTAGGGGCAGCAATGGGTACAGTCGAGAAAGGCCAAAATCAGTCCGTCGCTTGATTCAATTTCAAAGCAGTAGCCAGTCAGGGACAAGACTCAGGGGCTCGGGGAGATCTGCCTTAGAGGTGATCAATTTGTAAAGGAGATCGATCGGGATCGCCTAGATCAGAGCAACGACTACGGGTATTCAAAGAAGAAGAGCTAGAGGGATATCAAATTAGGAGATAGATCGCAGGCCACCAAGGCCCTGCCTGTCGACCGCGTGCAATCGATGATTATGTATTGCACCTCACGTGGGGTTGCTAGGATGGGCCTTTCATTGTAATTTTTTAGGCAGATGTGTAGGGTAAATATTATAGAGAAATATGTAGACATGGCCCTCCTCCAGCCATGGGCCCTTGGCCGTCGCCAAGGTCTCCATGGGCTAGATCCTGGCCTGGCCAGGGTGCCCCTAGAGGACCCTGAGGAAATCCGGCAAGAACTTCTCATGATCAATGCAAGGTGGGAAATGATAAAACTTAAGACCAAAACTCCGGTAAAGTTTTGGGCAAATAACACTTGATTGCGGATAGAAGAGAGCGAAGACGAAGATGATATCTTCATGTCGCCGAGCAACAAGAGCAAGAGAGCTGCCTAAGAGAAGGCACAACAGGCAAAGGGCAAGGGCACGCCATCATAAAAGGGCAAGGACGTTGTCTAGGGGATGACCCTCGGTAGGGTTAAGCTATGTTTTAAATTAAGGTTGACCATGACAAAGGTTAACCAACATAGGGATGGTCGTCATTTGCCGACATACCTCATTCGACATATAAAAGATATGTCAGCGTATCTTACTTTGTCTATATATGCAGGTACGACCATGCCGAGTTACATCGGCTGGAGCCTTGGAGCCGACATAGGGACCAACGTTTGATCAAAGATCATATGCCGGCCCTTAAGTCAGTGCTTTTTCCACTTCCCAGGAATCTCGGAGAAGATCAGATGTGCCCCAGGTTTAACGGTGAACGGTAGGATCGATAAAAACCAAGAGGCGACCGTTGTTAGGCGTGCCAACGGTTGTCGGAGATGGGAACGTCAAGTCCCATCGAGGGTATCCAGGAGCGACCCCATGACAAGAGGAGAATCTAGGCCCAGGGCAATGACATCGTGCATCATCTATAGAGTATATTCGGTGCCACCTGTGCCCTAACATGTAACCTGGGCACCCTTTTATAAGGTGCCCCAGGACCTCCTAGAAGAGGGTCGACCCCTTGTTCCCTCATTTCCCCCTTCAGTTCTGAGAGAGAAGCGAGAGTAGAGAGCTTATTCTTCCTCCTTGATGGCCCAAAATATATCAAGCTTATTGGGGAACCCCAAGAGGAAGGTATGATGAGCACAACAACAAGTTTTCCCTCAGTACGAAACCAAGGTTATCAATCCAGTAGGAGCAAGGAAACACCCCAAAGGTGTAGCTAGCCGAACGTTGGCAGGGCGCACTACCGGTGCCAGCAGCAACGTGGAGACCTGCACAACATAACCACAGAACTTTGCCCCCAACTTACGATGAGGTTGTCAATCTCACCGTTTTTGCTGAAAATAAAGGATTAAACGTATCGAATGGAAGGAAGTAATAGTTTGCAGAAAGTAAACACAAAGCAGTAAATAGTTTGATTGTAGATTGAAAGTAAAAGAAAGGACCGGGGTCCATAGTTCACTAGAGGTGGCTCTCCTTAAGATAGATAACATGCTGGGTGAACAAATTACAGCGGGGCAATTGACAAACATCAAGAAAGCATACAAGCATATACTAATCATCTTGACTCCTTTGAGACTTGATTGCGCATTACAACATTATACATAGACCGCCATCCAACTGCATCTATGACTAATAATCCACCTTCAGGTTATCATCTGACCCCCCTCCAGTATTAAGTTGCAAGCAACAAATTATTGCTTTACGAATTGCATGTAAAGTAAACAATACGATTGTTCTATGAATAAAGGATTGTTGTTTTCTCCCTAGTAGCAACAACACATCTAGTAACTTAAAGATTTCTGTCACTTTCCCAGATTATCAGAGGCATGAACCCACTATCGAGCATAAATACTAACTCTTGGAGCTGCTAGCATCTACTTGGCCAAGATAGCTACTAACAACAGAAAGCATGCAAGATCACAAATAACAAAGACATGATAGAATCAATAATCAATCTGAAATAGCATCTCAATATCCATCGAATCCCAACAAACACAACATACAGAATTATAAATAGATGATCTTGATCATGAATGGAGCTCACAAGATCTAAACATGAAAGCACAAAGGAGGAGAACCAGCCATCTAGCTACTACATGGACCCGTAGTCCAGAGATGAACTACTCACGCATCACACCAGAGGCTTGCATGATGATGAAGAAGGCCTCCAGGGTAAATTCCCCTCTCCAGCAGGGTGCCAGGAAGAGCTTCAGATCCCTCCCGATCTAGGGATGGAGATGACTACGGCTACATACTCTTTCGTGGATTTTTGATCGGGTACTTAGGGTTTCCGTATCAGAGGCAATATATAGACAAAAGGAGAGGCCGAGGGGGTGCCTGGGGAGGCTAGACCACCCCCTGGCATGGGCCAGGCCTGGCCGTGCGGCCAGGTGGTGTGGCCGGGCCCCAGCCCCTCTCTGTCTCGTATTCTGGATCCAGATGTCCCCCCGTAAAATAATGACTTTGGCTTTTGTCCCGTCCAATTTCGAAAATATTCATTTTCTGACTTCCTGAAACCAAAAACAGCATAAAACAGGCAGTTGGCACTGTGGCTCTTGTTAATAGGTTAGTCCAAGAAATCATATGAAAAGTACTTCAAAGTGTGGACAAAACACAAGAAAGTAGATAAAACCAAGCATGGAACATCAAAAATTATAGATACATTTGCAATGTATCAACATCCCCAAGCTTAACTCCTGCTCATCCTTGAGTAGGTAAGTGATAAAAAGAAAGAATAATTTTTGAGGTGACATGCACCATCATAAACTTGATCAAAGTATTTGTAAACATTCAAAGCTGGGAATATAGTACTTCAATCATAACATGAAAGACAAAGTTCTAGCAATAAGACAAAGAAACTATGTTGCAACATGAAAAGGCACAAACAAAAGATTCATGAATAACAATGCTTTGCAAGACGTTTGTTTGTTTCACATAAAAAAAACATAGCATAATGGTATTCAGCTTGTCCCTCATAGAGTAGGAAGTATAAATGCATAGGACACCTTCAAAGTTCATAAGAGTGACTAGATACAAATAGTTTAAAACAAGCAATATCAAGTTATGCATCAATCAACTAGTCTTGGGACAATGCACATAGAACTAAGAATGGCCACTATGCTCTCAAAGTAGGTGCATAAAGGTAGAAGGTGGAGACTCAATATAATGGTGGAAGAAAGGCCTTCATAGAAGGAAGTAGGGATTCAAGTCTCATAAAGAGCTTCCAAAAATTATGGTACTTATAGCTTTCAGCTCTCATTGCCCCTATCATAAGCATCTTGAAGTGATTAAGGTTAAAGTGAACAAACTATGGTGTACATGCTTGACGAAGTATAAGTTAGAAATCTTATGTCCCTTGAATACGAGGGATGCTCCTCATGCTACTCAAGTTTAGTCACCGGTAAGTTCTCGTCATTGTAAGTACATGTGTATCATAGAGAACCGCCAACGGGGTACCCCTTGCCCGATGATACGGAAGAATCCCCATATCAAAATGACAAGGCAAGCAGACAACAAGCATCTTATCAATCTTCTTATTAACCATGGGAAATATGGTGCTTTTTTTTCTCTTTCCTCTTTTCATAATCTCTTTTTCTCTTTTTTCTCAATATAGGACTCTTTTTTTATAAGAAGAATGCTTCATAGACAGCTCATTATGGTTACGCTGCAGGTTTCCACCATGTCAGCATGGATTAGACCAGCGGCCCAAGCGTTTCTCTAACAGATATTCATAACTCCATGGACTTACAAGATCCCCTTTCATTACACACCGACGACATCCATAGGCAAAAGAGCATGATATCAACTAGGTACAAAGTACCAGTGCAATGTTGAAAGCGTTCCCCATGACAGCATGGTTCTGCTAATCCCCAACAAATAAGTGCGAGCATATACAACATAGACGACACAATGGCTCAAGTTTATTAAGGGCAAGAAAAGTAAAGTGTGCCATCAACTTCGTGAGAGCTTTAATCACTAGTTTTCTCATAACAAGTTTAATTTGGAAGGTAAACAAAAAACATGAATATACTTGGAATAGCATATGCTAATAGGTAGGTATGGTGGACTCTTTGGAATAACTTGGTTTAGGGAGTTGGATGCATGAGTGGAACTCATACTTGGTTGTGGAGGCTAGCAAAAGACTGTGAGCGACAAACTAAGAGAGCAATAATGGCCATAATCATGCAGAGCGACAAAACATCATTGATCAAAGCATAAAGTGATACTACAAGTTGAAAACTAAAGGATCATAAAGGCTTATGGTGACTTGGGATAGTCATAACATGGTGTGAGCATGCGCCAAGTCAACCCAAATAAAGCATCAAAGGAGAATACCACAATACTATGCTTTAATATGCTAAAACAACGCATGATTCATACAAGGCACATTAAGCAATCTCAATTGTTTATAACAAGTCATGCTACAGCAAAGAATACTAAGCATAAATCCAAAACAATACCAAGCATGACATGACAAAGCATATGCCATAGTCAAAAACAAACTCTCTTTAACACTTAAGCATGAGCTTTCCTACTCTTTTCCAAAACAAACCAAACTATTTGAAAACCAATGCAATGAAAGAGGGGGTCCAACCAATTTATTCAGCAAACAAAGGAAAAGTAAAACCAAAACAAAAACGAAAAAGAAGACGCTCCAAGAACAACACAACTCTGCATGAAACAATAAAAATGAAGCGTTTGGAAGAAACCTGGGATTTTTATTGATGAAGAGGGGGATGCCTTGGGCATCCCCAAGCTTTGACGCTTGTACTTCTTGGATATTTCTTGGGGTGACACGCGTGGCATCCCCAAGCTTGAGCTTTAGTCCATCCTTCATCTCATTAGTCATTCCTTCCATACACCTGAAATTTTTCCTTCATACAAAACTTCACACAATCTTTATTAGCAACATTAGTGCAATCAAGATAATAGGTCTTTAGGTTCAGTTCTAACACCAATAAAACTTCCATTAAAACACTATCTACTGTAGCACTTCACTCAAAAATCTCAATTCCCCAAAAGAACTCAAAAAGGAACCAACAAGAAGCAAATGCAGAAAATGGCAGAAATCTGTCAAAACAGACCAGCAGGTAAAGACGATTTTTTTCGAAGACCTTCTGTTACTCAAATCAAAAAGTGTTGAAGTAACAAAAGTTAGATAACAACCTGGGGAAGAAGCACAAAATTTCATGCCTCAAAAGGACGTACAGAGATTTTACACGAATGTTTACGATGAAGCACAGAAATCTGTTTCGGGACAGCAACTTTCCCAATCATTACTTCTCTCTCTTTAGAGGTTTCTCTTGGCACAAAAAGCAAATAAAAGGATAAAGAGCAGTTATTACTGAAGTAATAACTTCCAAGACTCATCTAAAACTTTTGGGTTATCTCCCAATAAGTACTTTTCTTTAACGCCTTTAAGTTAGGCATAAGAAGCAAGAAAAAGAATCAAGTGTTCTCAAATGAAGAAGCATTAAAACCAAATTTCTTGCCCTTACCTCTCTTACTTTTATTCTTTACCTTGGGGAAAATATGATTGTTTGGTGGAGAAGCAAGGTGCATGGTCCCCTTTCCCAGATCTATTATTGCTCCAAGGAGTTCTAATAGGGACCTTCCAAGCGTAATTTGTCCTTTTCCTGCACATTCAATAACAAGATAATCAGTAGAAATCATTTTCCCAAGGATCTTTGTAAACACTCCTTCAGCTATTCCAATAGGTAATATTGTAGCATTATTAGCAAGAGATATTTCTTTTCCTCCTTCAGAAAGCCCCAAAAGATTCAAAGATTCATAAATATCTTTGGGCATAAGACAAAATTCAGACATGATATGACAGCGAGCTTGAAAAGTTTCATTATTTATATCAGTCTTTACTGTGGGGAGCCCCTTTGATGGTTTAGAATTTATTGGAACATAATTATGATGCTCCCTAAGCGTATTATAGCAGTCTTTCAAACTAGCAGTGCTAGTCTCAAGAGTGTTCAATCTAGGAAATATGTTTGTGAAAGAAATATCAGTTTTGCTAGGCAAGTTGTAAGTAAAGACTAATTTCTTTATAGCATTAACAGCATCATCCTCATTGCATTGGAGGAAATCTCCTCCCACAACAGCATCTAAAGCATATCTATAGCAAAGAGCAATTCCAAGGTAAAAACTACTAAGGAACAAGCTTTGAGTCATTTTAGGCTCAGTTTTTTCATGTAGATCAGAGATTCTAGACCAAGCTTCCTTGAAGCTCTCCTCAATTCCTTGTTTAAAAGTGAAAATCATTTCCTCAGGTGACATAGTGATTGGAGCAAGGCTAGACATAATGGTAACTTAAGATAGAAACTAATTTTTTGTGTTTTCAATAAAGAAAGCAAACTAGTAAAACTATTTTTTTGTGTTTTTGATAAAGAAACAAGCAAACAAAGCAGAAGTAAACTAAGCAAAAAAAATAACACAGTAAAGATATTGGTTATGAGGGACTCCCCTTGTGAAGATGTCCTTGACTCCCTGGCAACGGTGCCATAAAAAGAGCTTGATGGCCCAAAATATATCGAGCTCGTTGGGGAGCCCCAAGAGGAAGGTACGATGAGCACAGCAGGAAATTTTCCCTCATTACGAAACCAAGGTTATCAATCCAATAGGAGCAAGGAAACACCCCAAAGGTGTAGCTAGCTAAACATTGGCAGGGCGCACTACCGGTGCCAGCAGCAACGTGGAGACCTGCACAACACAACCACATAACTTTGCCCCAACTTACGATGAGGTTGTCAATCTCACCGGTTTTGCTGAAAACAAAGGATTAAACGTATCGACTGGAAGGAAGTAATAGTTTGCAGAAAGTAAAAATAAATCAGTAAACAGTTTGATTGTAGATTGAAAGTAAAAGAAAGAACCGGGGTCCATAGTTCACTAGAGGTGGCTCTCCTTAAGATAGATAACATGCTGGGTGAACAAATTACAGCGGGGCAATTGACAAACATCGAGAAAGCATACAAGCATATACTAATCATCTTGACTCCTTTGAGAATTGATTGGGCATTACAACATTATAGATAGACCGCCATCCAACTGCATCTATGACTAATAATACACCTTCAGGTTATCATCCGAACCCCCTCCAGTATTAAGTTGCAAGTAACGGATAATTTCATTACGCATTGCGTGTAAAGTAAACAATACGATTGTTCTATGGACAAAGGATTGTTGTTTTCTCCCTAGTAGCAACAGCACATCTAATACCTTAGAGATTTCCGTCACTTCCCCAGATTACTAGGGGCATGGACCCACTATCAAGCATAAATACTAACTCTTGGAGTTGCTAGCATCTACTTGGCCAAGATAGCTACTAACAACAGAAAGCATGCAAGATCACAAATAACAAAGACATGATAGAATCAATAATCAATCTGAAATAGCATCTCAATATCCATCGGATCCCCGCAAACACAATATGTAGAATTACAAATAGATGATCTTGATCATGAACGGAGCTCACAAGATCTAAACATGAAAGCACAAAGGAGGAGAACCAGCCATCTAGCTACTACATGGACCCGTAGTCCAGAGATGAACTACTCACGCATCACACCAGAGGCTTGCATGATGATGAAGAAGGCCTCCAGGGTGAATTCCCCTCTCCGGCAGGGTGCCGGGAAGACCTTCAGATGACGGCAGCTACATACTCTTTCATGGATTTTAGATCGGGTACTTAGGGTTTCCGTATCAGAGGAAATATATAGGCGGAAGGAGAGGCCGAGGGGGTGCCTAGGGCGGCTAGACCACCCCTGGCGGCCAGCAGCCTTGGCAGTGTGTGGTGTGGCCGGACCCAAGCCCCTCTCCGTCTCGTATTCTGGCTCCAGATGTCCCCCAGTAAAATAATTACTTTGGCTTTTGTCCCGTCCAATTCCGAAAATTTTCATTTGCTGACTTCCTGAAACCAAAAACAACAGAAAATAGGCAGTTGCACTATGGCTCTTGTTAATAGGTTACTCCAAGAAATCATATGAAAAGTACTCCAAAGTGTGGACAAAACACAAGAAAGGAGATAAAACCAAGCATGGAACATCAAAAATTATAGATACACTTGCAATGTATCACTCCTCTCGCATATAGCTCAAGGAGCCATTGTAGCTACAGTAACATCAAGAGATATATCATCTAGAATGCAGGAGTAGGGGTTTTATCTCAATAGGGGAACCCTGAACCTGGGTACATCGTGTGTGCTTTGTGTTGTGTTCTATGTGTGCTGGTTAGCGCACCATCCCTCCCCAGATCCTTCGGCACCCATCCAGACCCAAGATAAGCCATCCCATGGCATCTACTGTGACACCACCATGACAGTTGGCGCCCACCATGGGGCCAACAGCGGGGCTAGCTGGAGTCATCATCCGGATGGGAAACCTCGTATCTGCCTGTGAGCACTTGGTCTTTGGCCTCGTCTAGAGGCTTAGCTCGCTCAACTTCGTCAGCTACAATACTGGTTGCTTCGGGAACAGGCCCTTCCCAAGGTACGGAAAGTTCGTCACCTTTGGCGCTCACCAAGTCTATGTCGTCGTCGACATTGCGTGCAAGTACCCGTAGAGGGTGGTTGTCGCTGTAGATCCACCTGCTCCCTATGCAGCTCGCGGCCGGCATACGGATCGCCCCGCTAGCTTCGCAAAGGTCATGATGATCGCTCCTGCAGCTGATGCTGGCAAAGCTGCTATCGAGGAAATAGAAACAACCCCCAAGCCCACCAGATTAAGGGGCCCTCCGCTGGACAAGCCATAAAACATCACCGGATACAACATACCTACAAGGGTAAACCCTCTTTAGGCAACCCTCGAGAAGTTGGTAGTGATAGTTGCTCCCGCTGTAGATCTGGCTCAGGCACAAGCTCAGTTGGATGAGTTGCGCTAGAGTCTCCTCGAGGAAGCACTTGAGGCAACTCGATCCTGGCAGGAACTAGATATCACCCTTTGTGAGTATAATAGGGCTCACGGGTTTACTTGAGCAACTCATCCAAACCGCTTAGATGGTGTGCTTAACCGGGGTAAGAAGCTCAATGCTGAGATAGCTCGGGATGGTAGAACTAAATCTGCTACATCAGTTAGTTTGTCGGCTGGTAGGCCAAAATATACTACCCCGACCAAGAACCTTAGGGCTGCAGAGGCAACAGTGGTCGAGGTATCTGGCTTGACGGGTGAAGCCAGGCGCAAGCAACACGAGAGAGTAAACAAGTAGTTTTATAGCTAACCATCATAATGAGGCATACCATAAGGCAAACCCAGGGGTGCAGGAGGTTTCCAAGTAGTTTACTCGACTGGGGGTGCCGCAACAAAGTCTGTGGGCCAAGCCTCATCTCCTGATGATGTCCCAAGGCGTGAAGGAAGTGTTTCTTCTGGAAAGAACAACCACTTGTTGGCATATGATCCGGCATTCGTCGGAAAACAGATTTTTGAACAAGGCAAGGCAGGACAAGGATATGTCGACCAAGGATATGCTGGCCAAGGGTACGCTAGCCAGGGAAATGCTGGCCAGGGTAATTGATGAGTCCAAAATTGAAGCATATTTACCTTTTGTTTTTGCATAAATAGAATAGGGATTTTGGTATTTCACTACGTTTGCATGCACCTTTTTCTCCTTTTTTCAACAAGATCCCGAATTACTAAGTCTTTTATGAACATATCAATTGGAACTGTCATATTATGTTATAATATGATATTTTTAAGTGACAAAAGTCATTTTATAGATTCACCTTTACACCTAGGAGAATACCAAATGTGTGGAAAGCATCTGCCTCGATAATGACCAGTGGTACGGGCAGAGTCCACTCGCACCGTCCGCCTGTACCACGTGGCAACGCGTCCTCCTCGTCAAATATGTTCTCCTAGCAAAGACGGCAGAGAGATCCGACATTCACAAGAACCTAGAACCATGAAAAACCACATCAGAAAGGGATCTGAAGGAGGAACTTGCAGAAGGGCAAATCCCTACTGCCTCATAGATCATTGGAGGACATCACATCATCCCCTTCATCATCAACTGCTATCTTCGTCACCATTACTACCCCCATCTATCATCTATTAGATCTTGTTGTAATTCTAGATTCAATTGTGTTTTTCACTAGATTTATCCCCGTGCTTTTATCCATCCATTTGATTATGATTATGTTGTCAATGGATTCCATGTGTGAGTAGTTTTCCCTCGTTCTTGGGGAGATGGAGAAACCCTAGCACCATTGTGAATTTTCAATAAATATGATCTATTCTTGTGTCCATATGACTCGTCGGTCTATGGTAGATTTGTTATTTGTGTTTGATCTCTCTCTTTTAGATGGTATGTGTAGTCGGCCACATATCATTTGCCTTCAGGACTAAGGTGAGGGATAAATCCGTTGGACGTGTTTGGAAGTGTGCCCGGAGAGCTTCGTGACAATTGGCGCCGGGTAGCAACCTACATAGTAAAATGAGGATAAGGATAGACTCCCTAAGATAATTACGATATCCATGGGGAGATCCTTAATTGCGATGGTTGTTGGGAATATGCCCTAGAGGCAATCATGTATGATGATATTCCCCAATGTATTCATAAAGTTATTAAGTTATCTTAGTATGAACATCAGATATATATCATTGAATATGTGATTCAGTTGTGGAACTTTATATTCATGTTGTTCATACTAGACGTCCTTGGTCATTGAGGTTGTGTTGGACACATAACTTAGACCAATGTGAAAGTCGGCTAATGACTAGGTTCCACTTGTCATGGGCATGGTGATGCTATTCTGACTTACACGGACTTGGCTAAAGAGTTTAGCGAGTCGGACTGACCCACAGTTGAGATGCAATGAGCATGTTGTCATTTGTAGTGTCAAGCAATGGAATCCTTTGACTTGAGATGATCGCATGATCTGAGTTGTGGATATCTAGCTTAGGTTCTATCAAACGTTGTTCCATAAATGGGAAGTTATAAAGGTAGATTTCGGGCTGTTTGTGAATCAAGTTGTGTGACATGGATAACCAAGATGGGATTTGCCCCTCCGTAATGGAGAGATATTTTCTGGCCCCTCTCGTGTGATATGATTGGAAAGCATGGCCATGCGTGAGTTGGTTAAGTGTTAACCAAGGAGTCGAACTAAGTGTTAGTTTGGTGAACCGTATATCATGGAATGAGAAGAGAGAGTCGAGCTATTAAAGGGATGGAAACTACTCTCCTATAGCTTGATAAGGTATATCGTGAGGCATAGGGACTTGGACGAAAGTCACATTGAGAAAGGTTCATCTTCTTTCTTTATGGCGCTTAGGAGTTGGCATGCTAGAGGCCTCTACCATCTATCGACTCGGAGTGGTGACTCGTGTCGTGTCTAGGTGTACGTGAACCTACAGGGTCACACACTTAAGGGAAAGGAGCCCATATGGATTCGATCCATGTGGAGATTGGGATACAGTCTAGATGGGCCTCAAGCATTGAGCCTAGCTAGGATTGTATATAAGTGGATTGACAAGGGATAGTCCCTGACCTATCCGTCACTTTCTCCACTCCCATTTCAGGCTAGACAGCATCTAACAGTCCTCTGCCTAGAGCTCCTCCCTGTACATGTGGATACCTATAGAGGTGTTGCACGTGCGGCGCTGGGGACGAAGGAGTTCGTGGGGATATGGACATGTTGTACGCGGGATCGTTCGGCATGGCATCAACTTACGCGCTTCATCAATAATCCGCACCTGCGCGTCTAGTGGTAAATCCCGTGGCTTATCACCTGAGCTAGATCTTGGGTGCACCGTGTAGCGGAAAAGTTTTGTTTATCTCTGCATGGCCCTACAGTGGTCTATATGGGTGACTGCTCTTAGACATCGCGGTGCTTTTTTAGAGGTGACCTCATTCTAGGCTAAACAAATTGGCTTCCTATGAGCCTTGTAGTGAATATCTTATTATGGAGCTCTCTCCATACATATCATGACACAAGAAGTATGTTATCTTAATTATGAATAATAATATCATGATAGTGGTGTATCCTACACCCCCGAGAACGTATTAGCCCTATTGAGTTCAACCATGTTTTCACACAACCTGTTTCTTACTTTCTTTTACTTGTTTTAATTACTTTTTTTCACTCAGCCAAAAACCTTTCAAACACCCTTTACTTGAGATCGAAGACAGCTGATACATTGCAAATGTATCTATAATTTTTGATGTTCCATGCTTAGTTTTATCCACTTTCTTGTGTTTTGTTCCAACTTTGGAGTACTTTTATTATGATTTCTTGGACTAACCTATTAACAAGAGCCACAGTATCAGCTACCTGTTTTCTGTTGTTTTTGGTTCCAAAAAAGTCAAAAAATGAATATTCTCGGAATTGGACGGGACAAAAGCCAAAGTGCCTATTTTTCCGGAAGGGATCAAGTGCCAGAATACGAGACGGAGAGGGGCCAGGGGCCGGCCACACCACCTGGACGCGTGGCCAGGCCTGGCCCGCGCCAAGGGGTGGTCTGGCCGACCCCAGCACCCCCTCGACCTCTCCTTCCGCCTATAAGTTTCCCTCAGGATGAAAACCCTAGGTACCTGATCAAAAATCCACGAAAGAGTCTGTAGCCGCCGTCATCTCCATCCCTATATCAGGGGGGATCTGAAGCTCTTCCCGGCACCCTGCCGGAGAGGGGAATTCATCCTGGAGGCCTTCTTCATCACCATGCAAGCCTCCGGTGTGATGCGTGAGTAGTTCATCCCTAGACTACGGATCCATGTAGTAGCTAGATGGCTGGTTTCTCCTCCTTTGTGCTTTCATGTTTAGATCTTGTGAGCTCCGTTCATGATCAAGATCATCTATTTGTAATCCATACATGTTGTGTTTGCGGGGATCCGATGGATATTGAGATGCTATTTTAGATTGATTATTGATTCTATCATATCTTTGTTATTTTAGATCTTGCATGCTTTCCGTTGTTAGTAGCTATCTTGGCCAAGTAGATGCTAGCAACTCCAAGAGTTAGTATTTATGCTCGATAGTGGGTTCATGCCTCTTGTAACTGGGAAGTGGAAATCTCTAAGGTACTAGATGTCTTGTTGCTTCTAGGGAGAAAAACAACGATCTTTTGTTCATAGAACAATTGTATTGTTTACTTTACACGCATTAAGAAGCAATAATCATTGCTTGCAACTTAATACTGGAGGGGGTTCGGATGATAACCTGAAGGTGGATTATTAGTCATAGATGCAGTTGGATGGCGGTCTATGTATAATGTTGTAATGCCCAATCAAGTCTCAAAGGAGTCAAGATGATTAGTATATGCATGTATTGCTTTCTTGGTGTTTGTCAATTGCCCTGCTATAATTTTTTCACCCAGCATGTTATCTATCTAAGGAGAGCCACCTCTAGTGAACTATGGATCCCGGTCCTTTTCTTTACATACAATCTACAATCTTTTACTGCTTTGTGTTTACTTTCTACAAACTTTTACTTCTTTCCATTCGATATGTTTAATCCTTTGTTTTCCACAAAACACGGTGAGATTGACAACCTCATCGCAAGTTGGGGACAAAGTTCTGTGGTTGTGTTGTGCAGGTCTCCACGTTGCTACTAGCACCGGTAGTGCGCCCTGCCAAAGCTTAGCTAGTAACACCTTTGAGGTGTTTCCTTGCTCCTACTGGTTCGATTAAACCTTGGTTTCATAACTGAGGGAAACTTGCTGCTGTGCTCATCATACCTTCCTCTTGGGGTTCCCAACAAGCTCTACATCAACACCACCCACCAAGCACTTTTCTGGGCGCCGTGTATTGAGCCATCAATCGATTTTCTGGCGCCGTTGCCGGGGAACGAAGAAGAAGAAACTCCCATGTCAACTACACGCCATCAAAGATTTTCTAGCGCCATTGTCGGGGAGTCAAGGACATCTTCACAAGGGGAGTCCATCATAACCAATCTCTTTACTTTGTTGTTTTTGTTTTGCTTAGTTTCCTTCTTGCTTTGTTTGCTTGTTTTGTTCTTAAAAAACACAAAAAAAATTAGTTTTACTAGTTTGCTTTCTTATTGGAAAAACAAAAAAAAATTAGTTCCTTTCTTAAGTTGCCTTTATGACTAGCTCTGCTCCAATCACTATTTCATTATGGATAGCTCACTCAGTTTCCTATTTGGGAACAGTATTATGACTGCTAAGGTAATAGGTGAACCACCGCCTGCTAGAACCTCCATGGAAGAAGAAATTGCTGAACCTGAAAGCTCATTAGATGAAAAAGAGGAGGAGAGTGATGGACAAAAGGAGGAAGAATGGATCTACCCATGCCGACCTTCTAATGAGAGTAACTCTTTATCCCTTACATTATTTGATTGCCCCCCATGCTTATTAAAGGAGGGTGAATGTTATGTTCCCGAGGATTCTTTTGAAAATGTTTATAATAAATCTCTAGTGCTTGTAGATCATGAAAAGCATGCCTTATGTGATAGTTATATTGTTGAGTTTATTTATGAGGCTACTGAAAATTATTATGAGAGAGGAAAATATGGTTGTAGAAGTTTTTATGGTAATGAAACACCTCTCTATGTGGTGAAAGTTTTGAAGTTACTTTTGTTTTATCTTCCTATGCCTGTCACTTTGCGCTTTGTGAATTTATTTGCATACAAGATTCCTATGCATAGGAAGTGGGTTAGACTTAAATGTGTTTTGAATTTGCTTCTTGATGCTCTCTAATACTTCAATTCATATTTCCTATGAGAGCATCTTCTCAAATTTTCATGCCTAACTTAAAGGCGTTAAAGAAAAGTACTTGTTGGGAGATAACCCAAGAGTTTTAGATGAGTCTTGGAAGTTATTACCTCTGTAATAACCTCTCCTTATCCTTTTTATTTTCCTTTTGTGCCAAGAGTAACCTCTAATGAGAGTGAAGTAATGATTGGGAAAGTTGCTGTCCTGAAACAGATTTTTGTGCTTCACCGTAAAAATTCCTGAGAGAGCTCTGTACGTCGGATTGAGCTGTAATGTTTTGCGCTTCTGCCCCAGGTTGTTATCTAACTTTCGTTAGTTCAACACTTTTTGATTTGAGCAACAGAAGGTCTTCGAAAAAAATCGTCTTTATCTGCTGGTCTGTTTTGACAGATTTCTGCCATTTTCTGCATTTGCTTCTTGTTAGTTCCTTCTTGAGTTCCTTTGGGCAATTGAGCTTTTTGAGGGAAGTGCTACAGTAGCTAGTCTTCTAATGGAAGTTTATTTGGTGTTAGAACTGAACCTTGAGACTTATTTATCTTAAGTGCACTAATGTTGCTAATGAGATTGTGTGAAGTTTTGTATGAAGGAAAAATTTCAGGTGTATGGAAGGAATGAGTAATGAGATGAAGGATGGACTAAAGCTCAAGCTTGGGGATGCCACATGTGTCACCCCAAGAAATATCCAAGAAGTACAAGAGTCAAAGCTTGGGGATGCCCAAGGCATCCCCTTCTTCATCAAGAAAAATTCCAGATTTCTTCCAAACGCTTCATTTTTATTGTTTCGTGCATAGTTGTATTTCTCTTGGAGCGTCTTATTTTTTGTTTTTGTTTTGGCTTTTAGTTTGCTTGGTTTGCTTAGTTTTCTGAATAAGTTGGTTGGACCCCCTCTTTCACACTTTGGTTTGCAAATAGTTTGGTTTGGTTTGGAAAAGAGTAGGAAAGTTCATGCTTATGTGGTAAAACGAGCTCGTTTTTGACTGTGGCTATGCTTTGTCATGCCATGCTTGATATTGTTTTGGCTTTATGCTTAGTATTCTTTGTTGTAGCATGACTTGTTATAAACAATTGAGATTGCTTAATGTGCCTTGGACGAATCATGCGTTGTTTTAGCATATTAAAGCATAGTATAGTGGTATTCTCCTTTGATGCTTTATTTGGGTTGACTTGGCACATGCTCACACCATGTTATGACTATCTCAAGTCACCATAGCCTTTATGATCCTTTAGTTTTCAACTTGTAGTATCACTTTATGCTTTGATCAATGATGTTTTGTCGCTCTGCATGATTATGGCCATTATTGCTCTCTTAGTTTGTCGCCCCCAGTCTTTTGCTAGCCTCCACAACAAAGTATGAGTTCCACTCATGCATCCAACTCCCTAAACTAAGTTTTTACAAAGAGTCCACCATACCTACCTACTATCTTATGCTATTCCAAGTATATTCATGCTTTTGTTTACCTTCCACTTGTTACGAGAAAACTAGTGATTAAAGCTCTCACGAACTTGATGGCACACTTTACTTTATTGCCTCTAATAAACTTGAACCATTGTGTCTTCTATGTTGTATATGCTTGCACTTATTTGTTGGGAATTAGCAGAACCATGCTTTCATGGGGAACGCTTTCAACATTGCACTTGGTACTTGTACCTAGTTGATATCATGCTCTTTTGTATATGGATGTCGATTGTGAAATGAAAGGGGAGCTTGTAAGTCCATGGAGTTATGTATATGTGTTAGAGAAACGCCTGGGCCGCTGGTCTAATCCATGCTGACATGGTGGAAACCTGCAGCATAACCATAATGAGCTGTCTATGAAGGATTCTTCTTATAAAAAAAGAGTCCTATTGAGAAAAAAAGGGAAAAGAAAAAGAAAAAAAGAGATACAATGAAAAGAGGAAAGAGAGAAAAAAGCACCATATTCCCATGGTAAATAAGAAGAATGCTGAGATGCTCGTTGTCTGCTTGCCTTGTCATTTTGATATGGGGATTCTTCCGTATCATCGGGCAAGGGGTACCCCGTTGGCGGTTCTCTATGATACCCATGTACTTACGATGACAAGAAGTTACCGGTGACTAAACTTGAGTAGCATATGGAGCGGCCCTCGTATACAAGGGACATGAGATTTCTGACTTTATACTTCGTCAAGCATGTACACCATAGTTTGTTCACTTTAACCTTAATCACTTCAAGATGCTTATGATAGGGGCAATGAGAGCTGAAAGCTATAAGTATCATAATTTTCGGAAGCTCTTTATGAGACTTGAATCCCTACTTCCTTTTACAAAAGGCCTTTCTTCCACCATTATATTGAGTCTCCACCTTCTATCTTTATGCACCTACTTTGAGAGCATAGTGTCCATTCTTAGTTCTATGTGCATTGTCCCAAGACTAGTTGATTGATGCATAACTTGTTATTGCTTGTTTGAAACTATTGTATCTAGTCACTCTTATGAACTTTGAAGGTGTCCTATGCATTTATATTTGCTACTCTATTGAGGGATAAGCTGAACACTATTATGCTATGTTTTCTTTATGTGAAACAAACAAACGTCTTGCAAAGCATGTTATTCATGAATCTTTTGTTTGTGCCTTTTCATGTTGCATCATAGTTTCTTTGCTTATTGCTAGAACTTTGTCTTTCATGTTATGATTGAAGTACTATGATCCCAGCCATGAATGTTTTGCAAATACTTTGATCAAGTCTTTGATGGTGCATGTCACCTCAAAAATTATTTTTTTATCACTTACCTACTCGAGGACGAGCAGGAGTTAAGCTTGGGGATGTTGATACATTGCAAATGTATCTATAATTTTTGATATTCCATGCTTAGTTTTATCCACTTTCTTGTGTTTTGTTCCAACTTTGGAGTACTTTTATTATGATTTCTTGGACTAACCTATTAACAAGAGCCACGATGCCTGCTTTTCTGTTGTTTTTGGTTCCAGAAAAGTCAGAAAATGAATATTCTCGGAATTGGACGGGACAAAAGCCAAAGTGCCTATTTTTCCGGAAGGGATCAAGTGGCAGAATACGAGACGGATAGGGGCCATGAGCCGGCCACACCACATGGCCGCGCGGCCAGGCCTGGCCTGTGCCAGGGGGTGGTCTGGCCGACCCTAGCACCCCCTCGGCTTCTCCTTCCGCCTATAAGTTTCCCTCGGGACAAAAACCCTAGGTACCCGATCAAAAATCCACGAAAGAGTCTATAGCCGCCGTCATCTCCATCCCTAGATCGGGGGGGATGTGAAGCTCTTCCCGGCACCCTGCCGGAGAGGGGAATTCACCCTGGAGGCCTTCTTCATCACCATGCAAGCCTCCGGTGTGATGCGTGAGTAGTTCATCCCTGGACTACGGATCCATGTAGTAGCTAGATGGCTGGTTTCTCCTCCTTTGTGCTTTCATGTTTAGATCTTGTGAGCTCCATTCATGATGAAGATCATCTATTTGTAATCCATACATGTTGTGTTTGCGGGGATCCGATGGATATTGAGATGCTATGTCAGATTGATTATTGATTCTATCATGTCTTTGTTATTTGAGATCTTGCATGCTTTCCGTTGTTAGTAGCTATCTTGGCCAAGTAGATGCTAGCAACTCCAAGAGTTAGTATTTATGCTCGATAGTGGGTTCATGCCTCTAGTAATCTGGGGAAGTGACAGAAATCTCTAAGGTACTAGATGTGCTGTTGCTACTAGGGAGAAAACAACGATATTTTGTTCATAGAACGATTGTATGGTTTACTTTACACGCAGTTCGTAAAGCAATAATCTGTTGCTTGCAACTTAATACTGGAGGGGGTTCGGATGATAACCTGAAGGTGGATTATTAGTCATAGATGCAGTTGGATGGCGGTCTATGTATTATGTTGTAATGCCCAATCAAGTCTCAAAGGAGTCAAGATGATTAGTATATGCATGTATTGCTTTCTCGGTGTTTGTCAATTGCCCCGCCGTAATTTGTTCACCCAGCATGTTAGTGTTATGCCTTTCTCTCGATTTGGGAGCTGGAGTTAGTGTTATGCCTTTCTCTCTCTATAAGAGGCTTCAACTTGAAAAATTAATACCAACTGATATATCTTTGCAAATGGCTGATAAATCTACCACTATTCCTGTGGGTATATGTGATGATGTACCTGTTCAGGTGGCTCACAATTGCTTGATATTAACTTATTTTGTTGTCCTTGAAATGCCCGAAGATGATAATATGTCTATTATTCTTGGGAGACCTTTTCTTAATACTGCAGGAGCTGTTATTAATTGTAATCAAGGAAAGGTGACCTTCAATGTTAATGACAAGGAACATACTGTCTATTTCCCCAATAAGATTGAAAGGACTTATGGTTTGAATTCAATTGAACATGTTGAAGGCATCCAAGTTGGAGAAATATATTGTCCCATACCAAGAGAAAAATTTGAAACTATTATGATTGGGACCATTGCTATCAAGGTTGAGGTAACATAATCATTAGTGGAGTACAAAGTTTTGTCTCATATGCAATTGTTTTGGTAGCAAGACTTGATCAACCTTGTTAACAAAAGGATTCCATTGAACAAAACAATGTTTTCATTATGATTATCTCCGTTTATTTCTATCCTTTGCATTTTTAGTTTTTGCTTTCGTTTAGTTTTCTTTTTGTTGTTAGTTGCTTGCATGTTAGAACTTCTGTAGTTCTAGCCTTTTTTTGTCCTTGCATCATGTTTCCAAAAGAAAAAAATCTGTTTGTTAGAAAAATCATTCTTCTATTTCTGAAAAATGCCCAAAAATAAAGTGTCTCGAAAAATTCCAGAAAATTCATATTAAATTTTTACGTGAAAAAGGGGCAGAGGAGTACTTGGGAGGCACTAGGGGGGCCCACCAGGAAGGCACACCACATGGTGGCGCGGCCAGCCTTGGGTGGCGCCATGCCCTGGTGTGGGCCACCCCTGGCCCCCCACTAACTCTCTCACCTGCCACTTTATTCTCTCTCCCAAGTAAGCTCCAGTGCATAGCTCAAAATCACGTTCTTGCTATGCTTGCTCTCGATTTTTTTCGATCTCCTTGCTCAGCCCATCTTTCTTGCTGAAATTTGGAGCATTTGTTCCCTGGTATGTGACTCCTCCCCTTGTCCAAGTAGATTTGTGTTTAGTGGATTATATATTGAGTATTTTGCTGCTATAGGTGACTGGTTATGAGAGCTCGTAAGCTTGTTTGATGCTTAGAGATATAGTTTTGATGCATGTTTGATGCTTAGAGATATAGTCTTGCAAGTCCCTATGAGTAGAATCCTTCATTATATTTACTTTGCAATCACTTGTTTAATATGTGTTTAAATTTCAGAATACCAAGCATGAACAACCATACTTTTGGAGAGATATTTGAGAGTGATGCACCTAGGAGGTTGAAGCCCTCGAGGACAGCCTCTCAAGCTAGGCCATCATACAATGAAGATCTCATAGCAACTCGTATTGGTAGTGAAAGGGATGATGGGGATGCTCACCCATCCTCTTTTCCTTGTTTTACTTTCTTACAAGCTGCATGTATTATTGATGATTTCTTGCTACTGATTGAGAGGGTTGGTTTGACCTCATATATGCAAGATGAGAGTGCGCAATACGCTATGCTCACCAAAACTTTTGTTGAGAGCTTCACGTTTACTAACACACCCTATCAGTCTACTGTCTCTTTCAAAATCTATAATCTGCCCTTCACCATGCCTTTGGAGAGATTTTGCAGTATTGTAGGTGTGCGCATGACAGGAACCGTGAAGAAAATTCAAGGGTGACCCGCTGATTTGTTGGAGCTTTACCGAGGGGTGACCAATGATGATGACCGCGTGACGCAGCGCGGAAAGATAAGAAATATCCAACTCCCTGCTCTTAGATACTTTGCATATTATCTTGCTACTAGTGTACTTGGTAGGGAGAACACAAGTAATATCTCCAACTATCATTTAGCATTCCTTGCTGCTGCGCTTAACAATGATACTTGGTACAATCTTGGCTCGCTTATTGCTCGCCGCCTAGCTGCTAGGGGGCCTATCTATGGGGGCATCATTGCCTCATGTATAGTCAATGCATTAGGTCTTTCAGTGGATCCCTATGATGATATGCTAGCACCAGAGAGGCTTGACCTTGTTGCCATGAAAATTCTATTTGTTTTCATTTTGTACATATACTCATCATTGTGAGCTTGCTTAGTCCGTTCAAGTAGGGTGTATGTTATCTTTGGATGCTTAGTAGTTCTTGCTTTCTTATGATTAGCTCCAGCTCACTAATAGTTTGTAGCATGTATTATGAATGTTTGCTTGCATTGCTCTATTCATAAATTGGTATGACACCGCGGTATCCTCCTCTGAATGTTTCATTTGAATTGACTTGGCACATGCTCACGCATGCACATGACTGTGATAATCAGTTAAGCCTTGATGAATTATTTTGCCTTGAGGATCTTGAATCACTTTCATGCCATGAGTAGTCCTGTTTTGTTGCAAGCATGACAATGACAGCTATTGCTCTCTCGTTTGTCGCTCCCTTACTATTGCTAGCCTTCACTTTCACTGAGTATGTTTTACTCAAGTTCCCAACTCCCTAAACCAAATATTTCCAAAGTGTCCACCATACCTACCCATTAGCATCATTTGCTACCTCCATGCATATTCAATATGCCTTGTTTTCTTCCGAATAAAATGTTTGCTTGTTATGAGAAAGTTAGTTAGTAAAGCTCTCACGAACTTGATGGCACACTTTATTTTCTTGCAATTAATAAACCTGAACCATTGCGTCCTTCTTTGTTGCGCATATGCTTGCGCTTTATGAGTTGAAGTTAGCAGAACCATGTATCATGGGGACCGCTTTCAACGCTTCATAGGTACTTTGTACCTAGTTGATATCATGTTCTTTTGCTTATGGATCCCGGTGGTGTGAAATAAAAGTGGAACTTGTAAGATCATGGAGTTTGTATGTATGTTAGAGAAACGCCTGGGCCGCTAGCCTAATCCATGCCTAATCATGGTGGAAACTTGCAGCATAACCATAATGAGCATTCTATGAAGCATCCTCAATAAAAATCTATGCACATAGTAAATAAAAAGATCGTCGAGACGCTCATTGTCTGCTTGCCTTGTTATTTTGATTATGGGACAGTTCCCATGTCATGTGCAAGGGGTACCCCATTGGCGGTTCTCTATGATACGTATATACTTACAATGACAAGAGCTTACTTGTGACTGAAGTTGAGTAGCATGAGGATCGGTCTTCGTAAGTAAGGGGCATGAGACTTCGATTTATAACTTGTCAAGCATATCCTCTTAGTTGTGTCACTTTAACGTTAACCATTTAAAGATGCTTATGATAGGGGCAATGAGAGATCAAAGCTAATGAGTACCATACTTTCAGCATTTGGAAGCTTTTCAAAATTATTCTAAACCTTTTTCTTTACTTGTTGAGTCTCCATTTATTCTTTGAGCACCTTCTTGAGAGCATAGTTGTCATTCTTTGTGTTTGTTCCATTACTTGATTATTTGTGTTATGACTTTGATGCTTGTATCCTTGATATCTGTACTTCTAGTCATCACTTGAACTTCAGAGGTGCCTTGATATTCATAATCAAAGGCAAGCGAGATACCACTCTATCATACCTTTCTATGAGCATTATAATGTTGCTTATGTTTGTGCCTCATGCTACTTATTATTCTTGAGTTGGAATCTCTTCATAGCTTGCAATGACTATTAAGTAGACTCAGTTGCATACTCTTTATTATGAACTGTTTAAGTAGTTGATCGCATTGCTGAGAATATTTACATCTTATGAAGCAAATGTGTTCGTGAAAGTTCTTTTATCGCACTCAGTTTTCAACTGAATTGCTTGAGGACAAGCAATAAGCTAAGCTTGGGGGGAGTTGATACGTCCAAAACGTATCTACTTTCCCGAACACTTCTGCTATTGTTTCTCCTCTATACTTGTGTGATTTGGATACAACTAATGCGGAATGACGCTGTTTTCAGCAGAATTGCCTTGGTGTCTAATTTTTGTGCAGAAAATCAACTATCAGGAAAAATCCCGGAAAATATGCCAAAAATCCTATTTCACCCGAAGACTCCAGGAGCCAGAATACGAGACGGAGAAGAGCCATGGGGTGGCCACACCACCTGCTGGCGCGGGCCAGGCCAGGCCGCGCCAGGAGGTGGTGTGGGCCCCCTAGGCACCCCCTCGGCCTCTCTCTTCGCCTATAAGGAGCCTTCTAACCTAAAAACTTCGGGGGGTTCGACGTTTTTCCAGAAGGAGTTCTGCTCCTCCGCCACCACTAGATTCCATGAAACAGCACCAGAAACTCCGTTCTGGCACCCTGCCGGGACGCGGAATTGGAGGAGATCATCGCCATCATCATCACCATCGCTTCTCCATCGACCATCCATGTTTCCCCCATCTATGAGTGAGTAATCCTCTGCTGTAGGCTATGGGGATGGCAAGGATTAGATGAGATCGTTCATTTAATGGCATCAGATTGTTAGGGCATGGTGCCTAGTATCTTTTATTAGTGTTTTATGACTGTTGCGACTTGTTGTGCTTAATGCTTGTCACTAGGGCCCGAGTGCCATGATTTCAGATCTGAACATGTTATTTATTCATTATGATAGTATTGTTTTTGGTCTTATCTACAAGTTGTATACACACGTTGTTGTTCGGAACCTATGGCCCCGAAGTGACAGAAATCGGGATAACCGGAAGGGAATGGCTTTGATGTGAGGATCACATGTGTTCACGGAGTGTTAATGCTTTGCTCCGGTGCTCTATTAAAAGGAGCACCTTAATTGCCGGTAGTTCCCTAGAGGCCCCGCTACAAACGGGCTGGCAGGACAAAAGATGTTGTGCAAGTTCTCAGTGCGAGCACGTATGACTATATATGGAACACATGCCTAGGATTATCTAGTACTTGGATGCTTTATCTTATTTATCTGCAATTGCCCTATGTTCTGATTGCTATGTGAATTGTCTTGTCCATGCAACGCCCGTCCATCCATCCCTATGCCTACCGCACTCGAATCCTACTGTTACTGCTATTGTTACTGCTGTCTTTACTTTACTACTGTTGCTACTTTACTATTCCTACTACAAAACTGTTGCTACTGATAAACTGCTGTGAGCAAGATTGTTTCTAGGTGCAGCTGAATTGACAACTCAGTTGTTAAGGCTTATAAATATTCTTTGGCTCCCCTTGTGTCGAATCAATAAATTGGGTTTCACCTCCCTCGAAAATACTGCGATACACCCCCTATACTTGTGGGTCATCAAGGCCCCGCTGCAAACGGGCTGGCAGGACAAAAGATGTTGTGCAAGTTCTCATTGCAAGCACGTATGACTATATATGGAACACATGCCTAGGATTATCTAGTACTTGGATGCTTTATCTTATTTATCTTCAATTGCCCTATGTTCTGATTGCTATGTGAATTGTCTTTTCCATGCAACGCCCGTCCATCCATCCCTATGCCTACCGCACTCGAATCCTCATCATATCGCTATTGTTATGCTGTCTTTACTTTACTACTTTACTATTCCTACTACAAAACTGTTGCTACTGATAAACTGCTGTGAGCAAGATTGTTTCTAGGTGCAGCTGAATTGACAACTCAGTTGTTAAGGCTTATAAATATTCTTTGGCTCCTGCCAAAATCTTTCTGCCATTTATGTTATTCTCATTCTATAAAACCCCCTCCTCAGAGTTGTGTAAGAAGGCAAGTGTTTTCTCTTGAAGATGTTGGGTTTTCCTTCCGATGGTAGCTTTCCAAGATGGATAGGATGTTCTGCCGCTTTTTAGATTTTGCTAGAGAGTATAGGGTAGACGATACTCTAGCTACATGGGAGGCACTCATCAATAGTGACCTCTTCCTCAATGATCTAGGTGATAAATTATATAGGTTAGGGTCATGGACGACTCTATGTTTTGCGGGGCCCTAGGTGAAGTTTATAGGATGGGCCACTAAGGCATATCTAGAAATATATAAATATCCACTTTCACTTGCAAAATATTAAAAGTTAACATCCAATTACACATTTTAGTCTTAAGATATAACAAGTAGTATCTCTACTAGTTTGATTACCTTAAATAAGAAATAATTTCAATGGGACTAGTGACAATAATGCTTCAAGATAGGGGTGGAATTATGTTTAGGCGCCATATCACCTAAAATTGTGAAGGAATTGAATACATTATTACATAAAGAATTAAAGATAGAACCCTAATACTTTCTTCATGATTGGATAAAGGGCAGGGGACAAGGATTGAATTCCATCAAATCAGGAACATTGAATTTACTAGGGGCAGCAATGGGTACAGGCGAGAAAGGCCAAAATCAGTCCGTCACTTGATTCAATTTCAAATCAGTAGCCAGTCAGGGACAAGACTCAGGGGCTCGGGGAGATCTGCCTTAGAGGTGATCAATTTGTAAAGGAGATCGATCGGGATCGCCTAGATCAGAGCAACGACTACGGGTATTCAAAGAAGAAGAGCTAGAGGGATATCAAATTAGGAGATAGATCGCAGGCCACCAAGGCCCTGCCTGTCGACCGCGTGCAATCGATGATTATGTATTGCACCTCACGTGGGGTTGCTAGGATGGGCATTTCATTGTAATTTTTTAGGCAGATGTGTAGGGTAAATATTATAGAGAAATATGTAGACATGGCCCTCCTCCAGCCATGGGCCCTTGGCCATCGCCAAGGTCTCCATGGGCTAGATCTCCTGGCCGAGGTGCCTCGAGGACCCTGAGGAAATCCGGAAAGAACTTCTCATGATCAATGCAAGGTGGGAAATGATAAAACTTAAGACCAAAACTCCGGTAAAGTTTTGGGCAAATAACACTTGATTGCGGATAGAAGAGAGCAAAGACGAAGATGATATCTTCATGTCGCCGAGCAGCAAGAGCAAGAGAGCTGCCTAAGAGAAGGCATAACAGGCAAAGGGCAAGGGCACGCCATCATCAAAGGGCAAGGACCTTGTCTAGGGGATGACCTCCGGTAGGGTCAAGCTATGTTGTAAATTAAGGTTGACCATGACAAAGGTTAACCAACATAGGGATGGTCGTCATTTGCCGACATACCTCATCCGACATATAAAAGATATGTCAGCGTATCTTACTTTGTCTATATATGCAGGTACGACCATGCCGAGTTACATCGGTTGGAGCCTTGGAGCCGACATAGGGACCAACGTTTGATCAAAGATCATATGCCGGCCCTTAAGTCAGTGATTTTTCACTTCCCAGGAATCTCGGAGAAGATCAGACGTGGCCCAGGTTTAACGGTGAATAGTAGCATCGATAAAAACCAAGAGGCGACCGTTGTTAGTGTTGGAGATATGCCCAAGAGGCAATAATAAAGTGGTTATTATTATATCTTTATGTTTATGATAAATGTTTAAATCCCATGCTATAATTGTATTAACTGGAAACATTAATACTTGTGTGTTTTGTAAACATAAAAGAGTCCCTAGTAAGCCTCTTATTGAACTAGCTTTTTGATTAATAGATGATCATGGTTTCCTGATCATGGACATTGGATGTCATTAATAACAAGATTATATCATTAGGAGAATGATGTGAAGGACACACCCATAGTAAGCGTAGCATAAGATCAAGTCATTAAGTTCGTATTGCTATAAGCTTTCAAATGCATAGTAACCTAATCCTTCGACCATGAGGTTATGTTAATCACCATCACCGGATGGATACTTTGATGACATCAAACACCGCTTCGTAACTGGGTGGTTATAAAGGTGTCATTGGGTATTCTGAAAGTATGTGTTGAAGCGCATGGACCAAGATTGGGATTTGTCCATCCATATGACAGATAGATATGCTCTGGGCCCTCTCGGTGGAATGTCATCTAGTTAGCTTGCAAGCATGTGACTATGTCAGAAGGGATGACATATCATGGAACGAGTAAAGAGTACTTATCAATAACGAGGTAGAACTAGGTATGGAGATACCGACGATCAAACCTCGGATAACTAGAATATCGCTGTAGCGGTCCCAACCTTTAATAAGGTAGAGATCCCTGTGTTTACAATGCTAGTCCCTGGATCACTAGCTAGCATCCACAGTTAAGATGTAATATCAAGAAACAAAGGTCATAATACACTTTATAACCAGGAATAACATAATTTTATTACATCATACATAGCTCATTTGGCTATTACATTACATTGCAGCGGAATAACTATAGTCATGGGGTCCTTCATCTTCAAAGTGCCACAGGAAGATGTTGGTTGTAGACTTTGTAATCCTAATCAATCAATCTTCACTAAAAACAATCAAACCTGCAACATACAAGTTACAGCCACAAAGGGTCAATACATTTGAATTGTATTGGCAAGTGATACTTTGGTAGTATAGTGGAATCTAGCATCTATATGCATTTGGCTAAGTGGAGTTGAGGCTTGCATTGCTCAAAATAGATTTTTCCCTAACATTTGAAAATACTAAGTTTTTGCTTGACAAAATCTTTCCCAAGGCATCTACCAATCAAAGACTGAAGATCCTTTCCAAGGCATCTACCAATCAAAGAGTGAAGATCCTTTAACCCTTGTTCACCCACAAGATTTTAACTTAGAAATTGGGATGAGAAGATTCTTGATAGCTTCCATGTCTTGATGCTCAAATTGTCCTTTTCCAGGGACATGGCTAAGTACTTAGATTTTACACTCTGCAGAGGTGGTGCACTTTCCCCACAAGACTTGGTTTCCCAAGACAAGATCTTTCAGAAGCCTTTCCTTAGTCAGATGGACGCGCTCCAACCTATCATTCCCTCTACCATCAACTGTCCAAGGGACTAAGTTCTAGCAACCTATATGATCATGGCAGAGCCCATATTGCCAAGTGGTTGCACTTGAAGCTTCTCAACATTTGACATCTCAAATCTCTTTGTTCCTGGGTGGCCATCCACAAGTGAGATACACCAAGGTAAACCATAAAAATGGGCCTTGTGAACCACTCAACCAAAAACCACCAAGCAAGTCCCATTCCACCCAGGTGATTCATTAACTTAGTTGTTTTATTAATCAAAACACAAGTCCTCAGACTTAGAAATTTTCCATAGCATGAATATATATTCCACCCTTGTTTTCTATTAGCTAAGCTAAGCATGATAGTAATAGGAAGCTTGACTTAGGTAATTTTCACTAAGGTTTCATCTACTAGGTTTTCCCATAGCATAGTTTACTCTTAGCAAAAATCCATGCAAATCCTATACTTAGAAATATCACTAATGCATAGTGAAAATAATGGGACAATAGATATGAAGCATCACTTGCCTTTTTGGTAGAGGGTATAAGTTCACTCCTTGTCCTTGCAACAATCACACTCTTCAAGTCACTACAAATCAATCAAGCAAGGCACAAACTCAATCTACCAATCAAGCAAAACAACACATAAAATCACAAAGTCAAAGTAATGCATGCAAGCATGCCAAGCTTTGTTTTGTTTGAAAAAGTGGTTCCTAATAGGTCATAGACATTTGAAAACACCTATTTGGTCATTTTGTAAATTGGCAAAATCATTTGCAAAGAGGTTTCACTTCAAAACCATTTTCAAAACAAAGTATCATTTTATGTGGTGTAGAAATATTTTTACTAAGGCATTAACCTATAGGGTTCACCAAATATGTTTTCAAACCACAAAACTTGGGTTTTGGAGTCAGTGAGTTTAAAACAAAACATTTTCTAAAGGTTTTCTTCCAAAATCATTTTTAATAAAATAACCACATTTCTATTTGACTAGAAATGGTTTTAAATCAAGAATCATTATTTTGTTTCACCAAATGAGTTGCTATTGCAAAACTTGGTGTTTTGGGTTAGTAGGTTTGGTCCAAACCATTTTCTCAAAGTTTTCTTTATAAAAGTATTTTGATAACCAAAATCTTTATTTCCATTTGGCTAGAAATGGGCTAAATCAAGTTTTCCATCCTAAACTTTACCAAATTCATTTTACAAAACATGGGTTGGTTCCTAGGGTCAGTAAGGTCACAACAAACCATTTTGCAAAGGTTTTAACCTTAAAATCATTTTTAAACAATTTTTATACTCTAAACAAGCACACAAAGAATCTGCAAAAACAATAAAACAAACAGATACTATTTGCTAAACTAAGGGCATGGCTGGCTAGGTCTTGTTCTCCTGAATCCATCGACATAAAATTTGTAATTTTTGGACGTGTGGTTTGAAAGTTATGGATTTTACAAAACTGAACATCAATTAGATCAATTCTGTTTTAAATCCAACCAGCAGAGACACGTGTCTTATTCTAATTCGTCGGTACCGGTTCGCACGGATCAGTCGCTGTGGAGCATTGGATCAAGTGTGATCGTGTGGCTCAGGTAGCGTACCTCTTCGGCGTTAAGTGAAACTATCGTAGCCAATGGATCTGCATCTAATGGTCACTGTGCGTTTGACCTAAAAGGAGCGGCGCTGCGGTGGCTACCGGCGGCGGAGCTATCGGTCGACGACGGTGCCGATGCTACAGGAGGTGAGGGAGAAAGGGGAGATGCTCACCGGGCTCAGGGGGTCACGGCGATGCTCAATGTGCCGATGGTTCGACGAGGGGCGCTCTGGTCCGATGTGGATTGCTCGCCGGAGTCGTCGTCGGCGTCGGATGGTCCTAGAGCTCGTCGAGGGTGGAGCTGTGGCTCGCCCCGAGGGAAGATGAAGATGCAATTAGTCGCGCAAGATCAAGGCGAAGCTTCTCGCGTGAAAGAGAGGGCTCGGGGTGGTCGGATACTACCTGTGGGCGTTGTCGGAGAGGAGCCAGACGGCAGCGATGCTGGAGGTTGTCGAGGGCGAGGATAGGGGGCACCCTAGGACAAACAGGAGGCACTATTAGATTCGCAAGAGCATGGCCATCATCATCGTGTCCACGGGGAAGAGAGGGAAGGTCTGGTTTTACCTGGGAACATCGCCGTAGTTGGAGCAGACGGCGGCGCTGGCTCGGGAAAGTCGTTGCCGAGGCTCAGGGGCGCTCGCGGATGAATGTCTGGCACAGGAAGATGCGCCAGGATGCTGTGAGCGTGCTCGTGTGTTCGGGAGGCAGGAGGTGGTGTGGCTTGGCCGGAATTGCTCGGAGACGGTGGTCGGAGCTGCGGCGGTACAGAGAGAAATGGAGGCAGCCTGGTGGCTCCGGGGAAGCGGGGTTTGAGGGGAATGAAAGAGGAGAGGGAGGTGATTTAACTGGCGTGGTCGCGGGGGATTAATCGTCGAGCATTTACCGGTAATTACTCCGAGGAGTTAACGGCAGGAAACGGCCGGGGGAGGAAGAACTGGTCGTGCGAGTAAGAAAGATGAACAGGAGGAGTGGGGTCTACCTGTCAGTGGGAAAAGAAAGGAGGGGGAGGGTCCACTGGTCATTGACTTAGCGGGTCAGTTAATTGGTGTCAAACGTTTTCTTTCGGGGAGTGAAGGCTGGGCTGGTACTGGGCCTTAGTGGGCTGCTGGGTTGGGCTGGTCCAAACTCCATTTTTTTTCTGTCTGCTGGCTTTTTCTTTTTCTATTACTATTTTTCTGTTTTGAATTTTCAATCAATTATTCAAGCAATCAAACCATTCAAACAATTCAAACTAAAATCAAACTTTTCATTTGAATTTGGTTCTGTTTATCAACATAAACCAAATTCCAAAACAAATAATATTTTTATTCTTTTTAGGATCCAATCTTTAATTAAATAAAATGGATCTTTAGTTATTTAATCAAAATAGGGTTTGATTTATTTAATAAAATCTTCATTTGAAAACAAAGTCTTTTATTAAAAGATCCAAAATAGTAATTCCAAAACATTTTATTTGCCTTTATGAAATGTTTTATCTTTTTAAATCCCTTTAGGATTTTATTGTTCAAAATAGGTTTGAAGATTCCCAATTGGATTCAAAAAGTTTCTTCTGGCCCTGAAAATCAAACAAAGTTTTATTTTATTCATTTATTTTTCACATTACAAGATTTGGAAAATCTTGGGATGTGACAGGCTACCACCCTTAAAATAAATCTCGTCCTCGAGATTTGGGAAGGTTAGGGTTACAAGTTGGCTCAAAGCAACTAGGGTACTACCACCCTTAAAATTTTTCCAACAAAACTACATGTTGGCCTTCTTGGGATCCTGGGGAAACTTTTCTGGGCAAACATCTGCATAGTGTCCTTTGTTTCCACACTTGAAACATGTGACAAGGCTGAGATCCTTCATAGGCTTGTTTAACTTGTTCTTCATCTTTTCTGGACAATTACTTGCATAATGTACCTTCTCTTTGCAATTGTAACATTGCAACTGGCTTATGTCCTTCTTCTTCTTTTTGGGTCTCTCCAAAGCTAGGAGTTCTTCTAGTTCTTGTTCTTCATAGGTGGAAGATCTTTCTCTCTTCTTGGGGCATTGATCTTCATGTTCCTTGGATGCATGATCCTTGACTTCACAAGTATTGCTAACTTGGGTTCCTTCTAGAATAACATCTTTGTCATCCTTGTTTTCATTAGCTCTTTGGGAAAAGTTTTCTCTCATGTTGATCATTTGAGTAACCAATCCTTGCATCAATCGGGATTGAAGTTTCAAAATCCTTTGTATGGCTGGGTCTAGTCCATTGTTGTTGGCTAAAAGCTGAGTTGTCTCTTGGCTCAACTGGTTTTGGGTTGCTATGAGTTCTCTCATGTTGTCCTCTTGGTTGTTGTTGTTGTCACCATCCTTGATGTTGGAGTCTCTTGGAGAAGTCATCTGTTTGGGTTGGGTATGGATTAGAATAGGCAAGAAGTTTCTAAGGAATCAATTCTAATCACACACATCACTATTCACTCAAACAATGTACAAGCAATCACAAACATAACATTCCACTCAAACAACAAGTTTCAAGCATAACTTTAGGCAACCAAAAATATTTTTTGCTACACCACATAAGTTGGTGGGTTTGTCCTAAACTAAATATGGTGGTCCATCTATATGGCTCACTTGAAATCTTTCCATCCTTCTTGGTTGATTCTTCTTGAATGAGGTCTTTTTCTTCTTGAGAAAATTCTTGGTCACAAAAACTTCAAAGGTGATCATGGTTCCTTCTAAGTTGTTTTTCCTTAGTCTTCAAGTCTTGAGTAACATTTCTTGTCTCTCTTGTAGTCTTTAGTGGTTTCCAAGTTGGAAGTCCTTGGTGAATATGCTGAAGATGTTTAAGTCATTAGAGTTGATATCCAAGGTTGAAGGTTGAAGATGTTGAAGAAGTCCTTTGCACATAGTGTAGTCTTTGGTCATGGGGTAGGCTTTTCCATCAAGTTGAAAATAGAAGAGATGTTGAGTTGAAACTAAAATGGTTGAGGAAAGAGTTTACAAGATTGTTTGTAAATAAGTTTTGGAACAAATACAACTCCTATTCTTCTAAGGGTTTTTTGTCCAATCCTAGGTTACAAATCCTATAGGCAACACAATGCTCTGATACCATCTTTAGCGGTCCCAACCTTTAATAAGGTAGAGATCCCTGTGTTTACAATGCTAGTCCCTGGATCACTAGCTAGCATCCACAGTTAAGATGTAATATCAAGAAACAAAGGTCATAATACACTTTATAACCAGGAATAACATAATTTTATTACATCATACATAGCTCATTTGGCTATTACATTACATTGCAGCGGAATAGCTATAGTCATGGGGTCCTTCATCTTCAAAGTGCCACAGGCAGATGTTGGTTGTAGACTTTGTAATCCTAATCAATCAATCTTCACTAAAAACAATCAAACCTGCAACATACAAGTTACAGCCACAAAGGGTCAATACATTTGAATTGTATTGGCAAGTGATACTTTGGTAGTATAGTGGAATCTAGCATCTATATGCATTTGGCTAAGTGGAGTTGAGGCTTGCATTGCTCAAAATAGATTTTTCCCTAACATTTGAAAATACTAAGTTTTTGCTTGACAAAATCTTTCCCAAGGCATCTACCAATCAAAGACTGCAGATCCTTTCCAAGGCATCTACCAATCAAAGAGTGAAGATCCTTTAACCCTTGTTCACCCACAAGATTTTAACTTAGAAATTGGGATGAGAAGATTCTTGATAGCTTCCATGTCTTGATGCTCAAATTGTCCTTTTCCAGGGACATGGCTAAGTACTTAGATTTTACACTCTGCAGAGGTGGTGCACTTTCCCCACAAGACTTGGTTTCCCAAGACAAGATCTTTCAGAAGCCTTTCCTTAGTCAGATGGACGCGCTCCAACCTATCATTCCCTCTACCATCAACTGTCCAAGAGACTAAGTTCTAGCAACCTATATGATCATGGCAGAGCCCATATTGCCAAGTGGTTGCACTTGAAGCTTCTCAACATTTGACATCTCAAATCTCTTTGTTCCTGGGTGGCCATCCACAAGTGAGATACACCAAGGTAAACCATAAAAATGGGCCTTGTGAACCACTCAACCAAAAACCACCAAGCAAGTCCCATTCCACCCAGGTGATTCATTAACTTAGTTGTTTTATTAATCAAAACACAAGTCCTCAGACTTAGAAATTTTCCATAGCATGAATATATATTCCACCCTTGTTTTCTATTAGCTAAGCTAAGCATGATAGTAATAGGAAGCTTGACTTAGGTAATTTTCACTAAGGTTTCATCTACTAGGTTTTCCCATAGCATAGTTTACTCTTAGCAAAAATCCATGCAAATCCTATACTTAGAAATATCACTAATGCATAGTGAAAATAATGGGACAATAGATATGAAGCATCACTTGCCTTTTTGGTAGAGGGTATAAGTTCACTCCTTGTCCTTGCAACAATCACACTCTTCAAGTCACTACAAATCAATCAAGCAAGGCACAAACTCAATCTACCAATCAAGCAAAACAACACATAAAATCACAAAGTCAAAGTAATGCATGCAAGCATGCCAAGCTTTGTTTTGTTTGAAAAAGTGGTTCCTAATAGGTCATAGACATTTGAAAACACCTATTTGGTCATTTTGTAAATTGGCAAAATCATTTGCAAAGAGGTTTCACTTCAAAACCATTTTCAAAACAAAGTATCATTTTATGTGGTGTAGAAATATTTTTACTAAGGCATTAACCTATAGGGTTCACCAAATATGTTTTCAAACCACAAAACTTGGGTTTTGGAGTCAGTGAGTTTAAAACAAAACATTTTCTAAAGGTTTTCTTCCAAAATCATTTTTAATAAAATAACCACATTTCTATTTGACTAGAAATGGTTTTAAATCAAGAATCATTATTTTGTTTCACCAAATGAGTTGCTATTGCAAAACTTGGTGTTTTGGGTTAGTAGGTTTGGTCCAAACCATTTTCTCAAAGTTTTCTTTATAAAAGTATTTTCATAACCAAAATCTTTATTTCCATTGGGCTAGAAATGGGCTAAATCAAGTTTTCCATCCTAAACTTTACCAAATTCATTTTCCAAAACATGGGTTGGTTCCTAGGGTCAGTAAGGTCACAACAAACCATTTTGCAAAGGTTTTAACCTTAAAATCATTTTTAAACAATTTTTATACTCTAAACAAGCACACAAAAGAATCTGCAAAAACAAGCAAACAAACAGATACTATTTGCTAAACTAAGGGCATGGCTGGCTAGGTCTTGTTCTCCTGAATCCATCGACATAAAATTTGTAATTTTTGGACGTGTGGTTTGAAAGTTATGGATTTTACAAAACTGAACATCAATTAGATCAATTCTGTTTTAAATCCAACCAGCAGAGACACGTGTCTTATTCTAATTCGTCGGTACCGGTTCGCACGGATCAGTCGCTGTGGAGCGTTGGATCAAGTGTGATCGTGTGGCTCAGGTAGCGTACCTCTTCAGTGTTAAGTGAAACTATCGTAGCCAATGGATCTGCATCTAACGGTCGCTGTGCGTTTGACCGAAAAGGAGCGGCGCTGCGGTGGCCACCGGCGGCGGAGCTGTCGGTTGACGACGGTGTCGATGCTACAGGAGGTGAGGGAGAAAGGGGAGATGCTCACCGGGCTCAGGGGGTCACGGCGATGCTCAATGTGCCGATGGTTCGACGAGGGGCGCTCTGGTCCGATGTGGATTGCTCGCCGGAGTCGTCGTCGGCGTCGGATGGTCCTGGAGCTCGTCGAGGGTGGAGCTGTGGCTCGCCCCGAGGGAAGATGAAGACGCAATTAGTCGCGCAATATCAAGGCGAAGCTTCTCGCGTGAAAGAGAGGGCTCGGGGTGATCGGATACTACCTGTGGGCATCGTCGGAGAGGAGCCAGACGGCGGCGATGCTGGAGGTTGTCGAGGGCGAGGATAGGGGGCACCCTAGGACAAACAGGAGGCACTGTTAGATTCGCAATCGCATGGCCATCATCATCGTGTCCACGAGGAAGAGAGGGAAGGTCTGGTTTTAGCGTAACGCCGGGAAGTTGGAGGCGGCGGCGCTTGGCTCGGAAAGTCGCGCCGAGGCTCGGGGCGCCGCGGATGAATGTATGCGGGTGAAGATGCGCCAGGATGCTGTGAGCGTGCTCGTGTGGTCGGGGAGGAAGGAGGTGGTGTGGCTTGGCCGGAATTGCTCGGAGACGATGGTCGGAGCTGCGGCGGTACAGAGAGAAATGGAGGTAGCCTGGTGGCTCCGGGGAAGCGGGGTTTGAGGGGAATGAAAGAGGAGAGGGAGGTGATTTAACTGGCGTGGTCGCGGGGGATTAATCGTCGAGCATTTACCGGTAATTACTCCAAGGAGTTAACGGCAGGAAACGGCCGGGGGAGGAAGAACTGGTCGTGCGGGTAAGAAAGATGAACAGGAGGAGTGGGGTCTACCTGTCAGTGGGAAAAGAAAGGAGGGGGAGGGTCCACTGGTCATTGACTTAGCGGGTCAGTTAATTGGTGTCAAACGTTTTCTTTCGGGGAGTGAAGGCTGGGCTGGTACTGGGCCTTAGTGGGCTGCTGGGTTGGGCTGGTCCAAACTCCATTTTTTTTTCTGTCTGCTGGCTTTTTCTTTTTCTATTACTATTTTTCTGTTTTGAATTTTCAATCAATTATTCAAGCAATCAAACCATTCAAACAATTCAAACTAAAATCAAACTTTTCATTTGAATTTGGTTCTGTTTATCAACATAAACCAAATTCCAAAACAAATAATATTTTTATTCTTTTTAGGATCCAATCTTTAATTAAATAAAATGGATCTTTAGTTATTTAATCAAAATAGGGTTTGATTTATTTAATAAAATCTTCATTTGAAAACAAAGTCTTTTATTAAAAGATCCAAAATAGTAATTCCAAAACATTTTATTTGCCTTTATGAAATGTTTTATCTTTTTAAATCCCTTTAGGATTTTATTGTTCAAAATAGGTTTGAGGATTCCCAATTGGATTCAAAAAGTTTCTTCTGGCCCTGAAAATCAAACAAAGTTTTATTTTATTCATTTATTTTTCACATTACAAGATTTGGAAAATCTTGGGATGTGACAATCGCGTGACAAAGGGAATTGGTTTCGTATGTTAATGGTTATATCGATCACGAAGTCATCGTTGAGTATGTGGGAGCCGTTATGGATCTCCAGATCCCGCTGATGGTTATTGATCGGAGAGGTGTCTTCATCATGTCTGCATATTCACGAACCGTAGGGTGACACACTTAAGGTTCGAAGTTGTTTTAAGTAGATATGGAATATGCGTTGGAGACCGAATGTTGTTCGGAGTCTCGGATTGGATCCGGGACATCACGAGGAGATCCGGAATTGTCCCGAGAATTAGATTCATATATTGGGGATCATTTTATAAGTTAGGAAATGTTCTGGAGTATTTGTATGGAGATTCTAGAAGGTTTCAGAATGTTCTGGAAGGTTCTAGAAGATTTCTTGGAGTTTGCTTGAAAACCAAGAAAGGATCAAGGAGTCTTTGTGGGGCAAGACACGGATTCATGGGGGAGGAGGATTCCTCCCCCCTCCCAATCCGCCGACCAAGGAGGGAGGGGAGTCCTACTAGGACTCCCCCTCCCATGGCGCCTCCCTCCTTTAAATAGAGGGGAGGGGGCGCCACCCCCTAGACCTCTCCCATAACAAACCCTAGCCGCCGCCTCTCTCCTCCTCCTTCGCTCTGCTCCGGCTTAGGCGAAGCCCTACAGAAATCTCTACTCCACCACAACCACCACACCGTCGTGCTGCTGGGATTCCGTGGAGAAGATCTACTACCTCCGCTTTCATTTGGAACAGGAGAGGAAGGTCTGACCGACTCAGACCGATCATGCCGGAAGCGCAGGAGCGCCGGAAGGATCATCCACACGATCTTGAGATCGGCAAGTGATCGACTACATCAACCACGAGATCCGATCTCGTAACGCTTTCGGGTCTACAAGGGTTAGTATAGATCTATCTCGTTGCACATGTCTAATAGATTAGATCTTGGCTTTTATCTAGATTAGATCTGGGTTTTGTTCGTTCTTGCGGTAGAATTTTTTTGTTTTCCATGCTACGAACCCATCAGTTAGGCGTGCCAACGGTTGTCGGAGATGGGCACGTCAAGTCCCATCGAGGGTATCCAGGAGCGACCCCACGACAAGAGGAGAATCTAGGCCAAGGGCAATGACATCGTGCATCATCTATAGAGTATATTCGGTGCCACCTGTGCCCTAACATGTAACCTGGGCACCCTTTTATAAGGTGCCCCAGGACCTCCTAGAAGAGGGTCGACCCCTTGTTCCCTCATTTCCCCCTTCAGTTCTGAGAGAGAAGCGAGAGCAGAGAGCTTATTCTTCCTCCTTAATGGCCCAAAATATATCAAGCTCATTGGGGAACCCCAAGAGGAAGGTATGATGAGCACATCAGCAAGTTTTCCCTCAGTACGAAACCAAGGTTATCAATCCAGTAGGAGCAAGTGATCGACTACATCAACCACGAGATCCGATCTCGTAACGCTTTCGGGTCTACAAGGGTTAGTACAGATCTATCTCGTTGCACATGTCTAATAGATTAGATCTTGGCTTTTATCTAGATTAGATCTGGGTTTTGTTCGTTCTTGCGGTAGAATTTTTTTGTTTTCCATGCTACGAACCCATCAGTGGTATCAGAGCCGTGTCTATGCGTAGATCTGTTGCACGAGTAGAACACAATGGTTTTGTGGGCGTTGGTGCTCGTGCCGTCTTTTGCTTTGTGTACTTTGCATCTTGCGGTATGGTGGGATGAAGCGGCTCGGGCTAACCTTACATGTCATCACACATGAGACTTGCTCCATAGTTGACGTGCAACTTGTATTGCACAAGTGGCTTTGTGGATGTCTGTCTCTCCCATCATAGTATAGATCCAATCTACACTTTGCACTTGATAGCACTTGTATCAACGTTGTGGTTCGCCAGAGGTAAGATCCGTTCTTATTCGAAAGCCCCAAACCACGTAAAACATGCAAAGAAAATTAGAGGCGTCTAACTTGTTTTTGCAGGGGTTTTGTGATGTGATATGTCCATCATGTGATTGTGATTATATTTGATGTATGCAATGATCCTTGTTGTAATATGGCAACCGGCAGGAGCCTAATGGTTGTCTTTAATTCTGTTAAGACCTGCGTGTCTATTCATCTTGTAATAGCTTTATTCCAAGTAGTTGTAATAGTTGCTAGTGATGATGGACAACCATGAAGCGGCGCCAATCGACCTTGACTAATGCTGGTGATGATGGAGATCATGTCCGCTTTGGAGATGGATATCAAAGGCACAAGAAGAAAGGGTCATATCATATCACACTAATTATGAATTGCCTGTGATGTTAATCCTTTATGCATCTTGTATTGCTTAGATCATGACGGTAGCATTATAAGATGATCCCTCTCACTAAATATCAAGTAATAAAGTGTTTGTCCTTAGTAGGCACCGTTGCTAAGACTCGTCGTTTCGAAGCATCTCGTGATGATCGGGTGTGATAGATTCTACGTGTGCATACGACGGGTGCAAGCCAGATTTGCACATGCGGATACTAAGGTTAACCTTGACGAGCCTAGCATGTACAGACATGGTCTCGGAACACGGAATACCGAAAGGTAAAGCATGAGTCATATGGATGATATGATGAACATGTTGATTGTTCGCCTTTAAAGCTACATCATCTCACGTGATGATCAGACTTGGTGTAGTGGATTTGGTTCGTGTAATCACTAAAACAACTCGAGGGATGTTGTTTTGAGTGGGAGTTTATTTGTAATTTGGATTAGTCAAACTCAATTTATCATAAACACAATCAAAGTGAATTTGCATAGTTTGTTATAGTCATTAGCATCCGTTCACCACCTTACGCTTAGTTATAGTTGAGATAGTGGAACTATAGAAATTCTGGATATTTTCTTTACGAACTGGTATCGTATTGTTTTGAGTGTCAATCTAAAGTTTAAAAGTCCTGTTGCAAACTTTCAGCAAACTCCGTTTACTCTGTGAAGTTTAACAAACAGTATTAAATCAAGAGTAACAATTCCAGTGTTAGTATCTAATATATCATGTTTGCCTCCATGATTCTTGATACTCAAAAGAATGTTTTTAATATCAAGTTTATCTAAGAGCTGAAAGCAATGTTTCAGAAACCATCATATGTGAAAGGTATTGCGATATCTAAAACAATGTGTTGGTTACAACATGATAGAGTATATGTCCTCATATTTGATGAGAATTTGTGAAGGTTGGAGACGCTGGTCATCCTAATCCTCCAAAAGGTTTTGGAAAAGAAACATTATACTCGCAATTCACCTTTATAAGCTATAGCAGCTTGATCATGAAAGTTGTCATGATAAGGATGAATAGAAGATGTAAGTAAAATGTTTACTACACTAAAAGATTACTAAAGAATGGAATTTTGAAAGAATGCCAAACATTTGATGAAGGTGATCCACTTCAAAGTGCAAGTCCAAAGGTATTAGTATTTGACTATACACACTTTGTACTATGTGTCATGTGAATGACACCACTATTGATGTTGATAGATTCTTTTAAAAGAAAAGGAATTGTTGAAAGAGAATCTATAAAATATTTGGCAGAAAAGAATAGATTGGAGATATCCAACTTAGGTATATAGAAGATACATGTTATGGCTGTATTCCTTGGTTGTTAAACAATGTGGTTCTGCGGTATTGGATACCGAATTGGTTGGTATGAAGTGTCATACAGGACAACACAATTCATGAACTGCAATGGCCTAAGTAACTAGCAAGAGAATATGTGATGATGTTCATCGAAAACAAACAAAGGGTTGTTGTGTTGCTCGTTAACATCAAAGCTTACCTTCAAGATTTGTTTCAATAATTGTTATTTTGATCAGGTATTATGACGACAAAAGGTTGTTCAAATAATTATCGTATTCCATAATAGATGGATGATATACAAGTCTGGTTGGAGAAATAACGACCATAAAACTAATGCTAAAATGTCGCAAGACAAATGATTGAAAGATCACTTGCAAAGTGACATCGCCGTTTAAATTATATTAGGGATACATGAAGAAACTCCATGTTGATGGATTTTTGGAGTCTTTGATTTTGATCAAATGACGCTTGTGATACTTTCCTGGAGATAATTAAAACTCCGTCTGTAGGCCAAAAGAGGAACGGACGACTAACTGATTGGAATTTGTACATATTGATGTATATAGTCCATTATGTGTAGTCATGGGCGATGGATTTCAACTTCATATGCTTTCTCCGAAGATTTGAGTGAGTATATGTATATACTTACTCAATAAGGAAGAAGTATGAAACATTTGAAAATGTTCAAAGACTTTCAAGATGAAGTGGAAAATCATTGTAACAAGAAAATAAAAAGTTTATGATTGGATCATAAAGAAAGTTGTTTGAGTTACAAGTTTAGCAAAACACCTAAGATTTGAGGAATCGTTCCATGGATTTGCATTTCCCAAAACACCATAGGAGTATGGAGTGTTCAAGATATGTAATGAAACCTTGTTTGACATGGTAAGATCAAAGGTGTCATTTATAAAACTGCCATTATATTTTAAAGATTAAAGCTTTAGTGACTACCGCTATTACACTGAAAAGATCTCCATCGTGATCCATTGAAATGACACCATATAAGTCATGGTTTGGGATAAAACCCAAGTTGTCCTTTCTTAAATTTTTGGTATGCTACGCATAAGTAAAATGTTTACAATCAAAGTCGGATAAGCATGTCTTTGTAGGATATTTCGAATAACCATTGGGTATTCCTCCATAACACCAAAGACAAAAGTGTTTGTCACTTAGAATGTCAAGTTTCTTGAGAAGGAATTTTTGGTGAAAAGTCAAGTGGGAGGACAATAGAACTTTGACAAGGTTGTTGAACCTTGGCTAATATGTGCTGAGTTGTGCAGCGTCGGTAAGTGTCCCGGAGGCAGCAACAATGCTCATGGCTCACGTGCCTCAAAGGTTGTGGTCACGGAGATCTAAGTTCCTATTGAACCAAGTAGGTCGGGTAAGTAATAAAATGCCAAGATTTGAGAGTTAAATCATTGTTGTTTGACAATGATGAACCGACTACATGCAAATAATCAATGATGGGCCCTGACTTCGTTAAGTGGCTTGAAGCCATAAAATCCGTGATAATTCCATACACGAGAAATCAAGTTTTGAATTTGAAAGACCCTCTGGAAAGGTGCTAGACCTTACAGTCATATATGGATCTATAAAGAAATAGACATGGATGTTTCACATCTATGAAATAGTCGACATGTCGGAAAGAGTTTACGACAATGTTCAAGGAATTGACTATGATAAGATTTGATCTTTCATAGCGATATTTAGTCTGGACGGATTAATGTAGCAACCACTACATATATTTTGGTATATGGTAGTTGAACAAACAAAACAAGTTCTTCTAATAGAATGGTTACCTAGGATGTGTCCATGACACGATCCAAAGGGTTTTGTTAATTCAAAGGATGCTAAAAGAGTATGCAAAACTTCAATGATTGAAGTGAGCATCAGGAGTTGGAATCTTCACCGTGATGAAACCGTTAAAGGTTTAATTTCATCGAGACGATGAAGATGTTTGCATTTTGCAAGAAATTAAGTGGAGCTAAGACATATTTCTAATACATTATGTGAAAGACATATTGTTGATTAGAAATGATGTATCTTTTATTGACACAGGTTAAGAATTTCATATCGATGAAAGACTTAGGCATAACCCAAGAATTAGGCATCAATGTCTATATGGATAGATTGAGGCGCTAATATGGTTTTGCCAAATGTACATAGATAAGATGTTGAATGAGTTCAATATGGAAACAACAAGAAAGGTTCTTGACGCACGGAAAGGACTGAATCAAGATTCAAGTGTGTTGACACGAGATTCAAGTGTTTTGACACTTGGTGAAATCATAAGAATATTTTGATCAATCATTCTTTGAGATGTACACATCCAGATATGTCCTATGCTCTAAATGTTATGAGCATATACCAGAATAACTCATAAGATGATCATTGGACAATAGTAGGGATATTCCTATGATCTTTGGAAGAACTAAGAATATATTATTTATATAGTGGTGACAAATAGTTCATTGTAAATTGTTGCATTGATACTAGTTTTGTCACAAATTAAGTTTATCTCAATTTAAACTATGGGTGGCACAATGTAATGGAAAGGAAGTTCCATAAAAGATTTGGTTGAGTACCAAAGTTAAAACATTGTGACAGATACTACAACAAAAGGCTAAGTATATGACTACTATTGTAGCAGCAAATGAGGGCATTTGCGTCCAGTAGTTTGTTATCAAACTAGGTGTGGTTCATAGTGGGATAATACTATGAAGATACATTGTATGACAATTGTATCAACATGATTTAATCCCAAGGAACTAAAGGTCTCACCAAAGGACCAAATTTATACAATGCCATCTCATTGGAGAATGAGTAATGCATAGAGACGCAAGGACATGCAAATACACACGGACCTGGAAGTGTTAGATCCGAAGATTATGTTTACCACTAGCAATAGTTTCTATACAACACCAGAAAGCCATAGGTGTTGAATGCACAAATTTTTAACTAGATTATTGACTCTAGTGCAAGTGGGAGACTGTTGGAGATATGCCCAAGAGGCAATAATAAAGTGGTTATTATTATATCTTTATGTTTATGATAAATGTTTGCATCCCATGCTATAATTGTATTAACCGGAAACATTAATACTTGTGTGTTTTGTAAACATAAAAGAGTCCCTAGTAAGACTCTTGTTGAACTAGCTTGTTGATTAATAGATGATCATGGTTTCCTGATCATGGACATTGGATGTCATTAATAACAAGATTATATCATTAGGAGAATGATGTGATGGACACACATCCATAGTAAGCATAGCATAAGATCAAGTCATTAAGTTCGTATTGCTATAAGCTTTCAAATGCATAGTAACCTAATCCTTCGACCATGAGGTTATGTTAATCACCATCACCGGATGGATACTTTGATGACATCAAACACCGTTTCGTAACTAGGTGGTTATAAAGGTGTCATTGGGTATTCTGAAAGTATGTGTTGAAGCGCATGGACCAAGATTGGGATTTGTCCATCCATATGACAGATAGATATGCTCTGGGCCCTCTCGGTGGAATGTCATCTAGTTAGCTTGCAAGCATGTGACTAGGTCACAAGGGATGACATATCATGGAACGAGTAAAGAGTACTTATCAGTAACGAGGTAGAACTAGGTATGGAGATACCGACGATCAAACCTCGGATAAGTAGAATATCGCGTGACAAAGGGAATTGGTTTCGTATGTTAATGGTTCTATCGATCACGAAGTCATCGTTGAGTATGTGGGAGCCGTTATGGATCTCCAGATCCCGCTGATGGTTATTGATCGGAGAGGTGTCTTCATCATGTCTGCATATTCACGAACCGTAGGGTGACACACTTAAGGTTCGAAGTTGTTTTAAGTAGATATGGAATATGCGTTGGAGACCGAATGTTGTTCGGAGTCTCGGATTGGATCCGGGACATCACGAGGAGATCCGGAATTGTCCGGAGAATTAGATTCATATATTGGGGATCATTTTGTAAGTTAGGAAATGTTCTGGAGTATTTGTATGGAGATTCTAGAAGGTTTCGGAATGTTCTGGAAGGTTCTAGAAGATTTCTTGGAGTTTGCTTGAAAACCAAGAAAGGATCAAGGAGTCTTTGTGGGGCAAGACACGGATTCGTGGGGGAGGAGGATTCCTTCCCTCCCAATCCGGCCAGGAGGGAGGGAGTCCTACTAGGACTCCTCCCATGGCGCCTCCTCCTTTAAATAGAGGGGCGCCACCCCTAGACCTCTCCCATAACAAACCCTAGCCTCTCTCCTCCTCCTTCGCTCGCTTGGCTTAGGCGAAGCCCTGCAAAATCTCTACTCCACCACCACCACCACACCGTCGTCTGCTGGGATTCCGTGGAGAAGATCTACTACCTCCATTGCCGTCACCGGAGCAGGAGAGGAAGGTCTGCCGACCAAGACGTGTGACCGATCATGAAGCGCTGCCGGAATGCGGCGCCAGAAGGATCGTCCACACGATCTTGAGATCGGCAAGTGATCGACTACATCAACCACGAGATCCGATCTCGTAACGCTTTCGGGTCTACAAGGGTTAGTACAGATCTATCTCGTTGCACATGTCTAATAGATTAGATCTTGGCTTTTATCTAGATTAGATCTGGGTTTTGTTCGTTCTTGCGGTAGAATTTTTTTGTTTTCCATGCTACGAACCCATCAGTTAGGCGTGCCAACGGTTGTCGGAGATGGGCACGTCAAGTCCCATCGAGGGTATCCAGGAGCGACCCCACGACAAGAGGAGAATCTAGGCCAAGGGCAATGACATCGTGCATCATCTATAGAGTATATTCGGTGCCACCTGTGCCCTAACATGTAACCTGGGCACCCTTTTATAAGGTGCCCCAGGACCTCCTAGAAGAGGGTCGACCCCTTGTTCCCTCATTTCCCCCTTCAGTTCTGAGAGAGAAGCGAGAGCAGAGAGCTTATTCTTCCTCCTTAATGGCCCAAAATATATCAAGCTCATTAGGGAACCCCAAGAGGAAGGTATGATGAGCACATCAGCAAGTTTTCCCTCAGTACGAAACCAAGGTTATCAATCCAGTAGGAGCAAGGAAACACCCCAAAGGTGTAGCCAGCTGAACGTTGGCAGGGCGCACTACCGGTGCCAGCAGCAACGTGGAGACCTGCACAACATAACCACATAACTTTGCCCCTAATTTACGATGAGGTTGTCAATCTCACCGGTTTTGCTGAAAACAAAGGATTAAACGTATCGAATGGAAGGAAGTAATAGTTTGCAGAAAGTAAACACAAAGCAGTAAATAGTTTGATTGTAGATTGAAAGTAAAAGAAAGGACCGGGGTCCATAGTTCACTAGAGGTGGCTCTCCTTAAGATAGACAACATGCTGGGTGAACAAATTACAGCGGGGCAATTGACAAACATCGAGAAAGCATACAAGCATATACTAATCATCTTGACTCCTTTGAGACTTGATTGGGCATTACAACATTATACATAGACCGCCATCCAACTACATCTATGACTAATAATCCACCTTCAGGTTATCATCTGACCCCCCTCCAGTATTAAGTTGCAAGCAACAGATTATTGCTTTACGAATTGCATGTAAAGTAAACAATACGATTGTTCTATGAACAAAGGATTGTTGTTTTCTCCCTAGTAGCAACAACACATCTAGTACCTTAGAGATTTCTGTCACTTCCCCAGATTACCAGAGGCACGAACCCACTATCGAGCATAAATACTAACTCTTGGAGTTGCTACCATCTACTTGGCCAAGATAGCTACTAACAACGGAAGCATGCAAGATCACAAATAACAAAGACATGATAGAATCAATAATCAATCTGAAGTAGCATCTCAATATCCATCGGATCCCCGCAAACACAACATGCAGAATTATAAATAGATGATCTTGATCATGAATGGAGCTCACAAGATCTAAACATGAAAGCACAAAGGAGGAGAACCAGCCATCTAGCTACTACATGGACCCGTAGTCTAGAGATGAACTATTCACGCATCACACCAGAGGCTTGCATGATGATGATGAAGGCCTCCAGGGTGAATTCCCCTCTCCAGCAAGGTGCCAGGAAGAGCTTCAGATCCCTCCCGATCTAGGGATGGAGATGACTACTCCTACATACTCTTTTAGGGATTTTTGATCGGGTACTTAGGGTTTTCGTATCAGAGGCAATATATAGACAGAAGGAGAGGCCGAGGGGGTGCCTGGGGTGGCCAGACCACCCCCTGGCGTGGGCCAGGCCTGGCCATGCGGCCAGGTGGTGTGGCCAGGCCCCAGCCCCTCTCCGTCTCATATTATGGATCCAGATGTCCCCCGGTAAAATAATGACTTTGGCTTTTGTCCCGTCCAATTTCGAAAATATTCATTTTCTGACTTCCTGAAACCAAAAACAGCATAAAACAGGCAGTTGGCACTGTGGCTCTTGTTAATAGGTTAGTCCAAGAAATCATATGAAAAGTACTTCAAAGTGTGGACAAAACACAAGAAAGTAGATAAAACCAAGCATGGAACATCAAAAACTATAGATACATTTGCAATGTATCAACATCCCCAAGCTTAACTCCTGCTCGTCCTTGAGTAGGTAAGTGATAAAAAGAAAGAATACTTTTTGAGGTGACATGCACCATCATAAACTTGATCAAAGTATTTGTAAAACATTCAAAGCTGGGAATATAGTACTTCAATCATAACATGAAAGACAAAGTTCTAGCAATAAGACAAAGAAACTATGTTGCAACATCAAAAGGCACAAACAAAAGATTCATGAATATCAATGCTTTGCAAGACGTTTGTTTGTTTCACATAAAGAAAACATAGCATAATGGTATTCAGCTTGTCCCTCATAGAGTAGGAAGTATAAATGCATAGGACACCTTCAAAGTTCATAAGAGTGACTAGATACAAATAGTTTAAAACAAGCAATATCAAGTTATGCATCAATCAACTAGTCTTGGGACAATGCACATAGAACTAAGAATGGCCACTATGCTCTCAAAGTAGGTGCATAAAGGTAGAAGGTGGAGACTCAATATAATGGTGGAAGAAAGGCCTTCATAGAAGGAAGTAGGGCTTCAAGTCTAATAAAGAGCTTCCAAAAATTATGGTACTTATAGCTTTCATCTCTCATTGCCCCTATCATAAGCATCTTGAAGTGATTAAGGTTAAAGTGAACAAACTATGGTGTACATGCTTAACGAAGTATAAGTTAGAAATCTCATGTCCCTTGAATACGAGGGCCGCTCCTCATGCTACTCAAGTTTAGTCACCGGTAAGTTCTCGTCATTGTAAGTACATGTGTATCATAGAGAACCTCCAACGGGGTACCCCTTGCCCGATGATACGGAAGAATCCCCATATCAAAATGACAAGGCAAGCAGACAATAAGCATCTCATCAATCTTCTTATTTACCATGGGAAATATGGTGCTTTTTTTTCTCTTTCCTCTTTTCATAATCTCCTTTTCTCTTTTTTCTCAATATAGGACTCTTTCTTTTATAAGAAGAATGCTTCATTGACAGCTCATTATGGTTACGCTGCAGGTTTCCACCATGTCAGCATGGATTAGACCAATGACCAGTGCGTTTCTAACACATATTCATAACTCCATGGACTTACAAGCTCCCCTTTCATTTCACACCGACGACATCCATAGACAAAAGAGCATGATATCAACTAGGTACAAAGTACCAGTGCAATGTTGAAAGCGTTCCCCATGACAGCATGGTTCTGCTAATCCCCAACAAATAAGTGCGAGCATATACAACATAGACGACAAAATGGTTCAAGTTTATTAAGGGTAAGAAAAGTAAAGTGTGCCATCAACTTCGTGAGAGCTTTAATCACTAGTTTTCTCATAACAAGTTTAATTTGGAAGGTAAACAAAAAACATGAATATACTTGGAATAGCATATGATAATAGGTAGGTATGGTGGACTCTTTGGAATAACTTGGTTTAGGGAGTTGGATGAATGAGTGGAACTCATACTTGGTTGTGGAGGCTAGCATAAGACTGGGAGCGACAAACTAAGAGAGCAATAATGGCCACAATCATGCAGAGCGACAAAACATCATTGATCAAAGCATAAAGTGATACTACAAGTTGAAAACTAAAGGATCATAAAGGCTTATGGTGACTTGGGATAGTCATAACATGGTGTGAGCATGCGCCAAGTCAACCCAAATAAAGCATCAAAGGAGAATACCATAATACTATGCTAAAACAACGCATGATTCATCCAAGGCACATTAAGCAATATCAATTGTTTATAACAAGTCATGCTATAGCAAAGAATATCAAGCATGACATGACATGACAAAGCATATGCCACAGTGAAAAACAAACTCTCTTTAACACTTAAGCATGAGCTTTCCTACTCTGTTCCAAACCAAACCAAACTATTTGAAAACCAATGCAATGAAAGAGGGGGTCCAACCAATTTATTCAGCAAACTAAGCAAACAAAGCAAAAGAAAAACCAAAACGAAAACGAAAAAGAAGACGCTCCAAGAACAACACAACTATGCATGAAACAATAAAAATGAAGCGTTTGGAAGAAACCTGGGATTTTTATTGATGAAGAGGGGGATGCCTTGGGCATCCCCAAGCTTTGACGCTTGTACTTCTTGGATATTTCTTGGGGTGACACGTGTGGCATCCCCAAGCTTGAGCTTTAGTCCATCCTTCATCTCACTACTCATTTCTTCTATACACCTGAAATTTTTCCTTCATACAAAACTTCACACAATCTTTATTAGCAACATTAGTGCAATCAAGATAATAGGTCTTTAGCTTCAGTTCTAACACCAATAAAACTTCCATTAAAACACTAGCTACTGTAGCACTTCACTCAAAAATCTCAATTACCCAAAAGAACTCAAAGAGGAACCAACAAGAAGGAAATGCAGAAAATGGCAGAAATTTGTCAAAACAGACCAGCAGGTAAAGACGATATTTTTCGAAGACCTTCTGTTGCTCAAATCAAAAAGTGTTGAATGAACGAAAGTTAGATAACAACCTGGGGAAGAAGCATAAAAATTCACGCCTCAAAAGGACGTACAAAAATTTTACACGAATTTTTTAAGGTGAAGCACAGAAATCTGTTTCGGGACAGCAACTTTCCCAATCATTACTTCTCTCTCTTTAGAGGTTTCTCTTGGCACAAAAAGCAAATAAAAGGATAAAGAGCGGTTATTACTGAAGTAATAACTTCCAAGACTCATCTAAAACTTTTGGGTTATCTCCCAATAAGTACTTTTCTTTAATGCCTTTAAGTTAGGCATAAGAAGCAAGAAAAAGAATCAAGTGTTCTCAAATGAAGAAGCATTAAAACCAAATTTCTTGCCCTTACCTCTCTTACTTTTATTCTTAACCTTGGGGAAAATATGATTGTTTGGTGGAGAAGCAAGGTGCATGGTCCCCTTTTCCAGATCTATTATTGCTCCAAGGAGTTCTAATAGGGACCTTCCAAGCATAATTTGTCCTTTTCCTGCACATTCAATAACAAGATAATCAGTAGAAATTATTTTCCCAAGGATCTTTGTAAACACTCCTTCAACTATTCCAATAGGTAATATTGTAGCATTATTAGCAAGAGATATTTCTTTTCCTCCTTCAGAAAGCCCCAAAAGATTCAAAGATTCGTAAATATCTTTGGGCATAAGACAAAATTCAGAAATGATATCATAGCGAGCTTGAAAAGTTTCATTATTTATATCAATCTTTACTGTGGGGAGCCCCTTTGATGGTTTAGAATTTATTGGAACATAATTATGATGCTCCCTAAGCGTATTATAGCAGTCTTTCAAACTAGCAGTGCTAGTCTCAAGAGTGTTCAATCTAGGAAATATGTTTGTGAAAGAAATATCAGTTTTGCTAGGCAAGTTGTAAGTAAAGACTAATTTCTTTATAGCATTAACAGCATCATCCTCATTGCATTGGAGGAAATCTCCTCCCACAACAACATCTAAGCATATTTATAGCAAAGAGCAATTCCAAGGTAAAAACTACTAAGGAACAAGCTTTGAGTCATTATAGGCTCAGTTTTTCATGTAGATCAGAGATTCTAGACCAAGCTTCCTTGAAGCTCTCCTCAATTCCTTGTTTAAAAGTGAAAATCATTTCCTCAGGTGACATAGTGATTGGAGCAAGGCTAGACATAATGGTAACTTAAGATAGAAACTAATTTTTTGTGTTTTCAATAAAGAAAGCAAACTAGTAAAACTATTTTTTTTGTGTTTTTGATAAAGAAACAAGCAAACAAAGCAAAAGTAAACTAAGAAAAAAAATAACACAGTAAAGATATTGGTTATGAGGGACTCCTCTTGTGAAGATGTCCTTGACTCCCCGGCAACGGCGCCAGAAAAAGAGCTTGATGGCCCAAAATATATCGAGCTAGTTGGGGAGCCCCAAGAGGAAGGTATGATGAGCACAGCAGGAAATTTTCCCTCATTACGAAACCAAGGTTATCAATCCAGTAGGAGCAAGGAAACACCCCAAAGGTGTAGCTAGCTAAACATTGGCAGGGCGCACTACCAGTGCCAACAGCAACGTGGAGACATGCACAACACAACCACAGAACTTTGCCCCCAACTTACGATGAGGTTGTCAATCTCATCGGGTTTGCTGAAAACAAAGGATTAAACGTATCGACTAGAAGGAAGTAATAGTTTGCAGAAAGTAAACATAAAGCAGTAAACAGTTTGATTGTAGATTGAAAGTAAAAGAAAGGACCGGGGTCCATAGTTCACTAGAGGTGTCTCTCCTTAAGATAGATAACATGCTGGGTGAACAAATTACAGCGGGGCAATTGTCAAACATCGAGAAAGCATACAAGCATATACTAATCATCTTGACTCCTTTGAGAATTGATTGGGCATTACAACATTATACATAGACCGCCATCCAACTGCATCTATGACTAATAATCCACCTTCAGGTTATCATCTGAACCCCCTCCAGTATTAAGTTGCAAGTAACGGATAATTGCATTACGAATTGCGTGTAAAGTAAACAATACGATTGTTCTATGGAGAAAGGATTGTTGTTTTCTCCCTAGTAGCAACAACACATCTAATACCTTAGAGATTTCTGTCACTTCCCCAGATTACTAGAGGCATGAACCCACTATCGAGCATAAATACTAATTCTTGGAGTTGCTAGCATCTACTTGGCCAAGATAGCTACTAACAACAGAAAGCATGCAAGATCACAAATAACAAAGACATGATAGAATCAATAATCAATCTGAAATAGCATCTCAATATCCATCGGATCCCCGCAAACACAATATGTAGAATTACAAATAGATGATCTTGATAATGAACGGAGCTCACAAGATCTAAACATGAAAGCACAAAGGAGGAGAACCAGCCATCTAGCTACTACATGGACCCGTAGTCCAGAGATGAACTACTCATGCATCACACCGGAGGCTTGCATGATGATGAAAAAGGCCTCCAGGGTGAATTCCCCTCTCTGGTAGGGTGCCGGGAAGAGCTTCAGATCCCTCCCGATCTAGGGATGGAGATGACGGCGGCTACATACTCTTTTGTGGATTTTTGATCGGGTACTTAGGGTTTCCGTATCAGAGGCAATATATAGGCGGAAGGAGAGGCCGAGGGAGTGCCTAGGGCAGCCAGACCACCCCCTGGCGCGGGCCAGGCCTGGCCGCGCAGCTAGGTGGTGTGGCCGGACCCAAGCCCCTCTCCGTCTCGTATTTTGGCTCCAGATGTCCCCCGATAAAATAATGACTTTGGCTTTTGTCCCGTCCAATTCTGAAAATATTCATTTTCTGACTTCCTGAAACCAAAAACAGCAGAAAATAGGCAGTTGGCACTATGGCTCTTTTTAATAGGTTAGTCCAAGAAATCATATGAAAAGTACTCCAAAGTGTGGACAAAACACAAGAAAGTAGATAAAACCAAGCATGGAACATCAAAAATTATAGATACATTTGCAATGTATCACTCCTCTCGCATATAGCTCAAGGAGCCATTGTAGCTACAGTAACATCAAGAGATATATCATCTAGAATGCAGGAGTAGGGGTTTTATCTCAATAGGGGAACCCTGAACCTGGGTACATCGTGTGTGCTTTGTGTTGTGTTCTATGTGTGCTGGTTAGCGCACCATCCCTCCCCAGATCCTTCGGCATCCATCCAGACCCAAGATAAGCCATCCCATGGCATCTACTATGACACCACCATGACAGTTGGCGCCCACCATGGGGCCAGCAGCGGCGCTAGCTGGAGTCATCATCCGGATGGGAAACCTCGTCTCTGCTGGTGAGCGCTTGGTCTTTGGCCTTGTCTAGAGGCTTAGCTCGCTCAACTTCGTCAGCTACAATACTGGTTGCTTCGGGAACAGGCCCTTCCCAAGGTACTGTCACATCCCAAGATTTTCCAAATCTTGTAATGTGAAAATAAAATAAACAAAATAAACTTTTGTTGAAAATCAGGGTGAAAAGAAACTTTTGTTTCTAAAAGGAGACTTAAAATCCCATCTTGAACAAACTTTGGTGGAAGTTTGAATTCAACAAAAATCCAAATCAAGGGAAATGCATTCCTCAATGGATGTATCTGGAAATTTGAACATTTGGAAAGTAATCCAAAACCCTAAACCCTAATGGAAGGAAATCATTTTCCAAAGTATCTCCAAATCCATGGATTTGATCCATACCAAATTTGATCAACAAATAAATCACAAAGGATCAAGAAAGACCTTAGAGATTGGTTTCACTCAATTTGGAACCATAAGCAAAATCTTAGAAATATAATAAGATAAGGAAATTGAATTTCCAAAGTCAATAAAGCCCTTACCAAAAGCCATACCTTTTGGTGAACAAATAATCCTAAAGGGATTTATTTGGATAAACATTTATCAAAGGAAAATAAATTGTTTTGGAAACACCGTTTTAGATCTTTTAATAAAAGACTTTGGTTTCAAATGAAAAGATAAGCCAAATTAATTTTTGGCCAAGCTTTTGAAATAAAATATTTTGTTTTGATAAAATGAGTAAAGGTTTATTTAAATAAAATGATAAGGATTTAAATATCCAATTTTATTTAAGTAAAAGTTTTGCCCATTTTAAAAGAACACCAAGTATTTTATTACTACTTTGAAATCTTTTATTAAAAGGTTTTGCTTTGATTAAAATGAGTAAAGGATTATTTAAATAAAATAAATAAGGATTTAAATATCCAATTTTATTTAAGTAAAGGCTTTCCCATTTTAATTAAACACCAAAACTTATTTATTTATTTAAATAAGTTTCCAAGTATTCTTTTATTTTTCAAATTAAACCTTCTGGTTTGATTTTGAAAGTAATTGGATTTCAAATGGAATTTTATTTAAATAAATCAAACCCTAATAACTAAAGATCCATTTTATTTAATTATTAAATGGATCCTAAAAATAAATAAAATATTATTTCATTTTGAGATTTGGATTATGTTGCCAAACAGAACCAAATTCAAATGAAAAGTTTGCTGTTTGAAGTGTTTGAGTGTTGTTTGAAATTGTGTGAATATTTGTTTGAAATTGAAAACAGAAAAAGAATTAGAAAAAGAAAAAGAGATTAGACAGAAAAAAAATAGGAAAACAGGAGCAGCCCAATAGGCCCAACTCCAGCCCAGTACTTCCTCTCCCCGAACCGTTTTTCTGCACCGAGAAAGAAACCCGCAGAGTGACTGAACCGTGGACCCCCTTCTCTCTCCCTTTCCCACTGACCGCTGGACCCCTTTTCCACTGTTCTCCTTCCCCACCCCGCGACCAGTTCTTCCTCCTCTCGCCGACCGTTTTCTGCCTTGAATCCGCCGATTAAATTCGCCTTAACACCGCGTTAATCCCTCGCCGCGATGACGTCTACTTAACCGCCTCCTCTCTCTGTCAATTCCCAGACATCGCCTCCTCGCCCCAGGCCGCTCCAATTTCTCCCCGAGCCACCTCTGTCCGACGATGTTCCGGTGATGATTCCGGCGAAACCAGACCTCCCCTTGCCTCATCGACCACGCACACATACTACACACTCCCTGGCGCTTCTGTCTGTGCCCTCCGTTCAGACGCGGGTACCCTGTAACCTCGACTTCGACAACGACCACAGTCGCCACCGTCTGCTTCAACTCCGGTGAAGTCCACAGGTAGCTTCCAGCCACCCCTCTTCTTTTCGATGATGCGCCTAAGACCAGTGATTCCTTCCGCAACTAACGCCATCGTTTTCGTGACCTAGCTCGCATCGTAGCATCGCCTCCATCGTCGACAGAGAGCACCGCCGTCCGTCTCGCCTCCGACAAGTTTCCCCGGTAAGCCACGACCGCCCCGAGTCCTCTCGTTCATGCACGTATCATCTCCGTGACCTCCCGTACCTAAACCTGCCCCGTTTTGACCTAGGGCAATCTGCAGCTTCGTCCTCGACCTCAGCCAGAGCCGCCCGACGTCGAACAAACTCTGGCGAGCAATCAAGCTCACCCTAGTGCGCCCCTCGCCCGACCAACACCTCCCCGAGCATCGCCGTGACCCCCTGAGCCCGGTGAGCAACCCCTCCTTCTCCCTCGCTTTCTGCATCGCCGGCACCGTCAACGACCGACGACTCCGCCGCCAGCAGCCGCCGCATCGCCGCTCCTTTTAGGTCAAACCAGCAGCGACCGTTAGATGCAGATCCATCGGTTACGATAGAATCACTTAACGCGAAGGGGTATGTCCTCTGTGCCGTGCGATCAAACTTAATCCAACGCTCCACGTTGCCAATCCACACCGAACGCTGTGGCACCAGTTGATCTGAATTAGAAATTTGAAAACAGAATTTCTTGCTAACTTCAAACCCTTGTATCTTTTGATCCACACGTCCAAATTTTACAAATTTGATGTCGTTGGAATCAGCAAGACAAGCCCTAGCCAACCCTGCCCTTAGTTTAGCAAATAGTATCTGTTAACTTGTTTAACTTTGCAGATTCTTTTGTATGCTTGCTAACATTATAAAAATCATTTAAAAATGATTTTTAGGTTAAAACCTTTGCAAATTAGTTTGTTGTGACCTTGCTGACCATAGGAACCAACCCATAGTTTGGAAAGTGATTTTGGAAAAGAATAGAATGGATTAATTAGTTTAGTCCATTTCTAGCTAACTAAAACTATTTGTTTTGTTTATGAAAATGCTTTCATAAAGAAAACCTTGAGAAAATGTTTGGACCAAACCTACTGACCCAAAGCACCAAGTTTTGCAATAGCAACTCATTTGGTGAACCCTATAGACTAAAACCCTAGTAGACATATTTCTTCACCACATAAAATGACCAAATAGGTGCCTTGTTTTGAAATTGGTTTTAGAGGTGAAACCTTTTGCTAACAACTTTGCCACTTTGGTAAATGACCAATTTGGATCTTACAAAGTTTAGGAATCTAATAGAAACCCTTTTGCAAATGACTTTGCCATTTTGGTAAATGACCAATTTGGAACTTACAAAGTTAGAAGCCTAGTGAGAACCATCCCTACATTAGAACCAACCTTTGCATGCCTATGCATGACTTTGCCACTTTACAAAAATGACCATTAGGTGTACCCAAATGTCTATGACCCACTAGGAACCACTTTTGCAAACAAAGCAAAGCTTGGCATGCTTGCATGCATTTCTTTGACTTTGTTATTTTATGTGTGCTGATTTGCTTGATTGGTAGATTGAGTTTGTGCCTTGCTTGATTGATTGTAGTGACTTGAAGAGTGTGAGCGTTGCAAGGACAAGGAGTGAACTTATACCCTCTACCAAAAAGGCAAGTGATGCTTCATATCATTATCCCATTATTTTTAATATGCATTAGTGTTTTTGCTAAAGTAAATCTTGCATGGTTTTTATTTAGCTAAGTATAGACCTTGCTATAGGAAATCTAGTAGATGAATCCTTAGTAGGATTTTCCTAAGTTAAGAATCCTATTACTACCAAGCTTAGCCTAGCTAATAGAAAACTTGGGTGGGATATATATTCACACTATGAAAAATATTCTAAGTCTGAGGACTTGTGTTTTGTTTAATAAAACAACTAAGATTAATGAATCTCCTGGGTGGAATGGGATTGCATGGTGGTTTTTGGTTGAGTGGTTCACAAGGCCCATGTTTATGGTTTACCTTAGTGTATCTCACTTGTGGATGGCCACCCAGGAAACAAAGAGATTTGAGATGTCAAATGTTGAGAAACTTCAAGTGCAACCACTTGGCATTATGGGCTCTGCCATGATCTTAGGATGCTGGAACTTAGTCTTTTGGACAAGGTGGTAGTGATTGATAGGTTGGAGCAGCGTCCATTTGACTAAGGAAAGGCTACTGAAGGATCATTCTTGGGAAACCAAGACTTGTGGGGAAAGTGCACCACCTCTGTAGAGTGAAAAACCTAAGTACTTAGCCATGTCCCTGGTAAAGGACAATTTGAGCATCAAGACATGGAAGCAATCAAGAATCTCATCATTCCAATTTCTAAATTAAAACTTGTGGGTGAACAAGGGTTGTGTGAAATCTTAAATCTTTGATTGGTAGATGCCTTGAGAGGATCTTCAATCATTGGTTGAGAATTTGTTTTTGCCAAGTAAATCTTCAGTCTCTGATTGGTAGATGCCCTGAGTGGATCTTCAGTCTTTGATTGATAGATGCCTTGGAATTTGTTTTTGCCAAACAAAACTTATTTTCAAATGATAGGGAAAAATCTATTTTGAGCAATGCAAAGCCTCAACTCCACTTAGCCAAATGCATATAGATGATAGACTCCATTATACTACCAAAGTATCACTTGCCAATACAATTCAAATGTATTGACCCTTGTGGCTGTAACTTATTATGTTGCAGGTTTGTTTGTTTAGTGAAGATTGATTGATTAGGATTACAAAGCCTACAACCAACATGTCTGCCTGTGGCACTTTGAAGATGAAGGACCCAATGCTTATAGTTATTCCGCTGCAATGTAATGTAAATAGCCAATGAGCTATGTTTGATGTAATAAATTATGTTATTCCTGGTTATAAAGTTGTATTATGACCTTTGTTTCTCGAAATTACATCTGAACTGTGGATGCTAGCTATTGATCCAGGGACTAGCATTGTAAACACAGGGGACTCAATCTTATTAAAGGTTGGGGACGCTACAGAATGGTATCAGAGCATTGTGTTGCCTGTAAGATTTGTAACCCTAGGATTGGACAAAAACCCTTAGAAAAATAGGAGTTGTCTTATTCCAAAACTTATTTACAAAAACAATCTTGTAAACTCTTTCCTCAACCATTTTGGTTTCAACTCTACTTCTCTTTTACTTCAAACTTGATGGAAAGCCTACCCCATGACCAAAGACTACACCATGTGCAAAGGACTTCTTCAACACTTTCAACTCTAATGACTTCAACTTCTTCAACATTTTCAACATGTACACCAAGGACTTCAACTTGGATATCACTAAAGACTACAAGTCTTGAGTAACATTTCACTTGAAGACTAAGGAAAAACAACTTAGAAGGAGCCATCAACATCTTTGAAGTATTTGTGGCCAAGAGACAAGAATTCTCCAAGGATACAAAGACCTCATTCAAGAAGAATCAACCAAGAAGGATGGAAAGATCACAAGTGAACCATATAGATGGACCACCATATTTAATTTAAGTCAAACCCACCAACTTATGTGGTGTAATAAAAATATTTTGTTGCCTAAGTATGTGCTTGAAACTTGTTGTTTGAGTGGAATGTTTGGTTTGTGATTGCTTGCACATTGCTTGTGTGAATTGTGGTGTGTGTGAATAGAATTGACTTCTTAGAAAAACCTTTTGCCTATTCTAACCCCTATCCAACCCCAAGCAGATGACTTCTCCAAGAAACTCCAACATCAAGGATGGTGACAACAACAACAACCAAGAGGACAACATGAGAGAACTCATAGCAACCCAACACCAATTGAGCCAACTAACAGCTCAGTTCATAGCCAACAATAGTGATAAAGACCCTACCTTGCAAAAGTTTTTGGAAGAACAATCCCAACTGATGCTTAAGGTGACTAATCAAATGATCAGCATGGAAGAAAACTATCCCAAAAGAGTGTATGACAACAAGGATGACAAGAACATTATGCTAGATGGAGCACCAGCATGCAATATTTGTGGAGACAAGGATCATACTTCCAAGGAGCATGAAGATCAATGCCCCAATTGTGAAGAGGAACATCCAGTTGGCCAATGCCCAACCTCTCAAGTTACTTGTCACCTTTGTGAAGGAAACGACCATGTACCTATCCAATGCCCCGTCTATGCCATTGTTGAACAAAGGAAACAAGAAGGATCCAAGTATGCCCAGAATGATGATGACAAAGGAAAAGGACCACTTATACCTCCAAACAAGACAACCCAATTCAAAGGATCAAAGAAGCCCAAGAAACAAAAGCAAGACATGAGCCTTGTGCAATGTCGTAAATGTAAGGAAATGGGACACAACCCCAGTGGATGCCCAGAGTCCATAAAGAATAAAAGGATGGACCAAGTAGTGTGCAACAACTGCAAAGAGCTAGGCCATTATGTAGCAGTTTGTCCACAAGAGCAAAGAACTCCAAGATATCCACTGTTTCAATTGCAAGGAACCAGGACACTATGTAAGCAATTGTCCAGAGAAGATGAAGAACAAGATGAACAAGCCAAAGGAGAAACCCAACCTTAGCCCATGAGTCAAGCATGGAAATAATGGACACTATGCAGAAATTTTTCAAGAAGAAGCTTTCCAAGATTCCAAGCAAGCCAAGATATAGTTTAGTTGGAAAATTTTTAAGGGTGGTAGTACCCTAGTTGTTTTGAACCTGCTTGTAACCCTAGCCTTCCCAAATCTCGGGACGAGATTTCTTTTAAGGGTGGTAGCCTGTCACATCCCAAGATTTTCCAAATCTTGTAATGTGAAAATAAAATAAACAAAATAAACTTTTGTTGAAAATCAGGGTGAAAAGAAACTTTTGTTTCTAAAAGGAGACTTAAAATCCCATCTTGAACAAACTTTGGTGGAAGTTTGAATTCAACAAAAATCCAAATCAAGGGAAATGCATTCCTCAATGGATGTATCTGGAAATTTGAACATTTGGAAAGTAATCCAAAACCCTAAACCCTAATGGAAGGAAATCATTTTCCAAAGTATCTCCAAATCCATGGATTTGATCCATACCAAATTTGATCAACAAATAAATCACAAAGGATCAAGAAAGACCTTAGAGATTGGTTTCACTCAATTTGGAACCATAAGCAAAATCTTAGAAATATAATAAGATAAGGAAATTGAATTTCCAAAGTCAATAAAGCCCTTACCAAAAGCCATACCTTTTGGTGAACAAATAATCCTAAAGGGATTTATTTGGATAAACATTTATCAAAGGAAAATAAATTGTTTTGGAAACACTGTTTTAGATCTTTTAATAAAAGACTTTGGTTTCAAATGAAAAGATAAGCCAAATTAATTTTTGGCCAAGCTTTTGAAATAAAATATTTTGTTTTGATAAAATGAGTAAAGGTTTATTTAAATAAAATGATAAGGATTTAAATATCCAATTTTATTTAAGTAAAAGTTTTGACCATTTTAAAAGAACACCAAGTATTTTATTACTACTTTGAAATCTTTTATTAAAAGGTTTTGCTTTGATTAAAATGAGTAAAGTATTATTTAAATAAAATAAATAAGGATTTAAATATCCAATTTTATTTAAGTAAAGGCTTTCCCATTTTAATTAAACACCAAAACTTATTTATTTATTTAAATAAGTTTCCAAGTATTCTTTTATTTTTCAACTTAAACCTTCTGGTTTGATTTTGAAAGTAATTGGATTTCAAATGGAATTTTATTTAAATAAATCAAACCCTAATAACTAAAGATCCATTTTATTTAATTATTAAATGGATCCTAAAAATAAATAAAATATTATTTCATTTTGAGATTTGGATTATGTTGCCAAACAGAACCAAATTCAAATGAAAAGTTTGCTGTTTGAAGTGTTTGAGTGTTGTTTGAAATTGTGTGAATATTTGTTTGAAATTGAAAACAGAAAAAGAATTAGAAAAAGAAAAAGAGATTAGACAGAAAAAAAATAGGAAAACAGGAGCAGCCCAATAGGCCCAACTCCAGCCCAGTACTTCCTCTCCCCGAACCGTTTTTACGCCGAGAAAGAAACCCATGAGTGGTGACCGTGGACCCCTTCTCTCTCCCTTTCCTTGACCATTGGACCCCTTTTCCTTGTTCTCCTTCCCCACCCCGCGACCAGTTCTTCCTCCTCTCGCCGACCGTTTTCTGCCTTGAATCCGCCGATTAAATTCGCCTTAACACCGCGTTAATCCCTCGCCGCGATGACGTCTACTTAAACGCCTCCCTCTCCTCTGTCAATTCCCACAGACATCGCCTCCCCTCTGCCCCCAGGCCGCTCCAATTTCTCCCCGAGCCACCTCTGTCCGACGATGTTCCGGTGATGATTCCGGCGAAACCAGACCTCCCCTTGCCTCATCGACCATGCACACATACTACACACTCCCTGGCGCTTACATGCATGCCCTCCGTTCAGACGCGGGTACCCTGTAACCTCGACTTCGACAACGACCACAGTCGCCACCGTCTGCTTCAACTCCGGTGAAGTCCACAGGTAGCTTCCAGCCACCCCTCTTCTTTTCGATGATGCGCCTAAGACCAGTGATTCCTTCCGCAACTAACGCCATCGTTTTCGTGACCTAGCTCGCATCGTAGCATCGCCTCCATCGTCGACAGAGAGCACCGCCGTCCGTCTCGCCTCCGACAAGTTTCCCCGGTAAGCCACGACCGCCCCGAGTCCTCTCGTTCATGCACGTATCATCTCCGTGACCTCCCGTACCTAAACCTGCCCCGTTTTGACCTAGGGCAATCTGCAGCTTCGTCCTCGACCTCAGCCAGAGCCGCCCGACGTCGAACAAACTCTGGCGAGCAATCAAGCTCACCCTAGTGCGCCCCTCGCCCGACCAACACCTCCCCGAGCATCGCCGTGACCCCCTGAGCCCGGTGAGCAACCCCTCCTTCTCCCTCGCTTTCTGCATCGCCGGCACCGTCAACGACCGACGACTCCGCCAAGTACGCGCGCCGCTCCTTTTAGGTCAAACCAGCAGCGACCGTTAGATGCAGATCCATCGGTTACGATAGAATCACTTAACGCGAAGGGGTATGTCCTCTGTGCCGTGCGATCAAACTTAATCCAACGCTCCACGTTGCCAATCCACACCGAACCGGTACCGGCCAATCACAGCGCAACGCGTGGCACCAGTTGATCTGAATTAGAAATTTGAAAACAGAATTTCTTGCTAACTTCAAACCCTTGTATCTTTTGATCCACACGTCCAAATTTTACAAATTTGATGTCGTTGGAATCAGCAAGACAAGCCCTAGCCAACCCTGCCCTTAGTTTAGCAAATAGTATCTGTTAACTTGTTTAACTTTGCAGATTCTTTTGTATGCTTGCTAACATTATAAAAATCATTTAAAAATGATTTTTAGGTTAAAACCTTTGCAAATTAGTTTGTTGTGACCTTGCTGACCATAGGAACCAACCCATAGTTTGGAAAGTGATTTTGGAAAAGAATAGAATGGATTAATTAGTTTAGTCCATTTCTAGCTAACTAAAACTATTTGTTTTGTTTATGAAAATGCTTTCATAAAGAAAACCTTGAGAAAATGTTTGGACCAAACCTACTGACCCAAAGCACCAAGTTTTGCAATAGCAACTCATTTGGTGAACCCTATAGACTAAAACCCTAGTAGACATATTTCTTCACCACATAAAATGACCAAATAGGTGCCTTGTTTTGAAATTGGTTTTAGAGGTGAAACCTTTTGCTAACAACTTTGCCACTTTGGTAAATGACCAATTTGGATCTTACAAAGTTTAGGAATCTAATAGAAACCCTTTTGCAAATGACTTTGCCATTTTGGTAAATGACCAATTTGGAACTTACAAAGTTAGAAGCCTAGTGAGAACCATCCCTACATTAGAACCAACCTTTGCATGCCTATGCATGACTTTGCCACTTTACAAAAATGACCATTAGGTGTACCCAAATGTCTATGACCCACTAGGAACCACTTTTGCAAACAAAGCAAAGCTTGGCATGCTTGCATGCATTTCTTTGACTTTGTTATTTTATGTGTGCTGATTTGCTTGATTGGTAGATTGAGTTTGTGCCTTGCTTGATTGATTATAGTGACTTGAAGAGTGTGAGTGTTGTAAGGACAAGGAGTGAACTTATACCCTCTACCAAAAAGGCAAGTGATGCTTCATATCATTATCCCATTATTTTTAATATGCATTAGTGTTTTTGCTAAAGTAAATCTTGCATGGTTTTTATTTAGCTAAGTATAGACCTTGCTATAGGAAATCTAGTAGATGAATCCTTAGTAGGATTTTCCTAAGTTAAGAATCCTATTACTACCAAGCTTAGCCTAGCTAATAGAAAACTTGGGTGGGATATATATTCACACTATGAAAAATATTCTAAGTCTGAGGACTTGTGTTTTGTTTAATAAAACAACTAAGATTAATGAATCTCCTGGGTGGAATGGGATTGCATGGTGGTTTTTGGTTGAGTGGTTCACAAGGCCCATGTTTATGGTTTACCTTAGTGTATCTCACTTGTGGATGGCCACCCAGGAAACAAAGAGATTTGAGATGTCAAATGTTGAGAAACTTCAAGTCTGACCACTTGGCATTATGGGCTCTGCCATGATCTTAGGATCTGGAACTTAGTATTTTGGACAGTGGGTGGTAGTGATTGATAGGTTGGAGCAGCGTCCATTTGACTAAGGAAAGGCTCTTGAAGGATCATTCTTGGGAAACCAAGACTTGTGGGGAAAGTGCACCACCTCTGCAGAGTGAAAAACCTAAGTACTTAGCCATGTCCCTGGTAAAGGACAATTTGAGCATCAAGACATGGAAGCAATCAAGAATCTCATCATTCCAATTTCTAAATTAAAACTTGTGGGTGAACAAGGGTTGTGTGAAATCTTAAATCTTTGATTGGTAGATGCCTTGAGAGGATCTTCAATCATTGGTTGAGAATTTGTTTTTGCCAAGTAAATCTTTAGTCTCTGATTGGTAGATGCCCTGAGTGGATCTTCAGTCTTTGATTGATAGATGCCTTGGAATTTGTTTTTGCCAAACAAAACTTATTTTCAAATGATAGGGAAAAATCTATTTTGAGCAATGCAAAGCCTCAACTCCACTTAGCCAAATGCATATAGATGATAGACTCCATTATACTACCAAAGTATCACTTGCCAATACAATTCAAATGTATTGACCCTTGTGGCTGTAACTTATTATGTTGCAGGTTTGTTTGTTTTAGTGAAGATTGATTGATTAGGATTACAAAGCCTACAACCAACATGTCTGCCTGTGGCACTTTGAAGATGAAGGACCCAATGCTTATAGTTATTCCGCTGCAATGTAATGTAAATAGCCAATGAGCTATGTTTGATGTAATAAATTATGTTATTCCTGGTTATAAAGTTGTATTATGACCTTTGTTTCTCGATATTACATCTGAACTGTGGATGCTAGCTATTGATCCAGGGACTAGCATTGTAAACACAGGGGACTCAATCTTATTAAAGGTTGGGGACGCTACAGGTACGGAAAGTTCGTCACCTTTGGCGCTCACCAAGTCTATGTCGCTGTCGACATTGCGTGTAAGTACCCGCAGAGGGTGGTTGTCGCTGTAGATCCACCTGCTCCCTATGCAGCTCGCGGCCGGCATACGGATCGCCCCGCTAGCTTCGCAAAGGTCATGATGATCGCTCCTGCAGCTGATGCTGGCAAAGCTGCTATCGAGGAAATAGAAACAACCCCCAAGCCCACCAGATTAAGGGGCCCTCCGCTGGACAAGCCATAAAACATCACCGGATACAACATACCTGCAAGGGCAAACCCTCTTTAGGCAACCCTCGAGAAGTTGGCAGTGACAGTTGCTCCCGCTGTAGATCTGGCTCAGGCACAAGCTCAGTTGGATGAGTTGCGCTAGAGTCTCCTTGAGGAAGCACTTGAGGTAACTCGAGCCTGGCAGGAACTAGATATCACCCTTTGTGAGTATAATAGGGCTCACAGGTTTACTTGAGCAACTCATCCAAACCTCTTAGATGGTGTGCTTAACCGGGGTAAGAAGCTCAATGCTGAGATAGCTCGGGATGGTAGAACTAAATCTGCTACATCAGTTAGTTTGTCGGCTGGTAGGCCAAAATATACTACCCCGGCCAAGAACCTTAGGGCTGCAGAGGCAGCAGTGGTCGAGGTATCTGGCTTGACGGGTGAAGCCAGGCGCAAGCAACAGGAGAGAGTAAACAAGTAGTTTTTATAGCTAACCGTCATAATGAGGCATACCATAAGGCAAACCCAGGGGTGCAGGAGGTTTCCAAGTAGTTTACTCGGCTGTGGGTTCCGCAACAAAGTCTATGGGCCAAGCCTCATCTCCTGATGATGTCCCAAGGCGTGAAGGAAGTGTTTCTTCTGGAAAGAACAACCACTTGTTGGCATATGATCCAGCATTCGTTGGAAAACAGATTTTTGAACAAGGCAAGGAAGGATAAGGATATGTCGACCAAGGATATGCTGGCCAAGGGTACGCTAGCCAGGGAAATGCTGGCCAGGGTAATTGATGAGTCCAAAATTGAAGCATATTTACCTTTTGTTTTTGCATAAATAGAATAGGGATTTTGGTATTTCACTACGTTTGCATGCACCTTTTTCTCCTTTTTTCAACAGGATCCCGAATTATTAAGTCTTTTATGAACATATCAATTGGAACTGTCATATTATGTTATAATATGATATTTTTAAGTGACAAAAGTCATTTTATAGATTTACCTTTACACCTAGGAGAATATCAAATGTGTGGAAAGCATCTGCCTCGATAATGACCGATTAGTGCAGGCAGAGTCCGCCGTCACTTGCGTGGCCGCGTAGCGTCCTCCTCGTCAAATATGTTCTCCTAGCAAAGACGGTAGAGAGATCCAACATTCACAAGAACCTAGAACCATGAAAAACCACATCAGAAAGGGATCTGAAGGAGGAACTTGCAGAAGGGCAAATCCCTGCTGCCTCACAGATCATTGGAGGACATCACATCATCCCCTTCATCATCAATTGCTGCATCTCCGTCACCATTACTACCCCCATCTATCATCTATTAGATCTTGTTGTAATTCTATATTCAATTGTGGTTTGCACTAGATTTATCCCCGTGCTTTTATCCATCCATTTGATTATGATTATGTTGTCGATTGCTTCCATGTGTGAGTAGTTTTCCCTCGTTCTTGGGGAGATGGAGAAACCCTAGCACCATTGTGAAGTTTCAATAAATATGATCTATTCTTGTGTCCGTATGACTCGTCGGTCTATGGTAGATTTGTGATTTGTGTTTGATCTCTCTCTTTTAGATGGTATGTGTTGTCGGCCACATATCATTTGCCTTCGGGACTAAGGTGAGGGATAAATCCGTTGGACGTGTTTGGAAGTGTGCCCGGAGAGCTTCGTGACAATTGGCGCCGGGTAGCAACCTACATAGTCAAATGAGGATAAAGATAGACTCCCTAATATAATTACGATATCCATGGGGAGACCCTTAATTGCAGTGGTTGTTGGGAATATGCCCTAGAGGCAATCATGTATGATGATATTCCCCAATGTATTCATAAAGTTATTAAGTTATCTTAGTATGAACATCAGATATATATCATTGAATATGTGATTCAGTTGTGGAACTTTATATTCATGTTGTTCATACTAGACATCCTTGGTCATTGAGGTTGTGTTGGAAACATAACTTAGACCAATGTGAAAGTCGGCTAATGACTAGGTTCCACTTGTCATGGGCATGGTGATGCTATTCTGACTTACACGGACTTGGCTAAAGAGTTTAGCGAGTCGGACTGACCCACAGTTGAGATGCAATGAGCATGTTGTCATTTGTAGTCTCAAGCAATGGAATCCTTTGACTTGAGATGATCGCATGATCTGAGTTGTGGATATCCAGCTTAGGTTCTATCAAACGTTGTTCCATAAATGGGAAGTTATAAAGGTATATTTCGGACTGGTTGTGAATCAAGTTGTGTGACATGGATAACCAAGATGGGATTTGCCCCTCCGTAATGGAGAGATATTTTCTGGCCCCTCTCGTGTGATATGATTGGAAAGCATGGCCATGCGTGACTTGGTTAAGTGTTAACCAAGGAGTCGAACTAAGTGTTAGTTTGGTGAATCGTATATCATGGAATGAGAAGAGAGAGTCGAGCTATTAAAGGGATGGAAACTACTCTCCTATAGCTTGACAAGGTATATCGTGAGGCATAGGGACTTGGACGAAAGTCACATTGAGAAAGGTTCATCTTCTTTCTTTATGGCGCTTAGGAGTTGGCACGTCTTGCTAGAGGCCTCTGCCATCTATCGACTCGGAGTGGTGACTCGTGTCGTGTCTAGGTGTACGTGAACCTACAGGGTCACACACTTAAGGGAAAGGAGCCCATATGGATTCGATCCATGTGGAGATTGGGATACGGTCTAGATGGGCCTCAAGCATTGAGCCCAGCTAGGATTGTATATAAGTGGAGTGACAAGGGATAGTCCCTGACCTATCCGTCACTTTCTCCACTCCCATTTCAGGCTAGACAGCATCTAACAGTCCTCTGCCTGGAGCTCCTCCCTGTACATGTGGATACCTATAGAGGTGTTGCACGTGCGGCGCTGGGGACGAAGGAGTTCGTGGGGATATGGATATGTTGTACGCGGGATCGTTCGGCATGGCATCAACTGACGCGCTTCATCAATAATCTACACCTGCGCGTCTAGTGGTAAATCCCGTGGCTTATCACCTGAGCTAGATCTTGGGTGCACCGTGTAGCGGAAAAGTTTTGTTTACCTCTGCATGGCCCTATAGTGGTCTATATGGGTGACTGCTCTTAGACATCACGGTGCTTATTTAGAGGTGACCTCATTCTAGGCTCCACAAATTGGCTTCCTATGAGCTTTGTAGTTAATATCTTATTATGGAGCTCTCTCCATACATATCATGACACAAGAAGTATGTTATCTTAATTATGAATGATAATATCATGATAGTGGTGTATCCTACACCCCCGAGAACGTATTAGCCCTATTGAGTTCAACCACGTTTTCACACAACCTGTTTCTTACTTTCTTTTACTTGTTTTAATTACTTTTTTTCACTCAGCCAAAAACCTTTCAAACACCCTTTACTTGAGATCAAAGACAGCTGATACATTGCAAATGTATCTATAATTTTTGATGTTCCATGCTTAGTTTTATCCACTTTCTTGTGTTTTGTTCCAACTTTGGAGTACTTTTATTATAATTTCTTGGACTAACCTATTAACAAGAGCCACAGTGAAAGCTGCCTTTTTTCTGTTGTTTTTGGATCCAAAAAAGTCAGAAAATGAATATTCTCGGAATTGGACGGGACAAAAGCCAAAGTGCCTATTTTTCTGGAAGGGATCAAGTGCTAGAATATGAGACGGAGAGGGGCCAGGGGCCGGCCACACCACCTGGCCGCGTGGCCAGGCCAGTGATCCAGCCGACCTCGGCCTCTCCTTCCGCCTATATGTTGCCCTCAGGACAAAAACCCTAGGTACCCGATCAAAAATCCACAAAAGAGTCTGTAGCCGCCGTCATCTCCATCCCTAGATCGGGGGGATCTGAAGCTCTTCTCGGCACCCTGCCGGAGAGGGGAATTCAGCCTGGAGGCCTTCTTCATCACCATGCAAGCCTCCGGTGTGATGCGTGAATAATTCATCCCTGGACTACGGATCCATGTAGTAGCTAGATGGCTGGTTTCTCCTCCTTTGTGCTTTCATGTTTAGATCTTGTGAGCTCCGTTCATGATCAAGATCATCTATTTGTAATCCATACATGTTGTGTTTGCGGGGATCCGATGGATATTGAGATGCTATTTCAGATTGATTATTGATTCTATCATGTCTTTGTTATTTGAGATCTTGCATGCTTTCCGTTGTTAGTAGCTATCTTGGCCAAGTAGATGCTAGCAACTCCAAGAGTTAGTATTTATGCTCGATAGTGGGTTCATGCCTCTGGTAATCTGGGGAAGTGACAGAAATCTCTAAGGTACTAGATGTGCTGTTGCTACTAGGGGGAAAAAACGATCTTTTGTTCATAGAACAATTGTATTGTTTACTTTACACGCAGTTCGTAAAGCAATAATATGTTGCTTGCAACTTAATACTGGAGGGGGTTCGGATGATAACCTGAAGGTGGATTATTAGTCATAGATGCAGTTGGATGGTGGTCTATGTATTATGTTGTAATGCCCAATCAAGTCTCAAAGGAGTCAAGATGATTAGTATATGCATGTATTGCTTTCTCGGTGTTTGTCAATTGCCCTGCTATAATTTTTTCACCCAGCATGTTATTTATCTAAGGAGAGCCACCTCTAGTGAACTATGGATCCCGGTCCTTTTCTTTACAAACAATCTACAATCTTTTACTGCTTTGTGTTTACTTTCTGCAAACTTTTACTTCTTTCCATTCGATACGTTTAATCCTTTGTTTTCCGCAAAACACGGTGAGATTGACAACCTCATCGCAAGTTGGGGACAAAGTTCTGTGGTTGTGTTGTGCAGGTCTCCACGTTGCTACTAGCACCGGTAGTGCGCCCTGCCAAAGCTTAGCTAGTAACACCTTTGAGGTGTTTCCTTTCTCCTACTGGTTCGATTAAACCTTGGTTTCATAACTGAGGGAAACCGGTAGTGCTCATCATACCTTCCTCTTGGGGTTCCCAACGAGCTCTACATCAAAACCACGCACCAAGCACTTTTCTGGGCGCCGCGTATTGAGCCATCAAGCGATTTTCTGGCGCCGTTGCCGGGAAACAAAGAAGAAGAAACTCCCACATCAACTACACGCCATCAAAGATTTTCTGGCGCCGTTGCCGGGGAGTCAAGGACATCTTCACAAGGGGGGTCCCTCATAACCAATCTCTTTACTTTACTTTATTGTTTTTGTTTTGCTTAGTTTCCTTTTTGCTTTGTTTGTTTGTTTGTTTGTTTGTTTTGTTCTTAAAAAACACAAAAAATTAGTTTTACTAGTTTGCTTTCTTATTGGAAAAACAAAAAAAATTGTTCCTTTCTTAAGTTGCCTTTATGACTAGCTCTGCTCCAATCACTATTTCACTATGGATAGCTCACTCAGTTTCCTATTTGGGAACAGTATTATGACTGCTAAGGTAATAGGTGAACCACCGCCTGCTAGAACCTCCATGGAAGAAGAAATTGCTGAACCTGAAAGCTCATTAGATGAAAAAGAGGAGGAGAGTGATGGACAAAAGGAGGAAGAATGGATCTACCCATGCCTACCTTCTAATGAGAGTAACTCTTTATCCCTTACATTATTTGATTGTCCCCCATGCTTATCAAAGGAGGGTGAATGTTATGTTCCCGAGGATTCTTTTGAAAATGTTTATAATAAAGCTCTAGTGCTTGTAGATCATGAAAATCATGCCTTATGTGATAGTTATATTGTTGGGTTTATTCATGAGGCTACTGAAAATTATTATGAGAGAGGAAAATATGGTTGTAGAAGTTTTTATGGTAATGAAACACCTCTCTATGTGGTGAAAGTTTTGAAGTTACTTTTGTTTTATCTTCCTATGCCTGTCACTTTTCTCTTTGTGCATTTATTTGCATACAAGATTCCTATGCATAGGAAGTGGGTTAGACTTAAATGTGTTTTGAATTTGCTTCTTGATGCTCTCTTTTACTTCAATTCATATTTCCTATGAGAGCATCTTCTCAAATTTTCATGCCTAACTTAAAGGCGTTAAAGAAAAGTACTTGTTGGGAGATAACCCAAGAGTTTTAGATGAGTCTTGGAAGTTATTACCTCTGTAATAACCTCTCCTTATCCTTTTTATTTGCTTTTTGTGCCAAGAGTAACCTCTAATGAGAGTGAAGTAATGATTGGGAAAGTTGCTGTCCCGAAACAGATTTCTGTGCTTCACCGTAAAAATTCCTGAGAGAGCTCTGTACGTCGGATTGAGCTGTAACTGTTTGTGCTTATGCCCCAGGTTGTTATCTAACTTTCTTTAGTTCAATACTTTTTGATTTGAGAAACAGAAGGTCTTCTAAAAAAATCGTCTTACCTGCTGGTCTGTTTTGACAGATTTCTGCCATTTTCTGCATTTGCTTCTTGTTAGTTCCTTCTTGAGTTCCTTTGGGGAATTGAGATTTTTGAGGGAAGTGCTACAGTAGCTAGTGTTCTAATGTAAGTTTATTTGGTGTTAGAACTAAACCTTGAGACTTATTTATCTTAAGTGCACTAATGTTGCTAATGAGATGTGTGAAGTTTTGTATGAAGGAAAAATTTTAGGTGTATGGAAGGAATGAGTAATGAGATGAAGGATGGACTAAATATCAAGCTTGGGGATGCCACGCGTGTCACCCCAAGAAATATGTAAGAAGTACAAGCGTCAAAGCTTGGAGATGCCCAAGGCATCCCCTTCTTCATCAATAAAAATTCCAGGTTTCTTCCAAACACTTCATTTTTATTGTTTCGTGCACAGTTGTGTTTCTCTTGGAGCGTCTTCTTTTTTGTTTTTGTTTTGGTTTTTAGTTTGCTTGGTTTGCTTAGTTTTCTGAATAAGTTGGTTGGACCCCCTCTTTCACACTTTGGTTTGCAAATAGTTTGGTTTGGTTTGGAAAAGAGTAGGAAAGTTCATGCTTATGTGGTAAAAAGAGCTCATTTTTGACTGTGGCTATGCTTTGTCATGCCGTGCTTGATATTGTTTTGGCTTTATGCTTAGTATTATTTGCTGTAGCATGACTTGTTATAAACAATTGAGATTTCTTAATGTGCCTTGGACGAATCATGCGTTGTTTTAGCATACTAAAGCATAGTATAGTGGTATTCTCCTTTGATGCTTTATTTGGGTTAACTTGGCACATGCTCACACCATGTTATGACTATCTCAAGTCACCATAGCCTTTATGATCCTTTAGTTTTCAACTTGTAGTATCACTTTATGCTTTGATCAATGATGTTTTGTCGCTCTGCATGATTATGGCCATTATTGCTCTCTTAGTTTGTCGCTCCCCGTCTTTTGCTAGCCTCCACAACAAAGTATGAGTTCCACTCATGCATCCAACTCCCTAAACCAAGTTTTTCCAAAGAGTCCACCATACCTACCTACTAGCTTATTCTATTCCAAGTATATTCATGCTTTTGTTTACCTTCCACTTGGTACGAGAAAACTAGTGATTAAAGCTCTCACGAACTTGATGGAACACTTTACTTTATTGCCTCTAATAAACTTGAACCATTGTGTCTTCTATGTTGTATATGCTTGCACTTATGGGAATTAGCAGAACCATCCTGTCATGGGGAACGCTTTCAACATTGCACTTGTACTTTGTACCTAGTTGATATCATGCTCTTTTGTCTATGGATGTCGTCGGTGTGAAATGAAAGGGGAGCTTGTAAGTCCATGGAGTTATGTATATGTGTTAGAGAAACACCGGGATTGGTCTAATCCATGCTGACATGGTGGAAACCTGCAGCGTAACCATAATGAGCTGTCTATGAAGCATTCTTCTTATAAAAAAAGAGTCCTATTGAGAAAAAAAGAGAAAAGAAAAAGAAAAAAAAGAGATACAATGAAAAGAGGAAAGAGAGAAAAAAGCACCATATTCCCATGGTAAATAAGAAGAATGCTGAGATGCTCGTTGTCTGCTTGCCTTGTCATTTTGATATCGAGATTCTTCCGTATCATCGGGCAAGGGGTACCCCGTTGGTGGTTCTCTATGATACACATGTACTTACGATGACAAGAACTTACCGGTGACTAAACTTGAGTAGCATGAGGAGCGACCCTCGTATACAAGGGACATGAGATTTCTGACTTATACTTCGTCAAGCATGTACACCATAGTTTGTTCACTTTAACCTTAATCACTTCAAGATGCTTATGATAGGGGCAATGAGAGCTGAAAGCTATAAGTATCATAATTTTCGGAAGCTCTTTATGAGACTTGAATCCCTACTTCCTTTTACAAAAGGCCTTTCTTCCACCATTATATTGAGTCTCCACCTTCTATCTTTATGCACCTACTTTGAGAGCATAGTGGCCATTCTTAGTTCTATGTGCATTGTCCCAAGACTAGTTGATTGATGCATAACTTGTTATTGCTTGTTTGAAACTATTGTATCTAGTCACTCTTATGAACTTTGAAGGTGTCCTATGCTTTTATATTTGCTACTCTATTGAGGGACAAGCTGAATACTTGTAGCATCCCAATTGTCTAACAATTGTAATGCTACTTGGTCTAGTAATATAATGGCTACTTCATATATATAATTGTTGCATCATAATTATATCATGCTCATGTCATCATGCCACCTTGCATTTGAGCATCATATAAAACCCTTTTTGTTTTGGTTCTTCTCTCATATGCATTGTAAATTGTATTTCCCTCTTGATATTGTATTTGGTTCTTGATGTATTGCTTAATGCCCAAGTTGAGTTGGGGGCATATCTTTTATTGCACTCTACTACCCTTTCTTTTCACCACCTTCTAATTCCACCATTCCATAATCCATGAGCTTGTATATTATTTTCTTTTGGTATTTAATCTAGCTCATGGTAGATAGGATGGATCTACTTCTATAAATTATTTTTTTGCTTGGCTTTATTCCACTTTTGGAAAGGCATAAGAATAATGCCATGTTAATATTATTGTTTTCACAAGAATACACATGGCATTAATTATTTTGCATGGGCAATGCAAGTACCACCACATTCTAGTCTTTTGGGTTTTATTTGAATCTTGGAGTGGATCATCTCCCATCTATCTCTCTACCTCTTTTCATGCTTGATCTTGATTGGATCATGTCAAAACCCTACACCCATCCCCCATCCATGCAAGCCATGTGTGAGCATTTCCCCCTTTTATCTCTAAAAACCCTAATCCCTCTCCCTATCCCTCTCTCCTCTCTCTTGACACCTCTTGTTTTGAGCATGTATCAAACCATGTCTACCACCCATACCCTCTCTCCTTATCCTCTCCCCTAAAACCCTAGCTTCCTCTCTAACCTAACCCGAGCCCCTCTAAGCTAACCCTAGCTACCCACACATCTCTCACCCCCTCTCCCTACCTTGCTGGCCCCACCTGGCCACCCTGGCCCCACCTAGCTGCCATCCACCCCAAGCCCTAACCCGAGCCTCTACTCCTACTCCAACCCTAGCCCCATGCCACCCCTCTCTCTCTCTCCCTGCCACAGCAGCCCCCAGCCCGAGCCTCCCCACCGACCCTGCCGTCCCCACCTGGCAGTCTCCACCACCTGCCCTGCCCCTGGCCGAGCCAGCTCGTGCACGTGAAGGGAGGAGGAAAAGGTGGCCGAAGCCACCTCTATCCCTAACCCACTCCCCCACGGCACCCCGCTCTTCCTCGCCCTTATCTCCACCCTCCCTCTCTTTTGGACCTCTCCAGATCTCCCAGGCCGCCCTTCCTCTCCGCTTCACCCCTACCACCATCTACCCCATCGCTGCCACCTCCCCTTCACATACCAGCCGGTGGCGTGGCGATCACGGGTTGTCGAGGAAGGCCGTGGAGAACCTCTGCATCGCCCTGTCCACGTTGCCAAGGAGGAGAAGCCTCAGACCTGCCACAGAACCGCCACGCCGCCGAAACCCTAACCTCGCCGTCTGTCTGAGTCGTCGCCGATCCCCTGCGTCCCAAGCTGATCCGACCACACCGACCCACTCCCGGTGAGCTCCTCCTTCTCCCTGACACCTCCGTCCTCGCCGTGGCTCCCTGTTCTCGCCGGACCCCAGGACGAACGCTCTCTGGGCGTGTCTGCGCCTGCACGACCCCATGGCACCCAGCGTCACCTAGCCGCCGATCCGCTCCCTGTCAGCAACCTCCACCTACCGCAGCGGCTCCGCCCTCCGCGCGCACGCCCAGGTCGCGGGTTCGAGTCCCCCGTGTGCCGTGCTCTGCCTGTCGCGCACGAATCTGTCCGCGGTTCAGAGAAAGAAGAGGAACAGTACGAGCATGTGGTCAATTTACGAATAGCCCCCCTTTTTTATCTTCGCCTCAACCCGCGGTACACCGAGCCCACCAGTCAGCCTCCCTGTCCCTTTTGCAAAAACATCCCCGCAGTCTTGAACACCCAACCCGCAATCCATCCCGTCCCCGCTTGTCGGCCATCAAGGGTTTAGGCGCTTAGCGTGTGGGTCGTGAGCCTCGGACCCCACTGCTATACATCGTGGCTCATTGTGGCGCATGTGAAGAAACCTTTCTGCGTCTTTTCGCCAGTCACCTGCCTGGCCCCACCATCCTTTGTCTGTGGCTAGGTCTGGGCTGAGTGACAAAAGTATCTCTGTTTCTCTGTTTGAATTTAAACCTTTTTCAAATTAATTTAAATTCAAATTTAAATCTGTTTTAATATATCTTTTAAAATACAACTCCAAATTAAACATGTAATATATGTTTTGAAATCAGAAAAATGTGAGAATTTCAAATATGCCATCCAAAATATACTTTGAACACTTTAATTTTCAAGTTGATTAAAATTACAATAAAATGCCCTTTTTCTTAATTAACTAATAACTTTTGTTTTATAACTCCAAATTTGACAAATAATATGTCTAAAATGATTAGCTCGACGAGACCTTTCTATTTGTGCATTCCATGTTCTGAATTGCAGCATGCATCATATAAATATAAAGTATACAGCAACTTATTTGAGATTAAAATGTGACTAAAACTCAATAAAATGCTTTATTCTTGTATTCCACACCTCACCCATGCCATGCTACTTTATTGCCATGCAAATTGTGCATCATTCATCATGGCATGATTGTTTGCTTGTCGCATTTTACTCATATGCTTTTGCACTTTATTTATGTTGGCCCTTGTTTGTTTGGTTCTTCTTCGAATAGACTTTGGCGGGGATATATCAAGAAACCCAGGAGCACTACCCAGATCCTTCTCTCGCTTCAACTGAGCTGCCAGGCAAGCACTACCACATGCTTGCATACATACAGTACCTATTGCCTCTATCTTATTCTTGCACCATTGAGTCGCGATTGCATTAAACTGAATCCCAAGTATTGCATAGCCTTTACTTTTAAACCCACGAGCTTGTTCCTCCATCCCATGAGCCATTACTACAGGAGTTGCTTGAGCCATGCGAGTCGTAGAACGACATGTGTAGGGTATGTGAGTGTCGATGGATAACGAGGTACTGAACAACTTAACTTTGAGTGGTAATGGGAGAACTAATGAAAGTGCCACGGTGAGCAATATCTGCTATTTGGTTTTCATGCTCACTTGTGTCCGTGGGACCCAGTACTTGATTCCTGTTCCTTGAATATTCGGCTATCCACATCCGGAGGCTTATGAACCCCCGAGCAGAGCTTGATTCATTCCTATTTCTTGGGGCCACAAAGTAGTTTGGGGCTTTATTACTATTCTGTACTTATGCCATGTTTCTTGCTTTATTTAAGATTGTAGGAGCACTGTACTGTTTAGGTAAGCGGAGTGTTTTCGCGGTATCGACAAGCCCAGTCACACTTTCGGGTTCCCAGTCGTTTACAGCCATTGACGCAAACCTTGAGTCCGTCTCGGAGCCGGCCAACTTCGTTGCGGGTAGCTTAATGGGGTGGCCCCCTGAAATATTTCTAAATCCTGTGATCGCTTTGTCATGAATGCCTCGTTGGGTTTTGATTTGGTTTTTCCGAGGTTGATCGAGTGTGTGTTGCTATTTGTGCACCTAGGTAAAACTTTCAAAGCCGTGTCATGATTTATGGACGACTTGGAGCACAGTTTCTCAATCATAGACAAGTATAACTAAAGTACCGCTTTTAATTTGACTAAGTACCTGACTAGTAAATAGTGCAACACTCATGGAATGGATAATAAAACTGCCAACGGATGGGGGTTGTTCGTCCGCTTCCTCATGGGTAAGCGAGGAGGAGGATGGATCTGTTAATATTACCGTTACAACTGTTGTTATTAATTCACGGACATCCGTCTATCTTTGGTTAGGCGGATGGATAGCGAGTATCTATAGAATTGTTAGGTATTATCTTTTGCTGCAATTGCGTCACCCCAGGTTATGTCCCCTTTAGAGGCATAAAGACTTGCTGAGTACCCCTAGGGTCTCACACGATAAATTGTTTGATTCAGATGAACAGGTAAGCTCGCAAGATGGATACTGGGTGGAGGAGACGGACGATGTTGGCAACGATCACTCGGTGTAAAGATTCCGGGAACGAGGATCCGTGAGATCTGTGGGCGGGATGTGTTTATTTATGGGGCATCTTATGCCGATTTACTTCTTGTCCGTACTCGGATCTTGTTTTCCGCTTCCGCCTGACACTCTGATGTTTGATGTATGAGGAGATATCCTAAACTATTATATCTATCTAGGATATTTGGATCTTGACGTATGGCGTTGCAATATTTCTATTTCTTTTAGATGGAATGGCTCTGAGGACTGTTGTATGGTGGCTTGCATACATACTCATTTGTGTATGTAGTTGATCCCTTCGCCCGATTCGCCCGTTCTTGTCCGATGTTTGGAAATGGTTAGGACGGCGAAAGGTCTACTGTGAGTGGCATTTGGGCCCCAGTACTATTTTAACCATTTCCGCTCATCCAGGCTTGTAACTAGGGCGTAATTCACCGAGGTAGTTACAATTGGTATCGAGCCATCCCGCCTTGAGGTCTCAGCCAAATGGTCGTTGTCAGTCTAGCAAATATTTTGGTAGCTATGTATACTAGGGAAAAACAAAACGCGAGAGTAGGACTGCTTCCACTTTTCTTCTTACCCACCCACCCTTTTCTGGTAAGGAAGTGTAACGTTTTCAATCCTCTTCTTAAAATTCAAACTAGGATTCACGTGTTCTGGGTTCTGTAGTACCATAGGTTGTGTGTGTGTGTGTAATTCCTTGTCTATCTGTTGCATCCAACATGTTATCGTTAATCTGCCTTTGGTTATCAACTGTTGGTACATTCCATACCGACAGGCTTTTGCAAACCGACGCGATCTATCTGATTCGTTGTATACCGCCGCGATCTGTCCTACTCTTTGACGTTATCTTGTTTGGGGTGTTCATTTCCGTAGTTACTAATCTTTAGGTTCATCTTGAGAAGAAGGTGTTGGGATATGTGTTCTACTTATTCATGTGCGGAGTAATGATTTGAGTGCGGGATGGAGTCGCGACCATACCACTACTTTTATCATTCGCTCTTGTATATTGAATTGGTAGAGTTACTAATCTTGATTCGTTAAGTGATTTTGCGCATCTATTGGTATTTTAATGCCGAAATTTGCGGAAATTTTTTCTTTGATAGTTGTGTACCACACTCCTTTTCAGTCGTGTGCGATATGCTTAATATCTTAGAGGTGCTTTGAACTTTGTTGATATTTTAATATCATCTTAGTAAATTGTATCCTTTAATATTGGTTAATTCCATATTGGTACTATTTTGGATTATTATTATTCTCCATTATAGTACTGACTTGTGTTTTATATCAATCACAGGATGGCACCACCACGCCGTTCTGAGGAGGACATACAACCTGAACTGGGGGCCGCGTTGTCAAACATAGCCAATGCCTTGGATGCAATGCAGAAGAACCAGCGTTTTGAAGAAAGTGTTAGGAGGAATGAGTTTGTTCCGCTACCTCCACCTCCCAAGCGAGGAGACATCAAAAGCTTCCTGAAGTTCAACCCACGCCAATTTGATGTGTCCGATCAACCACTTGATGCTGATGATTGGTTGCGTGAGATGTCAAGGTTACTGGTGACTGCTGATGTTCCTGAGCAAGAATGGGTAAAGTGTGCCACTCACTTTCTGAAGGGAGATGCAGCTCTCTGGTGGGAGAATTACCTTAAGGCAAACTGCACTGGTTTTCAGCCTACTTGGGGACAGTTCCTTTGGAGCTTTCAAAGAGCGATGTCTGTCGAAATTGTCATGGAGAGGATGAAGGAAGTGTTTCTCAACCTCAAGCAGGGCAATGACAATGTCAATACCTACATCAGAAACTTCATGAACCTTTCTCGTTATGGTGGCGATGAGATCTCTGATGACAAGAAGAAGCAAAAGAGGTTCCGACAAGGGCTCAATGCATCGATTAAATATGCAATCACACATGCAAGGCCGGCGTCTTTTCTGGAACTTCAGCATACAGCTTTGCAGGAAGAAGCAAGTAGGCAAGTGTTTGAGGAGTCAAAGAAACACAACATGATGCAACAAGCTCTTGACTATGTCAACTCCTTCTAAGCGTCGTATGCGGGTTCCTAACAACCCACCGTCGCTCCGGCTCCACCAAGACCTTCAAGCTACGGCAAGGCCACCAAACTTCCTCACTTTGCTGCTCCCGGGGCTCTGACCACCACTACCACAGGCGCTGGCGGAGTCCACAGCTACGTTGCTCCACGTCCACCTGGTGCTTGTTACACTTGTGGAGACACTAGGCATCAAAACTGGAACTGTCCGATGAAAAACAAAGATCTTCCTCCACCACCTCCAAGATCTGCGGCAAGCTCTCCTATGGTTCGTGCACCACCACCTCGGGCTCTCAACATCAACACCAAGCCCGGGTCTACTGTTGCTCGTGCCAACTGTGTCAACGCCGCTCAAGCTGAGCATGCACCTGGAGTTGTGATGGGTATGCTATCCGTTAACTCAGTCCATGCACGAGTTTTGTTTGATTCTGGTGCATCGCATTCTTTTGTTTCTCACAAGTTTGCAAATGAGAATGAGTTAGCTATGGATCCTCTCCTTAAGCGGTTAATGGTCCTTTCTCCTGGAGCAACAATGGCAGCTTCTAAAATCAGCCATGGCAATCAAATTGAGATTGGTGGCTCTTCGTTCTCGGCGTCCTTAATTGTTCTGGGCAATTCTGACATTGATGTCATCTTGGGCATGGATTGGTTGACAGCTAATGCAGCTGCGATTGATTGTGCTGAACGCTCGGTTTCTCTGAAAATTCCTGAAGGCCATATAGTCTATTCTCCAAGTCTGACTCCTTCTATTCAGCTTTTATCTTTGGCGGCTCTGAATGATGATGCTATGGAAGCAATTCAGAGTGTTCCGGTGGTCTGTGAGTTCCCAGATGTCTTTCCTGAAGAGTTGCCAAGTATGCCTCCGGATCGTGAGGTTGAGTTTGTAATTGAGCTTGAACCTGGAACGGCTCCTATCTCCAAGCGGCCTTATAAAATGGGTCCTGCTGAGTTGGCTGAACTCAAACGTCAGCTTGATGAACAAGAGAAGTTGGGCTTCATTCAACACAGTACCTCTTCTTGGGGCAGCCCAACCCTCTTTGTGAAGAAGCGAGACAAGACTGATAGACTTTGTGTTGACTATCGGGCTCTCAATGCTAAAACCATCAAGAATAAATATCCCCTTCCGCGGATTAATGATCTCTTCGATCAGCTAGCTGGAGTTGTGGTATTCTCTAAGCTTGACTTGAGAAGTGGTTATCACCAAATCAAGATTCGCAAGGAAGATGTTCCTAAAACAGCTTTCACCACCCGCTATGGCCTGTATGAGTACACGGTCATGTCTTTCGGTCTCACCAATGCACCTGCTACCTTCTCGAGGCTCATGAACTCGGTTTTCATGGAGTATCTTGATAAGTTCGTTGTGGTCTATCTGGATGACATCCTAGTCTATTCTAAGTCAAAGGAAGAACATGAAGAACACCTTCGGTGTGTCCTAAACAAGCTTCATGAGAACCGCTTGTATGGAAAGATCTCCAAATGTGAGTTTTGGCTGCCTCAAGTCACCTATCTTGGTCACGTCATCTCTGCCAAGGGCATTGCCGTCAACCCGGAAACTGTAAAGACAATTGTTGACTGGCTTCCTCCTGTAAATGTCAAAGAAGTCCGGAGCTTCCTTGGTTTGGCTAGTTATTGCCGTCGCTTCGTTCAGAACTTTTCGAAGATAGCGAAGCCTCTTACCGATCTCCTCAAGAAAGGCAAGAAATACCTTTGGACTCCTGCATGTCAAGCAAGCTTTGAAACACTCAAAGAGAAGCTCACTTCCACACCAGTCTTGGTTCCTCCGGATACATCCAAGCCTTTCCAGATATTCTGTGACGCATCTTTGCAAGGATTGGGTGCGGTCCTTATGCAAGAAAAGCAAGTTGTTGCTTATGCCTCTCGACAGTTGAAGACGCATGAGATCAACTATCCTACACATGACCTCGAACTCGCAGCAGTTGTCTTTGCTTTGAAAGTATGGAGGCATTACTTGCTGGGCAACCGTTGTGAAATCTTTTCTGATCACAAGAGTCTGAAGTATATCTTCACTCAGCCTGATCTCAACCTTCGGCAGAGGAGGTGGATTGAAGCAATCAATTATTTCGATCTGACCATCAACTACACTCCGGGCAAAGATAATGTCATGGCCGATGCTCTCAGCCGCAAAGCTGATGTCAATAATCTCATGATGGAAGAACAACAGCCTCTCTTGTGCGAGGAATTCCGTCAGCTCAACCTTGAAATTGTGGATCAAGGGTATCTTCTGAACCTTCTGGCAACCCCTCTCTTGGAAGAAAAGGTTCGCTCCCTTCAACTCGGTGATCCGTACCAAAAGATCATCTCGGACTTCAGCTTCCGAAGTATGAGTCCTTCCACGTCGATGACCAAGGCACGCTTTTCTTTGAACACCAGATGTTTGTTCCGAACTACCCGGGTTTGAGAGAGCAAGTTCTCAAGGAGGCGCATGATTTTGTTCTTTCTATCCACCCTGGTAGCACAAAGATGTACATGGACTTGAAAACACAATATTGGTGGCCGGGATTGAAACGATATTGTGCCAAGTATGTCTCGGAGTGTGATGTCTGCCGCAGAGTGAAAGTTGTCCATCAGAAACCTTCCGGTCTTCTGACCATTGAAACCCGGAATGGAAATGGGAGAAAGTAGAGATGGACTTCATCACTGGTTTTCAAGGTCGCAGAAGGGCAACAATGCAATCTTTGTTGTCATTGACAGGCTTTCTAAAGTGGCTCACTTCTTTCCCGTCAAAACAATTTACGCAATTCAGTTGGCTGAGCTCTATATCAACAGAATTGTCTCTCTGTATGGGGTTCCTCTTGAGATCAGTTCAGACCGTGGAAGCATCTTCACTTCCAAGTTCTGGGAAAGTTTCCAAAATGCTTTGGGAACAAAGTTGAACTTCAGCACAGCTTACCACCCTCAGTCGCAAGGACAAGTTGAAAGGATCAATCGGATTCTGGAGGATATGCTCCGTGCTTGCGTCATCTCGTTCGGCATGAAGTGGGAAGAATGTCTTCCTTATGCTGAATTCTCTTACAACAAAAGCTTCCAGAAAAGTCTAAAGATGGCACCATTTGAGGCTCTCTATGGTTGCAAATGCAGAACTCCGATTGGTTGGTCGGGTGCAGGAGAAAGAATACTGTTTGGCCCTGACATTGTAACTCAAGCAGAGGAGAAAGTTCACATCATTCTTGAAAATCTGAAGATTGCTCAAAGTCGCCAGAAGAGCAATTATGACAGAAAGCAGATGGACATGGAGTATGTTCCTGGTGATCTCGTTTACCTTCGTGTCACTCCCATGAGAGGCACGCACCGCTTTGGTATCAAAGGAAAGCTGGCTCCTAGATACATCGGTCCTTTCAAAATTCATGGAAGAAGAGGAGAAGTTGCTTATGCTCTTGAGCTCCCGGAAAAACTCAAAGTCCATGATGTTTTCCACATCTCTCAGCTCAAGAAGTGCTTCAAGGATCCCGGCAGGACCGTGGACCATGAGCTTATCAATCTCCAAGAAGACCTGTCTTATCAAGAACACCCCACAAAAATCCTTGAAGTCGCAGAAAGAAGGACTCGCAACAAGTCCATCAAGTTACGCAAGGTCGCACCATTCCGTTTATGAAGCCACTTGGGAACGTGAAGATGAGCTCCGTGCCAAGTATCCTACCCTCTTTGAGTCTTCTTCTTCCTAGAATCTCGGGGCGAGATTCCTGTTTAGTAGGGGAGAGTTGTAGCATCCCAATTGTCTAACAATTGTAATGCTACTTGGTCTAGTAATATAATGGCTACTTCATATATATAATTGTTCCATCATAATTATATCATGCTCATGTCATCATGCCACCTTGCATTTGAGCATCATATAAAACCCTTTTTGTTTTGGTTCTTCTCTCATATGCATTGTAAATTGTATTTGCCTCTTGATATTGTATTTGGTTCTTGATGTATTGCTTAATGCCCAAGTTGAGTTGGGGGCATATCTTTTATTGCACTCCACTACCCTTTCTTTTCACCACCTTCTAATTCCACCATTCCATAATCCATGAGCTTGTATATTATTTTCTTTTGGTATTTAATCTAGCTCATGGTAGATAGGATGGATCTACTTCTATAAATTATTTTTTTGCTTGGCTTTATTCCACTTTTGGAAAGGCATAAGAATAATGCCATGTTAATATTATTGTTTTCACAAGAATACACATGGCATTAATTATTTTGCATGGGCCATGCAAGTACCACCACATTCTAGTCTTTTGGGTTTTATTTGAATCTTGGAGTGGATCATCTCCCATCTATCTCTCTACCTCTTTTCATGCTTGATCTTGATTGGATCATGTCAAAACCCTACACCCATCCCCCATCCATGCAAGCCATGTGTGAGCATTTCCCCCTTTTATCTCTAAAAACCCTAATCCCTCTCCCTCTCCCTCTCTCCTCTCTCTTGACACCTCTTGTTTTGAGCATGTATCAAACCATGTCTACCACCCATACCCTCTCTCCTTATCCTCTCCCCTAAAACCCTAGCTTCCTCTCTAACCTAACCCGAGCCCCTCTAAGCTAACCCTAGCTACCCACACATCTCTCACCCCCTCTCCCTACCTTGCTGGCCCCACCTGGCCACCCTGGCCCCACCTAGCTGCCATCCACCCCAAGCCCTAACCCGAGCCTCTACTCCTACTCCAACCCTAGCCCCATGCCACCTCTCTCTCTCTCTATCTCTCTCTCTCTCTCTCTCTCTCTCTCTCTCTCTCCCTGCCACAGCAGCTCCCAGCCCGAGCCTCCCCACCGACCCTGCCGTCCCCACCTGGCAGTGTCCACCACCTGCCCTGCCCCTGGCCGAGCCAGCTCGCGCACGTGAAGGGAGGAGGAAAAGGTGGACGAAGCCACCTCTATCCCTAACCCACTCCCCCACGGCACCCCGCTCTTCCTCGCCCTTATCTCCACCCTCCCTCTCTTTTCAGACCTCTCCCAGATCTCCCCAGGCCGCCCCTTCCTCTCCGTCTACCCCTACCACCATCTACCCCATCGCCGGCCACCGTCGGCCTCCACCTCCCCTTCACATACCAGCCGGTGGCGTGGCGATCACGGGTTATCGAGGAAGGCCGTGGAGAACCTCTGCATCGCCCTGTCCATGTCGCCAAGGAGGAGAAGCCTCAGACCTGCCATAGAACCGCCATGCCGCCGAAACCCTAACCTCGCCGTCCGTCTGCGTCGTCGCCGATCCCCTGCGTCCCAAGCTGATCCGACCACACCGACCCACTCCCGGTGAGCTCCTCCTTCTCCCTGACACCTCCGTCCTCGCCGTGGCTCCCTGTTCTCGCCGGACCCCAGGACGAATGCTCTCTGGGCGTGTCTGCGCCTGCACGACCCCGTGGTACCCAACGTTACCTAGCCGCCGATCCGCTCCCTGTCCAAGACCTCCACTGCGCAGCGGCTCCGCCCCTCAGCACGCCCAGGTCGCGGGTTCGAGTCCCCCGCGTGCGCCTCACTGTCGCGCATGAATCATCCGCGGTCAGAAAGAAGAGGAACAGTACGAGCATGTGGTCAATTTACGAATAGCCCCCCTTTTTTATCTTCGCCTCAACCCGCGGTACACCGAGCCCACCAGTCAGCCTCCCTGTCCCTTTTGCAAAAACATCCCCGCAGTCTTGAACACCCAACCCGCAATCCATCCCGTCCCCGCTTGTCAGTCACTGCGGGTTTAGACGCTAGCGTGTGGGTCAGCAGAGCCTCGGACCCCACCTGTCATACACTGTGGCTCGCTGTGGCCGCGGTGAGAAAACCCTTTTTCTGCGCGCTGTTTCGCCAGTCAGCCTGGCCCCACCTGTCACTGTCTGTGGCTAGGTCTGGGCTGAGTGACAAAAGTATCTCTGTTTCTCTTTTTGAATTTAAACCTTTTTCAAATTAATTTAAATTCAAATTTAAATCTGTTTTAATATATCTTTTAAAATACAACTCCAAATTAAACATGTAATATATGTTTTGAAATCAGAAAAATGTGACAATTTCAAATATGCCATCCAAAATATACTTTGAACACTTTAATTTTCAAGTTGATTAAAATTACAATAAAATGCCCTTTTTCTTAATTAACTAATAACTTTTGTTTTATAACTCCAAATTTGACAAATAATATGTCTAAAATGATTAGCTCGATGAGACCTTTCTATTTGTGCATTCCATGTTCTGAATTGCAGCATGCATCATATAAATATAAAGTATACAGCAACTTATTTGAGATTAAAATGTGACTAAAACTCAATAAAATGCTTTATTCTTGTATTCCACACCTCACCCATGCCATGCTACTTTATTGCCATGCAAATTGTGCATCATTCATCATGGCATGATTGTTTGCTTTGCATTTACTCATATGCTTGTGCACTTTATTTATGTTGGCCCTTGTTTGTTTGGTTCTTCTTGAATAGGACTGGCGGGGATATATCAAGAAACCCAGGAGCACTACCCAGATCCTTCTCTCGCTTCAACTGAGCTGCCAGGCAAGCACTACCACATGCTTGCATACATACAGTACCTATTGCCTCTATCTTATTCTTGCACCATTGAGTCACGATTGCATTAAACTGAATCCCAAGTATTGCATAGCCTTTACTTTTAAACCCCACCGAAGCTTGTTCCTCCATCCCATGAGCCATTACTACAGGAGTTGCTTGAGCCATGCGAGTCGTAGAACAGCATGTGTAGGGTATGTGATTGTCTGATGGATAACGAGGTACCTGAACAACTTAACCTGAGTAGTAATGGGAGAACTAATGAAAGTGGCACCGGTGAGCAATATCTTCTATTTGGTTTTTCATGCTCACTTGTGTCCCGTAGGACCCCGAGTACTTGATTCCTGTTCCTTGAATATTCGCGCTATCCACATCCGGGAGGCTTATGAACCCCCCTGAGACAGAGCTTGATTCATTCCTATTTCTTGGGGCCACAAAGTAGTTTGGGGCTTTATTACTATTCTGTACTTATGCCATGTTTTACTGCTTTATTTAAGATTGTGCGAGGAGCACCTGTACTATTTAGGTAAGCGGAGTGTTTTCGCGGTATCGACAAGCCCAGTCACACTTTCGGGTTCCCAGTCGTTTACAGCCATTGACGCAAACCTTGAGTCCGTCAGCTGCCGTTGCGGGTAGCTTAATGGGGTGGCCCCCTGAAATATTTCTGAATCCTGCGATCGCTTTGTCGTGAATGCCTCGTTGGGTTTTGATTTGGTTTTTCCGAGGTTGATCGAGTGTGTGTTGCTATTTGTGCACCCCTGCAGGGTAAAACTTTCTGAAAGCCGTGTCCGCGGTTATGGACGACTTGGAGCATAGTTTCTCGATCATAGACAAGTATAACTAAAGTACCGCTTTTAATTTGACTAAGTACCAGACTAGTAAATAGTGCAACACTCATGGAATGGATAATAAAACTGCCAACGGATGGGGTTGTTAAATCGCTTCCTCGTGGGTAGCGAGGAGGAGGATGGATCCATTAATATTACCGTTACAACTGTTGTTATTAATTCACGGACATCCGTCTATCTTTGGTTAGGCGGATGGATGGCAGTATCTATAGAATTGTTAGGTATTATCTTTGCTGCAATTCGTCACCCAGGTTGTGTCCCCTTTAGAGGCATAAAGACTTGCTGAGTACCCCTAGGGTCTCACATGATAAATTGTTTGATTCAGATGAACAGGTAAGCTCGCAAGATGGATACTGGGTGGAGGAGACAGACGATGTTGGCAACGATCACTCGGTGTAGAGATTCCGGGAATGGGGATCCGTGAGATCTATGGGCGAGATGTGTTTATTTATGGGGCATCTTATGCCGATTTGCTTCTTATCCGTACTCGGATCTTGTTTTCCGCTTCCGCCTGACACTCTAATGTTTGATGTATGAGGAGATATCCTAAACTATTATATCTATCTAGGATATTTGGATCTTGCCGTATGGCGTTGCAATATTTCTATTTCTTTTAGATGGAATGGCTCTGAGGACTGTTGTATGGTGGCTTGCATACATACTCATTTGTGTATGTAGTTGATCCCTTCGCTGCCGATTCGCCGCCGTTCTTGTCCCGATGTTTGGAAATGGTTAGGATGGCCGAAAGGTCTACCTGTGAGTGGCATTTGGGCCCCACCGTACTATTTTAACCATTTCCGCTCATCCAGGCTTGTAACTAGGAGCGTAATTCACCGAGGTAGTTACAATACTATTATGCTATGTTTTCTTTATGTGAAACAAACAAACGTCTTGCAAATCATGTTATTCATGAATCTTTTGTTTGTGCCTTTTCATGTTGCATCATAGTTTCTTTGCTTATTGCTAGAACTTTGTCTTTCATGTTATGATTGAAGTACTATGATCCCAGCCTTGAATGTTTTGCAAATACTTTGATCAAGTCTTTGATGGTGCATGTCACCTCAAAAATTATTTTTATCACTTACCTACCGAGGACGGCGGGAGTTAAGCTTGGGGATGTTGATCCATTGCAAATGTATCTATAATTTTTGATATTCCATGCTTAGTTTTATCCACTTTCTTGTGTTTTGTTCCAACTTTGGAGTACTTTTATTATGATTTCTTGGACTAACCTATTAACAAGAGCCACAATGCCAGCTGCCTGTTTTCTGTTGTTTTTGGTTCCAGAAAAGTCAGAAAATGAATATTCTCGAATTGGGACAAAAGCCAAAGTGCCTATTTTTCCGGAAGGATCAAGTGCGAATCACGAGACGGAGAGGGGCGGGGGCCACACCACCTGGCCGCGTGGCCAGGCTGGCCCGTGGGGTGGTCCGCCGACCCAGACCTCGGCCTCTCCTTCCGCCTATAAGTTTCCCTCGGGACAAAAACCCTAGGTACCCAATCAAAAATCCACGAAAGAGTTTGTAGCCGCCGTCATCTCCATCCCTAGATCGGGGGGATCTGAAACTCTTCCCGGCACCCTGCCGGAGAGGGGAATTCACCCTGGAGGCCTTCTTCATCACCATGCAAGCCTCCGATGTGATGCGTGAGTAGTTCATCCCTGGACTACGGATCCATGTAGTAGCTAGATGGCTGGTTTCTCCTCCTTTGTGTTTTCATGTTTAGATCTTGTGAGCTCCGTTCATGATCAAGATCATCTATTTGTAATCCATACATGTTGTGTTTGCAGGGATCCGATGGATATTGAGATGCTATTTCAGATTGATTATTGATTCTACCATGTCTATGTTATTTGAGATCTTGCATGCTTTCCGTTGTTAGTAGCTATCTTGGCCATGTAGATGCTAGCAACTCCAAGAGTTAGTATTTATGCTCGATAGTGGGTTCATGCCTCTGGTAATCTGGGGAAGTGATAGAAATCTCTAAGGTACTAGATGTGTTGTTGCTACTAGGGAGAAAACAACGATCTTTTGTTCATAGAACAATTGCATTGTTTACTTTACACGCAGTTCGTAAAGCAATAATCTGTTGCTTGCAACTTAATACTGGAGGGGGTTCGGATGATAACCTGAAGGTGGATTATTAGTCATAGATGCAGTTGGATGGCGGTCTATGTATTATGTTGTAATGCCCAATCAAGTCTCAAAGGAGTCAAGATGATTAGTATATGCATGTATTGCTTTCTCGGTGTTTGTCATTTGCCCCGCTGTAATTTGTTCACCCAGCATGTTATCTATCTAAGGAGAGCCACCTCTAGTGAAGTTTGGATCCCGGTCCTTTTCTTTACATACAATCTACAATCTTTTACTGCTTTGTGTTTAGTTTCTACAAACTTTTACTTCTTTCCATTCGATACGTTTAATCCTTTGTTTTCTGCAAAACACGGTGAGATTGACAACCTCATCGCAAGTTGGGGACAAAGTTCTGTGGTTGTGTTGTGCAGGTCTCCACGTTGCTACTAGCACCGGTGATGCATACCAAAGCTCAGCTAGTAACACCTTTGAGGTGTTTCCTTGCTCCCTTGGTTCGATTAAACCTTGGTTTCATAGCGAGGAAACTTCTGTCATTGTGCTCATCAGACCTTCCTCTTGGGGTTCCCAACGAGCTCTACATCAACACCATGCACCAAGCACTTTTCTGGGTGCCGTGTATTGACCCATCAACAGCTTATAAGTATCCTTTGGTGAAAAGTGACGAGGGGCATAAATATCTTTAACCAAATAGCTATCTATGGGTACGATACACTTATTTCGAAACTAGCTACAATTGATCTGTGCACTTGCAGCCATCAAGCTATTTTTTGGTGTCGTTGCTGGGGAGCTAAGCGCTTTTTGTCTTTGTTCTAAGTTGCTTATTGATGACTCTGAAATATAGCCATCTACGTCCACATTTAAACTGGATATTACTCATACTTTTGATGAAATATCTCTCTAAACCCTGCCACTAATGCCTAATATTCAGAGGGGTATGCAATCCTTTCTTTTATATTTTTCCTGCATAGATAATGTCGTTTAAAGGAGGGAATCACTACATTAAAGTCATAGATACGAGATTTCCAACAACCAGAAGAAACTAGGAGCCGTACAGCGGAGGCAGACGCTTTAACGACCAACTATACGACCGGAGCAAAATTCTGGCCGTATAGCTCCGGTCGTATAGTTGGTGCCGCCACCATTAGGTCAAACAGAACAACTTTCGTGAAGGGACCCCTATATAAAGAAGCCTCGGGCGACGAGAAAACTCTCTCCGACCTCGCAAAAAGTCTCTGCCACAGATCACCAGCCGCCTCCAGATCTCAAAACCCTTCTCCATCTCCATAGCCATATTCCACCACTTGTAATAGTAGATCTCTTTTCCGATTGGCGACATTGTAAGACTATTTCTATCAATCTTATGATTTTCATTTCAATGTTTATGATTGTTGATCTCATCTCTATGTGTGAGTAATTCTCCTTGGGCTAAGGGCTTCGGCCTAGCCATGTAGCATTTGTGCATGTTATTTATCATAGATGGGATCGTGTATTAATTTGTATGACATGATGATTATTGTATCCTATCTTGCCTCAGTCCAAGGACTTGTCAGGTACCCAAGACCCTGAGGGTTGAGCCAGGTATAGGGAGTATGAGTAATGACTGATCTGCAGGTTGGGAACCCCAGTGACAAAAGGGGTAGTACGGCTGCATGTGAGGGATTTGCTTGGGATTAACGGTGACATCACTATGCATATCATTAGTTCTATTTATTCTATGGATGAGACTAGTAGGTTATTGCTATAAGCGGTTGCGGAGGCAATAGCAATTATGGATGCACTGCCCACATATAATTTATCTTGCTCTAACAAGTACATGCAGACTTTATTTGTATCTTTTATTCCCATCAGATGTTTTGCATAGCTACAGGCGAAACCGCACGCCCTAGGCCCTCTCTCTCCATCATCGACAACAACAAAAAAGACGAAAGCTATTGGTCCAGTAAAAACACAAAAGGAATTCTAAAACTCCCGAAGGTCCATTAAAGTAAGTTCACTACGCATTCGCTTCCCGAGGATTCGATAACCTAGGTCTACTAGGGAAAAATAAGCTATAGTACATCCGTAATCCGGATCGAAGGTATCACTTATTCTACTAATTGTTTTACTAAAGTTGTTTACTAGTTTCAGGTAAGCACCATGACTGCACTTGGACTGATGAATCAGCTCGATGCAACTAAATACCTCGGTAAGTTCAATAGAGGACTCGTTAAAGAATTGTCGAGTGGGAGAGAACCAAAATAGGAGGTTAACCCTCGCTTTATCGCTATTATTAAAGAGAAAACTTTTGGAGGAGATGATCCCAATGAGGATCCTTACACTCATTTAATGCATTTTACCGAGTTATGTTGGACACTTAAATTGAGGGGCTATTCTGATGATGAATTGAAACTTAAATTGTTTAGCCAATGTCTAACCAACACTGTTGTAGCTTGGTATAGATTTTGCACTGCGGAGAAAATAGATATCTGGGAAAAACTCAAAGGAGAATTCATATTTCGATTATTTCCCAAGGTAAAGACTACTGAAGTAAGAAGGGCAATCACAAACTTCAAGAACCGCGTAGGTGAAGGCTTGGTAAGGGCCTTCAAAAGGTATAAGTCCCTACTTAATAAATGTCCCCATCATGATTTACACGAATGATATGTTTTACATATTTTCTATGATTTACCTAGATGGCAACTAATCGCCTATAGCTTGACAAGGTATATCGTGAGGCAAAGGGACTTGGACAAAAGTCACATTGAGAAATGTTTGTCTTCTGTATTTATGACACTTAGGAGTTGGCACATCTTGCTAGAGGCCGCTACCAGCTATCGACTCGGAGTGCTGACTCGTGTCATCTCTAGGTGTATGTGAACCTATAGGGTCACACACTTAAGGGAAAGGAGCCCATATGGATTTGATCCATGCGGAGATTGGGATACGGCCTAGATGGGCCTCAAGCGTTGAGCTCAGCTAGAAGTGTATATAAATGGAGTACCAAGAGATAGTCCCTAACCTAGTCGTCACTTTCTCCAATCCTATTTCGGGCTAGACAGGATCTAGCAGTCCTCTGCCTAGAGCTCCTCCCTGTACATGTGGATACTGATAGAGGTGTTGCACGTGCGACGCTGGAGACGAATGAGTTCATGGGGATCTGGATGTGCTGTACGCGGGACCATTCGGTACAACATCAATTGACGTGCTTCATTAATAATCCGCACATGCACGTATAGTGGTAAATCATGTGGCTTATCACCTGAGCTAGATCTTGGGTGCACCGCGTAGGGGAAAAGTTTTGTTTATCTCTGCGTGGCCCTAAAGTGGTATCAGAGCATTAGCTTTTGGTTTTAGGCTCGAGATCGTGCATATGTGATATGTGGTTGGTGTTATATTGGATCTATTTGCTATTTTTGTGGTTGATCTATGAGATAGATCGGTTTTGTACAAGGTTGATTGGATCAATAGTACTCGAGGAGATGGATGATCTGGTTTCTGTGATCCTACTGGCGAGGTCATGGAACGACATACCCCTACTAGTCAGCTTCCTCCATCGGGGTAGACTGTGACACGTAAATCTAGATGCGGTGATCAAAGATCAAAGGAGTTTGATCGAATCAGAGTTCGCCATGTCGTAGCGCCTTAGATGCCGTTGCAAGTTTCACGACACCAGTATATATCGTATCTATGCATAAATTGTTTGTGTAGGATGATGTTCTGAATGGTATGGCTTATGTGCATGTGATGTGTGTAATCCATACGTGATCTATGTATCGCGGTTTTTGTCGCCGGCTGGAGCCTAGGTGCTCTCATTGTATATGACCTGTGTGTCAGATTCTCTATGTAATTTTTATTTACTAAGCTAGTATAGCTTTTTGGAGAACCCGAATGGCATGCAAGTCGATGTACGAGTCGGCGACATGGGATAAGATGGCACTTGACAAGAGCTGGCATGAGTCGACTTACAAGCTTTGTAGAGATGGAGATCACCATGAAGAGAGCCATAGCATTTCACATTATAATTGATTTATTTTGTGTTATGTTTATGTCTCTGTTTTACCTCTATTAGATAGTTGGTAGAAAGGAATCCCTCAAAGAAGGTCTAGTCGGTCTCCCCGCCAGTGCTACACCATCACAAGTCGGACATTCTTAGTAGTGGGCTCACAAAATTGAGGTGCTATCAATTCTTTCTGACTAGGTGGGTTCGAGTCGGACTCTTACAAGCGGAAGCATTTGGTAAGCTAGACGGGTCTATCACAACTATTGTGGGACTCGGGGAGAGGTAGGTCGGGAGCCAGGGCATATGATGCCACGTGACCAACAAGAGTTGCATGAGATGCGATTGGCAAGGAGTTGCCTACCTCGATCACTTAACGACTAGCGGTGATACTAAATCTCACTAGTCCACTTTCTTACTTAGGATCCTAAATCACTTAGTAACCATCGGAGGGGTGTTGGTTCTAGTGGGAGAATAAGCATTAATTTTTTTAATATGCTTGCTCTTTTATGGATATATGTCTTAAGTGTTTTGCATATCTTTTGTTGTAGATCAATGGCACTGATATGTCCATAACGTATCTATAATTTTTGATGGTTTTATGCTAATAATATGATTTTGATACTCCTTTTTATATAAAGTTTATGATTTATTTGGACTAACCTACTAATAGTTGCAAAAGTGCACAATGTTCTTGTTTTACACTTTGATGTGTAGGAATTACCAAGAATACAAGTGGAAACCTTGTTGGAGTCAAATTGGGATTTTCCAGAAATCTGTCTCAGAACACTTTTTGAAGATGGTCACGTTTCGGGTCGAAGACAGCGTCAAACGGAAAACTCTTCAACTACAAAGTTGTTGAAAATTTTGCGACAAACGTTCTGGACATAAAATTTAGCTGATTCCGAGTCCGGATGGGGCTGATAGGCCCGATTTACTGCAGCCCAAGATGGGGTGATGGGAATCCGAGAAGCTATATAAAGGGAGGAAGCCTAATTCGTGGGAGACACCTCCACCCACGAATTTGCAGCCACCAAAGCCACATTTTTCCTCCCCCATAGATCCCATCTCCATGGGAGAGGGTGCTGACTCGTGTATTAACGAGCTCGCTAGGGAACCCCAAAAAGAAGGTATGATGAGCACAACAGTAAGTTTCCCTCAGTTATGAAACCAAGGTTATCAATCCAGTAGGAGCAAGGAAACACCCCAAAGGTGTAGCTAGCTGAACATTGGCAGGGCGCACTACCGGTGCCAGCAGCAACATGGAGACATGCACAACACAACCACAGAACTCTGTCCCCAACTTGCGATGAGGTTGTCAATCTCACTGGTTTTGGTGAAAACAAAAGATTAAACGTATCGAATGGAAGAAAGTAATAGTTTGCAGAAAGTAAACACAAAGCAGTAAACAGTTGATTGTAGATTGATCGTAAAAGAAAGGACCGGGGTCCATAGTTCACTAGAGGTGGCTCTCCTTAAGATAGATAACATGCTGGGTGAACAAATTACAGCGGGGCAATTGACAAACATCGAGAAAGCATACAAACATATACTAATCATCTTGACTCCTTTGAGACTTGATTGGGAATTACAACATTATACATAGACCGCCATCTAACTGCATCTATGACTAATAATCCACCTTTAGGTTATCATCCGAACCCCCTCCAGTATTAAGTTGCAAGCAACAGATTATTGCTTTACGAATTGCGTGTAAAGTAAACAATACAATTGTTCTATGAACAAAGGACTGTTGTTTTCTCCCTAGTAGCAACAGCACATCTAGTACCTTAGAGATTTCTGTCACTTCCCCGGATTACCAGAGGCATCTACCCACTATCAAGCATAAATACTAATGCTTGGAGTTGCTAGCATCTACTTGGCCAAGATAGCTAGTAACAACGGAAAGCATGCAAGATCACAAATAACAAAGACATGATAGAATCAATAATCAATCTGAAATAGTATCTCAATATCCATCAGATCCCGCAAACACAACATGTATGGATTACAAATAGATGATCTTGATCATGAACAGAGCTCACAAGATCTAGACATGAAAGAACAAAGGAGGAGAACCAGCCATCTAGCTACTACATGGACCCGTAGTCCAGAGATGAACTACTCACGCATCACACCGGAGGCTTGCATGGTGATGAAGAAGGCCTCCAGGGTGAATTCCCCTCTCCGACAGGGTGCCGGGAAGAGATTTAGATCCCTCCCGATCTAGGGATGGAGATGACGGCGGCTACAAACTCTTTTGTGGAATTTTGATTGGGTACTTAGGGTTTCCGTATCAGAGGCAATATATAGGCGGAAGGAGAGGCCAAGGGGGTGCTGGGGTCGGCCAGACCACCCCCTAGCGCGGGCCAGGCCTGGCCGCGTGGCCAGGTGGTGTGGACGGGCCCCAGCCCTTCTCCGTCTCGTATTCTGGCTCCAGATGTCTTCCGGTAAAATAGCAACTTTGGCTTTTGTCCCGTCCAATTCCGAGAATATTCATTTTCTGAATTCTTGGAACCAAAAACAGCAGAAAACAGGCAGCTGGCACTGTGGCTCTTGTTAATAGGTTAGTCCAAGAAATCATATGAAAAGTACTCCAAAGTGTGGATAAAACACAAGAAAGTAGATAAAACCAAGCATGGAACATCAAAAATTATAGATACATTTGCAATGTATTAGAGGGCTCCCAAGAAGCCATGAAGGAAGGGGGCTAAGGGGCGGTGCTCCCCTGTGATAACGGTGGTGGGGAAGGAGTCCTCCGCACCACTCCCGCGTCTTCACCATCTTCACCGCCATCTCCAACGACTCCACCGTCATCTCCATCGCCGTTGCTGACTCCCATGATGAGGAGGGAGTAGTTCTCTCTCGAGGCTAAGGGCTCTATCGGTAGCTATGTGTTCATCTCTATGTATGCATGATCATATTGTGATCATGAGCTTTGTAATCAAGTAGATCTACCTTACTACTCAAGTGCTTTAATAGATCTCTGCTCTCCCCACGTGTGTGAAAGTGACAGGGTGCACACCATGGTGGCACTTAGGCTAGAGATTACAAATACTTGTTATGAGTTATATTTGGAGTTGGATGTCTCTATGAAATTTTGGTGTTTGTTGGAACCATCTAGTGCTCAAGGTGACAGTGTGGGGTTATCTAGATGGGAAAAGCGAACTTTGAGGTGTGCTGTTATAGCCCTACCATGGATTAGAGTGTCCAACCGGAGAGTAGTTCAGAGTAGTATCATGAAGACAAGATATTTATATGAGAGTGTTCACTAGTGAAAGTATGATCCTTAGGCCTTGTTTCTAAGCACTGAAACATCGTTTGCAACTGGATCTGTTACATGTTTGCTTGCTTCCATCTTTGTTTCAGTTTGCCTTTAGTCTCTTCCACGCCATCAAGCTATTTTCTGGCACCGTTGTCTTATATCCATACCACTTGTATTTCACTATCTCTTCGCCGAACTAGTGCACCTATACACCTGACAAGTGTATTAGGTGTGTTGGGGACACAAGAGACTTCTTGTATCTTGATTGTAGGGTTGCTTGAGAGGGGATACCTTTAACCACTTCCTCCATGAGTTCGATAAACCTTGGGTAATCCACTTAAGGGAAAACTTGCTGCTGTTCTACAAACCTCTGCACTTGGAGGCCCAACAACTGTCTACAAGAATAGAAGTGCATAGACATCAGACACCTAGTAGCAGTCTCCCTCAGATATCCAGTTTTGCATTGAGAATGATCCTAGAGTAAGATAAGCTTAATGGAACTAATTTCACCAACTAGTATAGTAATCTGAGAATTGTTCTCAAGAAAGAAAAGAGGGACCATGTTCTAGATAACCCGCTTCTTCATGAGCCGAATGAGAATTCGAGTGTCGCTGCAACAAATGCCAATCGTAGGACTTGTGATGAGTTCACCGAAATTAGTTGTCTTATGCTTGCTCACATGGAATCGGACTTGCAACAGTAGTTCGAGAATGTTGAGGCCTACAATATGATCGAAAGCCTCAAAAGTATGTTCTAGGATAAGGAAAAGACCGAGAGGTATCAAGTCTCTCAAGCTTTGCTGAGTTGTAAGCTTAAGGATGGCGATCCACTAAGTTCGCATGTAATCAAGATGTTTGGTTACATGCAGTCTCGAGAGAGGCTAGGCTACCCCATTAGTGAAGAGTTTGCTACGGACATAATTCTGAACTCTCTTCCTAGTGTATATGGCCAGTTCATATCGAACTACCACATGCATGGTATGGATAAGGAGCTCACTGAATTACATGGGATGCTCAAGGAGGCAGAGGCTGATCTCAAGAAGGGTGGTAGTCAAGTGTTGATGGTACAGACTAAGGCTAAGTTCAAGAAGAGTTCTTGGACTAAGGCTAAGTAAGGAGGTAATGCTCAGGATTCAATCCCAAGTGTTTCCTCGGGGACTAAGCCATCTCCTTCAACTAGATCCACTTGCTTCTATTGCAAGGCAGATGACCACTGGAAAAGGAATTGTCACAAGTATTTGGTCGACAAAGCAAAGAGTGAAGGTGTGACTTCCAACTCAGGTACACTTGTATGCAATGTTATAGACATTTATCTTGCTGATGCACCTAACAGTTCTTGGGTATATGATATTGGATCAATAATTTACATCTGCAACTCATTGCAGGGACTGGTAAGAACTAGCATCATGGCAAGAGGCGAGGTTGACATTCGAGTCGGCATGAAAGCGAGAGTCACTATGTTGGAAGTCAGCACGATGCAACTTCATTTACCTTCAGGATTCTTAATAGAGCTAAATAATTGTTATTATGTTCCAGTGCTTAGTTGAAACATTATTTCTGCCTCATGTTTGATGAGACAAGGCTATGAGTTTATATTTGAATGATATGTTTCACGACTTTGCACCTATCCAGGATGGGTTATTTATTTTGAATCTTGATGGCGAATCGGTCTATAACATAAATATGAAAGGGATTTATATTTTCGTGCCCCTGGTTCGTTAGTTGTACTCAGTTTTCTCCAGCCGCTTAGTTTTTCCTCACTTCTGCCCTTCCTCCATTCCGAAACCCTCACATGCGCTCGGACGGGGGGATGCCATCAGGTTAAACGCTTGACCGTTAGATGCTAACTGGTGGGACCGCGTTGGGGCGGGTCGTGCGTTGAGTGTTATGTTACATCGCCTCGACCGTTACATGATGACAGGTGGGGCCAGGATACACAGCAAACTAACCATCCATCTCTTGTTGATTATGGGGGACGTGGTGTGGGACCATGTGGGGCGCCTTTGGTGGTTACATGCGCCCTATCGCCTAAATTGGAAGTTTTCTTTTTTGTTATTTTTATGATTAGTCTTTTTAAGAGCGCCTTTTCCCTCTCTCTCACTAAAAGTTGTGTTTATTCCCAAAAAGGTAGCGAATCTAGAGCAACTTCTCTCTTCATTCATTGTTCCTTTTGCCCTTGTTTTTCGCCATTCTGGTAGCAAATATAGAGCAGCAAAACTAACCAGCACCATAAATAAATTCAGTAAACAGAGAAGATGTAGATAAAGCAGCTAATATAGGTTATATAATACGGTACTTAACGAGGTTCGGCAATTAGGCTACTCAGCAGTAGCAGAGGACAAGTTCAACACATACAAGACAAAATAAGCTGCTTTACAGCAGCAGCAATAGATCAGTGGCCCCTCACGGCCTCTGCCAGGAGGGCCTCCGCCTCCTCCCTCTGGCGCCTCCTCCACTTCTTGCTGCCCAGTCCCTTGACCTTGGGCGCCTTGGGCTTGACCGGAGCCATGCGACCCTCCTCGATAGCCACCTTCTGGATGTTGCGGAGGTGAAGACCGAGCGCCTGGTGCTTGGCTATGAAGCCGTGGACATTCACGGACTCGCCACATGTCCTCACGTCCTCGACATGCTTCACGAGGGAGTTGAAGTCCGTGGTGTGGAGCCTCCTGGTGGGGCAGAAGGGGCACCTGTACATGTCGTCGGTGAAGAAGTTGTTGTACTGGCCGGACTTCAGTCTCCTCAGCACATGACGAGTCTTGGTGTCCTTGGACTCATCATCGCTGCGGACGTCGTTGCTATCCTTCTGTTGGAAAAAATAGTAGAGTGCAATAAGGACATGATTGAGATACTTTGATTATTGGGATTGATTATTTGCATAAATTAATCTATTGAGATCTCCTGATTATTCCCCAAATCTCAAACCAAATCGAATACTGATCCTAGCTACGAACAGGGGGTTCAAATACGAACAGGGGGATTCATCGAAATACGAGATCTAACACAAGATGATTAGCTACTGTAAAAAGACGAACAACCGAGCCTAATAACATATGATCTAGCATCTATCGGAGGGATGACCTTCGGATACCCCAACCAGACAAGAACGATGGCAGTCGGCGCAGACGATCCCAGAGTAGAAACCGAAGAGGCAGGCGGCGGTTCCCGAGGCGACGTGCGACGGGACGTTACGCTGCCCGCCGCAGAGTAATGATGGCGTGTGCGCGCGTGGCCGACATCAGCACTGACGTCACGGGTAGCACAACCGCCAAACCTAGCCGGCCAGAAAATTCAAAATGGTGAGGAGCGCGTGCACATTTCACCTAAGGGCGAAATCTACAAGCGCTCGGGGGCTAGTGTCAGGGGGATGACCTCCGGATACCCCAACCAGACAAGAACGATGGCAGTCGGATCACGCATGGCTGGTGGCGTGCAGCCGGATAGGAGCAAGTCAAGCCGACTACCCCGCGGTAGCCGGAACGGCGAGAAGCAGCCGGCTACAGCAGCGTAGCCGGAACCAATCAGGAGGACAGGGCGACATGCAGAATAGTGCGCGACACGCCCTGGTACGATGACAAGACCGGCAACTACCCGACCATACCGAATACTTTGCAGGGTGACGTGGGAACAGTGGCCCGATGCTGACGACAGGCTCGCACAACATTCACCGTGCCCACGACGACCATACCGCTCGTACTATGATGAGACATAGTTGTACCGAGTACTGTAGATGACCAGCCGGCTGGGACCCACCTGTGGGGCCTGCCAGCCGGACTGGCCAGTGAGACTGTTGCCCCTCTGCCTATATAAGGAGAGGCAAGGCCTCAGTAGAAAGGGTTGGTCTTAGTGCATTTAAGACAGTAGCTAGAGAACACAGCTCAAGGGGCACTTGTAGCCCATATATCTCTCATAGTCAGATCGGCAGGAGTAGGAGCTTTACCTCATCACGAGGGCTCCGAACCTGGGTACTTCCCGTGTCTAGCTACACTTTCTTGTACCCTGCGGACGCCGTTGATAGCTTCCCTGCTAGTCCCCACACCTCTATCTAACCTGCTTAGGTACTGTCGTTCCCAATACAACGACAGTTGGCGCCCTCCGTGCGGCTGATGGCTTCGACCGGAGTCACGTTCCGCACAGGACCCCGCACTTCAGCCGGTGAGCGTGTGGCCTTCGGCCTGGTGCTCATGCTCAGCAAGTTCGACTGCGTGATCGACAACGCTTCCTGTTTCGCCGGAACGTCCTTCCCGGCGAACGACTCCATCCTGCTCTTCGGCGACCTCCCCGTCTATGTCGCCACTGTTCCGGAACATTTCCCTAGGGAAATCGTCTCCGTCGCGGAGCTTCCGCATTTGGGCAACCGCGACGTCGAGGTCATGATGGCCGGCTCCACCTCTACCCCCCGCCAGCCGTGGGAGCGGGGCACGGACGAAGGCGGAACTTCTGCGCCACCGCAGCCCTAGAACCCGGTAGAGGAGGCCATCGATCGGCTCCTCATGCCGGTTAACCTCGGGGATAACCCAGAGGAGGCCGATGCCAACTTTGCCATGGAAAGGCAGCTTCTCCTCTAGGAGGCCATGGAGCTGGCAGCAACCCGCAAGCAGCTCGAGATCACCCGACGCGAGTACGACCGTGCGCATGGTTTCACTCCGACTATCGCGGAGCCGAGCCGGCACGGCCAGGTGCGACGCCGGGGTGGTGAGCTAGGCGGAAGGTTGGAGAAGGACGGCGAGCCGGATCCCACGCCCGCTCTCTGAAGGAAATATGCCCTGAGAGACAATAATAAAGTTGTTATCATGTATTCCTTATATATGAGAGATGTTTATTTTGCATGATAGAATTGTATTGATCGGAAACATCAATACATGTGTGTTTAATAAACAAAAAGGGTTCCTATTTATGCCTCTCTTATAGACTAGCTTGTTGATTAACAAGATGATCAAGGTTTCCTGATCATGGACATTGGATGTTGTTAATAACAAGGTCACACCATTGGTCGAATGATGTGATGAACATTCATCCGAAGTATAGCATTACGATCAAGTCATTATGTTTATATTGCTATAACATCATACGAAGTAATCTTTATTCTTAGACCATGAGATCATGTTAATTGCTAACACCTGAAGAGTATCTTGATAACATCAAACGTCACACCGTAACAGGGTGACTATAAAGATGGGTTCAGTGCTACGAAGGTGTTATGTTGAGGATCATGGATCAAGAGTGGAACTTGTCAATCCCGATGACGGATAGATATACTCTGGGCCCTCTCGGGGATATCACATTGAGATAGCTTGCAAGCAAGTGATGTGATCACTAGAATGTTATATCACGGGAACGAGAAAAGAGTGCATGTCGGTAATGAGATCAAACTAGGTATTCAGATACCGATGATCGAATCTCGGACATGTATTATATCATGAGACAAAGGGATTAAGTTGCAAGCGTTAAAGGTTCTCACGATCACAGAAGTCATCGTTGAATATGCAGGAGTCAGTATGGATCTCCAGGTCCAGCTTCTGACTATTGATCTGAGAGGAGTCTCCATCATGTCTGCATTATTCGCGAACCGTAGGGTGACACACTTAAGAGTTACCGGACACCATTTTGGAGCACATATGTTTCAGACAAAAGAATTGCAAAGCGCAGGAATTGTTTGGTTAGAAACCGGAAATTGTTTCGGGTGAAATTGCAGAAAGTGGTTCTGCATGTGATATTGAAATATTGCAAGGGGATATATGTGAATTTTTTTTAATTAAAGTAATTAACAAAATTCTGAATAAATTTAGTAAAAGAGTTTTATTAAATGAGAGAGCATTAAACTTGGAGAATTTTAATGCATTTAAAGTAGGGACTTTAAAGGGGAATGCGAAGAGGCATTGTAATGTGGAGGGGTTACCACCACATGAATGGGGGAGGTGAGGGGTCACCCCCCATGCACCGGCCATGGAGAGAGGGGGTACCCCCATCCTCCTATAAAAGGCCACCCTCTTCCTCCTTCTTCCTCACACCTCCTTGTGAATGATCTCTCTCCGCCTCTAGAATTATTCCCCCATGGTCTCGGATTAGCGAGATACATGTTCAGTGGCATTTAAATGCGGAAGGAGTTGCTGCTTCCGCTGGATCGCTGGAGCGAGGAGGTGGAGGTTGTCCGGTGGCTTGAACGTGTGTGCGAGTACGGATGCGCTGCTGAGTTGCGGCGCTCAGACTTCCTCACAATCTTGAGATCGGCAAGTGTACGACTACATCAACCACGAGTTCCTACTCGTTAACAAAACTCGTTGTCTTCTTGGGTAAGTTCTCATTGGATGTATGTCCACCCGTTGCTTTGTACCTAGTAGATAGATCTTGGCGTGTAGTTCTCATCATAGGAATTTTTTTGTTTTCTATGTTGCGGACCCAACAGTGGTATCAGAGCCTGATCTATGCGTAGGTGCTTTGCACGGGTAGTACACATATGTTTATATATGGGCGATGATGATCATGTTATTGCATCTTCTATGTATTTTGGATATTGGTGGCATAGTGGGATGAAGCGGCCCGGACCAACCTTACATGTCATCGTACATGAGACCGGTTCCACGACTGACATGCAACTTGTTTTGCATAAGTGCCTGGCAGGTGTCTGTCTCTCCTACTATAGTCAATATCTGATTTAGAACGAGTTGCTAATAACTTGGTTATCCTCGTTGTCTTTCATGTTCATAGGTGAGAACGGTTCTATCTACGAAAGCCCTAAGCCACGTAAAACTTGCAATTGATAAATTAGAGGCGTCTAGTTTAGATCATTGCTGGGCTAGTGTATTGATATGGTATTGTTGTAAGTAGATGTATGATAGATACTCTTACAACACATTCAACGTGTAAGTTCCATAGACCTTGGACTTACACACAAAGGAATGATAGAGATCATACCACGATGCAAATGATAGATATCAAATGCATGGACCATATCATCTCACTTTACACATTAGATGTTAGCATCTTATACTGCTAGTTTGGCGCTTTTGGTGGCATTGTAAGATGATCCCTCATTTAGATATCAAGATAAAAATGTGTTCTTCCTTGAGTATGCACCGTTCTATGGATCGTGTTTCGAGATATCACATGATGATCGGGTGTACTCGACTCTACGCTTTCATACAACAGGTGTAAGACAGTTTTACACACGCGAGTAAGGTTCTTACTTGGCAAGCCTAGCATGTACAGACATGGCCTCGGAACACGGACCAAAAGGTTAAGCATGAGTCATATAGTTGATATGATGCCCATATAGATGCTCGCCTTTGAAGCTACACCGACTCACGTGATGATCGGACTTGGTGTAGTGGATTTGGTTCATGTAATCACCAAAAGGACATAAGGGATGTCATTTTTGAGTGGGAGTTCATTAGTAATTTGGATTATTTGAACTCAATCTATCATAAACTTAGTCTAAATAAACTTTACAAATTCTGTTGTAGATGGCACCACCTGCTTTTAATTTCAATGTGTTCATGGAGAAAGAGAACCTTGCTGCGAATGGTAGCAACTTCACCAACTGGGCTATGAATTTGAGGATTCTCCTCACTCCTACACAAAAGAAATATGTGCTATATGCGCCGCTAGGCCCCCCACCAGCTCCTGATGCCCCTGACGAGAAAAAGAATGTCTATGTGACTCATCAGGAGGACCACAACTTAGTTCATTGCGGCATACTGTATGGGCTAGAGCCAGAACTTCGAAAGCGTTTTGAAAATGGCAATGCCTTTGATACCATGGGAGAATTGAAAATGATTTTCGATACCCATGCTGTCGTAGAGAGTTATAATGCTACTAAAAAGTTCTTTAGCTGCATGATGGAGGAGAACAACTCCATTAGTGAGCATGTACTCAAAATGTCTGGGTACGCCGATAAGCTTGTGTCCTTGGAAATAACGATTCCCATTGACTTGGGCATACATCGTGTTCTCCAATCTCTGCCACCTAGCTACAAGAGCTTCGTGATGAACTATAATATGCAAGGCATGAAGAAGACTCTTCCCGAGCTTCTATCAATGCTTAAGACTGCAGAAGTGGAGGTTAGGAAAGAACATCAAGTGTTGATGATCAATAGGACCACCGGTTTCAAGAAGGACAAGAAAGGCAAGCACAAGGGAAAGAAGGGTGGCAAATCTGTTGCCGCACCTGAAAAGAAACCCCGAGCTGGCCCTAAGTCTGACACCGAGTGCTACTATTGCAAGGGGACTGGCCATTGAATCATAATCGCCCCAAGTATTTGGCGGACAAGAAGTCCGGCAAGGCAAACAAAGGTATATATGATATACATGTTATTGATGTGTACTTGACTAGTACTCGCAGTAGCACCTGGGTATTTGATACGGGATCGGTTGCTAATATATGTAACTCGATTCAGGGGCTGCAGAACAAGCGACAGCTAGCAAGGGATGAGGTCACAATGCGGGTCGACAATGGATCAAGAGTTGATGTGATCGCCGTCGGAATGCTGCCTCTCCATATGCCATCAGGATTAGTTATAAACCTGAATAATTGTTATTTGGTGCCTGCACTTAGCATGAACATTGTATCCGGATCGTGTTTAATGCCAAGTGGTTATTCGTTTAAATCTGAAAACAATGGTTGTTCGATTTATGTGGATAATATCTTTTATGGTCATGCACCTGTGTTGAATGGTTTATTTCTAATGGATCTTGATAGTAATATTATGCACATTCATAATGTTAATTCTAAAAAGATTAAACTTGATGATGATATATCTGCATATATGTGGCATTGCCGTCTAGGTCATATTAGCGTTAAACGCATGAAGAAACTCCATTCTGATGGACTTTTGGAATCACTTGATTTTGAATCATTTGATACATGTGAGCCATGCCTTATGGGCAAGATGACTAGAACGCCGTTTTCCGGTTCAATGGAACGGGCGACAGATTTATTGGAAATCATACATACTGATGTGTGTGGACCAATGAATGTGTCGGTGCGAGGTGGATATCTTTATTTTGTTACTTTCACGGATGATTTGAGTAGATACGGGTATATCTATTTGATGAAACACAAGTCTGAAACTTTTGAAAAGTTCAAGGAATTTCAGAATGAAGTGGAAAATCATCATAATAGAAAGATCAAATTTCTACAGTCTGACCGTGGAGGAGAGTATCTAAGTTACGAGTTTAGCACACACATGAAAGAGTGTGGAATAGTTTCACAACTCATGCCTGCCGGAACACCACAACGCAATGGTGTGTCGGAACATCGTAATCGTACCTTATTGGATACGGTTTGATCTATGATGTCTCTGACTGACTTGCCACTGTCATTTTGGGGTTATGCACTGGAAACAACTGCATTCACTTTAAATCGGGCACCATCTAAATCCGTTGAAACGACACCGTATTAATTATGGTTTGGAAACAAACTTAAGCTGTCATTTCTTAAAGTTTGGGGATGCGATGTTTATGTGAAGAAACTTCAGCCGGATAAACTCGAACCCAAAGCAGAAAAATGCGTCTTCATAGGATACCCTAAGGAAACGATTGGGTATACCTTCTATCACAGATCCGAGGGCAAGGTTTTTGTTGCCAAGAATGGATCCTTTCTTGAGAAGGATTTTCTCGCGAAAGGTGTGAGTAGTCGGAAGGTAGAACTCGAAGAGGTTATTGAACCTTCTCTTCATGAAATGGCGAGTAGCGCAGCACCAGAAGTTGTTTCGGAGTTGACTTCACCTAATGAAGAGAGAGCTAATGATATTGATCATGAAACTCCGAAAGAGGACACTACCGAACCTCGCAGGTCAAGCATGACACGTGCAGCTCCTGAACTGTACGACAATCCTATTGTGAATTTCATGGTTGGTGAAATGGATGACCCTGCGACGTATGAAGAAGCGATGATGAGCCCGGATTCCAACAAATGGCTAGAAGCCATGAAATCCGAAATTGAATCCATGTACGAGAACCAAGTTTCGACCTTGGTGGATTTACCTCACGATCGAAAGGCTGTTGAGAATAAATGGATTTTCAAAAGAAAAACTGATGCTGATGGTAATGTGACCATCTATAAGGCTCGACTTATCGCAAAGGGGTTTCGACAAATTCAAGGAGTTGACTACGATGAGACATTCTCTCCTGTAGCGATGCTTAAGTCAGTTAGGATTATGTTAGCAATTGCTGCATATTTCGATTATGAAATATGGCAGATGGATGTCAAAACTGCGTTCCTCAATGGTAATATTGAATAAGAGTTGTATATGATACAACCTAAGGGTTTTGTCGATCCTAAGGATGCTAATAAGGTATGAAAACTTCAGCGATCCATCTATGGACCGAAGCAAGCATCCCAGAGTTGGAATCTCCGCTTTGATGAGGTGATCAAAGAGTTTGGATTTGTCCAAACTTATGGAGAGGCTTGTATTTACAAGAAAGTGAGTGGGAACAATGTGGCATTTCTAATATTATATGTGGATGACATATTATTGATTGGAAATGATATAGATCTTTTAAACAGTATTAGAAGTTATCTAAACAGCAAATTTTCAATGAAAGACCTTGGTGAAGCATCATATATATTAGGCATTAAAATCTATAGAGATAGATCAAGGTGCCTAATTGGGCTATCGCAGAGTACATACCTTGATAAGATATTAAAGAAGTTTAATATGGACGAAAGTAAGAAGGTGTTCTTACCTATGTTGCAAGGCAAGGCATTGAGTAAGACTCAAAGTCCGGCTACGGCGGAAGAAAGAGAGATGATGGATAAGATCCGCTATGCCTCGTCCATAGGATCTATTATGTATGCCATGCTATGTACAAGACCGGATGTGGCACATGCTATTAGTTTGACTAGTAGGTACCAATCTGATCCGGTTGAACCTTTGGATAGCGGTCAAGGACATCCTCAAGTACTTGAGAAGAACTAGGGATATGTTTCTTATATACGGAGGTGAAGAAGAGCTAGTCGCTAAGTGTTATGTCGATGCTAGCTTTGACACCGATCCGGATGACTCGAAGTCTTAATCCAGATACGTATTTCTCTTGAACGGAGCAGCAGTTAGTTGGAGGAGTTCCAAACAACCTGTGGTGGCTGGATCAACGACGGAATATGTTCTTTGCTTGAAAGGGAAGCGGTTTGGATGAAAGAGTTCATTATGGAACTAGGTGTGGTTCCTAGTGCATTGGACCCAATGGTGATCTATTGTGACAACAATGGAGCCATAGCCAACGCAAAGCAACCGAGGTCTCACAAGAATTCCAAGCATATTAAGCACGGGTTTCACTCCATCCGTGAGCATGTCAAGGATGGTGATATAAAGATTTGTAAAGTACACACGGACCTAAATGTAGCAGATACATTGAATAAAGCTCTCCCTAGGGCAAAACATGATCAACACCAAAACTCCATGGGTGTTAGATTTATCACTATGTGAACTAGATTATTGTCTCTAGTGCAAGTGGGAGACTGAAGGAAATATGCCCTGAGAGGCAATAATAAAGTTGTTATTATGTATTCCTTATATATGACAGATGTTTATTTTGCATGCTAGAATTGTATTGATTGATACATGTGTGTTTAATAAACAAAAAGTGTTCCTAGTTATGCCTCTCTTATAGACTAGCTTGTTGATTAACAAGATGATCAAGGTTTCCTGATCATGGATTTTGGATGTTGTTAATAACAAGGTCACACCATTGGTGGAATGATGTGATGAACATTCATCCGAAGTATAGCATTACGATCAATTCATTATGTTTATATTGCTATAACATCATACAAAGTAATCTTTATCCTTAGACCATGAGATCATGTTAATTGCTAACACCTGAAGAGTATCTTGATAACATCAAACGTCACACCATGACAGGGTGACTATAAAGATGGGTTCAGTGCTACGAAGGTGTTATGTTGAGGCTCATGGATCAAGAGTGGAATTTGTCAATCCCGATGACGGATAGATATACTCTGGGCCCTCTCGGTGATATCACATTGAGATAGCTTGCAACCAAGTGATGTGATCTCTAAAATGTTATATCACGGGAACGAGAAAAGAGTGCATGTCGGTAACGAGATCAAACTAGGTATTTAGATACCGATGATCGAATCTCGGACATGTATTATATCATGAGACAAAGGGATTAAATTACAAGCGTTAAAGGTTCTCACGATCACAGTCATCGTTGAATATGCAGGAGTCAGTATGGATCTCCAGGTCCCGCTTCTGACTATTGATCTGAGAGGAGTCTCAATCATGTCTGCATTATTCGCGAACCGTAGGGTGACACACTGAAGAGTTACCAGACACCATTTTGGAGCACATATGTTTCAGACGAAAGAATTGCAAAGCGTAGGAATTGTTTCGATAGAAACCGGAAATTATTTCGGGTGAAATTGCAGAAAGTGGTTCTGCATGTGATATTGAAATATTGCAAGGGGCTATATGTGAATGTTTGTTAATTAAAGTAATTAACAAAATTCTGAATAAATTTAATAAAAGCGTTTTATTAAATGAGAGAGCATTAAACTTGGAGAATTTTAATGCATTTAAAGTAGGGACTTTAAAGGGGAATGTGAAGAGGCATTTTAATGTGGAGGGGTTACCACCACATGAATGGGGGAGGTGAGGGGTCACCCCCCCATGCGCCAGACATGGAGAGAGGGGGTACCCCCCTCCCACTATAAAAGTCCACCCTCTTCCTCCTTCCTTACACCTCCTTGTGAAGGATCTCTCTCCCCCTCTAGAATTATTCCCCCATGGTCTCGGATTAGCGAGATACATGTTCCCGGTGGCATTTCATCTGGAGGGAGTTGCTGCTTCCGCTAGATCGCTAGAGCGAGGAGGTGGAGGTTGTTCGGTGGCTTGAACGTGTGTGCGAGTACGGATGCGCTGCTGAGGTGCAGCGCTCGGACTTCCTCTTGATCTTGGGATCGGCAAGTGTTCGACTACATCAACCACGAGTTCCTACTCATTAACAAAACTCGTTGTCTTCGAGGGTAAGTTCTCGTTGGATGTATGTCCACCCGTTGCTTTGTACCTAGTAGATAGATCTTGGCGTGTAGTTCTCATCGTAGGAATTTTTTTGTTTTCTATGCTGCAGACCCAACACTCTCATCCGGCCCACCTACAGCACGCCCATCAAGAACCTACGCGCGGAACGAGCCGCAGCAGAAGAACTGCCCAACCTGGAGGGCAAGGAGCGGGCCCACCAGCACACTCGGGTCCAGGAGCTCCTCCGAATCGCGGATGAGCAGGCCGACGCCAACCGACAGATGCAAGAGGACCCCAGTTGCTCCAAGGGGAGCAGGCCGCCCGCCAACAGCAAGGTGTGCCTCGCGGCACTCAACAGGCGTCCTCTCCCCAGCCGGCTAAGGCCCGCAGCAAGCGTCGCCGTTCGGGCAGCAAGGGCCAGCCACGCCAGGAGCAAACGGTGAACAGCAACCCACCACCTCCACCTCCCCCAACCGGAGCGCCAAGACCTGCCGGTTCCCATCTCTCGGGCTGAGTGGGGGCACCCAACCCGGATCGCCCGGATGCCCGTGGCTGCATCGAGCTCCTCGCTCAAGCGCATGTTACGGAGGAAGAAGACTCCACCGGACCGGTTTGTTTCGGACCCCGCATCCGAAACGAGCCGTTTCCAGATAAATTCACCCTACCCAGGGACACCCCCAAGTACCATAACAGCATGAAGCCGGAAGATTGGCTGGCCGACTACGCTAAGGCAGTCGGCATCGCCCATGGGAACAAGCGCACAGCCGTGCGCTACGCCCCCCTTATGTTAACTAGGTCAACGAGGACATGGCTCAACAGCCTCGCGCCCAACAACATCAACGCCTGGCCAGACTTTGAAAAGGTGTTCGTCACGCAACTTCAGCAGCGCGCATAGCGACCTGGCCTGGCCTTGTGCGTCCAGGGCGACCGCGAAACGGACCGCGAGTACCTCGCCAAGTGGACGGAGTTGCGCAACACTTGCGAGGGCATCCTGTAGAGCCAGGCCATTGGCTTCTTCAGTGAGGGATGCCGAGAAGGCACCATGCTTCGCCACCAGATACTGTGTGACGAGCCGAAAACCATGGCGGAGCTCATGACGATAGCGGACCAGTATGCCATGGTGGATGCCGCTATGAAGAAGCCCCTCCGAGTAAGTGCCGACGGGCGTCCGCCTCCTACGGAGCCGGCTCGTGACCGTCCGAGCAATCCGGCTGGAGAAGCCGGATCATCTAGGCGCCATGACAATGATAACCGGTTCCACGGGGACCGCCAAGCCGGACAGCAGAAGCCCCGCTAGCACGCACGGCAGGTCAATACCGTGGAGGGCGCGCCCGACGCACCGGCTAGCGATGCAAGAAGGCAGAAGCCGCGGCTTACCTTCAACCAGATGTTTGACGGCCCGTGCAAGTGGCATAGCGGTCCCTTCAAACCAGCTACGCACACCACCTGAAACTGCAGCTAGACCCGCCAGCTAAAGGACCAGGGCAACCAACAACGTCTCCCTCCTCCCCATCCTAATGGACCACCACCACCGGCTAGGGGAGCCGGTAATGATGGTAACAGTGGCAACAACAACAACGACTACCCCCAGTCACACGCCGCCTACCACATCTTCGAGACGGAGCTGGACGACAAGCACAGCCGTAGGCGACACTCCAAGGAGGTCAACGCCATCGTCTCTTCGGTCCCCTAGTACCTGTTTGGTTGGAAACCCCCATCAGCTAGAGCCGAGAAGATCAGCCCGAGCAGCTTCAGACTCCCGGGGGCTATGCCATGGTGCTCAACCCCCTCATCATCTCCAACGAGCGCACCTGTCGTTTCTTGCGTGTCCTCATCGACGGAGGCAGCAACCTCAACCTCCCCTACCGGTCTTCGCTGGAGAAGCTGGGCATCCGCGAATGCGACCTGCGCCCGACTACCACAACGTTCCACGGCGTGCTGCCGGGACCGGCTTGCTCCCCGCTGGGTAAAATCCAGTTGGACGTCATCTTTGAGACCGAGGAAAACTTCCGCCGTGAGCCGATTTGGTTCTAGGTGGTAAACTTGACGAGCTCCTACCACGCTCTCTTCGGGCGCCCTGCCCTTGCTAAATTCATGGCCGTCCCCCACTATGCATACCTCAAGACGAAGATGCCGGGACCAAACGGCATGATCACCGTCACCGGCTGCTTCAGGCGGCCGATGGAGTGTGCCTCAGCCGCCTCCAAGCTGGCAGAGGCCCTCATCATAGCCGAAGAGAAGCGCGTGATCATGCACAACATGGCCATGGTCCAACAAGATATGCCGGCTAGCAGCAAGCCAGCTGGAGAAGGAGGTTTCCAGCCAGGAAAGGAGACGAAGAGGATCTTGCTCGACCCCTCCGACCCGACCAAGTTCATCACCATCGGTGCCAACTTGGACAGCAAATAGGAAGGCACGCTCGTCGAATTTCTCCATGAGAATCGGGACATCTTCGCATGGTCGCCTAAGGACATGCCAGGTGTACCGAGGGAGTTCGCGGAGCACTCACTTCATGTGAGGACGGATGCCAAGCCGGTCAAGCAGCCTTTGTGTCGGTTCGCTGAGGAGAAGAGGAAGATTATCGGTGACGAGATCACCCGGCTCCTTGCAGCCGGATTCATCATGGAAGTGTACCACCTGGACTGGCTGTCAAACCCAGTCCTGGTGTTGAAAAAGAACAAGACATGGCGCATGTGTATCGACTACACCAGCCTGAACAAGGTGTGCCTGAATGACCCCTTTGCCCTGCCCTGTATCGATCAAGTCATTGATTCCACAACCGACTGTGATTTGTTGTCTTTTTTAGATTGTTATTCCGGTTACAATCAGATCTGGCTAAACCTAGCTGACCAGATAAAAACATCGTTCATCACCCCGTATGGGGATTTCTGCTACGTAACCATGCCTTTTGGTCTGAAGAATGCATGCGCTACCTATCAGCGCTACATGCAGAAGTGCTTGCACTCGCAGATCGGCCGTAACGTGCATGCTTATGTGGACGGTGTGGTCATCAAGACCAAGGAGAAGCGCACCCTCCTCGAGGACCTGGGAGAGACATTCGGTAACCTCCGACAATAGCAGATAAAGCTGAACCCAGAGAAATGCGTCTTCGGAGTCCCATCCAGTCAGCTACTCAGTTTCCTCGTCTTGCAAGGAGGGATCGAGGCGAATCCGGAAAAGATTGCGGCCATCGAGAGGATGCAGCCGCCCAGGAGCCTGCTCGGAGTCCAGAAGTTCACCGGATGCCTAGCCTCCCTCAGCCGCTTCGTCAGCCGGTTGGAGGAGAAGGCACTCCCGTTGTACCAGTTGATGAAGAAGACAGACAAGTTCTCCTGGACCTCGCAGGCCGACGTCGCCTTTCATGACCTCAAGCGCATGCTATCCATAGCGCCGGTTCTAGCCACGCCGGCTAGCAAGGAGCCGATGTTGCTCTATATAGCAGCCATCATCTGGGTCGTCAGCGTCGTCCTGGTGGTGGAGCGCCCCGAGGAAGGCAAGGCTCAGCCGGTTCAGCGACCCGTCTACTACCTCAACGAGGTTCTCTCCCTCTCCAAGCAGAACTACCCCCACTACCAGAAGATGTGTTATGGAGTATACCTAGCATGCAAGAAGATCAAGGACTACTTCCAGGAGCATCCGATTAAGGTCGTGTGCACCGCACCACTTTCGGAAATCATCGGCAACAAGGACGCCACCGGCTGAGTCGCCAAATGGGCCATCGAGCTTGCCGCCTACTCCATCCAGTACGAGCCCGGGCTCACGATCAAGTCACAGGCGCTGGCAGACTTCCTCGTCGACTGGGCCGAGACCCAACACCTCCCACCGGTTCCAGATTCAGACCATTGGAGGATGCACTTCGACGGGTCGAAGATGCTCGGGGGCTTGGGAGCCGACATCATGCTCACCTCGCCCAAAGGAGACCGGCTGGAGTACGTCCTGCAGATCCACTTCAAGGCCTCCAACAATGTGGCCGAATATGAGGCACTGGCGCACGCCTCCGGCTAGCCAGAGAGATTGGCGTGAACCGGATCCTTTGCTTCGGCGATTTGGATCTGGTGGTGCAGCAGGTATCCGGTGAATGGGACCCCTGCGACGCAAACATGGCTCTCTACCGGTTCCACATACAAAAGCTCAACGTCAGCTTTGACGGATGTGAGTTCCATCACGTCCCTCGTGTCAACAACGAGGCAGCCGATTCGCTCACACGAATCAGATCCACCAGGCAGGCGATCCCACCTGGGGTCTCCTTGGAGCACTTGCGCAAGCCTTCCATCAACCCGTCCCCTGAGTCAGATTCCATCATCTGAGTAGGGAGTGCCCAGATTGACGGCACGGCAGACGCCGAGCCGGCAGAACCCCCAAAGAAGAAGGCCCACACCAACTCAGGCAAGGCAGTATCCTCCGCCTCGCAAGACCCGGGGGCTGCCGACTCGACAGGTGGCTCGGGGGCTGCCAGCCCAGGTACCTCATCTGGACGACCCCCCGACGACCATCAACCGGAGGGCGAAAGCATCCTCACCATCTGGGAGATACCATCCTGGGCACAACCCTTCATGGACTACATCCCCAATGGAGAGCTTCCGGACGATGAGGTGGAGGCCAGGCAAATCCAGCGCCGCGCGCACACGTACACCATCATCAATAAAGAACTGTACAAGCGCAGCGTATCCGGCATCTTCCAAAGATGTGTCGATGTGGACACAGGCTACTGACTGCTCAAGGACATCCACCAGGGCGAGTGTGGACACCACGCCTCCTCTAGGGCGATAGTCGCCGAGGCGTTCCGCCACGGCTTCTACTGGCCCACCGCCCTCAAGGACGCCGAACAGTTAGTCTGCGCATGTAACGGGTGCCAACGCTTCAGGCAGCTCAGGCACATGCCGGCTTTGATACTCAAGACCATACCGATCACCTGGCCTTTTGCTGTCTGGGGCCTCGACATGGTCGGTCCCTTCAAGCGGGCGCGCGCAGGCATGACCTATCTGCTGGTGGCAGTAGACAAGTTCACAAAGTGGATAGAGGCCAGGCCTATCCGGAATATGGACGAGGCAACAGTCATCACCTTGTTCACCGACATCATCAACCGGTTCGGCTACCCCAATAGTATCATCACCGACAACAGCACGAACTTCGCCAAGGGGGCCTTTGCCCGATTCTGCAGCAACAAGGGAATCCGGCTGGACCTTGCTTCCGTCGCGCACCCGCAGTCCAACGAGAAAGTCGAAAGGGCAAACGGCTTAGTGCTAGCCGGCATCAATCCACGCCTCATCGAGCCCTTGGAGCGGTCGCCCAGATGCTAGATCGAGGAGCTTCCGGCTGTGCTATGGAGTCTCCGCACCATGCCGAATAGATCAACCGGCTACACCCCGTTCTTCCTGGTCTACGACTCGGAAGCTATCCTCTCCGCGGACATCGAGTTCGACTCTCCGTGCAAGCTCCTCTATGATGAAAAGGCCAACCAAGAGGCACGAGAGGATGGTGTGGACCTCCTCGAGGAGGCACGCGAGCTGGCATTGTCCAGATCGGCCTTGTACCAGCAACGCCTACGCCACTACCATTCAAGACAGATCTGCCCTGTCACATTCCGCGAGGGCGACCTGGTCGTCCGGCTGGTGCAAGACACGAAGGGCATGTACAAGCTATCGCCACCCTGGGAGGGTCCCTTCATCATTAGCCGGGCGCTGCCCAACGACTCCTACTACCTCATCGATGCGCAATAGCCGCGCAACAAGATGGATAAGTCGGATGAGGAGACAGAGCGCCCCTAGAACGCGGCCTTGCTTCGCCCGTTTTACACCTAGTTACCGGACAGTGTATGTATCCCGCAAACCCTATGAATGAAAATGCGGACCCCTGCGAGATACTCGGGGGCTCCTTGCTAGAAATTTGTATGCATCTGTTTTCCGGTTTAGTTTTTCCGGCTCCGGCAATCCCTACCCGGGGGCTTGCCGGCTAGCCCAGCCTGCTAAATCAACAAACCGACTGAGTAGTGTGCGATGATGTCAGAGGCCCACTCTTCGTCTCACCTATAGACCGCAACCCGGCTGTCCGGCTAGCAAGAGCAAAAGCCCGAGGCATCCCACATGAAAAACAGGGAGGAGATGTGACAAATCGGGCGTCCCGGCCTCGCGACCAGCTTAAGACGATCCGGCTACTAAGCCATTAGTACCGTGCGCAGTGTACTATCAGCTCCCTTCGATTCCGGCTGCAGATCGCAACCCGGCTGCTCGGCAAGGACGCAGCAGAAACAGTAGAGCACACGGGAAAATGACTAAGTGTACAGAGAAACGCAAGCTGGTTTTCAAAAAACAAATCGGTCTTTCGGCTAAAGTTTAGCAGACTAACCTATTAACGGGTGAGAATGTATGTACATGTGTATATTTTTTGTACGACTATTTCGATTCGGAATTCAGGAAGAAAAGAAGAAGATTTGAAGTCCTTGCCTTCATCAAGCGCTCTGAATCTCGGGACTACACCCACTGGGTGTGCTCGCGCGCCCCCAGTGGAATCTTGTAGTTTCCGACCGGCTAAAGGCGTTTAGCCAGATATTTGGAGCACAGGTGAGGGCAAGAGCAGGAAGAGAAGAAAGAAGAAGATTCGAAGCACCTGGCTGCGCCAGCTACTCCGAATCTTGGGGAATACACCCAGTGGGTGCGCTGGCATGCCCCCACTGGAATGGAAGTTCCCCCGGCTGCAGGCGTCCAGCCAGCGAAAGTAACCGACTAAGAGGTGTCTAGTCGGATGAAGCTAAAGACTTGAGGAAAGAAAGAAGATTGAAGTGCACTGCTATGCGACTACTACGAATCTCGGGGCTACCACCGCTGAATCGGTGGCGGCCAGATGCGATTCCAGCTAAAAGGCATTCAGCCGAGTGAAGTCAGCCGGATAAATTCAATCGGCGAAATATTGAAAGAGCATACAGAAAAAACAAGTTGGAGGCAAGCCAAAATAATTCAGACTGACATAAAAAGGGAAAGGGAGATGAAGCTCCCATGAGTTCACCCGGCACTAGAGGCAACCGGCACAAATAGCAGAGTTTCAAACAAAACAAGACAAACAAATACACCCGGCATCCCGAGGTCATAACTAGGCGGCTAGGCCCTTGCCGTGCGGTGCGCCCTGGCTGGCGGCAGTGTCGAGAGGGGGAGGAGGCGTGGCGGCTGATCCGGTTCTGGCATCCCCGCCAGCCGGTTGCGACGAAGCTTCCGCATCTGGAGTACCAGTGGACTCCGAGTCGGTGAGAACCTCGTCGACGTCCACGTAGTCGGCAATCTTGACGACGGAGGCCCGGAGCTCCGGATGGGCCTGGAGGACGGCGGCAAGGTCAGCACCGGCACGGAAACCCCTGTCGATCTTCTCAACATGGGCGTCCTTGTACCAGGAGAGCATAAGGGCCAAGGTCATCTCCGCCCCGGCTCGCGCTGCCAAGTCCCTCAGCCGGTCGATGGTAGCCGACACCTCCGCCACCTTGGCGGCCAGTTGCGCCATCGTCTCCGGGACCAGAGCATCCAGCCACAGGAAGGAGAAGATGGCCTGCATCGCCTGACGAAGCTTGGCAGCCTCCTCGCCGAGAAGGACAACCAACTCCTGGGCCGTCGGCTGCTCTCCTGGCCAGTTCTCCTGTAGCCGGTTGTACGCTAGCACGTTTATGCCAGGATAAAAGGCTGTCAGAAAAAAGAATGTCAGATCTGGCTACCGGATCCGGAAAGACGAGGAAAGTCAGAAACGGAACTTACCCTTGGCTGCATGCCCAGCCTGCATCAGCTCATCCACCAAGGCCTTCTCCCGGGCCGTCAGCCATTTAACCTCCTTCTCCTGGTCCTTGCTCTGGGCCTCGAGAAGGGTGAAGGCTTTGGCCCAGCTGGCGAGGGTGGCGTCGCGCTCCTTCGCGGCAGCCTCCAGAGCGTCCACCTTGGCGTGCCAATCTTTATTCTGCAGCCGAATCGTAGAATTCGACTTGCTCAGCCAGTCGTTCGCCTTCTTCAGGCGATCGATCTCCCACTGAGCGCACACCATGATGGCTGCAAAAACCGACTATCAGCAAAAAAAGGATTCCGGATGAGGGAACTTACTCTGCGATGTCCCGTTGGCGACATCAAGCTTCTGCTCCAGGGACCGGTTGCCGCCGGCTGAGGCCTCGAGCAGCTGGATCTCTTTCACCGCCAACTTGAGGGTGGCGGCAAGGTCAATCAGCAAGGAGGTAGAAGAGGCGTCATCGTCAACCGCGTTAGCAACCAATGACTCCTTCTCCGCGGCCACCGTCGTCCTCCACTCCTCCCCCGGATCGTTGTCGGAGTTGTTGTTGCCGACAACCACGAGCTCCTTGCCGGTGGCGGCCCTCCGCGCCCCCGTAGGAGAGCCATCCCCGCTTTGCGAAGTGGTCACAACCATTTCCGGTTGGACCATCGTAGCCGGTGGGCGGCCCCGCTCCGGCTGTCGTAGCTGGTTCAACTCGAGGCAGCGGCGGAAGCGGTGCCTTGGAAGAAGGAGGGGCAGAGGAAGACGTGGGCGGTGCATGGGGTGGCGAGCCAGTCGGCGTCCGCGCCGGGCTTGTAGCACCGAAGGAGACCAGCGTGCTGAGCGGAAAAAGGAAAGGAAAAAAGCAATAGGCAAATAAGCCAAAGATAGACATGCAAAAAGAGTGGAAGACAACAAAAACATTAAGAACAGAAAACTTACCCCTACACCACCAGAGGCGGCCCCTTCTTGCGACCAAGACGGCTCGAGGGAAGGGTGCCGGTCCGGCTCCTCCACGGCGGGCCGGCTGGCGCTGGACCGGCTAGAGCCACCTCCGACGCCACCAGACCGGCTGGAGCTGCTCCCGCCAGTGCCGGACCGGCTCGAGTCGCCATCCGTCGCGCGGCACCGTGACGGCTCAGGAGCCGGCGCGGCCTCCTCCTCCTCGTCGACCTCCACGTGAGGATCGGCGGTCGGCTCGTTATTCCCGCTGGGGAAGACGTCGCCATCCCCATCAGACTCCTCGCCGGACCGACGAGCGCGCGGCTCGGGCAAGTCGGGCGTGAAGCTCTGAAGAGGGGTTTCGCCCTCCTCTCGAAGGATACATGGGAAGATCTACCAAGGACAAAACAAGCAAGCAGATTAGCCAGACGGAAAAACGGCAAGAAGCACAAAAGGAAATCCGGTTAGCAAGACTTACCCAGGGCGCGCGGTTGTCACGGCTGCAAGGGGCCAGCCCGAACTTCTAGCCTTCCAGCAGCCGCTCCTTCATGATGGTCCACACCCACTCCTTCAGGTTGTGGTAGCGGGGATCACGGCGGGATAGCCGGGTCGGGTCTAGCCGGCCGGAGTAGAAGCACATATTGTGTGCCCACTGCTGCAGCGGCATCATCAGCCTGGACATCCAGCTAAGGGTGCGCATGCGTTGCAGCATCGCATCCAACTTCGTCTTCTCGCCGTAAACCGTCAGGTTCCACTTCAACCGGCTGGACTCCATGTCCTGGAACGCCGACAAGTTGATCCGGTCCTCGGCGGTGAGGTTGCGGACATGGAAGTACGAGTGCTGCCACAGCCGTACCGTGTCCTGCGGCCGGAATTTGGGGTAGCCGGTCTATGTGCGGGAGTAGATGGAGGCGCCGCCACACGTGACTAGCGGCCCCTTGGTGAACTGAACCTACGGCCGGACTCGGAAGAGCCAGCAGAAGAGCCCAAGATCCGGCTGGATCCCGAGGTAGCTTTCGCAAAAAGCTACAAAATGCGCCAGCGTCCCAATGGCGTTGGCACCCAGGTGGTGGAGGCGGAGGTCGAAGAAGGCGAGAAATGTGAGGAAGAACGGGTGCACCGGCAGCGCGAAGCCGTGGGACAGATGCGACAGGAAGATGACCCGCTCCCCCTCCGCCGGCTGCGGCGACTCCTCCCCCGCCGGCCCGAGCCACACCTCCACCTCCTCCTCCGGCGGCAAGACGCGGGTCACCCGATACTTCTGGATATGCTCCTTCGTAACGGAGGAGTCACACCACGCTCCGGGCTCGGCTGCCATCACCGGTTCGCTGGGAGGTGCTGTGGCGGAAGAGTGACGGTGGCCCGTACCGCCGACGACGTTAAACGGGCGGCGCGACGGACTACATCGGCGGTGGCGAAGAGAGGCGATGCGAGGAAGGCAGGCGCACAAGGGAGGAATGAGGAAGAAGTGAGCGACGGGACAAACCACTCCCTCGGGTGTCCCTTTAAAGACCCGGAAGCGGAACCGTCCACGGTGCCATGCGGCACTCGCCCTGGTGCTCCCTGCTCTCTGCACAGCGCAGGATCCTTTGCACATGCAGAGGACACACAGACGATCCCAGAGCAGAAACCAAAGAGGCAGGCGGTGGTTCCCGAGGCGACGTGCGACATGACATTACGCTGCCCGCCGCAGAGTAATGATGGCGCGTGCGCGTGTGGCCGGTGTCAGCACTAACGTCACGGGTAGCGCAACCGCCAAACCTAGCCGGCCAGAAAATTCAAAATGGTGAGGAGCACGCGCACATTTCACCTAAGGGCGAAATCTACAAGCGCTCGGGGGCTAGTGTCGGGGGATGACCTCCGGATACCCCAACCAGACAAGAACGATGGCAGTCGGATCATGCCCGGCTGGTGGCGCACAGCCGGACAGGAGCAAGTCAAGCCGACTACCCCGCTGCAGATGTAACGAGCGAAATAGCGGCTACAGCAGTAGCGGAACCAATCAGGAGGACAGGCGACGCAGACGGCGCGGCACGCATACGGTATGATGACAGGATCGGCAACTACCCGGCCATACCGAAGACTTTGTGGGGTGACGCGGGAACAGTGGCCCGATGCTGACGATAGGCTCGCACGGCGTTCACTGTGCCCACGACAACCATACCGCTCGTACTATGATGAGACGTAGTTGTACCGAGTACTGTAGATGACCAGCCGATTGGGACCCACCTGTGGGGCCAGCCAGCCGGACTTGCTAGTGAGACCGTTGCCCCTCTGCCTATATAAGGAGAGGTAAGGCCTCGGTAGAAAGGGTTGGTCTCAGTGCATTTAAGGCAGTAGCTAGAGAACACAGCTCAAGGAGCACTTGTAGCCCGTATATCGCTCATAGTCAGATCGGCAGGAGTAGGAGCTTTACCTCATCACGAGGGCTCTGAACATGGGTACTTCCCGTGTCTAGCTACACTTGCTTGTACCCAATCTCGCCTGCGGACGCCTGATGACCCACAAGTATAGGGGTTGTATCGCAGTATTTTTGATAAGTAAGAGTGTTGAACCCAACAAGGAGCAGAAGGTGCTGGCTAGTGGTATGGATCAGGAATTCTCTTCAAATACTTAGCAAACGGATTTTTAGGGGTTTTTGATAAAGCAAGTAAACAAAGTACGAGTAAATAAAAGACAGTAGGAATAAATGCAGCAAGTGGCCCAATCCTTTATGCAGCAAAGGACAAGCCGATTGTATTACTTAAGATGACCAAACGTTCTCGAGGACACATGGGAAGACTGTCAAGTGCTTTCGCTTCATATAGTTGATTAGTCTTCTTTAGCTTGCTAAGTGTTGTGTGGGTGAACCTGTGCTAATGTACCGACCTTCCTAGACCTAATACATACTTGTGATTATACCCCTTGCAAACATCCGTAAGTACAAGAAAGTAATTAAGGTAGAAACCTAACCATAGCTTTAAACTCTAAGACCCTTACGTCCCTTGTGCAATGGTTTCCTAACGGGGGTTCAGGTTTACACTCCGCAACCCCTACGATTAGTAGCCAAATACACAATGCATTCCCCTAGGCCCATATAGGTGAAGTGTCATGCAGTCGACGTTCACATGCCACCACTAGAAGAAGTACACCACAACTTACATATCAAACTATTGAATCTCTCTCAACACAACTCCACTACTAACAACATGACTTCTCTCATGTCCTCCAGAACAAAACGAACTACTCACAAGACATCATATGGATAATGATCAGAGATGGAATAATGATGTATAACAATCTGAACATAAACAATAATTCAATGGTTCACTCAATAGCATCAACTACAAAGAGTAATCAACACCGGGAAAGTTTCCCCTATGAACTATGCAAGATTCAATCCAATTGTTACCGCAATATGGAGATGGTGATGAGGGTGCTGATGGTGATGATGGTGGTGGTGATGATGATGATCCTTATGAAGTCCAGCTTGATGGTGGTGTTGATGGCGACGATCTCCCCTCTCCGGGAAGGAATTCCCTCGGTAGAAATCTGTCTGCCGGAGAGATCTTTCTCTCTCGGTGTTTTCCGCCCCCAGAGGCGGCGGAATCTTTCTGTGGTCACTCCCCCGGTCTTAGGGTTTTGGGAGGATAATATATGCCAGAGGGGAGTGCCAGGGGTGGACCAGGGCGGCCACACCACCTGGTGGCTCGGCCTAGGCTGGCCCGCGCTAGGGGGTGGTGTGGTCCCCCTATGGCCCATCTCCAGCCCTCCTTCTGGCTTCCTTCGTCTTCTGGAAAAATATGATTTTTCGTATATTTTCCCAGATTTTCTGATCTTCGCGAATTTGCCTCCAAACAGCACCTTTTCCATCAGAATCCTGACTGCAGCGGTCCATGCTCCAAAAGTCATCAAGCATGCAAAAACAGATGAAATAACATAAGTATCATCTCCTAATATGAAATATATCAATGAATAACAGTAAATTATGACATAGAATAGTGATGCAAAATGGACGTATCAACTCCCCCCAAGCTTAGACTTCGCTTGTCCCCAAGTGAAACTGAGCTCAATAAACATGGCCTCAGGTTTATGGAGTGAAGAGTCGATAAAAGAATACTAACATATAGATCATAGTAGAAGACAACTTCACTATTATATAACTTACTTGCAATAAGTAAAGGAAACACAATAAATATACATGAAGTAAATCGTAATTGGTAATGGCAAACTTAGCTCTTGGTCGAAGAAGAGTTGATAAATTGCCGGAGTTCACAAATAACTGGTTTTTCAATGATAGCTTTCAAAGTAGTAAACATCAAGATAAGAGCAAAGTGCAAAACAAGGAACATAAGAAACATGATTGAATAAATCATCATATGAATGAATGAAACACAACAACTCAAAATACTTGCTGAGATAGAAGGGAGTAGGTTTACTGACTCAACTAGAAAGTAAAAGAAAGGCCCTTCGCAGAGGGAAGCAGGGATTACAAGTCTCATAAAGAGCTCCCAAAAATTATGATACTTAATAGCTTTCATCTCTCATTGCCCCTATCATAGGCATCTTTAGGTGATTAAGGTTAAAGTAATCAAATATGAGGATATGCATTGACAAGTTGTAAGTTCAGAATCTCATGTCCCTTGAATACGAGGGCCGCTCCTCATGCTACTCAAGTGTAGTCACCGGTAAGTTCTTGTCATTGTAAGCATATGTGTATCAGAGAGAACCGCCAACGGGGTACCCCTTGCCCGATGATACGGAAGAATCCCCATATCAAAATGACAAGGCAAGCAGACAACAAGTATCTCAGCAATCTTCTTATTTACCATGGGAATATGGTGCTTTTTTTTCTCTCTGTCCTATTTTCATAATATCTTTTTTTCTTTTCTCTTTTTCTCAAGCTCTGTCTCTTTTTTCATAAGAAGAATGCTTCATAGATACTTGTTATGGTTACGCTGTAGGTTTCCACCATGTCAGCATGGATTAGACCAGCGGCCCTGGCGTTTCTCTAACACACATGCATAACTCCATGGACTTACAAGCTCCCCTTTCATTTCACACCGACGACATCCATAGACAAAAGAACATGATATCAACTAGGTACAAAGTACCAGTGCAATGTTGAAAGCGTTCCCCATGACATCATGGTTCTACTAATTCACAACTTACAAAGCGAAAGCATATACGCAACATAGGTGAGCACAATGGTTCAGGTTATTCAATGCAAGAAAAGTAAAGTGTGCCATCAAGTTCGTGAGAGCTTTAATCACTAAATTTCACATAACAAGTTTAATTTGGGAGGTAGATAAAACAAAAATTTACTTGGAATAGCAATAATGCTAATAGGTAGGTATGGTGGACTCAAATGGCGTGGGTTTGGTTTAAAGGAAGTGGATGCACGAGAAGAATTCCCTCTCAGTACAGGTTTTTGGCTAGCAAGGCTGGGTAGCAAGTATAAGAGTTGAAGGGAACAAACAAACATACAAGTGATAAAGACAAACATGCAATCTTCCTTGGAAGCGCAAAAGATCTTAACTAGAGAATACTAAACTTATGAGTAAATCAAGAAAGAAAGATGATGAAATTATTTTTTCTTTAGAGTACTTTTATCTTTTCATTCAACTCTCAAAAATAGTGTTGCTACTGACCGAGCCAGGTTTGCCAAAACCAACTAAATTAACTCAATGATCCCAAAGTGCTACCAATACTAACAACAAGACCAATCATATAACCACGAATTGAAAACTAATATAAGCTATGCAAAAGAGTAAATGATAGAACTTCTCATTAATATTCCATAACGGCAACTCACACCAAGGGATACATATCTAACAAGAGAGGGGACACTTCCATAATGCAAACCATACTACATAATAACTTCTCTATTCATGATATGACTCTACTAATAAGGGAAAAAGATAGAAGATAGTGATGTGATACCGCGGCACTCCTCCAATCTTGGAACAAACCAAGGTGATGCCAAACCTGATGACGAATTACTCCATTGGTGGTGGTGGTATCCTGTCATCTTCGTCCGACTTCCAAGGTAAGGGCTTCCCATCAACAAAGGACATCGTGGTTTCCAGCATCCTGAAACTTGCAGCAACACTTATGCGTTTAAACCTAACCTCATACTCACAGTTTTGATTTTGAACATCGTAGAGCTATGCTTGCAGTTCGTTGGTTGTTTGGCGGAGTGAGAGGACTTCATCATTGAGTTCAGCAGTCTCTTTTTGGCACTCGATGATGAGTTCGGAACAAATCTTATGGATGATATCCACTTCACGCTCCGCCATCTTCTTGTACCTAAATACTTCTTGCTCCAACGCTTCCATCCTGTCCTCCAGACTTCCTTCACCTTTAGGGCATCGAACCTCTTTTATCCGAAGTTCCCCATCTTCAAGCAACAACTCCTTGGGATGAATCTTCAACTCTCTCATGTATGGGTTGATGATATCCTCTAAAGAATCTTCCTTGGCTGATCCAGAGGAAGACATTGTAGCTCCAAATCTGGGACTCTACCTGTCAGAAACAGATCGAAACGAAAACACAACAAAAACACGATATACGAACCTCGGGGGATCCGGGGGATTATATATTACGAAGTTTCAGAACAAAAGGAAGGTACTGGGAGAAAACGAGTCGGAGGCGGAGTCTGGGGTGGCCACACCACCTGGTGGCGCGGCCAGGGATGGGCCCGCGCCACCCTGGCTCCGTTTCCGTCCCTTTTTCGCTTTGTAGCTTCCCTTATTGACTGAAAACTACAAAAATATAGTTGGATAGTATTTTCATGGAACTTTTCTTACCAGAACTGTTACCTATTTGAAAGCGGATTCTACAGGTCTCTGAATTTGGTCCTTGATAAGTTTTTCTGGAGTTATAACTTGAAAGGAATCAACATCTTCATTATAAGAATCCCCAGCAATATAGTGTTTGAGTCGCTGCCCATTCACTACTTGTGTAGTATTATCTTTTAAAGAAGAAATTTTTATTGTTCTTGAACGGTATACTTCTTCAATAATGAAAGGTCCTTCCCATTTTGACAGTAGCTTTCCTGCAAAAAATCTGAGACGAGACCTATACAATAGAACTTTCTCACCCACACGAAATTTTCTCTTAAGTATTCGCTTGTCATGCCATCTTTTAACTTTTTCCTTGAAGAGCCTAGCATTTTCATAGGCTTCACTCCTCCATTCATCTAAAGAACTTAAGTCAAATAATATTTTCTCACCAGCGAGCTTACAATCTCTATTTAGTTCTTTAACTGCCCAGTAAGCTTTGTGTTCTAATTCTAAAGGTAGGTGACAAGCTTTCCCATAAACCATTTTATAAGGAGACATCCCCATGGGATTTTTGTAGGCAGTTCTATAATCCCATAAAGCATCATTCAACTTTATATCCCAGTTTTTTCTAGATCTATTAACAGTCTTTTGCAAGATGGATTTAATTTCTCTATTTGATAACTCTATTTGCCCACTAGGTTGGGGATGATAGGCTGAAGCAATTCTATGATTAACATCATATTTAGCAAGGGTCTTTCTAAAACCACCATGAATGAAATGAGAACCCCCATCAGTCATGAGATACCTAGGCACTCCAAACCTAGGGAAGATAACATCCTTAAGCATTTTTAGAGAAGTTTCCCCGTCAGCACTCTTCGTAGGAATGGCTTCTACCCACTTAGTAACATAATCAACGGCAATAAGAATATGAGTATAACCTTTCGAGGGAGGGAAAGGACCCATAAAGTCAAATCCCCAGCAATCAAAGGGTTCAATAACTAGAGAGTAGTTCATAGGCATTTCATTGCGTCTAGAAATATTACCAACACATTGACATTCATCAAAAGATAAAACAAATTTTCTTGCATCTTTAAAAAGGGTAGGCCAGTAGAAACCTGATTGTAGCACCTTTTGTGCAGTTCTATCTCCTGCATGATGTCCTCCATAAGCACTACCATGATATTTACGCAATATCTCCTTTTGTTCATATTCTGGAACACATCTTCGCATAATACCATGCACTCCTTCTTTGTATAAGGGGTCATCCCAAAAATAATGCATCAAATCATAGAAGAACTTCCTCGTTTGTTGAGCTGTAAAAGTTGGAGGCAAATACTTGGAGACAATAAAGTTAGCATAATCAGCATACCAAGGGCTCCCTCGCGAGCTTATTCCTACTGCGGCTAACTGATCATTTGGGAAACTATCATTAACAGCCATAGGGTCAAAAGAGATGTTTTCTAGTCGAGATAAATTATCAGCTACAGGGTTTTCAGCACCTTTCCTATCTACTATATGTAGATCAAACTCTTGTAAAAGCAACACCCATCTAATAAGCCTAGGCTTAGCATCCTTCTTTGTCATAAGGTATTTAATAGCAGCATGATCAGTATGAATGGTGACTTTTGAGTCTACAATATAGGGTCTAAACTTATCACAAGCAAAAACGACAGCTAGAAATTCTTTTTCAGTGGTAGCATAATTCCTTTGAGTAGTGTCTAAAGTCTTACTAGCATAATGAATAACGTTTAACTTTTTATCAATTTGTTGCCCAAGGACAGCACCTACAGCAAAATCACTAGCATCACACATTATTTCAAAGGGTAAACTCCAATCAGGTGGTTGAACAATAGGGGCTGTAGTTAAAGCCTTCTTAAGATTTTCAAAAGCTCCCTTACAATCATCATAAAAAACGAAGGGTACATCTTTTTGAAGAAGATTAGTGAGGGGTTTTGATATCCTAGAAAAGTCTTTAATAAACCTTCTATAGAAACCAGCATGACCAAGGATACTACGAATACCTTTGATGTCTCTTGGGCATGGCATCTTCGCAATTGCCTCAACCTTAGCTCTATCAACTTCTATACCTCTTACAGAAACTTTATGCCCAAGGACAATCCCTTCATTAACCATGAAGTGGCATTTCTCCCAATTAAGAACAAGATTAGTTTCTTCACATCTCTGCAAAACTTTATCAAGGTTGTGCAGACAATTATCAAAATAAGTTCCATAGACAGAAAAGTCATCCATGAACACTTCTACAATTTCCTCACAAAAACCATGAAAGATAGCAGACATGCACCTTTGAAAAGTAGCAGGAGCATTACATAAACTAAAGGGCATACGTCTATAAGCATAAGTTCCGTAAGGGCAAGTAAAAGTAGTTTTTTCTTGATCTTGTTGTTTAATAGCAATTTGAGAGAAACCAGAATAACCATCAAGAAAACAAAAATGGGTCTTTTTAGACAACCTTTCCAACATTTGATCAATAAAAGGAAGCGGGTAATGATCTTTCTTAGTAACTTTATTGACTTTTCTAAAATCAATGCACATCCTATAGCCTACTACTATTCTTTGAGGAATAAGCTCATCATTATCATTAGGAACAACAGTAATACCTCCTTTTTTAGGAACACAATGGACAGGACTAACCCATTCACTATCAGCAATAGGGTAAATAATACCAGCATCAAGGAGTTTCAATACCTCATTCCTTACAACTTCCTTCATCCTAGGATTTAAACTTCGTTGGTGCTCTACTACTGGCTTTGCATCTGGTTCTATGTTGATAGAATGCTGACATATAGTAGGTGAAATCCCTTTTAAATCATCCAGAGTATAGCCCATAGCTCCTCGGTGTTTCCTCAAAACCTCCAATAACCTTTCTTCTTCCTTCCCTGAAAGTTTAGCGCTAATAATAACAGGATATATCTTTTTATCATCAATATAAGCATATTTAAGATCATCAGGGAGAGGTTTTAGATCAAAGACCGGATCCTTTTTAGGTGGCAACGTGGTACCCAAGTCTTCTATAGGCAAGTCATGCTTTAGCATCTTGGATTAACGATGGAGAATCTCGTTAATCTCATTCCTTTCTTCCATGAAGATCTCACTTTCGTGATCTTCCATAAATTGCTGCAAAGCATTGTTAGGAGCAAGAGAAATAGAAGCAAGTTGTTCAACTCTAAAATCCTCATTATGGGTTTCCTCTTCACAAGGTTCTTTAGCAAATTTTGAGAAATTAAACTCATAAGATTCCCCAGCAAACTTAGTCAAGATTTTCTCCCTTTTGCAATCTATAATAGCTCCACAAGTACTCAAGAAAGGTCTACCAAAAATGATTGGATATGTTTTACTAGCAGTTGAACCAAGTACTAGAAAATCAGCGGGATACTTAATCTTACCACAAAGAACTTCCACATCTCGTACAATGCCAATTGGAGAGAGGGTCTCTCTATTAGCAAGGTGAATAACCACATCAATCTCTTCCAATTCGCAGGGACCAATTTCATGCATAATTTCTCTATAAAGCTCATACGGAATAACACTGGAACTTGCACCAATATCACATAAACCATAATAGCCTTGATCACCAATTCTAACGGAAAGCATAGGGACACTAGCTTTTTTAGCTCTACTAGGATGTGAAACAATATTAGAAGCATCCTCTCAAAAAACTATGTGCCCATCTTCTATGCTTTTAGTGACAAGGTCTTTCACAATTGCTACCACAGGTTCAACATTTATTTGTTCATCAGGTTTTGCAGTTCTCTTTTCACTTTTAGTGATTACATTAGTTATCATAGGATGATCCTTTACCTTATCTGGGAAGGGAATCTTCTCGATGTAAGGCTCAGGTAAGATGTGATCAATAGTGCAACACTCAGTGCTCCCAACAGGAACACAGTCAACAATATCTTTATAAGGTGCATGGTACTTATTCCATCCCCTTTTTGGAATTTCAATATAGGAAGAAAAAGCTCTAAAGCAATTCATAATAACTTGCAAATCAAGACCATAAGCATTACTAATATTTTGAAAGTCATCAGTTCCCATAAAATATTCAATGCATTCATAATCATAATTTATACCTGACTTTCTACCTTTGTCATTCTCCCAAGCTTCAGCATTGTCTTGAATACGGTCCAGAAGATCCCATTTAGCTTCTTCTTCCATGTGAGTGAATGATCCAGCACAAGAAGCATCCAATAAATCCTTGTCATGTAGAGGGAGCCTTGCATAAAAGTTATTGATAATAATATTGTTGGGAAGCTCATGAATGGGACATTTGAGCATTAATAACTTCAATCTCCCCCAAGCTTGAGCTGTACTCTCTCCATCAAGAGGCCAAAAGTTGTATATTTGATTCCGATCTTTATGAGTCTCACTAGGAGGATAAAACTTTGAATAAAAGAGAGGTACTATTTCCTCCCACTCAAGAGCTTGACCATTCTTCAACAGCTTATACCATTCCTCATCTCTTCCTTTTAGTGATAATGAGAATAGGTTCTTATTAACTTGATCTGTAGTAATACCTGCACACTTGAACAACCCGCATAATTCGTGTATAAAGAGTAAATGATCACCGGGATGGACAGTTCCATCCCCAACATAATAGTTATCCATAACACGATCAATAATTCTTGTAGGTATTTTAAAAACATCATTCTCAGCAGGTGGTGGCTTATCTACTACCGTAGCAGTGGTAGTAGCATTACCAAATAAGAAACTCAGTGAATTATCCATAACGAAAATAAAGCAACTAACAGAAGTAAACAATACTCACAGTAGAAGTTTCCTTTACCAGTTCCACTCTCCAATAGCGCTTCACTCCCCGGCAACGGCGCCAGAAAATAGTCTTGATGACCCACAAGTATATGGAGTGTATCACAGTATTTTCGATAAGTAAGTGTCGACCCCAACGAGGAGCAGAAGGTGCTAGCTAGTGGTATGGGTCAGGAATTCTCTACAAATACTTAGCAAACGGTTTTTTAGGGGTTTTCGATAAAGCAAGTAAACAAAGTACGAGTAAATAAAAGACAGTAGGAATAAATGCAGCAAGTGGCCCAATCCTTTATGCAGCAAAGGACAAGCCGGTTGTATTACTTAAGATGACCAAACGTTCTCGAGGACACATGGGAAGACTGTCAAGTGCTTTCGCTTCATATAGTTGATTAATCTTCTTCAGCTTGCTAAGTGTTGTGTGGGTGAACCTATGCTAATGTACCAACCTTCCTAGGACTAATACATACTTGTGATTATACCCCATGCAAACATCCGTAAGTACAAGAATGTAATTAAGGTAGAAACCTAACCACAGCTTTAAACTCTAAGACCCTTACGTCCCTTGTGTAATGGTTTCCTAACGGGGGTTCAGGTTTCTGTCACTCTGGCAACCCCTACGATTAGTAGCCAAATACACCATGCATTCCCCTAGGCCCATATAGGTGAAGTGTCATGTAGTCGACGTTCACATGACACCACTAGAAGAAGTACACCACAACTTAAATATCAAACTATTGAATCTCTCTCAACACAACTCCACTACTAACAACATGACTTCTCCCATGTCCTTAAGAACAAAACTAACTACTCACAAGACATCATATGGATCATAATCAGAGATGGAATAATGATGTATAACAATTTGAACATAAACAATAATTCAATGGTTCACTCAATAGCATCAACTACAAAGAGTAATCAACACCGCGAAAGTTTCCCCTATGAACTATGCAAGATTCAACCCAATTGTTACAGCAATATGGAGATGGTGATGAGGGTGCTGATGGTGATGATTGTGGTGATGATGATTATGATGATCCCGATGAAGTCCAGCTTGATGGTGGTGTTGATGGCGATGATCTCCCCTCTCTAGGAAGGAATTCCCCTGGCAGAAATCTGTCTGCCGGAGAGATCTTTCTCTCTCGGTGTTTTTCGCCCTGCAGAGGTGGCGGAATCTTTCTGTGGTTGCTCCCCCAGTCTTTGGGTTTCGGGAGGATAATATACGCCAGAGGGGAGTGCCAGGGGTGGACAAAGGCGGCCACACCACCTGGTGGCGCGGCCTAGGCTGGCCCACGCCAGGGGGTGGTGTGGGCCCCCTTGGCCCATCTCCAGCCCCCCTTATGGCTTCCTTCGTCTTCTAGAAAAATAGGATTTTTCGTATATTTTCCCGGATTTTCTGATCTTCGCGAATTTTGCCTCCAAACAACACCTTTTCCATCAGAATCCGAACTGCAGTGGTCCATGCTCCAAAAGTCATCAACCATGCAAAAACAGATGAAATAACATAAGTATCATCTCCTAATATTAAATATATCAATGAATAACAGTAAATTATGACATAGAATAGTGATGCAAAATGGACGTATCAACATCGTCGATAGCTTCCATGCTAGTCCCCACACCTCTATCTAACCTGCTTAGGTACTGCCGTTCCCAATACAACGACAGCATCCAACAATGGGAACGGGGGAAGAACAAGGGAAGGGGAGAAAACCCTGGTTACCTCCGACCATGGGTCGGTGATGCTGGTGTCGTAGGGGTTCTCCGGCCTTATGTAAACAACCTTCTCGTAGGGGTCCCAGCCGAGCGAGATCTGCCCGATACCGCCGGGGGCCTCCTTGCCGGCGGCTACGGCGGATGCGGGGACGGGGACGGGGGCCTCCTCATCGACGGTCTTGGAGGCGCCGATGGACACCATGCCGTTTTTCTCCATTGCCGGCGTGGTTGGGGTTTTCTTGGGGGTTTGCAGAAGGTGATGGGACAGTGGAGACGGTTGAGTGAGTGAGTGATGAGTGAGAGTAGGGGGCCTCTATTAAAGGAGAAGGTAAGCGAAGTTGCGTTGCACTACCGTGCACCGTGTAACCACGTACGCTACTGCCCCGTGCACGGCCACACGTGTCCACTACCTCCCCGTGCACCGCACATGCGTACTGTGAGTCACATTTTTTCCCTCATGTTTAACCCTGGCGACTCAGTTGTACTCAGTTTTGCCCTCGAGTGTAACACTGATAGTTTGGTTGTACTCAGTTTTGCCCTCCAGTACTAACAGTGCCGTGTACAATATACTCTGTTTTACCCTCCGGTGGCTGGTCAATAGAGAGTCAACGAATAGGTTTTAGCTATCTAATTGAGTTATTTTATGCACATCAAATTCAAAAAGAGCAAAACATGGTGGCATCTACCCAGGGAGTCTTATTATGTGACCTTCCACCATAAGAAATGTATATAAACCAAGTTTTAACCTAAATCACCTCTTCTCAAATCACCTACTATCTATGAAGGTTCATGGCTTTCTACTCAAGCCTCTTCCCAAAACATCTCTCCCCAAAACATAGTTTGTCTGAATGAGGCAATAATTGTCAAACTGGTGTATATTTGAATTGCAAATAGTTTGATGTATGCCAAGATGTATTTTATTGTATAAAAGATGCATTTTCCATTTTTAAATCTTTTTCTATTTTATATTTGAATCTCTTTGTCAGTCTTGCCCTTGGTTTTTAAGTTCTACTCAGTTTTGCCCTTGGTTCTTAAGTGCTACTCAGTTTTCCCCTCTCTTTGTATCCAACTCTCGCACCTGTGCTCATCTTTGCTGCTACGCTCTGATTGGTCAAGACAGTTGTCACACCGATTGTGCCCACCAACCGCTGATCCTTTATGATCTAGCGGATAGGATAACCCCTATATCTATCGGGGGGCACCCCTCTATCCATGCAAAATAACAAGTATGCCACCGATACTTTAACTCCATAAACAAATGAACTTGAATATAATTTGAAGGGAACATGTTCGAAGGTGTATAATTTGTGCATTACATTCCACTCTATGAAAATGATAATCTCTCAAGATTTTCTTAGCACAATATTATCACGTATTAAGTGCGATTTCAAAGAGTTCAAATGTGTATAATTTTCGTATACGCAAGTTTATGCATTACATTGCACTCTATGGAAATGATAAATGATCAGGATTTTATTAGCACAACATTATCATGACATAAGTGCGATTTCAAAGAGTTCAAAGGTGTATAATTTTTGTATACTCAAGTTTATACATTATATTTCACTCCATGGAAATGGTAATCTCTCAAGATTTTCTTAGCACAACATTATCACGTATTAAGTGCAATTTCAAAGAGTTCAAAGGTGTATAATTTTTGTATACGCAAGTTTATGCATTATATTTCACTCCATGGAAATGGTAATATCTCAAGATTTTCTTAGCACAACATTATCACGTATTAAGTGTGATATCAAAGAGTTCAAAGGTGTATAATTTTTGTATACGCAAGTTTATGCATTATATTTCACTCCATGGAAATGGTAATCTCTCAAGATTTTCTTAGCACAACATTTTCACGTATTAAGTGCGATTTCAAAGAGTTTAAAGGTGTATAAACTTCGTATACGCAAATTTATGCATTATATTTCACTCCATGGAAATGGTAATCTCTCAAGATTTTCTTAGCACAATATTATCACGTATTAAGTGCAATTTCAAAGAGTTCAAAGGTGTATAAACTTCGTATATGCAAGTTTATGCATTACATTCCACTCTATGAAAATGGGAGAGAAAATAATAATCTCTCAAAAATTTGTTAGCACATCATTATCTTGTGGGCCGCGCATGAATAAACAAAACTTTTACCCTACGCGGTGCTCCTAGGATCTAGCTCAGGTGATAGGCCACGAGATTTACCACTAGACGCGTAGGTGTGAATTGTTGATGAAGCGCGTCAGTTGATGCCATGCCGAACGATGCCCGTACATCACGTCTAGATCCCCACGGACCTCCTTGTCTCCAGCGTCGCACGTGCAACGCCTCTACAGGTATCCACACATAGAGGAAGGAGCTCTAGACAAAGGAATGCTAGATCCTTTCTAGCCTGAAATGAGAGTGGAGAAAGTGACGGCTAGGTTAGGGACAATCCCTTGTCACTCCACTTATATACACTCCTAGCTGGGCTCAACGCTTGAGGCCCATCTAGGCCGTACCCCAATCTCCACATGGATTGAATCCACATGGGATCCTTAACCTTAAGTATGTGACCATGTAGGTTTACATACACCTGGACACGACACGAGTCTCCACTCTGAGTCGATAGTTGGTAGCAGCCTCTAGCAAGACGTGCCAACTCCCAAGCACCATAAAGTCAGAAGACAAACCTTTCTCAATGTGACTTTCGTCCAAGTCCCTTTGCCTCAAGATATATCTTGTCAAGCTATAGGTGAGTTGTTGCCATCCCTTTAATAGCTCAACTCTCTCTTCTTGTTCCATGATATACGATTCACTGGACTAACACTTAGTCCGACTTCTTGGTTAACACTTAACCAAGTCGCGCATGGCCATGCTTCCGAATCATATCACACGAGAGGGCCCAAAGAATATCTCTCCATTACGGAGGGGAAAATCCCATCTTGGTAATCCACGTCACGCAACTTGCTTCACAACCAACCCGAACCCTACCTTTATAACTTCCCATTTACAGAACAATGTTTGATAGGACCTAAGCTGGCGATCCACAACTCGGATCATGCGATCACCTCAGATCAAAGGATTCCATTGCTTGAGACTACAAATGACAACATGCTCGTTGTATCTCAACTGTGGGTCAGTCCGATTCACTAAACTCTTTAGTCGAATTAGTGGAAGTCGGAATAGCATCTCCATGCCCATGACAAGTGGAACCGAGTCATCAGACGACTTTCAGATTAGTCTAAGTTCTATGTCCGGCACAACCTCAACGACCAAGGACAATTAGTATGAACAACATGAATATATAGTTCCACAATCGAATCACATATTCAATGATACATATCAGTAGTTCATACATGGACAATAACTTTATGAATACATTGGGAATAACATCAAATATGATTGCCTCTAGGGCATATTCCCAACAGTCTCCCACTTGCACTAGAGTCAATCAACCGACATCACATGTCTAGGCATCTAATGCCCATAGCTCTCATATGCGCCTCATGCTTTGGCTGTGGAAGTGGCTTTGTCAACGGATCCGCAATATTTGCATTCGTGTGTACCTTGCATAACTTGATATCACCTTGATCCACGAACTAGCGAAGCAGGTGGTAACGCATGAGTATATGTTTGTTCTTCTGGTGTTGTCTAGGTTCCTTGGCTTGTGCAATAGCACCATTGTTGTCACAATACACGTCTAATGGATTGGACGAGCCCTGAGCAACACCAAGATCCATGAGGAAATTCCTCATCCAAACGGCTTCTTTTGCCGCCTCCGAGGCAGCAATATACTCAGCCTCTGTTGTAGACGCAGCCACCGTCTCTTGCTTGGAACTCTTCCAGGTCACAACCCATCTGTTTATCACAAACACATATCTAGATTGCGAACAAGAATCATCCGAGTCAGTGAGATAACTCGCATCTGTGTAACCCCTTACACTGAGGTCATCCTCACCTCCATAAACCAGGAACATATCCTTAGTCCTTCTTAAGTACTTAAGTATATTTTAGCTGCTACCCAATGGATCTCTCTAGGGTCAGCCTAGTATCTGCTCACAACACTTAGAGCATAGGAAACATCCGGCCTAGTACAAATCATAGCGTACATGATGGATTTGAAGGTAGAAGCATACGGAATCGCACTCATCCGACTTCGCTCATCAGTTGTCGAAGGACACTGAGTCTTGCTAAGTTTCATGCCATGGGACATCGGTAAGAACCCCTTCTTAGACGATTCCATGTTGAACTTCTTCAACATTTTGTCCAAATATGTACTCTGACTCAATCCAATGAGCCGCCTTGATCTATCTCTATAGATCCGGATTCCTAGTATGTAAGTCGCCTCACCCAAGTCAGAGTACATATTTGGACAAAGTGTTGAAGAAGTTCAACATGGACTCGTCTAAGAAGGGGTTCTTACCAATGTCCCATGGTGTAAAACTTAGCAAGACTCAGTGTCCTTCGACAACTGATGAGTGAAGTCGGATGAGTGCGGTTCCGTATGCTTCGGCCGTCGGATCCATCATGTATGCCATGATTTGTACTAGGACATATGTTACCTATGCTTTGAGTGTTGTAAGCAGATACCAGGCTAACCCTAGAGAGATCCACTAGGCAGTAGTTAATAACATCCTTAAGTACTTGAGAAGGACTAAGGATGTGTTCCTAGTTTATGGAGGTGAGGTTGAACTCAGTGTAAATGGTTACATGGATGCGAGTTATCTCACTGACTCAGATGATTCCTGTTTGCAATATGGATACGTGTTTGTAATGAATGGAGGGGCTGTGAGTTGGACGAGTTCCAAGCAAGAGATTGTGTCTGCATCTACAACAGAGGCTGAGTATATTGCCGCCTCGGAGGCGGTGAAGGAAGCCATTTGTATCAGGAACTTCCTGATGGAACTTGGTGTGGTTCAGGGCTCATCCAGGATGTTAGACGTGTATTGTGACAATAATGGTGCTATTGCACAATCCAAGAAACCTAGACAACTCCGGGAGAACAAACATATACTCATGCGGTACCACCTGATTCGCCAGTTTGTAGATCAAGGTGATATCAAGTTATGCAAGGTACACACAGATGCAAATGTTGCGGATCCGTTGACAACGCTGCTTCCACAGCCTAAGCATGAGGCACACGTAAGATCCATGGGCATTATATTCCTAAACATATAATGTCAGGATGATTGACTCTAGTGCAAGTGGGAGACTGTTGGGAATATGCCCTAGAGGCAATCATGTATGATGATATTCCCCAATGTATTCATAAAGTTATTAAGTTGTCTTAGTATGAACATCAGTTATATATCATTGAATATGTGATTCATTTGTGGAACTTTATATTCATGTTGTTCATACTAGATGTCCTTGGTCGTTGAGGTTGTGTTGGACACACAACTTAGACCAATGTGAGAGTCGGTTGATGACAAGGTTCCACTTGTCAGGGCATGTTGATGCTATTTCGACTTACATAGACACGGATAAAGAGTTTAGCGAGTCGGGCTGACCCATAGTTGAGATGCAATGAGCATGTTGTCATTTGAAGAATCAAGCAATGGAATCCTTCGACCTGAGGTGATCGCATGATCCTAGTTGTGGATAGCCAGCTTAGGTTCTATCAAATGTTGTTCTATAAATGGGCAGTTATAAAGGTAGAGTTCGGGCTGGTTGTGAATCAAGCTGCGTGACTAATATGTCCATTTTGCATCACCATTCTGTATCATAATTCACTGTTATTTATTGGTATATTTCATATTAAGAGATGGTACTTATGTTATTTGATCTATTTTTGCATGATTGATGATTTTGGGAGGATGAACCACCGGAGCCAGGATTCTAATGGAAAAGGCACTGTTTGGAGGCAAAATTCGTGAAGATCAGAAAATCCCAGAAAATATACGAAAATTCCTATTTTTACAGAAGATGAAGGAAGCCAGAAGAGGAAGTGGAGATGGGCCACACCACCCCCTGGCGCGGGCTAGCCCTGGCCGCACCACCAGGTGGTGTGGCCACCCTGGCCCACCTCTGGCATCGCCCTCTGACGCATATAATCCCCTCGAAACCCCAAGACTCAGGGAGCAACCACAGAAAGATTCCGCTGCCTCTGCGGGGCAGAAAACTGCAGAGAGAAAAAGAGTTCTCTGGCAGGCAGAAATCTGCCGGGGAAATTCCTTCCCGGAGAGGGGAGATCGTCCCCATCAACACCATCATCAATCAAGACATCGTCGGGATCATCACCATCATCATCATCATCTCCACTAGCACCATCATCAGCACTTCATACCGCTATAACAATTGGATTGAATCTTGCATAGTTCTTAGGGGATACTTTCCCGGTGTTGATTACTTGTTGTATTTGATGCTATTGAGTGGAACCATTGAATTATTGTTATGTTCAGATTGTTACTTATCATTATTTCATCTCTGATCTTGATCCATATGATGTATCATGAGTAGTTCGTTTAGTTCTTGAGGACATGGGAGAAGTCATGTTGTTAGTAGTGGAATTGTGTTGTGAAAGATTCAATGGTTTGATAATTAAGTTGTGGTGTTATTCTTCTAGTGGTGTCATGTGAACGTCGACTACATGATACTTCACCTTTATGGGCCTAGGGGAATGCATTGTGTATTTGGCTACTAATCGTAGGGGTTGCCGGAGTGACAGAAACCTGAACCCCTGTTAGGAAACCTTTGCACAAGGGAGTGTAGGATCTCAGAGTTTAAGGCTGTGGTTAGGTTTTCTTTTAGTTACTTTCTTGTAGTTGCGGATGCTTACAAGGGGTTTAATCACAAGTATGTATTAGTCCTAGGAAGGTCAGTACATTAGCACAGGTTCACCCACACAACACTTATCCAACTAGAAAAGATTAATCAACTATATGAAGCGAAAGCACTTGACAATATTCCCATGTGTCCTCGAGAACGTTTGGTTATCTTAAGTAATACAATCGGCTTGTACTTTGCTAAAGAAAGGATTGGGCCACTTTCTGCAATTATTATTATTGTCTTTTATGTACTCGCACTTTATTTATCTGCATTATGAAAACCCCCTAAAAATCTATTTTCTAAGTATTTACAGAGAATTCCTGATCCAAGCCATTCATCAACACCTTCTACTCCTTGTTGGGTTCGACACTCTTACTTATCGAAAATACTGTGATACACCCCCTATACTTGTGGGTCATCAAGACTATTTTCTGGCGCTGTTGCCTAGGAGTGAAGCGCTATTGGAGAGTGGAACTGGTAAAGGAAATTTCTACTGTGAGTATTGTTTACTTATGTTAGTTACTTTATATCAACATGGATAATTCACTTGGTTTCTTATTTTGGAATGTTACTACCACTACTAAGGTAGTAGATGAACCCCCACCTGTTGAAATTGATCCTTTTAAGATACCTACAAGAATTGTTGATCGTGTTATGGATAACTACTATTTTGGAGATGGAACTGTCCATCCTGGTGATCATTTGCTTTTTATACAAGAAATATGCGGGTTGTTCAAGTGTGCAAGTATTACAATAGATCAAGTCAAGAAGAAGTTATTCTGGCTATCATTGAAAGGAAGAGCTGAGGAATGGTATAAGCTGCTAAAGAATGGCCAATCTCTTGAATGGGAGGAAATTGTACCTCTCTTTTATTCCAAATTTTATCCTCCTAGTGAGATTCATAAAGATTGGAATCAAATATATAACTTTTGGCCTCGTGATGGAGAGAGTACAGCTCAAGCTTGGGGGAGATTGAAGTCACTAATGCTCAAATGTCCTACTCATGAGCTCCCTAATAATAGTATTATCGATAACTTTTATACAAGGCTTTCTCTTCATGATAAGGATTTATTAGATGCTTCTTGCTCTGGATCATTTACACGTATGGAAGAAGAAGCTAAATGGGATCTTCTAGACCGTATTCAAGACGATGCTGAAGCATGGGAGAATGACAAAGGAAGAAAGTCAGTTATAAATTATGATTATGAATGCATTAAATCTTTTATGGGAACTAATGACTTTCATCATATTAATAATGCTTATGGTCTTGATTCTCAAAGTATTGCAAATTATTTTAAGGCTTTTTCCTCTTATATTGAAATTCCTAAAAAGAAGTGGAACAAGTATCACGAGCCATACAAAGATATTGTTAATTGTGTTCATGCTAGAAATACTGAAGTGTATACTATTGATCATACTTTACATGAACCTTACATTGAGAAAATACCTTTCCCGGTTAAGGTAAAGGAACATTCTATGGTAGCTAGTATGGTTAATGAAAGTACAAAGAAAGCTATAGAACCTAATGAACAAATATATGATGAACCTGCAGTAGCAAATATGAAAGACTTTGTCGCTAAAAATGTAGAAGATGGGCACATTATCCTTTGTAAGGATATTTATAAAATTGTTTCACATCCTAATGGAACTAGGAAAGCTAGTGTCCCTGTGTTTTCTGTCAGAATAAGTGATCATTGCTACAATGGTTCATGTGATAGTTATATCATTAAATTATGCATGATACTGAAAGTTATTATGAGAGAAGGAAGATTGTTCTTATGCATCTCAATAATATTAAGTTTCCTTGCTTTATGCTGAAAGTCTTTAAGCTGCACTTGCTTTGCCTTCCTATGCTAGTGGCCTCTTGTTTCAAAAATGTATTTTATTACAAAATCCCCTTGCATAGGAAGTAGGTTAGACTTAAACATGTGTATATTTCCTCCTTGATGCTCTCTTTTACTTCAATTCATACCCTTATGTGAGCATCATTGAAATTTATTATGCCTATCTTAATGGCTATAAGGAAAGAGCTTTTTGGGAGACAACCCAATATATTTTTGCTTTCAATTTATTTTGGTCTTTTTGAGTCCTGGAAGTTATTGCTTCTATAATAACCTCTCCTTATCCTTTTTGTTTGGGTTTTTGTGTCAAGATCAACCTCTAATGAGAGAGAAGTAAGACTTGGGGAAGTTGTTGTCCCGAAACAGATTTTTGTGCTTCACCGTAAAAAATCATGAAAAATCCCAGAATGTCGTACTGATATGTAATTTTATGTGTGCATGCCTTAGGTTATTATTTAACTTTAGTTAGTTTTGCACTTTTTGATTTGAGCAACATAAGATTTTTTAAAAAATTGATCTTTACCTGCTGGACTGTTTTGACAGATTTCTGCCATTTTTGCATTTGCCTCTTAAATCGATTTTCTTTTTGAATTATTTTTGGGCTTTCGAAAGGAGTTGTTTCAGTAGATTATGTTTTGATGGATTTCAGTCAAATATGAACCTAAAGGTTTATTATCTTGCATGCACTAATGTTGCTAATGAAGAATGAGTAAAGTTTTGTATGAAAGAAGTTTTCAAGTGGTAGGAGAAAATGATGTAATGAGATGAAGAGTTGTCAAAAGACTCAAGCACTAAAATTTTGAAGATTCTTACAATGAAGATATTGATATATTCAAGCGGTGACTCCGGAAGAGTTTATTAAAAGCCAAGTTCAGAGACCTGAAGAGTCCGTTTTTGAATAGGTACCAGTTACGGTAAGAAAAGGTCATGAAAAACTTTCCAAGTTATAGTTTTGCAGTTTCTATATAACATGGAAATTAATGAGTCAAAAGAGAGACGGAAACGAAGCCCGGGTGGCTCACACCACCCCGTGGCGCGGGCCCACCTGGCCGCGCCACCAGGGGGTGTGGCCACCCCGGAGCCCATCTCCGACCCCTTTTCTCCCAGTACTTTCCTTTTTTTGTTAAACTTTGTAATATATAATCACCCAGATCTCTTGAGGTCCGTATATCATGTTTTCGTTTCGATCTGTTTCTGTCAGGAACTATTCTCAAAGTTTAGAAGCACAATGAGCTCCACCAACGATAAGGGCAAGGAGCCTGCGGAAGATGATCTCCAAGACCTTGAGCAGGAGGAGGAGATCGAGAGTGAAGTTGAAGAGGAGGCAAAGGAAGACCAGCATCCGAACACCAGCACCACCATTGCAAGCATTGGAGTGGTGTCAAATCCTACCAAGTTCAAAAGGACTGCACGGATGTCCATTGGAGGGAAGGTTCCGCGTCATTGCTTGGCTTCACGGTCACCTCCTCCACGCACCAGGAATCCCTTTCATACCATTATTCATGAGCAGGAATTCCAAAATATGCCCAAGGAAAAACTACCCTCCAATTGGGATATGCCCCATTCTAACCATGTAGGGAAAGAATACTTCAAAGAGGAAGAGTGGGGAAAGAATCGCAAGAGCTAGAATTCACAGCCTAACATGATCATGAACCGCATTGAGCACAATTCGGAGTTGATTCGTACTCCAACCTTCGAGATTGAGGATTTGAGGGAATTGATTGAAAAGCTTATCGAGAGAACACCACCACCACCGAAGGAGTAATTCGTCATTAGGTTTTGGCATCCCCTTTATTTGTTCCAAGCTTGGGGGAGTGCCGCAGTATCACATCATTATCTTTCATCTTTTTACCTTTTTAGTAGAGTCATATCATGAATAGAGAAGTTATCATATAGGATGATTTGCATTATGGAAGTATATCACCTCTAGTTAGATATCTATGTATCCCTTGGTGTGAGTTACCGTTATGGAATATTAATGACAAGTTCTATCACTTACTTTTTGCACATCTTATTTTAGTTTGCAATTTCTGTTATATGATTTATCTTGTTGATAGTATTGGTATCACTTTGGGATCATTAAGTAAATTGAGATTGGTTTTGGCAAACCTAGCTCTGGTCAGTAGATATACTATTAGAGGATTGAATGGAAAAGGGAAAGGTACTTTTAAGATATATAATTTCATCATCTTTCTTTCTTCTTTGGCTCATAAGCTTAGTATTTTCTAGTTAAGATCTTTTGTGTTTCCAAGGAAGATTGCATGATCGTTTCTATCACTTGTATGTTTGTTTGTTCCTTTAATTCTTATGCTCACTGCTCAGCCTTGCTAGCCAAAAACCTGTACTGAGAGGGAATACTTCTCGTGCATCCAATCCTAAAATTAAAACCTATGCCATTTGCATCCACCATATCTACCTATTAGCATTATTGCTATTCCAAGTAAATTCATGTTTTTATCTACCTTCCAAATTGAACTTGTTATGTGAAGAAAACTAGTGATTAAAGCTCTCACAAACTTTATGGCACACTTTACTTTCTTGCACTTAATAAACTTGAACCATTGCATCCATCTATGTTGCGTATATGCTTGCACTTTATAAGTTGAGAATTAGCAGAACCATGCTATCATGGGGAACACTTTCAACATTGCACTTATTATTCAGTTGATATCATTATTCTTTTGTTTATGGATCCTGACGGTGTGAAATAAAAGGGGAGCTTGTAAGCTCATGGAGTTTGTATGTGTGTTAGAGAAACGCTTGGGCGGCTAGCCTAACCGATGCCTAATCATGGTGGAAACTTGCAGCATAACCATAGTGAGCATTCTGTGAAGCATCCTCAATAAAAACCTATGCAAATAGCAAATAAAAAGATCGCTGAGATGCTCATTGTCTATTGCCTTGTCATTTTGATATGGGATAGCTCTTGTATCATGGGGCAAGGGGTACCCCGTTGGTGGTTCTCCATGATACACATGTACTTACAATGACAAGAACTTACTCATGACTAAAGTTGAGTAGCATGAGGTCCGAGACTCGTAAGAAAGGGGCATGAGATTTTTGACTTATAACTTGTCGAGCATATCCTCATATTTGTTCGCTTTAACCTTAATCACCTAAAAGATGCTTACGATAGGGGCAATGAGAGCTCAAATCTAGTAAGTACCATAATTCTTGGAAGCTCTTTATGAGACTTGAAATCCCTGCTTCCCTCTGTAAAGGGCCTATCTTTTACTTTTTAGTTGAGTCAGTAAACCTATTCCTTTCTATCTTAAGCAAGCATTTGAGTTGTTGAGATTCAATCACCCATAAGATGATATATTCAATCATGTTTTTATGTTCCTTGTTTTGAACACTCCTATTATCTTAGTGTATATTACTTTGAAAACTATCATTAAAAACCCATTATGTTTGACTCCTGCAATTTGTTATCTGTTCTATGACCAAGAACAAGGTTTTCCATTACCAATTATGATTTACTTTATGCATCTTTATTGTATTTCCCTTACTCATTGCAAGTTAACTTATATAATAGTGAGTTGTTTTCTATTATGATTTGTGTATTGATGAATGTGATGCTTCTTGTCCGTCTTCTCTTTATCGACACTTCACTCCATAAACCCGTGGACATATTTATTGAGCTTAGTTTTTGCTTGGGGACAAGCGAAGTCTAAGCTTGGGGGGAGTTGATACGTCCATTTTGCATCACCATTCTATATCATAATTCACTGTTATTCATTGATATATTTCATATCAAGAGATGGTACTTATGTTATTTCATCTATTTTTGCATGATTGATGATTTTGGGAGGATGAACCACCGGAGCCAGGATTCTAATGGAAAAGGCACTATTTGGAGGCAAAATTCGTGAAGATCAGAAAATCCTAGAAAATATATGGAAATTCCTATTTTTCTAGAAGACGAAGGAAGCCAGAAGGGCACTGGAGATGGGCCACAGGGGGCCCACACCACCCCCTGGCACGGGCCAGCACTGGCCGCGCCACCAGGTGGTGGGGCCACCCTGTCCTACCTCTGGCATCGCCCTCTAACACATATAATCCCCTCGAAACCCTAAGAATTGGGGAGCAACCACAGAAAGATTCCGCCACCTCTACGGGGCGGAAAACTGCAGAGAGAGAAAGAGCTCTCCGGCAGGCAAAAATCTGCCGAGGAAATTCCTTTCTGGAGAGGGGAGATCGTTGCCATCAACGCCATCATCAAGCTAGACATCATCGGGATCATCATCATCATCTCCATCATCATCTCCACCAGCACCATCATCACCACTCCATACCGCTGTGACAATTGGGTTGAATCTTGCATAGTTCTTAGGGGAAACTTCCTCGATGTTGATTACTTGTTGTAGTTTATGCTATTGAGTGGAACCATTGAATTATTGTTATGTTCAGATTGTTACTTATCATTATTTCATCTTTGATCTTGATCCATATGATGTCTTGTGAGTAGTTCGTTTAGTTCTTGAGGACATGGGAGAAGTCATGTTGTTAGTAGTGGAATTGTGTTGAGAAAGATTCAATGGTTTGATAATTAAGTTGTGGTGTTATTCTTCTAGTGGTGTCATGTGAACGTCGACTACATGATACTTCACCTTTATGAGCTTAGGGGAATGCATTGTGTATTTGGCTACTAATCGTAGGGGTATTCAAGACGATGCTGAAGCATGGGAGAATGACAAAGGAAGAAAGTCAGTTATAAATTATGATTATGAATGCATTAAATCTTTTATGGGAACTAATGACTTTCATCATATTAATAATGCTTATGGTCTTGATTCTCAAAGTATTGCAAATTATTTTAAGGCTTTTTCCTCTTATATTGAAATTCCTAAAAAGAAGTGGAACAAGTATCACGAGCCATACAAAGATATTGTTAATTGTGTTCATGCTAGAAATACTGAAGTGTATACTATTGATCATACTTTACATGAACCTTACATTGAGAAAATACCTTTCCCGGTTAAGGTAAAGGAACATTCTATGGTAGCTAGTATGGTTAATGAAAGTACAAAGAAAGCTATAGAACCTAATGAACAAATATATGATGAACCTGCAGTAGCAAATATGAAAGACTTTGTCGCTAAAAATGTAGAAGATGGGCACATTATCCTTTGTAAGGATATTTATAAAATTGTTTCACATCCTAATGGAACTAGGAAAGCTAGTGTCCCTGTGTTTTCTGTCAGAATAAGTGATCATTGCTACAATGGTTCATGTGATAGTTATATCATTAAATTATGCATGATACTGAAAGTTATTATGAGAGAAGGAAGATTGTTCTTATGCATCTCAATAATATTAAGTTTCCTTGCTTTATGCTGAAAGTCTTTAAGCTGCACTTGCTTTGCCTTCCTATGCTAGTGGCCTCTTGTTTCAAAAATGTATTTTATTACAAAATCCCCTTGCATAGGAAGTAGGTTAGACTTAAACATGTGTATATTTCCTCCTTGATGCTCTCTTTTACTTCAATTCATACCCTTATGTGAGCATCATTGAAATTTATTATGCCTATCTTAATGGCTATAAGGAAAGAGCTTTTTGGGAGACAACCCAATATATTTTTGCTTTCAATTTATTTTGGTCTTTTTGAGTCCTGGAAGTTATTGCTTCTATAATAACCTCTCCTTATCCTTTTTGTTTGGGTTTTTGTGTCAAGATCAACCTCTAATGAGAGAGAAGTAAGACTTGGGGAAGTTGTTGTCCCGAAACAGATTTTTGTGCTTCACCGTAAAAAATCATGAAAAATCCCAGAATGTCGTACTGATATGTAATTTTATGTGTGCATGCCTTAGGTTATTATTTAACTTTAGTTAGTTTTGCACTTTTTGATTTGAGCAACATAAGATTTTTTAAAAAATTGATCTTTACCTGCTGGACTGTTTTGACAGATTTCTGCCATTTTTGCATTTGCCTCTTAAATCGATTTTCTTTTTGAATTATTTTTGGGCTTTCGAAAGGAGTTGTTTCAGTAGATTATGTTTTGATGGATTTCAGTCAAATATGAACCTAAAGGTTTATTATCTTGCATGCACTAATGTTGCTAATGAAGAATGAGTAAAGTTTTGTATGAAAGAAGTTTTCAAGTGGTAGGAGAAAATGATGTAATGAGATGAAGAGTTGTCAAAAGACTCAAGCACTAAAATTTTGAAGATTCTTACAATGAAGATATTGATATATTCAAGCGGTGACTCCGGAAGAGTTTATTAAAAGCCAAGTTCAGAGACCTGAAGAGTCCGTTTTTGAATAGGTACCAGTTCTGGTAAGAAAAGGTCCGCGAAAAACTTTCCAAGTTATAGTTTTGCAGTTTCTATATAACATGGAAATTAATGAGTCAAAAGAGAGACGGAAACGAAGCCCGGGTGGCTCACACCACCCTGGCGTGGCCACCTCCAGCGCCACCTGGGGTGTGGCCACCGAGCAAATCTCAACCCCCTTTTCTCCCAGTACTTTCCTTTTTTTGTTAAACTTTGTAATATATAATCACCCAGATCTCTTGAGGTCCGTATATCATGTTTTCGTTTCGATCTGTTTCTGTCAGGAACTATTCTCAAAGTTTAGAAGCACAATGAGCTCCACCAACGATAAGGGCAAGGAGCCTGCGGAAGATGATCTCCAAGACCTTGAGCAGGAGGAGGAGATCGAGAGTGAAGTTGAAGAGGAGGCAAAGGAAGACCAGCATCCGAACACCAGCACCACCATTGCAAGCATTGGAGTGGTGTCAAATCCTACCAAGTTCAAAAGGACTGCACGGATGTCCATTGGAGGGAAGGTTCCGCGTCATTGCTTGGCTTCACGGTCACCTCCTCCACGCACCAGGAATCCCTTTCATACCATTATTCATGAGCAGGAATTCCAAAATATGCCCAAGGAAAAACTACCCTCCAATTGGGATATGCCCCATTCTAACCATGTAGGGAAAGAATACTTCAAAGAGGAAGAGTGGGGAAAGAATCGCAAGAGCTAGAATTCACAGCCTAACATGATCATGAACCGCATTGAGCACAATTCGGAGTTGATTCGTACTCCAACCTTCGAGATTGAGGATTTGAGGGAATTGATTGAAAAGCTTATCGAGAGAACACCACCACCACCGAAGGAGTAATTCGTCATTAGGTTTTGGCATCCCCTTTATTTGTTCCAAGCTTGGGGGAGTGCCGCAGTATCACATCATTATCTTTCATCTTTTTACCTTTTTAGTAGAGTCATATCATGAATAGAGAAGTTATCATATAGGATGATTTGCATTATGGAAGTATATCACCTCTAGTTAGATATCTATGTATCCCTTGGTGTGAGTTACCGTTATGGAATATTAATGACAAGTTCTATCACTTACTTTTTGCACATCTTATTTTAGTTTGCAATTTCTGTTATATGATTTATCTTGTTGATAGTATTGGTATCACTTTGGGATCATTAAGTAAATTGAGATTGGTTTTGGCAAACCTAGCTCTGGTCAGTAGATATACTATTAGAGGATTGAATGGAAAAGGGAAAGGTACTTTTAAGATATATAATTTCATCATCTTTCTTTCTTCTTTGGCTCATAAGCTTAGTATTTTCTAGTTAAGATCTTTTGTGTTTCCAAGGAAGATTGCATGATCGTTTCTATCACTTGTATGTTTGTTTGTTCCTTTAATTCTTATGCTCACTGCTCAGCCTTGCTAGCCAAAAACCTGTACTGAGAGGGAATACTTCTCGTGCATCCAATCCTAAAATTAAAACCTATGCCATTTGCATCCACCATATCTACCTATTAGCATTATTGCTATTCCAAGTAAATTCATGTTTTTATCTACCTTCCAAATTGAACTTGTTATGTGAAGAAAACTAGTGATTAAAGCTCTCACAAACTTTATGGCACACTTTACTTTCTTGCACTTAATAAACTTGAACCATTGCATCCATCTATGTTGCGTATATGCTTGCACTTTATAAGTTGAGAATTAGCAGAACCATGCTATCATGGGGAACACTTTCAACATTGCACTTATTATTCAGTTGATATCATTATTCTTTTGTTTATGGATCCTGACGGTGTGAAATAAAAGGGGAGCTTGTAAGCTCATGGAGTTTGTATGTGTGTTAGAGAAACGCTTGGGCGGCTAGCCTAACCGATGCCTAATCATGGTGGAAACTTGCAGCATAACCATAGTGAGCATTCTGTGAAGCATCCTCAATAAAAACCTATGCAAATAGCAAATAAAAAGATCGCTGAGATGCTCATTGTCTATTGCCTTGTCATTTTGATATGGGATAGCTCTTGTATCATGGGGCAAGGGGTACCCCGTTGGTGGTTCTCCATGATACACATGTACTTACAATGACAAGAACTTACTCATGACTAAAGTTGAGTAGCATGAGGTCCGAGACTCGTAAGAAAGGGGCATGAGATTTTTGACTTATAACTTGTCGAGCATATCCTCATATTTGTTCGCTTTAACCTTAATCACCTAAAAGATGCTTACGATAGGGGCAATGAGAGCTCAAATCTAGTAAGTACCATAATTCTTGGAAGCTCTTTATGAGACTTGAAATCCCTGCTTCCCTCTGTAAAGGGCCTATCTTTTACTTTTTAGTTGAGTCAGTAAACCTATTCCTTTCTATCTTAAGCAAGCATTTGAGTTGTTGAGATTCAATCACCCATAAGATGATATATTCAATCATGTTTTTATGTTCCTTGTTTTGAACACTCCTATTATCTTAGTGGATATTACTTTGAAAACTATCATTAAAAACCCATTATGTTTGACTCCTGCAATTTGTTATCTGTTCTATGACCAAGAACAAGGTTTTCCATTACCAATTATGATTTACTTTATGCATCTTTATTGTATTTCCCTTACTCATTGCAAGTTAACTTATATAATAGTGAGTTGTTTTCTATTATGATTTGTGTATTGATGAATGTGATGCTTCTTGTCCGTCTTCTCTTTATCGACACTTCACTCCATAAACCCGTGGACATATTTATTGAGCTTAGTTTTTGCTTGGGGACAAGCGAAGTCTAAGCTTGGGGGGAGTTGATACGTCCATTTTGCATCACCATTCTATATCATAATTCACTGTTATTCATTGATATATTTCATATCAAGAGATGGTACTTATGTTATTTCATCTATTTTGCATGATTGATGATTTTGGGAGGATGAACCACCGGAGCCAGGATTCTAATGGAAAAGGCACTATTTGGAGGCAAAATTCGTGAAGATCAGAAAATCCTAGAAAATATATGGAAATTCCTATTTTCTAGAAGAAGGAAGAAGCCTTGGAGATGGGAGATGGGCCTGTGGGGCCCACACCACCATCGGCCAAGATCGGCCGCGCCACTGTGTGGTGGGGCCACCCTGTCCTACCTGCATCGCCTCTCACAACACATATAATCCCTCGAAACCCTAAGAATTGGGGAGCAACCACAGAAAGATTCCGCCACCTCTACGGGCGGAAAAGCGCAGAGAGAAAGAGCTCTCCGGCAGGCAAAAATCTGCCGAGGAAATTCCTTTCTGGAGAGGGGAGATCGTTGCCATCAACGCCATCATCAAGCTAGACATCATCGGGATCATCATCATCATCTCCATCATCATCTCCACCAGCACCATCATCACCACTCCATACCGCTGTGACAATTGGGTTGAATCTTGCATAGTTCTTAGGGGAAACTTCCTCGATGTTGATTACTTGTTGTAGTTTATGCTATTGAGTGGAACCATTGAATTATTGTTATGTTCCGATTGTTACTTATCATTATTTCATCTTTGATCTTGATCCATATGATGTCTTGTGAGTAGTTCGTTTAGTTCTTGAGGACATGGGAGAAGTCATGTTGTTAGTAGTGGAATTGTGTTGAGAAAGATTCAATAGTTTGATAATTAAGTTGTGGTGTTATTCTTCTAGTGGTGTCATGTGAACGTCGACTACATGATACTTCACCTTTATGAGCTTAGGGGAATGCATTGTGTATTTGGCTACTAATCGTAGGGGTTGCCGAAGTGACAGAAACCTGAACCCCCGTTAGGAAACCTTTGCACAAGGGAGTGCAGGATCTCAGAGTTTAAGGCTGTGGTTAGGTTTTTATCTTAATTACTTTCTTGTAGTTGCGGATGCTTGCAAGGGGTTTAATCACAAGTATGTATCAGTCCTAGGAATGTTAGTACATTAGCACAGGTTCACCCACACAACACTTATCCAACTAGAGAATATTAATCAACTATATGAAGCGAAAGCACTTGACAGTATTCCCATGTGTCCTCGAGAACATTTGGTTATCTTAAGTAATACAATCGGCTTGTCCTTTGCTAAAGAAAGGATTGGGCTACTTGCTGCAATTATTATTATTGTCTTTTATTTACTCACACTTTATTTATCTGCATTATCAAAACCCCCTAAAAATCCGCTTGCTAAGTATTTATAGAGAATTCATGATCCAAGACATTCGTCAACACCTTCTGCTCCTCATTGGGTTCAACACTCTTACTTATTGACAATACTGTGATACACCCCCTATACTTGTGGGTCATCAGTGACATGAATTACCAAGATGGGATTTTCCCCTTCGTAATGGAAAGATATTCTCCGGGACCTCTCGTGTGATATGATTCAAAAGCATGGCCATGTGCGACTTGGTTATGTGTTAACCAAGGAGTCAGACTAAGTGTTAGTTTAGTGAATCGTATATCATGGAACGAGAAGAGAGATTCGAGCTATTGAAGGGTTGGAAACTACTCGCCTATAGCTTGACAAGATATATCATGAGGCAAAGGGACTTGGACGAAAGTCACATTGAGAAAGGTTCATGTTCTGTCTTTATGGCGCTTGGGAGTTGGCACATATTGCTAGAGCCCGCTACTAGCTATCGACTCGGAGTGGTGACTCGTGTCGTGTCCAGGTGTACATGAACCTACAGGGTTACATAGTTAAGGAAAAGGAGCCCTGATGTCTACGCACTTCTATTCTTGTAGACAGTTGTTGGGCCTCCAAGTGTAGAGGTTTGTAGAACAGCAGCAAGTTTTCCCTTAAGTGGATCACCCAAGGTTTATCGAACTCAGGGAGGAAGTGGTCAAAGGTATCCCCTCTCAAGCAACCCTTCAATCAAGATACAAGAAGTCTCTTGTGTCCCCAACACACCCAATACACTTGTCAGGTGTATAGGTGCACTAGTTCGGCGAAGAGATAGTGAAATACAAGTGGTATGGATAATTATAAGTGGTAACGGTGCTATAAAATAGCTTGATGGCATGGAAAAGACTAAAGTAAAACTGAAATAAAGATAGAAGCAAGCAAACATGTAACAGATCTAATAGCAAACGGTGTTTCAGTGCTTAGAAACAAGGCCTAGGGATCATACTTTCACTAGTGAACACTCTCATATAAATATCTTCTCTTTATGATACTACTCTTAACTACTCTCCGGTTGGACACTCTAATCAATGGTAGGGCTATAACAGCACACCTCAAAGTCCATCTTTCCCATCTAGAAAACCCCACACTGTCACCTTGAGCACTAGATGAGTCCAACAAACACCACAATTTCATAAAGACATCCAACTCCAAATATAACTCATAACAAGTATTTGTAACCTCTAGCCTAAGTGCCACCATGGTGTGCACGCTGTCACTTTCACACACATAGGGAGAGCAGAGATCTATTAAAGCACTTGAGTAGCAAGGTAGATCTATAGATTACAAGCTCATGATCACAATATGATCATGCATAGAAAGAGAGATGAACACGTAGCTACCGGTAGAACCCTTAGCCTCGAGAGAGAACTACTCCCTCCTCATCATGGGAATCAGCAATGGTGATGGAGATGGTGGTGGAGATCGATGAAGATGGCTCCGGGGGCACTTCCCTGTCCCGGCAGGGTGCTGGAATAGAGACTTTCTGTCCCTTGAATCTCCCCTTTGGTGGCGGCGGCGCTGCGGAACTTTTCGTGGCTGGAGGCTTGATGATTGAGGGTTTTGGTATCAGGAGGCTCTTATAGGCGAAGGAGGCAAGGTCGGTGGAGTTCTAGGGGGCCCACACCACCTGGTGGCATGGCCAGGGCTAGCCCGCGCCACCATATGGTGTGGCCAGGCCCTGGCCCTCCTACGTCTCTGCTTCTGGCTCCGCGAGTCTTCCGGTAAAATAGGAACTTTGGCTTTTGTCCCGTCCAATTCTGAGAATATTGATTTTCTGACTTTCTTGGAACCAAAAACAGCAGAAAACAGGCAATTGGCACTGTGGCTCTTGTTAATAGGTTAGTCCAAGAAATCATATGAAAAGTACTCCAAAGTGTAGACAAAACATAAGAAAGTAGATAAAACCGAGCATGGAGCATCAAAAATTATAGATACATTTGCAATGTATCAACATCCCCAAGCTTAACTCCTGCTTGTCCTCGAGTAGGTAAGTGATAAAAAGAAAGAATAATTTTTGAGGTGACATGCACCATCAAAGACTTGATCAAAGTATTTGTAAAACATTCAAAGCTGGGATCATAGTACTTCAATCATAGCATGAAAGACAAGGTTCTAGCAATAAGACAAAGAAACTATGATGCAACATGGAAAAGCACAAACAAAAGATTCATGAATAACAATGCTTTGCAAGATGTTTGTTTGTTTCACATCAAGAAAACATAGCATAATAGTAATCAGCTTGTCCCTCATAGAGTAGCAAATATAAATGCATAGGACACCTTCAAAGTTCATAAGAGTGACTAGATACAAATAGTTTAAAACAAGCAATATCAACTTATGCATCAATCAACTAGACTTGGGACAATGCACATAGAACTAAGAATGGCCACTATGCTCTCAAAGTAGGTGCATAAAGATAGAAGGTGGAGACTCAATATAATGGTGGAAGAAAAGCCTTCATAGAAGGAAGCAGGGATTCAAGTCTCATAAAGAGCTTCCAAAATTATGGTACTTAATAGCTTTCATCTCTCATTGCCCCTATCATAAGCATCTTGAAGTGATTAAGGTTAAAGTGAACAAACTATGGTGTACATGCTTGACAAAGTATAAGTCAGAAATCTCATGTCCCTTGTATCTGAGGGCTCCTCATGCTACTCAAGTTTAGTCACCGGTAAGTTCTTGTCATCGTAAGTATATGTGTATCATAGAGAACCGCCAATGGGGTACCCCTTGCCCGATGATACGGAAGAATCCCCATATCAAAATGACAAGGCAAGCAGACAACGAGCATCTCAGCAATCTTCTTATTTACCATGGGAATATGGTGCTTTTTTCTCTCTTTCCTCTTTTCATAATCTCTTTTTTTTCTTTTCTTTTTCTCAATATAGGACTCTTTTCTTATAAGAAGAATGCTTCATAGACAGCTCATTATGGTTACGCTGCAGGTTTCCACCATGTCAGCATGGATTAGACCAGCGGCCCAGGCGTTTCTCTAACACATATACATAACTCCATGGACTTACAAGCTCCCCTTTCATTTCACACCGACGACATCCATATACAAAAGAGCATGATATCAACTAGGTACAAGTACCAAGTGCAATGTTGAAAGTGTTCCCCATGAAAGCATGGTTCTGCTAATTCCCAACAAATAAGTGCAAACATATACAACATAGAAGACACAATGGTTCAAGTTTATTAGAGGCAAAAAGTAAAGTGTGCCATCAAGTTCGTGAGAGGTTTAATCACTAGTTTTCTCATAACAAGTGGAAGGTAAACAAAAGCATGAATATACCTGGAATAGCATAAGCTAGCAGGTAGGTATGGTGGACTCTTTGGAATAACTTGGTTTAGGGAGTTGGATGCATGAGTGGAACTCATTGTTGTGGAGGCTAGCAAAAGACTAGGAGCGACAAACTAAGAGAGCAATAATGGCCATAATCATGCAGAGCGACAAAACATCATTGATCAAAGCATAAAGTGATACTACAATTCGAAAACTAAAGGATCATAAAGGCTATGGTGACTTGAGATAGTCATAACATGGTGTGAGCATGCGCCAAGTCAACCCAAGTAAAGGATCAAAGGAGAATACCACTATACTATGCTTTAATATGGTAAAACAACACATGATTAATCCAAGGCACATTAAGCAATCTCAATTGTTTATAACAAGTCATGCTACAACAAAGAATACTAAGCATAAAGCCAAAACAATATCAAGCATGGCATGACAAAGCATAGGCCACAGTCAAAAACGAGCTCTTTTTACCACATAAGCATGAACTTTCCTACTCTTTTCCAAACCAAACCAAACTATTTGCAAACCAAAGTATGAAAGAGGGGGTCCAACCAATTTATTCAGAAGACTAAGCAAACCAAGCAAACTAAAAACCAAAACAAAAACGAAAAAGAAGACGCTCCAAGAAAAACACAACTGTGCATGAAACAATAAGAATGAAGCGTTTGGAAGAAACCTGGGATTTTTATTGATGAAGAAGGGGATGCCTTGGGCATCCCCAAGATTTGACGCTTGTACTTCTTGGATATTTCTTGGGGTGACAGCGTGGCATTTCCAAGCTTGATTTTTAGTCCATCCTTCATATCATTACTCATTCCTTCCATACACCTGAAATTTTTCCTTCATACAAAACTTCACACAATCTTTATTAGCAACATTAGTGCACTCAAGATAATAGGTCTTAAGGTTCAGTTATAACACCAATAAACTTCCATTAGAACACTAGCTACTGAAGCACTTCCCTCAAAAAGCTCAATTCCCCAAAAGAACTCCAAAAGGAACCAACAAGAAGCAAATGCAGAAAATGGCAGAAATCTGTCAAAACAGACCAGCAGGTAAAGACTAATTTTTTCGAAGACCTTCTGTTGTTCAAATCAAAAAGTGTTGAACTAACGAAAGTTAGATAACTACCTGGGGCATAAGCACAAAAATTCACGCCTCAAAAGGACGTTCCGAGATTGTACACGAATTTGTACGGTGAAGCATAGAAAATCTGTTTCGGGACAGCAACTTTCCCAATCATTACTTCTCTCTCATTAGAGGTTACTCTTGGCACAAAAAGCAAATAAAAAGGATAAGGAGCAGTTATTACTGATGTAATAACTTCCAAGACTCATCTAAAACTTTTGGGTTATCTCCCAATAAGTACTTTTGTTTAATGCCTTTAAGTTAGGCATGATAGTTTGAGAAGATGCTCACATAAGAAATATGAATTGAAGTAAAAGAGAGCATCAAGAAGCAAATTCAAAGAACATTTAAGTCTAAACCACTTCCTATGCATAGGAATCTTGTAAAGAAACAAGTCATGAAAGCACAAAGAAATAAGCATAGTAAAGCAAAACAAGTGCAACTTCAAAATTTTCAACATAAAGAGGGGAAACTTAATATTGTTGAGATACATAAAACCATGTTTCCCTCTCTCATAATAACTTTCAGTAGCATCATGAATAAAATTAACAATATAACTATCACATAAAACATTCTTATCATGAGCCACATGCATATAATATTTATTACTCTCCACATAAGCATAGTCATTCTTATTAATCATAGTGGGAGCAAATTCTACAAAAATAGCTATCACTATTATTCTCATCACCATAATCATCAAATATAGGAGGCATATTGTAGTCATAATGAATTTTCTCCTCAATAGTAGGTGGACTGAAAATAACATATTCATCATTGTAATCATCATATATTGGAGGTTTGGTATCATCATAAGCAATAGAATAGCTATCTTCCAAAGCTGGGGAACTAAAAAGATCATTTTCATAAAAACTAGCTTCCCCAAGCATAGACTTTTCCATAGCATTAGCAATAATGGTGTTCAAAGAATTCATACTAATAATATTGCTATTAGCATGCAAATAAAGTTCCATAGGTTTTTTAATTTTCTCTTCAAACACTTCATGTCCTAACTCAAGATAAATACTATAAAGCTCTCTAATTTTTTTGTTGTTTTCCATTAAGCCTAACTAGTGAAAACAAGAAACAAAAAGACAAAATTGCAGAATCTAAAGGAAATAACTTCGAGTACTCACACCAGAAAATAGGCGTTTGCCGTGGGAGGTTCTTCTTCTTTAATCCTCCGGTGTGAATACCTTTTACCTTACCTCCCCGGCAATAGCGCCAAAAAATAGCTTGATGTCTACGCACTTCTATTCTTGTAGACATTTGTTGGGCCTCCAAGTGCAGATGTTTGTAGAACAGCAGCAAGTTTTCACTTAAGTGGATCACCCAAGGTTTATCGAACTCAGGGAGGAAGTGGTCAAAGGTATCCCCTCTCAAGCAACCCTTCAATCAAGATACAAGAAGTCTCTTGTGTCCCCAACACACCCAATACACTTGTCAGGTGTATAGGTGCACTAGTTCGGCGAAGAGATAGTGAAATACAAGTGGTATGGATAATTATAAGTGGTAACGGTGCTATAAAATAGCTTGATGGCGTGGAAAAGACTAAAGTAAAACTGAAATAAAGATAGAAGCAAGCAAACATGTAACAGATCTAATAGCAAACGGTGTTTCAGTGCTTAGAAACAAGGCCTAGGGATCATACTTTCACTAGTGAACACTCTCATATAAATATCTTCTCTTTATGATACTACTCTTAACTACTCTCCGGTTGGACACTCTAATCAATGGTAGGGCTATAACAGCACACCTCAAAGTCCATCTTTCCCATCTAGAAAACCCCACACTATCACCTTGAGCACTAGATGAGTCCAACAAACACCACAATTTCATAAAGACATCCAACTCCAAATATAACTCATAAAAAGTATTTGTAACCTCTAGCCTAAGTGCCACCATGGTGTGCACGCTGTCACTTTCACACACATAGGGAGAGCAGAGATCTATTAAAGCACTCCCCTTTGGTGGCGGCGGCACTGTGGAACTTTTCGTGGCTGGAGGCTTGATGATTTAGAGTTTTGGTATCGGGAGGCTCTTATAGGCGAAGGAGGCAAGGTCAATGGAGTGCTAGGGGCCCACACCACATGGTGGCGTGGCCAGGGCTAGCCTGCACCACCATATGGTGTGGCCAGGCCAGCCCTCCCAAATCTCTTCAGCTCGTGAGTCTTCGGTAAAATAGGAACTTTGGCTTTTGTCCTGTCCAATTCGAGAATATTGATTTTCGACTTTCTGGAACCAAAAACAGCGGAAAAGCGCAACCGCAGCCTGTGGCTCTTGTTAATAGGTTAGTCCAAGAAATCATATGAAAAGTACTCCAAAGTGTGGACAAAACATAAGAAAGTAGATAAAACCAAGCATGGAGCATAAAAAATTATAGATACATTTGCAATGTATCAAGCCCATATGGAATTGATCCATGTGGAGATTGGGATACGGCCTAGATGGGCCTCAAGCGTTGAGCCTAGATAGGAGTGTATATAAGTGGAGTAACAAGGGATAGTCCCTAATCTAGCCATCACTTTCTCCACTCCCATTTCGGGCTAAACATGATCTAGCAGTCCTCTGCTTGGAGCTCCTCCCTGTACGTGTGGATACCGGTAGAGGCGTTGCATGTGCGGCGCTAGAAATGAAGCAGTTCGTGGGGATCTGGGCGTGCTGTATGCGGGATTGTTTGGCATGGCATCAACTGACGCGCTTCATCAATAATCCGCACCTACGCGTCTAGTGGTAAATCTCGTGGCCTATCACCTGAGCTAGATCTTGGGTGCATCGCATATTGGAAAAGTTTTGTTTATCTCTGCATGGCCCTATAGTGGTATTTATGGGTGACTGCTCTTAGACATCGTGGTGGTTATTTAGAGGTGACCTCATTCTTGGCTCAACAAACTGGCTTCCTACGAGCCTTGTAGTGAACATCTTATTATGGATCTCTCTCCAAAAATATCATGACACACGAAGTATGTTATCTTAATTCTGAATAATAATATCATGCTAGTGGTGTATCCTACACCCCCGAGAATGTTTTATACCTATTAAGTTCAACCACGTTTTCACACAACCTTGTTTCTTATTTTCTTTTACTTGTTTTAGTTACTTTTCTACACTCAACCAAAAACCTTTCAAACACCCTTTACTTGAGGACAAAGGTAGCTTATAAGTATCCTTTGGTGGAAAGTGACGAGGGGCATAAAGATCTTAACCAAATAGCTCTCTATGGGTATGATACTCTTATTTTGAAACTATCTACAATTTATTGTGCACTTGCAGCCATCAATTTATGGCGCCGTTGTTGGGGAGCTAAGTGCTTTTTGTCGTTGTTCTTGGTTGCTTATTCTACTAGTTGTTTTATTAAAGTTGTTTACTAGTTTCAGGTAAGCACCATGACTGCACTTGGACTGATGAATGTCGTGGTGCTGTCACGGCAGATGCCATGGATAGGCTAAAGGTGGGGCCAATATGCACTAGAGGAATCCAGGGAGGGATAGTGTGGTGATTCCACACATAGATGCTTTGTATTCTCCAAGCTAGATGAGTTTACAAGTGCTCCTTGAGCTGTATTCGGGAGAGGAGGAAGAAGGAAATCTCTTACTCTCACCACTACCTATCTCCAAGGAACCAACTACTCAAATGCCAACCCTTTCTATAGAGGCCCTAGCGCTCCTTATAAAGGGGAGGCTAGGTCTCCAATTAGGGCATACGTGGAGGCATATTCCTAGGAATATGCCTCTTCCCAAAATAGCGAACCGACCGGGTCACTTTTCGCCACCGTAAGCCCTGCAGAGGCTACGTAAGCCTCTGCAGCGCCAGCTTCATCCGACACAGGGCGTGTCACCCTTGTCGGCCACGCCTCGGTGGTCCTTCCCTCTGTCCGCTTCGCTCATGGTCCAGCGTATAGCGACCACCTTTTGACCAGCGAGATACCTTCCTTCTCTTGCAAGCTTGATATAACCCGGATCGCATCTGGTTAATCCGGCCCCGTGGGTACCTACATACAAGTTACAAAGTACCTGCCGGCATACGACATATGTTGGTCGGGACTCAGTTAGGTGGACATCCTCCGGTCTGGGTTACGCCGTGATTCGGCCTGCCTTGTGGTGACTCGGCCAGCATTCGCTTTGACCTTGCCGTACCTCGGCTAACTCGGCCTCTATACCCCGACGTGACCCTATTCGGGGGTATCCCCCCAACATTAGTCCCCGAAGCTGGTGCGGTCTTAGCAGCTTCAGCCGCTAAGGCCACGGCAGGTTCAATTTATCGAGCCTTTTGCTCCTTTTTCCGAGTTACCTCATAGTCCGGATTTCATGGGCTAACTTTCCCTTGGCACATTCCGAGTTTTCACTCGCTGGCCGGGTCACCCTTTAGTTATCCGGGTTATCCTTCCTTCTCTCATACGCTTCCCCACGTGGAGGGTAATCATTATCTTGCCTCATTTTAAGGGCATGCGCCAGTTACTGCATTTAATGTCAGGTGTTACTGTTGCATATGTCACATCGCGTCTGTCTCCTCGTTAACTGTTTCACCATGTTACGTTGTGGGATCCCCTGCGCCCTGTGGCCCTTCATGTGGCTTGCCTGTGATTGGCTGACCCGGCAGATACACGGCCACACCGTGTGGCCTCGACGCACAACGTGATCCCACTACCCCCGCTGGGGCATGGTTAAATAGGGGAGGGGGCGCGTCCCTTGGCCATTTTCCACTTCTCGCGCCCCTTCGCCTCTCTGCCCTTTCTTCTTCCTAGCAACGCCGCATTCGTGCCTTTTTTGCATCGCTCTCACAGCTCCACCGCCACGGGTCCGCGCCAGTCCAAGGTTCTGCCCCCACCTCCGATAGGGTCGGTGAGGACAGAGATCTAGATATGACCGAAGAGGAGCTCGCCGTCGCTGAAGCAGAGATGGAGGAGGGGGCGGAAAACGCAGAGTGTGGCGCCTGGGCTAGTTCTTGGGTGTGCCAGGACGACCTGGACTGGCTCTACCGCACCCGCTGCATCCCCGAGGGCGTGATTGCCCGCCTCGCCTCCGAGGAGCTCGCTCCCTCACCCAATTCGAGTGAGTTCTTCGTGTTCCTCTCCCATTTTCAGCGTGGCTTCGGCCTCCCCGTCAGCGATTTCTTCCATGACTTCCTCAATATCTATGAGCTTCAACCTCACCATCTCCCGGCGAAGGCCATCACATCCCTTTCTTCCTTCACCTCCACCGTAGAAGGATATGTCGGTTTGTGGCCCACCAAAGAGCTTTGGATCTGGTTCTTCGGTCTATGAAGGAACGTGATTCCGAATAAACTGCTTGACCCGTAGGACAAACATCTGACACAATTCGGTGTTGCCTCTATTTGTCCCCGGAAACAATCTGTCTTTCCCCGGGTCATGGGGCTTGATTCCTGCAAGGGCTGGGCCCGAACTTTCTTCTATGTCAGAAATGGCACGAATGAAGATCTGATCCGGCTACGCCCCTATGCTCCGGGTCCTCCTAATCCGGATTTGTGGGACCGGGTTTCCAAGAAACCCACTGTCTTGGTGAATCAAGTCAACAAACGGTTTCAGGAGCTGAAGGATGCGGGGTTGCGCAACGAGGACACGATGATCACATTAAATCATGCGGATCTCCCTCTCGAGCGCACACACAAACTTTGCCACATGAGCTGGCGACTTGACCCCAACCAGACTTCCTCATTTGAATTGAATAACGCCGAGATATTCCGCCGGGTCAAGGCCCTCTTCAAGACTGACAAAGACTTCTCCTCTGATTGGGAGTGGGGGATGGAGCATTTCTGCCGGGACAAGCCTCCTTCTACGGTATATCTCGTGTTCCAATCTCTTTCCGAATTATATCATATGTCGGAGTATGTTGTTTGTTTGATCCTTTTGCATTTTCTTCTTAGTTGTTTCTTCAGCAAACCCTCGAAGATGGCACTGAGCCTTCCCTCAAATGGGCGAAGGATCGACTTGCCCCGGACGAGGAGGAGCCGGATCAGGAAATGTTCCTGCCATTCCCTGATGCCACCAAGCGACCCACTGGTAACTTCTCTTCCTTGAGAGATTGGCCTGACGATGAAGATGATTCTGACGTTGACGTGATGGAAGCATTTGACACCGTACCCCTTTCTTACGCATTTCCGGCTTCAGCTAACCCGGGAGGCCAGATCCATGAAGATCCTCCTCTCGCCACGGGTGAGCCGGTCCCAGCCGCGTCTAAGAAACAGGCTGCCACTTCCGCTGCTTCCTCCAGACCTGCTAAAACGACCAAGAGGCGAAAGAAGTCCGCCGATAAGACCGCCACCAAGCCTCCGACTAAGGCTATAGTCTGGAGAGCTCGAAAGCCCAAGGAGCCTTTGACTTCTGACAAGTAAGTCACTTTTCTCTTTGTCCAACTCTCTGCTTTGTGCTTTGCTATTCATATGCTTTTCCTTTATTATTCGTCATTTGATTCGGCAGGGCTGCGGTGGAGGTTCCCCAGAGCGGATCCAGCATTGCTTCGCCTCTCCGGCATACCCCATCTCCCCCTCGTGGCGACAATATACGCCCACTGAGCCCCATTCAGGAGGGTTCAGTGGCTGCTCCAGGTTCTAGCCCACCTCGTCCAGAGGAGGGCAACCTTGGAGCAGGGGGAAGTGGCTCTGCCAAGGCAGCGGATGCTCCTAGCTCCTCTTCGGCTCAGCCGCAATCTGCCACCTCCGAGATACCAACAGCACCCCCGCCAAGGCCATCACCAGCACAAGCACCAGCGCCAGCACCAATAGCAGCACCACAAGTACCAGCACCAGCACCAACTCCTTCCGCCTCATCCGAGTCTTCCAAGACTAGGCGAGAAGGCCCAGTTAGCACCAAGGCTGCACCCAAGTCCAAGCTCGCAGCTCAGACCTCAACCTCTCAGCAGCAGCCCAAGGCCAAGAAAAGTTTTGACGCCGCCAGGGCAACATCCATCGAGGCTGGACAGCGCACGCTCGCGTCCATGCTCCCGAAGAAAACTCCACCAAAGAAAGATGCCTCCCCCGGGTCAGCTGGCACATAGCTTGCATTGCACACCAGCCCTGCTGCTGCCCAAATTGAAAGGAGAGAGGCCCATGCCAAGGGTTTGATTGCACCCCACATGCTTAGTGGAGAGCGCTATCCTCCGGCCCTAATCGAATACGTCAATAACTGGAACAAAGCGGAGTTCATCGATCCGAATGACGATCTTCCGGAGAAGTTCGGGCCCGCGGAGTTTAGCGCTCAAATGAACACAGCAGCCAAGGCTATCAACCTCGCCGGTCGGATGATGGAGGTACCCTACTTTGTCTTTTCTTTAGCATGCACAAGTACTTAGAGATATATCCATTAGTCCCCGAGCCTCCGGGGGAGTAACTTGTTACTCGGTCGGATGCTCCTTATAGCACTAGCGTAGCTCCTTAGTAACTTCGGATATGCACACACCTAGAGCCGGGTTAAGTTCCACTTGGCCCGGATTTTGTACACTTCGAATATGCACACACCTAGAGCTGGGTTAAGTTCCACTTGGCCCGGATTTTGTACGCTTCGAATATGCACACACCTAGAGCCGGGTTAAGTTCCACTTGGCCTGGATTTTGTACACTTCGAATATGCACACACCTAGAGCCGGGTTAAGTTCCACTTGGCCCGGATTTCGTACACTTTGAATATGCACACATCTAGAGCCGGGTTAAATTCCACTTGGCCCAGATTTTGTACACTTCGAATATGCACACACCTAGAGCCGGGTTAAGTTCCACTTGGCCCGGATTTTGTACACTTCGAATATGCACACACCTAAAGCCGGGTTAAGTTCCACTTGGCCCGGATTTTGTACACTTCGAATATGCACACATAACTAAGTCAACTTTGCTTTCCTCAGGTCACCACTAATCGTCGGAGCGCTGAGTTTCAGCGCCTCCTGGACACACACAAGGGGCTGCGCTCAAAACATTCTGCACTTCTCGCTGAGTTTGAGAAAAGGGGTAAGTTTTCTCTTTGCCTTCTTCCTTATCCTTCCTTGCTTTTCCGCCGAACTAATCTGTTATTCGGATTGGACAGCCGAAGTGGAGGCCGAAAACACCATCATGCGGAAGAACTTGGATCAGATAAAAGGTAAGTCACTTCGGTTACTTAATTTTTGTGCTCTCTTTCCTTTCTCCTGAGCTCAGCAAATATTCATACCTCAGCTTTACCGGGTCAACAAACTATTTCAGCATCCGTTGAAGATAGCGTGCCCGTGCCTGATATGATGCTGCATTTTCTCGAACAAGTAGGGCAACACCAGGCCGAACTTAAGAAGAAGGATGATGAGCTCGCCCAACTCCGAGCCAAAAACGATGAAATTGCCAAGCTCAAGGCCGAGATGAAAAACTTAAGGAGCTCCATAAGGTTGAGATGGACAAGGCTGGCCAAGATTTCACCGAGGAGCAAGAACGCCTCAAGCTTCAACTCGCAAAAGACCAAGAGCTGCTAAAGGAGGCCGGCATCAAGCTTGAGTCGGCAAATGCTTCACTTGAGATACTCCGGAAGAGGCGTGATGATTGCACCAACGAGCTGATCCGGATCCACAGTCATATCTCTCATAAGTTCTTTTCCTTCAGCCGACATGAATTTCTCCAGGTTAACCTCTTTTACTCATTTCACTTGTCTTGTTATTAGGCAAATTCCTAGAGGGTAATGCCAATGTGGCTACTGCCATTGCCAAGTTCCGCCTGCAGAGGGGTACTCCAACTGGTCCTAGATCTGAAACCATTCCCTTTGACATGGAGGACTTGCTGGTCAGCCTATCCTCTCGCTTTGAGATTATAAAAAACTATGGTTCGGATATCCTAGACTCAGTCGTCCGGATCTTTCGCGCCCTTTGGCCTCAAGAGGATGTTCCGGTGGGATCCACTACTTGATCAACAGATTGATGGATTGCGAGACCCAGCTTGACCTCTAGAGGGAATCCGTCGCACGCGCTGGAGCTGAAACTATTCTCCACTTCGTGCTCAGATGGTATGAGAAAATAAATCTGAATCTTCTCGAGCGCTTGCGCACTGGATCAAGGTGGTCAAATGATCCGGATTGGATAGCTCGGCGCAAGGATTGCGCCCATAACCTCATTTAGTTTGCCCCCATCCATCAATGGAACGAGGGACCAAGTTTTCTCGGCACTGTTGACGACGAATATGTCGAAGATGGTTCGGATGAGGAGGAAGAGGACAAAGCCTCGGACGTCGAAGAAAATGAAGATGACGATGAAGCTAAGGCCTGAGTTCCACCGGTTGGCGCCGAGTTACCTCCTCCTGCTGCTCCTTGAGCACCAAAAAACACTTTGAAATTTATCAGATCCCCGGTATGTCGGGTGCAGATGTATTAAGCATACTAATTATGTTTTGCTACCAAGTTATTTATGCCGGATTAGCTTGGGCGTAGTCCACGAGTTTCATTTTCTTGTTCCTTCAATTTCATGGCTCGGCTCGCGTCTACCTTGATTCGGTTTTGTGACTTACGAGTCCGAGATTCAAAAATTGACTTAACAATACTTGGAAACTTTAGGCTTAGCTCAAAGTAATCCAGCGTAGTAAACATAAAGTTAGTCCGAATAACAAATGTCGGCTCGATTAAGTTCTTTTCCTTAGTCATTTTTCATGTGTTACGCAATTCCAAACTTGTTCTCTTGCTTGCCATGAAGCCAAATCTTGTTGGACAGCAGCAAGTCAAAGAGTTGAGTTTTTGGTGCTCACACACTACTAATCCGGCTTAGGTAGAAGCAACTTACGCCAGCCGACGTACAAATAACAAATACAGAAGACAAGAAATATCACCAAGGCAGTCCCCGAGTTACTGCTCGAGGTGCCAAGATTTCATTGATAAATTCATTGCCGGCATACATACCGACATATGAGAGATTCGGATACACACACTTCTTTGTTAAGTGTAGAACGGACGAAGTAGAGCTACATTCCATGGACGCGTAGATTCCTCGCCGGACCTGTCCGCCTTGTTCTTCTCCTGTGGTTTTGCATCGATGAGATAATAAGAGTCATTGTGCAATGCTTTGCTCACAATGAATGGCCCTTCCCATGGGGGGATAACTTATGCATGCCAGCAGTACGTTGTACCAGCCGGAGTACCAGATCACCTTCCCGGAAGACTCGGGGGTTTACCTTCCAGCTATGATAGCGTCGGAGGTTTTGCTGATATATGGCGGATCTGGACAATGCCAATTCTCTTGCTTCTTCCAGCAGATGAACATCATTTTGTTGGGCTTCTCGCACTTTGGCTTATGTGTATTGGGTGACCCTAGGCGAATCATGCTCTATGTCGGCTGGTAATAGAACTTCTGCCCCATATACCAGAAAGAATGGCGTATAGGCTATTGATCAATTCGGAGTTGTTCTTAAACTCCATAATACTGCTAGTAGTTCTTCTATCCAGCACCTCGCTGATCTTTGCAGCGGCTCAATGAGCCGGGGTTTTATCCCGGATAACACTAATCCATTGGATCTTTCCACTTGTCCATTCGATGCGGGGTGGGCTACCGAGGCAACGTCCAGCCGGATCTTTTTATCTCGGCAGAATCGTGCAAATGCTCCTTCAGCAAAATTGGTGCTGTTATCTGTTATGATACTGTGAGGATAGCCATATCTCAAGATCATATCTTTGAGGAATGTTACGGCTGTAGCTCCATCATATTTTCTTATTGGCTTTACTTCAATCCACTTTGTAAACTTGTAAACCATGACCAAGATATGGGTCATGTTCCCTCTTGCCGGCTTATATGGGCCAACCATATCCAAACACCATACAACAAATGGCCTGGTATGGTCTTGAGCTTCGACATTGGAATGTGTGTCTTGGTAGCATACCTCTGACAGTCGTTGCATTTTCTTACTAGATCTTCTGCTTGTTCCAAGGCACTTGGCCAGTAGAACCCATGCCGGAAAGCTTTTGCCACTAATGCTCTGGATGAGGCGTGATGCCCACAATCCCCTTGATGTATATATCGGAGGATGTCAAGCCCTTCTTCCGGGTCAACACACCGCTGCAGGACATTCGTGACACTCCTCTTCTATAGCTCGGCATTGATAATCGTGTATGCCTTTGCGCGCCTCTGAACTTGCCTCGAAAGCACTTCTTCATTGGTCAAGGATCCATCCTTTAGGAACTGGAATATGGGCAGTGCCCAAGCTGGTATGGCTCGCACTCGAAACACATCCTCATCCACTTCCATTTGATCTACCGGCATAACCTCTGCCGGGTCAGGCTGCACAGTCCCCGAGTTCTGCGAAGCAGTCCCCGGGTTTGCCGAAGCAGTCCCCGGGTCTCCTGATCCACTTCTCACATCCATGTCCATGGGCATAGCTTCCGACTCCGGGATATAGATTGACTCGGATTCTGGGGGTGGCCTGATAGATGGCTTCCCGAGGTGCTCTAGTGCTACGCCTGGTGGAATCGCTTGTCGGGTGGATCCGAGTTTCGACAGTACATTGGCATCCTCATTTACCAGCCGGGGTACATGATGGAACTTGCATCCCTCGAAGTATCCTGATATTTTCTGCACATGAAATCTATACAGTGCCATGTTTTCATCCAAAGCATCCCATTGCCCCGAGACTTGCTGAACTACCAAATCCGAGTCGCCAAAGCATTGGATCTGACGTATTCCAATTTCTTTTGCCACTTTGAGCCCATGCACAAGTGCTTCATATTCTGCAACATTGTTTGATGCTGGGAAGTGGATCTGTAGCACATACTTCAGCTGGTCCTTCTTGGGCGAGGTAAGCACAACTCCGGTGCCTAACCCGGTTTTCATTTTTGATCTGTCAAAATGCATTCTCCAGTAGTTCGGATCTGGCAATGGTGGATCATATTGCATCTCGGCCCAATCCACGAAAAAGTCGGCCACGGCCTGAGACTTGATCGCATCTCTCCTGTCGAATTGTGGAGCATAAGGGGCTAGTTCAATTGCCCATTTCGCGATCTGGCCGCTTGCATCCTTATTGCTCATTATCTCAGATATGGGGGCTTCACATATCACTTTAATGGGATGTTCTTCAAAATAGTGCTTCAGCTTCTTTGCTACCATATATACACCATATGCCATTTTCTAATAGTGAGGATAGTTCTGCTTTGATGCTGATAATACCTCGCTCAGGTAATAGACTGGCCTCTGCACCGACTTACCCTCTTTGTCGCCCTCTACCACTATTACTACACTTACAAGTCGGTTGGTTGCGGCTACGTAGAGCAACATTGGCTCTTTTGATAGTGGAGAGGCTAATACTGGTGCAGTGGCTAACATTTTCTTTAGTTCAATGAAGGATTCATTGGCCTGCGGCGTCCATACGAATTTGTCTGACTTTTTCATTAGTTGATAGAGAGGTAATGCCTTTTCTCCCAACCGACATATAAACCGACTTAAGGATGCCAGGCAACCAGTGAACTTCTGGACATCATTAAGGCACTTTGGTAATTCCATTCGTTCTATGGCTCAGATTTGTGTTGGTTTAACTTCGATACCTCGGCTGGAGACAAGAAATCCAAGTTACTTTCCAGCCAGGACACCAAAGGTACATTTCTCTGGGTTAAGCTTCATCCGGAATCTCCTTAGGTTCGCGAATGTTTGCCTGATATCGTCCAGGAGCGTTTTGCTTTCCTTGGTTTTTATAACCACATCATCCACATATACTTGCTCATTTCCACCAATTTGACCGTGCAAACATTTTTACATACATCTCTGGTACGTTGCCCCTACATTACGTAAACCAAAAGGCATGGTGCGATAGCAATAAGCCCCATACGGGGTGATAAATGCAGTCTTTATTTGATCATTCGGGTTCAAAGGTATCTGGTGGAAACTAGAATATGCATCTATGAATGACAATAGTTCACACCCAGCAGTAGAATCTATGACCTGATCTATTCTTGGCAGTGGGAATGGATCTTTTGGACACGTCTTATTCAGGTTCATGTAATCGATGCACATACGCCAAACCACTGCTACATTCGGATCATCCTTCTTCTTTTCCACAAGCACCAGATTAGATAGCTAATCCGGGTAAAGCACTTGCATGATAAACCCGGCTGCGAGCAGCCGAGCTATCTCATCCCTAATGACTTTTCTCCTATCTTCGGCGAAGCGGCGGAGAGGTTGCTTCACCGGCTTTGCTCCGGGTCTCACATTCAAAGAGTGCTCGGCCAACTCCCTCGGAACACCTTGCAAGTCCTGTGTGGACCAAGCAAAGATATCCCGATTCTCACGGAGGAAGTTGACGAGCTCGCTTTCCTATTTGTCAGTTAACCCGGCACCAATTGTTACGGTGCGCTCTGGGAACAGATCATCAACAGGCACTTTCTTTGTATCCTTTGTTGCTTGAAATGAGACACTTCCGTGCGGGTTACTCAGCGCCGGCATATACTACTGTGCGGATTGAGCCAATGCTGCTACTTCCTGGATCTTTCTCTTTTCTTATGCGATCACGAGTTACTCGGCCAGGTTAGACCCGGCTGACGCCCACTCAATGGAACATCAAAAATCTCCTGCTATGGTAATTACTCCATTTGGATCGGGCAACTTCATCTTCAGGTAACTGATGTGATAACTTGCCATGAATTTGTTCAGGGCTGGCCTGCCAAGTAACGCGTGATATGCGTTTTCCAAGTTCACAACCTTAAACTCCAAATTCTTAGATTGGCAGTTATCTCGTGTGCCGAATAATACGTCAGCCCGGACCTTGCCAATGGGTTCACAGGAAATGCCTGGCACAATACCATGGAAAGTTGTCCTCGTGGCCTGGAGCATGTTCTCCGAGATACCCAACTTGCGCATAGTATCCACGTACATGATATTGATGCTGCTGCCATTGTCAATCAGTACCTTGGAAAATCTCACATTGATATTTGGCCCGATGAATGTTGGGTCTAGCACCAACGCATACGAACCAGGGCTCGGCATAAGCTTGGGATGATCCTTGATACTCTAGGTAATTTCCTGATCCAACCAAGGCATATACCTCATTACTGCCAGCATAACCGCATTCACTTCCATATGTCGGCGTTGCAAGCTCTTTCTATCTGTTTCCTCCATGGTAAAGACACAGTAACTCTGGTGATGCTCTTTGTATTCATTTCTCCCCTCATTTCTGGGGTACCTTTGATCTGGATGATGCTGATTTTCCACCTGATGCACCGCATCCCTTCTCTCATGGTTTTCGTACCTCGGCGGAGGTGGTGGCAACATTAACTGTTGCCTGTTTGCTCCAGAGAGCAATTGCTGCCGGGGTAACTCCTGCCGAGGTTGATCGTTCCGAGGTGCCTGAGCATTCGCCGAACCACTTTGTTCAATCTTCCTCATCCACTCGCATTGCCGAGTCGTGTGACCCGCCGGGTTACTCGGATTTGGCGTGTGAAATTTACACGGCTGATCCAGCATTGCCTCATACGTATACCTCGGTCGGTCTTTCTTTCCTTGCCTCTGTTTCTTCTGCTCTGGCGTCCAAGTTTTCTTGCCATCGTTTCTCGGAGTCCATTGTTGCCCTCCAGTTTTCTGACGCTGATTACTCCCTGCTCTGGGTTGATCTTGATTTACAGCAGCAACTTGTTGCGAACTGTACTTGTAATCCGGTCTATCATCTCTTCTCTTACCCCGGTAATCATTCCGTCGGGATGATCCGGCTCCATTTCGCTGGTAGTACTCGTCATTTGACTCGTTTGGCATAAGCCGGGGTTGAGTCGGATCCCCCAAAGCATTCGACTCGGCAATCCGGATTGTCTCTGCCAATGTAGTTGGCATATCCCTTTGTAGCCTTTGCCACACCATGCTTGCATAACTACACCCTTGTGCAAACCAAGCTATTGCCTGTGACTCAATCACGCCCTCACACGAGTTTCTCACGGTGCACCAGCGGGTCAAGACCTCCCTATCTGTTTCATTTGGTCTTTGTTTGCACATTGCTAAGGTTTGTGGCCTATTCGGCCTCTAATACGTGCTCGAGAAGTTACTGACAAACATTTCCTCAAAATCAATCCAACAATTGATACTTCTGGGCGGTAAATTGTTTAACCATACCCTCGCTGGCCCCTTCAGCATCTGAGGTACGTATCTCACAACCCATCTCAAGTTGCCTGTAGCAATTTTCACTGCCGTTGCGTAGTTGATCAACCAATCCTCTGGCTTGGTGCTGCCGTCATATGTTTTCGTGCCTCTAGGTAACTGGAAGTTAGGTACTGGAGGTTCTTTCATGATCCGGGGCCCAAAGCACTCTGGACCCGGAGGACCCTGCCCCTCAATCCGCTCCGACCTATAGAGTCGATCAGTTTTAACCTGGCGTCATCAGGCATCAAGTTCCTGCTTCCCAACCTTGACCCTATCACGTGATAGTCTGGCCTAGTGTATCCTGCGTTCACCATTTCCGAATTACCATCATTGTATCTATCTTGCTCTTGTGGAGCGGCTCTCTGTTGCATACCTTGGCCGGCACTTCGCTCTTGCTGTGGTATATTCCGCTGCTGCGGTTGCCCTGCACCCCCCGAGTTGCATCGTCCGGCATTGCCGTTTACAGGGCATTTCCTTGGTCACGGTTACCTCGGCCAGCTTCACCTCGGCTGACACTTCGTTGATCCTCGTTTCCCTGCACTGCTTTTCCTTTCCCTGCCCTTGCTGGGTCATATGGGACTATCTGTTTGTTTCTCCTCGCCTTGGTTACCACTTCCTCTCTTCTTGGGCCACCATGAGGGGACGATGCAGCTCCAGCAGATTTCTCCGGGTTACCTACCGCTGAATAAACGACTTTGGAAGCCCCAGCCCTTGCCGGGTTAGCCCTGAGCAACTCCTCATTTTGTCTATTAGCGATCCGAACTAACTCATTGACCCTCTCCTGCTGTCTTTGTCGGGCTTCACCCATCAAACCCTTTAACTCGGACGCAGCTGCATCCGCTGCTCTGAGGTTCTTTGCCGGGGTACTGTACTTCGGCAACCCCACGGACAAAATGTTCTCTGACTCTTCAACTCTAGTATCACCCTTTTTGTTCATTTCACTGATGAGGTTTTTCCCTTTTACTTTTACATCATCTACCTTGTTTGCTCTTGCGTACTCACGCAGCATCATGTTCAACGACTGCTGAGCCACGGCTATCTTTTTCGCACCTTCTAGTATTTTTTGCCTAGTTTCTTCTAACTCGGCATGTGCCTGAGCTGGATCTACTGCAGGTGCTATGGGGCTCTCTAGGCTATCTATCGCCTTCTATAACACGTTCTCTGGCCTCTCTAGTGGAGGACCTCTACTTTTCCTTGGTGCCTTGGGTGTTACCTCTAGATCTGGTGCTGGATCCTTGCTCGCGTCAGCGCCAGGCTCCATCATCATCACTTCGACGCGGTCAGAGGAGCGAGTGATACACGCCCCGTGAGCCGCGCTAAGGGGTGGATCGCCTCCCTTGATGATGTGTCGCGGGTGAACGCACGACACATCGACGGCGACGTAGATCTTGTGAGCGCCAAGCTTGACGAAGAGGTCATTGCACGGAAGAGGTCATTTGCCGAAGCAACCAGCATTGTCGCTGACGAAGTCCAGCGCTCCAAAGCGTTGAACGAGCCCAGAGACGATGCGCTCTCCATTGCCGATGAGGTTTCCCGTCCGAATCTTCACTCCTGCTAGCGCTGCTAGCCCCACGGTGGGCGCCAACTGTCGTGGTGGTGTCACGGCAGATGCCATGGATAGGCTAAAGGTGGGGCCAATATGCACTAGAGGAATCCAGGGAGGGATAATGTGGTGATTCCACACATAGATGCTTTGTATTCTCCAAGCTAGATGAGTTTACAAGTGCTCCTTGAGCTGTATTGGGGAGAGAAGGAAGAAGGAACTCTCTTACTCTCACCACTACCTATCTCCCAGGAACCAACTACTAAAATGCCAACCCTTTCTATAGAGGCCCCAGCGCTCCTTATAAAGGGGAGGCTAGGTCTCCAATTAGGGCATACGTGGAGGCATATTCCTGGGAATATGCCTCTTCCCAAAATAGCAAACCGACCGGGTCACTTTTCGCCACCGTAAGCCCTGCAGAGGCTACGTAAGCCTCTGCGGCGCCAGCGTCATCCGACATAGGGCGCGTCACCCTTTGTAACACCCTCGAATCGGCCCTATGCAAGTTTTAGCCCTTTTCCGCCAAACCCGCATAGAAACGATTCAAGGACGCCCACCAGGCACTTTCGTGCGGGTGGAAAACAAAGTAATACCATTACACAACAGTCCTTGATGGGACCCACAGAACAGATATATATACAACACGACTCCATGAGTCAAGAATATCGATACACAATACAAAGATCCAAATCACCTTGAAATCGCTACAGCGTCCGAGTACGGACAAGATGCAAATGGGGCTAAGAGCCCTGAAGAATAACCAATGGCGTCCATAACCCTGCCCAGGCCAAGCCAGAGGGGTAACCCTGCTAACGACGTCGATCGCAAACCTGCTAAAAACAAAAGGGGGTGCCGACAAAGGGCAAAGGAAAAAGAGGGCGTCGATCGAGGCCAAGACAGCGAGGCTAGAATTCGGCGGCTCTCGCCTACATAGGTATGGTGGACTGAAGCGGCAGCGCAACAGCACTAAACAACCTATAGAGACTCAGTAAAACTGGCGGCTATTAGAGAGGGATAAGAAAGACCTATTCGGATCCAACCTGATACTAGCACCAAACATACCCATCCTGGTATTTCCCCCTCAAGACCAAACGAGGAAGTCGGACCAAGGAACTCCCACAGTTGGCAATTTTACTCATTCCGTTATAGTTACAGCACTTACGAATCAGATATAGATAACATGAGTCATCCTGAAGCGTAAGTAGTGGGCAGTTTTAATTACCATTCCGTTGTAGTTGGAACATTTACTAGTTAGATATAATTGTCCTGAGGAATCCCAAAACCCAGCATTGGTTGACACTTTTATCACATTCCATTGGAGTTGCAATACTTACTAGGCAGGTATAGCATGACACGATACACCCCAGTTCCACCAGTTGTTGGCACTTTTATTATCCATCCCATTGTAGTGAAGCTGATTACTAGTCACATATTAAGTCAAATTTATAGCACTACTTTAGTTAAGCTTGCCTATGATCGAGATACTGTGCTCCAAGTCATCCATAACCGTGGACACGGCTTTTAGAAAGATTTACCCTGCAGGGGTGCACAAATAGCAACACACACACGATCAACCTCGGAAAAACCAACTCAAAACCCAACAAGGCTTTCATGACAAAGCAATCACAAAATTCATAAATTATTTCAGGGGGCCACCCCATTAAGATACCCGCAACAAAGTTGGCCGGCTCCGAGACGGACCCAAGGTTTGTGTGGATGGCTGTAAATGACTGGGAACCCGAAAGTGTGACTGGGCTTGTCAATACAGCGAAACGTGTCACGAACCTAAACAGTACAGGTGCTCCATGCACAATCGTAAATAAAGCAGTAAAGCATGGCATAAGTACAGGATAGTAATAAAACCCCAAACTAGTTTGTGGCCCCAAGAAATAAGAAATGAATCAAGCTCTGGCTAAGGGGGATTCATAGAGTCTCTCGTATGTGGATAGTGCGAATAGTCAAGGAACCGGTATCAAGTACTCGGGGCCTGCGGGACACAAGTGGGCATAAAAACCAAATAGCATACATTGCCCACTGGTGCCTCTTTCATTAGTTATCACGGCAATTTAATAGTTGTAGTTAAAGACATGATCATCTCCACCATTAACATCTGCCAGCATTCCAACAACTGTGGTACTCGACAACACGAGATCGCACCTGAGCAAGCAACTACGACTCGCAAGGCCAGCTATCTACCAAACAACGGGTATTAGGAGGTGTCCATGGCCATATAGAGGTTGCACGGGATATAACTGGTGCATGGAAACTAAAGCATCGCGACACGGATAGCAATAGATCAACAGGAGGAAATAAAGACTATAAATGCAAAATAGGTAGAAGGGGGAGAGATGCTCGCCTGGGAAACACTGCCGAAGGTTCATATCCGGAGAACTTGTCGATACTCGCATCAACTCATCGGCCTAATCCGCGAAGAAGCAAACACTAGAAGAAACACCGGATGCAATATTTAATACTACGGCAGAAGATCCGGCATGCTTATGATATGATGCATGGCATGGCACGGATGCGATGCAATTAGGCAATATTAAGCGGAACCGGGGTCCCGACATTTAATTAGAAGGTTCAAGTTATTTAGCTACCCTGCAATTTAAATGTTGAATTAACAGGCGAAACAGGGCATCGGTTCGCTACACAAATTTAAGTGGAGTCCGGAATAAGACAACAATATCCCGCATAGACGCTCCATATTCAATTTAGGTGAGTCATCGAAATACCCTCAAGCACCCACAAAATATGTATGCAATCATGGACAATTTAATATGCATTGAGATATATATTTAGCATTTATAAAATAGAGGCTCAGAAAGAGGTCACACATTAGGGTCGAAGATCTTGGGGTTCCAAGGGTTCGACGGGGATCGGTCTTCGGATCCGAGAGGGAGAAGGCACCGGGTTCAGTCTTCGGGTCTAGGAAGGAGATCTTTAGTGGGCTTCATCTTTGGTTTCTGAGGAGGAGGCCTTGATTGACAGTCGACATAATCGCCTTCGGGTTTATGTCACGATCATACTTGGTTCGGTCTACAATCGCCGGGGAAGAGCTTGTCGAAAAGCGCAGGATTGGCAGTACCACATCGTAACACGAGATAGGCATTTGTAGCACGATACACAGCAGTTATCGGCATATAACATGGTACTAGGATCAAACAAACAAGAGGTGAGCAGGGACACCCGCGCGTGGTCGACCCGCAGGAGACGACGTGGACGCGGAGCAGCAGAGAAGCGGCAGGGGAACCGACGGAAAGCCACGGGGAGGCGAATCCCAGCATGCTCGGGACATGGTCCTGCTGGGGCAGAGGGACGCGAGGCAGCCCGGACAGAGGTCGACGACGTGCTAGGGAAGCAGGGCTAGCGACCGGAGATGCAGGGCATGACGGCGACTCGATGTCGAACAGCGGCCTAAGAGGGAGGAGGCGCGCCGCAGAGGTCGCGGGGAAGAGGGGACGGGCGCAGGTGGCGCTGTCTCTAGCAACAGGGGATGGCGAGCAGGGGCTCGAGAAGCGCGCGAGGCGTCTCTGCGGTGGCGGACGGCGATGACGCAGGAGCTCGGGGTCGCGGCCGGGGTAGAGGGAGGCTAGGACGATGCACGCGGGAAGGGCGGGCTCGCTGGCGGCTGCTGCAGAGGCGGGCGCGCAGAGCAGCGACGGTCGGAGCTTTACGACGGAGGCGGACATGCCGCCAGAGGCGGACAGCGACGACCGGGAGAAAGAAGGGGAGGCAGCGGTCGCGGCACGGGTCGGTGCGCCTGCGAGGCGGATCCCTGGCGGTGGGGTGTGGGCTCGACGAAGGAGAGGCCGCTGGCGGCGGATGGAGGAGTGCGGGGGGAGAGAGGAACAGAGAAGGAGAGAGACAGGATAGGGAGGGGGAGAGAGGGGCATGCAGGTGGGGCCGAGCAGGGTTAGGTGGATGCGGGCCTGGAGGCGGAGATCCTGAGGCGGGGGGCCTTGTCGGCACGGGGACGTGGGGATCGACGCGGGGTGGGGGTTAGGGCGAGCGGGAGTGGTTGGTGGGGGGAAAAGAGGCAGGCTAGGTTGGTAGGACCAGGGTGGCAGGTGTGGGCTGGCTGGGGCTGGCGCGCGTGGTGTGTTGTGCGTGTGTGTGTGCTGGGATTGGTGAGTGGGGTGAGGTGGCGCGATGTGAGTGGATGGAGTGAGGTGGCGGGGCAGGGCTGGTTGGGGAGAAAGGGAAGGTGGGACCGGGGTGAGAGCGAGCGTGCGTGTGTGCGCCATTGCCGCTGCTTCCGTCATGTGGTGAGTCTGGTTGGGCTGGCGGCGGCGGTAGGGAATAGGTGGGGGTAGGATCAGGTAGGTTTCTCTAGGGTTTGGGGTAGTAGGCCAGCTGGCTGGGCCTGGCCGGCTGCCTTCCCTAAAAATATTTTTATTTCGAAGTTCTATTTTTAAAAAGACTTCTACAAATAGTTTTTAGACAAATAAAAGACCCGGGCGGACCGAGGGTTTTGATTTGAAATAAAGACAGGGGATATTTAGAAAACAAATATAGGCTTTTCGAAAATAATTTTAGATAAAACCATGCATGATGATGACGATGCTCAAATGCAATGTGGCATGATGACATGAGCATGTTGTCATGATGATGCAATGCACAAAAACATAGCGATTTTCTAGTAGTGGTTTTAGCGGGGCGCCACACCCTTGTCGGCCACGCCTCGGTGGTCCTTCCCTCTGTCCGCTTCGCTCATGGTCCAGCGTATAGCGACCACCTTTTGACCAGCGAGATACCTTCCTTCTCTTGCAAGCCTGATATAACCCGGATCGTACCTGGTTAATCCGGCCCCGTGGGTACCTACATACAAGTTACAAAGTACCTGCCGGTATACGACACACGTCGTCCGGGACTCAGTTAGGTGGACATCCTCCGGTCCGGGTTACGCCGTGATTCGACCTACCTTGAGGTGACTCGGCCAGCATTTGCTTTGACCTTGCCGTACCTCGGCTAACTCGGCCTCTATACCCCGGCGTGACCATATCCGGCGGTATCCTCCCAACAATGAATCAGCTCGATGCAACTAAATACCTCGGGAAGTTCAATAGAGGACCCGTTAAAGAATTGCTGAGTGGGAGAGAACCAGAATAGGAGGTTAACCCTCGCTCTATCGCTATTATTAAAGAGAAAACTTTTGGAGGAGATGATCCCAATGAGGATCCTTACACTCATTTAATGCATTTTACCGAGTTATATTGGACACTTAAATTGAGGGGCTATTCTGATCATGAATTGAAACTTAAATTATTTAGACAATCTCTAACCAACACTACTTTAGCTTGGTATTGAATTTGACATGCAGAGAAAATAGATACCTGGGAAAAACTCGAAGGAGAATTCATATTTCAATTCTATCCCAAGATAAAGACTGCTGAAGTAAGAAGGGCGATCACAAACTTCAAGAACCGCCCAGGTGAAGGCTTGGTAAGGGCCTTGAAAAGGTATAAGTCCCTACTTAATAAATGTCCCCATCATGATACACCGGAGTGGTATGTTTTATGTATTTTCTATGGGGGACTTAATCAAGAAACTAAACCTGAGCTTGACACAAATTCCGGATGCTCCTTTATGGAGCTAACTATAACTAACGCTTGGGAACTTCTAAAAGGAATTCACTATAACAGAGAAACATGGGGATTTGATTTAGGCAGCGAAAGAGGTATAGAAATTGAATATGATTGTATCAATACTTGTAAAGAATCTGGTAAAGTGAAATAAACTATTGATGAACTTCAACTTGATGATGATATTATTTTGCAAATCCTTCAGTCTTTTACATAACCCATTGAAGCTCCTAAGAAAGATTGGCTTCAATATACTCCTCCACTCGAGCCAGCTGAAGAAGATTTTCCAATAATTGCAGCTCATGTTGAGCCATTAGTGGAGATACCCCCATATGTTGAACCCCTTCATTTCCCAAGGATGGCGAGGAAACATATGATGGCTCAATAGCTTGAAGATCAACGCGAAGAAGAAAGGATGTTCCTCAAGATGCTAGAAGAGGAGGCACAAACAAGAAAAACTAACAAAGTAAGTTTACATCAGACCAGGGAACCAACAAACGAGGATATATTAACCATGTTTGCGCATTGCAACATGATAGAGATAGAGACTGAAGCTTCACAATTCGTTGAAGGAAAGGTAAAGGCTAAAGAAGGTTGTAAACCTATTCTTCCTTGTACTTTCGGTGGAACTTCTTATTATGTCATGTACGACATTGGAACAATTGTTAACGTAATCCCCTTTAATTTTTATTTGAAAATCCAAAATGAACTAACTCCAGTTGAATTAGAGGATACTAACATGACTATAATGCTTACAGATAAGACACTCAGAGTTCCTATGGGAATAATTAGAGATGTTCCAATCTATGACGGACCATATAAATATCCCATTGATTTTGTGCTTATTGATATGCCTACTAATGTTTATTATCCAATTATTTTTGGAAGAACCTTTTTAAACAACATAGGAGCAAACATTGATTGCAAGAGACAAACTGTGTCTCTCAAGTTTGGTGAAGAGAAAATTGACTTTCACTTCTCTAAATTTAACCATAAGATGCTTATCGAAGATTTGGACAATTTTGAGTATGAACAAGAAGAGGAAGGTAATATCATTAATCTAGCTTCAGTAGTCATTGAGACGCTTGATGATGATTTATCAATGAGTTTAGTCAATAATGATAACATTCTTCAAGATGTAGAAAAAAATGGAAATGGACGATTATCTTGACTCCACACCTGAGGTGGATCCCAAGATGAATCAAACATATGAATAACCTATAAGAAGAGGAGATGAGGCACCTCCACCTCCTACTCTCAAAACTTTACCCAAGGAATTAAAATATAGTTTTCTTGATGAAACTAATAATTTTCCTGTTATTATAAGTTCTAACCTTGTAGAAAAAAGGAGGAAAATTTAATGATGGTTCTCTGGGTGCATCAGAATACTCTTGGGTATTCGATGAGTGACTTGAAAGGGATCAGTCCCTCGATAGCCACCCATGGAATATCTATGGAAGAGGGAGCCTAGCCGGTTGCAGAGTTTCAGAGGCGACTCAAACCTCACATGAAAGAAGAGGTAAGGAAGGAAGTAATACGTTTATTAGATGCAGGGATCATATTTCATGTGGAGGAAAGTGAATGGGCAAGTCCTGTTCATTGTGTTCCTTAGAAAGGTGGGTTTACTGTTGTTGAAAATGAACACAATGAGATGATACCTACTAGAACCGTTGTTGGTCACATGATGTGTATTGACTATAGAAACCTTAATAAAGAAACTAGAAAGGATCATTATCCTTTGCCGTTTATAGATCAAACTTTAGAAAGGCTTGCTATGCATTCTCATTTTTGCTACTTAGACGATTATTCTGGCTTTTCTCAAATTGTTGTTCATCCTAATGACCAACTTAAAACAACCTGTATTCGTCCTTACAGTCTATACACCTATCGTTGTATGCCTTTCGGTCTTTGCAATGCCCCTGTCACCTTCCAAAGGTGTATGACTACTATATTTGCCAATTATGTTGAAAGTGTTATGGAAGGATTCATGGATGACTTTTTTGTTTATGGAACTTCCTTTAATCATTGTCTCTATAACCTTCATAGAGTTTCGCAGAGATTTGAAGACACTAACCTAATCTTGAATTGGGAAAATGTCATTTTATGGTTCAAGAAGGCATAGTGCTTGGTCCCAAAATCTCAGGTAAGGGTATATAAGTTTATAAAGCAAATATTGAAGCAATATAAAGGCTTCCCCTCCTCGAGATGTAAAAGGTATAAGATGTTTCTTAGGCCATGTTGGGTTTTATAGAAAATTCATTAAGAACTTCTCAAAGACTGCGTCGTCTGTGGGAACAGGGAGTGCTGATGTTACGGCTTCTTCGGCCCCATCAACCGCGATCTACAACTCTGCAACAGCGGAGATTCGCCAGCTCTTCGGCGCGTTCGACTTCACCGTCCACACGCCAGCCACTCGCCCCGCCTTCGAATCCTTGGGCAATGGAATTAGCCTGGCGATCGGGGGCTTCTGCTTCCAAGTTGGTCAGATGGGCACGCTTCGCATGCCTTACCAGCCGACGGTACCATCGATTGCTCCAGCATCATGGTTCCCTCCGCCAATCGGCACCCTCAGTGAGCCCCACACCTCGACAACAGTTGAGAATACGGTCAGCAACAGCAGTTGCAAATCCGATCTGGGCGATCTGGCCACTGAAGATGGAGCCTACGGTTCTGGATCTGAAAGTTGCGGAAGTAGCAGCTTCCCCAATCACTTCATGTGCGCCGTCATCAACGCGGGCGACACCTCTGCCAATCGCGACAACACGGGCAACGTCGGCCATGAAACTGACCCGCCAAATGGCGGACCAACCAATGGCGGCATACCCAATGGCGAACCACCACCAAACGGCGGCCCCACCAACGGCGCCCCCGTCAACAATGGAGAAGCATTCGAACCTCCAACCATGATCAACGAGCAAACTGGCGAACGCGTTGTGATCAGGCTCAACGATCTCGAGTGGGCTCGTTGCCGCGAAGCCCTACGAGGCCATCCTCTACCCGTCGGCTCCCCGCAAGAACTGCTGATGGGCTACCACTGGCTCCTGAAAGAGGAAATATAAGGGCCAGCTACAAACAACCACGCAACTCGAGGCACGAAAAAAGGCGGCTGATGAGTCAAGCCTCCGACGAGCTGGGCTCTCCTCCCAAGGGGGATCCTCCTCTAAGTGCAACGAGTACATCGCCAACAAAAGACGATCTCGACTCGCCCACCTCACTGAACAAGAACGTGTAGAAGCCACCAAAGTCCTCGACTTCGGCTCCATGACGATGGATACGCGTGGCAATGTGCTCCCGAAAACGCCACAAGCCACGGTAACGGCGGCCACCATGTACCTCCTCAATAACCAGTCGCTAGCTGGAGACCCTCGAGCTGCCATGCACCGATCCACGATCGCAGGCTTGGGGTTAATCGAGGCCGCCCTCGACAAAGAGCTGGCGTCAGAACCAAAGAAAGGCAAGACTCTGGCAAAATGCTACTCCTCGCCCTCATCTAGCGACAACAGTCACGATCTGTCTCGACGTCGCCGCTCACGGCGACACGACCATGACTACGATGCACGCGATGACCTCACACAGCGCAAGATCGATAAATCAAGGGCGCGACATGCTCGGTCGACTGACTCAGAAGACGAAGATGTGGAGCTCTGTGGCGCTAGATACTTCAGGAGGGCCATCAGGCAAAAGCGAATGCCTAAGGGGTTTAAACTCCCGTCAGAGAACCCGAAGTTTGATAGCCTACATGACCCGAAGATTTGGTTGGAGGACCACATCTCCTCCGTCAGGCTTCATGGCGAAGTCGAAGCACGGCTATGCAATGCCTACAGCTACAGCTGCAAGGTGCCGCCCGAGCATGGTTCAACAACCTCCCACGCAGATCCATTCGCAGTTGGGAAGAGCTGGTATACAGCTTCGTGCGCAACTTCAAGGGCACGTACAAACGGCCAGCATCAATCGAAGAGCTGAGATGCTACCAGCAAAGATCGGGCGAATCGCTACGCTCCTACATCCAGAGGTGGTCCATCATCAAGAACTCTGCAGAGAACATCTCGGAGGATCGCGCGATTGACGCATTCAACGGCGGCGTACGCCGCATAGAGCTCAGGGAGGAGCTGGGCCGCTCAAAGCCCAAAACCATCGACCACCTGATGGAAATCGCGAATCACTGGGCAGATGGAGAAGATTCGGTGAAAAATCGCGTTCACTTCGACGACGAGGCAGAACTCGAGCGCAGACGCGACCGCCGAAGCAAACACCGCATGCGCATCTACAATGACCGCGACGACGTCAACATGGTCTCAGTCAGCTATGCCGATAGACGTGACGACAACCGCAACAGCGGCTACCGTAGCGGCGGATACCGCGACTCCGGAAAGACCACGCAAGTGTGGCAGCGCCGCAATCGTGATGAGGCACCCGCAACATCCATTGAAGACAAGTTGTCCGGGCCATGCACTGTGCACTTCTACATCGACAAGCATGACGGAAAGAAGAAATCCAGCCACCTCCTCAAAGACTGCCGCGAATTCCTCAAATTACATGAGGGACTGGCTCGGATGAATCGCAGCACAGTCAAAAGGGGCTACGGAGCCGCTCCAGGCACCGTGGCACATGGCGCTCTGCCACCACCACCTGGACTACCCCCAAATGCAGCTGCACCGGACCAGCACCAGGGAGGCGAACCATACCCATGGGCCATGGGTACCATGTGTAAGATCCCTCCTTTGTAAAGGAAAAGATCCCTGTGATTGCAATGCTAGTCCCTGGATCATTGCTAGCATCCACAGTTTAAGATGAAGTACACAGATACAAAGGTCGTTTATTACAGTCATTCCAGAGATAAAACATAGTCTTTTACAACTCATGGCCAAAGGCCTAGTACAAGAGTTTATGGAATAAGTAAATAAACATAAGTCTTCATCTTCATGTGCCACAGGCAAGCATGTTGAGTGTAGACTCATGACACCTAATCATCATCAGAGTAACCTGCAACATCATAAGTTACAGCCACAAGGGTCAATACTTTGGAATAGTATTGGCAAGTGATACCTTAGTATATAATTAAGTGGACTATAATACTATATGCTTTTGGCTGGTGGAGCTTAGGCTTGCATTGCTCAAAATAGATTTTTCCTTAACTTTTGGAAATACTAAGTTTTTGTTTGGTAAAAACTTTCCAAGACATCTTCCAATCCAAGACTGAAGATCCACTCAGGGCATCTACTAATCAAGGACTGAAGATCTACTTGGCAAAAACACCCAAGGCATCTATCAAACAAAGACTCTAGATCCACTGTGGCATCTAGCAATCAATGACTGAAGATCCTTTTATCCCTTTGTTCACCCACAAGTTTTATTTAGAAATTGGAGTGATGAGATTCTTGAAGTTTCCATGTCTTGATGCTCAAATTGTCCTTTACCAGGGACATGGCTAAGTACTTAGGTTTTACACTCTGCAGAGGTGGTGCACTTTCCCCACAAGCCTTGGTTTCCCAAGAATGATCCTTCAGTAGCCTTTCCTTAGTCAAATGGACGCGTTCCAACCTATCAACCCATCTACCACCCTCTGTCCAAGAGACTAAGTTCTAGCATCCTAAGATCATGGCAGAGCCCATAATGCCAAGTGGTTGCACTTGAAGCTTCTCAGCATTTGACATCTCAAATCTCTTTGTTTCCTGGGTGGCCATCCACAAGTGAGATACACAAGCCAAGTCCATGGCCTTGTGAACCACTCAACATAAGCCATTCCTTCCATTCCACCCAGGTGGTTCATTAACTTAGTTGTTTTATTTTACAAAAACATAAGTCCTTAGACTTAGAAATTTTTCCATAGTGAATATATAAACCACCCTTGTTTTCTAGTAGCTAGGCTAAGCATGATAGTAATAGGAATCTGGACTTAGGAAATTTTCACTAATGCTTCACCTAATAGGTTTTCCCAAAGCATAGCTTGTTCTTAGCAAATAACCATGCAAGTCCTATACTTAGAAAAATATTACTAATGCATAAATAAAATATAGGAATGGAATATTCATGATGATATCACTTGCCTTGGTAGTGTGGAGAGTAGCACTCGTCACAATCACAATCACTAGCAAAATCTACACACAAAGTTGTAGCACACAATTACACACAAATATATACAAACAAGAAATAGTATGAATGCATGCATGCATGAATCTACCAAGTGATGATTTTGAAAACTCAACCAAGCAAGTACATGAATACAGAAACTTAGCAAGCCACTAGTTTACCAACTAAACAAAATTTAACCCTAAACAAAAATACTAAACTAAATCTATACTTAAAAAGGCCTCAAACAAGTCTCTGCAATTTAAGCCAATCAAATGGTTACTATTTGCTAAACAAATTAGATAGGCAGAAAGGTCTTGTTTTTCTGAATCCAACGGTATAAAGTTTGCAAAATTCCAACGTGGAATTCAAAAGATATAGGCAATTGAATTTGGATCAAATTTCTGGTTTCAAATTCTATTTCCAGATCTAACCTAGCCACGCGTCATGTTCTTATTCGCCCGTACCGGTTCGTCTGGATCGAGCGATACAGACCGCTGGATCTAAAGGGGCAGGTGCGGCTCAGATCAACGCGTACCCCTTCGATTAGTCATTCTATCTAAGCCATCGATGCAGATCTAACGGTTCTTATCGACCGGCGAAACCGGCGGCGAGCGGTGGCTACCGGCGGCGGAACTGTCGGTCGATGACGTTGCCGATGATGTAGACGGCGAGGGAGAAGGAGGAGTAGCTCACCGGGCTTAGGAGGTCATGGCGAAGCTCGTCGTACTCGCGGTTGGTCAAGGGGCGCTCGGGGCTGTCCTAGATTGCTCGCCGGAGTTGCTGTGGGCGGCGATTGCGTCGGGTGGTCGTCGTGGACGTTGCTGTGGATCACCCCAAGGCAAGGCGAGGACACGGTTAGATTCACAGAGTCGAGACAGAGCTATGTGCGTGAACTAGAAAGCGCGGGGCGGTCTGGACTTACCACTGGAGTTCGCCGGAGTTCGTGACGACGGTGGTTGCGATATCAAGTGGAACCGCGACTGGGCGACAGACGGACTAGTGAGGTCGAGATGCGCAAAGACACGCTAAGTCAGATTGTAAGAACGAGGCGGAGGGGAGCTCTGGACTCACCGGAATCGATCGCCGGAGAGGCTCTGTCTACGGCGGTGCAAAGCTGATTGAGGGCAGCCTGGTGGCGGAGTGAGCGAGGTGTCTGGGGGAAAAAGATCGCGGGGCAGAGAGGATCTTATAGCCGGGGAATCGACAGGAAACGCTCGAGTTTTAATGCCCATTTACGCCGCCATTACCGCCTTCGCAGCGGCGACGTGGTCGCAGGCGGTCTGGGGAAGACGAGACGACGTGGATGGGCCCGCGTCGCGGAGAGTGCGAGGTGTTGGTGGGGTCGGGCTGTCGCCTGTCTGCGGTGCTCAGCGTGTGTGAGAAGGAAAAGGAGATCCCGGGTGGGCTTCTGGGCTCGATGTCTTCTGGCGATTCTGGCCGCTCGGCCCTTTTCTTTTGTTTAAGCTTTTTCTTTTTCTAATTCCATTTTCTGAATAGAATTTGATATGAATTCAAATCCTTTTGAATTCAAACTTCTTTGGGGATTTTTGCAGGGTTCTGTGGGTTCACAAACAATCAAATAACCTAGTGGTTACCTTGCAAAGGCTTGGTCAAGCTTGGGTTTCAAAATAAACAGAGATTTGCTCTAGTTGCAAATATTTGGAATATGGTTTATAAAATATTTCTAAATTTGGAATCTTGGGTTTAAATGCTACTTCTAATCTTTCCAACCATGGAGGCAAGCAAACAAGTTCATAGACAATCAAATCTCAAAGGGTGATGGCCAATTGAGATAAATTGCCCACATGAAATCATAGCCAAAGTTTGTGTTTCTAAATGATTTTGAGAAAAACCCTAAATGGATGAATGATGCAAAGATGATATGAATGAGTTTTGAAACATGATTTTTAGGGATGTTACACCATGATGATCCAAAAGGGACGCCCCTCGAATAGGGTGCAGAAAGCCAACACTCGCCAAGTCAACTTGGCCACAAACTCGCCACCATCTACCACTGAGTACCTCAGCGGAAGCGAGTCCTGCATCACCTTCGACAAGCGTGACCACCCGCGCCAAGTACCTCGCCCAGGCCATTGTCCCCTTGTCCTCGAGGCACAAATTGGAGGCTTCGACATGAGTCGCATCTTTATGGACGGTGGAAGTAGCATCAACCTTATGTTTGCGAGTACCCTGCGAGCAATGAGGATCCCTCTGATCTGCCTAGAGGCCTCAGACACAACATTCCACGATAGATGAAAATGTCACACTACGCCTACCTACGCCTACCTGCAGATGAAAATGTCAGGACCTAACGGCGTCATCACGGTCAACGTGAGCTTTGAGAGATCCGATAGTTGCGACAGGGAATTCAACAGAATTTCCCAGTCCTCGTGCACTGGATGGAGAATCAGCTCCCTGAAAAACCAGATATGTCCTACCTCTGGACAATGCACTTCGACGGATCCAAGCGGAAGGACGGAGCCGGCGCAGGTGTCATACTGACATCGCCCCAAGGAGACAAGCTGAAATATATCCTGCGAATGCAGTTCACCGCCTCCAACAACGAAGCTGAATACGAGGCCCTGCTACACGGGATGAGGATGGCAAAAGGCTGCGGTGCCAAAAGTCTCATAATATATGGCGACTCCAAGCTGGTCCTCAACCAGACAATGCATGAGTGCGGCGCACTGAACGACAACATGATCGCCTACCACGGCCTCTACGACACACTCGAAGGGGATTTCGACGGCTGCGAGCTGCGGCACATAGGTCGCGAAAGCAATGAAGGCGGACGCACTCACCAACATAGGCTCTACCTGCGCCCCCATACCACCTGGTGTATTTCTCGAGCGCATCTGCGAACGCTCCATCAAGCCAAAGGCCGCAGAGAAGAAAACAAGCGCAGCAACAGACTCGGGGGCTATGCCGCCCAATGAGCCAATGACACTCGATGACTTGGAGCTGGATACAGGGCTCGAAGGACCAATGAGCGTCATGATGATCGAGCCATCATGGACTCAACCATACATCACGTACCTTCTTAGCAAGAAGCTACCGGACGACCCGACTGACGCATGGCACATCGCGCAGCGATCCAAGGCATTCGCTATTATCAACGGTGAACTATACAAGCATAGCATCACAAGAGTGCTCCAACGATGTGTCTCCATGGCCGAGGGAAGAGCTGTTCTCCTCGACATCCATGAGGGGACCTGCGGGCACCACGTCGGCAGCCGTGCCCTCGTCGCCAAAGCTCTATGAGCTGGATTCTACTGGCCTACGGCCATGCGCGACGCCAAGGACATCGTCTAGAAATGCAACGCGTGCCAGCGATTCGCGGATAAGCCGCACGCACCTGGCGCAGAGCTCCGGCCAATACCATTGGCCTGGCCCTTCACGCAATGGGGACTCGACATGGTTGGCAAGCTCCCAAAGTCCTCACAAGGAGGCTACGTCTACCTCCTGGTCACAGTCGACAAATTCACCAAGTGGATAGAGGCCACGCCAGTGACCAATCAATCTGGATACAGCGCAGTCAAGTTCTTCGAGTCCATCGTCTACCGCTTCGAAGTACCACACAGCATCATCATGGACAATGGGACGAACTTCACATCCGAGGAGTTCCAAGAATTCTGCGAGAACCTGGGAATCAACGTCAGCTATGCCTCTGTGGCACATCCACAGACCAACGGTCAAGTCGAAAAAGCTAACGGGCTCGTTTGTGGCGGCATCAAGAAACGACTCCTTCGGCCACTCGAACAGGCCGCGGGTTGCTGGCTAGATGAACTACAATCAGTACTCTGGAGCCTACGCACAACTCCAAACAGCACTACCGGATACACCCCGTTCTTCATGGTGCACGGGGCTGAAGCGGTACTACCCGCCGAAGTATGATACAAAGCACTGCCCGTGGTCGCTTACAGCGAGCAGGAGTCAACTCTGGCACTCGAAGACTCCGTCGACCTCCTTGACGAGGCAACGGAAATCGCCACGGAGAGATCAACGATCTCCCAGCAGAACCTGCGCAACTACCATAGCAGGAGGCTACGCCCCAGATCCTTCGTCGAAGGCGACCTGGTCCTGCGACTGAAGCAGCAAGGGCATCTCAATCTCGAGTCCCCCTGGGAGGCACCATACGTGATTACAGAAGTAATCCCAGGTGGCGCCTATCGCCTTCAAGATTTAGAGACAGGAGTCGCATACTCCAACCTCTGGAACGTCTCGCAGCTGTGATGCTTCTACCCTTAGTCGCTTTTTACTTTTACATTGCAAATAAGGCTACTTAGCCAAGGCTACTTAGCCACACATTGTTCTTCGTACTACCCCGGAAATAAATAAAGCTAAGTGCCCCGAAACTCTGTGTTTTTCTTTAAATTTTCCGCAAATCATCCACTCAGGGGCTGCGCCACCCTATACACATCTGTTCTATGAACAAAAACGCGATATCCTGAGTAGCTGGCACACCAATCGAAACCCTTGACAAAACATCAAACCAGTTGCAATGCACCTGACAGGTTGACAAGGGACTGAGATAAACACAAATCCAGGCTAACGAAAAGGAATCGCATAGTGCAACGCACTCACAAAACATACACACTAACAAGCTCTTTTATACATCATCATCAATCAATTATACACAGCATACATACGAACTTTACAACACTGGTAGAACTATGTGCAGGATACAAACTAAACTACTGTTGCAGCAAGAGAACATTGGTCTGCTCCTCGAAGAAATCGACGATCTCCTCTGCTGGGCGATCCACTGCCTGGTAGTGTGGCACCATGTTCCAAGTAGAACCCGCTGGCAGTGCAGGTGGCCCAGCCACAATTTCTACAACGTCCACATCAGGTCTATGCAGTCGCACTAGTGACAGGGCAGCCTTGGCACCAGCCACTAACTGTTGTCGTACACACTCGCGGACCGCACTCAAGTTATGGAATTTAGCGAGAAGGGCCAGCAGGCTCGACGGAACGATGTCCAAAGGGAACAGTGTCTGGTAAATATTCCTCAAGCATGACTGCGACTTCTTCAAGAAGTGAAGCACCCGCGACGCACGATCCTGTAGGGTCGCCAACGCGATTGCACGATCATGATATACCCAGAAGTACCCACTCGCCTGAAGCTGCTCTTGGGTCAGGTCATTCATGTGAATGGCAATGCGATCCTTCTCATCCTGCGGATGGCGGGCACGGACAACTATACCAAGCAAAGGCAAAATATGAGAACAACGAACTACTGCGAATGACTACAAGGAAATGACGGGAAAGATGAAGAGTAACATTTGAATTGATCACCCAATTGTGTCACCTCCCCTAGCAGATATTGTTCTCGGGCGGCGGCTTTCTCCGCTTTCGACTTCCATACGTCCGCATTTCCGTGGAGTACGGGCAATTCGCGCTCCAACTACTTCACGTGGTCATGGAGTCGCGAGAGCAGAGAGAGCTCCTCCACCCTTGAGCGTGGCGGTGCCAAAGTGTCATCAAGGGGCGGCGAATCCTAAGGCTCCCTCAAAGGATCACTTGATGTGCCCTACCACAAGTCAAGCAAGAGACAATAAGAGGACTAAGGCGAGGCATAGACAAAAGATTCGAGTGCATTCAAGATTAACAAAAGTATCAGCAGATACACTCACCAACAGGCATGTTCTTCACAAAAGACATAATCTATTTTAACTATTACAGGATGCGACTACTAAGGAGCGACTGGCTTCTTCGACTTCGACTTTGGTTTTGGGGGCCTCATCGAGTCTCTAGCAGTATCAGATGCCACAGGCTTCCCGCCGGCCCCTAATGTCGCAGCCCTCGTAGCTTTCTTTGTGTGCTGAAGCTCCTCAGAGTACTTCGCAATTGTATTGATCAGCTGTGTTAGACTGTATATAGCTTCTGTATATGTGTACGTGTTTGTACCTATTGTAACACACCCATTATATATATGTGATAGGCCACCCCATTGAGGGTTGAGCCGGTTCCCCCAATTCTATTGTTTAACATGGTATCAGACTTGGTCACGACCCTCGCTTCCGCCTCAAAACCCTAGCCGCGCCACCGCCCCCGACGCCGCCGCCGCCGATCGCCATCGCCGCCTTCGCCCGGCCTCCGATCGCTGCTGCCGTTGTCATGTCGTGCGCCGCTGCCTCTGGCTCCACCAATGCGGGCTATCTGCCCGCCTCCCTCGCCGCCCTCCTCTCCTGGCCCCTCGATGCTGCCGCCATCCGGCCACCCCCGATCGGGATGAGGAGCGTCGTCTCCTTCTTCTCCAACCATCCCCGGGTCCCTTTGTCACCGGGGCAATCGCTGACGATCCACACGTCCAGCGACTCCTCGGCCACGCCGCTGCCGTCTCACGCTTCGCCGGCGCAGTGCCTCAGCGGCCTGGACCGCTGATTCCTCAGTGGCCGCGCCGATGCACCCTGCCCTCACGGCACAAGCGCCTCCGGCAGGATCAACCCCAACCACGCCACCCGCCTCTGTCCCGATGGTGTATCCGCCTCCGACAGTCTTTTCGACGGGCTCGCTGCCTCCGCCGTTCCACTTCGGCAATCTCATCACCGTCAAGCTCTCGCCGTATAATTATATTTTCTGGCACGCGCAGGTTCTTCCGCTCCTTGGGAGTCATTACCTGCTCGGCTATGTCGACGGCTCCTTTCCTTGCCCCCCGCGCTGGTGGACAGCGTCAACGGCCCGGTCTACAATCCGGCTCACCGTGTGTGGACGGAGCAGGATCAGGCGAACCTCTCTTCCATCCAGGGGTCGCTCACCCCGGCTGTTGCCGGGCTCATCGTCTTTGTCAAGACGTCTCATGAGGCATGGACAATCCTCGAGCGTTCCTTCGCGTCGCAGTCGCAAGCTCGTGCCAGCTCACTTCGTCGCGAGCTCGGTGAGTGTGAGAAGCTCGACACCACCGCCATGGAGTTTTACAACAAGGTCAAGGCCCTTGCTGACACGTTGGCCTCCATCGGACTGCCGCTCACCGACTCCGAGTTCAACTCCTTCATCGTCAACGGCCTCGATGAGGAGTACGATGGTTTGGTCGAGATCATCAACGAGCGGGGCAACACGACGCCCATGATGGCGCATGAGGTCTACTCCCGCCTTCTCCTCACCGAGCAGCGCGTCGAGGCGCGTCACGCCAATCGCAGCCGAGGTGGGGGCTCCTCCGCGAACGCCGCCTACAGGAGCGGCCGCTCCTCCTCGGGTGCCCCGTCGTCCGCCTCGGGAAAGGGGCCTGTGCCGTCGCTCTCGCCTTCATCTGGCTCCCCATCGTCGTTGCCTTCCAGCGGGGGGCGGAGGTGTCAGCTGTGTGGACTTGATGGGCACTGGGCCTCCAAGTGCCACCGTTGCTTTCAGAAGAGCTTCCTCGGCATCGGCAACGATGGCAAGGATGTGCGCAACGCTCAGCGCCAGGCGGCTATGGCTGATAAACCGGCACCACCGCCGAAGCCCCAGGCGAACCTTGGACAGACTCAGTCCTATCCCATAGATCCATATTGGTACATGGACTCTAGGGCGACGGAGCACTTTACCAATGAGATGGGGAAGCTTCATACTCATGATCCATATCACGGCACCGACAAGGTTCACACCGCCAATGGAGCAGGTATGCGCATCTCTCATATTGGTCAAGCATCTCTTCTTACTAGTCATGCCGATAGGAGTCTCCAACTTCGTAATATCCTTCGAGTACCATCTGTGACACGTAATCTCCTTTCCGTTCCTAAACTCACCTATGATAATAACGTGTTTTGTGAATTTCATCCGTTTGATCTTTTTATTAAGGATCGGGACACGAGGGACGTGCTCCTTAGTGGACGCCTTTGCCATGGTCTCTATCATCTGGAGCATCCTGGAGTTTCTCGCGTTTTCAGTGGAGTTCGTGTTTCGTCGTCACAGTGGCATGCTCGTCTTGGTCATCCTGCCACTCCTATTGTTCGCCATGTTTTGCGTCGTCATGAGCTTCCTATCATGCCTAGTAATACAGATGTAGCAGTGTGTGATGCTTGTCAGCAGGGGAAGAGTCATCAACTTCCTTTTTCGGAGTCTAGTCGTGAGGTGAAACATCCTCTCGAACTTTTTTTTCCAGATGTATGGGGCCCTGCCCAAACCTCTGTTAGTGGTCATAATTATTATATCAGTTTCGTTGATGCTTACAGTCGCTTTACTTGGCTTTATCTTATTAAGCGTAAATCTGATGTGTTTGATATCTTTGTTCAGTTCCAAAAACATGTTGAACGTCTTCTCAAGCATAAAATTGTTCATGTTCAATCGGATTGGGGTGGTGAATATCGCAACCTCAATTCGTTCTTCCAGTCGCTTGGGATCGCTCATCGTTTAGCATGTCCACATACACACCAGCAAAATGGCTCTGTAGAACGCAAGCATCGTCATATTATTGAAACTGGTTTAACTCTTTGGCCCATGCATCGGTTCCGTTTCGTTTTTGGAGTGATGCCTTCACTACTGCATGTTTCCTCATCAATCGTACTCCCACACATGTTCTAAACATGAAAACTCATGTTGAACTTCTTCTCAATGAACAGCCCGACTACACATTTTTTAAAGTGTTTGGGTGTGCTTGCTGGCTGCACCTTCGCCCATACAATAAACGCAAACTAGAATTTCGATCTAAAAAGTGTGTCTTTCTTGGCTATAGTTTTCTTCACAAAGGATACAAATGTCTTCATGTTCCCACTAATCGTGTCTATATATCTTGGGATGTCGTGTTTGATGAGCGTGTTTTTCCCTTTGCCAAGCTCCCTGTGTCCACCACTGAACCTCCATCCATGCATTCATCTTCCATTGCCTCTGACCAATTTGATGATGTTGCATACTCTCCTGTATTGTTGCCTAACCATGGTGCAAGAACTGGACATGGGGCTCGTTTGGAAATTCTGGAGGCTTCCTAACCTCCATCACTGGCGTCATCCGACGTTCACGTCGATCCGTCTGTGCACCTGCATGGCCTCGGGCACCGTGCCCATGCACGCCCGCTGTCATCTCCTGCCACTAGGCTGCCCTCGCCGAGCCCCCGGCCATCTTCGCCTGCCTCCCCTATGTCGCCTACGTCTGGGTTGTCTCCCTCGCCGAGCAGCCCAGCCCCTGTGACTCCCTCGGCAGGCTCTAGCTCGGCTTCTCCCACGTCAAGTGCGTCGCCGGCCTCTTCGACGTCAAGTGCATCGCCTCGCAGCCTATTGCCTAGCCCCTCGCCGGCTGGGTCGTTGCTGTCACCATCGCCCAGCCCCTCACCGGCTGGGCCCTCGCCGTCACCATCACCGAGTCCGCCGGCTCCTGTTCTATGTCCCCATACACGCAGTCGTAGTGGCATTTATCGCCCCAAGGAGCGCACTGACGGCACGGTGGCTTGGCATGCTTCATGTATGAATGCTGCCATTGCGGACCCATCCTCCGAGCCCCGCACGTACCAGGCTGCTATAAGTATTCCTCATTGGAGAGGGGCTATGGAACACGAGTATCGTGCTCTTCTTCGCAATGAGACATGGACTCTCGTTCCTCCACCACCGCGAGTTAATGTGATTGATTCTAAGTGGGTCTTCAAAGTGAAGAAGCATTCTGATGGGTCTATTGAGCGCTACAAAGCGCGTCTTGTTGCTAGAGGATTTCGGCAACGCTATGGTCTTGACTATGAAGATACCTTCAGTCAAGTGGTCAAGCCTACTACCATCAGGCTTCTTCTCTCTATTGCCATTACTCGAGGTTAGTCTCTTCGTCAGCTTGATGTGCAGAATGCTTTCCTTCATGGTGTATTGGAGGAGGAAGTTTATATGCGACAGCCGCCTGGGTTCTCTGATCCTGATCGTCCTGATCATATTTGTCGTCTTACCAAAGCACTCTATGGCTTGAAGCAAGCTCCTCATGCCTGGCATGCTCGTCTTGCGACTGCCCTTCGTGCTCATGGTTTTGCACCTTCTAAGGCTGATTCATCACTGTTTCTTCTACAGAAGCCCGAGGTCACTATGTACTTGCTGGTTTATGTGGATGATATTATTTTGGTCAGCTCCTCATAGTCAGCTGCTGATGCTCTTGTCCGCTCTCTTGGTACTGATTTTGCTGTCAAGGATCTTGGGAAGCTTCATTACTTTCTTGGTGTGGAGGTTGCTTCTCGTACTGATGGCCTTATCTTGACACAAAAGAAGTATTCACTGGACTTGCTGCAGCGGGCTGGGATGCTCAAGTGCAAGACGACGACTATGCCTATGTCTAGCACTGACAAGATCACTGATGTTGATGGAGAGCTTCTGTCTTCTGCTGATGCTATGGAGTACAGGAGTATTGTTGGTGGTCTCCAGTATTTGATGATCACTAGACCAGATATATCTTATGCTGTCAACAGAGTTTGTCAGTATCTTCAGACGCCCCGTGACACTCATTGGTCAGCTGTTAAGCGTATATTACGCTATGTCCGTCTGGCCGTGTCTCACGGGCTGCATATACGGCCGAACCCCTCCGGGGTCCTTTCGGCGTACTCCGATGTGGATTGGGCTGGTAGTCCTGATGACAGGCGATCCACGGGGGGCTATGCAGTGTTCTTTGGCTCTAGCTTGATCGCCTGGAGTGCTCGGAAACAGGCTACTGTCTCACGGAGCAGTACTGAAGCCGAGTATAAGGCTGTGGCTGATGCTACTGCAGAGATTATTTGGGTATAGTCCTTGCTTCAGGAGTTGGGTATATCTCAATCACAGCCTCCTATTCTTTGGTGTGATAACATCGGTGCTACATACCTTTCTGCAAATCCGGTATTTCATGCCCGATCGAAACACATCGAAGTTGATCATCACTTTGTACGGGAACGTGTGTCACAGAAGCGACTACAGATCAAGTTCATCTCTTCTAAGGATCAACTTGCAGACATCTTCACCAAGCCGTTACCTCTACCACAGTTTGAGGCCTGTAGGCGCAATCTTACCCTTCTAGATTCTTTAGGAAGTGGCTAAGATTGAGGGAGGGTGTTAGACTGTATATAGCTTATGTATATGTGTACGTGTTTGTACCTATTGTAACACACCCATTATATATATGTGATAGGCCACCCCATTGAGGGTTGAGCCGGTTCCCCCAATTCTATTGTTTAACAAGCTGCGGGTCGTACTTGCCACACGCAGTTGCGAAGGGAGCAAAGACTACCTACTGGTCATCGGCGCTGATAGGCATCACCTTAGATACCGCTACAGGATCAACTTCGACTCCATGGGCCTGCACCATTGCGAGTGACATCGAGGCACCAACCGCATGAAGCGAGTTATTGAAGCTTGCAGGGACGCCCCCGGCAAGAGACTCAACCAGCTCGCCCATATTCTCGATCATCTCAGCCTTGGGCGCCAGTTCTTCCCAGAGGCGACTGAGCACGCCCTTGGCCTTGGAGAGCATCCCTTGAACGGCAGCGCTGCGGCTCTCGACTGCTGAAAGAGCACCCGCCAAGGCATCATCACGACGGAGGGCCTGAGGGTCGAAGCTCAAATCACCGGCATCTACACAGAACCCATGCGTGGGCATGAAGGTCAGCGCCAATGACAAATTCGAAAGAATAACAATAATGAAATCCATACAAGGTACCTAAAAGAGCCTTGGCGATCGAGAAAAGCTATTCCTCGAAAAACTTCTCTCTAGCCATGACGGAGGCGCGCAGATCCTCTTCGCGTTTCCGCGACTCGTCACGTGCTGCGATTGCCTCATGGCGACTCTTTACCGCTGCGGCAAGCGCCTTTTCAAGGGAAGCGGCATCGCGGAGGAGTGCATTATGCTCAGCTACGAAACAAACAAATATAAGCTATCAATCGAATATATCACAAGGAGGACGAAGAAGAAGCAGGACACTTACTTTCAACTACGTGGTGGCGAGCATCCATCATTGCATGCTGGCGACCCATCGCAATGACTTGCTCCGCTAAACGAGCGGCTTCCTTCATAATAAGATATGACCGAAGAAAACAGCAAAGGATAAGCAAGATGGTAGAAGATGATACATTCGACTGCAAAAAATAGAGGAAACAAATACTACACTTACATGATCCTCCAAAGACTCCGAAGTCGATGGATTCGCGGTCGTCCGGATAACCATCTAGTGTTCCACATCATGCGGAGAACTCGATGAATTATGGCTAGAGTGGGCCACCAATGGAGGAGAAGGAGTGCGCTCAACCACTTTCTTGGCTTTGGAGGTCGCAACTCCAGATTCTTGCAAAAATTGTACGTCGTCAAAAGATGAAGACGCTTGCTGACTGCAAAATCAAACCAATATCAAGAGAATGCAACTCCAAAGAAGAACCAAAAGGAAGATTCGAATGCTTACCAATCAAAGTTATCAAAATCGAAGGTTTGATCCCCTGACTCTGATGATGATTCCTTCGGAACACGCATCTTCTTGCAAGAGGATGGCGCCATGGCACTCACAGGAACGGCAGGGATCGGCGACTCTTCACCAACACATGCACCTTCCGGAGTCGAAGGGGACGACGCATCCGAATCCTCGCTGCGCGAACACTTGTGAGTGTCCAGACCACTCGACTCAAGGACTTCCTCCTCGACATCAGATGGGACGGTCAACTCCGACTCGTTCTCTTCCAAGGCTTCACGAGGAATAACCCCCTCGGGAAGAAGGGGCATACAGGACGACACCGCCCAATCCTGCATAGAGAAAACAATTTAGCACAAAGTCAAGAAACAGCAAAGAAGCAATCGACAAACAACACTACTACGTAGCACAACTATACCTTAGGAGGAGGGTTAGCAGCATCGAACGGAGGAACGTCTGGTTCATTGGGAAGCACATCCTTGACGGTGTACTTGGTGACCAGCCGCACCCTTTTATCTACCTCACTCGCGGACATGCCATCGGCAGACACGCGAGTGACATCGTCCGTGCCAGCCCACTGGAACATGGGGTGGACTCTAGCCTGCAGGGCTGGACGCGACGGTGTAGCCATGTGCGAATGAGGGCGCAGCGTCCCTCTTCTTTGCCCATGCGACTCTCGAGGTCGCAGACGCGCTCGTATAGCACATCCATCTCCGCGGACTCGCCGGGCATAATCACGTTCTTACAGGAGCGCCTCCTCTTACACGGCGTCGCGGGGTCGAAGGGCGCGAGTCCGTAGTGGTCTCCGTCGGCTTTCTGGTCATGGACGTAGAACCACTTGTCCCTCCACCCTTGGACGGACATCATCAGCTTGATGTCGAAATACGTGACGGAGGGGTCGATGTGGATACCGCAGCCGCCTACATCGTAGACTACGGAGCCAGACGCCGATTGGCGCTTCAACTTTAAGAGGCGCTTGAAGAGGCCGAAGTGCGGCTCGATTCCGAGCCAGCACTCGCAAAGAGTAATGTATCAAGCTACATGGAGGATGGAGTTTGGGGACAGCTGAGGGAGCTGGAGCCCGTAAAAACAGAGAAGGCCCCTGAAGAAAGGATGCAGGGGCAACGAAAGACCACGGATGATGAACGCTAGGAACATCACCCGAAAGCCGGCAGGAGGAGAGGGAATTACCTCGCTGCCAGGGACGCGCGCGTCCGTGACTGTGGAAGACAAAACTCCGTCCTGGCGCAGGAGACGAAGCTCAGAAGACTTTATCACGCATGCGCGCCATGCACCATAGGTGACGCGAGTGCCCATGCCCTTCTTTTTCCGGCGACGGCGGTGCTGGTGCCCGCAGTGGCGGAGCCACCCTTCTTCTTCGTAGCAGCCGCGGCGGCAGCGGAATCGGCCGCAGCACCTCCCTTTTTCTTCCCTATTCCGTGGCGGCGGTGTGACCGGAGGAAGTAGCTGGGAAAAACGCGGAGTTGGTCCAGCGCCATGAAGGAAAGGAGCGCAAAGAAGCAGAGGGGTAGCGGCAATGGCGACCGAGGCAAAGGCAGAAAAGGAGCAGATGTGAAATTTACCCTTGATGCGTCGCTACTTAACCCCCTGGAAGATGCAATCCAACGGTAAGAAAAACCCTATCAGACGTGTGGCATTCATCGTGCTCGACACGTGGAGGACCTGAAGCGCGAACTGTCCCCCACTACTCCCTTTACGCGCAGAAATTGAGGAGGCGCAGTTAAAAAAAAGATTACGCACGCGTGGTCAAATCAGAGTCAGGAAATGGGACCCACCGCTCGTTACGTCCCGTCAAACTCGCTCACGCGGGAAACTGAGGTCATGGAATCGTCAGCACTAACGTCATCCAAAATTACGCAGCAGAAGATTTCGACTACTTTAGTCCTTGCTCGAGTCTTCGACTCCACCTAGCACTCGGGGGCTACTCCCATAGGGAGCGCTCGTCGCGCACCCTACAATTTTTCTTCTTCTTTTTACAGGAACATGGACAATCAAAGCAAACCCAACCACTCGAAGCACGATTCGATTATGGACATGGGTTACTCCCATAGGGAGCGCCGGAAGCAAATTCGACTGAAACAAGCAAACAAAAGACGACAGCAGTTGCAAAAGTTTTTTAGTCCCTGCCTGAGTCTTCGACTCAACTAGGCACTCGGGGGCTACTCCCATAGGGAGCGTTGGCCATGCACCCTATGATTATTTGTACATCATGCTGTGTGTTGATGACATCCACACTCGAAGCTTATGGCGACACCGCCTCATGATATTACCCTACAAAGAGATCGCCTCTCCTGGGTCACCCGAATCGTCTCTACAATGACAAAATTTGGATGCCGCGCTTGCAGCATGAAGATAAGACCTGAATAAGGCCTGGCAACGCATTTTCTGTGCACTACTAGAAATATATCCGTCCCAACAGGTACGATGAACATGCCTTGACGGACGCGTCGAGTTCTCACACCCATATACTGGAATTCGACTCCTGTAAGACCTCCGCGGCTTGAGTCGAATTACACTAGCACTTTTCTAGATTCGACTCCGGGGACTCGCGTTCGAGTAGATGGCGTTGTTTTACCCTAAGGTAGTTAACTGATACCGATACATCGGTTAAATCAGGCACGCACATCAGCAATCCCTATGACTCAAATAAAACAGTCGAAAAACATACTCAGCCATGCACTCGAAAGGATTCATAAAGTCCCAAATCGAATTTGCGATTCCACTAGACACTCGGGGGCTACTGACATGGGTATACCCTACAGGTACTCGAGCTTGGTACATACGGCATGAATACAGTAGAGGCCCACGGTGTCGCCAAGGCCCAAATGAAGAACTCGAGTAACCTACGGACTCTCGATTGCTTGAAGAACAAGAAGAAGCTAAAGATAGAAAGTTCAAAGGGGAAAACCCTAACCTATAACCGACTCGACCTGCTACCTGAGACCTAGGCTATCTATATAAATGCTAGGAGGGGGAAGCGAGGAAGACACACGCAACCCTTGTTTCCACAACCCTCGCCAGATTGTATCTGCGCACCATTGTAATCCTCAATTCCTTTGATAATTCCACGAGCAGACAAGAAAGAGTAGGGACCTCTGCGAGGCCCAAACTGTTGGGTCCGCAGCATAGAAAACAAAAAATTTCCTACGATGAGAACTACATGCCAAGATCTATCTACTATGTACAAAGCAACGGGTGGACATACATCCATCGAGAACTTACCCTCGAAGACAACGAGTTTTGTTAATGAGTAGGAACTCGTGGTTGATGTAGCCGTACACTTTCTGATCTCAAGATCGTGAGGAAGTCCGTGCGCCGCAACTCAGCAGCGCATCCGTACTCGCACACATGTTCAAGCCACCGGACAACCTCCACCTCCTTGCTCCAGCGATCCAGCAGAAGCAGCAACTCCTTCCAGACGAAATGCCACCGGGAACATGTATCTCGCTAATCCGAGACCATGGGGAAATAATTTTAGAGGGGGAGAGAGATCCTTCACAAGGAGGTGTGTGAAAGAAGGAGGAAGAGGGTGTCCTTTTATAGGAGGAGGGGGGTGCCCCTCCTTCATGGCTGGCGCATGGGGGGTGACTCCTCACCTCCCCCATTCATGTGGTGGTAACCCCTCCACATTAAAATGCCTCTTCACATTCCCCTTTAAAGTCCCTACTTTAAATGCATTAAAATTCTCCAAGTTTAATGCTCTCTCATTTAATAAAACTCTTTTATTAAATTTATTCAGAATTTTGTTAATTACTTTAATTAACAAACATTCACATATAACCACCTGCAACATTTCAATATTACATGCAGAACAAATTTCAGCAATTTCACCCGAAACAGTTTTGGTGTCTATTGGAATAATTCCAGCGCTTTGCAATTCTTTCGTCTGAAACATATGTGCTCCAAAATGGTGTCCGGTAACCCTTAAGTGTGTCACCCTACGGTTTGCGAATAATGCAGACATGATTGAGACTCCTCTCAGATCAATAATTAGAAGCGGGACCTGGAGATCCATACTGATTCCTACACATTCAACGATGACTTCTGTGATCATGAGAACCTTTAACGCTAGTAACTAAATCCCTTTGTCTCGTGATATATTACATGTCCGAGATTCGATCATCGGTATCTCCATACCTAGTTTGATCTCGTTGCCGACATGCACTCTTTTCTTGTTCCCGTGATATAACATTCTAGTGATCACATCACTTGCTTGCAAGCTACCTTAATGTGATATCACCGAGAGGGCCCAGAGTATATCTATCCATCATCGGGATTGACAAATTCCACTCTTGATCCATGAGCCTCAACATAACACCTTCGTAGCACTGAACCCATCTTTATAGTCACCCTGTTACGGTGTGACGTTTGATGTTATCAAGATACTCTTCCGGTGTTAGCAATTAACATGATCTCATGGTCTAAGGATAAAGATTACTTCGTATGATGTTATAGCAATATAAACATAATGACTTGATCGTAATGCTATACTTCGGATGAATGTTCATCACATCATTCAACTAATGTTGTGACCTTGTTATTAACAACATCCAATGTCCATGATCAGGAAAACTTGCTCATCTTGTTAACCAACAAGCTAGTCTATAAGAGAGGCATAACTAGGAACCCTTTTTGTTTATTAAACACACATGTATTGATGTTTCCGATCAATACAATTATAGCATGCAAAATAAACATTTATCATAAACATGGAATAAGATAATAACCACTTTATTATTGCCTCTCGGGCATATTCCCTTCAGTCTCCCACTTGCACTAGAGTCAATAATCTAGTTTGAAAAACTTTGCGTATTGAACACCTATGGATTTCTGGTGTTGCATATACGCTATTGCTAGTGGTTAACATAATCTCCGGATCTGACAGTTTCAGGTCCGTGTGTATTTGCATGTCTTTGCGTCTCTACACATCACTCATTCTCAAATGAGATGGCATTGTATAAATTTGGTCCTTTGGTGAGACCTTTAGTTCATTCGGGTTAAAATATGTTGATATTATTGTCACACAATATATCTTCATAGTATTAGCCCACTTTGAACCACACCTAGTTTGATAACAAACTACTTAACACAAATGCCCTCCTTTGTTCCTACTATAGCAGTTATATACTTAGCCTTTTGTTATAGTATCCGCCACAATGTCTCAACTTTGGAACTCATCCAAATCCATCATGGAACATCCTTTCCATTACATTGTGCCACCCATAGTCTAAATTGAGATAAATTTAATTTGTATCTTGTGACAAAACTAGTATCAATGTAACACTTTACAATGAACTACCTTTAACTATTTGTCACTTATACATGATATATTCTTAGTTCTTCCAAAGCTTGTAAGAATATCTTTACTATTGTCCAATGATCAACTTATGAATCATTCTGCTATGTGCTCATAACATATAGAGCATAGGACATATCTGGATATATACATATCACGGTATAATCGATCAAAATCTTCATGTGATTTTACTCACCAAGTGTTGAAACACTTGAATCTTGATACAACCCTTTCCATGCAGCAAGAACCTTTCTTGTTGTTTCCATATTGAACCCTTTCAATATCTCAGATATGTATGTCTGGCACAACCATATTAGCGCCTCAATCTATCCATATAGATATTGATGCCTAATATTCCGTTTTTGCCTAAGTCTTTCATCGAAATCTTATTTTAATGAAATTCTTAACTTGTGTCAATACAAGATACATCATTTCCAATCAACAATATGTCCTCTACATAATGTATTAGAAATATGTCTCAGCGCTCCCACTTAATTTCTTGCAAATGCAAGCATCTTCATCATCTCCGATGAATTTAAACTCTTTTAACAGTTTCATCATGGTGAAGATTCCAACTCCGCTATGCTTACTTCAACTATTGAAGTTTGCATGCCCTTTTAGCACCCTTTGAATTAACAAAACCCTTCGGACCGTGTCTTGTACACGTCCTAGGTAACCATTCTATTAGAAGAACCTTGTTTTTTTATTCAACTACCATATACCAAATTATATGTAGTGGTTGCTACATTAATCCGTCAAGACTAAATATCGCTATGAAAGATCAAATCTTGTCATAGTCAACTCCTTAAACATTGTCGTAAACTTCTTTCTGACATGTCGACTATTTCATAGATGTTAAACATCCATGTCTTATTTCTTTATAGATCCAAACACGACTGATAGGCTTCACGCCTTTCCGGAGGGTCTTCCAAGTTCAGAAACTTGATTTCTCGTGTATGGATACTATCACGGATTCTATGACTTCTAGTCATTTTATGGAGTTAGGGCCCATCATCGCTTCTTTGCATGTAGTCGGTTCATTATTGTCAAAACAATAATGACTTGCTTATCAAATCACACTATTTGATTCTTACCGACCCACACGGTTCAATAGGAACTCTAATCTCCGAGATCACACCCTTTGTAATCACGTGAGCCATGAGCATTGTGGCCTCCACCGGGACACTTTCCAGCGCTGAGCTACTTAGCACATATAGCTAAGGTTCAACAACCTTATCAAAGTTCTATTGTCCTCCCACTTAACTTTTCACGAAAAATTCCTTCTCAAGAAACTTGATGTTCCAAGTGACAAACTCTTTTGTCCTCAGTGTTATGGAGAAATTCCCAACAAATTCTTTGGGATAACCTACAAAGACGTGCTTATCCGACTTTGGTTGTAAACATTTTACTTATGCATAGCATACCAAAATTTAAGAAAAGACAATTCGGGTTTTATCCCAAACCATAACTTATATGGTGCCATTTCAACGGATCACGATGGTGCTCTTTTCAGTGTAAAAGCGGTAGTCTCTAAAGCTTCAATCCTTAAAACATAATGGCAGTTTTATAAATGACACCTTTGATCTTACCATGTCAAACATGGTTTGATTTCATCTCTCTAATATACCATACTCCTATGGTTTATCGAGAAACACAAATCATGGAACAATTCCTAAAATCTTAAGTGTTTTGCTAAACATGTAACTCAAATATATTCTTTTATGATCAAATCATAAACTCTTTTATTTTCTTGTTACAATGATTTTTCACTTCATCTTGAAAGACTTTGAACAATTTTCAAATGTTTCATACTTCTTCCTTATTAAGTAAATATATAGATATATTCACTCAAATTTTTGGAGAAAGCATATGAAGCAAAAAGATCCATCGCATATGGCTACATATAATGGACTATATACATCAACATGCATAATATCCAATAAGTTAGTCATATGTTCCTCTTTGGCCTATGAACGGAGTTTCAATTATCTCGAGGAAAGTTTCACCATCGTCAATTGATCAAAATCAAAGACTCCAAAAATTCCATAAACATGGAGTTTCTTCATGTTTTATTTCAAATATAATTTAAAACAGCGATGTCACTTCATAAGTGATCTTCCAATCATTTGTCTTACGACATTTTAGCAATAATGTTTATGGATGTGATTTCTCCAACTAGACTTGTAAAAGTTCATCCATCCTTTATAGAATACGGTAATTATTTGAACAACCATTGTTCTCGTAATACCGGAACAAAATAACAATTATTAAAACAAATCTTGAAGGCTAGGTTTGACGACAACGAAAAACACAATAACACTTTATTTGTTTTCGATGAACATCATCACGTATTCTCTTGCTAGTTACTTAGGCCATTGCAGTTCATGAATTGCGTTGTCCTGTATGACACTTCATACCAACCAATTCGGTATCCAATACCAGTATCCAATACCTAAGAACCACATTGTTTAACAAGCAAGGAATACAACCATACATGTATATCTTCTATATACCTAAGCTGGACATTTCCAACTTTTTCTTTCCTGCCAAATATTTTATAGATTCTCTTTCAGCAATTCCTTTTCCTTTTAAAAGAATCTATCAACATCAATAGTGGTGTCATTCACATGACACATAGTACAAAGCGTATATAGTCAAATACTAATACCTTTGTACTTGCACTTTCAAGTGGATCACCATCATCAGATGTTTGGTATTCTTTCAAAAATCCATTCTTTAGTGATCTTTTAGTGTAGTGAACATTTTACTTACATCTTCTATTCACCATGGGCTTGACAGCTTTCATGATCAAGCTACTATAGCCTATAAGGAAGAATCGTGAGTATAATGTTAGTTACCAAAACCTTTTTGGGAGATCCGGATGCTTAACATCTCCATACTTCACAAATTCTCATACAATATGAGAACATGTATTTTGCTAAATTATACTCTATCATAATGCAACCAAAAAGATTGTTTCAGATATCCCAATATCTTTCACACATGATGGTTTCTGAAACAATTTTCAGCTCCTATATAATCTTGATATTAAAACAACTTTTGAATATCAATAATCATGGAGGCAAACATGATACTTTAGATACTAACATTGGAATTCTTACTCTTGATTTAATACTACTTATTAAACTTCATGGAGTAAATAGAGTTTGCTGAAAGTTTGCAATAGGACTTATAAACTTTAAATTGACATTCAAAACAATACGATACCAGTTCGTAAAGTAAATATCCAGAATTCTATAGTTCTATTATCTCAATTAAAACTAAGCATAAGGTAGTGAACAGATGCCAATGACTACAACAAATTATGCAAATTCACTTCGATTTAGTTTATGACAAATTGAGTTCGACTAATCCAAATTAGAAATGAACTCCCACTCAAAAACGACATCCCTCGTGCCTTTTTGGTGATTACATGAACCAAATCCACTACACCAAGTCTGATCATCATGTGAGTTGGTGTAGCTTCAAAGGCGAGCATCAATGTGGGCATCACATCAACTATATGACTCATGCTTAACCTTTCGGTCAGTGTTCCGAGGCCATGTCTGTACATGCTTGGCTCGCCAAGTAAGAACCTTAGTACTCGCGTGTGTAAAACTGTCTTACACCCGTTGTATGAAAGCGTAGAGTCGAGTACACCCGATCATCACGTGATGTCTCAAAACACGATCCATAGAACGGTGCATACTTAAGGAAGAACACATTTTTATCTTGATATCTAAATGAGGGATCATCTTACAATGCTATAGAAAGCGCCAAACTAGCAGTATAAGATGCTAACATCTAATGTGTAAAGTGAGATGATATGGTCCATGCATTTGATCTCTATCATTTGCATCGTGGTATGATCTCTATCATTCCTTTATGTGTAAGGCCAAGGTCTATGGAACTTACACGTTGAATGTGTTGTAAGAGTATCTATCATACATATACTTACAACAATACCATATCAATACACTAGCCCAGCAACGATCTAAAGTAGACGCCTCTAATTTATCAATTGCAAGTTTTACGTGGATTAGGGCTTTCGAAGATAGAACCGTTCTCACCTACGAACATGAACCACAACAAGGATAACCAAGTTATTAGCAACTCGTTGTAAATCAGATATTGACCATAGTAGGAGAGACAGACACCCGCCAGCCACTTATGCAAAACAAGTTGCATGTCAGTCGTGGAACCGCTCTCATGTACGATGACATGTAATGTTGGTCCGGGCCGCTTCATCCCACTATGCCACCAATATCCAAAATACATAGAAGATGCAATACCATGATCATCATCGCCCACATATAAACATATGTGTACTACCCGTGCAAAGCACCTACGCATAGATCAAGCTCTGATACCACTATTGGGTCCGCAGCATAGAAAACAAAAAAAATCCTATGATGAGAACTACACACCAAGATCTATCTACTAGGTACAAAGCAACGGGTGCACATACATCCATCGAGAACGTACCCTTGAAGACAACAAGTTTTGTTAACGAGTAGGAACCCGTGGTTGATGTAGTCGTACACTTTCCGATCTCAAGATCGTGAGGAAGTCCGAGCGCCGCAACTCAGCAGCGCATCTATACTCGCACACACGTTCAAGCCACCGGACAACCTCCACCTCCTTGCTCCAGCGATCCAGCGGAAGCAGCAACTCCTTCCAGACGAAATGCCACCGGGAACATGTATCTCGCTAATCTGGGACCATGGGGAAATAATTCTAGAGGGGGAGAGAGATCCTTCACAAGGAGGTGTGTGGAAGAAGGAGGAAGAGGGTGGCCTTTTATAGGAGGAGGGGGGTGCCCCTCCTTCATGGCCGACGCATGGGGGGTGACTCCTCACCTCCCCCATTCATGTGGTGGTAACCCCTCCACATTAAAATGCCTCTTCACATTCCCCTTTAAAGTCCCTACTTTAAATGCATTAAAATTATCCAAGTTTAATGCTCTCTCATTTAATAAAACTCTTTTATTAAATTTATTCAGAATTTTGTTAATTATTTTAATTAACAAACATTCACATATAACCCCCTGCAACATTTCAATATTACATGCAGAACAAATTTCAGCAATTTCACCCGAAATAGCTTCGGTGTCTATTGAAATAATTCCAGCGCTTTGCAATTCTTTTGTCTGAAACATATGTGCTCCAAAATGGTGTCCGGTAACTCTTAAGTGTGTCACCCTATGGTTCGTGAATAATGCAGACATGATTGAGACTCCTCTCAGATCAATAATCAGAAGCGGGACCTGGAGATCCATACTGATTCCTACACATTCAACGATGACTTCTGTGATCGTGAGAATCTTTAACGCTAGTAATTAAATCCCTTTGTCTCGCGATATATTACATGTCCGAGATTCGATCATCAGTATCTCCATACCTAGTTTGATCTTGTTGCCGACATGCACTCTTTTCTCGTTCCCGTGATATAACATTCTAGTGATCACATCACTTGCTTGCAAGCTACCTTAATGTGATATCACCGAGAGGGCCCAGAGTATATCTATCTGTCATCGGGATTGACAAATTCCACTCTTGATCCATGAGCCTCAACATAACACCTTCGTAGCACTGAACCCGTCTTTATAGTCACCCTGTTATGGTGTGACGTTTGATGTTATCAAGATACTCTTCTGGTGTTAGCAATTAACATGATCTCATGGTCTAAGGATAAAGATTACTCCGTATGATGTTATAGCAATATAAACAAAATGACTTGATCGTAATGCTATACTTCGAATGAATGTTCATCACATCATTCAACTAATGTTGTGACCTTGTTATTAACAACATCCAATGTCCATGATTAGGAAACCTTGATCATCTTGTTAATCAACAAGCTGGTCTATAAGAGAGGCATAACTAGGAACCCTTTTTGTTTATTAAACACACATGTATTGACGTTTCTGATCAATACAGTTATAGCATGCAAAATAAACATTTATCATAAACATGGAATAAGATAATAACCACTTTATTATTGCCTCTCGGGCATATTCCCTTCACGAACCTGGGTAGATCTTCGAGTTCCTTGTGTGCTTGTTTGCTAGCTGATAGATGTCTCCAGCGCTCCCTCCTTCTCCAAAACCCAAGTCCATAACAATGGGCATTGATGAGTTAAACCCTCGTCAAGCCTTCTTCAAAAGGATGTTGCTTTTAATTTTGATGAAAACTATCTCACCGCTTTCAATATATTAAAACAAGATGTAACACCCTCGGGGTTAGAGTTAAACAAACCTTGAATTAACGCCCGAGATAAACTTAAATCTAACCCCAAAGACTCACAGTATATGATTTGGTATCATTACAGAACACAGGGATACAACAACATAAGTTTAAACTCCTAACAGAGTACGGTATCAAATTATTACAAACCAGGGGTCACAGACCCATCATCACACCAAACAACAAAAGCAAAATATGTTGTTCTACACAACAAACTTAACAAAGGGCCTAAGAGGCCATAAACATAAGCAACGACCAACCCATAGTCCTCAGGCTACTACCTGGGACCCCCTGCTAACTCGTGTATTAACGAGCTCATCGGGGAACCCCAAGAGGAAGGTATGATGAGCACAGCAGTAAGTTTCCCTCAGTTATGAAACCAAGGTTATCAATCTAGTAGGAGCAAGGAAACACCCCAAAGGTGTATCTAGCTGAACGTTGGCAGGGCGTACTACCGGTGCCAGCAGCAATGTGGAGACCTGCACAACACAACCATAGAACTCTGTCCCCAACTTGCGATGAGGTTGTCAATCTCACCGGTTTTGCTGAAAACAAAGGATTAAACGTATCGAATGGAAGGAAGTAATAGTTTGCAGAAAGTAAACACAAAGCAGTAAATAGTTGATTGTAGATTCAAAGTAAAAGAAAGGACTGGGGTCCATAGTTCACTAGAGGTGGCTCTCCTTAAGATAGATAACATGCTGGGTGAACAAATTACAGCGGGGCAATTGACAAACATCGAGAAAGCATACAAGCATATACTAATCATATTGACTCCTTTGAGATTCGATTGGGCATTACAACATTATGCATAGACCGCCATCCAACTGCATCTATGACTAATAATCCACCTTCATGTTATCATCTGAACCCCCTCTAGTATTAAGTTACAAGCAACGGATAATTGCATTATGAATTGCATGTAAAGTAAACAATGTGATTGTTCTATGGACAAAGGATTGTTGTTTTCTCCCTAGTAGCAACAACACATCTAGTCCCTTAGAGATTTCTGTCACTTCCCCAGATTACCAGAGGCATGAACCCACTATCGAGCATAAATACTAACTCTTGGAGTTGCTAGCATCTACTTGGCCAAGATAGCTACTAACAACGGAAAGCATGCAAGATCACAAATAACAAAGACATGATAGAATCAATAACCAATCTTAAATAGCATCTCAATATCCATCGGATCCCCGTAAACACAACATGCAGAATTACAAATAGATGACCTTGATCATGAACGGAGCTCACAAGATCTAGGCATGATAGCACAAAGGAGGAGAACCAGACATCTAGCTACTACATGGACCCGTAGTCCAGAGATGAACTACTCATGCATCACACCGGAGGCTTGCATGATGATGAAGAAGGCCTCTAGGGTGAATTCCCCTCTCTGGCAGGGTGCCGGGAAGAGCTTCAGATCCCTCCCGATCTAGGGATGGAGATGACGGTGGCTACAGACTCTTTTTTGGATTTTTGATCGGGTCCTTAGGGTTTCCATATCGGAGGCAATATATAGGCGGAAGGAGAGGCCGAGGGGGTGCCTGGGGCGGCCAGACCACCCCCAGGCGTGGGCCAAGCCTGGCCGCGCGGCCAGGTGGTGTGGCCGGGCCCCAGCCCCTCTCTGTCTCGTATTCTGGCTCCAAATGTCCCTCGGTAAAATAATGACTTTGCTTTTGTCCCGTCCAATTCCAAGAATATTCATTTTCTGACTTTCCTGGAACCAAACACAGGAGAAAACAGGCAGCTGGCACTGTGGCTCTTGTTTTAGAGGTTATTCCAAGAAATCATATGAAAAGTACTCCAAAGTGTGGACAAAACATAAGAAAGTAGATAAAACCAAGCATGGAACATCAAAAATTATAGATCCATTTAAAATGTATCAACATCCCCAAGCTTAACTCCTGCTCGTCCTCGAGTAGGTAAGTGATAAAAAGAAAGAATAATTTTTGAGGTGACATGCACCATCATAAACTTGATCAAAATATTTGTAAAACATTCAAAGGCGGGGTCATAGTACTTCAATCATAACATGAAATACAAAGTTCTAGCAATAAGACAAAGAAACTATGATGCAACATGAAAAGGCACAAACAAAAGATTCATGAATAACAATGCTTTTGCAAGACGTTTGTTTGTTTCACATAAAGAAAACATAGCATAGTGGCATTCAGCTTGTCCCTCATAGAGTAGAAAACATAAATGCATAGGACACCTTCAAAGTTTATAAGAGTGACTAGATACAAATAGTTTAAAACAAGCAATATCAAAGCTATGCATCAATCAATAAGTCTTGGGACAATGCACATAAAATTAAGAATGGCCACTATGCTCTCAAAGTAGGTGCATAAAGATAGAAGGTGGAGACTCAACATAAAAGTAAAAGAAAGGCCTTAATAGAAGGAAGTAGGGATTCAAGTCTCATAAAGAGCTTCCAAAAATTATGGTACTTAATAGATTTCTGCTCTCATTGCCCCTATCATAAGCATCTTGAAGTGATTAAGGTTAAAGTGAACAAACTATGGTGTATATGCTTGACGAAGTATAAGTTGGAAATCTCATGTCCCTTGAATATGAGGGTCGCTCCTCATGCTACTCAATTTTAGTCACCGGTAAGTTCTTGTCATTGTAAGTACATGTGTATCATAGAGAACCGCCAATGGGGTACCCCTTGCCCGATGATATGGAAGAATCCCCATATCAAAATGACAAGGCAAGCAGACAACGAGCATCTCAGCAATCTTCTTATTTACCATGGGAATATGGTGCTTTTTTCTCTCTTTCCTCTTTTCATAAACTCTTTATTTTCTTTTTCTCTTTTTTCTCAATATGGGACTCTTTTTTTATAAGAAGAATGCTTCATAGACAGCTCATTATGGTTATGCTACAAGTTTCCACCATGTCAGCATGGATTAGACCAGCGGCCCAGGTGTTTCTCTAACACATATACATAACTCCATGAACTTACAAGCTCCCCTTTCATTTCACACCGACGACATCCATAGACAAAAGAGCATGATATCAACTAGGTACAAAGTACAAGTGCAATGTTGAAAGCGTTCCCCATGACAGCATGGTTCTGCTAATCCCCAACAAATAAGTGCAAGAATATACAACATAGACGGCACAATGGTTCAAGTTTATTAAGGGCAAGAAAAGTAAAATGTGCCATCAAATTCGTGAGAGCTTTAATCACTAGTTTTCTCATAACAAGTTTAATTTGGAAGGTAGATAAAAACATGAATATACTTGGAATAGCATATGCTAGTAGGTAGGTATGGTGGACTCTTTGGAATAACTTGGTTTAAGGAGTTGGATGCATGAGTGGAACTCATACTTGGTTGTGGAGGCTAGCAAAAGACTGGGAGTGACAAACTAAGAGAGCAATAATGGCCATAATCATGCAGAGCGACAAAACATCATTGATCAAAGCATAAAGTGATACTACAAGTTGAAAACTAAAGGATCATAAAGGCTTATGGTGACTTGGGATAGTCATAACATGGTGTGAGCATGCGCCAAGTCAACCCAAATAAAGCATCAAAGGAGAATACCACAATACTATGCTTTAATATGCTAAAACAACGCATGATTCTTCAAAGGCACATTAAGCAATCTCAATTGTTTATAACAAGTCATGCTACAGCAAAGAATACTAAGAATAAAGCCAAAACAACATCAAGCATGGCATGACAAAGCATAGGCCACAGTCAAAAACAAGCTCTCTTTACCACTTAAGCATGAACTTTCCTACTCTTTTTCCAAACCAAACCAAACTATTTGAAAACCAATGTATGAAAGAGGGGGTCCAACCAATTTATTCAGAAAACTAAGAAAACAAAGCAAACGAAAAACAAAAACAAAAACGAAAAAGAAGACGCTCCAAAAACAACACAACTGTGCCTGAAACAATATAAATGAAGCGTTTGGAAGAAACCTGGAATTTTTTATTGATGAAGAAGGGGGATGCCTTGGGCATCCCCAAGCTTTGACTCTTGTACTTCTTGGATATTTCTTGGGGTGACACATGTGGCATACCCAAGCTTGAGCTTTAGTCCATCCTTCATCTCATTACTTATTCCTTCCATACACCTGAAATTTTTTCCTTCATACAAAAGTTCACACAATCTTTATTAGCAACATTAGTGCACTCAAGATAATAAGTCTTTAGGTTCAGTTCTAACACCAATAAAACTTCCATTAAAACCCTAGCTACTGTAGCACTTCCCTCAAAAATCTCAATTCCCCAAAAGAACTCAAAAAGGAACCAACAAGAAGCAAATGCAAAAAATGGCAGAAATCTGTCAAAACAGACCAGCAGGTAAAGACAATTTTTCGAAGACCTTTTGCTTCTCCAATCAAAAAGTGTTGAACTAACGAAAGTTAGATAATAACCTGGGGCAGAAGCACAAAAATTCATGCCTCAAAAGGACATACAGAGATTTTACACGAATGTTTACGGTGAAGCACAAAAATCTGTTTCGGGACAGCAACTTTCCCAATCATTACTTCTCTCTCATTAGAGGTTACTCTTGGCACAAAAAGCAAATAAAAAGGATAAGGAGCGGTTATTACTAAAGTAATAACTTTCAAGACTCATCTAGAACTTTTGGGTTATCTCCCAATAAGTACTTTTCTTTAACGCCTTTAAGTTAGGCATAAGAAGCAAGAAAAAGAATCAAGTGTTCTCAAATGAAGAAGCATTAAGATTAATACCAGAAATATCTTCAAAAAGGCAAGGTATTTCATCCAAATAAGTTCTAGAGGATCCTCTCTCAATGCTCTTTGGTTCACTATTTTCATCAAACGGGTTTTCGGGAACAATCCAATCAAGATTCTTTTCTATGGCTTCATGCATTGCTACCAGTTTAAAGGGTATTGGTATCTTAGTTTCATCCCCATTAGGTTCAGTTTTGTTCATCTTTTCTCGTGTACCAACAACATCTACACATGAGCCTAGCATATTGAAACATTCAAAGACTTTTCTAGCTTCCTTAGCAACATCATAGAATTCCTTAAGAAAGTTTCTAGAATAAAATCTCTCTTCTCAGGGGCATCAATTTCTTTAAGTTTAAGAAACATTTACTTGCATTAAGGGGTTAAGGTTAACAAACCTGGCTTCCAACATGTGAACTAAAGAAGCTGCAGCAATCTCATAGTTTGGAGCAAGTTCTGCAAGAGATCTATCCTCAATATCCTCATGTTTACTAACATGATTAAAGAATTCTTCAATATTATCTTTTCCAATTATAGAACCACTACCTATTGAAAGGTCTTTCAGGGTGAATTTAGGGATCAACATGGTGAGCTAAGGAAGAGGTAACAACTATAGAAAGACTTATTTTTGTTTGTGTTTTTAATAAAGAAAGCAAACTTGTAAAACTATTTTTTTTTTGTTTTTGAATAAGAAACAAGCAAACAAAACAAAAGTGCACTAAGAAAAACAAAAATAACAAAGTAAAAAGATTGGTTATGAGGGACTCCCCTTGTGAAGATGTCCTTGACTCCTCGGCAACAGCGCCAGAAAAATACTTGTTGACTCGTGTATTCACGAGCTCGTTGGGGAACCCCTAGAGGAAGGTATGATGAGCAAAGCAGTAAGTTTCCTCCCCATTAGGTTCAGTTTTGTTCATCTTTTCTCGTGTAGCAACAACATCTACACATGATCCCAGCATATTGAAACGTTCAAAGACTTTTCTAGCTTCCTTGGCAACATCATAGAATTCCTTAAGCAAAGTTTCTAGAATAAAATCTCTCTTCTCAGGGTCATCAATTTCTTTAAGTTTAAGAAACATTACTTGCATTAAGAGGTTAAGGTTAACAAACCTGGCTTCCAACATGTGAACTAAAGAAGCTGCAGCAATCTCATAGTTTGGAGCAAGTTCTACAAGAGATCTATCCTCAATATCCTCATGTTTACTAACATGATTAAAGAATTCTTAAATATTATATTTTCCAATTATAGAACCACTACCTATTGAAAGGTCTTTCAAGGTGAATTTAGGGATCAACATGGTGAGCTAAGGAAGAGGTAACAACTATAGAAAGACTTGATTTTTTTTGTGTTTTTAATAAAGAAATCAAACTTGTAAAACTAATTTTTGTGTGTTTTTGAATAAGAAACAAGCAAACAAAACAAAAGTGAACTAAGCAAAACAAAAATAACAAAGTAAAGATATTGGTTATGAGGGACTCCCCTTGTGAAGATGTCCTTGACTCCATGACAACGGCGCCAGAAAAATACTTGTTGACTCATGTATTAACGAGCTCGTTGGGGAACCCCAAGAGGAAGGTATGACGAGCAAAGAAGTAAGTTTCCCTCAGTTATGAAACCAAGGTTATCAATCCAGTAGGAGCAAGGAAACACCCCAAAGGTGTAGCTAGCTGAACGTTGGCGGGCGACTAGGTGCGGCTGCAACATGGAGACCTGCACAACACAACCACAGAACTCTGTCCCCAACTTGCGATGAGGTTGTCAATCTCACCAGTTTTGCTGAAAACAAAGGATTAAACGTATCGAATGGAAGGAAGTAATAGTTTGCAGAAAGTAAACACAGAGCAGTAAACAGTTGATTGTAGATTGAAAGTAAAAGAAAGGACCAGGGTCCATAGTTCACTAGAGGTGGCTCTCCTTAAGATAGATAACATGCTGGGTGAACAAATTACAGCGGGGCAATTGACAAACATCGAGAAAGCATACAAGCATATACTAATCATCTTGATGTTGGGTCCGCAGCATAGAAAACAAAAAAATTCCTACGGTGTGAACTACATGCCAAGATCTATCTACTAGGTACAAAGCAATGGGTGAACATACATCCAACGAGAACTTACCCTCGTAGACAACGAGCTTTGTTAACGAGTAGGAACTCGTGGTTGATGTAGTTGTACACTTGCTGATCTCAAGATCGTGAGGAAGTCTGAGTGCCGCAACTCAGCAGCGCATCCGCACTCGCACACACGTTCAAGCCACCAGACAACCTCCACCTCCTCGCTCCAGCGATCCAGCGGAAGCAGCAACTCCTTCCAGACGAAATGCCACCGGGAACATGTATCTCGCTAATCCGAGACCATGGGGGAATAATTCTAGAGGGGGAGAGAGATCCTTCACAAGGAGGTGTGAGGATGAAGGAGGGAATGGGTGGCCTTTTATAGGAGGAGGGGGGTGCCCCCTCTCTCCATGGCCAGCGCATGGGGGGTGATGGGTTCGTAGCATGAAAAACAAAAAAATTCTACCGCAAGAATGAACAAAACCCAGATCTAATCTAGATAAAAGCCAAGCTCTAATCTATTAGACATGTGCAACGAGATAGATCTATACTAACCCTTGTAGATCCGAAAGCGTTACGAGATCGGATCTCGTGGTTGATGTAGTCGATCACTTGCCGATCTCAAGATCGAGTAGACGATCCTTCTGGCGCCGCGTTCTGGCAGCGCTTCCGTAGTCGGTCACTGCGTCTTGGTCGGCAGACCTTCCTCTCCCGTTCAGTGACGGTGGAGGTAGTAGATCTCTCCATGGAATCCCAGCAGCACGACGATGTGGTGGTGGTGGAGTAGAGAATTCTGCAGGGCTTCGCCTAAGCTAGAGCAGAGGGAAGGAGGAGGAGAGAGGCAACTTGAGATCTAGAGAATAGAAGGGGCTTGGGGGTTTGTGCCTCCACCCCTCTATTTAAAGGAGGGAGGCGCCATGGGGAGGTGGAGTCCTTGTAGGACTCCCCTCTCCCTTGGCCGGCGGATCAAGGAGGTGGGGGGAGAGTCCTACTCCCCCATGAATCCTTGTCTTACCCCACAAGGATTCCTTGATCCTTTCTTGGTTTTCAAGTAAACTCCAAGAAATCTTCTAGAACCTTCCGGGACATTTCGAAAACTTCTAGAATCCCCATACAAATACTCCGGAACATTTCCTAACTTAGAAAATGATCCCCAATATATGAATCTTATTCCCCGGACAATTCTGGATCTCCTCGTGATGTCTCGGATCCAATCCGAGACTCGAAACAACATTCGGTCTCCAACGCACATTCCATATCTACTTAAAACAACTTCGAACCTTAAGTGTGTCACCCTACGGTTCGTGAACATGTAGACATGATGGAGACACATCTCCGATCAATAACCATTAGCAGGATCTGGAGATCCATAACGGCTCCCACATACTCAACGATGACTTCGTGATCGATAGAACCATTAACATACGAAACCAATTCCCTTTGTCACGCGATACTCTACTTATCCGAGGTTTGATCGTCGGTATCTCCATACCTTGTTCTACCTCGTTACTGATAAGTACTCTTTACTCGTTCCATGATATGTCATCCCTTGTGACCTAGTCACATGCTTGCAAGCTAACTAGATGACATTCCACCAAGAGGGCCCAGAGCATATCTATCCGTCATATGGATGGACAAATCCCAATCTTGGTCCATGCGCTTCAACACATACTTTCAGAATACCCAATGTCACCTTTATAACCACCCGCCATTCTGAGCGGCGTTTGATGTCATCAAAGTACCCATCCGGTGATGGTGATTAACATAACCTCATGGTCGAAGGATTAGGTTAGTATGCATTTGAAAAGCTTGTAGCAAAACGATCTTTAATGACTTGATCTTATGCTATGCTTACTATGGGTGTGTGTCCATCACATCATTCTCCTAATGATATGATCTTGTTATTAACGACATCCAATGTCCATGATCAGGAAACCATGATCATCCATTAATCAACAAGCTAGCTTAACAAGAGGCTTACTAGAGACTCTTTTATGTTTACAAAACACACAAGTATTAATGTTTCCTGTTAATACAATTATAGCATGGGATGTAAACATTTATCATAAACTTAAAGATATAATAATAACCACTTTATTATTGCCTCTTGGGCATATCTCCAACAGTCTCTCACTTGCACTAGAGTCAATAATCTAGTTAAAAATGTGTGCATTCAACACCTATGGCTTTCTGGTGTTGTATAGACACTATTGCTAGTGGTAAACATAATCTTCGGATCTGACACTTCCAGGTCCGTGTGTATTTGCATTTCCTTGCGTCTCTACGCATTACTCATTCTCCAATGAGATGGCATTGTATAAATTCGGTCCTTTGGTGAGACCTTTAGTTCCTTGGGATTAAATTATGTTGATACAATTGTCATACAATGTATCTTCATAGTATTATCCCGCTATGAACCACACCTAGTTTGATAACAAACTACTTGACGCAAATGCCCTCATTTGCTGCTACAATATTAGTCATATACTTAGCCTTTTGTTGTAGTATCTGTCACAATGTTTTAATTTTGGTACTCAACCAAATCCGTTATGGAACTTCCTTCCCATTATATTGTGCCACCCATAGTTTAAATTGAGATAAACTTAATTTGTGACAAAACTAGTATCAATGTAACAATTTACAATGAACTATTTGTCACCACTATATAAGTAATATATTCTTAGTTCTTCCAAAGATCATAGGAATATCCCTACTATTGTCCAATGATCATCTTATGAGTCATTCTGGTATATGCTCATAACATTTAGAGCATAGGACATACCTGGATGTGTACATCTCAAAGAATGATTGATCAAATTATTCTTGTGATTTCACCAAGTGTCAAAACACTTGAATCTCGTGTCAACACACTTGAATCTTGATTCAGTCCTTTCCGTGCGTCAAGAACCTTTCTTGTTGTTTCCATATTGAACTCATTCAACATCTTATCTATGTACATTTGGCAAAACCATATTAGCGCCTCAATCTATCCATATAGACATTGATGCCTAATTCTTGGGTTATGCCTAAGTCTTTCATCAAACTGAAATTCTTAACCTGTGTCAATAAAAGATACATCATTTCTAATCAACAATATGTCTTTCACATAATGTATTAGAAATATGTCTTAGCGCTCCCACTTAATTTCTTGCAAAATGCAAACATCTTCATCGTCTCTGATGAAATTAAACCTTTTAATGGTTTCATCACGGTGAAGATTCCAACTCCGCGATGCTCACTTCAACCATTGAAGTTTTGCATACTCTTTTATCATCCTTTGAATTAACAAAACCCTTTGGATCGTGTCATCGACACATCCTAGGTAACCAGTCTATTAGAAGAACTTGTTTTGTTTGTTCAACTACCATATACCAAAATATATGTAGTGGTTGCTATATTAATCCGTCCAGACTAAATATCGCTATGAAAGATCAAATCTTATCATAGTCAATTCCTTGAACATTGTCGTAAACTCTTTCCGACATGTCGACTATTTCATAGATGTGAAACATCCATGTCTATTTCTTTATAGATCCATATACGACTGTAAGGTCTTGCACCTATCGGAGGTCTTTCAAATTCAAAGCTTGATTTCTCGTGTATGGAATTATCACGGATTTTATGGCTTCAAGCCACTTAACGAAGTCAGGGCCCATCATTGATTATTTGCATGTAGTCGGTTCATCATTGTCAAACAACAATGATTTAACTCTCAAATCTTGGCATTTGATTACTTACCCGACCTACTTGGTTCAATAGGAACTTAGATCCCCGTGACCACATCCTTTGAGGCACGTGAGACATGAAACATTATTCTGCCTCCGGGACACTTACCGACGCGTTCAGCACATATTAGCCAAGGTTCAACAACCTTGTCAAAGTTCTATTGTCCTCCCACTTAACTTTTTACCAAAAATTCCTTCTCAAGAAACTCGACATTCTAAGTGAAAAACACTTTTGTCTTCGGTGTTATGGAGGAATACCCAATGGTTATTCGAAATAACCTACAAAGACATGCTCATCCGACTTTGGTTGTAAACACTTTACTTATGCCTAGCATACCAAAAATTTAAGAAAGGACAACCTGGGTTTTATCCCAAACCATGACTTATATGGTGTCATTTCAACGGATCATGATGGAGCTCTTTTCGGTAAAAGCGGTAGTCACTAAAGCTTTAATCTTTAAAATATAATGGCAGTTTTATAAATGACACCTTTGATCTTATCATGTCAAACAAGGTTTCATTACATAACTTGAACACTCCATACTCCGATGGTGTTTTGGGAAATGCAAATCCATGGAACGATTCCTCAAATCTTAGGTGTTTTGCTAAACTTGTAACTCAAACATCTTTCTTTATGATCCAATCATAAACTTTTTTATTTTCTTGTTACAATAATTTTCCACTTCATCTTGAAAGTCTTTGAACATTTTCAAATGTTTCATACTTCTTCCTTATTGAGTAAGTATATACATATACTCACTCAAATCTTCGGAGAAAACATATGAAGTTGAAATCCATCGCCCACGACTACACATAATGGACTATATACATCAATATGTACAAATTCCAATCAGTTAGTCGTCCGTTCCTCTTTTGGCCTACGAATGGAGTTTTAATTATCTCCAGGAAAGTATCACAAGCATCATTTGATCAAAATCAAAGACTCCAAAAATCCATCAACATGGAGTTTCTTCATGTATCCCTAATATAATTTAAACGGTGATGTCACTTCCAAGTGATCTTTCAATCATTTGTCTTGCGACATTTTAGCATTAGTTTTATGGTCGTTATTTCTCCAACCAGACTTGTATCATCCATCTATTATGGAATACGGTAATTATTTGAACAACCTTTTGTCGTCATAATACCTGATCAAAATAACAATTATTGAAACAAATCTTGAAGGTAAGCTTTGATGTTAACGAGCAACACAACAACCCTTTGTTTGTTTTTGATGAACATCATCACATATTTTTCTTGCTAGTTACTTAGGACATTGCAATTCATGAATTGTGTTGTCCTGTATGACACTTCATACCAACCAATTCGGTATCCAATACCGCAGAACCACATTGTTTAACAACCAAGGAATACAGCCATAACATGTATCTTCTATATACCTAAGTTGGATATCTCCAATCTTTTCTTTTCTGCCAAATATTTTATAGATTCTCTTTCAACAATTCCTTTTCTTTTAAAAGAATCTATCAACATCAATAGTGGTGCCATTCACATGACACATAGTACAAAGTGTGTATAGTGAAATACTAATACCTTTGGACTTGCACTTTGAAGTGGATCACCTTCATCAAATGTTTGGCATTCCTTCAAAATTCCATTTTTTAGTAATCTTTTAGTGTAGTAAACATTTTACTTACATCTTCTATTCATCCTTATCATGACAACTTTCATGGTCAAGCTGCGATAGCTTATAAAGGTGAATTGCGAGTATAAGGTTTCTTTTCCAAAACCTTTTGGAGGATTAGGACGACCAGTGTCTCCAACCTTCACAAATTCTGATCAAATATGAGGACATATACTCTATCATGTTGTAACCAACACATTGTTTTAGATATCGCAATACCTTTCACATATGATGGTTTCTGAAACATTGCTTTCAGCTCTTAGATAAACTTGATATTAAAAACAATCTTTTGAGTATCAAGAATCATGGAGGCAAACATGATACATTAGATACTAACACTGGAATTGTTACTCTTGATTTAATACTGTTTATTAAACTTCACAGAGTAAACGGAGTTTGCTGAAAGTTTACATAGGGACTTTTAAACTTTAGATTGACACTCAAAACAATACGATACCAGTTCGTAAAGAAAATATCCAGAATTTCTATAGTTCCACTATCTCAACTATAACTAAGCGTAAGGTGGTGAACGGATGCCAATGACTATAACAAACTATGCAAATTCACTTTGATTGTGTTTATGATAAATTGAGTTTGACTAATCCAAATTACAAATGAACTCCCACTCAAAACAACATCCCTCCAGTTTGTTTTAGTGATTACACGAACCAAATCCACTACACCAAATCCGATCATCACGTGAGATGATGTAGCTTTAAAGGCGAACAATCAACATGTTCATCATATCATCCATATGACTCATGCTTTACCTTTCGGTATTCCGTGTTCCGAGACCATGTCTGTACATGCTAGGCTCGTCAAGGTTAACCTTAGTTTCCGCATGTGCAAATCTGGCTTTCACCCGTCGTATGCACACGTAGAATCTATCACACCCGATCATCACGAGATGCTTCGAAACGACGAGTCTTAGCAACGGTGCCTACTAAGGACGAACACTTCATTACTTGATATTTTGTGAGAGGTATCATCTTATAATGCTAACGTCGCGATCTAAGCAATACAAGATGCATAAAGGATTAACATCACAGGCAATTCATAATTAGTGTGATATGATATGGCCCTTTCTTCTTATGCCTTTGATCTCCATCTACAAAGCACGGACATGATCTCCATCATCACCAGCATTGCGTCAAGGTCAGTGGCGCCGCTTCATGGTTGTCCATCATCACTAGCAACTATTACAACTACTTGGAATAAAGCTATTACAAGATGAATTGACACGCAGGTCTTATGAAATTAAAGACAACCATTAGGCTCACGCGGTTGCCATATTACAACAAGGATCATTGCATACATCAAATATAATCACAATCACATGATGGCCATATCACATCACAAAACCCCTGCAAAAACAAGTTAGACGCCTCTAATTTTCTTTGCATGTTTTATGTGGTTTGGGGCTTTCGAATAAGAACGGATCTTACCTATGAAACTGAACCACAACGTTGATACAAGTGCTATCAAGTGCAAAGTGTAGATTGGATCTATACTATGATGGGAGAGACAGACACTCGCAAAGCCACTTGTGCAATACGAGTTGCACGTCAACTGTGGAGCAAGTCTCATGTGCGATGACATGTAAGGTTAGCCAGAGCCGCTTCATCCCACCATACCGCAAGATGCAAAGTACACAAAGCAAAAGACGGCACGAGCACCAATGCCCACAAAACCATTGTGTTCTACTCGTGCAACAGATCTACGCATAGACACGGCTCGAATACCCAACGTCACCTTTATAACCACCCAGTTACGAAGCGGCGTTTGATGTCATCAAAGTACCCATCCGGTGATGGTGATTAACATAACCTCATGGTCGAAGGATTAGGTTACTATGCATTTGAAAAGCTTGTAGCAAAACGAACTTTAATGACTTGATCTTATGCTATGCTTACTATGGGTGTGTGTCCATCACATCATTCTCCTAATGATATGATCTTGTTATTAACGACATCCAATGTCCATGATCAGGAAACCATGATCATCCATTAATCAACAAGCTAGCTTAACAAGAGGCTTACTAGAGACTCTTTTATGTTTACAAAACACACAAGTATTAATGTTTCCTGTTAATACAATTATAGCATGGGATGTAAACATTTATCATAAACTTAAAGATATAATAATAACCACTTTATTATTGCCTCTTGGGCATATCTCCAATAGGGGGTGACCCCTCACCTCCCCATTCATGTGGTGGTAAACCCTCCACATTAAAATGCCTCTTCACATTCCCTTTTAAAGTCTCCACTTTAAATGCATTAAATTTCTCCAAATTTAATGCTCTCTCATTTAATAAAACTCTTTTTATTAAATTTATTCAGAATTTTGTTAATTACTTTAATTAACAAACATTCACATGTAGCCCCTTGCAATATTTCAATATCACATGCAGAACCACCTTCTGCAATTTCACCCGAAACAATTTCCGGTTTCTATTGAAACAGTTCCTGTGCTTTGCAATTCTTTCATCTGAAACATATGTGCTCCAAAATGGTGTCCGGTAACTCTTAAGTATGCCACCCTACGGTTCGCGAATAATGTAGACATGATCGAGACCCTTCTCCGATCAATAATCAGCAGCGGGACCTGGAGATCCGTATTGACTCCTACACATTCAACGATGACTCCTGTGATCGTGAGAACCTTTAACGCTTGTAACTAAATCGCTTTGTCTCTCGATATATTACATGTCCGAGATTCGATCATCGGTATCTCCATCCCTAGTTTGATCTCGTTACCGACATGCACTCTTTTCTCATTCCCGTGATATAACATTCTAGTGATCACATCACTTGCTTGCAAGCTATCCTAATGTGATATCACCAAGAGGGCCTAGAGTATATCTATCCATCATCTGGATTGACAAATTCCACTCTTGATCCATGAGCCTCAACATAACACCTTCGTAGTACTAAACCCATCTTTATAGTCACCCTGTTACGGTGTGACGTTTGATGTTATCAAGATACTCTTATGGTGTTAGCAATTAACATGATCTCATGGTCTAAGGATAAAGATTACTTCGTATGATGTTATAGCTATATAAACATAATGACTTGATCATAATGCTATACTTTTGATGAATGTTCATCACATCATTCCACCAATGGTGTGACCTTGTTATTAACAACATCCAATGTCCATGATCAGGAAACCTTGATCATCCTGTTAATCAACAAGCTAGTCTATAAGAGAGGCATGACTAGGAACCCTTTTTGTTTATTAAACACACATGTATTGATGTTTCCGAATCAATACATTTCTAGCATGTAAAATAAACATCTATCATGTATAAGGAATATATAATAACAACTTTATTATTGCCTCTCGGGGCATATTTCCTTCAGTCTCCCACTTGCACTAGAGACAATAATCTAGTTCACATAGTGATAAATCTAACACCCATGGAGTTCTCGTGTTGATCATGTTTTTCCCTAGGGAGAACTTTAGTCAACAGATCTGCTATATTCAGGTCTATGTGTACTTTACAAATCTTTATATCTCCATCCTTGACATGCTCGCGGATGGAGTGAAACTGGCACTTAATATGTTTGGAATTCTTGTGAGACCTTGGTTCCTTTGCGTTGGCTATGGCTCCATTGTTATCACAATAGATCACCATCGGGTCCAACGCACTGGGAACCACACCCAGTTCCGTAATGAACTCTTTCATCCAAAGCCTCTTCTGCGCTTACGAGCGACAACATATTCCGCCTCCATTGTTGATCCAGCCACCACAGGTTGTTTGGAACTCCTCCAACTAACTGCTGCTCCGTTCAAGAGAAATACGTATCCGGATTGAGACTTAGAGTCATCCGGATCGGTGTCAAAGCTAGCATCGACATAACACTTAGCGACTAGCTCTTCTTCACCTCCGTATATGAGAAACATATCCTTAGTTATTCTCAAGTACTTGAGGATGTTCTTTACCGCTATCCAGTGTTCCGAACCTGGATCAGATTGGTACCTACTAGTCAAACTAATAGCATGTGCCACATCCGGTCTTGTACATAGCATGGCATACATAATAGAGCCTATGGCCGAGGCATAGGGGATCTTATCCATCATCTCTCTTTGTTCATTGGCGGGACTTTGAGTCTTACTCAATGTCTTGCCTTGCAACATAGGTAAGAACCCCTTCTTACTTTCGTCCATATTAAACTTCTTTAATATCTTATCAAGGTATGTACTCTGCGATAGCCCAATTAGGCGCCTTGATCTATCTCTATATATTTTAATGCCTAATATATATGACGCTTCACCAAGGTCTTTCATCGAAAATTTGCTGTTTAGATAACTTTTAACACTGTTTAAAAGATCTATATCATTTCCAATCAATAATATGTCATCCACATATAATATCATAAATGCCACATTGCTCCCACTCACTTTCTTGTAAATACAAGCCTCTCCATAAGTTTGGACAAATCCAAACTCTTTGATCACCTCATCAAAGCGGAGATTCCAACTTCGTGATGCTTGCTTCAGTCCATAGATGGATCGCTGAAGTTTGCACACCTTATTAGCATCCTTAGGATCGACAAAACCCTTAGGTTGTATCATATACAACTCTTCTTCAATCTTACCATTGAGGAACGCAATTTTGACATCCATCTGCCATATTTCATAATCGAAATATGCAGCAATTGCTAACATAATCCTAACCGATTTAAGCATCACTACGAGAGAGAATGTCTCATCATAGTCAACTCCTTGAATTTGTCGAAACCCCTTTGCGACAAGTAGAGCCTTATAGATGGTCACGTTACCATCAGCATCAGTTTTCCTTTTGAAAATCCATTTATTCTCAACGGCCTTTCGGTTGTGAGGTAAGTCCACCAAGTTCCAGACTTGGTTCTCGTATATGGATTCCATCTCGGATTTCATGGCTTCTAGCCATTTGTTGGAATCCGGGCTCATCATCGCTTCTTCATACATCGCAGGGTCATCCATTTCATCAACCATAAAATTCACAACAGGATTGCCGTATAGTTCAGGAGCTGCACGTGTCCTGTTTAACCTGCGAGGTTTGGTAGTGTCCTCTTTCAGAGTTTCATGATCATTACCATTAGCTCTCTCTTCATCAGGTGAAGTTAACTCCGAAACAACTTCCGGTGCTGCGCCACTCGCCATTCCATGAAGAGAAGGTTCAAGAACCTCTTCGAGTTCTACCTTCCGACTACTCACACCTTTCGCGAGAAACTCCTTCTCAAGAAAGGATCCATTCTTGGCAACAAAAACCTTGCCCTCGGATCTGTGATAGAAGGTATACCCAATTGTTTCCTTAGGGTATCCTATGAAGATGCATTTTTCCGCTTTGGGTTCAAGTTTATCCAGTTGAAGTTTCTTCACATAAACATCACATCCCCAAACCTTGAGAAATGACAGCTTAGGTTTGTTTCCAAACCATAATTCATACGGTGTCGTTTCAACGGATTTAGATGGTGCCCGATTTAAAGTGAATGCAGTTGTTTCCAGTGCATAACCCCAAAATGACAGAGGTAAGTCAGTCAGATACATCATAGATCGAACCATATCCAATAAGGTACGATTACGATGTTCCGACACACCATTACGTTGTGGTGTTTCGGTAGGCGCGAGTTGTGAAACTATTCCACACTCTTTCATGTGTGTGCTAAACTCGTAACTTAGATACTCTCCTCCACGGTCAGACCGTAGAAACTTGATCTTTCTATTACAATGATTTTCCACTTCATTCTGAAATTCCTTGAACTTTTCAAAAGTTTCAGACTTGTGTTTCATCAAATAGATATACCCATATCTACTCAAATCATCCGTGAAAGTAACAAAATAACGATATCCTCCTCGCGCCGACACACTCATTGGTCCACACACATTAGTATGTATGATCTCCAATAGATCTATCGCCCGTTCCATTGAACCGGAAAACGGCGTTCTAGTCATCTTGCCCATAAGGCATGGCTCACATGTATCAAATGATTCAAAATCAAGTGATTCCAAAAGTCCATCAGAATGGAGTTTCTTCATGCGTTTAACGCCAATATGACCTAGACGGCAGTGCCACATATATGTAGACATATCATCATCAAGTTTAATCTTTTTAGCATTAACATTATGAATGTGCGTAATATTACTATCGAGATCCAATAGAAATAAACCATTCAACATAGGTGCATGACCATAAAAGATATCATTCTTATAAATCGAACAACCATTGTTCTCAGATTTAAAGGAATGACCACTTTGCATCAAACACGATCCAGATACAATGTTCATGCTCAGTGCAGGCACCAAATAACAATTATTTAGGTTTATAACTAGTCCCGATGGCAAATGGAGAGGTAGCGTCCCGATGGCGATCACATCAACTCTTGATCCATTGCTGACCCGCATCCTGACCTCATCCCTTGCTAGTTGTCGCTTGTTCCGTAGCCCCTGAACCGAGTTACATATATTAGCAACCGATCCGGTATCAAATACCCAGGTGCTACTGCGAGTACTAGTCAAGTACACATCAATAACATGTATATCACATATACCTTTGTTTGCCTTGCTGGACTTCTTGTCCGCCAAATACTTAGGCGATTATGCTATGGGATTCCCTTGCAATAGTAGCACTTTCGATGTCGGACTTAGGGCCAGCCTGGGTTTCTTTTCAGGCGTGGCAACAGACTTGCCACCCTTCTTTCCCTTGTGCTTTCCTTTCTTGTCCTTCTTGAAACCGGTGGTCCTATTGATCATCAACACTTGATGTTCTTTCCTAATCTCCACTTCTGCAGTCTTAAGCATTGACAGAAGCTCGGGAAGAGACTTCTTCATGCCCTACATATTATAGTTCATCACGAAGATCTTGTAGCTAGGTGGCAGAGATTGGAGAACACGATGTATGCCTAAGTCAACGGGAATCGTTATTCCCAAGGACACAAGCTTATCGGCGTACAGGACATTTTGATGCGTGCTCACCAACGGAGCTGTTTTCCTCCATCATGCAGCTAAAGAACTTTTCTGTAGCATTATAACTCTCTACGGCATCATGGGTATCAAAAATCATTTGCAATTCTCCCATGGTATCAAAGGCATTGCCATTTTCGAAACGCTTTCAAAGTTCTGGCTCTAGCCCATACAGCATGCCGCAATGAACTAAGTTGTGGTCCTCCTGACGAGTCACATAGACATTCTTTTCCTCGTCAGGGGCATCAGGAGCTGGTGGGGGGCTTAGCAGCGCATCTAGCACATATTGCTTTTGTGCGGTGAGGAGAATCCTCAAATTCATAGCCCGATTGGTGAAGTTGCTACCATTCAGCAAGTTTCTCTTTCTCCATGAACACATTGAAATTAAAAGCAGGTGGTGCCATCTACAACAGAATTTGTAAAGTTTATTTAGACTAAGTTTATGATAGATTGAGTTCAACTAATCCAAATTACTAATGAACTCCCACTCAAAAACAACATCCCCCGTGTCCTTTTGGTGATTACATGAACCAAATCCACTATACCAAGTCCGATCATCACGTGAGTTGATATAGCTTCAAAGGCGAGCATCTATATGGGCATCATATCAACCATATGACTCATGCTTAACCTTTCGGTCCGTGTTCGAGGCCATGTACGTACATGCTAGGCTCGCCAAGTAAGAACCTTAGTATTCGCGTGTGTAAAACTGTCTTACACCCGTTCCTATGAAAGCGTAGATTCGAGTACACCCGATCATCACGTGATGTCTCGAAACACGATCCATAGAACGGTGCATACTCAAGGAAGAACACATTTTTATCTTGATATCTAAAAGAGGGATCATCTTATAATGCTATCAAACGCGCCAAACTAGCAGTATAAGATGCTAACATCTAATGTATAAAGTGAGATGATATGGTCCATGCATTTGATCTCTATCACTTGCATCGTGGTATGATCTCTATCATTCCTTTGTGTGTAAGGCCAAGGTCTATGGAACTTACACGTTGAGTGTGTTGTAAGAGTATCCACCATACATCTACTTACAACAATACCATATCAACACACTAGCCCAGCAACGATCTAAACTAGACGCCTCTAATTTATCAATTGCAAGTTTTACGTGGCTTAGGGATTTCGGAGATAGAACCGTTCTTACCTACGAACATGAACCACAACGAGGATAACTAAGTTATTAGCAACTCGTTGTAAATCAGATATTGACTATAGTAGGAGAGATGACACCCTTGACCACTTATGCAAAACAAGTTGCATGTCAGTCATGGAACCGGTCTCATGTATGATGACATGTAAGGTTGGTCCGGGCCGCTTCATCCCACTATGCCACCAATATCCAAAATACATAGAAGATGCAATAACATGATCATCATCGCCCACATATCAACCATATGTGTACTACCGTGCTAAGCACCCACGCATAGATCAGGCTCGATACGGTGTTGGGTCCGCAAAGATAGAAAACAAAAAAATTCCTACGGTGTGAACTACACGCCAAGATCTATCTACTAGGTACAAAGCAACGGGTGGACATACATCCAACGAGAACTTACCCTCGTAGACAACGAGCTTTGTTAACGAGTAGGAACTCGTGGTTGATGTAGTCGTACACTTGCCGATCTCAAGATCGTGAGGAAGTCCGGCCATGCCTTCAACTCAGCAAGCGCATCCTTTCACACGTTCAAGCCTGGACAACCTCCACCTCCTCGCTCCAGCGATCCAGAAGCAGCAACTTCTTCGCATTTAAATGCCACCGGGAACATGTATCTCGCTAATCCGAGACCATGGGGGAATAATTCTAGAGGAGGAGAGAGATCCTTCACAAGGAGGTGTGAGGATGAAGGAGGGAATGGGTGGCCTTTTATAGGAGGAGGGGGTGCCCCCTCTCTCCATGGCCGGTGCATGGGAGGGTGACCCCTCACCTCCCCATTCATGTGGTGGTAACCCCTCCACATTAAAATGCCTCTTCACATTCAGTTTTAAAGTCTCCACTTTAAATGCATTAAATTTCTCCAAATTTAATGCTCTCTCATTTAATAAAACTCTTTTTATTAAATTGATTCAGAATTTTGTTAATTACTTTAATTAACAAACATTCACATGTAGCCCCTTGCAATATTTCAATATCACATGCAGAACCACCTTCTGCAATTTCACCCGAAACAATTTCCGGTTTCTATTGAAACAATTCCTATGCTTTGCAATTCTTTCGTCTGAAACATATGTGCTCCAAAATGGTGTCCGGTAACTCTTAAGTGTGCCACCCTACGGTTCGCGAATAATGTAGACATGATCGAGACCCTTCTCCGATCAATAATCAGCAGCGGGACCTAGAGATCCGTACTGACTCCTACACATTCAACGATGACTCCTATGATCGTGAGAACCTTTAACGCTTGTAACTAAATCCCTTTGTCTCTCGATATATTACATGTCCGAGATTCGATCATCGGTATCTCCATACCTAGTTTGATCTCGTTACCGACATGCACTCTTTTCTTGTTCCCGTGATATAACATTCTAGTGATCACATCACTTGCTTGCAAGTAATCCTAATGTGATATCACCGAGAGGGCCCAGAGGATATCTATCCGTCATCTGGATTGACAAATTACACTCTTGATCCATGCGCCTCAACATAACACCTTCGTAGTACTGAACCCATCTTTATAGTCACCTTGTTACGGTGTGACGTTTGATGTTATCAAGATACTCTTCCTGTGTTAGCAATTAACATGATCTCATGGTCTAAGGATAAAGATTACTTCGTATGATGTTATAGCAATATAAACATAATGACTTGATCGTAATGCTATACTTCGGATGAATGTTCATCACATCATTCCACCAATGGTATGACCTTGTTATTAACAACATCCAATGTCCCTGATCAGGAAACCTTGATCATCCTATTAATCAACATGCTAGTCTATAAGAGAGGCATGACTAGGAACCCTTTTTGTTTATTAAACACACATGTATTGATGTTTCTGAATCAATACATTTCTAGCATGTAAAATAAACATCTATCATGTATAAGGAATATATAATAACAACTTTATTATTGCCTCTCAGGGCATATTTCCTTCACTTGACTCCTTTGATATTCGATTAGGCATTACAACATTACACATAGACTGCCATCCAACTGCATCTATGACTAATAATCCACCTTCAGGTTATCATCTGAACCCCCTCCAGTATTAAGTTACAAGCAACGGATAATTGCATTATGAATTGCGTGTAAAGTAAACAATACGACTATTCTATGAAGAAAGGATTGTTTTTTTCTCCCTAGTAGAAACAGCACATCTAGTACCTTAGAGATTTCTGTCACTTCCCCAGATTACCAGAGGCATGAACCCACTATCAAGCATAAATACTAACTCTTGGAGTTGCTATCATCTATGTGGCCAAGATAGCTAGTAACAACGGAAAGCATGCAAGATCACAAATAACAAAGACATGATAGAATCAATAATCAATCTGAAATAGCATCTCAATATCCATCGGATCCCCACAAACACAACATGCAGAATTACAAATAGATGATCTTGATCATGAACCGAGCTCGCAAGATCTAGGCATGATAACACAAAGGAGGAGAACCAGCCATCTAGCTACTACATGGACCCGTAGTCCAGAGATGAACTACTCACGCATCACACCGGAGGCTTGCATGATGATGAAGAAGGCCTCCAGGGTGAATTCCCCTCTCCGGCAGGGTGCAGGGAAGAGATTCAGATCCCTCTCGATCTAGGTATGGAGATGATGGCGGCTATAGACTCTTTCCTGGATTTTTGATTGGGTACTTAGGGTTTCCATATCAGAGGCAATATATAGGCGGAAGGAGAGGCCGAGGGGGTGCCGGGGGTGGCCAGACCACTCCCTGGCGTGGGCCAGGCCTGGCCGCGCGGCCAGGTGGTGTGGCCGGGTCCCAGCCCCTCTCCGTCTCGTATTCTAGCTCCAGATGTCCCTCGGTAAAATAATGACTTTGGCTTTTGTCTCGTCCAATTCCGAGAATATTCATTTTTTGACTTTCCTGTGTGGCAGAAAACAGGCAGCTAACACTGTGGTTCTTGTTAATAGGTTAGTCTAAGAAATCATATGAAAAGTACTCCAAAGTGTGGACAAAACATAAGAAAGTAGATAAAACCAAGCATGGAACATCAAAAATTATAGATACATTTGCAATGTATCACCCCCAACTACTCGTCGATGTCAACGTAGAAGCCACCTTTAGTTGCAACTAGATCATCTGTAGAAAAACAACAACGACGCAAGGATGAGTATGAGAATGTACCCCACAAGACTTAGATAACCTAGTATCTACATGCTCTGGCTATAAAAGCTTTCTGTGGGTTTCTTTGCATAAAGCGAACTTTGTTTGTAAACAAGAGAGAGTAGAGGCTCGTCTACACAGAATACTTTTAAAACAAGGCAAGAGAGCGACGACTCCATCTTGAACATCTGAAATTGTTAACCAAGTACATCTGAACTTCTCATCTAGGATCACCCCCTCGAACCCCCGAGGAACCATCCTTAAGCACACATAGAACAACAAGTTTAAAGTTTAGTTAACATTATCTATGATCTCAGAATTTGGTCACCAAGCGTTCATAACCGTGAACATGGCTTTTCGAAAAGATTTAACCCTGCAGGGGTGTACAACTTTACCCACACGTACCAACCGACTCTTAGTTCCAAATATTATTAGCCCTCTTCCTTGGAGGGCCGGTAGAGGGTGGTTGACCACGACCTTTACCTTGCTTTCACCAAGACCATGAGTCACACCCTAAGGAGGGTTCCGCCATAACGGGTCAAGTCCCAAACCCGGTCCCTAGAGATGTGGGTGATGTTGGTTTACCAGAGGGACCACCTCAAGCAACCCTCCTTCTCCTCCGCTTTCGAAAACATTTTCAATGCATATGCCAAATGGAAAGCCCGAACTATGTGACTCATGGAATCTACTAGGAAAGTTAGTTAGTCAAGGGGTTTTCCAGGCCCCGTGTGGCTATACGCTCGTCTCAGTTCCAAAGGCAAGAACTCGATTACTAGTGGTGGAGAGCATGGGACTACAAAAACCACACCCAATGTGGCCTCCCATACAAGCCTTAACATGTTTATCCGTCACCTTCAATCTAGTCTCCATCTCCTACCTTTCTAGATTCTTTGGCATCTCCGATTCATTATCATCAGGATGGATCAGGCGTAATTACTAAGCATGGCTAAGCTTAACAGTCGAAGAAGCTCTAGCAACACTCACATGCCAGACCTAGGTATGGTAGGAGCAGTAGATCAGGTGTATAAGGCTACAACTAGGAAACTATGCAGCAGATAGGTAACTCTAGCTACTAACAAAAGACCACATTGGAATCGTGTGCAATATAGCGAGAAAGTAGATACTTTGTAAAACATAGGTTCGGAATGAGAGGCTACGCTTGCCTTGTCCTTTAGTGGACAGATATGGATCTTCGATGTTGTTGACTTCGGCCTCGTGCTCGGAACCTATCGCGAAGAAGCAATATCAGAAAAGAAAGGAAACAATCAACATCTCGAACCATGCAATGCGCAAGCACATGAATGATATGTCAAATTAAAGTTATCATGGCAACCCTAGGGTTAACATCGATTTAAATGGGTTCGGAGTGCCGAGGGTTTGGCTTTCCATCGATCCCATATGCAATTAGGGGGGTTTGATGTTGCTCTAAACTAGCTAGGGTTTAGGTTGATCAACAATGCAGGGATTATAATTTTAAAGTGTAGATCTCATTTTTATGATCATTTTGATATACTATTCATATTTTTCTGATTAAATATGAATTAGTTATGAATTTTATAAGATTATAACAATTTATGCCTTATTTAAAACATTTCTAAAAATAATAAAGCCTTTATGACGTTGATACGTTGCTAACGTATCTATAATTTTTGATGTTCCGTGCTTGTTTTATATCTACTTTCTTATGTTTTGTCCACACTTTGGAGTATTTTTATACACTTTCTTGGACTAACCTATTAACAAGATGCCACAGTGCCAACTGCTTGTTTTCTACTGTTTTTGGTTCCAAGAAAGTCAGAAAATGAATATTCTCGGAATTGGACGGGACAAAAGCCAAAGTCAATATTTCACCGAGGGGGACACAGAGCCAGAATACGAGACGGAAAGGGGCCAGGGGCCACACCACTGGCCGCGGCCAGCCCGGCCCGCTTAGGGGTGGTGGCTGCCTAGGGCACCCCCTCGGACTCCCCTTTCAACTATAAGATGCCTCCGATACAGAAACCCTAAGTACCCAATCAAAATTCCACGAAAGAGTCTATAGCCACCATCATCTCCATCCCTAGATCAGGAGGGATCTGAAGCTCTTCCTGGCACCCTGTCGGAGGGGAGAATTCACCCTGGAGGCCTTCTTCGTCACCATGCAAGCCTCCGGTGTGATGCGTGAGTAGTTCATCCCTGGACTACGGGTCCATGTAGTAGCTAGATGGTTGGTTCTTCTCCTTTTTGCTACAATGTATAGATCTTGTGAGATCTGTTCATGATCAAGATCATCTATTTGTAATCCTACATGTTGTGTTTGCAGGGATCCGGTGGATATTGAGATGCTATTTCAGATTGATTATTGATTCTATCATGTCTTTGTTATTTGTGATCTTGCATGCTCTCCGTTGTTAGTAGATATCTTGGCCGAGTAGATGCTAGCAACTCCAAGAGGGAGTATTTATGCTCGATAGTGGGTTCATGCCTCTAGTAATCTGGGGAAGTGACAGAAATCTCTAAGGTACTAGATGTGTTGTTGCTACTAGGGAGAAAACAACAATCCTTTGTTCATAGAACAATCGTATTGTTTACTTTACACGCAATGCTTAATGCAATTATCCATTGCTTGCAACTTAATACTGGAGGGGGGTCGGATGATAACCTGAAGGTGGATTATTAGTCATAGATGTAGTTGGATTACGGTCTATGTATAATGTTGTAATGCCCAATCAAATCTCATAGGAGTCAAGATGATTAGTATATGCATGTATGCTTTCTCGATGTTTGTCAATTGCCCCGCTGTAATTTGTTCACCCAACATGTCATATATCTTAAGGAGAATCACCACTAGTGAACTATGGATCTCGGTCCTTTCTACCATGTATAGATCTTGTGAGATCCGTCCATGATCAAGATCATCTATTTGTAATCCTACATGTTGTGTTTGCGGGGATCCAATGGATATTGAGATGCTATTTCAGATTGATTATTGATTCTATCATGTCTTTGTTATTTGTGATCTTGCATGCTCTCCGTTGTTAGTAGATATCTTGGCCAAGTAGATGCTAGCAACTCCAAGAGGGAGTATTTATGCTCGATAGTGGGTTCATGCCTCTAGTAATCTGGGGAAGTGACAGAAATCTCTAAGGTACTAGATGTGTTGTTGCTACTAGGGAGAAAACAGCAATCCTTTGTTCATAGAACAATCTTATTGTTTACTTTACACGCAATGCTTAATGCAATTATCTATTGCTTGCAACTTAATACTGGAGGGGGGTCGGATGATAACCTGAAGGTGGATTATTAGTCATAGATGTAGTTGGATTACGGTCTATGTATAATGTTGTAATGCCCAATCAAATCTCATAGGAGTCAAGATTATTAGTATATGCATGTATGCTTTCTCGATGTTTGTCAAATTGCCCCGCTGTAATTTGTTCACCCAACATGTCATATATCTTAAGGAGAATCACCACTAGTGAACTATGGACCTCGGTCCTTTCTTTTACCATCAATCTACAACTATTTACTGTTTTCTGTTTACTTTCTGCAAGCAATTAGTATCTTCCACACAATACGTTTAATCCTTTGTTTTCAGCAAAACCGGTGAGATTGACAACCTCACTGTAAGTTGGGGGCAAAGTTCTGTGGTTGTGTTGTGCAGGATTCCAAGTTGGAAACAACACCTTGGAGGTGTTTCCTTGCTCCTACTGGTTCGATAACCTTGGTTTCATAACTAAGGGAAAACTTGCTGTTGTGCTCATCATACCTTCCTCTTGGGGTTCCCCAACGAGCTTGGTATATTTTGGGCCATCAGACGTCAGCCTGATGTCAGCTAACCCTAACCCTAATGTTTTACACTACAGTTGTGTCTAGCCGTAGAGGCTGACTAGTGGGGCAAGGGCTAGGTCAGATGCCTCGTTGGCGGTCAGCGGGTCCAAGGCCCACGACACCGTGACGTCACCATGACGGCCACCGTCGGGTGGTCACCGATGATGACGGAGGAGAGCGCACGGGGCTATGTGAACGTGTGCATTCGAACCAGGGCTTTGTGGCGAACCTAACCAGGGTGGTGTCGCCCTAGATTGGTCATCGGAGGCATGGCTACGGTGGTGGTCTGCGGCGGCGCACGACGCCGGGTAGCATAGGTGATTTCAGGAAGCACGGAAGGGACGGGGAGACGCAGGAGCTCACCGTGAAGCTAACCGTGCAGCCAGGGAGGCGAGAGGGAGGCCGAAGCAACGGCAAGATGAACAGCAGGGTCCGTCAGTGTCGGAGAAGACGATGTCGATGCGGGCGTTTGGGAGCTTCCCGTCCCGATTCGTTCGATGTGGAGGAGGCTCGCGTCGAGGCGGAGATCAAGGAGAGATCAGCGAGACCTTGGGGTGATGGCATCGGTGGCTAGCCGGTGTCCATGGAGCTAGGGTTTCGGGTGCCAGCAAGAGCCAGAGAGAGAAGAGAGGGCAGGATCTGGGGCGAGTGAGGGCAAGGAGAAGATGGCCATGGCTCGGGGTGGCCTTATCCCCCTCTCCACGTCGATGAGGAGGCGTGAATCGCGGTGCGGAGGTCGATGGCGACTGCGACGGCATGCCGCTGCTTCCAGCTAGAGAAGACGATGGCGATTTTGCGGAAAAAACCCTAGGAAACCGGAAAACCAACCCGCAGTCTAAACAACTCGTTCCAGGGACTAGGTTTTGCGAAAAAGCCCCTGGTTTTTATTAAAACCTATATTTTTATTATAAAAAGGCATATTTAATTGATTTTGAAGCCTTTAAAATAGAGAAAAGGTAGGGACCTTTTGGTGAATACTAGAGCATTCCAAAATTTGACTTTGGGGCACATTTTGAAACCATTTGTAATAAAACTAGGGTTTTGCATTTGCATTGATTCATACATTTAACTCACATGCATAGATTTTGTTGATTTAAACACATGCATGCTATGCTTAAGTACTAATTACAAATATTACAAATTTGGGTTGTTACATAAGCCCTTCTTAAAGCTCCCATTATAAAACCACCTAATTGGAAGAATCCTTTTGATCTATTATGTGAGGCTATCCATGAATCCATGGGAGAAATTCTTTGCTAGTATGATGGTGATGACCTTAATATCATTCATCATGCTAGTCGCACCTTAAACATGGCCCAAAAGAATTATACTATGGCAGAAAAAGAATTTTCTGCTGTGGTTTTCTCCCGTGACAAGTTTAGATTTTATATTATTGACTCTAAAGTGAGAGTGCATACTAATCGTGTTGGCTTAAAATAGATTCTAAAAAGGACTGGCGTTAAGCCAAGAATGATCCATTGGACTTTACTTTTGTAAGAATTTGATTTACAGATTCTCCAAAGAAAAGAGCAGGAGGAGGCATCCATGGACATTGAGGAGGTTGATCCACCTAGGGTAGTGTTATTGATTTCTCTTTGCAATGGTTTTAGTGATTTTTTGCAACCAACCTTGTTCAAAGGGAAAAAGAAAAAGTTGATTCAAGAATTAAAAGAAGGAGAAGGTACCCGAATAAAGTCATTCCCCCTCAATGAACAAGATATTTGAAATCTTGAAAACATCCTTGGTTTGGATGGTTATCTGCCATTTCTTTTTGCATATTCGTTTGCCTTTTGTTTTTCTAAGTTCACTACCGGTCTTGCAAGGTCGGTACGAGTGGACGGTATGGCCAGATCCGCCCGTACCACTGTCCGTTAAGGTGGTAGTAATATTCGATGCAATTTTCACATATCGGTACGACCGTGCAGTACGGGCGCGTCCCGTACGGCTGGTCGTTACCGACTCTATGTTTCTCCGTTCGTTTCTTATTTATGATGAAAAAAGGAAGTCGGTAACAATCAGTACGGACAGCCAGTACGAGCGGGACCTTCCCATACCACTTAGTCGGTTTATTATTTACCGACTTATATCTGGCGAGTTTTTGGAAAAGACCCAGTATGGGCGCCCGCCCATACCAAGTGGTCGTTACAATCACGATTTCTTCCTTTTTCACTTATTTCTTTTCATATTTGTGGGGATTCTTTTCTTGGTCGACCTTTAATAAGCCTCCCTAGAGGTCTTCCTCCCTCTTATACCAATATATCTAATCTACTTGATGCGCTACCCAGTTCTAGGAAAAGGTAAGCCTCTAAACCTCATGGCTCCCTCGTGGGATAATTTCCAGACCTCTTTCATTGAATCTGACAACCGTGAAGCTCAAGTCCTAAGCCCGAATAATAAGTGGTATGCCTATGACTCTAATGATGATTAGGAAATCGAGACATTCATGGAGCAAATGAAGAGGGGATGGAAGTAGCCGAATTACCTAGCTATGGTGAAGCCTAAAGACGAGGAAGAAGCAAAGAAACCTCATGGGAAGGGTTGCACGAAGTCACTCAAGTTCATCGCCGCCAACAACTCCTCATCAAAGCGTAAGAAAGATAACTGTCCCGATGCAGGAACTTATCAGGAGACTACGACACATACTTCAACAACGAAGAAGATTACCATGAACGCGCGCATGAGCGTGAAGCCACGAGAGGATTGGGGGTTCAACCGTATTGACATGCCCATCAGTGCACACATTCCAGACACTAAACATCGTCATCACAAGATAGAGAAGTATCAGAAGGAAGAACTCCTCCATAGGGAGATCGTGCGTAAGCGCCTCTTGGATCTTGAAGGCAAGAAGGAACTCAATGCAATGATGAGCAAGGTCACGGACGGGATGTTCCTCTTGCATTTAGATTTTCAGAAGTGTCGTCATCGCATATCTGCCCTAGAAGAGATAAACAAGAAGCTTCGTGCGGCGGTCTCCAACAAAACTACCTCACCATGAAGAATGCCATGGTATCGAATAATCGCAAGGGATTATTTGATCTTACCGGCTTGATTCCAAGCTTGGGGGATCTGTGATGACTTATAATCTATCTTACAGTTTTAGCATGTTTACTTTTCTACACGCATGTTAGGTTTTAATTCCAGAATTTGCATTAGTTGCATCAACTTCAAGCTCCTTTCTGTTCAAGAGAAGATTTATATCCATTGAGTTTTGAGATTTTATGATAGTTGAAGTTATCTTTTGATTCATGATTATTACATTAGATGATTGAATTGGGTTGAGTGTTATGATACTTGTACAACTCTCATGATTTTAGGGACTTCCACATCAATAAAAGTATTGATTAAACTACGAGAAGAAGAATTTTGGTAGCATATTATAGTCACGGGTTTTAAAAAATCCATAAAAGTAGTGAGCATGATCAAGTGGTTGCACTAAAAAAAGAGAGAAGATAGATAAAAGAAAAGCTATCAAAAGAATCCCAAGGCAAAAGAAAGATACAAGAAAAAGAATGGTCATGAATCTTCATTACTGAAATCAAGTGCTCAATTAGTTTAACTCTATGATTATATAATATGTTGAATCACTAAAAGCTTCTTATAACTTCATTGATACTCAAAAGGTGCAAATCCCAGTCTTCATTCACACTATCCAGTAGACACCATTGGAGATACGTGAAAGCCACCTTTATAATCAACCAGTTACAGAGTAACCTTTGATGTTGATAAGATATTCCTCTGATGCTCGCCAGTAATATGATCTTATGGTATGAGGAAAATGTACTTGATCATCAACCGCTGCATCTCCATCACCATTACTACCCCCATCTCTCATTTATTAGATCTTGTTGTAATTCCAGATTCAATTGTGGTTTGCAATAGATTTATCCGCTTACTTTTATCCATCCATTTGATTATGATGATGTCGTTGATTTCTTCCATCTGTGAGTAGTTTTCCCTTGTTCTTGGGGAGATGGAGAAACCTAGCACTATTATGAAGTTGCAATAAAGAAGATATGTTCTTGTGTCCATATTACTGGCCGGTCTATGATAGATTTATGATTTGTGTACGCTCTCTCTCTTTAGATGGTATGTGTAGTTGGCCACATATGATTTTTCCTTCAGGACTAAGGTGAGGGAGAAATCCTTTGAATGTGTTTTGAAGTGTGCCCGGAGAGCTTCATGACAATTAGCGTTGGCTAGCAACCTACACGGTCAAAGGAGGATAAAGAGAGACTCCCTAAGCTAATTATGATATCCACGGGTAGACCCTTAATTGCGGTGGTCTATATGGGTGACTGCTCTCATACAACGCGGTGGTTATTTAGAGGTGACCTCATTCTTGGCTCAAAAAAGTGGCTTCCTACGAGCCTTGTAGTGAACATCTTATTATGGATCTCTCTTCACACATATCATGACACAATAAGTATCTTATATTAATTATGAATAATAATATCATGCTAGTGGTGTATCCTACACCCCCAGAATGTTTTAGCCCTATTGAGTTCAACCACGTTTTCACACAACCTTGTTTCTTACTTTCTTTTACTTGTTTTAGTTACTTTTCTACACTCAACCAAAAACCTTTCAAACACCCTTTACTTGAGATCAAAGGCAGCTTATAAGTATCATTTGGTGGAAAGTGATGAGGGGCATAAAGGCCTTAACCAAATAGCTCTCTGTGGGTATGATACTTTTATTTGAAACTAGCTACAATTGATTTGTGCACTTGCAGCCATCAGTAATGCTGGTCAGGGTAATACTGGTTAAGGAAATTTCGGGCACGACAATGTCGGCCAGAACAATCAAAACCAGCGTGGCAATAACTCGGATGGAGGAGGACATCAGCCTCAGAATCGCTACCAAACCCACCTCGATAGCAAAAAAGTGCAGGGAAGGTTGTGCAGCATCAAGGTGTTGACCCAATGGCGAATCGTTACAATGATGGTTACTCCGCTATGGTGAATGTTGGATACTAGAGGCCATAAGACCAAAAGGTAGGGAACCCACTGGGGTCCCGACTAGGGAATAGAAACTTGCACCCAAATGATGCTCGATTGAAGATGGACATGACATATATTTCAAATATGCTTGAGGAGCAGGGACCTCTCGTCCCAGCTTATTTCGGACCCCAAATCTTGCGAGAGTCGCTAGTACCGAACTTACAGTTAGCTAGGAGCATGAAAACATATGACGGTTGTACCAAGCGAGAAGATTGGTTGATTGATTATGTCACAGCAGTGCATGTCGCACAAGGAAATCATAGGTGGGCGGTACGATATGTCTTGCAGATGTTAGAAGGTCTTGCAAGGGTTTGGCTAAATAATTTGCCAAAGAGAAGCATAAACCATTGGCTAGATTTTGAGGAAGCCTTTGTGAGGAACTTCACTACCACGTATAAGAGGCCAAATCATCCTTGGCATCTCTCCATGTGCAAGCAGAGATATAATGAAACTGACAAAGATTTCTTGACAAGGTGGAGCATAGTTCGCAATTCTTGCGAAGGAGTTGTTGAATCCCAAGCCATAGCCTGGTTTGCTCAGGGCTACCAACATGGCAGTGTTCTTTCACAGAGATTGCAGAGGGATATACATGCAACTTTGGCTGAGACTATCAAGATATCATATATGTATGCTTTGGGTGACCTTACCGATGGCTCGGTGTTGATGTGGAGCTCGTTGGGGAACCCCAAGAGGAAGATATGATGAGCACAGCAGTAAGTTTCCTTTAGTTATGAAACCAAGGTTTAATCGAACTAGTAGGAGCAAGGAAACACCCCAAAGGTGTTGCTAGCTGAGCCTTGGTAGGGCGCACTACAACTGCTAGTAGCAACGTGGAGACCTGCACAACACAACCACAGAACTTTGCCCCCAACTTGCGATGAGGTTGTCAATCTCACCGGTTTTGCTGAACACAAAGGATTAAATGTATCAACTGGAAGGAAGTAATAGTTTGTAGAAAGTAAACACAAAACAGCAAACAGTTTGTAGATTGTATGTAAAAGAAAGGACCGGGATCCATAGTTAACTAGAGGTGGCTCTCCTTAAGATAGATAACATGCTGGGTGAACAAATTACAGTGGGGCAATTGACAAACATCGAGAAAACAATACATGCATATACTAATCATCTTGACTCCTTTGGAACTTGATTGGGCATTACAACGTTATACATAGACTACCATCGAACTATATCTATGACTAATAATCCACCTTCAGGTTATCATCCGAACCCCCTCCAGTATTAAGTTGCAAGCAACAGATTATTGCTTTACGATTGCGTGTAATGTAAACAATACGATTGCTCTATGAACAAAGGATTGTTGTTTTCTCCCTAGTAGCAACAGCACATCTAGTACCTTAGAGATTTCTGTCACTTCCCCAGATTACCAGAGGCATGAACCCACTATCGAGCATAAATACTAACTCTTGGAGTTGCTAGCATCTACTTGGCCAAGATAGCTACTAACAACGGAAAGCATGCAAGATCACAAATAACAAAGACATGATAGAATCAATATTTAATCTGAAATAGCATCTCAATATCCACCGGATCCCCGCAAACACAACATGTACGGATTACAAATAGATGGTCTTGATCATGAACGGAGCTCACAAGATCTAGACATGAAAGCACAAAGGAGGAGAACCAGCCATCTAGCTACTACATGGACCCGTAGTCCAGAGATGAACTACTCACACATCACACTGAAGGCTTGCATGATGATGAAGAAGGCCTCCAGGGTGAATTCCCCTCTCCGACAAGGTGCCGGGAAGAGCTTCAGATCCCTCCCGATCTAGGGATAGATATGACGGTGGCTATAGACTCTTTCGTGGATTTTAGATTGGGTACTTAGGGTTTTGGTCCTGAGGGCAATATATAGGCGTAAGGAGAGGCCGAGGGGGTGCTAGGGTCGGCCAGACCACCCCCTGGCGCGGGCAAGGCCTGGCTGCATGGCCAGGTAGTGTGGCCGGCCCCTAGCCCTGCTTCGTCTCGTATTCTGGCTCTAGATGTCTTCCGGAAAAATAGGCACTTTGGCTTTTGTCCCGTCCAATTCCGAGAATATTCATTTTCTGACTTTCCTGGAACCAAAAATAGCAGAAAATAGGCATCTGGCACTATGGCTCTTGTTAATAAGTTAGTCCAAGAAATCATATGAAAAGTACTCCAAAGTGTGGACAAAATACAAGAAAGTAGATAAAACCGAGCATGGAGCATCAAAAATTATAGATACATTTGCAATGTATCAACATCCCCAAGCTTAACTCCTGCTCGTCCTCGAGTAGGTAAGTGATAAAAGAAAGAATAATTTTTGATGTGACATGCACCGTCATAAACTTGATCAAAGTATTTGTAAAACATTCAAAGCTGGGATCATAGTACTTCAATCATAACATGAAAGACAAAGTTCTAGCAATAAGACAAAGAAACTATGATGCAACATGAAAAGGCACAAACAAAAGATTCATGAATAACAATGCTTTGCAAGACGTTTGTTTGTTTCACATAAAGAAAACATAGCATAATAGTATTCAGCTTATCCCTCATGGAGTAACAAAATATAAATGCATGGGACACCTTCAAAGTTCATAAGAGTGACTAGATACAAATAGTTTAAAACTAGCAATATCAAGTTATGCATCAATCAACTAGTCTTGGGACAATGCACATAGAACTAAGAATGGCCACTATGCTCTAAAATTAATTGCATAAAGATAGAAGGTGGAGACTCAATATAATGGTGGGAGAAGGGCCTTCATAGAAGGGAGTAGGGATTTAGGTCTCATAAAGAGCTTCCAAAAATTATGGTACTTATAGCTTTCAGCTCTCATTCCCCTATCATAAGCATCTTGAAGGTGATTAAGGTTAAAGTGACACAACTAAGAGAATATGCTTGACAAGTTATAAACTGAAATCTCATGCCCCTTACTTACGAAGACCGATCCTCATGCTACTCAACTTTAGTCACAAGTAAGCTCTTGTCATTGTAAGTACATATGTATCATAAAGAACCACCAACGGGGTACCCCTTGCACATGATACAAGAGCTATCCCATAATCAAAATGACAAGGCAAGCAGACAATGAGCATCTTAGTGATCTTTTTATTTGCTATTTGCATAGGTTTTTATTGAGGATGCTTCATAGAGTGCTCATTATGGTGATGCTGCAAGTTTCCACCATGATTAGGCATGGCTTAGGCTAGCGCTTCTCTAACACACATACAAACTCCATGATCTTACAAGTTCCACTTTTATTTCACACCGCCGGGATCCATAAGCAAAAGAACATGATATCAACGGGGTACAAAGTACAAGTGCAATGTTGAAAGCTTTCCCCATGATACATGGTTCTGCTAACTTCAACTTATAAAGCGCAAGCATATACGCAACAAAGAAGGACCCAATGGTTCAAGTTTATTAGATGCAAAAAAGTAAAGTGTGCCATCAAGTTCGTGAGACCTTTAATCACTAGTTTTCTCATAACAAGTTTAATTTGGAAGATAAACAAAAGCATGAATATACTTGGAATAGCATAAGATAGTAGGTAGGTATGGTGGACTCTTTGTAATAACTTGGTTTAGGGAGTTGGATGCATGAGTGGAACTCATACTTGGTTGTGGAGGCTAGCAAAAGACTGGGAGCGACAAACTAAGAGAGCAATAATGGCCATAATCATGCAGAGTGACAAAACATCATTGATCAAAGCATAAAGTGATACTACAAGTTGAAAACTAAAGGATCATAAAGGCTATGGTGACTTGAGATAGTCATAACATGGTATGAGCATGCGCCAAGTCAACCCAAATAAAGCATCAAAGGAGAACACCACTATACTATGCTTTAATATGCTAAAACAACACATGATTCATCCAAGGCACAATAAGCAATATCAATTGTTTATAACAAGTAATGCTACAGCAAAGAATACTAAGCATAAAGCCAAAACAATATCAAGCATGGCATGACAAAGCATAGGCCATAGTCAAAAACAAGCTCTCTTTAACACTTAAGCATGAACTTTCCTACTCTTTTCCAAACCAAACCAAACTATTTGAAAACCAATGTATGAAAGAGGGGGTCCAACCAATTTATTTAGCAAACTAAGAAAACCAAGCAAATGAAAAACCAAAACGAAAACAAAAAAGAAGACGCTCCAAGAACAACACAAATGTGCATGAAACAATAAAAATGAAGCGTTTGGAAGAAACCTGGGATTTTTATTGATGAAGAAGGGGATGCCTTGGGCATACCCAAGCTTTGACACTTGTACTTCTTGGATATTTCTTGGGGTGACACGCGTGACATCCCCAAGCTTGAGCTTTAGTCCATCCTTGATCTCATTACTCATTCCTTCCATACACTTGAAATTTTTCCTTCATACAAAACTTCACACAATCTTTATTCGCAACATCAGTGCACTCAAGATAATAGGTCTTAAGTTCAGTTCTAACACCAAATAAACTTCCATTAGAACACTAGATACTGAAGCACTTCCCTCAAAAAGCTCAATTCCCCAAAAGAACTCAAAAAGGAACCAACAAGAAGAAAATGGCAGAAATCTGTCAAAACAGACCAGCAGGTAAAGACGAATTTTTTCAAAGACATTTAGTTGCTAAAATAAAAAAGTGTTGAACTAATGAAAGTTAGATAACAACCTGGGGCAGAAGCAACAAAAATTCATGCCTCAAAAGGATGTTCAGAGATTTTACACGAATTTTTACGGTGAAGCACAAAAATCTGTTTCGGGACAGCAACTTTCCCAATCATTACTTCTCTCTCATTAGAGGTTACTCTTGGCACAAAAAGCAAATAAAAAGGATAAGGAGCGGTTATTACTGAGGTAATAACTTACAAGACTCATCTAAAACTTTTGGGTTTTCTCCCAATAAGTACTTTTCTTTAACGCCTTTAAGTTAGGCATAAGAAGCAAGAAAAAGAATCAAGTTTCTCAAATGAAGAAGCATTAAGACCAAATTTTGTTTTCATAGGAGAAGCAAAAGAAAACTTTTCTCTTATTAGGGAAGTGGTCTATACCTTTCTTGAGTGGGAGTTGATATGTAATGGTGCCTTCTTTCATATCAATAATGGCACCAACAGTTCTAAGAAAAGGTCTTCCCAAAGTAATAGGACAAGAAGCATTGTATTCAACATCCAAAACATAGAAATCAACGGGGACATAGGCATTGTTAACCATAATAAGAACATCATTAATACTCCCCATGAGTTTCTTTTTAGCATTATCATCAAGTGGGACATTCAAATAACAATCTTCAAGCGATGGCAAATCAAGCATATCATAAATCCTTCTAGGCATAATAGAAACACTACTATCAAGATCACATAAAGCTTTGAAATCAAAATCATTCACTTTCATATTAATGATGGGTTCCGAACCATCTTCTTGTTTTATAGGAATAGAAGCTTTATGTTTCATATTTTCTTGTTTAATCTTTATGAGAGCACCAGTAATGTGTTTTGTAAAGGCCATGTTCATAGCACTAGCATTAGGACTTTTAGCAAGCTTTTGTAGGAACTTAATAACTTCAGAGATATTACAACCATCAAGATCAAAATCAAAATTATCATCTAGAGTGGTAGAACTATTACTAGCCTTAACACTAGTGGTAGTGATAGTAGAAACACTAATGTTTCTAGCAATTTCATCTTCTCTTTCCCACTTAGCATGTAATTCAGCTAATAGTCTAACATTTTCATCAATTCTTACTTGTATGGCATTAGTAGCTGCAAAGGGATTATCATTAGTTTCAGGTTTAGCAGCCATTTTATTAATCAATGAAGATTGAGCTTCAATCAAATATGATATATTCCTTTCAGCATTAGAAAGTTTTAATTGTAAACTAGGAATTTCCCTATTTAGACTCTCAAGTTGATGGCTAATGTTCTTCAAAATGATAGATTGTTCCTCCATAGTTTTAGTAAATAGTTGATTTTGTTCATATTGCATTTGCATGAAGTTCTTAGTGGCTCTTTCAACTTCTCAAATTCTTCCTTCACTAGGTAATCCAGGTTTGCCATTATAACCATAAGTATTATTATTGTTGGGAGGATATGGCTTATAATTGTTGTTACCAAAATTATTCCTATAAGCATTATTGCCAAAATTGTTATTTCTTATGAAGTTCACATCAACTTGCTCTTCTTGAGCAACCAAAGAGGCTAAAGGAACATTATTTGGATCAATATGGGCTTTCCCATTAACAAGCATAGACATAATAATATCAATCTTATCACTCAAGGAGGAGGTTTCTTCAATAGAATTTACCTTCTTACCTTGTGGAGCTCTCTCAGTATGCCATTCAGAATAGTTAACCATCATATTATCCAGAAGCTTTGTTGCAGCACCCAAAGTAATGGTCATAAAGGTACCTCGAGCAGCAGAGTCCAATTGGTTCCTTGAAGAATAGTTTAATCCTGCATAAAAAGTTTGGATGATCATCCAAGCAGTCAGTCCATGAGTGGGACAATTCTTAACCAAAGATTTCATTCTTTCCCAAGCTTGAGCAACATGTTCATTATCAGATTGTTTAAACTTCATTATTTCACTTCTCATAGATATAATCTTAGCGGGAGGATAGTATTTTCCAATGAAAGCATCTTTGCACTTAGTCCAAGAATCAATACTATTCCTAGTTAAGGAATTCAACCATTCTTTAGATTTTCCTCTCAAAGAGAAAGGTAACAATTTCAGCTTAATAATATCACCATCTATATCCCTATGCTTTTGCATCTCACAAAGTACAACAAAGTTATTTAGATGGGCAGCAGCATCTTCATTACCAATACCAGAAAATTGTCTCTCATAACAAGATTGAGTAAAGCAGGTTTTATCTCAAAGAAAGTAGCTTCAAGCACAGGTGGAGCAATAGGTGTGCTCATAAAATCATTGTTGTTGGTGCTAGTGAAGTCACAAAACTTAGTATTTTCAAGAGTAGTCATTTTTTTTGTGTTTTTGAATAAGAAAGCAACCTAGTAAAACTAATTTTTTTTGTGTATTTTTCATAAAGAAACAAGCAAACAAAGCAAAAGAAACTAAGCAAAACAATAATAACAAAGTAAAGAGATTGGTTATGAGGGACTCCCCTTGTGAAGATGTCCTTGACTCCCCAGCAACGGCGCCAGAAAAATACTTGATGGCTCGGTGTTGATGTGGAGCTCGTTGGGGAACCCCAAGAGGAAGGTATGATGAGCACAGCAGTAAGTTTCCCTCAGTTATGAAACCAAGGTTTAATCGAACCACTAGGAGCAAGGAAACACCCCAAAGGTGTTGCTAGCTGAGCCTTGGCAGGGTGCACTACCGGTGCTAGTAGCAACGTGGAGACCTGCACAACACAACCACAGAACTTTGCCCCCAACTTGCGATGAGGTTGTCAATCTCACCGGTTTTGCTAAAAACAAAGGATTAAATGTATCGAATGGAAGGAAGTAATAGTTTGCAGAAAGTAAACACAAAACAGTAAACAATTTGTAGATTGTATGTAAAAGAAAGGACCGGGATCCATAGTTCGCTAGAGGTGGATCTCCTTAAGATAGATAACATCCTGGGTGAACAAATTACAGCGGGGCAATTGACAAACATCGACAAAGCAATACATGCATATACTAATCATCTTGACTCGTTTGGAACTTGATTGGGCATTACAATATTATACATAGACCGCCATCCAACTGTATCTATGACTAATAATCCACCTTCAGGTTATCATCCGAACCCCCTCCAGTATTAAGTTGCAAGCAACAGATTATTGCTTTATGAATTGCGTGTAATGTAAACAATACTATTGTTCTATAAACAAAGGATTGTTGTTTTCTCCCTAGTAGCAACAACACATCTAGTACCTTAGAGATTTCTGTCACTTCCCCAGATTACCAGAGGCATGAACCCACTATCGAGCATAAATACTAACTCTTGGAGTTGCTAGCATCTACTTGGCCAAGATAACTACTAACAACGGAAAGCATGCAAGATCACAAATAACAAAGACATGATAGAATCAATAACTAATCTAAAATAGCATCTCAATATCCATCGGATCCCCGCAAACACAACATGTATGTATTACAAATAGATGATCTTGATCATGAATGGAGCTCACAAGATCTAGACATGAAAGCACAAAGGAGGAGAACCAACCATCTAGCTACTACATGGACCCGTAGTCCAGAGATGAACTACTCACGCATCACATCGGAGGCTTGCATGATGATGAAGAAGGCCTCCAGGGTGAATTCCCCTCTTTGGCAGGGTGCCGGGAAGAGCTTCAGATCCCTCCCGATCTAGGGATGGAGATGACAGCGGCTATAGACTCTTTCGTGGATTTTTGAGCGGGTACTTAGGGTTTTGGTCCCGATGGCAATATATAGGCGGAAGGAGAGGCCGAGGGGGTGTTGGGGTCGGCTAGACCACCCCCTGACACGGGCTAGGCCTGGCCGTGTGGCCAGGTGGTGTGGCCGGCCCCCATCCCTTCTTCGTCTCGTATTCTGGCTCTAGATGTCTTCCAGAAAAATAGGCACTTTGGCTTTTGTCCCATCCAATTCCGAGAATATTCATTTTCTGACTTTCCTGGAACCAAAAACAGCAGAAAATAGGCAGCTGGCACTGTGGCTCTTGTTAATAGGTTAGTCCAAGAAATCATATGAAAAGTACTCCAAAGTGTGGGCAAAACACAAGAAAGTAGATAAAACCTAGCATGGAGCATCAAAAATTATAGATACATTTGCAATGTATCACTGACCCAGCAACTGCTTATGTCGGCTGAGCCAAATAGTGAATATCAGGCTCATGATGGAGCCGGGTCATCTAGGTGACATCATCTCCCTCTCTTTAGTCCTGAGGGCAAATGCTCTGTGGTCAACTTTACATACCATCTAAAGAGAGAGAGATATCTAACACAATATCATAGATCAATGGATCATGGACCAAAGTAATAGATCATATTTATTTCATTTCATAATAATGCTAGGGTTTCTCCATCTCCCCAAGAACAAATGGAACAACTCACACATGGAAGCAATCAACAACATCATCATATTCATATGGATGGATCGAAAGTGCAAAGGTAAATCTAGTGCAAACCACAATTGTATTGGAATTACAACAAGATCTAATAGATGATAGAGGGGAATGATAATGGTGATGATATGAATGTCAAAATTAGGAACAAATTAAAGATTTGGAAAAGACATAATGATCTGGTAAAACAGAACATGGACATGACGTTTTCCATAAGCATGCATGATCAATAAACACATATGTGATATGGTTTATGATGAGTAAAATGCAAGCTAGATTATTTGTACTCTAGTGCAAGTGGGAGACTATAGAAGATATACCCTAGAGGCAAATAATAAATAGGTTTTTATTTTCATATCTCAATTAGTTTGTAATAGTTTCATATTGTGCTATAACTGTATCAAGTAGAAACATTGGTACAGGTGTGGTATGAAACAAACCAAGTCCCTAGTATCTCTATTCATACTAGTCCGTTGGTGATGAGGACGATCTGGGTTTCAAGATCTTGGGCATTTATGTCAATTGACAACGAGGTCATATCATTGGTGAATGGTGTGATGGACATTCCTCAAAGCTTGCGACACGATCAAGTCATAGAGTTCATTGTTGCAATAGCTAAAACATTTGTCTCGTTTTCCTTAGACCGTGAGATCATATTACTCACTGTTTCCCGAGGCTACTTTGATCGCATCAAACGTCACACGGTTAAATGGTGATCATAAAGGTGTACATTGGGTATTCCAAAGGAATAGTAGATGACATGTGACTTAAAGAGCGGGATCTATTCACCCACGTGACGGGTAAGATACATACGGCCGGCTTGGCGAGATTACAATCCATAAATGTTGCAACATGTGACTAGGTCACGAGGATGTAAAAATCACGATAACAAGTAAAACAGAACTTGTCGGTAATGAGATTGAACAGGGTATGTGATACCTATGATCGGATCTCGGACAAGTCGTATCATAAAAACAAAGGTAAATTGAACTCGATGTTTTACGGTTCAAACGACATCGTCATCATGGAATGCATTAGGGTCACATGGGCATCCCGGTCCCTCTGTTGATCATTTATATGGATCATGTCTAGAGCATTCTCGAGCCATGAGAGGATACACTTAAGGGTACTATGAGAGAGATCGTCCGTAAGTTGGAATCACAGTAGAGAAAGAGAAAGCCAAAATTGTTCCGCTGAGAGATCCGAAGTTGTTCGGAGAAAGAATGAAGGAAAAAGACTGAAAGGAGTTTCAGAAAAATGGGAATTTAAATATGTGTTTATTATATGTTAATTGTGAATTAATATATTCTAAATAATATTTAAATTATGATTTATAAAAGCAACTATCATATTAGGCCAAATCCCCAGAGGGAAATGGCCTAGAAGAAAAAGCTGCAGAAAAACAAAAAGGGAAAACAGTTTAGGCCCACGCGGGCGACAAATACTAGCCGCCGCACGGGGGCGGATCACTGCCAAATAGTCGTCGGGATGGCCAGCTCGACCAATGCCCATGCGGGCGCACGGGGGAGCCTTCCTGCCAGGCAAGCTGCGGCCACTGCCGGCCCACCCGGGCAGCTAAGTGGGCAGGATCCCAAGCAGGGATGCCAGGCGAGCCGCAAGGAGCCGCTTGCCGTTGCCGCGGGCGGGATGTTGGCGGGAGAGGAGTGGGCCGGGCATAGCTCCCAGGCTGTTGTTAGCTGCTACCCCTTTGCTTGATGGGCTGGTCAAAATCGGCCCATCCAGCTGGACGAAAATTCCAGTGGTTTTTCCTTTAGCAATTAGTCCCATATGGCTTAGCCTTTGAGAAAGGCACACCCCCTTAGCCTATATAAAGGGGTGCCCAGAGGTGGGATTAAAAATACCAACAATTGGAGAAGTCCGTTGGTTGACTTTCTTCCCCCCTCTGTCTCCCTTGTGACCATGGCCCGATGTTTGGGTTGTGTGAACAAGGCACACATGCAGCATGCCGTTGCATTGTAGGGATTCCTAGCCGGAGTTCTACTTCCGCAGTTCCGGTGGGATCGAGGAGCCGGAGGTCTCATCGTACACCGGATGTGTATGAATCCACGAGGTGCAACACTTGTGGCACTTTGGATGTCGTGAGACGGAGCTGTTGCACGATGAACATGGGCCAAGGGGTGACCTACGAGGAGCTTCGTGGCCTTGAGGTCGGCTACTAGTTCGACTACTCCAACCACGTTCCCCTAGGAACATTAACTGCGTACGGTCTGATAGCTCTGAAATATAGCCATCTACGTCCACATTTAAACTGGATATTATTCATATTTTTTATGAAATATCTCTCTAAACCCTGCCACTAATGCCTAATAATCAAAGGGGTATGCAATCCTTTCTTTTCCATTTTTTCCTGCGTAGATAATGACATTTGATGATGGGAATCATTATATTAAAGTCAAAGATACGAGATTTCTAACAACCAGAAGAAACTAGGATCGTGAGTTGGAGGCAGACGCTTTAACAACCAACTATACAATCGGAATAAAATTCCGGCCAGATAGTTCTACCCGTATAGTTGCCAGGTCAAACAGAACAACTTTCGTGAAGGGACCCCTATATAAAGAAGCCTCGAGCGACGAGAAAAGAGCCTCGAGAGTCCCTGCCCCAGATCATCAACCGCCTCCAGATCTCCATCCACCACACTAAAGAGCCGCTGGAAGAATAGACTTAGATCTAATCTCCAAAGCCCTTCTCCACCACCATAGCCATATTCCACCACTTGTAATAGTAGATCTCATTTTCAATTGGCAACATTGTAAGACTATTTGATATCAATATCATGATTTCCATTATAATGTTTGTGATTGTTGATCTCATCTCTATGTGTTAGTAATTCTCCTTGGGCTAAGGGCTTCGGCCTAGCCATGTAGCATTTGTGCATGTTATTTATCATAGATGGGATCATGTATTAGTTTGTATGACATTATGATTATTGTATCCTCTCTTGCCTCAATATAAGGACTTGTCAGGTACCCAAGACCCCGAGGATTGAGCCAGGTATAGAGAGTATGAGTAATGACTAATCTGTAGGTTGGGAACCCTAGTGACAGAAGGGGTGGTACGGCTGTATGTGAGGGATTTACTTAGGATTAACGGTGACGTCACTATTGATGACTGCAAGTGCATAGATCGTTTGTAGCTAATTTTGAAATAAATATATCGATCCCACAGGGAGCAGTAGGCGAAAGACTAAAATGCTTTTAACTACAACTAAACGAAGTACTTAAGAAATAACTTTAAGATGCAAGAAAAGTAGAGTTGTTTTTGGGTTTTTCGTCGAACGAGGCAATTTAAAGTAAAGTAAAACTTAATGCAGAAAGTAAGAATCGCCTGTGTAAAGAACTTTGGAATTGCAATAGGGAAAAAGGCGTTCTCAGGGAGTGGTGGATACACCGCTAGCAATTTAGACTAAGCAATCAATATTATTATAACAAATATTCTCATAATATGTATGTATTGATAGCTGTGAGATTCGACACATTTTTTATGGCTTTCTTTGATGGTTTTCTCTCAGATTTGATTGTTTTCTGGCTTTACCTAACGCTCATACTTCGGTAGCAAAGAAAACTTGGTTTTTAATGTGTGTTTCAGGTTCTGAACGTCAATAGAAGGATCTAACTAGAGAAACACAATATTCTGGAGAAAACAAGCGAGTCTCACTTTGGAAGCACGCGAGAGGAGCTCACAGAAGCTTTAACGAGCAACTATACGGCGGGAATATTTTTCTGGCCGTATAGTTCCCGCCGTATAGTTGTCGTCACCTCTGTCTTGTCAAAAGGGACAACTTCCATGAGATTAAGGGCCCACGATTTCCCTTTATTTAATTATATTGATGATCCGTTCTTCTCTCATGTATGAGTAATTCCCTTGGGCGTGGGAGATGTAGGGGATTGGTGAGATGTGATGTGCCTTCATATATTTTCCGTTAGTTTGTGATCGAATCTAATTACTATAATATGTGTGCTTGACTATCTATGGGATGCCTAATGCTTGTTGTCCAATTAAGGGCCCAAACAACATGATACCTTGTTCTACACTGATAAGATCTTGTTCGCTAGTGGACTGGCGACCCTCGGGTGACACAGGCATATCAATGGAAAGCTAGTTGACTCGAGGATAACGAGTAACCACTGTGCTTATTGCATTAGTCCGATCCAAGGAGCTTAATTTCTAAGCAACCTGAAGGGTCTTAATCATCTAGTGTCTGACCATGGTTTTGGTAGAAGGTTAGTAGGATTATTGAAGTTGGGATGAAATCTACCAAGAGAAGTTCTGGCTAATTATGGGTTGCTCGCCTACACATATATCTGTAGGATTATAATTGTTACATTTACCACTCGTCCACCTGGCACAATCACTATCACCATGAACTGAATTTCCCCGCGCCTTCTTTCGCCATCTGCAGGAAACAACAAACAAGCAAAGTCATTCTTTACTTTTATGCTTTATATTTCTGAAGTTTCCGTTTTAGTTTTATTTAAATCTATCGCATTTGATCAAAACCCCATTCTTATTTCAACACTTGCAGACAATTCACTCGAAGACCTGTGACAACTTCGGGTGTGATGGAGACTTCACCAATAAACACTTACCTTTGGGCTCCCTGTGGGATTGATATCTGAACTTCGAAACTAGCTACAAACAATTTGTGCTCTTGCAGAAATCATGTATGTGGGAGGAGCTCCATATATGGACAAATAGGCGGCAACCACTGCTCAGATCGTCCTTCATAACCATAGCTGACAGATAAACGACATCAATCGTATTATCCTGCTATTAAGGGATTTCTCCCGTGGCATGGACATGGCTTCATGAGTGCTCCTTGATTCCCCAAGTTAGTACGTAAAGAATGACAACAGCTTTATAGTCACAGTAAGTGATATCATCCCTCTGTCTATGTCAGGGGGATGATCCTGATACCCCACCAATAAAGAAACAGATGCCGGATCTCGGCGGTGACGAGATGCAAATGGACAGGATAGGATGGACCGGCTACCACCCAGTAGCCGGACCATGGAGAGGTGGCCGGATACGACGACGTAGCCGGATCCAATCAGAGGGACAGGACGACGTGCGTATCAGTGCACGGTACGCCCTGTACGACGACAAGACGGGCAACCACTCGCCCATACCGAAGTCAAAGGTGGCGTACGACGCAGAACGATGGCTGTGGACGAGACGGGCTCGCACGGCGTCCATTGTGCCTACGACAGCCATACCGCTCATACACCAATGTGACATACCATGCTGGGTACTGTAGATGACTAGTCGGCTGGGACCCGCCTATGGGGCCTGCCAGTCGGACTAGCCAGTGAGACCCTTGCCTCTCTTCCTATATAAGGAGAGGGAGGGCCTCAGTAGAAAGGGTTGGTCTCAGTTCATTTAAGGCAGTAGCTAAAGGATACATCTCGAGGAGCACTTGTAGCTCGCATATTCCACATAGTCAGATCAGGCAGGAGTAGGGGCTTTACCTCACCACGAGGGCCCCGAACCTAGGTACTTCTTGCGTCCCGCTACGCTCGCTCGTATCCAATCTCGCCTGCGGACGCCGTCGATAGCTTTCCTGCTAGTCCCCACACCTCTATCTAACCTTTTTAGGTACTGTCGTTCCCACCGTGGGGCCAATGGCTTCGACACCTCTATCTAGTCCGCACGGGACCCCCCACTTCAGCCGGTGAGCGCGTGGCCTCTGGCCTGGTGCTCACGCTCGGCAAGTTCGACTGCGTCATCGACAACGCCTCCTGCTTCGCCGGAACTTCCTTCCCGGCAAATGGCACCGCTCGCTTATTCGGCGATGTCCCCGTCTACATCGCCACCGTCCCGGAGCGTTTCCCTAGGGAAATCGTCTCTGTCGCGGGGCCGCCATGCTCAAGCGGCGGCACCTCCGCCGCACCTCGCGGCATGGAGGTCATGATGGCCGGATCCAGCTCGCAGCCCCGCCGGCCGCGGGAGCGAGGGATGGACGAGGTCAAAACTTCCGCTCCCTCGCAGCCTCGGAATCCGGTCGAGGATGCCATTGATCGGCTCCTGATGCCGGTTACCCTCGGGGACAACCCGGAGGAGGCGGAGGCCAACTTCACCATGGAGAGACAGATCCTCCTCCAGGAGGCCATGGAGATCGCTAGGCGCGAGTATGACCGCGCGCACGGCCTCACCCCGGCTACCGTGGAGCCGAGCCTGCGCGGCCAGGTACGACGTCCGGGCGGTGAGCTAGGCGGCAGGATGGAGAAGGGCGGAGAACCGGATCCCGCGCCTGCTCCTACGCGGCCCACCTACAGCACGCCCATCAAGAACTTGCGCACGGTGCGAGCCGCGGCAGAAGAACTACCCGGCCTGGAGGGCGAGGAGCGAGCCCGCCAGCACGCTCGCGTCCAGGAGCTCCTCAGCGTTGCGGACGAGCAGGCCGGCGCTAACCGGCAGACGCAGGAAGACCTTAGCTACTCCAGAGGAAGCAGGCTACCCGCCAACAGCAGGGGCGCACCCCGTGACACGCAGCAGGCGTCGCAGCTTCGGCAACAGGGGCCAGCCGTGCCAGGAGCAGACGGTCAACAGCAACCCGCCACCTCCACCCCCACCAGCCGGAGCACCCAGACCAGCCGGTTCCCGCCTCTCGGGCTGGGTGGGCGCGCCCAACCCAGATTGTCCGGATGCCCGCGACCGCATCGAGCTGCTCGCTCAAGCGCGCGTCACGGAGGAGGAAGATTCTATCGGACCAGTTTGTTTCAGACCCCGCATCCGGAACGAGCCGTTTCCGGATAAATTCTCCCTGCCCAGAGACACCCCCAAGTACGACAGCAGCATGAAGCCGGAAGACTATTTGACCGACTACGCCACGGCAGCCGGCATCGCCCATGGGAATAAGCGCACAGCCGTGTGTTATGTCCCTCTCATGCTAACCGGGTCGGCAAGGACCTGGCTCAATAGCCTCGCGCCCAACAGCATCAACGCCTGGCCTGATTTCGAGAAGGTTTTCGTCCGCAACTTCAACGGCACGTACAAGCGCCCAGGGCGCCCACGTGACCTGGCCTTGTGCGTCCAGGGCGACCGCGAGACCGACCGCGAGTACCTCGCCAAGTGGACTGAGCTCCGCAACACTTGCGAGGGCATCCTGGAGAGCCAAGCCATCAGTTTCTTCATCGAAAGATGCCGAGAGGGCACCATGCTTCGTCACCGGCTACTGTGTGACGAGCCGAAAACCATGGCGGAGCTCATGACGGTTGCCGACCAGCACGCCACAGCGGATGCCGCCATGAAGAAGCCCCTCCGACTCCCACAGAGCCGGCTCGCGACCGTCCGAGCAATCCGGCTGGTGAAGCCGGATCCTCCAGATGCCACGGCAACGACAACCGGTTCCACGGGGACCGCCAGGACAGGCAACAGAAGCCTCGCTACCATGCGCGGCAGGTCAATGCCGTAGAGGGTGCGCCCGACGCACCGGCTAACGACACAAGAAGGCAGAAGCCCCGGCTCACCTTCGACCAGATGATTGACGGCCCGTGCAAGTGGCATAGCGGTCCCTTCAAACCGGCTACGCACACCACTCGAATCGCAGCCGACTCGCCAGCTAAAGGACCAAGGCAACCAGCCTCGTCTCCCGCCTCCCCCACCGGGTGGACCCCCACCACCGGCTAGGGGAGCCGGTAATGATGGTAACGGCGGCAACGCCGGCAACAACAACAACGGCTACCCCCAGCCGCACGCCGCCTACCACATCTTCGAGACGGAGTAGGACGACAAGCACAGCCGCAGGCGACGCTCCAAGGAGGTCAATGCCATCGTTTCTCCGGTCCCCCAATACCTGAACTGGTCGGAAACCCCCATCACCTGGAGCCGGGCAGATCAACCTGAGCATCTGCCGACTCCCGGGGGCTACGCCATGGTGCTCGACCCCCTCATCGTCTCCAACGCGTGCACCTGCCGATTTTCGCGCGTCCTCATCGACGGAGGCAGCAGCCTCAACCTCCTCTACCAGTACTCGCTGGAGAAGCTGGGCATTCGCGAAAGCGACCTGCGCCCGACTACCATGACGTTCCACGGCGTACTGCCAGGGCCAGCCTGCGCTCCGCTGGAAAAAATCCAGCTAGACGTCATCTTCGGGACCGAGGGGAACTTCCGCCGCGAACCAATCTGGTTCGAGGTGGTAAATTTGATGAGCTCCTACCACGCTCTCCTCGGGCGCCCCGCCCTCGCCAAGTTCATGGCCGTCCCCCACTACGCATACCTCAAGACGAAGATGCCAGGACCCCACGGCGTGATCACCGTCGCCGGCTGCTTCAGGCGATCGATGGAGTGCGCCTTAGCCGGTTCCAAACTAGCAGAGGCCCTTATCATAGCCAAAGAAAAGCGCGCGATCATGCGCAATGTGGCCATGGCCCAGCAGGACGTCCCGGCTAGCAACAAACCGGCTGGAGAAGGAGCCTTCCAACCGGCAAAGGAGACGAAGAGGATCCTGCTCGACCCCTCTGACCCGACTAAGTTCGTCACCATTGGTGCCGGCTTAGACAGCAAATAGGAAGGTGCGCTCGTCGACTTCCTCCGTGAGAATCGGGACATCTTCGCATGGTCTCCCAAAGACATGCCGGGTGTGCCGAGGGAGTTCACCGAGCACTCACTTCATGTGCGTCCGGATGCCAAGCCGGTCAAGCAACCTCTGCGCCGGTTCGCAGAAGAAAAGAGAAAGATAATCGGTGACGAGATCACCTGGCTCCTCGCAGACGGGTTCATCATGGAAGTATACCACCCGGACTGGCTGGCGAACCTAGTCTTGGTGTTGAAAAAGAACAAGACCTGGCGCATGTGTATCGACTACACCAGCCTGAACAAGGCGTGCCCGAAAGACCCCTTCGACTTGCCCCGTATCGATCAGGTCATCGATTCCACGGCCGGCTGTGATTTGTTGTCTTTTCTAGATTGTTATTCCGGATACAATCAGATCCGGCTAAACCCGGTTGATCAGATTAAGACATCATTTATCACCCCCACGGGCTTTACGCTATGTAACCATGCCTTTCGCCTAAATAACGCAGGCGCCACCTATCAGCGATGTATGCAGAAATGCTTGCACTCGCAGATAGGCCGAAACGTGCACGCTTACGTGGATGACGTGGTCATCAAGACCAAGGAAAAGCGCACCCTCCTCGAGGACCTGCGAGAAACATTTGGCAACCGCGCCGCATCAGATGAAGTGAACCCGAAAAATGCGTCTTGAGTACCATCCGCCAGCTACTCGGTTTCCTCAGATCTCAGAGGCATCGAGGCAAATCCGAGAAGATCGCGACCATCGAAAGGATGCAACCGCCAAGAACCTGCTTTGAGTCCGAAGTTCACCGGATGCCTGGCTTCCCTCAATAAGCCACCGGTTGGGGAGAAGGCACTTCTGTTGTCCCAGCTGATGAAAAAGACGGACAAGTTCTCCTGGACTTCGCAGGCCGACATCGCGTTTCACGACCTCAAGCGCATGCTATCCACAGCGCCGGTTCTAGCCACACCGGCTAGCAAGGAGCCGATGTTGCTCTATATAGCAGCCACCAGCCGGGTCGTCAACGTCGTCCTGGTGGTGGAGCGCCCCGAGGAAGGCAAGGCTCAGCAAGTTCAGAGACCCGTCTACTACCTCAGCGAGGTTCTCTCCCTCTCCAAGCAGAACTACACCCACTACCAAAAGATGTGCTACGGCGTGTACCTAGCATGCAAGAAGCTCAAGCACTACTTTCAGGAGCACCCGATCAAGGTCATGTGCACTGCACCCCTTTCGGAAATCATCGGCAACAAGGGATGCCACCGGCCGGGTCGCCAAATGGGCCATCGAGCTCGCCGCCTACTCCATCTAGTACGAGCCTCGGCTCACGATCAAGTCATAGGCGATGGCGGACTTCCTCGTCGACTGGGCCGAGACCTAGTATCTCCCACCGGTTCTGGATTCGGACCACTGGAGGATGCACTTCGACGGGTCGAAGATGCTCTGGGGCTTGGGAGCCGGCATCGTGCTCACCTCGCCCAAGGGAGACCGGCTGGAGTACGTGTTGCAGATCCACTTCAAGGCCTCCAACAACGTAGCCGAATACGAGGCACTGGCGCACGGGCTCCGGCTGGCCAAGGAAATCGGCGTCAACCGGATCCTGTGCTTCGCGATTCGGACTGGTGGTACAACAAGTATCCGGGAATGGGACACCAGATGCCAACATGGCCTCACCGGTTCCACATCCGTAAGCTCAGCTCCTCCTTCGACGGGTGTGAATTTCATCACGCCCCCGCACCAACAACGAGGCAGCCGACGCTCCAAGATAGGGTCCACCAGCAAAGCCATCCCGCCAGGGTCTCCCCGAGCACCTACGCAAGCCATCCATTAACCCGTCACGAATCAGATTCCATCATCTGGCGGGAGCATCCCGCAGCTGGGCAGAGGCGGAGCAGGCGGAGCCACCAAAGAAGAAAACTCGCTCCAACTCCGGCCAGGTGGTGCCCTCGCAGAGACCCGGGGCTACCGGCTCTGGGGCTCAGGGGCTGCCGCCCCGGACATCCCACCCGGACGGCCCACCGACACCCGACAGCCGGAGGACAGGAGCGTCCTCGTCATCTGGAAAGTGCCATCCTGGGCACAGCCCTTCATGAACTACATCGCCAACAACGAACTCCCGGATGACGAGGTGGAGGCCAGACAAATCCGACGCCGCGCGCATACATACACCATCATAAACGGCGAGCTATACAAGCGCAGTGTATCCGGTATCTTCCAAAGATGTGTCGACGTAGACACGGGCTACCGGCTACTCAAGGACATCCACCAGGGCGAGTGCGGGCACCACGCTTCGTCAAGGGCGATAGTCGCCAAGGCGTTTCACCACGGCTTCTATTGGCCCACCGCCCTCGAGGATGCCGAGCAGCTGGTCCACGCGTGCAATGGGTGCCAACGCTTCGGGCAGCTCAGGCACATGCCAACCTCGGTGCTCAAGACCATAACGATCACCTGGCCCTTCGCGGTTTGGGGCCTCGACATGGTCGGGCCATTCAAGCGAGCTCGCGCGGGAATGACCCACCTGCTGGTAGCGGTGGACAAGTTCACAAAGTGGATCGAGGCCAAGCCTATCCGGAAGCTGGACGGGGCGACGGTGGTTACCTTCTTCACCGACATCATCAACCGCTTTGGCTACCCCAATAGCATCATCACCGACAACGGCACGAACTTCGCCAAGGGGGCCTTCGCCCGGTTCTGCAGCAACAAGGGCATCCGGCTAGACCTCGCCTCCGTCGCACATCCCCAGTCCAACGGGCAGGTCGAACGAGCAAACGGCTTCATGCTAGCCGGCATCAAACCACGTCTCATCGAGCCGTTGGAGCGGTCACCTGGATGCTGGATCGAAGAACTCCTGGCTGTTCTGTGGAGCCTCCGCACCACACCGAATAGGTCAACCGACTACACGCCATTCTTCCTGGTCTACGGATCGGAAGCCCTCCTCTCCGCCGACATCGAATTCGACTCCCCCCGCAAGCTCCTCTACGACGAGCAGGCCAACAAGGAGGCACGGGAGGACGGGGTAGATCTCCTGGAGGAGGCCCGCGAGCTGGCCCTGTCCAGATCCGCCCTGTACCAGCAGTGACTACGCCGCTACCATTCCAGCCGGATTTGCCCAGCCGCATTCCGCGAGGGTGACCTGGTTCTCCGGTTGGTGCAAGACACGGAGGGCATGCACAAGCTATCACCACCCTGGGAGGGCCCCTTCATCATCAGCCGGGCGCTGCCCAACGACTCTTACTACCTCATCGACGCACAGCAGCCGCGCAAGAACAAGATGGACAAATCGGACGAGGAGACCGAACGTCCTTGAACGCTGCCGCTGCGCTCGTTTTACACCTAGTCGCCAAACAGTGTATGTATCCCGAAAACCTCATAAATGAAAATGCGGACTCCCACGAGAATCTCGGGGGCTCCTTCTGAAAAATGTGTGCGTACTTGTTCTCCGATTAAAATTTTCCGGCTCCGGCTACCCTACCCGGGGGCTCGTCGGCTGGCCCGGCCTGTTAAACCAACAAACCGTCTGAGTAGTGTGCGATGATGTCAGAGGCCCACTCTTCGTCCCAGCTATAGACCGCAACCCGGCTATCCGGCTAGCAAGAGCAAAAGCCCGAGGCATCCCACATGAAAAACGGGGAAGAGGCATGACAGATCAGGCGTCCCGGCCCCGCAACTAGCTCAAACCATTCTAGCCGCTAAGCTGCTAGTACCGTGCATAATAATGTAATCGTCACCCCCTTCGATTCCGTCAGATCGAACCCGCTGTCCGGCAAGGACGCAGCGAAAACAGTAGAACACACGAGAAAGCGACTAAGTGCCTAGAAAGGAGCAAGCCAGTTTTTGAAAAAATAAGCCGTTTCCCGGCTACGATTTGACGGACTAACCTATTAACCTATGAAGATGTATGTGTATGCATATGTGCATTCTTCTCCGACTACTTCGAGTCGGAATTCAAGAGAAGTAAAGAAGATTCGAAGCCCTTGCCTTCATCAAGCGCTCCGAATCTCGGTTATACCCACCGGTGCGCCGCACCTCAGGGAATCTTGTAGTTCCCGGCCGACTAAGGGCGTTAGCGGTTCGAGCCCATTGAGGGCAAGGGCGGGAGCAATAAAGACAAGAAAGATTCAAGCACTGGCACGCCATACTGGTTACACTCAGCAGTGCGCCGCCCCCACTGAATGTTGGTTCCCACGAGGCGTCCAGCCGACGAAAGCAGCCGACTGGGACGAGGCCAGTCGGATAAAGTTAGAAGAGCGGGGAAGAACAAGGAAGATTCGAAGCACCTGGCTACGCCAGCTCCTCCGAATCTCGGGGGCTACACCTAGTGGGTGCGCTGGCGCGCCCCCACTGGAGGTGTAGTTCGTCCGGCTAAGAGTGTGTAGCCAGGCGAGGATAGCCAGGCGGAGGGAGCCGGCAAAGATATCAAAAGAAAATTCAATACACAAGTTAAGAAAGACTCAAGAATTTAATATTAACAAGCAAAAGGGAGACGAAGCTCCTGAGAGTTACCCGGCATCAAAGATAGCCGGCATGCATGCATAAGTTCAGGATAACCTAAAAACAAGACAAATACACTGCATCCCGGCAACAGCTAAACGGCAGGGGCCTTTGCCGTGGGGCGTTCTGGCCGGCAGATGCCGGAGGCGGGGCGGAGCCGCAGGTTTCGCTCCGCCCGGCCGGCAGACGGCGGCACCGAGGACTCCGCATCCGGAGTGTCGGGGGACTCCAAGTCGGTGAGCACCTTGTCCGGATCCATGTAGTCGGCGATCTTGATGGTGGACCCACGAAGCTACGGATGGGCTTGGCGGATGGCGGCAAGATCGGCTCCGGCGCGGAAGCCCCCATCGATCTTCTCGACGCGAGCATCCTTGTACCAGGAAAGCATCAGCGCCAAGGCCATCTCCGCTCCGCCCCGCGCCGCCAGATCCCGCAGCCGGTCCACCGCAGCCGGCACCTCCCCCACCTTCGCCGCCAGCTGCGCCATCGTCTCCGGAACCGGAGCCTCCGGCCACACAAAGGAGAAGACGTCCCGTGCCGCCTGACGAAGCTTCGCGGCCTCCTCGCCAAGAAGAACGACGAGCTCCTGAGCCGTCGGCTGCGCTCCCGGCCAGTTCTCCTACAGCCGGTTGTAGGCCAGCAGGTATATGCCGGGGTAAAAGGCTGTCAGAAAAGAGGAGTCAAATCCGGCTACCGGATCCGGAAAAAAAGAAGATGGAAGAAAGAACTCACCTTTGGCAGTGTGGCCGACTTGCATCAGCTCCTCCACCAGCGCCTTCTCCTTGACCGCCAGCCGTTTTATCTCCTTCTCTTGGTCCTTGTTCTGGACCTCGAGAAGGGAGAAGGCTTCGGCCCGGCTAGCGAGCGAGGCGTCGCGCTCCTTGACGGTAGCCTCCAAGCCGTCTACCCGTGCATGCCAGTCCTTGTTCTGCAAGCGCAGCGTGGAGTTGGACCTGCTCAGCCGGTCGTTCGCTTTCTTCAAGCGATCGATCTTGCGCTGAGCACACACGAGGATGGCTGCAACAAAGCCGACTACTACAAAAAAAAAGAGCCAGACGGATAAGGCGGACTTACTTTGGGAGGTCCCGTTGGCAGCAGCAAGCTTCTGCCCCAGGCTGCGGGTTCCACCAGTTGTGGCCTCAAGTAGCCGGATCTCCTTGACCGCCAGCTCGAGCGTGGCGGCAAGATCCGACAGCGAAGCAGCGGAGGAGGCGTCATCATCCACGGCGTTGACGGCCAAGGACTCCTTCGTCGCGAGCACCGCTGTCTGCCACTCCTCCCCGAGCGCCTTGTCGGAGTCGTCGTTGCCAACCACGACAAGCTCCTTGCCAGTAGCCCCCCGCGCGCCGACGGAGGAACCTTCTGGCTGGGAGCGAGTCGCTTCCGGCTGGGGACCCTCCGGCTGGGAGGGGGCAGCCGGCTCGGCCTGAGGAGGAGAAGGAGGCTACGCCTCAGAGGAAGGGGAGGCGCCGGTTGGATCAGTCGGGGCGCGAGGCGGCGACCCGACTGGCATCCGAGCCGGGCTCGCGGCTCCGAAAGAAACCAGTGGGCTAAAGGGAAAGAGGAACAGACAAGAGCAAAACAGGCTAAAGTCAGAAAAACAAGGACAAGGAAAAACAAACAGAAAGCACCGAGGGAGGGAGGAGAAAACGACTGGCACAACCGGGCGGCCTTTCTTCCAGCCAAGACGGCTTGGCGGCAGGCGCTAGTCCGCCTCTTCGAGCCGGCCTCCGCCGCAGTCGGCGGGAGCCAGAATGGCCGGAGCCGCTCCCGCCCGCTTCACCGTCCGCTGCGGAGCGCATCGCCGGCTCTGCAGTCGGCCCGGCCTCCTCCTCCACGTGCACCTCCGCGTGCGGGTCGGCGACCGGCTCATCGTTCCGGCTGGGGAAGGCATCGCCGTCCCCATCCAATTCCTCGCCGGATCGCCGAGCGCGTGGCTCGGGCAAGTCCGGCGCGAACACCTCGAGAGGAGCGTCGCCCTCCTCGCGAAGGATGCAGGGGAAGATCTGGCGAATGCAAAAGGTCAGACAGACAGAACAAGGAGATAACAGAGGAATACGCAAAATTCGCTACAAGAACTTACCCGGGCGCGCAGTTCTCCGGCCAGGGCCAGCTGAACTTCAGTTCTCCGTAGCCGCCTTGCTGATCTACCACAACCACTCCTTCAAGTTGTGGTAGCGGGATCACGCGCGACAAACCGGTTGGGTCCAGCCGGCCGAGTAGAAGCACATCTTGCGCCCCGCTGGAGCGGCATCATCACCGAGACATCCAGCTAAGGGTGATGTCCCGACCGTTAGTGGCAGGTGACAAAGGGAGCGATGCGCGCGCCAAGATCGCGGCCCACCTCCGCCTTGTCGCCGTAGAGCTTCAGGTCCCAGTTTTGCCGGCTGAACTCGACGTCTTGGAAGGCCGGCAGGTTTATCTGGTCGACGCTGGTGACGTTCTTGACGTAAAAATACGACTGCTGCCACAGCCGTACCGTGTCCTGGAGCAAGAACTTCGGGTAGCCGGATTGGGAGCGGGAGTATATGGAGGCGCCACCGCAGACGACTAGCGGGCCCTTCGTGTACTGGACCTGCGGCCGAACTCAGAAGAGCCGGCAGAAGAGCCCGAGATCCGGCTGGATCCCGAGGTAGCTCTCGCAGAACGCCATGAAGTGCGCCAGCGTTCCGATGGCGTTGGCGCCGAGGTGGTGGAGGCGGAGGTCGAAGAAGGCCAGAAAAGTCAGAAAGAAGGGGTGGAGCGGCAGCGCAAACCCGCACGCCAGGTGCGAGAGGAAGATAACGCGCTCCCCCTCCGCCGGATGCGGCAACACTTCCCCGACCGGCGCCAACCGCACCGCCACCTCCTCCGCCGGCGGGAGGACGCGGGTCGCGCGATACTTCGCGATCTGATCCTCGGTGACGGAGGAGCCGCACCAGGCTCCACGGTCAGCGGCCATTTCCGCCGAGGGAAGGAGCGGCAACGAAGCGAGTGACGGGCCAGAAGGCCGACGGGCGGCGAAGCGGGCGCAAAAAGACAGAGTACAGCAGCAGCGAGAAGGAGGGAAAGATTGCAGTGGGGGAGCGAAGGAAAAGAACTGCCTCCCCCGCGGCATCCCTTTAAAGGATCGGAAGGGCAACCGTCGGCAGGGCCACGTGGCGCGATCCGGCGACCCACATCCCAACCGCCGCTTAGATCCCGTGTGCCGGACGGATGCGCAGAATATCTCCTGGGACGGAACCGCCGGACAAGCGCCTCGAGGCGACGGCGACGGACATTACGCTCGCCGCAGAAGCAATGATGGCGCTGCGGCAAGTGGGCCGGCCAAGATTGACGCCACGTAGCGCAAGAACCGCCAGCTCAGCCGGATCAAAATTCGAAAAGCAAAAGGGAGCGCGCGCGCATTTCGCCCAAGGGCGGAATCCACACGCGCTCGGGGGCTAGTGTCAGGGGGATGATCCCCGGATACCCCATCCGAATAAGAAACAGGACAGTCGGACCTCGGCCGGCTGACCAGATGCAGCCGGACAGGGTAGGATGGACCGGCTACCACCCAGTAGCCGGACCATGGAGAGGTGGCCGGATACGACGACATAGTCGGATCCAATCAGAGGGACAGGGGCGGCGTGACGGTGCACCAGACGCTCAGACGATTTGACGACAAGACGAGCAACCACTCGCCCATATCGAAGACTCGGCGTGGCTGACGCGGGAACAGTGGCCTGTGCTGACGACGGGCTCGCCCGGCGTCCACTGTGCCTACGACAGCCATACCGCTCATACACCGATGTGACATACCATGCCGGGTACTGTAGATGACTAGTCGGCTGGGACCCGCCTGTGGGGCCCGCCAGTCGGACTAGCCAGTGAGACCCTTGCCTCTCTTCCTATATAAGGAGAGGGAGGGCCTCAGTAGAAAGGGTTGGTCTCAGTTCATTTAAGGCAGTAGCTAAAGGATACAGCTCGAGGAGCACTTGTAGCTCGTATATTCCACATAGTCAGATCAGGCAGGATTAGGGGCTTTACCTCACCACGAGGGCCCTGAACCTGGGTACTTCTTGCGTCCCGCTATGCTTGCTCGTATCCAATCTCGCCTGCGGACGCCGTCGATAGCTTTTCTGCTAGTCCCCACACCTCTATCTAACCTTTTTAGGTACTGCCGTTCCCAATACAACGACAGTCTACCAACAAGTAATCCCCTTCATCGAGTCCCCATAGGAGGGAAATACTAAGAAGGTGCACAACTCCCAACATCAAGATGAAGACAATTAACACATACACATAATGATGTATAACATAATAATCTCTATCTCATCTCAATCATATGCTAGGGTTTCTCCATCTCCCCAAGAACTAGAGATCTACTTAGACATGGAGGTAATCAACATCATGGCAATGGTAATGGAAACAATCATAGAGGAATAGTACTTGTATAAATCCACAATGAGTATGGAAATTACAACAAGATCTAGACAAGATGTAGATGGGATGGATGGAGATGGTGGTGATGTAGCAGTTGATGATGAAGATCTATGCCTTATCCTCCTGGATCTGCGCAGGGTGAAGATGGATCCCTGGTGGACGAGTTCCCCCTCTAGATGCCTTCTGGAGGTGAGGTTTCGGTGATTTCTGGGTGTTCTGTATGTCGTCTCTCCGATCCAGTTGCACGGGGTGAAACTATTTGAGGAGGCTATGCCGCCAACTATAATGGCGGAACTATACCGAAAATTTATTCCCGAAGTATAGTTGGTCGTTGAACCGTCTATACGTCTTGTTCGCTTCGGGTTTTCTTCTGGTATTATTAATATTTCCCAAATAAGTGATTTACGTTGTTTTTGACTCCTTTTCTCCTTAGTACAACTGCTCCAAGAATTGTGTCCATTGGATCCATCATCTATCCTAATTCTAGTGAAAACAGACATAAAATATGCGCACAAGCGCCGTAAAATACCAAGATCCTACATCTACAATGCAAAATAATAATGTAAAACATGATGCAAATATGCACTCATCAATTGTGCATATCATTAGTTCTCTTTCTTCTATGGATGAGACTAGTAGGTTATTGCTATAAGCGGTTGCGGAGGCAATAGCAATTATTGATGCACTGCCCATATATAATTTATCTTGCTCTAATAATTACATGCATACTTTATCTTTATCTTTTATTCCCATCAGATGTTTTGCACAGGTACAGGTGAAACCGAACGCCCTAGGCCCTCTCTCTCCATCATCGACAACAACAAAAAGACACAAACTCTTGGTCCGGTAAAAACACAAAAGAAATTCTAAAACTTCTGAAGGTCTGTTAAAGTAACTTCACTACGCATCTGCTTCCTGAGGATTCGATAACCTAGGTCTACTAGGAAAAAAGAGCTATACTACATCCGTAATCTGGATCGAAGGTATCACGGTCTACAAGGGTATGTATTTTATACGCTCCAGTCGTTACTGCATTATTATATAGATAGATCTTGGGCATTAGGGAGTTCTATCGTAGGAAATTGTTTGTTTTCTGCTACGGAACCCTTCACCGAGCTCATTGTAAAGGCGTCGGTTCCCGCCTCAAAGGGTACCGTATAGTGGAATAGTGGATCAAGCAACTTATGGCAAATTCACCTGAGAATAGGGTGAGGCCTATGTGGCATGGTCTTAGTACCGCCCACACCTCCAACACAGATAAGGAAGGAACTATGGTAACTAAATCCTATGTGTCCGTGTGCTCCACTCTCGGTTAGCTCGTTCCTCTTATCCCTCTCTACTCGTTTATCTCGTTTAGTAGCTAGGTTGTCATATAGGTAAATTTACCGTAGTTGCATATCTAGAGAATTTATCTTTGTATCAAGCCTAAATTGAAAAAGAATTAAAATTTAGAGTAGCACATATTCACACACACACCCCCTTCTAGGTGCCCATACGATCCCATTTCAGCACCAACCATTCCCTCGATTCCCGGGAAGTCCACTAATTGATCACATATGCATCAGTCCATCAACATTGTCCAACAAGGAGGTCCAAAGAGGAATCCCCACTCAATGGGACAGAGGGGAACCCGCCACCGGAGTAGAAGGGATCGGAGACGCGGTAGTGGAGGCTGAAGATGAGTCGTCGAGGAGGAGGAGCACCCTGTACCAACCTGGTGTCGTCCGCACCAAATCAGGCGAGCCGCCGTTGCCCCGCCTCGATTTTGTCCACTCGAGTGCAATCCACCATGTCTCGAACCAAATTTTGGCCCTACCTGGCCAAATACAACACCTCCAACCCACCATGTGATGGGATCGTTGCATGAAAAACAAAAAATTTCCTACCGAATAGCAAGAGAGAACCCCGTAAGATCTAATCTACTTGATACAAGTAACAAATAGAATAGATCTAATCTACTTACCCTCGAAGAACACAAGCGTTAATGATCTAGAGATCATGGATGGTGTAGCCGATCACTTGCTCCGGTTCAAACCGATGTAGATCTTGACTTTTTGAGATCCATGTACCGAACGCACGACACCTCTACGGTATCCACACGTTCCGCTCCGGCGACGTCTCCTCCTTCTTGATCCTCCAAGAGATTGAGAAGATCTCCACGAGAATCCGATAGCATAACGGTAGTGCTACCATGGTGTAGATGGATTTCTACAGGGCTTCACCTGATCTAATCAGAGGGTAGGAAAGAATCCATGCGCGCGAGAGAGAGGAGAGACTCCAGGGGACAAGGGTGTGCCGACTCCTTTCCTTTCCCCTCCTTATATAGGCGGCAGGGAGGAGGCTTGGCCCCTCCTCCAAGCCCCTTGGGCCAATGGCCAAGGGGAGAGGGGAGTCCCTCTCCCATGCGCCCCCTTCCGTTTAGGGTTCAGCCTAGGGTCAGCGGCCGCATGGGCCTTTTGGCCGTGGCACCCTAGCCGACTAGGGCCAGGGTGCCCCCACCTCATAGGTGGGCCCGACCATGGACCCTTCGGTAACCTTCTAGAAGATTCCAACACTTGGAAATATTCCAAACTTTCCCGAAACCCAGAATAGGAAGTACCATATACTTTTCTCTACCTTTGAACCATTCCGAAGCTCATCGTGATATCAAGGATCTCATTCAAGACTCCGAAACAAAAAATTGAATTCACCATATACATTGCCGACAAAGACTAACGACATCGAAGGTTAAGTGTGTGAACTGACGGGTTCGAGAAGATGCAGACATGACCGAGATACCTCTCTGATCAATAACCATTAGCGAGACCAGGATACCCATAATGGTTCGTACACATTCATTGAAGTTCTTTTCAGTTGAACCACAATGTCAAAGATTTAAACAATCTGGTATACGATTCCTTCTGTATCGCGATATGTTACTTGCCCGAGATTCGATCGTCGGTATCACAATACCTAGTTCAATCTCATTACTGAAAAGTTCTCTTAACTTGTACCATGGTGTAGGATCCTTGTGACCAAACATATTAGTTACTGAGCTCATGGATGGTATACTACCGAGAGGGCCTGGGAATATCTCACACACCATCACACAGTGGAACAAATCCCAGTCTTGATTCACACTATCCAACAGACACCATTGGAGATACCTGAAAGCCACCTTTGTAATCAACCAGTTACGGAATAACATTTGATGTTGACAAGATATTCCTCCGATGCTCGACAGTAATATGATCTTATGGTTTGAGGAAACTATACTTGAAATATTCAGAAAGCGATAGCAAACACACTAAATGATGCAGTCAGAAATTATGCTTATTATTTAGGTTTGTCCATCACATCATTCTCCTAATGATGTGATACCGTTATCAAATGACATTCATGTACATGGTTAGGAAAACTTAACCATCGTTTGACTAACGAGCTACTCCCTCCGTTTCAAAATATAAGACGTTTTAGATTTGTGAATGAAATGTATCTAGATCTCTTTTAGTGTCTAGGTTCATCTAGGTTTGGAGTGAACCTAGACACTAAAAAGGGTCTAGATACACTCCTTTCACAAAGCTAAAACATCTTATATTTTGAAACGGAGGGAGTAGTAGTGAGAGGCTTACTAGGGACTCTGTGTTGTTTACTTATCCACATGTATATTTAGTTTCCAATACATACAGTTATAGCATGGACAATAAACATTAATTACGAACAACGAAATATGAACAATAACACTTTATTATTATCTCTAGGGCATATTTCCAACACCATGGACGCTCGACGTCTCGAGTGCTCTGGCCATAGGGAACGAAGGCCTACCGGTGTGGCAGTCCACTCCTAATATGGAGGGGTTGGGGGGCACACCTCTCTAGGGAGCCGGGATGGCGACAAACATTGTTTGAGCCGGAGATGGGAGAGGGAGGCGGGGAAGCAAATAGGTAAGGAGAGGGGGCGTTGGCGGTGGAAGAAGAAAGGGACACCAGGCAGTGGGTCAGTCATGTATATCCATATATTCTAGGTTTGTACACAAGTTTTCAGAAATTTTTTATATGCCCCGTATAAAAAGACAAATTTGAATGCTCCAACCAGGTTATACTTAGACTTTTGTTTTGTCTCTTTTATACGTGTCACGTCAAATTGTTCTTCTTTGCCAAAAAGCAGTGTACGAACACAAAATGTTCTGACGTCCACGCGAAATTTTCTTTCATTTTTTAAAATATTTTAATAATTTTTATGTATTTTAATAATAGATTCATTTGCACCCATGAGTCAAAACACCACCTCCAAGGATTGCCATGTATTAAATAGAGTAATACTTCTTTTTAATCTATTGTACTTCCTGCGTCACAAAATAGATATTGAAAGTTTGTCTAAATTTGGATATGTCTATATCCTAAATATTATCTAGATACATTTAAATTTACATAAATTTGCGACATCTAGTTTAGGACAGCATATCGACTTTAGAGCTAGCTATAACTCAGAAAATGGCTTATAGCCAAGCCGACTCTTCTATTTCCTCTTTCCAGATTAAATGATTTAACTTAGTCTAGATATATTTAGACACGTTTTAATGCTAAATAAATACGTATTTAAACAAATTTAACTCGATTAATTTAGGATGGAAAATATTAAACTTGCTCTCATTCCGATGCGCGCCACGTAGCAGGCGTCTACACAGTGCGCCTTGTATCCACCTGCTCATCGATTCGCCTCCACGTACACACACATACAGTACGCTGGTTCACCGCCCAAACCGAGTCCCCGTTCCACGCGCACACGCACGTCTGCCTTCCCACTCCTTCTTCCTGCCGTCGGACGCACGCCCTCACTCCCTTTACTTAACTCGCAAGGACACCCAACACAAATCCCCTCTCCACTGCTCAATTTTGTTCCTAATCTCCTCCTCCTCCACCACTTCTCCCTGCTACGCGCCACGCCCATCGCGGCACGACGCGTCCCGCCCGGAGTGAGCTGAGGGCTGAGCTCTATCCCCCACTCCGGCCGAAAATCCCTCTGCGCCTCTCGTCGCCCCGCGACCGCCTTGCACCAAAGACCTCAAGCTAGGCCACGAGCTCCATGCCGTCCTAGCGCGCCCTCCCACCGCCCAATTAAAACGCCCTTTTTATGGAGTTCACGCGGAGGCGGCGCGTGTACAATGCCGCCGTCCCCAGCGCCTGCTTCCTTCTCCTCCTCTCCCTCGTCGCCGCCTTCCTCCTCCTATCCGCCCGCCAAGACCCCGCCGCCGCCCGTCACGTCGTGCGCGGGATAACCCGCCCGACCTCTTATCCGTCCCCTTCCTCTGGCAAGGAGCAGGGGAATTGCCAGGACCTGCAGTCCCTCGACGGCGTGGAGGCCAGGTGCTCCTACCTCCTGGCGCACACCCCGTGCGCGCCGGCGGGATACGTCGACTACCTCCGCCTCTTCTACTGCGGGTTCGGCGCCTTCCCGGCGGTCGGGTACGCCGTGTTCCTGCTCTGGCTCGTCGTGCTCTTTTACCTGCTCGGCGACACCGCGTCCGAGTACTTCTGCGCCTCGCTCGAGGGCCTCTCTGCCGCGCTGCGCCTCCCGCCCGCCGTCGCCGGCGTCACGCTCCTCTCGCTCGGCAACGGCGCGCCGGACGTCTTCGCCAGCGTCGTCTCGTTCGCCGCCGGAGAAGGCGGGGACGGCGGCGGGGTGGGGCTCAACAGCGCGCTCGGCGGCGCGCTCTTCGTGTCCACGGTGGTGGCCGGGGTGGTCGCGCTCGCCGCCGGGTCCCGCAGCGAGGGCGGGGCCGTGGTGGAGCTGCGCGGGTTCGTGCGCGACCTCAGTTTCCTCTTCTGCGCGCTCTGCTACCTGGTGGGCGTCCTCTTGACCGGCACGATCACCGTCTGGGTGGCCGCGTCCTTCGTCTCGCTCTACGCCGCCTACGTCGTCCTTGTCTGGACGTCCCAGTGCTGCGGCGAGCCGGGGAAACCGCCGCACTCCGACCTCGCGGCGCCGCTCCTCCTCGACGACGAGGACGTCCCTCCGCTGCCGTCCTATTCCTCCAAGACGAGCCCAGCGAAATCATGTCTGCATTGCGTCCTGTACGCGCTCAGCATGCCGCTGTACCTCCCGCGTCGCCTCACGATCCCGGACATCGCGGGACACCGTTGGTCGAAGCGCTACGCCGTGGCCTCCACCGCGCTGGCTCCCGTCCTCGTCGCCGTGACCTGGACCTCGCACAGCCCCGCGGCCTCCAGGCTCGATCACGGGCACGACGTGGCCATCCTCCTCGCCAGCGCCTTCCTCGGCCTCCTCCTCGCCGCGCTCGCGGCCTCCACCACCGACTCCGCCTCCCCTCCCCGCGGGCGCCGGCGCCGCGTGCCGTGGCTGGCCGCGGGGTTCCTGATGAGCGTGCTGTGGGCGTACACCCTGGCGCGCGAGCTGGTGGCCCTGCTGGTGGCCATCGGGTACATGGTGGGCGTGAAGGCGAGCGTCCTGGGCGTGACGGTGCTGGCGTGGGGGGACTCGCTGGGCGACCTGGTCTCGAACGTGGCGATGGCGACGCACGGCGGGCCCGGCGGCGCGCAGACGGCGGTGTCGGCCTGCTACGCGGGCCCGCTCTTCAACACGGTGGTGGGGCTCGGGCTGTCGCTGACGCTGGCGGCGGGCGCGCAGTACCCGACCCCGTTCACGCTGCCGGCCGACGGGGCGGTGTACGAGACGGTGGTGTTCCTGTTCGCGGGGCTGGCGTGGGCGCTGGTGGTGGTGCCGGCGAGGGGGATGCGGCTGGACCGGGTGTACGGCGTGGGGCTCATCGCCATCTACCTCTCCTTCTTCGGCCTCCGCGTCCTCGACAGCCTCGGCCTCTGGTAGCCCGCCCGCCCGCCCGCGACACTCCAACACACGCTGCTCCTCCCGTCCGTCAATGGCGGCCACCACTGATTGTACGTAGCTCTCTAAATAGTTTTTCATACATAGATCAGAAGCTGTACAGTAGTAGCAATCCGCCCGGTAATACACAGAGGATTGCTTAGCGGCGGATTTTTTAGCGGATGTAATACTAGTTCATTGTTTCGGTTGGAATTCCCCATCCATCCATCCATCCAGTTCAGTTTCCCTCCCACAGTGAAATGAATGCATGCCGGACTTGTTTCACCGGCCGTATCAATCTGGATTGATTGCGCGCCCGAAGTTAGCTCGACGTTGCGATCGAATAGCAGCAACGAGGTGGTGGACCACGCTCGTTTTCTGCCGATGCTTCCAAGACATGTGGGTGCGCCATCCATCTCCTGTGGACGACGCATCCCGTCCATGATCACAAGGTACCACGCTTGCTTTCATCATTTTCGTCCTCTAGACTGGGCCATTTTGCTTCTCTTGATTTTCCATCCGAGTGTCTAGTGTCTCTTTGCTGATTCGCCTTGTCATCCATACGTTTTCTCGGAGCAGCGTCATCGTCGCCGACAAGATCTAGGATGAGACGGAAAATCTATCTGGTATAGGTAGACTAGCAATCGGTGTGTTGATCAATCAGTTTGCCGATTCCGTCACTTCTCTCCATCTTAAAACTAAACCCGGACCTTCTTAATTAGACTTGCAATGCTGCGCTACATGCAAGCCTTCTAAATTAGACCCTCTAAATTAGACTTGTTTACTTGTATCAGGGTGCTTTTCGGCATGTTTTGTTTTTACCTTAATCAAAACATGCCCCTCTGTACCATGTGCTGGATTTTCCCTCTATCTATTTAAAGAAACAGAGCTCCTGCCGCTTGCTAAAAAGCATAATCTATACCAACAAAGTTTTTTTTTGGGTGGGGATGCTTTGGGAAAGTAGTCCCACACCAGCGACCCCCAACGGTAGAGATCAAAACATCCAATTTTGAAAAAGATCATATAATTAGAGCATGTTTATTACAACAAATTCAAATAAAATTAAGTTTAATATAACAAAATGAATGTTCCAAGAAACAAGTTCACACAGTAATTTACATAAATAAAAATTAAAAGTAAATCAAGCAGCACGGGTCCGTTGGCTTGAAGGTTTTGAGGTGCATTTTCTCCGAGCGTCCACAATGCTCGACGAGATCTTCTTGTAGCTCATTATGCACCTAGGCGTCATAGACTTCTTGATGGATGACGAGTAAAGCACCAAAATCAGCCAGCACCTCGTGATCGACCTCAGCAAGAGGACTCATGCCCTCAAATGACAACAAATCAACCACTAGATCATCATGCTCACTCTCGATGATTATATTATGTGATTATATTATGCAAGATCATGCAAGCATTTATCGCCTCCAGCATCTGTGATGTTGACCAAGTTACTTGATGATAGCAAAGCGAGGTTGGAGCAACCAAATGCTTGCTCGTCATCCTTTCTACAAGCCTCCTAACACTTTGTAAACCAAGCACTTGCATCAGTATGAAGCTTGGTGATAGTCTTCACGAAGGCGACCTGTTTAGGGTAAATACCGTTTGTTAGGCAGTAGACTTTAGTGTATTTCTTGCCATTGACCACAAAGTACACCGTCGGGGTATGACTTTCTGTTAGCCTGCCAAACACTGGAGATCTCGACAGCACATTGATGTCATTTTGCGGGCCAGCCATGCCAAAGGAAGGGTGTCAAATCCTTGAGTCATGATCTGTGATGGCCTCCAGTATCACACGGTATTCTCCTTTATGGCCTCAGGTACATTTCCAAGTGAAAGGGTAATCTTCCATCCCAATGCACGCAGGCGATGCTCCCAAGCATCTTAGAAATCTCCTAGCTGAGCCTTGTGCCGGTATATCATTTTCAGTTTGTGCCCGCAGATATGTTGGCCCAAAGTATCTGACAACAGCACGACAAAACTTGTGCACTCACTCAAATGCGTGGAGTCGACCATGCGGAGGTAGTCATCTTGAGTATATGCAGGAGCTCCGTATGCAAGACATCGCAAGGCAGCCGTGCACTTCTAAACAAAGGTGAAACAAGCCAAACTGGTGCAGTCCTTCTTGCAAATGAAATATGTATCGAACTCTCGCACTTCATGCACAATCTTCATGTACAACTCCTTGTTCGGCACCAAAACACCATAGGCCCATGTATTAAATCATCTTGAAAATAATCCTTCTCCAACATCAAGGCGCTGACCAGTCACTCCGGTCTATGATCTTCTCCTCCCTTGAGCCTCCCCGCAGAGGAGCTTGCCGACTGGCATGTAGGCGAATGAGGTCACCGATCATAATAATATGTTCTGCTTCATCGGCTTGCACGTCGGGCTCCTCTTGCAGCATTTGCACCATCATGAGCTCATCATCGCTATCCCTGACCGAGGCAGAAGGTCGAGCACCTTCGGTGCGTGGCGAGCTCGACGCGGTTCTTTGCGGACGAGAGGGACGCGCATTCTGCCTCAGAGATAGATACACAGACGCGACCGACTCGAACGGCCTCTCACGAGAGGGTCGGTGGGGTTTCCTCGGCCAGTGGCAGGCGATCTCCCGGTCGCAACGTCGGTGTCGTTGAATCGATGACGAGAGCGCGGAGAGAACTAGGTGGGTGACTGCTAGGGTGTGGGACCTGCCGTAGGAAATGTGCAGCATACTAGGTGGACAATACTGGCTAGTAGAGGGTTGAAGAACGGCTGGCGACGACGAGGATTCACGGGGTGGTAGGAAAGAAAGAAAGAAAGGAGAGGTGGGGAGAAGAGGATAGGATTTGTCTTATGTGGATGACAAGGGGCCATCACTGTCTTTTCTGCGTGACACGCGTTGCCGGCAGCCCCAACCCAGCCCTCGATTGTCGAGGGGTGGTAAGTGCTGGATAGATTGGAGGGCGCCCAATCTGCGTGTATCAATTAGGAGCCTGGTGTGAGTTTTTTTGTCTGCCCCAAACTCGGTTTGGGACCGTGGTTGGGGGCGCTTAAACTTAATCGATCAAGCGTGCCTTCTCTCGACCGGAAATTCCGGTTCTTCGGACAGAGGCTGTGACGCTGACGCAGCAGCACTACGGTGTACTCTCAGTTATGACAGATCCTGGGACAGACAGCTTCTGGCCTGTCCGCGTGTTGCCTCCGATGGTACTCCAGTACACATCCTTTTGGTCCCCTACTCTTGTTTATTGGACCTGAACACGCTTGCGAGCGTCGTACTCCCCCACGTGTCGGCAGAAGGACCGCTATCGTAGTACTAGGATAGTATAGAAACCAACACGGTCGATGGAATGGAGCTGGTAAATGTTCTTTCCTTGTCTTGGAGACTAATGGGAAATCTCGATTAACTTAAGCATAGTATCTATGTCCAATTGTCCAACAAAAGAAGAAGACGAAACAAAGTATCCGCCTTCTTTTCTTTGAATCATCTCTCTTGCACTACACTAATGCTATGACTGCGGAATAAATCTTACGGAACAAGACTATGAGATTGGGTGGAGAGAGACCAGAGGATCATGGAAGGACAACAGATTTCAATCAACACGGTGGTTCCACCTCAGTCCGTAAAATTGATCGGTACAAAATAGTCCGTAACTCTAGCACTATTGCTTGCACTAGGGTGGTCTCGTCTCTAAACCCTCTTTTCTAGGGCTGGTGACTTTGAGTTGGAGCGGTCAAGTTGGCGCTTAGCTTTCCCATCTGTTGATCGGCAACAGTGGAGGTCGACGTTGGGTTGTTGACTCGCGCGAAAGGATCGGCACGGTGATGATCTTTCCATTCATCATCACTATCCATGATCCCAGGCAAAAATACCGAGCACCTTTGCTGCACGGCGAGCTTGACGCGGTTCGTGGCTGAGAGGGATGCACCTTTTGCCCCAGAGACAACTGCGGCAACGCAGAGACGCTGCCGACTTGAACGACCTCTCACCAGAGGGCCGGTGGGGTGTCCACGACCAGTGGCAGGCAATCTACCGGTCACACCATCGATGGCGTTGAATCGACGAAGAGAGCGCGGGGAGAACCAGGTGGGTGATTGCTAGGGGTGAGCCCCACCCTAGGAAATGGACGGCACACTAGGTGAGCGATACTGCCAACAGCGGGTTGAAGAATGGTCGGTGGCGACGGTGGCGATTTGCCAGGTGGTAGGAAAGGAAGGAATGAGAGGTAGAGAGGAGAGTATTTTGTGGCTAGCAAGGGGGGCCAGCACTGCCTTTCCAGCGTAGTGCGTGTCAACCCACGCTGCTGGTATCCCCAGTCCAGCCCTTGATTGCCTGGGGCGGCAAGGGGGTGCCGGACAGATTGGTGAGTGGTCCAATCTGCGGATATCGGTTGGGAGCATGCGGTGTGAGCCCTTTTTTGTGTCCACCCCAACTCAGTTGGGGATCGGGGTTGGGGGCGCCAATGGGGATGCTCTTAAACTTAACCGATCAAGCGTGCCTTCTCTCAGCGGGAAATGCCGGTTCTTCAGATAGAGGCAGTCAAGCTAGCCGCTCAAGATCCGACGAAACCCTTTGTTGTTGCCAAGGTCAAGAAGGATCTCACCATGGAGGAGAGGAAGGAAGAGGGGCGTTCATGAGATAGGGCCAAGAGCCACCTTGCAGCTGTCCAAGCCACCCAAAAAAAGGGTCGCGACCCTTGACCACACGACGTCCATTCAAGTCAAGGCCAACGCCGATGCCCTCGCCGCGCAGGCGGACACCATACTCATGCTGAAAGAGCAGAACACGGTTGTCTTTGTCGCAGCCAAGGCCGAGGGGAAGGATGAACTCCAAGCTAGATGCAAAGCTTCGTCTCTTACTATCCAAGAAACGTTGAAAGAGTTGATAGCCGAGAAGGAGGTTTCCTCGGACAAGAGAGAATAGAGGAAACACAAGAAAAGGGAGGATGCAACCAAGAACTTCTATGAGATGCAAACGAAGCGTCTCGAGATAGGAGAGATCAATGCTCGGTCGGTCAAGAGGAAGGAAGGTAGATCTCAAGCAAAAGGAGGTCGATCTCTCCATACTCACCGAAGAAAATCGGATCATGACCACGGATCTCACCAACATAGGGCCAATTCGGCGTGCTTGGTTCGAGAAGAAGAGGAAGATGATTTTAGGGTGAGATTTATGATCGCTCGATCTTCATTGTGTTTTATGTGTATGTAGGAAGTATGTGCCATTTTGGGATAGATGCCTCTGGACCGGTATCAAGTGGTCAAATTTGATGTAAAATTCGAATTGTATCAACTTCTATTTAAAATAAATTAGCGATAGGACAAATAGGGGTACCGTTGGGTGCATAGACCTGGCTGCACGGACAACGACACGAGGAGTGTCCTCCTCAACCCGCAAACGGACCTTTCCTCAACCCGCAAATGGACCAAACTGGCCAAAAGGTCTAAACGAAAAGCGTGCGGCTGCTGGTAATAGCCTAAACGCGGACCTTCTAAATCAGCCTTGCCATGCTGCGCTAAGCCCGCATAATCTATACCCAAACCTGATCAAGCGTGCGCTCCCTTGTTGTTTTGTTGGGAAATGCCAGTTCTTCAGGCAGAGAGGCATTGACGCTGACGCAGCAGCACTCAGACTGTACTCCCAGTTATGACACATCCTGGGACAGACACGTACGTCCTGGCGCGTTGCCACCGATGATGGTACTAGTACACATCCTTTGGGTCCCCTTAGTTTATTGGCCCTGAACGCGGTTGCGAGGAAATGAATAATGCTTCGGTGCGCGTCGTACTCCTCCTCCACGCGTGCGTTAGCGCAGGACCGCTGGACCGGCATCGTAGTACTACCACGATAGTATAAACAAGCACGATCGCTGGAACGGAACAGGCAAATGTTCTTTCCTTGTCTCGATTAACTTATTAAGCATAGTATCTTGCTCCATTTACCCAACAAAACAAGAGGACGAAGCAAAGTACCTGCCTTTTCTACGAGGATCCTGTCTCCGTCTTGTTGCACTAGGGTCTCGATCCTAAACCTTCTTGTCTGGAGCGGTCAGCTTTTGAGTTCCAGCGGTCAGCTTTCCCATCTGCTGATCGACTATAGCGGCAGCAACAGTGGAGGTCGACGTTGGGTTGTTGACTCGCGCGAAAGGATCGACACGGTAACTGGTTGGTTAACTCGCGCGACGTCGCCGTCCAACAAACAGTCACGCGGTTAATGTGGAGTAGCAGTTTTCATCGCACGTCCCGGGGGAAACACGGCGCAAGTTATCCGGAATTTACCCATGTCGTCCCGTAGCACGACGGCGATGGCGAGCAGTCACGGATCCACGACCGCGACACACGTACCCAGCTAGCTAGCCATCCACGGCCAGGAAGCAGGGAGGGTGGGTGAGTAGCTTTCAGCAGGCGTGACCAACCGTTGATCGAAACTCCTGTGTGGCTCCTCGTGCGTCTCAGACTTCCATCGGAGGGACCGGGACAATCGCTCCACCGCCGCCACCGGGGTGCTCTGCACCAGGTAGTGCAGTACTAGTAGTACATGCGTGAGGTGACGTTTGCCCGAGGCCGAGCAGGTAGCAAAGCGAAGCCGAATACGGTTCGTCTCGAAACTGCCCATGATGAGCTCCTCTTTTCCGGTGTGGGCGGCCGGCCGTGACATCGAGGCAGCCGTGCTTGTTTTCCGCTTTGCATCGAGAGGCTCGTGTGGTCCAGGTGAGTCGGGGACCAATCATCATTCTGTTGGTCTCTTCTCGTGGCTGCCCTTCTGTTGCTCTCCACTCTGTTACTTTTGGTCGGTATCGTTGTCATGGGTTAGTTCTCTTTTTATAAAAACAATCTAGGAAATTAACATGCAAGCACCAGTGGTCTAGTGGTAGAATAGTACCCTGCCACGGTACAGACCCGGGTTCGATTCCCGGCTGGTGCAATTTTTTTGTTTTTCTCGTTTTCGCTTTGTCCCTCCGCCTGTCCAGTCTCTCTGGACGTTGTACTCGATCCAACTCTGAACTCTCCAGGGAAACTGAACTGGCTGCAACCGCCTTGGCTTGGCTGCAGCCCCTGTCCATCCTCCATCCAGTCTGCCCGAACATACACTAACACATGTATGCGTTGGGATGTCCCGTCATCCGCCCCCAGAGGCCTTGCAAAGATCCATCATCACGTCACGCGTCACCGTCGCCTATAAAAATACGCGCGCATTATCGCCGGTGTGCCATTTCGCAGGACTGATGTCGCTTAGCTAGAATAGGACCTCCCTAGGCTAGGCTAGGAAGGCAGGTAGCGATGCTTCCACCGGAATATCACCAGCCCCTTCTTTTTCCATCGATCGAGTCTCCACGTCTGCGTGATTGACTGAAGCCAGGACAGTGGAAGGCATATGCAGCCGGCCGGTGCACTGCAGGACGATCCGTCCGCCATGCTCCCCACCTCATCGACCATCGTCTTCTGGCGTCCGTGCGTGCGTGCCCGACGGCGCCGCCACGGGAGCTGATCTTGGCAGGCAGGCAATCATGCATGTCGCATTTTGTCCGTGCGTCGATGCGTCACGAATCTGCACTCTTTGTGTCAAAAATAATTTGGCCGACGATCTACCATGTACAGTACTACGGTATGTTCTTCCTGCGGAACTTGTACGAGCAACAGTTCAACGGCCGGCCGATTGCTACATCGAGGTACTTAGGTTGTTCAAATTGCCGGAATTTGCCCCTTTGGAACATGATCAAAGTATTGCTTGACCTTCAACCTTTTGCAACAAAAAGAATCTTGCCCACCACTGGTATTAGAGATTTAGAGTATCAAATCGGAAGCGACACTTGGGCGGAAGGGTCAATTCATCGGAGAGACTAGGGCCTTTGATAACTCGCACGATCCATCTAAGTATAAGAAACTATAAGACTCGCTCATGAGAAGAGGTAAACAAGTTAAAAGCTCCATGGAAGATTACCGTCGGTCTATCCCAAATGCAGTGCACATCTCAGAGACAACTTACGGGTACACCTTTTACACTCGCAGTACAGTATACATAAATTAGTACTCCCTCCGTCTTAAAATAAGTGACTTGGCTTTGTCTAGATTTAGATGTATCTAGACATATTTTAGTATATAGATACATGTGAATCTAGACAAACTCACGTCACTTATTTTGGGACGAAGGGAGTATAAACAAACTCTGGAAAACAAATAAGTTATCCACATAGGGGTCTGCTAACTTCTTCGGATGAACAACCCCCTCTTTTCGAAAAAAATCATCCCCTATACGCACAATGGCTTTATTTGCTATATATGAGATGCACCATTATTCTTCAGTAGGTTCTCTGCTAACAAAAATATGCAGCATATATATGACACAATAAAAAGAAGCTATGTCAACTACTCTAATAAAGCATGTGTCAGTTTGATTAACTTGACAAGTATAAGCTCTTCGGAATGCTTTTGTGGTTCTCACATAAGAGTATTTATTTCCTTTTTAGGAGCACATCATCTTATGAAGAAGCAAGAAGAAGTTACAGATGTAGCACATTTACCATCTTGGCAGCTCAGCATCTCGACATGCAGAGCAAAAAGTGAATGGAGCAAAATTTCTAAGTGGTTGCTCCCAGGTCCAGGACCCAATATATGTCTAGCTAATAATGTCATTCAGTATTAAATAAGTCATAGTTTTGTCTCAAGGAACAAGCATCGCACCACAAAACAATACCAAAAGCACCAGCAATGGTGTGTAAACTAATTCGGCAATGGGAACGCACTCGGTTTATCTCAACCCATTCAGAAAAACACTACACAGTATATATACCCAATACATACTTTTGCTTACAAAATTATGGGTACATAATATATATATCGATCATAACCATAGGTCATGGACAATTTGGCAAATACTTGATAAAAAATATATATACTATTTTATAAAGAAACTTTTAGTTTCCCTTTGACAATTTTTTATTCAGTATAAAAAAGGGTTTCTGCTCCTAATTTAAGTGTTCAATAAACAAGGTTTCCGTGCTTCTCATCATGATAAATAGTAATAAAATCATACAGTTCAAAGCAGAGTAGTGTAGCTATATGAAAGATGAAGAATCAACAATACCCAATGATAAGCAGGCAATGTGGCATTGCCATATATATACAGTAGGTATGGAAGGAAAACTGCTTCCAATTCCAAGCTACGTGCAACATATTAAAGACGTCATGGTCATGAGAAGGTAGATTGCAACTCGACATGCAATTTCCTGCTCGTGTAGGCCCCTAAAATTATCAAACTATGTATATGATAGGAAAGATCACAAAAAGTTATAATGCTGAGTTACTCTTTCGGAACATCACTGTGTTTTCCTGCTTCCAATCATTCATCTTCAGGGTAATCTGTATCATACTCCCTCCGTTTCAAAATATAAGCGTTTTAGCTTTGTGAAAGAGCGTATCTAGATTTTTTCTAGTGTGTAGATTCATCTCTTTGGAGTGAACCTAGATATTAAAAAAAGGTCTAAATACACTCCTTTCACAAAGCTAAAACATCTTATATTTTGAAACAGAGGGAGTAGTAAAGACCGAAGAACATTACACCACCTCAACTAAATGTGGCAAAAAACATTTGGGGATCTTGGGCGCCTTTCCATTGCAAAATTGCTGTTTGGCTGTTCATTCGCGAAAGGCGAAGCGGGGCCTACCTCATAATGAGCGCTGCGTTCTCTGCAATCTTGCCGAAGAAGATCCTCAACATCCGGTCATCGGCTGTGCAGTGATCAATATAACCTGGAACTCTGTTTTGAGATGGGCTGGTTTCACTCAGGTTGTCCCAATCACTAATCAAAACCTAAAATCCTGGTGGCTGCAGGCGGGGGCTAACGTTTTTATTCCCATTTTCTCTTTTTCACTTTGCTTCTGTCTCCACTGCTGTTGGTCGTAGAAGGCTTGTGTAGCTTTGAGGCCGTTCTCTGGCTGTATCTCTTGTACTGCTGGCCTCTTATGGCCTTTCTCCCTTCTTAATATTAAACATGCAGCTGTCCTGCATGGTTTGGGGAAAAAGAAGATCGAAGAACATGATCTGTTAAAGGTTTTGTGTCCACAACGACAACATTTTTGCAATTTCTACCATGGTTAATTGTGATCCCATCACAGTATGAAATGGATAGTACTAACCGTATTCAGATGCTTTTTTTCCAGTGACACACGCTGGGAGCACTGCCACCTAATAAATTAAGCCAGTAACAGAATAAATTATTCCACATAAATTTGGAAAAATTAAACAAAGAAGGTATTCTACCATGTAGAACATACTGATATGTGGAATTCCCTGATATGTGAAGTAAAAAGACTGAAAACAACAAATACTAGTATTTTTTTTCATGATCCATTGCCTAAATGCCAACACATTCTCTTCGCATTTCTGGCAAGTTGTGTACCTGATGAGATGATAAAGAAGCAAGAACGTCAACATGCATGTAATGTAATGTTAAATAATGGTTGTCTTGGAGCTGGTAATTGCTAAGCTTCTTTAGTTCCAGGTGAAATAAACAACCGGTCTAATAGCATGGCAGCAACTCATTCAGGTGGGTTACGTGTGTGAATCACATGGTTTCCAGACAGATCACGTAAAGAATATGTCATATCTTTAAACGTGTCGTCTTCATCACGCTTCACCTTCATACTTTTAGCATGCTTGCTAGCTGGAAGTGCTGAGGAGCCCAGCTTCATTGTTGGAATCTTCAGGAAGTCAATCTGATCAGATTGCGTCCCAGAATCAACACGCCATTGGACACGGCCAACTGATCTTGGATAATGTTTGAACCAATTTTCATCACTATAGACTAGTTCATCAGGTCACCATTTTTGTAATATCCAATTGTGAAGGATGCAACACGCTATGACAACTCAAACTTGTGAAGGATAAGGATAATAAGGTCTAGTTGTCAGAACTTTGAATCGACTCATCAAAGTCACAAATGCTCTCCCAACAGTAGCACGGAGGGAGGAGTTGCCTCAAGTTTAGTACTAGTTCATTTGGTTTACGGGCTCTATTACCCCTCCATTCGCGCAAATGATGGCGAGTCTGACGGAATGGTGGTAGGAATCCTCTCCTAGCTGCATACCCAGCATCCGCGAGATATTACTTACTAAATTATGACATTGTAAGCCCAATTAATCCCTGCATAGGACTCGAAGGCCATTTGGATGCTCAAAAGAGTGTCTTAATTAGGATTGTTGAAACATATGCTGAACCTTCCCAGCCAGCACAAACATACGTGAAGAGCAAATCGAAGTCGACCAGCGCAAGAACATTTGGCTAGGAAACTGCAAAGGTATTACTGCGGGTGGCAGCTGAGATTTTCAGCAAGAAAGGATGGGCTCTGGTGATACTGAGAATAGCTGGCTAAAGAAAAAAAGAATTGCGGAGACATATGGAGAGGGAGACTGGCGGGATGGTGACCTCATCTGCACCTGGAGAAAAGAAAAAAAGTGGAATAGTGTGTTGTTCTATTTTATTTTATTTTGTTTACAGTACTGTTATCTTTCGATGTCCTGGAACTGTTTAAGTTTGGTTTGCTGGGAGATGTTTAGAGGTTGGTAGCAGGCTTATACAGAGGAGGTGTGGGGAGTGAACTTTGTGACACTGAGAACTCGTGTGTGTTACTGGTTTCATTATCAACGAAATCAGGGGAGATACCCCTTAATTCGAAAAAAAAAGGAAAAGGTTTCCTACCACGGTATATGTCTACGATTAGGGATGGAACACGTCCCATGGAATCCTAAACAGCCAAGAAAGCAAATAAGTAGAATGTTTGTATTAGTAGATTGGTTCTTATTTCACATGAAACAAGACAGTGCCATAGAAGTATACCTTAAAATAGGGTTCAAACTGTGGGTTGCCTTGAATTTACATGAAATGTGTTCCAATTGCAAATAACACTCGATTGAAGTAAAGACTCACAGTCTCACCAGATCTTGTGAAATGCAAACTGATATCGATGTTATTCTTATGGTGCCCTATGGTAGTTGAGAAACATATGCCAAGTATCTTCAAGTGTTCCCATATTTCGCAACCTATGGCATAGTTTAAAAAACACTGATTGTCCCATGCGTAATTCCTCCGATACCTCACTACAGTAGAGTTTTCCTAGATATGTCACCATTTCTTTACTTTTCTATAGTATTGGATATCTAATACTAATAGGGTCTCTAGAACAGAGTACATGTATGATCAATGTCCAGTGCGCCACAACAAAAGCACCGCCGCATGCAGTTTTCCTACTAATCTGTGCACTGTCATCCATTCTCTATCAATTCGTAGAAGAAGACCGTAGTTTCATAAAAACAGTGCCATCACAAACAGAAAGAAACTACCACACGGAGCTTGTGAATTAATGAAAAGTCAATTTGTAAGAGCATAGCCAATCATTTAGATGCACATCGTACTAATTCCAGAGAAGCGGTACATATGGACAAGAAATCAAACCTGGAACAGATTCCTGATTTTGGTCGATCTTGCGGAGAAGTACAGATTGATGTGGAGGCGTGCGTGCTGTCAGATCTGGGATGGGATGTCGCCTGTCTTGGCGAGGAACGGGCAATGCAGACATGGCGTGCTGGAGTAGCTTGATTTTATAGGTAGGTAGGGTGAAGGAGTAGAGGTAGGAGACGGTGGTGCGGCGGAGCAGCATATTCCGGGAAGAGGTGGAGGAAGAGGGCGGCGAGGACGTCGGAAGCGGAACTGGTTGTTGAGGAGGAGGTCTCTCGATCAGAAGCTGGACTTGGATTAAGATTTGGGGATGGACCCTCGAATCTGAACATCTCTCGAACAAGCCTTGGCCCAATCCAATCCACCACCGTACGGCAATCTGATGCGCGCGCAGCCAGCAGAGCACGCAGCCGCGTCTCTCGCGAGCACGCGCCAGCAGTCCCGCCGTAGCGAAGACAAAGATCTAGCAGAAGTCGAATTCACCGCCGCCGGGTTCCAACCGCTTTACTAGCTAGCCAGCGCTTTCCTTTTTTGGTTAATCACGCTTGCGTTTTACTGTACTAATAATCTCCAGCTGACGCGTGTGATTTTTATGGAGCGCTCCTCAGCTAGCAGCCTACGTCAGCTTCATCTGTTCAGAGCTAACAATGTCAGATTAAGATCACGGCGGCGCTTAATAGGCCTAGCGCCTACTGCCTGGCAAGCCAGCCACCGCGCCGCGTACGGGAGAGCCGGACGAGTCCGCGCCCGGCACAGACAAGCTCTCCCCGCGCCGCGCGTACCTATATATAAACCAGCCGCCTCGCCGGAGAGTTGCAACGAGATAGCCAAGGCGATCTGATCGGAGGAGCGAGCAGCGGCAGCGAGAAGAGCGAACCCAAGAGATCAACCGCCGCCATTGCCATTGCCAGGCAAACGACGATGGCGCGCCGCAAGACCGCGTACGCCAGGAGGACGGAGACGCTCCGGAAAAAGGCGCTGGAGCTCTCGACGCTCTGCGGCGTCCCGGTGGCGCTCGTCTGCGCCCCCGCCGACGCCGGCGCCGGTGCCGGGACCCGGGTCGTGTGGGAGTCGGAGGCGGGCGTCCTCGACAGGTACCGCGGCGCCTGCGCCGTCAAGACTCGCGCGCGGCACACGCACCGGAGCTACCTCGAGGCCGAGCTGGGCAAGGAGAAGGCGAAGCTCGCCAGGGTCCGCCCCGGCGCGCTCGCGGACTGGGACGACGCCCTCAACGACACGACGCTGGACGAGGCGCGGGAGGTGCTCCAGACCGTCGACGCCGCGCTGCGGGCCGCCGGAGACAGGATGGCGGCCTTGGGCTTGCCTGCGGAAGGCCAGGCCGAGCTCCCGCTCGCGCCGGGCGATGGTGATGATGCTTCCTCAGACGACGCCACCGGCGTGCCGCAGCAGCTCGGGCCGGAGAACGTGGAGCACGCAGGCTTCCAGATGCAGATGGTGCCGTGCCAGGGTGGGGACAACGACGTCGGCATGCTCGAGCAACTCTTGTGGGACGATCGGTATGGCCTCGAACGCGTCGGGGGCAACTACGACGTGGGGGCCATTGAGGACGTGGGCGCCATTGACGCGGGCTACGGCCACAATAATGCTGACTGCGGCTGGCCCGATCTGACCATGTGCTACACCGACGATGGGTCGACGGGTGCGGTCTTGCCGGCTGGGTACTACTACCCCGAGTTCGTCGACGGCACTCTGGCGCCTGAGCACTACTCCTCTCAGGCCGCCACCGGCGGGGACTACATCGACACGCTACCGCTCGACTACCCCATGGGCACGGATCAGAACTTCACTAATCTGGACAACAGCTACACACTGCAATGGCAGGCCGAGGAATTCCAGCGCTCCGACACCAACTGCAGCATGGATGAGAACTACACTTATCTGGACAACAGCTACACAGCGCAATGGCGGGCCGAGGAATTCCAGCGCTCCGACACCAATTCCAGCATGGATGAGAACTACACTTACCTGGACAACAGCTACACAATGCAATGGCAGGCCGAGGCGTTCCAGCGCTCTGACACCAGCACCGGCCATTATCAGCATCAGCATTCGGATCCCGAGACTCCCAGCTAGCTCTTCCCATTATCTCTACTAGACCAGTACTGGTGTAAGAGTTGAGGTCTGACCAACGTCGTTAGAGGAAGAAAGTTTTCTGTTACTACTAATCTATACTTTCTTATAAAGCAAAAACCCACTAACTGTAATTAATATTAGTCTATCTCTACATGCAAGCCATCCATATCATGTACTCCATTAGCCAATCAAATATCCATGTCATCCCACTAACATCATTATAGTACTTTTTTTTACATGCAAGTTGTCCATGTCATATCATCTAATTGTCCAAATCACCAATTTATATCCATCTAATATACAACAGTTTCATATCAATAAAATTTAGCATCTCGTCAATGTGTATAAAATAAATACTGAATAATTTTTATAGAAAACTCCATGTTTAATGCATATTATACCATTTTATTTATATAATAGAGGTTCTTATAAGATGCCCGCTGCAAGGTTCAGCACATGGACCTGCTACAACAAACCTTCAGATCAGATGATAGATATTATTCACAGAATTCCTCTTCGGGCAAATGTCCAAGATATTACTCCATAACATTTTGAATCAAAGGGGCTAATAAGCTATATTAAGCCGATAGAAAAAATGAAATAGTGCTAGGAGGAACTAGACACTTTTTGATATAGTAGAAGTGGGTCGGCGTGAGAATTCCGAAAATTCATCCCTGTCAGGAATCGAACTCGGGTCGCTAGGATGCGCCAACTGCGACGATCGTACCACTAGGCTACTGCTCCGTTCTCATATTAAGCCGATAGTCTTTAATTCACTACGAGGTAGATCTGATCCATGAACATCAGCGACGCGGTTAACCCGTTCAGAGGCCAACGGTCATTAATCATACCAGTCTTCATCCGTCACACAGAAGGGCTCTTCTTTTAGCAAGCTTTTCAAAATGTATACAACACTGATTTGGAAGAAAAAGTAGGCAGAACATCAAATGGAAACTTACGTGCTTGCTGCTCTTGGTTCCAGTCATCGTCGTCATCATCAAGCTCAATATTCTACAGGGTGAGACCATGAGAGTCAAGGTTTGAGTGCTAGAGAAAGACAATACGAAAGATAGGGGAATAATATGTAGCTGGTCTATCCATTCATATTTGTTGATGTGACGGAACACACATACATCACATAATTATTCCAAAACTGTACACAATCTAACACCCATTTTCCTACATGAAAGAGAACTTCAAAATATAAAGTTCCAGGTTCCAAGTTCCAATATATTCACCTGGTTATAATCGTCATCTGAACTTTCTTTCTCTTCCGCTTCCTCCCCGTCCTCGACATCTCCTCTTCACCATCCTTTTCGGCCTTGTTTTCTCCATCCAACAAGTACCAAATGTCTATCAACATGGTAGAATAACCTCACTACTTCCAAAATGTGAAACAGAGCCTAAGACTCTAAACTAGTAACAATATGTCTACAGCAAAAAATGCTTTCAAAATTGATTCCAGCAATTTGAAAGGAAAATTAAAAGATAATGAGGGCTTGCCTTGTGCTTCTCTTCAAGCTTCTCGGATACTTCAAATGCCTTCTCATCTGTGAAATATGAGACAATATCCATGTAAAAGATATATGCATGTAAGGCTAATAATTTTTCGCCTACCAATAGACATGCCAAAAGAATGGTGCTAACACATTAAAAAAATCCCTGAAAATTTCACAGTTCAAAAGCATGAACAGAAGTTCATAAAAAAGTAACAAAGAAATTATGTTATGATTTGTGAAATAATAAAGCAAACATGAATCTTTGTCCCACCGATGTTTTTTGTTGCTTGGTTGCAGTTGTTTAAAACCTGAATGGAACATATGTCAAGGGTCTATTGTACTGCAATCATGTAGCAAGCTAAAACAAATGTATGCACAATGCTTTATTCAAGAGTCAAGATTACCATCCAATAGTTCCGCAGGAAAATTTCGAGGAGTTAGTTTGAGGTATGATTTCAAAGGTTCACGTTTGCTGCGTGTTTTGCGCTTCCTGTCAGAAAACCTTGTCTTCATTTTCTGAGGAAAAACAAGTAAAAGGTAATCAGACAGAAATTGACAAACCAAAGTAGAAAGCCCTACGTGTATAAGAAAGGGGGGAAAAAACAGAATATTCTCAAAAGGATAGATGCCGAGAGTCTCATTATGTATAGGCCATGAAGATATAAATGCGAATGGTGTAATATCAGATTTGACAATGGAATAACCGATACAAATACTTTACTTCAAAAAAAAAAAAAACGATACAATTTCTAATTCTAGGCCATATAGAATAAGTAGAAATGTGTCCCATACGGCACATCAAGTTGCATACAGAATATTCTTCCATAAAAAATAAAAAGAGAACTTCAATTTATAAAGTTCCAAGTTCCAATATATTCACCTGGTTATAATCGTCATCTGAACTTTCTTTCTCTTCCGCTTCCTCCCCGTCCTCGACATCCTCCTCTTCACCATCCTTTTCGGCCTTGTTTTCTCCATCCAACAAGTACCAAATGTCTATCAACATGGTAGAATAACCTCACTACTTCCAAAATGTGAAACAGAGCCTAAGACTCTAAACTAGTAACAATATGTCTACAGCAAAAAATGCTTTCAAAATTGATTCCAGCAATTTGAAAGGAAAATTAAAAGATAATGATGGCTTGCCTTGTGCTTCTCTTCAAGCTTCTCGGATACTTCAAATGCCTTCTCATCTGTGAAATATGAGACAAGATCCATGTAAAAGATATATGCATGTAAGGCTAATAACTTTTCGCCTACCAATTGACATGCCAAAAGAATGGTGCTAACACATTAAAAAAATCCCTGAAAATTTCACATCTCAAAAGCATGAACAGAAGTTCATGAAAAAAAGTAACAAAGAAATTATGTTATGATTTGTGAAATAAATCAAACCTGAATCTTTATCCCACCGACGTTTTTTGTTGCTTCGTTGCAGTTGTTTAAAACCTGAATGGAACATAATGTCAAGGGTCTATTGTACTGCTATCATGTAGAAAGCTAAAACAAATGTATGCACAATGCTTTATTCAAGAGTCAAGATTACCATCCAACAGTTCCGCAGGAAAATTTCCAGGAGTTAGTTTGAGGTATGATTTCAGAGGTTCACGTTTGCTGCGTGTTTTGCGCTTCTTGTCAGAAAACCTTGTCTTCATTTTCTGAGGAAAAACAAGTAAAAGGTAATCAGACAGAAATTGACAAACCAAAGTAGAAAGCCCTACGTGTATAAGAAAGGGGGCAAAACAGAATATTCTCAAAAGGATAGATGACTGAGAGTCTCATTATTTATAGGCCATGAAGATATAAATGTGAATGGTGTAATATCAGATTTGACAATGGAATAGCCGATACAAATACTAATTCTAGGCCGTATAGAATAAGTAGAAATGTGTCCCATACGGCACATCAAGTTGCATACAGAATATTCTTCCATAAACAATTAAAAAACAGGATTCATGGATCTCTTATTCACCGAACTAGTTTGGACATCGATGAATTGGAATACAAAGTGGGGAATCCAGCCATTTGTAACTAAGCAATGTAGGAAAAACAGAGATTATAGGGAAAAATATAGAGGCTGCTCACTTACTCAGTACAGTAACATCATCAGTCCTTATAAGCCAGTTCATACATGAACTGAAAAAACATCATCTCCTGTTTTTTCTATCAAACTTCAAACCATAACCGTGGGCTGTAATATGACAATTTTCCTGTTACCATGCTCTTTGGAGCAGTCTGTTGACTGATCATGAACCTAACTCTATTGCTCGGTTGATTTAAATTTAATGGAACTGAGGGCGACCCCTATATTCCTAAAAAAGGCCATCTCCACACTGTATCAAGTTTCAAAAATTGTTGATCTAAAAAAAAGTTTCAAAAATTTGAAAATAATAGTGACGTTGTCAATAATATATCCGACAAGCATGCAAAATCGTAATGCGAAATTCTTTTTATTATGGGCTACACAAAAATAACAAAATCTGATATTTTTTTTTGGAGATTTGAATATGTGCATTGTCACTATACTCAGATCCACACTTTTGTCATCTTCGTGTAGCTCAAAATATATATTGCACGATTGTGAGATATATCATATTTTATTCAGAATTTTTTTAAACTCACAAATAGGATTTTCGATTTTTTTTTAAAAAATAATGGGATCATTGGATCCCGGGAGATAGAAATCTCCACTCGCTTTCTCAAGTGCAACAAGACAAAAGATAATACGGCATAGTGCTATCAGAGGATCTCCAGGCTGCAACTCGTTAACTGCAACTCTCCCCTATCCATTTTCGAGCTTATTTCTGAATGTTGTTGGTGGCATACTACTGGCATGCACGCAATGGAGTTGTGAATAAGAACACCCTGAACACTTTCTGAATATCACGACACGATGTGGTACGCCTTTGCATGTATTTTGAGCATCTTTTGTTCAGCCCTCCCCTCTCCACAGACCTTCACGCCTCACCCGCATTTACACTGGAACCGACCTAAGCAGGGGCTCAGTAAAGCTTAATATCGATAGATGGCTCTTTTGATCCATCAGGTGGGTATCAGGGTATGGAGGATGTTGTGTTGTCCTTAGACACTGCAATGGAGATGTGCTATTGGCTGCTGCAGAGCACTTGCCTGCTTTCCAGTAGGATACACTACATGTTGAAGCTGTGGCATGCGCTAGAGGCCTGTAAACCATCTTTGACATGGGTGGTAACTTCTGATGCAGGGAACCTCTGGGACTCTGGCTGAGTTGGAGATGATTGAGTAGACAATGGCGTAGCCTTTAGAGAAATTCGTCCACTCACTGAGATGAGTGGACAACGGCGACAATGGCGCAATATTTAGGTAAAATTGCGCAACCGGTCTCGCACTACACGAGACATAACAAAATGATACTGAGATGAGGCGCACACACAAAAGACACAACTTAGTCACAGGCGACCTGTCTTAACATGCGCTTGCTTGGAAGCCATAAAGCAAATGAACCCAATATTCGCTCACAAGACTAACACACTAACCCAAGCAAGTCACAGTGTTTCATGCCAGTTGACTAATGTCTGCATAAATTAGCAAATGAAGCCATTAATTCCTACGGAATACAAGACAAAATTCAAAATTGACCAGTACAGACTACAGAGGGCCAATTTCCAAAATGGGAACCTACAGCACACACAACATTTCCGCATCTCATCCCCCACCGGAATGTGATCCTAGATACCTGCGGAGCAAACAATTCATCAGTCAAACCAATTTGTAAAATTTACTGGAGAATTCGTTAGAGTAATATCTTACAATTTGACATGACTCAAACACTAAACATTTAACTTCACTATTGTAAAAATTGTGCCAATATCTGCATAACTGAATCGTCTCAGCATTGTTTGTCAAAATCAACATCAGAAACAGAGAACAACCACATGAGAATAGTAAATTAAAAACTTTACTGCTACACCTTCAACTGATATGTTAGCAATTCTCAAGCTATGGACATACTTCTTTAGAAATGTATGAGCTATAGCTAGCCGCTAACAAATCGAATTTGATTAACCTCATGTAGTTAGATGCCCTAAGAGACCGCACATCATCTTATTAATAGACACACTTCCTTCGGACCAAAATAGATGTCCTTTTTCTCTCTCCACAACATCAAAAACAATACTTTGACCATTAGTTATAAACGATAAAATCATCATGTCAGAAAAACATTCAATTCGTGATGAAAGCAGTATTTATGGTGAATCTAGTGATAGCATTTCGATCATGAGTTTAATAAAGTGACCAAAAACGGAGATAATGGACTGCCCACAAAGTAGAGAGCTACATATAGTTTGGACCAGACAAATCATGTCACTGGATAACGTCCAATCATATATGCAAATTATATAAAGACTGGCATATACTGAGTAAATATTTAAGCATATTGCCTAGCACTAGAATAGTCATCAAATAAAACTGCAATAATTGCAAGCAAAAAATAGATAGTAATATATTCGCTCTATTTCTTAATATAAGACGTTTTGGCAAACTAGAGGAAGTAACATTTAATGAAAGCGTGCTCTTCGGGTATTATGACAATCATCAGTTCACTACGTACCATAATGATCCAGACAAAAGGAACTTGAAACAACATAGTTATCCTATTCTGATAAAGGATCTACGAAGCAAATGCTCATGCATTATCAGTTATCAACTACTTACATAGAGGTAATCAGCTAACCACATATAAACTGCACTAGAACTTGATAGATCCATAAACATGAAAAACTAATGAAGGGCATGTAGCACTTGGCAGAGGTTAAACAAAAAAAAAAATCATGAAGAACATGAAAGAGGATGCATTTCAGTATGCTGCCACTTGACATATGCACAAAAAGGGGTCCTGAGTCCTGAGTCTTCGGAGGAGCAAGAGGTAGAAGAACCCACACTACCAGAACGAACTGGGGGGTAGTAAGGAGGGGGTAAACTGAAAACAAGGCAGCTAGATGGAACGGGAAAGCAAGCGAAAGTGCACATCCAGCAGAGAGGGGATAGAACATCAGCAAATAAAAGAGAAGGCATGTGGTTAAAGGCATAAGAAAGAGAATAGAGAGCTGCTGAGGAAGGGATGAGGACACAAGGACTGGAAGCAAGATCCAAGATGCAGACTACCATCAAAGCAAGGAGACACTACCAGGTGAACAGCCAAGCAAAGAGTCGAAATCTTACAGCCCTCTCTTGGAACTTGGTACTTGAGAAATAAAAGTAAAAAAAGGAAGGCAATACATATCGTTGAGACATCTCAACGTACATACAGAAGATAAGCATACCTGCTCAATTCATCACAGTAGCATATTTAACCAGACAACCATCTTATGTATGGTGCAAAAGATTAGCTGTATCATGTCCACCACCAATGCCCGTTTCTTCAGTCATAAGAAGTCGAACAAGTAACAACCAATATCAATCCAATGAAAAGACACATATATGAGCAAACATCAATGAGATATTTAAGTAAATTCGTAGCTTTAATTCCAAGGAAAAAACACATTTTGTGTACAACATTACGAAAAAAAAACCACACATACTGTTAAACAGATTTAGATTCGCTTCAAACAGATTTACTGTGAAAACTGAAGTGAATACCACATTAATTTTCCCAGGTACTTGCCACTTGCAGCAGTACTCTTCGAAGTGCTAAAATGAGCAATATTCGTAAATTCAAACAAGTTCATCATTATGTGTTTACTATTATTGGCAACATAAATATTGAATGAAAGAGATAAAACTAGCTTAAAGCTTCCAAATTGAGCCACCTATTTGACACTTCAGTTGGTTCAAAGCTAGTTTTTCATGTACTTGTCTTCAACTTCCAAATGCTATGTATCTTATCTTATGAAAAAACTCCACCGCAGCTATGAACTACATCCACCATTACAAAATTATTGACTTTTTGCATATGTGGATAGGCATGCAAGAGGGTAATTTAGTTCAGTATTATAGAAATAATCTCTTAATCTTGGTGTTTATTTTTTTATTATATGGATATTCGTATAATAAAGTGATATACAGTTTGCTAGATCTGTCTTGAAGAACAAAAGATTACAGAAACGAAGCTAACAGTAGACCAATTGCAGCCAGCGGCTAGCGAGCGAGCAAAAGATAAATTAGATACCACTAACATATTTATTTTCTAAATCATAGATACCACCGAAACAATATCGCTGTATATTGAAGAGGCTATCAAGCAGCATCAGAAACAAACGATACAACACTAGTTAAAATTGTTAACTTAACAGGAAAGGATGTGAACCGTATTCTGTCAAGCAATCATAGGAAATTAACTTGGTTTTGTTGTAACTGATATGTGTAGGTGTGTTATTACCTGCCGTGTAGACACTTTCAAATGGATGACAATGAGAAATGTAGCTGATTTCGAATAGTTTCTTGCACTGCAATGACTCAAGATGAACCATAAAGACGTCACCAGATGCCCACAGGTACACCACATTATTTTCCTCAGCATAACCTAGTAAGGCTAGTATCATTGTTGGTATTTCCTGTGACCCTAGAAACAGTAGCTTATCCAGTTCAATAGTTCTTCCAATCGCCCATGTAGCAAAACCATCATGATCAGCCTTCCTCTTCCACAACTGGATGCTGCTTCCTGTGTGGAAGAGCAAACCAAGGCCACCACCCTCTGCCCGCACAATCCAGAATTCGCTGATTTCAAGCATATTCACTGGCGGCCGAATCACAGCTAGGCTTTGCTTGTCCAAATCAAACTCGAGAATTCCAACAAAATTTCCAGTAAGCTTCCAGTAAATTGAATTCCCAGCAAGCACAGCAGGTTTACTAGGAAAAACAAAGGTGGGTATGGTGGGATCATCACTCGTAGGAACCTCGAACGGAAGCGGTGTTGAGATGAGATCACCCCATAAGCCAGTCTCCGACGAGTATACACAAGCGAGTGCTTGTCTGTTCTGTTTGTCGTCGTTGTCTGCCGTTGTCAAGACCACCTGGAAGTGGGCGTCTCCGCCGGTGCGAAACACGGCTCCATTGATCACTATCTCCTCTGCACGTGTTCCAATCCCGGAGGGAATGGCGATGCGGTACTGGTTGCCGGTGACGGGGTCACACACAAGGAAACAGAGCCCGGTCAGGTCGAAGATTAGTACGAGGCCATGGCGGCACCCAAGGGACCAGAAGCAGTCACCGTGCTGCAAGGAGAAGCGGCCAGGAGAGACACTATTGGGGGCCTCTAGAGTAGGTTGGAAGTAGCCGAACACCCCGTCGAAGAAGCCGAGGAGGGGAGGTTTGCGGCGGTGGTGGATGCGGAAGCGGCGGGAGAAGCCGCGGTCTGATGCGACGCTGTGCCAGCGCTTGCAGACGAGGGACGCGCGGGGGAGGGAGGAGGGCTGCGGCGGGAGGCGAAGGAGGATCTCGGAGAGGAGGTCGTCGTCTTCCAGCGGCGTCTTCACCGCCGGTGAACGGGGACGGCCACAGAGGCTGCTCATCTCGCCCTACTCACTGATTTTGTGGAAGAAGATGCGGGATGTGGTGGACTCGAATGGACCTAGTGCCTAGAGAAGCGAACCTGCTGCCGGCGAGCGGGAGCTGGGGCGGCGGCGGCTGACGCTGGTCGTCATCTCGCCCTAGTCACTGATGCGGGATATTTTTTCTCCGTTGTGGTGGACTCGAGTGCGAACGTTGTGAAATGAAGTAGAAGGCCGAAACGTTGTGGAGAGCCCAAAGCTGGGCTGGACGCGAAAAGCCGGAAATAAATCCTATAAGACCGGGTCTATTTATAGACCCTATCTTGACACGTGTTCGTTTTTTTAATTTTCTAATCTTTTTTTCGTCTGTTAATTAGTCTTTTTTCTAGCCACTATGTATAGAGATGGGTCTATCCTTGAGAAATATAGACCGAATCTTATAGGATTTTCTTCCCGAAAAGCCCATATGGGTGCTAAATAAAGGGAGTGGGTATATTTAAGAGAAATCACTTTGGGTCGTTGCAATATTAATAGGGCGTGGCTAGACCGTTTCTCCGGTTAATTCCGACAGTGTGATCGATTTTGGAATATCACCTATTCTTCCGGCGGATTCCCCCGCGCTGGAAGCAACTCTCCTGCCTATTCTCTTTTCTATCCGCGCTGGAAGCAACTCTCCCGCCTATTCCCTTTCCTATCTATTCGCTGCCGGGCCGCATGGGCTTTTCTATTATGAACGTGTTTGGTTCTATTCTGCAAATGTAATCGGTGATGGAATCAACTCACTGGCGGTAATGCTAATGGAATGGAAACTTTCCAAATCTATTTGCTTCATACAAGTAACGGAAAAGGATACAATATACCTTTTTTCTACCATATCTTCAGAGATGAACACCATGAAATTCCAAGAAAAAAAATGCTAATCTAAACAAGATCTGGAGGATGGATTCAAGACGGCCGGAAAGAGGAAGAGAAGGGATCAAGGAATTGAGCCGTATGTAACTCAATCACGGGAATCCATGGCCGCAGCTCATCCTCGCATGCCGCAACCGCTCCTCGTTTGCCCTCATGTGGCGTCGCCGGTGGTGAATGGGAGGACATCGAGAGAGGGGTTACGGGCCGGTACCGCTCCCGGCAGCGGCGCTGGCGGCAGGAATCGCCGGAGAAGGGGCGGGACTCGCTGGAGAAGGGGCGGGCAAGAGGAGACGAGCGAGGTTGGGATCTAGACGGGAGGGCTCGGTAACTGGTTTGTTACCGGAGGAGGGGTGACCGGTAACGGGTTCCTAAAGAGGTGAGATTTGATTACCGGAAACTTGATTACGGGGTATTGAACCAAACAGATATTAATGGTATTGGTTAACACTATAATCAGGTTGCGTTACAAATTCGCCAATCAAACACGTTCTATGTATTTTTTTTAAGAAAGCCAATTCCCTTTTAGGACAAGGTTATTTTAGGGATATAAAATGGGAGGGAAATAGCATGAAAAGAACTTTCAAATCAAATGTGATGACAATTTCAAAGAAAGTAAACAGATAATTAAATATATTCCTATTCCCTTTATTGTAACCTTGGTTTTCTATGTCATTTAGAAACACGAAAAAAATAGAAAATAGAGCTTGCTAACTTAAAGTATCAAAAGAAATTAGACACGACGAGAGGAAATGAAAATATGAAGTAGACAAAAGAGAGAATGCATGTAAAGTCGTTCATATCGACAATAGGTCACTAAAAACAAAGAAATAAAAATATTTCGAAACACATGGCAAGCACATGATCTCTTGCGCCGTGCTTGCTCTCCTCTAACACTTTGAAATCTCTTGACATGCGAAGGATCCATAATGAAAAGTGAGCTGCAAAAATAATGTACGTTGATCAAAAAGGAAAAAAGGGAAAGCATTCAAGATGCTCACATGCTATGTTGATTGTGCAAAAAAAAATCTAGAAACTTGAGAAAGCAAAATCTGTATACCATATTTGTTAAAAACTTACGAAAAAGAAATTATTATGGAGTGCATGGAACTACTCAAGAATGGTGTTATGTGGTGCAAAAAATGTGGGTCAAAAAGTTAAGATTTGGCGTGACAACTAATTGATCCCTTGACGAATACATTGAAGGAAAATGGGTTGATGATGACAATCTTTTATGACTCGGATACTGAACATGTTTCAGAAAAAAGTTCTAGCCGTCCTACAATGTCTTACTTAGCATCATGAGAAACATGGTATTTAATTTTTCAGTTAAAAAGACTGCATACAGGCTAGCTACAGATACACAATCAAAAAAAGAGTCATGGACAGCGTAGACACTGGAGAAAGGTAAATATCATGTACCTAACCAGAAACGAAAGGAACAAACTAGATGGAAAAAGAAAATGTCATGTACTTGGACAAAGGAAGTGGGCAAGGACGGGCAAAGCTAAAAACGTCAGATTCAGTGTCTCTAACTATCGATCAGTTGCATGGGATGCTGTATTGTGAGATGACAGTGGTAAAGTTTTGAATTCAGCTAGGGTTGTTGTGTTTAGAGATAACAGTGGTGAAACAATCGAGTAAAAAAATAGATCATTGAGTTTCGAAGATAGCTAACCTCAACCTCGTTTTAATCTGTTAACATGTAACTATTATCCCCATGGAGAGTAACCTGGTGTCTACAAAAAAAAGAAAAACATACAAATGGGCAAACTGTTAAAATGGAAGAAATATGTATAGTCTGTGCAAAAACATGGAAACATTATATTGCTATGTATACAAAAAGAAAACAAGATGAGGTGGTTGATATTGTATACTCACTGTGTAGTCGTACGGGATACCCTGGAAAAATGGCCATAAGAAAGAACGATGTAAGAAAAATAATGCTCTATACTGATACAAGAAATGATAGATAAAATAGCACTTACATATTTCTGAAGGATTGCTTTGGTTTCTGGTGGCATCCTCTCGTTGCATGGATGAGAGAGCATGTAATATGTTAAGCTTTCACGCAAGCTTTTTGCATGCTCCTGATTTTGTTTTCACAAAAAATGTAAAAAAGATTGAAAGTTCAGAAATATATACATCACATAAGAAAGTTTAGAATGTAGATATACAGAAAATTATGATTCAACCAATAAAATCACATGAGAAACATGATTAAAAATTTCTTACTGGTTCATATCTCCACCATGGCACTGGATCAATTTCATTATGAAAACTCCATCGGAAAAAGATATGTAGTTGTGTTTTAGCCTTATACGCTATATGCTATGGAGGGTAGTGCATGGGACAAAGATAAAAGTAAAATAGGTAGTATGGCATATGAAAAAATGGCAGAGAAAATGGTTGATAGTTACTCTCTGTTCGATGAACACACGCTACGGAAAGAAGTTGGCATTTCAAACACACGTATTTCCGAATGTTTGTATGCAAGATCAAATGCGCCTTTGAAATTATTTATTGTGTGATTCTCTTCATCAACAATTAAGTGTATCTTGTTGTTCGGGTACAAAACTTCAAACATTTTCTTCCTGAAATTTGCCACGATCAAGTACCAAAACCCAGATGTGAACAAAGGCATGTGTACCTGTCCATCGGCAACAGACATAAAGGTTAACAGAAGTAAAAATATCATGTGAATTATACTGTACCGAAATGTAAAAAAATAAGATTGCACGAAGACTAGAGAAAAAATTACCATATTGATCGTATCGAGCATGAAACCTATGACATTATTTCTTAGAAGCACACATAGACTCCCTGGATTTTTAAACGCCTTTTGGAAAAGGGCCTGGAGTAATTTAACACAACAAACAAAAACAAAAACAAAAAAGACAATATATTGTGAGAGTTGAGTACATCTAGCTGGACATAAAAAAATAGATGTGTAGAATGTAGCATATAGGTTTTTATACTTACTGCAGTGTCACATTCCATGTAATACTTTGGCCAGTACCCAGATGGGAGAAGATCAAACCTCTTCTTTTCAACTAGCTCTGCTATCACTGCTTTACCCATTATGTTGATGACATACTTGATAACATTCCCATATACCATCATGCTTAAGGCGAACACTCTGTGTTCTACCCATGTTGTACCCATTTGTATATTGATGCTGCAAACAAAAGAAAGAAAGAAAGAAAGAAAGAAAAGATACTAAGGATAAAGGTGTTGAATAACAAGGTGCATGAAACACTTTATGTATGACATAAAAATGAAAATCTCTTAGTAAAAACGTAAGATACATGCAGTGACAAAAAAGCATGACAAAAAATGTATCAAAAAATTTGTTGCTTTACTTACGTTTTCTGTTTTGTTGTCTTTGGTACACGTGCAATAATATCATTGAAGACTTCCTTCTCGACAGGAGTAGAGATGAAGCTGCAGCAAAAAATTTCTAGGCTTATCCCTGCTATTTGAAACCTTCCTCTCTCTGGTGTGATGAACTAGGACTGGGACTGGCTTTTTGCGCATAGTACTGTTCTTCAGCCCTGTACATTGTGTCAAGTAGTTCAGCTACTAGTTCAGGATCATCCCATGGGAAATCATTATCTGCACGGTAGGTGTTTGGATGCACATGTGTTTGAGGTGTCAGATTTACATCCTTGGTATTTGTTAGTGGTTCCCTAGCTGTGGTGATATCATCATCTACTGAATGTTCAACCTGGAAGCTGGTATCTTGTGCCAACTCAGACATCATCTCGAACATTCTAGCCCGCTTTTTAAGAGCAATGCACTTCACAACCACCTCATTAAGGGCAAGAAGGTTGATCTTTTGTTTTGTTTTTCAGTCCTGCATGATGTGGTTGGCCCTCTAGGGTTCCTTGAACCAGCAATACAATCAGGTGAGCTTGGTATATCGAACCCTTCGCGTCATCTAGAACATTCTAGCCCACTTTTTAAGAGCAATGCACTTCACAACCATCTCATTAAGGGACAAGCAGGTTGATCTTTTGTTTTGTTTTTCAGTCCTGCATGATGTGGTTGGCCCTCCAGGGTTGCTTGAACCAGCAATACAATCAGGTGAGCTTGGTATATCGAACCCTTCGAACAGGTCAATCTTCCTCAAGCTTTTGGAATCTTTTTCCCATGTTCCGTGCTAGTATACTTGGTCCTCCAACATGTATGACAACAGGTCCTGGGTAAGTGAGGTTTCAAACTCACAAATTTCTACCTGGACTTTTTGTGGAATCATGGCTTCCGGTAATTCAGGATAGTGTGGTAAGTCTAGGTCAGCTAACAATTTGATCGAAGTAAGGCTCTTTAGTAGATCTTGTATATCAGGAATTGCAATTGCCTCTTTGTCCCGTGTCTCCAAAACCTCAGTACTTGGTTCCTGTAGCATGAAGAATTCTGGTAAATAGAGTTCTTGAAGATGTTCATTCTGAAAGTTCAAACTTGCAACTTTAGGTGTTGTTTCTTCATCTGCACCAGCCTTCAGACCTAGTTGCTGCCCTTTTGTGCATTTGAAGATTGAGGCTCTGTCATTTTTCATCACTGATTGGCCTTCTGGGTTGAAAGTAGGTGCTTCCAAAGGAGGGTCGCCAGCATGTTGCCTTCCGCTAATCATTGGTGTAACTTCATGATATTCATCTATCTTTGTTATGCTAGAAATGTTGCTTGTTGCCGAAATCTGAGTTGATGGCATGCATTTCAACAAGTTTATGATGCTCTTGGTGAATACAAGCTGAATTGATTCAAGCATTTCTCTATGCATGTTATCCATGATGGAAGGGAGCTTATCCATAACCTATTTTCAAAACAAAAGGAGTAGAAAAAAGGACAATGTTAGAAATTATTTAGAAAAATGAACTTAAAACCAAACAAAATAAACCCGAAAATATATATTTAATTGCGAATAGAAATTTCTATACCTTCTTTTTGTTTTCCTTCGTAGTAATTGACATCAAGAAATTCTGCAGTTCATCGTATGAGCCGCTAGGTGGGAACTTATCCTGATTGTTGCACCTACTAAATGGAGTTTCGGACACATGCTTTGTCTGACCGTACAAAAACAATGAAAAGATTTAGCAGGTGTACCAGATAAGTAAATTTAATTGACAGAAAAAAATGAAAATCATGTACAAAAATGTCCAAGTAGTTCTAGAAACGTAAGATATAGATAGATATGATTACCGGGAGCCTATCGTAAAGCAATCTTTCAGTGCTAATACAGTCCATCCTTTCATATTCTGCTACAATTTCCGAGGTCCACAGTGAGAGTCTTGGCCACTTGGAAGAAACTTGCATGATATCAGTGTCCAAGAACTCGAAATGTATAATCTGTGCCAAAATTTGAAACAAGAATAAGAAATGAGTCACATAGACAAAAAAAGAAATTATCATGGATCTGCTTACAACTATTGATAAGAGAAATGATCAAAAGAAACCTGTAAGTATAAATTATATATTGCGTACCGCAAGTGTAAGCATGTTGCCACCAAGAACAGATGTTTCTCCACCCTTGTATCTTTCAATTGAATCTATAATATTATCAAGAACGACCATTGAGAAATCAAATAAGCTATGGTTTTAGGGTCTTCAAGTATATGATAGTAGTTTGGACTAACAACCCCGTGACTTGAAGGGCATAAGAAGGCTGACAAGGTGTACATAGTGAATACCCTCTTGAAAACTACACCATCTAACCCTGGTTTTATCATGTTATCAAGCTCTACTATAGTTGGGTAGTTACCACTACAATTTGTTTCCTATGCTATTACAACCCTGAATGTCGCATCTACCTTTTTACCTATCCTTTTACCACCTGGTGGTATCCCTAGCACCTGATGTATGCAAAATGGTGTTATCGTGAACTTAAAACCATTCGGTAGATCAAAGGATCTAGAATGCACATCGAAGTTTGAAGCCAACCAATGGATTATGCCTCTAGGTAGAAAATTGCATGTAAGCCCTAGTAGTTGTTTGAAGCCCATGTTGTGCACAAGCTCTATCTGATCTATTGTTAGACCATTCAGCATTGCAATGAACTTTGGTAGCGACAACTTAGTCACGAATTCCTGAAAAAAGGAAATAAAAAATGGTTTTAGTCATTAGCTCATCCACTGTAATAGAATTTATTATTGCTTGGAAAACACACTTACTACCTTTGTCTCGTACTTGTCATCCATATTGATTGAGATTCTTTCAATCTATGAAAAGATAGATATAACTTTACTGATATCTTCAAACAATATGAAAACCACCCTGTAAAAGACAAATATTGGATTAGATATAATTCTATGTGTTTTTTCATATAGAATTATTTTTGATGAAGAAGAATTGTTATAAGGTTCATGCCACCCATATATATAGAAATAAACACGTTTTAAAATGAAAAAGGTAGGAAATCAACATAATAGTGCAGCAAGGAATCACATTGATAATATTATTCTGATAAAGCAAAAAATAGAGGAGTGTAAAATCATAACATTCTTGTGTTTTGTATCGGCATCTTGATTCATTTCACGGCCTATTTCTTACTTTGAACCTACAGAAACGTATCAAAAAAGGTGCCGCTCATCGGAATGCACGAGATGCTCAATGAAACTTCATTGAGGTACAATGGTAGTACCGATGGTGTGGTGGCAAAACCAACTACTCGATAGAGGCTCAAATAATTTCATGGCATACTCGACAAAAATCCTAACAACATTATTCTTGATGTTTGAGTGCATTGATGAATGATGGTAGCTAGCTATTGCACAATCATATATAAATCCATGCAAGTGTCTATTGCAAAGATATGTATGTCAGTGTTTTGCATATCTAATTCTAACTTCTATGAAATTAATTAAACTGGGGAAAATACAATCTACATTTTATCTTCTGTTTTCATTTTTATGCACTGAAAAAATCCATTATACATGTACGATGGACTACCAAATTTTTATCTGTTTATGCTTCTGCAGAAACATTTAATGTGGCTGTGTTTATAGTCAAAAGAAACGATGCAGAAAATCCATTGCTATTCTTTTGTCACTCATCTGATTTAACTGAAACTTGATTAATGCACTTAGCTTACAAGTTGCTGCAGGTAGAGCCAAAAAATAATAGCCCAACCACACCTACAAACCCCACCCCCACCCCTATCACATATGTTGCTCACTAAAAGGCATTGATTTACTGAACACATGCTTGAACAAAGGTAAATAGTTTAAATTCTTTACAGAAAAGCGCAGGGTGTAGGAGGAAATCAGACTAACTGATACATTGCAAATGTATCTATAATTTTTGATGTTCCATGCTTGGTTTTATCTACTTTCTTGTGTTTTGTTCTAACTTTGGAGTACTTTTATTATGATTTTTTGGACTAACCTATTAACAAGAGCCACAGTGCCAGCTGCCTGTTTTCTGCTGTTTTTGGTTCCAAGAAAGTCAGAAAATAAATATTCTCGGAATTGGACGGGACAAAAGCCAAAGTGCCTATTTTTCCGGAAGGGATTAAGTGCCAGAATACGAGACGAAGAGGGGCTAGGGGCCGGCCACACCACCTGGCTACGCAGCCAGGCTTGGCCCGCGCCAGGGGGTGGTCTGGCCGACCCTAGCACCCCCTCGGCCTCTCCTTCCGCCTATAAGTTGCCCTCAGGACGAAAACCCTAAGTACCCGATCAAAAATCCACGAAAGAGTTTGTAGCCGCCATCGTCTCTGTCCCTAGATCGGGGGGATCTGAAGCTCTTCCAAGACTCACGGAGAGGGAATTCACCGAGGCCTTCTTCATCACCATGCAAGCCTCCGGTGTGATGCGTGAGTAGTTCATCCTTGGACTACGGATCCATGTAGTAGCTAGATGGCTGGTTTCTCCTCCTTTATGCTTTCATGTTTAGATCTTGTGAGCTCCGTTCATGATCAAGATCATCTATTTGTAATCCATATATGTTGTGTTTGCAGGAATTCGATGGATATTGAGATGCTATTTCAGATTGATTATTGATTCTATCATGTCTTTGTTATTTGAGATCTTGCATGCTTTCCGTTGTTAGTAGCTATCTTGGCCAAGTAGATGCTAGCAACTGCAAGAGTTAGTATTTATGCTCGATAGTGGGTTTATGCCTGTGGTAACTGGGAAGTGATGTAAATCTCTAAGGTACTAGATGTCTTGTTGCTACTAGGGAGAAAACAACGATCCGTTGTTCATAGAACAATTGTATTGTTTACTTTACACGCAGTCAGAAGAAATAATCTGTTTGCAACTTAATCTTTGGAGGGGTTCAGACGATAACCTGAAGGTGGATTATTAGTCATAGATGCAGTTGGATAGCGGTCTATGTATTATGTTGTAATGCCCAATCAAGTCTCAAAGGAGTCAAGATGATTAGTATATGCATGTATTGCTTTCTCGGTGTTTGTCAATTGCCCCGCTGTAATTCGTTCATCCAGCATGTTATCTATCTAAGGAGATCCACCTCTAGTGAACTATGGATCCCGGTCCTTTTACTTTACATACAATCTACAATCTTTTACTGCTTTGTGTTTACTTTCTGCAAACTTACTTCTTTCCATTCGATACGTTTAATCCTTTGTTTTCCACAAAACACGGTGAGATTGACAACCTCATCGCAAGTTGGGGACAAAGTTCTGTGGTTGTGTTGTGCAGGTCTCCACGTTGCTACTAGCACCGGTAGTGCGCCCTGCCAAAGCTCAGCTAGTAACACACCTTTGGGGTGTTTCCTTGCTCCTACTGGTTCGATTAAACCTTGGTTTCATAACTGAGGGAAACTTGTTGCTGTGCTCATCATACCTTCCTCTTGGGGTTCCCAACGAGCTCTACATCAACCACGAGCCATCAACACTTTTCTAGGCACCGTGCATTGAGCCATCAAGCGATTTTCTGGCGCCGTTGCCGGGGAGTCAAGGACATCTTCACAAGGGGAGTCCCTCATAACCAATCTCTTTACTTTGTTGTTTTTGTTTTGCTTAGTTTCTTTTTTGCTTTGTTTGCTTGTTTTGTTCTTCAAAAACACAAAAAAATTAGTTTTGCAAGTGTGCTTTCTTATTTCAAAAACACAAAAAAAATAGTTCCTTTCTTAAGTTGCCTTTATGACTAGCTATGCTCCAATCATTATTTCATTATGGATAGCTCACTCAGTTTCCTATTTGGGAACAGTATTATGACTGCTAAGGTAATAGATGAACCACCGTCTGCTAAAACCTCCATGGAAGAAGAAATTGTTGAACCTGAAAGCTCATTAGATGAAAAATAGGAGGAGAGTGATGGACAAAAGGAGGAAGAATGGATCTACCCATGCCTACCTTCTAATGAGAGTAACTCTTTATCCCTTACATTATTTGATTGTCCCCCATGCTTATCAAATGATGGTGAATGTTATGTTCCCGAGGATTCTTTTGAAAATGTTTATAATAAAGCTCTAGTGCTTGTAGATTATGAAAAGCATGCCTTATGTGATAGTTATATTGTTGAGTTTATTCATGAGGCTACTGAAAATTATTATGAGAGAGGAAAATATGGTTGTAGAAGTTTTTATGGTAATGAAACACCTCTCTATGTGCTGAAAGTTTTGAAGTTACTTTTGTTTTATCTTCCTATGCCTGTCACTTTGTTATTTGTGCATTTATTTGCATACAAGATTCCTATGCATAGGAAGTGGGTTAGACTTAAATGTGTTTTGAATTTGCTTCTTGATGCTCTCTTTTACTTCAATTCATATTTCCTATGAGAGCATCTTCTCAAATTTTCATGCCTAACTTAAAGGCGTTAAAGAAAAGTACTTGTTGGGAGATAACCCAAGAGTTTTAGATGAGTTTTGGAAGTTATTACCTCTGTAATAACCTCTCCTTATCCTTTTTATTTGCTTTTTGTGCCAAGAGTAACCTCTAATGAGAGAAGTAATGATTGGGAAAGTTGCTGTCCCGAAACAGATTTCTGTGCTTCACCGTAAAAATTCCTGAGAGAGCTCTGTATGTCGGATTGAGCTGTAATTTTTTGTGCTTCTGCCCCGGGTTGTTATCTAACTTTCGTTAGATCAACACTTTTTGATTTGAGCAACAGAAGGTCTTCGAAAAAATTTGTCTTTACCTGCTGGTCTGTTTTGACAGATTTCTGCCATTTTCTACATTTGCTTCTTGTTAGTTCTTTCCTGAGTTCCTTTGGGGAATTGAGCTTTTTGAGGGAAGTGCTACAGTAGCTAGTGTTATAATGGAAGTTTATTTGGTGTTAGAACTATACTTTGAGACTTATTTATCTTAAGTGCACTAATGTTGCTAATGAGATTGTGTGAAGTTTTGTATGAATTAAAAATTTTAGGTGTATGGAAGGAATGAGTAATGAGATGAAGGATGGACTAAAGCTCAAGCTTGGGGATGCCATGCGTGTCACCCCAATAAATATCCAAGAAGTACAAGCGTCAAAGCTTGGGGATGCCCAAGGCATCCCCCTTCTTCATCAATAAAAATTCCAGGTTTCTTCCAAACGCTTCATTTTTATTGTTTCGTGCACAGTTGTGTTTTTCTTGGAGCGTCTTCTTTTTCGTTTTTATTTTGGTTTTTAGTTTGCTTGGTTTGTTTAGTTTTCTGAATAAGTTGGTTGGACCCCCTCTTTCACACTTTGGTTTGCAAATAGTTTGGTTTGGTTTGGAAAAGAGTAGGAAAGTTCATGCTTATGTGGTAAAAAGAGCTCGTTTTTGACCGTGGCCTATGCTTTGTCATGCCATGCTTGATATTGTTTTGGCTTTATGCTTAGTATTCTTTGCTGTAGCATGACTTGTTATAAACAATTGAGATTGCTTAATGTGCCTTGGATGAATCATGCGTTGTTTTAGCATATTAAAGCATAGTATAGTGGTATTCTCCTTTGATGCTTTATTTGGGTTGACTTGGCGCATGCTCACACCATGTTATGACTATCTCAAGTCACCATAGCCTTTATGATCCTTTAGTTTTCAACTTGTAGTATCACTTTATGCTTTGATCAATGATGTTTTGTCGCTCTGCATGATTATGGCCATTCTTGCTCTCTTAGTTTGTCGCTCCCAGTCTTTTGCTAGCCTCCACCACCAAGTATGAGTTCCACTCATGCATCCAACTCCCTAAACCAAGTTTTCCAAAGAGTCCACCATACCTACCTATTAGCTTATGCTATTCCAAGTATATTCATGCTTTTGTTTACCTTCCACTTGTTATGAGAAAACTAGTGATCAAAGCTCTCGCAAACTTGATGGCACACTTTACTTTACTTGACCTTAATAAACTTGAACCATTGTGTCTTCTATGTTGTATATGCTTGCACTTATTTGTTGGAAATTAACAGAACCATGCTTTCATGGGGAACGCTTTCAACATTGCACTTGGTACTTGTACCTAGTTGATATCATGCTCTTTTGTATATGGATGTCGTCGGTGTGAAATAAAAGGGGAGCTTGTAAGTCCATGGAGTTATGTATATGTGTTAGAGAAACGCTTCACCGGGTTCAATCCATGTTGACATGGTGGAAACCGCAACAGTAACCATAATGAGCTGTCTATGAAGCATTCTTCTTATAACAAAAGAGTCCTATATTGAGAAAAAAGAGAAAAAGAAAAAAAGAGATACTATGAAAAGAGGAAAGAGAGAAAAAAGCACCATATTCGCATGGTAAATAAGAAGAATGCTGAGATGCTCGTTGTCTGCTTGCCTTGTCATTTTGATATGGGGATTCTTCTGTATCATCGGGCAAGGGGTACCCCGTTGGCGGTTCTCAATGATACACATGTACTTACGATAACAATAACTTACCGGTGACTAAACTTGAGTAGCATGAGGAGCGGCCCTCGTATACAAGGTTCATGAGATTTCTGACTTATACTTCGTCAAGCATGTACACCATAGTTTGTTCACTTTAACATTAATCACTTCAAGATGCTTATGATAGGGGCAATGAGAGCTGAAAGCTATAAGTACCATAATTTTTGGAAGCTCTTTATGAGACTTGAATCCCTACTTCCTTTTTACAAAAGGTTTTTCTTCCACCATTATATTGAGTCTCCACCTTCTATCTTTATGCACTACTTTGAGAGCATAGTGGCCATTCTTAGTTCTATATGCATTGTCCCAAGACTATTTGATTGATGCATAACTTGTTATTGCTTGTTTGAAACTATTGTATCTAGTCACTCTTATGAACTCTGAAGGTGTCCTATGCATTTATATTTGCTACTCTATTGAGGGACAAGCTGAATACTAGTATGCTATGTTTTCTTTATGTGAAACAAACAAACGTCTTGCAAAGCATTGTTATTTATGAATCTTTTGTTTATGCCTTTTCACGTTGCATCTTAGTTTCTTTGCTTATTACTAGAACTTTTTCTTTCATGTTATGATTGAAGTACTATGATCCCAGCTTTGATGTTTTGCGAATACCTTGATCAAGTCTTTGATGGTGCATGTCACCTCAAAAATTATTCTTTCTTTTTATCACTTACCTACTCGAGGACGAGCAGGAGTTAAACTTGAGGATGTTGATACATTGCAAATGTATCTATAATTTTTGATGTTCCATGCTTGGTTTTATCCACTTTCTTGTGTTTTGTTCCAACTTTGGAGTACTTTTATTATGATTTCTTGGACTAACCTATTAACAAGAGCCACAGTACCGCTAGTTTTCTCTGTTTTTGGTTCCAGGAAAGTCGAAAATGAATATTCTCGAAATTGACGGGACAAAAGCCAAAATGCCTATTTTTCCGAAGGATCAAGTGCCGAATCTGAGACGAAGAGGGGCGGGGGCCACACCACTGGCCAGGCTTAAACTTGGCTCGCCAGGTGGTGGTCCGACCCCAACCCCCCCTCGGCCTCTCCTTCCGCCTATAAGTTGCCCTTGGGACGAAAACCCTAAGTACCCAATCAAAAATCCACGAAAGAGTTTGCCGTCGTCTCTGTCCCTAGATTGGGGGGATCTGAAGCTCTTCCTGGCACCCTGCCTGAGAGGGGAATTCACCCTAGAGGCCTTCTTTATCACCATGCAAGCCTCCGGTGTGATGCATGAGTAGTTCATCCTTGGACTACGGATCCATGTAGTAGCTAGATGGCTGGTTTCTCCTCCTTTGTGCTTTCATTTTAGATCTTGTGAGCTCCGTTCATGATCAAGATCATCTATTTGTAATACATACATGTTGTGTTTGCGGGGATCCGATGGATATTGAGATGCTATTTCAGATTGATTATTGATTCTATCATGTCTTTGTTATTTGAGATCTTGCATGCTTTCCGTTGTTAGTAGCTATCTTGGCCAAGTAGATGCTAGCAACCCCAAGAGTTAGTGTTTATGCTCGATAGTGGGTTCATGCCTGTGGTAATCTGGGGAAGTGACAGAAATCTCTAAGGTACTAGATGTGCTGTTGCTACTAGGGAAAAAACAACGATCCTTTGTTCATAGAACAATTGTATTGTTTACTTTACACGCAGTCAGAAAGCAATAACTGCTGCTTGCAACTTAATACCGGAGGGGTTAGACGATAACACAAGGTGGATTATTAGTCATAGATACAGTTGGATGGCGGTCTATGTATTATGTTGTAATGCCCAATCAAGTCTCAAAGGAGTCAAGATGATTAGTATATGCATGTATTGCTTTCTCGGTGTTTGTCAATTGCCCCGCTGTAATTCGTTCATCCAGCATGTTATCTATCTAAGGAGAGCCACCTCTAGTGAACTATGGATCCCGGTCCTTTTATTTTACATACAATCTACAATCTTTTACTGCTTTGTGTTTACTTTCTGCAAACTTTTACTTCTTTCCATTCGATACGTTTAATCCTTTGTTTTCTGCAAAACACGGTGAGATTGACAACCTCATCGCAAGTTGGGGACAAAGTTCTGTGGTTGTGTTGTGCAGGTCTCCACGTTGCTACTAGCACCGGTAGCGCCTCGCCAAAGCTCAGCTAGTAACACCTTTGGGGTGTTTCCTTGCTCCTACTGGTTCGATTAAACCTTGGTTTCATAACTGAGGGAAACTTGCTGCTGTGCTCATCATACCTTCCTCTTAGGGTTCCCAACGAGCTCTACATCAACCACGAGCCATCAACACTTTTCTAGGCGCCGTGCATTGAGCCATCACTAACCTAGGTCATATATGTTTTCTTCCCGGCTGCTCTTCAGTTGATGATTAGATGGGGATTTTCCCTTGAGAGGGTAGAGCACGGTTGTAGATCCTTTGCTCTGCAAGTTAACCGAACCATATAGGGGAGCTTCAGATTGTTCACACTCAGACAAAAAAAGAAAGGAAGTGCAGGCTAATCCCTAGTGCTCAGCACGACTTCAACAAACGCAAAAACTAACTTAAACATGAGGCGCCTAATCGTTCCCCGTGCAGAATAAGACTCCTAATTGATTAGGGCAAACTCGAGAAAACAGAGCTAATTACAAAAGTCCATGGACGTCCCTGCCAATGGCTTGCCATCCCTAAATACCACCTGTTGATTTTGTACAATGTCCATGACCCGTCCGTGTAGAGAAAAAGCATGAAAGAATAAGAGTATTGAATCAAACCTAAAAAATCAGACAAATCCTCTAGCCTCAGAAGCTCCTCTGCACATCTACAGGAAGAAGCCCCTATATTCGATTCAAAAAATGAGGTGCTTGGGTTAGACACGCGAGAAGGGGAGAAGGGGGTAGGGGTGGATCCGCAGGTGCGAGATCTGGAGGAAGAAGAATAGCTCACACACAGAGAGCAAGGTTTGCCTGCCGAAAACAAATCGTGGGGGCTGCGAGCTCGTCTCCCTTGCGAGAGGCAGAAATATTCCCTCCCATTCGAAGGAGGTGGAAATCTCTAGGATAGATAAGGGAAAGGGGAAAGGTGCGTGCTACCTTTTTTGTAAAGATGTCCTTCCAAAAGCATCTGTGTACCCACGTGGCTAATTGTTTACAATAGTCCCCCTGCAAGAATAGATTGATAGTATAGGCATATGACAAGGATAGCTATAAAACAAAAGTTGGATCAAAAATTACAAAACGTAAGGGGTTCCTTTAGGAAAGTTCACCTATCTTCAACCTCTAGACGAAAATATCCTCTCCTCTTTCGATCACCAGATCTGAGAGAAGGAGAAGAAAAATAATTATCATCCCTTGCTAAATATTTTCTTCAGTATGGAAATCCTCTAGAAAAGAGATCTTATATACCCTTGCACCACCTCTTTCCTCTTCCGATCTGGGGTAGAAAAAGGATAGAGAAACGCACCAAAAACAGAGAGGTTGGTCTGGGACTTGGTGGTCTTGGAAGAAGAGGCTATGCTCTGTATGCCACGCATGTGACCACCCCTTTGAACTCAAAAGCCTAAGGAAGAGAAAGCAGAAAGAAGGTTAGTGCCCCTGAACTACTTACCGCACATAGTCTTGTTGCATGAACACTGTTTCACAAAAGTATTACAAGAAAAATAAAAGGATCAGAACTGAAAAAATAATGGCAACAATAAGCATTAGAGTTGTATACATTCACTGTTGTTTGTTCTCTAACTTTTTTGTCTCTGCTATGCAGTTATATTTCCTTTTGGTTAGCAATATATGTGGAGGATTAAGATCTCACACCTGTATGTCAAATCTGGGTGCACATAATACAACCAGACCAATGGACATGCGTCGTGTTCTGGATAGATTCACACAGGTATATCTTAAGCTTTCACATGGAAAAGATTATAATAATTTCATGATGTACTTTATGAGTGACCCAAAGTAACCAGCTGACTCTTATTTTGGGCAAAAAGAAAAACCCAAAAGTCTTTTGTGAACAGGAGGAGGATGAGAGAGGAGGATAAAAGTCTTGAACAACTTATAGCGGTCGAGGCTAGTTTGCATGAATCAAGCGGACAAGGTGTCACCAATGATTTTTGTGTGGCGCCAAGCAACACACATGCTCGTAGACAACCAGCAATGTTTGATTTGAATGAGGTATTGTTAGTAAAGCAAATAAATGTTGAATCTTGCCAATTTCTTTAAAAATAATTTGTGACATTTTCTGTGTGCGTGCTTGCAGATTATGGAATTAGAAGAAAAGGAATATGGTGAAGATCCTAATGTTAGTAATACAATGCAGCAGGAAGAACATGTGTTTTGTAAATCAGATGGGTCAACAGGAGGTGCTGCTACCGCATATTCATCAGCTGGTAAGGCTCAGCAACCAAGTGAAGTCACTATGGACACTAATAATGAAAGAGGAGGAGTTGGCACAACAGCAGATTCAGCAACAAATGCACCACAACAAGGTGATGAAGTAGGTGTTGATGATGAGCTAGAGAAGGCACTAGAACCAGAGCGTCCCACTGATGAAGAACAAGAGATGGACCGCATGTTTACAAATGACAACTATCTGTCTATCCGTGAAATTCTAGAAGCCCCCGCCCCATAACCAGGTTTTGAGTTCAACTCAAGGGATGAAGCGTTCATGTTCTTTGTTGTTTATGCTCGACGCACGGGGTTTGCAATCAGAAAAGACAGCAGCTATGAGTCAAGGATCACTAAACAAATTCAGAGGCAAACATTTGTCTGTAACAAAAGCCGCAACAATGTGTCGAATGATAGTGCAGTGATAAGGCGGAAGACCAACAAAATGGTAAAGACAAAGTGCCCAGTTAATATAATAGTGAAGGATGACTATGGTAAGTGGGTCAGCAAGTCAGTGAACCTCGAGCATAACCATGACCTCGCTCCAATAGAATGGCTTGTCAGATTTATGAGGTGCCATAGAAATATGCCTGAATCAGACAAGACACTCATTAAAATCCTTCAAGAAAGCAGAGTTCCACCAAGAAAAGTCATGACGATATTCCGGAAGATGAGAGGAAGCTTCCCAGCCATACCTTTTGATGCAAAGTATCTAAGCAACTAAAAGGCTAAAGATAAACTGAAACATAAGAACAAAGACATTGAGCAACTATTGATTTTTTTAAAAGAAGTCCATGAGAAGACACCAGGATTCACGTACACGCTCAAGGTCAATGAATAGAACACGGTTAGGAGTGTGTTCTGGACTGATCAGATAGGCCAAGTAAACTACAAGGTGTTTGGGTAGTTTGTGTCTTTTGACACAACATACTCAACGAACCAGTACAATATGCCCTTTGCCCTCATCATTGGCGTGGATAATTATGGGAAAACTGTCTTTTGGTGCAGCATTCTTTAAAGGATGAAAAGGCTAACACATTCATATGGTTATTCACTGAATTTGGGAAAGTAATGGGTGGCCAATTGCCACAAACTATCATAACAGATCAGGATGTCGCAATGAGGAATGCCATAGATGATGTGATGCCATACGTGTTTCACCGTTTCTGTAACTTCCACATTTTGAAGAAGTTAAAGGATAAGAAGGTTATGTTCTTTGCTGTTCGAGGAACATTCCTAGCAGAGCTTCGTCATGTTATAAGGAATTCCTTATAACAATGAGAAGGTTGGCTCTAGGCTTCCTCTTCTTAGCAGGATGCACAATTACTGGCTTGGGCTTGTATTCATCGAGCTTGAGGCAACTGCAGGTAAAACATCGATTTCCTGGCTGTACCACCGATGTCTGCACTTTACGAGGACGACCACGCTTCTTTGGTACTGAAACAAGACTGTCAGGAAAAACCATCGGCTCCTCCATAGGATTCCTAGATTTCTCATGAACTGAACTTTCATGGGCTCAAAGGAGAGGGCACGCACAACAGATCACCTCTTGCTAAACATGGTGGCCTTGCTCACAAATGTTTTATCATGGTTCATCGATTTGATCTCAAAAGCAATCTCGTATCTATCACCATCATCAAAAGCCACAGAGTAGCTGCGTTTAGTCAACACAATTGGAGAGTGGTGCAAAATTCAGAGAAACATGCACCATCTGGGATAGGATATCCAGGATTAAAAAGGCATTTGCAAACCATGCTAGGGGGTAGCATAGGGCCAAGAACAACTCTGCCCACCTAGATCACATCGTGTGGTAAGCCTGGCTGCTGATCTTGTTGTTGAGGATCAAGTGCAACCTCATTATCCTCATTACCCAAGGATCCAGAACTTTCTGAAGGATTGAGGACCATGGATTCATGATCTTCCTCGTGCACCTCCTCTTGATCAACATTGTCCTGCTCCCCATGATTCCCATTATTGTTGGGGTTCTCTTCCTGCGGCACAATGTTCCTCTAACCCGGCAAAGGGTGCGGGTTCCCATTGATAGGTAGAACATCTGCAAAATCGCCTGACAAAATATACAATGTCGCCGTCCAGCTTTCACTTACCCCACCAACTGTGCCAAAATTTCCAAAAACAACATCACGTGGAACCAAAGCAGGGGATGTGAACGATGCATACACCCGGAGAAAGAGCTCCTCGGCAAACTCGCAAAGTGTATTCTTGTTAAGACCATGTAAACCAGCGTTGAGTCGCTTAACCCAGGAGCAGAGAAAGGGAGACTTAACATTATGAATGATCATTCAGGCTAAAGAAAGTAGCTAAAAATGCAGCACTGAAGCACGCTTACCATCTTGACGGTGATGCCATCCATGTCCTGGAGTTTCTGCAGATGGGCTTCGATCTGGCACGACATGGTCGGGTCGAATATGTCGTTGATGAACAGGTAAACATGCGCGAAATGCATATCATCTGCAACAACAACACCAACAGAAAACGACATTCAGCCTATAGTAGCGTAAACTGATCAAGTGATCATCACTTTTGGTAGAAAGTACCCTGATTGATCGTTCTGAAACAAAGAAGATTTGTCACCTGGTGATAACAGAAGTGGGATAGTCTCGTCCTGGGCACCCAAACTTCTCGGTAAGCTTCACAGAGTTGTAAAAATCTTGACGTATCAACCTATCATGCAATAGCAGCGCGTGGCGCTCCCAATTCACCAATCCTACTAGCAAAGTGGTCTTGTTGCTGCAGCAAAAAAGGCAAAATCCTTTCAATCTGAATTGGAATAAAATGCAGTATGAATTTTAGCTAATCAAATGGGAGGACTAGAAGATCGATCTATAGGTACATGGCCGGTGGTTGTGGGAGGACGCCGCACAACCGCCCGATAGTCCTTCGAGCGGTGTCGATGGGCCCTGTGAGCTAGCCACTGAACATTATTTTGACTGCGGCAGCCTCGCTGAGCAGATCGATGGCGGAGGCGAGCATGGCACCTCCTCCTAGTTCTGGTCCTTGTAGGGAGGAGGTCACCGGGGTAGGGGCGGTGGGAGGGTTTCCAAGGAGGAGGGACCGCAGGGAAGGTAGGCTGATGCGATGGCGACCATGGTCTTGAGATCTTCGGGGGTGATGAAAAGGGGATGGCCATGGTCAGGGTGGACGACAAAAGGAGAATGGAGGGGAATAGGAAGGGACCTGGGCGACTGCAGGTTGGAGGGAATTTGGTGGTATGGAGGCACGCTGGGAGGAGGTGGTTGCCGCTAAGGAGATCGTCGGGACGGACGCAAAAAGGGGAAGGAAGTGGACTAGATGGGCACAACCAGGAAAGGGAAATAACACATAGTCCGGAAAGGGAAAGGTCACGAAAAGGGAATAGCTAGACGTGCGTGATCGTGAGCGATCAGACGTGACCATGGCCTCCTTCGATATTAATATATACTCTCATTCCCTAAAACAAAGACTACATGTCAAAAAAATACTAGATAATCTCATATCACATTCTAAATTTCATAAAAAGAAAAAATTATTGAGTGTACATCTACATATTCTAATTCTCACATCTTAAGTGTCATGGTAAAAATATTTTTACGACCTACGCAAGAAAGAAAGTTTAAGTCCAAAGATGATATGCCATGACTATAAACATGAGCATGTAAATCTTATATAGTGCTAGAAGTGTTTAAGTCCAAATATGAAACATTATAATGAGATATAGACGAAAAATCAACAAAAGTAAGCTTACCATCAACATTGCAATTTTCGCCACCACTCATCGTATCATTACCTTGTGTCTTGTCACACTTTGGTGAAGTGGAATAAGATGAGAACTCATCACGGACGAAAGTAGAAGCAATGCAATCATCTTCAATAATATTGGACAGATCATATTTATCTTCAAGTTTTGTCCATAACTCATGAGCTCTTCGATAAGGCATGATTGAGAAAATAACTACATTGCTTAAAACAAGTAAAAGCACTTTAGTAGCTTGAGCATCTAGATAAGAGTTTATCTTCTCCTCAAAAGATAGATTTTGAGGATCCATAGGAGGATAAAAACTCATATCTAGAACTCGATCTAAATTTGGGTGCATGGCCCTAAATTAATTAAGTATGCGAATTTTCCAAATATCATAATATGTGCCATCGGATATGAAAATGTCATTGTACACTAATCTCCTAGCCAATATTTTTACTCTCAAGGCGATGAAGCCTAAATTGAGAGACCATGATATAATACCAATTGAAAGGACACAGATGCCTCCTAGAGGGGGGGTGAATAGGAGGTTTAAAACTTTTACGAGATGGGCTTAATAAAAGCAGAATAAAACTAGCGTTTATTTTGTCAAGTACAAAACCTATATAAGCTATAGTTCACCTATGTGCACCAATAATTTATGCTAAACAATACAAGAAACTATGTGATAGCAAGATATATGACTTCAAGCACAAAGGCTATCCCAACGTAAAGTGCATAAGTAAATAGATCGGGAATAGAGATAACCGAGGCACACAGAGACGGTAATATATTACTGAGTTCCTACCGTAAATGGAGTACGTCTTGTTGGAGGAGTGGATGGTACTAAGACCACCAGCGCCACAAGAGGCCTAACCCTATTCTCCTATGAACCTCATCACAAGAGGCATGATTCACTTCTCCACTATCGGTACACTTATCGGTTGCAATCTGTAACCTCTCACAAAGCTTTGGCCACTTCTCCACAACTCAATTGAAAGCTTTCAACAAACAAGCTTGGGGAAAGTTTCACAACTTAATTGGACAATCCAAGTAATCAACAAACATGTAAAACAACTAAATTGTCTAGGGTTCCATGAACACAATAGTAAAAAGCTTCTGACCTTTTACCCAACTGAATCCTCACCGAGAACTCAAACAGATGCACCAAATACAACAACAAGAACACAAGAAGTTCTCAATTCCTTCTCTCCCAAATTCCACCAAAGCTACAAAAGCTATTGGGGGAGTAAGAGAGGAAAAACACAAGAGGAAATCCACAAAATAAACCCCAAGATCTCAAGATGTCTCCCTCATATAGAGGAGAGATGGATTGGTGGAGTTGTAGATATAGACCCCCCCTTTCAAATTCCCCCAAAAAATTCAAGAAATATGAAGAGATTGAAAGTATTTAAAAAATTGGGAAAGTCAACAATGGAGAAGAAAACTTGCAAGAAAGGTTGGGGATCCATTCGGGAAGAAGTGCCCCTTAAATAGGTTCCTAGAAATCCAACTGTTAGGCCCAGGAAACACCTGTCCAGAGTTTCCGGACTGGGGATGGAGACTCCAGTGTTCCTAGGACAAATAGGGGCAAAGAGGATCGCGTTCAGTAATCGGTCTAGAGATAGACTAGAGATTCAACCTGGAATCTCCAGTCTTGCAAAAGTTGACAGAAAGACGAATACAAAAATAACCATAACTTTTGTATCCGAATTTTGTTTTTAATGATCTTGGGCTCGTTTCAAAGATAGTCACGAGCTCTACAAGATCATGTAGGGAACCATCATAGTCCAGCAAGGGAGGATAGAAACAATTGAGGAAAGGTTTAACCTACCTATAAAAGACAAACCGGTAAAACCTCCAAAATCAAAAACACAATAGAGAATGCATATGGAATCCGTTTTCGATGAACTTGAGCTTGTCATGGAGATTAATACAATATCCAAATCCTCTCATGGATAATGCAAAGTTTGATCTCTCTCTGAAGGATAAAGTTACTAACTCGAGATCCTTTCTTGATAGTATGATTATCTATCCTATAAACCGGTCTCCCCAACTAACACCGTGGGACTGATAAGAAAGAAACCCTATCAATATCATATTTTATCTTGTGCATATTCCACTTGAACTTGGTGATGACGATCTTGTACACCTCAATATGGAACATCTTTCTTGATTGCGCTTAGCTTGGTGAAGAGTTAGAATTTTCTCCCTAATACTCCACTATGGGAGAGTCTCTTTTTAGGCACATCTTCACATATCCATGATCACCATAAGGATGGCAAACTTCAAGCATATGATTTCTTAGAGATGGCACATCTTAAACTTGCACTTCATTTCTTGTTTATTTATTATGTTGGTGTCTTAAAGGTACACTTGAGATATCACTGTATCTTATTCTTCAAGACACACTTGCCATAGGATCAACTCTCTCATGACCATTCTTTGGATCACTCCTTGAACATCCTGGTTATCACTTGATCTTCTTTATTTTCTTCTTATTTCAACCTTGATACTATCATATGGCTCAAGCATTGCCTATGGATATATCATGAATTATAAATTAATGCAAACATTAGCCCATAGTGATTGTCATTAATTACGAAAACCACACATGGGGCACACATGCACTTTCTGCTGGGGGGTGTCACTACCCTCCTAACCATCCAACCACGTCCACTGCCCTCCTAACCATCCAACCACACGTTGGTTCTCCTACTTCAAAGTTCTTGAGACCATTCTCTATAATATGGCCGACTTTTATCACAGTACATAACCAAACTAACAGAATTCTTCATTTGCAATGCAAAGAACGCCCTCTTGTTCCTTCTGGGGTTGGGTTAGGCGGTTAAACTTGAGAACCGATATGAATCCGGTAGTGCAATCTAGCGATCACCCATGCGCGTAGGCACGACCAATTTTTGGCCACCGCCAACCCCGTACTAGCTGAAGAGGAGAATAAGAGCACCGCCACCAGATTGAATTCTCCCATTGTCGCTACTGCCGCCCAAATCGCCACCTCCGTGGGTCCGCCGCCACCCAATCCTCCTTCTAAGCACATCCGTTGTTGGGCTTCTTCTCTAGCATCCGCGAGCTGCACCCCCGCACCCCTATGTCTAGGGCTCAGCTCCGCTCGCTCACGGCTCGTCTAAGCCTCCTTCGTAGCTGGTATCTGTGGAGTCGTTGAGGGGCGGAGACATGATAGGACGACAAGGGGGACAATTAAGCTAATCTTCACATATGGGGGCCAACTAAGCTAATTTCCACATAAAGTGGCATTTAATCTCATCTAAAAACATGTAATTTGCCTTGCTCCGTAGTGTCATGGGTTGCATGGCCCCCGCTATTCCCCCTAGCTTCAATAATGGAGTCGTTGACACCAAGTCCGTGGGAACGGGGCTCCGACTAGGTCTAAGATGGGAGGAAGAGACTGGGAGGAGACCATGGGACTCGCGGGGTAGAGAGATCAGTGAGGGAGTTGACCGAAGAGCATTGTGTCAGGTTTCCTTCACGGTTGGGTCCTACACGGCGCTGTGCTGCCCGGTCACCCGTGAAGGAGCAATCCTGATACGTATCGGCACGTATGTCATCAATTAATGTAAATAATGTTGTTATCAATCTCCACAATGTTAAGTGTACTAATGCTGTAAAATTCACACGTACAATCAATACTGCTTTCCAACATCACCAATCTTAGCAATCCGTGAAGCAAGCAACCGACCAGTCCAACTCCAACAAACAATCCAATGAGGCGTCTGAATCGCGACGCCTATGAACGGCCACACGCAAAGCAAGCCAGCAACTTGGAAGGGAAGCTACTCTTCTTCTTGGACGGCGGCGACGGTGTTGCGGGTGGCAGTGTGGGAATGTGTGAGCCGTCCATGCCGCACTTGTTGCAGCGGTCGCACTCGTCCTGGAAGGCCCTGAAGGCGTCGTTGCAGTATTTGGCCGCGTCCGCCACCGTCATGTCCTCCACCATCTTGTGAGGGTACACGTCCTTGGCGTGGTCGCCGTTGAGCACCGCGCCGAGCTGTACCAGCTCCGCCTGGAACCCAGAAATCTGCAGGTGCTCCGCCGCCTCCGTCGACCGAAGCTTCACCGGCTGCGGCAGCGTGGCAGGGCAGTCGGTGCGCGGCGTGTTGCGGGTGAGGACGGTATCGAACGTGCCGGCCCACGCGTCGCGCTTGGTCAGGAAGCTCGGGAGGTTGAAGATCTTCTTCACGGTGGCCGGGATGGACGAGTGCTCGAACTGCGACGTCGGTTGCGGCCCCGACGGCCTGTGCACCACCGTCCCTGGCTCGATCCAGGGGGAGATGAAGAACGCTGGTACGCGGACGCCGAGTCGGTCGAAGTTGAAGAAGAATGGCGCGGCGCTGACGATGCCGTCGGGGCTTGGGACCCCCACGGAGGGGGTGGGAACGTGGTCGTAGAAGCCACCGTGCTCGTCGTATGTGACGATGAGGAGCATCTCTTTCCACTGCGGCCCCGATCGCAGCGCCTCGTAGACCTCCTTCACGAACTTCTGCCCCTCGGAGACGTCGTGCGACGGGTGGTCGTCGTTCCCGGGGAGGATCTTGAGGTCGAAGTAGCGCTGCTCGACGACGACGTAGTTGGGCAGCTTTCCCTCCCGGCAATGTCTCCGGAACTCGAGGTCGAACGGGTGGAATTTGCCGGCGTACTTGAGCTGGCGGAGGTTCCGGTATAGGAGCACGGCCGGCGGGTACTGGTAGTAGATCCCGAACGAGTGGCCAGCGTCGTGGAGCGAGTCGAAGATGGTGGTCTGCGGCAAGCCGGCGACGAGCGTCTTGGTGTCGTTGCTGACCAGACCGTGCGACGTGGCCGAGTGCACGAACATCCTGTTGGGCTGCGTGGACGCCGGGTTGGACGCGAACCAGCGGTCGCACACGGCGAACTCCCGCGCCAGCTCGCGGTACACCGGCACGGCGTCCGGCCTGAACCCGTTCATGACGGTCTCCGCCATGCCCGGCTTCTCCTTCTCGGCCTGCTGCGCGAAGCCGCTCATCGGCGGCGAGGGGACGCCGGGCGGGGTGATGGGCGTGGCCTGGGCGTCGACGAAGGGCGTGCCGTAGACCTGCTCGTAGATGGCCTGCGCCGAGTGACCCGGCACTACGGAAAAAAAGCTCGCTGCCGTGTGTCGCAACTTTGCCGTGAGCTGTAACATGGTAAACAAACCTTTGCCGTGAGCGCGCCAGCAGGGCCCACGGCAACGAAACGACGCACGGCACGGAGAAAATCCGCTCACGGCAAGAAAAACCTCACGGCAACAACCATACGAAACACACGGGCAGATACAAAACACTCGGCAAAGGAAATCAAAATGCACGGCAAAGACTGCTCACACGGCAGCACGGCATATTCGTCCCCCTCCGTGTGGATATTCCCCTGTAGAAGGGCCCACCGCTCCGCTGTTGACGGAGGGGCAACGGAGGGGACTAACGGAGCGGCTTTGCCGTGCGCTCACGCTTTACCGTGAGTTGTATATTTTTAACTAAATATAATTTTAGAATAATTACAATTGAAGAGGAAAAGTGATCTTTGCCGTGCGCTCACACCCGGTAGAGACGGCTTTGCGTGAGTTGACACACGGCAAACCATAGATTTAATTAAAAAATGGCCCAATCCAGCCTATGTGGGATTCAAACTTTGGTTGGCAAGGAAGCAAAGTATGGGCTCTGCCAGTGTGGTAAGTTTAGATAGTTAATATAGACTAGCTATGGAGTCTTTTTGTTGTACTGTCTCTGCTCTTTGCCTTGAGTCGGTACACGGCAAATACGTCTTTGCCGTGCGTCCTGACGAGATACCCACGGCATTGCCGTGAGTTTTTTTCTCCATTTTCTTCTACCGTTTCTATTAATTTCTTTGTTTAAGTTACTTATATCCTGCGAAGGGGGATACATGCACCCAGGGACTAGGTTTTGCATGTTTCAACATAGCACCACACTTTCATGCATGTGCTAGGGCCACATGCAAGTCCTTGAGGTGTTTCGATGTTCGAGAGCGGTTTCTGGAACCCGACCGTGGGCTCAAGGCCGTCTACTCCCTAGACTTTCTTCTGACGGGGGTAGCCCGGTGTAACCCTCTCTTGTTTTGTGTTTGTTTAGGTCATAGAATGATGTAAAACCATGCTAGGTCACAAGGGGAGTGACAATATCCTACTCTCTAGTGCCGGAACAGGGACTTTCCCCCTTAGACGAGCCAGGAACCCTTGCTTTTAGGTTACAGTGCATGCCTGCGAAGGGGGACACATGCACCCGGGGACTAGGGTTTGCATGTTTCAACATAGCACCACACTTTCATGCATGTGCTAGGGCCACATGCAAGTCCTTGAGGTGTTTCGATGCCCCGGAGCACGGTTTCTGAACCACGACCCGTGGGCCTCAAGGCTGCGTCCACCCCTAGACTTTCTTCTGACGGGGGTAGCCCGGTGTAGCCCTCTCTTGTTTTGTGTTTGTTTAGGTCATAGGATGATGTAAAACCATGTTGGGTCACAAGGGGAGTGACAATATCCTACTCTCTAGTGCCGGAACGGGGACTTTCCCCCTTAGACGAGCCCGAAACCCTTGCTTTTAGGTTACAGTGCACCCGAGGACTAGGTTTTCCCCTTATATAAGTCCAGAACCATGTCGGATACACATTTTCACAACTAATACTAATAAATATACACTAAAAACTTAAACTAATTTAAAGAATAAATATAGTATTAGAATAAATACAATTGAATAGGAAAAAGAAAAGGGCTCTTCGCCGTGTGCTGACACACGGCAGAGACGGCTTTGCCGTGAGTTGGCCCACGGCAGAGAAGACTTTGCCGTGAGTTGACGCACGACAAATCATTGATTTAATTAAAAAAATGGCCCAATCCAGCCTTTGTGGGATTCGAACTGTGGTTGGCAAGGTTGCAAAGTATGGGCTGTGCCAGTGCGGTAAGTTTAGGTAGTTGGTAAGAGTAGCTATGGAATTTTTTTGTTGTACTGTCTCTGCTCTTTGCCGTGAGTAGCTACACGACAAATACGTCTTTGCCATGCGTCCTGAAGAGATACCCATGGCAGAGACGGCTTTGCCGTGCGTATCTTCTAGGGTCACGGCAAAGGAGTGCCAGACCCTATCAACTAAACTCGCGTGGGGCCACGCCCGCCCCTATCCACACCTTTCTCAGCTCGCCCTCGAGCTCGAGCTGACCCGACCCCGACTCTGCCCCCGGCCGCCGCCACGCACCCCTAACCGCGTCGCCTCCCCACTGCAGGCCAGCCCCGCCCCCGCTCCCTTCGCCCCCGCCGCCTCCCTACTGCAGGCCAGCCCCGCTCCCTTCGCCCCCGCCGCAGCCCTCCCCCGTCCTACCGCCATGGCGCTCCTCCACCGAGCTCTCTAGGGCCGCAACCCCCTCCCCCGTCCTACGCACCCCTAGCCGCAGCCCCTGGCTTCCTCCCTCCTCCACTGGCGCCATGGTGAAGGCCCCCTCCTCCACCGAGCGGCGACGGCTCGGGCTGCCCCCTCTCCACCGAGCGGCAGCAAGGCGCAGGTACGTAGTAGATTTTTTTTATTTTTTTCAGTTAGCATATATTACTAGTATGTTGGATTTATTAGTACTAGTTCTAGATAGTGTTGTAGGTGGATTTAATGTAGGTGGATTTAGCACATTAGGGTAGCAAAATGGATATAATGTTGTAGGGTAGTACATTAGGATAGCAAAATGGATATAGTTCATTAGGGTAGCAAAATAGATATAGTACATTAGGGTAGTACATTAGGTGGATTTAGTACATTAGGGTAGTAAATTAAGTAAATTAAAGTAGGTGGATTTAGCAAAATGGGTATATAGGTATATTTAGCAAAATGGATACACTACATGTGGCATATTTGGATGTATTTGGTACAATGTTAAATGAAACTAGCTAGTGGACACTAAAATATATGTGGCATATTTTAGTATATTTCGATAAGGGCTCCCCGACCCTGAACAATATATGTGGCATATTTTGGTGAAAAAAAGAAACTAGTGGATAATAAAATAGATATGTGGAAATTTCAATTGATAAACTATTCTTCTTCATGCAGGATATCTATTAAGTTTGAGGGTGGGGCTGTCGACGACATAGGGCATTTTGCGGGAGGTTCACTGATCTTCTTCACCTCTCGATCACGCTTCGAGGGTAAAAATCTATTCTCCTCTCTTGTACCTAGGGTTATTTTCTTGTCTAGATCACCAAGTCTGTCGGGTTACCTAGGCGTCTCTTCCCGGCTGTAAGGGTTACACGGATAAATATGCATTAGTGGTCTCGCATATTATATAACCGTAACTCTTACGGCATTTATCGGGACAGCCGATGGATGCGTAGTTGGGTACGTTTTCCCTGTTCTACTTCGGTCCGCGTCAGGATTTCGGCAGCGCCTCCCCGTTGTTCTTCGGATGCACATTCCTCTCGGCATTTTATCGAGACGTGTATCGGGAGAGCAGCGGGGAGGTGCTGCCGAAATTCTGTCTCGGATCGGTGTAGAGCAGGGAGAACGTACTTAATCTACGGATCCGTCGGTTGCTAGGACCCTCTTTACCTATTAGAGAGATAAGTGTGTGTATGGCGTAAAATCTATGTTTGCTAAAATTAACCGAACTAATACCAGATTTATTTAATATCATGATTAATTGAAATATATGTCTGTTTTCGTACTGATTAGAGGATGGAGAATCGTGACTAGATGTATGATGGAAGAATCAGTCAGTAGAACTATACTCAGGAATGGGGAGAAAAGACCGAGCAGTTTGTGAACAAGGCTTTTAATATCTCTAGCAGACCGAGAACACAGTATTTTGCCCTTGTAGAAAGTGCGCTAACGAAAAACTACAGGATAAGGAAACTATGAGTACTCACTTGCTCAAGTTCGGCTTCACACCGTCCTACCAGACTTGGACTTTCCATGGAGAAAAGTTATCTAAACGTGCTAGGATGGAGGTGCGGCAGATTCAGCCTAGGGGAGAATATGATACTAGGTTTGATAAGTGCTTAGAAAACATGGCTAATGGTAATGTGCCTGAAAGCCCTCATGTAGAGGCAGAGACACCTCAGGATGCGGAGACAAGTGAGGAGTCGGAGATAAACACAAAGAAGTACTACGAGGCTTTGTTTGCTTCGCAGAAACCCCTACATGTTAATACAGATGTAACCCAATTAGATGCCATCGCTCGCCTTATGGCCTTCAAGTGCCACAGGAACTTGTGCAGAGATGGGTTCGATGAACTTCTGGCCGTCGTTGGTAGCATTCTGCCGAAAGGGCATCTCTTGCCACAGAACTTTTACCATTCAACCAAATTGCTCAGTGACCTTAAGATGTCATCTCAGCAGATACACGCTTGTCCAAAGGGATGCATGCTATTCACAAAGGAGCACGCCGACACAAATTATTGCATCCATTGCAAATCCTCTAGGTTCTTTGAGGTTGACCCCAATGGTGATGGTCAGAAGAGGCAGACTGTGGTTGCGCAGAAGATCCTCTAGTATCTTCCAGTCCTACCGAGGATCCAACGGCTCTTCATGCACGAAGATACTGCTCAACAGATGCAGTGGCCCGTAGAAGGGAAAAGATACGTCGACAATATGATACATCCGTCGGATGGTAGTGCATGGAAGAACTTTGTCATTAAATATCCACTGAAAGCCGGTGACTCGAGGAGCGTAGCAGTTGCGATATCAACCGATGGGTTTAATCCATATGGTATGTCGGCTGCAACATACAGTTGTTGGCCAGTGTTCGTTAGTCCCCTGAACCTCCCCCTGGCGTCTGCATGAGATCAGAGAACATGTTTGTGTCGATGATAATCCCAGGGCCGAAATACCCGGGTAAGAACATGAACGTGTACCTGGAACCGCTGGTGGATGACTTGCTTCGTGGCTGGGAAGGTCGCGGGATCCGAACATATGACGCAACAAAGAAGGAGCACTTCGATATGTATGTCTAGTACCACACATCTCTGCATGACCTACCAGCACGTGCTTTGTTCTGCGGGTGGTGTACACATGGGAAGTGGCCTTGCCCTGTGTGAGCGGTGTGACTTTCTTCTGGCTTGATAAGGGAGGCAAGTATTCATGCTTTGATGAAGCTCGACAGTTCCTTAAGGAGAATCATAAATACAGGAGTGATAAAAAAAAGTTTTAAGAAAGGCCGTGTTGTCCATGACCCGAAGCCACTTCTCAAGACTGGACATGAACTCAAGGCTGAGTTAGAAGCTCTCCAGCCTAGCCCCAATGGGAATGGTTTCTTGGGATATGGGGAGACACACCAATGGACCCACAAACCGTGCTATTGGAAGCTTCCTTACTTTGAGGATCTTGAGCTCCCGCATAACATTGATATAATACACACTGAAAAGAATATTAGTGAGGCCCTTTGGAGCACAATCATGGATACTGAAAAGACGAAGGATAACATCAAGGCTCGGATTGATCAAGAAAAATGGTGCGATAGGCCAAAGTTGAATATGCAGCCACCTGCTGGCGCCAAAAAAGGGTGGACTAAGCCAAAGGCTCCGTTCTGCCCAACAAAGCCCCCAAAAAGGGAGATCTTCCAGTGGATCGCGCAATGTTTGTTTTTCCCTGATGGGTACACAGCCAACTGATGAGGGGTGCGAACATGCAAACTTTGCGAGTACAAGGGCTCAAGAGTCATGACTACCATGTATGGCTGGAGCGGATAATGCCGGTGATGATTCGAGGCTATGTCGATGAGGAGACTTGGTGAGTGCTGTCGAGGTTGAGCTTTTTCTTCCGCCAGATTTGTGCTAGGGAGTTAGACACCAAAGTGGTTGAGAAGCTACATGAACAGGCACCCAAGTTGCTTTGCGATCTAGAGAGGCTCCTTCCGCCAGGGTTCTTTAATCTGATGCAACATATGATCTTGCACCTCGCGGAGGAGGCTTTAAAGGGGGGGCCTGCGTGGGGCCATTGGCAGTTTCCGCCTGAGAGAGAAACGAAGAAGCTTCGTGAAAAAACAGGCAATAAATGCAAGATCGAAGCATGCATTGCCGAGGCAGTCCTTAACGAGGAGGTGGCAAACTTCACCACTAAGCACTATGATGCCAACATTCCCACAAAGCACAACCCAGTCCTTCTATACAATGCCGCCAACACTAAAGATGTACCCAAGCTTAGCATCTTCGTAGGGCTTGGTGCCAAGTCAAGTGGCTCAAAGAGGTACACAATGAATATACATGAGCAGGACTTGATCCACTCATATGTCTTGAACACCATGGAGGAAGTGAAGCCATACATCGAGTAAGTGCTCACCATTTAGTTATTCCTAGACATTCACTCGTATGTGGCTAAATCTTCCTCTTTACATTGGTATAGACAATTCACTCATAAACATTGGAGGTATACCCATAGGAATCCCACCCTAGAAGAATCTAAGGATCTTTTCGATAAGGGTGGTGGTTTCGGTTTCATTAGCTGGTTCTGTGGTTTGGTACTATTCTATCCAACTTTGCTTGCACTGCTGACATTCATTGGTCATTTTTCGTTCTAAACTTGTAGGCAAGTACCGACAAAGAGATGAATCCCGAGCTAAGAAAAATTGCCAGGGGCTTTAACCATTCCGTCCGCATGTTCAATGCTTATGACGTGAACGGGTATCGCTTCCATACCCATGAATACACAACAAACCGGCCCAACTGGAAGACAATAAATAGTGGGGTGGTATGTAAAGGTGATGATGGACTCCATTACTATGGAAGAGTCGAGGGTATATACGAGCTGAATTACGGGTTTGACAAAGGGTTAAATCCCGTCGTATTCAAATGTCATTGGTTCGACCCATGTCGGGTGAGACGGGATCCTGAAATTGGATTGGTCGAAGTTGAAAGAAGCTCCATTTATAAGGGAGAGGATGTGTACATTTTGGCTACCCAGGCCTTCCAAGTATACTATCTCCCATACCCGTGCAAAAACCCGGCAAAACGTCTATAGGGATGGGATGTTGTGGTGACGGTACCTTCACGCAATAGGCCGCCCCCGCCAAACAAGGATGATTACCGCCACGTAGACCCCTCAACAAAGGATGCCGAGTTTTATCAAGAAGAAGGGCTCCCTGGTTTTTTCACTGTTGACTTGCCGGCCAATGATGACATGGTCGTAGACGATGAGCAAGAAGAAGATGCGGGCATGGAGGAAGACAATGCAGAAGATGAAGCTGAGGATGTCCGTGACAAGCAAGATGTGAGTTTGCTGGAGGCGTTCAAAGCAGGCATTGACCTCGATCCAAAGGGACCACCTCCAGGTTCCATTGATGATTATTGGTGCAACGAGCCTGATATCGATGGCGAAACATGTGGTCCCGTTACTAATGTCGACATAGGCTTCTGATCTATGTAGTATTAATAACTCTATGTAATAGTGATTGTCGAGCTGGTTTATTTGTAAGAACTATGTGCTTACTAATTTTCATCTATTTACATCATTGTTGCTTTCACTAATTTTCATCTATTTACATCATTGTTGCTTTCACTAATTTTCATCTATTTACACCATTGTTGCTTTCACTAATTTTCATCTATTTACATCATTGTTGCTTTCACTAATTTTCATCTATTTACATCATTTGCATACTAATAAACTACTCTTTTCATTGTGTTTACAGGTGATTGAAACATGACAGGAGGAAAGGGCAAGGGCATTCGAAAAAAGCTCAAGGACTTGGCGGACATTGTGACGAATCCGAGTGGTTCGAAAAAATCTTCAGCATCGGCCTCGAGACGGCGTGATAGTCCTCCATCGTGCCCACCCCAGCGGCATGGGAGGCGTGGGAGGAAGGATCCTAGCCCCCCCCAGCCGAGGATGAGGAGGATGCTGATGACACCGAGGAGCAGGAGGAGCAGGAGAGTGAGGAGCACGAGGACCAGAGGAGGACCAGGAGTACGAGGAGTAGGAGGAGGAGGGTGGGGAGGACGGGCAGGCGGAGGACTTGGAGGACCACTCGGAGGATGAGGGGCTGGGGGGTCTACTGTTTGAGGCTGACGACAGCCTAGTTTGGGAACCGCCAGCGGAGGAGTACGTGCCACCCTCCGAAAATTTGAAGCCACGTGACAAGAAGCCGTATAAGCGTGGGATAACGAGACTCCCCAGGATAAAAACGTGGCCCTATAGCCATGTTATTCTCGTGCCCGCTGGAAAGAGGTAAATGCTGATTTTGGATTTTCATTAACGGAATTTCATCACTGTCGAAATTTTTATCACATACATACTAATTATGGCTTTTCATTGTGCAGTTCGTTCACGTATGAGGATCCTAATCAAAAGGGTGGACGTTGCTACGTGAACATCCTTGGAGGCCTTCTTAGGAGCAGATTCCCTAGTCTTGTCGATCTCCCTAGTGGTGGTGTCGACGTAGCTTGGACTTGGAAGCACTATAGCTACGCTCCGGATCTGGACACCGATTGCGACAACATGCATGAGGTGGTTGTACAACTTTTCTGGGTATGTGATTTTTAACGTCTCAGCATTCTAACACTCCGAGGTTGACACTAGTTGCACTAATGGCTTTGGTCCCTTGTTTACCTATGTGCATGGTTTTAGCGATACTACACGAAGGCTGCTGGTCGTGAAAGGCAGTGCGATGCGGTCCTACACGAGATGTGCAAGAGGAGGGTGACCGACATGCACTACGAGGCACGTGTTCAGTGCGTCTGTGACTGGCATGCCGACCGCCGTATTTGGATGACTAAGGACGAGGCTTGGTAAACGCTCATGGCACCATGGCAGTATCTGCAGGTAGTTGCATTTCTGTGTTATTATTTTCTTGACCGCCATGCAGTTTCTGTTGTACTAATGGGTGTACCTTGTGAATGTAGAACCCTCCTCAGTATGTCGGTAGTGACAGACGCTGCTTTCTAGCGATGGTAATGTGGTGGACGTCCACCCAGTACCTCAAGAAGCACGAGGAGGCAAAGAAGAGGCGGGAAGAGATGGGAGGTGGATCACATATCCAAGGCAGCATCCCCCTCGCCCTTCACATCCAAAGAGAGGTGAGCAAATGTTTCCTTCATTCTTTGCTTTCACGTGATTGTTTACTCCGCAAGGGTGTCCCCCTTCACTTAATTACATGTTCTCTTCCGCAGGAAACTGCAACAGGCGTGAAGCCAAGCTTATTTGGCCTCTATCAAAAGATGAAGAGCAGGAAGAAGCCGCATCCTAAGACGGGGTCCATGTGGGTCAACGATGTATCCGAAGTCAAGTGTGCAACATACATCACGGGGTACAAGCAAAAGCACGGCGATGACTCCGATCCACTCACTGAGGATTTTGACCCCGAGGTTGCGGTGCTGGCGGGAGAAGTTCTGAAGCATGGCCGCCTATGGATTGGTGACGGGTCCGTCGACCCAATGACCGTTCCATCTCTACGCCAGGCCCGCAGTGGTTGTAAGAGTGGCGGGCCTCAGGTGCAGACCCGCCCACGGGCTTCGGATATAGCTATGGACCGCTTACGGGTATGTTCTTCCTCGGTCCTCTACGCTTAATTACATGTTTTCCATTGCAATGTTAATGACATATCGCGATGACACAATGTAGGCGGAGATGGAAGCAAGGGAACAGAGAATCCGAGAGGAGTCCCAACAGCGGCGAGCACAAATAAGGAAGCAGCAAGAAGCAGATGCAAGAAGCGGCGATAACAGATGATGAGCTGGTTTATGAACCAGCAGCTTCTGACTGCTGCACCGGGGAGTATTCCTACTCTTACTCCTCCTTTCACCTTCTCGTGGGTAAGTGTTTAACTTAATATCTCCATCTTATGTTATCTTGTCTCATTGTTTAATGGTCGTAATATTTCCCCATGTTGTAGTTGCCCGGATACTTACCAGCTGGTGGGTCGACGAGTGGATCGAACGTGCCGCCCTTCCAGGAACAGCCCAGTCAGAGCCCGATGACTCCTCATACCCTCGCCAATCCAAACATCATCCGGAGCCCGACGCAGTTTTCAGGTGAAAACATGTCACTTGTATAATTTCAACTTGAAGATGCAAAATTGTAGCTATGCCACTTGTAGAAAATATAGCAATCTCATGATTTTTCTTTTGACCGTGTATAGGAGAAGGACACGGAGGAGACGGAGAAGGACACAGAGGATACGGAGAAGGACATGGTTAGCTACCATCAAGGTTAGTTCTCCTAATTTTAGGTTTAAAATGTAGCCATACCACGAGACTTGTAGATTATTGAGCCATGCCATGTCACTTAGCCAAACTTAGCCATAGAGAAACATAGCCATAGAGGAAAACATGAACTTTTCCATAGAAATAGAGCTTGTAACTTGTATATTGAATTTACTCTCATGTGAGCCACTTGTAGAGGTTTCTAAGTTTCTCGTTTGATCATATCTAGTGTGGCATGTGAATCTTATGTATTTGCTTTTGATTTTGTAGGAGGAATGACTCCGGAGGTTGATCTTCACCGTTTGTGGCCTACATGTTGACTATATGTTCCTATGAAGTGAGGACTTGTGGTTGGTGAACTTGTAATATTGCAAGATCAACATGTGGAGCTATTTTGTGGTGTGAACTCTATGTGAACATGTGGAGCTATTTTGTGGTGTGTTTGATCTATTTGTGGTGTGTTTGATGTATTTGTGCAAAACATTGGTTATATGCATGCATATGTGCTCTTGTGATGCCACAAATATTGGCCTTTATATATATGTGCAATTTTCTCCGGCGGAGCGAAATGACAAGCTGGCTTGCTCTGCTCGGGAGCCGAGCGATTAGTATATTAAGAGCTGGACACAAGGGCCCACATGCTAGACACACGGAATAGGAAGATGGCCTCAGAAGATCTGCATGCGCTCAGGCTTAAGTTATAGAGTAATTTATTTAAAATTTGCAAATGCAGGAAATATAGCGAAAAGAAAAAAAAATGCAACAGCTTCTTTGCCGTGAGCATGCACACGGCAAAGGACATTTGGTCACTTTGCCGTGGGCGTACGCACGGCAAAGGAGACACGTGCGTCAGGCTGTAGCATCTAGCACGTCGGGGTGGTGGCTCTAGGCATTTTGCCGTGCGGAAGGGAGAACAACACACGGCAAAGAAGGGCACACGGCAACACGCCAGGCTCACGACAAAGGATAGCTCACGGCAATACGGTAGCGCACGGCAAAGTAAAGCCCACGGCAAAGCGCAGACGCACGGCAAAGACCAACCGCACGGCAAAGCGCAGACACACGGCAAAGACCAACCGCACGGCAACGCGCTAGACACACGGCAAAGAAAAACTCACGGCAACGCCCTAGACACACGGCAAAGACGAACGCACGGCACAGACTAGGCACGCCGTTTGGGCACGGGATGCCCGTTAACTGCTTTACTTTGCCGGGCGTGCTGGAAAACTCACGGCAAAGGTCTTTGCCGTGCGTCCCGGGGAAAGCCCACGACAAAGCCGCTTTGCCGTCCCGCGCGCTGCCGTCCACTCTTTGCCGTGAGTTGACTCACGGCAACGGCTTTGTTGTGTCTTATCATGTCAAACCGGTAAATAACAAACCTACCTATAAACAATTGAGGAAAGGTTTAACCTACCTATAAAAGACAAACCGGTAAAACCTCCAAAATCGAAAACACAATAGAGAATACATATGGAATCCGTTTTTGATGAACTTGAGATTGTCATGGAGATTAACACAATATCCAAATCCTCTCATGGATAATGCAAAGTTTGATCTCTCTCTGAAGGATATGATAAAGTTACTAACTCGAGATCCTCTCTTGATAGTACGATTATCTATCCTATAAACCGGTCTCCCCAACTAACACCACAGGACTGGTAAGAGAGAAACCCTATCAAGATCATATTTTACCTTGTGTATATTCCACTTGAACTTAGTGATGATGATCTTGTACACCTCAAGATGGAACACCTTTCTTGATTGCGCTTAGCTTGGTGAAGAGTTGGAATTTTCTCCCTAATACTCCACTATGGGAGAGTCTCTTTTTAGGCACATCTTCACATATCCATGATCACCATAAGGATGGCAAACTTTAAGCATATGATTTCTTAGAGATGGCACATCTTAAACTTGCACTTCATTTCTTGTTTATTTATTATGTTGGTGTCTTAAAGGTACACTTGAGATATCACTGTATCTTATTCTTCAAGACACACTTGCCATAGGATCAACTCTCTCATGACCATTCATTGGATCACTCCTTGAACATCCTGGTCATCACTTGATCTTCTTTATTTTCTTCTTCTTTCAACCTTGAGACTACCATATGGCTCAAACATTGCCTATGGATATATCATGAATTATAAATTAATGCAAACATTAGTCCATAGTGATTGTCATTAATTATGAAAACCACACATGGGGCACACATGCACTTTCTGCTAGGGGTGTCACTACCTTCCTAACCATCCAACCATGTCCATTGCCCTCCTAACCATCCAACCACATGTTCGTTCTCCTACTTCAAAGTTCTTGAGACCATTCTCTATAATATGGCCGACTTTTATCACAGTACATAACCACACTACCCGAATTCTTCATTTGCAATGCAAAGAACGCCCTCTTGTTCCTTCTGGGGTTGGGTTAGGCGGTTAATCTTGAGAACCGATATGAATCCAGTAGTGCAATCTAGCGATCACCCATGCGCGTAGGCACGACCAATTTTTGGCCGCTGTCGGCCCCGTACTGGCTGAAGAGGAGAATAAGAGCACCACCACTAGATTGAATTCTCCCATTGTCGCTACTGCCGCCCAAATCGCCACCTCCGTGGGTCTGCCGCCACCCAATCCTCCTTCTAAGCACATCCGCTGCTAGGCTTCTTCTCTAGCATCAGCAAGCTGCACCCCTGCACCCCTATGTCCAGGACTCAGCTCCACTCGCTCACGGCTCGTCTAAGCCTCCTTCGTAGCTGGTATCTATGGAGTCGTCCAGGGGCGGAGACATGATAGGACGACAAGGGGGACAACTAAGCTAATCTTCACATATGGGGGCCAACTAAGCTAATTTCCACATAAAGTGGCATTTAATCTCATCTAAAACATGTAATTTGCCTTGCTCCACCATGTCATGGGGTGCATGGTCCCCGCTATTCCCCTAGCTTTAATAATAGAGTCGTTGACACCGACTCCGTGGGAACACAGGGGCTCCGACGAGGTCTAAGGTGGGAGGAAGAGAATGAGAGGAGACCACGGGACTCGCGGGGTAGAGAGTGAGGGAGTTGACCGAAGAGCGCTGTGTCAGGATAAGGTTTCCTTCACGGTTGGGCTCTACACGGCGCTGTGCCGGTGAACCGTATGCCCGGTCACCCATGAAGGAGCAATCCTGATACGTATCGGCTTATATGTATCTCATCATCAATTAATGTACACAATGTTGTTATCAATCTCCACAATGTTAAGTGTACTAATGCTGTAAAATTCACACGTACAATCAATACTGCTTTCCAACATCACCAATCTTAGCAATCCGTGAAGCAAGCAACCGACCAGTCCAACTCCAACAAACAATCCAATGAGGCGTCTGAATCGCGACGCCTATGAACGGCCACACGCAAAGCAAGCCAGCAACTTGGAAGGGAAGCTACTCTTCTTCTTGGACGGCGGCGACGGTGTTGCGGGTGGCAGTGTGGGAATGTGTGAGCCGTCCATGCCGCACTTGTTGCAGCGGTCGCACTCGTCCTGGAAGGCCCTGAAGGCGTCGTTGCAGTATTTGGCCGCGTCCGCCACCGTCATGCCCTCCACCATCTTGTGAGGGTACACGTCCTTGGCGTGGTCGCCGTTGAGCGCCGCGCCGAGCTGTACCAGCTCCGCCTGGAACTCAGAAATCTGCAGGTGCTCCGCCGCCTCCGTCGACCGAAGCTTCACCGGCTGCGGCAGCGTGGCAGGGCAGTCGGTGCGCGGCGTGTCGCGGGTGAGGACGGTGTCGAACGTGCCGGCCCAGGCGTCGCGTTTGGTCAGGAAGCTTGGCAGGTTGAAGATCTTCTTCACGGTGGCCGGGATGGAGGAGTGCTCGAACTGCGACGTCGGTTCCGGCCCCGACGGCCTGTGCACCACCGTCCCTGGCTCGATCCAGGGGGAGATGAAGAACGCCGGGACGCGGACGCCGAGTCGGTCGAAGTTGAAGAAGAATGGCGCGGCGCTGACGATGCCGTCGGGGCTGGGGACGCCCACGGCGGGGGTGGGGACGTGGTCGTAGAAGCCACCGTGCTCGTCGTATGTGACGATGAGGAGCATCTCTTTCCACTGCGGCCCCGATCGCAGCGCCTCGTAGACCTCCTTCACGAACTTCTGCCCCTCGGAGACGTCGTGCGACGGGTGGTCGTCGTTGCCGGGGAGGATCTTGAGGTCGAAGTAGCGCTGCTCGACGACGACGTAGTTGGGCAGCTTTCCCTCCCGGCAATGTCTCCGGAACTCGAGGTCGAACGGGTGGAAGTTGCCGGCGTACTTGAGCTGGCGGAGGTTCCGGTATAGGAGCACGGCCGGCGGGTACTGGTAGTAGATCCCGAACGAGTGGCCAGCGTCGTGGAGCGAGTCGAAGATGGTGGTCTGCGGCAAGCCGGCGACGAGCGTCTTGGTGTCGTTGCTGACCAGACCGTGCGACGTGGCCGAGTGCACGAACATCCGGTTGGGCTGCGTGGACGCCGGGTTAGACGCGAACCAGCGGTCGCACACGGCGAACTCCCGCGCCAGCTCGCGGTACACCGGCACGGCGTCCGGCCTGAACCCATTCATGACGGTCTCCGCCATGCCCGGCTTCTCCTTCTCGGCCTGCTGCGCGAAGCCGCTCATCGGCGGCGAGGGGACGCCGGGCGGGGTGATGGGCGTGGCCTGGGCGTCGACGAAGGGCGTGCCGTAGACCTGCTCGTAGATGGCCTGCGCCGAGTGGCCCGGGTCCGGGTCCACGTACTCGGCGCGGTCGCCGAAGGTGTAGGTTTTGGAGGTAGGGTCGGCGACGACGACGCGGTTGGTCTCGGCGCCGGTGACGCCGTCGATCTCCGGGTTGAGGGATTTCATCCAGCCCAGCATGTGGTCGAAGGACCGGTTTTCCTGCACCACCACCACCACCGTCTTGATCTTTCCCGCCATTTCCTGTAGCTAGAAAGTTAGCTGCTCCTCTCGATCCTCCACTCTCCTGATCGCTAGCTTCTCTTCTTGCTTGGATTAGTTTGTAACTTGTTGCTAATGCTCGCTAGCTCCGGGATGGAGAGAATTGAGGGACGAACAGTGTGTATAAATATGACTACATAGAATAGTTGTTGGCCTGGCATTTGAGTTAGAGTGTGGAGATGGAAGAGTTCCAAAAGAGTCTCTCAATGGATATTCCTTGGCAGATAAGCACATGAACAAGAAAGACAATGACAGGAGGACGATCGACGCTTGCCAGCTGACTCTGAGAAGAAAACAAATGGGAGAGATATGCTTCCAGTGATCGCGCTGTGCTAGCTAACTAGGCATTTAAGTATTTGCCTGCGCGCGCGCGCAATAATACAGTATAGTCCACAGCACATTATTTGCCAGTACAAAGAGTATTTGAAAATTGAAAGTGGTTCCTATATGAAATCATGTTAGCTCACTCATCACGCAAATAATCTACTTCATGCATAATTGCATATGATGCTTGCAGCCCCAACCTCCGAGCATAAGAAATTATACATAAATTAAAAGTCAGAGAAGCTCATATGCCATTGCATGCGCTGCACTCAGAAGAAATGAAACAAGCTATAGCTCGATCCTATGTCCATTTTGAAATCGATGAGAAAATGAAGGATGGGAATTTAGCGGCTGGTTGCAACTTTCTAATTTCAACAGTTAACATATCTAAGAAGATCGGAAAAAAAAAGAAACAATACTTGGAGGAACTAGACCCTTTTTTTTTGATATATTAGAAGCGGGTCGGCGTGAGAATTCCGAAAATTCATCCCGGACAGGGATCAAACTCCGGTCGCTGAGATGTGCCAACTACGACTCAATCACTAGATTATTGCCTCGTTCTCGTACCTAAGAAGACCAGGGTTGAAGTTAAGAGCCCATGCATATCCATCGAAGAGACGCAATCTTCCCAAAGTACGAGTTACGCGACAGCGTGCGTACTTAATTCTAGATTTCTTGGGCATGTAATGTATAGCTAGCACGGGTCGTCATGCATGTCCTTGAGATTTTCTTTGGCTTTGCTTACCAGCTTCCCAAACTTACTAAATAGTGATACAATTTGTAGACGTCTGAGAAGAACAGCAACACATCCAACGACACCAACTGGTTAACTAACAAACTAATTTGATCTCTCTAGCTCCTTTGAGTTTCGTGGCCGACCATACCTCCGATGGATACTTGTTGCACGTGCAAAAATGCAATGCAATGTAGCGTAAGCTTAGCTGTTGTTTATGCGTCCAAGATATATATGCACAATATCGTTACCCGTCGATTTATAGTCCCCATTGGTTAAGCCTTAACAAGACAATGCAGGGATGCAACCTGGAGCAACCACACTTAAACCTGTTCATAGTTTGGTGCCAAACCAGCTAAACCACGAACCCAACCCACCCCGCACCGTTAGAACAGTTTAACTCGGTTTACCCTGGTTTGTGAAGTCAGCCCGCATATTAACAGAGGTTAGTTGGTTTGAGCGGGTTTGAACCTGAGGAAACCGTTCAACCCGTCCTTGGTCTATCCAACAGAACGAATCCTCAGTTCACATCCTGCAGCGATGCAGTGGCAAGTTCTACTAGCCGGCGGCCTCGTGACACCTTCCCAGACGCCGGCGAGACGAACGCGGCCGGGAGCTCGCGGCCCGGAGCTAGACGCTGGCGGCCTCGTGACTCCTTCCGGACGCCAGCGAGATGGACGCGGCCGGGAGCTCGCAGCCAGGAGCTAGACGCTGGCGGCCTCGTGACACCTTCCCGGACGCCGGCGAGATGGACACGGTCGGGAGCTCGCGGCCAGGAGCTAGACGCCGGCGGCCTCGTGACACCTTCCCGGACGCCGGCGAGATGGACACGGCCGGGAGCTCGCAGCCAGGAGCTAGACGCGGGCGTCCTCGTGACACCTTCCCGGAGGCCGGCGAGATGGACACGGCCGGGAGTTCGCAGCCAGGAGCTAGACGCTGGCGGCTTCGTGACACCTTCCCAGACGCCGGCGAGATGGTCGCGGCTGGGTGCTCACGGCCAGGAGCTAGACGCCGGCGGCCTCGTGACACCTTCCCGGACGCCGGCGAGATGGACGCGGCCAGGAGCTAGATGCCGGCGGCCTCGTGACACCTTCCTGGACGCCGGCGAGATGGTCGCGGCCGGGTGCTCACGGCCAGGAGCTAGACGCCGGCGGCCTCGTGACACCTTCCCGGACGCCGGCGAGATGGACGCGGCCGGGAGCTCGCGGCCAGGAGCTAGATGCCGGCGGCCTCGTGACACCTTCCTGGACGCCGACGAGATTGACGCGCCGGGAGCTCGTGGCCAGGAGCCGGCGAGGTCACTTAGCAGCCGCTCCAACGGAGAAGACGGATGGAGGACACGTAGGTGCGCACACCCTAGCGAGAGGTGGTGGGCGGAGTCACGACCAGGTGAGAGGAGGCGGTAGGCTCTAATTTACGCCGGCAAGCTGGACGTACGCTTCCAGGAGCTCATGAGATCCCCATCCGCTTATACATTGTCGCACTGAGCCGCCAACAGAAACTCAGCTCGACATTGCCCAGCGTGAACACCATTCCATCGCACGGTGCCAAACCGTGAAAACCGTGAAACCAGCCCGACCCAACCAATATATACATTAACAACTAACCCGTTGGAACCAACTCAGTCCAAACCGGAAAGTATTTTGCCGGGTTGACAAAACCAGTGAAACCTGTTCAAACCGTCAATGCACAGGTTGCCCACACTAGACAGCTTGGTCTGCTGCCACTTCTCGTACTCAACACGTTCGTGTGCTAGTATAAAAAAAAATGTTCGTGTGCTAATAAACCATAACCGACGAAGTCATGGGCCCAGGTAGACTCACCAGGCATAAATGAGGACCACTCGGTAGAAGGGCACCTGGATCCTAGGAAGTTGGCGATGAGGTTATGGGGGCCAGTAGACCCACCAGCCTGCTCATAGTGGGAGTACAGTAAGTGGTAACATAAATGTTACCTAGATTAGGATGTGCCAAGCAATTAATAAAGAGAAAGACAAATGGAGTAATATGATATGTTACGATCACATCATACTTTCTAATACAAAATGAGTCTATAAAATAATACACTAAGTTACTACCACTATGAAGGTAATAACTTAGATCAGTAACGTATGCATTAGCTTGGCACCGTCTCAGAGTGAGGACCGCACAAAATATCAAGCTATAATTATCTTCGAGGATTATCCAGGTTGTTGTTTGTAAACCGACATTAAATCGGATTTCAATATCATTTTAGGATCCACTCACCGACATAACAAATGACTCGACACATGTAACCCTAGGTCCTCATGTATATAAAGGGCCTAGGTAGGTGCTGAGTGTAGACAACAACATAAACATACACATCTTGCATGTGAGACGCCATCTACCATGCAGAATAGACAAGATGTATCATCCCGAGGATTCATCACCGAGCATACATTGAGATAACCCATACACCGCAAATAGAAGTAGGGTATTTACCGAGCACTGTTGATGGGGCCTGAACCTGTATAAATCACATGTCTCATGTGTGCTACCATCTAATCCTGCCGAACACGTGCTTCTGCGGAACAACAAATATACTGGCCGGGAAATACCACAACACAAAGCATTTAAGACAGAAAGAAAATAACAAAATTTAGGGTTTTCAACATTTATGAATTTTTCTTAGGAAATTATGCATGATTCCCATGATGCACAAATCAAATCCTAATTTAGGATTATCTAAAATTGGGAGGTTAGAGCATCTCTAGTGGCTAGTGTATCCGGTAGTCTAAGCCAAATATAGGCCACCATGGACCAAAAAATGCTTCTGGTGGTTTGTGTATCCGGTGGTCTAAAATTTAAACATCCTCCAAATAGGCTACTCGTTGTCCATATTTGGACAACCGAGCCACCATGTCTAAAGCAAAGTTGGTCGCTCACGAGCTCGCTCCCACGCTAAATTAGAGCATTTGTTGTATTGATTTGCTATGTATATTGACTATTTATGTGCAGATGGACATCTAGACTATCAAATTTAGACTATCTACTATAAAACTAAAGTCGTGTAAAAAGAAATCTTTTTACACCATTATCTATGTGAAGATGTAGACTACCAAATTTAGACAAGTCACTAGAGATGCTCTTACAATGATAGATCAATTCCAATGCATATAAGAAACTAAATAGTAATCTAAAGGACCAAATAGATGGCAAAAAGACATGCATTTTTTAATCAACAATGCCACTACACTATAAAAATATCCCGACACCTTTTTGGGTGGCACGAGTAAAAAGTACCTATAAAAGTTGGTTACCCTGTGGATGAGCATTCACGTCACAAAAAGACAAAATTGCAGAATCTAAAGGAAATAACTTCGAGCACTCACACCGGAGGATGTGAGTACCTTTTACCTTACCTCCCCGGCAACGGCGCCAGAAAATAGCTTGATGTCTACGCACTTCTATACTTGTAGACAGTTGTTGGGCCTCCAAGTGCAGAGGTTTATAGAACAACAGCAAGTTTTTCCTTAAGTGGATTACCCAAGGTTTATCGAACTCAGGGAGGAAGTGGTCAAAGGTATTCCCTCTCAAGCAACCCTGCAATCACGATACAAGAAGTCTCTTGTGTCCCCAACACACCCAATACACTTGTCAGGTGTATAGGTGAACTAGTTCGGCGAAGAGATAGTGAAATACAAGTGGTATGGATAATTATAAGTGGTAACGGTGCTAGAAAATAGCTTGCTGGCGTGTGGTTGACGTGGGAAAAGACTAAAGGAAAACTGAAATAACGAAAGAAGCAAGCAAACATGTAACAGATCTAATTGCAAGCAGTGTATCAATGCTTAGAAACAAGGCCTAGGGATCATACTTTCACTAGTGAACACTCTCATATAAATATCTTCTCTTTATGATACTGCGCTGAACTACTCTCCGGTTGAACACTCTAATCGATGGTAGGGCTATAACAGCACACCTCAAAGTTCGATTTTCCCATCTAGATAACCCCACACTGTCACCTTGAGTACTAGATGATTCAAACAAACACCACAATTTCATAAAGACATCCAAATCCAAATATAACTCATAACAAGTATTTGTAATCTCTAGCCTAAGTGCCACCATGGTGTGCACACTGTCAACTTCACACACATGGGGAGAGCAGAGATCTATTAAAGCACTTGAGTAGCAAGGTAGATCTATAGATTACAAGCTCATGATCTCAATAAGATCATGCATAGAGAGAGAGAGATGAACACATAGCTACCGGTAGAACCCTTAGCCTCGAGAGAGAACTACTCCCTTCTCATCATGGGAATCAGCAACGGCGATGGAGATGGTGGTGGAGATCGATGGAGATGGCTCTAGGGGCACTTCCCCGTCCCGGTAGGGTGCCGGAGCAGAGACTTTTTATCCCCCGAATCTCCCCTTCGGTGGCGGCGGCGCTGCGGAACTTTTCGTTGATTTCTGATTGACGATCTAGGGGTTTTGCCTCGAGGGAGATATATAGGCGAAAGAGGCAAGGTCGATGGCCGGCCAGGGGGCCCACACCATGCCCTGGCGTGGCCAAGGGGAGCCGCACCTAGGGGTGGTGTGGCCACCCTGTGGCCCCTCTCCGTCTCGTATTCTGGCTCCGTGAGTCTTCCGGTAAAATAGGAACTTTGGCTTTTGTCCCGTCCAATTCTGAGAATATTCATTTTCTGACTTTCCTGGAACCAAAAACAGCAGAAAACAGGCAATTGACACTGTGGCTCTTGTTAATAGGTTAGTCCAAGAAAGTGTATAGAAATACTCCAAAGTGTGGACAAAACATAAGAAAGTAGATATAAAATAAGCATGGAACATCAAAAATTATAGATACGTTTGCAACGTATCAACACCCCCAAGCTTAACTCCTGCTCGTCCTCGAGTAGGTAAGTGATAAAAAGAAAGAATAATTTTTGAGGTGACATGCACCATCATAAACTTGATCAAAGTATTTGTAAAACATTGATAGCTGGGATCATAGTACTTCAACATATCATGAAAGATAAAGTTCTAACAATAAGACATAGCAACTATGTTGCAACATGAAAATTCACAAACAAAAGATTCATGAATAACAATGCATTGAAAGACGTTTGTTTGTTTCACATAAAGAAAACATAGCATAGTGGCATTCAGCTTGTCCCTCATATAGTAGCAAACATAAATGCATAGGACACCTTCAAAGTTCATAAGAGTGACTAGATACAAATAGTTTAAAACAAGCAATATCAAAGCTATGCATCAATCAACAATCTTGGGACAATGCACATAGAACTAAGAACGGCCACTATGCTCTCAAAGTAGGTGCATAAAGGTAGAAGGTGGAGACTCAATATAATGGTGGAAGAAAGGCCTTCATAGAAGGAAGTAGGGATTCAAGTTTCATAAAGAGCTTCCAAAAATTATGGTACTTTTTAGCTTTCAGCTCTCATTGCCCCTATCATAAGCATCTTGAAGTGATTAAGGTTAAAGTGAACAAACTATGGTGTATATGCTTGACGAAGTATAAGTTAGAAATCTCATGTCCCTTGAATACGAGGGTCGCTCCTCATGCTACTCAAGTTTAGTCACCGGTAAGTTCTTGTCATCGTAAGTACATGTGTATCATAGAGAACCGCCAATGGGGTACCCCTTGCCCGATGATACGGAAGAATCCCCATATCAAAATGACAAGGCAAGAAGACAACAAGCATCTCAGCAATCTTCTTATTTACCATGGGAATATGGTGCTTTTTTCTCTCTTTCCTCTTTTCGTAATCTCTTTTTTCTTTTTCTCTTTTTTCTTAATATATGACTCTTTTTTAAGAAGAATGCTTCATAGATAGCTCATTATGGTTACGCTGCAGGTTTCCACCATGTCAGCATGGATTAGACCAGCGGCCCAGGCATTTCTCTAACACATATACATAACTCCATGGACTTACAAGATCCCCTTTCATTTCACACTGACGACATCCATAGACAAAAGAGCATGATATCAACTAGGTACAAAGTACCCGTGCAATGTTGAAAGCGTTCCCCATGACAACATGGTCCTGCTAATCCCCAAAAATAAGTGCAAGCATATACAACATTCACGACACAATGGTTCAAGTTTATTAGGGGCAAGAAAAGTAAAGTGTGCCATCAAGTTCGTGAGAGCTTTAATCACTAGTTTCTCATAACAAGTTTAATTTGGAAGGTAAACAAAAACATGAATATACTTGGAATAGCATAAGCTAATAGGTAGGTATGGTGGACTCTTTGGAATAACTTGGTTTAGGGAGTTGGATGCATGAGTGGAACTCATACTTGGTTACGGAGGCTAGCAAAAGACTGGGAGCGACAAACTAAGAGAGCAAGAATGGTCATAATCATGGAGAGCAACAAAACATCATTGATCAAAGCATAAAGTGATACTACAAGTTGAAAACTAAAGGATCATAAAGGCCTAGGTGACTTGAGATAGTCATAACATGGTGTGAGCATGTGCCAAGTCAACCCAAATAAAGCATCAAAGGAGAATACCACAATACTATGCTTTAATATGCTAAAACAACGCATAATTCATCCAAGGCACATTAAGCAATCTCAATTGTTTATAACAAGTCATGCTACAGCAAAGAATACTAAGCATAACGCCAAAACAATATCAAGCATGGCATGACAAAGAATAGGCCATAGTTAAAAACAAGCTCTCTTTACCACTTAAGCATGAACTTTCCTACTCTTTTCCAATCCAAACCAAACTATTTGAAAACCAATGCATGAAAGAGGGGTCCAACCAATTTATTCAAGCAAACTAGGAAAACCAAGCAAACGAAAACCAAAAATAAAAATGAAAAAGAAGACGCTCCAAGAACAACACAACTGTGCATGAAACAATAAAAATGAAGTGTTTGGAAGAAACCTGGGATTTTTATTGATGAAGAAGGGGATGCCTTGGGCATCCCCAAGCTTTGACGCTTGTACTTCTTGGATATTTCTTGGTGTGACACGCGTGGCATCCCCAAGCTTGATCTTTAGTCCATTCTTCATCTCATTACTCATTCTCTCCATACACCTGGAATTTTTCTTTCATACAAAACTTCACACAATCTTAATTAGCAACATTAGTGTATTCAAGATAATAAGTCTTTGGGTTCAGTTTCAACACCAATAAAACTTCCATTAAAACACAAGCTACTGTACCACTTCCCTCAAAAAGCTCAATTCCCCAAAAGAACTCAAAAAGGAACCAACAAGAAGCAAATGCAGAAAATGGCAGAAATCTGTCAAAACAGATCAGCAGGTAAAGACGAATTTTTTCAAAGACATTCTGTTGCTCAAATCAAAAAATGTTGAACTAATGAAAGTTAGATAAGAACCTGGGGCAGAAGCAAAACAATTCACGCCTCAAAAGGACATACAGAGATTTTACACGAATTTTTACGGTGAAGCACAAAAATCTGTTTTGGTACAGCAACTTTCCCAATCATTACTTCTCTCTCATTAGAGGTTACTCTTGGCACAAAAAGCAAATAAAAAGGATAAGGAGCGGTTATTACTGAAGTAATAACTTCCAAGACTCATCTAAAACTTTTGGGTTATCTCCCAATAAGTACTTTTCTTTAACGCCTTTAAGTTAGGCTTGATAGTTTGAGAAGATGCTTACATAAGAAATATGAATTGAAGTAAAAGAGAGCATCAAGAAGCAAATTCAAAACACATTTAAGTCTAACCCACTTCCTATGCATAGGAATCTTGTAAAGGAACAAGTCATGAAATCACAAAGCAACAAGCATAGTAAAGCAAAACAAGTGCAACTTCAAGACTTTCAACATAAAGAGGGAAAACTTAATAATGTTGAGATATATAAGACCATGTTTCCCTCTCTCATAATAACTTTCAGTAGCATCATGAATAAAAGTAACAATATAACTATCACAAGAAACATTCTTATCATGAGCCATATGCATAAAAGAATTAATACTCCCCACATAAACATAGTCATTCTTATTGATTGTAGTGGGAGCAAATTCAACAAAATAGCTATCATTATTATTTTCATCACCATAATCATCAAATATAGGAGGCATATTGTAATCATAATTAAGTTCCTCCTCAATAGTAGGTGGACTGAAAATATCATAATCATCATTGCAATCATCATATATTGGAGGTATAGAATCATCATAAGCAATAGAATAGTTCTCTTCCCAAGTGTGTTCATTTGTAAACATATCATCATTGGAAGGATCATGGATAGCACTAGTAGTATAACAATTATTAATATCATCATTTTCAGAATTGGTACCGAAGAGATTTTCAATATCAAAAGTAGTGTGCTTTTCCCAACCGTGATCACTACTATAGGTAACAGGCATAGGAACATCATCGAGTTCAGACTCATCAAAAACTATAATAGGAGTAACATGCTTAGGGGAAAATACCGTTTCCTCTCTCCTTTTGCTCCTCCTTTTCTTCTTTTTCTTCTTCTCTTTAGGAGGGAGAGACTTGAAAGGAAGCTTCTCCATATACCCTGGTTCATTGTTAGAGACAATAGAAGAAACTTTAGAGGATTCCTCCTTTTCATTAATAAGACCAAAACACATATTAGTCATGTCATATTTTGGTAAGATCTTGTAACACCCTTAAATCGGCCCTATGCAAGTTTTAGCCCTTTCCGCCAAACCCGCATAGAAACGATTCAAGGATGCCAACCAGGCACTTTCGTGCGGGTGGAAAATGAAGTAATACCATTACTCAATAGTCCTCGACGGGACCCACAAAACAGATATATATATATATACAACAGCGACTCAACGAGTCAAGAATGCAGATATACAATACAAAGATCCAAATCACCTTGAAAATGTTACAGCGTTCGAGTACGGACAAGATGCAAATGGGGCTAAGAGCCCTGAAGAATAACCAATGGTGTCCATAACCCTGCCCAGGCCAAGCCGGAAGGGTAACCCTGCTAACGACGTCGAAACCTGCTAAAACAAAAGGGGTGCCGACAAAGGGCAAAGGAAAAAGAGGAGCGTCAGTACTGAGGCCAGTACACGGCGAGGCTAGAATTCGGCGGTCCTCGCCTACATAGGTATGGTGGGCTGAAGCGACAGCGCAGCAGAACTAAACAACCTATAGAGACTCAGTAAAACTGGCGGCTATTAGAGAGGGATAAGAAAGACCTATTCGGATCCATCCTGATTCTAACACCAATCATACCCATCCTGGTATTTCCCCCTCAAGACCAAACGAGGAAGTCGGACCAAGGAACTCACACAGTTAGCAATTTTACTTATTCCGTTATAGTTGTAGCACTTACTAATCAGATATAGATAGCATGCGTCATCCTGAAGCATACGTAGTGGGCAGTTTTAATTAACCATTCCGTGGTAGTTGGAACATTTACTAGTCAGATATAATTGTCCTGAGGAATCCCAAAACCTAGCATTTGTTGGCACTTTTATCAAATTCCATTGGAGTTGCAATACTTACTAGGCAGGTATAGTATGACACAGATCACCACAGATCCACCAGTTGTTGGCATTTTTAATTTACATTACGTGGTATTTGAATCTGATTACTAGTCACATATTAAGTCAAATTTATAGCACTACTTTAGTTATGCTTGTCTATGATCAAGATACTGTGCTCCAAGTCGTCCATAACCGCGGACACGGCTTTCAGAAAGTTTTACCCTGCAGGGGTGCACAAATAGCAACACACACTCGATCAACCTCGGAAAAACCAACTCAAAACCCAACGAGGCTTTCACGACAAAGCAATCACAGGATTCATAAATATTTCAGGGGGCCACCCCATTAAGCTACCCGCAACGAAGTTGGCCGGCTCTGAGACGGACCCAAGGTTTGCACCAATGGCTGTAAAGGACTGGGAACCCGAAAGTGTGACCGGGCTTGTCGATACCGCGAAAACACTCCGCATCCTAAACAGTACAGGTGCTCCACGCACAATCGTAAATAAAGCAGTAAAGCATGGCATAAGTACAGGATAGTAATAAAGCCCCAAACTAGTTTGTGGCCCCAGGAAATAGAAATGAATCAAGCTCTGGCTCAGGGGGATCCCATAGGGTCTCCTGGATGTGGATAGTGCGGATAGTCAAGGAACAGGTACAAGTACTCGGGGCCTACGCGACACAAGTGGGCATGAAAAACCAAATAGCGCATATTGCCCACCGGTGCCACTTTCATTAGTTATCACATCAATTTAATAGTTGTAATTAAAGACATGATCATCTCCACCATAAACATCTCGACCAAAGATTCCAACAAGCTGGTACTTGACAACACGAGATCGCTTTTGAGCAAGCAACTATGACTCAAGGCCAGCTATCTACCAAACACAGGTAATAGGAGGTGTCCAAGGCAATATAGAGGTTGCAGGATATAAGCGTGTCTGTAAACTAAAGCATCGCGATATAGATAGCAATAGATCAACAGGATGAAATAAAGACTATAAATGCAAAATAGGTAGAAGGGGGAGAGATGCTCGCCTGGGAAACACTGCCGGAGATTCATTCGGAGAACTTGTCGGTACTCGCATCCACTCATCGGCCTAATCCGCGAAGAAGCAACACTAGGAGAAACAGCGGATGCAATATTTAATACTACGGCAGAAGATCCGGCATGATTATGATATGATGCATGACATGGCACAAATGCGGTGCAATTAGGCAGTATTAAGCGAAACCGGGGTCCCAATAATTAATTAAACGGTTCAAGTTATTTAACAACCTCGCAATTTAAATGTTGTATTAACCGGGCGAAACATGGCATCGGTTCGCTACACCAATTTAAATGGAGTACAGAATAAGACAAAGTATCCCGCATATTGACCCCATATTTAATTATGAGGTGAATCGGCATAATGCCCCCCAAACAACAGACAAGTATCCATGCATGAACAATTTAATATGCGACAGTTGGTAATGTCATATTATAAAATAGGGGCTTAGGGTCACACATCTGGGTTCGGAAGATCTTGGTTCCGGGGGTCCGGCGTCCGGTCTCAGGGTTCGACGGGGATCGGTCGCGACGGGAATGTTCTTGGACAACGGAGTAGATCTTGTCGCATCCGTGGTCTTCGGGTCCGAGAAGGAGGTCTTGTGTTTTCCATGAAGGAGATCTTGTCGCTCGGTGTCCGTGTAGGCGTACTTGTTGGTTCCGCGGTTTCGATTGTCGGTGTCGGTCTCGGGTCTCGGCGCCGGGAGATCTTGGCGTTCTGATGGATCGTTCCTCCGGGTAGAAGAACTTGGCACGCCAGGGTTCGGTTCGGTCTCGCCGGGATCGGTCTTCGAATCCGCGCCATGAAGAAGACCTAGGCGTTTCGGATCGGTCTTCAGGTCCGTGTTGTCGAACTTGCCGTCCGTGAAGGAGAACTTGGGGGTTCAACTCCAATTGTTGGTGTTGGACTCGGGTCTCGGCGTCTTCGGGTCTGTGAAGGAGATGGCCATCGGGTTGTAGTGGAAGTAGCATACACCAGAAGTAGTCACTGTCTTGATATTTCCACAGTCGAAGTAGCACAAACAGACATCGCTAGAAGAAGTCACATCCAACCTCCTGTGAGCATTTTATCTAACACCTGATGATCAGGACAAACTTACAGATGAAGACGAAGCAGTTTCGCATCGCCTGATGAGGTTCAAATAATGACAAAAGAAAAGGAACTGGTGGCAGTCGTGGAAGATGTTGTGGCCACGCACGGCCAGCAAGCTGAGTCTGTAGGGTCAATACGTGGTAGCGCCTTCGTGCGTCGAAGGGCGAGGGACCCGTGGCGGTTGCGGCTTGCAGGGGCGAGGAGATGCGGCACCACGATGCAGAGCTCGGTGGCGGCCGGATGCAGACGGTCATGGGACGGTGACGGTTGCGGGTCGGAGACGGTGGAGTGGAGAGGGGAAGGGCTCGATGACGGCAAGGCACTCTGGAGGTCGGTAGTGGCTCGAGCTGGACGGGGAACGCGCGGCCGGAGGCGACGGAAAGGTGCTGGTTGCGGCGCTTGCGGAGGAAGATGAAGGTGGGGCGAGGACGAGGCAATAGTGGGGCGACCTCGCTGCTGAGGGCGAGATCGAGCGACGACACGTGGGGCACTCGCTAGGGAGGCCGAGCGGTGGAGCCTGGGGCTGGTCGAGCGCGCCGGCCCTGGCGGCGGCCAGAGGAGTGAGGCGTGGAGGTCGGCCATGGAAGGCGCGGCTTGGGTCCCGTCCAGCGGCCGGCGGAGGGGAAAGTGGCACAAGAGAGGAGGGCCAGGCGGCGGCGCGGGCTCCTGGCGGCGGAAGCTTAGCGAGGGGAGGGAGCCGCGGCTGGGGTTGCGAGCGAGCGGTGATCCAAGGGAGAGCGAGGCCGCGGGGATGCGATAGGTGGGTGGGTTCGATCGGGCGAGCGTGCAACCCGAGGTGGGGCGCGGTCGGTCGCGCTGGCCTGGGGATGCGTTGCGCAGGTGGAGGCGCAGGTGGGGCTGGCGACCAGCTGGTTGGCCTCGCGGGGATGCATGCGTTGCGTGTTGTGTGCGTGTGGGGAGGAGGTGCGTTGTGTGTGTTGTGTGTGTGGCGACAGGTGGGGAGAGGGAGTGAGTTGGGGGTGAGGTGGTGCGATGTGAGTGGATGGAGTGAGGTGGAGGGGTGCCAGGGTGGCGGCGATGGGTGCTGGTGGGGTGTGGAAGCGGTAGGTGGTAGGGTGTGGTTTTGGGGTAGGTAGCTAGGGTTTGGGGTTGGGTAGGATTAGAGATTTTGGAGGTGGCCGACCGGGCTTTCGGGCCTGGCAGGCTGCCTCCTAAAAACAACTGAAATATTTATTTATTTAAAACGGGGCTTTGAAATCTGATTGTAGACGAAACAAGATAAATCGGAGACCCGGGTTTTAATTTGAAATAAAGACGGGGGAATATGTAGAAATCAAAATAGGCTTTTAGAAAATAGTTTTAGACAAACAGATGCATGATGATGACGATGCTCAAATGCAATGTGGCATGATGACATGAGCATGCGGTCATGATGATGCAATGCACAAAAACATAGCGATTTTCTAGTAGTGGTTTTAGCGGGATGCCACAATTCGACACCTCTAACAAGGGATCTCGCCCTCGAGATCCGCCTCATGGTACGGGGAAGAAGGCCGGCGATCTGAATCTTCTCTCTTCGTGTAGATCCCCGCGACACCACTAACAATATTGTTGCTCCATCTTGAAATCAGCGACACCACCAACAAGGGGTCGTTGTCCATGATCGTCGAGAGAACACTCCGGGAAACAAAGGACGAAGGTAAAGGTATCCACAATAAAGCCACCTCTAACTTTGATAGAAAGAGAGATTCGATGCATTCTCATCCACTTCAATGTACACGAGCAAATAGAGTGAGTAGTCGGCATGGGGGCCAATCCATCACGCACCCAAACTATTACTCAGCACAATCAGTAGAAAAGCGTGCAACCATTCTCGGAATCAGACTGGAGATCTAGACAATCAAGGTTCGGAACAAAGGAGTGATGCAGGCTCTGCATCGGATCTGGCGTAGATGATGTCGTCACGTTGGAAAACACCGGAATGCACAAGAAGGAACAAAGAGAAGTCCAACAGATGAAGGATTCCTCAGATAGCATGAAGACCGGATGTAGAAACACCGTTGCCAAAGGAGGAAACGAAACCCTGAAGGTACGACGGGAACCCAACCACGAGAAATCCTGGACTCGAAGTAAAGATAAGAGAGCAGATTCAACACACGTAGAGGTAAGAGGATAACATGAGAGGGTAAGGAGTAAAAGTAGACCTAATCAGATCTATCCAACCGATTTTGCAAAATAGTTTTGACACTCTACTTTGGCCGTTAGCTAGGTTATCCTACAGGCTGGACTTGTGGGGTATCGCAACTGCTGAGCTCTGATACCACTCTGTAACACCCTCAAATTGGCCCTATGCAAGTTTTAGCCCTTTCCGCCAAACCCGCATAGAAACGATTCAAGGACGCCCACCAGGCACTTTCGTGCGGGTGGAAAACGAAGTAATACCATTACACAACAGTCCTCGACGGGACCCACAGAACATATATATATATACAACAGCGACTCAACGAGTCAAGAATGCAGATATACAATACAAAGATCCAAATCACCTTGAAAACGTTACAGCGTCCGAGTACGGACAAGATTCAAATGGGGCTAAGAGCCTTGAAGAATAACCAATGGCGTCCATAACCCTGCCCAGGCCAAGCCGGAAGGGTAACCCTGCTAACGATGTCGAAACCTGCTAAAACAAAAGGGGTGCCGACAAAGGGCAAAGGAAAAAGAGGAGCGTCAGTACTGAGGCCAGTACACGGCTAGGCTAGAATTCGGTGGTCCTCGCCTACATAGGTATGGTGGGCTAAAGCGGCAACACAGCAGAACTAAACAACCTATAGAGACTCAGTAAAACTGGCGGCTATTACAGAGGGATAAGAAAGACCTATTCGGATCCATCCTGATTCTAACACCAATCATACCCATCCTGGTATTTCCCCCTCGAGACCAAACGAGGAAGTCGGACCAAGGAACTCACACAGTTAGCAATTTTACACATTCCGTTATAGTTGCAGCACTTACTAATCAGATATAGATAGCATGAGTCATCCTGAAGCATAAGTAGTGGGCAGTTTTAATTAACCATTCCGTGGTAGTTGGAACATTTACTAGTCAGATATAATTGTCCTGAGGAATCCCAAAACCCAGCATTTGTTGGCACTTTTATCACATTCCATTGGAGTTGCAATACTTACTAGGCAGATATAGTATGACACAGATCACCACAGATCCACCAGTTGTTGGCATTTTTAATTTACATTACATGGTATTTGAATCTGATTACTAGTCACATATTAAGTCAAATTTATAGCACTACTTTAGTTATGCTTGTCTATGATCAAGATACTATGCTCCAAGTCATCCATAACCGCGGACACGGCTTTCAGAAAGTTTTACCCTGCAGGGGTGCACAAATAGCAACACACACTCGATCAACCTCGGAAAAACCAACTCAAAACCGAACGAGGCTTTCACGACAAAGCAATCACAGGATTCATAAATATTTCAGGGGGCCACCCCATTAAGCTACCCGCAGTGAAGTTAGCCGGCTCCTAGACGGACCCAAGGTTTGCGCCAATGGCTGTAAACAACTGGGAACCCGAAAGTGTGACTGGGCTTGTCGATACCGCCAAAACACTCCGCATCCTAAACAGTACAGGTGCTCCACGCACAATCGTAAACAAAGCAGTAAAGCATGGCATAAGTACAGGATAGTAATAAAGCCCCAAACAAGTTTGTGGCCCCAGGAAATAGAAATGAATCAAGCTCTGGCTCAGGGGATCCCATAGGGTCTCCCGGATGTGGATAGTGCGAATAGTGAAGGAACATGTATCAAGTACTCGGGGCCTACGGGACACAAGTGGGCATGAAAAACCAAATAACGCATATTGCCCACCGGTGCCACTTTCATTAGTTATCTCAGCAATTTAATAGTTGTAATTAAAGACATGATCATCTCCACCATAAACATCTGCCAGCATTCCAACAACTGTGGTACTTGACAACACGAGATCGCACCTAAGCAAGCAACTACGACTCGCAAGGCCAGCTATCTGCCAAACACAGGTAATAGGAGGTGTCCAAGGCAATATAGAGGCTGCACGGGATATAACTGGTGGACGGAAACTAAAGCATCACGATACGGATAGCAATAGATCAACAGGAGGAAATAAAGACTATAAATGCAAAATAGGTAGAAGGGGGAGAGATGCTCGCCTGGGAAACACTGCCAGAGATTCATCCGGAGAACTTGTCGGTACTCGCATCCACTCATCGGCCTAATCCGCGAAGAAGCAACACTAGGAGAAACACCGGATGCAATATTTAATACTATGGCAGAAGATCCGGCATGATTATGATATGATGCATGACATGGCACAAATGCGGTGCAATTAGGCAGTATTAAGCGGAACCGGGGCCCCGATAATTAATTAAACGGTTCAAGTTATTTAACAACCTCGCAATTTAAATGTTGTATTAACCGGGCGAAACATGGCATCGGTTCGCTACACCAATTTAAATGGAGTACGGAATAAGACAAAGTATCCCGCATATTAACCCCATATTTAATTATGAGGTGAATCGGCATAATGCCCCCAAACCACAGACAAGTATACATGCATGAACAATTTAATATGCGATAGTTGGTAATGTCATATTATAAAATAGGGGCTTAGGGTCACACATCTGGGTTCGAAAGATCTTGGTTCCGGGGGTCCAGGGTCCGGTCTCAGGGTTCGACGGGGATCGGTCTCGGCGGGAACGTTCTCGGACAACGGAGTAGATCTTGTCGCATCCGTGGTCTTCGGGTCCGAGAAGGAGGTCTTGCGGTTTTCCGTGAAGGAGATCTTGTCGCTCAGTGTCCGTGTAGGCGTACTTGTCGGTTCCGCAGTTTCGATTGTCGGCGTCGGTCTCGGGTCTCGGCGCCGGGAGATCTTGGCATTCCAATGGATCGTTCCTCCGGGTCGAAGAACTTGGTGCGCCAGGGTTTGGTTCGGTCTCACCGGGATCGGTCTTCGAATCCGCACCGTGAAGAAGACCTAGGTATTTCGGATCGGTCTTCAGGTCCGTGTTGTCGAACTTGCCGTCCGTGAAGGAGAACTTGGGGGTTCAACTCCAATTGTTGGTGTTGGACTCGGGTCTCGGCGTCTTCGGGTCTGTGAAGGAGATGGCCATCGGGTTGTAGTGGAAGTAGCATACACCAGAAGTAGTCACTGTCTTGATATTTCCACAGTCGAAGTAGCACAAACAGACATCGCTAGAAGAAGTCACATCCAACCTCCTGTGAGCATTTTATCTAACACCTGATGATCAGGACAAACTTACAGATGAAGATGACGCAGTTTCGCATCGCCTGATGAGGTTCAAATAATGACAAAAGAAAAGGAACTGGTGGCAGTCGTGGAAGATGTGGTGGCCACACGCGGCCAGCAAGCTGAGTCTATAGGGTCAATGCACAGCAGCGCCTTCGTGCGTCAAAGGGCGAGGGACCCGTGGCGGTTGCGGCTTGTAGGGGCAAGGAGATGCGGCACCGTGATGCAGAGCTCGGCGGCGGCCGAAGGCAGAGGGTCATGGGACAGTGATGGTTGCGGGTCAGAGACAATGGAGTGGAGAGGGGAAGGGCTCGATGACGGCAAGACACTCTGGAGGTCGGTAGTGGCTCGAGCTGGACGGGGAACGCGCGGCCGGAGGCGACGGAAAGGTGCTGGTGGCGGCGCTCACGGAGGAAGATGAAGGTGGGGCAAGGACGAGGCAACAATGGGGGGACCTCGCTGCTGAGGGCGAGATCGAGCGGCGGCACGCAGGGCACTTGCTAGGGAGGCCGAGCGGCGGCGCCTGGGGCTGGTCGAGGGCGCCGGCCCTAGCAGTGGCCAGAGGAGTAAGGCGCGGAGGTCGGAGGCATCAGCCACGGAAGGCGCGGCTTGGGTCCCGTCCAGCGGCCGACGGAGGGGCGAGGGGCACAAGAGAGGAGGGCCAGGCGGCGGCACGGGCTCCTGGCGGCAGAAGATTAGCGAGGAGAGGGATCCGCGGCTGGGGTTGCGGGCGAGCGGTGATCCAAGGGAGAGCGAGGCCGCGGGGATGCGGTAGGTGGGTGGGTTCGATCGGGCGAGCGTGCAACCCGAGGTGGGGCGCGGTTGGTCACACTGGCCTGGGGACGCGTTGCGCAGGTGGAGGCGGAGGTGGGGCTAGCGATCAGGTGGTTGGGGATGCGTGCGTTGCGTGGTGTGTGCGTGTGGTGAGGAGGTGCGTTGTGTGTGTGGCGGCAGGTGGGGAGAGGGAGGGAGTTGGGGGTGAGGTGGCGCGATGGGAGTGGATGGAGTGAGGTGGAGGGGTGCCAGGGTGGCAGCGGTGGGTGCTGGTGGGGTGTGGAAGCGGCAGGTGGTAGGGTGTGGTTTTGGGGTAGGTAGCTAGGGTTTGGGGTTGGGTAGGATTAGAGATTTGGAGGTGGCCGGCCGGGCTTTCGAGCCTGGCGGGCTCCCTCCTAAAAACAACTGAAATATTTATTTATTTAAAACGGGGCTTTTGAAATCCGATTGTAGACGAAACAAGATAATCCGGAGACCCGGGTTTTAATTTGAAATAAAGACGGGGGAATATGTAGAAATCAAAATAGGCTTTTAGAAAATAGTTTTAGACAAACAGATGCATGATGATGACGATGCTCAAATGCAATGTGGCATGATGACATGAGCATGCGGTCATGATGATGCAATGCACAAAAACACAGCGATTTTCTAGTAGTGGTTTTAGCGGGATGCCATAGATCTCATCTTTTATAATATTTTGTGTGTAAGTATTTGTATGGCAATTATCAACACAATAAAGATGACAAACATGCATGACACTATTCATATCAAAAGCACCCATATCTACCAAAGAGGTTTTTCTTGATAACTCTTCACACCCCAAAAATAATGTAAGTTCATCATGCTGATTAGGAGTGATCATGTCATCACAATACAAACTTGCAGTACTCATTGGATTAGAAGGGTTATTATTATGTCCTGAGCATTGAAAATTGAAATGACCCACTTCAAAGCAAAGTTCACGAATAAAAGGATAGAGGGCACAAACTTTTTTACCAAGATCATTTAGAGCCCTATACCACGTTCTAGTTTTTTCATTCCTGTGGGTGATACAATATTCTTCTTCAATTTTTTTATTCTCACAAGGTCTATGTATTCCACAAAAAATAACATGCTTATAAGAAGTAGTACTTTCATAGGTTTGAGCATGTTTATTGCTATCATTAATAACAATTTCATTTTCCATGCAAGTGTCTTTATAAGGCTCATAATACATGTCACATTTTACTTTAGGAGCATTAATATGAGAAGCAAATGTTCTATACCAATCAGCAAGAATTTGAGGATCAAGACCATATGTAGCACTAAGCTCTTGAAAATCAATAGTTTCAGCAAAAGACTTAATGCAATCATACTCATAGTTTATACCTGGTTCTTTACCTTTGTTGTTATCCCAATCTTCGGTATTGCTTTGAATTGTTTCAAGAAGATCCCACTTAGTTTTGACCTCCTTACTCTTGAAGGATCCCTCTAAACAAGTATCTAGATAGTCCTTGTAATGTCCTGAAAGCCTTGCATAGAAATTATTAATAACAATATTACTGGGGAGCTCATTAATGGGACATTTGAGCATTAGTGACTTCAATCTCCCCCATGCTTGGGAAATACTTTCTCCATCATGAGGATGAAAATTATAAATGTAATTCCTATCTTTATGAATTTCATGAGGAGGATAAAATTTAGAGTAAAAGAGAGATTCAAGTTCCTTCCACTCCAAATGATGAGGATCATCTAGTAGCTCATACCACTCCCTTGCTTTGCCCTTAAGTGATAAAGAGAATAGCTTCCTCTTAACTTGGTTCATTGAAATACCTGCACACTTGAACAACCTGCATAATTCATGTATAAAGAGTAAATGATCACCAGGATGGACAGTTCCATCTCCAAAATAAGAGTTATTCATAACACGTTCAATAATTTTTATAGGTATTTTAAAAGGGATGCTTTTAGTATGTGGATTTAAAATATCACAAGTATCATTCGAATTACCACATATGGGAGATAAAGTATCATCAGGGCAAATTTTCTTCTTTAGAACTAGGGAACTAAAAAGATCATTTTCATAAAAACCAACTTCCCCAAGCTTAGATGTTTCCATAGCATTAGTAACAAAGGTGTTCAAAAGATTCATACTAATAACATTGCTATTAGCATGCAAAGGAAGTTCCATGGGTTTTTTAATTTTCTTTTTAGACAATTCAAGTTCTATCTTCGAAAAAATACTAAAAAGCTCTCTAATTTTGTTGTTGTTTTCCATTAAACCTAACTAGTGAAAACAAGAAACAAAAAGACAAAATTGCAGAATCTAAAGGAAATAACTTCGAGCACTCACACCGGAGGATGTGAGTACCTTTTACCTTACCTCCCCGGCAACGGTGCTAGAAAATAGCTTGATGTCTACGCACTTCTATACTTATAGACAGTTGTTGGGCCTCCAAGTGCAGAGGTTTGTAGAACAGCAACAAGTTTTCCCTTAAGTGGATTACCCAAGGTTTATCGAACTCACGGAGGAAGTGGTCAAAGGTATTCCCTCTCAAGCAACCCTGCAATCAAGATACAAGAAGTCTCTTGTGTCCCCAACACACCCAATACACTTGTCAGGTGTATAGGTGAACTAGTTCAGCGAAGAGATAGTGAAATACAAGTGGTATGGATAATTATAAGTGGTAACGGTGCCAGAAAATAGCTTGCTAGCGTGTGGTTGACGTGGGAAAAGACTAAAGGAAAACTGAAATAAAGAAGGAAGCAAGCAAACATGTAACAGATCTAATTGCAAACGGTGTATCAATGCTTAGAAACAAGGCCTAGGGATCATACTTTCACTAGCGAACACTCTCATATAAATATCTTATCTTTATGATACTGCGCTGAACTACTCTCCGGTTGAACACTCTAATCGATGGTAGGGCTATAACATCACACCTCAAAGTTCGCTTTTCCTATCTAGATAACCCCACACTGTCACCTTGAGTACTAGATGGTTCAAACAAAGACCACAATTTCATAAAGACATCCAACTCCAAATATAACTCATAACAAGTATTTGTAATCTCTAGCCTAAGTGCCACCATGGTGTGCACACTGTCAACTTCACACACATGGGGAGAGCAGAGATCTATTAAAACACTTGAGTAGCAAGGTAGATCTATAGATTACAAGCTCATGATCTCAATAAGATCATGCATAGAGAGAGATGAACACATAGCTACCGGTAGAACCCTTAGCCTCGAGAGAGAACTACTCCCTCCTCATCATGGGAATCAGCAACGGCGATGGAGATGGTGGTGGAGATCGATTGAGATGGCTCCGGGGGCACTTCCCTGTCCCGACAGGGTGCCGGAACAGAGACTTTTTGTCCCCCGAATCTCCCCTTTGGTGGCGGTGGCGTTGCGGAACTTTTCGTGGATTTCTGATTGACGATCTAGGGTTTTTGCCTCGGGGGAGATATATAGGCGAAAGAGGCAAGGTCGGTGGCTGGCCAGGGGGCCCACACCATACCCTGGCGTGGCCAAGGGGGATCCGTGCCTAGGGGTGGTGTGGCCACCCTGTGGCCCCTCTCCGTCTCGTATTCTGGCTCCATGAGTCTTCCGGTAAAATAGGAACTTTGGCTTTTGTCCCATCCAATTCCGAGAATATTCATTTTCTGACTTTCCTGGAACCAAAAACAGCAGAAAACAAGCAACTGACACTGTGGCTCTTGTTAATAGGTTAGTCCAAGAAAGTGTATAGAAATACACCAAAGTGTGGACAAAACATAAGAAATTAGATATAAAACAAGCATGGAACATCAAAAATTATAGATACGTTTGCAACGTATCACGGCTTCCTCGATCCCATCAACTATAATCTACGACTCTATTACAACGGAGACTTGCCTCCTCTTCGGCGCCTTCAACTGCATCGTCCACGCACTGGTGACTCACTAGATTTTGAGTCTGTGGGCGATGGGATAGGCCTAGCAATCGGAAGCCTATGCTTTTAGGTCGGTCAGATCGGCACGCTTCGCCTCCTAGATCAGCCGCGGGCTCCTTCGATTTCCCCCGCGTCGTGGTTCCCGCCACCGATCGGCACCCTGAGCAAGCTCAACGCCTCGGCATCAGTCGAGGACATGGATTGCAACAACAGTTGTGAGTCCGACCTGGAAGATCTGGCATCAAAGGATGGAGCCTACGGCTCCGGATCTAAGAGCTACGTACGGGAGCAACAACTTCCCCAACCACTACATGTGTGTTGTCATCAACACTGGCGGTAGTGGCACCCAGGGGAACACCGGCACCAACAGTGGCATCCCAATCACAAATGGTGCCCCTACCAACGGCGCACCTACCAACGATGCACCCATCCCTCCCAACCCCGTCAACAACGACGAAAACGCCAACAACTGGACAGAATGCCAGCAAATTCACCTCAACAACGCATAATGGGCAAGGTGCAGGGAGGTCCTACATGGAAATACCCTGCAACCAAATACATCATAGAAGATGCTAATGGGATACCATTGGCTACTTATTCAGGAGTGCAACCTCCAGTAGGCGGTAAACACACAACTCGAGGCCCACAAAAAGCCGCAGATGAATCGAGTGCCTGACGGGAAGTGCTCTCCTCAATCGGTGGATCCTCCTCCAAGGGCAACGGATCTATAGCCGCCAGAAAGTGCTCTCACCTGGAGCACCTCACCGACAAGGCACGAGAAGAGGCCACTCGAGCCCTCGACTTCTTGTTCATGATGGTGGACTCACGGGGAACGTGCTCCCAAAAACACCACAAGCTGCGGTGACAGCAGCCACCATGTACCTGTTCAATAACCAACCACTAGATGGGGATATGCGGTCTGCCATGCACCGATCTATGATCACTGGCCTTAGACTGGTCGAGGCTGCACTTGCTAAGGATCTAATTGCCGAGCTGAAGAAAAGCAAGGCTCCACCCAAATACTACTCGCTCTCCTCTAGTGGCGACGAGCATGACTTGTCGTAGCAACGCTGCTCACGTCGATATGATCACAACTATGACGCGCGTGATGACATCACACAACGCAAAGTCGACTAGATGCGCACCAAATGCGCCTACTCAACAGAGTCGAAGGACGAAGGAACATAATTCTATGGTGCCGGCTGCTTCAGCAGAGCCATAGGGCAGACGCGAATGCCGAAAGGGTTCAAACTTCTGTCGGAGAACCCAAAGTTCGACGGCCTCCAGGACCCGAAGATCTGGCTGGAAGACCACATCTCCTCCGTCAAGCTACATGGTGGGAACAAGTTCACAGCAATGTAGTGTCTCCAACTACAGCTGCAGGGCGCTTCCCGTGCGTGGCTCAACAACTTACCCCGCAGGTCGATCCATAGCTGGGAGGAGCTGGTTTATAGCTTCGTGCGGAACTTCAAAGGGACCTACAAAAGGCTAGTGCCAATCAAAGAGCTAAAGGCCTGCTCCCAGAAACCAGGCGAATCACTTCGCTCCTATATTTAGAGATGGTCCATCATTAAAAACTCGGCGGAAGACATCTCCGAGGACTGCGCAATCGACGCATTCAACGATGTCATACGTCACCGAGAGCTCAGGGAGGAGCTGGGCCACATGAAGACCAAAACAATCGACCACCTAATGGAGATCGCAAACAGGTGGGCCGATGGAGACGACTCGGTGAAAAACAACCGCGTCCACTCAGATGACGAGGATGACCTCGGCCGCCAACGCGACCGTCAAGGAAAGCATCATTCGCGCGGCTATGAAGACCACGAGGAAGTCGACATGGTCACGACTGGTTACGCTCATAAACACGACGAAGGAAACCGCAACAGCAGATACCGTAGCGGTAGCTACCCGCGACAGTGAGAAACCCGCGCAGGTGTGGCAACACAGCACCCACGATGAAGCACTTGGAACATCAATCCAGGATAAATTATCTAGACCCTGCAACGTTCACTTCTACATCGACAAGCACGATGGAAAGAAGAAGTCCAGCCACCTCTTAAAGGACTATCACAAGTTCCTGAAGCTCTACGAAGGCCTCGTCTAGATGAATCGTGACGCGATGAATTAGGGATATGGAGCTGCCCTAGGAGCCATAGCCCATGGAGCACCACCACCACCGCCTAGAGGACCCACGCAGCTTGCGGGTGCACCGGCCCAAAACACTGGGGTGAGAAATACCCACGAGCATAGGAGATCATGGGCATGATCCAAAAAGGATGCCCCTCCAATAGGGTGCAAAAGTCAATCACTCGCCAAGTCAATTTGGAGGTCAACTCTCCACCCTCAACCACTGAGTACCTCAGTGGGTGCGAGTCCTGCATCACCTTCGACAAGCGCGATCACCCGCGTCAAGTACCTTGCCCGGGCCATTCTCCCCTGGTGCTCGAGGCACAAATCAGTGGCTACGAGATGAGTCACGTATTCATGGATGGTAGCAGCGGCATCAACCTGATGTTCACCAGCACTCTGCGCGCCATGCGAATCCCCCTCTCCTGCCTAGAGGCCTCTAACACAACGTGCCACAGCATAGTCCCAGGGAAAGGCATATACCCCTTGGGCAAAATCAACCTGGACGTCATCTTCGGCACACCAACAAACTTTCGCGAGAGCGCCTCGAATTTGAAGTGGTCGACTGGCACTTGCAATATCATAATCCTCGAACGTGTCGTGTTCGCGAGGTTCATGGTGGTCCCACACTATGCCTACCTGCAGATGAAGATGCCGGGACCCAATGACATCATTACCGTTAGCGGAAGCTTCACCAAATCAGATAGTTGTGACAGAGAATTCAACAGAATCTCCCAATCCTTCGGCATGCAGGAAGAGCTGGCAAGACTCAAGGAGTCAACGGTCAACAATATTCCTCCTGTGAGTAAGCCGAATGCACCCGACAAGTCCTTCGACTCATCAGTGAACACCAAGGCAGTCCAGGTCCACCCGACGAACCCGACCAAGACGGCCCTCATCGCCAACAACTTGAGTCCTGCATAGGAACTCGCGCTCATCGAATTCCTTCTTGAGCGCTGGGAGATCTTCGCCTGGTGTCCAGCAGACCTGCCAGGAGTTCCTAGGGAATTCGCCGAGCATGCACTCAACATGAATCCTGGTGCCAGCCCAGTCAAGCAGTCGATGCTTCGACTGTCAGAACCAAGGGCAAAGGCGGTCGGTATGGAAGTTAACAGACTCCCCGACGCCAACTTTATACGAGAAATAAAGGAGATCACCTAGGTAGCAAACCCCGCGCTTGTTCCTAAAAAGGACACGGATATCATGGGATGTGCGTGGACTTCACGTGCCTCAACAATCATTGCCCGAAGGACCACTTCCTGCTACCGCAGATCGATCAGATAATCGACTCCACCGCAGGATGCGATCGCCTATGCTTCCACGTCGCCTACTCAGGCTACCATCAGATTGGAATGAAGGAGGAGGACCAGGAGAAGACAACCTTTATCACGCCCTTTGGCGTCTACTGCTACACAACAATGCCCTTCAGGCTGAAGAACATAGGAGCCACCTATCAACGGTTTATGCAAGCTTGCCTCAAAAACCAGCTTGTCGGAACATCCAGGTTTACGTTGACGACATCATCGTCAAAACCAAGGAGGAAGGCACATTACTCGATGATCTCCATGATACCTTCGACAACCTCGAACGCTACCGGATCAAGCTGAATCCAAAGAAGTGCGCCTTCGGTGTGCCATTTGGGCAACTGTTCGGGTACCTCATATTCGCTAGGGGAATTGAGGCAGACCCGAAGAAGATAAAGGCCATACTGGCCATGGAGAAGCCAAAGAACGTCAAAGGCATCCAGCAGCTGGCTGGACGAATCGCGGTGCTCAGTCGATTCATCAGTCGAATGGGTGAAAATGCGCTATTGTTCTATCAGTTCCTCCTCAAAGCTGAGAAGTTCGAGTGGACAGATGAAGCACAGGAGGCATTCGAAGACCTCAAGCGCCTTGATACGTTGCAAATGTATCTATTATTTTTTATGTTCCATGCTTGTTTTATATCTACTTTCTTATGTTTTGTCCACACTTTGGAGTATTTTTACACATTTTCTGGAACTAACCTATTAACAAGATGCCACAGTGGCAGTTGCCTGTTTTCTGCTGTTTTGGTTTCAGAAAAGCTAGTAAGGAAATATTCTCGGAATTGGACCGTACAAAACCCCAAGTCAATATTTCACAAGAAGGAATACGGAGTCCGGAGGGGACACGAAGAGGGGAGCCAGGGCAGCCACACCCTAGGGTGGCACGGCCAGCCCTAGGTGCACCACCACCTGGTGTGGGCCCGTTGGCGCTCCACCGACCTTGCCCCTTCGCCTATATATTTCCTCCGGGACGAAAACCCTAAGTACCTGATCAAAATTCCACGAAAGAGTCTGTAGCCTCCGCCATCTCCATCCCTAGATCGGGAGGGATCTGAAGCTCTTCCCGGCACCCTGCCGGAGGGAGAGATCACCCTAGAGGCCTTCTTCATCACCATGACTTCCTCCGGTGTGATGCATGAGTAGTTCATCCCTGGACTACAGGTCCATGTAGTAGCTAGATGGTTGGTTCTTCTCCTTTGTGCTACCATGTTTAGATCTTGTGAGCTCCGTTCATGATCAAGATCATCTATTTGTTGTGTTTGTGGGGATCCGTTGGATATTGAGATGCTATTTCAGATTGATTATTGATTCTATCATGTCTATGTTATTTGTGATCTTGCATGCTTTCCATTGTTAGTAGCTATCTTGCCCGAGTAGGTGCTAGCAACTCCAAGAGGGAGTATTTATGCTCGATAGTGGGTTCATGCCTCTAGTAATCTAGGGAAGTGACAGAAATCTCTAAGGTACTAGATGTGCTGTTGCTACTAGGGAGAAAACAACAATCCTTTGTTCATAGAACAATCGTATAGTTTACTTTACACACTTTTCTTAATGCAATTATCTGTTGCTTGCAACTTAATACTGGAGGGGGTTCAGATGATAACCTGAAGGTGGATTATTAGTCATAGATGCAGTTGGATTACGATCTATGTATAATGTTGTAATGCCCAATCAAATCTCGTAGGAGTCAAGATGATTAGTATATGCATGTATGCTTTCTCAAATGCATCAAATGCCCCGCTGTAATTTGTTCACCCAACATGTCATCTATCTTAAGGAGAATCACCTCTAGTGAACTATGGACCCCGGTCCATTCTTTTACCATCAATCTGCAAGCTATTTACTGTTTACTATTTACTTTCTGCAAGCTATTACTATCTTCCACACAATACGTTTAATCCTTTGTTTTCAGCAAAACCGGTGAGATTGACAACCTCACTGTAAGTTGGGGGCAAAGTTTTGTGGTTGTGTTGTGCAGGATTACAAGTTGGAAACAACACCTTGGAGGTGTTTCCTTGCTCCTGCTGGTTCGATAACCTTGGTTTCATAACTGAGGGAAAACTTGCTGTTGTGCTCATCATACCTTCCTCTTGGGGTTCCCCAACGAGATCGATACATTTTGAGCCAACAATCAAGCTTTTTCTGGCACCGTTGCTAGAGAGTCAAGGACATCTTCACAAAGGGATTCCCTCATAACCAATCTCTTTACTTTGTTTTATTTGTTTTGCTTAGTTTATTTTTTGCTTTGTTTGCTTATTTCTTTATCAAAAACACAAAAAAATTAGTTGTACTAGTTTGCTTCTTTATATCAAAAACACACAAAAAAAATATTTAGTCCTTTTATGTAGTTGTCACTTCATTCTTTGCTCACCATGTTGATCCCTAAGTTCACCATGAAAGACCTTTCAATTAGTAGTGGCTCTATAATTGGGAAAGATAATATTGAAGAATTCTTTAATCATGTTAGCAAGCATGAGGATATTGAGGATAGATCCCTAGCAGAACTTGCTCCAAATTATGAAATTGCTGCAGCTTCTTTAGTTCACATGTTGGAAGCTAGGTTTGTTAACCTTAACCCCTTAATGCAAGTAATGTTTCTTAAACTTAAAGATATTGAGGACACTGAAAAGAGAGATTTTATTCTGGAAACTTTGCTTAAAGAATTCTATGATGTTGTTAAGGAAGCTAGAAAAGTCTTTGATCGTTTTAATATGCTAGGCTCATGTGTAGATGTTATTGGTACACGAGAAAAGATGGATAAACCAAACCTAAAAATGGAGAGGAAATTAAAATACCGATACCTTTTAAACTTGTGGGAATGCATGAAGCCTTAGAAAAGAATTTTGATTGGATTGTTCCTGAAAAAGGATCCTCTAGAACTTATTTGGATGAGATACCTTGCCTTGTTGAAGATATTTCTGGTATTGATCTTAATGCTTCTTCATTTGAGAATACTTGATTCTTTTTTTTGCTTCGTATGCCTAGCTCAAAGGCGTTAAAGAAAAGCACTTATTGGGAGATAACCCAAATTTTGTTAGGAGTCTTTTGTTGAGGCTTGGAAGTTATTGCTCCAGTAATAACCTCTCCTTATCATTTTTGTGTGGTTTTTGTGCCAAGAGTAACCTCTAATGAGAGAGAAGTAAGATTTGGGAAAGTTGCTGTCATGAAACAGAATTTTGTGCTTCACTGTAAAAATTCGTGAAAAATCTCTGTACGTCGGATTGAGCTGTAATTTTTTGTGCTTCTGACCCAGGTTGTTATCCAACTTTAGTTAGTTCAACACTTTTCGATTTGAGCAATATAAGGTCTTCGAAAAAATTAGTTTTTACCTGCTGGTCTATTTTGACAGATTTCTGCCATTATTTGCATTTGCCTCTTAATCTCTTTCACTTTGAGTTCTCTTTGATCATTTGAACTTTTTAAAGGAAGTGCTACAGTAGCTTGTGTTTTAATGAAAGTTTTACTTGTGTTGAAACTGAACCAAAAGATTTATTATCTTGAGTACACTAATGTTGCTAATGAAGATTGTGTGAAGTTTTGTATGAAGGAAATTTTAAAGTGTAGGGAAGAACAATGTGATAAGATGAATATGGACAAAATCTCAAGCTTGGGGATGCCACCCGTGTCACACCAAGAAATATGCAAGAAGTACAAGCATCAAAGCTTGGGGATGCCCAAGGCATCCCCTTCTTTATTAATAAAAATTTCAGGTTTCTTCCCACACTTCATTTTTATTGTTTCATGCACAATTGTGTTGTTCTTGGAGCATCTTCGTTTTTGTGTTTAGTTTTCGTTTGCTTCATTTGCTTAGTTTGCTTGAATAAATTGGTTGGACCCCCACATTCATACATAGTTTTAAATAGGTTGATTTGGATTAGAAAAGAGTAGGAAAGTTCATGCTTAAGTGGTATAAAAGGGGCTTGTTTTTGACTGTGACTTAGACTTTATCATGTCATGCTTGACATTGTTTTAGCTTTATGCTTCGTGATTATTGCTGTAGCATGACTTGTTACAAACAATTGAGATTGCTTAATGTGCCTTGAAAGAATCATGCGTTGTTTTAGCATATAAAAGCATAATATTGTGGTATTCTCCTTTGATGCTTTATTTGGGTTGAATTGGCGCATGCTCACACCATGTTAAGACTACACCAAGTCACCATAGCCTCTATGATCATTTAATTTTTGGCTTGTAATATCACTTTATGCTTTAATTAATAATGTTTTGTTGCTTTGCATGATTATGGCCATTATTTCTCTCTTAGTTGGTCGCTCCCAGTCTTTTGCTAGCCTCCATGCCAAGTATGAGTTCCACTCATGCATCCAAATCCAAATAAAACCAAGTTATTCCAAAGAGTCCACCATACCTACCTATTAGCATTTTCTATTCCAAGTATATTCATGTTTTTATCTACCTTCTGAATTAAACTTGTTATGTGAAAATTAGTGATTAAAGCTCTCACAAACTTGATGGCACACTTTACTTTTCTTGCACTTAATAAACTTGAACCATTGTGCCCATCTATGTTGCGTATATGCTTGCACTTTATAAGTTGTGAATTAGTAGAACCATGTTACCATGGGGAACGTTTTCAACATTGCACTTTATTTAGTTGATATCATGTTCTTTTGCTTATGGATCCCGGCGGTGTGAAATAAAAGGGGAGCTTGTAAGCTCATGGAGTTTGTATATGTGTTAGAGAAACGCCTGGGCCGCTAGCCTAAGCCATGCCTAATCATGGTGGAAACTTGTAGCATAACCATAATGAGCAATCTGTGAAGCATCCTTAATAAAAACCTATGCAAATAGCAAATAAAAAGATCGCTGAGATGCTCATTGTCTGCTTGCCTTGTCATTTTGATATGGGAATGCTTTCGTATCATCGGGCAAGGGGTACCCCATTGGCGGTTCTCTATGATACACATGTACTTACAATGACAAGAACTTACTCGTGACTAAAGTTGAGTAGCATGAGGTTCGGTCTTCGTAAGTAAGGGGCATGAGATTTCAACTTATAACTTGTCAAGCATATCCTCATATTTGTTCACTTTAACCTTAATCACCTAAAGATGCTTATGATAGGGGCAATGAGAGCTGAAAGCTAATAAGTACCATAATTTTTGGAAGCTCTTTATGAGACTTGAGTCCCTGCTTCCTTCTATGAAGGGCCTTTCTTTTACTTTTTATGTTGAGTCTCCACCTTATATCTTTATGCACCTATTGAGAGAGCATAGTGGTCATTCTTAGTTTAATGTGCATTGTCCCAAAACTTGTTGATTGATTCATAACATTGATATTGCTTGTTCTTAAATTATTTGTATCTAGTCACCCTTATGAACTTTGAAGGTGTCCTATGCATTTATGTTTTGCTACATTATGAGGGACAAGCTGAATACCATTCTTGTTATGTTTTCTACATGTGAAACAAACAAACGTATTTCAAAGCATTGTTATGCATGAATCTCTTGTTTGTACCTTTTCATGTCATAACATAGTTGCTATGTCTTATTGTTAGAACTATATCTTTCATGTCTATGTTAGAGTACTATGATCCCAGTTATCAATGTTTTACAAATACCTTGATCAAGATTATGATGGTGCATGTCACCTCAATTTTTTTATCACTTACCTACTCGAGGACAAGCATGAGTTAAGCTTGGGGATGTTGATACGTTGCAAACATATCTATAATTTTTGATGTTCCATGCTTGTTTTATATCTACTTTCTTATGTTTTGTCCACACTTTGGAGTATATTTACACATTTTCTGGAACTAACCTATTAACAGGATACCACAGTGCCAGTTGCCTGTTTTCTGCTATTTTTGGTTTCAGAAAAGTTAATAAGGAAATATTCTCGAAATTGGACCGGACAAAATCCCAAGTCAATATTTCACCAGAAGGAATACGGAGTCTGGAGGGGAGACGAAGAGGGGAGCCAGGGCGGCCACAGCCTAGGGTGGCGCGGCCAGCCCTAGGCGCGCCGCCACCTGGTGTGGGCCCCCTGGCGCTCCACCGACTTTGCCCCTTCGCCTATATATTGCCTCCGGGACGAAAACCCTAAGTACGAGATTAAAATTCTACGAAAGTGTCTATAGCCACCGCCATCTCCATCCATAGATCGGGAGGGATCTGAAGCTCTTCCTGGCACCCTTTCGGAGGGGAGAGATCACCTTGGAGGCCTTCTTCATCACCATGACTGCCTCCGGTGTGATGCGTGAGTAGTTCATCCCTAGACTACGGTCCATGTAGTAGCTAGATAGTTGGTTCTTCTCCTTTGTGCTACCATGTTTAGATCTTGTGAGCTCCATTCATGATCAAGATCATCTATTTGTAATCTTACATGTTGTGTTTGCGGGGATCCGTTGGATATTGATATGCTATTTCAGATTGATTATTGATTCTATCATGTCTATGTTATTTGTGATATTGCATGCTTTCTGTTGTTAGTAGCTATCTTGGCCGAGTAGATGCTAGCAACTCCAAGAGGGAGTATTTATGCTCGATAGTGGGTTCATGCCTCTAGTAATCTAGGGAAGTGACAGAAATCTCTAAGGTACTATATGTGTTGTTGCTACTAGGGAGAAAACAGCAATCCTTTGTTCATAGAACAATCATATTGTTTACGAGGGCCGCTCCTCATGTCCCTTGTATAAGTCAGAAATCTCATGTCCCTTGTATACGAGGGCCGCTCCTCATGCTACTCAAGTTTAGTCACCGGTAAGTTCTTGTCATCGTAAGTATATGTGTATCATAGAGAACCGCCAACGGGGTACCCCTTGCCCGATGATACGGAAGAATCCCCATATCAAAATGACAAGGCAAGCAGACAACGAGCATCTCAGCATTCTTCTTATTTACCATGGGAATATGGTGCTTTTTTTTCTCTCTTTCCTCTTTTCATAGTATCTTTTTTTCTTTTTTCTCAATATAGGACTCTTTTTTTATAATAAGAATGCTTCATAGACAACTCATTATGGTTACGCTGCAGGTTTCCACCATGTCAGCATGGATTAGACCAGCGGCCCAGGCGTTTCTCTAACACATATACATAACTCCATGGACTTACAAGCTCCCCTTTCATTTCACACCGACGACATCCATAGACAAAAGAGCATGATATCAACATGGTACAAGTACCAAGTGCAATGTTGAAAGCGTTCCCCATGACAGCATGGTTCTGCTAATCCCCAACAAATAAGTGCAAGCATATACAACATACACTACACAATGGTTCAAGTTTATTAAGGGCAAGTAAAGTAAAGTGTGCCATCAAGTTCGTGAGAGCTTTAATCACTAGTTTTCTCATAACAAGTTTAATTTTGAAGGTAAACAAAAGCATGAATATACTTGGAATAGCATAAGCTAATAGGTAGGTATGGTGGACTCTTTGGAATAACTTTGTTTAGGTAGTTGGATGCATGAGTGGAACTCATACTTGGTTGTGGAGGCTAGCAAAAGACTGGGAGCGACAAACTAAGAGAGCAACAATGGCCATAATCATGCAGAGCAACAAAACATCATTGATCAAAGCATAAAGTGATACTACAAGTTGAAAACTAAAGGATCATAAAGGCTATGGTGACTTGTGATAGTCATAACATGGTGTGAGCATGTGCCAAGTCAACCCAAATAAAGCATTAAAGGAGAATACCACTATACTATGCTTTAATATGCTAAAACAACGCATGATTCATCCAAGGCACATTAAGCAATCTCAATTGTTTATAACAATTCATGCTACAACAAGGAATACTAAGCATAAAGCCAAAACAATATCAAGCATGGCATGACAAAGCACAGGCCACAGTCAAAAACAAGCTCTTTTTACCACATAAGCATGAACTTTCCTACTATTTTCCAAACCAAACCAAACTACTTGTAAACCATTGTATGAAAGAGGGGATCCAACCAATTTATTCAGAAAACTAAGCAAACCAATCAAACTAAAAACCAAAATGAAAACGAAAAAGAAGACGCTCCAAGAACAACACAACTGTGCATGAAACAATAAAAATGAAGCGTTTGGAAGAAACCTGTGATTTTTATTGATGAAGAAGGGGATGCCTTGGGCATCCCCAAGCATTGACGCTTGTACTTCTTGGATATTTCTTGGGGTGACACGTGTGGCATCCCCAAGCTTGAGCTTTAGTCCATCCTTCATCTCATTACTCATTCCTTCCATACACCTGAAAATTTTCCTTCATACAAAACTTCACACAATCTTTATTAGCAACATTAGTGCACTCAAGATAAATAAGTCTTAAGGTTCAGTTCTAACACCAAATAAACTTCCATTAGAACACTAGCTACTTTAGTACTTCCCTCAAAAAGCTCAAATCCCCAAAAGAACTCAAAAAGGAACCCACAAGAAGCAAATGCAGAGAATGGCAGAAATATGTCAAAACAGACCAGCAGGTAAAGACGATTTTTTTTGAAGACCTTCTGTTGCTCAAATCAAAACGTGTTGATCTAACTAAAGTTAGATAACAACCTGGGGCAGAAGCAAAAAAAATTACAGCTCAATCCGACATACAGAGCTCTCTCACGAATTTTTACGGTGAAGCACAAAAATCTGTTTCGGGACAGCAACTTTCCCAATCATTACTTCTCTCTCATTAGAGGTTACTCTTGGCAAAAAAAGCAAATAAAAAGGATGAGGAGAGGTTATTAATGAAGTTATAACTTCCAAGACTCATATAAAACTTTTGGGTTATCTCCCAATAAGTACTTTTCTTTAACGCCTTTAAGTTAGGCATAAGAAGCAAAGAAAGAATCAAGTGTTCTCAAATGAAGAAGCATTAAGACCAAATTTTGTTTTCATAGGAGAAGCAAAAGAAATCTTTTCTCTTTTTTTAGGGAAGTGTTCTATACCTTTCTTGAATGGGAGTTGATATTTAATGGTGCCTTCTTTCATATCAATGATGGCACCAACAATTATAAGAAAAGGTCTTCCCAAAGTACTAGGACAAGAAGCATTGTATTCAACATCCAAAACATAGAAATCAACGGGGACATAGGAATCGTTAACCATAATAAGAACATCATTAAGACTCCCCATGAGTTTCTTTTTAGCATTATCATCAAGTGGGACATTCAAATAACAATCTTCAAGAGGAGGCAAATCAAGCATATCATAAATCCTTCTAGGCATAATAGAAACACTACTATCAAGAGCACACAAAGCTTTGAAATCAAAGTCATTCACTTTCATATTAATGATGGGTTCCCAACCATACTCTTGTTTTATAGGAATAGAAGCTTTATGTTTCATCTTTTCTTCTTTAATCTTTATGAGAGCATCAGTAATGTGTTTTGTAAAAGCCATGTTCATAGCACTAGAATTAGGACTTTTAGCAAGCTTTTGTAGGAACTTAATAACTTCATAGATATTGCAACCATCAAGATCAAAACCATACTTATCATCCAAAGTAGTAGAACTATTACTAGCCTCAACACTAGAGGTGGTGAAAGTAGAAACACTAATGTTTCTAGCAATTTCATCTTCTCTTTCCCACTTAGCATGTAATTCAGCTAATAGTCTAACATTTTCATTAATTCTTACTTGTATAGCATTGGTAGCTGCAAAGGGATTATCATTAGTTTCAGGTTTAGCAGCCATTTTATTGATCAAAGAAGATTGAGCTTTAGACAAAGATGATATATTTCTTTCAGCATTAGAGAGTTTCAATTGTAAACTAGGAATTTCCTTATTTAGACTCTCAAGTTGATGGCTAATGCTCTTCAAAATAATAGATTGTTCCTCCATAGTTTTAGTGAATATCTTATTTTTCTCATATTGCATTTGCATGAAGTTTTTAGTGGCTCTTTCAACTTCTAAAATTCTTCCTTCACTAGGTAATCCAGGTTTACCATTATAGCCATAAGTATTATTAGGAGGGTAGGGCCTATAATTGTTATTACCATAAGCATTGTTGCCAAAGTTGTTATTTCTTATGAAGTTCACATCAACTTGCTCTTCTTGAGCAACCAAAGAGGCTAAAGGAACATTATTTGGATCAATATGGGATTTCCCATTAAGAAGCATAGACATAATAATATCAATCTTATCACTCAAGGAGGAAGTTTCCTCAACAGAATTTACCTTCTTACCTTGTGGAGCTCTCTCAGTATGCCATTCGGAATAATTAACCATCATATTGTCTAGAAGTTTTGTTGCAGCACCCAAAGTGATGGTCATAAAGGTACCTCCAGCAGCAGAATCCAATAGGTTCCTTGAAGAATAGTTCAATCCTACATAAAAGGTTTGGATGATCATCCAAGCAGTCAGTCCATGAGTGGGACAATTCTTTACCAAAGATTTCATTCTTTCCCAAGCTTGAGCAACATGCTCATTATCAAGTTGTTTAAACTTCATTATTTCACTTCTCATGGATATAATCTTAGCAGGAGGATAGTATTTTCCCATAAAAGCATCTTTGCACTCAGTCCAAGAATCAATACTATTCCTAGTTAAGGAATTCAACCACTCTTTAGCTTTTCCTCTCAAAGAGAAAGGAAACAATTTCAGCTTAATAATATCACCATCTATATCCCTATGCTTTTGCATCTCACAAAGTTCAACAAAGTTATTTAGATGGGAAGCAGCATCTTCATTACCAATACCAGAAAATTGTTCTCTCATAATAAGATTGAGCAAAGCAGGTTTTATCTCAAAGAAAGTATTTTCAGCCACAGGTGGAGCAATAGGTGTGCTCATAAAATCATTGTTGTTGGTGCTACTGAAGTCACACAACTTAGTGTTTTCAAGAGTAGTCATTTTTTTGGGTTTTCAAATAAGAAAGCAAACTAGTGAAACTAATTTTTTTGTGTTTTTGAAGAACAAAACAAGCAAACAAAACAAATGAAACTAAGCAAAACAAAAACAACAAAGTAAAGAAATTGGTTATGAGGGACTCCCCTTGTGAAGATGTCCTTGACTCCCCGGCAACGGCGCCAGAAAAGATCTTGATGTGCTCGTTGTTCGACGAAGAGCTCGTTGGGAACCCCAAGAGGAAGGTATGATGAGCACAGCAGCAAGTTTTCCCTCAGTTATGAAACCAAGGTTTAATCGAACCAGTAGGAGCAAGGAAACACCCCAAAGGTGTTACTACCTGAGCTTTACCAGGGCGCACTGCCGGTGCTAGTAGTAACGTGGAGACCTGCACAACACAACCACATAACTTTGTCCCCAACTTGCGATGAGGTTGTCAATCTCACCGTGTTTTGCGTAAAACAAAGGATTAAACGTATCGAATGGAAAGAAGTAAAAGGTTGCAGAAAGTAAACACAAAGCAGTAAAAGATTGTAGATTGTATGTAAAGAGAAAGGACCAGGATCCATAGTTCAGTAGAGGTGGCTCTCCTTAGATAGATAACATGTTGGGTGAACAAATTACAACGGGGCAATTGACAAACACCGAGAAAGCAATACATGCATATACTAATAATCTTGACTCCTTTGAGACTTGATTGGAATTACAACATAATACATAGACCGCCATCCAACTGCATCTATGACTAATAATCCACCTTCAGGTTATCATCCGACCCCCCTCCAGTATTAAGTTGCAAGCAACAGATTATTGCTTCTGAATGCGTGTAAAGTAAACAATACGATTGTTCTATGAACAAAGGATTGTTGTTTTCTCCTAGTAGCAACATCACATCTAGTACCTTAGAGATTTCTCACTTCCCAGATTACCAGAGGCATGAACCCACTATCGAGCATAAATACTAACTCTTGGAGTTGCTAGCATCTACTTGGCCAAGATAGCTACTAACAACGGAAAGCATGCAAGATCACAAATAACAAAGACATGATAGAATCAATAATCAATCTGAAATAGCATCTCAATATCCATCGGATCCCCGCAAACACAACATGCAGAATTACAAATAGATGATCTTGATCATGAACGGAGCTCACAAGATCTAGACATGAAAGCACAAAGGAGGAGAACCAACCATCTAGCTACTACATGGATCCGTAGTCCAAGGATGAACTACTCACGCATCACACCGGAGGCTTGCATGGTGATGACGAAGGCCTGTGGTGAATTCCCTCCGCAGGTGCCGGGAAGAGCTTTCAGATCCCTCCCGATCTAGGGATGGAGATGACGGCGGCTACCGACTCTTTCGTGGATTTTTGATCGGGTACTTAAGGTTTTCGTCCCGAGGGCAATATGTAGGTGGAAGGAGAGGCCGAGGGGGTGCCGGGAGCAGCCACACCACCCTCGCAGGGCCAGCCTGGCCGCTGCCGGTGGTGTGGTGGCTCCTGCCCTTCTTCTCGTGATTCGCACTGATCCCTTCCGGAAAAATAGGCACTTTGGCTTTTGTCCTCCAATTCGAGAATATTCATTTTCGACTTTCCGAACCAAAAACAGAAAACAGTACCGGCACTGTGGCTCTTGTTAATAGGTTAGTCCAAGAAATCATATGAAAAGTACTCCAAAGTTGGAACAAAACACAAGAAAGTGGATAAAACTAAGCATGGAACATCAAAAATTATAGATACATTTGAAATGTATTAGACGCCCACGGAAAAAGAGCCCATGTTGATATACATCTCCGCTACCAATCAAGTGGTCAGTACCGTGCTGGTAGTGGAACAAGCCGAAGAAAATAAGATCCACGGGGTAAAGCACCCAGTATACTACCTTAGCAAGGTATTGACGCCAACAAAACAGCGGTACCCGCACTACCAGAAGCTAGCCTATAGCATCTTCATGGCAGCACAGTGACTGCGCCACTACTTCTAGGAGCACCCTGTAATCGTGGTGAACGATGCCTCGCTGGGATACATCCTCAACAACCCGGACGCCACAGAATGAGTCACCCTTTGGGGAATCGAGTTATCCCCGCGGGACATCACATACGAGTGGTGAGTGTCCATCAAGTCACAGGTCCTTCCAGAACTCCTCGTCCACTGGATGGAGAACCAACTCCTAGATACACCAGATATGTCCTGCTTATGGACAATGCACTTCGATAGATCCAAATGTCAAGAGGGAGCTGGTGCCGGCGTCATCCTGACGTCACCATAGGGTGACAAGATGAGATATGTTCCGCAGATGTAGTTCCACGCCTCCAACAAAGAGGCAGAATACGAGGCCCTGCTCCACGGGATGCAGATGGCCAAAGCTTGTGGCGCAACACGACTCGTCATTTACGGTGACGAGGGTTGAACTCATCAATGCCCATTGTTATGGACTTGGGTTTTGGAGAAGGAGGGAGCACTGGAGGCATCAATCGGCTAGCAAACAAGCACACAGGGACGCAAGGTTTACCCAGGTTCAGGCCTCGTAGAGGTCCCTACTCCTGCTTGGATGCTCTTGGAATTATTGAGGGAGTCGAAAGTTACAGGGGTGCGCAGATGCAATCTGACGAGGTTGTGGAAACTAGGGTTGTGATTGTCCTCCTCGCCGCCCCTCCTAGCCTTTATATAGATAGGCTAGGTCTCAGGTAGCAAGTCGAGTCGGTTACAAGTTAGGGTTCGCCCGTTTAAACTTTCTATCTTAGGATTTGCCTTGTGCTGCAAGTAGTCGGAGTCTCCGTAGGTCACCTGAATCCTGGATTGGGCCCTGATAACGCCATGGGCCTCTGCCAGATTAGGCCGTATATACCAAACTCGAGTACTTGTAAGGTATGCCCACGTCAGTAGCCCCCGAGTGTCCAGTGGAATCGCAGATTCGAGTGGAGACTTTATGAAGTCTTTCGAGTGCGCATCTGAGCATATTTTTGAGTGCTCTGTTTTGTCTCATAGGGATTGTTGATATACGTGCCTGATTTATCCGATGTATCGGGATCAGTTAACGGCCTTAGGGCAAAACAATGCAATCTACTCAAACTCGAGTCCCTGGACTCGAATTCGGAAAAGTGCTGGTGTAATTCGACTCATGTCTCAGAGGTCTTACAGGAATCGAATCCCAGTGTGTAAGTGTGAGCACTCGACGAGTCCGTCAAGGCTTATTCATCGTACCTGCAAGTATAGATTTATTTCTGGTAGAGCATAGCATATGCGTTGCTAGGCCTTATTCAGGTCTTATCTTCACGCTGTAAGCGCGACATCCGAATTTTTGTCATCGCGGAGATGATTCAGGTGACCCAGGAGACGTAGTCTCTTTGCAGGAAAAGATATGAGGCAGAGTCGACATATCATTCGAGTGTGGATGTTATCAACACATGGTGTAACGTATAAGAAAAATAATCATAGGGTGCGCGGCCAGTGCTCCCTATGGGAGTAGCCCCCGAGTGCCTATTCGAGTCGTAGACTCTAGTGGGGACTATAAATATTTTGCGACTGCTATCGTCTTTTGCTTGTTTCAGTCGAATATGCTTCCAGCGCTCCCTATGGGAGTAACCCGGAGTCCACAATCGAATCGTTGATTCGAGTGAAGGGTTTTCATGATGCTTTGGATATCTTCATAAAATTCTTTAGGTGCACGGCCAGCGCTCCTATTAGGAGTAGCCCCCGAGTGCTTGGTTGAGTCGAAGACTCGAGTAAGGACTAAAGTAGTCAAAATGTTCTCCTGCTGGAGTTGATGACGTCAGTGCTGACGATGAGATGACCTCAGTTGCCCGCGTGAGCGGCTTTGACGGGACGTGACGAGTAGTGGGTCCTACTTTCTGACTTGGACTTGACCGGGCATGCGTAATCTTCTGTTTTAACTACGTCTCCTCGATTTCCACGCATAATGTGAGTAGTGGGGGACGGTTCGTGGTTTACCCTTGCCACGCGTCAATGTCGATGTACGCCACGCGTCTAGTAGATTTTCTTCTGGCCGTTGGATGACATCTGCTAGGAGGTTAAGTAGGGGCACACCATGCGGTAATTTCCCCACATCTCTCTTCTTGCTTGCACTCCTTCGCCATTGCTGTTCTTGCTTCTCCTTTGCACACATCTCCTCTGTGGCACTAGACCAACTCCGAGTCTTTCCCAGCTACTTACTGCGCTCACATCGCAGCGCAAGATGGGAAAGAAGAAAGGAGGCACCGCCGCTGGATCTGCGGCTACCATTGTTGCTGCCAAGAAGAAGGGAGGCGCCGCCACCACGGGAACCAGCGCCGCTGGTGCTGGGAAGAAGAAGGGCACAAGGACTCGCGTCACCAACGGGTTGTGGTGCCAGTCCGTCATCAAGCCGTCGGAGCTGTTCACCCAGGGCCAAGATGGGGCGCTTTCCGCTACGGAGGACGACTCACACGTTCCTAGCGACGAGGTAATCCCCAGTCCTCCTGCGGGTTTTCGGGTGATGTTCCTTGCGTTCGTCATTCGCGGTCTTTCTCTTCCCCTGCATCCGTTTGTTAGGGGTCTCCTTTGCTTCTATGGGCTCCAGCTCCATCAGCTGACCCCCCATTCTATCCTCCACATTGCTTGCTTCATCACTCTTTGTGAGTGCTGGCTCGGAATCGAGCCGCACTTTGACCTCTTCAAGAAGCTCTTCAGTCTCAAACGTCAATCAGCGTCGGGTTCAGTAGTCGACGACATAGGAGGTTGCGGTATCCACATCGATTCAACGTCACGTACTTCAACATCAAGCTTACTGCGACTGTCTAAGGATGGAGGGGGAAGTGGTTCTACATCCGCGACCAGAAAGCAGATGGAGAGCACTACGGACTCTCACCCTTCGATCCGGTGGCGCCCTGCAAGCGGAGGAGGTTGTGGAAGAACGTTGTGATGCCCGCCAAAGTCGAAGAGACAGAGGCCCTCTATTAGCGTGTCTACGACTTTGAAAAGCGCATAGGCAAAGAAGTAGGCGGTGTAGAGCTTATTAGCACTTGGATGCATCACTGGGTTCAGCCTCTGCAGGCCAGGGCGCACCCGATGTTTCGCTGGACCGGTGCTGGTGATGCCACTCACATTTCTATGGAGGGCATCTCTTCGAGTGAAGTGGATAGGAGGTTGCGACTGCTGACTAAGTACACCGCCAAGGAGGATCTCCGGGGTGACTCAGTCGTGCCTCCGTTCTGTGCCAGCAATCCTCCGCGTGAGGTGGATTTCTCTTTGGAGTTTCTTGTTTTTTCGATTGCTTGTATGTACTTTTGTATACTAATGCTTTTCCTGTTGTTAGGACTGGGTCGTGGCTACCAACTTGCCTCCTCGGCCTGAAGGAATTATTCCTCGCGAGGTGGATGAAGACGACGAGTCGGGCTCCACCGTCCCCGTGGAGGAAGAGGAGGAAGCCCTCGAGTCCAGTGACCACGGGACTTGCAAGTAGTCCCGTAGCAAGGATTCGGATGCCTCCTCGCTGACGATGCTAGAGGGTCCTGTTGGGTCCGCAACATAGAAAACAAAAAATTTCCTACGATGGGAACTATACGCCAAGATCTATCTACTAGATACAGAGCAACGGGTGGACATACATCCATGGAGAACTTACCCTCGAAGACAACGAGTTTTGTTAACGAGTAGGAACTCGTGGTTGATGTAGTCGTACACTTGCCGATCTCAAGATTGTGATGAAGTCCAGCAGGTCCAGCTCCAACACATCCATCAGATCCAGCTCCAGCACCACCAAGTCCAGCACCGCAAAGCAGCGGTGCATCCGTGATCGCACACACGTCCGGCACCCCGACAACCTCCGTCCCTCGCTCCAGCAAAGCAGCAGAAGCAACAACTCCTTTCCAGATAAAGCCATCGGGAACATGTATCTCGTTAATCCGAGACCATGGGGAATAATACTAGAGGGGGAGAGAGATCCTTCACAAGGAGGTGTGTTTGAGAAGTGAGGAGAGGGTGGCCTTTTATAGGAGGAGGGGGGTTGCCCCTCCTTCATGGCCAGCGCATGGAGGAGGTGTCTCTTCACCTCCTCCATTCATGTGGTGGTAACCCCTTCAAATTAAAATGCCTCTTCACATTCCCTTTTAAAGTCTCCACTTTAAATGCATTAAATTTCTCCAAATTTAATGCTCTCTCATTTAATAAAACTCTTTTATTATTTTTATTCAGAATTTTGTTAATTACTTTAATTAACAAACATTCACATAAAACCCCCTGCAACATTTCAATATTACATGCAGAACCAATTTCAGCAATTTCACCCGAAACAGTTTCGGTGTCTATTGAAATAATTCCAGCGCTTTCTTAAATCTTTATCTGAAACCTATTTGCTCCAAATGGTGTCGGTATCCCTTAAGTGTGTCACCCTACGGTTCACGAATAATGCAGACATGATCGAGACCCCTCTCAGATCAATAATCAGAAGCGGGACCTGGAGATCCATACTGACTCCTACACATTCAACGATGACTTCTGTGATCGTGAGAACCTTTAACGCTAGTAACTAAATCCCTTTGTCCCGCGATATATTACATGTACGAGATTCGATCATCGGTATCTCCATACCTAGTTTGATCTCGTTACCGACATGCACTCTTTTCTTGTTCCCGTGATATAACATTCTAGTGATCACATCACTTGCTTGCAAGCTATTTCAATGTGATATCACCGAGAGGGCCCAGAGTATATCTATCCGTCATCGGGATGGAAAAATCCCACTCTTGATCCATGAGCCTCAACATAACACCTTCGTAGCACTGAACCCACCTTTATAGTCACCCTATTACGGTGTGACGTTTGATGTTATCCAGATACTCTTCTGGTGTTAGCAATTAACATGATCTCATGGTCTAAGGATAAATATTACTTCGTATGATATTATAGCAATATAAACATAATGACTTTGATTGTAATGCTATACTTCGGATGAATGTTCATCACATCATTCCACCAATGGTGTGACCTTGTTATTAACAACATCCAATGTCCATGATCAGGAAACCTTGATCATCTTGTTAATCAATAAGCTAGTCTATAAGAGAGGCATAACTAGGAACCCTTTTTGTTTATTAAACACACATGTATTGATGTTTCCGATCAATACAATTCTAGCATGTAAAATAAACATTTATCATAAACATGGAATAAGATAATAACCACTTTATTATTGCCTCTCGGGCATATTCCCTTCAGTCTCCCACTTGCACTAGAGTCAATAATCTAGTTTGAAAAACTTTGCGTATTGAACACCTATGGCTTTCTGGTGTTGCATATACGCAATTTCTAGTGGTTAACATAATCTCCGGATCTGACAGTTTCAGGTCCGTGTGTATTTGCATGTCTTTGCGTCTCTACGCATCACTCATTCTCAAATGAGATGGCATTGTATAAATTTGGTCCTTTGGTGAGACCTTTAGTTCGTCCGGCTCAAAATATGTTGATATTATTGTCACACAATATATCTTCATAGTATTAGCCCACTTTGAACCACACCTAGTTTGATAACAAACTACTTAACACAAATGCCCTCCTTTGTTGCTACTATAGCAGTTATATACTTAGCCTTTTGTTGTAGTATCCGCCACAATGTCTCAACTTTGGAACTCATCCAAATCCATCATGGAACATCCTTTCCATTACATTGTGCCACCCATAGTCTAAATTGAGATAAATTTAATTTGTATCTTGTGACAAAACTAGTATCAATGTAACACTTTACAATGAACTACCTTTAACTATTTGTCACTTATACATGATATATTCTCCGTTCTTCCAAAGCTCATAATAATATCTTTACTATTGTCCAATGATCATCTTATGAATCATTCTGCTATGTGCTCATAACATTTAGAGCATAGGACATTCTGGATATATACATATCATGGTATAATTGATCAAAATCTTCATGTGATTTTACTCACCAAGTGTTGAAACACTTGAATTTTGATACAATCCTTTCCATGCAGCAAGAACCTTTCTTGTTGTTTCCATATTGAACTATTTCAATATCTCATATATGTATGTCTGGCACAACCATATTTGCGCCTTAATATATCCATATAGATATTGATGCCAAATATTCCTGGTTTGCCCAAGTCTTTCATCGAAATCTTATTTTAATGAAATTCTTAACTTGTGTCAATACAAGATACATCATTTCCAATCAACAATATGTCCTCTACATAATGTATTAGAAATATGTCTCAGCGCTCCCACTTAATTTCTTGCAAATGCAAGCATCTTCATCATCTCTGATGAATTTAAGCTCTTTTAACAGTTTCATCATGGTGAAGATTCCAACTCCGCTATGCTTACTTCAACTATTGAAGTTTACATGCCCTTTTAGCACCCTTTGAATTAACAAAACCCTTCGGACCATGTCATGTACACGTCCTTCTATTAGAAGAACCTTGTTTTGTTTATTCAACTACCATATACCAAATTATATGTAGTGGTTGCTACATTAATCCGTCAAGACTATATATCGCTATGAAAGATCAAATCTTGTCATAGTCAACTCCTTGAACATTGTCGTAAACTTCTTTCCGACATGTCGACTATTTCATAGATGTTAAACATCCATGTCTTATTTCTTTATAGATCCAAACATGACCGATAGGCTTCACGCCTTTCCGGAGGGTCTTCCAAGTTCAAAAACTTGTTTTCTCGTGTATGGATAGTATCACGGATTCTATGACTTCTAGTCATTTTATGGAGTCAGGGACCATCATCGCTTCTTTGCATGTAGTCGGTTCATCATTGTCAAAACAATAACGACTTGCTTATCAAATATTACTATTTGATTCTTACCGACCCACATGGTTCTATAGGAACTCTAATCTCCGAGATCACACCTTTTGTAATCACGAGAGCCATGAGCATTGTGGCCGCCACCGGGACACTTTCTGGCGCTGCGCTACTTAGCACATATAGCTAAGGTTCAACAACCTTATCAAAGTTCTATTGTCCTCCCACTTAACTTTTCACGAAAAGTTCCTTCTCAAGGAACTTGACGTTCCAAGCGACAAACTCTTTTGTCCTTGGTGTTATGGAGAAATTCCCAACAAATTCTTTGGGATAACCTACAAAGACGTGCTTATCCGACTTTGGTTGTAAACATTTTACTTATGCATAGCATACCAAAATTTAAGAAAAGACAATTCAGGTTTTATCCCAAACCATAACTCATATGGTGTCATTTCAACGGATCACGATGGTGCTCTTTTCAGTGTAAAAGCGGTAGTCTCTAAAGCTTCAATCTTTAAAACATAATGGCAGTTTTATAAATGACACCTTTGATCTTACCATGTCAAACATGGTTTGATTTCATCTCTCAAATATGCCATACTCCTATGGTTTATCGGGAAAACACAAATCATGGAACAATTCCTCAAATCTTAGGTGTTTTGCTAAACCTGTAACTCAAATATCTTCCTTTATGTTCAAATCATAAACTCTTTTATTTTCTTGTTACAATGATTTTCCACTTCATCTTGAAAGTCTTTGAACAACTTTCAAATGTTTCATACTTCTTCCTTATTAAGTAAATATACAGATATATTCACTCAAATTTTTTGAAGAAAGCATATGAAGCAAAAAGATCCATCGCATATGCCTACACATAATGGACTATGCACATCAACATGCACAATTTCCAATAAGCTAGTCATCCGTTCCTCTCTGGCCTATGGACGGAATTTCAATTATCTCGAGGAAAGTCTCACATGCGTCAATTGATCAAAATCAAAGACTCCAAAAATCCATCAACATGGAGTTTCTTCATGTTTTCTTTCCAATATAATTTAAACAGCGATGTCACTTCATAAGTGATCTTTCAATCATTTGTCTTGCGACATTTTAGCAATAGTGTTTATGGACGTGATTTCTCCAACTAGACTTGTAAAAGTTCATCCATACTTTATGGAATATGGTAATTATTTGAACAACCATTGTTCTCATAATATCGGAACAAAATAACAATTATTTAAACAAATCTTGAAGGCTTGGTTTGATGACAACGAAAAACACAATAACACTTTATTTGTTTTCGATGAACATCATCACTCATTCTCTTGGTAGTTACTTAGGCCATTGCAGTTCATGAATTGCGTTGTCCTGTATGACACTTCATACCAACCAATTCGGTGTCCAATACCTAAGAACCACATTGTTTAACAAGCAAGGAATATAGCCATAACATGTATATCTTCTATATACCTAAGTTGGACATCTCCAACCTTTTATTTTCTGCCAAATACTTTATAGATTCTCTTTCAGCAATTCCTTTTCTTTTAAAAGAATCTATCAACATCAATAGTGGTGTCATCAACATGACACATGGTACAAAGCGTATATAGTCAAATACTAATACCTTTGGGCTTGCACTTTGAAGTGGATCACCATCATCAAATGTTTGGTGTTCTTTCAAAAATCCATTCTTTAGTAATCTATTAGTGTAGTAAACATTTTACTTACATGTTCTATTCATCCTTATCATGACAACTTTAATGATCAAGCTACTATAGCCTATAAGGAAGAATCGCGAGTATAATATCAGTTCCCAAAACCTTTTTGGTAGATTTGGATGCCTAGCATATCCATCCTTCACAAATTCTCATACAATATGAGAACATGTATTTTGCTAAATTATACTCTATCATAATGCAACCAAAAACATTGTTTCAGATATCACAATATCTTTCACACATGATGGTTTCTGAAACAATTTCCAGCTCCAATATAATCTTGATATTAAAACAACTTTTTGAATATCAATAATCATGGAGGCAAACATGATACTTTAGATACTAACATTGGAATTCTTACTCTTGATTTAATACTACTTATTAAACTTCATGGAGTAAATAGAGTTTGCTGAAAGTTTGCAATAGGACTTATAAACTTTAAATTGACATTCAAAACAATACGATACCAGTTCATAAAGTAAATATCCAGAATTCTATAGTTCTATTATCTCAAATAAAAAACTAAGCATAAGGTATAAATCGAATGCCAATGACTACAACAAACTATGCAAATTCACTTTGATTTAATTTATGACAAATTTGGTTCGACTAATCCAAATTAGAAATGAACTCCCACTCAAAAACGACATCCCTCGTGCCTTTTTGGTGATTACATGAACCAAATCCACTACACCAAGTCCGATCATCATGTGAGTCGGTGTAGCTTCAAAGCCGAGCATCTATATGGGCATCATATCAACTATATGACTCATGCTTAACCTTTCGGTCCGTGTTCCGAGGCCATGTTTATACATGCTAGGCTCGTCAAGTAAGAACCTTAGTATTTGCGTGTGTAAAACTGTCTTACACCCGTTGTATGAAAGCGTAGAGTCGAGAACACCCGATCATCACGTGATGCCTCAAAACACGATCCACAAAACGGTGCATACTTAAGGAAGAACACATTTTATCTTGATATATAAATGAGGGATCATCTTACAATGCTACAGAAAGCGCCAAACTAGCAGTATAAGATGCTAACATCTAATGTGTAAAGTGAGATGATATGGTCCATGCATTTGATCTCTATCACTTGCATCGTGGTATGATCTCTATCATTCCTTTGTGTGTAAGGCCAAGGTCTATGGAACTTACACGTTGAGTGTGTTGTAAGAGTATCTATCATACATCTACTTACAACAATACCATATCAATACACTAGCCCAGCAACGATCTAAACTAGACGCCTCTAATTTATCAATTGCAAGTTTTACGTGGCTTAGGGCTTTCAGAGATAGAACCGTTCTTACCTACAAACATGAACCACAACAAGGATAACTAAGTTATTAGCAACTCGTTGTAAATCAGATATTGACTATAGTAGGATAGACAGACACCCGCTAGCCACTTATGCAAAACTAGTTGCATGTCAGTCGTGGAACCTGTCTCACGTACGATGACATGTAAGGTTGGTCCGGGCCGCTTCATCCCGCTATGCCACCAATATCCAAAGTACATAGAAGATGCAATAACATGATTATCATCGCCCACATATAAACATATGTGTACTACCCGTGCAAAGCACCTACGCATAGATGAGGCTCTGATACCACTGTTGGGTCTTCAGCATAGAAAACAAAAAATTTCCTACGATGAGAACTATACGCGAAGATCTATCTACTAGATACAGAGCAACGGGTGGACATACATCCATGGAGAACTTACCCTCAAAGACAACGAGTTTTGTTAACGAGTAGGAACTCGTGGTTGATGTAGTCGTACACTTGCCGATCTCAAGATCGTGCTGAAGTCCAGCAGTCCGGCCCAAAGACGTCCATCGATGTAGCTCCAGCACCACCAAGTCCAGCATCAGCAGCGGTGCATCCGTGATCGCACACACGTCCGCACCCGACAACTTCGTCCCCTCGCTCCAAAGAAAGCGGAAGCAAAGAACTCCTTTCTAGATAAAGCCACCGGAACATGTATCTCGCTAATCCGAGACCATGGGGAATAATACTAGAGGGGAGAGAGATCCTTCACAAGGAGGTGTGTTTGAGAAGTGAGGAGAGGTGGTTTTTATAGGAGGAGGGGTTGCCCTCCTTCATGGCCGGCGCATGGAGGAGGTGTCTCTTCACCTCCTCCATTCATGTGGTGGTAACCCCTCCACATTAAAATGCCTCTTCACATTCCCTTTTAAAGTCTCCACTTTAAATGCATTAAATTTCTCCAAATTTAATGCTCTCTCATTTAATAAAACTCTTTTATTATTTTTATTCAGAATTTTGTTAATTACTTTAATTAACAAACATTCACATAAAACCCCTGCAACATTTCAATATTACATGCAAAACCAATTTAAGCAATTTCACCCGAAACAGTTTTGGTGTCTATTGAAATAATTCCAGCGGTTTCTTAAATCTTTATCTGAAACCTATTTGCTCCAAATGGTGTCGGTATCCCTTAAGTGTGTCAGCCTACGGTTCACGAATAATGCAGACATGATCGAGACCCCTCTCAGATTAATAATCAGAAGCAGGACCTGGAGATCCATACTGACTCCTACACATTCAACGATGACTTCTGTGATCGTGAGAACCTTTAACGCTAGTAACTAAATCCCTTTGTCCCGCAATATATTACATGTCCGAGATTCGATCATCGGTATCTCCATACCTAGTTTGATCTCGTTACCGACATGCACTCTTTTCTCGTTCCCGTGATATAACATTCTAGTGATCACATCACTTGCTTGCAAGCTATTTCAATGTGATATCACCGAGAGGGCCCAGAGTATATATATCCGTCACCGGGATGGACAAATCCCACTCTTGATCCATGAGCCTCAACATAACACCTTCGTAGCACTGAACCCACCTTTATAGTCACCCTATTATGGTGTGACGTTTGATGTTATCAAGATACTCTTCCGGTGTTAGCAATTAACATGATCGTAATGCTATACTTCGGATGAATGTTCATCACATCATTCCACCAATGGTGTGACCTTGTTATTAACAACATCCAATGTCCATGATCAGGAAATCTTGATCATCTTGTTAATCAACAAGCTAGTCTATAAGAGAGGCATAACTAGGAACCCTTTTTGTTTATTAAACACACATGTATTGATGTTTCCGATCAATACAATTCTAGCATGTAAAATAAACATTTATCAGAAACATGTAATAAGATAATAACCACTTTATTATTGCCTCTCGGGCATATTCCCTTCAGGTCCTCCTGCTGTTGCAGAGGAGCCAATCCCCGCCGTGCCTGTATGCGCCATGGCTCCTCCCGCACGGAAGAATCTAAGGTTGCCAAAGGAGTCATCGGATGATTCCTTCGACCTTAACAAATTTGATGGGTAAGTTTTTATATTTGCGAGTTCATCTTGTTTTCCTTGAAGTTTCTCTTCTAAAGTGGTACTGGTCATGTTTACAGTCAAACGGAGTCCTCGTCCTCCAATGATTGCCAATTTGTTAAAGAATCCGGAGTCGCAGCCTCTAAGAACAAGGAGGTGGCAGTACGATCTCCTTCTCCTCCAGTGGTGTCCCACTCCGGTGCCAATTCTTCGAGTTCCCCCCATACTGGGGGGCACCAGATGGTTGCACAGATGCCCACTCGACAGGAATCTTCGGAGTCCCTGGAGGAACACGTAAGTGTCTTTTGCCGCTGGCAGTCGAATTTTGAGTTTGTGCCTTTTTGTCAATGCTGGAGCTTCATTTCTTTTGGTGTAGCCTATCATGAAGGATTCCACTCGCCTCGCGGAGCAGATCCTTGCCTTGGGTAGACAGCATGCCATGCTGGACAACCGCCACCGCGCAGTCGAAGGTTTGTGCTAAACTTGTCTCTTCGCTTTGCTTGTGTAGAGATTTATAAACTCAGGTGTCGTTGTTGTCCGCCCTTTGTAGGTGAGCATAATGAGCTTCTCCATCACGTTACTTCCCTCGAGAAGGGACTTGCCGCAGTGGATAAGAAGCATGATGAGGCAGTCGCGGCTCTGGAGGAGTCGCAAAAGCGCGAGGAAGACCTGCGTGCTTCTACTGCTGAGAGGGAGAAGTTGTTCATGGAACAGCTTTTCTCGATTGCGAAAGCACTCTTAGGTATTACACTGCTTCACTTGCATTTTTCCCTATTTTTGTTTTCATGTCACTATGCTGATATTTTGTGTTCTTCAGATGCCACCGGCGTAAGCTTTGACGCCCAGGCCTTTCGCAGTGCAAATGCCTTGGCTGGCGTCGTGGCCGTAGTCGAGGACCGCAGTGTCTCCCTCCAAGATATGCTTGGGAAGGCCAAGGGTGTGCTAAGCCACCTCCGAGAGGACATGATCCCCAAGGCCAGCTTAATCGACAACCTTGATGGCTTGGTGGATTCCTTCGCTGAATGCATCCCAATGGACTTCAAGAATTCGTAGCGGTCTGTCGGCGCCACCATGGCACTCGCAATGGCGCAAGCCCATGGTGTGGAGGTGGACCCTAGCGCGATCTCTAAGGCGATGCCTGTTGATGCGGATGGCTTTCAGGTAGTATTTGCTCCCTTTGCTAGTAGTTGCAGTAAGTATGGGCACCAGCTCGTCGATACACTCACAAAATACTCTGTGGAGCTACAACGAGCGAAGGCGGCGAAGACTGCAGCGTCTGGGGCTACCACCAGAAAGTCTGTGGTGTTAGATACTGCCATGGATTCAAGAAAGCCCCTGAAGTCGAAGTCCAAGTCAAAGAAGCAGATCATTCCTTAGCTGCCATTTGTAATAGTTTAGCTTCCTTTTGCTGGAACATGTTTTGTGGGGTGCCCCTATTGATACTTTTGCCGAATTTGAATGCACTCCACCCTATTTTATCAATGTATGATTGGTCTCATTTGCCTCTTTATTGGTTGTAATAGGGTCCTTCAAGTGGTCCTTCGAGTGGTCCTCATGACTCTCCTCCCACCGATGAAACCGCAGCGCAACCGCGTTCAAAGGTGGAGGATCTGTCGCTGCTCTCGTGACTGCGCGACCGTATAAAGTAGTTGGAGTAGGAGTTGCCCATTATCCGTGGTAACGCGGATGTGTGGAAGTTGAAGGCTGAGAAGGCCACCGCTCGCGAGAAGTATCTCCTAGATGAAGTTGCACAGTTGAACGGGCTATTTAAATGTTAGCTCTCTATCTTCTTATCCTTTCTTTAGCCATTCACGGCGATGCCTTGTCTTATACTTTGGTCTTGCTTTTTGTAGTTGTTAGCGCTCGTCATCCGCAGGATCAGAGGGACTGGGTTGCCAGTCGAATGAATGACTTGACCCAGGAGCAGCTGTAGGCTAGTGGGTACTTCTAGGTGGACCACGATCGTGCAGTCGCATTGGTGACGTTGCAGGATCGTGCGTCGCGGGTGCTTCAATGTTTGAAGAAGGCGCAGTCGTGCCTGGAGTATATTTATCAGACAATGTTTCCGCTGGACATTGTGCCCTCAAGCCTGTTGGCTCTTTTGGCGAAGTTCCAGGATATCAGCGCAGTCTGCGAGTGCGTGCGCTAACAGCTAGTCGCAGGTGCCAAGGATACGATGTCACTGGTTCGACTCCATCGGCCAGATGTGGACATCGCGTCTATTGCCGTTGGACCACCACTGCCACCAGAAGGGATGACTTGGAATATGGTGCCGCACTATCAAGCAGTTAACCGGCCGACGGAGGATATTGTCAACTTCTTCGAAGAGCAAACAAATGTTCTCCTTTTGCGGTAGTAGTGTAAGATAGGCCTACACATAGATGTATAAGTGTTGTAAAATTCATACAATAGTGCCGGATGTATTTGATACCCGTGAACATAGAGAGCTTGTTAGCTTGTATTTTTTTTCGAGTGTATGGTACTTTGCAGTTCCTTTTCGTTAGCCTGACGTGTATTTATCTCAGCACCTTGCCAACCTGTCAGGTGCATTGCAGCTGAGTTGGTGTTGTCAAGGGTTGGATTGGTAGTGTGTCAGCTACTCAGGATACTACGTTTGTTCGTAGAACAAAAGTGTAAAGGGTGGCATAGCCCCCGAGTGATATAATTGCAAGTAAAACAAAAAAGCATAAGGTTTGGGACACTTATCTTTATTTATTCGCATAATGGTACGAGGTATAATGCGTGGCTAAGTAGCCTGGCTGAATAGCCTTATTTGTAAAGTAAAAAATGTATAAGGGTAGAAATGGTGCAGCTGCGCGACGTTCCAGGGGTTGGAGTGTGCGAATCAGTTCTCTAAGTCTTTAAGGCGATAGGCGCCACCTAGGATTACTTCGGTAATCATGTAAGGACCTTCCCAAGGGGACTCGAATTTGAGGTGCCCTTGCTGCTTCAATCGCAGGACTAGGTCTCCTTCGACGAAGAATATGGGGCATAGCCTTATGTTGTGGTAGTTGCGGAGGTTCTGCTGATAGATTGTGGATCTCTCTGCTGCAATCTCACGTGCCTCATCGAGGAGGTCGACGGAGTCTTCGAGTGTGAGAGTTGATTCTTTCTCGCTGTATGCAACCACCCGTGGGGCTTTGTAGCACACTTCTGTGGGTAGTACCGCTTCAACACCGTGCACCATGAAGAACGAAGTGTAGCCTATGGCGCTTTTTGGAGTTGTGCGCAGGCTCCAAAGTACTGATTGCAGCTCGTCTGTCTAGCACCCAGCGGCTTGTTCGAGTGGACGGAGGAGCCTTTTCTTGATTCCGCCACAAACGAGGCCGTTGGCCTTTTCGACTTGACCATTGGTCTGAGGGTGCGCCGCCGAGGCGTAGCTAATGTTTATTCCTATGTTTTCGCAGAATTCTTGGAACTCCTTGGAGGTGAAGTTCGTCCCATTGTCAGTGATGATTCTATGTGGCACCCCGAAGTGGAATACAATGGACTCGAAGAATTCGACGGCGCTGGCTCCCGATTGGTTTGTCACTGGCATGGCCTCAATCCACTCGGTGAATTTGTCGACCGCGACTAGGAGGTAGACGTATACTCCTCGTGAGGATCTCTTGAGCTTGCTGACCATGTCGAGTCCCCATTGCGCGAAAGGCCAAGCCACAGGTATTGGCCTGAGCTCCGCGCCAGGTGCGTGCGATTTGTCCGTGAATTGCTAGCAAGCATTGCAGCACTAGACGACGTCTTTAGCATCACGCATGGCTGTTGGCCAGTAGAATTCAACTCGTAGAGCTTTAGCGACGAGGGCACGACTGCCAGCATGGTGCCCTCAAGTGCCTTTGTGTATGTCGAGGAGGATGGCTCTTCCGTCCCCGTTGGACACGCATCACTGAAGGACTCATGTGACGATGCGCTTATACAGTTCGCCGTTGATGAGGGCGAATGCCTTGGATCGTCGCGCTATATGGCGCGCATCAGTCGGGTCATCTGGTAGCCTTTTACTGAGCAGGTATGTGATGTATGGCTGTGTCCAGGATGGCACGATCATCATGACCTCCATGGGGCCTTCGAGTCCTGTGTCTGGCTTCATGTTGTCAAGTGCCATGGGCTCATTCGGTGGTGTAGCCCCCGAGTCCTTTGTCGTGCTAGCTTTAGGCTCTGTGGCCTTTGGCTTGATGGAGTGCTCGCAGATGCGCTCTAGAAATATGCTAGGTGGCACTTGGGCACAGGTGGAACCAATGTTTGCGAGTATGTCCGCATCCTCATTGCTCTCGCGGCCAACATGGCGTGACTCGTAGGCGTCGAAGTCCCCTTCGAGTGTGTCGTAGAGGTCGCGGTAGGCGATCATGTTGTCGCTCAGAGCGTCGCACTCATTCATTGTTTGGTTGACCACCATCTTGGAGTCACCATAGATGACGAGTTGCTTGGCGCCACAGGGTTTTGCCATTCGCATCTCGTGGATCAAGGCTTCATTTTCGGCTTCATTGTTAGAGGATGTGAACTGCATTCGCAGAACGTACCTCATCTTGTCACCTTGGGGCGATGTCAGTATGACACCTGCGCCAGCTCCTTCCTTGCGCTTGGATCCATCAAAGTGCATTATCCATAGGTAGGACATGTCTGGCTTGTCGGGGAGCTGGTTCTCCATCCAGTGCACGAGGAAGTCCGAGAGAACTTGCGATTTGATCGCATCGCGTTTCTCGTATGTGATGTCTCATGGAGACAGTTCTATGCCCCAGAGCGTGAGTCGTCCGGTGGCATCGGGATTATTGAGTATGTGCCCGAGCGGGGCATAGTTCACCACTATGATTGGGTGCTCCTAGAAGTAGTGGCGCAGTCGCCTGGCAGTCATGAAGACACCATAGCCCAACTTTTGGTAGTGCGGGTACCGCTGTTTTGTTGGTGTGAGCACCTTGCTGACGTAGTAGACTGGGCATTGTACCCCATGGACTTTATTTTCTTCGGCTCGCTCCACCATGAGCACAATGCTGACCACCTAGTTGGTGGCGGAGATGTATAGCAACAACGGCTCCTTTCCACGAGGCGTCACCAATATTGGTGAGGTGGACAGTAGACGCTTGAGGTCTTCGAATGCTTCTTGTGCTTCGTCTGTCCACTCGAACTTGTCAGCTTTACAGAGAAGTTGGTAGAAGGGTAGTGCCTTTTCACCCATTCAACTGATGAATCGACTGAGCGCCGGGATTCGCCCGGCCAGCTGTTGGATGCCTTTTACATTCTTCGGCTTCTCCATGGCCAGTATGGCCTTTATTTTCTTCGGGTTTGCCTCGATCCCTTTCGCGGAGATGAGATACTCGAGCAGTTGCCTAGATGATACGCCGAAGGTGCATTTGTCCGGATTGAGGTTGATCCGGTAGCAATTGAGGTTATCGAAGGTCTCGCGGAGATCGTCGAGTAAAGCGGATTCCTCTTTGGTTTTGACGACGATGTCGTTGACGTAGACTTGGATATTGCGACCAAGTTGGCTCTTGAGGTAGGCATGCATACACCGCTGATAGGTGGCTCCTGCGTTTTTTAGCCCGAAGGGCATTGTGTTGTAGCAGAATACACCAAAGGTGTCGTGAACGTTGTTTTCTCCTGGTCTTCGTTCTTCATTCGAATCTGATTGTAGCATGAGTAGGCGTCGATGAAGCAGAGGCGCTCGCATCCTGTAGTGGAGTCGATTATTTGATCGATCCATGGCAACGGGAAGTGATCCTTCGGGTAGTGCTTGTTCAAGGAGGTGAAGTCCATGCACATCCGCAGGATATCTGTGTCCTTTTTAGGCACAAGCACCGGATTTGCGAGCTAGGTGCTTTCCTTGATCTCGCGTATGAATTTTGCGTCGAGGAGTCTGTTGATTTCCATACTGACCGCTTTTGTTCTTGGTTCAGGCAATCGCCGTATTGTTTTCTTGACTGGCCTTGCGTCTGGATTCACATTGAGTGAGTGCTCGACGAATTCCCTGGGAACTCCTGGCATGTATGCTGGACACCAGGCGAAGATTTCCCAGCGCTCACGGAGGAATTCGACTAGCATGAGTTGTTGATGGCCCAAATATATCGAGCTCGTTGGGGAACCCCAAGAGGAAGGTATGATGAGCAGAGCAGCAAGTTTTCCCTCAGTAAGAAACCAAGGTTATCAATCCAGTAGGAGCAAGGAAACACCCCAAAGGTGCAGCTAGCTGAACGTTGGCAGGGTGCATTACTGGTTCCAGCAGCAACGTGGAGACCTGCACAACACAACCACAGAACTTTGCCCCCAACTTACAATGAGGTTGTCAATCTCACCGGTTTTGCTGAAAACAAAGGATTAAACGTATCGAATGGAAGGAAGTAATAGTTGGCAGAAAGTAAACACAAAGTAGTAAACAGTTTGTAGATTGAAAGTAAAAGAAAGGACCGGTGTCCATAGTTCACTAGAGCTGGCTCTCCTTAAGATAGATAACATGTTGGGTGAACAAATTACAGCGGGGCAATTGACAAACATCGAGAAAGCATACAAGCATATAATAATCATCTTGACTCCTTTGAGACTTGATTGGGCATTACAACATTATACGTAGACCGTCATCCAACTGCATCTATGACTAATAATCCACCTTCAGGTTATCATCCGAACCCCCTCCAGTATTAAGTTACAAGCAACAGATTATTGCTTTACGAATTGCGTGTAAAGTAAACAATACGATTGTTCTATGAACAAAGGATTGTTGTTTTCTCCCTAGTAGCAACAACACATCTAGTACCTTAGAGCTTTCTGTCACTTCCCCAGATTAACAGAGGCATGAACCCACTATCGAGCATAAATACTAACTCTTGGAGGTGCTAGCATCTACTTGTTCAAGATAGCTACTAACAACGGAAAGCATGCAAGATCACAAATAACAAAGACATGATAGAATCAATAATCAATCTGAAATAGCATCTCAATATCCATCGGATCCCCGCAAACACAACATGTATGGATTACAAATAGATGATCTTGATCATGAACGGAGCTCACAAGATCTAAACATGAAAGCACAAAGGAGGAGAACCAGCCATCTAGCTACTACATGGACTCGTAGTCTAGAGATGAACTACTCACGCGTCACACCGAAGGCTTGCATGGTGATGAAGAAGGCTTCCAGGGTGAATTCCCCTCTTCGACAGGGTGCCGGGAAGAGCTTCAGATCCCTCCCGATCTAGGGATGGAGATGACGGCGGCTACAGACTCTTTCATGGATTTTTGATCGGGTACTTAGGGTTTTGGTATCGGAGGTAATATATATGCGGAAGGAGAGGCCGAGGGGGTGCTGGGGTCAGCCAGACCACCCCCTGGCGCGGGCCAGGCCTGGCCGCACGGCTAGGTGGTGTGGTCGGGCCCCAGCCATTCTCTGTCTCGTATTCTGGCTCCAGATGTCTTCCGGTAAAATAGCAACTTTGGCTTTTGTCCCTTCCAATTCCGAGAATGTTCATTTTCTGACTTCCTGGAACCAAAAACAGCAAAAAACAGGCAGCTGGCACTGTGGCTCTTGTTAATAGGTTAGTCCAAGAAATCATATGAAAAGTACTCCAAAGTGTGGACAAAACACAATAAAGTAGACAGAACCAAGCATGGAACATCAAAAATTATAGATACATTTGCAATGTATCAACATCCCCAAGCTTAACTCCTGCTCGTCCTTGAGTAGGTAAGTGATAAAAAGAAAGAATAATTTTTTAGGTGACATGCACCATCATAGACTTGATCAAAGTATTTGTAAAACATTCAAAGCTGGGATCATGGTACTTCAATCATAACATGAAAGACAAAGTTCTAGCAATAAGACAAAGAAACTATGTTGTAACATGAAAATGCACAAACAAAAGATTCATGAATAATAATGCTTTGCAAGACGTTTGTTTGTTTCACATAAAGAAAACATATCATAATAGTATTCATCTTATCCCTCATAGAGTAGCAAATATAAATGCATAGGACACCTTCAAAGTTCATAAGAGTGACTAGATACAAATAGTTTAAAACAAGCAATATCAAGGTATGCATCAATCAACTAGTCTTGGGACAATGCACATAGAACAAAGAATGGCCACTATGCTCTCAAAGTAGGTGCATAAAGGTAGAAGGTGGAGACTCAATATATAAGTGGAAGAAAGGCCTTCATAGAAGGAAGCAGAGATTCAAGTTTCATAAAGAGCTTCCAAAAATTATGGTACTTATAGCTTTCAACTCTCATTGCCCATATCATAAGCATCTTGAAGTGATTAAGGTTAAAGTGAACAAACTATGGTGTACATGCTCGATGAAGTATATGTTAGAAATCTCATGTCCCTTGAATACGAGGGCCACTCCTCATGCTACTCAAGTTTAGTCACCGGTAAGTTCTTGTCATCGTAAGTACATGTGTATCATAGAGAACCGCCAACAGGGTACCCCTTGCCCGATGATACGGAAGAATCCCCATATCAAAATGACAAGGCAAGCAGACAACGAGCATCTCAGCAATCTTCTTATTTACCATGGGAATATGGTGCTTTTTTATCTCTTTCCTCTTTTCATAATCTCTTTTTTTTCTTTTTATCTTTTTTCTTAATATAGGACTCTTTTTTAAGAAGAATGCTTCATAGACAGCTCATTATGGTTACGCTGCAGGTTTCCACCATGTCAGCATGGATTAGACCAGCGGCCCAGGCGTTTCTCTAACACATATACATAACTCCATGGACTTACAAGATCCCCTTTCATTTCACACCGACGACATCCATAGACAAAAGAGCATGATATCAACTAGGTACAAAGTACCCGTGCAATGTTGAAAGCGTTCCCCATGACAACATGGTTCTGCTAATCCCAAACAAATAAGTGCAAGCATATACAACATACACGACACAATGGTTCAAGTTTATTAGGGGCAAGAAAAGTAAAGTGTGCCATCAAGGTCGTGAGAGCTTTAATCACTAGTTTTCTCATAACAAGTTTAATTTGGAAGGTAAACAAAAACATGAATATACTTGGAATAGCATAAGCTAATAGGTAGGTATGGTGGACTCTTTGGAATAACTTGGTTTAGGGAGTTGGATGCATGAGTGGAACTCATACTTGGTTACGGACGCTAGCAAAAGACTGGGAGCGACAAACTAAGAGAGCAATAATGGCCATAATCATGCAGAGTGACAAAACATCATTGACCAAAGCATAAAGTGATACTACAAGTTGAAAACTAAAGGATAATAAAGGCTATGGTGACTTGAGTTAGTCATAACATGGTGTGAGCATGCGCCAAGTCAACCCAAATAAAGCATCAAAGGAGAATACCACTATACTATGCTTTAATATGCTAAAACAACGCATGATTCATCCAAGGCACATTAAGCAATCTCAATTGTTTATAACAAGTCATGCTACAGCAAAGAATACTAAGCATAAAGCCAAAACAATATCAAGCATGGCATGACAAAGCATAGGCCACAGTCAAAAACAAGCTCTCTCTTTAACACTTAAGCATGAACTTTCCTACTCTTTTCCAAACCAAACCAAACTATTTGAAAACCAATGTATGAAAGAGGGGTCCAACCAATTTATTCAGAAAACTAAGAAAACCAAGCAAACTAAAAACCAAAACAAAAACGAAAAAGAAGACGCTCCAAGAACAACACAACCGTGCATGAAACAATAAAAATGAAGCGTTTGGAAGAAACCTGGGATTTTTATTGATGAAGAAGGGGATGCCTTGGGCATCCCCCAACTTTGACACTTGTACTTCTTGGATATTTCTTGGGGTGACACACGTGGAATCTCCAAGCTTGAGCTATAGTCCATCCTTCATCTTATTACTCATTCCTTCCATACACCTGAAATTTTTCCTTCATACAAAACTTCACACAATCTTTATTAGCAACATTAGTGCACTCAAGATAATAAGTCTTTAAGTTCAGTTCTAACACCAATAAACTTCCATTAAAACACTAGCTACTGTAGTACTTCCCTCAAAATCCCAATTCACCAAAAGAACTCAAAAAGGAACCAACAAGAAGCAAATGCAGAGAATGGCAGAAATCTATCAAAACAGACCAATAGGTAAAGACGAATTTTTTATAAGACCTTCTGTTGCTCAAATCAAAAAGTGTTGAACTAACTAAAGTTATATAATAACCTGGGGCAGAAGCACAAAAAATAACGCCTCAAAAGGACGTTCAGAGATTTTACACGAATTTTTACGGTGAAGCACAAAAATCTGTTTCGGGACAGCAACTTTCCCAATCATTACTTCTCTCTCATTAGAGGTTACTCTTGGCACAAAAAGCAGATAAAAAGGATAAGGAGCGGTTATTACTGAAGTAATAACTTCCAAGACTCATCTAAAACTTTTGGGTTATCTCCCAATAAGTACTTTTCTTTAACGCCTTTAAGTTAGGCATAAGAAGCAAGAAAAAGAATCAAGTGTACTCAAGTGAAGAAGCATTAAGAGCAAATTTTGTTTTCATATGAGAGGCAAAAGAAATCTTATATCTCTTATTAGTGAAGTGTTGTATACCTTTCTTGAGTGGGAGTTGATATTTAATGGTGCCTTGTTTCATATCAATAATGGCACCAACAGTTCTAAGAAAAGGTCTTCCCAAAGTAATAGGACAAGAAGCATTGTATTCAACATCCAAAACATAAAAATCAACGGGGACATAGGCATTGTTAACCATAATGAGAACATCTTTAAGACTCCCCATGAGTTTCTTTTTAGCATTATCATCAAGTGGGACATTCAAATAACAATCTTCAAGTGGTGGCAAATCAAGCATATCATAAATCCTTCTAGGCATAATAGAAACACTACTATCAAGATCACATAAAGCTTTAAAATCAAAATCATTCACTTTCATATTAATGATGGGTTCCCAACCATCTTCTTGTTTTATAGGAATAGAAGCTTTATGTTTCATCTTTTCTTCTTTAATCTTTATGAGACCATCATTAATGTGTTTTGTAAATGCCATGTTCATAGCACTAGCATTAGGACTTTTAGCAAGATTTTGTAGGAACTTAATAACTTCAGAGATATTGCAACCATCAAGATCAAAATCGAAATTATCATCTAGAGTGGTAGAACTATTACTAGCCTTAACACTAGTGGTGGTGATAGTAGAAACACTAATGTTTCTACCAATTTCATCTTCTCTTTCCCACTTAGCATGTAATTCAGCTAATAGTCTAACATTTTCATCAATTCTTACTTGTATGGCATTAGTAGGTGCAAAGGGATTATCATTAGTTTCAGGTTTAGCATCCATTTTATTCATAGAAGATTGAGCTTCAGCCAAAGATGATATATTTCTTTAAGCATTAGAGAGTTTTTCCTCAATAGTTTTATTGAAAGCAGTTTGTTTACTAATAAAGTCTTTAAGCATGACTTCAAGTTTAGAGGGAGCACTCCTATTATTGTTTTAGGAACTTCCATAAGCGTTACCATTGTTGGGAGGATATGGTGTATAATTGTTGTTACCAAAATTATTCCTATAGGCATTGTTGCTAAAATTGTTATTTCTTATGAAGTTCACATCAACTTGCTCTTCTTGAGCAACCAAAGAGGCTAAGGGAACATTATTTGGATCAATATAGGCTTTCCCATTAACAAGCATAGACATAATAATATCAATCTTATCACTCAAAGAGGAGGTTTCCTCAACAGAATTTACCTTCTTACCTTGTGGAGCTTTCTCAGTATGCCATTCAGAGTAATAAACCATCATATTATCCAGAAGCTTTGTTGCAACACCCAAAGTAATGGTCATAAAGGTACCTCCAGTAGCAGAATCCAATAGGTTCCTTGAAGAATAGTTCAATCCTACATAAAAAGTTTGGATGATCATCCAAGCAGTCAGTCCATGAGTGGGACAATTCTTTACCAAAGATTTCATTCTTTCCCAAGCTTGAGCAACATGTTCATTATCAGATTGTTTAAACTTCATTATTGCACTTCTCATAGATATAATATTAGTAGGAGGATAGTACTTTCCAATGAAAGCATCTTTGCATTTAGTCCAAGAATCAATACTATTCCTAGTCAAGGAATTCAACCACTCTTTAGCTTTTCCTCTCAAAGAGAAAGGAAACAATTTCAGCTTAATAATATCTCCATCTATATCCCTATGCTTTTGCATCTCAGAAAGTTCAACAAAGTTATTTAGATGAGCAGCAACATCTTCATTACCAATACCAAAAAATTGTTCCCTCATAACAAGATTGATTAAAGCAGGTTTAATCTCAAAGAAAGTAGCTTCAGGAACAGGTGGAGCAATAGGTGTGCTCATAAAATCATTATTGTTGGTGCTAGTGAAGTCACACAACTTAGTGTTTTCAAGAGTAGTCATTTTTATGTGTTTTTGAATAAGAAAGCAAACTTGTAAAACTAATTTTTTGTGTGTTTTTGATAAAGAAACAAGCAAACAAAACAAAAAGAAACTAAGCAAAACAAAAATAACGAAGTAAAGAGATTGGTTATGAGGGACTCCCCTTGTGAAGATGTCCTTGACTCCCCGACAACGGCGCCAGAAAAAGTTGTTGATGGCCCAAATATATCGAGCTCGTTGGGGAACCCCAAGAGGAAGGTATGATGAGCACAGCAGCAAGTTTTCCCTCAGTAAGAAACCAATGTTATCAATCCAGTAGGAGCAAGGAAACACCCCAAAGGTGTAGCTAGGCGAACTAAGGTATGCGCATCGGTGCCAAAGAACGTGGAGACCTGCACAACACAACCACAGAACTTTGCCCCCAACTTACGATGAGGTTGTCAATCTCACCGTTTTTTCTGAAAACAAAGGATTAAACGTATCGAATGGAAGGAAGTAATAGTTTGCAGAAAGTAAACACAAAGCAGTAAACAGTTTGTAGATAGAAAGTAAAAGAAAGGACCGGGGTCCATAGTTCACTAGAGGTGGCTCTCCTTAAGATAGATAACATGTTGGGTGGACAAATTACAGCGGGGCAATTGACAAACATAGAGAAAGCATACAAGCATATACTAATCATCTTGACTCCTTTGAGACTTGATTGGGCATTACAACATTATACATAGACCATCATCCAACTGCATCTATGACTAATAATCCACCTTCAGGTTATCATCCGAACCCCCTCCAGTATTAAGTTGTAAGCAACAAATTATTGCTTTACAAATTGCGTGTAAAGTAAAAAATATGATTGTTCTATGAACAAAGGATTGTTGTTTTCTCCCTAGTAGCAATAGCACATCTAGTACCTTAGAGATTTTCACTTCCCAGTTACGGAGGCATGTACCCACTATCGAGCATAAATACTAACTCTTGGAGTTGCTAGCATCTACTTGGCCGAGATAGCTACTAACAACGAAAAGCATGCAAGATCACAAATAACAAAGACATGATAGAATCAATAATCAATCTAAAATAGCATCTCAATATCCATCGGATCCCCGCAAACACAACATGTATGGATTACAAATAGATGATCTTGATCATGAACAGAGCTCACAAGATCTAAACATGAAAGAACAAAGGAGGAGAACCAGCCATCTAGCTACTACATGGACCCGTAGTCCAGAGATGAACTACTCATGCATCACACCTGAGGCTTGCATGGTGATGAAGAAGGCCTCTAGGGTGAATTCCCCTCTCCGGCAGGGTGCCGGGAAGAGCTTCAGATCCCTCCCGATCTAGGGATGGAGATGACGGCGGCTATAGACTCTTTTGTGGATTTTTGATCGGGTACTTAGGGTTTTGGTATCAGAGGTAATATATAGGCGGAAGGAGAGGCCGAGGGGGTGCTGGGGTCGGCCAGACCACCCCCTGGCACGGGCCAGGCCTGGCCGCGTGGCCAGGTGGTGTGGCCGGGCCCTAGCCCTTCTCCGTATCGTATATTCTGGCTCCAGATGTCTTCCGGTAAAATAGCAACTTTGGCTTTTGTCCCGTCCAATTCCGAGAATATTCATTTTTTGACTTCCTGGAACCAAAAATAGTAGAAAAGCATACCGGTAATCGTGGCTCTTGTCAATAGGTTAGTCCAAGAAATCATATGAAAAGTACTCCAAAGTGTGGACAAAACACAAGAAAGTAGATAAAACCAAGCATGGAACATCAAAAATTATAGATACATTTGCAATGTATCATGAGTTACTATGTGGGACTCAAGTTATTGGTGATGAGGGTCGTCTTGGTCGGGTCTGTTGGGTGGACCTGGACTTTCTTGGTGTGCACCGACGTGTCGAAGGATTGGTCGAGTGAGCTTGGCTTGCTTAGGGGAGGCAGATTGTTGCCTGTCGACTCCTTTAACCTCGCGAGTTCCTGTTGCATGCCGAAGGACTGGGAGATTCTCTTGAATTCCCGATCGCAGCTGTCAGACCTCTCGAAGCTTCCGTTGTTTGTGATGATGTTGTTTGGGCCCGGCATCTTCATCTGCAGGTAGGCGTAGTGTGGTACCGCCATGAACATCACGAACGCGACACGTCCGAGGATGCAGTGGTACTGTGAAGGCCAGTCGACAACTTCAAAGTCGATGCGCTCTCGTCGAAAGTTTTGCAGCATGCCAAAGATGATATCGAGGTTGATCTTGCCCAGGGGGTACACGCCCTTCCCTGGAATGATGCCAAGGAACATCATGTCTGAAACTTCCAGACATGTCAGAGGGATCCTCATTGCTCGCAAGGTACTCGCGAACATGAGGTTGATGCTGCTTCCACCGTCCATGAAGACGCGAACCATCTCGAAGCCTCCGATCTATGCCTCGAGCACCAGGGGACAGTGGCCCATGTGAGGTACTTGACACGCGTGGTCGCTCTTGTCGAAGGTGATGTAGGACTCGCTACCACTAAGGTACTCAGTGGTGGAGGGCGGGGAATTCATCACCAGATTGACTTGGTGAGTGATTGATTTCTGTATTCGATTTGAGGTTCAACCCTTCTAGATCATTCCCATATTCCCAAGTGGTCGGGGGTATGGTTTGCCTCCATGATTCTGGACTGGTGCAACCGCAGGTGGTATCGGACCTGGTGGTGGTGGAGGAGCGCCATGTGCCACAACGCCGGGGGCAGCTCCGTAGCCTTGGTTAATCGCGTCGCGATTCATCTAGGCCAGGCCTTCGTGGAGCTTGAGGAATTCGCGGTAGTCCTTTAGGAAGTGGCTGGACTTTTTCTTGTCGTCGTGCTTGTTGATGTAGAAGTGCATGTTGCATGGTCCAGACAGTTTGTCATGGATGGATGTTGGGGGTGCCTCATCGCGAGTGTGGTGCTGCCACACTTGCCTAGTTTCCCTGTTGTCGCGGTATCCACCACTTTGGTATCTGTTGTTGCGGTTGTTGTCGCATTTGTCGGTGTAGCCAGCCGCAACCATGTCAACCTCGTCGTGGTCCTTGTAACCACACATTCGACGTTTCCCACGGCGGTCGCGTCTACGCCCGAGGTCGTCGTCATCATCGAAGTAGGCATGGTTTTTCACCGAGTCCTCTCCATCGGCCCACCTATTCGCGATCTCCATCAGGCGGTCGATTGTCTTTGGCTTCGAGCGGCCCAGCTCCTCCCTGAGCTCCCTGTGGCGCACGCCGCCGTTGAACGCGTCAATTGCGTGATCCTCGGAGATGTCTTCTGCAGAATTCTCGATGATGAACCATCTCTGGATGTATGAGCGCAGCGACTTGCCAGATCTTTGGTGGCAGCCTCTTAACTCTTTGATTGATGCGGGCCTTCTGTAGGTGCCCTTGAAGTTTCGCATGAAGCTGCATGGGAGGTTATTATGCCACGCTCGAGCGGCGCCTTACAGCTATAGCTGGAGGCATTGCATCGCCGTACTCGAGTTTCCGCCATGTAGCCCGACGGAGGACATGTGATCTTCTAGCCAGATTTTTGGGTCCTATAGGTCGTCGGATTTCTGGTTCTCTGATGAGAGTTTGAACCCCTTAGGAATTCGCTTCTGCCTGATGGCTCTACTAAAGTATCTGGCGCCATAGAGCTCTATGTCATCATCCTCTGAGTCAGTTGAATGAGCACGCCTCGCGCGCATCTTGTCGACCTTGCGCTGCATGATGTCATCACGCGTGTCGTAGTCGTGGTTGTGTCGTCGTGAGCGGCGACGTCGAGACGAATCGTGGCTATCATCGCTGGACGAGGGCGAGGAGTAGCGTTTGGCTAGAGCCTTGCTCTTTTTCGACTCCGATGTTGGATCCTTGATGTGGGTGGCTTCAACTAGACCCAAGCTTGCGATCATAGATCGGTGCATGGCAGCTCGTGAATCTCCAGCTGGAGGCTGGTTGTTGAGGAGATACATGGTGGCCATCGTCATCACCGCCTATGGTGTCTTCGGGAGCACATTGCGCCGCGTGTCTACCTTCATGGACGAGAAGTCGAGGACTCGTGTGGCCTCTTCTCGCTCCTTATCGGTGAGGTGGGCCAGTCGAGAGCGCCTTTTGGCAGCCACGTGGTCATTGCCCTTGGAGGAGGATCCTCCCATGGAAGAGAGCTGAGCCCGTCGAAGACTCGACTCGTCCGCCACCCTTCTGCGCATGTCGAGTTGCACGATTACTTGTTGTTGGCGCTTGTATTCTTCTTTGAGCAGCCAATGGTAACCCATCAGCATGTCTTGCGATGAGTTTGGGGGTAGAGGGTTACCCCGCAGAGCTTCTCGACAGCGAGCCCACTCATTGTCATTGAGGTGGATCTACACGCGCTCTTCGGCATGCAAATTCACCATGAGGTGCGGTTCCCCTCCTGTCCCGTTGTTGGTGGGTGCGCATTGGAGGGACCACCGTTTGCGATTGGGATGTCGCCGTTGGTCGGACCAGTGCTGGCATTTTCGTGATTGACACTGGTGTCACCTGTGTTGATGATGGCGCACATGTAGTGATTGGGGAAGCTATTGCTTCCGCAGATGTCAGATCCAGAGCCATAGGCTCCGTCTTCAATTGCTAGATCGCCTAGATCGGATCCGCAACTGCTGTCGTTGATCGCGTTCCCGACTGTTGTCGGGGCATTGAGTTCGCTCAGGGTGCCGATCGGCGGCGAGAACCACGATGCTGGAGCAATCGCGGGAATCGCGGGCTGGTCAGGGAGGCGGAGTGTGCCCAACTGACCAACTTGGAAGCGTAGGCTCCCGATCGCCAGGCCGATTCCCTCGCCCATGGACTCGAAAGCCGGGCGAGTGGACAGCGTATGGACAGTGAAGTCGAAGGCACCAAAGAGGAGGCGAGTCTCTGCTGTTGCAGAGTTGTAGATCGCGGTTGATGGGGCTGAAGAAGCCACGACATCAACACTCCCAATTCCCACAGACGGCTCCAATTGACAAGGGTTGAACTCATCAATGCCCATTGTTATGGACTTGGGTTTTGGAGAAGGAGGGAGCGCTGGAGGCATCACCCGGCTAGCAAACAAGCACACAGGGACGCAAGGTTTACCCAGGTTCAAGCCTCGTAAAGGTCCCTACTCCTGCTTGACTGCTCTTGGAATTATCGAGGGAGTCGAAAGTTATAGGGTTGCGCAGATGCAATCAGCGAGGTTGTGGAAACTAGGGTTGTGATTGTCCTCCTCGCCGCCCCCTCCTAGCCTTTATATAGATAGGCCAGGTCTCAGGTAGCAAGTTGAGTTAGTTACAAGTTAGGGTTCGCCTGTTTAAACTTTCTATCTTAGGCTTTGCCTTGTGCTGCAAGCAGTCAGAGTCTCCATAGGTCACCCAAATCCTGGATTGGGCCCTGATAACGCCGTGGGCTTCTACGATATCAGGCCGTATATACCAAACTCGAATACATGTAAGGTATGCCCACGTCATACGACGACTCCAAACTCGTGGTGGATTAAACCATGAACCAGTGCGACGCCCTGAGCGACGACATGGTCGCATACCGCGACCTCTACAACGCATTCGAAGGAGACTTTGACGGCTGCAAATTGCGACATGTGGGTCGCGAAAGCAATGAGGAAGCTGATGCACTCGCCAACATAGGCTCCACCTGCGCCCCGGTGCCACTAGGTGTATTCCTCGAGCAAATCTGCGAGCGCTCCATAAATCCAAAGACTTCGGCAGGATCATCCAGCACATCAAAAGACTCGGGGACTGCGCCACCTAAAGAACCCGAAGGTCCCAACAATGCAGAACAGGGATCTAAACTCGAAGGCCCCATGGAGGTCATGTTCATCGAGCCATCCTAGAAGCAGCAGTACGTCACATACCTACTCACCAAAAGGCTGCTAGATGACCCAACAGATAAGAGGCACATAGCGCGGCGCTCCAAGGTCTTCACCATCATCAATGGAGAGCTGTACAAGCATAGCATCATGGGTGTCCTCCAACGATGCATCATCAATGGTGATGGAAGGAGCATCCTCCTTGAAATACACGAGGGCACCTGAGGGCACCACGCTGGTAGTCGCACCCTTGTCGCTAAAGCTCTACGAGCTAGATTCTACTGGCCTACCGCGATGTGTGATGCCAAGGACATCGTCCAGAAGTGCAATTCTTGCCAACGATTTGCGGATAAGCCGCACGCACCAGGCACGGAACTCATGCCGATACCTGTAGCTTGGCCCTTCGCGCAATGGGGCCTCGACATGGTCGACAAGCTGCAAAAGTCATCACCTAGAGGATACGTCTTCCTCCTCGTAGCAGTCGACAAGTTCACCAAATGTATCGAGGCCATGTCGGTGACCAACCAGACAGGCGCCACCGCTGTCAAATTCTTCGAGTCCATCGTCTTCAGATTCAGGGTGCCGCACAACATCATCACTGATAACGGGATGAACTTCACCTCGAATGAGTTCTAGGATTTCTGCGAAAACCTGGGTATCAATATCAGCTACGCCTCAGTGGCACACTCCCAGACCAACAGTCAAGTCGAGAAGGCCAACGGCCTCGCCTGCAACAGCATCAAGAAAAGACTCCTTCGGCCACTCGAACGAGTAGCTGGATGTTGGGCTGAGGAGCTGCCATTCATACTATGGAGCCTGCGTACAACTCCGAACAACACTACAGGCTACACCCCGTTCTTCATGGTGCACGGCGCAGAAGAAATGCTACCTACATAAGTGCGCTACAAGGCCCTAAGGGTCGTTGCGTATAGCAAGGCTGAATCTACGACCGCACTCGAAGACTCCATCGACCTCCTCGATGAAGCACGTGAGATCGCGACAGAACAATCAACGATCTACCAGTAGAGCCTCCGCAACTACCACAGCCGACGGCTGCACCCAAGATCCTTCGTCGAAGGAGACCTCGTCCTTCTTCTGAAGAAGAAAGGGCACCTCAAGCTCGAGTCCCCCTGGGAAGAACCCTACGTGATTACTAAAGTAATCCTAGGTGGCACCTATCGCTTGAAGGACGTAGAAAGTGGATTCGAATACTCTAACCCTTGGAACGTCCCATTGCTGCGACGTTTCTACCCCTAGATGTTTTTACTTTACAAATAAGGCTACTCAACTAGGCTACTTAGCCAAACATTGTACCTCCTGATATTCTCCAAATAAATAAAGCTAAGTGCCTCCAACCATGTGTTTTATTCAATTTACTTTCATTACTATTCTACACTCGGGGGTGCACCCCCTTAACGACCTCGTCACATATACAATCACAAAGAAATGACTTGAGCAGTTCATAGAACTGCCAATCGAACCCTTGATAAACCCAACCCAGTTGCAACGCAACTAATAGGATGGCAACGTGATAAGATCTGTAAAGCGTCAGGTTAGCAGAAAGGCATCACATAAGAAAATACGCTCGCAAAACACATAGGCTAACAACTTTACATACAAGCATGGGTATCAAAACACCCAGAAGAAATATTATACAAGTTTTACAACACGCATATGTCCTGTACAGGTCAATCACTATTCTACTGACGCAAAAAAGAACATTGGTACACTCGTCGAACAGGTTAACGATATCTTCCGCAGGCCGGTCAACTGCTCGGTAGTGGGGCACCATGTTCCATGCTATCCCTGCGGGAGGCGGTGTCGGCCCTGCAGCAACAACATCCAAGTCCACGCTGGGTCGTTCCATGCGTACAAGCACCAACACAACCTTAGCACTTGCAACTAGTTGTTGGTGCACGCACTCGCGTATGGCATCGGCACTATATATGGAACCTTCGCATCAGAGCTAGCAAGCTTGAGGGGGCGGCATCCAACTGATACATCGCCCTGAAGATATGCTTCAGGCATGATTGTGCTTTCTTCAGAAAGTGCAGCACCTGCGATACGCGATCTTGCAGTGTTGCTAATTTATTCGCATGATCCTGGCCAGTCCATAAAAAACCCACCAGCTTCCAGCTGTTCCTGAGTCAAACAACTCAGTCGAATGCTGATGCGCTCCTTTTCTTCTTGTGAAATGAGATTGACAACTGCAAAAATAGCAACATAAAAGCATCAGTCAACCGAAACAACGACACAGGCAAACTGAAGCAATGAAGTCGAAGAAACACCCACATTGCAGCTGTTCGTTGATTTGAGCCACCTCACCAAGGAGATAAGCTTCCCGCTCCACAGCATTTTCAGCCTTCGACTTCTAGATATTAGCATTGCCACAAATCATCAGCGCGACTCGCTCCAAAAGCTTCACGCAATCGCGCAAGCGAGACAAGAGCAATAACTCCTCCACTTTTGAGCACGGCTACGCCGCATGCACATTAGAAGAAGACACATCTCGGATGTCACTCGAAGATCCCTAACCACACAGAAGATTCGAAGAATAAGAAACATTGCACATGGAGCTCAGATGATAGAATCACGAAGACAATTTATACATCAAAAGTAGCAACAAGCTCTAACAGGGACACCCCTACACATATAGTCCATGACAAGGCCAAGTTTTCCGCGCCTATAAAAGGGAGCAAGGAGTATAGCTACGCCTACGCATCGGCACCCATGGGCTTCGTCGACTCCGTGGTGGCCTCCGACACCGCAACCTCCGCTGCTTGAGCCCCTGACGCCATAACTTTCACCGTGTTCAGTCGTTTTCGCTCCGCAGAGTACTTCACGAGTGTCTCTATGAGCCGGGGCCCATATTTATGACAACGAGCAGCAAAGGGAGCGAAAACTACCTCTTGGCCCTCCGTGGTTGTCAACATCTTTGAAGTAATCTGGCTGACATCTAGATTGGCACCACAAGCCTGCACCATTGCCAACCCCAAGGATGTGTCAGCCCCCTTCTGCGCGTTCTTAAAATGCGAGGGAACGCCACTCATGAAGGTTGCAACTAGGCCATCAAGATCTTCAATCAGCTTGGCTTTGGGGAGCATCTCTTCACGAAGGAATCCTAGAATGGTAATGGACTTTTCAAGGGCGTCTTAGGTGGAAGCACCACGATCTTTGACTGCCGCCATAGCACCAGCCAAAGAGTCCTCACAGGCCAAAGCCTGGCGGTCAAAGCCAACACCGGTGGCATCTAGGATTGCACTTCAACAAATCAGCAAGCATGGCCAAATAAGAAAATACAAGCACAATGAAAGAGTAAGCAAACAAATACTAGAGAGTGCTCGAGCGATAGAGAAAAGTTGTTCTGTGAACCCATTTTCTTTGTCGGTTGCGGCGGCTATCAGGTCTACCTCGCGCTTCTTCGACTCCTGCTTGAGGCGCTCGAGGACTTCGAGTGCCTCATCCCGCTTGGTTTCCGCCACGCTCAGACCCTTCTCAAGGGAAGCCACTTGACGAAGTAGGTCATTGTTTTCCTCTGAAGAACAAGGGGAACACATTAAGAATAAACAAAACGAATATTCAATGGTACGGCAAGAGTTGACATGCTTACTTTGTAGTTGGCGGTTGTTAGTGTCTAGCCGTGCATGCTGCCGGCCCAGGGTCACAATCTGCTCGCCTAAACGAATAGCCTCCCGCGGGATATGCTATAAAAGATAACACATATCACCATAAAGTTCGACCCCAGACAAAATTTTCAAGTGCAAAGCTCATGAACACTTACATGGTCACCCGAAGACTCCGAAGGTGCTTTCTTGGTGGGCGTCCGCACAAGAAGCCCGTGTTCCCCCATGTGGGGCAAACTTGAGAAACTCGCGTCGGAGTTAGCCACTATCTTTGGCGATGGTGCAGACTCCTCCACATCCGCACCTTTTGAGTCTACGACTCCGGTATCCCTCAGGAAGTGGCAGTCTACAAATGATGATGATGCAGTTCTACTGCAGCAACTTCATAAAGGCGTTCAGCAAAAAGACAATTGCTAGTCAGGAAAACCTTAACATTCTAGCAGAAAAACTTACCCGTCAAAGTTGTCGAGATCAAAATCCTCATCTAGCGGCTCCTTCAATTTCTTCGGCTCCTTCAATTTCTTCGGCTTCTTCAGCGACGGCGGAGCCAAGCTACGGACAGGAACCGCTAGAATAGGACTGGTGGTTCCCACCTTAGGTGTAGCATCCTTCGACGCCTCTGGCGTAGACGTGTCAGATTCTTCGCTCCGGGAGTGCTTGTGAGTGCCATCCTCGCTAGAGTCAGGGGTTTCATGTGCAGGCATAGTCGACCCTGATTCGTCATCCTCTTCGGCCTCAGAGGGCAGAACATCCTCCGACTGAGGTGGTAGCAAAGTTTCCACTTTCTATTCCTCACAGGAGCAGCAAGCTACGATCAAGAAAAGAGTTATGAGGAAAATAAAATAAGAAGAAAACCTAACAATAAGTTACCTCAGGAGGGGAGTTACTCGTGCGAAAAGGCAGAACGGCTGAGTCTACAGGAAGTTTATCCTTAGTAGTGTACTTGGTCATCGCCCTGACCCTTTTGTCAACCTCGCCTGAGGATATATTGTCCTTGGAGATGCGACTAATGTCATCAACACTGGTCTAGAGATACACCAGATGTGCTCTGGCCTGTAAAGGTTACACCCGGCGATGCATCCATGTGCGGATGAGGTCACCACCAGTGATTTCTTGACCTTGGACAAGCTGAAGGTCGTAGACGTGTTTGTACAAGACTTCGACTTCTTCCACCTCACCCGACATCACAACAATATTCCAGGACCTCTTCCTCCTCCGCACAACCTTGGGATCAAAAGGAGAAACTCCATATCGTTCGCTGTCAACATGTTGATCACGAATGTAGAACCATTTTTCCTCCATCCTTGGACGGACTCGACGATGTTGAGGCTGAAGTATTGGACATTGGGGTCCATGTAGATCCGTAGCTGCCGACATCATACATGACCGAGCCAGAACCCGACTGTCTCTTCAGCTTGAACAACTTCTTGAAGAGACCGACGTGTGGCTCAATTCCGAGCCAGCACTCGCAGAGGGTAATGTAGCATGCGATGTGCAAGATAGAGTTTGGGGACAGCTGATGCAGCTGGAGCCCATAGAAACAAAGAAACCATCACACAAATTTGTGGAGGGGGAGAGAAAGATCGCGGAGGATGAACGCCAAAAACATCACCCAAAATCCAACAGGGGATTGGGGATTACCTCTGGTTCTGTCATCTGGCAATCTGCTTCATTGGCGGGGAGTAGACCGTCCCGGCGATGCATCTGGAGCTCATGCTCCTTCAAGGAGGTGCACCTCCATTACCCATTTGTCACGTGGGTCCTTGGACCCTTTTTCTTGGTGGCGGCGGTAGTACCGGACCCAGTGGCGATGCCACCCTTCTTCTACGTCGCGGCAGCGACAATGAAAGCACCTCCCTTCTTTTTCCCCATCTTTCGACGGCGGAGGGATCAAAGGAAGTAGCTTGGGAAAGCTTTGAGAATGTCTAGTGCAGCATGAGCGATGAGTGTACTGAAGCAGAGGAGAATGACAATGGCAGAGGTGCACAAAGGAAGAAAACGATCAGTGCGAAAATTACCGCACCCAAACCATACTTAAGCACCAGGGAATGCCATCCAACGGCTCGCAGAGCCTCACTTCTACATGTGGTGCACATCAATGGAGACGCGTGGCAGTGGTAGCAATGAACCGTCGATGCACGTTCCCCACTACGCGCGAGAATCAAGGAGACACAGTTAAAACCAAATATTACTCGTGACTGGTCAAATCTCAGTCAGACTTCGGGGCCCACGTCCGTCACATCCCATCAGCACCGCTTATGCGGGAAAATAACCTCATTGGGTCGTTAGCACTAACGTCATCACGAAACCCACTCCAGCAGGAGCTTTCTCTTCGACTCATGTAGTCCTTGGTCGACTCTGCGACTCGACCAAGCACTCGGGGGCTACTCCTAACAGGAGCGCTGGACGTGCACCCGAATATTATAAAAGGACATAGAAGTACCGTCATACACACATGCAAGACATTTCCATCTCAACCCCCTCTTTCAAATTCACGATTCGATTGCGGACTCAGGGGCTCCTCCCATAGGGAGTGCTGAAATCACAATCAGCAAAGACAAAACTAATGACAGCAGTCAACAATTGTTCAAAGTCCCTACTTGAGTGTTCGACTTGAATATGCACTCGGGGATACTCCCATAGGGAGCGCTAGTCGCACACCCTTTGAAACAAAAAATTATTATACATGGCAAAAAGCGTTGACCACGTCTGCATCATGAGCATTCGAAGCATTCGGCGACTCTGCCTCACAATTGTTGAACATACCCCACAAAGAGACAACATCTCCTGGGTCACCCGAATCACCTCCGCGGTGAATAAACTTCCGGATGTCGCATTAACAACGTGAAGGTAAGACCTGCAGAAGGCCTGGCAATGCACCTGATGCGCTCTACCAGAAATAAGCCGTGCCCACAGGTGCGATGAAAAAGGCCTTGATGGACACATCGAGTTCTCATACCCAAACATTGGAATTCGACTCTATAAGACCTCGCAGTAGGAGTCGAATTACGCTAGCATTATTACGAATTTGAGTCCGGGGACTCGAGTTTGAGTAGATAGCGTTGTTTTGCCCTAAGGCAGTTAACTGATCCCGATATGTCAGATGAATTAGGCACGCATATCGATAATCCCTATGACACAAACTATGACCCCCGAAAGAACTTCGGATAAGCTTATATCCCATGCACTCGAAAGACTTATAGTCTCCACCCGAATCTATGATTCGGCTAGACACTTGGGGGTTGCTGACATGGGTATACCTTATAGGTACTCGAGATTAGCCTATACAGTCCAGCCCAAGAAGGAGTCCACGATGCGAACACATCCCATTAAGGATTTGGGTGGCCCACAGAAGTTTGACTTCTTGAAGGGCACGACAAAGTGTACATATAAATTTAAAGGTAAAACCCTAATTTGCAACCGACTCGGCCTGCTATCCCGAGACCTAGCCTCCCTATATAAAGGCTAGGAGGGGGCAGTGAGGAGAACAACACACAACCCTCGCATACACCTCGCCAGATTGCATCTGCGCACCCCTTGCAACTTTCGCCTCCTCGATAATCAAGAGCAGACAAGCAGGAGTAGGGTCCTCTTCAAGGTCTGAACCTGGGTAAAACCTCGTGTCACCTATGTGCTTGTTTGCTAGTCAATCGATTCCTCCAGCGCTCCCCAATTCCTCGAACCTAAGTCCATCAACGATGGGCATTAATGAGTTAACCCTTTGTCAAGGAGCGAACCAAAATATGAGGTTAAATTAACCCTCATTTTATCGTTATTGTTAAGGAGAAAGCTTTTGCAGGAGATGATCAAGATGAGGATCCTTACGCTCACCTAATGCATTTTACCGAGTTATGTTGGACATTTAAATCGGGAGGTTATTCTAATGATGAATTGAAACTTAAATTGTTTATCCAATCTCTAACCAACACTATTTTAGCTTGGTATAGAATTTGCCCTGCAGAGAAAATTGATACTTGGGAAAAACTCAAAGGAGAATTTGTATTTTGATTGTTTCCCAAAGTAAAGATTGCTTAAGTAAGGAGGGCAATCACGAATTTCAAGAACCACCAAGGAGATGGTTTGGTAAGATCCTTCAAAAGGTATAAATCCATCCTTAATAGATGTCCCCATATTAATTTACCTGAATGGTGTGTTCTACATATTTTCTATGGGGGACTTAATCAAGAGATTAAGAGTGAACTTGACACTAATTCTGGAGGTTATTTTATGGACTTAACTATAACTAAATCTTGGGAAATCTTAGAACGAATTCTTCGCAATAGAGAAACTTGGAGATTTGATTTAGCTGGAGAAGGAGGGATATAAATTGAATATGATTGTCGCAATGCTTATAAGGAACCCGTTAAGGTTAAGAAAACTGCTAATGAACTTCAACTTGATGACGATATTATTCTATAAATCCTTTAGTCTTTTACAAAACACATTGAAGATCCAAACAAAGATTGGCTTCAATATACTCCACCACCCGAGCAAGTTGAAGATGTTGAGATAAAAAAATTGTGGCCCCTACCAAGCCATTAAATAAGAAGGACCTTATGTTGAACCCCTTCCTTTTCCAAGGACGGCGAGAAAACATATGGTACCCCAACAACTTGAAGAACAGTTGGAAGAGGAAAGAATGTTCCTCAAGAAGCTAGAAGAAGAGGCAAAAATAGAAGAAATTAATCAAGGAGGCATGCAAGAAATGGGTGAGCCAACTAAAGAAGATATATTAACCATGTTTGCACATTGTATTGTAATCGAGATAGACACTGAAGCTTCTCAATTTGTTGAAGAAAAGGTAAAAGCTAAAGATATTGGTAAACCTATTCTTCCTTGCACCTTTGGTGAATCTTCTTATAATGGCCTATGCGATATTGGAACAACTGTCAATGTAATCCCTTATAATTTTTACTTGAAAATCCAAAATGAAATCATCCTAGTTGAATTAGAGGATACTAATATGAACATTATGCTAGCGGATAAGACACTCAGAATCCCTATGGGAATAATTATAGATGTTCCAATTTGTACTTACAAGTATCCTATCGATTTGTACTTGTTGATATGCCTACTGATGTTTATTGTCCAATTATATTTGGAAGTACCTTTCTGAACACCGCAAGGGCAAACATTGATTGTAAGAAGGAGACGGTATCTCTCAAATTTGGCAAGGATAAAATGAATTTACATTTCTCTAAATTTCATCACAAGCCAACTATTGAGGAGTTTGAAGAATATGAGCAAGCGCAAGAAGAAGAAGGTAACATTACTAGTCTTGTTGTTGTGTTTATTGAGACTCCCAACGATAAGTTAGGAAGAAGCCTAGATGAGAATGATAATCTTCCTGAAGATATAGAAAAAATGAAAATTAATGAATATCTTGATTCAACCCCTATAGTTGATCCTGAAATGAACCAAATCTATGACACACCCATAAGAAAGGGTGATGAGGAGATTCCACCTCCTGCACTCAAAACCCTTCCTAAAGAACTAAAATACAGTTTTCTTGATGGCACTAATAAATATCCTGTTATTATAAGATCTAACCTTGTAGAAAATAAAGAGGAGAACTTAATGATAGTCTTAAGAATGCACCAAAAGGCTTTGGGTTATTCAATTGATTACTTGAAAGGGATTAGTCCCTTGATAGCCACTCGTAGAATATTTATGGAAGAAGGAGCTCAGCCGGTTGTAGACTTTCAAAGACGGCTCAAACCTCATATGCAAGAGGAGGTGAGAAAGGGGGTAATCCTCCTACTAGATGCAGGTATAATCTTCCATGTAGAGGAAAGTGACTGGGTAAGTCATGTTCATTGTGTTCCAAAGAAACTTGGGTTCACTGTTGTCCCGAATGAACATAATGAGTTAGTCCCTACTCGCACTATTATTGGTCATAGGATGTGTATTGATTATAGAAAACTTAATAAGGAAACTCAAAATGATCACTACCCTTTGCCATTTATAGATCAAACGTTGGAGAGACTTGCTATGCACTTTCATTTTTTTTACTTAGATGGTTATTCTATTTTTCTCAAATAGCTATCCATCTAGATGACCAATTAAAAACAACATTCACATGTCCATTTGGTTTATATGCTTATAGTCGCATGCCTTTGGGCCTGTTCCTACCACCTTCCAAAGGTGTATGACTGCTATATTTGCTGATTATGTTGAAAATATTATGAAAGTATTCATGCACAATTTCTCGGTCTATGGAACTTCATTTAACCATTGTCTCTGTAATCTCCATAAAGTTGTGAAGAGATGCAAAGACACTAACATAGTATTGAATTGGGATAAGTCTCACGTCATGGTTCAAGAAGGTATAGTACTTGGTCATAAGATCTTAGGTAAAGGCATAGAAGTCAATAATGCAAAGATAGAAGCAATAGAAAGGCTTCCCCCTCCCCGCGATGTAAAAGGTATAAGAAGTTTCTTAGGTCATGTAGGATTTCATGGAAGGTTTATTAAGAACTTCTCTAAAGTTGCTAGACCTCTAACTAACCTATTACAAAAGTATGTTAGTTTCGATTTTGATGAAAACTGTCTTACAACTTTCACCATATTAAAACAAGCCCTTCTTAATGCCCCTACCATTAAACCACCCAATTGGAAAAATCCTTTTGACTTGTTTTGTGAATCCAGCCATGATGCAGTGGGAGATATTATATGCCATCATGATGGTGATGAACTCAATATCATTCATCACGCTAGTCGCACCTTGAATGGTGCTCAAAAGAATTATTTTGTGGCAGAAAAAGAACTCTCTGCTATTGTTTTCTCCTCGGCTAAGTTCAGATCTTATATAATCGATTTGAAAGTAAGAGTGCATACTGATCATAATGGCTTAAAATAAATCCTTGAAAAAACTGACGTTAAGCCAAGAATGATCCATTGGACTTTGCTTTTGCAAGAGTTTGACTTACAGATCCTTCAAAGAAGAGAAGAACAAGTTGGCACACCAATGGATATTGAAGAGATTAGATCATCAGAAATGGTGTCATCAATTTGCATACCATCAGGGACCATCTATCTTGAAAGAAAATTTGATGTTTCTTTTTGTAATGGTTTTAGAAATTTCTTGCAACCAACCATATTCAAATGGAAGAAGAAGATAATCCAAAAGCTAAAGGGAGGAAAAGAATCAAAGTGAACTTCATTATTACCAGATGATTAAGGTATTCCCAATCTTATTTTTATATGTTTTAATTACTGTTTTGTTGTTTCCATTTGCATTTTTGAGATCCTTGCATTTTTCTGAGTCCAACACCAGTTTTTTGAAACTGGTACAGGCTGACGGTACGGTTATATCTGCCCGTACCAGTGGTCTTAAGACAGCAGTACCCTTCTCTAGATTTGACTTTTTCTCTATAGAATGATACGACCATACTGTATGGCCAGCTCCCACCATACTGCAGGTCGTTAAACCCTCCATAACTTTCATTTGGTTTTCATTTGTTTGCTATTAAAAAAATTACCGACGTAAGAAGGGTCGACAACTGCTAGTACGGGGGAACCATACTGTCCAATCCCGCCCATACAGATTACTTGGAAGATTTGTACTGACTTTGGTCCGTGCGAATTTTGGAAGTGTATCGGGTACGAATGCGTTGTATGGGCGCCAACCATACCACTGGTCATTACTACCTCAAATTCTTCCTTTTTCTATCGAATCTTTACTGAATTGTTGGGATTATTTCTTGGCCGCCCCTTTTACTTCTAGTACGAGTTTTTCCCTATTCCTAACCCTTCATAAGCCTTCCAGAAGGCCGCTCTTCCTCTCTCGTCAACAGAACTTCCCCATGGTGCTCCTATCTCCTAGAACTCTAGCCATGTCTCATTCATGGAACATTGTTCAAGCCAAGGTGGACTACCAAGGATCTTCTTCGAAGGTCACGGAAGATGTCAAGGAGGTATCCACCAAGAAAAAAAAAGAAGCCTAGTGAAATCAACTAGGAGCCGAAGATGGATTCAAGCTGATGGAGATGGTCAAGGATGGGCGTAAAGTGTTCATCCTCATGGTAGGTCAAGAGGCGATTTTGAAGAAGTCCAACTCAATCACAAGTAAGGAGTCTTGCTTGGAGAATCTAAAGCAGCAAGGAGAGGAGATAAAAACCTCTCTAGACAAGCTTGCTCGTCGTATCAAGAAAATCAAGGTAAAGTCTCCAGAATCTTCTAAGCATATTGAACTGTTATGTCGTTATCTAGATCAGATGGACCTCAAGATAATGAACAGACTAGAATCCAGCCTCGACATCTGCCTCAGATCCATCAAAACACAGAAGCAAACAATTGAGATGTATAAAACACTTGTGGCTCAGCTGGAAACAATTAGCGAGGAATGCAAAATTCGCATCGTGATCCTCAAAGCAATAAACAAGACGCTACGTGAAAGCCTTCATAGCTCCAGGGCATCTTCTCCAAATTAAGGGAACACCACGGTATCGAATAATCGTAAGGGATTATTTGATCCCACCAGCTTATTCCAAGCTTGGGGAGATCTATAACACCGTGTAATCCATTTTCTAGCTTTATCATGTTCACTTTCATGTATGCATGTTAGGTTCTTAATTCCAGAATTTGCATTAGTTGCATTATAAGATTTCTTTGGTCCAAGAAAAGATTTATATCTAATGAGATTTTGATACTTTATGATATTTGAAGTGATTTTGATTTATGATTATTGTATTAGATGTATAAATTAGGATGAGTGCTATGATACTTGTACCACTGTTATGATTTTAGGATCTTCCACACCAACAAAGTGTTGATAAGTTATGAGAACGAAATATTGATAACATGTTATAGTCATTCATACCAACAAGAGCCATAAAGAGTATTAACATGATCCAATTGTATTGTTAAGCAAAAATAAAAAGGCTTTGCTATCAAAGAATTTTAATAAAATGAAAAACGTGTAAGTTGACAAATGGTACTCAAAAAATGATCATGAATTATTCATTACTCAATCAAGTGCTCATCTAATTGAACTTGATGATTTTATAAAATGCCTAATCTTCAAACTTATGATAAACTATTGATACAAAAAGGTGTGGAAGCCTCTAAGTCATGTGATGTGTGAGATTATAATATAACTCATGATGCAGTTCTATATCTGATCTTGTAATTATGCTTCAAATTGCCTCATTTATTGTAATTACTCATGCCTCATAAACATGATGACCTCATCCATAAGCTACCATCTTTCCTGGGGACGAGCACGAGTCTAGCTTGGGGAAGTTGATGAGTCCATTGTTGAAGCATATTTATTGTATACGTTTGCACAATTAGAGTAGGATTTTTGGTATTTTACTGTGCTCGCGCGCACCTTTTGTCCTTATTCCAATAGGATCCCGAATTATTAACTCTTTTGTGATATCAATTGGGATTGTCATATTATGCAGTAATATGATATTTCTTAGTGATAAATGTCATTTAAATGATTTTCCACGCACCTAGGAGAAGAGAGGATGCAAAGAAAGGCTACATAGGGTTTAACGACCTGTAGTACAGGCGAATCTTGCCCGTATCGTCCGCCTGTACCGCCTGTCAACACGTTCAACTCGTCAAATATTCTCACCACGCGAAGACGGATATGACATCTGAGATTCACAGACACTTCCAGCCTCAAAACACCACATCAAAAAGGGATCCAGAGGAGAAACCAGGAGAAGGGTGAATCATTGCTGCTTCACGGATCATCGGAGGACATCACATCACCCCCTTCATCATCAACTATTGCATCTCCATCACCATTACCATTCCCATCTTCCATACATTAGATCTTATTGTAATTCCAAATACAATTGTGGTTTGCACTAGATTTACTTTTACACTTTTATCCATCCATATGAATACGATTGTGAGGGGGAAGACCCTCGGGTACCCCAACCGGACAAGAACCAATGGGACAGGCAGAAGATGCCCGACTACCGATCGTGGCCGGTCAAGAGAAGTAGCCGGCTATGACGATGTAGCCGGACCCAATCAGTGAGACAGGACGACGTGCGTATCAGCGCACGGTACACCCTATGCGATGACAAGACTGGCAACCACCCGGCCATACCGAAGACTTTGCGGGAGTGACGCAGGAACAGTGGCCCGATGCTAACGACAGGCATGCATGATGTCCATTGTGCCTACGACAGCCATACCGCTCGTACTTCGATAAGACATACCATACCGGACACTGTAGATGACCAGCCGGCTACGGCCCGCATGTGGGGCCCGCCAGTCGGATTGGCCAGTGAGACCGTTGCCTCTCTGCCTATATAAGGAGAGGCAAGGCCTCAGTAGAAAGGGTTGGTCTCAGAGCATTTAAGGCAGTAGCTAGCGGTCTGACTCAAGGAGCGCTTGTAGTTCGTATATCCTACATAGTCAGATCCGGCAGGAGTAGGGGTTTTACCTCATCACGAGGGACCCGAACCTGGGTACTTCCTACGTCCAGCTACGCTCGCTTGTACCCAATCCCGCCTGCGGACGCCATCGATAGCTTCCCTGCTAGTCCCCACACCTCTATCTAACCTCTTCAGGTACTGCCGTTCCCAATACAACGACAGTTGGCGCCCACCATGGGGCTAGATGGCTTCGACCGGAGTCACGTTCCGCACGGGACCCCGCACTTCAGCCGGTGAGCGCGTGGCCTCTGGCCTGGTGCTCACGCTCGGTAAGTTCAACTGTGTCATCGACAACACTTCCTGCTTCGCTGGAACCTCCTTCCCGGCGAACAACATCGTCCTGTTATCCGGCGACCTCCCTATCTACGTCGCCACTGTTCCAGAGTGTTTCCCCAGGGAAATCGTCTCTGTCGCGGAGCTGCCGCATCCAGGCGGTAGCGCCTCCATCGCGTCCCGCGGCGTGGAGGTCATGATGGCCGGCTCCAGCTCTCACCCCCGCCAGCCGCGGGAGCGAGGCGCGGACGAGGTTGGGACCTCTGCCCCTCCGCAGCCTCGGAACCCGGTGGAGGATGCCATCGATCGGCTCCAGACGCTGGTTAACCTCGGGGACAACCTGGAGGAAAAGGAGGCCAACTTCGCCATGGAGCGACAGATCCTCCTCCAGGAGGCCATGGAGCTAGCGGCAACCCGCAAGCAACTCGAGATCACCCGGCACGAGTACGACCGCGTGCACGGCTTCACTCCGGCTACTGCGGAGCCGAGCCGGCGCGGCCAGGTGCGGCGCCGGGGTGGCGAGCTAGGCGGTAGAATGGAAAAGGACGGGGAGCCGGATCCCGCACCCGCCCTCATCCGGCCCACCTATAGCACGCCCATCAAGAATCTGCGCGCGGCACGGGCCGCGGCAGAGGAGCTGCCTAGTCTGGAGGGCGAGGAGCGAGCCCGCCAGCACACTCGCGTGTAGGAGCTCCTCCGCATCGCGGACGAGCAGGCCGACGCGAACCGGTAGATGCAGGAGGACCCCAGCTACTCCAAAGGGAGCAAGCCGCCTGCCAATAGCATGGGCGCATCGCGTGACACCCAGCAGGCGTCCTCCCCTCAGCCGGCTAAGGACCGCAGCAGGCGTCGCAGCTCTGGCAACAGGGGCCAACCGTGCCAGGAGAAGACGGTGAACAGCAACCCGCCGCCTCCCCCTCCACCAACCGGAGCGCCCAGACCAGCTGGATCCCGTCTCTCGGGCCGGATGGGAGCGCCCAACCCGGATTGTCCGGATGCCCGTGACCGCATCGAGCTCCTTGCTCAAGCGCGCGTCACAGAGGAGGAAGATTCTACCGGCCCGGTCTGTTTCGGACCCTGCATCCGGAACGAGCCATTTCCGGATAAATTCTCCCTACCCAGGACACCCCAAATCTGACAAAGGCATGAAGCCGGAAGACTGGTTGACCGACTACGCTACGGCAGTCGGCATCACCCACGGGAACAAGCGCACGGCCGTGCGCTACGTCCCCCTCATGCTAACCGGATCGGCAAGGACATGGCTCAACAGCCTTGCGCCCAACAGCATCAATGCCTGGCCTGACTTCGAGAAGGTGTTCGTCTGCAACTTCAACGGCACGTACAAACGTCCAGGACGCCCTCGTGACCTGGCCTTGTGCGTCCAGGGTGACCGCGAGACCGACCGCGAGTACCTCGCCAAGTGGACGGAGCTGCGCAACACCTGCGAGGGCATCCTGGAGAGCCAAGCCATCAGTTTCTTCATCGAGGGTTGCCGAGAAGGCACCATGCTTCGCCACCGGCTGCTGTGTGACGAGCCGAAAACCATGGCGGAGCTCATGACGGTTGCGGACCAGTACGCCACGGCGGATGCTGCCATGAAGAAGCCTCTCCGAGTAAATGCCGACGGGCGTCCGACTCCTACGGAGCTGGCGCGCGACCGTCCAAGCAATCCGGCTGGCGAAGCCGGATCCTCTAGGCGCCACGGCAGCGAGAACTGGTTCCACGGGGACCGCCAGGCCGGACAACAGAAGCCTCGCTACCACGCGCGGCAGATGAATGTTGTGGAGGGCGCGCCCGATGCACCGGCTAACGATGCAAGGAGGCAGAAGCCATGCTCACCTTCGACCAGATGTTTGACGGCCCGTGCAAGTGGCATAGCGGTCCCTTCAAACCGGCTATGCACACCACCCGGAATTGCAGCTGGACCTGCCAGCTAAAGGACCAGGGCAACCAGCCTCGTCTTCCCCCTCCCCCTCTAGGTGGACCTCCACCACCGGCTAGGGGGGCTGGCGATAATGGTAACGGTGGCAACAACAACAATGGCTACCCACATCCGCACGCCGCCTACCACATCTTCAAGACGGAGTAGGACGACAAGCACAGTCGCAGGCGACGCTCCAAGGAGGTCAATGCAATAGTCTCTCCGGTCCCCCAGTACCTGAACTGGTCGGAAACCCCCATCACCTGGAGTCGTGCAGATCAGCCGGAGCAGCTGCCGACTCCCGGGGGCTACGCCATGGTGCTCGACCCTCTCATCGTCTCCAATGCGCGCACCTTCCAATTCTGGCGCGTCCTCATCAACGGAGGCAGCAGCCTCAACCTCCTCTACCAGTCCTCGCTGGAGAAGCTGGGCATTCGCGAAAGCAACCTGCGCCCGACTACCACAACGTTCCACGGCGTACTGCCGGGGCCAGCATGCGCCCCGCTGGGGAAAATCCAGCTGGACGTCATCTTCGGGACCGAGGAGAACTTCCGCCGCGAACCAATCTGGTTCGAGGTGGTGAACCTGACGAGCTCCTATCATGCTCTCCTCGGGCGCCCCGCCCTCGCCAAGTTCATGGCCGTCCCCCACTACGCGTACCTCAAGACGAAGATGTCGAGACCCCACGACGTGATCACCGTTGCCGGCTGCTTCAGACGGTCGATGGAGTGCGCCTCAGCCAGTTCCAAACTGGCAGAGGCCCTCGTCATAGCCGAAGAAAAGTGCGTGATCATGCGCAATGTGGCCATGGCCCAGCAGGACATACCAGCTAGCAGCAAACCGGCTGGAGAAGGAGCTTTCCAGCCGGCAAAGGAGACAAAGAGGATTCTGCTCGACCCCTCCGACCCGACTAAGTTCGTCACCATTGGTGTTGGCTTGGACAGCAAATAGGAAGGCGCGCTCGTCGACTTCCTCCATGAGAATCGGGACATCTTCGCATGGTCCCCCAAGGACATGCCGGGTGTGCCGAGGGAGTTCGCCGAGCACTCACTTCATGTGCGTCCGGATGCCAAGCCGGTCAAGCAACCTCTACGCCGGTTCGTAGAGGAGAAGAGGAAGATAATCGGTGACGAGATCACCCGGCTCCTTACAGCCGGGTTCATCATGGAAGTGTACCACCCGGACTGGTTGGTAAACCTAGTCCTGGTGCTGAAGAAGAACAAGACATGGCGCATGTGTATCGACTACACCAGCCTAAACAAGGCATGCCCGAAAGACCCCTTCGCCTTGCCCCGTATCGATCAAGTCATCGATTCCACGGTCGGCTGTGATTTGTTGTCTTTCCTAGATTGCTATTCCGGATACAATCAGATCCAACTAAACCCGGCTGATCAGATTAAGACATTATTTATCACCCCCTACGGGGCTTTCTGCTACGTAACCATGCCTTTCGGTCTAAAGAATGCAGGCGCTACCTACTAGCGCTGCATGCAGAAGTGCTTGCACTCGCAGATAGGCCGAAACGTGCATGCCTATGTGGACGATGTGGTCATCAAGACCAAGGAGAAGCGCACCCTCCTCGAGGATCTGGGAGAAACATTCGGCAACCTCCGTCAATACTGGATGAAGCTGAACCCGGAGAAGTGCATCTTCGGAGTACCATCCGGTCAGCTACTCGGTTTCCTCTTATCACAATGAGGTATCAAGGCGAATCCGGAGAAGATCGCGGCCATCGAGAGGATGCAGCCGCCCAGGAACCTGCTTGGGGTCCAGAAGTTCACCAGATGTCGGGCCTCCCTCAGTCGCTTCGTCAGCCGACTGGGGGAGAAGGCACTCCCGTTGTACCAGCTGATGAAGAAGACAGACAAGTTCTCCTGGACCGCGCAAGCCGACACCGCATTTCACGACCTCAAGCGCATGCTATCCACAGCACCGGTTATAGCCACGCCGGCTAGCAAGGAGCCGATGTTGCTCTATATAGCAGCCATCAGCCGGGTTGTCAGCGTCGTCCTGGTGGTGGAGCTCCCCGAGGAAGGCAAGGCTCAGCCGGTTCAGAGGCCCGTCTACTACCTCAGCGAGGTTCTCTCCCTCTCTAAGCAGAACTATCCCCACTACCAGAAGATATGCTACGGCATGTACCTAGCATGCAAGAAGCTCAAGCACTACTTCCAGGAGCATCCGATTAAGGTCGTGTGCACTACACCCCTTTCGGAAATCATCGGCAACAAAGACGCCACCGGTCGAGTCGCCAAATGGGCCATCGAGCTCGCCGCCTACTCCATCCAGTACGAGCCCCGGCTCACGATCAAGTAGCAGGCATTGGCGGACTTCCTAGTCGACTGGGTGGAGACCCAGTATCTCCCACCGGTTCCGGATTCGGACCACTAGAAGATGCACTTCGACGGGTCGAAGATGCTCGGGGGCTTGGGAGCCGGCATCGTGCTCACCTCGCCCAAGGGGGACCGGCTGGAGTACGTGATGCAGATCCACTTCAAGGCCTCCAACAACATAGCCGAATATGAGGCACTGGCGCACGGGCTCTGGCTGGCCAAGGAGATCGGTGTCAACCGGATCCTATGCTTCGGTGATTCGGATCTGGTGGTGCAGCAAGTATCCGGAGAATGGGACGCCAGAGATGCAAACATGGCCCTCTACCGATTCCACATCCAGAAGCTCGGCGCCTCCTTCGACGGGTGCGAATTTCACCACGTCCCCCGCGTCAACAACGAGGCAGCCGATTCGCTCTCCAAGATCGGATCCACCAGGTAGGCGATCCCACCAGGGGTCTCCTTGGAGCACCTACGCAAGCCGTCCGTCAGCCCGTCACCAGAATCGGACTCCATCGTCTGGGCAGGGAGCGTTCCGGCTGGCGGAACGACAGAAGCGGAGCCGGAAGAACCACCGAAGAAGAAGACCCGCACCAATTCCGGCAAGGCAGTGCCCTCCGGCTCGCAAGACCCGGGGGCTGCCGGTGCATCAAGCAGCTCGGGGGCTGCCGTCCCAGGTACGCCACCCGGACGGCCCCCCGACATCCATCAACCGGAGGACAGGATCGTCCTCGTCATTCGAGAAGTGCAATCTTGGGCACAGCCCTTCATGAACTACATCGCCAATGGAGAACTTCCGGATGATGAGGTGGAAGCCAGGCAAATCCGTTGCCGCGCGCACACGTACACCATCATAAACGGCGAGCTGTACAAGCGCAGTGTATCCGGTATCTTCCAAAGATGTGTTGATGTGGACACGGGCTACCGGCTACTCAGGAACATCCACCAGGGCGAGTGCGGGCATCACGCTTCGTCAAGGGCGATAGTCGCCAAGGCGTTTCGCCATGGTTTCTATTGGCCCACCGCCCTCGAGGATGCTGAGCAGCTAGTGCGCGCGTGCAATGGATGCCAGCTCTTCGGGCAGCTCAGGCACATGCCAGCTTTGGTGCTCAAGACCATACCAATCACCTGGCCCTTTGCAGTTTGGGGCCTCGACATGGTCGGCCCCTTCAGGCGAGCACGGGCGGGCATGACCCACCTGCTGGTAGCGGTGGACAAGTTCACAAAGTGGATCGAGGCCAAGCCTATCTGAAAGCTGGATGGGGCGACAGTCGTTACCTTCTTCACCAACATCATCAACCGCTTCGGCTACCCCAACAGCATCATCACCGACAACGGTACGAACTTCGCCAAGGGGGCCTTCGCCCGGTTCTGCAGTAACAAGGGCATCCGGCTGGACATTGCCTTCGTCGCGCACCCGTAATCCAATGGGCAAGTCGAAAGAGCAAACGGCTTGGTGCTAGCCGGCATCAAGCCACGCCTCATCGAGCCGTTAGAGCGGTCACCCGGATGTTGGATCGAAGAACTTCCGGCTGTGCTGTGGAGACTCCGCACCACGCCGAATAGGTCAACCGGCTACACGCTGTTCTTCCTGGTCTACGGATCGGAAGCCGTCCTCTCCGCCGACATCGAGTTCGACTCCCCACGCAAGCTCCTGTACGACGAAAAAGCCAACCAGGAGGCGCGGGAGGACGGAGTGGACCTCCTGGAGGAAGCCCGCGAGTTGGCCCTATCCAGATCAGCCCTGTACCAGCAGCGACTATGTCGCTACCATTCAAGCCGGATCCGCCCAGTCGCATTCCACGAGGGCGACCTGGTTCTCCGGCTGGTGCAAGACACGAAGGGCATGCACAAGCTTTCGCCACCCTGGGAGGGCCCCTTCATCATCAGTCGGGCGCTGCCCAATGACTCCTACTACCTCATCGACACGCAGCAGCCGCACAAGAACAAGATGGACAAATCAGACGAGGAGACCGAGCGTCCCTGGAACGCGGCCCTGCTGCGCCCGTTTTACACCTAGTCGCTAGGCAGTGTATGTATCCCGAACACCCCATGAATGAAAATGCGGACCCCTACGAGAATCTCGGGGGCTCCTTGCTAGAAATGTGTGTACATCTGTTTTCCGGTTCAATATTTCTGGCTCCGGCAACCCCTACCCAGGGGCTCGCCGGCTGGCCCGGCCTGCTAAGTCAACAAACCGGCTGAGTAGTGTGTGACGATGTCAGAGGCCCACTCTTCGTCTCAGCTACAGACCGCAACCCGGCTGTCCGGCTAGCAAGAGCAAAAGCCCGAGGCATCCCACACGAAAAACGGGGAGGATACGCGACAGACCGAGCGTTCTGACCTTGCAACTAGCTCAAACCAATTCGGCTACTAAGCCGTTAGTATCGTGCGCAATATACTGTCAGCTCCCTTCGATTCCGGCTGCAGACCGCAACCCGGCTGCCCGGCAAGGACGCAACGAAAACAGTAGAGCACACGGGAAAGCGACTAAGTGTCTAGAGAGGCACAAGCCAGTTTTCGAAAAAACAAGCCGTTTTCCGGCTACAATTTGACAGACTAACCTATTAACCTGTGAAGATGTATGTGTATGCATATGTACATTCTTGTCCGACTACCTTGAGTCGAAATTCAGGAAAAGGGAAGAAGATTCGAAGTCCTTGCCTTCATCAAGCACTCTGAATCTCGGGGACTACACCCACTGGGTGCGCTCGCGCGCCCCTAGTGGAATCTTGTAGTTCCTGACCGGCTAAGGGCGTTTAGCCGGCCGTTCGGAGCCCAGGTGAGGGCAAGGGCAGGAGCAAGAGAAGACAAGGAAGATTCGAAGCACCTGGCTACGCCAGCTACTCCGAATCTCGGGGGCTACACCCAGTGGGTGCGCTCGCGTGCCCCCACTGGAATGTTAGTTCCCCCGGCTGAAGGCATTCAGCCGACGAAAGCAGCCGACTAGGACGAGGCCAGTCAGATAAAGTTAGAAGACTTGGGAAAAATAAGGAAGATTTGAAGCACATGGCTACGCCAGCTACTCCGAATCTCGGGGGCTACACCCAGTGGGTGCGCTGGCGCGCCCCCACTAGAGGTGTAGTTCGTCCGGCTAAAGGTGTGTAGCCGGACGAGGTTAGCCGGGCGAAGTGAGCCGGCAAAATATCAAAAGAAAATTCAAGGCACAAGTTAAGGGAGACTCAAGAATTCAACATTAACAAGCAAAAGAGAGACGAAGCTCCCATAAGTTATTCGGCATCAGAGATAGCCGGTACAGATAGACAAGTTTCACGCATATCTAAGACAAGACAAATACACCCGGCATCCAAGGGCAGTGACTAAGTGGCAGGAGCCTTGCCGTGAGGAGCACCTTGACCAGCAGAAGCTTCAGGCAGGGGAGGAGGCGCAGAGCTCGTTCCAGTTCCGGCGCCCTCGGGCGGCGGCATCGGGCCTTCCACGTTAGGAGTGTCAACGGACTCCGAGTCGGTGAGCACCTCGTCGGGATCCACATAGTCGGCAATCTTGATGGCAGACCCACGGAGCTCCGGATGGGCTTGGCGGACGGCGGCGTGGTCGGCGCCGGCACGGAAGCCTCCATCGATCTTCTCGACACGGGTGTCCTTGTACCAGGAGAGCATGAGGGCCAGAGCCATCTCCGCTCCGGCTCGCGCCCCCAAGTCCCACAGCCGGTCCATCGTAGCCGGCACCTCTCCTACCTTCGCAGCCAGCTGCGCCATCGTCTCCGGAACCGGAGCCTCCGGCCACATGAAGGAGAAGATATCCCGCGCCGCCTGACGAAGCTTGGCAGCTTCTTCGCGAAGAAGGACGGCGAGCTCCTGGGCCGTCGGCTGCGCTCCCGGCCAGTTCTCCTGCAGCCGGTTGTAGGCCAGCAGGTCTATGCCGGGGTAAAAGGCTGTCAAAAAAAAGAGTCAGATTCGGCTACCGGATCCGGAAGGAAAAGAAGACGGAAAAAGGAACTCACCCTTAGCCGTGTGGCCGACCTGCATCAGCTCCTCCACCAGAGCCTTCTCCTTCATCGCCAGCCATTTTATCTCCTTCTCTTGGTCCTTGCTCTGGGCCTCGAGAAGATTGAAGGCGTCAGTCCGGCTGGCGAGCGAGGCGTCACGCTCCTTGATGGTGGCTTCCAGACCGTCTACCCTCGCGTGCCAATCCTTATTCTGCAACCGCAGAGTGGTGTTGGACTTGCTCAGCCGGTCGTTTGCCTTCTTCAGGCGATCAATCTCACGCTGGACGCACATGAAGATGGCTGCAGTACAACCGGCTATCAGTAAAAAAAAGACGGATGAAGCTAACTTACTCTGGGAAGTCCCATTGGCAGCAACAAGCTTCTGCTCCAAGGACCGGTTCCTGCCGGCTGTGGCCTCCAGCAGCCGGATCTCCTTCACCGCCAGCTCAAGCGTGGCGGCTAGGTCCGTCAGCGAGGCGGCGGAAGAAGCATCGTCGTCCACGGCGTTGACGGCCAAGGACTCCTTCGCTGCGGCCACCGCCGTTCGCCATTCCTACCCGGGCTCCTCGTCGGAGTTGTCATCGCCAACAACGACGAGCTCCTTGCCGGCAGCCCCCCGCGCGCCTGCGGAAGAGCCATCCGGCTGGGAGGACTCTGCTTCCGGCTGGGGACCCTCCGGCTCGGCGGAGGCAGCTGGCTCAGCTCGAGGGGAAGGCGAAGGCTGCGCCTCAGAGGAAGGAGAGGCGATGGCTGGCGCAGTCGGGGCACGGGGCGGCGATCCGATCGGCACTCGTGCCGGGCTTGCGGCTTTGAAAGAGACCAGCGTGCTAAGAAGAAGGAGGAGAAGGCAAAGGGCAAATAAACCAAAGTCAGAAAAAGAAGGAAAAGGGGAAGCAGACAGAAAACAGAAAGGAAAAGGAGGAGAAGGGACGTATCCCGGCACAACTGGGGGCGGCCCCTTCTTCCGGCCAAGCCGGCTCGGCGGCAGGGTGCTAGACCGGCTCCTCTTGGGGGCCGGCTCCTCCGTCGCGGGCCGGCGGGAGCTGGAACGGCTGGAGCCGCTCCCGCCTGCCTCGCCGTCCATCACGGAGCGCGTCGCCGAATCCACGGTCGGCGCGGCCTCCTCCTCCTCGTGCACCTCCACGTGCGGGTCGGCAGCCAGCTCGTCATTCCGGTTGGGAAAGGCATCGCCGTCCCTGTCCGACTCCTCGCCGGACCATCGCGCGCGCGGCTCGGGCAAGTCAGGTGTGAACTCCTCAAGAGGAGCCTCACCCTCCTCGCGAAGGATGCAAGCAAACATCTTCCGAATACAAGAAGTCAGCCGGACAGAACAAGAAAAATGCGGGAAGAACAAATGAAATTTCCGGCTACAACAACTTACCCGGGGCGCGCGGTTCTCCCGGCTGTAGGGCGCCAGACTAAACTTCCAGTTCTCTGGCAGCCGCTCCTTGGTGATTGTCCATACCCACTCCTTCAAGTTGTGGTAGCGGGGATCGCGGCGCGACAGCCGGGTCGGGTCCAGCCGGGCGGAGTAATAGCACATCTTGTGCGCCCGCTACTGCATCGGCATCATCAGCCGGGACATCTAGCTGAGGGTGATGTCCAGGCTGGTTAGCCGGCAGGTGACGAGGGAGCGCATGCGCTGCAGCATCGCGTCCGTCTCCGCCTTGTCACCATGGATCTTCAGCTCCCAGTTCTGCCGGCTGGACTCGACATCCTGGAAAGCCGGAAGATTGATCCGGTCGACGTTGGTGACGTTCTTGATGTAGAAGTACGACTGCTGCCACAGCCGTACCGTGTCCTGAAGCAAGAACTTGGGGTAGCCAGATTGGGTGCGGGAGTAGATGGAGGCGCCGCCGTAGACGACTAGCGGGCCCTTCGTGTACTGCACCTACGGACGGACTCAGAAGAGCCGGCAGAAGAGACCGAGATCCAGCTAGATCCCGAGGTAGCTCTCGCAGAACGCCATGAAGTGCGCCAACGTCCCGATGGCGTTGGCGCCGAGGTGGTGAGGCGGAGATCGAAGAAGGCGAGAAACGTCAAGAGAAAGGGGTGCACCGGAAGGGCGAACCCGCGCGCCAGATGGAAGAGGAAGATAACGCGCTCCCCCTCCGCCGGGTGCGGTGACACCTCCCCCGCCGGCGCCAACCGCACCGCCACCTCCTCTGGCGGCGGAAGAACGCGGGTGGCGTGGTACTTCGCAATGTGGTCCTCGGTGACGGAGGAGCCGCACCAAGCCCCGCGGTCGGCGGCCATCTCCGGCTGACAGGGGGAGCGGCGACGGAAGAGTGGCGGTGGCCCGTAGCGACGACGACAACGAGCGGGCGGCGCAGCGGGCTACGGCGCAGAAGGCAAGGGCGCAGAAGCAGAAGCACGCGAGGGAGAAGGAGACTGCAGCGGGGGAGCGAAGGAAAGGAACTGCCTCCCCCGTGGCGTCCCTTTAAAGGGCCGGAAGGGCAACCGTCAACGGAGCCACGTGGCGCGCATCCGGACGGCCCTCACCCCAACCACTGCCTAGATCCAGTGTGCCGAAGCAGGATGCGCAGAAGATCCCGGAGCAGGAACCGAAGCGCCGGACAGCGGTTTCCCGAGGCGACGTGTGACGGGACGTTACGCTGCCCGCCGCAGAGCAATGATGGCGCGTGCGCGCGTGGCCGGCGTCAGCACTGACGTCACGAGTAGCGCAACCGCCAAGCTCAGCCGGACACAAATTCAAAAACAGGAGGGAGCGCGCGCACATTTCGCCTAAGGGCGGAATCCACACGCGCTCGGGGGCTAGTGTCAGGGGGATGACCCCCGGGTACCCCAACCGGACAAGAACCAGGCAGTCGCGTCCGGATCCGACCAAGCACAGACGGACAGGTGACCGGCTACCGATCAAGAGCTGGTCAAGAAGAAGTAGCCGGCTACGGCGACGTAGCCGGACCCAATCAGTGAGACAGGACGACGTGCGTATCAGCACACAGTACGCCCTTTACGATGACAAGACTGGCAACCACCCGGCCATACCGAAGACTTTGCGGGAGTGACGCAGGAATAGTGACCCAATGCTGACGACAGGCTCGCACGGCGTCCACTGTGCCTACGACAGCCATACCGCTCGTACTCCGATAAGACATACCATACCGGACACTGTAGATGACTAGCCGGCTGGGACCCGCATGTGGGGCCTGCCAGTCGGATTGGCCAGTGAGACCGTTGCCTCTCTGCCTATATAAGGAGAGGCAAGGCCTCAGTAGAAAGGGTTGGTCTCAGAGCATTTAAGGCAGTAGCTAGCAGATACAGCTCAAGGAGCGCTTGTAGTTCGTATATCCTACATAGTCAGATCCGGCAGGAGTAGGGGTTTTACCTCATCACGAGGGCCCCGAACCTAGGCACTTTCTGCGTCCAGCTACGCTCGCTTGTACCCAATCCCGCCTGCGGACGCCGTCGATAGCTTCCCTGCTAGTCCCCACACCTCTATCTAACCTCTTCAGGTACTGCCGTTCCCAATACAACGACAACGATGATGTTGTTGATTGGTTCCATGTGTGAGTAGTTTCCTTTGTTCTTGCTGAGATGGAGAAACCCTACCCTAGCATTATTATGAAATGAAATAAAGATGATCTATTACTTTGGTCCATGATCCATTAATATATGATTTTGTGTTAAATCTCTCTCTCTTTAGATGTTATGTGAAGTTGATCACATAGTATTTGTCTTTGGGACTAAAGAGGGGGAGATACTTTTGGGACGTGTACGGGAGCATGTTTAGTGTTACTTTTTGACTACAAGCATTGGCTTATAAACCTACACGGTGCAAGGGGTAATTAAGAGAGATTCACTAAGCTTATTATGATATCCATGGGGAAACTCTTAATTGTGGTGGACTGTACGAGTGATTGCTCTCAGGTATCGTAGTGGTTATTTAGAGATGACCTCAACACCTGATTCAAGAAACGACTGCTCACGAATCTTGTAGTGAACATCTTATTATGGAGTTTTCTCCACACATATCATGACGAAAGAAATAGATCATCCTAATCATGAATAATTGTCATATGCTAGTGGTGTATCCTATATCTCTGAGAATATTTTAGCCTTATTGAGTTCCAACACCATTTACCAGCGCTTTCATTACTTGTTTAGTTTACTTGCTTTTGTTACTTTTTTGCACACAAACACAAAATCCTTCAAACAACCTTTACTTGAAATCAAAGACAACTTACAAGTATCTTTCGGTAGATAGTGACGAGATGCATAAATACCTTAACCAAATAGCTCTATGTGGGTTCGATACTATTATTTCGAAACTAGCTACAATTAATTTATGCTCTTACGGTGATCATACACCCTGGCATACTCAATAACGACATATATTAGTGCCGTGTTATGTGGTACACAAGGGAACCACGCTTGGCCAACAGAGGTATTCTCCTGTTGCGCCGTCCATTGTAATCACCGTTAATGTTTGGTCGTACACTACAAAATGGTGTGACCCAATTATGACCATGATCTGGCTCTTTAGGCACCCAAACTGTGACTAATTTTTCAATATTGGGCCCTTTGTGCAAGAGCGGCTCATGCAACAAAACCTGAACCCGACTCACTCTTTATATATGATAGGGAAACCTAGTCCCTAGCCCCGCTACACTCTCACGCACCACATACAGCCAACCCTGTATCACAACACTCCTCTCCCTGGTACGACCGTTCATCCCGCGTTGGATCTTGAGCGGCATTCCATCGCCAGTTGGATCTTGAGAGGCTGTTCATCCTGCGTTGGATCTTGAGCGGCCATTCACCCTGCGCCCGACTCCTCGTTGTTGTTTACGTCTGCAGGTTTGTTATCTATCCTTCCTCCATATCCCGTTTCTTCTTGTTCTTACAGATCCACGTGTTTGTTCATCTTTCTCCTAAATGGCACCTTTATTTCTTTTTTAGATCAGGTCCGCGGCGAGTTTAGACATGACTTGTGTAAGATGGTCCGGAGATCAAGGTGATGATGTTGATGTCCCGCCGAATAGATCGGTACTCAAGAAATATATGGCTAATTAGGATTTTATAGTTAGTTCTATTAGATCTAGAATTGATGAAGAGAGAGGTTCTCAAGAGCCTTTTTTAATTTGAATAATTCACATTTGCACCTAGTTGTGAAATCATACGAGATTGACAAAGTTAACATGTAGATTTCATAAGAAGAGGTTGTAGTGTAATTTTATTTTTGATGTAATGTAATGAGTTTTATGTTTTCTAATAAAATAGAATTGTATATCTTAAACTATTGTAAATCCCAATATGGCTATATTCGAAAAGGATTTACAATCATTAATTACCATTAACCGTTGTGCCGCTAAACATGTACCTAACACGGCAGAGTAATGCGTGTTACATAGCACTAAAGTTTCATTGTATTCTGTAATGTACCGATGCACATCCACTGTGGTACCGCGCTAGCGCTAGCTCGACAAATAACGATGCACGACGTGGAAAAACACCGCATATGCACTTTTGCCGACGCAGTTATTTCTGGCGGTTTTTTTTGTCGTGACAGTGTGAGCACGAGGATTAGGCATGTGTCTTGGCGTTTATAAGCACCAGGGCCCGCCATCCGTGTTGTAATGCTAACACATGCATAATAGATCAATACCACATGCATATAAAACTATACAATTAAATACTAGCTAGATATTAATCTAAAGGACAAATGATAGTCATGAATTTATAATCCACGTTGTCATTACCACACACATAATACATTAGAACCAAATAAACATGTAATTATGGATGCATAATATATTAGTCTCAAATAAACAACCATGATAAATCCTACAATTTAACTGATTCAAGCAGAGCACACATAAATAGACTAAACTTTTATTATGAATTAACACAAGCGTAAGAACAATAAGAGTGTAATCCTAGATGTATAGAAATTGTAGATTATCAGAATGACAATTGGATTCATGAAGACTACCTTGGATTCAGAGGGAGGTCGGGCCATGGCCCTTGGTTCGGACCCTAAAACGACTGCATTGCATGTGGATCGATGCCCCATGGGACAGACCCACCGCGTCGATATCAATATCATCTTCGACTACCTGCTCAACTGCTCACCCCACACGTACAAGTGTTGGTGAAGACCGATCACCTAGGGCACACATCTCACTGTGTCTTCTCTGATCCTCGGCTCCCGGGACACCTCCTCCTTGGTGCCACCAGATCTCCAGGAAGTGTCATTTTGTCCTCGGTTGGTGGATGTGATCTCTCTCGCGCATGAAAAGGACGAGGTGCGAGAGAGCTACGTAGCATTGAGAGTCGCTGCCGCATCACCTCCGGACAGGGAGAGAGTGAGGGCTATGGTTAATCATAGGGTTACTCAGAGAGAGAGAGTATAGTGTTGTGGAAACATTCCACTAACGAATGACAGTTTTCATAGAGACCCACAACACATAATAACAAAGTAATTAACCATTGTTGCCATTATATTGGCAACAAAAACTCAAATAGCTCATCACCAATATAGGTAGCATAGCCGCAGACCATTCCACTAAGGCCCTCATTGGTCATGCGCATAAATTTTTAGCAATGGCCCATCTGGCTGGTTGTCGTTGCCAATGGAGGGTGTTGTTAGTGTCGGTTTGTACTAATGCCTTATCTTGTGATGATATGGCAGGTAATTGAACCATGAACCTAGCTAGCCACTCACTCATTTCCCCTCTCAGTATATGCATGCATTTATCTTCCACCTAGCCATCTTTAGATGTTTATCAATTGGATTAAATATTTTCCATGTTGGTTTGGGTGAGTGTTTCCACGTACTTGCAAAATTTAATGTAAATGAGAAACTAGATTGCTCTTTTCCTCAGATAGACGTGTTGTCGTTGAAATTGTAGAATATTTACATGCTTTACGTTATAAGGTGCAGGTGCAACGGGAAAATAACTACATATATATGCAACTGAAAAAGAGAGATCATGTTATATATATGCAACAGGAAAAAAAATTGAGAACCATAGCAACGCAGGAGCATTCAACTAGGTAGTATTTATTTATTGATTTGTATATATAATAGATAAGGAACAAACAAATAACAGTGACATATTTGTACATGGTAGTTTTATTTCCTGATATAGCTAGCTAGGATAAGGAACAAACAAATAACAGTGACATATTAAAAAACAAAAAGGGAAACCACAATTGTCAATTTTTCCTTTTTGCTTTTTTCTGACGAATAAAGAATTGGAGCACATAATTAAACACGGCATGAGATAATCGACGGGAGATAAAGAAATTTATAAAAACTTAGCTTGGAGAAATTTTTTTGTTTGGAAATGAGCATATATTAATATCACACGGATACCAATTACACCCAGTCTCTGCAACAACACATACCCTAATGGCAATATGGATGCACACAGCCGAAAAAAAGAAGAAGAAATTAAAAAAAGAGAAGTCCCACTGCAGGAATCCGATCCTTAGCAGCAGCGACACTACCACCACCAAAACAACACCAGAAGTCTAACCCCTCCAAAAGCGACACCTCCAAGAAGGAAATAGTGCACAAGCGTTGTCATTGCCCGATCAAAGATCTTAGGTTTTTACCCTGGAGAAAGTCCTCGCTCGTAAAGCAATGCCTTCTGCAAGGCCATTGTCAGGCACAACCAATGAAGGCCAGACCTTGGGTTTTCACCCTGCAAGGTAAGACTGTGAATTCCTCCTGTGATGTCGCCCCCTCTAACAGACGTTGCTGCGGGTCACAAATATCCAAGCCAGATCGTCATCGCCATAAAGACTCAATCCACCATAGCTCGCCCACATGTCTCTGCCTTCATGACATTCTCCACATCTGACTTCACCATGTGTATCGTCAAAGAAATGTCGCATGATGGTAACAGGTAGCAGAGCTTCACCGCGCTTCCACTGAAACCAAACGGCCAGCAAAAAACACAGGTACGCATGACCGAATTCCTTCCGATCTAGCAAGCTCCAGGCATATACGCCCATGGGAGTTCGCCGACGGAGCCTTCCGAAACCAGACACTCCGGCCAGATCAATGAAGACACGCATCAAGTAGATCTTTGTCTTGGTGCAAGAGAGATCCGAGGACCACCCCCTTTATCCAAACCGAGCCGGCAGCCCCCTCGCCACCCGCCGGTAACCTGCAAGATCCGCCGCACCAAGCCCTACTAGTAGCCTTGCGGCTAGGCTAGCAACGAGAGAGATGATAGCAGAGCAAGGTCGATCCCCACCGGATCCGGCCCTACCAGCAGTGGGGAGGTTCGGGAAGGCAGCATCGGAGCCCCATATCTCTAGACCTGGGGTTTCCAACACCAGCCGGCTTGGCCCAGGACCTCCACCGCCGGTCATGGCGCTGCCGGGAGAGACCTCCGCCTCCACCCCAACTAGGGTCGCCGCTCTGGTCGCTAGTCGTCGTCAAACCAGGCCATCTCTGCCCTAGCATCCATGGCGGCCAACTCCGGCTTCCACCGACCCCAGACCACCATTCGGCAGCTGAGCCCGCTCGCGGCGAGGCCGGCGACAGCGGCGGCGTGAGGAGCAGCGGCGGAGGGGGCTTTGGTGGCGGGCGGCGGCGCCCCCGGTGTCACCCTAGGGTACGACACGCGGTTTTGAAGAAAATATTTAGAGGCATCAAAGCATATCTAAATTTGACACACATACGTGAGGTGCCATCATACAATCCAGCATTGGTGCTACATGTACCAAGCTCCAACTGAAACGAATCGAGTAATTCGCATCCTAATGTGCACTAATACAGTATTAGCTAGCAGCAAGTTAATCTCTTCCATTAAGACACTATCAATTACTACCATCAACATTAGCTTCGAGGCATCGATGGTTAATTTTGCCCTGTCCCATCCACCCTGATCAAACCAGATTAACTTGGCATTGCTGCAAATGAGATAAAATTCGTTTGCTGGCAAAGTGAGCTAGTACCAAATAGTTTAACGATCATAAGTAAACATTTTATTACATGTATATTATTTTCTAAGAAGAATTAACATGCTAGCTTCGATCGTGTACGTTTAATTTGTTTGTTTATCATGAGCCGTCTATCCAGGCATGCACCTCTGCTTCTCAGTAGGGGCCGGTGAAGCCGAACCCCTGCAGGCCCTGCTGCATCATTATCTCCATTCCAGCTCCGGCGGCGTCGGTGGCATCGCCATCAACATCTGCTGCATGTGCATCTCCATCCCTGCGCCGTCGTTGATGACACCGCCGCTGCTATCGAACTCGAACCCACCATTAGTGCCGCCGGCGCCCATGGCGACAAGCTGCTGCTCCGGCGCCGCCACGGGCACCATGTTTGAGCGGGCCCTGGCCGCCATGGCGTGGCCATGATTGAGGGCGTCCAGGAGCACCTGGTTAGCTCGCGCGGCGACGGCAACCTGAACCTCCGCTAGCGCTGCCGCGAATGCCATGAGCTCCTCCTCTCCCATGTCGCGGACGTCGGCCTCCAGCCACGCAGCCACGGGACTCGCCGCCGCGCGCTCCTTCGAGTTCGCCATGGCCTCCTCCACGCGCTCCTTCCGCGCCTTCTCCGCGTCCAGCTGCGCCCGCAGCTCCCCGTACTGGCGGTTCAGCTCCACCAGCTGCTTGTTGTCTTCTCCGGCGCCCGCACCTCCTCCGGTTGCCGCCCCAGTCGGAGAGAAGCGCTCCAGGATGGCCTCTACGGAGGGGTGGCCGAAGGAGAAGGCCTTACCGGCGGGAGAGAAGACGACGGTGGCCACCTCGGCTCCGCACAGGATGGCCAGCTCGCTCGCCTTCTTGAACAGCCCGGCGCGGCGCTTGGAGAAGCACACCTGACGCGCCTCCTCGCTCTCGATGCGGCGGATCTCGATCTTCTGGCGACCCATGCTCGTCCGGCGACGCGCCAATGGCGCCATTGCCACACCTGAAACCTTTCTGGATCGGAGGAAGCAGATCTCTGTATCTCGATCGCTAGGTCTCGTGTTTATATAGTAGTGGATAGAGCCTAGAGGAGGGTTGAGGTGATTCTTTGCACTCCTCATGCTGAGTTGGAATGACAACTCATCATGGTAAGTGTAATTCTCATTTCCTCTCCTCTGTGTTCACCTTCCGTCGGGTATGAGCAGATATGAGCTCATCGTACACTTGGATCCCAGTTCACGCATATCTAGCTTTCTAGTTAATTAACCACTATTAGTAGGGGTAGTAATTGCAAATTTGCAATCGAGCTTGTTAATGGCTAATGGATTATCTCATTTAATCAAGGTCTTCTTAGATGGACACCTCACGACTCATCAAGCCTGGTTTGGACAATTGGGCATGTGAGAACTTTTCGCCGTCATGATGATCATCATACTGTCAATTCTTTGCATACCTCAGGGAGCATATATGAGATGAGTAGCTAGTTCTTTGCCAGTGGAATAGCAGCAACAGGGCGGTGAATGCGATCGAGCTAGCTAATGGCTAATGGTAATTAATGGATTACTATTCAGGGAAATGTTTAAGTTGATGCTAGCTAATACTACTGCACATTAGGATGTCCATTACTCGACTCTTTAAATCTGGCGATTTATAAGTAGCAATGGTGCCTTGCTGCCTTGTTGGGTGACAACCCTCACAAGCTATGCATGCATTTGTGCATTGCTTTATTTTGATTTAAGTTTATTGAAATACATATTAAGTTTGTCACCTGCCATCATCTCGCATTCAAGCCATTACTATTGATTGTATGTGTGCAGAATCTGCAGATATATGACATTGAAAAGGTCGGACTTAGCTAAATCGAACCTCAAAATTGAATCCCCAAAAGTGTCACTCTGAACTTATCAATCCCGATCTATTTTCAATCCTGGACATGTTTGGCACGCCGGGAAACAACAAACGAGACTGGGATAACATGCTACTATCATTGACAATATTGGCTCACCTGTCATATCCATCTGATTTCCCAATCTTTATGCAACTCATCGCCGCCACTGGGAGCAAGTGTGCACGAGCCCATGCAACCCGGCACACTCACCGTTCGTGATGCCAGAAGCATGCACATGAGCTGCCCTTCTTCTCCAGGGTACCCATAGGCTACCACCTAATGCCATAGCCACACGTCGTTGTTGCGCTCGTGGGCGGCGCCGCTGGCCACATCGCTCATGGGCGAGCTAGACAAGCACACACATGCTCCTCCTCCTCCCGACCTCGTGCGCCGCCGCCGCACCGGGTCGCCACCCTCGCCCCCGGCCAGCCACCCCCTCCCGCACGCCCCTCCCCTCCGCCGCCGCCGGATCCGTTGCCGGACAAAGATCCAGCGGCACGGCAGCGGCGGGGGCCTAGCCCTCGCGCGCATCGCCTCCATGGCGGCGGCGGCTCGAGATCCAGGCAACGGTGGCGGCACTCCAGCGGATCTCCAGCAATGATGGCGGGTGGGCGGGGGCCGGTGAACTCTGATGGCAATGGTCCCTGGGTGGCGGGGCGGCGGATGGTGGCGAGATCTAGGGTTCATAGATCGGTGTTGCCTTCGCCTCCTCGACGTCGGCCGGTGTCATCCGGAGGTCTTCTGCGGCCTACTTTGCATCATGAGGACACCCGGGGCGGAGGCCCTGGGTTTGGTGGAGGTGGACATCTTCTCCGTCGAAGGTGGCTGGCCTGCGGCTGGATTGGCAGATCTCGTGATCCGTCTTCCAGTCCCAGCATCGAGGCGGGGAGACATAGGTGTTGGTGAAAACTGAGCCATTAGCAGGCGATGGCGACGTTACCACGGCATTACCTTGATGAAGGCATCGTCGTGCACCTTGTGTCGATCTCAATCGTGCTACTCCGGGGGAAACCCTAAGATCTTCGGGTCGGGCGATGGCGGTGCTACGGTGCCGGTATCGCATTCTCTCCTGGGAGCATCGCCTATGGAGCAGCGTTGGATGGAAGTGGCAGGAGAGGTGGAGCGGCTAGCACGCGGGGGTGGTGCTGCTTGGCACCTCAGTGGTGTCGGTAGCTGTTGTGGCAAGAGTCGGCACATCGATCTATAAGCTAAAGATGGTTGGTGGAAGATAGTGAAGGCGGCGACATCCGGAGCGTGTGCGTGGGTGCCGCTCCGTGGATCTGCTGTGCGGTTCTAGGGCTCCTTTTGCTTGAGTTCGAGCCGCCGCGCCAAGGCGCTCCAGCTTCTCTTGGCGAGAGGCAACAGTGTGAGTGACCATGTGCCGGGATCGAAACAGGTAGATAGGTGTTTGATAGATCTCGTTGGGGATCTGGCGATACGATTATCGTTTTTGCTCGATGTTTTGTTTTGGTGGTTCCGGTTTGTATGATCTTTGTAATGGCATTTGCCAAACTTTGTGGTTCTAATAATAAATAAAGGTTGTGTGCATCGCTTGATGCAGAGGCCGGGGCTCCGCTCCCCATTTCGAAAAAAAAGACAAGCACACACACGTGGGGCTTCGAGATATCAGGAAGGTGAGACGCAGGAGAGATCTTGGGCACTCACGATCTGTCGATGCTAGGGGCGAGAAAGGAAGGTCTGTGTCGTGGTCGTGCAGATCAGGTCTTGGTGGGGCCAAGAAGGTATGGTAGATGAAAGCATCTCCACTTCCCCACCCCTCCAAAGGCCCCCCAAGCGAGCTATGGGAGCGCCGACGCCAAAAACTGCTCCCGGTTGTCCCTATTTGAGATTTGGCCTTGGTGCGGCCCAACGTTTCATTCGGCGCACCCAAACCGAACCCAACCCGCAGGGAGGCTAGCGGGGGCGCCGGTTGGAGCTCAAAACATGGGCGGGCCAACCCTGTCGGCAGAACAAATAGAATATTCCCTCCAAAACAATCCATTTCTCCTCCACATCACCCCATTCCCGCCCGCCTCGCCACCCACTCCCGTCATTTCTAGAGGGAATATGCCCAAGAAGATAAAATGGTTATTATGTTGTTCCATGTTTATGATAGATGTTTATTTCTCATCCTAGAATTGTATTAACCGGAAACGTTAATACATGTGTGTCTAATAAACAAACAAGAGTTCCTAGTAATGCTTATTATTTAACTAGCTCGTTGATTAACCGATGATCAAGGTTTCCTGATCATGAACATCGGATGTTGTTAATAACAGGATCGTGTCATTAGGAGAATGATGTGATGAACATACACCCAAAGTAAGTATAACAATACGATCAAGTCATTAAGTTTACATTGGTGTATCATACACATACGAAGTGATCTTGATGAGGTTTGAACTCATCAATGCCCATTGTTATGGACTTGGGTTTTGGAGAAGGTGGGAGCGCTGGAGGCATCAATCGGCTAGCAAACAAGCACACAGGGACGCAAGGTTTTACCCAGGTTTAGGCCTCATAGAGGTCCCTACTCCTGCTTGTCTGCTCTTGGAATTATCGAGAGAGTCAAAAGTTACAGGGGTGCGCATATGCATTCTGGCGAGGTTTGTGGAAAATAGGGTTGTGATTGTCCTCCTCGCCACCCCCTCCCAGCCTTTATATAGATAGGCTAGGTCTCGGGTAGCAGGTCGAGTCGGTTACAGTTTAGGGTTTATCCCTTTAAACTTTCTAACTTTAAGCTTTGCCTTGTGCCACAAGCAGTCGGAGTCTCCGTGGGTCAAACGAATCCTGTATTGGGCCCTGGTAACGCCATGGGCTTCTGTCAGATCAGGCCGTGTATACCAAACTCGAGTACCTGTAAGGTATGCCCATGTAAATAGCGCCCCAGCGTCCAGTGGAATCGCATATTCTAGTGGATACTTTATGAAGTCTTTCGAGTGCGTATCTGATGGCTCAATGCATGACGCCCAGAAAAATGCTTGTTGGCGGTGTTGATGTAGAGCTCGTTGGGAACCCCAAGAGGAAGGTATGATGAGCACAGCAGCAAGTTTCCCTCAGTTATGAAACCAAGGTTTAATCGAACCAGTAGGAGCAAGGAAACACCCCAAAGGTGTTACTAGCTGAGCTTTGGTATGCACTACCGGTGCTAGTAGCAACGTGAGACCTGCACAACACAACCACGTAACTTTGTCCCCAACTTCATGGCGAGGTTGTCAATCTCACCGTGTTTTGCGGTAAACAAAGGATTAAACGTATCGAATGGAAAGAAGTAAAAGTTTGCAGAAAGTAAACACAAAGCAGTAAAAGATTGTAGATTGTATGTAAAGGACAAGGACCGGGATCCATAGTTCACTAGAGGTGGCTCTCCTTAGATAGATAACATGCTGGGTGAACAAATTACAGCGGGGCAATTGGCAAACACCGAGAAAGCAATACATGCATATACTAATCATCTTGACTCCTTTGAGATTTGATTGGGCATTACAACATAATACATAAACCGCCATCCAACTGCATCTATGACTAATAATCCACCTTTAGTTTATCATCCGAACCCCCTCCAGTATTAAGTTGCAACCAACAGATTATTGCTTTACGAACTGCGTGTAAAGTAAACAATATGATTGTTCTATGAACAAAGGATTGTTGTTTTCTCCCTAGTAGCAACAGCACATCTACTACCTTAGAGATTTCTGTCACTTCCCCAGATTACCAGAGGCATGAACCCACTATCGAGCATAAATACTAACTCTTGGAGTTGCTAGCATCTACTTGGCCAAGATAGCTACTAACAACGGAAAGCATGCAAGATCTCAAATAACAAAGACATGATAGAATCAATAATCAATCTGAAATAGAATCTCAATATCCATCGGATCCCCGCAAACAAAACATGTATGGATTACAACAAGATGATCTTGATCATGAATGGAGCTCACAAGATCTCAACATGAAAGCACAAAGGAGGAGAAACCAGCCATCTAGCTACTACATGGATCCGTAGTCCAAGGATGAACTACTCACGCATCACACCGGAGGCTTGCATGGTGATGAAGAAGGCCTCTAGGGTGAATTCCCCTCTCCGGCAGGGTGCCGAGAAGAGCTTCAGATCCCTCCCGGTCTGGGGATGGAGATGACGGTGGCTATAGACTCTTTCGTGGATTTTTGATCGGGTACTTAGGGTTTTCGTCCCGAGGGCAATATATAGGCGGAAGGAGAGGCCGAGGGGGTGCCGGGAGCGTCCACACCACCCCCTGGCATGGGCCAGGCCTGGCCGCGTGGCCAGGTGGTGTGGTGGCCCCCTGGTCCCTCTCCGTCTCGTATTCTGGCACTTGATCCCTTCCGAAAAAATAGGCACTTTGGCTTTTGTCCCGTCCAATTCAGAGAATATTCATTTTCTGACTTTCCTGGAACCAAAAACAGCAGAAAACAGGCAGCTGGCACTGTGGCTCTTTTTATAGGTTAGTCCAAGAAATCATATGAAAAGTACTCCAAAGTTGGAACAAAACACAAGAAAGTGGATAAAACCAAGCATGGAACATCAAAAATTATAGATACATTTGCAATGTATCAGTATCTGAGCATATTTTTCGAGTGCTCTGCTTTGTTTCATAGGGATTGTTGATATACGTGTCTGATATATCCATTGTATCAGGATCAGTTAACTGCCTTAGGGTAAAACAACGCAATCTACTCAAACTCGATTACCCGGACTCGAATTCGGAAAAGTGTTGGTGTAATTCGACTCAGGCCATAGAGGTCTTACAGGAGTCGAATCCTAGTGTATAAGTGTGAGCACTCGACGCGTCTGTCAAGGCTTATTCATCGTACCTGCAAGTATGGATTTATTTCTAGTAGAGCATAGCAGATGCGTTGACAGGCCTTATTCAGGTCTTATCTTCACTCTGTAAGTGTGGTATCCAAATTTTTGTCATCGCGGAGATGATTCGGGTGACCCAGGAGACGCAGTCTCTTTGTAGGGAAAGATATGAGGCGGAGTCGCCATATTATTCGAGTGTGTATGTTATCAACACACGGTGTAATGTATAAGAAAAAATAATCATAGGGTGCGTGGCCAGCACTCCCTATGGGAGTATCCCCCGAGTGCCTATTCGAGTCATGGACTCGAGTGGGGACTATAAGTATTTTGTGACTGCTATCATCTTTTGCTTGTTTCAGTCGAATGTGCTTTCAGCGCTCCCTATGGGAGTAACCCAAGGTCCACAATCGAATCGTAGATTCGAATGAAGGGTTTTCATGATGCTTGAATATCTTCACAAATTTCTTCGGGTGCGCGGCCAGCGCTCCTGTTAGGAGTAGCCCCCGAGTGCTTGGTTGAGTCGAAGACTCGAGGAAGGACTAAAGTAGTCAAAACGTTCTCCTGCTGGAGTTGATGACGTCAGTGCTGACGATGAGATGACCTTAGTTGCCCACGTGAGCGGCTTTGACGGGATGTGACTAGTAGTGGTGGGTCCCACTTTCTGACTTGGACTTGACCGGGCGTGCGTAATCTTCTGTTTTAACTGCGTCTCCCCGATTCCCGCGCGTAATGGGAGTAGTGGTGGACGGTTTGTGGTTTACCCTTTCCACGCGTCAATGTCAATGTACGCCACACATATGGTAGATTTTCTTCTGGCCGTTGGATGGCATCTTCTAGAAGGTTAAGTAGGGGCACGCCGTGCAGTAATTTCCCCACATCTCTCTTCTTGCTTGCGCTCCTCTGTCATTGTTGTTCTTGCTGCTCCTTTGCACACATCTCCTTCGTGGCACTGGACCAACTCCGTGTCTTCCCCAGCCACTTCCTGCGCTCACATTGCCAACACAAGATGGGCAAGAAGAAGGGATGTTTCGCCGCTGGATCTGCGGCTGTCGCCATCACATCCAAGAAGAAGAGCGCCACCGCCACGGGCACCAGCACCACCGGAGCTGGGAAGAAGAAGGGCACGGGAACCTGCGTCACCAATGGGTCATGGCGCCCATCCGTCATCAAGTCATCAAAGTTGTTCACCCAGCGCCAGGACGAGGCGCTCTCCGCCGCACTGGACGACTCACGCATTCTTGGCGACGAGGTAATCCCTAGTCCTCCTACGTGTTTTTGAGCGATGTTCCTTACGTTCATCATTCACGGCCTTTCTCTCCCCCTGCATCCATTTGTTAGGGCTCTCCTTTGCTTCTATGGGCTCTAGCTCCATCAGCTGACCCCCAATTCTATCCTCCACATTGCCTGCTTCATCACTCTTTGCGAGTGCTGGCTCGGAATCAAGCCGCACTTCGGCCTCTTCAAGAAGCTCTTCAATCTCAAACATCAATCAGCGTTAGGTTCAGTAGTCTACAACATAGGAGGATGCGGTATCCATGTCGATTCCAACGTCACCTACTTCAACATCAAGCTCACTACGTTTGTCCAAGGATGGAGGGAGAAGTGGTTCTACATCCGCGACCAGAAAGCGGATGGAGAGCACTATGGACTCGCACCCTTCGATCCGGTGGCGCCCTGCAAGCGGAGGAGGTCATGGAAGAATGTTGCGATGCCCGCCAAAGTCAAAGATATAGAGGCCCTCCATCAGCATGTCTGCAACCTCAAAAAGCGCATAGGAAAAGAAGTAGGCGGCGTAGAGCTTATTCGCACTTGGATGCGTCGTCGGGTGCAGTCTCTGCAGGCAGGGCGCACCCGATGTTTCGCTGGACCGGTTCTGGTGATGCCACTCGCATTTCTATGGAGGGCATCTCTTCTAGTGAAGTGGACAGGAGGTTGCGACTGCTGACTAAGTACACCGCCAAGGAGGATCTCCCGGGTGACTCAGTCATGCCTCCATTCTGCGCCAGCAATCCTCCGCGTGAGGTGGATTTCTCTTTGGAGTTTCTTGTTTTTTCGATTGCTTGTAGGTGCTTTTGTATACTGATGATTTTCCTGTTTGTTAGGACTGGGCCGTGGCTACCAACTTGCCTCCTCGGCCCGAAGGAATTATTCCTCGCGAGGTGGATGAAGATGATGAGTCGGGCTCCACCGTCCCCATGGAGGAAGAGGAGGAAGCCTCCGAGTCCAGTGACCATGGGACTCACAAGTGCTCCCGTAGCGAGGATTTGGATGTCTCCTCACGGATGATGCCGGAGGGTCCTCCTGCTGCTGCAGAGGAGCCAATCCCCGCCGTGCCTGTACACGCCATGGCTCCTCGCGCATGGAAGAAGCTGAGGTTGCCGAAGGAGTCGTCGGATGATTCCTTTGACCTTGACAAATTTGACGGGTAAGTTTTTATATTTTGCGAGTTCGTCTTGTTTTCCTTGAAGTTTCTCTTCTGAAGTGGTACTGGTCAGGTTTGCAGTCAAACAGCATCGTCATCCTCCGACGACTGCCAATTTGTTAAAGAATCCGGAGTCGTAGACTCTAAGAACAAGGAGGTGGCAGTACAGTCTTCTTCTCCTCCAGTGGCGGCCCACTCCGACACTAATTCTTCGAGTTCCCCCCACACTGGGGGGCACCAGATGGTTGCACGGACGCCCACTCGACAGGAACCTTCAGAGTCCCTGGAGGAACACATAAGTGTCTTTCGCCGCTGGTAGTGCCTTTTTGTCAACGCTGAAGCTTCGTTTCTTTTGGTGTAGCCTATCGTGAAGGATTCCACTCGCCTTGTGGAGCAGATCCTTGCCTTGGGTCGATAGCATGCCATGCTGGACAACCGCCACCGCGTAGTCGAAGGTTTGTGCTAAACTTGTAGGGTAATGGGTAGGCTACACTAGCGTAAAATCAAAATTTTCTACCTAGTCAACCAGGAATACTATTGTCATAGATCACGGGATTACCTCTAGACGCGCAGTTGCGGAACTCGATGAAGCATATCACGGTAGTGTAGATGTTCTACGTCTCCTCCTTGTCCTCATCCCACGAGCAGCTCCCCTTTGCGTGGCTTGTCCAACTGCTACAGCCGCAGCACCTCCGAGGTATCCACACGTCCGGAGTGGAAGCCGTCACACGCCAGACTGCTAGGTCTGCTCGTGCAACACAGGCGTAAGAGGAGTGGCGGCTGGGTGGAATGCTCAACCCTATTCAGCCCGCCTCACTCTCTCTTATATAGTCATCCCTGGTGGGCTTCTACGTTAGCAGCCCATTAGCAGCCTAAGCCTGGTCTAATTAGGATCCAATCCTCATTAGGCTTCCAGCCCCTAAAGTGTGTGACCCTATAGGTTCATACACGTATAGACATGACACGAGTACACTTACTCCTTCAATAGTTGGTAGCGGCCTCTAGCAAGACATGACAACTCCTAAACGCATATAAAGATCATTCGGACGAACCATCACAAGGTTGAGTACATGTCTTTCCCTTTGCCCTACGATATCTGGTCTAGCTCCAAGCTGACCTCTCTTTCTCGATACTGTGATTCAGAATCCCTTTACTAGGTTAACTCTTAACCATATGTAGCACGGCCATGCATTTCTAGATCCGATCACTCGAGGGGCCCAGAGATATCTCTCTCAAGTAGAGAGGGGCAAATCTCATCTTGATTGACCAATGCCTTGCAGCATGTATCAGGACAAACCCAAAAGCTACCTTTATAACTACCCAGTTACGGAGTAGTGTTTGATAGCCCCAAAGTAGGTCAATCCACATCTCAAGTATATGCAACAATCTCAGGTCTAAGGACAAAACATACACGATGTGTAGAGAGAGCTGCAAGTATTATTGCCAGTCTCAAGTTGGGTCAGTCCAACCCCATGTTCATAACATGTGTCCACATCATTGGTTTGACATCTCCATGTCTATGACTTGCGAAACATAGTCATCAACCAATCGATGTACTAGTGTAATATCCACGTGTGTCCTCACATGAACTCCGACTAGGGACAACTATTAGATAACCATACAAGTAAAGAGTTTCACAAACAATTCACATAATTTCCAATCAATACAAGTTGCCTGATATATGGATATTCAAGGAACATTATAAAAACTCATGGATACATATGAAATACAATCATCTCTATGATTGCCTCTAGGGCATATTTCCTTCAGTCTCCCACTTGCACTAGAGTCAATCTTGATAGTATCTATTGCTCTTGTGTGCGGTTCATGCGCAGACTGCGGAAGTGGCTTTGTCAAGGGATCAGCAACATTTGAGTCCATATGTATTTTTCATAACATGACACTACCATCATCAATGAACTCACGAATCAGATGGTAACGCGTGCGAATATGTTTGTTCTTCTGGTGTTGTCTAGGTTCCTTGGCTTGTGCAATAGCACCATTATTGTCACAATAAACGTCCATGGGATTGGACGCGCCCTGAACCACACCAAGAGCAATCAGGAAATTCCTAATCCAAACAGCTTCCTTTGCAGGCTCCGAGGCGGCAATATATTCAGATTCTGTTGAAGAGGAGGCTACTGTATCTTGCTTGGAACTTTTCCAGCTCACAGCACCACCATTCATGACAAACACATAACCTGATTGTGATTTGGAGTCATCTAAGTCATTAAGGTAACTCGCATATGTGTAAACCTTTACACTGAGTTCAACCTCACCTCCATAAACTAGGAACATATCCTTAGTCCTTCTCAAGTACTTAAGGATATTCTTTACCGCTGTCCAGTGACTCTCACCTGGATCAGCCTGGTATCTGCTCATAACACTTAGAGCATAGGAAACATCTAGGCGAGTACATGTCATTGATACATGATGGATCCAATAGCCGAAGGATACGGAACCCTACTCATGCGCTCTCGCTCATCAGTGGTCGAAGGACACTGAGTCTTGCTGAGTTTAATGCCGTGAGACATGGGCAAGAACCCCTTCTTTGCCTTTTCCATGCTGAACTATTTCAACACTTTGTCAATGTACGTACTCTGGCTTAATCCAATTAGCCTCCTTGATCTATCTCTATAGATCTTGATACCCAGAATATATTCCGCTTCTCCTAAGTCCTTCATAGAAAAACTATTTTTCAATGAGGTCTTAACAGACTCGAGCATAGGAATGTCATTTCCAATCAGTAATATGTTATCTACATATAAGTTTAGAAATACGAGCGATTTCCCATTTTCTTTCTTATACACACAAGGTTCTTGTTCGTTTTTTATGAAGCCAAACTCCTTTACAACTTCATCAAATTGAATGTTCCAACTCCGAGATGCTTGGTTTGGCCCATAAATAGACTTTTGAAGTTTGCATACCTTTCCAACATTGTTTGGATCGACAAAAACTTCAGGCTGCATCATATACACGTCCTCAGTAAGGATTCCATTTAAGAAAGCCATATTGACGTCCATCTTCCATATCTCATAGTCGAAATATGCAGCAATGGCTAGAATGATCCGTATAGATTTAAGCATCGCTATGGGCGAGAAAGTCTCGTCATAGTCAACTCCTTGAACTTGTCGAAAACCTTTTGCAACAAGTCGAGCTTTATGGATGTGAACATTTCCATCCATATCAATCTTCTTCTTATAGATCCAATTGCACTCGATGGCTTTAAAACCATCAGGCAGATCAACCAAGTTCCAAACTTGATTGTCTCCCATGGACTCTATCTCGGATCTCATGGCAATCAGCCATTTCTCAGAGTATGGGTCCACCATCGCTCGGTGATAGGTCATGTGCTCATCATTGTCTAACAATAATAATTCCCGCGCTTCGTGGAGCCTCGCCGACCTTCGTGGTTGTGGTGCTTCTATTGCCACGGGTTCCTCAACTTGTTCTGCTACAATAGCATCAGTCGTAGAAGCATCCCCGACTAGCTCATCTTGAACTTCTTCAAGTCGCACCGACCTTCCACTCGTTCCCTTTGTGAGAAACTCTTTCTCTAGAAAAACACCGCTACGATCAACAAACACTTTGCCCTCTTCTCGGTTATAGAAGTAATACCCTAAGGTTTCCTTTGGGTATCCCACAAAAATGAATTTATCCGATTTAGGTGTTAGCTTGTCCGACTGAAGTCGCTTGACAAATGCATCACAACCCCAAATCTTTATAAAAGACAAACTGGGATTCTTTCCGGTCCACATCTCATATGGTGTCTTAACTACGGATTTAGACGGTACCCTGTTTAGTGTGAAAGCTATTGTTTCTAGCGCGTGATGACCCACAAGTATAGGGGGTGTATCACAGTATTTTCGAGGGAAGTGAAACCCAATTTATTGATTCGACACAAGGGAGCCAAAGAATATTTATAAGCCTTAACAACTGAGTTGTCAATTCAGCTACACCTGGAAACAATCTTGCTCACAGTAGTTTATCAGTAGCAACAGTTTTGTAGTAGGAATGGTAAAGTAATAGCGGTAGTAAAGTAAAGACAGCAGTAACAATAGCAGTAAACAGTAGGATTCGAGTGCGGTAGGCATAGGGATGGATGGACGGGCGTTGCATGGACAAGACAATTCACATGGCAATCAGAACATAGGGCAATTGCAGATAAATAAGATAAAGCATCCAAGTACTAGATAATCCTAGGCATGTGTTCCATATATAGTCATACGTGCTCGCAATGAGAACTTGCACAACATCTTTTGTCCCCGCCAACGTTTGTAGCGGGGCCTCAAGGGAACTATCGGCAATTAAGGTGCTCCTTTTAATAGAGCACCGAGCAAAGCATTAACACTGTGAACACATGTGATCCTCACATCAAAGCCATTCCTCCCGGTTATCCCGATTTACACTTGGGGCCATTGGTTCCGGACAACAACGTGTGTATACAACTTGCAGATAAGACCGTAAACAATACTATCATAATGAATCAATAACATGTTTAGATCTAAAATCATGGCACTCGGGCCCTAGTGACAAGCATTAAGCACAACAAGTCGCAACAAAGTCATAAAGCACTAATAAAAGATGCTAGGCACCATGCCCTAACAATCTGATGCCATTACATGAACAATCTCATCCAATCCCTACCATCCCCATAGCCTACAGCGGGGGATTACTCACTCATAGATGAGGGAAACATGGATGGTCGATGGATAAGCGATGGTGATGATGATGGCGATGATCTCCTCCAATTCCTCGTCCCGGCAGGGTGCCAGAACGGAGTTTCTGGTGCTGTTTCGTGGAATCTGGTGGTGGCGGCGGAGCGGAACTCCTTCTGGAAAAACGTCGAAGCCCCCTGAGTTTTTAGGTTAGAAGGCAACTTATAGGCGAAGAGGGAGACCGAGGGGCAGCCTGGGGCGGCCAGACCATGCCCTGGCGCGACCAGGCCTAGCCCACGCCTGGGAGGGTGTGGCCAGGCCCTGGCCCTCTCGAATTTTGGCTCCGTAAGTCTTCCGGAAAAATAGGCACTTCGGCTTTTGTCCCGTCCAATTCCGAGAATATTTATTTTCTGACTTTCCTAGAACCAAAAACAGCAGAAAACAGGCAACTGGCACTGTGGCTCTTGTTAATAGGTTAGTCCAAGAAATCATAGGAAAATCACTCCAAAGTGTGGACAAAACACAAGAAAGTAGATAAAACCAAGCATGGAACATCAAAAATTATATATACATTTGCAATGTATCAGCGCGTAACCCCAAAATGATAATGGTAAATCCGACTGGCTCATCATCAATCGAACCATGTCCAACAAAGTTCGATTACGCCGTTCGGAGACCCCGTTTCTTTGAGGCATTCCGGGTGGCGTGAGCTGTGGAACAATTCTGCAACCCTTAAGATGATTGCTAAACTCGTGACTCAAATATTCACCTCCGTGATCAGATCACAAGGCCTTTATTTTCTTGCCACGTTGATTCTCTACCTCACTCTGAAACTCTTTGAACTTTTCAAAAGTTTCAGACTTATGCTTCATCAAGTAGACATATCCATATCTACTGAAATCATCAGTGAAAGTAATGAAGTAGTGATATCCTCCGCTCACTGTCGTGCTCATTGGTCCACATACATCAGTATGTATGAGTTCCAACAAGTTTGTCGCTCTCTCGGGAAAACCCATAAAAGGCGTCTTGGTCATCTTTCCAAGTAAACAAGCTTGACATGTCTCGTATGATTCAAAATCAAACGAAGTTAGAAGGCCATCACCATGGAGCTTCTTCATGCGCTTTTCACTTATATGCCCCGAACGACAATGCCATAAATAGGTAGGAATCAAATCATTAGGCTGAAGCCTTTTAGCACTAACATTGTAAACAGATGCATCATCAAGATTTAAAATAAATAACCCATTCACAATGGGAGCATCATCCACAAACATAGCATTCTTAGAGATTACACAACCATTGTTTGTACTCGCGAATGAATAACCATCCATCATCAAACATGAAGGTGATAAAATGTTTCGACCCATACTAGGAATGTAATAACATTTATTTAACTCCATAATAAATCCTAATGGAAGGTGAAGCTGCATGACGCTGACGAACAATGCAGCAACTCTTGCTTTATTTCTGACGTGAAAATCCACTTCGCCTTTCTGCACTTCTCTAGTCCTTATTAGCCCCTGCATCAAATTGCAAATATGAGCAACCGATCGGGTATCAAATACCCAAGAGTTAACATAAGAATCTGCGAGAAAAATGTCCACAACATTTACAACAAGTGTACCTGAGTGGGAAGTACTCTTACTTCCACTCTTCTTCAAAGAAGCCTGGTACTTGTTGCAGTTTCTCTTCCAGTGGCCATATTCATGACAAAAGAAACACTCAGTGTCTCCTGTAGGTCCAGCCTTTTGCTTGGGTGCAGGGTTTGGCTTAGGGATTGAATCCTTATCCTTGCCCTTCTTCTTCTGCCAAGAAGTGCCCTTTTTCAAGAAGCTAGGTGTGTTCTGCACAGCCATCACATGGCTATGCCCTATAGTCTTCTTAATGTCACATTCTGCTGTTTTCAGCATCCCACATAACTCATTAAGGCCCTTCTCCACCCCATGCATATGGTAGTTTGAAATGAAATGCCCATAGCTAGATGGAAGAGACACCAAAATGAAATCAGTAGCCAACTCTTGGACTAATGGAAAACCAAGCTTTTCCAAAGACTAACTGTAACCAATGATACGTCCATTTTGCATCACTATTCTATGTCATAATTCACTGTTATTCATTGATATATTTCGTATTGAGAGGTGATACTTATGTTATTTCATCTGTTTTTGCATGGTTGATGACTTTTGGAGCATGGACCGCTGCAGTCAGGATTTTGATGGAAAAGGTGCTGTTTGGAGGCAAGATTCGCGAAGATCAGAAAATCCGAGAAAATATACGGAAAATCCTATTTTTCCAGAATACGAAGGAAGCCAGAAGTGGGCTGGAGATGGGCCAAAGGGGGCCCACACCACCCCCTGGCACGGGCCAGCCCAGGCCGCACCACCAGGTGGTGTGGCCGCCCTGGTCCACCCCTGGCACTCCCCTCTGGTGTATATTATCCTCCCGAAACCCTAAGACTCGGGGAGCGACCATAGTAAGATTCCACCGCCTCTGCGGGGTGGAAAGCACCAAGAGATAAAGATCTCTCCGGCAGACAGATTTCTGCCAGGGGAATTCCTTCCCGGAGAGGGGAGATCGTCGCCATCAACACCATCATCAAGCTGGACTTCATCGGGATCATCATCATCATCACCACCATCATCACCATCAGCACCCTCATCACCATCTCCATATTGCTGTAATAATTGCGTTGAATCTTGCATAGTTCATAAGGGAAACTTTCCCAGTGTTGATTACTCTTTGTAGTTGATGCTATTGAGTGAACCATTGAATTATTGTTTATGTTCAGATTGTTATACATCATTATTCCATCTCTGATCATGATCCATATGATGTCTTGTGAGTAGTTCGTTTTGTTCTTGAGGACATGGGAGAAGTCATGTTGTTAGTAGTGGAGTTGTGTTGAGAAAGATTCAATAGTTTGATATTTAAGTTGTGGTGTACTTCTTCTAGTGGTGTCATGTGAACATCGACTACATGACACTTCACCTATATGGGCCTAGGGGAATGCATTGTGTATTTGGATACTAATCTTAGGGGTTGAGGATGTAAACCCTGAACCCCTGTTAGGAAACCATTGCACAAGGGACGTAAGGGTCTTAGAGTTTAAAGCTGTGGTTAGGTTTTTACCTTAATTACTTTCTTGTACTTACGGATGTTTGCAAGGGGTATAATCACAAGTGTGTATTAGTCCTAGGAAGGTCGGTACATTAGCACAGATTCACCCACACAACACTTAGCAAGCTAAAGAAGATTGATCAACTATATGAAGCGAAAGCACTTGACAGTCTTCCCGTGTGTCCTTGAGAATGTTTGGTCATCTTAAGTAATACAACCGGCTTGTCCTTTGTTGCATAAAGGATTGGGCCACTTGCTGCATTTATTCTTATTGTCTTTTATTTACTCGTACTTTGTTTACTTGCTTTATCAAAAAACCCTAAAAATCTGTTTGCTAAGTATTTGTAGATAATTCCTGATCCATACCACTAGCCAGCACCTTCTGCTTCTCGTTGGGTTCGACACTCTTACTTATCGAAAATACTGCGATACACCCCCTATACTTGTGGGTCATCAAGACTATTTTCTGGCACCGTTGCCGGGAGTGAAGTGCTATTGGAGAGTGGAACTGGTAAAGGAAACTTCTACTGTGAGTATTGTTTACTTCTGTTAGTTGCTTTATTTTCGTTATGGATAATTCGCTGAGTTTCTTATTTGGTAATGCTACTACCACTGCTAAGGTAGTAGATAAACCACCACCTGCTGACAATGATTCTTTCAAAATACCTATAAGAATTATTAATCATGTTATGGATAACTACTATGTTGGGGATGGAACTGTCCATCCCTGTGATAATTTACTCTTTATACACGAATTATGCGGGTTGTTCAAGTGTGCATGTATTACTACAGATCAAGTTAAGAAGAAGTTATTCTCATTATCACTGAAAGGAAGAGCTAAGGAATGGTATAAGCTGTTGAAGAATGGTCAAGCTCTGGAATGGGAGGAAATAGTGCCTCTCTTTTATTCAAAGTTTTATCCTCCTAGTGAGATTCATAAAGATCGGAATCAAATATACAACTTTTGGCCTCTTGATGGAGAGATTATAGCTCCAGCTTGGGGAAGATTGAAGTTACTAATGCTCAAATGTCCCATTCATGAGATCCCCAACAATATTATTATCAATAACTTTTATGCAAGGCTTTCTCTTCATGATAAGGATTTATTGGATGCTTCTTGTGCTGGATCATTCACTCGCATGGAACAAGAAGCTAAATGGGATCTTCTGGACCGTATTCAAGACAATGTTGAAGCTTGGGAGAATGACAAAGGTAGAAAGTCAGGTATAAATTATGATTATGAATGCATTGAATCTTTTATGGGAACTGATGACTTTCAAAATATTAAAAATGCTTATGGTCTAGACTCTCAAGCTATTGCTTCTTATTTTAAGGCTTTTGCTTCCTACATTGAAGTGCCTAAAAAGAAGTGGAATAAGTATCATGAACCTTATAAAGATGTTGCTAAGAGTGTTCCTTCAAGAAATACTGAAGTTTATACTCCTAATCATGTCTTACATGAACCTTATATTGAGAAAATGCCTTTCCCAGTTAAGATAAAGGAACATTCTATGATAGCTAGTATGGTTGATGAAAGTATGAATGAAGCTATTGAACCTAATAAACAAATGGTTGATGAACCTATAATAGCAAATGTGAAAGACTTTGTTACTAAATATGAAGAAGAGGGACACACTATCCTTTGTAAGGATACCTCTAATATTGTTTCACATAGTAGTGTTATGAGAGCTAGTATTCCTGTGTTTTCTGTTAGAATAAGTGATCATTGCTACGACGATCCTTGTGATAGTTATATTGTTAAGTTTATGCATGATACTGAAAGTTACTATGATAGAGGGAAAAGTGTTCTTATGTATCTCAATAATATCAAGTTTCCTCGTTTTATGCTGAAAGTTTATATGTTGCACTTCTTTTGCCTTTTTATGCTAGTGGTTTCTGGTTTCAACAAATTATTTGTTTACAAAATTCCCTTGCATAGGAAGTGGGTTAGACTTAAATGTGTGTATTTTTGCTTCTTAATGCTCTCTTTCACTTTAATTCATATTCCTGAGTGAGCATCTTCAAAATTATCTTGTCCATCTTAATGGCCATAAAGAAAGAGCTTTTTGGGAGACAACCCAATTTACTTTTGCTTTCAGTTTTTTTTGTTTCTTTGAGTCTTGGAAGTTATTACTTTGGTAATAACCTCTCCCTATCCTTTTTTTTTGGTTTTTGTGTCAAGATCAACCTCTAATGAGAGAGAAGTAAGATTTGGGGAAGTTGCTGTCCCGAAACAGATTTTTTGTGCTGCACCGTAAAAATTCGTGAGAGATATCTATATGTTGGATTGAGCTGTAATTTTTTGTGCTTCTGCTCCAGGTTGTTATTTAAATTTCGTTAGTTTTGCAATTTTTGATTTGAGCAACAGAAGATGTTCGAAAAAATTGATCTTTACCTGCTGGTCTGTTTTGACAGATTTTGCCACTCTTGCATTTGCTTCTTTAATCGATTTCCTTTTTGAATTCTTTTTGGGTTTTCGGAAGGAGTTGCTACAGTAGATTATGTTTTGATGGTTTTTAGTTGAAGTTGGACTCAAAAGGTTTTATCACTTCATATATACTAATGTTGCTAATGAGAACTGTGTGGAGTTTTGTGAGAAAGAAATTTCTAGGTAATGGAGATAATGGTGTAATAAGGAAGAGAAGGGTTTTATGACTCAAGTAATAAGTGTATGAAGATGAATATATTGATATTATTCAAGTGGTGACTCCGGAAGAATCTACTAGATACCAAATTCAGAGACCTGCAGAGTCTGCTTTCAAATAGGTAACAGTTCTGGTAAGAAAAGTTCCGCGAAAATACTATCCAACTATATTTTTGTAGTTTTTAGTCAATAAGGAAAGTTACGAAGCGAAAAAGGGACGGAAACGGAGCCAGGGTGGCTCACACCACCCTATGGCGCGGGCCCTCCCCTAGCCACGCCACTAGGTGGTGAGTCCACCCCAGACTCCGTCTCCGACCCGTTTTCTCCCAGTACTTTCCTTTTGATATGAAACTTCGTAATATATAACCACCCGGATCTCCTGAGGTTCGTTTATCGTGTTTTCGTCGTGTTTTCATTTCGATCTGTTTCTGCCAGGAACTATTTTTGAAAGCTTAGAAGCACAATGGTGTCCGCCAAGGATAAAGGGAAGGAGCCTATGGAGGAAGACCTCCAAGACCCCGGGAAGGAGGAGATCAAGAGTGAAGGTGAAGAGGAGGCAAAGCACACCGGCACTACCATTGCAAGCATTGGAGTAGTGGCGAACCCTGCCAGGATCAGAAGGACTGCACGGATGTCAACTGGAGGGAAACCTCCGCGTCACTGCTTGGCACCACGGACACCTTCTCCGAGCACCAAGAGTCCCTTCCATACCTTTATCCATAACCATGCAGGAAAAGAAGACCGTAAGGAAGAAGAGCGGAAAAAGAATCACAAGAGTTGGGATCCTCAATCTGACATGATCATGCACCGCATCGAGCACAACTCGGAGTTGATTCGTACCCTCACCTTCGAGATTGAGGACTTGGGGAAATTGGTCAAGAAGCTCATCGAGAGGATACCACCACCACCAAAGGAGTAATTCGTCATCAGGTTTGGCATCCCCTTGGTTTGTTCCAAGCTTGGGGAGTGCCACAGTATCACATCACTATCTTCTATCTTTTTACCTTATTAGTAGAGTCATATCATGAATAGAGAAGTTATTATGTAGGATGGTTTGCATTATGGAAGTGTCCCCTCTCTCGTTAGATATGTATCCCTTGGTGTGAGTTGCCGTTATGGAATATTAATGAGAAGTTCCATCGTTTACTCTTTTGCATATCTTATATTAGTTTTCAATTCATGGTTATATGATTGATCTTGTTGTTAGTATTGGTATCACTTTGGGATCATTGAGTTAATTTAGTTGGTTTTGGCAAACCTGGCTCGGTCAGTAGCAACACTATTTTTGAAAGTTGAATGAAAAAGATAAAAGTACTCTAAAGAAATATAATTTCATCATCTTTCTTTCTTGATTTGCTCATAAGTTTAGTATTCTCTAGTTAAGATCTTTTGTGCTTCCAAGGAAGATTGCATGTTTGTTTTTATCACTTGTATGTTTGTTTGTTTCCTTCAACTCTTGTACTTGCTACCAACCTTGATAGCCAAAAACCTGTATTGAGAGGGAATTCTTCTCATGCATCCACTCCTTTAAACCAAAACCCACGCTATTTGTGTCCACCATACCTACCTATTATCATTATTTCTATTCCAAGTAAATTCTTGTTTTATCTACCTCCCAAATTAAACTTGTTATGTGAAAAGTAGTGATTAAAGCTCTCACGAACTTGATGGCACACTTTACTTTCTTGCACTTAATAAACTTGAACCATTGTGCTCACCTATGTTGCTTATATGTTTGTGCTTTGTAAGTTGTGAATTAGCAGAACCATGCTGTCATGGGGAACGCTTTCAACATTGCACTGGTACTTTGTACCTAGTTGATATCATGTTCTTTTGTCTAGGGATGTCGTCGGTGTGAAATGAAAGGGGAGCTTGTAAGTCCATGGAGTTATGCATGTGTGTTAGAGAAACGCCTGGGCCGCTGGTCTAATCCATGCTGACATGGTGGAAACCTGCAGCGTAACCATAACAAGCATCTATGAAGCATTCTTCTTATAGAAAAAGAGTCTGGTATAGATAAAAAGAGAAAAAGAAAAAAAAGATTATGAAAATAGGAAAGAGAGAAAAAAACACCATATTCCCATGGTAAATAAGAAGATTGCTGAGATGCTTGTTGTCTGCTTGCCTTGTCATTTTGATATGGGGATTCTTCCGTATCATCGGGCAAGGGGTACCCCGTTGGCGGTTCTCTATGATACACATGTGCTTACGATGACGACAACTTACCGTTAACTAAACTTGAGTAGCATGAGGAGCGGCCCTCGTATTCAAGGGACATGAGATTCTCAATTTACAACTTGTCAATGCATATCCTCATATTTGATCACTTTAACCTTAATCACCTAAAGATGCCTATGATAGGGGCAATGAGAGCTGAAAGCTAGTAAGTATCATAATTTTTGGGAGCTCTTTATGGGACTTGCAATCCTCGCTTCCTCTCAAGGGCCTTTCTTTTACTTTGTAGTTGAGTCAGTAAACCTACTCCCTTCTATCTCAACAAGTATTTTGAGTCGTTGTGTTTCATTCATTCATATGATGATTTATTCAATCATGTTTCTTTTGTTCCTTGTTTTGCACATTGCTCTTATCTTGATGTTTACTACTTTGAAAGCTATCATTGAAAACCAGTTATTTGTGAACTCCGGCAAATTATCAACTATTCTTCGACCAAGAGCTAAGTTTGCCATTACCAATTATGATTTACTTTATGTATCTTTATTGTGTTTCCTTTACTCACTGCAAGTTAAATTATATAATAGTGAGTTGTCTTCTATTATGATCTATGTATTGATGAATGTGATGCATCTTGTCCATATTCTTTTATCGACTCTTCACTCCATAAACCTGAGGCCATGTTTATTGAGCTTAGTTTCGCTTGGGGACAAGCGAAGTCTAAGCTTGGGGGGAGTTGATACGTCCATTTTGCATCACTATTCTATGTCATAATTCACTGTTATTCATTGATATATTTTGTATTAAGAGGTGATACTTATGTTATTTCATTTGTTTTTGCATGGTTGATGACTTTTGGAGCATGGACCGCTGCAGTCAGGATTCTGATGGAAAAGGTGCTGTTTGGAGGCAAAATTCGCGAAGATCAGAAAATCCGAGAAAATATACGGAAAATCCTATTTTTCCAGAGACGAAGGAAGCCAGAAGGGGGGTTGGAGATGGGCCACAGGGGGCCCACACCACCTCGGGCGCAGCCAGCCTGTGCCACGCCACTGGTGGTGTGGCCACCGTCCACCCTCGCACTCCCTCTGGTGTATATTATCCTGCCGAAACCCTTAGACTCGGGGAGAGACCACAGAAAGATTCCGCGCCTCTCAAGGGAAAACACCGAGAGAGAAAGATCTCCCAGCATGATTTCGCCAGGGAATTCCTTCCCGGAGAGGGGACATCGTCGCCATCAACACCATCATCAAGCTGGACTTCATCGGGATCATCATCATCATCACCACCATCATCACCATCAGCACCCTCATCACCATCTCCATATTGCTGTAACAATTGTGTTGAATCTTGCATAGTTCATAGGGGAAACTTTCCTGGTGTTGATTACTCTTTGTAGTTGATGCTATTGAGTGAACCATTGAATTATTGTTTATGTTCAGATTGTTATACATCATTATTCCATCTCTGATCATGATCCATATGATGTCTTGTGAGTAGTTCGTTTTGTTCTTGAGGAAATGGGAGAAGTCATGTTGTTAGTAGTGGAGTTGTGTTGAGAAAGATTCAATAGTTTGATATTTAAGTTGTGGTGTACTTATTCTAGTGGTGTCATGTGAACGTCGACTACATGACACTTCACCTATATGGGCCTAGGGGAATGCATTGTGTATTTGGCTACTAATCGTAGGGGTTGCCGGAGTGACAGAAACCTGAACCCCCGTTCGGAAACCATTTCACAAGGGACGTAAGGGTCTTAGAGTTTAAAGTTGTGGTTAGGTTTTTACCTTAATTACTTTCTGGTACTTACGGATGTTTGCAAGGGGTATAATCACAAGTGTGTATTAGTCCTAGGAAGGTCGGTACATTAGCACAGGTTCACCCACACAACACTTAGCAAGCTAAAGAAGATTGATCAACTATATGAAGAGAAAGCACTTGACAGTCTTCTCGTGTGTCCTCGAGAACGTTTGGTCATCTTAAGTAATACAACCGGCTTGTCCTTTGCTGCATAAAGGATTGGGCCACTTGCTGCATTTATTCTTATTGTATTTTATTTACTCGTACGTTGTTTACTTGCTTTATCAAAAAACCTAAAAATCCGTTTGCTAAGTATTTGCAGAGAATTCCTGATCCATACCACTAGCCAGCACCTTCTGCTCCTCGTTGGGTTCGACACTCTTACTTATTGAAAATACTGCGATACACCCCCTATACTTGTGGGTCATCAACCAACCATTTTGATCACATGGGGGCCCACAACTGCTCCCTCTACTAGCTTGCATTCCACAAAGGACTTGGCAAAATTGTACCTCTCAGTCCTAGCTTGAGTCTGGAACATGTCCTTAAGCATGACGATCATATCGTACACTTCCTGATCCTCAAACTTATTTTGAAGATCAGGTTCCATGCATGCAAGCATAAGACAGCTAACCTCAAGAGATTCATTAAATGCTTTCTTGTAGGCATTCTTAAGGGCAGCAGTTGCATTATCAACAGGTTCATCCGGGATTGGGGTATCTAGAATAATTTCGTTTTTATCAGACCTAAGAACAATTCTCAGGTTACGGACCCAGTCTGAAAAGTTTGTTCCATTTAGTTTATCTTTATCAAGAAACGAACGCAAAGCAAAAGGTGATGAAGTGTTCGGTGCCATTGATCCACAACATAAAAAACATGCAAAATACTAAGCCATGTAACCATGAAAGAGTAAAACATATTAAACAATTTAATAGCATATACTCCCACTTAAATCAACATCCCTCTATTGATACTAAGTGATTCAAGATCCACAATTAACAAGTCGACTAGTGAGATTTAGCATCACTTCTAGAAGACAAGGTAAATCGGTAAGCAACTTTTGCTAATCATATCACATATGACTCTTGTTGTTGGGTGACATCTCTATGTCAAAACTAGGCGCCCAACCTTTATGCCCCAAGGTCCTTAACTGTTAAGATGACCTTGTTAAGCTCACCAACCCTTATGTGTGTAGGTATCCGATACAAACCCATCCAGCCAAGGAAAACTACGGCACCCTAATTTCATAGACCCACCAACGATTGTACAGGGCATAGGATGGTGCGAGGTTTGATTAGGAGGGCATGGTTTAACTTAAACTTTGTGAGGGATCATTCTACTTCTATCATCTAAGCATGCATAATAGTAAAATGTATAAGAATAGCATTCACATAGATGTGATACAGTATGGCCCATTTTCTCATGGTGATCTCCATCGCCATAGAACATGTCCACCATGATGATCTCCATCTTCATGCTCTTATGCGAGCCATCCTCCAAGTGATGAGTTCTCCAAGAACTAATACAAGCTATTACTTCTAATAGCTGGTAATCAAAATTACATGGTATTGGGATCATCACAAGTTGGCACGCAGGCCATTACAATAATTGACAACACATTTGGCTCCAGCCGTGTTGCCCTACTCACGACACGCAGGTCATGAAAAAACATACATGCATCACATACATTTTGGGCCATACTGATCACATACATCCGCAAAAAACAAGTTGAGCATAGAATCACATTCTACCGGATCCTATGAAATCGTAGCACCTATGAACCTTAACGTGATACAAAAGGGGCTACGACTAAGGGGGGTCTAGGGGGCTCCCCTACGGGGTTCGAAGGGGCAGTGCCCCTCGCGGTATGTCGATTTTGATCGAATCTATACAATTTCTTTAAGTGTTTTGATCAGCAAATCAAATTTACCATAAACCGACTGTTGTTCCGATTCGACCAAACTCCTTTGATCACGGTACGTCGATTCAGATCTAGTTCCTGATTCGATCAATCACATTGATCTTCACGTGATTCAACTGGATTTATGTGTCACTGTCTACCCCGATGCCGGAAACCGATCGGTAGGGGTAAGTCGTTCAACGATCTTAGAATCACGATCACAGAAAGTAAGATCATAGTTCAATCCAGAACCACCGCCATACAAATGATCACATCATTCATGTCAATCTACATATCACCATATGCAAACTTCCCGAACCTATGAATGAACAACATCTGCTCTGATACCACTGTAGGGTAATGGGTAGGCTACACTAGCATAAAATCAAAATTTTCTACCGCGTCAACCAGGAATACCATTGTCACAGATCACGGGATTACCGCTAGACGCGCAGTTGTGGAACTCGATGTAGCACGTCGCGACAGTGTAGATGTTCTATGTCTCCGCCTCGTCCTCGTCCCACGAGCAGCTCCCCTTTGCGCGGCTCGTCGAAGTGCTACAGCTGCAGCACCTCCAAGGTATCCACATGTCCGGAGTGGAAGCCGTCACATGCCAGACTGCTAGGTCTGCTCATGCAACATAGGCGTAAGAGGAGTGGCGTCTGGGTGGAATGCTCAAACCTATTCAGCTCGCCTTACTCTCTTTTATATGGGCATCCCTGGTGGGCTTCTACGTTAGCAGCCCATTAGCAGCCTAAGCCTGGTCTAATTCAGATCCAATCCTCATTAGGCTTCCAGCCCCTAAAGTGTGTGACCCTATAGGTTCATACACGTATAGACATGACACGAGTACACTTAATCTGTCAATAGTTGGTAGCAGCCTCTAGCAAGACGTGCCAACTCCTAAACGCATATAAAGATCATTCGGACAAACCATCACAAGGTTGAGTGCATGTCTTTCCCTTTGCCCTATGATATTTGGTCTAGATCCAAGCTGACCTCTCTTTCTCGATACTGTGATTCAGAATCCCTTTACTAGGTTAACTCTTAACCATATGTAGCACGGCTAGGCATTTCTGGATCCGATCACTCGAGGGGCCTAGAGATATCTCTCTCAAGTAGAGAGGGGCAAATCCCATCTTGATTGACCAATGCCTTGCAGCATGTATCAGGACAAACCCGAAAGCTAGCTTTATAACTAACCAGTTACTAAGTAGTCTTTGATAGCCCCAAAGTAGGTCGATCCACATCTCAAGTATATGCGAGAATCTCAGGTCTAAGGACAAAACGTACACGGTGTGTAGAGAGAGCTGCAAGTATTATTGCCAGTCTCAAGTTGGGTCAGTCCAACCCCATGTTCATAACATGTGTCCACATCATTGGTTTGACATCTCCATGTCTATGACTTGCGAAACATAGTCATCAACCAATCGATGTGCTAGTCTAATATTCACGTGTGTCCTCACATGAACTCCGACTAGGGAAAACAATTAGATAACCATACAAGTAAAGAGTTTCACAAATAATTCACATAATTGCCAATCAATACAAGTTGCCTGATATATGGATATTCAAGGAACATTACAAAAACTCATGGATACATATGAAATAAAATCATCTCTATGATTGCCTCTAGGGCATATTTCCTTCAAAACTTGTCTCTTCGCTTCGCTTGTGTAGAGATTTGTAACCTTAGGTGTTGTCGTGCTCTGCCCTTTGTAGGTGAGCATAATGAGCTTCTCCGTCGCGTTTCTTCCCTCGAGAAGGGTCTTGTTGTAGTGGAGAAGAGGCGCGATGAGGCGGTCGCAGCTCTGGAGGAGTCGCAAAAGCGCGAGGAAGACCTGCGTGCTTCTACTGCTGAGAGGGAGAAGTTGTTGCTAGAAAAAAATTCTCGATTGCGAAAGCACACTCAGGTATTACACTGCTTCACTTGCATTTTTCCCTATTTTTGTTTTCATGTCACTATGCTGATAGTTTGTGATCTTCAGATGCCACAAGCATAAGCTTCGATGCCCAGGCCTTGGGCCATGCAGATGCCTTGGCTGGCACCATGGCCACAGTCGAAGACCGCAGTGTCTCCCCCCAAGATATGCTTGGGAAGGCCAAGGATGTTCTGATCCGCCTCCGAGAGGACATGATCCCCACGGCCAGCTTAATCGACAACCTTGATGGCTTGGTGGAGTACTTTGCTGAAGGTATTCCCATGGACTTCAAGAATTCACAACGGTCTGTCAGCGCCACCATGGCACTCGCGATGGCGCAAGCCCATGGTGTGAAGCTAGATCCCAGTGCAATCTCTGAGGCGATGCCTGTCGATACGGATGGCCAACAGGTAGTATTTTCTCCCTTCGCTAGTAGTTGTAGTAAGTATGGGCACCAGCTCATCGATACATTCGCAAAATACTCTGCGGGGCTGTGGCGAGCAAAGGCGGCGAAGACTGCGGTGTCTAGGGCTACCACCGGAAAGTCTGTGGCATCAGAGACTGCCACAGATTTGAGGAATCCCCCAAAGTCCAAGTCCAAGTCGAAGAAGCAGATCGTTCCTTAGTTGCTATTTGTAGTAGTTTAGCTTCCTTTTGCTGAACCATGTTTTGTGGGGGTGCCCCTGTTGATACTTTTGCCGAATTTGAATGCACTCCACCTTTTTTATCAATGTGTGATTTGTCTCATTTGCCTCTTGCTTGGTTGTAATAGGATCCTTAGAGTGGTCCTTCGAGTGATCCTCATGACTCTCCTCCCACCAATGAAACTGCAGCGCAACCGCGTTCAAAGGTGGAGGAGTTGTCGCTCCTCTCGCGCTACGCGACAGTACAAAGCAGTTGGAGCGGGAGTTGCCCATTATCCATGGTAATGCGGATGTATGGAAGTCGAAGGCTGAGAAGGCCACCGCTCGCAAGAAGTATCTCCTGGATGAAGTTCACAGTTGAACGAGCAATTTAAATGTTAGCTCTCTATCTTCTTATCCTTTCTTTAGCCATTCGTGGCGATGCCTTGTCTTATACTTTGGACTTGCTTTTTGTAGTTTTTAGCACTTGTCATCCGCAGGATGAGAGGGACCGGGTTTCCATTCGAATGAATGACTTAGCCCAGGAGCAGCTACAGGCTAGTGGGTACTTCTGGGTGGACCACGATCGTGCAGTTGCATTGGCAATGTTGGAGGATCATGCATCACGGGTGCTTCAGTGTTTGAAGAAGGCGTAGTCGTGCCTGAAGTATATTTATCAGACGATGTTTCTGTTGGACGTTGTGCCCTCAAGCCTGTTGGCTCTTCTGGCGAAGTTCCAGGATATTAGCGCGGTCCATGAGTGCGTGTGCCAACAGCTGGTCGCAGCTGCCAAGGCTGCGCTGTCGCTGGTTCGACTGCATTGACCAGATGTGGACGTCGCGTCTATTGCCACTGGACCATCGCCGCCACCAGAAGGGATGACTTGGCATATGGTGTCGCACTATCAGGCGGTTGGCCGGCCAGCAGAGGATGTTGTCGACTTCTTCGAAGAGCAAACAAATGTGCTCCTTTTATGGCAGTAGTGTAAGATAGTCTTGCACATAGATGTACAAGTGTTGTAAAAGTTTATATAATTGTGCCGGGTGTGTTTGATACCCATTAATGTAGAGAGCTTGCTAGCTTGTATATATTTTTTTGAGTGTATGGTACTCTGCAGTTCCTTTTCGTTGGCCTGGCATGTTTTTATCTTAGCACCTTTCCAACCTATCAGCTGTGTTGCAGCTGGGTTGGTGTTATCAATGGTTCGATTGGTAGTGTGTCAGCTACTCGGGATATTGTGTTTGTTCGTCAAATGAAAGTGTAGTGGGTGGTGCAGCCCCCGAGTGATATAATTGTAAGTAAAACAGAAAAAACATAGGGTTTGGGGCACTTAGCTTTATTTATTCGTAGAATATCACGAGGTATAATGTGTGGCTAAGTAGCCTGACTGAATAGCCTTATTTGTAAAGTAAAAACGTCTAAGGGTAGAAACGGCACAGCTGTGCTATATTCCAGGGATTGGAGTATGCGACTCCGCTTTCTAGGTCTTTAAGGCGATAGGCGCCACCTGAGATTACTTCGGTAATCACATAAGGTCCTTCCCAAGGGGACTCGAATTTGAGGTGCCCTTGCTGCTTCAGTCGCAGGACGAGGTCTCCTTCGATGAAGGATCTGGGGCGTAGCCTTCTGCTATGGTAGTTGCGGAGGTTCTGCTGGTAGATCGTGGATCTCTCCACTGCAATCTCACGCGCCTCATCGAGGAGGTCGAGGGAGTCTTCGAGTGCGAGAGTAGATTCTTTCTCGCTATATGCAACCACCCGTCAGGGCTTTGTAGCATACTTTTACGGGTAGTACCGCTTCGGTACTGTGCACCATGAAGAACGGAGTGTAGCCTATGGCGCTGTTTGGAGTTGTGCGCAGGCTCTAAAGTACTGATTGTAGCTCGTTTGGCCAGCACCCGGCGGCTTGTTTGAGTGGCCGGAGGAGCCTTTTCTTTATACTGCCACAGACAAGGCCGTTGGCCTTTTCGACTTGACCGTTGGTCTGAGGGTGTGCCACCGAGGCGTAGCTAATGTTTATTCCTAGGTTTTCGTAGAATTCCTGGAACTCCTTGGAGGTGAAGTTCGTCCCATTGTCCGTGATGATGCTATGTGGCACCCCGAAACGGAAGACAATGGACTCGAAGAATTTGACAGCGCTGGCTCCCGATTGGTTTGTCACCGACGTGGCTTCAATCCACTTGGTGAATTTGTTGACCGCGACTAGGAGGTAGACGTATCCTCCTCGTGAGGATCTTTGGAGCTTGTCGACCATATCAAGTCCCCATTGTGCGAAAGGCCAAGCCACAGGTATTGGTCTGAGCTCCACGCCAGGTGCGTGCGGTTTGTCTGCGAATCGATGGCAGGCATTGCAGCACTGGACGATGTCCTTGGCATCGCGCATGGTTGTTGGCCAGTAAAATCCAGCTCGTAGAGCTTTGGCGACGAGGGCGCAACTGCCCGCGTGGTGCCCGCAAGTGCCTTCGTGTATGTCGAGGAGGATGGCTCTTCCGTCCCCATTGGAGACACATTGCTGAAGGACTCCTGTGATGTTGTGCTTGTACAGTTCGTCGTTGATGAGGGTGAATGCCTTGGATCGTCGCGCTATGTGGTGTGCATCAGCCGGGTCATCTGGTAGCCTTTTGCTGAGTAGGTATGTGATGTATGGCTATGTCCAGGATGGCTCGATCATCATGACCTCCATGGGGCCTTCGAGTCCTGTGTCTGGCTCCATGTTGTCGAGTGCCATGGGCTCGCTCAGTGGCATAGCCCCCGAGTCCTTTGTCATGCTAGCTTTAGCTCTATGGCCTTTGGCTTGATGGAGCGCTCGCAGATGCGCTCTAAAAATACGCCAGGTGGCACTTGGGCGCAGGTGGAACCAATGTTGGCGAGTATGTCTGCCTCCTCATTGCTCTCGCGGCCGACGTGGCGTATCTCGCAGCCGTCGAAGTCCCCTTCGAGTGTGTCATAGAGGTCGCGGTAGGCGATCATGTTGTCGCTCAGAGCGACGCACTCATTCATTGTTTGGTTGACCACCGGCTTGGAGTCGCCATAGATGACGAGTCGCTTGGCGTTGTAGGCTTTTGCCATTCGCATCCATGGAGCAAGGCTTCATATTCGGCTTCATTGTTGGAGGCTGTGAATTGCATTCGTAGAACGTACCTCATCTTGTCACCTTGGGGCGATGTCATTATGACACCTGCGCCAGCCCCTTCCTTGCGCTTGGATCCGTCGAAGTGCATTGTCCATAGGTAGGACATGTCTGGCTTGTCGAGGAGCTGGTTCTCCATCCAGTGCAGGAGGAAGTCCAGGAGAACTTGCGATTTGATCGTGTCGCGCATCTCGTACGTGATGTCTCGTGGAGACAGTTCTATGCCCTAGAGCACAACTTGTCCGGTGGCGTCGGGATTATTGAGTATCTGCCCGAGCGGGGCGTCATACACCACCACGATTGGGTGCTCCTAGAAGTAGTGGCACGGTCGCCTGGCAGTCATGAAGATGTCGTAGGCCAGCTTCTGGTAGTGCTGGCACCACTGTTTTGTTGGTGTGAGCACCTCGCTGAGGTAGTAAACTAGGGGTTGTACCCCGTGGACTTTATTTTCTTCGGCTCGCTCCACCACGAGCATGGTGCTGACCACCTGGTTGGTGGCGGAGATATATAGCAACAATGTCTCATGGTTGGTGGCCAGCTGTTGGACGCCTTTTACGTTCTTCGGCTTCTCCATGGCCAGTATGGCCTTTATTTTCTTCGGGTTTGCTTCGATCCCTCTCGCGGAGATGAGATACCTGAGCAGTTGCCTAGATGGTATGCCGAAGGCGCATTTGTCCAGATTGAGCTTGATCCGGTAGTTGTCAAGGTTATCGAAGGTCTCACGGAGATCGTCGAGTAATGCAGCTTCCTCTTTGGTTTTGACGATGATGTCGTCGACATAGATTTGGATATTGCGACCAAGTTGGTTCTTGAGGCAGGCCTGCATACACCGTTGATAGGTGGCTCCCGCGTTTTTTAGCCTGAAGAGCATCGTGTTGTAGCAGAACACACCAAAGGATGTCGTGAATGTCGTTTTCTCCTGGTCTTCCTCCTTCATTCGAATCTGATTGTAGCCTGAGTAGGCGTCGAGGAAGCACAGGAGCTCGCATCCTATAGTGGAGTCGATTATTTGATCGATCCGTGGCAATGGGAAGTGATCCTTCGGGCAGTGCATGTTCAAGGAGGTGAAGTCCACGCACATACGCAGGATATCCGTGTCCTTTTTAGGCACAAGCACCGGATTTGCGAGCCAGGTGCTTTCCTTGATCTCGCGTATGAATTTTGCATCGAGGAGTCTGTTGATTTCCATACCGACCGCTTTTGATCTTGGTTCAGATAGTCACCGTATTGTTTGCTTGACTGGCCTTGCATCTAGATTCACGTTGAGTGAGTGCTCGGGAAATTCCTTGGGAACTCCTGGCATGTCCGCTGGACACCGGGCAAAGATTTCCCAGCGCTCACGGAGGAATTCGACGAGAACGAGTTCCTATGCGGGACTCAAGTTGTTGGTGATGAGGGCCATCTTGGTCGGGTCCATTGGGTGGACCTGGACCTTTGTGTGAACCGACATGTCGAAATATTGGTCGGGTGATCTTGGCTTGCTCAGGGGAGGTAGACTGTTGTCTGTCGACTCCTTCAACCTCGTGAGTTCCTCTTGCATGCAGAAGGACTGGGAGATTCTATTGAATTCCCTATCGCAGCTGTCAGACCTCTCGAAGCTTCCCTTTGTTGTGATGACATCGTTTGGGCCCGACATCTTCATCTACAGATAAGCGTATAGTGGCACCGCCATGAACCTTGCGAACGCGACATGTCCGAGGATACAATGGTACTAGGAAGGCCAGTCGACAACTTCAAAGTCGATGCGCTCTCGTTGAAAGTTTTGTGGCGTGCCAAAGATGACGTCGAGGTTGATCTTGCCCAGGGGTACACGCCCTTCCCTGGAACGATACCGTGGAACATCGTGTCTGAAACTTCCAGACATGTCAGGGGGATCCTCATTGCTCGCAAGTTACTTGCGAACATGAGGTTGATGCCGCTTCCGCCATCCATGAAGACGCGACTAATGGCTTAGTGTTGATGTGGAGCTTGTTGGGGAACCCCAAGAGGAAGGTCTGATGAGAACAGTAGCAAGTTTCCCTCAGTTATGAAACCAAGGTTTAATCGAACCAGTAGGAGCAAGGAAACACCCCAAAGGTGTTGCTAGCTAAGCCTTGGCAGGGCGCACTACCGGTGCTAGTAGCAACGTGGAGACCTGCACAACACAACCACAGAACTTTGCCCCCAACTTGCGATGAGGTTCTCAATCTCACCGGTTTTGCTAAAAACAAATGATTAAACGTATCGAATGGAAGGAAGTAATAGTTTGCAGAAAGTAAACACAAAGCAGTAAACAATTTGTAGATTGTATGTAAAGAAAGGATCGGGATCCATAGTTCACCAGAGGTGGCTCTCCTTAAGATAGATAACATGTTGGGTGAACAAATTACAGCAGGGCAATTGACAAACATCGAGAAAGCAACACATGCATATACTAATCATCTTGACTCCTTTGGAACATGATTGGGCATTACAAAATTATACATAGACCGCCATCCAACTGCATCTATGACTAATAATCCACCTTCAGGTTATCATCCGAACCCCCTCCAGTATTAAGTTGCAAGCAACAGATTATTGCTTTACGAATTGCATGTAAAGTAAACAATACGATTGTTCTATGAACAAAGGATTGTTGTTTTCTCCCTAGTAGCAACAGCACATCTAGTACCTTAGAGATTTCTGTCACTTCCCCAGATTACCAGAGGCATGAACCCACTATCGAGCATAAATACTAACTCTTGGAGTTGCTAGCATCTACTTGGCCAAGATAGCTACTAACAACAGAAAGCATGCAAGATCACAAATAACAAAGACATGATAGAATCAATAATCAATCTAAAATAGCATCTCAATATCCATCGGATCCCCGCAAACACAACATGCAGAATTACAAATAGATGATCTTGATCATGAACGGAGCTCACAAGATCTAGACATGAAAGCACAAAGGAGGAGAACCAGCCATCTAGCTACTACATGGACCCGTAGTCCAGAGATGAACTACTCACGCATCACACCGGAGGCTTGCATGATGATGAAGAAGGCCTCCAGGGTGAATTCCCCTCTCCGGTAGGGTGCCGGGAAGAGCTTCAGATCCCTCTCGATCTAGGGACAGAGACGACGGCAGCTACAGACTCTTTCGTGGATTTTTGATCGGGTACTTAGGGTTTTGGTCCCGAGGGAAATATATAGGCGGAAGGAGAGGCCGAGGGGGTGCTGGGGTCGGCCAGACCACCCCCTGGCGCGGGCCAGACCTGGCCGCGCGGCCAGGTGGTGTGGCCGGCCCCCAGCTCTTCTCTGTCTCGTATTCTGGCATCAGATGTCCTTTGGAAAAATAGGCACTTTGTCTTTTGTCAAGTCCAATTCCGAGAATATTCATTTTCTAACTTTCCTGGAACCAAAAACAGCAGAAAACAGGCAGCTGGCACTGTGGCTCTTGTTAATAGGTTAGTCCAAGAAATCATATGAAAAGTACTCCAAAGTGTGGACAAAACACAAGATAGTAGATAAAACCAAGCATGGAACATCAAAAATTATAGATACATTTGCAATGTATCAACATCCCCAAGCTTAACTCCTGCTTGTCCTCGAGTAGGTAAGTGATAAAAAGAAATAATAATTTTTGAGGTGACATGCACCACCAAAGACTTGATCAAAGTATTTGTAAAACATTCAAAGTTGGGATCATAGTACTTCAATCATAACATGAAAGACAAAGTTCTAGCAATAAGACAAAGAAACTATGATGCAACATGAAAAGGCACAAACAAAAGATTCATGAATAACAATGCTTTGCAAGACGTTTGTTTGTTTCACATAAAGAAAACATAGCATAATAGCATTCAGCTTGTCCCTCATAGAGTAGCAAATATAAATGCATAGGACACCTTCAAAGTTCATAAGAGTGACTAGATACAAATAGTTTAAAACAAGCAATATCAAGTTATGCATCAATCAACTAGTCTTGGGACAATGCACATAGAACTAAGAATGGCCACTATGCTCTCAAAGTAGGTGCATAAAGATGAAGGTGGAGACTCAATATAATGGTGGAAGAAAGGCCTTCATAGAAGGAAGTAGGGATTCAAGTCTTATAAAGAGCTTCCAAAAATTATGGTACTTATAGATTTCAACTCTCATTTCCCCTATCATAAGCATCTTGAAGTGATTAAGGTTAAAGTGAACAAACTATGGTGTACATGTTTGACGAAGTATAAGTTAGAAATCTCATGTCCCTTGAATACGAGGGCCGCTCCTCATGCTACTCAAGTTTAGTTACCGGTAAGTTGTCGTTATCGTAAGTACATGTGTATCATAGAGAACCACCAACGAGGTACCCCTTGCCCGATGATACGGAAGAATCCCCATATCCAAATGACAAGGCAAGCAGAAACAAGCATCTCAGCAATCTTCTTATTTACCATAGGAATATGGTGCTTTTTTCTCTCTTTCCTCTTTTCATAATCTCTTTTTTTCTTTTTCTCTTTTTTCTCAATATAGGACTCTTTTTTAATAAGAAGAATGCTTCATAGACAGCTCATTATGGTTACACTGCGGGTTTCCACCATGTCAGCATGGATTAGACCAGCCCAAAGTGCTTTCTAACACATATACATAACTCCATGGACTTACAAGCTCCCCTTTCATTTCACACTGACGGCATCCATATACAAAAGAGCATGATATCAACTAGGTACAAGTACCCGTGCAATGTTGAAAGCATTCCCCATGACAGCATGGTTCTGCTAATTCCCAACAAATAAGTGCAAGCATATACGACATAGACGACACAATGGTTCCAGTTTATTAAGGGCAAAAAAGTAAAGTGTGCCATCAAGTTCGTGAGAGCTTTAATCACTAGTTTTCTCATAACAAATTTAATTCGAAAGATAAACAAAAGCATGAATATACTTGGAATAGCATATGCTAGTAGGTAGGTATGGTGGACTCTTTGGAATAACTTGGTTTAGGGAGTTGGATGCATGAGTGGAACTCATACCTGGTTGTGGAGGCTAGCAAAAGACTAGGAGCGATAAACTAAGAGAGCAATAATGGCCATAATCATGTAGAGCGACAAAACATCATTGATCAAAGCATAAAGTGATACTACAAGTTGAAAACTAAAGGATCATAAAGGCTATGGTGACTTGTGATAGTCATAACATGGTGTGAGCATGTGCCAAGTCAACCCAAATAAAGCATTAAAGGAGAATACCACTATACTATGCTTTAATATGCTAAAACAACGCATGATTCATCCAAGGCACATTAAGCAATCTCAATTGTTTATAACAAGTCATACTACAGCAAAGAATACTAAGCATAAATCCAAAACAATATCAAGCATGGCATGACAAAGCATAGGCCACAGTCAAAAACAAGCTCTCTTTACCACTAAAGCATGAATTTTCCTACTCTTTTCCAAGCCAAACCAAGCTATTTGAAAACCAATGTATGAAAGAGGGGGTCCAACCAATTTATTCAGAAAACTAGAAAGCCAAGCAAACGAAAAACCAAAACGAAAACGAAAAAGAAGACGCTCCAAGAACAACACAACTGTGCATGAAACAATAAAAATGAAGTGTTTGGAAGAAACCTGTGATTTTTATTGATGAAGAAGGGGAATGCCTTGGGTATCCCCAAGCTTTGACGCTTGTACTTCTTGGATATTTCTTGGGGTGACACGCGTGGCATCCCCAAGCTTGAGCTTTAGTCCATCCTTCATCTCATTACTCATTCCTTCCATACACCTAAAAATTTTCCTTCATACAAAACTTCACACAATCTTTATTAGCAACATTAGTGCACTCAAGATAATAAGTCTTAAAGGTTCAGTTCTAACACCAAATAAACTTCCATTAGAACACTTGCTACTGAAGCACTTCCCTCAAAAATCTCAATTCCCCAAAATAACTCAAAAAGGAATGAACAAGAAGCAAATGCAGAAAATGGCACAAATCTGTCAAAACAGACCAGCAGGTAAAGACGAATTTTTTAGAAGACCTTATGTTGATCAAATCAAAAAGTGTTGAACTAACGAAAGTTAGATAACAACCTGGGGCAGAAGCACAAAAACTGACGCCTCAAAACGATGTTCAGAGATTTTACACAAATTTTTACGGTGAAGCACAGAAATCTGTTTCGGGATAGCAACTTTCCCAATCATTACTTCTCTCTCATTAGAGGTTACTCTTGGCACAAAAAGCAAATAAAAAGGATAAGGCGCGGTTATTACTAAAGTAATAACTTCCAAGACTCATCTAAAACTTTTGGGTTATCTCCCAATAAGTACTTTTCTTTAACGCCTTTAAGTTAGGCTTGATAGTTTGAGAAGATGCTCACATAAGAAATATGAATTGAAGTAAAATAGAGCATCAAGAAGAAAATTCAAAACACATTTAAGTCTAACCCACTTCCTATGCATAGGAATCTTGTAAGAAAATAAATCAAAGAAGCACATAGTAACAAGAATGGGTAGATAAAACAAGAGCAACTTCAAAACTTTCAGCACATAGAGAGGTGTTTCAGTACCATGAAAACTTCTACAGCCATATTTTCCTCTCTCATAATAATTTTCAGTAGCATCATGAATAAACTCAACAATATAACTATCACATAAAGCATGCTTTTCATGATCTACAAGCACTAGAGCTCTATTATAAACATTTTCAAAAGAATCCTCAGGAACATAACATTCATCCTCCTTTAGTAAGCATGGGGGACAATCAAATAATGTAAGGGGTAAAGAGTTACTCTCATTAGAAGGTAGGGATGGGTAGATACATTCTTCCTCCTCTTGACCATCACTCTCCTCCTCTTTTCCATCCAATGAGCTTTCAGTTTCAGCAATTTCTTCTTCCATAGGCTCCTGCAAGGCATTAGTCTCTTCCGCTAGTGGAGAGCATCTATTAAGATATTCAAAAATATAGCCATTTTATTACTTGTAATTATCAAAGCAATGTTGAAGTATATCATAAACCTCATATTTATAAGGTGCATCATCAGTATTTTCAAGCAAACTAGCAATTTCAAATGCACCCTTCCAAGCAATAAATTCTTCAATTTGTTCCACATCATAAAAGTCATAATTTCCTTCAACATAAGAAGATATGGTAACATTATCTTTATACTCACATTGAAAAGGGAGGTGTTTATACCTCCTACAGCAACAATATTTATCAACGCAATAAGTAACATTATAAGTAGAGCACACGTTTCTAGCAATAGTATTCAATTTATCAATTTGTTCCCACAAGAGTTTCCCTTTTTGTGACAAGCGGTGTTCCTTATAATAATATTTTTGTTCTTCCATGAACCCACCTTGCCAATAAGATTCAGTTTCAAAGAAACCAACCATTGATAGAAAGCATGGTAAAGCAAGACAATAGCAAACCAACGAAAATAACAACTATAGGAGGAACTAATTTTTTTGTGTTTTTGAATAAGAAAGCAAACTAGCAAAACTAAAAAAAATTGTGTTTTTAATAAAGAAACAAGCAAACAAAGCAAAAAGAAACTAAGCAAAACAAAAATAACAAAGTAAAGAGATTGGTTATGAGGGACTCCCCTTGTGAAGATGTCCTTGACTCCCCGGCAACGGCGCCAGAAAAATGCTTGATGGCTCGGTGTTGATGTGGAGCTCGTTGGGGAACCCCAAGAGGAAGGTATGATGAGCACAGCAGCAAGTTTCCCTCAATTATGAAACCAAGGTTTAATCGAACCAGTAGGAGCAAGGAAACACCCCAAAGGTGTTGCTAGCTGAGCCTTGGCAGGGTGCACTACCGGTGCTAGTAGCAACGTGGAGACCTGCACAACACAACCACAGAACTTTGCCCCCAACTTGCGATGAGGTTGTCAATCTCACTGGTTTTGCTGCAAACAAAGGATTAAACGTATCGAATGGAAGGAAGTAATAGTTTGCAGAAAGTAAACACAAAGCAGTAAACAGTTTGTAGATTGTATGTAAAGAAAGGACCGGGATCCATAGTTCACTAGAGGTGGCTCTCCTTAAGATAGATAACATGCTGGGTGAACAAATTACAGCGGGGCAATTGACAAACATCGAGAAAGCAACACATGCATATACTAATCATCTTGACTCCTTTGGAACTTGATTGGGCATTACAACATTATACATAGACCGCCATCCAACTGCATCTATGACTAATATCCACCTTCAGGTTATCATCCGAACTCCCTCTAGTATTAAGTTGCAAGCAACAAATTATTGCTTTACGAATTGCGTGTAAAGTAAACAATAAGATTGTTCTATGAACAAATGATTGTTGTTTTCTCCCTAGTAGTAACAGCACATCTAGTACCTTAGAGATTTCTGTCACTTCCCCAGATTACCAGAGGCATGAACTCACTATCGAGCATAAATACTAACTCTTGGAGTTGCTAGCATCTACTTGGCCAAGATAGCTACTAACAACGGAAAGCATGCAAGATCACAAATAACAAAGACATGATAGAATCAATAATCAACCTGAAATAGCATCTCAATATCCATCGGATCCCCGCAAACACAACATGCAAAATTACAAATAGATGATCTTGATCATGAACGGAGCTCACAAGATCTAGACATGAAAGCACAAAGGAGGAGAACCAGCCATCTAGCTACTACATGGATCCGTAGTCCAAGGATGAACTACTCACGCATCACACCGGAGGCTTGCATGGTGATAAAGAAGGCCTCCAGGGTGAATTCCCCTCTCCGGTAGGGTGCCGGGAAGAGCTTCAGATCCCTCCTGATCTATGGATGGAGATGACGGCGGCTATAGACTCTTTCGTGGATTTTTTGATCGGGCCCTTAGGGTTTTCGTCCCGAGGGTAATATATAGGCGGAAGGACAGACCGAGGGGGTGCCGGGAGCAGCCACACCACCCCCTAGCATGGGCCAGGACTGGCCGCGCGGCCAGGTGGTGTGGTGGCCCCCTGGCCCCTCTCCGTCTCTTATTCTGGCACTTGATGACATCCGGAAAAATAGGCAGTTTGGCTTTTGTCCCGTCCAATTTCGAGAATATTCATTTTCTGACTTTCCTGGAACCAAAACCAGCAGAAAACAGGCAGCTGGCACTGTGGCTCTTGTTAATAGGTTAGTCTAAGAAATCATATGAAAAGTACTCCAAAGTGTGGACAAAACACAAGAAAGTAGATAAAACCAAGCATGGAACATCAAAAATTATAGATACATTTGCAATGTATCAGCGACTCATCTCAAAGCCTCTGATCTGTGCCTCGAGCACCAGGGGACAGTGGCCTGGGCGAGGTACTTGACACGGGTGGTCGCTTTTGTTGAAGGTGATGCATGACTCGCTGCCACTGAGGTACTCAGTGCTAGAGGGCGGAGAGTTCATCACCAGATTGACTTGGCGAGTGATCGATTTCTGCACTCGATTGGAGGGGCGACCCTTCTGGATCATCCCCATGTTCCCCAGTGGTCAGGGGAATGGCTCGCCTCCATGGTTTTGGACTGGTCCAGCCGCAGGTGGTGGTGGACCCGGCGGTGGTGGAGGAGCTCCATGTGCCACAACGCCTGGGGTAGCTCCATAGCCTTGGTTAATCGCGTCGTGATTCATCTAGGCCAGGCCTTCGTGGAGTTTGAGGAACTCGTGGCAGTCCTTTAGGAGGTGGCTGGACTTTTTCTTGTTGTCGTGCTTGTCGATCTAGAAGTGCATCTTGCATGGTCCAGACAATTTGTCCTGGATGGATGTTGCGGGTGCCTCATCGCGAGTGCGGCGCTGCCACACTTGTGTGGTTTTCCTGCTATCGCGGTATCCACCGCTGCGGTATCCACGGTTGCAGTTGTCGTCGCGTTTGTCGGCATAGCCAGCCGCGACCATGTCGACCTCTTCGCGGTCCTCGTAACCGTGCATTCAGCGTTTCCCTCGGTGTTCACGTCTACGTCCGAGGTCGTCGTCATCATCGGAGTAGGCACGGTTTTTCATCGAGTCCTCTCCATCGGCCCACCTATTCGCGATCTCCATCAGGTGGTCGATTGTCTTGGGCTTCGAGTGGCCCAACTCCTCCCTGAGCTCTCTACGGCGCACGCCGCTATTGAACACGTCGATTGCGCGATCCTCGAAGATGTCTTCTACAGAATTCTTGATGATGGACCATCTATGGATGTACGAGTGCAGCGACTCTCTAGATCTTTGGTGGAAGCCTCTTAACTCTTCGATTGATGTGGGCCTTTTGTAGGTTCCCTTGAAGTTTCGCATGAAACTGCAGACCATCTCTTCCCAGCTGCGAATGGATCCGCGTGGGAGGTTATTAAGCCATGCTAGGGCGGCGCCTTGCAGCTATAGCTGGAGGCATTGCATCACTATGCTCGAGATTCCACCATGCAGCCTGACGGAGGAGATGTGATATTCCAGCCAGATTTTTGGGTCCTAGAGGCCGTTGAATTTCGGGTTCTCTGATGGGAATTTGAACCCCTTAGGCATTCGCTTCTGCCTGATAGATCTGCTGAAGCATCTGGTGCCACAGAGCTCTATTTCGTCGTCCTCCGAGTCAATCGAACGAGCATGCCTTGCGTGCATCTTGTCGACCTTGCGTTGCGTGATGTCATCACATGCGTCGTAGTCGCGGTCATGTCGTCGTGAGCGGCGACGTCGAGACAAGTCGTGGCTATCATCGCTGGACTAAGGTGAGGAGTAGAGTTTGGCCAGAGCCTTGCTCTTTTTCGGCTCTAGTGTTGGATCCTTGATGAGGGAAGCTTCGACTAGCCCCAGGCCCGCGATCATAGATCGGTGCATGGCAGCCCGCAGATCTCTAGCCGGAGGCTCTTCTTGAGGAGGTACATGGTGGTTGTAGTCACCGCTGGCTGCGGCATCTTTGGGAGCATGTTGCCCTGCATGTCCACTGTCATGGACGAGAAGTCGAGGACTCGCGCGGCTTCTTCTCACTCCTTGTCGGTGAGGTGGGCCAGCCGAGAGTGCCTTTTGGCGGCCACATGGTCGTTGCCCTTGGAGGAGGATCCTCACATGGAGGAGAGCTGAGCCCGCCGAAGGCTCGACTCATCCGCTGCCTTTCTACGTGCGTCGAGTTGCATGATTACTTGCTGTTGGCACTTGTACTCCTCATTGAGCAGCCAATGGTAACCCATCAGCATCTCTTGTGATGAGTTTAAAGGCAGGGGATTTCCCTGCAGAGCTTCTCGACAGCGAGCCCACTCATTGTCGTTGAGCTTGATCAGCACGCGCTCTTCAATGCGCTCATTCGCCATGAGATGTGGGTCTTCTGTCCCATTGTTGGTGGGTGCGCTGTTGGCGGGGCCACCGTTCGCGACTGGGATGTCGCCGTTGGTCGGGCCAGTGCCGATCTTTTTGCGACTAGTGCTGATGTCACCAGCGTTGATGACGGCGCACATGTAGTGATTGGGGAAGCTGTTGCTTCTGCAGCTTTCAGATCTAGAGCCATAGGCTCCATCTTTAGTGGCTAGATCGCCCAGATCAGATCCGCAACTGATGTCGTTGACCGCGTTCCTGACTGTTGTCGGGGCGTTGAGGTTGTCCAGGGTACCGATCGGCGGCGGAAACCATGATGTTGGAGCAATCGTCGGAACTGCGGGCTGGTCAGGGAGGCGGAGCGTGCCCAGCTGACCAACTTGGAAGCGTAGGCTCCCGATCGCCAGGCCGATTTCCTTGCCCACGGACTCGAAAGACGGGCGAGTGGTCAGCATGTGGACGATGAAGTTGAAGGCACCGAAGAGGAGGTGAGTCTTTGCTGCTGCAGAGTTGTAGATCATGGTTAACGGGGCCGAAGAAGCTACGACATCCGCACTCCTAGTTCCCACAGATGGCGCCAATTGATGAGGTTTGAACTCATCAATGCCCATTGTTATGGACTTGGGTTTTGGAGAAGGAGGGAGCGCTGGAGGCATCAATCTTCTAGCAAACAAGCACACAAGAACGCAAGGTTTACCTAGGTTCAGGCCTCATAGAGGTCCCTACTCCTGCTTGTCTACTCTTGGAATTATCGAGGGAGTCGAAAGTTACAGGGGTGAGTAGATGCAATCTAGCGAGGTTTGTGGAAACTAGGGTTGTAATTGTCCTCCTCGCCGCCCCCTCCCAGCCTTTATATAGATAGGCTAGGTCTCGGGTAGCAGGTCAAGTCGGTTACAGTTTAGGGTTTGTCCCTTTAAACTTTCTATCTTTAAGCTTTGCCTTGTGCCGCAAGCAGTCGGAGTCTCCGTGGGTCACTCGAATCCTGTATTGGGCCCTAGTAGCGCCATGGGCTTCTGTCAGATCAGGTCGTGTATATCAAACTCGAGTACCTGTAAGGTATGCCCATGTCATATCCTAATCCTCAGACCATGAGATCATGTCAATCACTAACACCGGAGGAGTGCTTATATTGCATCAAACGTCACATCTTAACAAGCTTGACTATAAAGGTGTCGTTGGGTACTCTGAAAGTATTAGTCGAGACTCATGGATCAAGAGTGGGATTTTTTCACCCAGATGACGGGAGATATACTCTTGTCCCTCTCGATGATATCACATCGACAGCACTTGCAAGCATGTGACTAGGTCACAAGGAGGTCATATCACGGAATGAGTAAAGAGTACTTGTCGGTAATGTGATCGAACTAGGTATGGTTGACACCAATGATCAGATCTCGGACAAGTAAAATATTGTGAGGCAAAAGAAATTGGTTATGATGTTAATGGTTCACATGATCACAAAATTCATCATTGAATGTGTGGGAGTCATTATGTATCTCCAGATCCTGTTGTTGACTATTTATCGAAGAGGTGTCTCGATCATGTCTGCCTTATTCATGAATCGTAGGGTGACACACTTAAGGTTCGTTGACTCTTTTGAGTAGATACACTATGTCGGAGAAAAGTTTGGGAAGCACCAAAATTGTTTCGAGGACTGTTTCGAGAAACACCGAAATTGTTTCAGGGATATCGGAATAGTACAAGGGGTACATGTTAATGTTTGTTAATAAATAGAATTTGAAAATATTAAAATAAAGAAATAAAAATTGTTTTTATTCATTTAATGAGAAGTTTGAGTGGAGAGTCCACTTGAATAAATCGGAGATGAGTGGGCATGAGTGGATGCTCCACTCAGATGATGGAGGGAGAGGTGTGGGCACCCATGGTGGCCGTCGGCCACCCCTTGGGAGCTGTGCCCCTCCCCTATATAAGGAGGGTGGGATATCTCCTCTCCCTCACACTCAAGTATAAGCATCTCTCTCCCTCCTCCCATTGTATTTTGGATTAGCGGAAGACATGGCCAATTAGTTTTTTCCGGTGGATCTACTACTTACGCTGCCGTGCTGGATCGAGGAAACGAGGGTCTTATCGAGCCGTAAGTGTGACCAAGTACGAAGGCGCTACCAGATTGCAGCGCTCGTCTACTCGATCTTGAGATTGGCAAGTGATTGTGTACATCATCCACGAGATTGGATCTCGTTAACTTTCGGTCTTTGAGGGTATGTTTTTCTGGATGACCAACTACTTGTTACATGCATCTTATAGATTAGATTGTGGTGACCTAGCATACCGTTGCATGATGTAGTGTGCAAGTCATTGGCATAATACTCACGGAACACCGTTCCACGAATATTACACCCAATAGAGTAGTACAACAGAAACATTGCAGGTCCAAGGTATAACTATATTATTCATATCACAGATCTTCATAGAAGATCCTCGAAACTCCCATGACACAATAAGCTCATCAGGTAAGTTCTTGTTCAAACCAAAAATCTAGAAGAAGCAAATTGTAGACTAGTCTAGCACTAGATATACCTCTAGTCATATCTCGATAACTAAAGGTTGTCTATTTGCTCTACCAGCAACTTCTAAGGGTATGTTTCCTATCCTCAGGAATTGGATCCCAACTATGTTTAACTTGATTTCCACTATCACAAGTTGAAGTATTGTCTCCTTTAAATCTGTTGAACTAACGTTGGCTTCCCGTAGATGCTTTCCCAAGTCTTCTAGTACCACATTTGCAGTCCCATCATTGACTTCAAACCTAAGCAAGGGTTGAGAGGATACGGATAAGTACAATATGTACTCAGCAAGTCATATCTATGTGGTTGTTTGATGCGCTTTCTACAGCCATGGACCATACATCCTAGGCTTGTGTAGGTTTTTGAAACCGGGTTTTTAGAAAAGAAAGTTTTATTTTATAAAATTCTATGTATGTCATCCTTCACGGGTTGTACATGACTTCATGGAGTCCCTTTCCATGTTGTGTTTGCAGTTCTTTCCTAGAACAGGGAGTAACATGTCATATTTATACACTCTCGAGATGTGTGCTACTTTACCCACAAATGTATTTAGCCTTGTCACACAGCCTGGATTGCTTGATTGAGCGAATCCCATTTAGACTTCCTTGGTCAGAGGTCCAGTCTAAAAACTAGTCAATCACTAGCTTCTCTGCGACCTTGCTGCCCACCCTTTGTAATACATTTCGGTCATGAGACCTATGCCCAATTACCCTCCCTTCTAATATAGTCAGTCATTATCCTGAGACATGGGATAGGGACGTCACGGGCTCCCACCCATCGCTATTCCCCGCAAGGAGCAACAACCCTACTAGGCATACAAGGACAAACGAAAGGAAGAAGGTCTAGCTGACTTGCCTGTCCCATTCCCGGGTTCTATGGTGTAACATCCAAAAACTTTAATCCAAGTGATCAAGATCAAACCTATCCAATTTAGGGTTAACAAAAACTTTTCCATTTAAAAATCCTTAAGCATGCATATGTGTGTACATTTAAAATAGGAGTTGTTTTGAATTGCCATGATTAAGTGATCTATTGATTGTAAAATGAATCTAAGGTGAATTACACATCATCTAGATCATTCCCAAGAAAATCCCAAATAAAAAGAAATCAAACAGAATTAAATAAGGAAATTGTCACTTTGGCCATTTTAATCAACTAGCCCACTTTGGCTATTCCTAGCACTCAATTTCCAACAGAGACAATTGTGGTTCTTTGCACCCCTTGCTAGTACAAGTAGTGATGTGCCAAGGCCCACTTTGTGATCTCCCAAAAACATTCAAACTCTAATTTTAAATGGCAATTGAAAATTGAACCTAGTTCATATGTCTAGATACCACTTTTTCAAAAACCACTCAAATGAACTCCATTTCAAAATCCCAAGCAAACCTAGATGCTTAAGCATAAGATGAATCACTCCACCAAAAATCTTTCAAAAATTCAAATAAAAGTTTCATGCGGCCATTCTGTCGAACACATGGCAGGCACTGAACAAGAACTATGGTAGCTTCACTATTTCCACAGTGATCATCGACCAATTTGGTCTCCCACTTAATCCCATGTCCCCCTAGCATCTACCCCAGCCCAGACCAGCTCCCCCTTCACCGCTAGCAGCAGTGGCGCGCCGCCCAAATATGGTCGTCGCTGGCCAAATGCGGGCAACGCTCACTAGACCGCGCCGCGCCAAACCAGCATGCCCACTAGCTCCGCCCAACCCTACCGCGACTCCCTGTCCACCCCTCGATCAATGCAAGCCCCTGGACCACCCTAGAGCAGCGCCACCCTTTCTCTCTGCGCCATGCGCAGCGCACGCTAGAGCGCCCTCGCCACCAGCACGCCTCAGACCGCGCCTCGACACCAAATCATGTGCGCCGCTCCGCCATAAACCCAGCAACCCGCCAGACACGGTCGTGCACCGCCGCGTGACCCACAGTCACCAGGAGCACCGTCGAGCACCGCCTCTGTCTTCCAGAGCGCGAAAAGCCCCCGACCAATTGCCACCACCCCTAGCGTCGCCATTACCCCGTAGAGGACCGCCAGCAGACCGCCCACCGTCCGCCTACCTCGCCCACGCTGGTAGCCCTCAGACGCTGTCATCACCGACGAAGCCCGCCCACACTGCTTGGTCCCCTCGTCGAGCCTATATAAGGAGGACACCCCCAGACTCAATCACCACACCATTCCACTCCCCTCTCTCCACTGACTGTTTCCCCTCTCTCGCCGGAGCCACTCGAGCAGCCCATCGCCGGAATTCCGCCGGAGGTAGCCGCTGTAGAGGAGGAGAAGTTGCAGTTGATTTTGTCCACCTCAGCCCCTGCCGCGAGCTCACCTGAGTCCGTCGTCGTCCATCAGTTCGTTTGCCCGCCTCACCGCACTAGCTGGAGCTCTGATACGTCCCCATTAGACCCCCACTGACCGCGCTAGGGTTCAGTCCCACCGGCGACGAGTTCGTCGTCGATGATCGTGGACCATTAGATCTTGTTCTAATCGTGTGGTTCTTATCGCCCCGTACCGCTTTGCATTTGATGAGTCACTGACAGGCGGGACCCCCCATCAGCAGCCCTCAGCGCTGCGGAGTGTACACGGGCCGGCCCATTTAGTTTCCCGCGCTAACCCAGTAATTCAAATATCGGTTTTTCTTTTTAGAAGTAAACTTAATTATGTCCCTTAGTTCAAAAATCAATTCAGGGAGTTTTACAAATCCAAATTGAGTGATTCAAATTTTGCTGGAAATATAATTAAAAACCCTATCCAAGCCCGTTGGATTTAAATCCTTTAGAGTTAGAGATCTCTCCTAGTAAAAATAACAAGACAGAAGCTTTTGTACATTCAAACATTTTTCTAAAATAAAGCATAATAGCTTTTGAGTTGATTCCAACTCTTAAAAATCACATTTAACCATACCTATCTGATTATGTAATAATATTAAGGTTTGCATGTAGTGACTTTGGACTAGTACCAAAATAATGCTATATAGGCATTTCTAGTCGCTTTAAATCATTAAATATTAAACTTAAACTTTTTAAAATGTGATACAACCTTTAAATCACATTCCCATATATTAGACTATGTGGTGATGACATGTGTCCACATGATCCCATATTTTAATTGGAGAATATTAAATTTTAGTTAATTTCAATGAGTAGAAATTACTTTTCTCAAATAAAAAGAATGAAGCTAGTTCATTAAACCTTGTGATGCTTTTGATGATAATAGATCATCAAATGTGTGCCTTGGTGTGCTAAGTAGACTAGTTAAGTATTGTTGGTGATTGTGTATCCCGTATGTATTTATAGACGATAGTACCGACCAAGCTTTCGAGGAGGAGGAGTTCTACCAAGAGGAGGAGGAAGAAAACTTCAACCACTGCACCAACCAAGGCAAGCTATTGTTAGCAAGTAGACTTAAGCTAGATAGCCCAAGCAAAGGCATTAGGCATGCTTTGGTTATACCATTTTGACTTATACCTACTCCAAGTTTTATTTACAAGCTTTACCTTCTTTACTTTACCAAAGTCCTCTACTTGTTTTAAGGTAGCATAAAGAGTATAAAACTTGACCTAGCTAGTTAGATTTAGATGTCATTATATGGCATGAGATTGAGATTAGCATCCCACATTAGTGAACACTCTTAACTTAGTAGTTGGAACTAAACCAAAACCTGATTCACTTTAGATGGGAATACTTGGTGAAAATGATTTGTGAAAACCATGGAATGATGAGTCATTCTATTGAGATGTTTTGACATGTGTTGAGAAACACAAATGGTTTATGATGATGATGAAAATGTTGAGGCATGAGCCTTAGCCCTTTTACAAAACTGATGGTTGGGTTCGGATGCGATACCATTCCAATTTTACCGTACAACCACAATACCTGAATTGGGTAAGGCTTAGCCAGAAGTTTATATGCATTAGTATTAGTTCCCTCACGGGAGAGGTTTGAGCTAAGGCTACTTCTCAATGTTGTCCACCTATGCAGTGCCCAAGATGACAGATGGTCATGGTTGGGAGGCCATACTCATAGGAGAGGTGCTTATACTAGAGTGTGTAAAGGAAAGGTTATGTTTGATTATCTGCATACTAAGTATGATGATTCAGGGTTATCCCTGACAGATGTATCAAATCTTGTGGTGAAAGTGTACCACCTATGTAGAGTGTCAAACTATTCGAATAGCCACGTCTGCGGTTATGGACAGTTGGAGTGGCCATATTGTTCCGTTGTCAGATGTTTTCAAAATAACTTATGAAATGAATTGTGACATGACTTGACCACAACAGAGTTGTGACTATGATAACTAAGTTCCCACTTAGGTGATTTCAAACTTTATTTTATCTTTCTTTGTTTCTGAACTCAGCTTAGGTTTCAAACTTAACTTTACAAATAAACTTAGAGTTAGAATTCCTACTAGAACTACCTTACTTGTTAGTGGTAGTTTGCGAGTACTTAAAGAGTACTCATGGCTTTTGTCCCTGGCTATTCCTATGGCTAGACTATGAAGGAGATTACCAAGATGAAGGACAGAAGGACGGCTATGATAACTAGGATCATCTCCCATCGTCAGCATTGCCTGTGACTCTGAAGATGGACCCCACCGCTATGCTATTTATTCTGCTACTTGATTGTACTAAGACTGGATCATGATATCCTTATTTGTGTAAGACTTTATTATGGTTTGTAATGGATGATGTACTGTGATATCCAATATGTTATGTCTCGCAAAAATGGTAATCCTAGGATTGCAAGGTATGGCATAACAGGCATCTGGGATTAAAAATCCGGGTGTTGACAAGTTGGTATCAAAGCCATCCTGACCATAGGAGACCCTAGTTAGAATGGACGTCCGAACAAAAACTTAGTTTCAAAAACCAAAGTGAGTATTTATGAAAAACTATTTCCTCTCTTACCCTTGGGAATTCTTTCTCTCAAAAAAATTCATGTTCCTCCAAATTCTTACATTACTACATAAAACTTTGACACACGTGATCACTTCACTAACTTTCTCATCCTAAATTCTTATAGATGGAAGCCCAATATAGCAAGTTCTACCAGTTGGGAAACGGAGGCCAACTAATCTTCGAGAGGGATCTTGATGCACTGTCTGAGTTCTTGGAGCATCCTCATCCGGAATTCCTTGGAGCTCAACTCCCGGGTCCACCAGGAGGAGATTTACAATGGCTGGTAACTGCTGATCTGCGAGGAAAGATAGAAGCACCAGTATCTAGGAGGATTCAGTTCTCCGTGAGAGAGAACAACTGGCTAGATGGATTAGCCAGGGCAATGCATGAAGCTCTCGCACATCTGTGTGCCCTAAGTGTCAACCTAATCCAAGGAACCCGCTTTGTTCAGTATGCAAGGCGTGACTCCATGGGAATGCCGCTAGAAATGCCAAGCCACCCAATTCTAAAGCGTCAAGTGGAGAACCTCGACTTCCTATTGTATGACAGACAGATGGATTTGGACAATGCTAGAGAGGTCACCAACAACAACCTCGCCCTTGCTGCCCAAAAGGCCTAGACTTTCTCACTGCTCGTCCAGGATCGTCAGTCTCTTCGTCGTCAACGTGCCAAGAAGGATCGCACCATCGACCATCTTTGCAAGAAGGTGGCCAACCTCGAGAAGACCATCAAGGAGCAAGAAGCTCAGCTGGCAGCAAAGGAAGAAGAAGAGGAAGGTGAAGATCTCCAAGGATATATTGACTCCTACCTCAGCAATGATGATGACTTTCTAGAGGAGGATGTTGTGGACTTCTACACCGATGATGATGACTCTGACTTCATCGATGATGAGTAGATGCACTAGAGCACTATCGTAGAATGAGGAGTACCGGTCCCATTGTATCGTAGCTTACAGAATGGTCCTTAAAACCATCCGTTTTCCTTTGATGTTGTGGTGTGTGTGTTTGTATCGTGTGCTTTGCTTGAATGAATGAAAAGAAGTTAGTTGCAAAACCTGAGTCAAACTCAAAGTTTTAGCTTTGAAATCAAAACCATAGAACTTTCCCTCTTACCCCTTTATCTCTCTCAATCTTCAGATGACTCGTGGAAACCAAGGAGGGAGCAGCTCATCGCAAGACCCAATGCTGCAGATTCTGCAGACTCTCATTGCAGACCATGAAGCAAGTAGGGCAGAGCGCCAAGCTAATCTAGCAACACTGCAGCAGATCGCCCAGATGGCTCACAACAATCAGAACCATGGAAATCAGGATCATCATGGATCCAAACTCAAAAAATTCCAGAGTACCAATCCGCCAATCTTTAGTACTTCAGAGAACCCACTGGATGCTGATGACTGGTTGTAGACAATGGAGAACAACCTAGAAGTAGCAGGAGTGGATGCCAACAAGAAGGTTCTTTTTGCCACCCACTATTTGGCAGGAGATGCAAGAGCATGGTGGAACAGCATCCGCACAATGAACCATAGTCAAGTGATGACATGGGAAGCCTTCAAAATCAAGTTTAGCCGCACCCACGTGCCGTAGGGTCTAGTCACCCGAATGAGGGATGAATTCAGAGAGTTGAAGCAGGGCAGAATGACTGTAGTGGAGTACCATGACAAGTTCTTGTCTCTAGCCAGGTATGCACCTGATGAGATCAACACAGAGGCCAAGAAGAAAGAGAGATTCCTGAATGGGCTGCATGATGAGATGCAGACTGTCCTTGTCAACATCCGTTTCGAGGATCTCGAAGAGCTAGTTGACTCTGCCATTCAGATGGAAGGGAAGATTAATCAAGCAAACGACAACCGCAAACGTCGTATGATGCACCAAGCTGGATCCAATAGTCACCAGAAGTACCGTCACAACCCTTCTGTGGGATATGCACCAAGGAACAATCGACCCCCAATGTCTCGCCCAAGCTACCCCAACCGTAGTGGAAATGTGAAGTCCGGAGGAAACAACAATCACTCCGGCAACACCAGCAATTTCAACCGTGCACCTCCCAAGAGCAACAACACCGCACCCAGAACTGGAAGCAATGTTCTGCCCGTGGCAGCGAAAGACAAGTCTCAGATTAATTGTTTCGAGTGTGGAGTGAAGGGTCACTACTCCAATGAGTGTCCCAAGAAGATTGTCGCCACTGCCAATGTGAATGCCCTAGCTCAACAGCAGCGTCGTGTTCAACCAGGAAGAAGATTTGCCCCAGGGAACCCTCACAATCGCAACGGCCGTCTCTTCCACATGAACGCCGAAGAAGCCCAAGAAGCGCCAGATGTAGTGCTGGGTATGTTTTCTGTCAACTCAGTTTTAGCAAGAGTGTTGTTTGATTCTAGAGCATCGCACTCATTTGTCACCGAAGAATTTGCATGCACTAGTAAGATTCACCCAACCAACTTGAAGCATGTCATGATAGTTCAAATCCCCGGTTCAACTACAAAAGCTAGAAAAATTTGCAAAGCTGTGCCTATCAGAATACATGGGATAGATTTTTATGCCAATCTAATAGTACTTGGAACCAAAGGCTTGGAAGTAGTACTAGGAATGGACTGGATGTCAAAGCATCAAGGATTGATTGACTGTGCCAAGAAAGCCATCACCATGACCAGTAGCTCTGGAGTATCAGTAGAGCATATATCTGAAACCTTGCCCCGTCAATTCAAGTGTAATAAGAGTCTAGCCCTACCCACCATTGACCAAGTCAGAGTAGTCTGTGAATACCCCGACGTATTCCCAGATGAATTGCCCGGTATCCCCCCGGATAGGGATATTGAGTTCATTATTTAACTAATCCCCGGAACCGGACCCATAGCCCAGAGACCCTATAGCATGAACCCCTCAGAGTTAGTGGAATTGAAGAAGCAGCTGGATGCTATGTTGGCAACAGGCTTGATTCAACCAAGCGCATCGCCATGGAGATCGCCAGTGTTATTCTTCGACAAGAAAGATGGAGGCAACCGTTTGTGCACAGATTACAGGAAGTTGAATGATGTCACAATCAAGAACAAGTACCCTTTGCCAAAGATAGAGGATCTATTTGATCAGTTGATTGGAGCAAATGTGTTCTCTAAGATCAATCTTAGGACTGGTTATCACCAACTTAAGATTCGTGCAACGGATATTCCAAAGACCGCCTTTACTACTCGTTATGGACTATACGAGTATATGGTCATGTCTTTTGGATTAACCAATGCCCCTGCTTATTTCATGAATCTCATGAATAAGATCTTTATGAATTTTCTGGATAAGTTTGTCGTTGTGTTTATCGACAATATCCTGATCTACTCCAAGTCAGAAGAAGAGCACGAGCAACATCTGAGAATCATCCTTGAAACCCTTAGAGAGCATCGGTTGTATGCCAAGTTCAGCAAATGTGAGTTTTGGCTGAAAGAAGTAGGATTCCTAGGACATATCGTGTCTGCCGGAGGAGTCGCTGTTGATCCCGCCAAGATCAAAGATGTCAAAGAATGGGAAGCCCCAACCACTCAAACCCAAGTCCGTGCATTTCTCAGATTAGCGGGATATTACCGCAAGTTCGTAGAAGGATTTTCGAGCATCACCAGACCCATGACCCAATTGTTGAAGAAGGACAAGAAGTTTGAATGGACCGACAAATGTGAAGGCAGTTTCCAAGAGCTGAAAAAGAGATTGATTTCAGCCCCAATATTGATCATGCCAGATATCAAGAAGCCATTTGATGTGTATTGTGATGCATCCAAGATTGGTCTAGGATGTGTGTTGATGCAAGAAGGCAAAGTCATCGTGTATCTATCTCGACAACTGAAGCAGCATGAGTAGAATTATCCTACCCATGATCTTGAGTTAGCAGCCGTAGTTTTGGCATTGAAGACATGGTGTCATTATCTTATGGGTAATCGCTGTGAGATTTACTCAGATCACAAAAGCTTGAAGTATATTTTCACTCAGAAGGAGCTGAATATGAGGCAAAGGAGATGGATAGAGTTAATCAAGGATTATGACCTTGACATTCACTATCACCCCGACAAAGCCAATGTGGTAGCAGATGCTCTTAGCAGATTGCCGTGTAGGCTAAACACCATGATCAAGGAGAAGCAACCAAGTTTGTATGAGGAGTTGGAGCAGTTTAGAACTGAGCTAGTTAGCAAAGGATTTTTAGCTAGCATTGAACTTCAACCCACTTTGATTAGCCAAATCAAGGAAGCCTGTAAGGAAATAAAAGTATCGGGAATCAAACGTCAGATTGGTGTGAAAGGTACCTGGATTCACCGAAGACGAAGAAGGAGTTCTGTGGTACAAAGGCCGTATCCGTGTGCCAGCAGATTCGGAGTTGAAGCAAGTTATAATGCAAGAAGCTCATGATACTCTTTATTCTATCCACCCCGGAGGAACAAAGATGTATCAAGATTTGAAAGAACAATTTTGGTGGCACAAGATGAAGAGAGAAATCGGAAGCCACATCGCCAAGTGTGATATCTGTCAAAGAGTCAAACCGGAACATCAGAGACCCGTAGGACTGTTGCAACCCTTGCAGATTCTGGAATGGAAATGGGATTCCGTCGGAATGGACTTTATCACCGGTTTGCCTACTTCTAGTAGAGGAAATGGCTCAATCTGGGTCATTATTGATAGGCTGTCCAAAGTAGCTCATTTCATACCTGTGAAGACAACCTACCAGAGTTCGAAGCTAGCAGAGTTGTACATTGCTAGAATTGTTAGTCTGCATGGAACCCCCAAGACCATCGTGTCAGATTAAGGAACCCAATTTACCTCGAGATTTTGGCAGAAAGTACAAGAAGGATTAGGAATCAAGTTGAATTTCAGCACCGCTTATCACCCGCAAACCGATGGACAGACTGAAATAGTCAACCAAATCTTAGAGGATATGTTGAGAGCTTCTGTGTTAGAATATGGATCAAAATGGGAAGACTATCTGCCTTTCGCAGAATTCTCATACAACAACAATTATCAAGCCAGTTTGCAAATGGCACCATTTGAGTTCCTGTATGGAAGAAAGTGTCATACCCCTTTGAATTGGTCGCAAGTAGGAGAGAGTCAGATTTTTGGACCCGACATTCTCCGAGAAGCCGAAGAGAAGGTTCACAAAGTCCGCGAGCACCTCAAGACCGCCCAATCCAGACGGAAGAGTTATGCTGACAAGAGAAGGAGAGACCTGACTTTCAATGTCGGAGAATTTGTGTATCTCAAGGTTTCACCATTGAAGGGAACCCAACGCTTTAGTCTGAAAGGAAAGTTAGCCCCCAGATATATCAGACCCTTCAAGATTCTAAACCACCGAGGAGAAGTATCTTATCAACTAGAAATGCCAGAAGAGATGTCAGCCATCCACAATGTGTTCCATATCTCGTTACTTCGCAAATGCTTAGAAGTGCCGGAGAAGACCGAAGTTTTCGAGAACATCGATCACCGAGCTGTTGATATCAACAAGGATCTGATGTATCATGAAGTGCCCATCCGTATCTTGGAGGAAGCTTACAGAACCACCAGGACCAGGAGTATCAAGTTTCTCAAGATTCAATGGATCAACCATACCGAAGAAGAAGCCACTTGGGAGCGAGAAGAGATTACATTAGGACTGAGTTCCTAGATCTCTTTAGTTCCTAGTTTTCTTTCTTAAATCTCAGGACGAGATTTTGTTTAAGGGGGGAAGGTTTGTAACATCCCAAAACTTTAATCCAAGTGATCAAGATCAAACCTACCCAATTTAGGGTTAACAAAAACTTTTCCATTTAAAAATCCTTAAGCATGCATATGTGTGTACATTTAAAATAGGAGTTGTTTTGAATTGCCATGATTGAGTGATCTATTGATTGTAAAATGAATCTAAGGTGAATTACACATCATCTAGATCATTCCCAAGCAAATACCAAAGAAAAAGAAATCAAAAAGAATTAAATAAGGAAATGGTCACTTTGGCCATTTTAATCAACTAGCCCACTTTGGCTATTCCTAGCACTCAATTTCCAACAGAGACAATTGTGGTTCTTTGCACCCCTTGCTAGTAAAAGTAGTGATGTGCCAAGGCCCATTTTGTGATCTCCCAAAAACATTAAAACTCTAATTTTAAATGGCAATTGAAAATTGAACCTAGTTCATATGTCTAGATACCACTTTTTCAAAAACCACTCAAATGAACTCCATTTCAAAATCCCAAGCAAACCTAGATGCTTAAGCATAAGATGAATCACTCCACCAAAAATCTTTCAAAAATTCAAATAAAAGTATCATGCGGCCATTCTGTCGAACACATGGCAGGCACTGAACAAGAACTAGAGTAGTTTCACTATTTCCACAGTGATCATCGACCAATTTGGTCTCCCACTTAATCCCCTGTCCCCCTAGCATCTACCCCAGCCCAGACCAGCTCCCCCTTCACCGCTAGTAGCAGTGGTGCGCTGCCATAATATGGTTGTCACCGGCCAAACGCGGGCAACGCTCACCAGACCGCGTCGTGCCAAACCAGCATGCCCACTAGCTCCACCCAACCCTACCGCGACTCCCTGTCCACCCCTCGATCAATGCCAGCCTCTGGACCACCCCAGCAGCCCTTTCTTCGCTTTCTTCGCTGCGCCATGCGCCAGAGCGCCGCTGCCGCCAAAGACGCCGCATCGCCTCGTCACCAAATCGCGTGTGCCGCTCCGCCATAAACCCAGCAACCCGCCAGCCACGGCCGTGCACCGCCGCGCGACCCATAGTCGCCAGGAGCACCGTCGAGCATCGCCTCTATCTCCCAGAGCGCGAGAAGCCCCCGGCCAATTGCCACCACCCCTAGCATCGCCATTATGCCGTAGAGGACCGCCAGCAGACCGCCCACCGTCCGCCTACCTCACCCATGCCGGTAGCCCCCTATATCGTCGTCACCGACAAGCTCCACCCACACCCCGTCGGTCCCCTCGTCGAGCCTATATAAGGAGGCCACCCCCATCCTCAATCACCACACCATTCCACTCCCCTCTCTCCACTGGCTGTTTCCCCTCTCTCGCCGGAGCCGCTCGAGCAGCCCATCATCGGAATTCCGCCAAAGGTAGCCGTTGCAGAGGAGGAGAAGTTGCAGTCGATTTTGTCCACCTCAGCCCCTGCCGCGACCTGGCCTGAGTCCTCCGTTGTCCACCAGTTCGTTTGCCCGCCTCACCACACTAGCTGGAGCCCTGGTACATCCCCAGTAGACCCCCACTGACCGTGCTAGGGTTTAGTCCCGCCGGCGACGAGTCCGTCGTCGACGACGACCGTGGACCGTTAGATCTTGTTCTAATCGTGTGGTTCTTATCGCCCCGTACCGCTTCGCGATTGATGAGTCACTGACAGGCGGGACCCCCCTGTCAGCAGCCCTCAGCACCGCGGAGTGCACACGGGCCGGCCCATTTAGTTTCCCGCGCTGACCCAGTAATTCAAATATAGGTTTTTCTTTTTAGAAGTAAACTTAATTCTATCCCTTAGTTCAAAAATCAATTCAGGGAGTTTTACAAATCCAAATTGAGTTATTCCAATTTTGTTAGAAAGATAATTAAAAACACTATCTAAGCCCGTTGGATTTAAATCGTTTAGAGTTAGAGATCTCTCCTAGTAGAAATAACAAGACAGAAGCTTTTGCACATTCAAACATTTTTCTAAAATCAACCATAATAGCTTTTGAGTTGATTCCAACTCTCAAAAATCACATTTAACCATACCTATCTGAATATGTAATAATATTAAGGTTTGCATGCAGTGACTTTGGACTAGTACCAAAATAATGCTATATAGGCATTTCTAGTCACTTTAAATCATTAAATATTAAACTTAAACTTATTAAAATGTGATCCAACCTTTAAATAACATTCCCATATATTATAATATGTGGTGATGACATGTGTCCACATGATCCCATATTTTAATTGGAGAATATTAAATTTTAGTTAATTTCAATGAGTAGAAATTACTTTTCTCAAATAAAAAGAGTGAAGCTAGTTCATTAAACCTTGTGATGCTTGTGATGATAATAGATCATCAAATGTGTGCCTTAGTGTTCTAAGTAGACTAGTTAAGTATTGTTGGTGATTGTGTATCTCGTATGTATTTATAGACGATAGTACCGACCAAGCTTTCGAGGAGGAGGAGTTCTACCAAGAGGAGGAGGAAGAAAACTTCAACCATTGCACCAACCAAGGCAAGCTATTGTTAGCAAGTAGACTTAAGCTAGATAGCCCAAGAAAAGTCATTATGCATGCTTTGGTTATACCATTTTGACTTATACCTACTCCAAGTTTTATTTACAAGCTTTACCTTCTTTACTTTACCAAAGTCTACTTGTTTTAAGGTAGCATAAAGAGTATAAAACTTGACCTAGCTAGTTAGATTTAGATGTCATTCTATGGCACGAGATTGAGATTAGCATCCCACATTAGTGAACACTCTTAACTTAGTAGTTGGAACTAAACCAAAACCTGATTCACTTTAGATGGGAATACTTGGTGAAAATGATTTATGAAAACCTTGGAATGATGAGTCATTCTATTGAGATGTTTTGACATGTGTTGAGAAACACAAATGGTTTATGATGATGATGAAAATGTTGAGGCATGAGCCTTAGACCTTTTATAAAACTGATGGTTGGGTTCGGATGCGCTACCATTCTAATTTTACCGTACAACCACAATACCTGAATTGGGTAAGGCTTAGCCGGAAGTTTATATGCATTAGTATTAGTTCCCTCGTGGGAGAGGTTTGAGCTGAGGCTACCTCTCAATGTTGTCCACCTATGCAGTGCCCAAGATGACATATGGTCATGGTTGGGAGGCCATACTCATAGGAGAGGTGCTTATACTAGAGTGCGTAAAGGAAGGTTATGTTTGATTATCTGCATACTAAGTATGATGATTTAGGGTTATCCCTGACAGATGTATCGAATCTTGTGGGGAAAGTGTACCACCTTTGCAGAGTGTCAAACTATTGAATAGCGTCATGATTATGGACAATTGGAGTGGCCATCTGCTCATTGTCAGATGTTTTCAAAATAACTTATGAAATGAATTGTGACATGACTTGACCACAACAGAGTTGTGACTATGATAACTAAGTTCCCACTTAGGTGATTTCAAACTTTATTTTATCTTTCTTTGTTTTTGAACTCAGCTTAGGTTTCAAACTTAACTTTACAAATAAACTTAGAGTTAGCATTCCTACTAGAAATACCTTACTTGTTAGTGGTAGTTTGCGAGTACTTAAAGAGTACTCATGGCTTTTGTCCCTGGCTATTCCTATGGCCAGACTATGAAGGAGATTACCAAGATGAAGGACAGCAGGACGACTATGATAACTAGGATCTTCTCCCATCGTCAGCATTGCCTGTGACTCTGAAGATGGACCCCACCGCTATGCTATTTATTCCGCTACTTGATTGTACTAAGACTGGATCATGAGATCCTTATTTGTGTAAGACTTTATTATGGTTTGTAATGGATGATGTACTGTGATATCCAATCTGTTATGTCTCGCAAAAATGGTAATCCTGGGATTGCGAGGTATGGCATAACAGGCATCTGGGATTAAAAATCTGGGTGTTGACATATGGTTAGCGCTATTTATACGGTGCTTTGAATCACCAACTAGATTTGTTGTTAAGTCCTATATTTTCCAATATAATGGAATCTCCACCACATGTCTTCCCAACCATGTATTCCAACCATGATTCCATTGCCCACCATTTCACATTTCATTTCATTTATAAAACGGTGTTTTGCTTTTAATGCAAGTTAGAGTTTTTGAAAAGGGGTTTTTGTAAAGTATTTTAAAGTACATGCAAGATTGCACTTGCAAATTTTATGCAAGCTTGGTATTGTAAGATTTATGCAAGAATGAACTTGCCTTCTGATTGCAGGTCGTACAATCAGCATCTTTCACCGTCAAGGGATCCAAATAGAAGAATATCATCATTGGTCCGATAAGGAATAATGTTTAAAGATGTAAATATGTTGGGATGCACAGTATATGAAATGCAAGCATTATAATCTCTCGGTACTAAGTCCATATTGATTTTGTTTAATTGTTAATTTATTCTACGAAACCCTTCAACTACACCACCGGAGAACTCGAATCCACCGGTGACTGTGACTCCACCGGCTACCGCGAATCCAATGGCGACAGCTACTCCACCATCAGCTACCTGGAGGCACCTTCTACCCCTAGTGGATGATATCGTCCTTTGATTTCCGTGGCTATTTAATGTGAGGTCAGCATGCGCCCTTTTTGTTCTCTAGGCTTGAATTGCAGAAGGAATGAAGAGAGTCGGGTCTAGAGATAGAAGATGGATATGACATGAAGACCAACTTGGTTAGTGAGAGCGGTAAGTTAGTTTAATTGTGATATATTTTCGGTTTGGGAAATAGGTTCAGTGTCTAAATAGACCGAGATTGATAAGTTTAGAGTGTCAATTTCAAGAATTCTAAGTTTGAGGTTTAATTTAGCTAAGGGATACAAGTTTAGGGTTTATTTTGGACTTTTCATGTGAGATTCATTTGCCTTTTCTCACCTCATTCATATCATTTATCTAGCTAATCTGTTTTTCCTTCACCTGTTTTGCTATTTTTTTAAAGACTTAAGTTCATATTCTTATTCAAAATATGAGTAATTTACCACATGATTTAATCATTAAAAACAATATATAAAACATGACATATATCATATGAATAAAACTAGTCATGCAATCTAATAGAGTGAATGTAAATAGCATATTTAAACAGATTGCTAGAACCATTAAGAACCATTATTTGAGACATGATCTGAACAAAATGACACACGATCATATATAGTGCCATAGAGGAGGAATTGTTCGTGTCGAATTGGACGTTGGCGTTGGCATCATCCATGTCATCGAAAAGGTTTTTGATGGTAGGGAAATAGTCTTTGTCAAAGAAGAAGTTCCCATCGCCCGTGATGAACCCAATAGTCACGTGTGAGCATTCCCCCAAAAATCTTATCACCCTTCTCTCGTACAATATCTGAATAGATGTGGTTTCGGAGGCCTACTATCCCGACTCGCGGAGCATGCTGCAACATGGGAATGGGAATACATGAATGGTTGTGCGGTGCTCATGAACCGAATGGCAGGTGCGGGTTGTTGGCATGTGAAAGTGCATGTTTGCCCACATGTGTGGTTTTGGTAATTAATGACAATCTTTATAGACTTATGTTTGCATTGAGTTTTACCTGTAGGATTTGTCCATAGGCAATGCTTGAACCATATGTTGGCTTCAAGGTTGGGAGAAGAAGAAAGTGAAGAAGATAAAGTGTTAACCAAGGTTTCAATGAGTGACCCAGAGTTTGGTCAAGTGAGAGCTGAGCCCATAGCAAGTGTGTCTTGAAGAATAAAGTTGGAGTGATATCTCTTATGTACCTTCAAGACACCAACATAATTAAGAAAGAAGAAATGATGTGCAAGTTCAATATGATCCATCTCGAAGAGATCATTTTCTTGAAGCTTGCCATCCTATGGTGATCATGGATATGGGAAGATGATATGCCCAAAAAGATAAGCTCTACCATAGTGGAGTATGGGGAGCAATTTGCAAGTCTTCACCAAGCTAGCGCAATCAAGAAAGGTGTTCCATCTTGAGGTGGAGAAGATCATCATCATCAAGCTCAAGTGGAATATGTGCAAGACAAAGGTATGTTCTTTATAGGATTTCCTTCTTAGCGGTCTCGCGGTGTTAGTTGGAGAGATCGGTTTGTAGGATAGATAGTCGTACTATCAAGAGGGGCTCTCGAGTGAGTAACTTGATCATATCCTTCGTGAGAGCTCAAACCTTTGCATACTTCGCATCATCTTTCTTGGTTGTTATTTGGATCTTATCCATGTGAGGTTCTTGAGCTTGTGGTAATATTCATAACAAGCTGTAATTCATCGAAAATGGATTTCATATGCATTCTCTATTGCATTTTTGATATTGGAGGTTTTACCGGTTTGTCTTTTAGAGATTGGTAAAACCTTCAACTATTTGGTTCTTATCCATGAGAGGATTTATAGCTTGTGTTAAGCTTCATGACAAGCTCTAGTTCATCGAAAACGGTTTTCATATGCATTCTCTATTGCGTTTTCGATGTTGGAGGTTTTACCGGTTCGTCTTTGTGAGAGAGGTCAAACCTTTCATCATTTGGTTCTATCCTTCCATGCTGGACTATGATGTTTTTCTGTATGATCTTGTAGAGCTTATTGTACTCTTTAAAACGAGCCAAAGAACATCAAAATCGGAGTCCGGATGCAAAAGTTGTGGTTGTTTTCGTATTGGTCTTTCTGCCAGTTTTTGTAAGACCGGAGATTCCAGACTCAATCTCCGGTCTATCTCCGGACCGCATACAGACTGTCCTCTAGTTTGTCCTCGTTTGTCTGTCTTGGGTACACCAGAGACTCCGGTCCCAGTCCGAAGACTCCGGACCGGGCGATTCCTAGGCCTAACGGTTGGATTTCTAGTGACCTATTTAAGAGGCCCTTCTTCCCTAATGGTTCCCTAACCTTTCTTGCAAGTTTTCCCCTCCATTGTTTACCTTCTTAAGCTTGCTATCCCTCAATCCCTCTATTGATTCTTGCATATTCTTGAGGGATTTGAAAGAGGAGATCTAGATCTACAATCCCACCAATCAATCTCTCCTCTAAGTGAGGGGAACATCTTGGGATCTAGATCTTGGAATCTTGTGTGGATTTTCTCCATTGTTTTTCCTCTCTTATTCCCCCATAAGCTTTTGTAGTTTTTGTGGAATTTGGGAGAGAAGGACTTGATCACTTCTTGTGTTCTTGCCATTGCATTTGGTGCATCGGTTTGAGTTCTCGGTGAGGATCCGATTGGGTGAAAGGTGAGAAGCTTTTTACTCTTGGGTTCTTGGAACCCTAGACGGTTTACTTGTAACTGCAGGTTTGTGGATTACTTGGGGCCTCCAATTAAGTTGTGGAGCTTTCCCCAAGCTTGTTAGTTGGGAGCCTCCAATTGAGTTGTGGAGAAGTGTCCCAATCTTGTGAGAGGTTCCGGGTTGCCACCGACAAGTGCACCGATAGTGGAAGTGTGGATCGATCCTGTTGGGGTGAGATTCACAGGAGAACAAGGGAGGCCTTTTGTGACGTTGGTGGTTCGATACCACCCCATCTCTAAATGAGACGTACTCCATTGTTGGGAGGAACTCAGTAAAACATCGTCGTCTCCGCGTGCCTCGATTATCTCTATAACCGAGCTCTTACTTATGTGCCTTACTTTGTGATAGTCTTTGTGCTTGAAGTCTATATCTTGCTATCACTTAGTTGTTTGTCTTGCTTAGCATAAGTTGTTTGTGCACATAGGTGAACCCTACTTGTTCTAGGTTTTGTGCTTGACAAAGTAAGCTCTAGTTTAATTCCGCCTTTGTTAAGCCACTCTCGTAAAAAAATTAAACCGCCTATTCACCCCCTCCCCTCTAGGCGACATCCTTGTCCTTTCAGCATGTCTCTCTAAAGAGGAGCGATCTCTCTTGTATAGACACGAAAGAGAGAAACGAACAAGCAGCGACAAGAGATGAAACGGAGAGTCAAAAGGCGACCAAACAAGTAGTAGCTACAGTGGAAAAAGGAAGACAATTCGTACGCGAAGCATATGTAGATCCTCAGCTCATTCCTGCAAACCCGACACGTGCATTGTGACGAGGCGAAGTGAGGCGGGTGGTGGAGAAGTGCACATGTAGATCTCTCTTTCTCCTACTGGTACAAGTGGTAGTAAAGCTCGTTTCATAAGGTAGTAGAGCTTACTTCATAGGATTATTCACGCATATATGTGCATGCGTCCAATTCCCTTATGATTAAAGTCTTGTCAATATACACATTAAAATAATCAACAATGGACCTATAATATAATTTTTAAATCTAAAATTCAAGTAGAATAATCGCTCTGACGCAATTCACTCAATTTTATTAAAAAATAAGAATAATGGCTTGGATCTATGCTTATGAGTTGTGAGTGCCTTAAGGTTTTATTTAAATCTTTAATATTAAAGTTGGAGCTGCTAATACCTGGTGACACACTTCAACAAATTACATACAAAATACATACAAAATACAACTCAACAAATTTCACGCTTCTCTTTAGTACAACTCCACATGCTCAACAAACTCAACACCTCTCTGTCTCACGTACAACTCCACATGCCTAAAACCATACCTTCTTATCCTCGCCTACAACTCCACACTTCCAAAAAAAACACCCATGTTATTCTCAACAACTAACAAGAAATCAAATCAACCACTAGGCGTGGAGCTTCCCTTTGGCATAGCTTTTCAAAAAAAATTATACTCATGCTCCCATCATCATCTCCGTCACGCTGACAGGACATTGCCTCGCCTTGGTCGTCGTCACTCTGGTCATCATCTGTTGGTCATCGTATTCATTGGGAGAACACTGCTCTGTCAGCATCTTCATCGAGCAAGGAGACACATGTAGTCGTCGCTCTGGTCATCGTCTTCATCCCGCTGACAGAAGATGTTGTCGGTCATCGTCGTCATCCCGCTGACAAAAGATGTTGTCGGTAATAGTCTTATCAGGAGAACGTTGCTCGGTCGTCATCTTCTCCACCAGGCTTATTTTGAAAAACTGAATGACTTGTTGGATCTTCTTAAGCGCCAGGTCTTTTAGTTTCAAAATGTGTGCAGAATCGTTGGGAAAAAAGAGGCCATAATTTTTTTAGATCGTATATATATACGATTGTTTCATCATGTCAACCAGGTTGTCATGTAAGCTATCCCTAAACATGAAAAGCATAATAAAAGAGATCTCTTCTCCTCCCTTGCCATCCATTACGATTTCAAAACAGTCCTGCAATCGAAAATGGTTTTATACATTCCAAATGTGTGCCAAATCTTTAATGTTAAAAGGAGTATGTTCTGCTGAAAATGAAGAACATGTCCACACCTAGAATAAATTCAAGAACCAAGAGAACACAACAGCATAGCCAATTCTGCATCGACCCATGTGTATAGCTAGCTACCAAGAGCATACATAAGCAATAGGTTATGAGGAATTTCTGTTTTCTTTAGGTGCATAAAAATAACAGAGATGGTCGAATTAGTGGGATAATTAGAATTTGGAAAGTGACATGCACATGCTACACTCTTCTAATTAGTGGGATAATTTATTACCATACTTGCACACACTATACGTTACAACAACTCATGATGTAGCACTGCGTTGCACTAACCTGCACATGCATGTAAAATGTTGTATACTATTATTACTACGCTCCGGAGTTCTTGAATGACCTGACTCCTAATGGGGCTCCCCTGCACGTGCTTAAACTGAAGATAAAGTACAGCATTATACGGCTAAGAAACATCAACCTAGTTAACGGGTTGTGGAGCGGTACGAGGCTCCTAGTCCGCGGGTTCCAGAGGAATGCCATTGGAACAGAGATCGTGATAGGACAACACGCTTGGTATAGGGTGTTTCTTCTTCGGATACCTTTTTGTCCCTCCGATGTTGACATGTTCCCCTTTAAAGAGGAAGCAATTGTTGTTCAGGCTCATCTTTGCCATGACGATCAATAAGGCGCAAGTGCAGACTATCCCGATTATCGGCATGTACCTACCGGAGCCGGTATTCTCTCGTGTTCAGCTCTATGTTTGCATTGTACAAAGCCACTACGAAGAGCAACATTAAGATCCTCACCATCGAGAACAATGGAAAGGACAAGACCAATAATCCAAAGGAGAAAAGGTCCTTAGTAACTACCACACAGAACATAGTCTACAAGGAAGTCCTTAATTTTTTATGTCGATGGGACAACTTTGAGGAGATTTTATGATCATCAAAATTTAATGGTTGCAAATAAATTTGATACATGTGTATCTGAAAGTGGAAATAACCAATAAGTTTTTTTCTAGTTGATGCTCCTCTTTAAACAGAAAATATGTTTAGTGTTACTTCTTAATTTACATGTGTGTAGTGTATAACAGGGGATGTCATCGAAAGATAACACAACACACATTAAAAACTTTAAACCAAAGTAAATGAAAAACTTTGCAACTAACTTGAAGCTACATTTTATCTTCATAGCAGATATCTTATAGGTTCTGTTCCGGTACATATTTGCATAAAAGTCAAGTACAACATGGCCTGCTCAGAAATAAGCTACATAGCAATGACACTGGAAATTTTGACTTTATTCATAGAGAACTAATTATGCAACATGCATGACAACTAACATGGGTTCCATGCAGTGTGGTTAGCAAGTGGATCCATGTTCTATGAAACAGTCCCCCTAATTTAATAATGGAATCAGAAATGTTTTATAATCAATCATTACTATAAAAGGTAGCACCATATGTAGATTTAGTACAAACACGCACACTTCTTTGTACCTGCTTAATTTCTGGCGGAGTAGGGTTTTAGGTACCAGCTAAATTAATTCTAACATTTGTATCAATCTCCAAAGCTTTATCATCATCAATACTGAATACTTATGTATGCACTCAATCATCACATAATAAAGAGCGGGTTCGAGCACAATTTAGGACCGTGCACATGTATAAGGAAGTATTTTAGTCCTCGTGTTTAACTATGAGTGAGCACCAATGTACTATTATTTTAATTATCAATTTAATAGAACTATGTAAAATAGATATCTTACTCGTGCTTCTATCATCTTGGTAACATCCCTTACATCAGTGACTCTCTTGATTTGAAACAGAAGAAAATACCGATTGCTTAGTTATACAAATAAACGGATGCTCATATGCACATAGGATAGAAAATACATGTCATAGTAGGTGAAGGTAGTAGATTTTTTAAAGCTATATCGTAGCCATGAACATATGTAATCAATCTGGTGTTATATTTTTTTTAAGAAAAGCATAGTGCATATTCAAAAGTGCCCACACACTTCTATCTACAAGCTATTTGGGACCTAGTCATAACGCTACTACATTTAGTGTTTAATAGGCTCATGTAAGCGGGCCCGCGCTAGGCTGGCCCATTAGTGTTTCTTTTTTTCTGCCTTTTCCTGTTTCTTTTATTGGTTTATTTTTTCTGAGTTCCTTTTTATTTTTATTTCTGGTTTCTTTTTTTCTAATTTTCATATTTCAAAATTGTTAAAAATTGAAAAAAAAAAAAGATTTGAAAACTATTTTTAGATTAGAGAAATGTTCAGAATTTTAAAATGTTTAGATTTAAAAATATTTGGATTTAAAAAATATTCAAATCTAAAAATGTTCAGATTTGAAACATGTTTAGATTTTAAAAATATTCATATTTACAAAATTAAAATTTAGAAACACAAATTAAAGAAAATAACATAAAATAAAAAAGATAAAAAAAGTAACTGCATATTGGGGCCCGACAAAACGCGGCCCATCTTGGGCTCCTCCATACGGGACGGAATACCGCACGTGTCGAGCAATAAGTAGGAGTACCTATAGATGGACCATATGTTCTTTTGTCAGATCGTGTTACTTGCACCATGGTTCTACCATCAGATTATCACTTAGAAGAATTTTTTTCTTATTACCTCAATAAATACTACAAATGATGATATAAGGAATTTGTCTGGTTATTTGCTTTTAGTTTCATCATGGAATGTTAAAGAATTGATTTACCCAGTTTACACGGTGAATATTCTCTATTGCATATTCTTACATCTTCACGTCAAATATTTAAATGTCAGAGTGTTTCGTGTATCCTTATACAACACATGTCATTTTTCATGTGAATATTTATATGTGCCGATAAAAATGAGCGTGGCAAGACGTAGAGAATAATGTCAGTTTGCAACCGGTGACACTGAAAACGTAAAAGCAGTGGGTGTTTATGTTACCTCAAGCCGGCTACACCCTCCGTTCTGAATAGTACTCGCTCCGTTCCAAAAATATAAGATGGTTTTAGTTTTTGTGAAACGATTGTATTTGGACATTTTTAGTGTGTAGTCGATTTGAAAACAGAGGGAGTACATGGCAGTTGCTTGTGGTCTGAACTTTAGTTCTGAAGTACCGACGTCAAGACCAGTCCAGCTGTTCAGGTGTAATACGATGCTCCTGTACGTGGCGTACATATTCACGCATATGTGTGCATGCGTCCAATTCTCTCTTGAGATGATTACAGACATGTCATCGCACACGCTAAAATAATCGACCCCATGCCTGTAGTTTTCTGCACCTGGATTGCAAAAGCAACAACTCTTTCTGAACAAAAAACAAACACAAAACGTTGAAAGCCTTCTAGAACATGGGAGAGCTTGGCGCTCGTGTACGTAGACGGCGACGGCTGCCGACCTGCTGGCCGCCCAGCCAGCCGGCTGGCCGAACCAGATCGCAAACCGCCACAATATTTCAGAGTAATTAAATGGCGGTAGAGTAACAGATGGAGATAGCAAGTCGATCGATGCCTCGATGGGGTTCAAGCATCCTTGTCACGAAAACAACAAACGCCACGGCCAGTTGTTTTCGTTCGATTCCCGCCACGTCCTCCTTTTTCTTTCTGCCTGCCTTCCTTCCGCATCGAATAATCTGTGGCGGATTTAAAAAAGAAATGTTCTTCTTTTCTTCTTTTTTGTTGTGTACGCGGTGGACGGACTAACAGCGACATGCGTGATGGCAGCAGCGACTTCCTATCTAATCATCTTACTGTTTCTCGTAGAGAAAAGAAGCAGCAGCTGTCCCGTTCTGGTGATGATCATGCTGTCGCGTTGGTCAAACTAGGCGAAAAAACTCGTTCGAGGATCGATGGTTCTCGCGCCACGACGTTGTACAGATGTATCGTAGCTAGGACGATTGACATGCGTCGTCACGTCGTTCGGTCGTCACGATTCATAATTTCAGTGCTAAGTATGTTTCTTGCTTAGGTTCAGGTTCATCAGGTTATTTTTATGTTTCCGATAAAGTGGTTGGGGTTTAAGTACGGTCCACTACTGCTGTTACATGCTTCCGTAGCACTCACTGCTCCTCGCTGCGAAGCAGAACCAAGGATGTGAATCCACTTCCTCTGAAGAAACAAACGGACCATTTCGTTGTCGACCCACATGCTATATGTACTTGGAGAATACGTACACTGCGTCTAAACCCGTCAGGTTTGAGCAAGGTTTCAGTTAGCTCAGGTCTGACCCCGGCCTTCAGTTCACGGCTCCACTCTCCTTAATCGTGTTCGAGAAAAAGCTAGCTTTTCCCTTGAGCTGTTTTGACCTGAAAGCAACAACAGTGTTGCGTACGTGTTTGATCTTGAAATGGGAGATATATCGACTGAAACTTGCGCCTTTCACCGTCCACCACCTATGTGGTTCTTCGTCATCACACGCCCCGGCCAGTTCTATCCAAAAACCGGCCGTCCTTGTCCCTCCTCACAAAGAAAAGCACCAGACGCACTAGAATGAATACCCAAATCGTTCCCACCTCCCCATCATCCAAATCGCATCCCGTCTCCTCCCTCTACACGTACGTACCCCCAGCTGCCCAGCTGGAAACCGTGTTTCCTCCCATTCTTCAACTCTTGGGTGCGTGCGTGCGTGCCTGCGTGCGTTTGAGTGTGTGGCCTGAAAGCTTTGTTTCGGTGCTTCGATCATGGCGCGCTCCTGGTTGCTCGCCGCCGTGCTCCTGGTCGCCGTGATCGGGTCTCCGGCGGCCGAGGCGCTCGGGGTGAACTGGGGCACGATGGCGTCGCACCAGCTGCCGCCCAGCACCGTCGTGCGGATGCTCCAGGACAATGGCATCAAGAAGGTCAAGCTCTTCGACGCCGACTCCGGACCGCTAGGCGCGCTCGCCGGCACAGGCATCGAGGTCATGGTGGCCATACCCAACAACATGCTCGACATGATGACGGACTACGACACCGCGAGGGAGTGGGTGCACAAGAACGTCAGCGCATACAACTTCGACGGCGGAGTGAGCATCAAGTGAGTTTATTAGCTACTCTGTTCCTCTATGAATTATCAGCTCTGTATCTCCCTGGCCTCTGTTTTCTTAACCATGCTGTTCTTTATCAATCGATGCTGCTTCCGTTGTCTTCTTGCAATTAATTGCAGTTTCCATCCCTGTGAAGTGTTTATCGCTTTCTTAAATTTAAATTCAACAGTTCCTCCTCTGACTAGTGACTAGAACAATACTAGTATGTGTTACTAGTACTTATGTTCTGATTCTAGATTTCTTCTTCTTCCTCTCTCCAAAGCTTGAGTTTCTAGTAAGCTATCCAAAACCTTTATCTGGGTTTTATAATTTACAGTTGGTGCTTAAATAAAGTACTCCCTCCGTCCTAGAAAGGATGTCTCAAGTTTGTCTAAATTTAGATGTATCTAAACACTATTTAGTATATAGATACATCCAAATTCAAACAAGCTTGAGACATCCTTCTTAGGACGGAGGGAGTACTTACCATAGGTATAGGATGATGTGGATATCCTGTCAGCTGATTCATCCGATCCAAGCTTTCCTGTCAGCAAAGTGGCAGCCTTGGCATCAGCTAGTTTTTTTTCGTTGCAAGATAAAGCTTCCCCTAGCCCATTTGCATTTGTCCTGTCCAGTTGATGTCTCAAGATTCTAACTTTTGGTACTTATCTGCAAAGTGTGTTTTGTGGTTGAAATGTTGAAAATGATTTGTCATACACACTACTAGTAGTGAAGCACCAAGGATCATCCCCCACTGAGTGATTGTGGCCTAAAAGGGATTAGTTACCTTAAAGCAGGGCACACTTGATCTAGTAATTGAAGTGGCCCCTAGTAGGTATCCACTAAGTGTTCACATCGTTTATTTTACAACATGCGCACGAACTGTTGATTGCAAAGTTGTCTTCCGATAATGGTCATCGGTTGGGGAAGAATCTTCGGATAAACAAATTATGCAATTTGTCTTGACCTGTATTATGCCTGAAAGTGTACTGATAAATTAGCCGTCCAAATAGAAAACTGTCATCGTCTAAGGTAACAGCATCAGCATAATCTTTCTCTCAATAATACTAGTAACTGTTTACTGGAGTAATTATTCAGATAACAAAGCGCTGTGAAGATTAAATTTGCATTTTGCTTTCAGATACGTAGCCGTCGGGAACGAGCCGTTTCTGTCGTCCCTGAATGGCACGTTCCTGAACGTGACGTTCCCTGCCCTGCAGAACATCCAGCAAGCCCTGAACGAGGCCGGGCTGGGCGACACCGTGAAGGCCACCGTGCCGCTGAACGCGGACGTGTACGAGTCCCCGGCGGACCAGCCGGTCCCGTCGGCGGGGCGGTTCCGCGCGGGGCTGTCCGGGCTGATGACGGAGATCGTGCAGTTCCTGAACCAGAGCGGCGCGCCCTTCACGGTGAACATCTACCCGTACCTGAGCCTGTACGGGAACGACGACTTCCCGCTGGACTTCGCCTTCTTCGACGGCACGAGCAGCCCCGTGGTGGACGCCGCCACGGGGATCAGCTACACCAACGTGTTCGACGCCAACTTCGACACGCTGGTGTCGGCGCTGGCGGCGGCGGGCGTGGGCGGGTTACCGGTCATCGTCGGCGAGGTGGGCTGGCCGACGGACGGCGACAAGCACGCCACCGCCGCCTACGCGCAGCGGTTCTACGCGGGGCTGCTGAGGAAGCTCGCGTCCAACGCCGGCACGCCGCTGCGCCCCAACCAGTACGTGGAGGTGTACCTGTTCAGCCTGATCGACGAGGACGTGAAGAGCGTGGCGCCGGGCAACTTCGAGCGGCACTGGGGCATGACGCGGTACGACGGGCAGCCCAAGTACTACATGGACCTGACGGGGCAAGGGCGGAACACGGCGCTGGCCGGGGCCAGGGGCGTGGAGTACCTCCCGCGGGCGTGGTGCGTGCTCAACAGCAACTCGCCGCCGGACAACATGAGCAGGCTGGGGGATAACGTGGGCTACGCGTGCACCTACGCCGACTGCACCTCGCTGAGCTACGGGTCGAGCTGCAGCGGCATGGACGCCGCCGGGAACGCGTCGTACGCGTTCAACGCCTACTTCCAGGTGTTCGACCAGGAGGAGGAGGCGTGCGGGTTCGACGGCCTCGCCGTGCGCACGCTGCAGGACCCCTCCACGGGCACCTGCAACTTCACCATCCAGCTCGAGACCACTTCGGATGCGGCGGGGCGCCGGACCACGGTGGCGACGGCCGTGCTGGCCGTCTTCTGTGTTCTTGCGGTTATGGCTATTACGCTCGTGTGATTGGTACTACTACTATCTGTTCATTAATTAGTCAGAGAAATTAATGACAGCAGCTAGAGGTTACACTTGTACGTAGATGATTTTTGGTTTGTATACATACGTGTTTCGTGTCGGTCAGATTGTTCAGAGATCATGCCTTGGATTCAGAGAGTTGTATAGCTGTGACTGTAAGAGAGACTGTTCAGAGATTGCACTAGCTTAGTACTAGTAGCTCTACATGGCCAACGAATTCAACTCGCTGTGCGTGCTATGTTTGGCACTGTGCGTCGACTGTCGAAGAGGCTACGTCTGACAACGTCGCCTTCCAACTTCCAAGGACAGGACAAGACCATCAGAACGAACGGCTAGGAGTGGCCTGATATACCTTGCCTTGTACCCCGTCAACGTCGTAGGCTCTCGCGGCGGTCCGGAGCAAGACCCATCCTTCGCACACCTGTCGCATACTCACCATGAATTATTTGTGTCAAAAGAGCTGAAACCGCAACAGTTCTTAAAAAGTTATATAGCCGTCCGTCAACGCGATCCGTCAGCAACGATGTGATTTCTTTTTTCTTGTTCCGGCAGCTACGACGTGATGCTTGTTGTTGCTGGCACCCAACCTGCTACAGTACTATAGTTGCGTACATGATCGCTCGTTCATAGCCATGTGCCCATGTTGATTGGCGTGATCGAGCAGTCAGGTAGGAAGCGATGACTTGATTAGAGGTTACACGAAATCATACAAGTCGACATAAGCTGTTGTTTGTTCCGGTGCATCGGTGCGTGAGTGATACAGATGTCCCTCGGCTACAACAAAAACAGAAAGTTGTACTTTCTTCGATCCATATTAATAATCATTGAATCAGATGTATCTAGCAATTCAGCGATAATTAATATGGACCGGAAAGAGTACCAATGTTATCCATGAAAAAAGGTCGCTTCTCTATTTTTGCCTTCATCTTGAAGTTCTTTGAGTCTTCGGTGAAAAAGATATAAAAACACAAGTCGATTGACAGCAAGCATATGGATCGCCGTAATACTCTTCAATGAAAGTATTATCTCAAGATGATTTATCAAACCAAGAAAGTAAAGATTGAACTTCTTCTCTTTAGTCACGGGTTCTAACCTTTTTACACCCAAGCAGATGCTTAGAACAGATCTAAGGTAAATGAAGGTAAGGAATAAACTTCTCTCCGATCCATATTAGTTGACTTGAATTTATCTAGATTCGGATGTATCTAGTACTAAAACATGTCTAGATACATCCGAATCTAGACAAATTCGAGTCAACTAATATGGGTCGGAGGGAGTATATAAAATAAGAATAAAAAGAGATGACACAAAATACTAGGCGAGATAGATGACCAATGATAAAAGGTTTGAACCAGTTTATCTAAACACAGGATGATCTACCAGGTAAGGGAATCTACATGGCAAAGTCAAAACTAGGAGGTGCAACACGGTGCCTCATGCATACACCTAGCGGCGGAGCTTGACAGAAAATTTTGGGCAGGCTGAGAACATTATTTGAAGAGAAAAGGGCAGGGAGTAATGGGTTTGTACATAACTAATAGATTTTTACTACTGCATAAGTTGATAGAGGGAGAAATGATTTTGAGATGGGTGAGCCATGGCATAGTTTTGCTTCCACTAAGCTCTGCCGCTGCATACACCATTCACACCACTCCCACCTCACATTCGTTGTAATAGGTCATTTGCGTTTTCAGCATAAAAGAGGATGGGTTTTTCTGAGTCCCACAACTCAAGAATCAAGGATCTTCAACACCTTCTGTCACTGAAGTTCCTCGTAATTCCATCACGTCTAATTGTTACAAACCCTTGTGTGGTCCCCGTGCGCATGCACTTCTTATGATAGGACACATGAATTGATCTACACATAACCATGTACAAATACAAACCAACATGATAGAATTACCAAAGCTTCAAGTCAATAAAGCTGGGAATTAGAGGGGGAAATGGTGGTGATGACTTTTTTTAGAATAACTGAGATAAGATCCCCGGTTCCATTGATATCTCAACGAAACCATAAAGCAGGTCCAGTTCCATGCACATACAGAAGGATCAAAATGAATCTAAAAACGGAAGAAAAAATAAACATCCAATAGACCACACCTTACAAACTTTTCCAGCAACAAGCAAAAGAAACAGACCCTCTTCAAAATCATGGACAGAACAAAATCTACGATTCCCCTTTTTTCCACGCGCTCATAGTCCTGCACCATCAGCAAGCTTCTAGAGGGGAGGCTAATGAAGAGACAAGCATCGAGGTTGGGGTTGTCCAGGCCCCATGGCTCGCCAGCTTCTTAGCTTTAGGGAGGCGCAGCTATCATCTGGAGAGGATTTCTTGCGAGAGGTTATCTTCGGGGAACTCAGCAACTCTCCTAGGCTCGTAGTTCCCTCAGAAGCAATGAAACCGGCCTAGTTGTAGAACAGGTCCACTATTTGCAACATGTGGCCCTTTAAAATAAGTCCCCACCTCTTCATGGTAGCTAGAATTAGTCTCCATGTCTGAAGAATGTTTAGCCAAGATTGGCCATAAAAAATCAAGTTATTCCTTACTTTCCATAAACACCAAAGGACTCCAGACAAATGGAGTTCATAACTGCACGTTTTTTATTTGCTACCCGGAACTTGGCAATGGAAAGGTAATTGTCACCAACATGGAGACCAAGGGAATCAGAAATAACATGCCAAAACTGTTTAGCAACAATGCATTGAAAGAATAAATGATCAATAGGTTCATGCTTAGTACTGCAGTGCTCAGGTTTATTTAAATGTCTTTTCTTCAGATTGGCTCTAGTTGTGAGCTTATTCTGAGAAAGAAGCCATAGGAAAATATGAATCCTAGGGGGAATATGTAACTTCCACACAATAGGAATAAATATGGGTTGCACACCACCAAAGTTGATGATAGCTGATGGCTCAAAATATATTCGAGCTCGGTGGGGAACCCCAAGAGGAAGGTATAATGAGCACAACAGCAAGTTTTCCCTCAGTTATGAAACCAAGGTTATCGAACCAGTAGGAGCAAGGAAACACCTCCAAGGTGCTGTTTCCAACTTGGAATCCTGCACAACACAACCACGGAACTTTACCCCTAACTAATAGTGAGGTTGTCAATCTCACCGGTTTTGCTGAAAACAAAGAATTAAACATATTGTGTGGAAGATAATAATTGCTTGCAGAAAGTAAACAGAAAACAGTAAATAGCAGATTGTAGATTGATACTAAAAGAATGAACCGGGGTCCATAGTTCACTAGTGGTGATTCTCCGTAAGATAGATGACATGTTGGGTAAACAAATTACAGCGGGGTAATTGACAAACATCGAGAAAGCATACCTGCATATACTAATCATCTTGACTCCTATGAGATTTGATTCGGCATTACAACATTATACATAGACCGTAATCCAACTGCATTTATGACTAATAATCTACCTTCAGGTTATCATCTGAACCCCCTCCAGTTAAGTTGCAAGGAACAAATAATTACATTAAGCAAAGTGTGTAAAGTAAACAATACGATTGTTATATGAACAAAGGATTGTTGTTTTCTCCCTAGTAGCAACAGCACATCTAGTACCTTAGAGATTTCTGTCACTTCCCCAGATTACTAGAGGCATGAACCCACTATCGAGCATAAATACTCCATCTTGGAGTTGCTAGCATCTACTCGGCCAAGATAGCTACTAACAACGGAAAGCATGCAAGATCACAAATAACATAGACATGATAGAATCAATAATCAATCTGAAATAGCATCTCAATATCCATCAGATCCCTGCAAACACAACATGTAGATTACAAATAGATGATCTTGATCATGAACGAAGATCACAAGATCTAAACATGGTAGCACAAAGTAGAAGAACCAATCATCTAGCTACTACATGGACCCGTAGTCCAGGGATGAACTACTCATGCATCACACCGGAGGCAGGCATGGTGATGAAGAAGGCCTCCAGGATGATCTCTCCCCTCTGGCAGGGTGCCGGGAAGAGCTTCAGATCCCTCCCGATTTAGGGATGGAGATGGCGGCGGCTACAGACTCTTTCGTGGAATTTTAATCGGGTACTTAGGGTTTCTGTATCGGAGGCTTCTTATAGGCGAAAGGGGAGGCCGAGGGGGTGCCCGAGGCGGCCGCATCACCCCTAGACGTGGGCCAGGCCTGGCCATGTGTCTAGGTGGTGTGGCCGGCCTCTGGCCTCTCTCCGTCTCGTCTTCTAGCTCCGTGTTCCCTTCGGTGAAATATTGACTTTTGCTTTTGTCCCATCCAATTCCGAGAATATTCATTTTCTGGCTTTTTGGAACCAAAAACAGCAGAAAACAGGCAACTGGCACTATGGCATCTTGTTAATAGGTTAATCCCAGAAAGTGTATAAAAATACTCCAAAGTGTGGACAAAACATAAGAAGTAGATATAAAACAAGCATGGAACATCAAAAATTATAAATACGTTTGCAACGTATCAATAGCATATAAGGTAGAAGTAGAATATTCCCCATTGTTATCATATTGCTAGATTAAACTATCAGCATTAGTAGATAGGGCAATGCTAGAAGAAACCACCTCAAGCTCAGACCATTTTTCACAAGGGAATTGTTGAAGTCCCTTCTAAAGGTTAGCCTCAATTGAGAGCCATCCCATGCCTGGCTAATAGTTTTACCTTGCTCATTACAGATTATGAACATGTCAAAAAACTGAACAGCTAAAGGTGATGTACCAACCCAGACATCTTCCTAGAACCTAGTTTTGGTTCCATCCCCAATATGCCATCTATAACCAAACTCAACACTGAACAAAGCCAACATGAAACCTTTCCAAAACTTTGAGACACCAGTGTTTCTACTACAGAAAATATTTGGATTTTGTGTATTATATTTAGCATCAATAATGTTTTTCTAGAGCTTACCATCATCCTTAGCATATCTTTTAAGACAGGATGCAAGGAGACAAATATTCATATTATTACCTAGATCGGGTATCCCCAACCCCCCTAATTTTCCTTTGCAAATAAGCTTCCAATTGGCTAAATGCAGCTTCCTATGACCCTCAAAATCATTCCAAAGGCAATTAGCCATTTGAGAATTGACAAGGTCAAGGGCCCATTTTGGAAACTTGAAAAAGTAAAGAAGGTAGATGAGAATACTTGCTAGGCAAGCTTTGATAAGGGTTAATCTAGCAACATAGGAGCGAAGTTTACCCCTCCAACTTGCTATCCTTAATTTTAAGGATTTTTTCTAACAAAGGTTGGGTATCTTCTCTCCTAAGATTATCATAATGCAATGGAATGATAAGATATTTGATGGGTGATACGTCGTAAACGTATCTATAATTTTTGATGCTCCATGTTTGTTTTGTATCAACTATCTTATGTTTTGTTTACACTTTGAGGTATTTTTATACATTTTCTGGAACTAACGTATTGACAAGATGCCACAGTGCCAGTTGTCTATTTTTTGCTGTTTTTGGTTTCAGAAAAGCTAGTAAAGACATATTCTCGGAATTGGAAGAAACAAAGCCTGGAGTTCCTATTTTTTCCGACATTGATGGGGGAATACCAATCGGGGTATGCCCACGAAGCGGAGTCGTCAGCTGGAGCGAGCCGGCTGAAGCCTAACCTTAGGCGGACCGACTCGCCGAATACGGCGATTGGCGCATACTGTACCGAGATGCCACGCCGACTAAAGGTCCAAGACGGCGACTCTAATACAAAGCCCATTAGCACACTTGTAAACCCTAACTGGCTGCATATATAAAGCCACCAGGGGCACCCCTTTGGGGCAATCTTCCACGTCATATTAGATCTAGTCTCCCCCTCCGCCTCTGGCGGCTCCATGTAAACCAATCTATGATCATATACTGGATTGACAGCATGACGTAGAGATCCTCCATCGAGGGGACGTGAACCTGGGTACATCGTGTGTCAATCTCGCTCCCAAATTCTCATACGTCGTCTTGCCCTTTCCTCTACGTAAGCTACCCTGTAGCATCTGCCGTGGTCAATCCCACGACAGTTGGCGCCCACCGTGAGCAAGCGGTGTTTGGAGGTGATGATCCGGACGGGATCCCTTAGCATCAACAACTGTCAGATTACGTCTGGTTGTTCATCCGCGCGACACGCCGCGCTCAGCCGCGCGTGGCTGTGGTTGTTGATGATTTTTCAATGCATCATCGTTCCCTATTATTTAGTCAATTGATTATTCTACTTAATCTAACAATTTTGTCTGCATGTTCATTGGGAGATTCAATCTATGCATGTGAAAATTAGGTGAAAGTACGATCAGTTTTGGTGGTGGCGGCGGCAACCAGAGATTGCACAAGTCCTATTCAATTTCTCTCAAGGTCCATCAAAAATCTTGTCAGGTGGCGCGTACGTCCGTGTTTCCTGTGCAACAGAGCCCCGATCGAATTGCTCCTGATTCAAGTCCCAACGCACACCTGTTGATTTGGATCAAAGGAAAAAGGCGCATGGTCACGCGATGCATGCGTCACATTAGAATAAAAAGTCTCTCTTTACTAAGCCACTCTGATTACTATATTGTATCGTATCTGCTAATTCTTTGTGTCTGTAAGTACAAAGAAGTCACAATATGATCAGCTGCATCGACCTGAAGGCGATGATATTCCTTGCATCAACCGCGCCCGCCGTGTTCGCCATGTCGGCTACGTGCACCATGCGACTCTGTGTCCGTCGGGTCTGCCGCGTTGACTCCCACCGCGTCAACCCTGACATATGGAGCGCTCGCCGACATAGTACCGTGGCCTCTCCCTCGTGGACTCTCCACACTCAGGGACTCGCTCGTCATGAACTCGTCAACAACGGCTCGCCACATCGGCGACTCACCCGCCTTATATTCGCCACGCTCGGGAACTCCCCTGCCGCGTCGACTCTGTCCACATTTGACAGCTAAGTTTATTTACACTCGTACATGCTATGCTATGAGTCCGAAATATATATCCATCATCCCGAGAAGCTCTAGCATAAAAAATGCACATCAAGTGCATACTGACAGATTCTATCTTATATTGGTTATTCTCTTAGTTAATTAAGTTAATTATTATTTGATCTGATCATCACGTGTTTATTTGTATTCGCATGCATCCCGTTTGAAACAATGGAGTTGCGAAGGAGCCAAGTCAGTTCACTCGGTCGTCGCGGACTTGCCATGTTTGGAGATTCGCCTACCGCGAACACGCCATTGCAGACACGCCACGCTCGGGGACTCACCATCACGACTTCGCTAAAGTGCAACCTCCGTCCGTCGTGTCGACCCCGTCTCCGCCGCGTCGACTTCGCCATAACGCCCCCGTACGCCGCGTTGACTCTGTGTCCGCCGTACGCCTCCAACAAAGCAACTCCGCAACGCGAATCCGTCCGACCAATGGTCTGGTCGAACTCGCTACCACTACTCGCCAAGGTACCGGCTACACACCGCATGACTTCGCCATAGCGCGACCCCCGTCCGCCGCGCGACCATATGTCCGCCGCATCGACTCCGCCAAAACGCGGCCTCCCTTCACTAGAGCACGACCTACGTCCGTCTGCCCGTCATTGCGCGTCGACTTCGCGTCGCCGTCGATCGACTTCGCCATAGCGCGCCTATACTTTTGCTACGTCGAATGTGTATGTCGCGCCTGCTAAGGGCCCCTCATCATTCGAGTTGCCAGAGAGGGTCACATGCCAAGCTGCATGGACTCACCACTGGGCGTCTCTTACCTCCAGGAAAAATTAGTTCGTCTTTGTCAACCTTTGAAACAGCAACTCGCAATGGCCAAGTAGTGCGAACGAGGACTCGCAAACCGAGCCTCGGATCGTCCACAAAAAACGCTAACCGAGAGCCATCATTGGGGTCGCCTTGCTCGACTGGCCTTTCGGATCAAGACAAATGGCAGTGCTACACATACAGCACCATGTCCTCCTCAACCTTAGATAGTGCGACTCGCACGGCTAAGTAATGCGGACGAGGACTCGCAAACCGAGTCTCGGATTGTCCAGGGAGAACGCCAAGCCGAGAGCCATCTTTGGAGTCGCCAAGCGACTGGCCCCCCGGGCCAAGACGAGAGACTCGCTAACAAAAACAGTGCAATCAACGTCATCACGGACTCGTAATCATCGCGGACTCGCCACACTCGGGGACTCTCCCCTCGCGGACTCGCAATCATCATGGACTCGCTATCATCGCAAACTCGCCACACTCGGGGACTCTCCCCTCGCGGACTCACAATCATCGCGGACTCGCCACACTCGGGGACTCTCCCCTCGCGGACTCGCCACACTCTGGGACTCTCCCCTCGTGGATTCACTCACCACGAACTCTCCCACGCGGACTCTCCATGCTCGGCAACAACCACTACTATTTTCAGAATATGCATCTCTAAAGAGGCTCAAGCCGCCTCTACAAGCCAACTTGAGCCTCGGGGACTACTCCTAGGCATACTGCGTGTGCGCGTGGTTCCGCCACACCGGACTCGCCCTCGCGTACTCAACACGCTCGGGGACTCGCCACACCAGACTCACCCTCGCGTACTCAACACGCTCGGAGACTTGCCACACTGAACTCGTCCTAGCGTACTCAACACGCTCGGGGACTCACCACACCGGACTCGCCCTCGCGTACTCAACACGCTCGGAGACTCACCGCCGTGGATTTGCCCTCGTGTACTCAACACGCTCGGGGACACGGCACCGTGAACTCGCCCTCGCGTACTCAACACGCTCGGGGACTCGCCACCGCAGACTCGCCCTCGCGTACTCAACTCGCTCGGGGACTCACCACCGCGAACTCGCCCTCGCGTACTCAACAGCTCTGGGACTCGCCACCGCGGACTCGCCCTCACGTACTCAACACGCTCAGGGACTCGCCACCGCGGACTCGCCCTCGCGTACTCAACACGCTCGGGGACTCGCTACCGCGGACTCTCCCTCGCGTACTCAACACGCTCAGTCGCCACCGCGGACTCTCCCTCGCGTACTCAACACGCTTGGGGACTCGCCATCGTGGACTCGCCCTCACGTACTCAACTCGCTCGGGGACTCGCCACCGCGGACTCAACACGCTCTGGGACTTGCCACCGTGGACTCACCCTCGCGTACTCGACACGCTCGGGGACTCGCCACCGCAGACTCGCCCTCGCGTACTCAACATGCTCAGGGACTCGCCCCTCGCGGACTCGTCTCGCGTATTCCCCTGCACCGACTTGGCGACTTCACTATCAATGATTTGGTGGCCTCCACGTCCTGTATGATAGCAAGTTGACAAGGCGCCGGCCAAACTTCTCCCACGGGCGACTCCACCCAATGGCGACTCGCCTGGCCACACTACTTCATAAGCTATTTCTCCATTTCAGGAGCTCGCCAATGACTCGCCATCGACTCCACCCTAAAATCGCCTGCGCCGATTCATTAGCTTGAAGTCATCGCCGAGTCCTAGACGCGCTCGGGGACTACTGATGGGAGAATACCAATCGGGGTGTGCCCACGAAGCTGAGTCACCAGCTGGAGCGAGCCGACTGAATCCTAACCCTAGGCGGATCGACTCGCCGAATACAGGGACTGGCGCATACTGTACCCAGATGTCACGCCGACTGAAGGCCCAAGATGGCGACTCTAATACAAAGCCCATTAGCACACCTGTAAACCCTAACTGGCTGCATATATAAAGCCACCAGGGGCACCCCTTTGGGGCAATCTCCCACATCATATTAGACCTACTCTCCCCCTCCGCCTCCGGCTGCTCCATGTAAACCAATCTATGATCATATACTGGATTGACAGCAGGACGTAGCCATCCTCCATCGAGGGGACATGAACCTGGGTACATCGTGTGCCAATCTCGCTCCCGGATTATCCTACGTTGCCTTGCCCTTTCCTCTACGTAAGCTACAATGTAGCATCTGCTGTGGTCAATCCCACGACAAACACGACACGGAGTCCAAAGGGGAGACGGAGGGGAGCCAAGAGGCAGGCACACCCTAGGGTGGAGCGGGTCACCCTGGCCGCGCCACCAGGTGGTGTGGCCACCCTGGCCCACCTCTGGGATCACCTCTTCGCCTATATATTCCCTCCGGGACGAAAACCCTAAGGACAAGATCAGAATTCCATGAAAAGTTCCGCAGCGCTGCCGCCACCAAAGAGGAGATTCGGGGGACAGAAGTCTTTGTTCTGGCACCCTGTCGGGACGGGGAAGTGCCCTGGAGCCATCTCCATCGACTCCACCGCCATCTCCATCGCCGTTGCTGACTCCCATGATGAGGAGGGAGTAGTCCTCTCTCGAGGCTAAGGGCTCTACAAGTAGCTATGTGTTCATCTCTCTCTATGTGTGATCTTATTGAGATCATGAGCTTTGTAATCTAGGATCTATTCTGCTACTCAAGTGCTTTAATTAATCTCTGCTTATCCCACGTGTGTGAAGTTGACAGTGTGCACACCGTGTGGCACTTTGGCTAAGGTTACAGAAATACTTATCATGAGTATAATTTGAGTTGGATGTCTCTATGAGATTGTGGTGTTTGTTGGAACCATCTAGCGCTCAAGGTGACAGTGAGGGGTTATCTAGATGGGGAATGCGAACTTTAAGGTGTGTTGTTATAGCCCTACATCGTCCAACCGGAGATTAGTTCAGGGTAGAATAATGAAGAGAAGATATTCATATGAGAGTGTCCACTAGTGAAAGTATGATCCCTAGGCCTTGTTTCTAAGCATTGAAACACCGTTTACAATCAGTCCTGTTACATGTTTTTTTGCTGCCACTATTATTTCAGATTGCAATTACCACTTATAATCATCCATATTACTTGTATTTCACTATCTCTTCGTCGAACTAGTGCACCTATACACCTGACAAGTGTATTGGGTGTGTTGGGGACACAAGAGACTTCTTGTATCTTGATTGCAGGGTTGCTTGAGAGGGATACCTTTGATCACTTCCTCCCTGAGTTCGATAAACCTTGGGTGATCCACTTAAGGGAAACTTGCTACTATTCTACAAACCTCTGTACTTGGAGGACCAACACTGTCTACAAGAACAGAAGCGTGCGTAGACATCAAGCTATTTTCTAGCATCGTTGCTGGGGAGGTAAGGTAAAAGGTACTCACATCTTATGGCTACTAAGCTATCTTCTAGTACTGTTGCTGGTGTGTGAGTGCTCGAAGTTATTTCCTTTAGATTCTGTAATTATTTCTTTTTATTTCTTGTTTTTATTTTCACTAGTTAGGCTTAATGGAAAACAACAACAAAAAATAGAGAGCTTTATAGTATTTATCTTGAGTTAGGACATGACGTGTTTGAAGAGAAAATTAAAAAACCTATGGAACTTTATTTGCATGCTAATAGCAATATTATTAGTATGAATTCTTTGAACACCATTATTGCTAATGCTATGGAAAAGTCTAAGCTTGGGGAAGCTAGTTTTTATGAAAATGATCTTTTTAGTCTCCCAAGCACGGAGGAGAAAATTTACTTTGATGATACTATGCCTCCAATATATGATGATTACAATGATGAATATGATATTTTCAGTCCACCTACTATTGAGGAGAAAATTAATTATGATTAAAGTATGCCTCTTATATTTGATAATTATGGAGATGAGAATAATAATGATAGCTATTTTGTTGATTTTGCTCCCACTACGATTAATAAGAATGACTATGCTTATGTGGAGAGTATTGATTCTTTTAAGCATGTGGTTCATGATAAGAATGTTTTATGTGATAGTTATATTGTTAATTTTATTCATGACGCTACTGAAAGTTATTATGAGAGAGGGAAACATGGTTTTATGTATCTCAACAATATTAAGTTTCCTCTCTTTATGTTGAAAATTTTGAAGTTGTACTTGTTTTGCTTTCCTATGCTTGTTGCTTTGTGCTTTCATGACTTGTTTCTTTACAAGATTATTTTTCATAGGAAGTGGGTTAGGCTTAAATTTGTTCCATATTTGCTTCTTGATGCTCTCATTTACTTCAATTCATATTTCTTATGTGAGCATCATCGAAATTATCATGCCTATCTTAATGGCTATAAAGAAAGAGCTTTTGGGAGACAACCCATTAGATTTTTACTTTCAGTTTATTTTTGTTTTGTTGAGTCTTGGAAGCTATTGCCTCAGTAATAACCTCTCCTTATCCTTTTTGTGTGGTTTTTTTTTGCCAAGAATAACCTCTAATGAGAGAGAAGTAAGACTTGGGAAAGTTGCTGTCCCGAAACAGATTTTTATACTTCACTATAAAAAATTGTGAAAAATCTCAGTATGTCGGATTGGTCTGTAATTTTTCGTGCTTATGCCCCAGGTTTTTACCCAACTTTCGTTAGTTTAGCACTTTTTTATTTGAGCAACAAAAGGTCTTCGAAAAAATCGATTTTTACCTGCTGGTCTGTTTTGATATATTTCTGCCATTATTTGCATTTGCCTCTTAATCTCTTTCTCTTTGAGTTCTCTTTGATCACTTGAGCTTTTATAAGGAATTGCTACAGTATCTTGTGTTTTAATGGAAGTTTTACTTGTGTTGAAACTAAACCCAAAGACTTATTATCTTGAATACACTAATGTTGCTAATGAAGATTTTGTGTGAAGTTTTGTATGAAGGAAATTTTCAAGTGTAGGGAAGAATAACATGATAAGATGAAGTCTTCTTTCAGGACATGATGAGATGAAGTCTTCGTTCAGGACTAAACCCAAGGCATCCCCTTCTTCATCAATAAAAATCTCAGGTCTTCTTTCAGGACACTTTATTTGTATTACCTTATGCACTATGTGTTTTTCTTGGAGCGTCTTTGTTTTTAGTTTTATTTTGCTTTCTTTGCAACAATAAGTTGGTTGGATCCCAACACACTTCTTTTGGAGAGAGACACACCCCGTTATTCATTGCCTAGAACACTCTAGTTTTCACTCTTATTGTTCTATGAGTGTTCTCCTTTGCTAGCACTCCGTTTAGCTTTAGTTTTCGATTGGTGTTGTAAAAGAGTAGGAAGTTTCATACTTATAGTGGTACAAAAGGAAGCTTGTTTTGACTATGACTTAGACTTTATCATGTCATGCTAGATGTTGCTTTGACCATATGCTTAGTGACTATTACTGTAGCATGACTTCTTCCAAACAATTGAGATTACAGAATGTGCCTTAAAAGAATCATGCGTTGTTTTAGCATACACAAACATAATATTGTGGTATTCTCCTTCGATGCTTTATTTGGGTTGACTTGCCACATGCTTACACCATGTTAAGACTATGAACCAGTCACCTTAGCCTCTATGATCATTTAGTTTTTTGACTTGTAATATCACTTTATGCTTTAATTAATAATGTTTTATCGCTTTGCATGATTATGGCCATTAGTGCTCTCTTAGTTGGTCGCTCCCAGTCTTTTGCTAAGCCTCCACATGTACTAAGTATGAGTTCCAGTCATGCATCCAACCCCCAAGAAAACCAAGTTGTTCCATAGAGTCCACTATAAATACCTATGCATGGTGTGTTACACCATTCCAAATATATTCATGATTTTATCTACCTTCCAAATTAAACTTATTATGTGAAAATTAGTGATTAAGGCTCTCACGAACTTGATGGCACACTTTACTTTCTTGCACTTAATAAACTTGAACCATTGCATCCATCTATGTTACGTATATGCTTGCACTTTATAAGTTAAGGATTAGCAGAACCATGTTGTCATGGGGAACTCTTTCAACATTGCACTTATTATTCAGTTGATATCATGTTCATTTGTTTATGAATCCCAACGGTGTGAAATAAAAAGGGAACTTGTAAGCTCATGGAGTTTGTATATGTGTTAGAGAAACACCTGGGCGGCTAGCCTAAGCCATGCCTAATCATGGTAGAAACTTGCAGCATAACCATAGTGAGTGATAACCCACAAGTATAGGGGTGTATCGCAGTATTTTCAATAAGTAAGAGTGTCGAACCCAACGAGGAGCAGAAGGTGCTGGCTAGTGGTATGGATCAGGAATTCTCTGCAAATACTTTAGCAAACGGATTTTTAGGGGTTTTTGATAATGCAAGTAAATAAAGTACGAGTAAACAAAAGATAGTAGGAATAAATGCAGCAAGTGGCCCAATCCTTTATGCAGCAAAAGACAAGCCGGTTGTATTACTTAAGATGACCAAACGTTCTCGAGGACACATGGGAAGACTGCCAAGTGCTTTCGCTTCATATAGTTGATTAATCTTCTTTAGCTTGCTAAGTGTTGTGTGGGTGAACCTGTGCTAATGTACCGACCTTCCTAGGACTAATACATACTTGTGATTATACCCCTTACAAACATCTGTAAGTACAAGAAAGTAATTAAGGTAGAAACCTAACCACAACTTTAAACTCTAAGACCCTTACGTCCCTTGTGCAATGGTTTCCTAACGGGGGTTTAGGTTTCTGTCACTCCGGCAACCCCTACGATTAGTAGCCAAATACACAATGCATTCCCCTAGGCCCATATAGGTGAAGTGTCATGTAGTCGATGTTCACATGACACCACTAGAAGAAGTACACCACAACTTAAATATCAAACTATTGAATCTTTCTCAACACAACTCCACTACTAACAACATGACTTCTCCCATGTCCTCAAGAACAAAACGAACTACTCGCAAAGACATCATATGGATCATGATGAGAGATGGAATAATGATGTATAACAATCTGAACATAAACAATAATTCAAGTTCACTCAATAGCATCAACTACAAAGAGTAATCAACACCGGGAAAGTTTCCCCTGAGAACTATGCAAGATTCAACCCAATTGTTACAGCAATATGGAGATGGTGATGAGGGTGATGATGGTGATGATGGTGGTGATGATGATGACCCCGATGAAGTCCAGCTTGATGGTGGTGTTGATGGCGACGATCTCCCCTCTCCGGGAAGGAATTCCCCTGGCAAAAATCTGTCTGCCGGAGAGATCTTTCTCTCTCTGTGTTTTCCGCCCCGCAGAGGCGGCGGAATGTTTCTGTGGTCACTCCTCGAGTCTTAGGGTTTCGGGAGGAATATATACGCCAGAGGGGAGAGCCAGAGGTGGGCCAGGGCGGCCACACCACCTGGTGGCGTGGCCTAAGGTAGCCCGTGCTAGGGGGTGGCGCGGGCCCCCTGTGGCCCATCTCCACTCCCTCTTCTGGCTTCCTTCGTCTTCTGGAAAAATAGGATTTTCCGTATATTTTCCCGGATTTTGTGATCTTCGCGAATTTTGCCTCCAAACAGCACCTTTCCATCAGAATCCTGACTGCAGCGGTGCATGCTCCAAAAGTCATCAACCATGCAAAAATAGATGAAGCAACATAAGTATAATCTCTTAATATGAAATATATCAATGAATAACAGTGAATTATTATATAGAATAGTGATGCAAAATGGACGTATCAACTCCCCCCAAGCTTAGACCTCGCTTGTCTCCAAGCGAAACTGAGCTCAGTAAACATGACCTTAGGTTTATGGAGTGAAGAGTCGATAAAAGAATACGGACAAGAAGCATCACATTCATCAATACATAGATCATAATAGAAGGCAAATCACTATTATATAACTTAACTTGTAATAAGTAAAGGAAACACAATAGATATACATGAAGTAAATCATAATTGGTAATGGCAAACTTAGCTCTTGGTCGAAGAATAGTTGATAATTTGCTGGAGTTTACAAATAACTGGTTTTCAATGAAAGCTTTCAAAGTAGTAAACACCCAGATAAGAGAAATGTGCAAAACAAGGAACATAAGAAACATGATTGAATAATTCATCATATGAATGAATGAAACACAACAACTCAAAATACTTGTTGAGATAGAAGGGAATAGGTTTAGTGACTCAACTAAAAAGTAAAAGAAAGGCCATTCGCAGAGGGAAGCAGGGATTGCAAGTTTCATAAAGAGCTCCCAAAAATTATGATACTTATTAGCTTTCAGCTCTCATTGCCCCTATCATAGGCATCTTTAGGTGATTAAGGTTAAAGTGATCAAATATGAGGATATGCTTGAAAAGTTGTAAATTGAGAATCTCATGTCCCTTGAATACGAGGGCCGCTCCTCATGCTACTCAAGTTTAGTCACCGGTAAGTTCTTGTCATTGCAAGCATATGTGTATCATAGAGAACCGCCAACTGGGTACCCCTTGCCCGATGATACGGAAGAATCCCCATATCAAAATGACAAGGCAAGCAGACAACAAGTATCTCAACAATCTTCTTATTTACCATGGGAATATGGTTCTTTTTTCTCTCTTTCCTCTTTTCATGATCTCTTTTTTTCTCTTTTCTTTTTCTATTTTTTCTCAATATAGGACTCTCTCTTTTTTTATAAGAAGAATGCTTCATAGATGCTTGTTATGGTTACGCTGCAGGTTTCCACCATGTCAGCATGGATTAGACCAGCGGCCCAAGCGTTTCTCTAACACACATGCATAACTCCATGGACTTACAAGCTCCCCTTTCATTTCACACCGACGACATCCATAGACAAAAGAACATGATATCAACTAGGTACAAAGTACTAGTGCAATGTTGAAAGCGTTCCCCATGACAGCATGGTTCTGCTGATTCACAACTCACAAAGCGCAAGCATATACACAACATAGATGGGCACAGTGGGTCAAGTTTATTAAATGCAAGAAAGTAAAGTGTGCCATCAAGTTCGTGAGAGCTTTAATCACTAATTTTCACATAACAAGTTTAATTTGGAAGGTAGATAAAAACAAGAATTTACTTGGAATAGCAATAATGCTAATAGGTAGGTATGATGGACACAAATGGCATGGGTTTGGTTTAAAGGAAGTGGATGCACGAGAAGTAATCCCTCTCAGTACAGGTTTTTGGCTAGCAAGGCTGGGTAGCAAGTATAAGATTTGAAGGAAACAAACAAACATACAAGTGATAAAGACAAACATGCAATCTTCCTTGGAAGCACAAAAGGTCTTAACTAGAGAATACTAAACTTGTGAGCAAATCAAGAAAGAAAGATGATGAAATTATATTTCTTTAGAGTACTTTTATCTTTTCATTCAACTCTCAAAAATAATGTTGCTACTGACCAAGCCAGGTTTGCCAAAACCAACTAAATTAACTCAATGATCCCAAAGTGCTACCAATACTAACAACAAGATCAATCATATAACCACGAATTGAAAACTAATATAAGCTATGCAAAAGAGTAAATGATAGAACTTCTCCTTAATAATCCATAACGGCAACTCACACCAAGGGATACATATCTAACGAGAGAGGGGACACTTCCATAATGCAAACCATCCTACATGATAACTTCTCTATTCATGATATGGCTCTACTAAAAAGGTAAAAAGATAGAAGATAGTGATGTGATACCGCGACACTCCCCCAAGCTTGGAACAAACCAAGGGGATGCCAAACCTGATGACGAATTACTCCTTCGGTGGTGGTGGTATTCTCTCATCATCGTCCGACTTCCAGGGCAAGGGATCCCCATCAACAAAAGACATCGTGGTCTCCAGCATCCTGAGACTTGCAACAGCACTTATGCGTTTAAACCTAACCTCATACTCACAGTTTTGATTTTGAACATCGTAGAGTTGTGCTTGCAGTTCATTGGTTGTTTGGTGGAGTGAGAGGACTTCATCCTTGAGCTCAGTAGTCTCTATTTGGTGCTCGGCGATGAGTTCGGAGCAAATCCTATGGATAATATCCACTTCGTGTTCCGCCAACTTCTTGTACCTAAAGACTTCTTGCTCCAGTGCTTCCATCCTGTCCTCCAGACTTCCTTCACCCTTAGGTCCTGATGACCCACAAGTATAGGGGGTGTATCGCAGTATTTTTGATAAGTAAGAGTGTCGAACCCAACGAGGAGCAGAAGGTGCTGGCTAGTGGCATGGATCAGGAATTCTCTGCAAATACTTAGCAAACAGATTTTTAGGGGGTTTTGATAATGCAAGTAAATAAAGTACGAGTAAACAAAAGACAGTGGGAATAAATGCATCAAGTGGCCCAATCCTTTATGCAGCAAAGGACAAGCCGGTTGTATTACTTAAGATGACCAAACGTTCTCGAGGACACATGGGAAGACTGCCAAGTGCTTTCGCTTCATATAGTTGATTAATCTTCTTTAGCTTGCTAAGTGTTGTGTGGGTGAACCTGTGCTAATGTACCGACCTTCCTAGGACTAATACATACTTGTGATTATACCCTTGCAAACATCCGTAAGTACAAGAAAGTAATTAAGGTAGAAACCTAACCACAACTTTAAACTCTAAGACCCTTACGTCCCTTGTGCAATGGTTTCCTAACGGGGGTTCAGGTTTCTGTCACTCCGGCAACACCTACGATTAGTATCCAAATACACAATGCATTCCCCTAGGCCCATATAGGTGAAGTGTCATGTAGTCGATGTTCACATGACACCACTAGAAGAAGTACACCACAACTTAAATATCAAACTATTGAATCTTTCTCAACACAACTCCACTACTAACAACATGACTTCTCTCATGTCCTCAAGAACAAAACGAACTACTCACAAGACATCATATGGATCATGATCAGAGATGGAATAATGATGTATAATAATCTGAACATAAACAATAATTCAATGGTTCACTCAATAGCATCAACTACAAAGAGTAATCAAAACAGGGAAAGTTTCCCCTAAGAACTATGCAAGATTCAACCCAATTATTACAGCAATATGGAGATGGTGATGAGGGTGCTGATGGTGATGATGATGATGATGATGATCCCGATGAAGTCCAGCTTGATGGTGGTTTTGATGGCGACGATCTCCCCTCTCCGGGAAGGAATTCCCCCAACAGAAATCTGACTATCGGAGAGATCTTTCTCTCTCGGTGTTTTCTGCCCCGTAAAGGTGGCAGAATCTTTCTGTGGTCGCCCCTCTAGTCTTAGGGTTTCGGGAGGATAATATACGCCAGAGGGTAGTGCTAGGGGTGGACCAGGGTGGCCACACCACCTGGTGGCGCGGCCCAGGGTGGCCTGCGCCAGGGGGTGGTGTGGGTCCCCTGTGGCCCATCTCTAGCCCCCGTTCTGGCTTCCTTCGTCTTCTGGAAAAATAGGATTTTCCATGTATTTTCCCGGATTTTCTGATGTTCGCGAATTTTGCCTCCAAACAGCACCTTTTCTATCAGAATCCTGGCTGCAGTGGTCCATGCTCCAAAAATCATCAACCATGCAAAAACAGATGAAATAACATAAGTATCACCTCTCAATACGAAACATATCAATGAATAACAGTGAATTATGACATAGAATAGTGATGCAAAATGGACGTATCAGGGCCTTGAACCTCTTTTATCCGGACCTCCCCATCTTCAAGCAACAACTCCTTGGGATGAATCTTCAACTCTCTCATGTATGGGTTGATGATATCCTCAAAAGAATCTTCCTTGTCTGATCCAGAGGAAGACATTGTGGCTCCAAATCTGGGACTCTACCTGTCAGAAACAGATCGAAACGAAAACACGACGAAAACACGATATACGAACCTCGGGAGATCCGGAGGATTATATATTACGAAGTTTCACAACAAAAGGAAGGTACTGGGAGAAAATGAGTCGGAGACGGAGTCCGGAGTGGCCACACCACCTGGTGGCGTGGCCAGGGGTGGGCCTGCGCCACAGGATGGTGTGAGCCACCCTGGCTCCATTTCCTTCCCTATTTTGCTTCGTAGCTTCCCTTATTGTCTAAAAACTGCAAAAATATAGTTGGATAGTATTTTCGCGGAAATTTTCTTACCAGAACTGTTACCTATTTGAAAACGGACTCTACAGGTCTCTAAATTTGGTATCTAGTAGATTCTTACGGAGTCACCACTTGAATAACATCGATATATTCATCTTCATACACTTATTACTTGAGTCATAAAACCTTTCACTTCCTTACTACACCATTATCTCCACTAACCTGGAAATTTCTTTCACACAAAACTTTACACAGTTCTCATTAGCAACATTAGTATAAGTGAAGTGATAAAACCTTTTGAGTTCAACTTCAACTGAAAACCATCAAAACATAAGCTACTGTAGCAACTCCTTCCGAAAACCCAAACATAATTCAAAAAGGAAATCGAATAAAGAAGCAAATGCAAGAGTGGCAAAATCTGTCAAAACAGACCAGCAGGTAAAGATCAATTTTTCGAAAATCTTCTGTTGCTCAATCAAAAAGTGCAAAACTAACGAAAGTTAAATAACAACCTGGGGCAGAAGCACAAAAAATTACAGCTCAATCCGACATACAGAGATCTCTCACGAATTTTTACGGTGAAACACAAAAATCTGTTTCAGGACAACAACTTCCGCAAATATTACTTCTCTCTCATTAGAGGTTGATCTTGACACAAAAACCAAACAAAAAGGGTAAGGAGAGGTTATTACCGAAGTAATAACTTCCAAGACTCAAATACAAAAACAAACTGAAAGCAAAAACAAATTGGGTTGTCTCCCATAAAGCTCTTTCTTTATAGCCATTAAGATGGGCATGATAATTTTGATGATGCTCACATAGGAATATGAATTGAAGTGAAAGAGAGCATTAAGAAATACACATGTTTAAGTCTAACCCATTTCTTATGCAAGGGAATTTTGCAAACAAACAAGTTGTTGAAACCAGAGGCTTCTTGCATAAGAAGGCAAAACAAGTGCAACATAAAAACTTTCAGCATAAAACGAGGAAACTTGATATTATTGAGATACATAAGAACACGTTTCCCTCTCTCATGATAACTTTCAGTATCATGCATAAACTTAACAATATAACTATCACAAGGACCATCATAACAATGATCACTTATTCTAACAGAAAACACAGGAACACTAGCTCTCATAACACTACTTTGTGAAACAATATTAGAGGTATCCTTACAAAGGATAGGGTGTCCCTCTTCTTCATATTTAGTAACAAAGGCTTTCACATTTGCTATAATAGGTTCATCAGCCATTTGTTTATCAGGTTCAACAGCTTTATTTGTACTTTCATTAACCATACTAGCTATCATAGAATGTTCCTTTATCTTAACTGGGAAAGGCATTTTCTCAATATAAGGTTCATGTAAAACATGATTAGCAGTATAAACTTCAGTATTTCTTGCAGGAACACTCTTAGCAACATCTTTATAAGGTTCATGATACTTATTCCACTTCTTTTTAGGAACTTCAATGTAGGAAGCAAAAGCCTTAAAATAAGTTGCAATAGCTTGAGAATCCAAACCATAAGCATTTTTAATATTTTGAAAGTCATCAGTTCCCATAAAAGATTCAATGCATTCATAATCATAATTTGTACCTGACTTTCTACCTTTGTCATTCTCCCAAGCTTCAGCATTGTCTTGAATACGGTCCATAAGATCCCATTTAGCTTCTTATTCCATGCGAGTGAATGATCCAGCACAAGAAGCATCCAATAAATCCTTATCATGTAGAGGAAGCCTTGCATAAAAGTTATTGATAATAATATTGTTGAGGAGCTCATGAATGGGACATTTGAGCATTAGTAACTTCAATCTCCCCCAAGCTTGAGATGTACTCTCTCCATCAAGATGCCAAAAGTTGTATATTTGATTCCGATCTTTATGAATCTCACTAGGAGGATAAAATTTTGAATAAAAGAGAGGCACTATTTGCTCCCATTCAAGAGCTTGACCATTCTTCAGCAGCTTATACCATTCCTCAGCTCTTCCTTTTAGTGATAATGAGAATAACTTCTTCTTAACTTGATCTGTAGTAATACCTGCACACTTGAACAACCCGCATAATTCGTGTATAAAAAGCAAATGATCATCGGGATGGACAGTTCCATCCCCAACATAATAGTTATCCATAACACGATCAATAATTTTTGTAGGTATTTTAAAAGCATCATTCTCAGCAGGTGGTGGCTCATCTACTACCTTAGCAGTGGTAGTAGCATTGCCAAATAAGAAAATCAGCGAATTATCCATAACAAAAATAAAGCAACTAACAGAAGTAAACAATACTCACAGTAGAAGTTTCCTTTACCCGTTCCACTCTCCAATAGCGCTTCACTCCCCGACAACGGCGCCAGAAAATAGTATTGATGAACCACAAGTATAGGGGGTGTATCGCAGTATTTTTGATAAGTAAGAGTGTCGAACCCAACGAGGAGCAGAAGGTGCTAGCTAGTGGTATGGATCAGGAATTCTCTGCAAATACTTAGCAAACAGATTTTTAGGGGGTTTTGATAATGCAAGTAAATAAAGTATGAGTAAACAAAAGACAGTAGGAATAAATGCAGCAAGTGGCCCAATCCTTTATGCAGCAAAGGACAAGCCGGTTGTATTGAAGGGTTTCGCAGCATAGTAAATCAAAATTTTCTACGGAAGCGAACAGAGGGAAAGCCAAGATCTAATCTAGGAGATGCAAACAACGAGAGAGATTGTATTAGATCTTCATACCCTTGAAGATTACAGTGTGAGCGTTAAATCCGGAGCGTGGGTGATGTAGTCGTACTTGCTTCTCCTCCTCGCGATCCGATCCGATCTAGCACCACAAGTGGCGGTGCCTCCGTGAGATGCACACGTGCAGCACCTCGACGTCTCCTCCTTCCTCGGACCAGCAAGTAGGGTGGAGAGATAGATTGGATCTACAACACGACGGCGTGGTGTATATGGTGGAGAATTTCTGCAGCAGGGCTTCGCCTACAAACAGTCGGGAGGGAGAGAGGAAGGCAGCAGGGCTACTAGGGCTTGGAGGGAGATGTGTGTTGTGTGGAGGGGGCGCACCAGCCCTCTATATATAGAGGGGGAGGGGGCGGCCAGCCCTAGCCCCTCCTCCAAGCCTATCTCTAGTTTAAACGATTTAAACTCTCCCGTTATCTAGAAATTCTATCCGAGATTTAAGCAGTTAAATCTCTCTAGAATCGGCTGGGCCCTATGGGGCCTTGTGCCCCAGCCCAATGCGGCCAGGACACTCCCTCATAGGCCCATGCCCCTCCCGTAAGGTGGGACCACGTTGGCCCCTTCCGGAAGGTTCTAGAAGCTTCCGACAATACCGATTCCGGAACAATTCGAACTCCAAAACTGCTGCCTTATATGAATCTTATTCTCCGGACCATTCGGAACCTCTCGTGATGTCCCAGATCCCATCCGAGACTCGAACAAAAATTCATAAACCAATTATCCAATCTATCCTAGCGTCGAGACACGTTAAGTGTGTGACCTGAGTTCGAATATGCGACATGATCTTCTATCAATAATCAACAGCGGGTCAGGCACCCATATTGACTCCACATTCATCGATGATCATATCGGATGAACCACGATGCCAGATTCAATCAATCCCATATATATATTCCCTTCGTCGCGATATTTTACTTGCGAGATTCGATCGTCGGTATCATCATACCTAGTTCAATCTCGTTCACAAAAGTACTTTACTCGTTCGTAATCCGATATCACTTTGTGATTAACTCCTTAACCACATGCTTGCAAGCGGTGTTGATATCGATTACCGAGTGGGCCCGAAGTATATCTCTCCGACTTGGGAGGGACAAATCCCATCTCGATACATACAACCCAACAGATACTTTCCGATTACCTGAGAGACACCTTTATGATCACCCTCTCATAGGATGACGTTTGATGACCTCAAAGCTTTCTTCCGATACCAGGGAGTTGTATTATCTCATGGTCTAAGGAATACAATATTTGACATAAGAAAAACTTCGCAAAGACGAACACGATGACACGATCTAATTGCTTCGCTTAGTTTGGGTCTATCCACCATATCATTCTCCAATGATATGATCTCATTATCAATTGATAACTCATGTCTATGGTTAGGAAACCTTAACCATCATTGATCAATGAGCTAGTCCATAGAGGCGTACTAGGGACACGGTGTTGTTCACAAACCACACAAGTATTAAAGTTTCCGCTTAATACAATTCTAGCATGGAATATAAACTTTATCATGAACAAGAATTATAATAATAACATCTTTATTATTGCCTCTAGGCATAATTCCAACAGTCTCCCACTTGCACTAGAGTCAATAATCTAGTTTACATTTGGCAACAATCTCACACCCATGGCACTGAGGTGATGATCATGTTTTACACGTGGAAGAGGTTTAGTCAATGGATCTGCGACATTCAGATCTGTATGTACTTTGCTGATCTTCAGATCTCCATCTGCTATATAATCTTGGATTATATGAAACTTGCGGTTGATATGCTTGGTCTTTGGATGATATCTTGGTTCCTTAGCGAGTGCTATGGCGCCAGTGTTGTCACACAATATCTCTAGTGGGTCCAATGCACTTGGAACCACACCAAGCTCGATGATGAAGTTCTGATCCAAACTCCTTCACTTGACGCTTCTGCAGCTGACCATGTATTCGCTTCTCTGTAGATCCCGCGATCACGCTTTGCTTGCGCTTCTCCGACTCACAGCTCCTCCATTCAAAATATACACATATCACATAAGATTTACAATCATCCTTGTCGGTGTCGAAACTAGCATCGACGTAACCTTTCTGACGAAATGTTCATCACCCCATAGACTAAGAACATTTCTTTAGTCCTATTTAGGTACCTTAGGATGTTCTTCACTGTCCGTGTTCCACTCTGGATCACTTTGATATCTGCTCGTCAAACTAAGAGCATTGGACACATCCGGTCTAGTACACAAGATGGCATACATGATGGAACCTATGGCGAGGCATAAGGCACTTTGCTCATAGCTTCCCTATCATTCTGGTAATGGACCGAGCCTTGCTCAATATCTTACTGACAACATAGGCCTTTGAACCTTTCAATGCCTTATCCATTCTGAACCTTTTCGAACTTTGTCTAGGTATGTACTCGGCTTAAAGCTATCGAGCGTCTTTGTCTATCTCTATAGATTTTGATGCCCAATATATAAGCAGCTTCACCTAGGTCTTTCATTGAAAACACTTGTTCAAATAACTCTTCACATCGTTAAGCATGTTGATGTCATTTCCAATAATCAATATGTCATCCACATATAGTACCGTAAACGCCACCGAGCTCCCTCACTTTCTTGTAGATGCAAGCTTCAGAGCAATTTGGAACAAATCCAAAGCTCTTGATCACTTGATCAAAACGAAGGTTCCAACTCCGAGATGCTTGCTTGATCCATAAATGGAACGCTGAAGTTTGCATACTTTATCAAGATCCTTAGGATCGACAAAACCTTCGGTTGCATATACAACTCTTCATCAATGTTGCCATTGAGGAAAGCAGTCTTGACATCCATTTGCCATATTTCATAATCATGAAACGCAGCAATTGCTAATAAAATCCGAATGGACTTAAACATCGCTACGGAAGAGAAAGTCTCATCGTAGTCAACACCTTGAACTTGTCGAAAACCTTATCATGAACTTGATCAATGAGCTAGTCCATAGAGGCGTACTAGGGACACGGTGTTGTTCACAAACCACACAAGTATTAAAGTTTCCGCTTAATACAATTCTAGCATGGAATATAAACTTTATCATGAACAAGAATTATAATAATAACATCTTTATTATTGCCTCTAGGGCATAATTCCAACATGTATTACTTAAGATGACCAAACGTTCTCGAGGACACATGGGAAGACTGTCAAGTGCTTTCGCTTCATATAGTTGATTAATCTTCTTTAGCTTGCTAAGTGTTGTGTGGGTGAACCTGTGCTAATGTACCGACCTTCCTAGGACTAATACATACTTGTGATTATACCCCTTGCAAACATCTGTAAGTACAAGAAAGTAATTAAGGTAGAAACCTAACCACAACTTTAAACTCTAAGACCCTTACGTCCCTTGTGCAATGGTTTCCTAATGGGGGTTCAGGTTTCTGTCACTCCGGCAACCCCTACGATTAGTATCCAAATACACAATGCATTCCCCTAGGCCCATATAGGTGAAGTGTCATGTAGTCGACGTTCACATGACACCACTAGAAGAAGTACACCACAACTTAAATATCAAACTATTGAATCTTTCTCAACACAACTCCACTACTAACAACATGACTTCTCTCATGTCCTCAAGAACAAAACGAACTACTCACAAGACATCATATGGATCATGATCAGAGATGGAATAATGATGTATAACAATCTGAACATAAACAATAATTCAATGGTTCACTCAATAGCATCAACTACAAAGAGTAATCAACACCGGGAAAGTTTCCCCTAAGAACTATGCAAGATTCAACCCAATTGTTACAGCAATATGGAGATGGTGATGAGGGTGCTGATGGTGATGATGATGATGATCCTGATGAAGTCCAGCTTGATGGTGGTGTTGATGGCGATGCTCTCCCCTCTCCGGGAAGGAATTCCCCCGGCAGAAATCTGTCTGCCGGAGAGATCTTTCTCACTCGGTGTTTTCCGCCCCGTAGAGGCGGCGGAATCTTTCTGTGGTCGCTCCCCGAGTCTTAGGGTTTTGGGAGGAATATATACGCCAGAGGGGAGAGCCAGAGGTGGTCCAGGGCGGCCACACCACCTGGTGGCGCGGCCTAGGGTAGCCCGCGCTAGGGGGTGGGCCCCCTGTGGCCCATCTCCACTCCCTCTTATGGTTTCCTCTGTCTTCTGGAAAAATAGGATTTTCTGTATATTTTCCCGGATTTTTTGATCTTCGCGAATTTTGCCTCCATACAACACCTTTTCCATCAGAATCCTGACTGCAGCAGTCCATGCTCCAAAAGTCATCAACCATGCAAAAATAGATGAAATAACATAAGTATCATCTCTTAATATGAAATATATCAATGAATAACAGTGAATTATGATATAGAATAGTGATGCAAAATGGACGTATCAGTGAGCATTCTATGAAACATTCTCAATAAAAACCTATGCAAATAGCAAATAAAAAGATCGCCGAGATGCTCATTGTCTGTTGCCTTGTCATTTTGATATGGGATAGCTCATGTATCATGGGGCAAGGGGTACCCCATTGGCGGTTCTCCATGATACACATGTACTTACAATGACAAGAACTTACTTGTGACTAAAGTTGAGTAGCATGAGATCCGGTACTCGTAGGCAAGGGGCATGAGATTTTCGACTTATAACTTGTCAAGCATATCCTCATATTTGTTCACCTTAACCTTAATCACCTAAAGATGCTTATGATAGGGGTAATGAGAGCTGAAAGCTAATAAGTACCATAATTTTTGGAAGCTCTTTATGAAACTTGAAATCCCTGCTTCCCTCTTATGAAGGGCCTTTTTTACTTTTATGTTGAGTCTCCGTCTTCTATCTTCATGCACCAATTGAGAGAGCATAGTGACCATTCTTAGTTTAATGTACATTGTCCCAAAACTTGTTGATTGATTCATAACTATGATATTGCTTGTTCTTAAATTATTTGTATCTAGTCACCCTTGTGAACTTTGAAGGTGTCCTATGCATTTATGTTTTGCTATACCATGAGGGACAAGCTGAATACCATTCTTACTATGTTTTCTATATGTGAAACAAACAAATGTCTTTTAATGCATTGTTATTCATGAATCTTTTGTTTGTACCTTTTTCATGTTACAACATAGTTGCTATGTCTTATTGCTAGAACTCTGTCTTTCATGTTCATGTTAGAGTACTTTGATCCCGGCCATCAATGATTTACAAATACCTTGATCAAGATTATGATGGTGCATGTTACCTTAAAAATTATTATTTTTATTACTTACCTACTCGAGGACGAGCAAGATTTAAGCTTGGGGATGTTGATACGTTGTAAACGTATCTATAATTTTTGATGCTCTATTCTTGTTTTGTATCAACTATCTTATGTTTTATTTACACTTTGAGGTATTTTTATACATTTTTTGGAACTAACCTATTGACAATATGCCACAGTGCCAATTGTCTGTTTTCTGCTGGTTTTGGTTTCAGAAAAGCTAGTAAAGACATATTCTCGGAATTGGACGAAACAAAGCCTGAAGTTCCTATTTTCCTGACACGACACGGAGTCCAAAGGGGAGATGGAGGGGAGCCAGGAGGCAGGCACACCCTAGGGTGGCACAGGTCACCCTTGGCCACGCCACCAGGTGGTGTGGCCACCCTGGCCCACCTCTGGCATCGCCTCTTCACCTATATATTCCCCCCGGGATGAAAACCCTAAGGACAAGATCAGAATTCCACGAAAATTTCCCCAGCGCTGCCGCCACCAAACAGGAGATTCAGGGGACAGAAGTCTCTGTTCCGGCACCCTGCCAGGACGGAGAAGTGCCCCTGGAGCCATCTCCATTGACTCCACCGCCATCTCCATTGCCGTTGCTGACTCCCATGATGAGGAGGGAGTAGTCCTCTCTCTCGAGGCTAAGGGCTCTACATGTAGCTATGTGTTCATCTCTCTCTCTCTATGCATGATCTTATTGAGATCATGAGCTTTGTAATCTAGGATCTATTCTACTACTCAAGTGCTTTAATTAATCTATGCTTATCCCACGTGTGTGAAGTTGACAGTGTGCACACTGTGTGGCACTTTGTCTAAGTGATACATTGCAAATGTATCTATAATTTTTGATGTTCCATGCTTGGTTTTATCTACTTTCTTGTGTTTTTTCCACACTTTGGAGCACTTTTCATATGATTTCTTGGACTAACCTATTAACAAGAGCCATAGTGCTAGCTGCCTGTTTTATGCTGTTTTTGGTTTCAGGAAAGTCAGAAAATGAATATTCTCGGAATTGGACGAGACAAAAGCCAAAGTGCCTATTTTTACGGAGGACTCATGGAGCCAGAATACGAGACAGAGGGGGGCCAGGGCCTGACCAGACCACCCCTAGGCGCGGGCTAGGCCTGGCCGCGCTAGGGCATGTTCTGGCCGCCCCAGGCTGCCCCTCGGTCTCCCTCTTCACCTATAAGAAGCGTTCTGACCTAAAAACTCTGGGGGGTCGAAGTTTTTCCAAAAGGAGTTCCCCTCTGCCGCCACCGCCAGATTCCACGAAACAGCACCAGAAACTCCGTTCTGGCACCCTGCCGGGACGGGGAATTGGAGGAGATCATTGCCATCATGATCATCACCATCGCTTCTCCATTGACCATCCATGTTTCCCCCATCTATGAGTGAGTAATCCCCCGCTGTAGGCTATGGGGATGGTAGGGATTGGATGAGATCGTTCATGTAATTGCATCAGATTGTTAGGGCATGGTGCATAGTATCTTCTATTAGTGCTTTATGACTTTGTTGTGACTTGTTATGCTTAATGCTTGTCACTAGGGCCCGAGTGCCATGATTTCAGATCTGAACATGTTATTGATTCATTATGATAGTATTGTTTATGGTCTTATCTGTAAGTTGTATACACACATTGTTGTTCGGAACCAATGGCCCCGAAGTGACATAAATCGGGATAACCGGAGGGAATGGCTTTGATGTGAGGATCATATGTGTTCACGGAGTGTTAATGCTTTGCTCCGGTGCTCTATTAAAAGGAGCACCTTAATTGTCAGTAGTTCCCTTGAAGCCCCGCTGCAAACGGGCTGGCAGGACAAAAGATGTTGTGCAAGTTCTCATTGCGAGCACGTATGACTATATATGGACACATGCCTAGGATTGTCTAGTACTTGGATGCTTTATCTTATTTATCTGTAATTGCCCTATGTTCTGATTGCTATGTGAATTGTCTTGTCCATGCAACGCCCATCCATCCATCCCTATGCCTACCGCACTCGAATCCCACTGTTTACTGCTATTGTTACTACTGTATTTACTTACTGCTGCTACTTTGCTATTCCTACTACAAAACTGTTGCTACTGATAAACTGCTGTGAGCAAGATTGTTTCAGTGCTTTGAATTGACAACTCAGTTGTTAAGGCTTATAAATATTCTTTGGCTCCCCTTATGTCGAATCAATAAATTGGGTTTCACTTCCCTCGAAAATACTGTGATACACCCCCTATACTTGTGGGTCATCACTAAGGTTACAGAAATACTTAGCATGAGTATAATTTGAGTTGGATGTCTCTACGAGATTGTGGTGTTTGTTGGAACCATCTAGCGCTCAAGGTGATAATGAGGGGTTATCTAAATGGGAAATGCGAACTTTAAGGTGTGTTGTTATAGCCCTACATCGTCTAACCGGAGAGTAGTTCATGGTAGCATAATAAAGAGAAGATATTTATATGAGAGTGTCCACTAGTGAAAGTATGATCCCTAGGCCTTGTTTCTAAGCATTGAAACACCGTTTACAATCAGTCCTGTTACATGTTTGCTTGCTGCCACTATTATTTTAGATTGCAATTACCACTTATAATCATCCATATTACTTGTATTTCACTATCTCTTCGCTGAACTAGTGCATCTATACACCTGACAAGTGTATTGGGTGTGTTGGGGACACAAGAGACTTCTTGTATCTTGATTGCAGGGTTGCTTGAGAGAAATACCTTTGACCACTTCCTCCCTGAGTTCGATAAACCTCGGGTGATCCACTTAAGGGAAACTTGTTGTTGTTCTACAAACCTCTGCACTTGGAGGCCCAACACTGTCTACAAAAATAGAAGCGTGCGTAGACATCAATGGGGAAATTACCAATAACACACCCTAAAATCTTAGCAAAAATGGAAATTTCATCTTCCCCTAAACCAAAAGGAATCAGCTCACTTTTTGAGTATATCCTCATTCGAGAAACTTGCTCAAAACAGGTAAGCACCCATTTTAGATTGGTTGCCATTTCTGGATTAGCTTCTGAGAAGAGTATGGTGTCATCTGCATATTATAGGAAAATGACACTCCTAGGAAAAAGTTTGAGCAGAGCCCCTTGATCAAATTGGCTTTAGAAGCTTTAATTAGCATTCTGGTGAGAACATCAACCACCAAATTAAACAGGAGATGGGATAAAGGATCTCATGGCCTTAAACCTTTACCAGTACTGAAACAATTGCCAATGACATTATTCATTTTGACTCCAATAGAGCCATTCCGAATAATGCTTTTTATGCAGCCTATAACAAGTAGGCAGAAACCCCTTTTAGCTAATAGATCTAGTAGAAAATCTAGATCAACTTTATCAAAAGATTTCTAGTAGTCCAGTTTTATAACAAGCCCTTTAGATTTATCCGGCACAATGGAGTGGATAGTTTCATGAGCAGTTACAACACTCTCAAGGATAAACATGTCTTTAAAGGCAGATTGATTAACATCAGTAATTTGATTCACAATGCAAGTAAATCTATTAGTCAAAATCTTTGTGAGGATTTTAAAGATACAATTCAATATGCTGATGGGTCTAAACATCTTCATCTTATCTGTATTTTCCTCTTTTGGGATGAGGGTTAGGACAACAAAATTAAGCCTATAGATATCTAGTTTACCAGCATGAAAATCATAAAACATGGTCATAATGTCCTTTTAACTAACTTCCAAAAAAATTGATAGAAAAGAAAAGTTAGTCCATCAGGGCCATGTGTCCCATCTGAATAGGAGCCAAACACAACCTCTTTGACCTCCCCTTGAGTGAAAAAAAACACTTAGGGCTTCATTCTGATCAACGGTGATCTTATCTTGTGCATTGAAAAATCGGTGTGTAATTCTCGTTTGTGCATTTCGAATTTGATTATAAAAATTATAGAGATTGTAAACACATTGGGAACGCTCACATATTTTGGGTGTGTTTGGGACATTTCCACTCCACCAAACAGCAGCCGAAGTAGATGAAGTTGTCCCAAACACACAAACTCCACCGTTTAGCCGGAGCGGAGCGGAGAGGCATCCTAGTACAATTTAGCGGAGCAAGGAAACAACTGCTTCTTTTACTCCACTCCACCCTGTGATACATACCTGCCCCCAGAGTTTGGGTGAATTTACCCACCTTTGCCATCACAAAGTGAGTCCTGAAACGAAACGTTTTCTTATTTCCTCACATCGCTAGTTTCCATCGTATCTCTTTCCTCAAAAGAGATCGTGTCTCCCCTTTAAAAAAAACATATCATGCCTTCCATGGCAAGCGACTAGGGCACGTCTTCTCCCGCCCGTCCTGCTTCTCGTCTCTCAACCTGCCGCCAACACCGTCTTCCTAAACAGAGCGTCGCCGCCATCTCTGTTTTCCTAGAGCAAGGACCCACCGCCTACATCCACGCGAGGTTCCTACACCAGCAGTTCACCGTCGCCCTTATAGTTTGTCTACCATAAGCTCGCCGCATGAAGGTAATCCTTTGTTTTTTTTATCTTTGTCCTGTACGTATGTCAGATTGAGTTGATACTACTTGTTCTGATTCCATTAGATTTTTATACATCTAGTTTAGTAGACATGGCACCAATGACGTGTGTACTGGACATGGCACCAAACACGTGCACCGAGACCATGCATAGAAAATGAGTTGAGTACAAATTACACGCATGCACCAATATCCTTGTATCGTGACGATTGAAAAAATTACGGACATGTGGAACAACTACGTACTAGATCGATAGAAAAAATAGAGGGTATACCTTTACAACAACCTCTCATAATCTGGATTTGAAGCTAATTATCCTCCCAAACACGATTTAGGACTCCAGATCAGGTTTGGCGGGGTGGAGTTTAAAACTGGAGTGGAGTGAAGTAGAGTGGAGCCCTCCCAAACACGCCTTTTGTCAATATTTTTAGAAACTTGTAAATTTAAGTTTTTATTAGGAGTGGTATCATGATATTTTCATTTTGCATAGCTCCGTTTCTTTGATACATACGCAAATCCATAGGAGAAAAATTGCCTAGGATTGAATTTCTAACAAAAATCCTACGAAAAGATCCAAAGAGGGCCTGAATGGGCCATGAAAGGGCCGGGTTATTTCCCAAGCACAAAATTTCAACGCCGTGTCCTTCTGTCGGCCAAGCGGCCCATACAGAAGACTCGGACTCAACGCCTCCGCGCTTCGCTCCCCGCAAAGCAAAACCCCCACCTTATCCCCTCGCTAATTCTCTATCCCCTCTCTTCTCCATTTCCAGCTCGCACCTCCCTCTTCCTTTCTCCTCCATCGGCGGCGACCGCCGCACCGTGCAGAATGGCAGCGCCGGCTGCCGTATCCACTTTCTCTCCCTCTTCGTCCGCAGCTCATAGACCCCAACGGCGCCTTCCCGCGAGCCCCGCCTCCGGGCGCAGCACACGAACGCTGCCGCCGGCCCGGACCGTCGCCTCGTCGCGTGCGCCGCTTGTCGTGTCCAGCCCGCCGCCGACGCCCGCGACCGCTCCCACGCAAGGGCAGCCCAAGGTCGACCGGTCCGGCCGATTCTGCAGCCCGCGCGCCGCCCGAGAGCTCGCGCTGTGAGTGCTCCCTTCCTCCCTAACAAACATAGGTTTGGTTCGCGGTGGCTTACTGATGCTGCCTGCCACCGTTGTTGCAGTATGGTTTCCTACGCGGCGTGCCTGGAGGGCGCCGATGTGGTGCGGCACTTCGACCGCAGGGTTGCCGCGAGAAGAGGTGAGCCCTCCTCTGCCGAAGCCTCTTAGATTTCTCGCTGAATTGAGTTAGCTTGTTTCAACGGCCGCAGCAGTTGGCTCTGCTTATCGGTGTGCCATGTTTTGCATCCAATTGTTGGGATGCGTAGTGTGAATGTGACTGACAACAACAAAAAAACGAGACCAACCAGAACTAGCCCTTTGGTGGCATATTTTTATAGAAGAACACTCCCTAGTGAGAACTCCAGAAATTCGCTCCCGACGGGAGTCAAGCTCTGGTTGCTGGGTACGCCATTGTGATCCTAACCATTGGGCCTCTGCCCTGTCCGCACACTATATGACGGCCAATGTCTGGTGCTCCTTAGATACAAGATTTTGGTTCCTAATTGTCCGCATTTTGGTTTTCTTTTGTACACTTTTGCAGAGGACGGTTATGTTTTCAATAAGGCGAGCTTGCAGAGCTACAATTTTATGAGCTTTTGTGGGGGGCCTCTAGAGGTTGCGACAGAGGAGGAGGCCCAGAAGCTCATGAGCCAGAATGAGAAGGATTCAGCAAACGGTAACAACTATTAACCATGCAACTGGAATTTTAATCTGATTGCAATTTGAAGCGTGAGCTGCTGCTTGCTGAATGTAGTCCGGGGATATGGAACGGTATGCAATTTAATCATATCGTTATGAGCTACGAATTCTTTGTAAAAATAGCTACTACCTAGTGATAGTGTGAGATACCACAACTTGACCACAATGTTATTTCTCTATGCAGCAACATGCAAAGGGCAACCTACATCGATTACCTCAAATCCTATACTTGTGAACTTTTGTCATAGAATTTGGTTCAAATCCATGTTAGAATTGGGAGGCTGTTCCTTTTAGTTCCTATGATAAGGATATACCGCGTGCTTTTAAGCTTCTTATGCTTATACAGTATTGAGTAAAGAATCATATGTGCTTGGATAAGGGTATCAATAATGCATGCACAAAAAAAGGAGGAAATGGTAGAATAAAAATTCAAGTTGCTGCTGGTGTTAATTTCATGCCTTGTAGGCTGAAGCTAGGAGAATGATCAGACCTTAGGTTGAAGATATATAAAACAAAGGCACATCCTAAAATGTTGCCTTTAATCTGAACTTGGTGTGCAATTTCTTAGAAAAGGTTCGAATGATAAAATAAAACCAATACCATCTAGGCATCTCGGCATTCCATTTCTACCAGATAGACATCAATATATAAGATCCACTTTGTCTTGATCCACCTTGCTGAACTCAGAACCTTTATTTTATATTTTAAATCCAGACCGAGATGACGTGTAGTAGCTATGTGAATAGGAATGAGAAAAATGCTCATTTCCATGCTAGTAAGTTGCTGAATAGGTCAATATCATTTTGGGTTGACTGTATCCTGAATCATAACAATGGTATAAACATTTTTGGAAAGGAAGTCAACGCCTGATCCTTGGATGCAAACAGCCATAATTTTTTTGTTTATTAATACTTGTGGTGTTGTGCAAAAAGAGTGGGCTATTTTGGATGAACTATTTTGTAAAGGATGATGTGCCAGTAGTGTTCAGTTCTCATGCAAAGAATTTTGACATAAGTTTGCTTATGTATTTATTTGTTTGTTTATTTTGTAATTCAGAAGCAGAAGTTCTTTCAGCTCCTCCAAGGCTGGTGTACAACAATTTTGTGTTAAGGTATGTTTCCTTCTCATCCCTTTCCCCCTTTTGCCTTTTACTTCAAGGCATGGAATAATTTGATGCATTGTTAATTATATATTTACGAATATCTACATAATTCTTACTCAGGTCTGGAGCTCTTGTAGTATCTTTCTAATTTGATGTTCTCTATTACAGATTGGCTCGGGATATGTTAGTGTCAGTTGCCAGTGGATGGGATCAGCATGTTGAAGTCATCAACAAAATAATTCCTCAGCACTGGAAGGTTGATACTTATATCACAATGTTGTAAAATTGTCAATCAAATTTCTGCATCAAGTTGTTCATATGGTTCTAAGTTCAGTTAAAAGGTATTGTTTAATCCGGCGTCCAAATTCAATTGCAATTTTTACTAGGTTTGCAACACCCATTATTTTTTTGGTTCCTTTCGTCTCATCACAGCATTAAACAAGCCCTATGGCTCATTTAGGACTATTTGTTGATTTTGCCTTAATCATTTGTGCCACTACTTAGGCACCCGTTCAGGTGATGGAGTAGGGTCTCTTGTTTTCTTCTACAAATGTGGCATGGTTTGGATTTTTTACTGGTAGAATATAATATATCTAGTTGTCCGAAAAATATTTTAGAGATTCCATAATCAATAAGAAGCTGAAGTTCTTGGCATGAGTTTTAATGCAACTATTTTCTTGAAATATCTGAACTTCCACCGATATGTTGATTCACTCCTAAAGCTCACTTTGTTTTTTCTAAAAGGAATTTTAAAATATGAAAGATAATGGGCTGCTTGCTGGACTTTTGCCTATTCATTTTTATCACCAGCTTAATTGCTGGTTTACCTAGTCGTGTTTTGCACTCTTTTTTGTTGCTGGGTTATATCAATATCACGTTGCTCATGCATTGAACATTTTGTTGGCAGGATGAACCTGTTGCAAGGATCCTTGAACTCTGCATTCTTCATATTGCTATGGCAGAGATGACATCGAGAGGAACACCTCACAAAGTTGCCATTAATGAGGTTATTGTTTTCTCAGCCTGTCCTGCGAATTTATAGTTTGGGCATACTAACGTTAAATATCGGTTCCCTCTTGTTAATCATTTTTCAGGCAGTAGATCTGGCAAAACGGTTCTGTGATGGAGGTGCTCCTCGGATAATCAATGGATGCCTTAGAACATATGTGAAAGATCACATCAATAATGGCAATAGTCAGCCAGCTGAATCAAAAGAATGAAGTATCCGTAGGTATGTATCACAAAGGCAGTTGGAATTGATCCTGTTTTGGAGAAAAAAGAAAGCTAGTGATATAACCCAAGCCTGGACTGGAGAAAACTTGCTCTGTTTGACCAATCTCCTTCAGTTGTATTAAGATTGAATGGTGGACCTGAAATGAGGCAAAGAAGCTGGGTTCATGGAAAGCTAGAAATATCATCAACATTAAACTGGTGATTACACCAGGTGCACCGAGCTAGATGCTGACAGTGCACACTCCTGAATGTTTTTGAAAAAGATGCCGATGATACACACTCACCTGAACCAACTGAAGGTTACTATTTCTAACAGGTTTTGTACTTGCTGAGCCATGTGGTTCATCGGATGACAAGTGCTGTAAACTTAGTGTAAATGCAAGATTATAAGGTTAGGCTTGTGTATCTGCCAAATTCGTAACACCTTGCCGGTCCTGTTCCATAGTTAGAAAATTGGGATTTTGAGAGGATACATTTGAAGATACAACAATCCTACAGTTTGAATATTATAGTTTCTACTAATTCTATTTGCATGTGAGGTCTATCATATTTATGAATTTACACCTCCATTTGGCTATTTTGTTTCCTGACAAGTCTGTACGAAAGATATTGCATTTGAAACGGGTAAAAGATACAACCAGCAGCAGATAATTGTTTCAGTTTATACAAGTTATCCAGCAGTTGCGATGAGTATAAGCGTAACACTAGGATAGACCTCACATGGGGGTGTAAATTCATAAATATGATAGACCTCACATGCAAATAGAATCACCACTTCGGTGGGCGGCAAGTTTGGTGGAGTGCTACGGATTGTCCGAGGTAATGATTTTTGGGGTTAGGAGAGATCCTTGCCGGCTTGGTCGACACCGACTTGGTGACGCCCGAGGGTGCCGCTGTTCCTTTTGAAGGGTGTCGGTGTACCCCTTCTCTATTCCCCCTCTGTGTAACAGGAGACATTCTAGGACCAGTATGGACAGCAACATCGTCACCATCACATTCCCTCTTGAACATGTTGCTTGGTATGCGACGATTCGAAGGCATAGAAGCATGGTAGGGCTTCTCCAACGGGCACGGTGGTTGCGAGGCATCATCGCTTTTGTCAATCTAGCGTTGTCGGCGTTTATTTCATTTTCTTTCTCTTGTTTTTTTTCTCTTAGGCTTGCTTGTATTGTTTGCCCAGCAGGGATCTCATTGTTGTATCATGTGGTTGTTATATTAAAATAGCGGGACGTAATATTTTGTGTGCTGATTGAGCGACAAACCCTATAATCACCATCCAAAAGTTGTTTCCTATTAGTTTTTTATATTAATTAGCATCGAAGAAGTTGCTGGAAAGTAAAGAAAACTGTATACAAATTTTACCTTACTTATGTGTATTTGGTCATCATCCTTTTTTTCGAATTCATTCATTAATTTTTGATGTGTTTGGATTCTTTGCTCTGCTTTCTTATTACCCAGTATTCTTCCTACTGGTGTGTTCTTGTACAGAGGTACAACCTTTTGTTGCCAGGGCATTTTTTGGTACTCACTCTGTTCAAATGTAGACAAATGAAAGTCACTTAGAGCATCTCCAACAGCCGTTGCATATGGCGCCTGCGCTAAATAAACCGCCGATTTGTAGCGCCGGCGTGTTGTTCGCGCGCTCGAGCAGGCGCTGCAAACGTGCGCGCTGTAAAAAAATTGTGCGTGCTGTTTATTTCGCTATCATACGCGACATATTTGTGGCGTCGACTCCGGCACATGCTATCAATCCGCTCGCGCACCAAGATGCAACCGTCCACGGAACACCCGCGCCGCCCGCGCCATTTTCTTCCTCAATCCTCCACCGCCACGCCGTATAGCCTCCGCCGGCGCTAGGCTGCTATAAATCCGCCGCCGCTGTGCCTCCGCATGGCTGTCCCAAGCGCCCCTTGGCGGTAACTCGAGCCCCCCCTCTCCCGCCACGTTGACCCTCATTTTTCCTGTCGATTCGGCACCTCACGTCGCTCGGTTTGGTAGAGCCTTGCTGTCGTAGAGCTGCGGTGAGCTCGCCCGGTGACGATGTCCTCCGCCCGCCAAGAGGCAACTTGGCGCACACAAGGTGCTCGTCGAAATCACCGTAAGGTATGCGTCGAGGCGCTCGTGCCCATTTTCTTCAAGAATTTAGTGGGTACAAGAATTTAGATTATTTTATATGTTCGAAGATGATCTCGTACTATGATTCATCTTACGATGAACTTAATATTGAGAAAGAAGAGAACACCTCCATGCTATTGGCTTGGCGCGCCAATAAAAAAACGAAGGTTAGTGGCTCGGTTTTTGGTAGACAGAAGTTGTGGATGGAACAGAAAGACCACAGCAAGTTGATGTGGATGTATTGAAAATGCAACATTTCCCGAGAGCTACTTTTATCGCCGTTTTCGGATGAGAATCGGATTGTTCAAACACATCGCGAACGAGGTGATGATGTATGATCGTTATTTTGAGCAAAGGAGTTATGTCGCTAGAGAACTTGGGTATGAAAGCTACCAGAAGGTGACTGTCGTCTTACGTATGTTGGCATATGGAATACCGGTGGATCTAGTTGATGTCCACTTGGCCATGGGTGAGAGTACCGCTATCATGTGTGTCAAGCGCTTTGCCATAGCAATTGTGCAAGTGTTTGGCCCGACATACTGCCGTTCTAGGTTTTTGAATTTGCACAAGGCTCGGGGGGGTTTTCAGGTATACCTGGCTCAATTGATTGCATGCACTGGAGTTGAATTTTTTTTCCTGCGATATGTCATGGACAATTCAAAAGGGCAAAAAAAGAATTTCACTATAATCTTTGAAGCGATGGCCGATCAAGAGATTTAGATTTGGCATGCATTATTTAGAATGTCAGGTCATGCAATGATATCAATGTTCTTCAATGGTCACTACTTATGACAAGGATTGCATTGTGTGAGAGGTCCCATAGTGGAGTTCAAAACAAATGTCCTCGAGTACAACTATGGATACTATCTTACCGACGGCATCTACCAAGGTGGCAAATATTTGTGAAGCCGGTTCAGCAACCCAAGGTAAGAAATAAACCCAATTTCGCAATGCACAAGCGACGGCTAGAAAAGATGTGGAGAGGGCATTTAGAATTTTGCAAGCCCGATTTGCTATTGTTAGAGAATATGCTAGATTTTGAGACCAAGAGTGCCTTTGGTATATCATGAACGATTGTGTCATCATGCATAACATGATCATAGAGGACGATTGAGGCAAAGATGTAGATCACACGCACTATGCTTGATGGAGGTTCCAGTCAAATGAAGAGGCAAGCACATAGGATGTCATGTTTTATTGCCTCGTATCATTCCATTCGGTCCATTGAGACACATGATGAGGTTTAAAAAGATCTCATCGAGGAGTCGTGGAAACTGAATGGACAACACTAGTGGCCACCTTAATTTATATGTTTGTTGTATTGGAAAACAAATTCTCGTATTGTTGATGAACAACTTTTTGTATTTGTTGATGACAATTTGTTGTACTTGTTGTACTGCCCCATGTACTATTTGTTTATATTGTAATAATAAACTAGACAATTTATTGTTGATTTTTTTTTGACTTTGTTTGATATTGTTGATAGCATAGAGGTATGTAAAAACTGTTTGCGCTGGCGCCGCGCGCTGTAATTTGCAGCGTCTGGTGGGGGTGTTTTTTCTCCTACGCGCGCGGGGCAAAATGCAGCATCCGGTAGAGGCCACGCCGGCGCCGCACATTCTTTCTGGCAGGGCCGGCTTAGGCATATGGCAACCTTGTGCAATGGCCAAGGGCCCATACAAAGGAGGGCCCATCTCTACATATTCTTATATACTCTATACTATATTTTTTCTAAGAAAGAAGGAAGGCAATTGCCCATTGATCTTCTAATCAGACGGGAACACTAGCGCACGCGATACCCCATGCTTTAGCAATCGATCTGATGTCTCCCGCTTGAATCCCAACTAGGATACAGTACCACGAATGCGATTCTTGTCCATGTCGATTGATCTCTCATCTCTGCTATGGTGATGCCGACGCCAACGCCAAGAATCACAGTCGCTGCATGCTACAACCTGCAAAGGCCTACCGCGCGGCCTCACCTGGCCCTTCCTAGAAACCTAGCGATCTTGCCTAGTAAATGAAATCTTTAATCTAATCCTTGTCTGGTTCCGGTTGTCTATTGCTCTTTAGTCCTAGATGTTTAATTCATGGATCTGATAATGCATCTATTTCACTAATTGCATCTGCTGTAAATTGAATAAATGATGAGCTAATTGTGGAGATTTTTAGGTTTCTATCTTTAATTCTAATGTATTTAATTCCCAATTTTAGGTCATATGGCCCTAGGAAAAGGAATAAAAGAAAAATAGAGATTGAACCGATTCAATCACAGAAAGGTGCTTTAAAATGGTATTTTTGACAGCAAGTAGTGTTGATGTCAATCACGATAATCAAAGTCAATATTATGAACCCGGACAAGGTGATGATCATCATTCATATGTCGATCATGAAGTCAATGAATAGTCCTTCGGTGACGGTAAGTAACTAAATAGGCAAATAACTTCAAGTTTTGCAGAATTAAGTTCGTAACTAATTGTATTTTCTACGGTTTAAACGTAGATGCTGATGTTAATGAGGACAATACGGAGTAGGAAAATTTGTAGCCTTCGCATGATTTTAAGAATGTAATCTATGATTTTGCATCTAAAAATGCCCGAAGAAGCTTTTTGTGAAGAATTGAAATATTATTGTTACTGGACTTATTGGATTATTTCTTATTTGATTGAGGTAATCAAACTAGCAAAAAATACACTTATATTTTGAATTTAAGAATGTGTGGTTGGATGTTAATTCTAACATTGCGATTGAAAGTACATACGACTTACATATACAATAGCCTTAAGGTCCATGCGTCAACTTTGCACAAGGGCCCAACAAAATATAGAACCGGTCCTGCTTTCTGGTTACAACATGCTCCAAACTAGATATACATCACCAGATTATAACGTCACCGCTGAAGATGTTCTTATTTCTAAACTGAGAGAGTCTTAATGCATGATGAGTTTATCGGAAAGTATTTCGATGCATACCCCAAATTCCATGTCCAGTAACAATAATTCCGCTGAAGATGTTCTTGTTGGAGGACATGCTAGATTTTGTGACCAAAAGTGTCTTTCGTATATCATGAACGCTTGTGTCATTATGCATAGCATGATCATAGAGGACGATCGAGATAAAGATATAGATCAGGGTTCTAGTGCAAGTGAAGAGGCAAGCACCCACTATAACTGCTGAAGCTCTACTAGACGGAGGGAGTACCGATGAGTTTATCGGAAAGTATTTCGATGCATACCCCAGCCCAAATTCCATGTCCAGACTTTCCCTGACATCGTAAGCCCACAGGTCAGCCTCCTCGATCAAAGACCATCGCCAAACCAGGAGTGAACGACCCCGGTGCCCCAGACCGGCCACAGCAGGTCACCTCGCTCCTCCTATACATACGAAGCCACTCCACCGACGGCCTATTCCCGGTCCACGTCAATCCAACCCAACCCCCACCACAAAGCCACACACGCCTCCTCTCTCGCGCACACCCACCCGCAGACGCCTCTCCCCTCTCCCCGAGACAGATAACCCTAGACCCCATCCCCTCCCCCCTCCTGCTCCTGATCTCTATAAAAGACGCCAAATTTCGAATTCTTCCGCCAACCCCTCGACACCCGCGTCTCTTCCCGCCCATTTCACCGTCGGATTCGCTCTGTTTCGGTGGGATTCGTGGGCGGAGGCATCCGGATTGAGCGAGGGAATTTTTGCGCGGTCCGGTCATGGCGGAGCCAACGCTGGAGGGGAGCGAGCCGGTGGATCTGTTGAAGCACCCCTCCGGCATCATCCCCACGCTCCAGTAAGTCCCGGATCTGGGCCGTGTTGGTCGGCGCCGGGAGGGAAGACCCCGTCCTGGGTCGCGGGGTTGGATTGGTCAGCTCCTGTTAGCTCGTTGGGTTGATTTGGTTTAGATCTTTGGGTACGGATTTTGTACTTGCTGGGTCGTGGCTTCGTGCTCCGGAGTGGGGCCATAATTAGCAAATCGGCTCGAGACATCAACTCTGACCCGAATACTAGGATTTAGATCCGTCGCCTCAGGGATAGGGAGATGTCTAAAGGCTCTGTTTCGGTATGTGCCCAAACAAGCCAAGCAGAAATCCGGCCCTTTTTGGATAGATAGATGCGATTTTTTGGTCCTTGCACACTAAATGTGCAATTTCGTACTAGTCCTTGGCCAAACTTAGGTGACCAAATCCTGCTAGCTAATCATACCGCGTCGATTCATGTATACATCAAATGATACTTGTACTTGCCAGTGTGGAAGAAACTTAATGTGTGAGTGCCTCATGGTCTACTTGCCGGTTGTTGTGAAGGAATGCTTATGGTGCTGGCTTGTACTGTCGGCTTGTTTTATGTGATGTTGCAGTGCTAGGAATTATACTTCCTAGATGATGTTTGTTTTACTCTGTTACCACATGCTTCTTTTTTGCCGCTCACATTGAGAATTTTGATTTCATTTTTTGTGTACCCTCTTATTTGATGACAGGAATATCGTGTCAACAGTCAATTTGGATTGTAAACTAGACCTCAAAGCAATAGCTTTGCAAGCGCGCAATGCAGAGTATAATCCTAAGGTATGATGGTTGGTCAGTGTGTTCTTGTGGTCCTGTTTTCACTTTGAAGGTTATTTTGCATGCATCACTGTCTTTTAGAGCACTTGTTCTTCCCGGGGCGCAAAAATGTTCCTTTTTCCATCAAAATTTACAGCACACAAAAGACAGGCCCCAACATGTATATGTGTAGGATAATGTCCGGCTACCATGTTCAATCCTGGTCCATGGACGCCCCGTGTTACTAATAGTGGCAAAGTGACCTATCATTTGAGCTCACTGCAGCATTGCAGCTTCAAAAAGGCCACTTTGTGAACTTCATAATTTGTGTTTTGGTTTGATAGGGTGCTATAAGGGCATCTCCAATCCTCATTTCATAATTAGACCATAATCTGGTTCTGTTGCAATTCTTAAAGGCATCCATAACCAGAAAAGCCCAGCTGTTCTCTTCATTCTCCAGTTCACCAAAATAGCTCGTATCTCATTTCTTTCCTCAAATAAATTGCACTGCAAGATGCTCTCTCTCTCTCTCAACCAAATCCTCTTCCTCAATCTCTCATCAACCAAATCCTCTTCCTTAATTTCTCCTCAACCAAACCCTCTTTCCAAAACCTCCACACTCAATCCTCTCCCGCAAAACCAGATCTAGTTGCCTCTCATCCTTCCCCTTTCGAAGCGCCACCAAGTAGTATGCCCCTCTCTGCAACAGGCTGCGGCAAAACATGCTCATTAGGCCCCAGCACATGGTGATGGTGGATGTCAGCAACGATCTGCAGCGGCTTTTCTTTGGCTAGATCTGAAGTTGGTGGTTTCTAGAGCTTGTGGGAAGAGCAGCCTTCCCAAGCTGTGTGTGATAGAGAGGGGGGGAGAGGATTTTTTTTCTTATGCACCTACCTTATGCATGTCGTCGGCACCTATATTATGCATGTTGTCGGCCAGAGGAAAATTTGGCTTATGGCCGACATTATTTCAATATTAAGGTGCCCTAACAAGCTTGTTGCTTAAATAAGAACTTATTTTCCCTAGAAATGAGATTTAACAGTTTAGCATATATATATCTTGTCTTACTTTGCCTTTTGAATTTCTAATTAGTGGCGCACTTACCAGATAAAGCTTGACTGTAGTGGGGTTATGTTGAATTAGATGTGATATTTTAAGCTGAATGTACACTATTGAGTTTGTTATCCAATAAGGCATCAGTACAAAACTTAGTACACTCACCTAAAAAAGTAGCACAGAGAATATGCACTTAAGCTTGTAATAGTGCTGTGTATAGCAACTTAATTGCTCTGCGTATTTGCTGGTGATATATCTTATGTAATGTACATGTTCATATTCCATGTTTTATATTTTAGTTTGTTAACTCTTCTCTTCAAACAGCGTTTTGCTGCAGTTATTATGAGAATAAGAGAACCAAAAACTACAGCATTGATATTTGCATCGGGTAAAATGGTATGATCTAATTTCAGTTAAGCACTTAATTTTGTACATGTTCTGTACTATTAGAATGCTTATTTTCATGGGTTGCTATTTCACTGTCACCTGTTAGTTTAGTTTTTGAATCGCTATGTGTATCACGCTAATTTGTACCCTTTTGTAAATGTACAAACTAAATTTTGCGCAGAGAAGCTATGTTATAAACTAATGGAGCGAGTAGTGATCCATGGCTTAATTTTCATTGCTGTCAATTGTTGACAGCAATGAAAATTAAGCCATGTATGGATCTAGATGGAACCTAAAATAGTGTAGTCCAGTACCCATGGAAGGATAATTTGCAGTGATATATTACTTGGGATGTTATTTAGATCGTCGTCTTCATTCAAACAAGCTTTATTGTTTGAATGAAGATGACGATCTAAATAACATTTTTTATTGTTTGTCACCATTGATTGGCTGGAAGTAAGATATTTGTTTTTTAGTAAGCAACTTTTGTTTAGATTTGCTGATAGAGAAGTGCATAACTTTCAGAGAACTACTACCATGTATCCAAACATCCATCCATCCTACTTATGTTGACACAACGAATATCTTTTTCCAGGTATGTACAGGAGCAAAGAGTGAACAACAGTCCAAGCTTGCAGCAAGAAAGGTATGACATGGCTAGCTTCCATTTCGTCTATGCTAGCTGAGAGCTTTCTGAAGTCTAACAAAGCAATGTTGTTCCCAGTATGCTCGTATTATTCAGAAACTTGGCTTTCCAGCTAAATTCAAGGTAACTATTTGAGGCTTGTACAGTTTTCACGAGCACCTGCATCTCTGAACATTTTCGTTTTGTGAGACATTACTGACTCCTGTGCTATATCAGGACTTTAAGATTCAGAACATCGTAGCCTCTTGTGATGTAAAATTTCCAATTAGACTGGAGGGTCTTGCATATTCTCATGGTGCTTTCTCAAGTGTAAGTCGAATGATTCTATGTTTCTTTGTGAATCTCTGTGTGTCTTTCTGTTATTCTTGAGTCTAAGTTGAACGATGTATACCTTTTGTTTTACAGTATGAGCCAGAACTTTTTCCTGGCCTGATCTATCGAATGAAACAACCAAAGATTGTTCTTCTGATTTTTGTTTCGGGCAAGATTGTCTTGACCGGTGCAAAGGTACCAGTCTTTTATTGTATATATACTTCTGTTGGCTATTCGTTTTGTACATCTGAAAGAGTGAAACTATTTTCTTTCCAGGTGAGAGATGAGACATACACTGCCTTTGAAAACATATATCCTGTACTCACAGAGTTCAGAAAAGTTCAGCAATGGTATGCACTATACTTTGTTTCTGATTATGTAACTCTGCAGTGTGCCAGAAAGTTTGTATAAATAGGGAAATCTCTTGGTCAGTTGATAAAGCGTGAGTGTATGGTTGATAGTTACACCTGATATGTGCATGTGCTTATGGCAGTGGGGAACGTTTTACTGTTCTTTTAAAATTTGCAATTCTTGAATACTATGACATGTTAGTCATTAAATGTGTCCTCTTCAATGTTGAGCACATGCTCGTCCTTTTCTGAGGACTTTACGTTTTCTGGGATGGAGGTTGCTGAGTAGTTCATCTTGGTGAAAGACGATTTTCCATGTAATGATAAATACTGTCTAGTTGGTTGATTTATGGCTATTGTTCCTTCTTTTTCACCTTTACAGGTGCTGGCTACATTATTTTATAAGATTCTAATAAGATACTTGGGAGAATAAAACTAAATACTTTTTGCATATTTCTGCTTGCAGATAACTTACTGAAGACACAACCACAAAGGTCCCTTGAGATTTTGCTCTCTTTTGAGCTGTGACTACTAACTTCTAACTGTATATATAGTCTGGAGGAGCCCATAACATTTTGTAATTCATGTGAGCTTTGATGCACGCGCTGCTTAAGAGATGATAAGTTTATGTGACATGCACAGAAGACAGACAAGGCATGTGTTGCGTTGTACACTAACGGAACTGGGGGGATTGGCTCTATTTGTGTGTCTTGTCATGTGGCTGTCTTTTCTGAGTATTTGCAGTGGGGTTTGCAACCTTTTATTCTGCTGTACAATGATGAGAAGACCTACAATGTCCAGTTGTGCAATCTGTATGTACTACTATACCTATGTGACGGCCTTCTTTTTTCTGTTTGCACTTGAGATGTTTGACTTCTCTGAGAATGATGCTTATCATTTTACATTATTCTCTTCATGTCCAGTTGTTCAGGTCTGCAGTGTCCAAATACATCATGTTTGCTGGATACTTTATCCGGTTCATACTATGCATGTCTGCTCCATTTGAACATCATTATTATGTTTATGTTCTTTGCTTGTGTGTATGTTTTGTTTAATCAGATCTTATTTATATAGAAGAAAAACACATACGATAGAATTAGATAATGCAGTAACTGAACTCTTAGAGCATCTCTAGTGGATGGTCTACATTTGGTCGTCTATATATCCATATAGACGGTCATCTAAAAAGATACTCTTTTGTAGACATCTAGTTTTTCACTGGATTGTCTATATGGTTGTCTATATATCCATATAGACTAGTCAAGCCATGTGCTTGTAAAGACTCAAAAAATAGGTTGTTGAAGAAGATATTGTCATCGACAATGCCCTATGAGGCAACGTCAACTGAAAGACACGAAGAACCAACCCATTTGTCTGAAAAACGCAAAGAACCAACCCATTTGTCCATAAAGAATGACAGGAACAAACCCTCCCAAGCTTTTGGAAACGTGACTAAGCGCCGCCGAGACAAAATTGGAATCGCTGATGGAGTTGCTAGAGCGAAAACGTAGAGAGAATCTGAGAGAATGAATCAAGTTTCCTAATTCATCGAGGATTGGATCCTCGTATACATAGTACATCAAGGAACGTAACCAATGTGCACGTCTGTTTACAAGGTGGTATCTTATAGTCGGTTCCTGGAGGCGATGCTCCAGGACCAACTGCCTACGACGGTTACCACGTACGTGGGATTATAGGCGCTAGAAAAGCGGGGATTATCTCCTAATTAATGGGCTATTAATTATTCCTAACACTCCGCTCCTAATCACCACTTCATTGCATAAGGATCCATCATCTTAATAAAGTCTCCTTGAAAATCCCCGTGGAAAAAAATGTGAAGAGTCCTCAAAAAACACTGTGGAAAAAAATGCAAGGACTAGTAAATGATATGCTGGTAAAACTTCTTCAAACTCAGTGGAAAAATAAGGAGAAAACGATACAACATATAATTGGTATTGCCTCTTTGTTAACTCAATATGAGAAAACATTGTAAAAGAGAAAAATCCATAGAGTTTAGAGAACAATATATGTCGTGTATACTTTCCTAAAAACCCTGGTGGGGTAAAAGGACAATATGACATATGATCTTATGTTGATATTATCTCATTTAAAACCTTGATGAGAACGTGTAAAGTAAACTCACTAAGAGAAAAAAAAATATGATGCTTTGAACATGAATAGTCCAGGAAGATATTTGATGACACACAAGTATAGGGGGTGTATCGCAGTATTTTCGATAAGTAAGAGTGTCGAACCCAACGAGGATCAGAAGGTGTTGACGTTTGGCTTGGATCAGAAATTCTGTGTAAATACTTAACAAACGGATTTTTAGGGTTTTTGATAATGCAGGTAAATAAAGTGTGAGTAAATAAAAGATAATGGTAATAAATGCAGCAAGTGGCCATTCTTTCTTTAGCAAAGGATAAGCTGGTTATATTACTTAAGATGACCAAACGTTCTCGAGCACACATGGGAATATCGTCAAGTGTTTTTGCTTCATATACTTGATTAATCTTCTTTAGTTTGATAAGTGTTGTGTGGGTGAACTTGTAGGGGTTCGTAGCATGGAAAACAAAAATTTTCTATCGCATACAAACAAACAAGCCAAGATCTATCTACTAGATTGTAGCAACGAGTCGATAGTGGAACTCACCCTCGAAGATTCCAAAGCGGTTAACGAGAGCAGATTCTCGTGGGTGATGTAGTCGTACTCTTTCCGATCTCAAGATCGCGTAGACGATCCTTCCGCGCGCGTTCCTTGGCGCTTCCCTTGATCGGTCACACGTTCGATTTTCGACGAAGACCTTCCTCTCCCTTGTTCCAGCAGGCGGAGGTTGTAGCACTCTCCTCATTCGGCTGTGGCGTGAATGGGAAGTAGAGGGAGATCCCAGGCTTCGCCTTAAGCCGGTGCGAGTATGGTGGAGCTTATGAGAGAGGCTATTAGTGGTCTAGTAATTAGACACACCAATTAGAAGGCTCTAAACCAATTAGAAGGCTCTAAACCGAAATAGCTCTAAACCGGGGTTTAGGTCTAGGGTTTAGATTAGAGGATAGGAACTTGTGTGTGTGGAGGGGAGCCCTGCCCTCCTTATAGGTGGGAGGGGCTGGCGCCAGGGAGGAGTGGAGTCCCTCCCCAACTCGGCATTGGAGTTGGCCGCGGTTGGAGGAGGTCTCCTCCCAACTCGGTTTCCTCTTCTCCTCTTTCCACTTTCCAAAACTTGCCGTTTGACTTTCAAACTAGCCGTTTGACTTTTCAATTTAGGATTTAAATAAACCCTTTATTTTGGACAGCGAGAACACTTAGTACATGATGCAATCATTCCAACTTACAATGACACATTCATGTACCCTTCCCTCCGAGTGCCGGACATTCCGGACCTTCTAGAATGTTCCGATGAAAACACCTAACCATTCCCCAACTCCGAAACGGGACTTTCCTTATATGAATCTTATTCTCCGGACCATTCCGGATCTCCTCGTGATATCCCGGATCCCATCCGAGACTCCGAACAACATTCGGTCTCTTTCTCATAATACCATAACTACTCAAACAACGTCGAATCCTTAAGTGTGTCTCCCTACGGTTCGTGAATTATGCGGACATGATCGAGACACTTCTCGAACAATAACCAATAGAGGAATCTGGAAATTCATATGGCTCCACATATTTCTACGATTACTTTGCGATCGAATGAACCACTTACATACGATACCAATTTCCCTTTGTCTCACGATATGTTACTTATCCGAGGTTATGATCGTCGGTATCTCGCATACCTAGTTCAACCTCGTTCGATAAGTACTCTTTTCTCGCTCCGTGATATGTGATCCCTTGTGACCAAGTCACATGCTTGCAAGCTAATTGGATGACATTTCACCGAGAGGGCCCAGAATATCTATCCGTCATGTGGATGGACAAATCCACTCTTGATCCATGTGTTTCAACCAATACTTTCGAACACTCAATGCCACCTTTATAGCCACCCACATACGGTGTGGTGTTTGATGACATCAAAGCATCCATCCAGTAAAGGCAATATGCATGATCTCATGGTCGAAGGAATTAGGTTACTATGTATCAGAAAGCATATAGCAATTGAACTATTGAAATGACTTGATCTTTATGCTACGCTTATCTATAGGAGTATGTCCACCATATCATTCTCCTAACGATATGATCCTGTTGTTAATAACATCTCTATGTTCATGATCAGGAAACAATGATCATATATTAACCAACAAGCTAGTTTAACAAGAGGCTTTACTAGGGACTCTTTTATGTTTACAAATCACACAAGTATTAATGTTTCCTGTTAATACAATTATAGCATGGTATGTAAACATTTATCATAAATATGAAGATATGATAATAACCACTTTATTATTGCCTCTTGGGCATATCTCCAACAGTCTCCCACTTGCACTAGAGTCAATAATCTAGTTTCAAACCTTTGTGTATTCAACACCTATGGCTTTCCGGTGTTGTATGTACACGATTGCTAGTGGTCAATCGATCTCGGATCGACACTTCCAGTCCGTGTGTAATTGCATGTCTTTGCGTCTCGCATCACTCATTCTCTAATGAGATGGCTTTGTATGATTTGGTCTTTCGGTGTGACCTTTAGTTCTTTGGGGTTAAAACATGTTGATAATATTGTCGCACAATATATCTTCATAGTATTATCCATGTGAACTACACCTAGTTTGATAACAAACTACTTGACACAAATGCCCTCTTTTGCGCTATAATAGCAGTCATATACTTAGCCTTTTGTTGAAGTATCATCACAATGTCTTAACTTTGGAACTCATCCAAATCCATTATGGAACTCACTTTCCATTATATTGTGCCACCCTTAATTTAGATTTGAGATAAACTAAATTTGTACTTTGTGACAAAACTAGTATCAATGTAGTACTTTTACAATGAACTAACCATCTATTTGTCACTTCTACAAATAATATACTCTTAGTTCTTCCAAAAGATCATAAGAATATCCTTACTATCGTCCAATGATCATCTTATGAATCATTCTGGTATATGCTCATAATATTTACAGCATAGGACATATCTGGATTTGTACATATCACAGTATGATTGATATAAATACTCTTTGTGATTTCATACATCAAGTATCAATCTATACTTGAATCTTTGTTTCACTTACCAAGTGCCAATACACTTGAATATATCATCAACATTGAACTCTTTCAATCCTTTACGTGCAACAAGAACCTTTCTTGTAGTTTCTATATTGAATTCATTCAATATCTCGTCTATGTACTTCTGGCACAACCATATTAGCGTCTATTGATGCCAAATATTTGGGTTTTGCCTAAGTCTTTCATCTGGATGAAATTCTTAATATGTGTTAATAAAAGATACATTATTTCCAATCAACAATATGTCTTCCACATAATGTATTAGAAACATGTCTTAGCGCTCCCACTTAATTTCTTGCAAATGCAAGCATCTTCATTGTCTCCGATGAAATTAAACTCTTTTAAGTTTCATCATAGTGAAGATTCCAACTCCCCTATGCTTACTTCAACCATTGAAGTTTGCATATGTATTTAGCATCCTTTGAATTAACAAAACCCTTTGGACCGTGTCATGCACACGTCCTAGGTAACCATTCTATTAGAAGAACTTGTTTTGTTTATTCTACTACCACATAACAAATTATATGTAGTGGTTGCTACATTAATCCGTCTAGACTAAAAATCGCTATGAAAGATCAAATCTTGTCATATACAACCTTTGAACATTGTTGTGAACTCTTTCCCAACATGTCGACTATTTCATAGATGTGAAACATCCATGTCTACTTCTTTATAGATCCAAACACAAGCTGTAAGGTCTTACACCTTTCTCGAGGGTCCTTTAAGTTCAAAACTTGATTTCTCGTGTATGGAACTATCACGGATTATATGGCTTCAAGCCATTTGGCGAGTCGGGGCCCATCATCGCTTCTTTGCATGTAGTAGGTTCATTATTCTCAAATAATGATTCAACCCTCAAATCTTGGTATTTGATTGTTCATCCGACCTACTTGTTTCAATAGAAACTTAGACCTCGTGACCACAACCTTTGAGGCACGTGAGCCATGAGCATTGTTACTGCCTCCGGAACACTTTTCGGCGCTGCGCAACTTTGCACATATAGCTAAGGTTCTTTTAACCTTATCAAAGTTCTATTTTCCTCCCACTTAACTTTTCACAAAAAATTCCTTCTCAAAGAAACTTGACGTTCTAAGCGACAAACACTTTTGTCTCCTGTTTATGGAGGAATACTTAACAGTAATACAAAGACAGGTTTATCCGACTTTGGTTGCAAACATCTTTCTTATGCATAGCATACCAATGTTTAAGAAAGGACTACTTGGGTTTTATCCCAAACCATAACCTTATATGGTGTCATTTCAGCGGATTATGATGGAGCTCTTTTAGTGGAAAACGGTAGTCTCTAAAGCTTTTAATCTTTAAAATATAATAGCAGTTTTATGAATTATACCTTCGATCTTACCATGTCAAACAAGGTTCAATTACATATCTCGAACGCTCCATACTTTTATGGTGTTTCGGGAAATGCAAATCTACGGACCGATTCCTTAAATCTTAGGTATTATGCTAAACTTGTAACTTAAATATCTTCCTTTACGATCTTATCATAAAATATTTATATTCTTGTTACAATGATTTTGCACTTCATCTTGAAAGTCTTTGAACTTTTCAAGTGTTTCATACTTTATCCTTATTAAGTAAATATTCATATATTCACTCAAATTTTCGGAGAAAGCATATGAAGTTGAAATCCATCGCTCTTGACTACACATAATGGAGTTCGTACAACAATATGTACAAGTTCCAATAAGCTAGTCTTTCGTTCCCTTTTGGCCTATGAACGAAGTTTTAATTATCTCTAGGAAAGTTTCACAAACGTCATTTGATCAAAAATCAAAAGACTCCAAAATTCCATCCACATGGAGTTTCTTCATGTTTTCTTTCCAATATAATTTAAACGGCGATGTCACTTCCTAAGTGATCTTTCAATCAATTTGTCTTTCGACAATTTTAGCACTAGTTTTATGGATGTGATTTCTCCAACGAGATTTGTGAATCATCCATCTTTTATGGATTACGGCAATTATTTGAACAACCCTTTTGTTCTCATAATACCTGATAAAACAAATCTTGAAGGCAAGCGTTGATGTTTAACGAGCAACAAAATAACCCTTTATTTGTTCTCGATGAACATCATCACCTATTCTTTTGCTAGTTACTTAGGCCATTGTAGTTCATGAATTATGTTGTTTCGTATGACGATTCACACCAACAAATTCAGTATCAAATACTTAAGAACCACATTGTTTAATAAGCAAAGAATATAGCCATAACACATATATCATCTATATACTTAAACTGAACAATTCTAGTCTTTTCTTTTCTGCCATATACTTATGAGATTCTCTTTCAAGATTTCCTTTTACATTTGAAAGAATCTATCAACATCAATAGTGGAGTCATACATATGACACATAGTCCAAAGCGTGTATAGTTTAAATACCAATGTCTTTGGATTTGCACTTTGAAGTAGATCACCATCATCAAATGTTTGGTGTTCTTTCAAATTCCTTTCTTTAGTAATCTCTTGGCGTAGTAAACATTTTACCTACATCAAATATTCACCTTCATCATGGAATCGTCCATGACCAAGCTACTTTTAGCGGTGAATCACGAGTATAATGTTGCTCTCCAAAACCTTTTGGAAGATTAGGACAACTAGTGTCTCCAACCTTTGTAAATTCTCATCAAAATATGAGAACATGACTTTTGCCATATTATACTCTATCATGTTGTAACCAAAACTTCGTTTCAGATATCACAATATCTTCCACACAGCATGGTTTCTGAAACAACTCTTTCAGATCCTAGATAACCTTGATATTAAGATAAACTTTTGAATATCAAGAATCATGGAGACAAACATGATACTCATATACTAACACTTGGAATTGTCACTCTTGTTTTAATACCAATTATTAAACTTCATAGAGTAACCGGAACTTACTGAAAGTTTGCAATAGGACTTTTAAACTTTAGATTAACACTTCAAAACAATACGATACCAGTTCGTAAAGTAACTAACCAGAATTCTATAGTTCTATCATCTCAATTATAACTAAGCGCAAGGTGGTAAACGGATGCCAATGACTACAACAGCTATGCAAATTCACTTTGATTTAGTTTATGATAAATTGAGTTCTAATTAATAATTAAATTAATCTAGGTGAACTCCCACTCAAAACAATATCCCTCACATTGTTTTAGTGATCACACGAACCAAATCCACCACATCAAAACCGATCATCACGTGAGTTGATGTAGCTTCAATGGCGAACAATCAACATGTTCATCATATCTACTATATGACTCATGCTCTGCCTTTCGACAATCCGTGTTCCTGAGGCCATGTCTGTACATGCTAGGCTCGTCAAGATCAAACCTTAGCTACCGCATAAGCAAATCTGGCTTGCTTACGTTGTATTCACCCGCGGAATCAAAGACACCCGATCATCACGTGGTGCTTCGAAGCAGCAAGCTTTGCAGCGGTGCATACTAAGGGTGAACACTTTAGAACTTGAAATTTATGTGTATAAGGATCATCTTATAATGCTACCGTGTCTACTAAGCAATACAAGATGCATAAAGGATTAACATCACATGCAATTCATAATATGTGATATGATATGGCCTTTCTTCTTTGTGCTTTCGATCTCCATCTTCAAGCACGAACATGATCTCCATCATCACCGGCATAGCATCAAGGTCAATGACGCTTCTTCATGGTTGTCGTCCACCAGCTTCAACTATTACAACTACTTTGAATAGACACGCGGGTCTTAACAAAATTAAAGACAACCATAAGGCTCACGCGGTTGCCAACTTACAATAAGGAACATTGCATACATCAAATATAATCACAATCATGGCCATATCACATCATTGCACCTGCAAAACAAAGTTAGGCCTCTACTGTATTTGCATATTTTACGTGGTTTGGGGCTTTCAAAAAGTGTCGTTCTAACTTACGATCAAGAACCACAACATTGATACTAGCATTGTTTATCACCAGTTGTAAATTGGATCTTTACTATGCTAGGAGAAACAGGCACCCGCAAAGCCACTTATGCAATACAAGTTGCATGTCAAGCGTGGAGCAAGTCTCATGAACGATGTCATGTAAGGTTAGCCCGGGCCGCTTCATCCCAACATACCGCAAGATGCAAAGTACACAAAGGCAATCTACAATAAAAGCATCAACGCCCACAATGACCATTGTGTTCTACTCGTCTGCAACAGATCTACATATAGACACGGCTCGATACCCTTTGTAGGGTTCGTAGCATGGAAAACAAAATTTTCTATCGCATACAAACAAACAAGCCAAGATCTATATCCTAGATTGTAGCAACGAGTCGATAGTGGAACTAACCCTCGAAGATTCCAAAGCTGTTAAAGAGAGCAGATTAACGTGGGTGATGTAGTCGTACTCTATCAGATCTCAAGATCGCGTGAGCGATCCTTCCCTGGCAGCGTTCGCAGCGCTCCTTGATCGGTCACACGTTCGATTTTCGTGAAGACCTTCCTCTCCTTGTTCCAGCAGGCGGAGGTTGTAGCACTCTCCTCGCGATTCCGGCGACCTGTGGCGTGGTACAGGAAGTAGAGGAGATCATGAGGCTTCGCCTTAAGCCGGTGCGAGTATGGTGGAGCTTATGAGAGAGGCTATTAGTGGTCTAGTAATTAGACACACCAATTAGAAGGCTCTAAACCAATTAGAAGGCTCTAAACCGAAATAGCTCTAAACCGGGGTTTAGGTCTAGGGTTTAGATTAGAGGATAGGAACTTGTGTGTGTAAGGAGGGGAGCCCTGCCCCTCCTTATATAGGTGGGCGGGGGCTGGCGCGCCAGGAGGAGTGGAGTCCCTCCCCAACTCGGCATTGAGTTGGCCGCCGGTTGGAGGAGGTCTCCCTCCCCAACTCGGTTTCCCTCTTCTCCTCCTCTTTCCACTTTCCAAAACTTGCCGTTTGACTTTCAAACTAGCCGTTTGACTTTTCAATTTAGGATTTAAATAAACCCTTTATTTTGGACAGCGAGAACACTTAGTACATGATGCAATCATTCCAACTTACAATGACACATTCATGTACCCTTCCCCCGGAGTCTTGGGACATTCAGGACCTTCTAGAATGTTCCCGATGAAAACACGGAACCATTCCCCAACTCCGAAATGGGACTTTCCTTATATGAATCTTATTCTCCGGACCATTCCGGATCTCCTCGTGATATCCGGATCCCATCCGAGACTCGAACAACATTCGGTCTCTTTCTCATAATACCATAACTACTCAAACAACGTCGAATCCTTAAGTGTGTCTCCCTACGGTTCGTGAATTATGCGGACATGATCGAGACACTTCTCGAACAATAACCAATAGAGGAATCTGGAAATTCATATGGCTCCCACATATTTCTACGATTACTTTGCGATCGAATGAACCACTTACATACGATACCAATTTCCCTTTGTCTCACGATATGTTACTTATCCGAGGTTATGATCGTCGGTATCTCTGCATACCTAGTTCAACCTCGTTCATCGATAAGTACTCTTTTCGCTCCGTGATATGTGATCCCTTGTGACCAAGTCACATGCTTGCAAGCTAATTGGATGACATTTCACCGAGAGGGCCAGAGAATATCTATCCGTCATGTGGATGGACAAATCCACTCTTGATCCATGTGTTTCAACAAATACTGTACGAACACTCAATGCCACCTTTATAGCCACCCTGTTACGGTGTGGTGTTTGATGACATCAAAGCATCCATCCAGTAAAGGCAATATGCATGATCTCATGGTCGAAGGAATTAGGTTACTATGTATCAGAAAGCATATAGCAATTGAACTATTGAAATGACTTGATCTTTATGCTACGCTTATCTATAGGAGTATGTCCACCATATCATTCTCCTAACGATATGATCCTGTTGTTAATAACATCTCTATGTTCATGATCAGGAAACAATGATCATATATTAACCAACAAGCTAGTTTAACAAGAGGCTTTACTAGGGACTCTTTTATGTTTACAAATCACACAAGTATTAATGTTTCCTGTTAATACAATTATAGCATGGTATGTAAACATTTATCATAAATATGAAGATATGATAATAACCACTTTATTATTGCCTCTTGGGCATATCTCCAACAGAACTTGTGCTAATTACCGACCTTCCTAGGACTAATACATACTTGTGATTAAACCCCTTGCAAGCATCCGCAAGTACAAGAAAGTAATTAAGATAAAAACCTAACCATAACTTTAAACTCTGAGATCCTACACTCCCTTGTGCAAAGGTTTCCTAACGGGGGTTTAGGTTTCTGTCACTCCGGCAACCCCTACGATTAGTAGCCAAATACACAGTGCATTCCTCTAGGCCCATAAAGGTGACATCATCATTATACTCACATTAAAAAGGGAGGTGTTTATACCTCTTACAGCAACAAGATTTATCAAAATAATAAGTAACATTATAAGTAGAGCACACATTTCTAGCGATGGTATACAATTTATTAATTTGTTCCCATAAGTGTTTTCCTTTTTGTGACAAGCGGTGTTCCTTATAATAATATTTTTGTTCTTCCGTGAACCCACCTTGCCAATTAGATTCAGTTTCAAAGAAACTAACCATTGATAGAAAGCATGATAAAGCAAGACAATAACAGACCAACGAAAATAACAACTATAGTAGAAACTATTTTTTTATTATTGTGATAAAAAGAACAAGCAAACCAAGCAAAAATAAACTAAGCAAACCAAAAAACAAAGTAAAGAGATTGGTTATGAGGACTCCCCTTGTGAAGATGTCCTTGACTCCCCGGCAATGACGCTAGAAAAAGTCCTTGATGGCCCAAAATATATCAAGCTCGTTGGGGAACCCCAAGAGAAAGGTATGATGAGCACAGCAACAAGTTTTCCCTCAGTTATGAAACCAAGGTTTATCGAACTAGTAGGAGCAAGGAAACACCTTCAAGGTGTTGCTAGCTGGACTTTGGCAGGGCTGTAGCATCCCAATTGTCTAACAATTGCAATGCTACTAACCTAGTCTATATAATTGCTACTTCTTACATATAATTGTTGCATCATAATTATATCATGCTCATGTCATCATGCCACCTTGCATTTGAGCATCATATAAAACCCTTTTCTTTTGGTTCTTCTCTCATATGCATTAGTAATTGTATTTGGCTCTTGATATATTGTATTTGGTTCTTGATAAATGCTTGATGCCCAAGTTGAGTTGGGGGCATATCTTTTATTCAACTCCATCACCTTTCTTTGTCACCACCTTATAATTTCACCATCCTAATTATCCATGAGCTTTACTTTTCCTTTGGCATTTAAATCTAGCTCATGTGGGTTGGGATGGATCCACTTCTACTTTCCACATGCCCTCACACTAGCATCATGTTGTTTCCACATTATTAATATGTGGAGCCACCTTTGCATGCTTTGTGAGTGGAACCCCTTTTTCTAGTTTCCATATGGATTATTATGAATGTATGCTCATGTTGGAATATTTTTGAGACTATTAAACATCTAGTGGAATATACACACTAGCAAGTCCCAATTATGTTCAAATATGATCATCTCCATCTACTCCACATGGGACCTACTTTAATTCCTTTTGCTTGACCTTTATTCCATATTTGGGAATGCATGGAAATAAATGCCATGGGATTTAATTTTGTTCTCATAAAATTAAATGTGGCATCTACTATTCATGCATGGGCCATGCAAATCTCACCATCATCCCATCCTTTGGTTTTTCTTGTATTTTTGGAAGTGGAGCATGGATCTTTGAGAGTCCATTCATGTTGGCTCTATTCTTTTGCTTTTACCTTAAACCCTCACCTTCCTCTCCTTTTCACCCTCCATCCATGCATGATCAAGGGTGATCATAGCTAAGCCCTACCCTAAACCCCCTCTCTTTATTCCTCTCTCTAAACCCTAGCCCCTCTCTAACCCTAGCCGGCGAGCTACCCCTCCTATCCAACCCGAGCTACCACCCTCCCTCTAACCCTAGCTCCTACCCGAGCTCTCTCTCTCTCTCTGCCAAGCCAGCCCCCACCACGTCTCACCCCTCATCTGCCCTCTCCACTCCTTTCTTTGGCTTCAAGACAAAGAGAAGAGAGGAAGAAGCCTACACACCGAGCCTTCTCTTGCTTTTGCAAAAAGTGGAGACCATCCCATGTGCCTTCCCCCTCTCTTCCTTATCACCCCCAACCACCCCAGGCATCCCAGATCGAAATCTGGAGGAACCTTGACCCTCTCCTCCTCCCTCTATTCCTCTCTACCTTCCAAGCCTCGCCATGGCGCTCAAAAACCTAGCCTAGCTCGTCCATCCCTCCTTCCGGTGTTCTGAAGCTACTCGAGATGGACCAAGGGCATCAGCGGGTCCCCCTGCTTCCTCCTCGTCATGTTGTGCACGCCGCCAGAGTCAGCTGGTTGCCGCCATGCCGCCGTAGATGCCATGGACCCGGAGCTCCGGCCAGCAAGCCCCGCGCTAGATCGCGACCGCCCCGAGCTTCTTCGCCTACACCGCCGAACTCCTGGTGAGCCCCCTACTCGCCGGGCTTGCCTGCCCCCTCTCTGGTGCCCCATAGCGCCGCCGCCATCCGTCGAACAGCTGGCGCGCGCGCAGACGCCGCCTGACCTTGCCGCTCGCGTCGCCGCCGCCGCTTGGTCCGCCTCTGTTCCTCATCGTGCCCCGCACGCCGTATACCTCCTCTAGCGATGCCACCTGAATGAGAGTTGTAGCTCGTAGATCCCTCTCCAACTTTCCTTTTTACGGCACGGTGAAACTCGCCGCCGTTTAGCCGTAATCGCAGCCGCAACCTAGCCCGAGCTCGCTGTTCTCTGCCGAGGACATGCAGGTCGTCAGTCCAGCGTCGCTGTTGCTTTCGCAGAAAAGCCCCTGCAGTTTTTCCCGCCTCAACTCGCGGTCCCAAGTGGCCCACCTATCACTCTCCCGTGCTGTTTTACAAATAGGGCCCCGTGCTTTTCTGTTTTGGCTGCGTCTGCCTGGGATCGCCCACGTGTCACGTCCCGGCTGGGCGACGCACGCGTGGTCCCACGGGTCCTGGCCCCGCTTGTCGGTGGCTGTGGCTAGCCATGATTCGATGAAAAAACCCCGAAGACTGCGCCCCTATCGCTGGTCGCCGGCCCCACTTGTCTGTGACCTGGGCTAAATCCCTCCGAGTGCAAAAAGTATCTGTTCTTTTCGGTTTAATAAAAACAATTTCGTAAAATGTTTAAATTCAAATTTAAATCTGTTTTTAATAACTTTTAAATTATAAATCCAAATAATACAAATGATATATGTTTTGGAATCAGAAAAATGTGAGGAATTCAAATATGCCATTCAAAATATCTTTTGGGAAAATTAAAATTTTGAAATTGTTTAAATGCAATAAAATTCCCTTTTTTTAATTAATTGATAACTTTAATTCGACAAATAATATGTCTAAATCGGTCAGCGCGACGAGCCCGTTCTAACTATGCACTCCATGTTCTGAATTGCAGCATGCATCATATAAATATAAAGTATACACCAAGTGTTATGAGAGCAAACCGGACTAAAAACTTAATAAAATGCTTTAATCTTGTACCCCACACCTCACCCATGCCATGCTACTTTATTGCCATGCAAATTGTGCATCATTCATCATGGCATGCTTGTTTGCCCGTCGCATTTTATTCATATGCTTGTGCACTTTATTTATGTTGACCCTTATTTGTTTGGTTCTTCTTTCGAATAGACGCCGAGCAGGGGAATCATCAGGAATCCCAGGAGTACTACCTAGATCTACCTCCCGCTTCAACTGAGCGACCATGCAAGCACTACCACATGCTTGCATACATATAGCACCTATTGTCTCTATCTTATTCTTGCATCATTGAGTCGCGATTGCATTAAATTGAATCCCAAGTACTGCATAGCCTTTACTTTTAAACCCCACTGAAGCTTGTCCCTCCATCCCATGAGCCATTACTACAGGAGTTGTTTGAGACATGCGAGTCGTAGAACTGCATGTGTAGGGTATGTGAGTGTCTGATGGATAACGAGGTACCTAAACAACTTAACCTGAGTAGTAATGGGATAACTAATGAAAGAGGCACCGGTGGGAAATATCTGCTATTGGTTTTGATGCTCACTTGTGTCCCGTAGGACTCCGAGTACTTGATTCCTGTTCCTTGACTATTCGCACTATCCACATCCGGGAGGCCTTATGGACCCCCCTGAGCCAGAGCTTGATTCATTCTTATTTCTTGGGGCCACAAAGTAGTTTGGAGCTTTATTACTATCCTGTACTTATACCATGCTTTACTGCTTTATTTAAGATTGTGCGAGGAGCACCTGTACTGTTTAGGATTGCGGAGTGTTTTCACGGTATCGACAAGCCCAGTCACATTTTCGGGTTCCCAGTCGTTTACATCCATTGACGCAAACCTTGGGTCCATCTCGGAGCCGGCCAACTTCGTTGCGGGTAGCTTAATGGGGTGGCCCCCTGAAATATTTCTGAATCCTGTGATCGCTTTGTCGTGAATGCCTCGTTGGGTTTTGAGTTGGTTTTTCCGAGGTTGATCGAGTGTGTGTTGCTATTTGTGCACCCCTGCAGGGTAAATCTTTCTGAAAGCCGTGTCCATGGTTATGGATGACTTGGAGCACAATTTCTCGATCATAGACAAGTATAACTAAAGTACCGCTTTTAATTTGACTAAGTAACTGACTAGTAAATAGTGCAATCCTCATGGAATGGTTAATAAAACTGCCAACGGATGGGTTGCTCGTCCGCTTTCTCGTTGGTAAGTGAGAAGGAGGATGGATCTGTTAATTATACTGTTATAACTATTGTTACTAATTAACGGATATCCATCTATCATTGGTTAGGCGGATGGTTAGCGAGTATCTATAGACTTGTTAGTTATTATCTTTTGCTGCAATTGCGTCACCCCAGGTTATGTCCCCTTTAGAGGCATAAAGACTTGCTGAGTACCCCTAGGGTCTCACATGATAAATTGTTTGATTCAGATGAACAGGTGTATTCGCAAGATGGATACTAGGTGGAGGAGACGGATGATGTTGGCAACGATCACGCGGTGTAGAGATTCCAGGAACAGGGATCCGTGAGATCTATGGGCGGGATGTGTTTATTTATGTGGCATCTTATGAGGATTTGCTTCTTATCCGTACTCGGATCTTGTTTTCCGCTTCCGCCTGATACTCTGATGTTTGATGTATGAGGAGTTATCCTAAAATATTATCTCTATCTAGGATATTTGGATCTTGCCGTATGGCGTTGCAATATTTCTATTTATTTTAGATGGAATGGCTCTGGGAACAGTTGTATGGTGGCTTGCATACATACTCACTTGTGTATGTAGTTGATCCCTTCGCCTGCCGATTACGCCGCTCGTTCTTGTCCCGATGTTCTGGAAGTGGTTAGGACGGTCGAAAGGTCTACCTGTGAGTGGCCCCTGGGCCCTACCGTACTATTTTAACCACTTTCGCTCATCCAGGCATGTAACTAAGAGCGTAATTCACCGAGGTAGTTACAATTGGTATCAGAGCCATCCCGCCCTTCAGGGTCTCAGCAAAATGGTCGTTGTCAGTCTAGCAAATATTTTTGGTAGCTATGTATACTAGGGAAAAACAAAACGTGAGAGTAGGATTGCTTCCATTTTTCTTCTTACCCACCCACCCACCCTTTTCTGGTAAGGAAGTGCAACGTTTTCAATCCTCTTCTAAAATTCAAACTAGGATTCACGTGTTCTGGGTTCTGTAGTATCATAGGTTGTGTGTGTGAGTGTGTGTGTGTGTGTGAAATTCCTTGTCTATCTGTTGCATCCAACTTGTTATCACTATCTGCCTTTTGGTTATCAACTGTTGGTACACTCCATACCGACAGGTTTTTGTAAACCGACGCGATCTATCCGACTCTTTGTTAACCGATGCAATCTTGTTAAGGGTGTTCTTCCTTCCAGCATGCTTTCACAGAATGTGGAGTTGCTAATCTCTACCTGATAAGTGGTTTTGCGCATCTATTGGTATTTTAATGCCGAAAAATGCGGAAATTTTTTCTTTGACACATCTGTGTTTCCACACTCCTCTTCAGTCGTGTGTGAAACATCATCTATCTTCCTTTTATTGGCATGTTCATGCTAACTCATTCTTTGTCACCGATGCTTAATCGTGGAGTTTTACTTCATCTTCAAATTCTCTTGGGTTAATTACATAACAAGTGTCGATCCGATGCTGGTGATTGTAATTTGGTTCTTGACATAACTATATGACACTTATCATGAGTGGAGTATGGTCAATGTTATCAACTTCATCCTCCAAATGGTGACGGTTATCTCCTATGATTTTGAGTTACACCGTGATCATATCTATGCATATTCAAGTATCCTTGGCAATCCGGAGTTTTCTCAAGGCACTACGGTGGTCTATCATCTGTTTATCATGCTTCACATCTTTTTGGAACTCCATATTTGCAAAATTCTCTTTTATACGAGGGAATTGCATCTTTTCGCCTCTGATAGCTTTTCTTAAGGTATGATCTATCATCGTTCCTTGTCCAAGATCTCTTTATCTTTGTAACCGGCGATCCAATCGACAATGTGAACCGAGTGGCATTTCTTGTTCTCTTCCGAAGGACCAGATAATCTATTCTGCTAATGCATCTCTTTTAAGACGAATCATTGCTCTTAATGTTGATCTTTCAAAGAGCATTGAGCTTAGAAAGTGTTTCGAGCATTTATTCGTTTCTTCCGCCACGTGAACTGGATATTCTTGGAATATCTTGTTAATCCGTTGTGGTATATCGTCATGATATGCTTTCTTATTCTATATCAATGGAAGAACATGGAAGATCATCTGTGTCTTTTCTCTCAAGCTTCGTGAACACTCCTGTGTGCAAAGGCTCAAAGTGTGAACTCTGACTTCTTGAAGTCACCTATCTCGACCACGTCCTTCTGCTAAATACATCGCTTCAATTTTTGGAATCAGCAAGCCCATTGTTAATTCCATCTTCCATCAATCAAACCCGGAGTTTTTCCTTGTTGGCGAGTTATCATCGTCGTTTCGCTGAAGATTTCTTCAAGACTGCTAATCTCTCTCAATCATTTCAAGAAGAACATGGAGTTCTTTTCACCTCGGTATCGTCAAGTAACCTTTGAAACCCTCTCGTTCTATCGTCCATGCTCAATCCACCGAAGGCCATGAAGACTTTTCAGATCTTTTGTAATCCTTCTGTTCAAGTTGGTGCTATCTTTTTCCTTATCTGTGGAATCTTGCAGTTGTCTCCGTGATCTTCCTTCATATCTTTCCGGTGGCTTGTTACTTCTGATATGACGACAACATCATCATCTTTATCTATCTTGAATCCGGCGAATCGTTTGCATCTATCCTTGTTTTCTAATGGAGTTCCATGAGTTATCCTTGTCAAGATCTTCAGTTTGTTTTGGTAGTTGGGTTGCTTAGTTTTCCTATTCATGTGCGGAGTAATGCTTTGAGTGTGGGATGGAGTAGCTACCATACCACTACTCTTATCATTCGCTCTTGTACATTGAATTGGCGGATTATGCAATTTCACTCATTCCCGGAAGTTAGAAGTGGCCTTTATCCCTCGATACTTTTACTTCCGTCCTTGTTTTTCCAGAGTGCTCTCTCGAAGAAAGTAATCAATAATCTCTTGTTGGTGATGTCGCCATTTCTACACGGAGCAAAATCTTCAATTATCTGGTGGGAACAAACGCAAACTCTTTGCTGTCCTCGTCTTTCTACTGGTGCGCGACATCCCCAAACAAGATGGAAGGAAACTATCTCTCTCTTTGTTTCATCAATTCTATTTCTTTGGTAAAGCCAATTATGGTTGATGCCATCAGCCGCAAATCTATTGCGTTAGCCTCAAAGTTAAAGAAAGCAATAAGTATCTCTACAATAAACTCCAGATCCTCCATATTCTTTTCTTCTCGGGATTCCACCATAATCTAGCATCACCTCCTTGTCTACAAGATATATCCGCACATCTCAATTGCGTGACCCTTGGTTCTTACCGTTGCAACAAGAATCTAATCCGACAATGTCTAACTGAATCCTTCCGTTGATATCAAGGAACTCTATTGTTTGAAGGCGATATTGTTTTCCGAACTTCTTTTCCCAAATCCGAGAGAGAAACAATGCTATTTTCATAGTGGTTGATAACTTCTAAAAAGTCATTCTTTTCTTCCGGTGAGACAAAGATTCATCTTCTCTTGTATCTGTAAATCTTTAATCTTAAGGAGGTGTCAATTCTTTCTCCCTAATCCATCGTCCTTTCTAATTCTTTCACAAGTGGTTCTATTCTGTTATCATGTTCTTGAGAAAACCGGGGCTATGTTCATCCTATCCTTCTTGTCTCACGACAATCCTTCAATTCTTCTAACCCTTTGTGTCTCAAGCAAAACGCAAGACTCGCAACAAGTCTAGCAAGTGTTTGCAAGGTGTAGTGGTCACACCATTCCGTTGTTCATCAACTTGGGAACGTGAGGGTCATCTTCGTTCCGAACACCCGCTTCTCATGGTGTTGGTTTCTTTTTCCTAGGAATCTCGGGGCAAGATTCTTGTTTAGTGGGGGGAGAGTTGTAGCATCCCAATTGTCTAACAATTGCAATGCTAATAACCTAGTCTATATAATTGCTACTTCCTACATATAATTGTTGCATCATAATTATATCATGCTCATGTCATCATGCCACCTTGCATTTGAGCATCATATAAAACCCTTTTCTTTTGGTTCTTCTCTCATATGCATTAGTAATTGTATTTGGCTCTTGATATATTGTATTTGGTTCTTGATAAATGCTTGATGCCCAAGTTGAGTTGGGGGCATATCTTTTATTCAACTCCATCACCTTTCTTTGTCACCACCTTATAATTTCACCATCCTAATTATCCATGAGCTTTACTTTTCCTTTGGCATTTAAATCTAGCTCATGTGGGTTGGGATGGATCCACTTCTACTTTCCACATGCCCTCACACTAGCATCATGTTGTTTCCACATTATTAATATGTGGAGCCACCTTTGCATGCTTTGTGAGTGGAACCCCTTTTTCTAGTTTCCATATGGATTATTATGAATGTATGCTCATGTTGGAATATTTTTGAGACTATTAAACATCTAGTGGAATATACACACTAGCAAGTCCCAATTATGTTCAAATATGATCATCTCCATCTACTCCACATGGGACCTACTTTAATTCCTTTTGCTTGACCTTTATTCCATATTTGGGAATGCATGGAAATAAATGCCATGGGATTTAATTTTGTTCTCACAAAATTAAATGTGGCATCTACTATTCATGCATGGGCCATGCAAATCTCACCATCATCCCATCCTTTGGTTTTTCTTGTATTTTTGGAAGTGGAGCATGGATATTTGAGAGTCCATTCATGTTGGCTCTATTCTTTTGCTTTTACCTTAAACCCTCACCTTCCTCTCCTTTTCACCCTCCATCCATGCATGATCAAGGGTGATCATAGCTAAGCCCTACCCTTAACCCCCTCTCTTTATTCCTCTCTCTAAACCCTAGCCCCTCTCTAACCCTAGCCGGCGAGCTACCCCTTCTATCCAACCCGAGCTACCCCTCCTATCCAACCCGAGCTACCACCCTCCCTCCAACCCTAGATCCTACCCGAGCTCTCTCTCTCTCTGCAAAGCCAGCCCCTACCACGTCTCACCCCTCATCTGCCCTCTCCACTCCTTTCTTTGGCTTCAAGACAAAGAGAAGAGAGGAAGAAGCCTACACAGCGAGCCTTCTCTTGCTTTTGCAAAAAGTGGAGACCATCCCATGTGCCTTCCCCCTCTCTTCCTTATCACCCCCAACCATCCTAGGCATCCAGATCGAAATCTGGAGGAACCCTGACCCTCTCCTCCTCCCTCTATTCCTCTCTACCTTCCAAGCCTCGCCATGGCGCTCAAAAACCTAGCCTAGCTCGTCCATCCCTCCTTCCGGTGTTCTGAAGCTACTCGAGACGGACCAAGGGCATCAGCGGGTTCCCCTGCTTCCTCCTTGTCGCCCTGTACATGGAACGCCGCTAGGAGCCGCCGGGTTGCCACCATGCCGCCGTAGATGCCATGGACACGGAGCTCCGGCCAGCAAGCCCCGCCTTGCGATGCATGAGCTCCTTTGCCTACACCGAACTCTGGTGAGCCCCTACTGGACTTGCCGCCCCTCTCTGGTGCCCGTGGCGCTGCCATCCGTCGAACAGCGGCCTTGCAGACGCTGACCTTGCCAAGGCTCGCCACCACCGCTTGGTCCGCCTCTATTCCTCATCGTGCCCCGCGCGCCGTAGACCTCCTCCAGCGACGCCACCTGAATAAGAGTTGTAGCTCGTAGATCCCTCTCCAACTTTCCTTTTTACGACACGGTGAAACTCGCCGCCGTTTAGCCGTAATCGCAGCCGCAACCCAGCCCGAGCTTGCTGTTCTTTGTCGAGGACATGCAGGTCGTCAGTCCAGCGTCGCCGTTGTTTTTGCAGAAAAGCCCCTGCAGTTTTTCCCGCCTCAACCCGTGGTCCCAAGTGGCCCACCTATCACTCTCCCGTGCCGTTTTACAAATAGGGCCCCGTGCTTTTCTGTTTTGGCTGCGCCTGCCTGGGATCACCCATGTGTCACGTCCTGGCTGGGCGACGCGCGCGCGTGGTCCCACGGGTCCTGGCCCCGCTTGTCGGTGGCTGTGGCTAGCCATGATTCGGTAAGAAAAACCCTCAGAGTTCGCCCACCTGTGGCTGAGTCAGTGCTGGCCCCACTTGTCTGTGACCTGGGCTAAATCCCTTCGAGTGCAAAAAGTATCTGTTCTTTTCGGTTTAATAAAAACAATTTCGTAAAATGTTTAAATTCAAATTTAAATATGTTTTTAATAACTTTTAAATTATAAATCCAAATAATACAAATAATATATGTTTTGGAATCAGAAAAATGTGAGGAATTCAAATATGCCATTCAAAATATCTTTTGGGCAAATTAAATTTTCGAAATTGTTTAAATGCAATAAAATGCCCTTTTCTTAATTAATTAATAACTTTAATTCTGCAACTCCAAATTCGATAAATAATATGTCTAAATCGATCAGCGCGACGAGCCCGTTCTAACTATGCGCTCCATGTTCTGAATTGCAGCATGCATCATATAAATATAAAGTATACAGCAAGTGTTATAAGAGCAAACCGGACTAAAAACTTAATAAAATGCTTTAATCTTGTACCCCACACCTCACCCATGCCATGCTACTTTATTGCCATGCAAATTGTGCATAATTCATCATGGCATGCTTGTTTGATTGTCGCATTTTATTCATATGCTTGTGCACTTTATTTATGTTGACCCTTATTTGTTTGGTTCTTCTTTCGAATAGACGTCGAGCAGAGGAATCATCAGGAATCCCAGGAGTACTACCTAGATCTACCTCCCGCTTCAACTGAGCGACCAGGCAAGCACTACCACATGCTTGCATACATATAGCACCTATTGCCTCTATCTTATTCTTGCATCATTGAGTCGCGATTGCATTAAATTGAATCCCAAGTACTGCATAGCCTTTACTTTTAAACCCCACCGAAGCTTGTCCCTCCATCCCATGAGCCATTACTACAGGAGTTGTTTGAGACATGCGAGTCGTAGAACTGCATGTGTAGGGTATGTGAGTGTCTGGTGGGCAATATCTACTATTTGGTTTTCATGCTCACTTGTGTCCCGTAGGACCCCGAGTACTTGATTCCTGTTCCTTGACTATTCACACTATCCACATCCGGGAGGCCTTATGGACCCCCCGAGCCAGAGCTTGATTCATTCTTATTTCTTGGGGCCACAAAGTAGTTTGGGGCTTTATTACTATCCTGTACTTATACCATGCTTTACTGCTTTATTTAAGATTGTGCGAGGAGCACCTGTACTGTTTAGGATTGCGGAGTGTTTTCGCGGTATCAACAAGCCCAGTCACATTTTCGGGTTCCCAGTCGTTTACAACCATTGACGCAAACATTGGGTCCGTCTCGGAGCTGGCCAACTTCGTTGCGGGTAGCTTAATGGGGTGCCCCCCTGAAATATTTCTGAATCCTATGATTGCTTTGTCGTGAATGCCTCGTTGGGTTTTGAGTTGGTTTTTCCGAGGTTGATCGAGTGTGTGTTGATATTTGTGCACCCCTGCAGGGTAAATCTTTCTGAAAGTCGTGTCCGCGGTTATGGACGACTTGGAGCACAGTTTCTCGATCATAGACAAGTATAACTAAAGTACCGCTTTTAATTTGACTAAGTAACTGACTAGTAAATAGTGCAATCCTCATGGAATGGTTAATAAAACTGCCAACGGATGGGTTGCTCGTCCGCTTTCTCGTTGGTAAGCGAGAAGGAGGATGGATCTGTTAATTATACTGTTATAACTATTGTTACTAATTAATGGACATTCGTCTATCATTGGTTAGACGGATGGTTAACGAGTATCTATAGACTTGTTAGTTATTATCTTTTGCTGCAATTGCGTCACCCCAGGTTATGTCCCCTTTAGAGGCATAAAGACTTGCTGAGTACCCCTAGGGTCTCACATGATAAATTGTTTGATTCAGATGAACAGGTGTATTCGCAAGATGGATACTAGGTGGAGGAGACGGATGATGTTGGCAACGATCACGCGGTGTAGAGATTCCGGGAACGGGGATCCGTGAGATCTGTGGGCGGGATGTGTTTATTTATGTGGCATGTTATGCTTATTTGCTTCTTATCCGTACTCGGATCTTGTTTTCCGCTTCCGCCTGATACTCTGATGTTTGTTGTATGAGGAGTTATCCTAAAATATTATCTCTATCTAGGATATTTGGATCTTGCCGTATGGCGTTGCAATATTTCTATTTATTTTAGATGGAATGGCTCTGGGAACAGTTGTATGGTGGCTTGCATACATACTCACTTGTGTATGTAGTTGATCCCTTCGCCTGCCGATTACGCCGCTCGTTCTTGTCCCGATGTTCTGGAAGTGGTTAGGACGGCCGAAAGGTCTACCTATGAGTGGCCCTAGGCCCCACCGTACTATTTTAACCACTTTCGCTCATCCAGGCATGTAACTAAGAGCGTAATTCACCGAGGTAGTTACAAGGGCGCACTACCGGCTTGGGAGACCTGCACAACACAACCACAGAACTTTGCCCCCAACTTACAGTGAGGTTGTCAATCTCACCAGTTTTGCTGAAAATAAAGGATTACACGTATTGTGTGGAAGAAAGTAATAGTTTGCAGAAAGTAAACAGAAAATAGTAAACAGTTGTAGATTGATGATAAAAGAAAGGACCGGAGTCCATAGTTCACTAGTGGTGGCTCTCCTTAAAATATATGACATGTTAGGTGAACAAATTACAGCGGGGCAATTGAAAAACATCGAGAAAGCAATATGCATATACTAAACATCTTGACTCCTTTGAGATTTGATTGGGCATTACAACATTATACATAGACCGTAATCCAACTGCATCTATGACTAATAATCCACCTTCAGGTTATCATCCGAACCCCCTCTAGTATTAAGTTGCAAGCAACAGATAATTGCATTACACATTGCGTGTAAAGTAAACAATTCGATTGTTCTATGAACAAAGGATTGTTGTTTTATCCCTAGTAGCAACATCACATCTAGTACCTTAGAGATTTCTGTCACTTCCCCAGATTACTAGAGGCATGAACCGACTATCGAGCATAAATACTAACTCTTGGAGTTACTAGCATCTACTTGGCCAAGATAGCTACTAACAACGGAAATCATGCAAGATTACTGATGACCCACAAGTATTTTTTTTGGAGCAACCAGCAAGAGCACTGCCTTTTCTATTAGAAGAAGAGAATTGGCCGGTTTGGAAGGGAAACCGGCCAAAACCCGAAACAGACGTATAAACACACGGGTCTAGTTAAAAGGGGAACCGGACCCAAAAAAAGACCCCAAACGGCACAGTTTTAAGGAAAAACTGGCAAAAACCACACGAGGCCACACTACCTAGGTCGACTAGGTCTGGAGCAGCGTCGAAACGACACGAACACAACGGCAATGACGAGCGCTACGAAGAGCCTGGTCCACGTCCCCGGAGAGGAAGTCAGAGCCGAAGGGAACAGCTAGGCCTCTCAGGCTTCATGGCGAGAGGCAGGCTGCAGGGGACTCGCCAGCGGTACCCGTGCGCCGACAGGGCCCAAAGACATCGACTCAACCGACATCACTAGCACCCCAAGCAAAGGCTCTGCACACTCCGAAAAATGACGCTGCCAAGGGGGTAACGACGTCCAAAAGACGCCGCCGTCATCCAATCCGGCAAGCCAGATTTGGGCTTTCACCCCGGAATGATGGACGGAGGGGCAGAATGATGACCCACAAGTATAGGGGGTGTATCGCAGTACTTTCGAGGGAAGTGAAACCCAATTTATTGATTCGACACAAGGGGAGCCAACGAATATTTATAAGCCTTAACAACTAAGTTGTCAATTCAGCTGCACCTGGAAACAATCTTGCTCACGGCAGTTTATTAGTAGCAACAGTTTTGTAATAGGTGTAGTAAAGTAACAGCAGTAGTAAAGTAAAGACAACAGTAACAATAGCAGTAAACAGTAGGATTTGAGTGCGGTAGGCATAGGGATGGATGGACGGGCGTTGCATGGACAAGACAATTCACATAGCAATCAGAACATAGGGCAATTGCATATAAATAAGATAAAGCATCCAAGTACTAGATAATCCTAGGCATGTGTTCTATATATAGTCATACATGCTCGCAATGAGAACTTGCACAACATCTTTTGTCCTGCCAGCCCGTTTGCAGCGGGACCTCAAGGGAACTACTGGCAATTAAGGTGCTCCTTTTAATAGAGCACCGGAGCAAAGCATTAACACTCCATGAACACATGTGATCCTCACATCAAAGCCATTCCCTCCGGTTATCCCGATTTCTCTCACTTCGGGGCCATTGGTTCTGGACAACAACCTGTGTATACAACTTGCAGATAAGACCATAAACAATACTATTATAATGAATAAATAACATGTTCAGATCTGAAATCATGGCACTCGGGCCCTAGTGACAAGCATTAAGCATAACAAGTCGCAACAAAGTCATAAAGCACTAATAGAAGATACTAGGCACCATGCTCTAACAATCTGATGCCATTACATGAACGATCTCATCCAATCCCTACCATCCCCATAGCCTACAATGGGGGATTACTCACTCATAGATGGGGGAAACATAGATGGTCGATGGAGAAGCGATGGTGATGATGATGGCGATGATCTCCTCCAATTCCCCGTACCGACAGGGTGATAGAACGGAGTTTCTGGTGCTGTTTCATGGAATCTGGTGGTGGCGGCAGAGCGGAACTCCTTCTGGAAAAATGTCGAACCCCCCCTAGAGTTTTTAGGTCAGAAGGCTTCTTATAAGCGAAGAGGGAGACCGAGGGGGTGCCTGGGGCGGCCAGACCACCCCTTAGCGCGGCCTGGGCTAGCCCGCACGGCCAGGTGGTGTGGCCTGGGCCCAACCCCCCTCTGTCTCGTATTCTGGCTCCAGGACTCTTCTGGTGAAATAGGATTTTTGGCATATTTTTCGGGATTTTTCCCGATAGTTGATTTTCTGCATAAAAAGTAGACACCAAGGCAATTCTACTGAAAACAACGTTAGTCTGCGTTAGTTTCATCCAAATCACACAAGTTTAGAGGAGAAACAATAACAAAAGTGTTCGGGAAAGTAGATACGTTTTGGACGTATCAACTCCCCCCAAGCTTAGCTTATTGCTTGTCCTCAAGCAATTCAGTTGAAAACTAAGTGCGATAAAAGAAACTTTCACGAACACATTTGCTTCATATGATGTATATATTCTCATCATGTGATCAACTACTTATACAATTCATAATAAAGAGTATGCAACTAAGTTTACTTAATAGGCATTGCAAGCTATGAAAAGATTCCAACTTAGAAATAATAAGTAGCATGAAGCATAAACATAAGCAACATTACAATGCTCATAACAAGGTATGATAGAGTGGTATCTCGCTTGCCTTTTTATTGTGAATGCCAAGGCACCTCTGAAGTTCAGGTGAAGACTAGAAGTAAAGATATCAAAGATACAAGCATCAAAGTTATAACACAAATAATCAAGTAATGAGACAAGCACAAAGAATGACAACTATGCTCTCAAGAAACCGCTCATAGAATAAGTGGAGACTCAACAAGGAAATGAAAAGGTTTTGAATAGTTTGAAAGGCTTCGAAATGCTGAAAGTATGGTACTCATTAGCTTTGAACTCTCATTGCCCCTATCATAAGCATCTTTAATATGGTTAAGGTGAAAGTGAGGTCCAATCTGAATTATATGCTTGACAGACTATAAACTAGAAATCCCATGTCCCTTGAGTATGAGGGTCGCTCCTCATGCTACTCAACTTTAGTTACCGGTAAGTTCTTGTCATCGTAAATATGTGTGTATCATAGAGAACCGCCAACGGGGTACCCCTTGCCTGATGATACGGAAGAATCCCCATATCAAAATGACAAGGCAAGCAGATAATGAGTATCTTAGCAATCTTCTTATTTACCATGGGAAAATGGTGCTTTTTTCTCTCTTTCCTCTTTTATCAAATCTCTTTTTTTTCTTTTCTTTTTTCTCAATAGCTCTCTCTCTCTTTTTTTATAAGAAGAATGCTTCATAGATATCATTATGGTTACGCTGCAGGTTTCCACCATGATGACATGGATTAGACCAGCGGCCCAGGCGTTTATCTAACACACATACATAACTCCATGGACTTACCAGCTCCCCTTTTATTTCACACCGACGACATCCGCAAACAAAAGAGCATGGTATCAACTGGGTATATATTTACAGGTGTTGAAAGCGTTCCCCATGACAACACGGTTCTTCTAATCCCCAGCCTATAATTTGCAAGCATATAAATTTCATGGACAGTCACAATGGTTCAGGTTTATTAAGTGCAGAAAATAAAGTGTGCCATCAAGTTCGTGAGAGCTTTACTAACTAACTTTCTCATAACAAGCAAACATTTTATTCGGAAGAAACAAGGCATATTGACTATGCACGGAAATAGCAAATGATGCTAATAGGTAGGTATGGTGGACACTTTGGCAATATTTGGTTTTAGGGAGTTGGAAACATGAGTAAAACATACTCAGTGTAAGTGAAGGCTAGCAATAGTAAGGGAGCGGCAAACGAGAGAGCAATAGCTGTCATAATCATGATTGCAACAAAACATGACTAATCATGGCATGAAAGTGATTCAAGACCCTCAAGGCAAAATAATTCATCGAGGCTTAACTGATTATTTCAGTCATATGCATGCGTGAGCATGTGCCAAGTCAATTCAAATGAAACATTCAGAGGAGGATACCACGGTGTCATACCAAGTTATAAATAGAGTAATGCAAGCAAACATTCATATGACATGCTACAAACTATTAGCAAGCTGGAACTAATCATAAGAAAGCAAGAAAGCATCCAAAGATAACATACACACTACATGAACAGACCAAGCATGCCCACAATGATGAGTATATGTACGAAAAATGAAAACAAATAGAGTTCGTTACCAGCCTCTTACCACACCTCAAGTTGTCATTAATCCTCATTATTTCTCTTCACTTGTGTGGCTTGAATAATAATATGAAACCAATATCCACTGAGGACTGCTGAACCCTGCAACAAACTCACAAAGCCAAAGAAGAACAACAAATATTTTTGGTATTTTCGATTTTTTTTAAAGCAAGAACCAAAAAGGAAAAGCAAGCAAAGAAAAATCTTTTTGGGTTTTTCGAATAGTTCAAACAAAGCAAAAAGGGAAAAACAAACCAAGGCAAATAGAAAAAGAAGCAAACCAAAGAGAAACAACAGAAATATTTTTGGTCTTTTTGTGTTTTAGAAAGCAAAAGCAAAGAAAGAACGAAAACTAAAAGGAGAATGAAACGTGAATATACAAAGTACTGACGAAAAATGATAACGAGATGAGTGCAATGTCGGCGTACCTCCCCCCAAGCTTAGGCTTTTGGCCTAAGTGGGTGTCAATCCATGTACGAGTAAGGGTTCCAAGCAGGAGGATCATGATAAGAATGGTCGTAGTTGGGCCCTTGGGAGGAAGAAGAAGCTCCCCAGTCATAAATAGGCTGCTGATATGAAGACTCCTCCTCATTCGAGGGCTGGACCGAATCATCTGTGACCTCCCTTCTAGTATCCTGCTCCTGTTGGGAGAGCTCTCCCAAGTACGTGTCAAGCTCCTCCTCAGTGAGGGACCATCCTACCTTGTTATCAAGGTTAAACAAAATAGGTGTAGGCAAAAGAACAACATGCTTGGACTTGTTCTTTCTCCAACCAGCTTTGAGAAAGGTTATTTCATAAGATAGCTCACTCATTAGCCCAAGAAGAAACAAACTTATGCTGTATCATGGAATTAAGATCAAGCCTTTCTATGGAAATCTGTAGGTCTAGATGATGAGGCACTAAACCATGCAATGCTAATAAATGAGAAGCAATGAGGCCTTCACAAATTCCACCTTTCTCACGGTTGGCGGCAAGACGGAAAGCTATCAAAGCACCCAAGTTGTAAGACCTATCTCGTTTAAGAGCAGCAGAGATAAATGCTAGCTCATATGAAGATAACTTATTGGCAGTTTTCCTAGCAAGAATACACTTGGCAATAAAGTAGGCAAAGTAGCGAATGGAGGGGAGATGAATGTTACGGATTTTTCCACTCTCCTTTGAGAAGCTGCTCCCTTGGCAAATTTCTGCGTATAAATCCATGAGTGGCGCATGTCGCTCTTTAATCCTTCCACATGATCCCCACTGAGGTACCTTAATAGCTGCACAAAAGTCATCGAGAGAAAGGTCGACAGAAATATTGTAAATTTTGTAGTGGACCATGGGGTTAGGCAAAGAGTAACTAAATTGAAAGTCCTGCACCACAGACATGGTTAGCTTCACAAATTGACAAGGTTCATCTTCCAAAAAGTGCTCCAACCCTGCATTAGAAACCAAAGTGTGGAAATCCTGGAGAATTCATGTGGCTCTCATGAATTCAGAACATGGGTAAATGGAAGGAAAAACTTCCTCCTCCCGGTGAACCTTCATGACCTCAGGCACCCATAGTTCATGCTGGTTTAGTTGATGCTCATTCATCTTCTAATCTGAAATTTAAACACCTATTAAACAAATGATTGCAAAGTGAATATAATGAAGGGTACTACTCATAGGGACTTATAAGAGGCCTAAACATGCATCAAAACTATATCTCTAAGCATCAAACAAGCTTACAAGCTCTCATAACCTGTCACCTATAGCAGCAAAATACTCAAGATACAATCCACTAAACACAAATCTACTTGGACAAGGGGAGGAGTCACATACCGGAGAACAAATGCTCCAAATTTCAGCAACAAAGATGGGTTGAGCAAGGAGATCGAAAAAATCGAGAGCAAACACAGCAAGAACGCGATTTTGAGCAATGAACTAGAGTTTGCTCGGGAGAGAGAAGAAAGTGGCAGGTGAGAGAGTTAGTGGAGGGCCAGGGGTGGCCCACACCATGACATGGCGCCACCCAGGGCAGGCCGTGCCACCAGGTGGTGAGCCTGCCTGGTGGGTCCCCCTGGTACCTTCTAGGCACTCCTCTGCCCCCTTTTCACGTAAAAATTTAATATGAATTTTCTGGAATTTTTCGAGACACTTTATTTTTGGGTAATTTTCAGGCATAGATGAATGATTTTTCTGCAGAAAAATGATTTTGAAAAACATGCAATGCAAAACAAAGCAAAAGCTACAGAAGTTCTAAGACACTAAAAATGCAAGCAACTAGCACAAGAAAGGTGAACTAAACGAAAGCAAAAACTAAAATGGATAGAATAAAAGTAAGCAGAGATAATCACGGTGAAAACATTGTTTTGTTCAATGAAATCCTTTTGTTAACAAGGTTGATCAGGTCTTGTTACCAAAACAATTCCATATGAGGCAAAACTTTGTATTCCACTAATGATTATGGTACCTCAACCTTGATAGCAATGGTCCCAATCATAATAGTTTCAAATTTTTCTCTTGGTCTGGGACAATATATTTCTCCAACTTGAATGCCCTCAACATGTTCAATTGAATTCAAACCATAAGTCCTTTGAATCTTCTTGGGGAAATAGACAGTATGTTCCTTGTCATTAACATTAAAGGTCACCTTTCCTTGATTACAATTAATAGCAGCTCCTGCAGTATTAAGAAAAGGTCTCCCAAGAATAATAGACATATTATCATCTTCAGGCATTTCAAGCACAACAAAATCAGTTAATATCAAGCAATTATGAGCCACTTGAACAGGTACATCCTCACATATACCAACAGGAATAGTGGTAGATTTATCAGCCATTTGCAAAGATATATCAGTTGGTATTAATTTTTCCAGTTGAAGTCTCTTCTAGAGAGAGAAAGGCATAACACTAACTCCAGCTCCCAAATCACACAAAGCAGTTCTAACATATCTGTTCTTAATAGGGCAAGGGATAGTTGGAATCCCTGGGTCTCCAAGTTTCTTTGGAACCTTACCATTAAAGGAATAATTAGCAAGCAAAGTAGAAATTTCTTCATTAGGGATCTTTCTTTTATTCGAGACAATATCCTTCATATACTTTGAGTAAGGAGGCAATTTAATAGCATCAGTCAAAGGAATTTGCAAGAATAAAGGTTTCATCCACTCACAAAACTTATTATAGTGTTCATCTTCCTTTGACTTGTGTTTCTTATTAGGGAAAGGCATAGGTTTTTGGACCCAAGGCTCCCTTTCACTACCATGTTTCTTAGCAACAAAATATTCTTTAGTGTATTTAGTATTCTTAGTGTGGTTTTTAGGTTCTTCTTCAACTCTTTCTTTATCAGGAACATCATTTTCTTCATTACCACTTTCAGTTTCAGCATCAAAAATAGATATACTATTAGGATCTATAGCAGGTTCAGAGGGTTCTACAACAGTTTTATGTTTCTTTTTTCCTTTTCTTACGAGTAGAGCCACTATTTTCAGCTTGTTGAGAATCCTGCTCAATTCTTTTGGGATGCTGCTCAGGATATAGAGGATCCTGGGTAGCAGCACCACTTCAAGTTCTAATTTCATAAGCATGTTTTTCTTTAGTAGTGTTGACTAGCAATTCTTTTTGCACTTTAATGAGTTGATCTATTTGAGTTTGAAGCATTTGAAAGTGTTTAACAATCATTTTAATATCATTAGAGGTTCTTTCCACAATATCTTTTAACTCAACAATAGCTCTAGTGTTTTCCATTAGATGATTTTGCACCCTTTTATTAAAATTATCTTGCTTAACAATAAAGATATCGAATTCTTCTAAGCATGGATCATGAGGTTTAGAGTAAGGGATATCACCTTCATCAAAGTGTTGGAGAGAGTGTACCTCAATAGTGGATGAGTAGGGAATAGGCTTACATAATTCTTCTATAGGAGGTAAATTCTTGACATCTGTAGCTTTAATTCCCTTCTCCTTAAGACATTTCTTAGCTTCCTTCATCACTTCATCATTTAATTCAATAACTCCCCTCTTCTTTGATGTTGGAATATGCACCGGTATAGTAGGTTCAGGTATAATTACTTCAGGTATAGCTGGTTCAGGAGGATTCCAATCCTCATAGTTCTTGCTTATTTTAGCCATTAATTCCTTAGCTTCCTTGGGAGTCCTATTCCTGAAACACAATCAGCACAACTATCTAGGTATGTCCTAGATTCTTCAGTTAGTCCATTATAAAATATATCAAGAAGCTCATTCTTAGGTAATGGACTTCCAGCCTGTGCATGAATCAAAGCGCAAAACCTTGCCCATGATTCGGGCAATATCTCTTTCTCTCCCTGTTTAAAATCAAAAAGTTCCTGCAAAATAGCATGTCTAGCACTAGGAGGAAAATATTTCTGCAGGAAAGTACTAATCAAGCAATCAGGGCTATCAATAGATCCAGGAGGTAAATTACTAAACCAAGTTTTAGCTTCTCCTTTCAGCGGAAAGGGGAAAATCTTAGCAACAAAGTAAGTACGCATCTTAATATCATTAGAAAACCAGCCACTCATGGTAGAAAGCTCAGTCATATGTGCTACCACACTTTCATTCTTAGTCCCACAAAAAGGTTCTTTATCAACAATAGCTATGTAAGATAAATCAAGAGAGAAATCATAATCTTTATCTTTAATGTTTATGGGAGAAGCAACAAACTTAGCAATAGGAGACAATTTGGGTCTAATAGTACGCCTCTCAAGGAGACTCTTAGCAACGCTCCTATCATGGGTGTTTTTACATTCTTTAATAAATTCATCGGTCATCTCAACATAACCATCTTCAATATCATAACTCTCACTAGACTCAGGTGAACTAACAAGTGTAGTAGTGTCTTCATTAGGAGTTTCAGTATTTCCAGCTATAGTTCTAGCAATCGTAGCATCTAGGAAAGGACCTAATGAATCACTCTTATCAAGTACAGTAGAAACAACATCATAAGTATCAGAAGTTTCAGATTCAGCAGTAGTAGTAGTGTGTGTATGTGGTGGTGTAACGAGCTTACTCATAACAGATGGTGAATCAAGAGCAACAGAGGTGTTCAGAACCGTACCTCTTCTTGTAGTGGATGGTAAAATAGGAACCTTGCCATCACGAGACTTACCCATGATGGATGGGTAGCGGAGAACAATAGAGAATCCAAGTGAACTTAATAAATAAAGCTATGCTCCCCGGCAACGGCGCCAGAAAATAGTCTTGATGAACCACAAATATAGGGGGTGTATCGCAGTACTTTCGAGGGAAGTGAAACCCAATTTATTGATTCGACACAAGGGGAGCCAAAGAATATTTATAAGCCTTAATAGCTGAGTTGTCAATTCAGCTGCACCTAGAAACAATCTTGCTCACAGCAGTTTATCAGTAGCAACAATTTTGTAATAGGAGTAGTAAAGTAACAGTAGTAGTAAAGTAAAGACAACAGTAACAATAGCAGTAAACAGTAGGATTCGAGTGCGGTAGGCATAGGGATGGATGGACGGGCGTTGCATGGACAAGACAATTCACATAGCAATCAGAACATAGGGGAATTGCAGATAAATAAGATAAAGCATCGAAGTACTAGATAATCCTAGGCATGTGTTCCATATATAGTCATACGTGCTCGCAATGAGAACTTACACAACATCTTTTGTCCTGCCAGCCCGTTTGTAGCGGGGCCTCAAGGGAACTACTGGCAATTAAGGTGCTCCTTTTAATAGAGCACCGGAGCAAAGCATTAACACTCTGTGAACACATGTGATCCTCACATCAAAGCCATTCCCTCCGGTTATCCCGATTTACCACCGGGGCCATTGGTTCCGGACAATAACGTGTGTATACAACTTGCAGATAAGACCATAAACAATACTATCATAATGAATCAATAACATGTTCAGATCTGAAATCATTGCACTCGGGCCCTAGTGACAAGCATTAAGCATAACAAGTTGCAACAAAGTCATAAAGCACTAATAGAAGATACTAGGTACCATGGCCTAACAATCTGATGCCATTACATGAACGATCTCATCCAATCCCTACCATCCCCATAGCCTACAGCGGGGGATTACTCACTCATAGATGGGGGAAACATGGATGGTCGATGGAGAAGCGATGGTGATGATGATGGCGATGATCTCCTCCAATTCCCCGTCCCGGCAGGGTGCCAGGACGGAGTTTCTGGTGCTATTTCGTGGAATCTGGTGGTGGCGGCGGAGCGGAACTCCTTCTAGAAAAACATCGAACCCCCTAGAGTTTTTAGGTTAGAAGGATTCTTATAGGCGAAGAGGGAGACCGAGGGGGTGCCTGGGGCGGCTAGACCACCCCAGTGTGGGTAGCCTGGCCTGTGTGGTGTGGCCTGGGCCCAGCCCCCCTCTGTCTCGTATTCTGGCTCCGGGACTCTTCTGGTGAAATAGGTTTTTTGGCATATTTTCCGAGATTTTTCCTGATAGTTGATTTTCTGCACAAAAAGTAGACACCATGGCAATTCTCCTGAAAACAGCGTCAGTCCTTGTTAGTTGCATCCAAATCACACAAGTTTAGAGGAGAAACAATAGCAAAAGTGTTCGGGAAAGTAGATACGTTTTGGACGTATCAATCACAAATAACAAAGACATGATAGAATCAATAATCAATCTGAAATAACATCTCAATATCCATCAGATCCCCGCAAACACAACATGTATGATTACAAATAGATGATCTTGATCATGAACGGAGCTCACAAGATCTAGACATGATAGCACTGATACGTCCATTTTGCATCACTATTCTATATCATAATTTACTGTTATTCATTGATATATTTCATATTAAGAGATGATACTTATGTTATTTCATCTATTTTTGCATGGTGGATGAATTTTGGAGCATGGACCGCTGCAGTCAGGATTCTGATGGAAAAGGTGCTGTTTGGAGGCAAAATTCGCGAAGATCAGAAAATCTGGGAAAATATACGGAAAATCCTATTTTTCCAGAAGACGAAGGAAGCCAGAGGAGGGAGTGGAGATGGGCCAAAGGGGGCCCACACCACCCCCTGGCGCGGGCTACCCTAGGCCGCGCCACCAGGTGGTGTGGCCGTCCTGGCCCACCTCTGGCTCTCCCCTCTGGCGTATATATTCCTCCCGAAACCCTAAGACTCGGGAAGCGACCACAGAAAAATTCCACCGCCTCTGCGGGGCGGAAAACACCGAGAGAGAAAGATCTCTCCGGTAGATAGAATTCTGCCAGGGGAATTCCTTCCCGGAGAGGGGATATCATCGCCATCAACACCACCATCAAGCTAGACTTCATCAGGATCATCATCATCATCATCACCACCACCACCATCATCATCAGCACCCTCATCACCATCTCCATATCGTTGTAAAAAATTGGGTTGAATCTTGCATAGTTCTTAGGGGAAACTTTCCTGGTATTGATTACTCTTTGTAGTTGATGCTATTGAGTGAACCGTTGAATTATTATTTATGTTCAGATTGTTATACATCATTATTCCATCTCTGATCATGATCCATATGATGTCTTGTGAGTAGTTCGTTTTGTTATTGAGGACATGGGAGAAGTCATGTTGTTAGTAGTGGAATTGTGTTGAGAAAGATTCAATAGTTTGATATTTAAGTTGTGGTGTACTTCTTCTAGTGGTGTCATGTGAACGTCGACTACATGATACTTCACCTATATGGGCCTAGGGGAATGCATTGTGTATTTGGCTACTAATCGTAGGGGTTGCCGGAGTGACAGAAACCTGAACCCCCGTTAGGAAACCATTGCACAAGGGACGTAAGGGTCTTAGAGTTTAAAACTATGGTTAGGTTTTTACCTTAATTATTTTCTTGTACTTACGGATGTTTGCAAGGGGTATAATCACAAGTATGTATTAGTCCTAGGAAGGTCGGTACATTAGCACAGGTTCACCCACACGACACTTAGCAAGCTAAAGAAGATTAATCAACTATATGAAGCGAAAGCACTTGGCAGAACTCCCGTGTGTCCTCGAGAACGTTTGGTCATCTTAAGTAATACAACCGGCTTGTCCTTTGCTGCATAAAGGATTGGGCCACCTTCTGCATTTATTCCTATTGTCTTTTATTTACTCGTACTTTATTTTACTTGCATTATCAAAAACCCCTAAAAATCCGTTTGCTTAGTATTTGCAGAGAATTCCTGATCCATACCACTAGCCAGCACCTTCTGCTCCTCGTTGGGTTCAACACTCTTACTTATCGAAAATACTACGATACATCCCCTATACTTGTGGGTCATCAAGACTATTTTCTGGCGCCGTTGTCGGGGAGTGAAGCGCTATTGGAGAGTGGAACGGGTAAAGGAAACTTCTACTGTGAGTATTGTTTACTTCTGTTAGTTGCTTTATTTTTGTTATGGATAATTCGTTGAGTTTCTTATTTGGCAATGCTACTACCACTGCTAAGGTAGTAGATGAGCCACCACCTGCTGAGAATGATGCTTTTAAAATACCTACAAAAATTATTGATCGTGTTATGGATAACTATTATGTTGGGGATGGAACTATCCATCCCGATGATCATTTGCTTTTTATACACGAATTATGCGGGTTGTTCAAGTGTGCATGTATTACTACAGATCAAGTTAAGAAGAATTTATTCTCATTATCGCTGAAAGGAAGAGTTGATGAATGGTATAAGCTGGTGAAGAATGGTCAAGCTCTTGAATGGGATGAAATAGTACCGCTCTTTTATTCAAAGTTTTATCCTCCTAGTGAGATTCATAAAGACCGGAATCAAATATATAACTTTTGGCCTCTTGACAAAGAGAGTACAGCTCAAGCTTGGGGGAGACTGAAGTTACTAATGCTCAAATGTCCCATTCATGAGCTCCCCAACAATATTATTATCAATAACTTTTATGCAAGGCTTTCTCTTCATGATAAGGATTTATTGGATGCTTCTTGTGCTAGATCATTCACTCGCATGGGAGAAGAAGATAAATGAGATCTTCTGGACCGTATTCAAGACAATGATGAAGCTTGGGAGAATGACAAAGGTAGAAAGTCAGGTATAAATTATGATTATGAATGCATTGAATCTTTTATGGGAACTGATGACTTTCAAAATATTAAAAATGCTTATGGTCTAGACTCTCAAGCTATTGCTTCTTATTTTAAGGTTTTTGCTTCCTACATTGAAGTGCCTAAAAAGAAGTGGAATAAGTATCATGAACCTTATAAAGATATTGCTAAGAGTGTTCCTGCAAGAAATACTAAAGTTTATACTGCTAATCATGTTTTACCTGAACCTTATATTGAGAAAATGCCTTTCCCAGTTAAGATAAAGGAACATTCTATGATAGCTAGTATGGTTAATGAAAGTACAAGTAAAGCTGTTGAACCTGATAAACAAATGGATGATGAACCTATAATAGCAAATGTGAAAGACTTTGTCACTAAATATGTAGAAGAGGGACACACTATCCTTTGTAAGGATACCTCTAATATTGTTTCACAAAGTAGTATTATGAGAGCTAGTATTCCTGTGTTTTCTGTTAGAATAAGTGATCATTGGTACGATGGCCCTTGTGATAGTTATATTGTTAAGTTTATGCACGATACTGGAAGTTACTATGAGAGAGGGAAAAGTGTTCTTATGTATCTCAATAATATAAAGTTTCCTCGTTTTATGCTGAAAGTTTTTATGTTGCACTTCTTTTGCCTTCCTATGCTAGTAGCCTCTGGTTTCAACAACTTGTTTGTTTACACAATTCCCTTGCGTAGGAAGTGGGTTAGACTTAAATGTGTGTATTTTTGCTTCTTAATTCTCTCTTTCACTTCAATTCATATTCTTATGTGAGCATCATCCAAATTATCATGCCCATCTTAATGGCTATAAAGAAAGAGCTTTTTGGGAGACAACCCAATTTATTTTTGGTTTCAGTTTGTTTTTGTTTCTTTGAGTTTTGGAAGTTATTACTTCGGTAATGACCTCTTCTTATCCTTTTTGTTTGGTTTTTGTGTCAAGATCAACCTCTAACGAGAGAGAAGTAAGATTTGGGGAAGTTGGTGTCCCGAAACAGATTTTTGTGCTTCACCGTAAAAATTCGTGAGAGTTCTCTGTCTGTTGGATTGAGATGTAGTTTTTTGTGCTTCTGCCCCAGGTTGTTATTTAACTTTCGTTAGTTTTGCACTTTTTGATTTGAGCAACAGAACATTTTAGAAAAACTTGATCTTTAACTGCTGGTCTGTTTTGACAGATTTTTGCCACTCTTGCATTTGCTTCTTTATTCGATTTCCTTTTTGAATTCTTTTTGGGTTTTCGGAAGGAGTTGCTACAGTAGCTTATGTTTTGATGGTTTTCAGTGGAAATTGGACTCAAAAGGTTTTATCACTTCACTTATACTAATGTTGCTAATGAGAACTGTGTGAAGATTTGTGTGAAAGAAATTTCCAGGTAGGTGGAGAAAATGGTGTAATGAGAAAGTGAAAGGTTTCATGACTCACAATAAGTGTATGAAGATGAAGATATTGATGTTATTCAAGTGGTGACTCCGGAAGAATCTACTAGATACCAAATTCAGGGACCTGCAGAGTCCGTTTTCTAATAGGTAACAGTTCTGGTAAGAAAAGTTCCATGAAAGATCTGTCTAGTTATATTTTTGCAGTTTTTAGCCAATAATGAAAGTTACGAAGCGAAAGAGGGACAGAAACGGAGCCAGGGTGGCTCACACCACCCTGTGGCACGGGCCCACCCCTGGCCGCGCCACCAGGTGGTGTGGCCACTCCGGACTCCGTCTCCGACCCGTTTTCTCCTAGTACCTTCCCTTTGTTGTGAAACTTTGTAATATATAATCCCCCGGATCCCCTAGGTTCGTGTATCGTGTTCTCGTCGTGTTTTCGTTTCGATCTATTTCTGCCAGGAAATAATTGAAAGCTTAGAAGCACAATGGTGTCCGCTAAGGATAAAGGAAAGGAGCCTATGGAGGAAGATCTCCAAGACCCCGGGAAGGAGGAGGATATCAAGAGTGAATATGAAGAGGAGGCAAAGCAAGGCCAACATACGCACACCGGCACTACCATTGCAAGCATTGGAGTGGTGGCAAACCCTACCAGGACTATGTCAATTGGAGTGAAGCCTCCTCATCACTGTTCAGATCCCTGGTCACTTCCCCCCATGCGCCAAGAATCCTTTCCATACCCTTTTCCATAAGCATCAACACCAGAATATGCCCAAGGAGAAATTACCCTCCAATTGGGATTTGCCTCGTTCTAGCCATGCAGGGAAAGAAGACTCCAAGGAGGAAGAGTGGAAAAAGAATCACAAGAGCTGGGACCCTCAATTTTACATGATCATGCACCGCATCAAGCACAACTCGGAGTTGATTCGTACTCTCACCTTCGAGGTTGAGGACTTGGGGAAATTGATCAAAGGGCTCATCAAGAGAATACCACCACCATCGAGGGAGTAATTCGTCATCAGGTTTGGCATCCCCTTGGTTTGTTCCAAGCTTGGGGAGTGCCGCGGTATCATATCACTATCTTCTACCTTTTTACCTTTTTTGTAGAGTCATATCATGAATAGAGAAGTTATCATGTAGGATGGTTTGCATTATGGAAGTGTCCCCTCTCTCGTTAGATATGTATCCCTTGGTGTGAGTTACCGTTATGGAATATTAATGAGAAGTTCTATCATTTACTCTTCTGCATATCTTATATTAGTTTTCAATTCGAGGTTATATGATTGATCTTGTTGTTAGTATTGGTATCACTTTGGGATCATTTAGTTAATTTAGTTGGTTTTGGCAAACCTGGCTCGATCAGTAGCAACACTATTTTTGAGAGTTGAATGAAAAGGATAAAAGTACTCTTTAAGAAATATAATTTCATCATCTTTCTTTCTTGATTTGCTCATAAGTTTAGTATTCTCTAGTTAAGATCTTTTGTGCTTCCAAGGAAGATTACATGTTTGATTTTTATCACCTGTATGTTTGTTTGTTTCCTTCAACTCTTATACTTGCTACCCAGCCTTGCTAGCCAAAAACCTGTACTGAGAGGGAATTTTTCTCGTGCATCCAATCCTTAAACCAAAACCTATGCCATTTGTGTCCACCACACCTACCTATTAGCACTATTACTATTCCAAGTAAATTCTTGTTTTTATCTACCTTCTAAATTAAACTTGTTATGAGAAAATTAGTGATTAAAGCTCTCACGAACTTGATGGCACACTTTATTTTCTTGTACTTAATAAACTTGAACCATTGGGTCCTTCTTTGTTGCGTATATGCTTGCGCTTTATGAGTTGAAGTTAGCAGAACCATGTATCATGGGGAACGCTTTCAACATTGCACTGATACTTTGTACCTTGTTGATATCATGATTCTTTTGCCTATGGATCCCGACGGTGTGAAACAAAAGGGGAACTTGTAAGATCATGGAGTTTATATGTGTGTTAGAGAAACGCCTGGGCCGCTAGCCTAAGCCATGCCTAATCATGGTGGAAACTTGCAGCATAACTATAGTGAGCATTCTATGAAGCATACTCAATAAAAACCTACGCAAATAGCAAATAAAAAGATCGCTGAGATGCTCATTGTCTGCTTGCCTTGTCATTTTGATTATGGGATAGCTCCAGTGTCATGTGCAAGGGGTACCCCGTTGGCAGTTCTCAATGATACACATGTATTTACAATGACAAGAGCTTACTCGTGACTGAAGTTGAGTAGCATGAGGTTCGGTCTTCGTAAGTAAGGGGCATGAGATTTCAACTTCTAACTTGTCAAGCATATCCTCTTAGATGTTTCACTTTAACCTTAATCACCTAAATATGCCTATGATAGGGGCAATGAGAGCTGAAAGCTAATAAGTATCATAATTTTTGGGAGATCTTTATGAAACTTGAAATCCCTGCTTCCCTCTGCGAAGGGCCCTTATTTTACTTGTTAGTTGAGTCAGTAAACCTATTCCCTTCTATCTCAGCAAGTATTTTGAGTTGTCATATGATGATTTATTCAATCATGTTTCTTATGTTCCTTGTTTTGCACATTGCTCTTATCTTAGTGTTTACTACTTTGAAAGCTATCATTGAAAATCAGTTATTTGTGAACTCCAGCAAATTATAAACTATTCTTCAACCAAGAGCTAAGTTTTCCATTACCAATTATGATTCACTTTATGTATCTTTATTGTGTTTCCTTTACTTATTACAAGTTAAGTTATATAATAGTGAGTTGTCTTCTATTATGATCTATGCATTGATGAATGTGATGCTTCTTGTCCGTATTCTTTTATCGACTCTTCACTCCATAAACCTGAGGGCATGTTTATTGAGCTCAGTTTCGCTTGGGGACAAGTGAAGTCTAAGCTTGGGGGGAGTTGATACGTCCATTTTGCATCACTATTCTATAACATAATTTACTGTTATTCATTGATATATTTCATATTAAGAGATGATACTAATGTTATTTCATCTATTTTTGCATGGTGGATAACTTTTTGAGCATGGACCGCTGCAGTCAGGATTCTGATGGAAAAGGTGTTGTTTGGAGGCAAAATTCACGAAGATCAGAAAATCCGGTAAATATACGTAAAATCCTATTTTTCCATAAGACGAAGGAAGCCAGAAGGAGGAGTGTAGATGGGCCACAGGGGTGAAGGGAATATGCCCGAGAGGCAATAATAAAGTGGTTATTATCTTATTCCTTGTTTATGATAACTGTTTATTTTGCATGCTATAATTGTATTGATAGGAAACGTCAATACATGTGTGTTTAATAAACAAATAAAAGGTTCCTAGTCATGCCTCTCTTATAGACTAGCTCGTTGATTAATAAGATGATCAAGGTTTCCTGATCATGGACATTGGATGTTGTTAATAACAAGGTCACAACATTGGGGGAATGATGTGATGAACATTCATCCGAAGTATAGCAATACGATCAGAGTCATTATGTTTATATTGCTATAACATCATATGAACTAATCTTAGTCCTTAGACCATGAGATCATGTTAATTGCTAACACTGGAAGAGTATCTTCATAACATCAAACGTCACACCATAACAGGGTGACTATAAAGGTGGGTTCAGTGCTACGAAGGTGTTATGTTGAGGCTCATGGATCAAGAGTGGGATTTTTCCATCCCGATGACGGATAGATATACTCTGGGCCCTCTCGGTGATATCACATTGAAATAGCTTGCAAGCAAGTGATGTGATCACTAGAATGTTCTATCACGGGAACGAGAAAAGAGTGCATGTCGGTAACGAGATCAAACTAGGTATTTGGATGCCAATGATCAAATCTCAAACATGTAATATATCGCGAGACAAAGGGATTTAGTTATGATGTTAAAGGTTCACACGATCACAAGAGTCATCGTTGAATATGTGGGAGTCAGTACGGATCTCCAGGTCCCGCTGCTGATTATTGATCAGAGAGGGGTCTCGATCATGTCTACATTATTCGCGAACCGTAGGGTGACACACTTAAGGGATACTGACAACATTTGGAGCAAATATGTTTCAGATAAAGTTTTAAGAAAGCGCTGGAATCATTTCGATGGAAACCGAAATTGATTCGGGTGAAATTGCTGAAACTAGTTCTACATGTGATATTGAAATGTTGCAGGGGGTTTTATGTGAATGTTTGTTAATTAATGTAATTAACAAAATTCTGAATAAAATAAATAAAATAGTTTTATTTAATGAGAGCTTGCATTAAATTTGGTGAAAATTTAATGCATGTGTGAGTGGAATTTTGAGTGGAGGCTTTTTATGGGAGTGGGAGCTCCACCCACATGAATGTGGAAGAGGTGGGGGCACCACCATGGCTGCCACGCCATGGCCCTTGGGTGCCCCCCTCTCCCCTATAAAAGGCCCCCCTCTCCTCCTCTCACAACACACCTCCTTGTGAAGGATCTCTCTCCCCCTCTAGTATTATCCCCATGGTCTCGGATTAGCGAGATACATGTTCCCGGTGGCTTTATCTGGAAAGGAGTTGCTGCTTCCGCTGCTTTGCTAGAGCGAGGGACGGAGGTTGTCGGGGTACCGGACGTGTGTGCGATCACGGATGCACCGCTACTTTGCGGTGCTGGACTTGGTGGTGCTGGAGCTGGATTTGATGGACGTGCTGGAGCCGGACCTGCCGGACTTCATCACGATCTTGAGATCGGCAAGTGTACGACTACATCAACCACGAGTTCCTACTCGTTAACAAAGCTCGTTGTCTACGAGGGTAAGTTCTCGTTGGATGCATGACCACCCGTTGCTTTGTACCTAGTAGATAGATCTTGGCGTGTAGTTCACACTGTAGGAATTTTTTTGTTTTCTATGTCAGGACCCAACAAAGGGTATCGAGCCTGATCTATGCGTAGGTGCTTTGCACGGTAGTACACATATGTTTTTATGTGGCGATGATGATCATGTTATTGCTTCTTTCATGTATTTTGGATATTGGTGGCATAGTGGGATGAAGCGCCCGACCAACCTTACATGTCATCGTACATGAGACCGGTTCCACGAATCGACATGCAACTTGTTTTGCATAAGTGGTGGCGGGTGTCATCTCTCCTACTATAGTCAATATCTGATTTACAACGAGTTGCTAATAACTTAGTTATCCTCGTTGTGGTTCATGTTCGTAGGTAAGAACGGTTCTATCTCCGAAAGCCCTAAGCCACGTAAAACTTGCAATTGATAAATTAGAGGCGTCTAGTTTAGATCGTTGCTGGGCTAGTGTCTTGATATGGTATTGTTGTAAGTAGATGTATGATAGATACTCTTACAACACATTCAACGTGTAAGTTCCATAGATCTTGGCCTTACACACAAAGGAATGATAGAGATAATACCACGATGCAAATGATAGAGATCAAATGCATGGACCATATCATCTCACTTTACACATTAGATGTTAGCATCTTATACTGCTAGTTTGGCGCTTTCTGTAGCATTGTAAGATGATCCCTCATTTAAATATCAAGATAAAATGTGTTCTTCCTTAAGTATGCACCGTTCTATGGATTGTGTTTCGAGACATCACGAGATGATCGGGTGTTCTCAACTCTACGCTTTCATGCAACGGGTGTAAGACAGTTTTACACACGCGAATACTAAGGTTCTTACTTGGCGAGCCTAGCATGTACAGACATGGCCTTGGAACACGGACCGAAAGGTTAAGCATGAGTCATATAGTTGATGTGATGACCATATTGATGCTCGCCTTTGAAGCTACATCGAGTCACGTGATGATCGGACTTGGTGTAGTGGATTTGGTTCATGTAATCACCAAAAAGGCACGAGGGATGTCGTTTTTGAGTGGGAGTTCATTTCTAATTTGGATTAGTCGAACTCAATTTGTCATAAACTAAATCAAAGTGAATTTGCATAATTTGTTGTAGTCATTCGCATCTGTTCACTACCTTCTACTTAGTTTTAATTGAGATAATAGAACTATAGAATTCTGGATATTTACTTTACGAACTGGTATCGTATTGTTTTTAATGTCAATTTAAAGTTTATAAGTCCTATTGCAAACTTTCAGCAAACTCTATTTACTCCATGAAGTTTAATAAGTAGTATTAAATCAAGAGTAAGAATTCCAATGTTAGTATCTAAAGTATCATGTTTGCCTCCATGATTATTGATATTCAAAAAGTTGTTTTAATATCAAGATTATATTGGAGCTGAAAATTGTTTCAGAAACCACCATGTGTGAAAGATATTGTGATATCTGAAACAATGTTTTTGGTTGCATTATGATAGAGTATAATTTAGCAAAATACATGTTCTCATATTGTATGAGAATTTGTGAAGGATGGAGATGCTAGGCATCCGAATCTACCAAAAGGGTTTTGGGAACTGATATTATACTCGCGATTCTTCCTTATAGGCTATAGTAGCTTGATCATGAAAGTTGTCATGATAAGGATGAATAGAAGATGTAAGTAAAATGTTTACTACACTAATAGATTACTAAAGAATGGATTTTTGAAAGAACACCAAACATTTGATGACGGTGATCCACTTCAAAGTGCAAGTCCAAAGGTATTAGTATTTGACTATATACGCTTTGTACCATGTGTCATGTTGATGACACCACTATTAATGTTGATAGATTCTTTTAAAAGAAAAGGAATTGCTGAAAGAGAATCTATAAAATATTTGGCAGAAAAGAAAAGGTTGGAGATGTCCAACTTAGGTATATAGAAGATATACATGTTATGGTTGTATTACTTGCTTGTTAAACAATGTGGTTCTGAGGTATTTGATACCGGTATTGGATACCGAATTGGTTGGTGTGACGTGTCATACAGAACAACACAATTCATGAGCTGCAACGGCCTAAGTAACTGGCAAGAGAATAAGTGATGATGTTCATCGAAAACAAATAAAGTGTTATCGTGTTTTCGTTGTTGTCAAACCTAGCCTTCAAGATTTGTTTTAATAATTGTTATTTTGTTCCAGTATTACGAGAATGATGGTTGTTCAAATAATTACCGTATTCCATAAAGGATGGATGAACTTTTACAAATCTAGTTGGAGAAATCACATCCATAAACATTATTGCTAAAATGTCGTAAGACAAATGATTGGAAGATCACTTATGAAGTGACATCGCTGTTTGAATTATATTGGAAAGTAAACATGAAGAAACTCCATGTTGATGGATTTTTGGAGTCTTTTGATTTTGATCAATTGACGCTTGTGAAACTTTCCTCGAGATAATTGAAACTCCGTCCATAGGCCAAAGAGGAACGGATGACTAATTTATTGGATATTATGCATGTTGATGTATATAGTCCATTATGTGTAGCCATATGCGATGGATCTCTTGGCTTCATATGCTTTCTCCAGAAATGTGAGTGAATATATCTATATATTTACTTAATAAGGAAGAAGTATGAAACATTTGAAAATTGTTCAAAGACTTTCAAGATGAAGTGAAAAATCATTGTAACAAGAAAATAAAAGAGTTTATGATTTGATCATAAAGGAAGATATTTGAGTTACAGGTTTAGCAAAACACCTAAGATTTCAGGAATTGTTCCATGAATTTGCATTTCCCGATAAACCACATGAGTATGGTATGTTCGAGAGATCAAAGCAAACCTTGTTTTACATGGTAAGATCAAAGGTGTCATTTATAAAACTGCAATTATGTTTTAAGGATTAAAGCTTTAGAGACTACCGCTTTTACACTGAAAAGAGCACCATCGTGATCCGTTGAAATGACACCATATGAGTTATGGTTTGGGATAAAACCCGAATTGTCTTTTCTTAAATTTTGATATGCTATGCATAAGTAAAATGTTTACAACCAAAGTCGGATAAGCACGTCTTTGTAGGTTATCCCAAATAATTTGTTGGGAATTCCTCCATAACACCGAGGACAAAAGAGTTTGTCGCTTGGAACGTCAAGTTTCTTAAGAAGGAATTTTTTGTGAAAAGTTAAGTGGGAGGACAATAGAACTTTGATAAGGTTGTTGAACCTTAGCTATATGTGCTGAGTAGCGCAGCGCTGGAAAGTGTCCCGGTGGCGGCCATAATGCTCATGGCTCCCGTGATTACAAAGGGTGTGATTTTGGAGATTAAAGTTCTTATTGAACCATGTGGGTCGGTAAGAATCAAATAGTAAGATTTGAAACAAAAGTCGTTATTGCTTTGACAATGATGAACCGACTGCATGCAAAGAAGCGATGATGGGCCCTGACTCCATAAAATGACTAGAAGTCATAGAATCCGTAATAGTATCCATACACAAGAAATCAAGTTTCTGAACTTGGAAGACCCTCCGAAAAGGCGTGAAGCCTATCGGTCGTGTTTGGATCTATAAAGAAATAGACATGGATGTTTGACATCTATGAAATAGTCGACATGTCAGAAAGAAGTTTACGGCAATGTTCAAGGGAGTTGACTATGACAAGATTTGATCTTTCATAGCGATATTTAGTCTTGACGGATTAATGTAGCAAACACTACATATAATTTGGTATATGGTAGTTGAATAAACAAAACAAGGTTCTTCTAATAGAATGGTTACCTAGGACGTGTACATGACACGGTCCGAAGGGTTTTGTTAATTCAAAGGGTGCTAAAAGGGCATGCAAGCTTCAATAGTTGATGTGAGCATAGCGGAGTTGGAATCTTCACCATGATGAAAATGTTAAAAGAGTTTAATTTCATCAGAGATGATGAAGATGCTTGCATTTGCAAGAAATTAAGTGGGAGCGCTGAGACATATTTCTAATACATTATGTAGAGGACATGGTGTTGATTGGAAATGATGTATCTTGTATTGACACAAGTTAAGGATTTCATGAAAATAAGATTTCGATGAAAGACTTGGGCAAACCCAGAATATTAGGCATCAATATCTATATGGATAGATTAAGGCGCTAATATGGTTGTGCGAGACATACATATATAAGATATTGAAAGGGTTCAATATGAGATATTGAAAGGGTTCAATATGGAAACAACAAGAAAGGTTCTTGCTACATGGAAAGAATTGTATTCAGATTCAAGTGTTTCAACACTCGGTGAGTAAAATCACATGAAGATTCGGATCGATTATACCATGATATGTATATATCCAGAATGTCCTATGCTCTAAATGTTATGAGCATATACCAGAATGATTCATAAGATGATCATTGGACAATAGTAAAGATATTCTTATGAGCTTGGGAAGAACTAAGAATATATCATGTATAAGTGACAAATACTTAAAGGTAGTTCATTGTAAAGTGTTACATTGATACTAGTTTTGTCACAAGATACAGATTAAATTTATCTCAATTTAGACTATGGGTGGCACAATATAATGGAAAGGATGTTCCATGATGGATTTGGATGAGTTCCAAAGTTGAGATATTGTGACGGATACTACAACAAAAGGCTAAGTATATAACTGCTATAGTAGCAGCAAAGGAGGGCATTTGTGTTAAGTAGTTTGTTATCAAACTAGGTGTGGTTCAAAGTGGGCTAATACTATGAAGATATATTGTGTGACAATAATATCAACATATTTTGAGCCGAACAAACTAAAGGTATCACCAGAGGACCAAATTTATACAATGCTATCTCATTTGAGAATGAGTGATGCGTAGAGACGCAAAGACATGCAAATACACACGGACCTGAAACTGTCAGATCTAGAGATTATGTTAACCACTAGCAATCGCGTATATGCAACACCAGAAAGCCATAGGTGTTCAATACGCGAAGTTTTTCAAACTAGATTATTGACTCTAGTGCAAGTGGGAGACTGAAGGGAATATGCCCGAGAGGCAATAATAAAGTGATTATTATCTTATTCCTTGTTTATGATAAATGTTTATTTTGCATGCTATAATTGTATTGATAGGAAACGTCAATACATGTTTGTTTAATAAACAAATAAAAGGTTACTAGTCATGCCTCTCTTATAGACTAGCTCGTTGATTAACAAGATGATCAAGGTTTCCTGATCATGGACATTGGATGTTGTTAATAACGAGGTCACAACATTGGAGGAATGATGTGATGAACATTCATCCGAAGTATAGCATTACGATCAGAGTCATTATGTTTATATTGCTATAACATCATATGAAGTAATCTTAGTCCTTAGACCATGAGATCATGTTAATTGCTAACACTGGAAGAGTATCTTGATAACATCAAACGTCACACCGTAACAGGGTGACTATAAAGGTGGGTTCAGTGCTACGGAGGTGTTATGTTGAGGCTCATGGATCAAGAGTGGTATTTGTCCATCTGGATGACGGATAGATATACTCTAGGCCCTCTCGGTGATATTACATTGAAATAGCTTGCAAGCAAGTGATGTGATCACTAGAATGTTATATCACGGGAACGAGAAAAGAGTGCATGTCGGTAACGAGATCAAACTAGGTATTTGGATGCCAATGATCGAATCTCGGACATGTAATATATCGCGAGACAAAGGGATTTAGTTACAATGTTAAAGGTTCACACGATCACAAGAGTCATCGTTGAATATGTGGGAGTCAGTACGGATCTCCAGGTCCCGCTGCTGATTATTGATCAGAGAGGGGTCTCGATCATGTCTACATTATTCGCGAACCGTAGGGTGACACACTTAAGGGATACCGACACCATTTGGAGCAAATATGTTTCAGATAAAGTTTTAAGAAAGCGCTAGAATCATTTCGATGGAAACCGAAATTGTTTCGGGTGAAATTGCTGAAACTGGTTCTGCATGTGATATTGAAATGTTGCAGGGAGTTTTATGTGAATGTTTGTTAATTAATGTAATTAACAAAATTCTGAATAAAATAAATAAAATAGTTTTATTTAATGAGAGCTTGCATTAAATTTGGTGGAAATTTAATGCATGTGTGAGTGGAATTTTGAGTGGAGGCTTTTTATGGGAGTGGGAGCTCCACCCACATGAATGTGGAAGAGGTGGGGGCACCACCATGGCTGCCATGCCATGGCCCTTGGGTGCCCCCCTCTCCTCCTCTCACAACACACCTCCTTGTGAAGGATCTCTCTCCCCCTCTAGTATTATCCCCATGGTCTCGGATTAGCGAGATACATGTTCCCGGTGGCTTTATCTGGAAAGGAGTTGCTTGCTGCTTGCTTTGCTGGAGCGAGGGATGGAGGTTGTCGGGGTACCGGATGTGTGTGCGATCACGGATGCACCGCTGCTTTGCGGTGCTGGACTTGGTGGTGCTGGAGCTGGATCTGATGGACGTGATGGAGCCGGACCTGCTGGACTTCATCACGATCTTGAGATCGGCAAGTGTACGACTACATCAACCACGAGTTCCTACTCGTTAACAAAGCTCGTTGTCTACAAGGGTAAGTTCTCATTAGATGTATGACCACCCGTTGCTTTGTACCTAGTAGATAGATATTGGCGTGTAGTTCACACCGTAGGATTTTTTTTGGTTTCTATGCTGCGGACCCAACAAGGGGGTCCACACCACCCCCTAGCGCGGGCAAGCCTAGGCCGCGCCACCAGGTGGTGTGGCCGCCCTGGCCCACCTCTGGCTCTCCCCTCTGGCGTATATAATCCTCCCTAAACCCTAATACTCGGGGAGCAACCACAGAAAGATTCCGCCGCCTCTACGGGGCGGAAAACACCGAGAGAGAAAGATCTCTCCGGCAGACAGAATTCTGCCGGGGGAATTCCTTCCTGGAGAGGGGAGATCATCGCCATCAACACCATCAAGCTGGACTTCATCGGGATCATCATCATCATCACTACCATCATCATCATCAGCACCCTCATCACCATCTCCATATTGTTGTAACAATTGGGTTGAATCTTGCATAGTTCTTAGAGGAAACTTTCCCGGTATTGATTACTCTTTGTAGTTGATGCTATTGAGTGAACCGTTGAATTATTGTTTATGTTCATATTGTTATACATCATTATTCCATCTCTGATCATGATCCATATGATGTCTTGTGAGTAGTTTGTTTTGTTCTTGAGGACATGGGAGAAGTCATGTCGTTAGTAGTGGAATTGTGTTGAGAAAGATTCAATAGTTTGATATTTAAGTTGTGGTGTACTTCTTCTAGTGGTGTCATGTGAACGTCGACTACATGACACTACACCTATATGGTCCTAGGGGAATGCATTGTGTATTTGGCTACTAATCGTAGGGGTTGCCGGAGTGACAAAAACCTGATCCCCCGTTAGGAAACCATTGCACAAGGGACGTAAGGGTCTTAGAGTTTAAAGCCGTGGTTAGGTTTCTACCTTAATTACTTTCTTGTACTTATGGATGTTTGCAAGGGGTATAATAACAAGTATGTATTAGTCCTAGGAAGGTCGGTACATTAGCACAGGTTCACCCACACAACACTTAGCAAGCTAAAGAAGATTAACCAACTATATGAAGCGAAAGCACTTGGCTGAACTCCCGTGTGTCCCCGAGAACGTTTGTTCATCTTAAGTAATACAACCGGCTTGTCCTTTGCTGCATAAAGGATTGGGCCACCTGCTGCATTTATTCCTATTCTCTTTTATTTACTCATACTTTATTTTACTTGCATTATCAAAAAACCCTAAAAATCCGTTTGCTAAGTATTTGCAGAGAATTCCTGATCCATACCACTAGCCAGCACCTTCTGCTCCTCGTTGGGTTCGACACTCTTACTTACCGAAAATACTGCGATACACCCCCTATACTTGTGGGTCATCAAGCACAAAGGATAAGAACCAGCTATCTAGCTACTACATGGACCCATAGTCCAAGGATGAACTACTCACGCATCACACCAGAGGCTTGCATGGTGATGAAGAGGCCTCCAGGGTGAATTCTCCCCTCCGACAGGGTGCCGTGAAGAGCTTCAGATCCCTCCCGATCTAGGGATGGATATGACGGCGGCTACAGACCCTTTCGTGGATTTTTGATCGGGTACTTAGGGTTTCTGTATTGGAGGCATCTTATAGGCGAAAGGGGAGTCCGAGGGGGTGCCCTAGGCGGCCAGACCACCCCCTGGCGCGGGCCAGGCTTGGTCGTGCGACCAGGTGGTGTGGCGCCCCCTGGCCCCTCTCCGTCTCGTATTCTGGCTCCATGTCCCCCTCGATGAAAAACTGACTTTGGCTTTGTCCCGTGCAATTCTGAGAATATTCATTTTCTGACTTTCCTGTAACCAAAAAACAACAGAAAACAGGCAGCTGGCACTATGGCTCTTGTTAATAGGTTAGTCCAAGGAAGTGTATAGAAAGTACTCCAAAGTGTGGACAAAACATAAGAAAGTAGATAAAACCAAGCATGGAACATCAAAAATTATGGATACGTTTGCAACGTATCAACATCCCCAAGCTTAACTCCTGCTCGTCCTCGAGTAGGTAAGTGATAAAAAGAAATAATAATTTTTGAGGTGACATGCACCACCATAAACTTGATCAAAGTATTTGTAAAACATTGATAGCTGGGATCATAATACTTCAATCATAACATGAAAGATAAAGTTATAACAATAAGACATAGCAACTATGTTGCAACATGAAAAGGCACAAACAAAAGATTCATGAATAACAATGCTTTGCAATACGTTTGTTTGTTTCACATAAAGAAAACATAGCATAGTGGAATTCAGCTTGTCCCTCATAGAGTAGCAAACATAAATGCATATGACACCTTCAAAGTTCATAAGAGTGACTAGATACAAATAGTTTAAGAACAAGCAATATCAAAATTATGCATCAATCAACAAGTCTTGGGACAATGCACATAGAACTAAGAATGGCCACTATGCTCTCAAAATAGGTGCATAAAGATATAAGGTGGAGACTCAACATAAAAGTAAAAGAAAGGCCTTCATAGAAGGAAGTAGGGATTCAAGTTTCATAAAGAGCTTCCAAAAATTATGGCACTTATTAGCTTTCAGCTCTCATTTCCCTATCATAAGCATCTTTAGGTGATTAAGGTTAAAGTGACACAACTAAGAGGATATGCTTGACAAGTTATAAGATGAAATCTCATGCCCCTTACTTACGAAGACCGAACCTCATGCTACTCAACTTTAGTCACAAGTAAGCTCTTGTCATTATAAGTACATATGTATCATAGAGAAGCGCCAACGGGGTACCCCTTGCACATGATATAGGAGCTATCCCATAATCAAAATGACAAGGCAAGCAGACAATTAGCATCTCAATGATCTTTTTATTTGCTATTTGCATAGGTTTTTATTGAGGATGCTTCATAGAGTGCTCATTACGGTTATGCTACAAGTTTCCACCATGATTAGGCATGTCTTAGGCTCGCGGCCCAGGCGTTTCTCTAACACAAATACAAACTCCATGATCTTACAAGTTCCCCTTTTATTTCACACCGTCGGGATCCATAAGCAAAAGAACATGATATCAACTAGGTACAATGTACAAGTGCAATGTTGAAAGCGTTCCCCATGATACATGGTTCTGCTAACTTTAACTTATAAAGCACAAGCATATACGCAACAAAGATGTACGCAATGGTTCAAGTTTATTAAGCGCAAGAAAGTAAAGTGTGCCATCAAGTTCGTGAGAGCTTTAATCACTAATTTTCACATAACAAGTTTAATTCGGAAGGTAGATAAAAACATGAATATACTTGGAATAGCAAATGCTAATAGGTAAGTATGGTGGACTCTTTGGAATAACTTGGTTTTAGGAGTTGGATGCATGAGTGGAACTCATACTTGGTTATGGAGGCTAGCAAAAGACTGGGAGCGACCAACTAAGAGAGCAATAATGGCCATAATCATGCAGAGCGACAAAACATCATTGATCAACGCATAAAGTGATATTACAAGTCAAAAACTAAAGGATCATAAAGGCTATGGTCATGGTGTGAGCATGCACCAAGTCAACCTAAATAAAGCATCAAAGGAGAATACCACAATACCATGCTTTAATATGCTAAAACAACGCATGATTCTTTCAAAGGCACATTAAGCAATCTCAATTGTTTATAACATTTCATGCTACAAAAAATATCAATAAGCATAAAGACAAAACAATATCAAGCATGGCATGACAAAGCATAGGCCACCGTCAAAAACAAGCTCTCTTTACCACTTAAGCATGAACTTTCCTACTCGTTTTCCAATCCAAACCAAACTATTTGAAAACCAATGTATGAAAGAGGGGGTCCAACCAATTTATTCAGCAAACTAAAAAAACCAAGCAAACAAAAACCAAAACGAAAAACAAAAAAGAAGACGCTCCAAGAACAACACAACTGTGCATGAAATAATAAAAATGAAGTGTTTGGAAGAAACCTGGGATTTTTATTGATGAAGAAGGGGATGCCTTGGGCATCCACAAGCTTTGACGCCTATACCTCTTGAATATTTCTTGGGGTGGCACGGGGTGGCATACCCAAGCTTGAGCTTTAGTCCATTCTTCATCTCATTACATCATTCTCTCCATACACTTGAATTTTTTCCTTCATACAATCTTTATTAGCAACATTACTGCACTCAAGATAATAAGTATTTAGGTCCAGTTTCAACACCAATAAAACTTCCATTAAAACGCAATCTACTTTAGTATTTCCCTCAAAAATCTCAATTCCCCAAAAGAACTCAAAAAGGAACCAACAAGAAGCAAATGCAAATAATGGCAGAAATCTATCAAAACAGACCAGCAGGTAAAACCAATTTTTTCGAAGACCTTCTATTGATCAAATCAAAAAGTGTTGAACTAATGAAAGTTAGATAACAACCTGGGCAGAGGCAAAAAAAATTCACGCCTGAAAATGACGTATAGAGATATTACGATTTTTTACGGTGAAGCACAGAAATCTGTTTCGGGACAGCAACTTTCCCAATCATTACTTCTCTCTCATTAGAGGTTACTCTTGGTACAAAAAGCAAATAAAAAGGATAAGGAGTGGTTATTACTGAAGTAATAACTTCCAAGACTCATCTAAAACTTTTGGGTTATCTCCCAATAAGTACTTTTCTTTAACGCCTTTAAGCTAGGGATGATAATTTCGATGATGCTCACATAAAAAATGAATTGAAGTAAAAGAGAGCATCAAGAAGCAATTTCAAAACACATTTAAGTCTAACCCACTTCCTATGCATAGGAATATTATACGCAAATAAATTCACAAAGAACAAAGTGACATGCATAGGAAGATAAAACGAGAGTAACTTCAAAACTTTCAGCAAATAGAGAGGTGTTTCAGTACCATGAAAACTTTTACAACCATATTTTCCTCTCTCATAGTAAGTTTCAGTAGCCTCATGAATACACTCAACAATATAACTATCACATAAAGCATGCTTTTCATGATCTACAAACACATAATTTTTATCAAGCTCAAAAATAGTGGGATTAAAACCTTCAAACCCACTTTTAACAAATTTATAACAAGATGACTAATCAATCTCATTTTTGATAGTAGTACAATTAATATTATCAACCAATATAGGACCATCATCTAGAGCTTTATTATAAACATTTTCGAAAGAACCCACAGGAACATAACATTCATCCTCCTTTGGTAAGCATGGGGGACAATCAAATAATGTAAGGGGTAAAGAGTTACTCTCATTAGAAGGTAGGAATGGGTAGATCCATTCTTCCTCCTCTTGATCATCACTCTCCTCCTCTTTTTCACCCAATGAGCTTCTAGTTTCAGCAATTTCTTCTTCCATAGGCTCCTGCAAGACATTAGTCTCTTCCGCTGGTGGAGAGCATCTATTAAGATATTCAAGAATATAGCCATTTTATTCCTTGTAATTATCAAAGCAAAATTTAAGTATATCATAAACCTCATATTTATAAGGTGCATCGTCAATATTTTCAAGCAAAGAAGCTAGTTCGAATGCACCCTTCCAAGCAATAAATTCTTCAATTTGTTCCACATCATAAAAGTCATAATTTCCCTTAACATAAGAAGATATGGTAACATCATCATTATACTCACATTGAAAAGGGAGGTGTTTATACCTCTTACAGCAACAAGATTTATCAAAGCAATAAGTAACATTATAAGTAGAGCACACGGTTCTAGCAATGGTATACAATTTAACAATTTGTTCCCATAAGTGTTTCCCTTTTTGTGACAAGCGGTGTTCCTTATAATAATATTTTTGTTCTTCCATGAACCCACCTTGCCAATTAGATTCAGTTTCAAAGAAACTAATCATTGATAGAAAGCATGATAAAGCAAGCCAATAACAGACCAACGAAAATAACAACTATAGTAGGAACTATTTTTTTATATTTTTGATAAAAAGAACAAGCAAACCAAGCAAAAATAAAATAAGCAAAACAAAAAACAAAGTAAAGAGATTGGTTATGAGGGACTCCCCTTGTGAAGATGTCCTCGACTCCCCGGCAACAGCGCCAGAAAAAGTCCTTGATGGCTCAAAATATATCAAGCTCGTTGGGGAACCCCAAGAGGAAGGTATGATGAGCACAACAGCAAGTTTTCCCTCAGTTATGAAACCAAGGTTTATCGAACCAGTAGGAGCAAGGAAACACCTCCAAGGTGTTGCTAGCTGGACTTTGGCAGGGCGCACTACCGGCACCAGCAGCAACGTGGAGACCTGCACAACACAACCACAAAACTTTGCCCCCAACTTATAGTGAGGTTGTCAATCTCACCGGTTTTGCTGAAAACAAAGGATTAAACGTATTGTGTGGAAGAAAGTAATAGTTTGCAGAAAGTAAACAGAAAATAGTAAACAGTTGTAGATTGATGATAAAAGAAAGGACCGGGGTCCATAGTTCACTAGTGGTGGCTATCCTTAAGATATATGACATGTTGGGTGAACAAATTACAACGGGGCAATTGACAAACATCGAGAAAGCAATATGCATATACTAAACATCTTGACTCCTTTGAGATTTGATTGGGCATTACAACATTATACATAGACCGTAATCCAAGTGTATCTATGACTAATAATCCACCTTTAGGTTATCATCCGAACCCCCTCTAGTATTAAGTTGCAAGGAACAGATAATTGCATTACGCATTGCGTGTAAAGTAAACAATTCGATTGTTATATGAACAAAGGATTGTTGTTTTCTCCCTAGTAGCAACAACACATCTATTACCTTAGAGATTTCTGACACTTCCCCAGATTACTAGAGGCATGAACCGACTATCGAGTATAAATACTAACTCTTGGAGTTGCTAGCATCTACTTGGCCAAGATAGCTACTAACAACGGAAAGCATGCAAGATCACAAATAACAAAGACATGATAGAATCAATAGTCAATAATCAATCTGAAATAGCATCTCAATATCCATCGGATCCCCACAAACACAACATGTATGATTACAAATAGATGGTCTTGATCATGAACGAAGCTCACAAGGTCTAGACATGATAGCACAAAGGAGAAGAGCCATCCATCTAGCTACTACATGGACCCGTAGTCCAAGGATGAACTACTCACGCATCACACCGGAGGCTTGCATGGTGATGAAGAAGGCCTCCAGGGTGAATTCTCCCCTCCAACAGGGTGCCAGGAAGAGCTTCAGATCCCTCCCGATCTAGGGATCGAGATGATGGCGGCTACAGACTCTTTTTGGATTTTCTCCCCTCCGGCAGGGTGCTAGGAAGAGCTTCAGATCCCTCCCGATCTAGGGATGTAGATGATGGCGGCTACAGACTCTTTTTGCATCTTATAGGTGAAAGGGGAGGCCGAGGGGGTGCCCTAGGCGGCTAGACCACCTCCTGGAGCGGGCCAGGCTTGGCCGCGCGACCAGGTGGTGTGGCGGCCCCTCTCTTCGTCTCGATTCGCCTGCCGTGTCCCCCTCGGTGAAAAACTAACTTTGGCTTTTGTCCCGTCTAATTCCGAGAATATTCATTTTCTGACTTTCCTGGGACCAAAAATAGCAGAAAATAGGCAGCTAGCACTATGGCTCTTGTTAATAGGTTAGTCCAAGAAAGTGTATAGAATGTACTCCAAAGTGTGGACAAAACATAAGAAAGTAGATAAAACCAAGCACGGAACATCAAAAATTATGGATACATTTGCAACATATCAAGAGTCGATAAAAGAATACGGACAAGAAGCATCACATTCATCAATACACAAATCATAATAGAAGATAACTCACTATTATATAACTTAAGTTGTAATAAGCAAAGGAAACACAATAAAGATACAGAAAGTAAATCATAATTGGTAATGACAAACTTTGCTCTTGATCAAAGAATAGTTAACAATTTGCAGGAGTTCAATCATAAAGGGGTTTTCAATGATAGTTTTCAAAGTAATATTCACTAAGATAAGAGCAATGTGCAAAACAAGGAACATAAGAAACATGATTGAATAAATCATCATATGAATGAATGAAACACAACAACTCAAAATACTTGTTGAGATGGAAAGGAATATATTTACTGACTCAACTAAAAAGGTAAAAGATAGGCCCTTCGTAGAGGGAAGCAGGGATCTCAAGTTTCATAAAGAGCTTCAAAAAATTATGGTACTTTTTAGCTTTCAGCTCTCATTGCCCCTGTCATAAGCATAATTAGGTGATTAAGGTTAAAGTGAACAAACTATGGAGTATATGCTTGACAAAGTATAAATTGGCAATCTCATGTCCCTTGAATACGAGGGCCGCTCCTCATGCTACTCAAGTTTAGTTACCGGTAAGTTCTTGTCATAGTAAGTACATGTGTATCATAGAGAACCGCCAATGGGGTACCCCTTGCACATGATACAGGAGCTATCCCATAATCAAAATGATAAGGCAAGCAGACAATGAGCATCTCAACAATCTTCTTATTTACCATAGGAAAATGGTGCTTTTTTCTCTCTTTCCTCTTTTCTCATGTTTTTTTTCTTTTTCTTTTTCTCAATCTCTATCTCTTTTTTTTTATAAGAAGAATACTTCATAGATTGCTCACTATGGTGATGCTGCAAGTTTCCACCATGATTAGGCATGGCTTAGGCTAGCGGCCCAGGCGTTTCTCTAACACACATACATAACTCCATGGACTTACAAGCTCCCCTTTCATTTCAAATCGATTACATCCATAAACAAAAGAGCATGATATCAACTGGGTACAATGTACAAGTGCAATGTTGAAAGCGTTCCCCATGACAACATGGTTCTGCTAATCCCAACGTATAAGTGCAAGCATATACAACATAGATGACACAATGGTTCAAGTTTATTAGGGGCAAGAAAAGTAAAGTGTGTCATCAAGTTCGTGAGAGCTTTAATCACTAATTTTCACATAACAAGTTTAATTTGGAAGGTAGATAAAAACATGAATTTACTTGGAATAGCAATAGTGCTAATAGGTAGGTATGGTGGACACAAATGGCACAGGTTTTGGTTTAAGGATTGGATGCACGAGAAGCATTCTCTCTCAATACAGGTTTTAGGCTAGCAAGGTTGGATAGCAAGCATACGAGTTGAAGGAAACAAACAAACACACAAGTGATAAAAACAAACATGCAATATTCCTTGGAAGCACAAAAGATCTTAACTAGTGAATACTAAGCTTATTAGCCAATCAAGGAATAAAGATGATGAAATTATATTCTTTAAGAGTACTTTTATATTTTTCATTCAATTCTCATAATAGTGTTGCTACTGACCGAGCCAGGTTTGCAAAAACCAACTAAATTTACTCAATGATCCCAAAGTGATACCAATACTAACAACAAGATCAATCATATAACAGAAATTGAAAACTAATATAAGATGTGCAGAAAGTAAATGATAGAAATTCTCATTAATATTCCATAACAGCAACTCACACCAAGGGATACATAGATATCTAACTAGAGGGGGACACTTCCATAATGCAAACCATCCTACATGATAACTTCTCTATTCATGATATGACTCTACTTGAAAGGTAAAAAGATAAAAGATAGTGATGTGATACCGCGACACTCCCCCAAGCTTTGAACAAACCAAGAGGATGCCAAAACCCGATGACGAATTACTCCTTCGGTGGTGATGGTGTTCTCTCGATTATCTTTTCAATCAATTCCCTCAAGTCCTCAATCTCGAAGGTGAGAGTACGAATCAACTCCGAATTGTGCTCGATGCTGTTCATGATCATGTCGGGCTGTGAATCCTAGCTCTTGCGATTCTTTCCCCAATCTTCCTCCTTGAAGTCTTCTTTTCCTGTGTGGTTAGAACGAGGCATATGCCAATTGGAGGGTAGTTTCTCCTTGGGCATATTCTGGAATTGCTGCTCATGGATAAGGGTATGGAAGGGATTCTTGGTGCGTGGAGAAGGTGACCGTGAAGCCAAGCAATGCCGTGGAGTCTTCCCTCCAGTGGACATCCGTGCAGTCCTTTTGAACCTGGCAGGGTTTGCCACCACTCCAATGCTTGCAATGGTGGTGCTGGCATGCGGATGCTGGTCTTCCTTTGCCTCCTCTTCAACTTCACTATCGATCTCCTCCTCCTGCTCAGAGTCTTGGAGATCCTCCTCCGCAGGCTCCCTGCCCTTATCGTTGGCGGAGACCATTGTGCTTCTGAACTTTAAGAATAGTTCCTGGCAGAAACAGATTGAAACGAAAACACAACGAGAACACGATATACGAACCTCGGGGGATCCGAGGGATTATATATTATGAAGTTTTACAACAAAAGGAAGGTACTGGGAGAAAACGGGTCGAAGACGGGCTCCGGGGTGGCCACACCACCTAGTGGCGCGGCCAGGTGGGCCCGCACCACGGGGTGGTGTGATCCACTCGGGCTCCGTTTCTGTCCTTTTTTCGACTCATTGCTTTCATTGTTAGATAAAAATTGGAAAAATATAAATTGACAGATTTTTTGCGGACCTTTTCTTACCAGAACTGTTACCTATTCAAAAACGGACTCTGCAGGTCTCCGAGCTTCACATTTATTAAATTCTTCCAGAGTCACCGCTTGAATAACATCAATATCTTCATCTTCTTAAACATATTCTTCGAGTCATTTAACCATTCACCATCTTATTAGACCATTTTCTCCAATAACCTGGAATTTTTTTCACACAAAACGTCACACAATTCTCATTAGCAACATTAGTGCATGCAAGATAATAAACCTTTAAGTTTAATTTCAACTTAAATCCATCAAAACATGAGTTACTATAGCAACTCCTTCCGAAAGCCCAAAAAGGAATTCAAAAAGGAAATCGATATAAGAAGCAAATGCAAGAGTAGCAAAAATCTGTCAAAACAGACCAGCAGGTAAAGATCAATTTTTTAGAAAATCTTCTGTTGCTTAAATCAAAAAGTGCAAAACTAACGAAAGTTAAATAATAACCTAGGGCATGCACATAAAAAATTACAGATCAGTATGACGTTCTGGGATTTTTAACGATTTTTTATAGTGCAGCACAAAAAATCTGTTTCAGGACAGTAACTTCCCCAAATCTTACTTCTCTCTCATTAGAAGTTGATCTTGACACAAAAACTAAACAAAAAGGATAAGGAGAGGTTATTTCCGAAACAATAACTTCCAAGACTCAAATAAACAAAAACTGAAAGCAAAAGAAATATATTGGGTTGTCTCCCAAAAAGCTCTTTCTTTATAGCCATTAAGATGGGCATGATAATTTCAATTGTGCTCACATAAGAATATGAATTGAAGTAAAAGAGAGCATCAAGAAGCAAAAATATACATACATTTTAAGTCTAACCCACTTCCTATGCAAGGAAATTTTGTAAGAAAATAAATTGTTGAAACCAGAGGCTGCTAGCATAGGAAGGCAAAACAAGCGCAACATAAAGACTTTCAGCATAAAGCGAGGAAACTTAATATTATTGAGATGCATAAGAACAGTCTTTCCTCTCTCATAATAACTTTCAGTATCATGCATAAATTTAACGATATAACTATCACATGAATCATTGTAGCAATGATCACTTATCCTTGCAGAAAACACAGGGACACTAGCTCTCATAACACTACTTTGTGAAACAATATTAGAAGTATCCTTACAGAGGATAGTGTGTCCATCTTCTACAAATTTAGTGACAAAGTCTTTCACATTTGCTATTACAGGTTCAACATCCTCTTATTCATTAGGTTCAACAGCTTTATTTGTACTTTCATTAACCATACTAGCTATCATAGAATGTTCCTTTATCTTAACTGGGAAAGGCATTTTCTCAATGTAAGGTTCAGGTAAAACATGATTAGCAGTATAAACTTTAGTATTTCTTGCAGGAACACAATTAGCAATATCTTTATATGGCTCATGATACTTATTCCATTTCTTTTTAGGAATTTCAATATAGGAAGCAAAAGCCTTAAAATAAGTTGCAATAGCTTGAGAGTCTAGACCATAAGCATTACTAATATTATGAAAGTAATCAATTCCCATAAAAGATTTAATGCATTCATAATCATAATTTATACCTGACTTTCTTCCTTTATCATTCTCCCATGCTTCAGCATTGTCTTGAATACGGTCTAGAAGATCCCATTTAGCTCCTTCTTCCATGCATGTAAATGATCCAGCGCAAGAAGCATCCAATAGATCCTTATCATGAAGAGAAAGCCTTTCATAAAAGTTATTGATAATAATATTATTGGGGAGCTCATGAATAGGACATTTGAGCATTAGTAACTTCAGTCTCCCCTAAGCTTGAGTTGTACTCTCTCCATCAAGAGGCCAACAGTTGTATATTTGATTTCAATCTTTATGAATCTCACTAGGATGATAAAATTTTGAATAAAAGAGAGGTACTACTTCCTCCCATTCAAGAGCTTGACTATTCTTCAACAGCTTGTACCATTCTTCAGCTCTTCCTTTCAGTGATAATGAGAATAACTTTTTCTTGACTTGATCTGTTGTAATACCTGCACACTTGAACAACCCGCATAATTCATGTATAAAGAGCAAATGATCACCGGGATGGGCAATTCCATCTCCAAAATAGTAGTTATACATAACACGATCAATAATTCTTGTAGGTATTTTAAAAGTATCATTTTCAGCAGGTGGTGGTTCATCTACTACCTTAGCAGTGGTAGTAGCGTTATGAAATAAGAAACTAAGTGAATTATCCATATTTAAATAAAGTAACTAACAAAAATAAACAATACTCATATTAGAAGTTTCCTTTACCAGTTCCACTCTCCAATAGCGCTTCACTCCCCGGCAACGGCGCCAGAAAATAGTCTTAATGACCCACAAGTATAGGGGGTGTATCGCAGTATTTTCAATAAGAAAGAGTGTCGAACCCAACGAGGATCAGAAGGTGTTGATGAGTGGCTTGGATCAGGAATTCTCTATAAATACTTAGCAAATGGATTTTTAGGGTTTTTTATAATGCAGGTAAATAAAGTGCGAGTAAATAAAAGACAATGATAATAAATGCAGTAAGTGGCCCAATCATTTCTTTAGCAAAGGACAAGCCGATTATATTACTTAAGATGACCAAATGTTCTCGAGGACACATGGGAATATCGTCAAGTGCTTTTGCTTCATATAGTTGATTAATCTTCTTTAGTTTGATAAGTGTTGTGTGGGTGAACCTGTGCTAATGTATCGACCTTCCTAGGACTAACACATACTTGTGATTAAACCCCTTGCAAGCATCCGCAAGTACAAGAAAGTAATTAAGATAAAAACCTAACCATAGCTTTAAACTCTGAGATCTTACACTCCCTTGTGCAAAGGTTTCCTAACGGGGGTTTAGGTTTCTGTCACTCCGGCAACCCCTACGATTAGTAGCCGAATACACAATGCATTCCCCTAGGCCCATAAAGGTGAAGTGTCATGTAGTCAATGTTCACATGACACCACTAGAAGAATAACACCATAACTTAAATAACAAACTATTGAATCTTTCTCAACACAATTCCACTACTAAGAACATGACTTCTCCCATGTCCTCAATAACTAAACGAACTACTCACAAGACATCATATGGATCAAGATCAGAGATGGAATAATGATAAGTAACAATCTGAACATAACAATAATTCAATGGTTCCACTCAATAGCATCAACTACAACAAGTAATCAACACCAGGAAAGTTTCCCCTAAGAACTATGCAAGATTTAACCCAATTGTTACAACGGTATGAAGTGGTGATGGTGGTGCTGGTGGAGATGATGATGGATATGATGATGATGATCCCGATGAAGTCCATCTTGATGGTGGTGTTGATGGCGACGATCTCCCCTCTTTGGGAAGGAATTTTCCTGGCAGATTTCTGCCTGCCGGAGAGCTCTTTCTCTCTCTGTAGTTTTCTGCCCCACAAAGGCGGCGGAATCTTTCTATGGTCACTCCCCGAGTCTTAGGATTTCGTGGGGATAATATACACCAAAGGGGAGAGCCGGAGGTGGGCCAGGGTGGCCACACCACCTGGTGGTGCAACCTAGGGTAACCCACGCCAGGGGGTGGTGTGGGCCCCCTATGGCCCAACTCCGCTCCCCCTTCTGGCATCCTTCGTCTTCTAGAAAAATAGGATTTTCCATGTATTTTATGGAATTTTCTGATCTTCGTGAATTTCGCCTCCAAACAGTGCCTTTTCCATCAGAATCCTGGCTGCAGCGGTCCATCCTCCAAAAGTTATCAACCATGCAAAAACAGATGAAATAACATAAGTATCATCTCTTAATATGAAATATATCAATGAATAACTATAAATTATGATATAGAATAGTGATGCAAAATGGACGTATCAATACTCCCCCCGATTCTTGCAAATCCTGGAGTCATCGCATATCAATTCTATGGATATATTTTTGGAATGTTGAAGTTAGTAGAGACTTCGTGAATAAATCAGCGAGGTTATCACATGATTTGACTTGCAAGAGTTTTATTTCCCAACTCTTAGAGTTCATGGGGGTAAAATAACTTAGGGGCAATGTGCTTAGTGATATTGATCTTGATGTATTGTGTTTCCGTATGTGCAACACAAGTTGCATTATCCTCCTAGATAATGGTAGGTGATCGACAGAACCAATTTCACATGATTTTTGTATGTAGTTTATCATCTTGCAAAGCCACACACATTCGCGTGATGCCTCATATAATAAAAATTATTTTAGAATGATTGGTAAACGTTGCAACCAAAGTCTATTTCGAAGACTTCCATGATATTGCAGTTCCACCATGTAGGAACACAAAGCCGGTTTGTGATCTGGCATTATGGGGATGTGATAAATAGCCAACATCTGTGTATCCAATCATACTGGTGTCCAAATTTTCTGAAACCGAAAGAATAGGACAAGATCCTTGGCACCTTGGAGATATCAAAAGACATTCTCCACTCCCGACCAATGTCACTTGGTTGGACCTGTGTTTTGTCTAGCAGGTAGATTTACTGCAAACGCGAGGTCAAGTCTCATACAATTTGCAAGATAAATGAGCGCTCCAATGGCACTGAGATATGGAACCTAGGGGTCCCAACATCTCTTCTCCATCGGGTCTTTCTCTACGTCTAGAGAACGAACCATCCTGGGAGTTTTAGATAGATAGGATTTATCCATGTTGAATTTCTCCAATATTTTCTGGATATAGGCATCTTGGAGTACCATTATTTCTAAGGGAAGGTGCTCGAGTTGGAGATCCAAGAAACATTTGATTTCAACCAAGTCCTTCATCTCAAATTCTATCTTTATATGATTGCGTGCTTCATCAATATCTTGTGTGTTGCCAATGGTGTTGAGATGAATACACATGGACAACCATCACTGTTGGAGTAATCCTCGCGAAGAAGAAACTCACTAAGTCGGTTGTACCACATATGTCCAGACTGTTTCAAGCCGTATAGAGACTTGTTCGGTTTTACATAGTACATGCTACGTTTTGCGCCATCCGAGACAGAGACTCAGCCATAAACCTTCATGTATATGTTCGAATCCAGTGACTCGAAAAGATATGCGGTCACAAGATCCATCAACTGCATAGATAGACTATTTTGCACTTCCAAAGATATTAAATATAGGAGAGTGATACCACTTATTACCGGAGAACATGTCTCACTGAAATCAATGTTAGGTCTTTGCGTGAAACCTTGTGCTATGAGTCTTGTCTTGTATCTCATCTCCACTGTTCTCATTCTGTTTCCGGAGGAAAACCCATTTGAATCCTACAGGATTTTTTTTAGGAGGTGTTGGTATTGCTTTAGTGAATACCTTCCTTTTTATTAAGCGAGACAAGTTCTATTTGGATTGCATCCTTCCATTGAGTCCAGTCAAAGCATTTTTCATACTTGATGATAGTCCTTGGATCATGATCATTGAGAAGGGTATTTGCAATTGTAGCATAAAAATAAGTGTCGACAATCATAGACTTACGGTTACATGATTCGTCATAATCGACATAGTTGGTGGATATCTCATGCACCCTTGGCAACTCTTCGCGATTTCTCAATACGCGTGAGTCTAGGTGTTCCTTGTCCTAGCCATTGTATGCAAGATGGAGATGGGTTGTGGAGGTTGCTCTTCCACTGGGTGTATACTACCCATAAGGTGTTTGTCAACATTGAGCTGACTTGCATTTATTGATTTGAAGGTTTTTATCCTTTCTCTCCTTTGTTGCTTGCAAGAAGTAGGTTCTATTTTAGAGACCGTACCACTTCCCCTATTTTTAGGACCGGGGACTTGAGCGGTTTTTATTGGTACCTCCACTCATTTTCAGGTGCATTACTGGCCGGTTTCCAGGATTTTGTAACACTTTTTAGATCAGTAAATGAATCTGGAAGATTATTTGAAAGATGTTACAAATTGTTTGATTTTCTAAACATGGAGTTTTGTCTCTTGGGTACATGGATCAGAGGTTGAAATGGCGATAGCATTCCAGTCAATTTCCGGGTATTCTTTCAGGTACTAGAAATCTCCCCTAATGCCCGAAAATATTTCTCGTCAAATATGCAATCAACATGACGGGATGTGAATAGATCCCCACTAAGGGGTTCTAGTTACTTAATAATTAACAGTGATTTGTACCCCACATAGATCCCTAGTTTCCTATATGGGCCCATGGATGTACGCTGAGGTGCTAAGGTCGGGATGTATGTAGCACATCCGAACTTACACAAATGGAAAATGTTGGGTGGATTTTCACGTACCAATTACAGAGGGGAAGTACTATGATTTGCAGTAGGTCGCAATTGGATTAAATCAATAACATGTAAAACTGTGTGACCCAACATGAGGTTGGCAAGCTGCAATTCATTAACAAAGGTCTTGCAATGAGTTTGATCCTCTTGATTAGAGGTTCAACCAAACCATTTTGAGTATGGACATATCGAATAGAGTGCTGAACTTCAATCCCCAAGGCCATGTAATAGTCATTGAAGACATGCGAAGAGAATTCTGCAATATTATCCATGCGAATTGATTTTGACTTTCGGGATAATGAGCCTGTAACTTAACTACTTCCCTCATTATCTTGGTAAATGTATGGTTTCATGTGGAAAAAGGCACACATGTGACCGTCGTGTAGATTGGTCAATCAAAACCATGAAATACCTAAATGGTCTGATAACGCGTTAGTGTGAAAACGAGAGAGAATCCGAGAGAATGAATCTAGTGCCTTTATTCATCGATGATTGGATCCTCATATAGTACATCAAGGGACGTAACCAATGTGCACATCTGTTTACAAGGATGTATCTTATAGTCGGTTCGTGGAGGCGATGCTCCAGGACCAACTGCCTATGACGATTTCCACATAAGTGGGATTATAAGCGCCAGGAAAGCAGGAATTATCTCATAATTAATGGGATATTAATTATTCCTAACAGGAGTGATGTCGTAAAGACATGAAAAGTTAAACCTAGAGACGTTACCATACACCAATGAGGGAGGTGAGAATCCCCTCCCCCCCTCTACTATTCCTATGTGACTGCCTTTTTTCTGTTGTATGTACTTGAGATGTTTAGACCTCCCTGAGAATGATGCTTATGGAATTGTTCAGATTCGAAGTGTCTAAATCAATCGTGTTTGTTGAACACTTCTATCCAGTTCATTCAATGGATATCGCTACATATATGTTGTTTATGTTCTTAGAATTAGAACTAGATAATGGGTAACTGAACTCGTAGATGTTAGGGAAGTTCACAAAGAACCAACCCATTTATTTTGCTGAATTCGTCCTCATTTTGTACCAGCACTACTATGGCTCACGTCGGTGATGGTCAACATTGATAATTACCAAGTACCTACAAAGACTCTAAAGAGCTAAAACTCGTCGAATTGCGGCAATAGTAGGTTGCCAAGTCATGCCAAGTATATCGGTGGGTTACCACCCCTAGTATTGCCAGTCTGGCCATCTTGCTCGAAAGGCTAAAAAAAGGTAGTTGGAGAAGATATTGTCAAAAACGATGCCCTAGGGAGCCACGTCAACCAAAAAACACAAAGAACCAACCCATTTGTCCATAAAGAATGGCATGGATAAACCCTCCCAAGCTACTCGCAAGCACAATGACCAAGCAACATCGAGACAAAATTGGAAATGATGGACTTCTAATCAAGATGATGGAGGGATGGACACCAAAACTTAAACCTAGATATGTTACTATATAGGAACGAGAGACGAGAATTCCCCCTCTACATCACGGTGCCGGAGCAATGGTCGAGATTGAGGGGGAGGGGGGGGAGGGGGGGTAGAGAGACTCATAAAGGGTCAAAACTTGTCGAATTAAGGCAATAGTAGGTTGTCGAGTCATGCCAAGTATATCGGTGGGGTTACCACCCTGATCTAGGTTGTCCGCCACTAGTATCTCGCCAGTCCAACCATCTTGTTTGCAAAGACTAAAAAAGGAGGCAGGGGTGTGGTTGAAGATATTGTCTTCGACGATGCCCGTTGGAGCCACGTCAACGAATATGAGACGACAGACCCCTCCCTCCATCTCATGGTGCCGAAGCAATGGTCGAGAAAGAGGGGATAGTCGATTAATCCGGATGATGGATGCTACACGTACGTTGTCGGAGAAACATGCTCCCCAAGGAGAGGGCACATGGTTACGTTGGAACTTCGACGGCACAGTGGTAGGAGGTTGGTGGGACAACGGTGTGACCACATCAACAAAAGATTGACAATACATGGAAAAGAAGAAGAAACTAAAAGCTACTACCACCCAGTTGGAGCTGGGGGTTGCGGCGCCATGAGGATCAGGACGAACAAACCTGTTTTAAAGAGTCAACGATAGATACTCGTAGTTCTACTACATTTCTCATTACAGGCAGCCTCAGGTGTTGCTACTAATCAATGCCCATGCGTTCACAGCCTCAGGGTACCGGAGTACGACGACTAATCGTGCCGCAAGTCTTGAACAAGTCGTGCTAGTGCGACCACCGAGCTGTAGATGTGTAACAACGTTGACCGCAGACAATCTGGCACTCAACATCACGTTGCACCGGCGCCCTGGCACCGCCACCGGCGGCGCCAGCCAGTCATTTGGCCGGCCAGTCGTGGCCAGCCAATCACTGCGCGGGGGGCCCGCCAAAGTACTGGGCGCTGAGCTCGTACCGGTTGCCGACGCCGCCTTCACCCTGGCCGCCGCCGGTCGACGACGACGGGGAGCCGTGCTGGTGCGCGCCTTCGTAGACGATGCGGAGGCTTGGGTCGCCCGGGTGCCACTCCACCTTCTTCTTGGCGGCGCACCGCTTGTCCCGGCACCGGAAGTAGCTCCTGCACATTGCACGCGCGCCGTTCATTAGTTCAACCCAAGATGGTAGTAGGAGCATATACGATAGATCTACGTACGTGACGGTTCGTACCTGATTTTCTGGATGTTCTTGATGAACTTCTGGCCGTACTTCTTCCACTGGTACCCGTCCTCTGGCATCACTAGCTGCTCGCTGCCGCCGGCTTCCTCCGGCCAAGGTGCCTGCCGATCCTGCTCGTCGCCACCACCTCCCCCACCTCCTCCGCCGCTCCCTCTATATGTACACATATAGATAGATTAAAGTAAGTCAATAACTCATCATCGTAATTGTTTTGTCACGCTTGTATTGCGGAAGGATTCAGTACGTAGGGCTTATCTAAGAATGATAGGCTGCACATCAGCAGACCCAGCGATCGATTTGCAGCAAAAGCAAGGAATGATGTCTACGAAAGGGACGCTTAATTTGTTTTACTCGGCCGGCTTCGTGAATATATGTATATGCTACCATATGATGATGAGGACCCGGCCGAAACAACAACAACAACAAGGCAATCCATCCATTTGCTAACCCTAATAATCAGAACCAGATTAAGTTGGTCTACAAACTTCAAAGCAAGATGGTAGAGAGAAAAATATATTCCGAGATATCAAACCTCCGCGCACGCGGAGAGCAGATCTAGAAAGAGAGAGGGAGACACATACGGTGCAGTGGGCTCTGAGGTTGATGCCATGGTGAAAGCCGGACACAGTGGTCTGTTGCAGCCTACATGAATGGATGGGGTTATAGATCTCGTGAGCTTGCAGAGAAGAGTGTATAGCAGTAGTAGTAGTAGTGTGAGGGAAGCTCTTGGGGCGATTTATATATCGAGGCTAGCTTGGTCAAATGGAAGCTTCATGGATGGAACGTTAACGTCGTCCAGACCAAGCCCCGGCTGTTCACGGCCAGAGAGATATGTTTATTACTAGCAAAGCGTCACTATATGATGTGATGAACTAGTGATCGTTCTTCCCTATAAACATACAGAGAGGGGGCCGTGACGGCGGCCGTGGCATCTCCGTTAGCGCGCCCGCACTACACATCAGCGAGCGAGCAACCACTGACGTCGCCGGCGGTGCGTCATCCAATTTTTACTGGCGCGCGCGCGCGCCCTTGTTTCCCAGAAGCTGCCACCGTCGGTTTGGCCGATCTGTTTGGGTGTGGTTTCGCTTCTGTTTCGATGTTGCCCACATGGAGCTTCCTCGCGGTAAAAATCTACTTACTAGGAACCGTGGTGCACGTGAAACCAGCGACATGATGTTTAAAGTTTAAACCCCATCCGATATACAGTAGCTAAGGGCATCTCCACGGGAGACCCACACGGGCCACCCAAACGGTTTGATTTTGTATGTTTGGGTTGAGTTACAGTCATTTTTGGGTCGTGGTCCGGCTTATCCGGCCAGCCACGTCCAGCAGTGCGATCTAAAAAGACAAAATTGAACAGGCCAGCCCAAGAGAGAGGAGAGAGAAAAAGGCCCATTGCGTGACTGCATGGGCTAGTCTGCTACAAAACCGGACAGGCCAGCATCCGCGTCTGTCCGGACAAACCCATTCATGATCCAAATTTGATGGCTGGATGGGTTAGTCTGGCCTAAGTTTGTCCGCATGGGTCGTCCCGCTGGGATGCCGCATTTGGCCTAGCTGTCCGCGCGAACTGATTAGGATGCGGCTGGACCATTTAGGTACCGTCGGTGGAGATGCCCTAAAAGAAGATGGCAGTGTGAAACGATAACCATCTTGTGCCACAAGATAGGGGCCGATCAAGGCAAAAGAAAATCTTTTGTTAAAAGGGTTTACAGTGATTTTTTCTAACAAGATAAATCATAGCAAAAGAGTTCACCACATAACCACTAAAAAACGCAAAAGTAAAGCAAGTATCCCTAGTATTTTTTTGCAAAATCAAAATTTACCTGGACAGAGGATAGTCATACGATAAATCACAAATGTTTCATTACGCACTATCTCTCCACCAGTTCTCGCATAAATTATACCTGTGCCTGGAAGTACTCTATATCCCTGGATCCATTTGACGTCGGCTGCTGTTACGTCTGGCTAACCTGTCGCCGTGTTGACTCAGTCGTTTTCATGGCCGTTATTCTGATGAGCATGCCCTACAACCATAACATTAGATGGCGCACATAGATTCGAGGATTACAACCCCCACTATTGTGCAATCTGCCATATTTTATCCCTCCCTCGCTCTCCACTGCTCTGTTCCTCCCGCCACCACACTGTTCCGTCGTGCACCTCACTCCACCTCTCTTGCCCTACACTTGGGCCTCTATTCGACGCCATTGCCGTTGTCCCATCTAAAATGGATCGTACGGGCACCTAGAGGGGGAGGGGGGGTGGGGGGGGGGGTGAATAGGTGCTACTCCAAATTTTAAAGCTTTTTCAATTTTAGGCTTGACACAAAGGTAAATTCTCTAGATATGCAACTACGAAGAATTTCCCTATATGCAAACCTAACTACTAGCGGGTAAAGGCGAGTAAGAGTGAGGAGCGAGGAAACCGTGGTGGAGCACACGGAGACAGCGGATTTGTTTTACCACAGTTCCTTCCTTGTTAAGGAAAGTACATCTGCGTTGGAGGGATGGGCGGTACTAAGACCACCACGCCACAATAGGCCTCACCCTATTCTCCGATGGATCTCGCCACCAAAAGCCTGATCCACCTTTCCACTATTGGTACCCTTTGAGGCGGGAACCGATACCTTTACACAACTAGCGGGGCACAACTCCACAACCGAATTGGAGGCTCCCGTAATGACAACAAGCTGCCACAAGAACAAATATTATCAAAACCGAAACACAAGATCTAGATATTAACAAGAATACTAGATCGAGAAATCTCCAAGTGAATGGAGAGGAAGTGATGCGCTTGATTCGTGATGTCGATGAATGAAGTCTCCTCCTTTGATTCCCCAAAGATCGGAGCCTTCGGGTGGTTAAAGTGGGAGACCTTGAATGAGAGCTTTTGCAACAGACCAGTACTTTTTTGAATAAATCAAGAGATCTGACAGGAGGGGTGATTGGGGCTTTTATACCCCCTGTCCAAACTTGGCCGTTGGTGAAGTCGAGGGCCAGATTATCCGTCCCAATAGTGATGGCCGGATTATCCGGCCGGGGTAAAAATCCACCCACAGACTTGGATTTATGGAAAATATTGAATCTCTAATATTTGTCGTGTATTGATTTGACCCTCACGGAGAGTATATATAGACGTACACGGGGGTAGGTGGAGACTTGGAGTACAAGATGAAGAGTCCTAGTCTATCTCTAGTCCATACATGTATACATATTATAACATCTCCCCTCAGTCGTAGCGGTAGTGAAGCGGACGCTTGCGACTGAATTTGAAGTCTTGCGGTTTCGTCGTCTTCACCTCCTTATCATCATCACCTGCGTGGACATGATCATGGCTGGCACCTAGGACGGTGACTGCGTCCCCTTCTGGTGCTTCTCTTCCTTCTCGTAGTCACAGCGGGAGTGGCTAGAACGCAAGTGACGACGCGGACACTGTTGACTGGAGTTTTTGAGTTGCTGTAGACATTGTTCTTAATCTCGATGTCGAGGTAGCCGATTTTGATGTAGCCGTGGTCGAGGTGGGTGTGGTCGATGTCGTAGTCGTCGTATGTTGTGTGGCCGCCATTGCTGGAGGCGCAAAAATTGCGTGTTTTGTTGTTGTTGTTGTTGTTGTTGTTGTTGTTGTTGTTGTTGTTGTTGTTGTTGTTGTTGTTGTTGTTGTTGTTGTTGTTGTTGTTGTTGTTGTTGTTGTTGTTGTTGTTGTTGTTGTTGTTGTTGTTGTTGTTGTTGTTGTTGTTGTTGTTGTTGTTGTTGTTGTTGTTGTTGTTGTTGTTGTTGTTGTTGTTGTTGTTGACGAAGTTGTAGTTGTGGACGTTTTGCACCTTATGGAGGTACCGTCGGGGCGTCTCTTGGACGCGGTCATAAGTGAGACCACCGGTTTTGCCAGGACAAGAGAAGCACCAGAAGGGGACGCAGTGACTGGATTTGAAGTCTTGCGCTTTTGTCGTCTTCACCTCCTTATCATCATCACCTGCGTGGACATGATCATGGCTGGCACCTAGGGCGGTGACTGCGTCCCCTTCTGGTGCTTCTCTTCCTTCTCGTAGTCACAGCGGGAGTGGCGTGAACGCAAGTGACGACGCAGACACTGTTGACTGGAGTTCTTGAGTTGCTGTAGACATTGTTCTTGATGTCGATGTCGAGGTAGCCGATTTTGATGTAGCCGTGGTCGAGGTGGGTGTGGTCGATGTCGTAGTCGTCGTATGTTGTGTGGCCGCCATTGCTGGAGGCGCAAAAAATTGCGCGTTATGTTGTTGTTGTTGTTTTTGTTGACGAAGCTGCAGTTGTGGACGTTTTGCATCTTATGGAGGTACCGTCGGGGCGTCTCTTGGACGCGGTCATAAATGAGACCACCGGTTTTGTCAGGACCGGAGGAACCCACCAAGCACACACGGTTTTGCCAGAACCGTATGCGCGGTCATAGGAGCATCATAATTGTGATGCCGGTTTGTTGATGCAGTCTTCGGGGTCGTGGACGCGGCCATGCCGTCGTCGTGCAGCTTGTATCTTGCCGAGGGCGCCGAGTTGTATGTCCATCATGTGTACGGGGTATAGCAACGACGGCGGTGTGTCGACGAAGATGTTGATGAAGACCACGCTGATGTAGACCTTGGCGATGATGTATCGGTGATGAAGGAGTAGGCATGTCGGTGATGATCGTCGCTCGAAGGCTTCCCTTATGCGACGATGATGTCGAAGCCTTGATGTCGGAGAAGTCGGCGTAGTAGGCCTGACGCGTAGATAACGTTGATGTCGCTTCTCCGTGGATGTGCTCGACGAAGATCTTGTATTTTGTAGACTGGCGATGTAGTCGTACATCTTGATGTTATTTGGCTCGTGCGGTGTAGATCGGTAAGTCGATGAAGATGGCGTGTCATTACGTGGTGTAGCCGATGGAGTCGACTTCGTGCTGTCGAGGGTGGTCGTCCGCCCACCATGTCGAAGTAGTTCCGTGCGTGGCCGTCCACGCGTGGCTGTTGCCGATAGCTGGATGTTGCGTGTAACTCGCACGTGGTGCCTGAGTCATCGGAACCGTGGAACCAATCCGATCGATTGCCTGGAGTAGAACATAGGGCAAGCATGCAAGTATCCGGTTTGATTATTTCTTTTGTACCTGTACATGGACATGCAGAACTGATGTAGATCGGTTGCATGTAGCTAGCTGGTGCAGGCCTGGAGTCCTTCATGCATGCGGTCGGCGGACTTCAACTGCAACTGGGGACGGACCTCGGTCTTGACGTTTTGATTAGATCGAGTGCAACCGATCTGGTCGCTGAAGCCGCGCCGCCCTGCCGTATCGAGGAGGAACTTGCCGCTACGCCGATCGTGGCCTGGTGGGTGACGGCCGATGCGTGGGAGGCAACCTCCCTATTGCCCGTAGAAGAAAATACCGCCTCTGGAATCCTTGAGCCACCACCGATCGTCGAGATATTTAGAGAATTTATTTATATCTAATTGGATCTAATCTATAGGATTGAAATTGTGAAATTTAATCTAAGATCTAATCTAAGAACCGATCCGATCTTTGATCGAGACCGGGTGTCGCGCCCCCGAGGAGTAATCTCCCCGGGGGCGGCGCGTTGCGGAAGTGGTGAAAGAACCTAGGATCGGCGCCGTGAGGCTAACCGCTCTGATACCATATGGAAAATATTGAATCTCGAATATTTGTCGTGTATTGATTTGACCCTCACGGAGAGTATATATAGACGTACACGGGGGCAGGTGGAGACTTGGAGTACAAGATGAAGAGTCCTAGTCTATCTCTAGTCCATACATGTATACATATTATAACAGGATTATCCGGGGGATATTCCGCCCCCACACAGAAAGACACGCTGTGGCATCCTGAGCAAACTTCTCTGGGCGGATTATCCGGCCCGGGCAAAAACTCCGGCCCTGGCCAAAAAATCTGAAAGAAAGTCCGCCCTCTCTTTGAGAGACGCGCCTTGCCACACTTTGAAAATCTTTTCAGGGGGCAGATTATCCGGCCCGGGCAAAAACTTCGGCCCTGGTCAGACAATCCGAAAGATTATCCGCCCCCTCACTGAGAGACGCGCCTTGTCCACCTTCGTCAAAGGGGTCAGGTCGGATTATCCGGCCCTTGACAAGGGCGGATTATCCGCCTCCCCAGCAATAGGATTTCCCAGCTTTTCATGTGAACACTCATGTGCAGACATGAGATAATCCATGGTATTATTATCTAACACACAAAACACTAGAGATCATGAAATGTTCTTTCAATCTCCCCCTTTTTGGTGTTAGATGACAATACTAGGATTTGCAATATAACTCTACTATCAAAAACACAAATATGAAGTAGACTCCCCCTAAGTGTGTGCATAGTTGAAAAATTTGCATTTGAATACAAATGCACACAAGTAGGTACAAGTCTATTTCATAGAAAATGAATTTTCACACACATGAAAAGATAGCACAAAAACCTCATACCATCGTGAGATAGAAGACCACAATATAATGCAAGGATAGCCAATATGATAACCATTATTGAGGCCTTCCACAGTGAGAGGGATAACCAATCGCTAATGAGATAGATGGATCCATAATCACGATAGATAAATCCATAGGATAATTCCAGTGCCACACCCCAACATAGTCTCATACAAAACAAAACACGAATAAAAGTTCAACGCTAAATGGGCACAAGCGAGAATAAGACCAAAACAATAAAGTGCAAATGTTTGCGCCTCGCCCATGCAAATCCACGAAGACCTAATAGAACTACTTCCCCCCTTTGGCATCGAAACACCAAAAATGAAGAAGAGCTATGCTAGCACCCAAGAGATCAATCATAGTCCTCATGATCGTCCCTGTCCCCGTCCTCATCATCATACTCCTCCGTATCTTCCTCTTCCTCATCAACTGGTGGAGTGGGCTCCCTCGCCGGAGCAGGGAACAGGTGGTGCTCGAGCTCTCCATAGTTGAGTCTAGAAGAGTTCCACTGAGCATATGGAGTAGGAGCGGTAGGAGCTGGAGGAGTGCCTGACGCCCCAGACACATGGTGGAGAATGATCTGCTGGGTATGGGCCATCTCGTGGCGCTGCTTGTACGCCGCGTACTGCCCCTTGTGAGTATCCACCCCCATGCACAAAATGTTCCGTTGAAACTAATTTAGTTGCTTCACCTCACAAGCAATAGGAGGCACTGGGGGCCTACGAGCACTGGCACGAGCATCCCTCGTAAAACCCTCAGGAGTAGAGGTTGGATGAGAGGTCTTCCTAGACTTGTTGTAGATCTTCTTCACCTTATGCTCAACATCATAGTGAAATTCTCCAGTGGGAAGCAAGTGCTTGATCAACATCATAATATAAGGAGCATACGGAACGTAGAGCCTATTGAACATGGCATCAGTCAACTCATGCTAGATGAATTCCATCACATCCAGCTTGTATTCCACTGACTCATCCTCACAGGAGGCCACCTCATAATAAAACACGAGCAGCTGAACCAAGTGGCCACAGATACTATCATTGTTGCCCCTACTAGGCTTGATGGAGTCACGAAAAACACCAACCAACCGAGCATAAAGGGTGGAGAGTCCAGCAAGCGTACGCACAACCCCATCATCAACCGTGCAAGGAGAAAGAGCAGCATCTTTGTTGGGCTTGAGTTGAGTGATGATACGATGGCCACAAGCACGATCCCTACCAAGGAACGAATAGCCAAGCACCCCCGAAGGTCCGAAAATCAGATTGCATCATAGTGTCACGGGTCATCCACTTCATGGTGCGGTTCTCATCGCCACAAATTACCAAAGTGGAGAAGAATTGCTTCACCACCTCGAAGTCATAGGAACATTGAAGGTCCATAAGAGTGTGCAACCCCATCCGCTCAGTGATAGCCATAGCATCAACAAGTAAGGCTTCTCCATAGCCTTAGCAATATTCATGGGATGCATAGGGAGAATCTTCAGAGATGAATAGAAATCCTCATAGATGGACTTTTGGTCAGCACACCAAAAGCGGGAGTCACCAAGCTGTGTATCTCGCTAATTATCCACAAACAGATCACGATGATGAATCGAAGAGTAAGTGACGTGATCCATTACCTTATAGTTGACCTTGGGTGCCTTCCCCTTTCTCTTGGACACACCCCTTCTTCCCTCCTCTTTCCTTGCTTGTTCAGCCATTCGATCAGCCTATCTTTTCCTCCTCCTCAATTCAACCTCGTCCATGAGACCACCTTCACCGTCGTCCCTGAGGTAGAGACCACAGGGACGACGCTTGTAGGTTTTGCGAATACTAGAACCACCTGTGAAACGAATAAGATGGATAGCACGGGGATAAGCACACACACAAGTCCAGGAGGAAAGTAGAAATAGTAGACAAACAATCCACATCCCAAAAATACATTATGCAAAAATCTAAGGAATTTTGAATCAAAGATGAGTCTGTCAGGCCGGATAATCTGGCCATGCCAGGGGCGGATAATCTGGCCCTGGCGAAATTTTCAGAATTGGCCTAGATTGATTGCAACAACGTGGATCGGGCACATGAATTGAAGACTATGATTTCTAAGTGAAACAAGAACCACAAGGAGACTCCTAGTCCATGTTCCACCAACAAGTAATACATCAACACAAAAGATGGGAGGGAGGGAGTTACCCTCGTTCATTGAAGGAAGAACGCGGAGGAGGAGGTACCCGGATGCGTGGGGAAGAAGATCCCAGGGAGGCCCGGAGAATCCGGTGGCCGGAACGGCTCCGGGGAGGGCTGGGGCGACGGCTTAGGAGAGAGAGAGGGGGGTCAGGGAGAAGAACTGCTCTGTTTGAGTTCTTCCCCATGATGCCTAGCCCTTAAAGGACAGAAGCCGCCAGGGCCGGATAATCCGGCCCCCACTTGGGGCGGATAATCTGGCCTGATTTCTGAAATTCTGTTGTACACAGATTCAGGCCCGTGAACCACCAAACAAAACCCTCACAAGATAAATAACGGACTTGTGTGCAAGAAAAGATGGCTCGGGGATCAAAAAAGGGCTTGGGTTTAGACAACCAAACTGAGATGGTACTACACACCCAAGATTACAAGAAACAAATCAAATAAAAGCCAAAATTGAGTGTGGTTTCCATAAGAACATAAGATAAGCAAGAAAAACCAAGAAGATCCACATAGAACCAACTCTTCTTATGGAAGAGGGCGGTGGCCGATGCCACCATGTTGGAGTGCATGGTATGACACCACAAAGATATATCTTGGGTTCATGATCAATACTCATCAATAAGCTCACATATCACAAAATGATATTAAGAGAAATAATTTTACTTGCTTTCAGCATTATGGGTGGAGGATTAGGCCAATCAATTAGGACCACACTCCCCCTATATCCATGCCCGCACCTAAACCAAATAAGGATGAGATATACGAGTGTGTGCATGAGTAATCAAGACAAACTCCTTGAATCAACGATATTTTGCTCATTCCTCAAGTAACAAAATCTTTCTTCATCAAGTGGCTTCATTAAAATATCAGCAAGTTGGTTCTTCGTGCTCACAAAAGATAGATCAATATCACCATGAGCAACATGGTCCCGAATAAAATGATTCCGAATCTCAATATGCTTTGTCCTTGAATGCTACACTGGATTATACACAATTTTGATTGCACTTGCATTATCACATAAAAGAGGCACTTTGTCACAATTGACACCATATTATTTTAAAGTTTGCCTCATCCACAACAATTGAGTACATGCACTTGCAGCAGCCACATATTCAGCCTCGGCGGTGGAGAGAGATATACAATTCTATTTCTTAGAAGACCAACATACCAAAGACCTTCCCAAGAATTGAAAAGCTCCAGAAGTTGATTTCCTGTCATCCTTGTCACCAGCCCAATCTGAATCAGTATAGCCACATAGAGAGAAATTGGAGCCCTTGGGATACCATATACCAAAATTAGGGGAATGAACCAAATATCAGAAGATTCTCTTGACCGCCACTAAGTGGCTTTGTTTAGGAGCCGCTTGATACCTTGCACACACACCAACACTCAACGCAATATCAGGTCTAGATGCGCAGAGGTAAATAAGAGAGCCGATCATGGACCGGTATACCTTTTGGTCCACATCTTTACCATTGGGATTGAGTTCAAGATGACATTTAGTTTGCATCGGTGTGGCGACGCCATTAAGATTCATCATCTTGAACCTCTTGAGCATATCTTGGATGTATTTTTCTTGATTTATGAAGGTTCCTTCTCTAAGTTGTTTGATCTCAAATCCGAGAAAGAACCGTAATTCCCCCATCATAGACATCTCAAACCTATCAGTCATAAGCTTTGAAAATTCATCATTAAAAGCTTTGTTAGTAGATCCAAACATAATGTCGTCTACATATAGTTGGCATACGAAGAGCTCCCCATTAACCTTCTTAGTAAAAAGAGTGGGATCGATTTGCCCAACTTCGAAACCACGGTCTAGCAAAAGCTCTTTAAGGTGCTCATACCACGCACGTGGGGCTTGTTTAAGGCCATAGAGTGCCTTATCGAGTTTGTAGACATGGTTCAGGAAGTTGGGATCCTCAAAACCCGGGGGGTGCTTTACATATACCAACTCATTTAGAGGACCATTAAGAAAAGCACTCTTAACGTCCATTTGCCGTAATTTAAAATTATTATGAGCTGCATAGGCAAGAAGGATACAGATGGACTCAAGACGAGCCACTGGAGCATAAGTCTCGCTGAAGTCGATGCCTTCAACTTGGGAATAGCCTTGTGCCACGAGTCTTTCCTTGTTCCTTACAACAATACCATTCTAATCTAGCTTGTTCTTGAATATCCACTTAGTGCCGATAACATTGCGGCAATCCTTGGGCTTCTCTACTAATTTCTAGACTTTGTCGCCCTCGAAATTATTTAACTCTTCATGCATAGCAGCAACCAGTACAGATCTTCAAGAGCTTCAAACACTTTCTTGGGTTCCACCATGGATATGTGAGCTTGATGCTTACCAAAGCTTGCTAGCTCCCGTCTTGTGGACACCATCCGTCTGAGATCACCTACAACCTTATCAAGAGTGTGACCTCTCAATTCAAGTTTCCTTTCTGCACGAGCTTTGCGACGAAGTTCGATCAACTTATTGTTTCTTGGAGGAATTTATTCATCATCTGAGTCTCCATTGGGACTACTAGATTGACCTTGATCTTCAGATTGATCAGTGAGAATGGGAGATGAAGAACCTTGCCCTTGATGTTGATCAGTAGCCATAACAGGAGACTGCTGCCGTTCTAAGAATTCGAGGCCAGATAATCTGGCCGAGGGCCGGATAATCTAGTCTGGGAGTACTTGGTGCTTCTTGGCTGTCTTGGATGCTTCTATCACGAGTTGGAGAGGGGCCGGAAAATCCGGTGTTGCCTGGAAAATCCGGCCTGGGAGTTGCATCAGTTTCTTGGTTGATATGTTCTGTTCTTGCAATCGAGGTAGCATGACCGGATAATACGGTGTCCACCAGATAATCTGGCATGGAGCTTTCTGGAGCAGATAATGGTTGATCTTCAACAGGTGGAGGTGTTGGTGTAGAAGTTTCTCCAGCTATTGGAGCATGTTGAGCTTGTGTCGATGAGGGCTCTACTTGAGTAGAGAATTTTCGTTCTCGATCCGCCACAAGGGGTTCCTCAATGGGGCGGAAAAATCCCACGCCCATTCTTCTAATGGCATCTTAGGGTATTTCAACATCTGCATCACAAACATCAACTTGCCCCGCACGGGAGCCATCATTTTCCTTGAATACCACACTACAAGATTCTACAACAGTTCCGAAGAGCTTATTGTAGACTCTATAAGTGTGGGATTCGGCACCATAGCCAACGAAAATACCTTCTATAGTCTTAGACTCAAATTTAGATAAACGAACTCCTTTGATAATAAAGAAACACTTACAACCAAATACCCGGAAATAGGAGATGTTGGGCTTGTTGCCGGTAAGTATTTCATAAGGTGTTTTGTCCAAGATTTTGCGGAGATAGAGCCGGTTGGATGAGTGACATGTGGTGGAAGTGGCTTCATCCTAGAAGTTATATGGTGACTTGAATTCAGCCAACATAGATCTTGCCATATCCATTAAAGTCTGGTTCTTTCTCTCAGCTACACCATTTTGTTGAGGGGTGTACGCAGCGAAATATTGGTGTCTTATCCCCTCTTCACTTAGGAATTCATTCAGAGTGTAGTTCTTGAACTCAGAGCCATTATCGCTTCTAATTTCCAATATAGGGACATTGTGTTGATGCTGGACCTCATTAGCAAAATCGATGACTGTTTGTTGAGTCTCGCTCTTCAACTTGAAGAAATAGGCCCATGTATATCTTGAATAATTGTCAATAATTACGAGGCAATATTTCTTCCCACCAAGGCTTGCATGAGACGAGGACCAAAGAGGTCCACATGAAGGAGCTCCAAAATCCTCTTTGATGAAATAATAGTCTTTCATCGGTAGGGAGAGTCATGCATTTTCCCTTCAACGCAATCCCTGCAAACATGATCTTTGGCAAAGGAAACTTTTTTTTAGTCCAAGAATGTGGCCACCCTTGTGAAGACTTTGCAAAGTTCTCATATTGATGTGAGCTTGACGGCGATGCTATAGCCAGCCCGCGTCAGCCTTTCTGAAAAGACACATCAGGTCTGTAGTGGTTTTCCCTGAAAGTTCCACCACATATAAGTCATTTTCGACATATCCAACGAAAACGACCTTTAGAGACTTGCTCCACAAGAGTACCACCAAATCACCATCAATAAAAACTGCAAAGCCCGTCTTATCAAGGGCACGAACAGAAAGTAAATTATAACCGAGGGTCTCAACAAGCATGACGTCCACGAGAGATATATCATGGGCAACCACAACCTTGCCAAGACCCAATACCTCAGATTTTGACTTGTCACCATAGGAGACGGTTATTGATCATGGTTTGGCCGCATATCCGAGATGATCTCCTTGCTTTCGGTCATATGACTCGTGCACCCACTATCGAGTACCCATTTGGACCCACTGGAAGCATAGCCCTGCAATAAAATTACTTCTTGGTTTTAGGTACCCATTTTTTAATGGGTCCTCTCATGTTAGTAACAAGGGTCTTGGGAACCCAAATAGACCAAGAAATGTACTTATCAAATGGACCAACATAGCTAGCATAGACATCACCATAGTAATCACAAAATAATTCATAATTAGGATTATTAGACCCTGCAAAACCAATGTAGTTAGTTGTATAATTCGTGACGGTGCTTGTCTTTGCTTGAGCAGTTTTGCTTTTCTTCTTCTTCTTGTTCTTCTTCTTGGTCTTGGGGACATAGCCAAGTCCCTATTTTCCATTGCTTGTCCTTTGCTTACTAAGAATCTTATCTGGACTTCCTTACCTTTGTGTTGGGATCCCTTGACAAATTCTTCTTTCAGTCTAGCATTTTCTTCAATAACATCTTCATGTCCACAAGATGGTGTGGAGGTGCTAGGCATATCATACTTGTCCAATTGAGTTTGGAGATGATCATGAGACTCATTTAGAGTAGAATGCTCACTCTCCAATCCCTTGTAGGCAATGCCAAGTTTCTCTAATTCCTTAGAGAGTCTAGCATGAGCAGCCCCAAAGTCAATCTTCTCCTTCTTTAATTTCTTTACCTTAGCAAGAGCAGTGTCACGTTCCTTTATGAGCTGGGAAACAACCTCTTCATGAGACTCCTCAATTGACTCAAGCTTCTCCTCTAGAGAGACTCGAGCCTCTTCTTCTTCTAGAGCATTCTTCAAAGAGGTTATCTCCATGGCATCTTCTCTTTCAATTCTCCCCTTTTCTTCAAGGAGTTCTTCGGAGTGAGCAAGTTGGCTCATAAGAGCATCAAAATGAAGTTTGTGCTCACCTTGCAGGTTAGTGAAAAAATTGTCCAAAGCAATAACTTCTTGCTTTACCCTAAGACTTGTATGATCATCCATATCAACATTCGTAGTAGTCTTAGGAAATGAAGAGATAGTAGGTGATACCTCGGAACCTCTTGCCATAAGGCAAGTGATGTTCTTGTTGATGATGTTATCATTAGGAGAGTCAAAGAGCAATGTAGGAGTAGATGTGGTGGCTATTGCAGCCACCTCTCGAGTGCTATCTTCATCCTCTTCATCTTCGCTTCCGGATGAGTATTCTTCTTGTGCCACCAAAACAATCTTTGGTTGCTTCTTTTAGGAAGCACTCTTCTAGATGAACGGCTTCTTCCGAGGTTCTTTGGATTTTTCCTTGAGGATGAGCCTGCCGCCATTATCTTCTCTACTTTGATAGAGACACTCAGCCACAAAGTGTAAGCGATCTCCACAATTGTAGCAAGTTCTCAGTTTTGGACCGTTCTCCTTTCTCCCACTTGACCCACTCTTGCGCTCAAGTTTAGATTTGGTCTTAGCGGGATCATTCCAAAAGTTTCTTGCGTACAAGGCCGTGTACTCACCATGAGCACACTTGACCTCCTATGGACAGCTCATGGAGACAACATCTAACCCTCTATCTTCAACATCTTGTTCAACAACATTTGCTTTTAGTGCAACATTTACATCCTTTTGCATCCCAATTGCCCGAGCACGAGCATCTTCGTCATTCTTTGCCGCCACTTTGAAAGCTGCCATTTCTTGCATGACTTCATTGGAAGTCATTTGGTGGTAATTGTGTCTACCTTGCAAACTCTTCAAATCTGTGGGCTCAAATGGAATTAGAGCACTAACATACTTTCTTTTGATCCAAGCATCATCAATATGAGTGGCTCCATACTTTCTAAATGTTGCTGCGATGCTCTTAAGTCTTCTATACATGTCTTCATGGTCTTCTCCATCCAACATGTAAAATCCTTTGGCTTCATTTCTTAAGGCGTCATACCTATTTCTTCTCATGCTTTCATTGCCAATGAACAAGTCGATGAGTGCATCCCAAGCTTCTTTGGCGGTGTTGAGGTGTTCAATATGTGGCATGTCCTTGGGACCCACACCAAGCTGTATCATGTGGAGTGCCGTTGCATTTAGTTGACTGTCCACAACTTCTCTTCTTGTCAAGTTGGTGGAGTCTCCAATGTGAAGGCCATCTTCAATGATCCTCCAAAGCTCAATCGACGAACTACACACATGAGACTTCATTAAGAATTTCCATTGATTAAATGAAGATGCACTAAGCTTGGGTGGATCACCCCTATTATTTATATGAGGGTGAGGGATAGGTGGGTCAGGAGAATATAGGTGAGATACCTCACTATAATCCTCCTTACCACTTCCTTCTTGGATGAGGAGCCATTATTTTTATCACCCACCAACTCATCTTCCTTGGAGTTAGCATGAGCTTTCTCCTTAGATAGCGGAGTGGAGGCCTCAGCGGTAGATGGAGGTGGGTCTGTAGATGAAGTGAGACGAGCAATCATTTGCTGCATCTCTTCCATTTTGGTCTTAAAGGATTTCAACAAGGTTGTTTCCAACGTCTTGAGGTCATCCATTGTGACCTTGTTCACAGCCTCACTCCCATCTTCCTTAGTACCCATACTTCTCTTACGCTGTTAAGCCCGAATAAAGAGCCGAGGCTCTGATACCAATTGAAATGGATCATATGGGCACCTAGAGGGGGGGGGGGTGAATAGGTGCTACTCCAAATTTTAATGCCTTTTCAATTTTAGGCTTGACACAAAGGTAAATTCTCTAGATATGCAACTACGACGAATTTCCCTATATGCAAACCTAACTACTAGCGAGTAAAGGCAAGTAAGAATGAGGAGCGAGGAAACCATAGTGGAGCACGCGGAGACACATGATTTGTTTTACCGCAATTCCTTCCTTGTTAAGGGAAGTACATCTGCGTTGGAGGGGTGGGCGATACTAAGAGCACCACGCCACAATAGGCCTCACCCTGTTCTCTGATGGATCTCACCACCAAAGGCCTGATCCACCTTTCCACTATTGGTACCCTTCGAGGCGGGAACCGATGCCTTTACACAACTAGCGGGGCACAACTCCACAACCGAATTGGAGGCTCCCGTAATGACAACAAGCTGCCACAAGAACAAATATTATCAAAACCGAAACACAAGATCTAGATATTAACAAGAATACTAGATCGAGAAATCTCCAAGTGAATGGAGAGGAAGTGATGCGCTTGATTTGTGATGTCGATGAATGAAGTCTCCTCCTTCGATTCCCCAAAGATTAGAGCCTTCGGGTGGTTGAAGTGGGAGACCTTGAATGAGAGCTTTTGTTACAGACCAGTACTTTTTGGAATGAATCAAGACATCTGACAGGAGGGGTGATTGGGGCTTTTATACCCCCTATCCAAACTTGGCCGTTGGTGAAGTCGGGGGATGGATTATATGGCCTAAGTGATGGCCGGATTATCCGTCCGGGGTAAAACTCCGCCCCTAGACTCGGATTATCTAGGGATATTCCGCCCCCCCACATAGAAAGACACGACGTGGCATCCTTAGAAAACTTGTCTACGGGGTGGATTATTCGGCCCGGGCAAAAACTCTGGCCCGGGCCAGGCAATCCAAAAGAAAGTCTGCCCCCTCTATGAGAGACATGCCTTGCCACACTTTGAAAACCTTCTCGGGGGTGGATTATCCGGCCCCCTTTGGGGGTGGATTATCCGGCCTAGGCAAAAACTTTGGCCCTGGCCGGACAATCCTAAAGATTATCCGCCCCCTCATTGAGAGACATGCCTTGTCCACCTTTGTCGAAGGGATCAGGCTGGATTATCCGACCCTTGATAGGGGCGGATTATCCGCCCCCCCAACAACAGGATTTCCCAGCTTTTCATGTGAACACTCGTCTACAGCACTTACCACACATGAGATAATCCATGGAATTGTTATCTAACACACAGAAACACTAGAGATCATGAAATGTTCTTTCACCATCCCTATACTCCCTCCTTGTTGTTGTGCCCTGCCCTGGCTTGGTTAGCTAGGCGTCTAGAGCAAAAAGCGTGAGCCGGCCATTGACTGCATGCTTACGACGATGTATGTGAAGCGGATTCAACATGAAGATGGATCCTGCAAGGCTAGAGAGCACAAACACGGGCAACACAGGGTAAGCGGACATGGGGAGCAAAGCTTTCCAGCTCTAGAGCCCGGTGAATGTGCTGTTTTTTGCGGGGACCAGTAAATGTTCTATTCATCCTCCCTAAAGTGTAAGAAATAAAATTCATCGTCTTCCCTTCTCAATTAGCGATTCGAGTCTCGTGGTAATGGCGAGGATATGTGTTGATAAGCATAGGACGTCTGCCGCATTAGGATTTCTACTAAAATTCGGCACGGGTGTCAAACTAAAACCTTGACCCATGGTAGAACTGCAGTTAGTGCTGGTTTTGATTATTGGTTGACAATAGACACGACCGACCTAACTCTATGTGATATGTGCATGGAATTTGGCAAGTTCCTGATTAGCCAGAACTAGTAATTCATACCCTAGTACTATGATATAAATTATCAGAATTTCTACGACATTTGGACTTATGAGGCCTTGGCCATGGTGTAGGGTAAACATCTAGGCACGAGGACTATTCTTCTATCTGTTCATATTATTAACAAAGTGATCGGTGAAGAGACTACCATCAATGATTTCAGACCATCTGCTACGCAAACAGCTCAACCGACCATAACAGAGCAGACTCTCCTCCAGATATCGACCGCAACCGCCTAGCTTGTCCTTGAGCTTGATACTTCCCGAAGACAACAATAAGACATAGAAATGGAGGGGAGGGGCAGAGGATGATTTTTATTTTGGAGATGATGATGATGATAAAGCATATCCAGACGTGGATGGTGATCCTGATAAGATGGAAAGTAGGAAATATTTGATTGATTCAAACTTTGAGCCTTACTATATGACTGATGAGGAATATGATGTTGAAGATGCAGAAATGGGACGTAGATATGATGATGGAGACAAGGACATGCTAGTGACACACTTTAACAGGGAAAACCGAGGGGACTATCTTTGAGAGAGTGGAGGACTGCATATATGTAGTTGCTACCTTTGCAATAAAAGTTGGGTTTGATTATGTCATTGAAAATAGTGACCAAAAAAATACTAAGGGTGTATTGTATGAAAAGTAAGGTTCATAAATGAAGAATGTATGCATACCCAATGAGGGATGGACAACCATTACGGGGTGCAATAGTATTATAAAAAAATCAATCTAGTGATATGTGTTTTGATTTATTAAATTATTATCGAATACATATCAAGGTAAACATCAAGAAACATAACTTCCCTAATAGTTATTTAAGTGATACAATAAGACCAGCTTCAACCAAGTGGATTGCTTTTACTGTACTTGATTGGGTGAAGTAGGATCATAGCATTGGACCTGCTTAACTTAGATTGAAGCTTAGTCATAAGTTTAACGGTCTAATTCTTTACCACATAGTTTTTATGGGAAGGAAATGGCTTTGCAACTTGGTTCAGGGCAAGTGGAATGAGAGTTTTCACATGTTGTATAGTTTCAAAGATGAGGTAGAAAAGACATCACCTGCGGGTGTTGTTGTTATTGATTATGAGGTAGTGAGAGGAAGACAAAAGAGCTTAAAAGTGATCAATTTTAAGATGGCAAATAATACATGCTCAAGGACATGTGTTGTCTACTTGAAGACATGCTGGAAGGGGTTTCTAGAGGGTTGCATGCGACTTGGCAATATATACAACTTATTTAACATGAAAGTTCATGGGAGAACTTGCTAAACTTCTGTCGTAGATGCCTATAATTTCCTTTTACCATAGCTTATGTTGTTCTTGAGGGTAAATCAAATGAAAGCTAGATATGGTTCATTCAGAGACTACATGCAGTAACTGGTTACCCTAAAGGCTTGGTGATACATAGTGATGCATGCAAGGGATTAGATAATGTCGTTGATGCTGTATTTCCTAGGGTTAACCATAGAGAATGCATGTGGCACCTCGCTACTAATTTCATGAAAAAGTTCAAAGGAAAGATCTTTGAAGATAACATGCAGCTAGCAACATACACATACACCCCAAGCAAGCATGCTTCTTATATGCATAACATGTATATAGTGCCAAAGGTAAAAGAATACATTGAAGAACATCACAACAAACTATTGGCTAAAATAAAGTTTGGTGAGTTAAGAAAAGTGGATTATGTTTGCAATAGTTTGGTAGAGAGTTTTGGTTCTAAGATTAGGATCATTAAATCTCTTACAATTGTTGTTTTGTTAGATGAAATAAGACAATGCATAATGGTGAAGATAGATTTTAGGCAAAGAATTTGTGCAAGAAAGTTTGAGGCCATAAAATAATGCCAAAGGTGGTTTTGGTATTGAATGCAAGAGCCAAGGCAATGAAAGGAATAAAAACGAGGATGATCAAAAGTTCCAATATATTAGCTGAGGTTCATGCAAAAGATATGAATGGAAATGAAAGTAGGTATTCTATAGACATTGAAAAAAAGTCTTATTCATGAAGAAAGTGGCATACTACTAACCTGCCATCTCACCATGCACGTGAAGGTACCGAAATAGAAGATTTTATTCATAACTATTTTTCCATGGACAAGTTCGCTACAACTTATGCAAAAAAGTACCACCAGTAGCATATGAAAATGGTTGGGAGATAGTCGATCCAGGGTTAAAGACTATCAGTTCGTAGGAGGCCACATGGAAGGCCTAGAAAGCTAAGATCAAATCCTCCACTGAATTTTTTTGAGGTTAGGAGCAAGAAAAAGGAAATGCAAACAATATGGAGGATTGGGCCATATCAAGAGTTTATGCAAAAACCCAGTTCCACATGATTTTGAAGATGATGACCTGTCTATAGTCACATTTTGGATGCAGAAGTTGAATATTCTCAGGTAGAAGATGAAGCTTCTCCTTTAGAGAAACCGATCAAAGGAAAAGGAAAGCATAATGGCAAGATAAGTGATAAAACTGAGGTTGAGAAAGTTATGGAAGTGCAGCAAGTTGACGAAGGACATGAAATGCAGCAATATAATGGTGTGAAGAAAGTGCAACTATATGATGGTTTACAGGAATGGCAACGAATGGAGGATTACATTGATAAATAGCAAGTTAATGAAGACCGGGAGGTGTCGGAACATATTTTAGGGTAGGATTTGCAGCAAGTGGGGGGAAATAAGCAAGAATAAAAGATAAATCGGAAGGGGAGAAAAAGTAAGGGGATGAACTAGAATATGAAGAAGTTGCTAGGGTAGTTGAGGATGTTTTTAAAGATCTTTTTGCTAATTGCAAGAAAAATAATAAGTTTCTACCTTTCTTATTTTTGTATGGTTCTACAGATGAAAGGCAAGCTTAAATACTTGTTTTATTTTACATTTCGGCCATTTTTATTTCAAATCAACGTCAACCATTGTTTTATGCAATATATACTTGAAGACTAGAAAGAGGAGCAGAAATAAGAAGACAAAATAACGTTGTTTCATGAATTTTTATTAAAATTGGAGTATTGATAATATCTGGGGTATGCAACATGTATCTGATGTATGTGGAAAATATTTGTATTTTTTTTAAAAATATAGTTAGTTTGTATTTCCGGCCAAAATATTGAAATACACACAAAGTTAGGCTAAATTGATCGGTTTCTAAACAACTTGTTTTTTGGCTTCTATTTTATCATCCCATGTTTTAATGTGGAGCTTATATACCCTTTGAATGCATACGGGTGCGACCATTTGGTCTATAATGCTCCAGCGTGTTGGTTGAAAGTGTCATGCCATAGCACACGGCCTGGCCGTGCTCTCGACATAGTCTGGCATGCCCCATGTGCTCTCTGTACATGCTGATAGTCAAATTCATAGCATATATTGGAATAATTTGCCCAACTTTTGGAGAGAGGTGTATCTTTGCATGATAAACAGAAGTTCCTAGAGGAATTTCTAGCAATATTACATAAAATTTTGATTTTACATTTTATTAGTGCAAAAAAGTGCAAAATTTGTCTTTTTTGTAAAGTAACTGCAAAAAAAGAAGGAAAATTTCACTGTAGCATTTTTCACATGAAATACATCTTGTAGCACTAGTACATAGCGATGGGATGGACACGGTTCGAAACCTTCACCATCAATGGAAAAACGATATGTTAGAAGATACTTGTCGCTTATGTGAAGACCACTATGGACCCTGAGCCAACAAACATCACCGATAGGCCGCACTTTTGGCATTGGTCTTTTGCTTTCCTCCATTTCCCTATATCCTGGCTCATAAGTTATGGTGTTTCTTCTACAACCTGTTTTCCTTGAGATACTTTTCTCTGCCTAGAATGTACAATATGTAGTTGCAGTAAAATGTCACATAACATAAGCACTGAAATAGAAGAATATTATATTCATTCATATCATAGACAATTGTCACTATTATATTTGCATCACAATATGATTAATTATATTTAGTCAAGTGGACAACAACGATATATGTATTCCAACATGTCATGCATGATACTACCGCTATGGCACATCTTTAACCAAACTAGAAGACACATATTTTTTTTACTTGTATCAGGATAACACTTGTTTCTGAGGGGTTTTGATCATCCTCACATGCCTGGACTCGTCGCTGGAATAAGGAGGCCATGCAACTAGTGTTGGTGGTTCTGACCCCCTTCTTCATCTATGGAATCTTGTTTTTATGTAGTGTTACCGAAATAGGCTCCTGTTTTAAAAACGAGATGTTGTGAGTTCAGGGTATTGGGTCTAGGCAGTGTAAACGAAGTAAAAAGTTAAATGATAACTACAAGAGAAGATTGATACCTTTGAGGGGCTTGGAGTTTTGACTTCTCGTCATCCTTCTTCCATGAAGTAGAAATTCCGTGTATTTAGCTAATTTAACAAGCTTAATTGTTCAGGTCTACACCAACCTTTGCATCATAGTTTCATGAATAGCAAGGGTAGGGCCAAATAATATGCTACACTACATAAATACAGTTATTGATGTCAAAAAAATTACGTAGGATATGAGTAGGAGACTAGAAGATGCCTATCCCTATTGCTTGTCCTTCGAGGACGATTTAGAGACAATAACTTATCTTCCTAGCAATAATTTCTTGGACGACTAATTCTTTATTATACAGGGTAACCGAGATACTATTAGAACAAAAATAGAATAATGATTAACACACTAAATAGACTATAACGTGGATAAGCAAATAGATTTACAATATAGTAATGAATAAGCCTTAGATTAACATATAGTATGGGGTGTATTCCTCATTGAAAGTACCAAAACTATATTAAAACAAGTGGTCACTACAATAAAAGTTGCCAACCACAAATATTTGGTCAGTCAAGAGTGATAGATGGTACACCTTATGCCACCATTTCGTTTTTTCCTTGTGGTAGATGGAAATCTTTTTTCTTTGTTTTGCGGCCCTGTTTTTCCACGAACCCGTTAGAAGAAGGAAGAATCTTGGTTAGGGGCATGGTAGATGTGATATTTTCGGTTCCTAGCATGATTTGACTCTTACTCATGCCACCATTGTCATCTAAAGCTTTTGGGACCATGATGTCAGTGTCTCTAGCGGACCTTTTGTTGGTTAGGCCTCTTGTTTTGAACTTGATAAGACTGCTCGATGTAGCAGCCGTTTAGTCTAGCTTATGGGTCCCTGATGTTATCCTCTCTATAGAAGAAACGTGTGCATGATGGACTTTGTTTTTGTTTACGCCTCTCTATTTTGAACTTGATAATGCGTTGCTCGATGCAACAACTGTTTATTCTAGCTGCAGGGTCCTTGATGTCAACATCTCTATTAAAGAAACATGTGTATGATGTATTTTTAATTTGCGCCTGCACATCTCTGTTTTGAACTTGTTAACTTTGCTCGATGAAGGAGTTGTTTATTCTAACTTTTGGGTCCCGAATGTCAGCCTCTCTTTCAAAGAAATATGCATGTATGATGGACCTTTTTTTGGTTGTGCTTCCGTATTTTGACACTAGTAACATTGCTTAATGCAACAACTGTTTAGTCTTGCTGCTGGATCCCCGATGTCAGCCTCCCCGTATAGGAAACGTCTAGATGATGGAATTTTTCGACCACGACAGCTGTTTTGAACTTGATAAGACTGCTAGGTCCCTAATGTCAGCCTCTCTATACAAGAAAAGTGTGCTCTGTTGGACCTTTTTTCCATTTGCATGAACTGTTTTGACCTTGCAAACATTGCTTGTTGCAGCCATGTATTGTCTGGCAGCTAGACCCCAATGCCAGCCTCTCTATACAAGAACCATGTGCTCGGTTGTTTTGACCTGATTAAGATTTCTTGATGCAACCATATATGGATGATGGTTCCCTAATGCTAGCCTTTTTGTACAATTCTGTTTGATAATTTGATATGTGTAATTGTTGGCTACTTAACTTTTATTTTCTAACCTAATGATTGCAAGTGCACAAATCATTTATAGCCAATTTCTAAGTAAGAGTATCGAACCACAGAGAGATATTGGTAGAGGTATGTATGCCCCTCGCTACTATTAACTAAGGAATACTTGTAAATTATTTATAATTCCAAGCAATGGTTTAACACGAGTGTGTTTGATTGTGAGAAAAAGTAAAGAATGACAAAGTAAATTACTAGAGTAACTGAGAGCGGTGAGTGTGGTTGTGGGAGTCACAATATGGCTAACGAGTTCTCAGGGAGTGTAAGATCCACCACTAGTAGTTCAGTTAACCATGATTAGGATAAATATATGTCTTTTTTATGCGTATATATGTGAGAAACTCCAAGTTAGATGATCCAAGACGAACCATCTTATATTTCATCTCTCATAATCATAGTTGTGATCATAGAACATCCACCATGATCCCCAACAATTAAGGGTTAAACCCATGGTTATGGACTAGTATTTATGAGTCCTCTCACACATGAGTAATGATCTAATACAATATGTCACTTAGCACCTTCACGCCATCACATGCCCAAGGATAGTTTCCTCCCTTGTCACAATCGACAAAGTTATGTGGTCGACATTCACATAACATCAAGGAAGCAAACTAATACATATTCATAATTAAAGTTATAAATCATCTTTATTTAAAATCATAATAATGCTAAGGTTTCACCATATGTCTCCATGAACAAAGGGAACTACTCACATATGAAGGTAATCAACATCATCTCTATAAATCTAATGGAGTATGGAGGTATGAATGGATACAAGTGAAAATCCACGATGGGGATTGGAATTACAACCAAGTAAACAAGGTGATTGGTGATGTATACGTTGTTATTGATGCTGCTGCTGATGATATTGATTGATGTGTAGGACTTTAATATTCAAGTCCCTTCTTCCTCTTGTGTGTGGTGGCGAGGTGGCGGCTATGGAGGAGAAGGCGCCGGTAGGAGGCTCCATGGTGTTGTATGAAGGATGGATGCCTTCTCCATTGGTTGCTCCCTCTTTTATATAGGCCTGGGAGGGTGCCCAATAGCCCCTCCTATGATCCGTATAACCTAAGGAAGGTGTAGGAACGAACAAGGCAGAATTAGTGAAGAAACGCGCAGGTTCTGGAGGTTTTCATTGCCTAGAACCCATGGTACGGGCTGGCCGTATGGGCACACGCGCCCGTACCATTGTGCATTAAAGTTTTTTTTAACTTTTCTACTATAGGGGAGCCCCTCATAGTCCTTTATTGAATTAATAAAGCACTAGAAGCGGGTTCAACAAATATGTACAAAGATAAAAACAAAAAGATAGGGGAAGAACTATGTACAAGGCCATAAACCCTAAGCTCTAAGGTAGTCTGCCAAGCCATGATGATAACAAAACCTTAGCTTTCCTGTTTAACCTATGCTTAAGCAAGGTCCAATCATAAAATAAACTAGCCTTCTAACCCCTGAATGTGGGTCTTTCATTTTTTAAACATTGCAACAAGCCAATATGATCACCTCTATGAAATAGGGGTTAGCAAACCTTTCCTTAACATATTTGAATGCTTCTGCAATACTAACATCCTTCCATTCAATTTGCAAATAGTTCTAGACTCTGGCACTGAATAAACATTGAAAGAACAAATGCTTTTAGTCCTCCCTTGCCCGTGCATAACAAAGAGCACAATCATGATCATCTGTTACTTTCCAATTCTTACGAAGAAGCATGTGCTTCATGTTTATCCTATCATGTAATAACTGTCATGCAAAGAATCTATGCTTTGACATGCACTTGCTTCACCAAATATGATCAAAAACCAAATCATTTGATATTTTGTCGAAATTTCTCTCACAATAAGACTTAGCCCTGTAAGTATCCTTACTTAACTGACACATCCATTTATCATCCTCTACTGGCAAATTGGTATCTGCTAAGGGACTCTATAGTTGCATATATTCCAGATATGCTTCAGCCAAAAGAGGTAACATAAATGCTTCATGAAGGTTACTCAAGGTACATATATCCTTTACTGAAGCCATTTTGTTCCTTGAAAAGGAGTATAGTCTAGGCAATTTTTTAGTCATTAAAGAATCAGACCACAAGTCACTCCATAAAAATATAGAAAACCCCTACCAACAACACATTTGGATATAACCCTACACTCATCTGCAAGGTTGATAACACTTTTCCAACAAAAAGATCCAATTAAGGTGACATCATGTGGCACTGACTCATGGTAATATGTTCCCATGATCAATTTTACCCATGGTAGATTTGCATTGTTGTAAAACTTGTCCAAATGCCTGAGTAGAAGGGCTCTATTCTGTATCTTCAAATTAATCACTCCAAGGCCTCCTTTTTTCTTTGGCTTACAAACCATGTCCCAGGACGCAAGGGAATTTGTTCTCTCCTCGTGTTTATATTTACTCCACAGGCATCTTCTCCTACCCTTATCAACAATCTCTAACACTCCTAGAGAGATGGATATGGTGCACATATAGAATGTTTGCATAGAGGAAGGTACTGAATTTACCAACACTAGCCTGTCCCCATATGATAAAAAGGAAGCGGTAGCTGATAAACTTCTCTCAATTCTATCAGTTAAAGGGGAAAATCCTTAATCTGTGGTCTTGTCGTGCCCATGGGTAATCCAAGATATGTGAAAGGCATAGTACCAAGTTGGCATCCAAAGACAATAGCTAGATGACTAGCCTCCTCTCTAGAGAGATTGATTGGGATTAATGAGGATTTATGATAATTAACTTTGAGTCTAGTAAAACCAGCATATCGATCCAATAATTCCTTAAAGATAAGCAATTTCCCTTCTTCTGCAGGAAGTACAATGAGGGTATCATCTGCATATTGAATAATTGGGTATTTTCCTTCTCTTAAGATTGGTAACTTCAGCCTCGTTTGCTGTAATGCCAAGTTAACAATGATCTATAGGAGGTCTCCTCCTAGAACATAAAGCAGAGGGGAAAGTGGATATCCCTGTCTAACTCCTCTTTTACAAGCAAATTTATTCCCACACTCCATTCAACAGCATAGAAGATGAACTAGAAGACAATATCTCCTTTACCAAATTAATAAATTTTACAGGGAAACCTTTCTACTTCAGAATTTGCAATATAGCATGATGCTCAATAGTGTCAAAAGCCTTCTCAAAATCAATTTTAATGACCACCACTTTTCTCTTTGACTGCTAGCATTGGTGCAGGTATTCAAAGGACCAAGCTAGAAAATCATGAATTGTTCTAGCCTTAATAAAACCATAATGATTGTCATGAATGCATCTAGCTATTTTTGCCTACAGTCTATTTGCATAAAATTTGGTGTGAAACTTTAGACAAGTATTATTTAGGGATATGGGCCTAAAATCATTCACACTTTCTGGAGTTTTCTTTTTGGGTGCCAAAGTTATTAATGATCCATTGATACTTTCCAGTAAAGCATTCACTTTATTAAATTCCATAACCAAATTAATGAAGTCATCTTTTATGATATGCCAACATTTTTTGACAAAATAACCATTAAATCCATCAGGTCCTGGTGCCTTATTAGCTTTCAAGTCCTTCACAATACCATCTATCTCTTCCATAGTGAATGGATCATCTAGACTGGATAACAAATCCACTTGTGGAAGAAGAGTGCTAAGCTCCAGAGCATTATTAGTGGGAAGAGTAACTCCCATCCTGTTTTTATAGCACTTCCAAAAAGCTGCTGCCTTTTGATTATGCTCTGTCAAACTTATCCCATCCTCATCCTGAATTTCAGTAATAATATTATGTCTATATCTCTCAGTGGCCTTAGCATGGAAAAACTTGGTATTCTCCCCACTTAAAATAACCCATCTTATTGTACATCTCCGCCTCCAGTAATCTGATTGTCTGTCCATTAAATTTTTTAGATGACACTTGAAAATATCCCTGAAATTGAATTCTGGCACAGAAAGTGTCCTCTGATCTTCCATTTGATCCAGGAGAAAAATAACATAGTTGGAATTTTCAATCAGGGTTTTAATATGAGAGAGATTCTTTCCCCATTTTTCAATTTGTATCTTAAGTTTTTGAATTTGGTAGCCAGAGAAGAGGTTATAGATTTCCCCTTACTGGTTGCTTCTATACCTTTTCTCCCAAGTCATAAAACCCAGGTTGATGCACCCTCAAAATGGAATAGATGTGCTTTAGGGATATTGTTTGAAATTTGGACCACACAAGGCACATGGTCAGAAGTTGTCTTTGCTAGTGGCATAACCAAGGTATTTGGGTACTTTATAGTCCATTCACATGAAGTAAAAAACCAATCCAACTATACAAGCAAAGGTTGGCTTTGCATATTTGACCAAGTATAATTCCTCCCTTTGAGAGGCAATTCAATTAGACCCAGATGGCTAAAAACATCATTAAATATTAAAATATCATTCATGTCTGCACCAGATTTGTTTCTATTTTCCTATGGCCTCATAAAGTTAAAATCCTCCATTAACAGCCAGAGTTCATGTGTCGGGATTTGCAGGTTATAAAGCCAGGGAACAAAGTTATCTCTTTTAATCCCTTAACAAGGACCATAGACATTAACCAGACTCCAATTCTCCCCATTATGCATGGATGTAAACTTAATTATTACACCTGATCTATGAATTTCAACCACATTTCTAGAGAAAACATAACTGTTCCAAAGCACAATAATACCCCCAGATGCTCCTAGTGTAGGGAGAAGGCAAATTTATCAAATCTCTCGCATTTCAGAGGGTCTTCCAAGTTCAGTAACTTGGTTTCTTATGTATGGAACTATCACGGATTTTATAGCTTTAAGCCATTTGACGGAGTCAGGGCCCATCATCGCTTCTTTACATGTAGTCGGTTCATCATTGTCAAACAATAATGATTTAATCTCAAATCTTAGTATTTGATTGTTTACCCGACCTACGCGGTTCAATAGGAAGTTAGATCTCCGTGACCACAACCTTTGAGGCACATGAGCCATGAGCATTATGGATGCGTCCGGGACACTTTTCGGTGCTACGCAACTCTTCACATATAGCTACGGTTCAATAACCTTATCAAAGTTCTATTGTCCTTCCACTTAACTTTTCACAAAAAAAATCCTTCTTAAGAAACTTGACGTTCTAACTGACAAACACTTCTGTCTTTGGTGTTATGGAGGAACACCCAACGGTTAGTTGGGATAAACAACAAAGACGTGCTTATCCAACTTTGGTTATAAACATTTTACTTATGCCTAGCATAGGAAAATTTAAGAAAAGACAATTTGAGTTCCCAATCCATAACTCATATGGTGTCATTTTAATAGAATCACGATGGAGCTCTTTTCAGTGTAAAAGCGATAGTCGCTAAAGCTTAATCTTCATAATATAATGAAAATTTATAAATAGCACCGTTGATCCTACTATGTCAAACAAGGTTTGATTACATCTCTCGAATACTCCATACTTCTATGGTTTATCGGGAAACATAAATCCATGAAATGATTTCTTGAATCTTAGGTGTTTTTGCTAAACTTGTAACTCAAATATTTTCCTTTATGATTCAATCATAAATTCTTTATTTTCTCATTACAATAACTAGCACAGTGGCCCGCGCACATGTGTAGGCAACAACTTAATTTCACCTTTTTTTATTATAGGGAACTAATAAAACTGTGAGCATTATGACTGAGATTTACCTTTCTGAAATAGATCCCAATATATTTATTTATGACAATATTATTATTAATGTTATTAATCCGTATATAGTTTCTCTTCTAAGTGATAAATATAGAAAGTCTTGAGACAGTTGAAGAATCCAATCAAAACTACATTGTGTTTTATGTTTGAAAACACTTATTGGCAGTAAAAGTATGTCATTAACTTGTAGTTATTGTTATTATTAGAATTAAAAAATGTCTCAATCAAATCAAACAAATCCAAGGCCATCCAATTTAATTTTACATGTAAACTTAAGTAACCCAAGCGCAAATGATGTATATATATTTTTCAGCGTTGTAGTATTTTCTCTGATTAAAAGAATAGATTTGAGATATAAAATTGAATTACTTCTTTTACTTTATTCCACTTCTAAACTTTATCATCGAATCAGGTTGTTTTGCATAACTAATACTTCAATAATACTTCCAAAACCAAACTTCCTTGCTGCAGATCATTGTCCTCCTAGTATGCTCTGTACATGAACTGAGCTACTTTTACACAAGAAAAACGGATGCAGTCTGTGAAATGAGAAATATAAATTAGAAAAATATATAATAGTTTGACACCCAGGAACCATATAATGGTCTTGCACCATGCAAACATGCAAGTTTTTGTTATAGTGGCTAGCTAGGCTGGATTGTTGTTGGACCGTCGATAGGCAGGAGGGTCTTGTTCACTTGCAAGCATGCATGCTTTGCGATCAAATGATCTTGAAAATATGAAACACCTTGTAGTCGATGGTCCCTTTGCGTGGCACACCTTTTTGTGGCCCTGAGTTGTATTCACTCAGCCTACAACTCTCTCAATGCTTGTGGCCTGAAAAATATACGAGGGACTTGCTAGCACCGTGCTGCTCACTTCATGTATGATCTGGAAGCATCAACTGCACTTTTGATGGCCCTCAACCCTCCCTGCAAGGTTTGATTGTTTCAGTTAGAAATGAGGCACATAACCGGGATCGCGGTTGTGCACTTGTTTTGTTGTTCTTCTCCTAGACGACTGAGATTTTCAATATTTGGTGTTCTCTTGTACACTACCTTGCTGGGCTTGAACTCTTATTCAACCTTTTAAAGATATCGAGACGCCGGACTTTTTGTGTTATCTAAAAATAATAATATCAGTGTACGGAAGAAGTCAATTAGGTGTTCAAATTGTCTACAACTTTTATAAAACATACTATGCTTAAATGATACTATCCATACACACACAACTGAACCATGCAAAATGAAGTACAATTAGTATATGTACGAACAAACAACTTGGACCTAAGAAACGTCCAAGAAAAATGATGGATCAGGTATTACAAGTGGGCAATGGAAGGTATGCCAATGGCGCTAGACGTGGGATGATCTATACCAGCGACGGAAGTGGTAGCAATAAGGAGATGATGTGTTTGCTGGCTGAGTTGGATTTGCATCTTTATAAAAAGTTTGGCGATAAGGCTGGTGGAGGGAGGCGAGGAAGATTTCTTATAGCTGATGTTTGATTGTTGTGGCTTGTGATGGGGAGATGGAGGCATAGTAGGGTCGTCGTTTGCGAGCAGAGTGGTCGCACAAGCTGAATCTAAATAGAAGGAACACCACATACAATATAGACATTAATTAAAAAGTAAAAAGAACAATGTAACAGGTTCATACCGAGCTGTTATTGACAATGACTCAGGTAAGACCAAGTTGAGTTGATGGGGAGAAATAATGCCTTGTTTTGGAACAGTTCAGTCTTAAAGTAACAAACCGTATGACAGTGTTGAACGTAAAATCAATTTATCAACATAAGTACCAATCACCAATTGTATGGCTCTCATTCCATATGAGCTCCTCCAAGCAATTAGGAAGTGATAAAAAAATATCTTGACTAAATGTTGTAAAGGCATAGTATATATTAGTATTAAATACCGACAAATAGCAAGATATGATCATAATGTCAACTTGATTATCCCTTACCGGCTGAAGAATACCGTTGTTCACCTAGAATCATTTATCAACATAATATAAGCAAGATATAGCTGTCCTTTTTATCAATGGAATTAAACATTATATGGTAAATTTCGTAATGTATGTACGACATACTTGACAACTAATGTGTTTTTGATAGACCTATCAATTACAGTTTGATTCTCGATGCTCCTTTAGAAAAATTGAATCGTGTATTTGGGGATCTTGTATTCATGTGCTTCCTGTACAGCAAACCTGCAGTTGCCAAAAAAAAGGATGCATAAGAACGTATACTCCAATCATTATAATGTGATGAAATTTGAGTATCCATATAATCCTATTACAGTTGTAGTTTTTTCCCTACGCATGCATATGGTCTTTGATGCAGTATTCAACTCGTAATTAAGCATAAATTTTCTAATTATATCATATTGCATAGAGATTGCAAAAAATCAGATGTAATATCTAAATATTGAGGACTCAAAATATGTTCCCAACTCAACACACATGATTAGGTCTTAGATAACGAACGGGAGAGCAAAATAAAATAATCACAACTACACATGCAGCCGAGCATGCCTGCCGTGGCGAGAAGTCACACTGCGGCTGAGAATAGGATAGATTTGGAGCATGTACACCCACGAGGCCCAAATTTCTTGTTGCCAGTGTAGATCGCCGACGTACTTTATGCCAAGCTAAACATGTATGGCAGAGAAGCCTTGATACAAGTAGATCGATTGCTTGATTAACGAGTCCGCGCATGCTACCGGCTATCCATGCTAGTCAAGTTCCATTGTTAGCAGCACAATAAATTACGGAGTACCAAGTACTCTCTACGTTTCAAAATATAAGATATTTTAACTTTGTGAAATGAATGTATCTAGTCTTTTTAGTGTCTAGGTTCACTCCGAACCTCTCCGAACCTATACTATAAAAAAGGTCTAGATACATTAACTTCATAAAGCTAAAACATCTTATATTTTGAAATGGAGGGAGTAGCTTTGAAGGACCATAGGCATGAAAATGAAATAAGCAATTACCTCTTGCAAAATCGATCGGTTTTGTGTATTTTCTTGGATGATCAACATGGGGCTAATCAGAACGGAGGTTCATGTAGACCGATGGGATCTTCTATTGCGGATATGGACTTGCGAGACGATCAACATGGGGCTAATTAGAACGGAGGTTTGTGGAGGCCGATGGGATATTCTAGTGTGGCGATGGACTTGCCAGACCTTCAACATGGGGCGAGGGTCGTGGAGACCGATGGGATCTTCTATTGCGGCGATGGTTTTGATATAAAGACATGGAAGAGGTTTTTTTAGTTGTGGCAAAGGTGGGTAATTTCCTGAAACTTTGACGGAGTTTTTTTCTGCGATCTATCGGTTGAGGTTCTTTGCTTTCACAGATCAATGGTAAAAAAATCTGTTTTTTGTGAGATTTTCTAGTCTATTTCTCTAATTTCTGGTTAGCCCGTAATATATTTTTAATATATAATAGATTTTCCATTTCATCTTGAAATCATTTGAATATTTTCAAACGTTTCATACTTCTCATTGATTAAGTAAATATACATATATTCACTCAAATCTTTGGTTAAAGTATATGAAGTTTGAATGATCCACCACATACCGCTACACATAGTAGACTATATGCATCAATATGCACAATGTCCAATAAGTACATAATGAACTATATGCATCAATATGCACAATGTCCAATAAGCACATAATGGACTATATGCATCAATATGCACAATGTCCAATAAGTTAGTCGTTCGTTCCTCTTTGGCCTATGAACGAAATTTAAATCATTTACAGGACTCTCACAAGCGTCAATTGATTAAAAATAAAAAGACTCTAGTATTCCATCAACATGGAGTTTCTTCATGTTTTCTTTCCGATATGATTTGAACTATAGTGTTACTCATAAGTGATCTTCTAACCATTCGTCTTACGATACTTTAGCATCAGTGTTTATGGATGTGATTTATCCAACGTGATTTATAAGAGTACATCCATCTTTAATGAAATACAGTAATTATTTGGACAACTATCGTTCTCGTACCGGAACAAAATAACAATTATTAAAATACAAATCTTGAAGGCAAGATTTGATGTCAATGAGAAACACAATAAAACTTTAGTTGTTTTCGATGCACATCATCACATATTCTTTTGCTAGTTACTTAGCCCATTGCAGCTCATGAATTGTGTTGTTCTGTGTGATATTTCACACCAACCAATTCAGTATCTAATACCGGTATCCAATACCCAAGAACCACGTTGTTTAACAAGCAAAGAATACACCCATAATGGGTATATCATTTATATACCTAAGTTGGACATTTCTAGTCATTTCTTTTCTGCCAAATATTTCCAAGATTCTCTTTCAACATCTCCTTTTCCTTTTTAAAAGAATCTATAATATCAATAGTGGTGCCATATACATGACACATAGTCCAAAGCATGTATAGTCAAATGTTAATACCTTTAGACTTACACTTTGAAGTATATCACCATCATCAAATGTTTGGCGTTCTTTCAAATTTCATTCCTTTTAGTAATTCTTTTAATGTAGCAATTTTATCTACATCTTCTATCCATTCTTATCTTGACAACTTTTATGGTCAAGCTACTATAGCTCATAAGGACGATTCGCGAATATAATGTTAATTCCCAAAACCTATTGGGTGATTAGGACGTCTAGCATCTCCAACCTTTGCAAAATTATCATACAATATAAGAATATGTATTTTATTATATTCTATCATATTGCAACCAAATATTGTTTCAGATATCACAATATCTTCTACATATGATCATTTCTAAAACAATTTTCAGCTCCTAGATAACATTGATATTAAAACAATTTTTCAATATCAAGAACCATGGAGGCAAGCATGATACTTAGATACTAACGCTGGAATTTGTTACTCTCGATTCAATACTATTTATTAAATTTCATGGAGTAACTGAGGTTTTGCTGAAAGTTTGCAATAGTACTTTAAACTTAGATTGACACTCATAAAACAATACGATACCAGTTCGTAAAGTAAAACATCCAGAATTCTATAGTTCTATTATTTCAATTATAGCTAAATACAAGTTAGTAAATGAATGCTAGTGAATACAACGAACTATGCAAATTCACTTCGATTTCATTTATGATAACTCAAGTTCAGATTAATCCAAATTACTAAATTGAACTCCCACTTAAAACAATATCCCTCGAGTCGTTTTGGTGATTACACGAACCGAATTAACTACACCATGTCTGATCATCACGTGAGGTGGTGCAACTCCAATGGCGAGCATCATATGGACATCATATCATTCATATGACTCGTGATTTACCTTTCGGTTCATGTTACGAGGCCATGTCTGTACATGCTAGGATCGCCAATTAAGAACCTTAGTACCCGCGTGTGTAAAACCGTTTTACACCAGTTGTATGCGAATGTAGAGTCTATCACACCCGGTCATCATGTGGTGCTTCGAAACGACGAACTTTCTTAATGGTGCATATTAAGGAAGAACATATTACTATCTTGATATTTAGTGAGAGGGGTCATCTTATAATGTCACCAACAAGTTCTAAGCTAGACATAAGCATAAATAAGATGCAAAAAAACATCATATGTAAAAGTGATATGATATGGTTTTTGTACTTGGTCACTATCTTGTGAATCATGATATGATCTCTATCATTCCATTTGTGTAGCCCCAAGGTCTATGGCGCTCCCACTTACTTTGTTATAATTTCCGAGAGTATCCTATCATACTAAAATTATAACATTTATCATATCATGACACATGCTCAACAAAAATAAAACTAGACGTTTCTAATTTATCTTTTGCATATTTTACGTTCCTTTGGGCTTTAGAAGATAGAATCGATCTTACCTACGAACATGGAACCACAACGATGATAATCAAATTATTAGCAACCCGTTGTAAATTAGATATCAACTATAATGGAAGAGACAGACACCCGCTAGCCACTTATGCAAAACTAGTTGCATGTCATGCGTGGAACTGGTATTATGTGCAAGGACATGTAAAGTTAGTGCGGGTCGCTTCATCCCACTATGTCGCTAATATCCAAAATACATGAAGGATGCAATAACATGATCATCAACGCCCACATATTCATATGTGTTCTAACTGTACAAAGCATCTACGCATAGACATAGCTCTGATACCACTTATGGGTTTGTTGCATGGAAAATAAAAAAATTCCTACGGTTGCAACCACCAAGATAATATCTAGGAGATACATGTAACAGTTTCAGATGGACTCACCCTTTGTCAACACCCGGATTTTTAATCCCAGATGCCTGTTATGCCATACATCGCAATCCCAGGATTACCTTTTTTGCGAGACATAATAGATTGGATATCATAGTACATCATCCATTACAAACCATAATAAGGTCTTACACAAATAAATGATCTCATGATCCAGTCTTAATACAAACAAGTAGTTGAATAATAAGCGTAGCAGTGGGCTCCATCTTCAGGGTCACAGGCAATGCTGACGATGGGAGATGATTCTAGTTGTCGTAGACATCCTACTGTCCATCATATTGGTAGTCCTCCTCATAGTCTGGCCACAGGAATAGCCAGGGACAAAGCCATGAGTACTCTTTAAGTACTCGCAAACTATCACTAACAAGTAAGGTGGTTCTAGTAGGAATCTTAAGCTCTAGGTTTATTTACAAAAAGCCATATTTACCTAAACTGAGTTTAGAAGTAAAGAAAACTAAATTAATGTTCTAAATCACTTAAGTGGGAACCAAGTTTTTATATTCACAACCCTATTGTGGTCAAGTCAAAATCATAGTTCACTTCACAAGTCATTTTGAAAACATCCGACGGCAGAACAGTATGGCCACTCCAACTGTCCATGACCGCGGACGTGGCTATTCGAATAGTTTGACACTCTATAGAGGTGGTACACTTTCACCACAAAATTCGATACATCCGTCTGGGATAACCATGAATCATCATACTTAGTATGTGGATAATCAATCATAACCTTTCAATTACACACTCTAGTATAGGCACCTCCCCTATGAGCTTGGCCTCCTAGCCATGGCCATCTGCCATCTTGGGCACTACATAGGTGGACATCATCAAGAGGTAGTCTCAGCTCAAACCTCTTCTGTGAGGGAACCCATACTAATGCATATAAACTTCCGGCTAAGCCCTGCCCAATTTAGGTATTGTGGTTGTACGGTAAAATTGGAATGGTATCACATTCGAACCCAACCATCAGTTTTTATAAAGGGCTAAGGCTCATGCCTCAACATTTTCATCGTCAAATCCATTTGTGTTTCTCAACACATGTCAAAAAATTTCAATAGAATGAAGAATCATTCCAAGATTTTCATAATCATTTTCACCAAGTATTGCCATCTAAAGTGATCAAGTTTTATGCTTAGCACTAGCCACTAAGTTAAGAGTGCTCACTAATGAGGGGAGCTAATCTTCAATCTCATGCCATAGAATGACATCTGTTATTGGCCTAGTTTTATACTCTTTATGCTATCTATACTATCTTTCCAAATACTCACAAAGCACTAGTTATAAGTAAAGAACTTTGGTAAAGTAAAAGAGTAAAGCTTGCAAGTAAAACTTGGGATTGGTATAAATCAAGGTATATAACCAAAGCATGCCTAGTGCATCTTGCTTGGGTTAAAGATTGCATGGTTAACTTGTAGTGTTAGGCTTGCCTTGATTGGTGCAGTGGTTGAAGTTTTCCTCTTCTTCTGTGTAGAACTCCTCCTCCTCGTATCCGGGGTCGGTACTATCGTCTATAAATAAATACGGGGTATACAATCACCAAACAATACTTAACTAATTCTATTTAGCACACTAAGACTTACACTTGATGATCTAGTATCATCACAATCATCACATGAAATAAAAAACTAGTTTTATTTAGTTTATTTGAAAAAAAAAGTAATTTCTACTCATTAAAATTAATTAAGATTTAATATTCCCCAATTAAAATATGGGATCATGTTGACACATGTCATCACCACATATTCTAATATATGGGAATGCGATTTAAAAAGGGTTGGTCACATTTTATAAAGTTTAACATTATCATTTAATAGAAATAAAGTGACCAGAAATGCCTATATAGCATTATTTTGGTACTAGTCCAAAGTCACTGCATGCAAACCTAAATGTTTTTACATATTCAGATAGATATTGTCAAATGTGATTTTTGAGAGTTGGAATCAACTCAAAAGCTATTATGGTTGATTTTTGAAAAATGTTTGAAATTGCAAAAGTCTCTGTCTTAGTATTTTTAGTAAAGAATATCTCTAACTCCAAATGATTTGAATCCAATGGTCTTGGATAGATAATTTAAATATCTTTCTAACAAAATTTGAATAATGAAATTTGGTTCAGTGAAACTCTCTGAATTGATTTTTGAATCTATGGACAAAATAGGGTTTTAGCTAAATTGGAAAATCAATATTTGAATTCCCTGGGCTGCACGGGAAAGCTAACCGGGCCGGCCCAACTGCACTGCATAACACAACGAACTACTGACAAATGGGGTCCACCAGTCAGCGACTGCATCTAAGCGAAACGGTATCTACGAATATGAGCCCTACGATCTAATTCTAATCCAACGGCTGGGAGTCGTCATTGACGACGAACTACTCCGGCGAGGAACTAACCCTAGCGCGGCGGTGGGGGTCTGGCTAGGCTCAGCTAGGCTCCAGCTAGGGTCGGTGACAGGGGCGATCGACGTGGTAGACGACGGCGGTTCGAGGCGCGGTCACGGCAGGTCTTGGGGTGGTCGAAATCGATGGCGCCCTTCTCCACCAGCAGCGGTGGGCTCCGACCAAATTATGGTGAGAGAGAGCTCGCCTTGCTCCCAGAAGAAGTGGGGACGATCAGTGAGGAGTGGTGAGTGTTGGGGTGTGGAGAAATGAGGCAAGGGAGCCTCCTTTTATACTACGACGAGGGGACCGAACGGTGCGGGTGCGAGCTCGTTGGTGATGACGCTATAGGCTGCTAGCGGCGCGGATGAGGCTCGGGGATGGTGTTGTGTTCCCTGGGAGTTCTTATGGGAGTAATGGCGAGGCGTGGGGCGGTGTGGTTTGGTCGGGAGCGTGCGGTGCTCGGCGCAGAAGCATAGGTGTTTGCGACAGCGTGCGGCAGCTGCGGGTCGCGCGGCGGTAAACGGGGTTGTCTGCGGGGTTGGGGTGATCATGGCGAGCTAGTGCACACGAGGCGGGGATGAGGCGCGGTCTGTGCGAGCTGGTCAGGCGCGGCGAGCTGGCGTGCTCTAGACATGGCACAGAGACATAGGGCGCGACGGTGCTAGGGTGGTCCAGGGCTCTTCTATGGTCGAGGCTTGGATAGGGGGTGGCGGTGGAGTGCGGCGTGTCTGGTGTGCATCATGGGCGAGGGCGGCGAGGCTCCTGGCGCTCTGTCCGCTATCGGCCGATGACGACCAAGAATGGGCGGCGCTCCACTGTGCATAACGGCCAAAGGGGGTAGGTCTGGTGCTTGGTTAGGTCCAGGGGAGATAGGGGGTTAAGAGGGACACTGAGGTGGAAGATTACTTCTCCAAAACAGTGATGTTAGGCAGTAATGGTTCTGTGTCTGCAAGGTGTTTGTGGTAATGGCTGCAAGAAATGTACGTTGGAATTTTTGAATGAAAGTTTTTGAGTGATCTTAACTTAAGCTTGAGAGTCTATGTTTGCTTGGAGAGGTCAAGTGGAATTGGTTTGATAGGTTTTTGAAAAAGTGGGATCTTAACATATGAACTAGATTCAACTTTCAACTGTCCATTAAATTGATTTGAAAGATGTTTTTTGTAAGTTTGTAAAGGGGGCCTTGATATACTTTTACTTGGTCTAGCAAGGGGTGAAAAGAAGTAGAATTGTTTCTGTTAAGATTTATCTTCTAGGAACACATAAAGTGACCTAGTGGTTAACTTTTGTCAAAATGACCATTTGCTCTTTTTATTCATATTTGATTTCTTTTTCTTTTGATTTTGCTTGTAATTGTCCTAGATGATGTAGCATTCATCTTTAAACCATCTCACATCATTTGTAACAATCAAGCATGGCAATTTCAATCAATCACACATTAATGCAAAGCTAACATGCATTCATATTCATTTTATTAATAAAAGTTTTTGTTCACCCTAAATTAAGTGATTTGAACTTGATAATCTTGATTAGGGTTTTTGGGATGTTACAAACCTTCCCTCCTTAAACAAAATCTCGTCCCGAGATTTAAGAAAAACTAGGAACTAAAGAGATCCAGAAACTCAGTCCTAATATAATCTTCTTGCTCCCAGGTAGCTTCTTCTTCGGTATGGTTGCTCTATTGGATCTTGAGAAACTTGATACTCTGGGTCCTGGTGGTTCTGAAGGCTTCTTCCAAAATATGGATGGGCACTTCCCGATACGTCAGATCCTTGTTGATATCAATGGCTCGGTGATCGATGTTCTTGAACACTTCGGTCTTCTTCGGAACTTCTAGGCATTTGCGAAGTAACGAGATATGGAACACATCATGGATGGCTGACATCTCCTCTAGCAGTTCCAGTTGATATGATACTTCTCCTCGGTGATTCACAATCTTGAAGGGTCCAATATATCTGGGGGCTAACTTTCCTTTCAGTTGAAAATGCTGCATTCCCTTCAAAGGCGACACTTTGAGATACACAAAATCTCTGACATTGAAGGTCAAGTCTCTACGTCTCTTGTCGGCATAACTCTTCTGCCTGGATTGGGCGGGCTTGAGGTGTTCACGGACTTTGTGAATCTTCTCTTCGGCTTCTCGTAGGATGTCAGGTCCAAAAATGTGACTCTCTCCTACTTGCGACCAATTCAAGGGGGTACGACATTTCCTCCCATACAGAAATTCAAATGGGGGCATTTGCAAACTGGCTTGATAACTATTCTTGTATGAGAATTCTACGAAGGGCAGACAATCTTCCCATTTTGATCCATATTCTAACACACAAGCTCTCAACATATCTTCTAAGATTTGGTTGACTCTTTCAGTCTGTCCATCGGTCTGCGGGTGATAAGCGGTGCTGAAATTCAACTTGGCTCCTAATCCTTCTTGGACTTTCTGCCAAAATCTTGAGGTAAATTGGGTTCCTCGATCCGACACTATGGTCTTAGAGGTTCCATGCAAACTGACGATTCTAGCAATGTACAGCTCTGCTAGCTTCGAACTCTGGTAGGTAGTCTTGACAGGTATGAAATGGGCTACCTTGGACAGTCTATCAACTATGACCCAAATAGAGTCATTTCCCCTACTAGAAGTAGGCAAATTGGTGATAAAGTCCATTCTGACGGAATCCCATTTCCGTTCCAGAATCTACAATGGTTGCAAAAGTCCTGCAGGTCTCTGATGTTCCGCTTTGACTCTCTGACAGATATCCACTTGGCTATGTAGCTTCCGATTTCTCTCTTCATCTTGTGCCACCAAAATTGCTCCTTCAAATCCAAATACATCTTCATTCCTCCGGGGTGGATAGAATAAAGAGTATCATGAGCTTCCTGCATGATAACTTGCTTTAGCTCAGAATCTGCTGGCACAGAGATACTTCCTTTGTACCACAAAACTCCTTCTTCATCTTCGATGAATCCGGGTACCTTTCCTGTACCGATATGACGCTTGATTCTGTTGATACTCGCATTTCCCTTCTGGGCTTCCTTGATCTAACTGATCAACGTGGGTTGAAGTTCAATGCTAGCTAAAAATCCTATGATAACTAGCTCCGTTCTAAACTGCTCCAACTCTTCATGCAAACTTGGCTGGGCTTCTTTGATCATGGTGTTTAATCTACACGTCAATCTGCTAAGAGCATCCGCTACCACATTGGCTTTGCCGGGGTGATAGTGAATGTCAAGGTCATAATCCTTGATTAACTCTATCCATCTCCTTTGCCTCATATTCAGCTCTTTCTGAGTGAAAATATACTTCAGACTCTTGTGATCCGAATAAATCTCACAGCGATTACCCATAAAGTAATGACGCCATGTCTTCAAAGCTAAAACTACAACTGCTAGTTCAAGGTCATGGGTAGGGAAGTTTTGCTCATGCTGCTTCAGTTGTCTAGACAAATATGCTATGACTTTGCCTTCTTGCATCAACACACACCCGAGACCAATCTTGGATGCATCACAATACACATCAAAAGGCTTCGTGATATCTGGCATAATCAAGATTGGGGCTGAAATCAATCTCTTCTTGAGCTCTTGAAAACTTGCTTCACATTTGTCGGTCCATTCAAACTTCTTATATTTCTTCAACAATTGGGTCATCGGTCTTGCGATGATCGAAAATCCGTCAACAAAATTGCGGTAATATCCCGCTAATCCGAGAAATGCACGGACTTGGGTTTGAGTGGTTGGGGCTTCCCATTATTCAACATCTTTGATCTTGGCGGGATCGACAGCGACTCCTCCTGCTGACACAATATGTCCGAGGAATCCTACTTCCTTCAACCAGAATTCACATTTGCTAACCTTGGCATACAACTGATGCTCTCTAACAGTTTCAAGGATGGTTCTCAGATGTAGCTCATGGTCTTCTTCTGACTTGGAATAGATTAGAATATCATCGATAAAAACAACGACAAACTTATCCAGAAAGTTCATAAAAATCTTATTCATGAGATTCATGAAATAAGCGGGGGCATTAGTTAATCCAAAAGACATGATCGTATACTCATACAATCCATATCTGGTGGTAAAGGCGGTCTTTGGAATATCCGTTGCATGAATCTTGAGTTGGTGATAACCAGTTCTAAGATCAATCTTAGAGAACACTCTGGCACCAGTCAACTGATCAAACAGATCCTCTATCTTTGGCAGTGGGTACTTGTTCTTGATGGTGACATCATTCAGCTTCCGATAATCCGTACACAAACGGTTACCTCCATCTTTCTTATCCACAAACAAAACAGGCGATCTCCATGGCGATGCGCTTGGTTGAATCAGACCTTTCTCCATCATAGCATCAAGTTGCTTCTTCAGATCCACTAGTTCAGATGGGTTCATACTATAAGGTCTCTGAGCTATAGGTCTAGTTCCAGGAATTAGTTCAATAATGAACTTGATATCCCGATCTGGGGGCATACCGGGCAATTCATCTAGGAATACATCGGGGTATTCACAGACTACTCTGACTTGGTTTATGGTTGGTTGGGCTAGACTCTTGTTGCATTTGAATTGACGGGGCAAAGTTTCAGATACATGCTCTACTGATACTCTAGAGCTACTGGTCATGGTTATGGCTTTCTTGGCACAGTCGATCAATCCTTTATGTTTCGACATCCAATCCATTCCTAGTACTACTTTCAAACCTTTGGTTCCACGTACTATTAGATTGGCATAAAAATCTATCCCATGGATTCTGATAGGTACAGCCTTGCAAATTTTTCTAGCTTTGGTGGTTGAACCAGGTATTTGAACTATCATAACATGCTTCAATTTTGTTGGTTGAATCTTACTAGTGCATGCAAATTCTTCTGTAACAAACGAGTGCGATGCTCCAGAATCAAACAACACTCTTGCAAGTACTGAGTTAACTAAAAACATACCCAGCACGACATCTAGCGCTTCCTGGGCTTCTTCAGCATTCATGTGGAACAGACGGCCGTTGCGGTTGAGCGAATTTCCTGGGGAAAATCTGCTTCCAGCTGAACACAACAATGTTGCTGAGCTAGGGCATTCACATTGGTGGATGCTGCAAGCTTCTTGGGACACTCATTGGAGTAGTGACCCTTTACTCCACATTCAAAGCAAGTAATCTGGGACTTGTCTTTGGCTGCTACGGGCACAGCATTGCTTCCAGTCCTTGGGGAAGTATTGTTGTTGTTGTTGGACTTGGGTGGTGCACAGTTGAAGTTGTTGGAGTTGCCGGGGTTGTTGTTGTGGTTTCCTCTAGACTTCAAGTTTCCTCCGCTACGATTGGGATAGTTTGGACGGTTCATCGGGGGTCTATTGTTTCTTGGGGTATATCCTGCAGACGGATTGGGGCGATACTTCTAGGTATTGTGGGACCTAGTCTGGTGCATCATCATACGCTTGCAGTTGTCATTGGCTTGGTTGATCTTCCCTTCCATCTGGATGGCGGAGTCTACAAGCTCTTCAAGATCTCCAAAACGGATGTTGACTAACACAATCTGCATTTCATCATGCAATCCATTCAGGAACCTTTCCTTCTTCTTGGCTTCAGTGTTGATCTCATCAGGGGCATATCTAGCTAGGGACAAAAATTTGTCACGGTATTCAACTACCGTCATCCTTCCTTGCTTCAGTTCTCTGAACTCATCTTTCATTCTGGTGACTAAACCTTGCGGCACATGGGTGCGACTGAACTTGATCTTGAATGCTTCCCAAGTCATCATCTGACCGTCATTCATGGTACGGGTGTTATTCTACCATGCTCTTGCATCTCCTACTAGATAGTGGGTGGCAAACAATACGTTCTCATTGGCTCCTGCGACCTCCAGATTGTTCTCCATGATTTGCAGCCAGTCATCAGCATCTAAGGGATCCTCAGATTTGTTGAAGATAGGGGGATTGGTATTCTGAAAGTTCTTAAGCTTGGATCCATGGTGATCCTGATTTCCATGGCCTTGATTATTGTGGGCCATCTGAGTTATCTGTTGAAGAGCGGCTAGGTTGGCTTGGCATTCGGATCTACTAGCTTCACGGTCGGAAACTAGCATTTGCAGAATCTGCAACATCGGGTCCTGAGATGAGCTGCTTCCTCCGGGGTTTCCATGAGTCATCTGAAGATTGAGATAGCTAATGAGATAAGAGGGAAATTTCTAAGGTTCATGTTTTTGTTTCAAAAGTTTTAAACTTTGAGTTTGACTCAAGTTTTGCAAACTAACTTCTTCTTCTCACTCATTTATTCATTCAAGCACACAATACAACACACACCACAACACAAATGGAAAATAGATGGTTTTAAGAACCATTCTGTGAAACTACGATATAGTGGGACCAATACAACTCACTCCTACGGTGGTGATCAAGTGCATCTACTCATCATCAATGAAGTCAGAATCATCATCATCAGTTTATAAATCCATGGCATCATCCTCCAGGTAGTCGTTGTCATCACTGAGGTAAGAGTGAAGATCTCCCTGGATATCTTCACCTTCCTGTTCACGGATGGTCTTCTCGAGAGCGGACACCTTCTTGCAAAGACAATCGATGGTGCGATCCTTCTTGTCGCGCTGACGACGAAGTGATTGGTGCTCCTCGGCGAGAATGGCGAGAGTCTAGTCCTTCTTGACGGCAATGGCAAGGTTGTGGTTGGCATAGGCTCGGGCGTTGTCCAATTCCTTCTGCCTATCATACAACATGAAGTCAAGAGTTTCCACTTGGCGCTTCAACTCCGGGTGACTTGGCATCTCCAATGGCATTCCCATAGAACCACGCCTTGCAAAGTGAGCAAAGCGAGTTCCCTGGATCAAGTTGATTTTTTTTCCACATAGACGGGCAACAACTTCATGGATAGCCCTAACTAATACATCTAGCCAGTTGTTCTCTTGCAAGGTGAATTGGATCTTCTCAGAAGTAGGTGCGTCCATTCTGCCTCTAAGATCTGCAACTATCAGCCATTGTAGATCTCCTCCTACGTGATCGTTGAGTTGGGCACCGAAGAATTCCGGATGTAGGCGCTCAAGGTACTCAGACAGTGCATCTAGATCCCTCTCAAAGATCAGTTGGCCTCCGTTGCCCAACTGGTAGAACTTGCAATACTGGACTTCCATCTATAAGAATTTAGGATGAGTAAGTTAGTGAGGTGATCAAGTGTGTCAAATTTCATGTAGGAATGTAAGAATTTTTTAGGAACATGATTTTTTTTGAAAGAATCAAGGATAAGAGTGGGAATAGGTTTTCATAAATACTCACTTCTTTGGTTTTGAAACTAAGTTTTTGTTCGGACATCCATTCTAACTAGGGTCTCCTATGGTCAGGATGGCTCTGATACCAACTTGTCAACACCCGGATTTTTAATCCCAGATGCCTGTTATGCCATACATCGAAATCCCAGGATTACCATTTTTGCGAGACATAACAGATTGGATATCACAGTACATCATCCATTACAAACCATAATAAGGTCTTACACAAATAAAGGATCTCATGATCCAGTCTTAATACAAACAAGCAGCGGAATAATAAGCATAGCAGTGGGCTCCATCTTTAGGGTCACAGGCAATGCTGACGATGGGAGATGATCCTAGTTGTCATAGACATCCTGCTATCCATCATCCTGGTAGTCCTCCTCATAGTCTAGCCATGGGAATAGCCAAGGACAAAGCCATGAGTACTCTTTTAAGTACTCGCAAACTATCACTAACAAGTAAGGTAGTTCTAGTAGGAATCTTAAGCTCTAGGTTTATTTGCAAAAAGCCAGATTTACCTAAACTGAGTTTAGAAGTAAAGAAAACTAAATTAATGTTCTAAATCACTTAAGTGGGAACCTAGTTTTCATATTCACAACCCTGTTGTGGTCAAGTCAAAATAATAGTTCACTTCACAAGTCATTTTGAAAATATGTGACGACGAAACAGTATGGCCACTCCAACTGTCCATGACCGCGAATGCGGCTATTCGAATAGTTTGACACTCTGCAGAGGTGGTACACTTTCACCACAAAATTCGATACATCCATCAGGGATAACCCTGAATCATCATACTTAGTATGCGGATAATCAATCATAACCTTTCAATTACACACTCTAGTATAGGCACCTCCCTATGAGCTTGGCCTCCCAGCCATGGCCATCTGCCATCCTGGGCACTTCATAGGTGGACATCATCAAGAGGTAGTTTCAGCTCAAACCTCTTCCGTGAGGGAACCCATACTGCATATAAACTTCTGGCTAAGCCCTACCCAATTCAGGTATTGTGGTTGTACGGTAAAATTGGAATGGTATCACATTCGAACCCAACCATCAGTTTTTATAAAGGGCTAAGGCTCATGCCTCAACATTTTCATCATCAAATCCATTTGTGTTTCTCAACACATGTAAAAACATTTCAATAGAATGAAGCATCATTCCAGGGTTTTCATAATCATTTTCACCAAGTATTCCCATCTAAAGTGATCAAGTTTTATGCTTAGCACTAGCCACTAAGTTAAGAGTGTTCACTAATGAGGGGAGATAATCTTCAATCTCATGCCATAGAATGACATCTGGTATAGGCCTAGTTTTATACTCTTTATGCTATCTATAATATCTTTCCAAATATTCACAAAGCACTAGTTATAAGTAAAGAACTTTGGTAAAGTAAAAGAGTAAAGCTTGCAAGTAAAACTTGGGATGGGTATAAATCAAGGTATATAACCAAAGCATGCCTAATGCATGTTGCTTGGGTTAAAGCTTGCATGGTTAACTTGTAGTGTTAGGCTTTCGTTGATTGGTGTAGTGGTTGAAGTTTTCCTCTTCTTCTTCTGTGTAGAACTCCTCCTCCTCGTATCCGGCGGTACTGATACATTGCGAATGTATCTATAATTTTTGATGTTCCATGCTTGGTTTTATCCACTTTCTTGTGTTTTGTTCCAACTTTGGAGTACTTTTCATATGATTTCTTGGACTAACCTATTAACAAGAGCCATAGTGCCAGCTGCCTGTTTTCTGCTGTTTTTGGTTCCAGGAAAGTCAGAAAATAAATATTCTCAGAATTGGACGGGACAAAAGCCAAAGTGCCTATTTTTCCGGAAGGGATCAAGTGCCAGAATACAAGACGGAGAGGGACCAGGGGGCCACCACACCACCTGTCCCGCGCCAGGGGGTGGTGAGGCCAGCCCTGGCACCCCCTCGGCCTCTCCATCCGCCTATAAGTTGCCCACGGGACGAAAACCCTAAGGACCCGATCAAAAATCCATGAAAGAGTCTGTAGCCGCTGTCATCTCCATCCCTAGATCGGGAGGGATCTGAAGCTCTTCCCGGCACCCCGGAGAGAATTCACCACAGGCCTTCTTCATCACCATGCAAGCCTCCGGTGTGATGCGTGAGTAGTTCATCCTTGGACTACGGATCCATGTAGTAGCTAGATGGTTGGTTTCTCCTCATTTGTGCTTTCATGTTTAGATCTTGTGAGATCCGTTCATGATCAAGATCATCTATTTGTAATTCATACATGTTGTGTTTGCGGGGATCCGATGGATATTGAGATGCTATTTCAGATTGATTATTGATTCTATCATGTCTTTGTTATTTGAGATCTTGCATGCTTTCCATTGTTAGTAGCTATCTTGGCCAAGTAGATGCTAGCAACTCCAAGAGTTAGTATTTATGCTCGATAGTGGGTTCATGCCTCCGTAACTGGGGAAGTGACAGAAATCTCTAAGGTACTAGATGTGATGTTGCTACTAGGAGAAAACAACAATCCTTTGTTCATAGAGCAATCGTATTGTTTACCTTACACGCAGTTCAGAAGCAATAATCTGCTTGCAACTTAATCTTTGGAGGGTTCGGATGATAACCTGAAGGTGGATTATTAGTCATAGATGCAGTTGGATGGCGGTCTATGTATTATGTTGTATTGCCCAATAAAGTCTCAAAGGAGTCAAGATGATTAGTATATGCATGTATTGCTTTCTCCGTGTTTGTCAATTGCCCCGCCGTAATTTGTTCACCCAGCATGTTATCTATCTAAAGAGAGCCACCTCTAGTGAACTATGGATCCCGGTCCTTTTTCTTTACATACAATCTATAAAGCTTTACGCTTTGTGTTTACTTTCTGCAAACTTTTACTTCTTTCCATTCGATACGTTTAATCCTTTGTTTTCCGCAAAACACGGTGAGATTGACAACCTCATCGCAAGTTGGGGACAAAGTTCTATGGTTGTGTTGTGTAGGTCTCCACGTTGTTACTAGCACCGGTAGTGCGCCCTGCCAAAGCTCAGCTAGCAACACCTTTGAGGTGTTTCCTTGCTCCTACTGGTTCGATTAAACCTTGGTTTCATAACTGACGGAAACTTGCTGTTGTGCTCATCATACCTTCCTCTTGGGGTTCCCAACGAGCTCTACATCAACACCGCCATCAAGCATTTTTAAGGCGCTGCATTGAGACATCAAGCATTTTTAAGGCTGTTTGCCGGGAGTCAAGGACATCTTCACAAGGGGATCCCCTCATAACCAATCTCTTTACTTTGTTGTTTTTGTTTTGCTTAGTTTCTTTTTGCTTTGTTTGCTTGTTTTGTTCTTCAAAAAACACAAAAAAAATAGTTTTACTTGTTTAATTTGTTTATCAAAAACACAAAAAAATTAAGTCTCCTTTAGTTGTCACCTCTTCCTTAGCTCACCATGTTGATCCCTACATTCACCCTGAAAGACCTTCCAATTGGTAGTGGTTCTATAATTGGGAAAGATAACATTGAAGAATTCTTTAATCATGTTAGTAAGCATGAAGATAATAAGGATAGATCCCTTGTAGAACTTGCTCCAAACTATGAGATTGCTGCAGCTTCTTTAATTCACATGTTAGAATCTAGGTTTGTTAACCTCAACCCCTTAATGCAAGTAATGTTTCTTAAGCTTAAAGAAATTGAGGACCCTGAAAAGAGGGATTTTATTCTAGAAACTTTGTTTAAGGAGTTCTATGATGTTGCCAAGGAAGCTAGAAAAGTTTTTGAACGTTTCAATATGCTAGGCTCATGTGTAGATGTTGTTGGTACACGAGAAAAGATGAACAAAACCGAACCTAATGGGGAGGAACCTAAGATACCAATACCCTTTAAACTAGTAGCAATACATGATGCCATAGAAAAGAATCTTGATTGGATTGTTCCTGCAAACCCTTTTGATGAGAATAGTGAACCTAAGAGCATTGAGAGAGGAACCTATAGAACTTGTTTGGATGAAATACCTTGCCTTGTTGAAAATATTTCTGGTATTGATCTTAATGCTTCTTCATTTGAGAACACTTGATTCTTTCTTTGCTTCTTATGCCTAACTTAAAGGCGTTAAAGAAAAGTACTTGTTGGGAGATAACCCAAGAGTTTTAGATGAGTCTTGGAAGTTATTACTTCAGTAATAGCCGCTCCTTATCCTTTTTATTTGCTTTTTGTGCCAAGAGTAACCTCTAATGAGAGTGAAGTAATGATTGGGAAAGTTGCTGTCCCGAAACAGATTTCTGTGCTTCACCGTAAAAACTCCTGAGAGAGTTCTATATGTCGGATTGAGCTGTAATTGTTTTTGATTCTGCCCCAGGTTGTTATCTAACTTTCGTTAGTTCAACACGTTTTGATTTGAGCAACAGAAGGTCTTCGAAAAAATTTGTCTTTACCTGCTAGTCTGTTTTGACAGATTTCTGCCATTTTCTGCATTTGCTTCTTGTTGGTTCTTTCTTGAGTTCTTTTGGGGAATTAAGCTTTTTGAGGGAAGTGCTACAGTATCTAGTGTTCTAATGGAAGTTTATTTGGTGTTAGAACTGAACCTTGAGACTTATTTATCTTAAGTGCACTAACGTTGCTAATGAGATTGTGTGAAGTTTTGTATGAAGGAAAATTTTCAGGTGTATGGAAGGAATGAGTAATGAGATGAAGGATGGACTAAAGCTTAATATTGGTGGTGCAACGCGTGTCACCCCAAGAAATATCCAAGAAGTACAAGCGTCAAAGCTTGGGGATGCCCAAGGCATCCCCTTCTTCATCAATAAAAATCCAAGGTTTCTTCCAAACGCTTCATTTTTATTGTTTCGTGCACAGTTGTGTTTCTCTTGGAGTGTCTTCTTTTTCGTTTTCATTTTGGTTTTTAGTTTGCTTGGTTTGTTTAGTTTTCTGAATAAGTTGGTTGGACCCCCTATTTCACACTTTGGTTTGCAAATAGTTTGGTTTGGTTTGGAAAAGAGTAGGAAAGTTCATACTTATGTGGTAAAAAGAGCTCGTTTTTGACTGTGGCTATGCTTTGTCATGCCATGCTTGATATTGTTTTGGCTTTATGCTTAGTATTATTTGCTGTAGCATGACTTGTTATAAACAATTGAGATTGCTTAATGTGCCTTGGATGAATCATGCGTTGTTTTAGCATATTAAAGCATAATATAGTGGTATTCTCCTTTGATGCTTTATTTGGGTTGACTTGGCACATGCTCACACCATGTTATGACTATCCAAAGTCACCATAGCCTTTATGATCCTTTAGTTTTCAACTTGTAGTATCACTTTATGCTTTGATCAATGATGTTTTGTCGCTCTGCATGATTATGGCCATTATTGCTCTCTTAGTTTGTCGCTCCCAGTCTTTTGCTAGCCTCCACAACAAAGTATGAGTTCCACTCATGCATCTAACTCCCTAAACCAAGTTATTCCAAAGAGTCCACCATACCTACCTACTAGCTTATGCTATTCCAAGTACATTCATGCTTTTGTTTACCTTCCACTTGTTATGAGAAAACTAGTGATTAAAGCTCTCACGAACTTGATGGCACACTTTACTTTATTGCCTCTAATAAACTTGAACCATTGGGTCCTTCTTTGTTGTGTATATGCTTGCGCTTTATAAGTTGAAATTAGCAGAACCATGTATCATGGGGAACGCTTTCAAAATTGCACTTGTACTTTGTACCCCGTTGATATTATGTTCTTTTGCTTACGGATCCCGGCGGTGTGAAATAAATGTGGAACTTGTATGATCATGGAGTTTGTATGTGTGTTAGAGAAACGCCTGGGCCGCTAGCCTAAGCCATGCCTAATCATGGTGGAAACTTGTAGCATCACCATAATGAGCACTCTATGAAGCATCCTCAATAAAAACCTATGCAAATAGCAAATAAAAAGATCGCTGAGATGCTCATTGTCTGCTTGCATTGTCATTTTGATTATGGGAAAGCTCCCGTATCATGTGCAAGGGGTACCCCGTTGGCGGTTCTTAATGCTACACATGTACTTACAATGACAAGATCTTACTCGTGACTGAAGTTGAGTAGCATGAGGATCGGTCTTCGTAAGTAAGGGGCATGAGATTTCGGTTTATAACTTGTCAAGCATATCCTCTTAGTTGTGTCACTTTAACCTTAATCACCTTAAAGATGCTTATGATAGGGGCAATGAGAGCTGAAAGCTACAAGTACCATAATTTTTGGAAGCTCTTTATGAGACTTGAATCCCTACTTCCTTTTTACAAAAGGCCCTTCTTCCACCATTATATTGAGTCTCCACCTTCTATCTTTATGCACCTACTTTGAGAGCATAGTGGCCATTCTTAGTTCTATGTGCATTGTCCCAAGACTAGTTGATTGATGCATAACTTGTTATTGCTTGTTTGAAACTATTGTATCTAGTCACTCTTATGAACTTTGAAGGTGTCCTATGCATTTATATTTGCTACTCTATTGAGGGACAAGCTGAATACTATTATGCTACGTTTTCTTTATGTGAAACAAACAAACATCTTGTAAAGCATTCTTATTCATGATTCTTTTGTTTGTGCCTTTTCATGTTGTATCATAGTTTCTTTGCTTATTGCTAGAACTTTGTCTTTCATGTTATGATTGAAGTACTATGATCCTAGGCTTGAATGTTTTGCAAATACTTTGATCAAGTCTTTGATGGTGCATGTCACCTCAAAAATTCTTTCTTTTTATCACTTACCTACTCGAGGACGAGCAGGATTTAAGCTTAGGGATGTTGATACATTGCAAATGTATCTATTATTTTTGATGTTCCATGCTTAGTTTTATCCACTTTCTTGTGTTTTGTTCCAACTTTGGAGTACTTTTATTATGATTTCTTGGACTAACCTATTAACAAAGAGCCATAGTGCCAGCTGCCTGTTTTCTGTTGTTTTTGGTTCCAGAAAAGTTAGAAAATGAATATTCTCGGAATTGGACAGGACAAAAGCCAAAGTGCCTATTTTTCCGGAAGGGATCAAGTGCCAGAATACGAGACGGAGAAGGGCTGGGGGCCGGCCACACCACCTGGCTGCGCGGCCAGGTCTGGCCCGCGCCAGGGGGTGGTCTGGCCTCCCCCAGCACCCCCTCGGCCTCTCCTTCCGCCTATAAGTTGCCATCAGGACGAAAACCCTAGGTACCCAATCAAAAATCCACGAAAGAGTCTGTAGCCGCCGTCATCTCCATCCCTAGACCGGGAGGGATCTGAAGCTCTTCCCGGCACCCTGCCGGAGAGGGGAATTCACCCTGGAGGCCTTCTTCATCACCATGCAAGCCTCTGGTGTGATGCGTGAGTAGTTCATCCTTGGACTACGGATCCATGTAGTAGCTAGATGGCTGGTTTATCCTCCTTTGTGCTTTCATGTTTAGATCTTGTGAGCTCCGTTCATGATCAAGATCATCTATTTGTAATTCATACATGTTGTGTTTGCAGGGATCCGATGGATATTGAGATGCTATTTCAGATTGATTATTGATTCTATCATGTCTTTGTTATTTGAGATCTTGCATGCTTTTCATTGTTAGTAGCTATCTTGGGCAAGTAGATGCTAGCAACTCCAAGAGTTAGTATTTATGCTCGATAGTGGGTTCATGCCTCTGGTAATCTGGGGAAGTGACAGAAATCTCTAAGGTACTAGATGTGCCATTGCTACTATGGAGAAAACAACAATCCTTTGTTCATAGAGCAATCGTATTGTTTACCTTACACGCAGTTCGTAAAGCAATAATCTGTTGCTTGCAACTTAATACTGGAGGGGGTTCGGATGATAACCTGAAGGTGGATTATTAGTCATAGATGCAATTGGATGGCGGTCTATGTATTATGTTGTATTGCCCAATCAAGTCTCAAAGGAGTCAAGATGATTAGTATATGCATGTCTTGCTTTCTCGGTGTTTGTCAATTGCCCCACTGTAATTTGTTCACCAGCATGTTATCTATCTAAGGAGAGCCACCTTTAGTGAACTATGGATCCTGGTCCTTTTTCTTTACATACAATCTATAAACTGTTTCGGCTTTGTGTTTACTTTCTGCAAACTTTTACTTCTTTCCATTCGATACGTTTAATCCTTTGTTTTCCGCAAAACACGGTGAGATTGACAACCTCATCGCAAGTTGGGGACAAAGTTCTGTGGCTGTGTTGTGTAGGTCTCCACATTGCTACTAGCACCGGTAGTGCGCCCTGCCAAAGCTCAGCTAGTAACACCTTTGAGGTGTTTCCTTGCTTCTACTGGTTCGATTAAACCTTGGTTTCATAACTGAGGGAAACTTGCTGCTGTGCTCATCATACCTTCCTCATGGGGTTCCCAACGAGCTGTACATCAACACTGCCATCAAGCATTTTTCTGGGCGCCGTGCATTGAGCCATCATAGTTTAATCCTTTGTTTTCCACAAAACACGGTGAGATTGACAACCTCATCGCAAGTTGGGGACAAAGTTCTGTGGTTGTGTTGTGCAGGTCTCCACGTTGCTACTAGCACCGGTAGTGCGCCCTGCCAAAGCTCAGCTAGTAACACCTTTGGGGTGTTTCCTTGCTCCTACTGGTTCGATTAAACCTTGGTTTCATAACTGAGGGAAACTTGCTGCTGTGCTCATCATACCTTCCTCTTGGGCTTCCCAACGACCTCTACATCAACCACGCACCAGCACTTTTCTGGGCGTCGTGCATTGAGCCATCAGGTACTATCGTCTATAAATAAATACGGGGTACACAATCACCAAACAATACTTAACTAATTCTATTTAGCACACTAAGGCTTACACTTGATGATCTAGTATCATCACAATCATCACATGAAATAAAGAACTAGTTTTATTTAGTTTATTTGAGAAAAAGTAATTTCTACTCATTAAAATTAATTAAGATTTAATATTATCCAATTAAAATATGAGATCATGTTGAAACATGTCATCACCACATATTCTAATATATGGGAATGTGATTTAAAAAGGGTTGGTCACATTTTATAAAGTTTAACATTATCATTTAATAGAAATAAAGTGACTAGAAATGCCTATATAGCATTATTTTGGTACTAGTCCAAAGTCACTGCATGAAAACCTAAATGTTTTTACATATTTAGATAGATATTGTCAAATGTGATTTTTGAGAGTTGGAATCCACTAAAAAGCTATTATGGTTGATTTTTGAAAAATGTTTGAAATTGCAAAAGTCTCTGTCTTAGTATTTTTACTAAAGAATAGCTCTAACTCCAAATGATTTAAATCCAACGGGCTTGGATAGATAATTTAGATATCTTTCTAACACAATTTGAATCATGCAATTTGGTTCAGTGAAACTCTCTGAATTGATTTTTGAATCTGTGGACAAAATAGGGTTTTAACTAAATTGGAAAATCAATATTTGAATTTCCTGGGCTGCGTGGGAAAGCTAAACGGGCCGGCCCAACTGCACTGCACAGCGCAGCGGGCTACTGACAGACGGGGTCCACCAGTCAGCGATTGCATCTAAGCGAAACGATATCTACAAATCTGAGCCCTACGATCTAATTCTAATCCAATGGCTGGGAGTCATCGTCGACGACGAACTACTCCGGCGAGGAACTAAACCTAGCGCGGCGGTGGGGGTATGGCTAGGCTCACATGGGATCCAGCTAGGGTCGGTGACGGGGGTGATCGACGTGGTAGACGATGATGGTTCGAGGCGCGGTCACGGCAGGTTTTAGGGTGGTCGAAATCGACGGCGCCCTTCTCCTCCAGCAGCGGCGGGCTCCGGCCAAATTCCGCCGAGAGAGAGCTTGCCTTGCTCCGGGAAGAAGTGGGGGCGGATCAGTGAGGAGTGGTGAGTGCTAGGGTGTGGAGAAATGAGGCAGGGGAGGCCTCCTTTTATACTATGGCGAGGGGAATGAACGGTGCGGTTGTGAGCTCGTCGGTGATGACGCTACAGGCTGCTAGCGGCGCGGCTGAGGCTCGGGGACGGTGTTGTGTTCCCTGGCGGTTCTTATGGGAGTAATGGCGAGGCATGGAGCGGTGTGGTTTGGTCAGGAGCGTGCGGCGCTCCACGCAGACGCCTAGGTGTTTGCGACGGCGTGCGACAGCTGCGGGTCACGCGGCGGCAAACGGGGTTGTCTGCGCGGTTGGGGTGATCATGGTGAGCTAGTGCACACGAGGCAGGGTGAGGCGCGGTCTGGACATGGCACAGAGACATAGGGCACGGCGGTGCTAGGGTGGTCCAGGGCTCTTCTACGGTCAAGGCTTGGACAGGGGGTGGCGGTGGAGTGCGTCGTGTCTGGTGCGCATCGTGGGCGAGGGCGGCGAGGCTCCTGGTGCTCTATCCGTTGGCGGCCGGTGACGACCAAGAATGGGCGGCGCTCCACTGTGCATAACGGCCAAAGGGAGGTTGGTCTGATGCTTGGTTAGGTTCAGGGAGACAGGGGGTTAAGAGGGGACACTAAGGTGGGAGATTACTGCTCCAAAACAGTGATGTTAGGCAATAATGGTTCTGTGTCTACAAGGTGTTTGTGGTAATGGCCGCAAGAAATGTACTTTGGAATTTTTGAATGAAAGTTTTTGAGTGATCTTAACTTAAGCTTGAGAGTCTATGTTTTCTTGGAGAGGTCAAGTGGAATTGGTTTGATAGGTTTTTGAAAAAGTGGGATCTTAACATATGAACTAGATTCAACTTTCAACTATCCATTAAATTGATTTGAAAGATTTTTTTATAAGTTTGTAAAGGGGGCCTTGATGTCTACGCACTTCTATTCTTGTAGACAGTTGTTGGGCCTCCAAGTGTAGAGGTTTGTAGAACAGCAGCAAGTTTCCCTTAAGTGGATTACCCAAGGTTTATCGAACCTAGGGAGGAAGTGGTCAAAGGTATCCCCTCTCAAGTAACCCTGCAATCAAGATACAAGAAGTCTCTTGTGTCCCGAACACACCGAATACACTTGTCATGTGTATAGGTGCACTAGTTCGGCAAAGAGATAGTGAAATACAAGTGGTATGGATATAAGATAACGGTGCTAGAAAATACTTTGATAGCGTGGAAGAGACTAAAGGCAAACTGAAATAAAGATAGAAGCAAGCAAACATGTAATAGATCTAATAGCAAATGGTGTTTCAATGCTAAGAAACAAGGCCTAGGGATCATACTTTCACTAGTGAACACTCTCATATAAATATCTTCTCTTTATGATACTACTCTTAACTACTCTCCGGTTAGACACTCTAATCCATGGTAGGGCTATAACAACACACCTCAAAGTTCGCTTTCCCCATCTAGAAAACCCCACACTGTCACCTTGAGCACTAGATGGTTCCAACAAACACCACAATTTCATAGAGACATCCAACTCCAAATATAACTCATAACAAGTATTTGTAATCTCTAGCCCAAGTGCCACCATGGTGTGCACACTGTCAACTTCACACACATGGGGAGAGCAAAGATCTATTAAGCACTTGAGTAGCAAGGTAGATCTATAGATTACAAGCTCATGATCTCAATAAGATCATGCATAGAGAGAGAGATGAACACATAGCTACCGGTAGAACCCTTAGCCTCGAGAGAGAATTACTCCCTCCTCATACTGGGAATCAGCAACAGCGATGGAGATGGTGGTGGAGATAGATGGAGATGGCTCCGGGGGCACTTCCCCGTCCCGGCAGGGTGCCGGAACAGAGACTTTCTGTCCCCCGAATCTCCCCTTCGGTGGTGGCGGCGCTGCGGAACTTTTCATGGCTGGAGGCTAGACGATTTAGGGTTTTTGCATTGGGAGGCATCTTATAGGCGAAGAGGCAAGGTCGGTGGGCGACCAGGGGGCCCACACCATGCCCTAGCGTGGCCTGGGGGACCCGCGCCTAGGGGTGGTTTGGCCACCCTGTGGCCCCCCTTCGTCTCTCCTTCTGGCTCCATGAATCTTCCAAGAAAATAACAACTTTGGCTTTTGTCGAGTCCAATTCTGAGAATATTCATTTTCTGACTTTCTGGAACCAAAAACAACAGAAAACAGGCAACTGTCACAGTGGCTCTTGTTAATAGGTTAGTCCAAGAAATCATATGAAAAGTACTCCAAAGTGTGGATAAAACATAAGAAAGTAGATAAAACCAAGCATGGAACATCAAAAATTATGGATACATTAGCAACGTATCAGGCCTTGATACACTTTTACTTGATCTAGCAAGGGGTGAAAAGAAGTAGAATTGTTTCTGTTAAGATTTCTCTTCTAGGAACACATAAAGTGACCTAGTGGTTAACTTTTGTCAAAATGACCATTTGCTCTTTTTATTCATATTTGATTTCTTTTTCTTTTGATTTTTTGTTGTAATTGGCCTAGATGATGTAGCATTCATCTTTAAACCATTTCACATCATTTGTAACAATCAAGCATGGCAATTTCAGTCAATCACACATTAATGCAAAGCTAACATGCATTCATATTCATTTTATTAATAAAAGTTTTTGTTAACCCTAAATTGGGTGATTTGAACTTGATAATCTTGATTAGGGTTTTTGGGATGTTACACCCTTGGAGACCGTAATGCGGATAATGTTCTCGCAAAAGAACGTGGTTGTTGTAGGGTGCACACGATCATCCTCAAGGACACGATGACAACACCACACGTGCAGCGCCTCCGTAATCGGTCACACGTATGGTGTGTCGACGATTTCCATCCCTCACTCTAGAGCGGTAGCAGAAGTAGGGGATCCTCGGGAACTCTGCCAACACTACAACATGGTGGTGATGGTGGTGGAGAAGATCTTGAGCAGGGCTTCGCCTAAGCACCTTGCTCGTGACAATGGACAAGGCTAGAAGGGGAGGAACATGCCAACCAAAGGGCATATGAGAGGAGGGGATGCGTGTGTGAGATGATAAGAGGATGAGGAGGCCTTTTATAGGTGAGGGGCAGCCCCAAGGGTCATGGCTCACAGCCATGACGGTGCCCCCACCTCTCCCCAAATTATGTGGGTGGACACCCCACTGATGACCCACAAGTATAGGGGGTGTATCGTAGTATTTTCGAGGGAAGTGAAACCCAATTTATTGATTCGACACAAGGGGAGCCAAAGAATATTTATAATCCTTAACAACTGAGTTGTCAATTCAGCTACACCTGGAAACAATCTTGCTCACAGCAGTTTATCAGTAGCAACAGTTTTGTAGTAGGAATAGCAAAGTAACAGCAGTAGTAAAGCAAAGACAGTAGTAACAAAAGCAATAACAGTGGGATTCGAGTGCGGTAGGCATAGGGATGGATGGACGGGCGTTGCATGGACAAGACAATTCACAAAGCAATCAGAACATAGGGCAATTGCAGATAAATAAGATAAAGCATCCAAGTGCTAGACAATCCTAGGCATGTGTTCCATATATAGTCATACATGCTCGCAATGAGAACTTGCACAACATCTTTTGTCCTGTCAGCCCGTTTGCAGCGGGGCCTCTAGGGAACTACTGGCAATTAAGGTGCTCCTTTTAATAGAGCACCGGAGCAAAGCATTAACACTCCATGAACACATGTGATCCTCACATCAAAGCATTCCCTTCCGGTTATCCCGATTTCTGTCACTTCGGGGCCATAGGTTCTGGACAACAACGTGTGTATACAACTTGTTGATAAGACCAGAAACAATACTATCATAATGAATCAATAACATGTTCAGATCTGAAATCATGGCACTCGGGCCCTAGTGACAAGCATTAAGCACAACAAGTCGCAACAAAGTCATAAAGCACTAATAAAAAATACTAGGCACCATGCCCTAACAATCTGATGCCATTACATGAACGATCTCATCCAATCCCTACCATCCCCATAGCCTACAGCGGGGGATTACTCACTCATAGATGGGGGAAACATGGATGGTCGATGGAGATGATGGTGGAGATCGATGGAGATGGCTGGGCACCTCCTCAGGTGCCGAATCAGAGACTTTTTGTCCCCCGAATCTCCCCTTCGGTGGTGGCGGTGCTGCGGAACTTTTTCTAGAAAAACGTCCACCCCCTAGATTTTTTAGGTCAGAAGGCTTCTTATAGGCGAAGAGGGAGACCGAGGGGGTGCCTAGGGCCACCACACCATGCCCTGGCGCGGCCAGGCCCAGCCCGCGCCTGGGAGGGTGTGGCCAGCCCCTGGCCCTCCTCCGTCTCGTATTCTGGCTCCTGGAGTCTTCTGGAAAAATAGGCACTTTGGCTTTTGTCCCGTCCAATTCTGAGAATATTCATTTTCTGACTTTCCTGAAACCAAAAATAGCAGAAAACAGCAACCGCACTGTGGGCTCTTGTTAATAGGTTAGTCCAAGAAATCATATGAAAAGTACTCCAAAGTGTGGACAAAACACAAGAAAGTGGATAAAACCAAGCATGGAGCATCAAAAATTATAGATACATTTGCAATGTATCAACATCCCCAAGCTTAACTCCTGCTCGTCCTCGAGTAGGTAAGTGATAAAAAGAAAGAATAATTTTTGAGGTGACGTGCACCATCAAAGACTTGATCAAAATATTTGTAAAACATTCAAAGCTGGGATCATAGTACTTCAATCATAACATGAAAGACAAAGTTCTAACAATAAGACATAGCAACTATGATGCAACATGAAAAGGCACAAACAAAAGATTCATGAATAACAATGCTTTGCAAGACGTTTGTTTATTTCACATAAAGAAAACATAGCATAGTGGCATTCAGCTTGTCCCTCATAGAGTAGCAAACATAAATGCATAGGACACCTTCAAAGTTTACAAGAGTGACTAGATACAAATAGTTTAAAACAAGCAATATCAAGGTATGCATCAATCGACAAGTCTTGGGACAATGCACATAGGACTAAGAATGGCCACTATGCTCTCAAGAAAGTGCTCAAAGAGTGTGTGGAGACTCAACAAGGAAATGAACAGGTTTTGAAAAGTTTGAAAGGCTTCCAAATGCTGAAAGTATGGTACTCATTAGCTTTGAGCTCTCATTGCCCCTATCATAAGCATCTTTAAGGTGATTAAGGTGAAAGTGAGGTCCAATCTGAGTTATATGCTTGACAGACTATAAACTGAAAATCCCAAGTCCCTTCAGTACGAGGGCCGCTCCTCATGCTACTCAACTTTAGTTACCGGTAAGTTCTTGTCATCATAAGTATGTGCGTATCATAGAGAACCACCAACGGGGTACCCCTTGCCCGATGATACGGAAGAATCCCCATATCAAAATGACAAGGCAAGCAGACAATGAGTATCTCAGCAATCTTCTTATTTACCATGGGAAAATGGTGCTTTTTTTCTCTCTTTCCTCTTTTCATAAATCTCTTTTTTCTTTCTTTTTCTCAATAGCTATCTCTCTTTTTTTATAAGAAGAATGCTTCATAGATATCATTATGGTTATGCTGCAGGTTTCCACCCTGTCAGCATGGATTAGACCAGCGGCCCAGGCATTTCTCTAACACACATACATAACTCCATGGACTTACAAGCTCCCCTTTTATTTCACACCGACGACATCCGCAAACAAAAGAGCAAGGTATCAATTGGTTATATATTTACAAGTGTTGAAAGCGTTCCCCGTGACAGCACGGTTCTGCTAATCCCCAGCCTATAATTTGCAAGCATATAACTTTCATGGAGAGTTCACAATGGTTCTGGTTTATTAAGTGCAGGAAATAAAGTGTGCCATCAAGTTCGTGAGAGCTTTACTAACTAACTTTCTCATAACAAGCAACCATTTTATTTGGAAGAAAACAAGGCATATTGAATATGCACGGAAGTAGCAAATGATGCTAATGGGTAGGTATGGTGGACACTTTGGGAAAATTTGGTTTAGGGAGTTGGAAACTTGAGTAAAACATACTCAGTGTGAGTGAAGGCTAGCAATAGTAAGGGAGCGACAAACGAGAGAGCAATAATGGCCATAATCATGCAGAGCGACAAAACATCATTGATCAAAGCATAAGGTGATACTACAAGTTGAAAACTAAAGGATCATAAAGGCTTAAGGTGACTTGAGATAGTCATAACATGGTGTGAGCATGCGCCAAGTCAACCCAAATAAAGCATCAAAGGAGAATACCACTATACTATGCTTTAATATGCTAAAACAACACATGATTCATCCAAGGCACATTAAGCAATCTCAATTGTTTATAACAAGTCATGCTACAGCAAAGAATACTAAGCATAAAGCCAAAACAATATCAAGCATGGAATGACAAAGCATAGGCCATAGTCAAAAACAAGCTCTCTTTACCACTGAAGCATGAGCTTTCCTACTCTTTTCCAAACCAAACCAAACCAAACTATTTGAACACCAATATATGAAAGAGGGGGTTCAACCAATTTATTCAGCAAACTAAGCAAACCACGCAAACTAAAAACCAAAACAAAAACGAAAAAGAAGACGCTCCAAGAACAACACAACGGTGCATGAAATAATAAAAATGACGTGTTTGGAAGAAACCTGGGATTTTTATTGATGAAGAAGGGGATGCCTTGGGCATCCCCAAGCTTTGACGCTTGTACTTCTTGGATATTTCTTAGGGTGACACGCGTGGCATCCCCAAGCTTGAGTTTTAGTCCATCCTTCATCTCATTACTCATTCCTTCCATACACCTGAAATTTTTCCTTCATACAAAACTTCACACAATCTTTATTAGCAACATTAGTGCACTCAAGATAAATAAGTCTTAAGGTTCAGTTCTAACACCAATAAAACTTCCATTAAAACACTAGCTACTTTAGCACTTCCCTCAAAAAGCTCAATTCCCAAAAAGAACTCAAAAAGGAACCAACAAGAAGCAAATGCAAAAAATGGTAGAAATCTGTCAAAACAGACCAGCAGGTAAAGACGAACTTTTTAGAAGACCTTCTGTTGCTCAAATCAAAAAGGGTTGAACTAACGAAAGTTAGATAACAACCTGGGGCAGAAGCACAAAAAATCACAGCTCAATCCGACATACCGAGCTCTCTCACGAATTTTTACGGTGAAGCACAAAAATCTGTTTCGGGACAGCAACTTTCCCAATTATTACTTCCCTCTCATTAAAGGTTACTCTTGGCACAAAAAGCAAATAAAAAGGATAAGGAGCGGTTATTACTAAAGTAATAACTTCCAAGACTCATCTAAAACTTTTGGGTTATCTCCCAATAAGTACTTTTCTTTAATGCCTTTAAGTTAGGCAAAAGCAAAAACTAAAAATGGATAAAATAGAAGTAAGCAGAGATAATCATAGTGAAAACATTGTTTTGTTCAATGAAATCCTTTTGTTAACAAGGTTGATCAGGTCTTGTTACCAAAACAATTTCATATGAGACAAAAATTTGTATTTCACTAATGATTATGTTACCTCAACCTTGATAGCAATGGCCCCAATCATAATAGTTTCAAATTTTTCTCTTGGTATGGGACAATATATTTCTCCAACTTGAATGCCTTCAACATGTTCAATTGAATTCAAGCCATAAGTCCTTTCAATCTTCTTGGGGAAATAGACAATATGTTCCTTGTCATTAACATTGAAGGTCATCTTCCCTTGATTATAATTAATAACAGCTCCTGCAGTATTTAAGAAAAGGTCTCCCAAGAATAATAGACATATTATCATCTTCAGGCATAATAGATTGAGAGGATGCTCTCATAAGAAATATGAGTTGAAGTAAGAGAGAGCATCAAGAAGCAAATGCAAAACACATTTAAGTCTAACCCACTTCCTATGCATAGGAATCATGTATGCAAATAAATTCACAAAGAACAAAGTGACAAGCATAGGAAGATAAAACAAGAGTAACTTCAAAACTTTCAGCACATAGAGAGGTGTTTCAATACCATGAAAACTTCTACAACCATATTTTCCTCTCTCATAATAATTTTCAGTAGCCTCATGAATAAACTCAACAATATAACTATCACATAAAGCATGATCTTCATGTTCTACAAGCACTAGAGCTTTATTATAAACATTTTCAAAAGAAACCTCGGGAACATAATATTCATCCTCCTTTAATAAGCATGGAGGACAATCAAATAATGTAAGGGATAAAGAGTTACTCTCATTAGAAGGTAGGCATGGGTAGCTAATCCATTCTTCCTCCTTTTGTTCATCACTCTCCTCCTCTTTTTCATCTAATGAGATTTCAGGTTCATCAATTTCTTCTTCCATAGGAGCCTGCAAGGCATTAGTCTCTTCCATTTGTGGAAAGCATCTATTAAAATATTCAAGGATATAGCTATTTTCATCCTTGTAATTATCAAAGCAAAATTTAAGTATACCATAAACCTCATACTTATAAGGTGAATCATCAATATTTTCAAGCAAACTAGCAAGTTCAAAAGCACCCTTCCAAGCAATAAATTCTTCAATTTGTTCCACATCATAAAAGTCATAAATTCCTTTAGCATAGGAATATATGGTATCATTATCACTATACTCACATTGAAAAGGGAGGTGTTTATACCTCTTTCTGCAACAAGACTCATCACAGCAATAAATAACATTATAAGTAGAGCACACGTTTCTAGCAATGGTATACAATATATCAATTTGTTACCATAAGTGTTTCCCTTTTTGTGACAAGCGGTGTTCCTTATAATAATATTTTTTATCTTCCGTGAACCCACCTTGCCAATAAGCTTCAGTTTCAAAGAAACCAACCACTGACAACAAGCATGATAAGGCAAGACAATAATAGACCAACGAAAATAACAACTAGAGTAGGAACTAATTTTTTTTGTATTTTTGATAAAGAAACTAGCAAACAAGGAGAAAATAAACTTAGCTTGAACAATAGTGAATCCAAGTGGACTTGATAAATAAAGCTATGCTCCTCGGCAATGGCGCCAGAAAATAGGCGTCTGCTGTGGGAGGTTCTTCTTCTTTAATCCTCCGGTGTGAATACCTTTTACCTTACCTCCCCGGCAACGGCGCCAGAAAATAGTCTTGATGACCCACAAGTATAGGGGGTGTATCGCAGTATTTTTGAGGGAAGTGAAACCAATTTATTAATTCGACACAAGGGGAGCCAAAGAATATTTATAAGCCTTAAAAACTGAGTTGTCAATTCATCTGCACCTAGAAACAATCTTGCTCACAGCAGTTTATCAGTAGCAACAGTTTTGTAGTAGGAATAGTAAAGTAACAGAAGTAGTAAAGCAAAGACAGTAGTAACAAAAGCAGTAACAATGGGATTCGAGTGTCGTAGGCATAGGGATGGATGGACGGGCGTTGCATGGACAAGACAATTCACAAGCAATCAGAACATAGGGCAATTGCAGATAAATAAGATAAAGCATCCAAGTACTAGACAATCCTAGGCATGTGTTCCATATATAGTCATACGTGCTCGCAATGAGAACTTGCACAACATCTTTTGTCCTGTCAGCCCGTTTGCAGCGGGGCCTCTAGGGAACTACTGGCAATTAAGGTGCTCCTTTTAATAGAGCACCGAAGCAAAGCATTAACACTCCGTGAACACATGTGATCCTCACATCAAAGCCATTCCCTTCTGGTTATCCTGATTTCTGTCACTTCGGCGCCATAGGTTCCCGACAACAACATGTGTATACAACTTGTAGATAAGACCAGAAACAATACTATCATAATGAATCAATAACATGTTCAGATCTGAAATCATGGCACTCGGGCCCTAGTGACAAGCATTAAGCACAACAAGTCGCAACAAAGTCATAAAGCACTAATAAAATATACTAGGCACCATGCCCTAACAATCTGATGCCATTACATGAACGATCTCATCCAATCCCTTCCATCCCCATAGCCTACAGCGGGGGATTACTCACTCAAAGATGGGGGAAACATGGATGGTCGATGGAGATGATGGTGGAGATCGATGGAGATGGCTCCAGGGGCATTTCCCCATCCCGGCAGGGTGCCGGACAGAGACTTTCTGTCCCCCGAATCTCCCCTTTGGTGGTGGCGGCACTGCGGAACTTTTTCTAGAAAAACGACCAACCCCTCGGAGTTTTTAGGTCAGGAGGCTTCTTATAGGCGAAGAGGGAGACCGAGGGGGTGCCTAGGGCCAACACACCATGCCCTAGCGCGGCCAGGCCCAGCCCGCGCCTGGGGGAGGGTGTGGCCAGCCCCTGGCCCTCCTCCGTCTCGTATTCTAGCTCCTGGAGTCTTCTAGAAAAATAGGCACTTTGGCTTTTGTCCCGTCCAATTCCGAGAATATTCATTTTCTGACATTCCTGGAACCAAAAACAGCAGAAAACAGGCAACTGGCACTGTGGCTCTTGTTAATAGGTTAGTCCAAGAAATCATATGAAAAGTACTCCAAAGTGTGGACAAAACACAAGAAAGTGGATAAAACCAAGCATGGAGCATCAAAAATTATAGATACATTTGCAATGTATCACCCACTCACACCCATTTAGATCCACTCATCTCTCATTCAATTTCCACTCAAAATTAAGAGTAATGCAATTAAAACTCCCTTTTAATTCACTTGATTTAATGCCACTCATTCAATGAACACTTCATTTAATAAGTACTTCATTTAATGAACACATTGATAATCCAAACTATTTCGGCAGATTTATCAGAACAATTCCTGCGCTATCCAGTATTTTCTCTAGTGTTCCCTATCCACTCAAATGCGTCGACTACCCTGAAGTGTCTCCGTACGGGCTCGCTAAATAAGTGTACATGATCGAGACATTCTCCGATCAATAATCATTAGCAGGACTTGGAGATCCATAATGACTCCCACCAGCTCAAGCGATGAACTAGTGATCATGTGAACCTTTATTTGTGGTAACCTATTCCTTTTGTCTCGCTATATTTTACTTGTCTAAGATCTGATCATTCGGTATCATCCATACCTAGTTCGATCCCGTTACTTACAAGTACTCTTTTCTCGTTCCGGTGATATAACATTCTTAGTGATCGTTATCACTTGCTTGCAAGCTATGTTAATGTGATATCATCGAGAGGGCCCTGAGTTAATGTGATATCACCGAGAGGGCCTTGAGTATATATCTCTGTCATCAGGATGGGCAAATCCCACTCTTGATCCACCAGCCTCAACTAACACTTTCCAAGTACCTAACGAAAGCTTTATAATCACCTTGTCATGGTGTGACGTTTGATGCAATCAAAGTACTCTTTCGGAGTTTCATGCAATAAAAGTACTCTTCTGGAGTCAGTGATTGACGTGATCTCATGGTCTAAGGATTAGAGTTACTTCGAATGATGTTATAGTTGTGTAAACATAATGGCATGATCGTGTTACTATACTTCGGGAGTATGTTCATCACATCATTCAATCGATGGTGTGACCTTGTTATTAACAACATCCAATGTCATGATCAGGAAACCTTGATCATCTGTTAATCAAAAAGCTAGTGTAATGAGAGGCATCACTAGGAACCTTCTATTTGTTTATTAAACACACATGTATTAACATTTCCTTTAATACAATTATAGCATGAGAAATAAACATTTATCATAAACATGGAATATAATATAATAACCACTTTATTATTGCCTCTCGGGCATAATCCTTTCACACCCTACTCCGCTCGGAGCTCGACCAGAGCGACCGACTAGCTCTTCGAAAAAAGCAGGGCGCAACATCCCAAGCCTTTAGCAGCATGCTATGGATAAGAAATATCTGACAGAATGCTGAAGAACAAACGCAGCAATACATTTATATAGAAGAGGACAACATAAGGTTTAAGCTATAGGGATGTCATAGACCGAAGCACATTTTTGCAGCGTAGAGTCTAAGCTACCAGCTATGCTATCAGCCATGAGAAACCGCTAACACCTACAGTCTATGATGTCGGATCGGCCCTATGCCGTAAGGAACCGCGTTCGTATAGGGCCTACGATGCCACATAGGATATCCACGGGCCCCTTCACTGGGAGGAAACATGTCCGTTTAGGGCCTATGATGCCACATCGGATGTCCGCGGGCCCCTCCTCCATGAGGAACCGCCCTCCGCTGCAAAGAACTATGGCTGGCTATAGTCTCCGATGACACAACGTCTCTGGAAGGACCACGTGTACGAGAGAAACCACGGCCGACATGGGATTACGATGCCATGTCATCTCTGGATGGGCCCCATGTCCGCGAGAAACCACAGTCGGCATGGGACTGCTGCACCACGTCGGCTCTCAATGGCCGCACTTCCGCGAGAGTCTGCTACCAACATGGGCTCAAGGTGCCACGTCGGATCTAGGTAGGCCCCACCACCCGATAGGTGCGGAGGCGTGTTGCGCCAGAAACACCTCTCACGGACCGTGGTCCTACCCGCGCATGCTGACAGCGGGGCTAGGTCGCGTGCATGATCGACTGTCCGGCGATGGTGGGTATGACGGCGCGCGTGAAACCCGTCCGCGGTAGGGAATCTTTCGTCCTGACACGCAGTGGGTCCCGCCTGTCGAGAAAGTATGGATCCATTACAACCATGCCACGTGTCCTATCCAGCGTCCATCCCACGACCAAAAAGAACCAGGATGACATGGATAATAGTTTGAGCCGAAACAATCCAGTGTTATTATTTACTCTGATATTTGATTTCAATCCAAGTAATTCTGCAATGTTTTCTATCCTTCATCTTATTATTATGAGTGAGTAGTCCTCATGGGCTGCAGGTTGAGGAGTTTCCTCGTAGCGATTATGTGCAACTAATTATATGGAAATATTGTGTGGTGATTTCTTAGGTGATTTTTATATTGTATCTTTATCTCATAGCTCGATCTGAGGACTTGTCAGGTACCCAAGTCCCCGTGGATTGATCAAGGTTTGATGTAAGATGAGTGGTGAACGATGTCTACGCGCGAAACCTAGTGACAACAAAGGGAAGTACAATATTCGTTTAGTGATCCATTTGGGAATAACAACAACATCGTATATCTTAATGTTTTGGTCTGTATTTACTTAATAATCCTTCATAGCATGGTTTGTCTTGGTATTAACGGTTGGGACAAGAGACTTTTTCTATGTATGTGTCTTGTAGGGGCTCTTGTAATTACGGATGTGTTGCCCACAAATCCTATCTATATTAGATCATTTATGCATGAATGTGCTTAACATTATGTTTATCCCATATGTATGCATAACAGTAGTTGAATCTTCAACCCTGGCCTATCTCCATCCATCGACACAACCCTAGATACAAAATACTCCCTCCGTCCCAAAATGTAAGGCGCCTAAGCTTTAGTCAAAAGTCAACATATTTTAAGTTTGACCAAATTTATACATAAAAATATAAACATTCACGATACCAAATAAATATCAATAGATTCACCAAAAAGTATAGTTTCTCAAAATATCATTTTGATATTATAGATATTCATATTTTTTTTGTATAAACTTGGTCAAACTGAGAAGATGTTGACTTTTGGTTAAAGCTTAGGCGCCTTACATTTTGGGACAGGGGGAGTACGATGGCAAGGTCTGGTAAACGCAAGATAAACCTAACTAGCAAGTCTTGTAGACATTCCTTCACCATCACCAAGTGTTTCCCAAGGTTCAATAAACCTAGGTCTTCTAGGGAAAAAGCTACTATAGTGCATCCATAATCCGGATTGAAGGTATCACCCTTCCATATTTCCCTCTCTTTGCTCCTTATGCCTTGTTTTATCCGTAATCATCCATAACATCTACACACATGTTAAAGACAAGGAAAAGTAATAGAATCCTAATAAAAACTAATAGTTGTGCAACACTCATATGAAAATGAATAAAAACTTGTAATCATGCATATAATGCATAATAATAACTAGATGGAGTATGAAATGAGTGGATAATTATACAAAAACTATGATTAAAAGTCCTGCAAAAATGTACTCATCATAACCCGCCGATCAAACATGACCTTGCAAAGGTTGAGGAGCGCTCTAGGAAGGTGGGTCGGTGATGTTACTCTCATAGGGCAGAAATATCGCTAAAACAAAAATATATAATCTACATAACATCTATATATTTATTGAAAATAGGTGGGGTGCAAAATAACTATTCTGCATCATGGGAGTTGAATAGGGTTTATATATATAATATATGCTAGCACTACGCGGTGCACATCGCGCATGTGGACCCTACTGTGCGGAGAGCACCGACAAGGTAACAACCAAGCATCATGAAGATGTGAAGGACAACTTTTTTCGCAAGATATGCCGTCTTAGCTCACCGACGTCCATGACAAAGCCAGGCAAGTCTCCCTATCTCCTCCTATCCCGAAGGTGCCTGATCTTCCTCTACTGCCACATATGTCCGCTCAGCATGGCGATACTGCGCCGGTGGGCACTAACAAACGAAAGAGATGTGAACAGTCTTCTTGCTGTGAGGCATACCAAAATAGTGTGTATATCTACCACACCGCTGACTACCGAGGGAGAGAGGCGATCGGCTAGTCTTTATGGCGAGCAACCGAGGAAGATCTCCACACCGTCCACAACGAAAGCGTAAAGCTACATGCACGCGTCAAACGACAGAGCTCAAGGAGTGGGTTCCTTGGAAGAGCCACACACTAGACCTCCCAACCTCCGTAACGCAACCAACCTATAAAAATATCATAACACTCCTCAGCGTGGAACACAGGATGAGTATTCCGTGATAGATGCCACCCTAGATAAGCATGATATCAATCATCATGAGAACGGTGTTCCAGCAACGACCAACGAAACATCGACGGATAAACCAATAAGCCATGCACACTATAAATAGAATGCACGTCACACGAAGCGGCAGGGAACACCATGCACTATACCATGACGACCCCGAACGCACAGGTTAGAAAACTCGTAGTTACAAGTGCTTCAAAATATAGCCAACGAATAAACAAGGTAGTAGCAAGCATGCCTCTGACATCCACAGAAGCTACCCTAAAAGCATACCCAGTCTACACTAGAATACAACATCTTCGGGACCTAACCACGCGTCATGACACCTTGCATACATGTGTACCCCAGACCGGGCACCAATGCTAAACCAAAACCTTGCCAAAAGAACCGACCAGAATAGTGGTGGCGAGGAGGGATGGTGATGCAAGGCCATTTGTTGTGGTGTGAAACACGACAGTACCATTGGGGATGGCTTAAGAGGGACAATCAGAGGCTAGCGGAGGCTTCCGCAACAGGGATTGGTCATAGGCACTGCTAACACAACAAAGTACCCAGGTTTGGGGCCCTCTCGGTGAGGTAACACACCTACTCCTATAAGATAATATATGAGGGCAAACACCCAATACAAAGGCTCTTTGAGATGTATCTATATCAATTGGGGGAAATCGGGAGAGAGGAGAGATCATCTTCCCAATGGAGGCACTGCCCCCATTATATACTAGTTGGGGGTGAATATTGAAGGGGTTTTGTAAAAAACAATAAATTTGCCTACTAGGAGAACACACCAACCCAAGATCTATCTATGGAGAAGTACAATAACAAGTAGGATATCGTGATCATACCTTTGAAGACCAAGAAAGCGGTAATACGTTCGGGCACAAATGTTGTTGATGAAGCCGAGCATCGTAGGCCTCAAGGTCTAGAAGGCTTCAAGCGTCCAACACCACTATTGGAGATGCCTCCTCGAGCTTTACATGCCTCTAGTGTAAAGGACGTCTCCCGAGCCTCAGTCCAGCAAGGCAGTGGAAGAAGAAGATCCGGACCGATTCTAGCGGCACGATGGCATGCGTTGAGTGGAGAAACCTCTACCTCATGTAGCACGTTCCTAACTTGGGAACACGTTGAGAGGGAGATAGAGAATGGCCTATGCCAATTGTGGATTGAGTTGGAGAAATTGGGGAGATGGGCACCCCTATATGTAGGAAAAACTAGGTCACTCCCACCCTCCAAGTCCCGGGGTGGGACTAAACCCTTGGGAGGGTGGGAGGGGGCGGTCGTCTGGTGGGGATGGGCCCCACGCACGCCTGTCCCACCTAGTGACCGGTGGCGATGGGAGTCCTCCCACCCGGCACACCCTAGCCCACTAGGGTTTGGCTGCCTCCCCCTCTTGTGCCCTCTTCCCTCCTAGGGAAGGCCCATGTGGGTTTTTTCCTTTTATTTTTAAATAAATATATACTAATATTATTTCACAATTAAATATCAAATACATTATTTAATTTCTCCTTGTTCAAAACTCCTTTTGAATAGACTCCGAACACTTCGGTATTCTCTCTGGAACCATTCTAATTCTCTCTTCCCATTTCTCTATTAGTATTAGATCAACTCACATCATCGATTAACCCTTTGTGTGACACCCTTACGGTTCGGGAATGTTTGGGTATGAAGGGGATCATTCCCCGATCATTGATCATCAGTGGTATCTGGATATACATGATGATCCCTTCTCATTCCACGACACAGTGTTGTTCGCTTGAACCTTCTAAATGTGGAGTCTTATTCCCTTTGCACAATGATACCTGGTTTGTCAAAGACCTGATCTCATGTATATCATGCAGTTCAATCTTGTTACTGATAAACGCTTTTACTCATTCTCGTGATAACACATCCCTGTGGCCTAGTCACATGCTTGCAAGCTCATTGATGTGGTCTCACCGAGTGGGCCTAGACTATCTATCTGTCACTCGGATAGGCAAATCCCGATCTCGATCACACGCCTCAAACATTCCTCTAGAATACTTGAAACACACCTTTATGGCCACCCAGTTACAGACATGACGATTGATGTGATCAAAGCAACCACGAGAGATAGTGATTAAACATGATCTCGCGGTCGAAGGATTAAGTTACTACGCTTTGCTAGATATCACCACGTTGAACTTTGTGAATGTATCATGTTGCAATTCTATGGTCGGGTGTGTCTATCACCTCATTAAGTGACCTTGTTGTTAGGTGAGTATTTTATGTCAAGTACATGATCGGGAAACCTCGATCATCATCTTCCCAATGAACTAGTACTAGAGGATACTAGGGACATGGTTATTTATATACCACACCTGTATTTGTGTTCCTGTTAAATATAGTTATAGCATGATACAAAAATATTATGAACACATAGAGATATAACAATAAAACACTTTATTTATTGGCCTCTAGGGCATATCTTCTTCAAAGATTACAAGGTATGGCCAACTGGTGTGGGCCAGACGGTGGTACCCGGGGCAATAGTCAGCGCTACAGTGCCCCACCGTACCGGCTGCATCGGCTTCTGTGGAAGTTGTTTGGTGTGGATCAACTACATTCACATATGTATGTACTTTACAAATTCTAATGTTACCCTTAGCAACAAACTCTCTTATTACATGGTAACATCGATCTATGTGTTTGGCCGTGGAGTGGAACCTCTGATCCTTTGCACTCGCAATGGCCCCATGTTGTCAGTAAACACACACATGGTCTCGTGCGCTTGGGAACACTCCAAGTTCAATAACGAACTTCCTCATCCAAACAGCTTCATTAGTTGCTTCCGTGGCAGCCATATGTACTCCGACTCCATTATAGATTGAGCCAGCGATCTTTGCTTCCCGCTCCTCTATCTCACCGCACCTCCAATAACCATGAACACGTACCTATCTAAGATTTCCTATCATCTGGATCAGTGCAGAAGCTTGCATCCACGTAACCTATTACGGCAAGTTCTTATTCATGTCCTCCGAAGACAAGAAGCATATCCTTAATCCTTCTCAAGTACTTAAGGATATTCTTAACTGCATTCCAATGAACCACCCTAAGGTTGCTTTGGAAATGGCTTGTCAAGCTAAGACCCAGGACTACATCTGGTCTAGTACTCAGATGGCATACATGATGGAGCCAATGGCAGAGGCATAAGTAACACCTCCCATTGCATCCTTTTCATGATCCGTTACTGGGCATTGAGCCACACTCAATGTGTCACCTTTTATGATCGGCAAAGAACCTTTCTTTGATAGATCCATTCTAAACATCTTCATAATCTTCTCTAGGTAAGTGCTTTGACTAAGAGCCAACAGTGTAGGGGTTCCGCCCATGAAAACAATAAATTTTACCCTACGCCCCTGAACCCATGATGCTGCCAGGACCTATCTATTAGTAATACAGTAACGGGAGGGGCTTTTCACGAACTTACCCTTGAAGACCGAAAAGCGTTGTCAACACTCAGGAGAGCATGGTTGATGTAGACGAGCCGAAGCCGACCTCAAGGTCGTGATGAAGTCCTTGCGCTCCATTGGCTCCAACGAATTGAGTACCTCAAGTGTGACACCTCGCGGGGAGTTACACACTTCCGGTGCCTGACGATGACTCCCGCTTCCCTGATCCAGCAGCAGTTGTGGAAGTAGAGCTCCTGGATCTGAATCCTGCAGCGCGACGGTGCTCCACAGTGAAGATGTCTCTCATTCGTGCAGTCCGAACTTGGGACCACGGTCACGAGAGAGAGAGAGAGAGAGAGAATATCAATTGGAGGTCTTCCCAAAAGTGAGAAGACCTTTATTGAATATTGTGTGTATTTATCTGGCCAAATACCCCCACTATAAATAGGGGGGAGGTACTACCTCCCTCAAAGTCCTGGGGTGGGACTAAAGGAGAGGAGAGGGGGAGGGGTGGTGCCGCCGGCCACCCCCATGGGCCCCGCACGGGAGGCTGGCCCACTAGGGCGCTGGCCACCCCCATGGGCCCCGCACGGGGGGCTGGCCCACTAGGGCGCTGGCCACCCCCTCTGGCCCTTCTCCCTCTCACCTTTCCCTAATGGGCCCTTTCCCCTCCGAGAATTGGCCCATTAAGCCCTTTGACCATTTAATTGATTTTCTCTTTTATTAAATAATTATGAATAAATGATTAAATCAATATTTAACATTCATTTATATATTATTCAATCTCCGTGGTTATGGAACACCTTCCACCTCCACTCCGGACATCCTCCGGACTTACCGAAACCCTTCCGGTTTTCTCTCTACTATTCTTTGGTGATTCTTCCGATCCTATAAACACTCTCTAAGCATCATCAAACCCTTAAGAGTGATACCCTATGGTTCGGGAACACTCCATACATGGTCGGGACACTCCCGGACCAATGATCGTCAGAGGGACCTGGATGGCCATGTGACCCCTGTGCGTTCCACGAAGATCTTTTGTCGTTTGAACCAGGACAGTCGTGTCTTATTCCCTTTGTCTCTCGATACTTGCATTGCCCAAAATCTAATCAATGGCATCACCATGTTGTGTTCAATCTCGTTACCAAACAATGCTACTTGACTCATTCCAACAAGTGATATCCCTGTGATCAAATCACACACTGTGCAGCTATTGGATGTAACTTCTCTGAGTGGGCCCTTGAGTATCTTTCCGTCACGTGGATGGACAAATCCCGCTCTTGACGTATATTGCCTCTACGGTTTCCTCCGAGTACCTGAACACACCTTTATAACCACTGTATTACCAAGTGGCGCTTGATGCTATCTAATAACTCTCGGGAGACAGTAATTGATATAGCCTCACGGTCTAAGGAATAGTATACGAGGGTCCATTTCTAATCATCGTAACTTGAACTTCGTGACATGATCGGGTCACGATGTTTAGGTTGGGTATTGGTTCATCATCTCATTCTCAGAATGAGTTGAATCCATTTCCAACTAGCATAAATGCCACATGATCAGGAAACATGATCACCTATTGACCAATGAACCAGTGACTAGAGTTTCACTAGGAACCCCTGGTTGTTTATATATCACACGTGTATTGATGTTTCCACTCAATACAGTTATAGCATGATATAAAACTTAATCATAAACTATATGAAATATGATAATAGTCTGTTGGGGGATACCCCCGGGTACGGTCACTCCGGGGTATAAAGGCCGAGTTAGCCGAGATTCGGCAGGGTCAAAGCGGATGCTGGCCGGGTCACCTCAGGGCAGGCCGGATCACGGAGTAACCCGGACCAGGGGGGTCGCCTAACATTATCTCAGCCGACTTAAGGAGTAAGTCGGAAGTGCTTGTCTAACTTGTGTGCAGGAACAGGTATAGCCGGATCTACCATGATCCGGGTCCCGTTTAGCTTTTGGGAGAAGGAAGGAATCTCGCTAGTCAAAAAGAAAGCCCGGTACGCACTGCATGAGCGAAGCAGGCAAGGGCAGGACCACCGGGTCATGGCTGACAAGGGTGACGACGACCGTGTCGGCTGGCCGAGGCGCCATGAAGCTCACGTAGCTAAAGCATGTGTGGCTGGGAAAAGCACCCGGTCGGTTACCACTTTTGAGAGGAGGCATATTCTTAGGAATATGCCTCCATGTATGCCCCTAGGCGAGACCAAACCACCTCTATATAAGGGGCTAGGGTTTTGATGAAGGGGTTGGGTTTTCTTCTATACTGATTTGGCTAAGGTTTCAGGTGTGAACAGTGGGTGAGAGTAAGAGAGCTCCTTCTTCCTCCTCTCGCCAATATAGCTCTAGGAGCACTTGTAATCTTGAAAGGAAAGCAATACAAACTTCAGTGTGGAGAATCACTTCACTATCCCTCCCTGGATTCCCCTAGCGTGTATTAGTCCCCACCTTTAGCATATCCATGGCATCTGTCGTGACACCACCACGACAGTTGGCGCCCACCGTGGGGCTAGCGGCGCTAGCAGGGCTCAAGATCCGGACGGGAAGCTTCATCACCACCGGCGAACGCATCGTCTCCGGGCTCGTTCAGCGCTTTGGAGCGTTGGACTTTGTCAGCGACAACACAGGCTGCTTCGGCACGCGCCCACTTCTGCGCAACAGCCTCTTCGTCAAGCTCGGCGCGCACAAGGTCTACGTTGCTATGGACATAATGTGCGCTCATCCGTGCCACATCGTCGAAGCAGGGGAACCACCCCTCACTGTGGCTCGCGGGGCGCGTATCGTTTGCTCCCCGGACCATGCAGAGGTGATGATTCTCCTAGGGTCACCCAATACACAGAAGCCGAATTGCAAGAAGCCAGGCAAAATGATGTTGATCTGCTGGAAGAAGCGAGAGAACTGGCACTGTCCAGATCCCCCATATATCAGCAAAATCTCCGACGCTACCATAGCCAGAAAGTGTGCCCCCGAGTCTTTCAGGAAGGCGATCTGGTGCTACGGTTGGTACAACGTACGACCGGCATGCATAAATTATCCCCCCCATGGGAAGGGCCATTCATCATGAGCAAAGCATTGCACAATGATTCTTATTATCTTATAGATGCAAAGCCACAGGAAAAGAACAAGGCGGACAGGTCCGGAGAAGAATCTAAGCGACCATGGAATGTAGCACTACTTCGTCCTTTCTACACTTAGCTAAGAATGGTATGTGTCCGAGTCGTCTCATATGTCGGTATGTATGTCGGCAATGAGCTTATCAATGAAATATTAGCACCTCGAGCAGTAACTCGGGGACTGCCTTAACAATTTTTGTTGTTGTCTCTTGTGCGTTAGCTGGAATAAGTTGCTCTACTTAACTCGGATTAGTAATGTGTGAGCACCAAAAACCCAACTCTTCGACTTGCTGCTGTCCAACAAGAATTGGCTTCATGGAAAGCAAGAGAACAAGTTTGGAATTGCGTAGCACATGAAAAGCGACTAAGGAAACAAATTTATTCGAGCTAACGTTTGTTTTTCAGACTAACCCTGTATTTATTTTCAAGTTATTATGCAGCTTTACTTTTGAGCTAAGTCTGAAAGTTTCTTAGTATTGTGAAGACAATTTTTGAAGCTCGGATTCGTAAATCATAAAACCGAATCAAGGTAGACACGATCCGAGCCAAAAGATTGGACGAACAAGAAAAAGAAACTCGGGGACTACGCCCAAGTTAACCCGGCATAACAACTTAGTAGCAAAATATCACATATACATAGGATACAGTTCCGCCCGGCATACCGAGGATCTGATAAATTTTCAAGTTTTTTAACCTAAGGAGCAGCAGGAGGAGGAAGTTCAGCGTCGTCTTCGCTGTCTTCAATATCTGAGGCATCGCCTTCTTCATCCTCATCCGACCCGTCTTCAGCGTTCTCAGCATTCTCATCCCCAGCGGATTCCAGGAAGCTCGGTCCTTCAACCCATTCATGGATAGGAGAATATTCGATGAGGCTGTAGGCGCAAGCCTGGCGCCGAGCTACCCACTCCGGGTCATTAGTCCATCTGGATCCGGTGTGCCGGTGTGTAAGGAGGCTGAGGTCGATCTTCTCATACCATGTGAGTATGTGGTGAAGGATAGTATCAGCTGCGGCACGCCCAGCGGACTCTCTCCAGAGATCGAGCTGGGTCTCAGTCTCCATTAGCTTCTTGACGAGAATCGTGGTGGTCTCCGGGCTATCTTCTCCGGGCCAGAACGTGTTGAAGATGCGCACTGCAGCGTCGAGGATATCCTTACCATAATTCTTGATGAGTTCCACGCGAGATGACAAGCTGACCAACAGGTCCTCCATGTCGTAAGGAACCTCCTCACCAGCAGGAGCGGCAGGAGTACCCCTCACTCGGCGAAAATCTGCAACTGCTGTGCTTGCAATAGTGATGCTCTCAGGAAATTTTCCTGGAAGCAAGACAAGGGAAGAAGGTAAAGAAAAGACATATGAAGAAACCCGGAAAAGTATGTCGGAAGGAACTTACGTGACATATGGCTGAGGATCCGGGTCAAATTCTTGATGCAGTCATCGCGTCTCTTGCGAAGTTGTTCAAGCTCAGCGTTTGCCGATCCAAGCTGGGTGTTGGATTCTTTGAGTAGGTCCTGGTCCTTGGAGATCTGGAGAGTAAGGCGCTCGCGCTCTTCTGTGAAGTTCTGGCCAACCTTTTGGAGCTTGATTTGGTGACGGGCCTTCATCTTCTCCATCTCAGCCTTGAGCCTGGCAATCTCATTGTCCTTGGTCCGGAGGAGAGCGAGTTCATCATCTTTTTTCTTCAGCTCGGCTTGATGCTGCCCTGCTTGTTCGAGAAAATGCAGCATCATATCAGGCACGGGCACACTCAAGCGATGCTGAAATCATATGTTGACCCGGCAGAGCCAAGGAATGAATGTTTGCCGAGCCAAGGAGAAAAGGAAATGGAAAACACTACAAGGTGGGACAAAAAGGACATACCTTGGATTTGCTCCAAGTTCTTCCGCATGATCTTGTTCTCAGCCTCCACCCCAGCTGCAGAAACCGAAGATTAGTTTGGCAGAAAAAGATGAAGAAAAACGGAAAAGCCCTATGGGAGAAACTTACCCCTTTTTTCATGTTCCGCGATAAGTGCAACGTGCTTTGCGCGTAGCATCTTGTGGGTATCCAGCAGGCGTTAGAATTCAGCACTCCAGCGATTGGTGGTTACCTGAAAAAAGTACAGAAGCATAAATTAGCTTGGTGCATATTCGAAGTGTACAAGATCCAGGCCAAGTGGAACTTAAACCGGCTCTAGGTGTGTGCATATTCGAAGTGTACAAGATCCGGTACAAGGGGAACTTAACCCGGCTCTAGGTGTGTGCATATTCGAAGTGTACAAGATCCGGGCCAAGTAGAACTTAACCCGGCTCTAGGTGTGTGCATATTCGAAGTGTACAAGATCCGGGCCAAGTGGAACTTAACCCGGCTCTAGGTGTGTGCATATTCGAAGTGTACAAGATCCAGGCCAAGCGAAACTTAACCCGGCTCTAGGTGTGTGCATATTCGAAGTGTACAAGATCCGGGCCAAGTGGAACTTAACCCGGCTCTATGTGTGTGCATATTCGAAGTGTACAAGATCCGAGCCAAGTGGAACTTAACCCGGCTCTAGGTGTGTGCATATTCGAAGTGTACAAGATCCGGGCTAAGTGGAACTTAACCCGACTCTAGGTGTGTGCATATTCGAAGTGTACAAGATCCGGGCCAAGTGGAACTTAACCCGACTATAGGTGTGTGCATATTCGAAGTGTACAAGATCCGGGCCAAGTGGAACTTAACCCGGCTCTAGGTGTGTGCATATTCGAAGTGTACAAGATCCGGGCCAAGTGGAACTTAACCCGGCTCTAGGTGTGTGCATATTCGAAGTGTACAAGATCCGGGCCAAGTGGAACTTAACCCGGCTCTAGGTGTGTGCATCTTCGAAGTGTACAAGATCCGGGCCAAGTGGAACTTAACCCGGCTCTAGGTGTGTGCATATTCGAAGTGCACAAGATCCGGGCCAAGTGGAACTTAACCCGGCTCTAGGTGTGTGCATATTCGAAGTGTGCAAGATCCGGGCCAAGTGGAACTTAACCTGGCTCTAGGTGTCTGCATATTTGAAGTTCTCATAGAGCTACATTAGTTTTCTAATGAGCATCCGGCCGAGTAACAAGTTACTCCACCGGAGGCTCGGGGACTAATGGTTATTATCTACAGCATGTAAAGGAGAAGCAACATACCTCCATCATCCGCCCCGCGAGGTTAATTGCCTTAGCGGTTGTGTTCATTTGGGCGGAAAATTCTGCGGGGCCAAACTTTTCCGGGAGATCGTCGTTGTGGATGAACTCCGCCTTGTTCCAGTTCATAACAAACTCAATCAGGCTCGGAGGGTACCGCTCACCGGTGGGCATATGGGGTGCCACCAAGCCCTTCGCATGCGCTTCTTTCCTCTCAACCAAGGCAAGGGCTGGGCTAGTATGCAGAACCATTTGCTGCGCATCAGTCGACTTGGCAGAGGCATCCTTCACTGCTGGAGCTTTCTTGGGAAGCATTGACGCTAGGGTTCGCTGCCCAGCATCGACGAATGGTGACTTGGTAGCATCCGGAGCCTTTTTGCCCTTGGCTTGCTAGGAAGAAGTAACTGCTGCGGATTTCCCCTTAGGAGCTGCTGGGATAGTTCCTCGCCGAGGTTGAGATGACTCGAACGAGGCGGAAGAACTTGGCGCTAGAGCTCTTATAGCTGGACTTGGAGCGGTTGTTGATTTTCTTGGTGCCGGAACGGTGTGCCTTGGTGCCGGTCTTTGTGTCGAGGTAGTCTCGGTGGCTGCTGGTTGCGCGATGCTGAAGTTGTGGACGCCCGCCTCGGCTGGGCCGGTTCTCCCGCTCGAGGTTGCACTCTCGACGAGGTAGTGCGGATCGAGCAGCCGCAACCTCTCGGAATAGGGCTTCGTGGACGTGACTCGTCGTCACGAGGGGGGAAGGGCTAGATCGGAGCGGTGAAGAGATGCTAGATCCGCTCCGAGGGACCTCCACCGGAGCCCTGCAGAAGAGAATAATGTCAGAAGAGAAATTACAACAATGCAAGGAAAAGGGGGTTACGGAAAGAAAAATGACTTACGCATCCGAGGTTTGGGCCTCCTTGGGTTTCCGAGCCCTTCGTGTCGGGGCTTTGCCTGCCGGCTTGGAGGCAGTTTTGTCTCCGGCCTTCTTTCGCCTTTTTGCATGCTGAGAAGGTCCGGAGGAGGAACTTGGGTGCTCGCCTCTTCTTCAGCCACCAAACCGGTTCGCCTGGTAAGCGGAGGATCCTCGTGGATATGCCCACCAGGGGTTAGCTGATGCCGGAAAGGCAAAAGAAAGAGGGACAGCCTCAACAGTTCAATCACGCCGACATCCGAGTCATCCTCATCATCGGGCCGTCTCTAAGAGAAGAGAATTTACCACTGGGTCGTTTTGAAGGCCGGTCATAGGGAGAAACATCTCCTAGTCCGCTCCTCCTTATTCGGGTTTCTCGTCCGACGCCCACTTAAGGGTCGGATCCGTGCCCTCAAGGGGTTATCAAGGAATAGCTGAGAAAAGGAATGAAGAACAGAGTCAAAATACAACAAAACTGACATATATTTAATCCGGTAAGTTTGTTTCTGCCAAGCTTATCAAGGAGGAAGCCTGTCATGACAAAAGTGCTCAATTCCCCACGTCCATTCAGCGGAGAAATATTTGTGGGTGGTGAAGAGAGCCTTAACCCGGCGAAAAATCTCTGTGTTGCTCAGCTCGAAGGAGGAGGTCCGATTAGGGTCGCGGCCGAAACTCATGTGGCACACCTTGTGGGTGCGCTTCTAGAGGGGAGAGATTCGGTTGCACACGAACGTGATCATAGCGTCCTCGTTGCGCAATCCGAGTTTCTTCAGTTCCGCGAACCTCTTATTAACCTGGTTGGCCAAGGCCGTGGGCTTCTTGGAGATCTCCTCCCAAAATTCCGGGTTAGGTGGACCCGGAGTATAGGGGAGCAACCGAATCAAATCTTCAGTGCCCGTATTCCGGACATAGAAGAAGGTCCGGGCCCATCCTTTGCAGGAGTCAAGCCCGGTGACCCGGGGGAAAACAGAAGTCCTCCTGGGAGAGATGGACGCAGCTCCGAATTGGGTGAGCTGCTTGTCCTCTGACTCAACTTGGATGTTGGGGATGACATTATGACGGAGGCCGAAAAACCGGATCCACAGCTCCTTCGTGGGCCACAGTCCGGTGTAGCCTTCGATCGTAGAAGAAAAAGTAGAGAGAGAAGTGATAGCGTTGGCTAGAAGGTGGTGCGGCTGCAGCCGGTAGGTGCTAAGCCAATCCCAGAAGAAGTCGCTCACCGGCAAGCTGAACCCCCGTTGGAAGTGGGACAAGAACACGACGAACTCACCCGGATTGGGTGAGGGGGCCAGTTCGGCGGAGGGGAGACGAGCGTCGACACCAGCAGGGATGCGTCGTCCGTAAAAGCTACCAAGGTCGCCTTGACAGACCTAAGACCAGCCCACGTGCATGTCCGCCAAGAGACTGTTGGAATTATGCCCTAGAGGCAATAATAAAGATGTTACTATTATAATTCTTGTTCATGATAAAGTTTATATTCCATGCTAGAATTGTATTAAGCGGAAACTTTAATACTTGTGTGGTTTGTGAACAACACCGTGTCCCTAGTACGCCTCTATGGACTAGCTCATTGATCAATGATGGTTAAGGTTTCCTAACCATAGACATGAGTTGTCAATTGATAATGAGATCATATCATTGGGAGAATGATATGGTGGACAGACCCAAACTAAGCGAAGCAATTAGATCGTGTCATCGTGTTCGTCTTTGCGAAGTTTTTCCTATGTCAAATATTGTATTCCTTAGACCATGAGATAATACAACTCCTGGTATCGGAAGAAAGCTTTGAGGTCCTCAAACGTCATCCTATGAGAGGGTGATCATAAAGGTGTCTCGGTGATCGGAAAGTATCTGTTGGGTTGTATGTATCGAGATGGGATTTGTCCTCCCAAGTCGGAGAGATATACTGGGCCCACTCGGTAATCGATATCAACACCGCTTGCAAGCATGTGGTTAAGGAGTTAATCACAAAGTGATATCGGATTACGGAACGAGTAAAGTATTTGCCGTGAACGAGATTGAACTAGGTATGACGATACCGACGATCAATCTCGCAAGTAAAATATCGCGAGACGAAGGAATATATATATGGGATTGATTGAATCCTGGCATCGTGGTTCATCCGATATGATCATCGATGAATGTGGAGTCAATATGGGTGCCTGCACCCTGCTGATTATTGATAGAAGATCATGTCCGCATATATTCTCGAACTGCAGGTCACACACTTAACGTGTCTCGACGCTAGGATAGATTGGATACTTGGTTTATGAATGTTTTGTTCGGAGTCTCGGAGGGGATCCGGGACATCACGAGCGGTTCCGTAATGGTCCGGAGAAGAAGATTCATATAAGGCAAAGGCAGTTTTTTGGAGTTCGAATTGTTCCGGTTAATCGGTATTGTACCTAAGCTTCTAGAACCTTCCTAAGGGGGCCAACGTGGTCCCACCTTCCGGGAGGGCATGGGCCTATGAGGGAGTGTCCTGGCGCATTGGGCCAGGGGCACAAGGCCCCATAGGGCCCAGCCGATCCTAGATAAGTTTAAATCGCTTAAACTAGAGATAAGATAAGATAGGATTTCTAGATAAGGAGAGTTTAAATTGTTTAAACTAGAGATAGGCTTGGAGGAGAGGCTAGGCTGGCCGCACCCCCCTCTATATATAGAGGACTGGTGCTCCCCCGCTCACACCCCACACACCTTCCTCCAAACCCAGTTGCCCTGCTGCCCTTCCTCTCCCCCTCCCGACTGTTTGTAGGCGAAGCCCTGCGGCAGAAATTCTCCACCATATACACCACGCCGTCGTGCTGTAGATCCAATCTATCTCTCCACCATACTTGCTGGTCCGAGGAAGGAGACGTCGAGGTGCCGCACGTGTGCATCTCACGGAGGCACCGCCACTTGTGGTGCTAGATCGGATCGGATCGCGAGGAGGAGAAGCGAGCACGACTACATCACCCACGCCCGATAACGTTCAACAGGCGAATCTTCAAGGGTATGAAGATCTAATCCAATCTCTCTCGTTGTTTGCATCTCCTAGATTAGATCTTGGCTTTCCTTCCGCTTCGCTCAGAGAAAATTTTGATTTACTATGCTAAACCCTTCAGGTATCGAGAGCTAGATCTATGCGTAGATGTGATTCACGAGTAGAACGCAACATGGTTGTTGCGCGTTGATGTTTTCGTTGCAAGCCTCTTGTTTGTGTTCTTCTTATGGCGCGATAGTGAGATTGAAGCGTCCAGGCCAACCTTACGCGACGTCGTCATGACCGGCTCGCACTTGACGTGTGGCTTGTACCATACATGCGGCTGGTGGATGTCGCTCTCACTATAGTTGTCATGGGATTAACACCGGAGTTTGGCAACCATAATATCACCATTGTGGTTTTCCGTAGGTAAGAATCGTTCTTAGCATCTACTCCCATGAGCCACGTAAAACATGCAACAACAAAGTAGAGGCGTCTAACTTGTTCTTGTAGGGAGTGTTTTCTGTGATATGGTATGGCCCAAGATGTGATGTGTATATTGTATGCGATGATCATGTTTTGTAATGTTTCACGACTTGCATGTCGATGAGTACACAACCGCAGGAGCCATATGTTAGTATTTATAATAGTGTATGACCTGCGAGTCAACTTCTTATACGCCATGTAATAGCTTTACTTTATCGCTAAGTAGTTAGCAATAGTTGTAGTTGATATTCGTGGTGGAGGCAATCATGGTGGAGTGATGGAGATCATGCCGGAACGCACAAGATGGAGATCATTGCGCGAAGATTGGCTATACCATGTCACATAAAGTTATATGCATGTGATGTTTATCCTTTTATGTATCTTATTATGCTTAGATCATGACGGTAGCATTATAAGATGATTCCTCACTTAAAGATCAAGATAAAAACTGTGTTCTCCCCAAGTATGCACCGTTGCGAAAGTTCGTCGTGTCCAAGCATCACGTGATGATCGGGTGCTATAGACTCTACGCTCACATACAACGGGTGCAAGCCAGTTTTGCACACGCTGAAATACTTGGGTCTAACTTGACGAGCCTAGCATGTACAGACATGGCCTCGGAACACATGAACCGAAAGGTTAAGCATGAGTCATATGAATGATATGATCGACACTTCGTTGTCCACCATTGAAGCCACATCTCTTCTCGTGAAGATCGGATTAGGTGTGGTGAATTTGGATCATGTTCACTAAACAACTTGAGGGATGTTGAATTTAGTGGGAGTTCATCTAGTAATTTGATTAAGTTGAACTATTTATCATGAACATAGTCTAAATTGTACTTGCAAATCCGTAGATCCAATGGCCAAGTCCAACTTCAACTTCAACGTTTTGCTGAGAAATAAAGGCTTAGAAACAATGGGTCTAACTTCACCAACTGATTCAGCAATCTAAGAATCATTACATGGACAAAAGGACTATGTCCTTGAGAAAGCGTTAGGTAACCCCTGTCAAGCTACGCCGGGCTGATGAGAAAGCTGTCATCGATGCAAGAAAGATGATTATGGTGTGATTAAGAGCACCATGTTGTTTGCTATGAAACCGGAACTTCAAAATCGTTTTGAAAACTATCCCGGGCCCTTTGAGATTCTCGAGGAGCTGAAAACCATGTTTCAGACTCAGGCCCGTTCTGAGAGATATGAGATCTCTGAGAAGTTCTTTAACTGCAAGATGGAGGAAGGGAGTTCCGTTAGTGAGCACGCCATAAAGATGTCGGGCTACACTCAACGCCTTGAGCAACCGGACCGCAAGATTCCATAGGAGCTCAAGATTGACAGGGTTCGCAATCACTCCCTCCCAGCTACAAAAGTTTTGTAGTGACTCACAATCAGATTGGTTCCATCGACATTTATCACCGAGCTCTTCGAAAGCTGAAGGCTGCGGAGGTGGACATCAAAAAGGATAATCATGTGTTGATGGTCAACAAGCCCTCCTTTAAGAAAGGTAAAGGTGCAAAGAAGCCCTTCAAGAAAGCGGCGGCAAGCGTTGCCCTCGCCGAGAAGAAGCTCAAGTCTGGTCCTAAGCCGGACATCGAGTGCTTCTATTGCAAGGACAAGGGTCATCGAAGCACAATCGTCCAAGTACTTAGCGGACAAGAAGGCTGGCACCATCAAAGGTATATTTGATATACATGTTATTGATGTTTTCCTTACTAGCCCTCGTTGTAGTGCCCGGTATTTGATACCGTTCGATTGCTAATATTTGTAACTCAAACAGAGCTACGGAATAGACGGCGGCGAGGGATGAGGTGACGGCGCGCTGCTGGCAATGGATCAAGAGTTGATGTGATGGCCGTCGGCCCGCTCTCCTTAGTTTTACCTTCGGGATTAGTTTTAAACCTTAATAAATGTTATTATGTGCCTGCGTTGAGCATGAACATTATTTCTGGATCGTGTTTATTGCAAGACGGTTATTCATTTAAATCGGAGAATAATGGTTGTTCTATTTATACGAGGAACATCTTTATGGTCATGCACCTCTTATGAATGGTTTATTTCTTCTAAATCTCGAAAGGGATGAAACACACATCCATAACATTGAGGCTAAGAGATGCAAAGTAGATATTGATAATACTACTTATTTGTGGCAATCGCTGCCTAGGTCATATTGGTGTAAAGCGCATGAAGAAACTCCATTCTGATGGACTTTTGGAGTCTCTTGATTTTGAATCATTTGACACATGCGAACCATGCCTCATGGGCAAGATGATCAAAACCCCGTTCTCCGGTATGATGGAGCGAGAAACGGACTTGTTGGAAATCATACATACCGATGTATGCGACCGATGAGTGTTTCGACGCGGTGGATATCGCTATTTTCTCACTTTACCGATGACTTAAGTAGATATGGGTATATCTATTTAATGAAACATAAATCTGAAACGCTTTGAAAAGTTCAAAGAATTTCAGAATGAAGTGGAGAACCATCGTAATGTAAAGATTAAGTTTCTATGATCCGATCGTGGGGGCGAATATTTGAGTTATGATTTTCTCACGCATCTCAAAGCAAGTGGAATCGTTTCACAACTCACGCCACCTGGAACACCACAGTGCAATGGTGTGTCTGAACGCCGGAATCAAACCCTATTAGATATGGTCCGATCGATGATGTCTCTTACTGATTTGCCGTTATCATTTTGGGGTTATGCATTAGAAACCGCTGCATTCACTTTAAATAGGGCTCCATCTAAATCCGCTGAGGCGACACCGTATGAACTGTGGTTTGGTGCTAAACCTAAGTTGTCGCTTTCTTAAAGTTTGGGGATGCGGCTTACCAATAAGTTGATGCCGACAAGCTCGAACCCAAAGCGGAGAAATGCGTCTTCATAGGATACCCTAAGGAAACTATTGGGTATACCTTCTATCACAGAACCGAAGGCAAAGTGTTTGTCGCAAAGAACGGTTCCTTTCTTGAGAAGGAGTTTCTCTCGAAAGAAGTGAGTGGGAGGAAAGTAGAGCTAGACGAGGTTATTGAACCTTCTCTTGAATTGGAGAGTAGCGCAGCACCTGAAATTGTTCCAAAGCGCTGCACCAACAATAGAGGAAGCTAATGACAAGGATCATGAAGCTTCGGACGATGTCTCATCGAACGTCGCAGGTCGACAAGGTCGCGTGCCCTCCCGAGTGGTACGGCAACCTGTCTTGACTATCTTGTTAGTAGAAGAAAGTGAACCTACGAACTATGAGGAAGCGATGATGAGCCAGACTAGAAATGGCTAGAAGCCATGAAATCGAATTGGGATCCATGGCGAAAACCAAGTATGGACTTTGGTGGACCCTCCTAGCGACGAAAGGCCGTTGAGTGCAAATGGATCTTCAAGAAGAAAGCAGAGCGGATGGTAATGTTACCGTCTATAAAGCACGGCTTGTCGCGAAAGTTTTTCGACAAGTTCAAGGTGTTGACTACTATGAGACTTTCTCTCCGTAGCGATGTTTAAGTCCATTCGGATTTTATTAGCAATTGCTGCATTTCATGATTATGAAATATGGCAAATGGATGTCAAGACTGCTTTCCTCAATGGCAACATTGATGAAGAGTTGTATATGATGCAACCGAAGGTTTTGTCGATCCTAAGGATGCTGATAAAGTATGCAAACTTCAGCGTTCCATTTATGGACTGAAGCAAGCGTCTCGGAGTTGGAACCTTCGTCTTGATCAAGTGATCAAGAGCTTTGGATTTGTTCCAAATTGCTCTGAAGCTTGCATCTACAAGAAAGTGAGTGGGAGCTTCGGTGGCGTTTACGGTACTATATGTGGATGACATATTGATTATTGGAAATGACATCAACATGCTTGATGTGAAGAGTTATTTGAACAAGTGTTTTTCAATGAAAGACCTAGGTGAAGCTGCTTATATATTGGGCATCAAGATCTATAGAGATAGACAAAGACGCGATAGCTTTAAGCGAGTACATACCTAGACAAAGTTACGAAAAGGTTCAGAATGGATAAGGCATTGAAAGGTTCAATTGCCTATGTTGTTAGGTAAGATATTGAGCAAGGCTCGGTGTCCATTCTGATGAAATGATAGGGAAGCTATGAGCAAAGTGCCTTATGCCTCGGCCATAGGTTCCATCATGTATGCCATCTTGTGTACTAGACCGGATGTGTCCAATGCTCTTAGTTTGACGAGATATCAAAGTGATCCAGAGTGGAACCTTTGGACAGCCGTGAAGAACTTCCTAAGGTACCTAAATAGGACTAAAGAAATGTTCTTAGTCTATGTGGTGATGAACAGCTCGTCGTAAAAGGTTACGTCGATGCTAGTTTCGACACCGACAAGGATGATTCTAAATCTCAGATAGGATACGTGTATATTTTGAATGGAGGAGCTGTGAGCTGGAGAAGCTGCAAGCAAAGCGTGATCGCGGGATCTCTGATGAGAAGCGGAATACATGGCTGCTGCAGCGTCAAGTGAAGGAGTTTGGATCAGAACTTCATCATCGAGCTTGGCGTGGTTCCAAGTGCATTGGACCCACTGGAGATATTGTGTGACAACACTGGCGCCATAGCACTCGCTAAGGAACCAAGATATCATCCAAAGACCAAGCATATCAACCGCAAGTTTCATATAATCCGAGATTATATAGCAGATGGAGATCTGAAGATCAGCAAAGTACATACAGATCTGAATGTCGCAGATCCATTGACTAAACCTCTTCCACGTGTAAAACATGATCAGCACCTCAGTGCCATGGGTGTGAGATTGTTGCCAGATGTAAACTAGATTATTGACTCTAGTGCAAGTGGGAGACCGTTGGAATTATGCCCTAGAGGCAATAATAAAGATGTTATTATTATAATTCTTGTTCATGATAAAGTTTATATTCCATGCTAGAATTGTATTAAGCGGAAACTTTAATACTTGTGTGGTTTGTGAACAACACCGTGTCCCTAGTATGCCTCTATGGACTAGCTCATTGATCAATGATGGTTAAGGTTTCCTAACCATAGACATGAGTTGTCAATTGATAATGAGATCATATCATTGGGAGAATGATATGGTGGACAGACAAACTAAGCGAAGCAATTAGATCGTGACTTTGTGTTCATCTTTGTCAAGCATTTCCTATGTAAAATATTGTATTCCTTAGACCATGAGATAATACAACTCCCTGGTATCGGAAGAAAGCTTTGAGGTCATCAAACGTCATCCTATGAGAGGGTGATCATAAAGGTGTCTCTCAGGTGATCGGAAAGTATCTGTTGGGTTGTATGTATCGAGATGGGATTTGTCCCTCCCAAGTCGGAGAGATATACTTCGGGCCCACTCGTGTCGATATCAACACCGCTTGCAAGCATGTGGTTAAGGAGTTAATCACAAAGTGATATCGGATTACGGAACGAGTAAAGTATTTGCGTGAACGAGATTGAACTAGGTATGACGATACCGACGATCGAATCTCGGGCAAGTAAAATATCGCGAGACGAAGGGAATATATATATGGGATTGATTGAATCCTGGCATCGTGGTTCATCCTATATGATCATCGATGAATGTGTGGGAGTCAATATGGGTGCCCAGACCCCGCTGTTGATTATTGATAGAAGATCATGTCTGCATATTCTCGAACCCGCAGGTCACACTTAACGTGTCTCGACGCTAGGATAGATTGGATACTTGGTTTATGAATTTTTGTTCGGAGTCTCGGATGGGATCCGGGACATCACGAGAGGTTCCGGAATGGTCCGGAGAATAAGATTCATATAAGGCAGTGCAGTTTTTGGAGTTCGGAATTGTTCCGGGTTAATCGGTATTGTACCGGAAGCTTCTAGAACCTTCCGGAAGGGGGCCAACGTGGTCCCACCTTCCGGGAGGGGGCATGGGCCTATGAGGGAGTGTCCTGGCCGCATTGGGCCAGGGGCACAAGGCCCCATAGGGCCCAGCCGATCCTAGATAAGTTTAAATCGTTTAAACTAGAGATAAGATAAGATAGGATTTCTAGATAAGGGAGAGTTTAAATTGTTTAAACTAGAGATAGGCTTGGAGGAGAGGCTAGGGCTGGCCGCACCCCCCTCTATATATAGAGGACTGGTGCTCCCCCGCTCACACCCCACACACCTTCCTCCAAACCCAGTTGCCCTGCTGCCCTTCCTCTCCCCCTCCCGACTGTTTGTAGGCGAAGCCCTGCGGCAGAAATTCTCCACCATATACACCACGCCGTCGTGCTGTAGATCCAATCTATCTCTCCACCATACTTGCTGGTCCGAGGAAGGAGGAGACGTCGAGGTGTCGCACGTGTGCATCTCACGGAGGCACCGCCACTTGTGGTGCTAGATCGGATCGGATCACGAGGAGGAGAAGCGAGTACGACTACATCACCCATGTTCACTAACGAGCGTTCTTCAAGGGTATGAAGATCTAATCCAATCTCTCTCGTTGTTTGCATCTCCTAGATTAGATCTTGGCTTTTCTTCTGTTCGCTTCCGTAGAAAATTTTGATTTACTATGCTGCGAAACCCTTCAGCAGCGTCCTCCTCCATTTCTTGCTCGGCAACGACGAGCTCCTCCTCATCATCTCAGACTACCTACCGGGCGCTAGCGGCGGCAGGGTCGCTCGATTAGCGAGGACCGTGGCGAGGAGCTGCGCAATGTGGCCGATGCGCAAGGCACGGGGAAAAGTGCGGCGGTGGCGCTGCTGCTAGGAGCACTAGCGGCGGCGCGGTCGCGAGGAAGACGAAGAAGAATAGCAACGGGCAGAGGGGCACGGAAGAGGAAAAAATCCTAAGGGGTGCGCCCCTCTGCTATTTAACCACTCCCTAAAGGGGTGAGTGGGATCGCACCCTGCAAATGAGCCACATGGTGTGGCCGTGTATCACCTGCCTCAGCCAATCAGTGAGGAGCCACACGGAGGGCCACAGGGCAGAGGCGATCCCGTGACGTGACGCACTGATGCGGTAAACGAGGAGGCACGCGTGACGTGACCCTCACACAGTGATAACTGACAATTACTGCGGTGATTACTGTGCAGGCCCTTAAAATAAGACAACGTAATGATTGGCCTCCACGTGGGTTGGCGTATGAAGGAAGGAAACAAGGCCCGGATCGAACCATGGAAACCCGGACAGCCAGTAAAAACTTAGAATGTGCAAAGGGAAAGTAAAGCCATGAGATCCGAGTCAAAGTGGTAACCCGGCCGGCAAGTGAATACTTGGAACGTGCAAAGGGAACGTAAATCCATATAATCCGAGATAAAGAGCTAACCCAGAAATAACGGCCAAGGCTCGAACATAAATGAACCTGAGGTGGCCTTAGCGGCCAAGGCAGCTAAGACCGCACCAGCTTCGGGGACTAATGTTGGGGGATACCCCCGGGTAGGGTCACTCCGGGGTATAAAGGCCGAGTTAGCCGGGGTTCGGCAGGGTCAAAGCGGATGCTGGCCGGGTCACCTCAAGGCAGGCCGGATCACGGAGTAACCCGGACCGGGGGGGGGGTCGCCTAACATTATCTCAGCCGACTTAAGGAGTAAGTCGGAAGTGCTTGTCTAACTTGTGTGCAGGAACAGGTATAGCCGGATCTACCATGATCCGGGTCCCGTTTAGCTTTTGGGAGAAGGAAGGAATCTCGCTGGTCAAAAAGAAAGCCCGGTACGCACTACATGAGTGAAGCAGGCAAGGGCAGGACCACCGGGTCATGGCCGACAAGGGTGACGACGACCGTGTCGGCTAACGCGGGCGCCGCAGAGGCTCACATAGCTAAAGCATGTGTGACGCGGGGGAAAAGCACCTCGGTCGGGTTACCACTTTGAGAGGAGGCATATTCTTAGGAATATGCCTCGACGTATGCCCTAGGCAGAGACCAAACCACCTCCATATAAGGGGGGCTAGGGTTTCAGTAGAAGGGGGGTTGGGTTTTCTTCTATACTGATTTGGCTAAGGTTTTAGGTGTGAACAGCGGGTGAGAGCAAGAGAGCTCCTTCTTCCTCCTCTCGCCAATACAGCTCTAGGAGCACTTGTAATCTTGAAAGGAAAGCAATACAAACTTCAGTGTGGAGAATCACTTCACTATCCCTCCCTGGATTCCCCTAGCGTGTATTAGTCCCCACCTTTAGCCTATCCATGGCATCTGCCATGACACCACCACGACATAGTCCTTATTACTATTTGTCTCTAGGGCATATTTCCAACAGTCTCCCAGTTGCACTAGAGTACAAATAAACTAGCTGCATTTGTTCTTAATTATTGGCACCATATCCGGTACCCTGAACATTCTTGCTCATGGAAGAGGTTGAGTCTTGGGTCTATACTTTACAGTCCCAAATCCTTTGCAACTTACTAATGTCACCTTGATTGACATTAATACTTTATCATCACATGATAACATCTGTGTGTATGCATTGTCGCTATGGCAGCAGAACGAGGCCTGATTCTAGGAGCCTGCAATGACTTTATATCAACCTCGAGGGCTTTCTCATGGGCACTGTGCCCTGGGACACATCAGTCTACATTAAAAGCGAACTAGCCCCGCCATAACATTATACAACACTTTAGATGGTACCCTTATCTATTATTATAAATGTAATCATCGAAACACTAGTGCACTCCGTGTAACTTTCGATGTTTTTGTTCACCTCGCTTCCTACTTGACTTAAATTGGTATTTACAGGAGTTTCTAACATGTTCCCTTATAACATAACCCTTTATGTTTTAAAATATGTCATCCTTTATGGATCTGGAAAACATGTCTACAGTACTCTATTAGACACTACGGACAAACTTAGCTCAACATTATGTGATTCAAACTTAATCACTTTTAAATGTTCCTTATTGGATCATTTATTATGTTAAGTTATCATCATGGTTTTCTAAGATAGAACCTATGTCTCAATGATGACCCACAAGTATAGGGGGTGTATCACAGTATTTTCGATAAGTAAGAGTGTCGAACCCAACGAAGAGCAGAAGGTGCTGGCTAGTGGCTTGGAGTAGGAATTCTCTGTAAATATTTAGCAAACAGATTTTTAGGCGTTTTTGATAATGCAGGTAAATAAAGTACGAGTAAATAAAAGACAATAAGAATAAATGCAGCAAGTGGCCCAATCCTTTCTTTAGCAAAGGACAAGTCGGTTGTATTACTTAAGATGACCAAACATTCTCGAGGACACATGGGAATATTGTCAAGTGCTTTCGCTTCATATAGTTGATTAATCTTCTTTAGTTTACTAAGTGTTGTGTGGGTGAACCTGTGCTAATGTACCGACCTTCCTAGGACTAATACATACTTGTGATTATACCCCTTGCAAGCATCCGCAAGTACAAGAAAGTAATTAAGGTAGAAACCTAACCACAGCTTTAAACTCTAAGACCCTAATGACCCTTGTGCAATGGTTTTCTAACGGGAGTTTAGGTTTCTGTCACTCCGGCAACCCCTACGATTAGTAGCCAAATACACAATGCATTCCCCTAGGCCCATATAGGTGAAGTGTCATGTAGTCGATGTTCACATGACACCACTAGAAGAAGTACACCACAACTTAAATATCAAACCATTGAATCTTTCTCAACACAATTCCACTACTAACAACATGATTTCTCCCATGTCCTCAAGAACAAAACGAACTACTCACAAGACATCATATGGATCATGATCAGAGATGAAATAATGATGTGTAACAATCTGAACATAAACAATAATTCAACGGTTCACTCAATAGCATCAACTACAAGGAGTAATCAACACCAGGAAAGTTTCCCCTAAGAACTATGCAAGATTCAACCCAATTGTTACAGCGGTATGGAGGTGGTGATGATGGTGCTGGTGGAGCTGATGGTGGTGATGATGATGATGATCCCGGTGAAGTCCAGCTTGATGGTGGTGTTGATGGCCACGATCTCCCCTCTCGGGGAAGGAATTCCTCTGGCAGAATTCGCCCGCCAGAGATCTTCTCTCTCGGTGTTTTCCGCAGAGGCGACGGAATCTTCGTGGTCGCCTCCCAGTCTTAGGGTTTCGGAGGATAATATACGCCTGAGGAGAGAGGGGTGGACAGGGCGGCCACACCACCGGTGGCGAGCCTAGGTGGCCCGCCAGGTGGTGTGGGCCCCTGCCCATCTCCGCTTCCCCTGCTTCCTTCGCTTCTTCGGAAAATAGGATTTTCCATGTATTTTCTGATTTTCTGATCTTCAATTTTGCCTCCAAACATCACCTTTTCCATCGAATCCACCGCAGTCCATGCTCCAAAAGTCATCAACCATGCAAAAACAGATGAAATAACACAAGTATCATCTCTTAATATGAAATATATCAATGAATAACAGTAAATTATGATATATAATAGTGGTGCAAAATGGACGTATCAACTCCCCCCAAGCTTAGACTTCACTTGTCCCCAAGCGAAACTAAACTCAATAAACATGACCTCAGGTTTATGGAGTGAAAAGTCGATAAAAGAATACGGACAAGAAGCATCACATTCATCAATACATAAGTCATAATAGAAGACAACTCACTATTATATAACTTAACTTGCAATACGTAAAGGAAACACAATAAAGATACATAAAGTAAATCATAATTGGTAATGGCAAACTTAGCTCTTGGTCAAAGAATAGTTGATAATTTGCTGGAGTTCACAAATAACTGATTTTCAATGATAGCTTTCAAAGTAGTAGACATTAAGATAAGAGCAAAGTGCAAAACAAGGAACATAAGAAACATGATTGAATAAATCATCATATGAATGAATGAAACACAACAACTCAACATACTTGCTGAGGTAGAAGGGAATAGGTTTACTAACTCAACTAAAAAGTAAAAGAAAGGCCCATCGCAGAGGGAAGCAGGGATTTCAAGTTTCATAAAGTGCTTCCAAAAATTATGGTACTTATTAGCTTTCAGCTCTCATTGCCCCTATCATAGGCATCTTTAGGTTATTAGGGTTAAAGTGATCAAATATGAGGATATGCTTGACAAGTTGTAAGTTGAAAATCTCATGTCCCTTGAATACGAGGGCTGCTCCTCATGCTACTCAAGTTTAGTCACCAATAAGTTCTTGTCATAGTAAGTATATGTGTATCATAGAGAACCGCCAACGAGGTACCCCTTGCCCGATGATACGGAAGAATCCCCATATCAAAATCACAAGGCAAGCAGACAACAAGCATCTCAGCAATTTTCTTATTTGCCATGGGAATATGGTGCTTTTTTCTCTATTTCCTCTTTTCTCATCTCTTTTCTTTTCTTTTTCTCTTTTTCTCAATCTCTATCTCTTTTTTTATAAGAAGAATGCTTCATAGATGCTCATTATGGTTACGCTATAGGTTTCCACCATGACAACATGGATTAGACCGGCAGCCCAGGCATTTCTCTAACACACATACATAACCCCATGTATTTACAAGCTCCCCTTTCATTTCACACCGACGACATCCATAGACAAAAGAACATGATATTAACTAGGTACAAAGTACCAGTGCAATGTTGAAAGCGTTCCCCATGACAAAGATGGTTACGCTAATTCACAACTTACAAAGCGCAAGCATATACGCAACATAGATGGGCACAATGGTTCAAGTTTATTAAGGGCAAGGAAAGTAAAGTGTGCCATCAAGTTCGTGAGAGATTTAATCACTAATTTTCACATAACAAGTTTAATTTGGAAGGTAGATAAAAACAAGAATTTACTTGGAATAGAAATAGTGCTAATAGGTAGGTATGGTGGACACAAATGGCATAGGTTTTGGTTTAAGGATTGGATGCACGAGAAGAATTCCCTCTCAGTACAGGTTTTTGGCTAGCAAGGCTGAGTAGCAAGCAAAAGAGTTGAAGGAAACAAACAAACATACAAGTGACAAAAACAAACATGCAATCTTCCTTGGAAGCACAAAAGATATTAACTATAGAATACTAAACTTATGAGCAAATCAAGAAAGAAAGATGATGAAATTATATTTCTTTAGAGTACTTTTATCTTTTCATTCAACTCTCAAAAATAGTGATGCTACTGACCAAGCCAGGTTTCCCAAAACCAACTAAATTAACTCAATGATCCCAAAGTGATACCAATACTAACAACAAGATCAATCATATAACCATGAACTGAAAACTAATATAAGATATGCAAAAGAGTAAACGATAGAACTTCTCAGTAATATGCCATAGCAACTCACACCAAGGGATACATATCTAACGAGAGAGGGGACACTTCCATAATGGAAACCATCCTCCATGATAACTTCTCTATTCATGATATGACTCTACTAAAAAGGTAAAAGATAGAAGATAGTGATATGATACCGCGACACTCCCCCAAACTTGGAACAAACCAAGGGGATGCAAAAACCTGATGACGAATTACTCCTTTGGTGGTGGTGGTATTCTCTCGTCATCGTCTGACTTCCAAGGTAAGGGATCCCCATCAACAAAGGACATCGTGGTCTCCAGCATCCTGAAACTTGCAGCAGCACTTATGCGTTTAAAACTAACCTCGTACTCATAGTTTTGATTCTGAATCTTGTAGAGCTATGCTTGTAGTTGGTTGGTTGTTTGGCGGCCTCCCCATCTTCAAGCAACAACTCTTTGGGATGAATCTTAAACTCTCTCATGTATGGGTTGATGATATCCGCTGAGGAATCTTCCTTGGCTGATCCAGAGGGAGACATTGTGGCTCCAAATCTAGGACTCTACTTGTCAGAAACAGATTGAAACAAAAAGACGACGAGAACATGATATACGAACCTCGGGGGATCCAGGGGATTATATATTATGAAGTTTTATAGCAAAAGGAAGGTACTGGGAGAAAACGGGTTGGAGACGGAGGCTGAGGTGGCCACACCACCTGCTGGCGCGGCTAGGGGGCGCGCCAGGGGTGGTGTGAGCCACCCTGGCTCCGTTTCCTTCCCTCTTTCGCTTCATAGCTTTCCTTGTTGGATAAAAACTGCAAAAAATATAATTGGATAGAATTTTCGTAGAACTTTTCTTACCAGAACTGTTACCTATTCGAAAACAGACTCTGCAGGTCTCTGAATTTGGCATTTGGTAGATTCTTCCGAAGTAACCACTTGGATAACATCAATATCTTCATCTTCATACACTTATTACTTGAGTCATGAAACCTTTTACTTTCTTATTACACCATTTTCTCCAATAATCTGGAAATTTCTTTCACGCGAAACTTCACACAATTCTCATTAGCAACATTAGTGTGAGCGAGGTAATAAACCTTTTAAGTCCAATTTCAACTGAAATCCATCAAATCATAAGCTACTGTAGCAACTCCTTCTGAAAACCCAAAAATAATTCAAAAAGGAAATCGACTTAAGAAGCAAATGCAAGAGTGGCAAAATCTGTCAAAACAGACCAGCAGGTAAAGATCAATTTTTTCGAAAATCTTCTGTTTCTCAAATCAAAAAGTGCAAAACTAACAAAAGTTAAATAACAACCTGGGGCAGAAGAAAAAAAATTACAGCTCAATCCGACGTACAGATATCTCTCACGAATTTTTATGGTGAAGCACAAAAATCTGTTTCGGGACAGCAATTTCCCCAAATCTTACTTCTCTCTCATTAGAGGTTGATCTTGACACAAAAACCAAAAAAAGGATAAGGAGAGGTTATTGCTGAAACAGTAACTTCCAAGACTCAAAGAAACAAAAAAACAAACTGAGAACACAAATAAATTGGGTTGTCTCCCAAAAAGCTCTTTCTTTATAGCCATTAAGATGGGAATGATAATTTCAATGATGCTCACATAAGAATATGAATTGAAGTGAAAAAGAGAATTAAGAAGCAAAAATAAACATGTTTAAGTCTAACCCACTTCCTATGCAAGGGAATTTTGTAAACAAACAAGTTGTTGAAACCAGAGGCAACAAGCATAGGAAGGCAAAACAAGTGTAACATAAAAACTTTTAGCATAAAACGAGGAAACTTGATATTATTGAGATGCAAAAGAACATTCTTCCCTCTTTCATAATAACTTTCAGTGTAATGCATAAACTTAATGATATAACTATCACAAGAATTGTTGTAGCAGTGATCACTTATCCTAACAGAAAACACAGGGACACTAGCTCTCATAACACTACTTTGTGAAACAATATTAGGGATATCCTTAAAAAGGATAGTGTGTCCCTCTTCCACATATTTAGTGACAAAGTCTTTCATATTTGCTATTATAGTTTCATCATCCAATTGTTTATCAGGTTCAATAGCTTTATTTGTACTTTCATCAACCATACTAGCTATCATAGAATGTTCCTTTATCTTAACTGGGAAAGGTATTTTCTCAATGTAATGTTCAGGTAAAGCATGATTAGCAGTATAAACTTCAGTATTTCTTGCAGGAACACACTTAGCAACATCTTTATATGGTTCATGATACTTATTCCACTTCTTTTTAGGAACTTCAATATAGGAAGCAAAATCCTTAAAATAAGTTGCAATAGCTTGAGAATCAAGACCATAAGCATTTTTAATATTTTGAAAGTCATCAGTTCCCATAAAAGATTCAATGCATTCATAATCATAATTTATACCTGACTTTCTTCCGTTGTCATTCTCCCACGCTTCAGCATTGTCATGAATACGGTCTAGAAGATCCCATTTAGCTTCTTCTTCCATGCGAGTGAATGATCCAGCACAAGAAGCATCCAATAAATCCTTATCATGAATAGAAAGCCTTGCATAAAAATTATTGATAATAATATTGTTGGGGAGCTCAAGAATGGGACATTTGAGCATTAGTAACTTTAATCTCCCCCAAGCTTGAGTTGTACTCTCTCCATCAAGAGGCCAAAAGTTGTATATTTGATTCCGATCTTTATGAATCTCACTAGGAGGATAAAACTTTGAATAAAAGAGAGGTACTATTTCCTACCATTCAAGAGCTTGACCATTCTTCAGCAGCTTATACCATTCTTCAGCTCTTCCTTCCAGTGATAATGAGAATAACTTCTTCTTGACTTGATCTGTAGTAATACCTGCACACTTGAACAACCCGCATAATTCGTGTATAAAGAGCAAATGATCACCGGGATGGACAGTTCCATCTCCAACATAATAGTTATCCATAACACGATCAATAATTCTTGTAGGTATTTTAAAAGTATCATTCTCAGCATGTGGTGGTTCATCTACTACCTTAGCAGTGGTAGTAACATTACGAAATAAGAAACTCAGCAAATTATCCATATTGAAAATAAAGCAACTAACAGAAGTAAACAATACTCACAGTAGAAGTTTCCTTTACCAGTTCCACTCTCCAATAGCGCTTCACTCCCCGGCAACGGTGCCAGAAAATAGTCTTGATGACCCACAAGTATAGGAGGTGTATCGCAGTATTTTTGATAAGTAAGAGTGTCGAACCCAACAAGGAGCAGAAGGTGTTGGCTAGTGGCTTGGAGCTGGAATTCTGTGTAAATACTTAGCAAACGGATTTTTAGAGGTTTTTGATAATGCAGGTAAATAAAGTACGAGTAAATAAAAGACAATAAGAATAAATGCAGCAAGTGGTCCAATCCTTTCTTTAGCAAAGGACAAGCCGGTTGTATTACTTAAGATGACCAAACGTTCTCGAGGACACGTGGGAATATTTTCAACTGCTTTCAGTTCATATAGTTGATTAATCTTCTTTAGTTTACTAAGTGTTGTGTGGGTGAACCTGTGCTAATGTATCGACCTTCCTAGGACTAATACATACTTGTGATTATACCCCTTTCAAGCATCCGCAAGTACAAGAAAGTAATTAAGGTAGAAACCTAACCACATCTTTAAACTCTAAGACCCTGATGTCCCTTGTGCAATGGTTTCCTAACGGGGGTTCAGGTTTCTATCACTCCAGCAAGCCCTACGATTAGTAGCCAAATACACAATGCATTCCCCTAGGCCCATATAGGTGAAGTCTCATGTAGTTGACGTTCACATGACACCACTAGAAGAAGTACACCACAACTTAAATATCAAACCATTGAATCTTTCTCAACACAATTCCACTACTAACAACATGACTTCTCCCATGTCCTCAAGAACAAAACGAACTACTCACAAGACCTACTCACAAGACATCATATGGGTCATGATCAGAGATGAAATAATGATGTGTAACAATCTGAACATAAACAATAATTCAACGGTTCACTCAATAGCATCAACTACAAGGAGTAATCAACACCGAGAAAGTTTCCCCTAAGAACTATGCAAGATTCAACCCAATTGTTATAGCGGTATGGAGGTGGTGATGATGGTGCTGGTGGAGATGATGGTGGTGATGATGATGATGATGATCCCGATGAAGTCTAGCTTGATGGTGGTGTTGATGGTGACGATCTCCCCTCTCCGGGAAGGAATTCCCCCGGCAGAATTCTGTCTGCCGGAGAGATCTTTCTCTCTCGGTGTTTTCCGCCCCGCAGAGGCGGCGGAATCTTTATGTGGTCGCTCTCCCAGTCTTAGGGGTTCCGGAGGATAATATACGCCAGAGGGGAGAGCCAGGGATGGACCAGGGCGGCCACACCACCTGGTGGCGCGACCTAGAGTGGCCCGCGCCAGGGGGTGGTGTGGGCCCCCTATGGCCCATCTCCGCTTCCCCTTCTGGCTTCCTTCATCTTCTGAAAAAATAGGATTTTCCATGTATTTTCCCGGATTTTCTGAGCTTCGCGAATTTTGCCTCCAAACAACACCTTTTCCATTAGAATCCTGACTGCAGTGGTTCATGCTCCAAAAGTCATCAACCATGCAAAAACAGATGAAATAACATAAGTATCATCTCTTAATATGAAATATATCCATGAATAACAGTAAATTATGATATAGAATAGTGATGCAGAATGGACGTATCACTGAACATAGTGGATGATGATCATCCTTTTCTTTATTTCAACCATTGATGTTAAACTTAATACTATTCCTAATTTGAGTTATTAAGGACTAGTTCCTTAATTAACTTATATTCCAAAACCCTTTTCAGAATCCCTTAAGGAATACTACATAATATCATAATACACTTATTGTCAACTTCCATACCTTATAAATCATTATTTATTGGTACTTGTGCTTTTATTCTTAACATCCTTAAGAATTACTCTATAAGCTCCCACTCAAAATATGTTCCTAACATATTTGGGTACGAGTCACTACTCTTACTCAAACTATGCTCCTACATATTTGAATCTGAGACTTATATTGCTCCCACTCAAAAATATGTCAGTCACATATTGTTTTAGGAAGACTTTTATAGCTCCCACTCAATTTCATGCAAATTGCATATCCACTCACTATTTTGATCAACTTCAAATTCTTTGATCAAATATCAAAGTGAGAGATTTACTATGAGACACTAGTACTTTTACTAGTTTTAAATCCACTAGACATTAAGCACACATGAATCAAATTCATTTGAATTTGTCCAATACTTAAAAAATTGTGCTTTTGTCATTCACCCCCTTTTCCACAATGGCTTTGCAGTCATTTGGGAAAAATTCCAAGTAACCCCTTTTACTTGTGAGATTCATCAACGAATTGCTTTCTAATCTCAAGTGAATTTTGCTTCTAGGATTTCTCATAATTCTAGTTTACCATTATTTCCTTAGTAGTTCGTAGGTATGTCATATTCCAAGGATCATGACAAATGATTCAAAAATGTCTCCATACAAGATATGGATTATTTTGAATCCTACTTCATGTAGTGAAAACACCTATGGGGAACACACAATGATCATTATCATTGATTCTTTCCTTTGTGAAGAGAATCGTTCAAGAACGTTTTTTGTTGCACTTCTCAACACTCTGATGCAGGGAATTTAATCCTCATCATGTTTTTCACTTATCTTCCATTTGCTCCATAATCAAGAAATATCACTGAATGTGAACTTTCTCGAAAATGTACCAAAATCCAAGCAATACAAGTTTTGCTTCTCTTTTGGTTTTAGCTATGGATTTCGTATTCAAAGTTTCCAATGAATACTCTACAAGGACTTATTCGCTATTGTTTTGGTTATATCAAATAACCCCAAAACTTCCACGAATTCAAATGGTTCACTATATATTCTAATTGAGTGTTAACTATTTCTAACTAATGGTCTCTACATCTACACTACAATGATTTAGTTGGCGCCATCTATCCACCCATTTTGATATCTAATATCACATTGTGATGCTTTGCATTTTGACGTTTCAAAATGCTTTGCATTCCACAATTTCTTTTATGCCATTCTTATAAAGTCGAATTTCATTACTATTGATCAAATCATAGTAATTAGATTCTCTTTTATATTTATACCCTTTGTTGATGAAACACTTTGATCATATCAAATAGTTTCATACTCATATTTCCTTTTGGTAAACTTCTTTACACATTTAAACAATCATATAATGATAATTACCATTTGTCAAAACACAATACATCGAATATGTATTTACTTTCAACAATTCATCAAAACACTTTTTATTCAAGTAATACACGGTGTTCAAGTTATTTTGCCGAGCTTAGGCATGATTTATATGTGATAAGAAATCGAATGTCTTTCACATATTATCACATAATTTTGAATCCAAACAATGGTTTCATTCCTTAACGAATATATCATTAAGTTGGGTATTTTAAGGCATTTCAATATTTTACAAATGTTCATGCATTATCAATTAGTTTCAAACAACCAGGACAATTCACATATAATCAAACAAGATATGAACGCGAATAGAAATCATTCATAAAAGTGGAACAACTGTTTGTTACAAACTCATATGAATAACCGTCTCACAAAGTGTGAGACACACTAAAGAGGTTCACAATCTTTCGATTACAATAATCATCCTAAAACATAAACTAAGTGATAAATGTTGAGGGAGAGTGTCGTTCGCCATCATCATCATGCTCGCCATCAACACGCGACGTCACCTCCTATCCAGCAAACACCTCTCATGCAGAAGGACCTGTTTTCAGTAAAACAGAACAAGTATCAAATATACTTAACACTGAAAATGTGTTTACAAGATTATAACATTTATAAAATTGTATATCAAATATATACCTTTGTCATCGATGACCTCACCGGTGATTGGTTCAACCTTTACGTTCCTGAAATGTAATATGAACTCTTGGAAATCCAATGTTTCCGTATCACCACTCATGATGCTACTCCGGACATGTCCTTCGTGTTGGAAATATGCCCTAGATACAAATAGTAGTAAGGACTATTATCATATTTCATATAGTTTATGATTAAGTTTTATATCATGCTATAAGTTGGAAATATGCCCATTAGGGAAAGGCAAGAGGGGAGAGGGGCCAAGGGGTGACCGGCGGCCCTATTGGGCCAGCCCCCCACGTGGGGGCCATGAGGGGGTGGCCGGCGGCGCCTCCCCCCACCTCCTCCTCTCCTTTAGTCCCACCCCGAGACTTGAGGGGAGGTAGTACCTCCCCTACCCCTATATATAGTGGGGTATTTGGCCTAGAAAAATACAACAATAATCAATAAAGGTCTCCCCACTTTTGGGAGGACCTCCAATTGATATTTTCTCTCTCCCCCTCTCTCTCTCGTGACCATGGTCCCAAGTCCGATCCATGAGCGAGAGACATCTTCACCATGGAGCGCTGCTGCTGCAGGGATTCAGATCCGGGAGCTCTACTTCTGCAACTATTGCTGGATCGGGGAAGCGGGAGTCATCATCAGGCACCGGACGTGTGTAACTCTCCGCGAGGTGTCGCACTTGAGGCACTCAAGTCGTTGGAGCCAGAAGGAGCGCAAGGACTTCATCATGACCTTGAGGTCGGCTTCGGCTTGTCTACATCAACCACGCTCTCCTGAGCATTGACAACGCTTTTCGGTCTTCAAGGGTAAGTTCGCGAAAAGCCCCTCCCCATCAGACATTAATAGATAGGTCCCGGCAGCTTGGGGTTCAGTAGTGTAAAATTTATTGTTTTTATGCGCGGAACCCCTACAGTGGTATCAGAGCTAGATCTATGCGTAGTAATGCTAGTACGGGTAGAACACACGAGATGTAGCGTGTGGGCGTTGATCTTTTAGTTGTTACCATCCCACGTGTACTTGTGCATACCGCAGTAATGCTTGATGAAGCGGCCCCCAACCGACTTTACGCGTCCATTCGCAAGACTGGTCCATGCTTGACATACGGCTTGTACCGTATAAAGTGGCTTAGGGGGGGTGTTTGTCTCTCTCGCATTAGTTGGTATACCATTTGCAACGGAGGGCCCCGAAAGGGGTGTAGTATAGACAACTACTTGATCAGCGTTGTGCTGAAAGTTCGTAGGTAAGAATGGTTCTTGTGTGAAAGCCCATTTAGCCGCATAAAACATGCAAAGATAAAGTAGAGGCGTCTAACTTTGTTTTGCAGGGGGCGTTGCTTTGTGATATGGTTGTGGCAAAGGTAAAGTAATTACCTTTTGTTACGTAGTAGTAGATAGTCACGGAGGTGACGAACTACCACGCCGGAATGACACCGGTACCCTGGTGTCTACGGCGCCGGAACCCTGGCACTAGAACCCGGTGACGACGGATGGAGATCACGATGTGAAGGACCATATCACATAGCATTTACATTCAATGTTATTGTTTGTATGTCTTATTGTGTGCTAGTATTAGATACTCGAAGGTAGCCTAATAAGATGATCCCTATTAAAATTACCAACGATTGTGTTCCCCCTTAGTGTGCACCACCAAGAAAGTTCTTCGGTATGAGGCGGGCCGTGATGATCGGGTGTCAGACATATCTATGTTCACATACAGTGGGTGTAAGCCATGTTGCACAGTGAAAACACTAAGGTTGAGTTGGCGAGCCTAGCATGTACAGACATGGCCTCGGAACGCGGATGGTCGAAAGATCGAGCACGAGTCGCATGAATGATGTGACCGACATTTAGCGTCCACCCTTGAACCCACATTGATGGCCGTGATGATCGGGGAGATGTGGCTGATAGGGGTCGTGTTATCACTAGGAACCCTTTTGGGGATAGGTGTTTCTGAGTGGAGTTATTATTAACTCATTTAATTATAAACTTAGTCTAAATTCCTTTTGCAATTATAAATGTAGATGGGACCTTTCGTGTTGACAATTGAATGGTTAGAAGGAGAGAAGCTCACATTAGATGGATCGAACTTCTCCATTTGGGTTGCCAGTCTCCATGTTCTCCTTAGCGAGAACGACGTGGTCGACTACATACTCGACGGGATGGATTTAGACCAGCCCACGGACCTTGAGACCCCAGAGGAGCATAAAAACCGTTATCTCCGTCGTGAGATGGCCTCCTATATTTCAGTTGTGATGCGTTTCGGAATGGTGGACGAGCTGTGGCCTTTCGTGGGTGATGAGCAACCCTCGTTCGGTGATGCTACAGCTTAGGACACATTTCGTGGAGCAGACACGCATTTGGGAGCATGAGCTAATGGGAGACTTCCTCTCCATTAAGATGGAGGAGAACTCGTCATCGACAGACCACTTGCAAAGACATGCATGATGTGTACATGAGGCCAGCATACTTCCTGGACGTCTGGATTTCAGGCTCTTTTGCAAATGCTGCTGTGCTGCGGTCGCTGCCACCAAGCTACCAAGCACAAGTCAGGACTTGTGTAATGAGGGGCGACACGGAAATGGAGTTCCACCGGTTCATGACACATCTCAGGAATGTGTTGGTTGAACCAGATGTCGCTCAGGTCGTCAACGACAAAGGTATATATTTGATATATAGTTTTATAAATGCTATAATCTTGCAAACACATTGCAGTGTTAAGTATATCTGATACTTGTTCTGTTTTACTAAAAACGGGTCGTTCTGCATGAGAGGTGCTTGCTGGAGAGGAGGTGACATTGCGTGTTGATGGCGAGCATGATGATGACGGCCAACGACACTCTCCCTCAGCATTTATCATTTAGTTTGTGTTTTAGGATGATTTTGTAATCAAGAGATTGTGAACTTCTTTAGTGTGTCTCACACTTCGTGAGACGGTTATTCATATGAGTTTGTAACAAACAGTTGTTCCACTTTTATGAATGATTTCTATTCGTGTTCATATCTTGTTTGATTATGTGTGAATTATCCTTATTGTTTGAAACTAATTGATAATGCATGAACATTTGTAAAACATTAAAAATGCCTTGTTTAAAATACCCAACTTAATGATATTTCATTAAATGAATGAAACCATTGTTTTAATTCAAAGTTATGTGATAATATGTGAAAGTCATTCGATTTCTTGTCACATATAAATCATGCCTAAGTTCGGCGAAATAACTTGAACACCGTGTATTACTTGAATACAAAGTGTTTGATGAATTATTAAAAGTGAATACATATTCGATGTATTGTGTTTTAACGAAAATGGTAATTATCATTAAATAATTGTTTAAATGTGTAAAGTAGTTTACCAAAGGAAACATGAATATGAAACTATTTGATTTGATCAAAGTGTTTCATCAACAAAAGGTATAAATATAAAAGAGAATCTAATTACTATGATTTGATCAATAGTAATGAAATTCAACTTTATAAGAATGGCATAAAAGTGATTGTGGAATGCAAAGTGTTTTGAAACGTCAAAATACAAAGCATCATAATGTGATATTAGATATCAAAGGGGTTGAATAGAAGGCACCAAATAAATCGTTGTAGTATAGATATAGAGACCATTAGCTTAGAAATAGTTAGCACTCAATTAAAATGTAGTAAACCATTTGAATTCGTGAAATTTTTGGGGTTATTCAATATAACCAAAATAATAGCGAATAAGTCCTTATAGAGTATTCATTGGAAACTTTGAATACGAAATCCATAGCTGAGACCAAAAGGAAAGCAAGATTCGTATTGCTTGGATTTTGGTGCATTCTTGAGAAAGCTCACTTTTAGTGATGTTTCTCAATTATGAAGCAAATGGAAATTAGTGAAAAAGACGATGAGGATTCAAAACCCTGCATCAGAGTGTTGAGAAGCGCAACAGACAATGTTCCTGAATGATTCTCTACACAGAAGGAAAGAATCAATGATATTGTGTTTTTCCTCCACTATTGTTTTTCCACTACATGAAGTAGGATTCAAAATGTAAATCCATATCTTATATGGAGACATTTGTGAATCACTTGTCATGAGTTTTGGAGTATGACATACCTACGAACTACAAAGGAAATAATGGTAAACTAAATTATGAGAAATCCTAGAAGTAAAATTCCCTTGAGATTAGAAAGCAATTCATTGCTGAATCTCACAAGTAAAAGGAGTTACTTGGAATTTTCCCAAATGACTGCAAAGCCATAGTGGAAAAGGGGGTGTATGACAAAAGCGCAATTTGTCAAGTATTGGACAAGTTCAAATGAATTTTGATTCATGTATGCTAAATGTCTAGTGGATTTAAAACTAGTAAAGTACTAGTATCTCATAATAAATCTCCAAGTTTGATATTTGATCAAAGGAGTTTGAAGTTGTTCAAAACAGTAAGGAGATATGCAATTTGCATAAAATTGAGTGGGAGCTATGAGTCGTCTATAAAACAATATGTGATTGACATATTTTTGAGTGGGAGCAATGTAAGTCTCAAATTCAAATATGTAGGAACATATTCTGAGTGGGAGCTTATAGGAGTAATTCTTAAGCGTGTTAAGGATGAAAGCACAAATACTTATAAATAATGATTTATAAGATGTAGAAGTTGATAATAGGTGTATTATGATATTATGTAGTATTCCTTAAGGGATTCTAAAAAAGGGTTTCAGGATAGAAGTTAATTAAGGAACTAGTCCTTAATAAATCAAATTAGGAATAGTATTAAGTTTAACATCAATGGTTGAAAGAAAGAAAAGGATGATCGTCATCCACTATGTTGAGACATAGGTTCTATATTAGTAAACCATGATGATAACTTAGCATAATATGTGATCCAAATAAGGAACGTTTGAAAGTGATTAAGTTCGAATCACAGAACGTTAAGCTAAGTTTGTCCACAGTGTCTAATACAGAACTGTAGACATGTTTTCTAAATCCATAAAGGATGACATATCTTAGAGCATAAAGAGTTATGTTATAAGGGAATATGTTGGAAACGCCTATAGATGCCAATTGAAGTCAAGTAGGAAGCGAGGTGAACATAACATCGAAAGTTGCACAGAGTGCACTAGTGTTTCGATGAATACATTTATAATAATGGATAAGGGTACCATCTAAAAGTGTTGTATAAAGTTATGGCAGGGCTAGTTCGCTTTTACGTAGAATGATGTGTCCCAGGGCACAGTGTCCATGAGAAATCCCTCGAGGTTGATCTAACGTCACTGTAGGCTCTTGGAATCAGGCCTCATTCTGCTGCCATAGCGACGATGCATACACACAGATGCTATCATGTCATGATAAAGTATTAATGTCAATCAAGGTGACATTAGTAAGTTGCAAAGGATTTGGGACTGTAAAGTATAGACCCAAGACTCAACCTCTTCCATGAGCAAGCATGTTTAGGGTACTGGATATATGGTGCCAATGATTGAGAACAAAATGCAGCTAGTGTATTTGTACTCTAGTGCAAGTGGGAGACTGTTGGAAATATGCCCTAGAGACAAATAGTAGTAAGGACTATTATCATATTTCATATAGTTTATGATTAAGTTTTATATCATGCTATAACTGTATTGAGTGCAAACATCAATACACGTGTGATATACAAACAACCAGGGGTTCCCAGTGAAACTCTAGTCACTGGTTCATTGGTCAACGGATGATCATGTTTCCTGATCATGTGGCATTTATGCCAGTTGGAAATGAGGTCATCTCATTCGTAGAATGAGATGATGAACCAATGCCCAACCTAAACATCGTGACCCGATCATGTCACGAAGTTCAAGTTACGATGATTATAAATGGATCCTTGTAGACTATTCCTTAGACTGTGAGGCTATATCAATCACTGTCTCCCGAGAGTGCTTAGATAACATCAAACGCCATCTGGTAAAATGGTGGTTATAAAGGTGTGTTCAGGTATTCGGAGGAAACCGTAGAGGCAATATATGTCAAGAGCGGGATTTGTCCATCCATGTGACGGGAAGATACTCAAGGGCCCACTCGGAGAAGTTATATCCAATAGCTACGCAGCGAGTGATTAGATCACGGGGATATCACTTGTTGAAACGAGTCAAGTAGCATTTTTCAGTAACAAGATTGAACACGACATGGTGATGTCATTGATCAGATCTCGGGCAATGCAAGTATCGAGTGACAAAGGGAATAAGACATGACTGTCCCGGTTCAAACATCGAAAGATCTTCGTGGAACGCATAAGGGTCACATGGACATCCAGGTCCCTCTATCGATCATTGGTGCGGGAGTGTCCCTACCATGTCTGGAGTGTTCCCGAACCATGGGGTATCACTCTTAAGGGCTTGATGATGCTTATAGAGTGTTTATAGGATCGGTGGAATCGCCGAAGAAGAGAAAGGAGAAAACCGGAAGGGTTTCGGTAAGTCCGGAGGATGTTCGGAGTGGAGGTGGAAGTTGTTCCATGGCCACGGAGATTAAATTATATGTGAATGAATGTTAAATATTGATTTAATCATTTATTCATATTTATTTAATAAAGAGAAAATCAATTAAATGGTCAAAAAGGCTTAATGGGCCAATTCCAGAGGGAGAGGGTCCATTAGGGAAAGGCAAGAGGGGAGAGGGGCCAAGGGGTGGCCGGCGGCCCTATTGGGCCAGCCTCCCACGTGGGGCCCATGAGGGGGTGGCCGGCGGCGCCTCCCCCCACCTCCTCCTCTCCTTTAGTCCCACCCCGAGACTTGAGGGGAGGTAGTACCTCCCCTTCCCCTATATATAGTGGGGTATTTGGCCTAGAAAAATACACCAATAATCAATAAAGGTCTCCGCACTTTTGGGAGGACCTCCAATTGATATTTCTCTCTCCCCCCTCTCTCTCGTGACCGTGGTCACAAGTCTGGACTGCGCGAGCGAGAGACATCTTCACTGCGGAGCAACGTCACGATGCGGGATTCGGATCCGGGAGCTCTACTTCCGCAACTGCTTCTAGATCGGGGAAGCGGGAGTCATCGTCAGGCACCGGACGTGTGTAACTCCCCGTGAGGTGTCACACTTGAGGCACTCAAGTCGTTGGAGCCAGAAGGAGCGCAAGGACTTCATCACGACCTTGAGGTCGGCTTTGGCTCGTCTACATCAACCACGCTCTCTTAAGCGTTGACAACGCTTTTCGGTCTTCAAGGGTAAGTTCGCGAAAAGCCACTCCCGTTACTGTATTACTAATAGATAGGTCCTGGCAGCTTCAGGGGTTCAGGGGCGTAGTGTAAAATTTATTGTTTTTATGCGCGGAATCCCTACACTTCATAGCTGGGAGGTAACGATCGAAGCAGCACGCCTATCACAAACGGATCATCCATCCAGTAGTCCACGAAGTGGACCAGTCTCATGTGTGCATCAAGCATGCGCTCTAAGTGACTTTTGAGACATGTGTGCTCCTCCATCTTTATGGAAAGGAACTCTCCAAGCAGCTCGTGCTTCCACATGCGCACATGGCTTATGAACTCTGCTCTCAGTTGATCCACCATCGAATATGGATCAAGATCACCTATGAGCGGATGGAGTTCATCCACCATCCCGTAACGCATTATTATCTGAATGTAGGTGGACATCTCTTGATGGTAGTAGCGGTCATTCTGCCTTATTTGCGGGTCTCATAGTGGTTTGGCTCAGTCAAATCCATCGTGCGGCGTATGTATTCTACCACATGATTCCTAGTAAGGAGATCATTCAGGCGCACAAGCCAACTAGGGAAGTTGGATCCATCAAGTCTAAGTTTCTCACCCATTACCCATTCCTCAATGACAAAGTAAGCTTTACAGTGAGCCATCTCTACATTTATAATTGCAAAAGTAATTTAGACTAAGTTTATAATTAAATGAGTTAATAATAACTCCACTCAGAAACACCTATCACATGAAGGGTTCCTAGTGATAACACGACCCCTTTTAGCCACATCTCCCCTGATCATCACGGCCATCAATGTGGGTTCAAGGGTGGACGCTAAACGTTGGTCACATCATTCATGCGACTCGTGCTCGATCTTTCAACCATCCGTGTTCCGAGGCCACGTCTCCGTAACATGCTAGGCTCGCCAACTCAACCTTAGTGTATTCGTTGTGCAACATGGCTTACACCCACTGTATGCGAACGTAGATATGTCTGACACCCACACATGTAGCATGGATCGCCTCATACCGAAGAACTTTCTTGGTGGTGCACACTAAGGGGGAACACAATCATTGGTAATTTTAACAGGGATCATCTTATTAGGCTACCGTCGAGTATCTAATACTAGCACACAATAAGATATATTAACAATAACATTGAATGTAAATGCAATCTGATATGGTCCTTCACGTCATGATCTCCATCCGTCGTCATCGGATTCCGGCGCCAGAGTTCTGGCACCACAGACACCAGGGTACCGGTGTCTTTCCGGCGTGGTAGTCCGTCATCTCCGTGACTATCTACTACTACGTAACATAAGGTAATCACTTTACCTTTGCCACAACCATATCACAAAGCAACGCCCCCTGCAAAACAAAGTTAGACGCCTCTACTTTATCTTTGCATGTTTTACGTGGCTGAATGGGCTTTCGCACAAGAACCGTTCTTACCTACGAACTTTCAGCACAACGCTGATCAAGTAGTTGTCTATACTACACCCCTTTCAAGGCCCTCCATTGTAAATGGCATACCAACTAATGTGAGAGAGACAAACACCCCCCTAAGCGACTTTATACGGTACAAGTTGTATGTCAAGCGTGGACCAGTCTCGTGAATGAACGCGTAAAGTCAGTTGGGGGCCGCTTCATCAAGCATTACTACGGTATACACAAGTACACGTGGGAGGGTAACAACTAAAAGATCAGCACACACGCTACATCTCGTGTGTTCTACCCGTACTAGCATTACTACGCATAGATCTAGCTCTGATACCACTGTAGGGGTTCCGCGCATGAAAACAATAAATTTTACCCTACACCCCTGAACCCCTGATGCTGCCAGGACCTATCTATTTGTAATATAGTAACGGGAGGGGCTTTTCGCGAACTTACCCTTGAAGACCAAAAAGCGTTGTCAACGCTCAGGAGAGCATGGTTGATGTAGACGAGCCGAAGCCGACCTCAAGGTCGTGATGAAGTCCTTGCGCTCCTTTGGCTCCAACGACTTGATTGCCTCAAGTGCGACACCTCACGGGGAATTACACATGTTCGGTGCCTGACGATGACTCCCGCTTCCCCAATCCAGCAGCAGTTGCGGAAGTAGAGCTCCTAGATCCGAATCCCGCCGCGCGACGGTGCTCCACGGTGAAGATGTCTCTCGTTCGTGCAGTCCGAACTTGGGACCACGGTCACGAGAGATAGATAGAGAGAGAGAGAGAGAATATCAATTGGAGGTCTTCCCAAAAGTGAGAAGACCTTTATTGAATATTGTGTGTATTTATCTGGCCAAATACCCCCACTATATATAGTGGGAGGGGAGGTACTACCTCCCTCAAAGTCCCAGGGTGGGACTAAAGGAGAGGAGAGGGGGAGGGGTGGCGCCGCCGGCCATCCCCATGGGCCCCGCACGGGGGGGGGGGGGGGGGCTGGACCACTAGGGCACCGGCCACCCCCTCTGGCCCTTCTCCCTCTCACCTTTCCCTAATGGGCCCTTTCCCCTCCGACAATTGGCCCATTAAGCCCTTTGACCATTTAATTGATTTTCTATTTTATTAAATAATTATGAATAAATGATTAAATCAATATTTAACATTCATTCATATATTATTCAATCTCCGTGGTTATGGAACACCTTCCACCTCCACTCCGAACATCCTCCAGACTTACCGAAACCCTTCTGGTTTTCCCTCTACTATCCTTTTGCGATTCTTCCGAACCTATAAACACTCTCTAAGCATCATCAAACCCTTAAGCATGATACCCTATGGTTAGGGAACACTCTAGACATGGTCGAGGCACTCCCGGACCAATGATCGTCAGAGGGACCTGGATGGCCATGTGACCCCTGTGTGTTCCACGAAGATCTTTCATCGTTTGAACCGGGACGGATGTGTCTTATTCCCTTTGTCTCTTGATACTTGCATTGCGTGAGATCTGATCAATGGCATCACCATGTCGTGTTCAATCTCGTTACCGAACAATGCTACTTGACTCGTTCCGACAAGTGATATCCATGTTATCAAATCACACGTTGCGCAGCTATTGGATATAACTTCTCCGACTGGGCCCTTGAGTATCTTTTCCGTCACATGGATGGACAAATCCGGCTCTTGACATATATTGCCTCTACAGTTTCCTCTGAGTACCTGAACACACCTTTATAACCACTTTATTACCAAGTGGCGCTTGTGAAGGGGATCCGTAGCAGAAAACAAAAAAATTCCTACATTGGAACCCCAAAAACTCCCTATGATCTATCTATGTAGTAATGCGGTAACGGACGATTCATATAGAATATATACCCTTGTAGACCGTACGCGGTTAACATTCCGAGGGGAACGTGGTTGATGTAGTCGTACTCGTAGCCGACCTCAAGGTCACGAAGCTCCTCGCAGGTCACCCCTTGCTCCTTCTTCATCGTGCAACAACTCCAGCTCACGACATTTAAGCGCCCCAAGTGTTGCGCCTCGTGTCTTCGTACACATCCGGTGCACGATGAGACCTCCGGCTCCCCGATCCCACCGGGAGTGCGAAAGTTGATATCTGGCTAGGAATCCCTACAGCGCAACGGCGTACTGTAGGTGTGCCTTGTTCGCACAGCCCAAACTTGGGGCCATGGTCACAAGGGCTAGAGAGAGAGGGCAGGAGGAAGTCAACCAAAGGACTTCTCCAAATATTGGTGTGTACTAATCCCACCCATGGGCACCCCTTTATATAGGCTAAGGGGGTGTGCCATTCTCAAAGGCTAAGCCATGTGGGACTAAACAAGGGAGGAGGGGGAGGCGCATGGGCCCTTAGGGCTTCATGGGCTAGCCGGCCAGGGGTGGGCCCCACCCTGCGCATAGCCCTAGGCTGGCTGAGTGGGCTCCCTTGTGGCGGCTGGGCCTTGGCCCTCTTGGCCCTTCCCTCTTTCGGTTTTCCCTCATGGGCCTTTATTCACTAGGAAGTTTGGCCCATTAGTAGAATAACCCTTAAAATTAGATTTTAATATTATATTTAATATTAATTACACTAATTAATATGTAAATAAATATTACAAAACCTAATTCAACCCGAAACACCTTTTGGTTCCCCTTTCTATATCCTCCGAACAACTTCGGAATTCCAGGAATGATTCCGGTCCTTTATTCCTTCTCCGAACAGCTTTGGATTTCTCCGCAGAAAGACTCCGGCTTTCTCTTTCTCTATTGTGATTCCGTCTTACGAATGATTGCTCTCATCGTACCCTGAAGTGTATCCTCTCACGGCTCGGGAATGCTCTAGACATGATCTATATCGATGATCAACAAAGGGACTAGGGATATCCATGTGACCCCTATGCATTCCTGATAACAATGTCGTTTGAACCGCTAAATGTAGCATCCAATTCCTTTTGTTTCTTGATACGACTTGTTCGAGATCCGATCATTGGTATCACATACCATGTTCAATCTCGTTCACAACAAGTTATGTTTTCTTGTTACCGTGATATTACATCCCCGTGACCGAGTCACATGTTGCAACATTTATGGATGTAATCTCACCAAGCCGGCCGTATGTATCTTTACCCGTCATGTGGGTGAACAAATCCCGGTCTTGCAGTCACATGTCATCAACTGTTCCTTTGGAATACCCAACGTACACCTTTATGGCCACTGTATTACCAGATGACGGTTGATGCAACAAAGCAAATCGTGAAACGATGAGTAATATGAGCTCATGGTCTAAGGAAAAGGAGTCTAGGTATAGTTGTTGCAACAATGGACTATATGACTTGATCGTGTTGCAATCCTTTGAGGAATGTCCATCACATCGTTCTCCAATGATATGACCCCGTTGTTAATTGGCATAAATGCCCATGATCTTGAAACCCAGATCATCCTCATGACCAACGAACTAGTATGAATAGAGGCTACTAGGGACTTGGTTGTTTCATACCACACCTGTACCAATGTTTCTGCTTGATACAATTATAGCATAGTATGAAACTATTATAAACTAATTGAGATATGACAATAAAAACCTATTTATTATTTGCCTCTAGGGCATATCTCCTTCAGTCTCCCACTTGCACTAGAGTACAAATAATCTAGCTCGCATTTTACTCATATAAACCATATACCATATGCGTTTACAAATCATGCATGCTCATGGGAAACATCATGTCCATGTTCTGTTTTACTAGATCATTATGTCTTTTGCAAATTGTTAATGTCTTCCTAATTTTGACATTCACACCATTATCGTATAATGGGTCGAAGTATTTGTTTGGCGACAAAGTGAGACTTTGTTTCTAGTGTTTATAATGACGGTCGTTTTCACTGTTGTCATCTAAACTTCAAAACACACTTTGCTATCCTTTGTGTATATATTGTAGTCATGGCAGCAGCATGAGGCCGGATTCCAGGAGCTTACAGTGACTTTAGATCAACCTCGAGGGCTTTCTCATGGGCACTGGGCCCTGGGACACATCATTCTACGTTAAAAGCGAACTAGCCCCACCATAACATTATATATCACATCAGATGGAGCCTTTATACTTCTATATCTATGTAGATCCTAGTGCATGAAATGCAATTATGCCACCTACTTTGCTTCTTGCCATTTAAGTACAAACTTAATTCTGGTTCTGTGATCAACTCAGGAATCACTTAAAGACACGTTCTTACAGTTAAGACTTTGTCCTACCAACCAGAACTTCGGGTTACATTACGTCGAGTATATAACATGGTTGTATGGAAGAACCTATGACTGAGGCATAGGAGATGCAACGCATCTCTTTCTTTCAACCATAGTTGCAATACTAACTCAATGCTTCATATAGTAAGAACTACTTTCTCACCTTGTTCTATTCTGAGCTTCTTCAGAATCTTGTCTTAGGACAATCTGAACATCTTTTAGAATCAAGTCCAGGAAGCATTCGACATTCAGTGTTTATTAAACTCACCAATCTATCTTGATAGTTCTTATTTTTTAATAACTTCAACTTCATCCTTATTTATCTCACTTAAATATTATTAACACCAATCCCATCATTTACATGTGTCGTCCACATATCCCAGAATGATTTCACGCTCCCACTCAAATATGACATTCATGTTTGAGATCCAGGGATTTCACTTAGCTCCCACTCAAAATATGTTAGCTAGATATTATGATTTAGCCAAGCTGATTTGCTCCCACTCAAAACTAGGTCCTCTCGAAATCTTGGACATTCCAAAATTCTTTGATCATCCAATTTGAGAATTCCAATTACGAGACTTCAATATCCATATATATTTCTAGTGTAAATCCAAAAGACTTAAGCATCACTACTGTTGTAGTCAACTCCTTGAATTTGTCCAAACTTGTGACAAAATCGAGCTTTTTGTCATTCATTAAGTTTCATTTCCTTCTTATGACTTTGCAGTCATTCAGAAATATCAAGTAAACTTCTTTACTTTAATTAGATCAAGTAACATGTTACTTTGCAATCTTAAATGTAACTTAATATAGGATTTTATGATTCCTAGTCATTTCTCGCACTCAGGTCCATCACGCTTCTTTGTAATTTGTAGGTATGTCTTGTTCAAAACATGACAAGTGAATCAACAATATAATTCCAGAAACTTGTAGAATATATAGTTGAATCCTACTTTGTTTAGTAAAAGTATTCACTGAAACTTTATGATCATTATCATTGTTTCTCCTCTATTTGTAGAGTTTGGATTCATGGAACAAATTCCGTTGCACCACTCAACAATCCGGAGGTAAGGTCAAATACCTTGTTTGGTATTTTACTTTCTTCCACATGTATCTTCATCAAGACACGCCAACTTTGGACAACAATAGGTTTGCCCCTTTTGTGGAAGATGCATTCATAGCTTTCTAAGAATGCTCTACAAAGACTTGTTTATTCGCCACGATTTCGACTTATCGAAATCTCCAGAAACTCGAACTTGCCATAACACTTATGGTGTTGTTTCCACGAATATTTTAGATGTTCCTTTGTATTTCAAATGAGTGTTTGCTTATTTTGATCTTTAACTCTAAACGACAACTATAACCCTGATAAGAGATAATATTATACCATATGTATCCAATACATAATGATTATGATGTTTAGACATTTCAACACAGTTTGAATTTGTCCAAGTATCATAATTTGTGAAACCTCTTTCACAAGTCCCTTTTATGCTAAACTTAACTTGAATACTTTAGTCATGTCGATCAAATCGAAGAGACTTCGTATTCTTGTTAATTTCAATATCCTCCTTTTGTTGTGAACTCATTGGAACAATTCAAATCATTTCGAACTCATGTTTCATTAAGTAAATACGCTTATTCACTTAAGTCCACAATAAATGATTTCCACTACTTGTTGAAAATACGATACATCACTATGTATAAGATTCAACATTTCTTCGCATATCACTGTTTTACCAGAATGCGGAGTTTTAGTCATTCTGCCCAAGAGGCATGGTTTTGCAAAGTCTCTAGATTAAGCATCTAGGACCCCGATCTTCATAAAAAACATGCAATAACCAAAATGACTTAAACTATAGTGTCATTTCATTATTAAACTTTGGATATCTTTTAGCATTCCAATCCTTTATAAATGTTTAAACTATTATCATTAACATAGTGATGAGAATAACTTGTTTGTAATTGTAATGTGACCATAACGATATTGTTCATAAGAATAGTACAAACTGGCTTGTAACTTGTTCATATGAATAATCATCTCGCCAAAAGCAAGACACACAAACAAGGATTACAAAATTATATTCAAGTCCACTAATCCAAATGATAAACTTCGAGGAAAGAGGTGATGTCGACCATCAACTGTTTTTCTTGCCATCATCAAACCACATTGCCTCAAATCCAGCAATTCTCAAGCAGATCCTCCTGTTTTCACAAAACGGGACACGTATCAAATACTTTGCAAATTGCAATGAGTTTTGCAAGAACCACATTTATAATTTTGTATATCTAACATATACCTTTTTCATCCATGACCTCCTTTTGCAATCAATCCCTTCTAAGAGTTCTTAACTCTAATGCAAGATCGCTGAGTGTTTTTCCAAACAATCTCTTTTCATCCATGATGGAGGAAAACCCATCCAACGGCTCATACTCTATGTGCCTTATTCTGCAGAATACAAAATGTAACCCAACTCTCCATCGAATGGAGAATGGCTTATTGGATGATTATGGAGAAAACATAAACATTCCGGAGTCATTGAATTATCTCCTAATGGTTATTGTATCAGGAAGAGAAGATCACCTTTTACGAGGATATCCCTCAGGCGTGAGTATTAATCTATGAAGTTGGACCCTTTTGCTAAGTTCCATATTAAGCAATGTATTCCCATGGTCGCAAAGGACCTCAATGGGATAGGCTATGATCTACTAAGATATTTGCAAACAGACATCTAGACTAAGTTTATAATAAGAGATCAATTTATAATTGGTCTCCACTAAAATTGTCATCCCCTGGACGATTTTAGTGATCACATGATCCCTATCCTCTACACCTCCCCCGATCATCACGGCCATCAGTGCAGCCTTGATGGGGGAATACCAATCGGGGTATGCCCATGAAGCGGAGTCGCCAGTTAGAGCGAAGCCATCGAAGCGGATCGACTACGAACACGGCGATCGCACGTACTAGACCCAGACGCCACGCCGACTGGAGGCCCAAGATGGCGACTCCAATACAAAGCCCATTAGCACACTTGTAAACCCTAAGTGGCTGCATATATAAAGCCACTAGGGGCACCCCTTTGAGGAGACTCTCACACATAAGATTAGATCTAGCCTCCCTCCGCCTACGGCGGCTCCCTTATAAACCAATCTATGAACATATACTGAATTGATAGCAGGACGTAGCGATCCTCCACCGAGGGGACGTGAACCTAGGTACATCGTGTGCCAATCTCGGTCCCGGATTCTCCTACATCGCCTTGTCCTTTTCTCTACATAAGCTACCCTGTAGCATCTGCCATGGTCAATACCACGACAGTTGGCGCCCACCGTGAAGCAAGCGGTGCTTGGAGGTGATGATCCGGGCGGGATCCCTTAGCATCGTGACTATCAGATCTTGTCTGGTTGATTCATCCACGACGCGCCGGCGGAATTATTCTTCACCATACGCGCTGAGCTGCATGTCGGCCGTGGCGGATGATTTTTCCAATCCAATCTCATCTCTTTCATTGATTATTTTATTATTTAATTGATTAGTTAATTTGGTCTAACGACTTTGCTTCATGTTTTTGGTACACAGTATTGCCAGAATTAATTCATGATAGAGGCAGCTTGGCGGCACATACGCCAAGACGACACAACTCACAGGCTATCGTGTGGCCCATGCGTACAGGGCTGGGACATGCAAGCGATTTCTCTAATCCATGCAAAGATCGGTCCTCCTCACCAACAGAACACGGTGACAATTTGATTTAAAGTCCAACTACACGGTGACAGTTTGATTTAAAATCCAACTAATCTCTATCATGTGTCGATTATGATTTTAATCAATTATTTTATTTAGATTAGATCTAATCCTTAGCATGTTATGTTTTACGCATACACCTCCCCGAGATTGAATCATGGACTCATGGAGAGGAGAGCTATCCTTCGACCATGGCCCGTGTGCGGGCGAGCATGATTATTCTTCTGCCTCAGTCGCTCGTAGCCCCGACCGGACACGATTCGATCTTCATCTCTTAATAGCATGAGTTAAAATCGGTTCAGAGAAGACTGCATAACACCAGAAGTAACCAAGTCGGCCAATTCCTTAAACTCCCGTCGCTACGTGCGCGTCCTATAATTATCAGGTGCTATTTTTTCAATTATCCACTTCGGTTTATAGCTTTCAATCTACAAATGTATTTTTCTGGTTTGTAGTACGTTTTATATGCAGATTTATTAATCAAGACATCTCGAAAGATATGCATAAAAGCAATACGTAAGATGTCGAGACGACTCCGAACAACCCCGACGGGTCGGCTTCATCTCGCCATCGCGAACTTGCCATCGCGGAGTCGCCTTCACGGCACGACGCCGATGCGGGCTCTCCCATCGCGGACTCACCACGCTCGCGGACTCGCCCTCTACAGACTGGTCTATCACGGACTCCCCGCCCTCGCGAACTCTCTACGCTCAGGGGACTCAACTCGTCCGCCGCGAACTCGCCCTGGTCGCGGATTCTCCATTCTTGGTGATTCTCCCGCCGCGAACTCGCCACGGTCGCGAACTCGCCACGTTCGGCAACTCGCCCATCGCCGACTCACCATGCTACCGGTTAAACGCCACTCGACTTCGCCCTAGCACGACCTCCGTCCGCCGCGTCGACTTCGCCCTAGCGCGACCTCCGTCCGCCGCGTCAACCTTGTGTCCGCCGCGTCGACTTCGCCCTAGCACGACCTCCGTCCACCGCGTCGACCCTATGTCCGCCGTGTCGACTTCGCCCTAGCGCGACCTCTGTCCGCCGCGTCGACCCCGTGTCCGCCGCGTCAACTTCGCCAAAGCGCGACCATACATCCACCGTGTCGACCCCGTGTCTGCCGACTCTTGCCACTACATCGAATGCATATGCCGTGCCTTCTAAGAGATCTTCATCGTCCGAGTCGCCAGAGAGGGTCGCATGCCACGCTGCATGGACTCACCACTGGGTGTCTCTTCCCCAGAAAAAATTAATTTGCCTTTGTCAACCTTTGAAAGAGATACTCACAATGGCCAAGTAGTACGGACGAGGACTCGCAAATCGAGCATCGGATCGTCCACGAAAACCGCTAACCGAGAGCCATCATTGGAATCGCCTTGCTCGACTAGCCTTCCGGGCCAAGACAAATGGCAGTGCTACACAAACAGCACCATGTTCTTCTCAACCTTAGACAGTGCGACTCGCACGGCCAAGTACTACGGACGAGGACTCGCAAACCGAGCCTCGGATCGTTCAGGAAGAACGCTAAGCCGAGAGCCATCTTTGGAGTCGCCATGCGACTGGCCCCCCAGGCCAAGATGAGAGACTCGCTAACAAAAACAGCGCAATCAACATCATCGCGGACTCGCAATCATCGTGGACTCGCCACACTCAGGGACTCTCCCCTCGCGGACTCACAATCATCGCGGACTCGCCATACTCGGGGGCTCTCTCCTCGCGGACTCGCTCACCGCGAACTCTCCCCACGCAGATCGCCATGCTCGGCAAGAACCACTACTATTTTCAGAATATGCATCTCTAAAGAGCCTCAAGTCGCCTCTACAAGCCAACTCGAGCCTCGGGGACTACTCCTAGGCATACTGCCTGTGCGCATGGTTCCACGACCGTGGCTCGCCATGCCTAGGGACTCGCCACCGCGGACTCGCCCTCGCGTACTCAACACGCTCGGAGACTCGCCACCGCGGACTTGCCCTCGCGTACTCAACACATTCGGGGACTCGCCACCGCGGACTCACCCTCACAGATCGCCACGCCGGGGACTCGCCATCATGGACTCGCCACAGATTAAACACGCCGGGGACTCGCCACGCCGGGACTCGCCACCGCGGACTCGCCCTCATGTACTCAACACGCTCGGGGACTCGTCACCGTAGACTCGTCACAGATTAACACGCCGAGGACTCGCTTAACGTGGACTCGCCGCAGATTAACACGCCAGGACTCGCCACCGTGGACTCGTCCTCGTGTACTCAACACGCTCGGGGACTCGCCCTCACGGACTCATCTCGCGTATTCCCCTGCACCAACTTGGCGACTTCACCATCAATGATTTGGTGGCCTCCACGTCCTCTACGACAGTAAGTTGACAAGGCGCCGGCCAAACTTCTCCAAGGGGCGACTCCGTCCAATGATGACTCGCCCGACGTGTCGCCTCGCCTTGGCGATTGGGCTACTTCATGAGCTATTTCTCTGTTTCAGGAGCTCGCCAACGACTCACCATTGACTCCATCCTAGAATCACCTGCGCCGATTCGGTGGCTTGAAGTCATCGCTGAGTCCCTGACACGCTCGGGGACTACTGATGGGGGAATACCAATCGGGGTATGCCCATGAAGCGGAGTCGCCAGCTGGAGTGAGCCGACTAAAGCCAAGCCCAGAGCGGATCGACTCGCCGAATACAGCGACTGTCACGTACTAGACCTAGACGCCACGCCGACTGGAGGCCCAAGACGGCGACTCCAATACAAAGGCCATTAGCACACTTGTAAACCCTAACTGGCTGTATATATAAAACCACTAGGGGCACCCCTTTGAGGGGACTCTCACACATAAGATTAGATCTAGCCTCTCCCTCCGCCTTCGGCGGCTCCCTTGTAAACCAATCTATGAACATATACTGGATTGACAGCAGGACATAGCGATCCTCCACCGAGGGGACGTGAACCTGGGTACATCATATGCCAATCTCGCCCCCGGATTCTCCTACGTCGTCTTGCCCTTTACTCTACGTAAGCTACCCTATAGCATCTGTCATGGTCAATACCACGACAAGCCTCAAAGGTAGACATTCAATAATGAAAATCACATCATCCATGTGACTCATGCTCGATCTTTCGATCTCTTGTGTTCCAAGGCCATGTTTGTACATGCTAGGCTCGCCAAATCTAACTTATGTGTATTCGCTGTGCAACATGGCTTACACCCACTATATGCGAACATAGATATGTCTGACCCTCGATCATCACGGCCGGCCTCATAATGAAGAACTTTCCTTGTGGTGCACACACAAGGGGAACATGGAATATTGGAATTAAATAGGGATTATCTTGTTTGCTGCCGTTGGGTATCTAATACTAGCACACAATAAGATGTAAAACAGGTATCAACATCATATGTATAATGTGATATGGTATGGTCCTTCTTCTTGGGCCTTGATCTCCATCGAGCGCTCCGGCATGATCTCCATCCTGCCATCGGTTTGACGCCAAGTCGACGACGCCTCCACCAGGTCGTCCATCGGAACGATGACTATTACTATACTACTTAGTAATAGAAAAGTAAATTACTTTACCTTCGCAACAACCAATGCCATATCATAATCACATGCCCCCTGCAAAATAAAGTTAGACGCCTCTACTTTATCTATTGCAAGTTTTACGTGGTTGTTAGGGCTTTCGCAATAGAACCGTTTCTAATCTATGAACTTTCCAACCACAACACGGATCCAACAGTTGGCTATACTACACCCCTTTCGGGGCCCTCCGTTGTAAATGATATATCAATTATTGAATGAGAGACAAACACCCGCTAACCACTTATACAGTACAAGCCGTATGTTGAGCGTGGAACCAGTCTCGCGTATGAATACGCGAAAGGTCGGTCCGGGCCACTTCATCAAACAATACCACGATATAAACAAGTACACGTTAGAGGGTAATAACTAAGGGATCAATGCCCGCACAATACATGTGCGTAGTAGCCGTAAAGCACTCCTACGCATAGATCGGCTCTGATACCACTGAAGGGGATCCATAGTAGAAAACAAAAAAATTCCTACATTGGAACCCCAAAAACTACCTAGGATCTATCTATGTAGTAATACGGTAACGGCCGATGCGTATAGAATACATACCCTTGTAGATCGTACGCGGTTAATGTTCCGAGGGGAACGTGGTTGATGTAGTCATACTCGTAGCTGACCTCAAGGTCACGAAGCTCCTCGCAGGTCACCCTTGCTCCTTCTTCATCGTGCAGCAGCTCCAGCTCACGGAATTTAAGCGCCCCAAGTGTTGCGCCACGTGTCTTCGTACACATCTAGTGCACAATGAGACCTCCGGCTACCCTATCCCGCCGGGAGTGCGGAAGTTGATATCCGGCTAGAAATCCCTGCAGCGCAACAGCGTACTGCAGGTGTGCCTTGTTTGCACAACCCAAACTTGAGGCCATGGTCACAAGGGCTAGAGAGAGAGGAAAGGAGGAAGTAAACCAAAGGACTTCTCCAAATATTGATGTGTACTAATCCCACCCATGGGCACCTCTTTATATAGGCTAAGGGGGTGTGCCTTTCTCAAAGGCTAAGCCATTGTGGGACTAAACAAGGGAGGAGGGGGAGGCGCATGGGCCCTTAGGAATTCATGGGCCAGCTGGCCAGGGGTGGGCCCCACCCCATGCACAACCCTAGGCTGGCCGGGTGGGCCCCCTTGTGGCGGCTGGGCCTTGGCCCTCTTGGCCCTTGGCCCTTCCCTCTTTTGGTTTTCCCTCATGGGCCTTTATTCACTAGGAAGTTTGGCCCATTAGTAGAATAACCCTTCAAATTAGATTTTAATATTATATTTAATATTAATTACACTAATTAATATGCAAATACATATTACAAAACCTGATTCAACCCGAAACACCATTCGGTTCCCCTTTCTATATCCTCCGAACAACTTCGGAATTCCCGGAATGATTCTGGTCCTTTATTCCTTCTCCGAACAGCTTCGGATTTCTCCGCGCAACGATTCCAGCTTTCTCTTTATCTATTGTGATTCCGTCTTACGAATGATCACTCTCATCGTACCCTTAAGTGTATCCTCTCATGGCTCGGGATATCCATGTGACCAGGGATATCCATGTGACCTCTATGCATTCCTGATGACAATATCGTTTGAACCGCTAAATGTAGCATCCAATTCCTTTTGTTTCTTGATACGACTTGTCCGAGATCCGATCATTGGTATCACATACCTAGTTCAATCTCGTTCACAACAAGTTCTGTTTTCTTGTTACCGTGATATTACATCCCCGTGACCGAGCCACATGTTGCAACATTTATGGATGTAATCTCACCAAGCCAGCCGTATGTATCTTTACCCATCATGTGGGTGAAAAATCCCGGTCTTGCAGTCACATGTCATCAACTGTTCCTTTGGAATACCCAACGTACACCTTTATGGCCACCGTACTACCAGATGACGGTTGATGCAGTCAAAACAGCCTCGGGAAACAGTGAGTAATATGAGCTCACGGTCTAAGGAAAAGAAGTCTAGGTATAGCTGTTGCAACAATGAACTATATGACTTGATCGTGTTGCAATCCTTCGAGAAATGTCCATCACATGATTCTCCAATGATATGATCCCGTTGTCAATTGGCATAAATGACCATGATCTTGAAACCCAGATCATCCTCATGACCAACGAACTAGTATGAATAGAGGCTACTAGGGACTTGGTTGTTTCATACCACACCTATACCATTGTTTCTAATTGATACAGTTATAGCATAATATGAAACTATTATAAACTAATTGAGATATGATAATAAAAACCTATTTATTATTTGCCTCTAGGGCATAGCTCCTTCAGCTTGATGCTATCTAAGCACTCTCGGGAGACAGTAATTGATATAGCCTCACGGTCTAAGGAATAGTCTACGAGGATCCATTTCTAATCATCGTAACTTGAATTTCGTGACATGATCGGGTCACGATGTTTAGGTTGGGTATTGGTTAATCATCTCATTCTCAGAATGAGTTGACTCCATTTCCAACTGGCATAAATGTCACATGATCAGGAAACATGATCATCTGTTGACCAATGAACCAGTGACTAGAGTTTCACTGGGAACCCCTGGTTGTTTATACATCACACGTGTATTGATGTTTCCACTCAATACAGTTATAGCATGATATAAAACTTAATCATAAACTATATGAAATATGATAATAGTCCTTATTACTATTTGTCTTTAGGGCATATTTCCAACAAATAGATTGCTTTGATCTATCTCTATAGATCTTAATGCATAATATGTAGGCAGCTTCACCCATGTCCTTGATAGAGAATTTACTATTCAAATACTCCTTCACGCTATTTAGAAGATTCACGTTATTCCCTATCAACGATATGTTATCCACATATAGTACTAGGAATGTCACTGAACTCTTATTCACTTTCTTATATATGCAGACTTCTTCCTTGTTTTGGACAAATCCAAAACTTTTGATGATCAAGTCGAAGCTTCTAGCTCCGAGATGCTTCCTTCGGTCCATAAATGGACCTCTGAAGTTTGCATACTTTACCAGCATCCTTTGGATCAACAAAACCTTCTGGTTGTATCATATACAACTCTTCCTCAACGTTGTCGTTCAGGAAAGCGGTCTTCACATCCATCTGCCATCGAAATATGCAACAACTATTAGTAGAATCCGAATAGACTTTAGCTTCGCTGCAGGAGAGAATGTCTCATCATAGTCAATTCCTTGAATTTGTCGGAAACCTTTTGCTTTGCGACAAGCCCGGGCTTTGTAAACAATGACGTTTCCATCAGCGTCAGTCTTTTTCTTGAAGATCCATTTACTCTCGATAGCCTTTCGGCCTTCGGGAATATCTACCAAGGCCCATACCTAGTTGTCATACATGGACTTAATTTTGGATTCCATGGCATTGTTTTGTCAGCGCGGACTTTTTTTAGGGTGAAAACTTATGATCGATGATCAGGGTGATGACGGCGCTAGTGCACTGTTCTCTTTTTGGAGGCGTCGCTTTTGGAGATGGTGGATTTCTGGTGCTGCCTTGGTGGTATTTGGTCGCTGTTGCAGGGCATAGATCGCTCTAGCGGGACTTTCTTTTTTCTGTAATTTTTTTGTGTGTGCATCCGTGATGCTATTAAGGTAATGCGTTGTTGCAGAGACGGGTATAATTGGTATCTCGTGATATTAATATAGCTTATTTCCAAAAAAAAGATACAAAAATGCCGTGGAAAAAATAAAAACACCCCTGACAACTTATGTTTATGTGTGCGCTGAGAAACTAAGAGAGCACATTCTGTCCTTGGATTTTAGGAAATTTATTGTTATTCGGCGAGCCAACAATGCCGTGGTGTAAGTGTAAGTACGTGTAAACTGTAAACTCGTGCGTCTCCACAAGAAGTGAATTCCTAGTGGCGCCAAATCAAGACCGATCCACTCTACAGCAAAATGGCATGCATCATATATATATATACATCGATCTGTACATTGACCGTCCACATAAACTAGTCGTATCGCATCTGGCTTTGAAAGATATAAAAGTGCCGAGAGTGACAAGCGACATTATGCGCTTTCTTTCTGCCGATCTCCCTAAGGCTAGCCTAGTGGGAGTATCATAAGAAATATCATGTATGTCATTTTGGCAAAAATTTGATGTGGCACCATAATTAATAAAGAAAGAGGTATTAGTAGTATCATAATATGATATCGTATCATAACACGTGAAACTAGGTAATTTAATGACCAATACATCTTATACACACAATTGCATTGAGATTGTAGAAAAAATTAAATACAATAATACTATGATACTACTAGATGATACTAACCACTAAAGAAATAGTATCATACACTAGTATCATATGCATGATACTACTAATATGATACTTTCACTATGAACAGTCTAAAGGACAAATAAAGACGAAGAAATCGAAGTGAATAAGATTCCAACCAGGCTTTTCTTTCTCCCCTAAAGGAGTATCTATTACTACTAGTAGTCGCGTCGATGTCAGTTCTACTCTTCTTTCTCCCCTACTTTTGTTTTCTTCCATGCACGATCTGAGTCGATCCTCTCGTCTCCTCGTGCTGCCCCGCCGACGCCAGCCGGCCGGTAGTCTCGGAACAAACCAGTCCAAGCCTCGTTTCCTCGTTGCTGCCGGGCGGCTCGCTTTTCTGCGACGGAGAGAAATCGCCGGGAAGCTCCGCGGGTCTGGTCGTCGTCGGAGTCAAGCGGAGGTGTCGGCTTCTGCTCCCTCTCCGCAGGCGACGCCAGCGCCAGTGCCGCGGCCAGGGACGCGGGCGAAACGGCGTGGAAGCAGCCGGCTTATCACGGGCACTATCTGTCTTGAATCTTCGACGCAAGATGGCGATCGAGAGTGCCTCTCGATCGTGGCTCGGTTGCGAGTCGTATCGCAAGTCCTCCCGCGCGTCCTTGTCCCTGCTACCGCCTACCGGGCAGGCATGCATTGCCGACCTAATAATGATCCCCTGCACAGCTGCAACGAAAGGAATGGCCGGTCGGTTTTCTCCGTCCTCCGGCGAAAGGTCCGGTCAGAGTCAGAGCAGTACGCAGGCGATTGAATATGGCAACTGGGTTGAGAATGATGGCATCCACTGAGCTCGATCCAACTCCAAATCCAACTCTATTGGAGTTGGCGCAGTAGAAGCTAGCGAGTATGTTCGTGACGGCCGACACTCGAACTCGATAGGCAAGTTGCAGCAAGGGAAACGAGAACAGTCAGACTAGGCCTCAACGGTGGACTTCGTGTGCACGTGCGCACTTTGAAATTAAAAAAACATACGAGTGCGTTCATACCTGTAGTTGAGAGTAGATAAAATGGTACAGTACTGACTTTCCATTCTAAAAGAAAAAGGCCTAGATTTTTTTTTCTAAAATCAAACGGTGTAAAGTTTGACCAAATTTATAGAATAAATTACCAATATTTATAAGATAAAATAGACATAATATGAAAGTATATTGCAAGATCTATCTAATGATATACTTCATCCGTCCACAAATATAAGATATTTTAGCTTTATGAAATGAATGTATGTAGACGTTTTTTAGTTTATAGATTCACTCCGAACCTATACAAACGTCTTATATTTATGAACGGAGGTTTTTTACACTTCCTCCGTCCAGAAATAACTGAATTGTATTTAAATTCAAATGTATCTATATACTAAGATGTGTCTACATTCGAATCTAGACAAACTCAAGTCAGTTATTTCTAGACAGAGGTAGTATAAACTTGGTCAAACTATGTTCTTTGACTTTTAGAAAAAATTATATGTCTTCCTATTTATTCCCTTCTTTTCAAAATATAAGATGTTTTAGCATTATGAAAGGAGTGTATCTCCTCTTTTAGTGTGTAGGTTCATATAGGTTTAGGACGAACCTACACACAAGAAGAGTTTAGATACACTCCTTCCATAAAACTAAAACATCTTGTATTTTGAAATAGATGGAGTAGAACGTAGGTAGTACTAGCTCGGATAGCTGGCCCGAGGAGGAAGATTGATCCTAGTAAACTCTTGCTTAGATAGTATACCTTCCGTCCCAAATGATATACATAAACCAAGTTTAGATATATAGGTATCTAGACAAATTTACGTCAATGCCATACGATCCATCAGCTTGCTTACTCATAGTCTAATTGTATGAAATAGATAATTCGGGAGTTTAGGGGTTTCAAATTAGGGATTTAACATTTGTTTTCTTGGATTTTGGGTAAACAGGAACCAAGACGAGGAGAAAATTTTCTATGAACAAAGTATTGACTCAAAATACAATACTATAAAGCAGGAGGTTTGATTTAGCCCTTGAGACGGCTATTAGTAATAGGGGATATGTATCCCAACTATGTGGAATGTTAGAAACCCACCTAGAGCGCAATTTTTTTCTTGTTCTCTTAGAACAAAATCATGACTAGAGATAATTTGTAGGAAGGTAAAAGAAAAGACGCCCTAACTAAGTTTTTGCAATGGGAAATAAATTAACAACATATGATTGTTGGGAATATACTTTCCGGATATCCTCACAGTTTCTCACTGACCAGGGTGGCCCACTTCGGGTTAGAGCTTTGCTTCACGGGCAGCCCAATCAGGGAGAAGAGACGGAGTCCAATCCGGCTACGGGAAGACCCAGAAGACTTACCGACATAGGCCCATACTGTTACTTGTAGTTTAAGATGTACTCTGTAACCGACTCTTAGTCGTAGCCAGATAGATCTGTCTTGTAAACCCTAGGCCGGATATCTATATAAGCTGTCCTAGGGAGAGCCTTTAGGGCACCCTCACAATAGTCTACAATCTCAACTCGCACAGGCGAAACCCTTGTAACCCATATTCCGGCTCTACCGTATTACTGGATTGCTAGCAGGAGTAGGATCCGTCCAAAGCCGGCGGATTCGTACCTGGGTAAACTTGTGTGCTCGCCGTCCTGGAACACCGTACGTCTCATACCCCTCTCTTCCACACGTCTCGAGAACCCCCTCATGGCGTACTTGTCATCAATCCGACGATAGTTGGCGCCCACCGTGGGGAAAGTGAGCTTCGGATCTGCGTTCCGAGCGGAATCTGCAAGAATCGGAATCGGCGAGAATATCATCGTCGGTTGCATCCTCTATGCCAGCGACATCCCTCTCATCGTTCTCGACGAGACCTGGATTCCGGCTAGGAAGGTCGTGACCGCCTACACCATCATGTATTTCGGTGAGATCGATGTATACATCGGATTCGCTGAACCTGCCCCACCCACCCCAGCGGTGATGATAGAGGCAGAAGAAAATTTTGGGTCCCCTTTGTCCACGGAGGCGGCAGAGTTCCGGATCTCAGAAAACCCTAATCCCACCTAGCCCGCACCAGTTGCGGAGATAGTGGAGAAATCCAAGCCTGAAGCAGACCTAGCGGTTCAAGTCGACTGAGTGGATTTCGGCGAGGCGAATCGGATCGATCCACCCGCTGAGGTCGAAATCCAGGAGGATCACAGCAACAACCTTGGTTCCGGCCCTGCCAACACCGGAACACATCAACCGTTCTTGAGGCACACATTGAGGCGTATGATGATGCAAGACGCAAGCGTGGATGAAGTTCTCGACACTATCAGGATCTTCGAGGAAGCCCACGAGGAAAGCCGCAACTACCTCAGGACCCACACGTCACACTTCGTCGGATACGTTGGATCCGGATCTGGCTCTGCCGATGCTGGAGAAAACATCGACTCGGTGCTAGAGGCAATCGGAACAAACACCGACTTACTCGCATCCTCGGATGACTCGATGACGTCGGCAAATTTCCAAAAGTTCTCCGTGGAATATGAAGAGGAGTATAACTCCAAAGCTGCAGAGGAAGGAGAAGCCATGGATGAAGGATCCGGATAAAACTCTCTCAAAGCGCAGGATGACATGGATATCGGAGATAATCCCGAGGTCCAGAAGTCCGAAAGTACCGATCAGAGCTTGACTCCGGAAAACGGACCCAAAGCCGTCTTTGCTATCGGCGCTGCCAGGAAGGCAAAGAAGAAGAACAAGACGAACAAGACCCAGGCAAAAGATCCTCCGGCGGAGGAAGTGATTACCGAGGAATACGAGGAAGACTCGGATGGAGCATTGATCCCAGAAGAGCCCAAAGAAGAGTCGGTGGATGGACACGTGATCACCGAAGGTGCGCATAAACTCATCGATGCTGCATTAACCACACCTATTCCTACAACTGCAGAACTTACCGCTGAAGAGCTGGACGAAATGGCCCAGGCCCTAGAAACGCGTCGCCAAGTACTCCTTGATGAAGCCAAAAACCTTGAGGAAGAAAAGAAACGCATGGCAACTGCGGAGAAGTACAACTCCCAACAACATCAAAAGACCAGGAAACGTCATACTCATGACGACCAATTCCCATAGATTCACAAAGTCCTCTTCAGAGGAGACCATGGGATGCCTCAGCGCGACAGCAATGGGGATTGGGTGTATCCAATACCAGTGCCAAACACCATTTCGGCTCGAGAAATCCTATCAAGTAATCCAGGCCTAGAGTAGATTCGATGGGCATTAAACTACTCAACAAGGGTCTGGAGCAGCAGAAGGCCGCCCTGTCCGGAAGCGGAAAACTGGTCTCCCAATCTGACCAATGCCGCACAGATCCGGCCTAGAATGACGTAAGACCCCAACGTGTTCCGAAACGGCATCACCGTTCTGACCGTCAGGAAGGCAACTACTCAAGAACCGGATCTTCAGGACAGCACCACAAAGTTGCACGTGACTGGCGCAATGTTTCCCCAGCTACGGAGCAAGAGGCAATTGCTGCATTGAATCCGAAGAATCCTCCCCGGCGAGAGTCGAATGATCGCAGGGAAGAAGATAAAGAAAAATGTCTAGAGGAGGACCGTCAAAGAATGCCACCTCCTAGACACACAAGCCATCCGGCTGATGGACGAAGGAACGACGGACACCGTGCCGAGTCAAGCCGACAGGGGGCTCGTCGTAATTAAGATCCTCAACGGAACCAAAATAACGATGCTCCGGACGGAGGCCGGCGATCAGCCGGAAACCATCCAGCTGCTCTACCCTCTCCACCAAGTAGCCATCACAACGGCTCCCAAGGAGTCCAAGGAGGGCGTCGTGGTGGAGGAGGTGGTGGCAGAAGCCGAAGTCTGGCTCCAAGGCACCACAGCCACAACCGTATTTCGGGACGATCTTTATCCCCAAGTGATGCAAGGCACAGGATTAACTCCAACATAGAGGCGTGGCGCTACGAAAACGATGATATATACATGGGCCCAAAATGCTTCGGACCACGCATAAGAGCTACAAAATTCCCGGAAGGATTTGCTATCTCAAGACACATTCAAGCCTACGACGGTATAGCTCGGCCAGATACTTGGCTCCAGGATTTTTTCCAGGCTTGCTGTATCGCCAATGGCGGAAACAGCCTGGTCGCGATCCGATATCTCCCACCCATGTTGCGGAAGACGGCACGATCATGGCTCAATGAACTTACGGAGAACACCATCCACAACTGGTATGATATGCAAAGTGTGTTCTTTGGGAATTTCGAAGGCACATATCGGAGGCCCTATACGGTAGGAGACCTACAACATTGCACCCAGAAAGCCGGAGAAACTTGTCAGGATTATATCGGACAATGGATCGACACCAAGAACTCCTGTGAAGGAGTAAATGACCAAACTGTGATTGAAGCTTTCATTGCAGGACTCCCAATTGGTTTACTACGTCATCGCTTGAAGTGTGACAAGGTCAATGATTTGGGAGAGATGATAGAAACAGCGAGCAAGTATGCAGATGTTGACGATAATGCAGAGGGATTACTTAACGCCCTAGCTGTGCCATAGTCGGCAAAACAACCAAAGCAACAATCTCAGAAGCGCAAGAACACCTCAGAAGAAAATCCCAACACAGAAACGGCATTGGTCACTGCTACTTTCGGGTCTGGAGGACGAGGAGGGTGCGGCGGTGGCCGTGGACGCGGTCGCAGGACATCAAGAGTCCAGGGTAGAGGAGACCAACAACTCGGCAAAACCTACTCCTGGGCCGACATTGTCAATAACCCATGTGTGCATCACTTAGATGCCAATGGGGGCTCGTCCCACACAAACGCCGAGTGTCATTTCAATGACGACATCAAGAAAGACGATACCGCTGGCTATAGAGCTAAGCAGAAGAAGGGAAAGAAAAATCCTAAAAAGGATAAAGAGACCAAGGATGATTCCGACATGGAGGAAGCCAATGCTTCAAATCCCAAGCCGGAAGGGAAAAAGAATTTCCCTACAAAGAAAGACACTTACGTCACCTTCCTCGGATCTCCACCAGCAAAGGTCAAGAAAGCAGTTCTACATGAGCTCAATGTGACAGTTCCGGCTATCCCTCAGTTCCTGGACTGGTCGGAAGTGGCAATCACCTTTGGCCATGCTAATCATCCGCCTAAGTTGCATAGGCGAGGGAAGTACGCCTTAGTCGTCAATCCACTTATTGACGGCTATGGTTTCTCCAAGACTCTCATGGACGGCGGCAGTAGCATCAACATTCGGTATGTCGAAACGCTATGCCGGATGAAGATCTCGGAGACCCAGCTGAACTACAGCTCGGTGATTTTTCACGGAGTTGTCCCAGGAAGACAAGCAAATTCCCTGGGGGAAATCACTTTGGATGTTACCTTTGGAACTTCGAAGAACTACCGGATGGAAGCACTTTCCTTCGAAGTGGTCCCGTTCAAGAGCGCGTACCACGCTATATTCGGACGTTCGGCTTACTAGGCTTTTATGGCTCGTACGTGTTACATTTACAATATGATGAAAATTCCAGGTCCCAACGGCCTGATCACCATCAAGGGAGACCCGAAGAAAGCGTGAGAATGCAAAGATGGAAATGCCGCCTTTGCTGAAGCCGTGTTGCACGCCTAGGAGTACCAGGAGATCAAGAAGATCATAGATCCGTCTGAGATGCCCGCGACAAAGAAGGAGGTGGCAAAGCCGAATCCGGAGTTCAAGGCATCGGAAGAGACGAAGAAGACGCTGTTGAAGGATGATGACCCCTCCAAGGTGACCCAGATAGGCGTAGGCCTAGATAGCGCATAGGAAAGCGCGCTCGTCAAGTTCCTCCCAGCAAATCAAGATATCTTTGCATGGAAGCCATCTAACATGACCGAAGTACCTAGGGAACTTGCCGAGCATTCTTTAAATGTACACCCGAACGCTAAACCCGTCAAATAGTCCCTACGATGTTTTGGCGACGAAAAGCGTAAGGCAATAGCTAAGGAACTAGCACGGCTTGAGTTAGCCGGATTCATAGAAGAGGTCATCCACACTGAGTGGTCGGCCAATCCTGTAATGGTCCCTAAAAAGGACACCACTGATTTAAGGATGTGTGTTGATTATACTGCCTTGAACAAGGCTTGTCCCAAAGATCGGTTCGCTCTACCTAGGATTGATCAAGTTATCGATTCTACGGCAGGCTCAGAACTCCTATGTTTTCTCGACGCATATTACGGTTATCACCAAATCTGGATGAAGGAATCTAACAAAGTCAAAACTTCATTCACAACCCCCTTCGGAACCTTCTGTTTTGTTATGATGCCCTTTGGGCTGAAAAACGCAGGAGCTACGTACCAACGCATAATGCAGCGTTGCCTCCACGATCAAATCAGACGCAATGTACATGCATATGTGGACGATATTGCGGTGATGTCCAAAAAGAAGGAAACCCTGATTTCTGACTTGGAGGAAACATTTGCCAATCTACGAAAATAAAACATAATGCTTAACCCGAAGAAATGCTTCTTTGGAATCCCAGCCGGAAAGTTGTTAGGTTTTATCGTGTCCCAAAGAGGCATAGAGGTAAACCGAGACAAAATCAAAGCAATACTCAATATTTCTAGACCGACTCGCCTGAAGGACATACAAAGACTAACTGGTTGCATTGCCGCAGTCAGTCGGTTTGTAAGCCGGCTCGGTGAAAGAGCCGCACTACTATACAAGCTTCTGAAAAAGATCAAGAATTTTGTTTGGACCGACGAAGCTGAAGCTGCACTACAAGACCTGAAAGCAGTACTCTCATCTGCTCCCATCCTTGCAGCACCAGAACCACGGGAACCAATGTTGCTCTATCTTGCTGCGACAAACAAAGTCTTCGGTATGGTCACGGTGGTGGAGAGACCGGAGGAAAATTAGGAACACTTGGTGCAGCGTCCGACTTACTATCTCAGCGAGGTCTTAATGGAATCAAAACAGCGGTATCCGCATTATCAAAAGCTGGCTTACAGTGTGTTCTTAGCATCTCATAAGTTATGGCATTATTTTCAGGAACATCCAATTACCATGGTGAGCACAGCTCCCACGAGAGATATAATCAACAATAGTGACGCTACAGGACGCGTCGCCAAATGGGGCATAGAGCCCTCAGCTTTCGATATTGAGTACAAACCTCGTACAGCAATCAAATCCCAAATCCTCGCTGACTTTGTTGCTGATTGGACAGAGACAACGGAGAGTATGACCCTGCCAGAGTCAGAATACTGGACCTTGCATTTTGACGGGTCTAAAGCGCTTAGGGGCTCGGGGGCTGGCGTGGTGCTCAAGTCACCCCAAGGTGATAAACTTTTCTATGTATTGCAGATACACTTCACGGTGATGAACAACATTGCCGAGTATGAAGCACTACTGCATGGAATCCAGATTGCTAAGGACATCAGCATCCGACGTTTAATGTGTTATGGAGATTCGGATCTTGTTGCTCAACAAGTGTCGGATATCTGTAAGGCAAACAAGCACATGGCGGCATATAGGGATGTCATGGATGTCGTGGATGAATTATCTAAATCGTTTAAAGGGTTTGAAGTTCAACGTATCCCTTGAACAGAAAATGAGGAAGCAGATGCACTATCTTGAATAGGCTCTGCCTGGGAAAAGGTCCCGGATGGCGCTTTTCTAGAGCACCTCAAAGTTCCCTCTATAAAAGGAGTAGATGAGGAATATCTGACCAAATCCGACTCACCTTTAGTAGCAGTTCTGGATGTGATTCCCAGCTGGACTCAACCCTATCTTGATTTCTTGATAAACGGAAAATTACCCGAAGACGAAGTTCTGAGCCGACAGATCGTCCGACGAGCAAAAGCCTATACTATAATTAGTGGTGAGCTCTATAAGCGGAGTGCATCTGAGGTCTTTCAGCGCTGTGTATCTCTGGAAGGAGTGGAAATCTTACGAGAGATCCACGAAGGCGAGTGTGGTCACCATGCTGCAGCCAAATCTTTAGTGGCAAAAGCTTTCTGACATGGTTTTTTCTGGCTTACAGCCAAGGCAGATGCCGAACGGCTGGTCAAGACATGCAAGGGCTGCCAAAATTACGCCAAACAAGCTCACGTTCTAGCTGGTCAGCTGCGAACAATACCTATAACATGGCCTTTCGCGGTCTGGGGGCTTGACATGGTAGGACTGTTTAAACGGGCTCCACGTGGATTTACACACCTCTTAGTGATGGTGGATATGTTCACCAAGTGGATTGAGGCTAAACCCGTCACTAGTTGTGATGGATCAATAGCCAGAAAATTTGTTGAGGATGTTATAATCCGATACGGTTATCCGCATTAGCATTATCACGGACAATGGGAGTAACTTTTCTATGGGAGAGCTTGCCGAATTCTGCAATGAACAAAATATCCGGCTTGACATTGCGTCAGTCGCACATCCACAAGCTAATGGACAAGTCGAAAGAGCAAATGGTTTAATCTTATAGGGCCTAAAACCAAGACTCGAAGCACCACTACGACGTACTGCGGGGGCTTGGGTAGAAGAATTACCTTCTGTAATATGGAGTTTACGAACAACTCCAAATAGGTCAACCGGATATACACCTTTCTTCTTGGTTTATGGCACAAAAGCAGTTCTTCCTAGTGATTTGATTCACACTTCTCCTAGAGTGGCCGCGTATATTGAAGAGGATGCCAAAATTTCTCGACAAAATGATCTCGACTTAGTCGAAGAAATTCACATCGTTGCTGAGATGAGATCAATAGCCTATCAACAGAAGTTACGCAAGTATCATAGCCAGAGAGTTAGAAACCGATCTTTCAATAAGGGTGATTTGGTTCTCCGGCTTGTGCAGCAAAGAAAACACAAACTTTCCCCAATATGGGAAGGGCCATTTTTAGTTAGTCAAGTATTGCACAATGGTTCATACTACCTAACTGATATGCGGCCAGTCAAAGAAAGACCTGCTACTAAGAAGAGAAAGAGAGCTGGAGGCAGTACAAATCGGATAAGTTAGACAGACCATGGAATATTGCTCAGCTACGTCCCTTTTATTCTTAGCTTACTTTTCTTTGTAATCATATATATGTACATGTTCAATGAGAAATAAAGTCTTGGTTCCCTCAAAATCTTTCTGAGAAGTTTTTACCATCTTATTTCCGAATGATCATGTCATAGTCGAAAATCCCAGAATACTTGAAAGTACTTTATGCTCATGTTTGTTCTAGTTTAGATTTCCGATTCTAAAATTGATACCTTTGGGTATAAATCTAAAATTTTCTAGTCTATACTTTGGTTATTTGTGTGATTGCTGGATGCGGGCATTTTCCGAGTAGTGAATTGTTGGTACTAGAAGCCGGCTTTGTTTTCCGAGTTTAAACTGGTTTAGCAATTGAGCTCCGTTGCTCGGCAAAGTTTCCGTGTTGAAAGTTGGCTGGCTCACGAAAGGGACGAGGTGGAAAGCCAGATAAACGGTAAGTGCAGACAAAAAGTACAAGTGCTTATGCAAACATTTCAGGCACATAATATCAAAGCCAAAAGTGCTGAATAGATAAATTAAAACTTAGCACTAGCAAAAGTATTGTACTACTTATTTATAGATCCAAATTGTTTTCAGAATAACATATTGTTCTTCTGATACTCTATGATGCAGGAGGAGAGGTAGGAGCTGCCGACTCGCTGGATACATCGGCCTCGGCTTGATAACGTTCCGAGATGTTCAAATCCGATATGGTTTGATCATCGTCGGAAACTTCAGCTGTTTCTTCGGAAGGCGGAGGCGGCGTATCCACGCGGGTGAAGAAGGGAGTATCGTAGCTGGTCAAATCAGCTACGTGGCACCCATATCCGGCGTAGGAGTCCATGATGGCCTTGATGTTTTGCTCCTGTCCGTCTTCATCCACCTTGTAGTACCCTCTGGTTACTTGCCAGATCTCCATGTTTCCATGGTGGCTCATAACCATGGTGAGAGCGTTTTGCGCTGCGGTTCGCGCGTAGGACATGTTCCAGTCCTGAACAAGCTGCGGCATATCCTTGGCCTTGTCTTGCACCTCAAAACCGGACATGCTATGCATATCTAGAACCTTGAGAACTTCGCCAATATCTTCGAGGGATTGGCGGAAGTCATGTAGAAAATCACCGACTTGGGTAAGCCGGCGGGTGCGAGGTTCGGTAGAGGTTGAGTCCGTCAAGTTCAGAGGACCTGCGCATATAATGCAAAGGGGTAAGTCAAATAAAACCCGGACTCCAAAAAAGAGTTGGAAGATGCATATAAGTCAGAAAAAGGGAAACATACCAAAGATGACATCGTCGACTTTGGACTTCTCTTCACGAAGACTCTGGAGTTCAGCCCGGAGTGCATCGGAAATGTCCTTTTCTCTGAATAACTCATTGCTAAGATCCGAGATTTTCTTATCTTGAAGCGTGATCGCACTCCGGAAATGTCATTTTCTCTGAATAACTCATTGCTAAGATCCGAGATTTTCTTATCTTGAAGCGCAATCTTGCGATCACGCTCCTCGGTGGCCATGGAGGTGGATTCGAGAATTTGAGCAATGCTCTTCTCATGATCTGCCTTAAGCTTATCCAGCTCTTGGCGAATTTCTTTGTTTTCCACCACCAAGGTCTTAAGATTCTTAGCCTTTTTGATCATAGCGCAGGACTGTTTTACCAGTGCTGTAAGTCAAAAGAACAATAGTTCAACAAAAATTCAACTATGAAATAAAAGACAAGGTTTGAGTTTCGGAATGTTTACCTTTGGCCTCATCCTTGGAAACCTTCAACTGTGCATTTTCAAGCCGGAGAGCTTTGATCTCTTTCTGCTTGTTGCAAACATTCTTCAACAAATCCTGGTTATAGGAATATACTTTTTGTAATTCAGAATACCCAGAGTCAGAAGTCTACTAAAGACTCGGGCTAATATTTTTACTAATATCAGCACGAGCCTTGGGGGCTACACTAGTTCATTCTTTAGCATCATAAGGAGCATAAAACCAGATTTGATTTTCCAGCTTCATGCTTGGGGGCTAGAGGACATGATATGAAATAAGGAAAAATGGGAGTTGGAATTCCAACTTACATATTGTTCGCGAATGAGTTTGTCTAAACTCGAATTAACTTCGGTGGCAACCTTCTCGGTGAAAGTTAGGGGGATCACCGACGTAGTTGGAAGCATGCCAGACCTTATATTCTCGTCGCGAAGACGAACTTGTTCAAGAAGATCAGAGTGTTTGATATCCTCTGCTTCTTGCGCTTCTTCTTCGGCAGAGAGAGTCCGCCTCTCCAGGCATACCCGGGCCAGCCGTTGAATCTCCTCCACAGACTTCCGAGATAAGCCAAGTTTGGCAAGTCCCAGATTGTCCAGGAGATTCTCGACAAAGGTCTCTGCCGAGGGATCATTACCCAAAGAGGGTTCACCCTTATCAACACCTGAGTCACTCATGGTGACATCAGTATGCGATTCAAGGATCCCTGGCTCTGATGGTTGAGCTGGATCTTCTACAACAGTCGGAGATGGAATAATCTCCGGCGCTGTAGAAGGCTGAGGGGCAGGAGTCAGAGGAGCCACGGTAGGAGAAGCCCGTTTGAGCTTCGACTGGTGATGGCTCAATGCACGGCGCCCAGAAAAATGTTGATGGCTCGTGGTTGATTTAGAGCTCGTTGGGAACCCCGAGAGGAAGGTATGATGAGCACAGCAGCAAGTTTCCCTCAGTTATGAAACCAAGGTTTAATCGAACCAGTAGGAGCAAGGAAACACCCCAAAGGTGTTACTAGCTGAGCTTTGGTATGCACTACGGTGCTAGTAGCAACGTGGAGACCTGCACAACACAACCACGTAACTTTGTCCCCAACTTGCGATGAGGTTGTCAATCTCACCGTGTTTTGCGGAAAACAAAGGATTAAACGTATCGAATGGAAAGAAGTAAAAGTTTGCAGAAAGTAAACACAAAGCAGAAACAGTTTATAGATTGTATGTAAAAGACAAGGACCGGGATCCATAGTTCACTAGAGGTGGCTCTCCTTAGATAGATAACATGCTGGGTGAACAAATTACAGCGGGGCAATTGACAAACACCGAGAAAGAAATACATGCATATACTAATCATCTTGACTCCTTTGAGACTTGATTGGGCATTACAACATAATACATAGACCGCCATCCAACTCCATCTATGACTAATAATCCACCTTCAAAGTTATCATCCTAACCCCTCCAAAGATTAAGTTGCAAGCAATGATTATTGCTTTACTTAATCGTGTAAAGTAAACAATACGATTGTTCTATGAACAAAGGATTGTTGTTTTCTCCCTAGTAGCAACAAAGACATCTAGTACCTTAGAGATTTCGTCACTTCCCCATATTACGGAGGCATGAACCCACTATCGAGCATAAATACTAACTCTTGGAGTTGCTAGCATCTACTTGGCCAAGATAGCTACTAACAACGGAAAGCATGCAAGATCTCAAATAACAAAGACATGATAGAATCAATAATCAATCTGAAATAGCATCTCAATATCCATCGGATCCCCGCAAACACAACATGTATGGATTACAAAAAGATGATCTTGATCATGAACGGAGCTCACAAGATCTAGACATGAAAGCGCAAAGGAGGAGAAACCAGCCATCTAGCTACTACATGGATCCGTAGTCCAAGGATGAACTACTCACGCATCACACCGGAGGCTTGTATGGTGATGAAGAAGGCATCCAGGGTGAATTCCCCTCTCGGGCAGGGTACCGGGAAGAGCTTCAGATCCCTCCCGGTCTAGGGATGGAGATGACGATGGCTACAGACTCTTTCATGGATTTTTGATCGGGTACTTAGGGTTTTCGTCCCGAGGGAAATATATAGGCGGAAGGAGAGGCCGAGGGGTTGCCGGGAGCCACCACCCCCTGGCGTGGGCCAGCCTAGCCGCGCGGCCAGGTGGTGTGGCCAGCCCCTGGACCTTCTCCGTCTCGTATTCTGGCACTTGATCCCTTCCGAAAAAATAGGCACTTTGGCTTTTGTCCCGTCCAATTCCGAGAATATTCATTTTCTGACTTTCTTGGAACCAAAAACAGCAGAAAACAGGCAGCTGGCACTGTGGATCTTGTTAATAGGTTAGTCCAAGAAATCATATGAAAAGTACTGCAAAGTTGGAACAAAACACAAGAAAGTGGATAAAACCAAGCATGGAACATCAAAAATTATAGATACATTTGCAATGTATCAACATCCCCAAGCTTAACTCCTGCTCGTCCTCGAGTAGGTAAGTGATAAAAAGAAAGAATAATTTTTGAGGTGACATGTGTTGGAGATATGCCCAAGAGGCAATAATAAAGTGGTTATTATTATATCTTTATGTTTATGATAAATGTTTACATCCCATGCTATAATTGTATTAACCGGAAACATTAATACTTGTGTGTTTTGTAAACATAAAAGAGTCCCTAGTAAGCCTCTTGTTAAACTAGCTTGTTGATTAATGGATGATCATGGTTTCCTGATCATGGACATTGGATGTCGTTAATAACAAGATCATATCATTAGGAGAATGATGTGATGGATACACACCCATAGTAAGCATAGCATAAGATCAAGTCATTAAGTTTGTTTTGCTACAAGCTTTTCAAATGCATAGTAACCTAATCCTTCGACCATGAGGTTATGTTAATCACCATCACCGGATGGGTACTTTGATGACATCAAACGCTGCTTCGTAACTGGGTGGTTATAAAGGTGACATTGGGTATTCTGAAAGTATGTGTTGAAGCGCATGGACCAAGATTGGGATTTGTCCATCCATATGACGGATAGATATGCTCTGAGCCCTCTCGGTGGAATGTCATCTAGTTAGCTTGCAAGCATGTGACTAGGTCACAAGGGATGACATATCACGGAACGAGTAAAGAGTACTTATCTGTAACGAGGTAGAACTAGGTATAGACATATCGACGATCAAACCTCGGATAAGTATAGTATCGCGTGACAAAGGGAATTGGTTTCGTATGTTAATGGTTCTATCGATGACGAAGTCATCGTTGAGTATGTGGGAGCTGTTATGGATCTCTAGATCCTGCTAATGGTTATTGATCGGAGATGTGTCTCCATCATGTCTACATGTTCACGAACCGTAGGGTGACACACTTAAGGTTCGAAGTTGTTTTAAGTAGATATGGAATGTGCGTTGGAGACCGAATGTTGTTCGGAGTCTCGGATTGGATTCGGGACATTACGAGGAGCTCCGTAATTGTCCGGGGAGTAAGATTCATATAATGGGGATCATTTTCTAAGTTAGGAAATGTTCTAGAGTATTTGTATGGGGATTCTAGGAGGTTTTGGAATGTTCCGGAAGGTTCTAGAAGATTTCTTGGAGTTTACTTAAAAACCAAGAAAGGATCAAGGAATCCTTGTGGGGCAAGACAAGGAGTTGTGGGGGAGTAGGACTCTCCCCCCACTTCCTTGATCCGTCGGCCAAGGGAGAGGGGAGTCCTACAAGGACCCCACCTCCCCATGGCGCCTCCCTCCTTTGAATAGAGGGGTGGAGGCACAAAACCCCAAGCCCCTTCTATTCTCTAGATCTCAAGTTGCCTCTCTCCTCCTTCCTCTCTGCTGCTTAGGCGAAGCCTGCAATTCTCTACTCCACCACCACCACCACGCCTGGCCGTGCTGGGATTCCGTGGAGAGATCTACTACCTCCGCTGCTCGCTGGAACGGGAGAGGAAGGTCGCCGACTCAGACGTGTGATCGATCATGAAGCGCTGCCGGAACGCGGCGCCGGAAGGATCGTCTACTCGATCTTGAGATCGGCAAGTGATCGACTACATCAACCACGAGATCCGATCTCGTAACGCTTTTGGGTCTACAAGGGTTAGTATAGATCTATCTCGTTGCACATGTCTAATAGATTAGATCTTGGCTTTTTTCTAGATTAGATATGGGTTTTGTTCGTTCTTGCGGTAGAAAATTTTTGTTTTCCATGCTACGAACCCATCAACATGCACCATCAAAGACTTGATCAAAGTATTTGCAAAACATTCAAAGCTGGGATCATAGTACTTCAATCATAACATGAAACACAAGGTTCTAGCAATAAGCAAAGAAACTATGATGCAACATGAAAAGGCACAAACAAAAGATTCATGAATAACATGCTTTACAAGACGTTTGTTTGTTTCACATAAAGAAAACATAGCATAAAAGTATTCAGCTTGTCCCTCATAGAGTAGCAAATATAAATGCATAGGACACCTTCACAGTTCATAAGAGTGACTAGATACAATAGTTTAAAACAAGCAATAACAAGTTATGCATCAATCAACTAGTCTTGGGACAATGCACATAGAACTAAGAATGGCCACTATGCTCTCAAAGTAGGTGCATAAAGATAGAAGGTGGAGACTCAATATAATGGTGGAAGAAAGGCCTTCTGTAAAAGGAAGTAGGGATTCAAGTCTTATAAAGAGCTTCCAAAAATTATGGTACTTATAGCTTTCAGCTCTCATTGCCCCTATCATAAGCATCTTGAAGGTGATTAAGGTTAAAGTGACATAACTAAGAGGATATGCTTGACAAGTTATAAACTGAAATCTCATGCCCCTTACTTACGAAGACCGATCCTCATGCTACTCAACTTCAGTCACGAGTAAGCTCTTGTCATTGTAAGTACATGTGTATCATTAAGAACCGCTTAACGGGTACCCTTGCACATGATACGGAGCTTTCCCATAATCAAAATGACAAGGCAAGCATAATGAGCATCTCAGCGATCTTTTATTTGCTATTTGCATAGGTTTTATTGAGGATGCTTCATAGAGTGCTCATTATGGTGATGCTGCAAGTTTCCACCATGATTAGGCATGGCTTAGGCTAGCGCCCGCGCTTCTCTAACACACATACAAACTCCATGATCTTACAAGTTCCACTTTTATTTCACATCGCCGGGATCCGTAAGCAAAAGAACATGATATCAACGGGGTACAAAGTACAAGTGCAATGTTGAAAGCGTTCCCCATGGTACATGGTTCTGCTAATTTTAACTTATAAAGCGCAAGCATATAGGCAACAAAGAAGGACCCAATGGTTCAAGTTTATTAGAGGCAAAAAGTAAAGTGTGCCATCAAGTTTGTGAGACCTTTAATCACTAGTTTTCTCATAACAAGTGAAAGGTAGATAAAAGCATGAATATACTTGGAATAGCATAATCTAGTAGGTAGGTATGGTGGACTCTTTGGAAAAACTTGGTTTAGGGAGTTGGATGCATGAGTGGAACTCATACTTGGTGGTGGAGGCTAGCAAAAGACTAGGAGCGACAAACTAAGAGAGCAATAATGGCCATAATCATGCAGAGTGACAAAACATCATTGATCAAAGCATAAAGTGATACTACAAGTTGAAAACTAAAGGATCATAAAGGCTATGGTGACTTGTGATAGTCATAACATGGTGTGAGCATGTGCCAAGTCAACCCAAATAAAGCATCAAAGGAGAATACCACTATACTATGCTTTAATATGCTAAAACAACGCATGATTCATCCAAGGCACATTAAACAATCTCAATTGTTTATAACAAGTTATGCTACAGCAAAGAATACTAAGCATAAAGCCAAAACAATATCAAGCATGGCATGACAAAGCATAGCCACAGTCAAGAACGAGCTCTTTTTACCACATAAGTATGAATTTTCCTACTCTTTTTCAAACCAAACCAAAATATTTGCAAACCAATGTATGAAAGAGGGGGTCCAACCAAATTATTCAGAAAACTAAGCAAACCAAGCAAACTAAAAACCAAAACAAAAACAAAAAAGAAGACACTCCAAGAAAAACACAATTGTACATGAAACAATAAAAATGAAGCGTTTGGAAGAAACCTGGAATTTTTATTGATAAAGAAGGGGATGCCTTGGACATCCCCAAGCTTTGAAGCTTGTACTTCTTGGATATTTCTTGGGGTGACACGCATGGCATCCCCAAGCTTGAGCTTTAGTCCATCCTTCATCTCATTACTCATTCCTTCCATACACCTGAAAATTTTCCTTCATACAAAACTTCACACAATCTCATTAGCAACATTAGTGCACTTAAGATAAATAGGTCTCAAGGTTCAGTTCTAACACCAAATAAACTTCCATTATAATACTATATACTGTAGCACTTCCCTCAAAAAGCTCAATTCCCCAAAAGAACTCAAAAAGGAACCCACAAGAAGCAAATGCACAAAATGGCAGAAATCTGTCAAAACAGACCAGCAGGTAAAGACAAAAAATTTCGAAGACCTTATGTTGCTCAAATCAAAAAGTGTTGAACTAACGAAAGTTATATAACTACCTGGGGCAGAATCAGAAAAAATTACAGCTCAATCCGACATACAAAGATCTCTGACGAATTTTTACGGTGAAGCACAAAAATCTGTTTCGGGACAGCAACTTTCCCAATCATTACTTCACTCTCATTAGAGGTTACTCTTGGCACAAAAAGCAAATAAAAAGGATAAGGAGTGGTTATTACAGAGGTAATAACTTCCAAGACTCATCTAAAACTCTTGGGTTATCTCTCAACAAGTACTTTTCTTTAACGCCTTTAAGTTAGGCATAAGAAGCAAAGAAAGAATCAAGTGTTCTCAGATGAAGAAGCATTAAAACCAAGTTTCTTGCCCTTACCTCTCTTATTTTTATTCTTAACCTTTGGGAAAATGTGATTGTTTGGTGGAGAATAAAGGTGCATGGTCCCCTTTCCCACATCTATTATTGCTCCAAGGAGTTCTAATATGGACCTTCCAAGTGTAATTTGTCCTTTTCCTGCACATTCAATAACAAGATAATCAGTAGAAATCATTTTCCCAAGGATCTTTGTAAACACTCCTTCAGCTATTCCAATAGGTAATATGGTAGCATTATTAGCAAGAGATATTTCTTTTCCTCCTTCAGTAAGCCCCCAAAGATTTAAAGATTCATAAATATATTTGGGCATAAGACAAAATTCATACATGATATCGCAGCGGGCTTGAAAAGTTTCAGTGTTTATCTCAATCTTTACTGTAGGGACCCACTTTGATGGTTCAGAATTTAGTGGAACATAATTGTGATGCTCCCTAAGTGTATTATAGCAACTTTCTAAGCTAGTAGTGCTAGCCTCAAGAGTGTTCAACCTAGCAAATATTTTTGCGAAAGAAATATCAGTTTGGCTAGGCATGTTGTAAGTGAGGATCAATTTCTTTATATCATTAATAGCATCATCCTCATTACATTGGAGGAAATCTCCTCCCACAACAGCATCTAAATCATATCTATAGCAAAGAGCAATCCCAAGGTAAAAACTGCTAAGGAACAAGCTTTGAGTCATTTTAGGCTCAGTTTTTTCATGTAGATCAGAGATTCTAGACCAAGCTTCCTTAAAACTTTCCTCAATTCCTTGTTTAAAAGTGAAAATCATTTCCTCGGGTGACATAGTGATTGGATCAAGGCTAGACATAGTGGCAACTCAAGATAGGAACTAATTTTTTTGTGTTTTTTGAAATAAGAAAGCAAACTAGTAAAACTAAATTTTTTTGTGTTTTTGAAAGAACAAAACAAGCAAACTAAGCAAAACAAAAACAACAAAGTAAAGAGATTGGTTATGAGGGACCCCCCTTGTGAAGATGTCCTTGACTCCCTGGCAACAGCGCCAGAAAAATGCTTGATGGCTCAATGCACGGTGCCCAGAAAAATGTTGATGGCTCGTGGTTGATGTAGAGCTCGTTGGGAACCCCAAGAGGAAGGTATGATGAGCACAGCAGCAAGTTTCCCTCAGTTATGAAACCAAGGTTTAATCGAACCAGTAGGAGCAAGGAAACACCCCAAAGGTGTTACTAGCTGAGCTTTGGCAAGGCGCACTACCGGTGCTAGTAGCAACGTGGAGACCTGCACAACACAACCATAGAACTTTGTCCCCAACTTGCGATGAGGTTGTCAATCTCACCGTGTTTTGCGGAAAACAAAGGATTAAACGTATCGAATGGAAAGAAGTAAAAGTTTGCAGAAAGTAAACACAAAATAGAAACAGTTTATAGATTGTATGTAAAAGACAAGGACCGGGATCCATAGTTCACTAGAGGTGGCTCTCCTTAGATAGATAACATGCTGGGTGAATAAATTACAGCGGGGCAATTGACAAACACCAAGAAAGAAATACATGCATATACTAATCATCTTGACTCCTTTGAGACTTGATTGGGCATTACAACATAATACATAGACCGCCATCCAACTCCATCTATGACTAATAATCCACCTTCAGGTTATCATCCGAACCCCCTCCAGTATTAAGTTGCAAGTAACAGATTATTGCTTTATGAACTACGTGTAAAGTAAACAATACGATTGTTCTATGAATAAAGGATTGTTGTTTTCTCCCTAGTAGCAACAGCACATCTAGTACCTTAGAGATTTCTGTCACCTCCCCAGATTACCAGAGGCATGAACCCACTATCGAGCATAAATACTAACTCTTGGAGTTGCTAGCATCTACTTGGCCAAGATAGCTACTAACAATGGAAAGCATGCAAGATCTCAAATAACAAAGACATGATAGAATCAATAATCAATCTGAAATAGCATCTCAATATCCATCGGATCCCCGCAAACACAACATGTATGGATTACAAAAAGATGATCTTGATCATGAACGGAGCTCACAAGATCTAGACATGAAAGCGCAAAGGAGGAGAAACCAGCCGTCTAGCTACTACATGGATCCGTAGTCCAAGGATGAACTACTCACGCATCACACCGGAGGCTTGTATGGTGATGAAGAAGGCCTCCAGGGTGAATTCCCCTCTCTGGCAGGGTGCCGGGAAGAGCTTCAGATCCCTCCCGATCTAGGGATGGAGATGATGGCGGCTACAGACTCTTTCGTGGATTTTTGATTGGGTACTTAGGGTTTTCGTCCCGAGGGAAATATATAGGCGGAAGGAGAGGCCGAGGGGGTGCCGGGAGCCACCACACCACACCCTGGCGCGGGCCCAGCCTAGCCGCGCGGCCAGGTGGTGTGGCCAGCCCCTGGACCTTCTCCGTCTCGTATTCTGGCACTTGATCCCTTCCGAAAAAATAGGCACTTTGGCTTTTGTCCCATCCAATTCCGAGAATATTCATTTTCTGACTTTCCTAGAACCAAAACAGAGAAAAGCAGTGGCACTATGGCTCTTGTTAATAGGTTAGTCCAAGAAATCATATGAAAAGTACTCCAAAGTTGGAACAAAACACAAGAAAGTGGATAAAACCAAGCATGGAACATCAAAAATTACAGATACATTTGCAATGTATCAACTGGCGAAGGGGTTTCGAGGCAGCTTCCTTCCCCTTGCCCTTGATAAGCTGTTTAGCTCTGAGAAGATAATAGAACAAAGAACATTACATCTCAGAAGGAATTACAAGTAAAATACAAAGACCCTGTGAGGAAAGATTACCTCTTCACAACAGGCACTTCTTTGGTGCCGATGGCCAATGTCAAAGCCTTGCATTTCTGAGGAACGACATCCGGCATTGGGACCAATTCAATCTCGTCCTGAGAAAACTCAGGAGGATATCCCTCGATAGGAGCGAACTCCGACTCGGGGAGGTCAGCAAGCTGAAAAGGAAAAGTATCTCAGTATTGCAAAAATAACATAAAGATGAGCACATAAAAAGAGTTACTGCTGAAGTTTACCGGCACAACAGGATTTTCCGCTGTATGCATGTCCAGGGACAACTCCAGAATTTTCCTCTCAATCTGCTCCCTTATCAGCCATTTGACTTGGCATACATAATCTTTCGGCTTTAAGGTCTTGGAGCTGATGCGGAGGGAATCCTTCTTCTACGATGTGATGGAATGCATCAGTCGATCTCCATGATGTTGAAGGGGTTGGATCCGGCGTGCCACCCAGCATTGAACCAAGTTGGACCCTTTTAGGCCCTTGTGCTTCATCAGATATTCGATCCATCTCTTGGCGAGAAACAAGATCGTCATTGAGAGTCAGAGCGGCCTTGTCCCAGGACTCTTGGGGCGTGGCGGCTCCATCGATGAAAGTCGGCAAAGCATGATCTTTGCCGGGAGCGGGGATATCCTTATGATAGAAAAAGGTGGACGGCCATTGTTTGACTGACTCACTTGCCATAATCCAGGGATAAACGCGCTCTCGCCAAACCAAAAAACTAATGGTACCGGTAATATAAGGATTACCGGCAGTGATGGAATTTCTCCGGACATGAAAATAGTACCGGAAAAGAGTAAGGCTCGGCCTAATGCCGAGATATCCCTCGCACAAAGAGGCGTACGCACTCATCTCTAAGATGGAGTTCAGGGGAGATGGTGGAGATGAACACCATAATGATCTATCGCCTCGAAAAAGAAATCTGAGGGAGGAAAAGAAAGACCTATGTCAAGGTGAGTGCCGAAATGCACTTGCTCGTCGTCGCGGGGGTTGGGGATGGTTTCGCCAAAGCCGCTCCGCCAGTCGCCGGTGCTGAGGAGCCCTTCATCTTCAACGACGCCGAGTTTGGGGTCGTCGAGGACACACGGGATCCAAACTCCACGGTGGCTCTCCTTCTCTGCCGCCGCCGCCGTCGCCGCGCCACTGATGTCGTTGCCAAGCCGGAGGATGATGAAGAAGCCATTCTTTCCGGTGCGCCGGTGACCTTGGATGGGCGGCGTTGGAGGTTTTTTCTAGGGGCAGAGGAGCGCTAAGTGCGTGGGAGGCGTAGAGGAGAAGGAAAAGGCGCTGAGAACTAGTGAGAAGATGGGAGAAAGAATCCACACCACTTATATCCATCAAGCGCGTCAAGATTTGTGTAAACGCTACAGTGAACGTGCCACGCATCGTGGAAAGGACGGGGAAACCTCCGCGCGATGATTACGCCGCCTCGATATCCACACACGCATTGAACGGCGCCTCGGATCCGTGAAAGGTGGACCCACCAACGGTCGTGCTGATAGGAAATGTCTATCAGTGACGTGACGTGACTTGACCATGACTGTTGTCAGATTATGTCAGAGACCAAGTTCCGGCTTAGTTTGAATTTCGAGCTGGAAGCACGAATAAATGCACTCATAGGTCCGACTTATTTTTAAGACCCGGATCATATCTTTTGTTTTGAAGTTTCAAGAACCCTTCAATATTCTGCAAGCCTAGGATCAAGCTAGATGATGATTAATCCGACTTTGGATCTTGGAGACTTCAGGGGGTTGATGTTGGGGATATACTTTCCGGGTATCCTCACATTTCCTCACTGACCAGGGTGGCCTACTTCGGGTTAGAGCTTTGCTTCACGGGCGGCCCAGTCAGGGAGAAGAGAAGGAGTCCAATCCGGCTACGGGAAGGCCCATAAGACTTACCGACATATGCCGATAGTGTTACTTGTAGTTCAAGATATACTCTGTAACTGACTCTTAGTCGTAGCCGGATAGATCTCTCCTGTAAACCCTAGGCCGGATATCTATATAAGTCGTCCTAGGGAGAGTCTTTAGGGCACCCTCACAATAGTCTACAATCTCAACTCGCACAGGCGAAACCCTTGTAACCCATATTCCGGCTCTGCCAGACATCGGATTGCTAGCAGGAGTAGGATCTCCCAAAGCATGGATTCAACTGGGTAAACTTATGTGCTCACCATCCCGGAACACCGTACGTCTCATACCCCTCTCTTCCACATGCCTCAAGGACCCCCTAATGGCGTACTTGTCATCAATCCGACGACAATGATCTTTGATCGCATGGTTGTAAAAATCTTCCGTGAGGAAATTAGAGTGATGTTTTACGGGAGTATTAATTTTTTTGGAACATCAACTATGGGCGTGTTTGGTAGGGTGCATCCATTTCGGAGCTCGCGGGGGCAAGTCCCTAGGGGCATGCCCCAAAGGAAATGGTAGTTGTGTAATGTTCTCCACTTTGTTTGGTAGGCCTCTGATGGCCTGCCAGTGCCCACGTTCGTCAGAGAATGTTTTCACGGAAGTATTAATTCTAGTTTTTATATCGATCCCAGTAAGTAGCCTAGGTAAGTGTTTTTATGCGTCATTTCTGTCACACTCAAGGTGTCATAGATCTTGAGTGAATTGACTGCAAAAGCTGACGGTGGAAAGTGGTGAGTGAAAGATAGAGGAAACTTGCTTAGGAAATAAATAAGGATTAAATTGCGTAAAAGTAAAGATGTGAAAGGTGTTTGAAGGTCCTGCAGATGAGAAGTTAGGCGCGAAGAGAAACAGTTCACGGTGATAATAAAAGTGCCAAATGGATAAAGTGAAATAAGTGATAGTAATATTTCTTATTTGTAAGAGAGTAGGCAAGCAACCCACATACAGACTAGGAGTCCTCATGGCCAATTCTTCCCAGTCCCAATGATCCATCTGTTTGTTACCACGACAATGGTCAGCACATTAATTAAGGTCTCGCGACCGGATCAAGGCTTTAATCTTGATGGTTCCTTGTTATCCTCGAGTAGTGCTAGCTTCTCATTGATATCGGCTGTGTCACTTGGGGGGCGCTGATTCGCTAGCATACAAGCTAATACATATGAGATCTTTGGATCATGTTACCTTGGCCCTTAAATTAGATAACAAGCATTAGGCAAACATAGATAATCATTCTCACTATTTAATAAACACTACAACAATCACAAATGGATGGATTTAAAGGAGGCACGACATATTTCACCAATCCCCTACATCTCCCACGCCTATTGGATTTACTCAGACATCAGATGAAGATAAATCAAAAGCACAATTGTATTACAAATAGGAATCATCTCAAAGTTATCGTAGCAAACCACAATAGCGATTGAAGATCAAATCAAATACAAACCAAAGGTAGATCCAAGTATCAAACTCTAATCTTACAATTGCCAATCTCTCTCTTTCTCTCTCTAGGTAATGGTGGGGATGATGGTGGAGTGTGTGGTTGAGGAGTTGAAAATTTTCGAGGATCGAGGGGGAGTTCTTCTCTTCTTCCAGATCTGATCTAACCCATTCTGGATGAGTTTTGTGGCGGCTGTGTTTTCTTTTCTGTTGTCCTTCTTGTCGCCTTTCCTTCACGAAAGTTACTTGTATTGATATAACAGAGCAGGCGACGTCTATTACATGCGGACGGTACGGGCGCAGCCCGACCGTACCGCTGATCGTTAAACGTTCTAAACGACTCTAATGGAAGGGGCTCCAATTGGGAATTTGCTTCTTTAGGTGTAATTAGCCTATAAATGCTATTAGATCTTCTGTAAATGTTCGTTCCCTGAAAACCATCATAAGAAACCAAGGATTCGCTAATTGCGATGTTAACATTAGTAGAAAGTATAATCTTTAGTGAAATCCGGCAATAAACAATTGGAAAATCAAGGATAAAAATGATGAAATTGGGAGCTATCAGCCTCATTGCATCCCTAGAGCCAAAATCGACCTGATTATTGGTTGTCTACGCACAAGCTCTAATGGCTATGATAATGCAACAAACTTTGTTTGTTTGTATGCAATTTACGATCGCGGTCATCTCTTCTCTCTATTGGTGACCTTACCATGCTTCACCACATCTAACACAACAGGAAATGACCTAGCGGTTCATCCATAGGTACCACGTGTAGTTAATCAAATCCAGTCCTAGTTACTATGAATGGCAATTCATGGGTATAGCCACACGTAGAATCAAAAGTAGTTTATCATTATAGACTGGTGGAAAAAAGTGTGGTCGATTAATGGCGGTCAAATGAGGAGTGCAACTTTCTTCTTATTTTTCTTCTTATTATTATTATTCTTCTTCTTATTATTATTATTCTCCTCAGATCCTTGTGTTACCTCTATCTCTACACATTTCATGTGTACACTCCATCCTCTTGTTCTTCCAAGCTTCATTGTAATTTTGCTCCACGCCATGTGCAGTCTCAACTTCATCAGACACAACACTTGCCTCGTCTAGGAAAACTCATCAAGAACCCAATCTAAGATCTAGTTGTGAAGAGTGCAACAAACAATAACCAACTTAACTTGAGTCTTGTTAGGGGTGGAATGATTTCTAGTCAAGGACCTTGAATCTATTTTTCAATGCAAAAAATTCTCACTCAATGGGTACTCTAAGGCTAGAGTGTCTCATATTGAATAATTCCATGCAATTTTACGATGTGTTCCTTGCAGATAACTCATTCTGATGGTACCTGATTTTTCTGAAGGATGGCAGAATCCTAGGTTGGCATGCATATCTAGCATTTTCTAGATAGAACTTACCATCAGGGATCATCAACCCATCAACCCTAGAAAATATGTTAGCGAGAATTTTTGCATCTTGAGCATATCCTGCCCAACAAGCTAGCACATATGTGAACTTGAGATCAAAATCAACAGCAGCCGGTGCATTCTAGAGGGTGTAGTGCTTCCTTCCCATATATGCTAATGATTGTGCTTTCGACACTCTAGTATTCACATAAGTACCATTGATATAGCCAATACAATTATGTCAAGACATGAATAAAGAGTCATGTTTCTGAGAAATGTAGTCGTTTGATGAAAATAAACTAGAGAATTAGTACTCACCCTGAGAATTAAAACCATATAAGGTTGTTTCGTATCTTGGTTGCTGTGTGACCAGTTGGTGGTTTGATCATGTCTCCTCTGAGCTCGCCAATTGCATATAATCTTGTTCGAAATGGCGAGAAATAGTCTCTATGGATCTCCTAAATGTGTTATGGATCACTCTAAACCTCTGGTTATGACCCATGACATGAATAAACATAGCACTTGCTCTTCAACGAATGTGTGGATGCTATCTTCCATCGATCATCTTTTCGCAAACCTTTTGACAAAGTTCAAATAAAGGATCTCTTCTCGTCTTAAGCATTTGGAAAACCTCTACATCGTTGGAGTTGTAGATGTAGTTCATATTTTTAATCATCTCCTGATCTTGGAGTAGCATAGGACCATATGTGAGCCTAGGAAGCACGTCCAATTGTTGTCTTGTGAAACAGCTAGATCCATGCCTGGATCACAGCTACGAGTGTTGCTGCCTGATGGATCGGATCCAGCTGGTTAGCCTAATCAATTTGATCTAGCGTCGTTGGCAGCAGAAAGTATAGTAGGAGAGTGTGGTTTACCTCTGTCATAGGAGACAAGAGAAATGATCCAGGGCCAAATAAGAAGGAGAAGATCCCCTGCTCCGGACGACATCGACGGTCCGATGCCAGAGAAGAAGAAGATGAGCTCCTCCTCCAGCAGATAGCGATGGTCTGATGCCTGGTGAGACGAAGAAGGTGAGCTCGTCCTGCAGACAACAACAACGACCCAATGTCGTAGTAAATTAGCGTCCTGGTCGCCTGTTGAAAAGAATATTGGATTTTTTGGTAGGTGCAAATGTCGGGAGGTGACGTCGAGCTTTGCCACCAAACTCAGGTAGTATTTCACAGTCTCCCGCCATCTCGCCTCGAGCTCCTGAGCATGGCATCTTGGCTTTTCGCACTTCTGCGGCCTGCCCTTGAAAAAACTGTCGGTTCAAGAGTTCCTGGCCTAAACTGCTTTAAAGAGCGTGTGGGCCATAACATAGACCGAGATTAACCATCCAGTTGAGCTTTTCTTGCATCTGGTGAGCGATTCTACAGGGGATGCAGCCTACCCACTCCTACCAAATACGTCTCGTATGATGGTTTAGGAACACTCGTTTCAAATGTTTAATGTGATTGCTACTGCCATCGTGTGGAGATTGTGGCGGTAGAAATGTTTCGACTTTTAATGATAAAATCTAGATCAATGTAAAAAATAGGTGTAGCGATCAACTCGTTCTAGAGTATTCTTTTTCCATGGAGCTCGTAAAGGTTGTCCTGTAGGAGGCCTAAGAGAGGCGTAGATCTCAAGAAAACAATGAGTGGCTATGAATACATCAAGGTAAAGCGGAACAGACAGCGGCAAAGTGCCTTATCCTCTAGTACGGCTCCACGCTCCGGACAAAATCGATGATCCGATGCAGCAGAAGAAGATGAGCTCCTCCTCCAGCAGACATCGACGGTTTGAATGCCTGCTGAGACGAAGAAGGCGAGCTCATCCTGCAGACGACAGCAACGACCCAATGTCGTAGTAGATTAGCGTCTTGGTCGCCTCTGTTGGAAAGAATATTGGGGTTTTTTGGTAGGCGCAAATGTCGGGAGGTGACGCTGAGCTTTGCCACCAAACCTACGTTGTATTTTACGCTCTCCCACCATCTCGTGTTGAGCTTGAAAAGCCTGCCGGTTCGAGAGTTCTATGCATGAGCTGCTTTAAAAAGTGTGTGGGCCACGACATAGACCGAGATTAACCATCCAGTCAGCGTTTCTTGTATCCAGCAGGTCTGTGAATGCAGCCTACCAAATACGTCTCGTATAATGGCTTAGCAACACTCGTTTCAAATGTTTAATGTGATTGCTAATGTCATCCTGTGGGGATTGTGGCGGTAGAAATGTTTCGATTTTTAATGATAAAACCTGGATCAATGTCGCATAGGTGTAACGATCAACTCGTCCTATTCTTTTTCCATGAAGCTCGTAAAGGTTGTCATGTATACTAGGCCTAAGAGAGGCGCAGATCTCAAGAAAACAATGAGCGGCTGTGATTACCTCAAGGTAAAGCGGAACAGACAGCGGCACAGTGCCTTATCCTCTAGTACGGCTCCACGCTCCGTCACCACCTGCCGCAAGCAAAGCACACAGACACTGAAACACACCATGGCTGCCGCCTCACTGCTCCACCTCGCCATCTCCGTCTCCTCCCCGCGCCTCCATATCCGCCACCACGCCGCCGTCCTGCTCCGCCCGAAACGGCACGAGGTTCGCCTGAGATCTGCGGCGCCAGCGGCCCCACCGCGCGGGTACAAGGTGACGATCGAGCACGGCAGCGAGTCGGTGGTGGTGGAGATGGAGGAGGACGAGAACATCCTGGAGCGCGCGCTGGACGAAGGGATGGACGTGCCGCACGACTGCAAGCTCGGGGTGTGCATGACCTGCCCGGCGCGGCTGGTCTCCGGCGAGGTGGACCAGAGCGACGGCATGCTCAGCGACGACGTGGTGGCGCAGGGCTACGCGCTGCTCTGCGCCGCCTACCCGCGCTCCGACTGCACCATCCGCGTCATTCCCGAGGACGAGCTGCTCCAGGTCCAGCTCGCCACAGCCAACGACTGATCGATCTTATCGTGTGTTCAGATACTTGTACAATGTATTTCACGAGCTATTGTGAGATTCCGAGATGCTTCGCTTTGCCTAATTAGTTGCTTCTACTGAGTGAGAATAATATAGCCTAAACATTCTTGTTCCTCATGCTTTGATCGTTTGATTTAGCAGCATCGGCAAACCGAGATATTAGCTGCTGGCTGGACGAGAACTAGAGTGCTGTAACTCGACTTGATGTAGTAACACACAGCACAATTCAGTAACAGATACACATGTCCATGGCACGATTCTGTCACAGTTATCATACATACATATCCATCTTACAACCATGGGGACAGACACATTGCCCAGATAGTAAGCGCATTATTTGCCTAACAACAAAGCATGATCCTGAAATGTTCCATGAGATTCTGCAGTTTCCATCATCTCAGTCTCAGGACGTCATAGCCTGCAAACAAATAAGCAAAGCAGATTTGCTGATCATATGCATCAAGAAAACTGACAGTATTTTCCGCATAGCAGACTAGCAGCTCCCAATTTATCGAGCAGCGCCGATACGGTGTAAACTCAGGAAGTGCATTTCTGCAGTTGGAACTGAGGGTGCAACTAGCTGTGGAATTTCAGTTTGAGACGTGATATAGCATCAGTTGCTTACACAGTTATTGCAGAAGTAGAAAGCATGACCATATAGATCATGCTCTCATGTTTACTTGTCGCTTGGGCTCGAGCTTGTAACTTCTAGGCCGTTGCCTGCAATACAACCACACTTTATCAGTAATCATAGAGGTGCGGATGCTTTTGCAATGTTATTAAAGCATAATAACATACCACACGTAACAAACAGAAGAAGACAAATAAACATGCAAACCATCCCCAATTTGTTTCGGGTATACAATATCGGAAGTGCCTACTAACAAATAGGAAATTCACTGCTAACTATGTAAAAATGCACACCAACAGCATGATAGCTAATAACTAGGTGTTGTACCATGTTTATTTTTAACACTTAATTAAAGGATGGTTATGAGGAGATTCACAGGCCAATCACAACTCACCAGTTAAGAGAAAAAGGAAATCTAGAATACTAATCATCTTTGACGCAAAGTATTCAGAGATGGCTCTTCGAAGGCTAGACAGATGATAAAAGCGACGTGCTTGAGGAAATGACTGTGTGTAAATTGGTACAGAGTTGGCCTCAGTAATGGTATTTTCAGCAATTCACCGATTCCACACAACTACTTAAAACATATAATGTCAACAATACTTATGAAAAGCAAATGGCACCACATACAAGCAAAAACCAGTTTGTCTCTGACTTAAGATTTATCATAAACCTGGGGGATTGCTTGCTATCTACTGATGATATTTCTCAATCCCCTTTAAAAGAAAAAATTCTATAGATGATCAGTAATTTTTTAAATAATTCGCAGGAACTGACAGCGTAGAAATCATTTTCACAGCTGAACTTAAGAGACTGATGGAAAATACATGCCTATCTACACCATACTATGTTTAGCATAACCTTTTTTAGGAAGGCTTAGCATAACCTGACTTAAAAGTTAAAGAAAAATACTACAAGCTGATAAAGCATGCAGCACACACATCAGACTGCGTAACTAAACAAACAAGGTTCAAGACTGTGATACAATAAGCTGCAAATGCAAGCTAGCATCACTACTATCCTATCAGAACCGATGCTAACTTGCTAAGACGATAAAACGTGCAGAAACTCAATAACTCTGCTATTTGCCTGCAGAGCATCAAATGAACAACGCAAGCTGTACAGATAGCGCCGTTAATATGAACTGTGAACCATACAAGCGTCAGGCACAGCTCATCACCCCAACAAAATAATGTTGGCTGTAAACAACCTGCTATCGAACTAACTCCAAATTTCCAGCCAACAAGTGCAAAGTTTATGGATTAGTTTTACACTCAGTCTGATCTCCCGGACACTAGGTGAAAAGTGAAAACTATACGGCTTGTGTTAAACTGAAGCCACCGAGACTTCAGAACTGTTCTTCTGAAGAAAATTGCAGTAGTAGTGGCAGGACAACAGTTGGTAGGAAACAGTGCCGACATTCCTGGGAATTAGACATAACGAGCATAATGATTGGGACCCTCAAAACCTGTGACAGAGCTGCAATCCTATGACAGGTTGCCAACAGCATGGAGCAGCTAGGTTTTCGTCAGTTGTTAGATACCGTACTGCAAGTGCCACAGCAAGTACAAATGAAACGTATAGGCGTCAACCGGATCAGGTTCAATCAATAAGTGGAAGTCTAGAGCAAAAATTGGAAAAGGCTGGAGACATGATAAGCATCCGAGAACGAACGAATCCCCTCACCGTCGGGGTCGAAGAAGAAGACCTGGCGCGTGCGGCCGTCGGGCTGCGTCTTCTCGAAGACGTCCGTGCCCCGGGTCTTCAGCACGGTGACGAAACCGTCGTAGTCCGCCACGGAGAAGGCCAGGTGGTGCCTCCTGGGCAGCTGGTTGGGCGGGGCGCCCGCGGCGCCGCGGCTGGAGGAGACCGCGACGGCGGGGTCCCGCTCGATGATGTGGAGCGCGACGCCGGGGGTGCCCGGGAGGCGGAGCCAGGCGACCTGGAAGCCGGAGTAGGTCGGGGCAGGGACGCGCTCGAAGCCCAGCACCTCCTCGTAGAAGGCGGCGAGGCCGCGCACGTCGGCGGTCTCCCGCGCGATGTGGTTGAGCTGCAGCGTGGCCATCGGCCGGAGCGGAGAAGCGAAGCGCGCAGGGGAAGAGGCAGCGAGTGCAGGGGAGGAGTGGGAAGAGCGGTTTGGGGAGAGGAGGGGAACGCGCCGCGCGGCCGGCAGTGTGTCTGTGTGTGTAGCTTGTTCGTCGATGCCACGCCCCCGGGGGCCAGGGCCAGGGCCAGCACACCGCACACGTGTGACCTACTCTCTCCGATCCAAATTAATTGACTCAGATTTATCTATATTTAAATGTATCTAATATATTGTAGTACTAGATACATCCGAATCTAGAAAAATTTGAGTCAATTAATTTGGATCGGAAGCAGTAGTACATTACACGACGAGGAGGGGAGTTCTTTTCGCTTTCTTTCTTCCAAGAGACGTGAAGAGGTTCCTAGGCGACGCACAATGTACACGGGGCCGCACTGGTCGGTCAACAAAATAAAAGGTCTCGTCTTGATACGCCACGTCTATTCTAAAATGTACGATAATCTTTAAATCCCTCGTGAGAAGAAGAAAAAAAGAAGGGCTGCGCTTTGTACCACTGTTATTTACCGGAAGCTATGAGTAAGTATTAGGAGCACAAATGGGATCTTCTTCCAGAAAAAAGGAAGTTCCGAAATGTATATCACAACAGCTTAGGATAATTTTATTCATCTTGCAAACATTTGCATTACAGAGATACAGAGCTAGAAACGCTCGTTATATTACAATCTTATACTTCTCGTGTATACATATATTTGAATCAAGAAAAACTGAAGTCAGTTATTTCTGGACGGAGGGAGTCGTATAATATAATTCTTAGTAACTACGATTTCACAAAGGAACGTAGTTACTCTCTGCTTTCTGACACATACGAGCTGTGTTGTCTACACTCAGATATGGCTTATAGCTGTCTTTAAATCTCTGGATGCAAGGTTTAAGCACCATGAAAAATCTGTTAAATAAATTTTCCCATCTTCTGATTTAGTGTCAATCTCCACAACAATCCCTGGACACCTTGCTTGTACCTCACCCTTAAAGTTATGCAGTATCCTGAAGCTATTAGTCTAATCCATGTACAAAACTTTTAGAGCTTTCTCTTTACCTTTTCAAATCATGGAATATGGTAGGACAATGTTATATTTAGCACCGCAGTTTCCTTAGGGTTATCCTTTAGTATAAACATAGCTTGTAAAGCCACCCACTCTATATCAACCATTAAGGATTTCAGCATGCTGCATGTCAGACACATGTGGGGAGGGCCCATTTGGTTCACCTACAACATAGATTTATTTACAAGATAAGTAGAGTCGACTCGTTGCCAAAAAGATATTGCACAACAATAGTAGTTATAGAATGACAAAGAGAAAGTTCGAATGGTTTGCTGCATTCATGGCCCGAATACCCTAATTGCCTTTGACATGGGTAAGGCTTTGGCTGTGATCCTCCATGGAAAAGGTACCAGCACCCTCCCATTCTTCCATATTAACCTGCAGACGGCCTCATACCTCTTGGCAGTGTTCTCCAGTCTATGAACATCGAACTCCCTCTTGATACAAAAATGCCGGAACGACATTCTGAACTCATTCATGCTCCTGAACTCGGTGCCGACTGAAATTATAGGATACTTGTGATCATGTTTCATATCTTCTACGTCAGCACCCAAATCATCGACTAGAATGCCAGTCTCATCATTAAGTGTCTCGTCTACTTCATCATCACCAGATTCTTGATCCTCTATAGTGCCCTCTTCTACCACTACTAGGAAAACGGCTATAGGTAATCAGCACATCCGTGGCTCACATGGTTGAAGTGCCCCACGGCTAAAACAGGCGTGGCTCACCAGGCAAAGGTGCCTACTAATAACTAGAACAGTGGCGCACATGACTATAGTGCGCCACAGATGTGTGTGGGCAGGGCCTGTTGGTCGACGCCAAACATACATGGCGCACTATAGTCATGTGCGCCACGGTTGTTAGGGTCATCTGTGGCGCACATGGGGCTGGTGCGCTACGCCTAAGCGCATGCCCCCCTCTGCTCTGAAACGGCCACAAACTTCTGTGGCGCACTCGGCCTAGTGCGCCACAGGGAGTAGGAGCATTTGTGGCGCACTATGGCATGTGCGCCACAGATGTATAAACTTAGTAGTAGGGCACCTTGCCCTAGTGCCCTACGCCTAACTATCCTGCACCAACTCCAACCCTCCCCCCCCCCCCCCGGATCGCCTTTTTAGGTTTTGCAAAAAATAAAAGAAAATGATAAACACTTCAAAAAATTAAATCCTTACATATTTAGGTAGGTAATGTGGTATAGCTTCTAGTAAAATTAACAAACATGAGTTTTGACTTTATTTGCAAAAAAAAATCATGCCACGGTAAAAAGGCCGTAACTTTTGCATACGATATCGAAAAAAATCGTATAATATACCAAAATGACGAGAACGAGAGTGCGCATCTGCTCGTCTCCGGTCGTTTAGCGATTTTTTAGATTTTCAAAATTCGAAAAGAGTAAAAAGTTACGGTCAAAAGACCGTTTTTTCCTGCAGAAAAAAAAATAGAGGGTGACTTACCCGTAGCGCACCACCACCTAGTGCGCCACGGATAAGCTTGGGCGGGATTCAAATTTGAATCACCACCCCGCCCACCTACCCCTATTCCCTCCCTCTTCTCTTTTTCATTCTCCTCCCTCCTCCTTTTCCTTCTCTCTTCTCCTCCTCCTTTTCCTTCTCTCTTCTCCTCCTTCTCCTTTCCTTCTCCTCCTTCCCTTGTCGTGGCAGTGACGATGGCGATGGCGGCGGTGACCTTCTCCTCCTCCTTGCAGTCATGACGGCGATGACCTCCTTCCTTGCGGCCTCCTCCTCGCCTCCTCCTCCTTGCAGTCAAAAAGAGCGACGACGAGCTCCGACGACCGCCGACGACGAGCTCCTCCTCCTCTTCCTCCTCATCTTCTTCTCCTCCTCCTCTTCTTCTCCTTCTCCTCCTCCTCTTCTTCTCCTCCTCCTCTTCTTCTCCTCCTCTTCCTTCTATTCTCCTCCTCCTCCTTGTAGTTCCGACGACGACGACGAGGTGACGACGACGAGGCGACGACGGCGACCTGCAGCCGAGATCCAGATCTGCTGCTTTTTTTTTGAATTTTGAAATTTATATCCGTGGCGCACAGCACCTAGTGCGCCACGGTTATCGTTTCATACGCGTGGCGCACCTGGACTACTTTCCGTGGCGCACTGGCATGTGCGCCACGCCTATCTCGACACAACCGTGGCGCACCAGGTAGTGCGCCACGGCTAGGAGATAGCCGTAGCGTGAGGCCCGTGGCGCACTGCTAGTGCGCCACAGATGGCCTTTTCAGGTGCGCCACTAAAGGCCGTTTTCCTAGTAGTGTACCTCTGATTCAGAATCTTGGCCATCATCTCCAATGCCTAATACTGCACACATAATATTGACTCCCATGGGTGGGGTTGTACCATCATCTCCGCCCGGATGGACCGGGACATTGGTCCAATCTACCTCATCGACAACTTTGTTTTCCCCCGGACACTCTGTTGGCTCTGCTGCTACCACAGGGGGTAGTCTTACATTTGCACGTATCCCATGTTCTTCAGTAGACAAACAACAGCCAGATTCTATTTCATCTCGATCGTACAGAGCCCTCTTGCTCTTCTTGTGTACATCCTCCTTCCCGATGGAATCTTTCCTGATGGTATCAGTAGGGCTTGACATCTGTGTTATGTTCCTCATCGTAATATTCTTTTTGCTGCTACTCCTGGTGTGATCTCCTTCATGCTTCTCCTCACGGGTGTTGGCTCCTGCGTGCTGGCATTATTGTCTGACCTGCGGCGTGTTCTTCTTCGAATTAGCCCTTTTGCTGCTACTATTGAGTGTGTTCTCTGATGACCCACCAGTATAGGGGGTGTATCGCAGTATTTTCGAGGGAAGTGAAACCCAATTTATTGATTCGACCCAAGGGGAGCCAAAGAATATTTATAAGCCTTAACAACTAAGTTGTCAATTCAGCTGCACCTGAAAACAATCTTGCTCACATCAGTTTATCAACAACAACAGTTTTGTAGTAGCAATAGTAAAGTAATAGTAGTAGTAAAAGTAAAGACAAGGCAAGCAAATAATGAGCATCTCAGCGATCTTTTTATTTGCTATTTGCATAGGTTTTTATTGAGGATGCTTCATAGAATGCTCATTATGGTTATGCTGCAAGTTTTGCACATGATACAAGACCTATCCCATAATCAAAATGACAAGGCAAGCAAACAATGAGCATCTCAGCGATCTTTTTATTTGCTATTTGCATAGGTTTTTATTGAGGATGCTTCATAGAATGCTCATTATGGTTATGCTGCAAGTTTCCACCATGATTATGCATGGCTTAGGCTAGCGGCCCAGGTGTTTCTCTAACACATATACAAACTCCATGATCTTGCAAGTTTCCCTTTTATTTCACACCATCGGGATCCATAAGCAAAAGAATCATGATATCAACGAGGTACAAAGTACTAGTGCAATGTTGAAAGCGTTCCCCATGATACATGGTTCTGCTAACTTTAACTTATAAAGCGCAAGCATATACGCAACAAACATGGACGCAATGGTTCAAGATTATTAAGTGCAAGAAAGTAAAGTGTGCCATCAAGTTCGTGAGAGCTTTACTAACTAACTTTCTCATAACAAGCAAACATTTTATTCGAAAGAAAACAAGGCATCATAAATATGCACGGAATAGCAAATGATGCTAATAGGTAGGTATGGTGGACACTTGGCAATATTGGTTTTAGGGAGTTGGAAACACGAGTAAAGCTTATACTCAGTGCAAGTGAAGGCTAGCAATAGTAAGGGAGCGACAAACGAGAGAGCAATAACTGTCATAATCATGCTTGCAACAAAACAGGACTAATCATGGCATGAAAGTGATTCAAGACCCCTGAGGCAAAATAATTCATCGAGGCTTAACTGATTATTGTTTCAGTCATATGCATGCATGAGCATGTGCCAAGTCAATTCAAGTGAAACATTCAGAGGAGGATACCACAGTGTCATACCAAGTTATGAATAGAGAAATGCAAGCAAACATTCATACGACATGCTATAAGCTATTAGCGAGCTGAAGCTAATCATAAGAAAGCAAGAACTACTAAGCATCCATAAATAACATACACCCTACATGAACAGACTAAGCATGCCCATAATGATGAGTATATTTACAAAAATGAAAACAAATAGAGTTCGTTACCAGCCTCTTACCACAGCTCAAGTTGTCATTAATCCTCATTATTGCCCTTCACTTGTGTAGCTTGAATAATAACATGAAACCAAATTCCACTGAGGACTGCTGAACCCTGCAACAAACTCACAAAATCAAAGAAAAACAACAAATATTTTTGGTGTTTTTGATTTTTAAAGGCAAGAACAAAAAGGAAAAACAAGCAAAGCAAAATCTTTTTGGTTTTTTTTGCATAGTTTGAACAAAGCAAAAAGGAAAAGGCAACCCAAGGCAAAAAGAAGAAAACAAAGAGAAACAACAGAAATATTTTTGGTCTTTTTGTGTTTTAGAAAGCAAAAGCAAAGAAAGAACGAAAACTAAAAAGAGAACGAAGCATGAATATACAAAGTACCGACGAAAAATGATATGGAGATGAGTGTGATGTCGGTGTACCTCCCCCCAAGCTTAGGCTTTTAGCCTAAGTGGGTATCAACCCCAACGCGGGTAAGGGTTCCAAGCAGGTGGGTCATTGTAAGAATGATCGTGGTTAGGCCCTTGGGAAGAAGAAGAAACTCCCCAATCATAGGTAGGCTGCTGATATGAAGACTCCCCCTCAGTCGAGGGCTGGACCGAATCATCTGTAACCTCCCTTCTAGTCTACTCCTGTTGGGAGAGCTCCCCCAGGTACGTATCAAGCTCCTCCTCAGTGAGTGACCATCCTACCCTGGTATCAAGGTTAAACAAAATAGGTGCAGGCAAAAGAACAAATCGCTCGAACTTACTCCTTCTCCAACCAGCCTTGAGAAAGGTTATTTCATAAGACAGATCACTCAAAATAGCCCAAAAAGAAACAAATTTATGCTATATCATGGAATTAAGGTCAAGCCTTTCTATGGGAAACTGTAGGTCTAGATGATGAGGCACTACACCATGCAAAGCTAATAAATGAGAGGCTGTGAGCCCTCCACAAATTCCACCTTTCTCGCGGTTAGCAGCAAGATGGAAAGCTATCAAGGCATCCAAGTTATAAGTCCTATCTCGTTTTAAAGCAGCTGAGATGAATGTTAGATCATATGAGGATAACTTATTAGCAGTTTTCCTAGTGAGAACACACTTGACAATAAAGTAAGCAAAGTAGCGAATAGACGGGAGATGAATGTTATGGATTTTCCCTCTCTCCTTCGAGAAGCTTCTCCCTTGGCAAATCTCCACATACAAGTCCATGAGTGGTGCAGGTCGCTCTTTAATCCTTCCACATGATCCCCACTGTGGTACCTTCATAGCTGCACAAAAGTCATCAAGAGGAAGGTCGACAGTTATATTGTAAATTTTGTAGTGAACCATGGGGTTAGGCAAAGAGTAACTAAATCGAAAGTCCTGCACTACATACATAGTTAGTTTCACAAATTGACAAGGTTCATCTTCCACAAAGTGCTCCAATCCTGCATTAGCAACTAAAGTATGGAAGTCCTGGGAAATTCCTGCAGCCCTCATGAATTCGAAGCATGGATAGATGGAAGGAAAAACTTCCTCCTCTCGGTGAACCTTCATAACCTCAGGCACCCTCAGTTCATGTTGGTTGAGTTGATGTTCATTCATCTTCTATTCTGAAATTTAAACATCCATTACACAAGTGATTGCAAAGTGAATACATAATGAAGGGCACTACTCATAGGGACTTGTAAGAGGCCTAAACATGCATCAAAACAATATCTATAAGCATTGAACAGCAAGGAGATCGAAAAAGCGTGGGCAAGAACCGCAAGAACGCGATTTCGAGCAAAGAACTAATGTTTTCTCGGGAGAGAGAAAGCAGTGGCAAGTGAGAGAGTGAGTGGAGGGCCAGGGGTGGCCCACACCATAGCAGCGCCACAGGCTGGCAGCGCCACCAGGTGGTGTGCCTGCACTGGTGGGCCCCAGTACTCTCGAGCACTTCTCCCCTTTTTTCACGTAAAAATTTAATATGAATTTTCTGGAATTTTTCGAGACACTTTATTTTTGAGCAATTTTCAGGTATTGATGTAAGATTTTCTGACAGAAAAAGTTTCTGGAAAGATGCAATGACAAAACAAAACAAAAAATTCAGAAGTTCTAAGACACTCTAACAAGCAAGCAACTACCAACAGAAAAGTAAACTAAACGAAGGCAAAAACTAGAAAAGATAAAGTAAAAGTAAACAAATATAATCATGGTGAAAACATTGTTTTGTTCATTGAAATCATTTTGTTAACAAGGTTGATCAGGTCTTGTTACCAAAACAATTTTATATGAAACAAAACTTTAAATTCCACTAATGATTATGTTACCTCAACCTTGATAGCAATGGTCCTAATCATAATAGTTTCATATTTTTCTCGTGGTATGGGACAATATATTTCTCCAACTTGAATGCCCTCAACATATTCAATTGAATTCAAACCATAAGTCCTATCGATCTTCTTGGGGAAATAGACAGTATGCTCCTTGTCATTAAGATTAAAAGTCACCTTTCCTTGATTACAATTAATAACAGCTCCTGTAGTGTTAAGAAAAGGTCTCCCAAGAATAATAGACATATTATCATCTTCAGGCATTTAAAGCACAACAAAATCAGTTAATATCAAGCAATTATGAGCCACTTGAACATGTACATCCTCACATATACCAACAGGAATAGTAGTAGATTTATCAGCCATTTGCAAAGATATATCAGTTGGTATTAGTTTTTCCAGCTAAAGTCTCTTGTAGAGAGAAAAAGGCATAACACTAGCTCCTGCTCGCAAATCACACAAAGCAGTTCTAACATAACTATTTTTAATAGAGCAAGGAATGGTTGGAATCCCTGGGTCTCCAAGTTTCTTTGGAACCTTAACATTAAAGGAATAATTAGCAAGCAAAGTAGAAATTTCTTCATTAGGGATCTTCCTTTTATTCGAGACAATATCCTTCATATACTTTGAATAAGGAGGCAATTTAATAGCATCAGTCAAAGGAATTTGCAAGAATAAAGGTTTCATCCACTCACAAAACTTATTATAGTGTTCATCTTCCTTTGACTTGTGTTTCTTATCGGGGAAAGGCATAGGTTTTTGGACCCAAGGCTCTCTTTCACTACCATGTTTGTTAGCAACAAAATCTTCTTTAGTGTATTTAGTATTCTTAGTGTGCTTTCCAGGTTCTTCTTCAACTTTTTCTTTATCAGGAACATCATTTTCTTCATTGCCACTTTAAGTTTCAGCATCAGAGACAGATATACTATTAGAATCTTTAGCAGGTTCAGAAGGTTCTACAATAGTTGTGTGTTTCTTCTTTCTTTTCTTAGGAGTAGTACCACTATTTTTAGTTTGTTGAGAATCCTGCTCAATTATTTTAGGATGCCCCTCAGGATATAGAGGATCTTGGGTAGCAACACCATTTCTAGTTCTAATTTCATAAGCATGTTTTTCTTTAGCAGCATTAACTAGCAAGTCTTTTTGTACTTTAATAAGCTGATCAATTTGAGTTTGAACCATTTGAAAATGTTTGACAAGCATTTTAACATCATTAGATGTTCTTTCCACAATATCCTTCAACTCAACAATAGCTCTAGTGTTTTCCATTAAATGATTTTGCACCCTTTTATTAAAATTATCTTGCTTAACAATAAAAACATCAAATTCTTATAAGCATTCATCAGGAGGTTTAGAGTAAGGGATATCACCTTCATCAAAATGTTGGAGAGAGTGTACCTAAATAGTGGATGAGTGGGGGATTGGCTTACATAATTCTTCTATAGGAGGTAAATTCTTGACATTTCTTAGCTTCCTTCATCACTTCATCATTTAGTTCAATAACTCACCTCTTCTTAGATGTTGGTATAGGCGCAGGAATAGTTGGTTCAGGTATAGTTGTCTCAGGTATAGCTGGTTCAGGAGGAGTCCAGTCTTCATAATTCTTGCTTATTTTAGCCATTAATTCCTCAGCTTCCTTGGGAGTCCTATTCCTGAAAACACAATCACCACAACTATCTAGGTATGTCCTAGATTCTTCAGTTAGTCCATTATAAAATATATCAAGAAGCTCATTCTTAGGTAATAGACATCCAACATGTGCATGAATTAAAGCACAAAACCTTGCCCATGATTCAGGCAATATCTCTTTTTCTCCCTGTTTAAAATCAAAAAGTTCTTGCAAAATAGCATGTCTAGCACTAGGAGGAAAATATTTCTGCAGGAAAGTACTAATCAAGCAATCAGGCCTATCAATAGATCCAGGAGGTAAATTATTAAACCAAGTTTTAGCTTCTCCTTTCAGTGAAAAAGGGAAAAATTTAGCAACAAAGTAGGTGCGCATCTTAATATCATCAGAAAACAGGCCACTCATGGTAGAAAGTTCAGTCATATGTGCTACCGCACTTTCATTCTTATTCCCACAAAAAGGTTCTTTCTCAACAATAGCTATGTAAGATAGATCAAGAGAGAAATCATAATCCTTATCTTTAATGTTTATGGGAGATGCAGCAAACTTAGCATTAGGAGACAATTTGGGTTTTATAGTACGCCTCTCAAGGAGACTCTTAATAGCACTCCTATCATGGGTGTTTTGACATTCTTTAATAAATTCATCGGTCATCTCTATATAACCGTCTTCAATATCATAGCTCTCTCTAGACTCAGGTGAACTGACAGGTGTAGTAGTGTCTTCATTAGGAGTTTCAGTATTTCCAGCTATAGTTCTAGCAATCATAGCATCTGTGAAAGGACCTAATGAACCACTCTTATCAAGCATAGTAGAAGCAGCAGCATAAGTATTAGAAGTTTCAGATTCAGCAGTAGTAGAAGTGTGTGTAGCATGTGTATGTGGGGGTGTAAGGAGCTTACTCATAAAAGATGGTGAATCAAGAGCAACAGAGGTGTTCAGAACCTTACCTCTTCTTGTAGTGGATGGTAAAATAGGAACCTTGCCATCATGAGACTTACCCATGATGGATGGATGGCAGCGAACAATAGTGATTCCAAGTGAACTTGATAAATAGAGTTATGCTCCCCGGCAACGGCGCCAGAAAATAGTCTTGATGACCCACAAGTATAGGGGGTGTATCGCAGTATTTTCGAGGAAAGTGAATCCCAATTTATTGATTCGACACAAGGGGAGCCAAAGAATATTTATAAGCCTTAACAACTGAGTTGTCAATTCAGCTGCACCTGGAAACAATCTTGCTCACAGCAGTTTATCAGTAGCAACAGTTTTGTAGTAGCAATAGTAAAGTAATACAGTAGTAAAAGTAAAGACAATAGTAACAATTGCAGTAAATGGTAGAATTAAAGCGAGGTAGGCATAGGGATGGATGGACGGGCGTTACATGGACAAGACAATTCATATGTCAATCAAGACATAGGGCATTTGCAGATAAATAAGAGAAAGCATCCAAGTACTAGATAATCATAGGCATGTGTTCCATATATAGTTATACGTGCTCGCAATGAGAACTTGCACAACATCTTTTGTCCTGGCAGCCCGTTTGTAGCGGGGCCTCAAGGGAACTACTGGCAATTAAGGTTCTCCTTTTAATAGAGCACCGGAGCAAAGCATTAACACTCCGTGAACACATGTGATCCTCACATCAAAGCCATTCCCTCCGGTTATCGATTTACATCGCCGGGGCCTTTGGTTCCGGACAACAATATGTGTATACAACTTGCAGGTAAGACCAAAAACAATACTATCATAATGAATCAATAACATGTTCAGATCTGAAATCATGGCACTCGAGCCCTAGTGACAAGCATTAAGCATAACAAGTTGCAACAAAGTCAAAAAGCACTAATAATAGATACTAGGCACCATGCCCTAACAATCTGATGCCATTACAAGAATGATCTCATCCAATCCCTACCATCCCCATAGCCTACAGCAGGGGATTACTCACTCATAGATGGGGGAAACATGGATGGTCGATGGAGAAGCGATGGTGATGATGATGGCGATGATCTCCTCCAATTCCCCGTCCCAGTAGGGTGCCAGAACGGAGTTTCTGGTTCCGAATCGCAGAATCTGGTGGTCGCGGCGCAGCGGAACTCTTTCTGGAAAAAGTCGAACCCCCTTTGGTTTTTAGGTTAAGAGGCGACTTATAGGCAAAGTGGGAGGCCGAGGGGGCAGCCGAGGCGGCCACACCACCCCCAGGCGCGGCCTAGCCTGGCCCGATACGAACGCGTACTTTGTAGTGAACTTCTGGACACCGATACGAACGCATACTTTGCCATCATCAGATTCTACAGGACCGTAACCACTAAGAGGTGGAGCGGCACCATCAGACCCATCCACAATGCCACCGTACCCATCACTAGCGTCATCGGTTGCTAGAGCAACATCGGTGAAAGCATCAGCAGGAGGAGCAAGGCGAGGGCCCTTAGCAACAGCAACAACAATACTTGGTGGACATGCAGGGCCATGGCTAATGACAACTACAATAGGAACAGTTGCTACCACGCCACATCAACGACCATGAGCAGTTCCCACAATAGAAGTGCTTCTAGTGCTAGCAGAGTCCATACCATGAGCTTTCTCCACAACAACAGGGCTTGGAGTAGTCGTAACAACAGCCCGCTAAACTTGAGCACGGGTTCGAGGAGGAGAAGCACCCAAGGAGACAACAGTTTTGGCAACAACAGCGGGGCAGCCTCCTGAAGACTTAGTTTGCTCAACAGCTGTAGGGATTGGGTCAGTAGCAGCCAGAGCAACAACACCATGGGGACGACCAGTACCAGCAGATTCCATAGCAGGGGTTTGCACAACGGAAATAAGGGGACTCCTACGAGGAGGCTTCCCAATAGAAGCATGGTGCATAGGACCGACCACATTTTGCTTACCAGCAGCAGGGGGTCGAGTTATACCACCCTATCCAAGAATAGCAGGGCGAATCCTAGGAGGAGGTTGCCCGACAGAAGCATGACGCGGAGGACAAACCACATTTTGCTTACCAGCAGCATGGGTTCAAGTTAGACCACCTTATCCAAGAATAGCAGGGCGACTCCTAGGAGGAGGTTGTCCGACAGAAGCATGGTGCAGAGGACAAACCACATTTTTCTTACCAGCAGCAGAGGTTCGAGTTAGACCACCCTATCCAAGAATAGCAGGGCGAGTCCCAGTAGCAGGAGCTTCCACATCCACTATTTTACAATTCAGCACAAACATGCGAAGTCCAAGAGACTTTTCATCATCCCGGTTAGCTAACTGTCACACGTTAGAGGAATCATGATGCCTCACTCATCCATGAAGCTAAACTGTGCAGTCTGCATTAGCCCTATTTCAACATGTTTACGCAGAGCAGCAACCATACCAAGGATAGTGCAGATCTGCGTGGGCGCTTCTTCCATCCTGAAACAATTAAGTCCATACCACTTGCCCTTCCCATTTGCTAATTTAGAGTGGTACTTGCCGAGGGTTATCGAAATCATGTAAGGGTGGTCCACGGAGATCCTACTTGATAGAAAATTGGGGACAAAAGATAAGAATTGTTTGTCAGCGTTGGGCTAGCAAACAATTCTAGGTTCGATCTATCTCTTTAATATCAATAGCCAACTAGCAATTATAGTTAGTGCAAATGACAAACATAAGAGTAGCACACCCCCATGTAGCCAAAACTTATTCTTCCTTGGTAGTAAGATCTATCATCCTCCGTGCTGCTCAGCTCGTCGGCGGCGGAGGTGAGCTAGAGCCTCGCAACGGCAGGCACGGTATGTGGCATTGGAGCTCGGGATCAGCGAGTGGGCACAGCAACTTGGCACCGGAAGTCAAATGTCCAAAGGGATCGTTCTGTTTGGAAGGTGGATTTCGCCGCCGCTGGTGCTAGGGTTCATGCAAAAGTAAGGAGTGAATTTGTGAATTTATTCAACGCACCAAGGCCCTTAGTTCCTCGTTTTTCCTACGTGGTTGCCGCGTTGGCGCTCACGTCATAGACAGAGTACTGACATTAGGGTTCCGACTGTCTACTTCACAGGGCAGTTTGACGGAATGTTTGAATTTGGTAGGAATGACATGAGTTTACCTCGAAATGGCCCTGCTCGGTAGCTGCACGTGAAACTCACATAATATACAGAAGCATGAGATGTCATCAGTATATAACATTATCTTACCACTATATAGTATACGAATAACTTTAAATATTGACCGTTAGATCAAGATTCATGAATCCCAACATTTCCAGTCGTTGCATCCTCTTTTCCATTCTAGCATCTAGAAAATTTTATTGATAATCTTGATCACAATGAAATGCTATGCATAAATCTCAAAACACACTTTTCCATCATTCTAGAATCTCCCTCCTCGTTTCTATAGACCATGTTACCAAAATTTTCAAGTTTTAGATAGCTAATAATCGTTAACTTCTACATGATATACCAAGTACAAGAACGAAATATGCACCCATACTTTATAGATGTTGATCAAATTTATATTTTTTCTGCTTTACCTATTATAATTTTATATAGTGATGATATGTCAGACGTCTATTATCTCAGTCTCACGTGCAGGACACATGCAACTTACTAGTATTAGGTAAAGCTTGAAATATCTATGAATTTGAGCCATATCTCTAAAGTATGAGTGCATATTTGGTTCTTGCACTTTATATCATGTAGAAATAAACGTTTATTAGTTACCTAATAATTGAAAATTCTAGAACCATGGTCTAGAGAAACGAGGGAGAAGATTCTACAATGATGGATAAGTGTGTTTTGAAGTTTTTCTACATATATCTTATCTTATCACTATATAGTGTACAAATAACTTTGAATATTAATCGTTGGATCAAGACTCGTGGATCCCAATATTTCTAGCCATTGGATCTTCTTTTCCATTCTAGCATCTAGAAGATTCTATTAATAGTCTTCATCATAATGAATGGTATGCACAAAACTCAAAACACACTTTTCCATCATTCTCGAATCTTTTCCCTCGTTTCTCTAGACCATGTTACCAAAAATTTCAAGTTTTAGATAGCTAATAATCATTGACTTCTACATAATATACAAAGTACAAGAACCAAATATAAACCCATACTTTATAGATGTTGATCAAATTTATATTTTTTATGTTTTACCTATTATAATTTTATATAGTGATGATATGTTAGACGTCTATTATCTGAGTCTCACGTGTTTATCAAAAGGGACGTGCCACACACATATATACTGTATGAAATATGATTTAACAAACGTTAAGTTGTTACTAACCAATAGTCTTGTTAGATAAAAATGCATACATTAAGTCTATTAGTAATAACTATATACACATATTAAGAATACATCCTACCGTGCTATGAAATTTTGGGGGTGGTGACATGATGGTTCTAGAACGTGGTGGAGTGTGCTCTAGGTACTATTCAACACGAATCCAGCTACTCTGAACCATTGGATCTAACAGCCCAACGATCAGGATTGGTGCTATGGATCCAATTCAGAACTGCTATATTATAGTAGTAGAGAGAATATGGCATATTGTGCTATGAAATTTTGGGGGTGGTGACATGATGGTTCTAGAACATGGTGGACTTTGCTCTAGATACTATTCAACACGAATCCAGCTACTCTGAATCATTGGATCTAACAGCCCGACGGTCAGGATTGATGCTAATCCCATTCAAAACTGCTCTATTATAATAGTAGAGATAGAGATATGATGTCGATATGGTCATCCTTTGAATAACCTTCATTCCCGATATTTGGAAAGGAAGAGAAAAAAATCCAAAGTTTAAATTCTACTATTTTTGCCGCCAATGTCCTAAGTGGTTCCTTCCTATGTACACCAACGCACACGCCGGAGACATAGCTGAGCCGCCATACCAAGACACATGTGCGCATCGCTGTGGACGAGGAAGTGCTCAGATGGATGGTGAGGTAGCGACTGAGAGCGAAAAAACAAATTTGTTTTGTTTTGAGTGCGCATAATTCCTGAAATTTACTACTACTACTGGTAGAGTGTGTACGTTGTAAAGGTTGTAGTACCGCATGTTAGGAACCAATCATAATTCTGCTCTGACATCGCACCGCCTTTAAGTGCCCTGTCACGCTGCCCTCCCGCCCTGCCTCCCTTTTATTGTCCGAGCTCCTCTTGCTCTTCGATTTTTTCCTCATCTTAGTAGTACCTCCGTCCCAAAGCTTAAGGCTTTTTTTGATAAGTCAAGCTACGAAAAGTTTGACCAAACTTCTAGAAAAATTATCAAGAACTACTATATGATATTAGTAGATATCATGTGAATATATCTTTCATGATGTATCAAAGGGTATGTATTTCATATTATAAATATTAATATATTTTTCTACAAACTTGGTCAAATTTTGCATTGTTTGACTTTTCAAAAAAATAGGCCTTGAGCCTTGGATGCAGGTACTACTAGTGTTTAGTACTCTGTCTCGGAACTTAAGTCTTGATATATATACACCGTTGGTCCCTTCAGACGATGTTAGGAAAATTCAAGAGGAATCTAACGCGCTTACTTGTAGTTCAAATTTAACCTAATTTCTTTAAATCGACATGAAGTTATTTAAGTGGGAACGGTTCGTTAGGGAATCTTGAAATGTGCTAAGACTAGAGAATTGTAAAAAATATGATCCCCACTTTTTCTGAAAACCGGGTGGTGGTAGTTTTTTAACTAAGGTATGTCCCGAGGGAGCGAAATTCTTCAATTAATTAACACGGTAAGTGAATGTGTACATGTTACACCAAGGACCTTAAAAAATAAAAAATACATTCAAGTTCATACATTTAGCACAAAGGAACCTAAAATCAAATACTTGAATTTTTTTGGTAACATGGTCTATAAAAACGAGGGGAAGATTCTAGAATAATGGAGAAGTGTGTTTTGAGGTTTGTGTATAGAATTTTCATTGTGATGAAGACTATTAATAGAATATTCTAGATGCTAGAATGGAAAATAAGATCCAACGGCTAGAAATATTGGAATTCGTGAGTCTTAATCTAACAATTAATATTCAAATTTTTTCGTACACCATATAGTGTTAAGATAGTGGTAATGGTAAGACTGGTACTTGCTTAACAAAAGAAAACAACGCACTTCTCACTTCCAGCAGATCTTGTTGAAGAAGACACTACTAGGAAAACAGCTATAGGTAGACAAGCTACTATGTGGCGCATATGTAAAACTATACGCCACTGATAAATATCAGTGGCGTATACGGGAAAAAAAGCCACTGAAGTTTGGCAGTTCAGTGGCGCATGAAACCAATATGCGCCATAGAAATCCATATTTTTGTGGCGCATATTTTCGTGTGCGCCATAGAAAGTGATGATTCTGTGGCGCATATAGATGTATGCGCCACAGAAAGTTGATGGGACCCAGCACCAAAAAAAGGAGGAGACAATTCCGCCACAAAAAGTGACGTTTCTGTGGCGCATATAGGTGTATGCGCCACAGAATATGGAAGAACAGATCCCCCCTTCCCCCCCTCCCGTGGATCGCCTTTTCAATTTTGTAAAAAAAACAAAAATGATAAAAACTTCGAAAAAATAATTCCTTTGATATGTAGTTATATTTTAGGGTGTAGTTGTAGTGAAAATTGAAATACATGAATTTCGATGTATTTTGCAAAAATAGGTCATGGCATGGTAAAATAGCTATAACTTTTGCATACGATGTCGGAAAAAAGTTTAATACATCAAAATGATCGTATTGAAATTTCCTACTCGATTTCAATGACCTGGTCGTTCTGGATTTTACAGAATCCCCAAATTCGAAAAGAGTAAAAAGTTATGGCCGAAAGAAGATTTTTTACTCCAAAAAAAAAGAGGGAGAATATGCGCCACAGAAGTCTTGGGCGAGATTCGAAATTTGAATCCTGCCGGCGCCCTTCTCCCTCCCTTTTTCCTTTTTCTCCCCCCACTTCTTCTCCCCTCCCCACTTCTCCTCCCCTCCACACTTCTCCCCTTCTCCCCTTCTGCTCCCTCCTCCTTCTCCACTCTCCGCGACCTCCACTCCACACTTCTCCCCTTCTTCCCTTCTCCTCCCTCCTCCTTCTCCACTCTCCGGCGACCTCCACCTCTACCCCGGTGACCTCCTCCTCCTTCTTCTCCTCCACCACCTCCGACAACCTCTTCCTCCACCACCTCCTCCTCCTCCACCACCAAATCCGGCGACCTCCTCCTCCAACTCCGGTGACACCTTCCTCCACCTCCGGCGGACTCCTCCTCCTACTCCGACCACCTCCGGCGGTGGCCTCCTCCTCCTTGTCCTCCAGTCGCCACCACCACCACCACCTCCAGCCAGATCTAGATCTAGCCTGGGTTTTTTTTTGAAATTTGAAAAAAACTTCTATGGTACATATTGGCCATATGCGCCACAGAAGTTTGAGATCTGGCCCGCCTTCTTTTTGAATTTTGGAAAAAACCTTCTGTGGCGCATATTGGCCATATGCGCCACAGAAATTTGAGATTTCTGTGGCGCATTTCGATATACGCCATAGAATATAGTTATCAGTGGTGACGTATCAGTGGCGCATCAGATATGCGCCACTGATAGTGAAAAAATGTGCGCCACTGATAAGGGGTTTCCTAGTAGTGAGATGCATGACTACCAGATGCGGGAACTATATCATAAACTATATATGATGTCAATATGGTCATGACATTGGCTGTTCGGGTCAAAACCAGGAATGTTCATGCACCATAGGCCAATACACATTGTGAAGCAGCTAGAGCATTTTTTTGCATTCAAATGTGTCAAAACACATGTTTCTCATTTTTTCTTAGCACTATATAGTGTATAAATAACTTTGACTATTGATCGTTGGATCAAGACGCGAGTCCCAACATTCTCAAATGTTGGATCTTCATTTCCATTTTAGCATCGAGAAGATACTATTGATAGTCTTTCTTTTCTTATCTTACCACTATTAATAGCGGGACAGCCTCCGGAAGCCTTAGTTTGCTCAACAGCGACATGGATTGGGTCAACAGCAGCCAGAGCAGCAACACCACAAGGAGGACCAGTACCAGCAAATTCCAGAGGAGAGTTTTGCACAACGGTAATACGGGGACTCCTACGAGGAGGTTGCCTGACAGAAGTATGACGCGGACAAGGAACCACATTTTTCTCAACAGCAGCAGCGGTTCGAGTTAGACCACTCTGTCCAATAATAGCTGGGAGACTCCCTGTCGCAGCAGCTTCCACATCCAGTATTTTACAAATCAGCATAACCACGCGAAGCCCAACAAACTGTTTTATCAACCCAATTAGCTGACTGTCACACGCTATAGGAACCGTGAAGCCTTGTTCATCCATGAAGTTGAACCGTGCAGTCTGCTCCGGCCCCATTTCAGCACGTTCACGCATAGCAGCAACCATACCAAGGATAGTGCATAACTACGCAGGCGCTACTTTCATCTTCAGACTACGAGTTTGATTCCAGTTGCTCTCCCCATCTGCTAATTTAATGTGGTAGCCGTAGAGAGTGAGCATAACCGTGTATTTGGGTTCAGCGGAGATCTTACTTGCCAGAAAATTGAAGACAAAAGATAAGAATTATTTGTCAACATTGTGCTAGCAAACAATTCTAGGTTCGATCTATCTCTGTAATGCCAATAGCCAGCTAGCAGTTATAGATAATGCGAATAGCAAGATAAGCGTAGCTCACCCGTAATTAGCCAGAAGTATTTCTTCCTCGGTAATAGGATCTGCCATCCTTCGCGCTGCTCAGCTCGTCGGCAGCGGAGGCGGGCTAGAGCGTCGCAACAGCGAGCACGACATTCAATATTGGAGATCGGGATCAACGAGTAGGTGCAGCAACTTGGCGCCGGGAGTCAAATGTCCGAAGGGATCATTCTGGTTGGAGGGGGATTTTGACGCCGCGGTGCTAGGGTTCATGCGAAAGGAGGGAGTCGATTTGTAAATTTGGTCAACGCACCAAGCTTCTTTAGTCCCTCGTTTTGCCTACGTGGTTGCCGTGTTGGCGCTCGCGTCACGGACATATTACTGACATGGGAGTCCCGACCGTCTACTTCACGGGACAGTTTCACAGAATGTTTGGATGTGGTAGGGGTGAGATAAGTTTGCCTCAAAATTGCTCCTTTCGGTAGTTGGCGACCCAACTTCTCGAAACGCGGCAATTTTAGGCAACTTAGGTACCGCGATGCATTCGCCCGGCAACTTTCGGGCCTCAAACCAACAAGCCCGGATGTCACATAGCAAAAAAAATACGATATTATAGCAAAATCAGAAAACAAATGTAGCAAAAAAAAACATGTAGCAAAACCTGAATTTGCCAAAGACATTGTCGCAAAAACATTCTATGTGGCAAAATAGTCCGTCATATATAGCAACGCCGACTATCGTATGTAGCAAATTTGATCACCACAGGTAGCAAAAATTGCCAACCTGGCAGGGAGCAGCGCCGCAACGGCCACCTATGGAGGAGCCCTAGGCCATGGACGTAGAGGAGCGGGCCTCTCGTCCTCGATGCCGGCAGCCTAGATCCAGAGGAGGAGCAGTAGACTCGCCGGTTGTGCTGCGCGGGAGGTCGCCGGAGACGAAGGCGGAGGTCGCCGGAGACAGTGTCGGCGAAGGACCAGCGCAGGCGCGGGGTCGGCCGGGGCAGAGCGCGGGGCGGAGGGAGCAGGCCGCGCTGGACGCGAGCGGGCGATCTAGACGATCATGGTCCGGATGATGCGGATCATTTTCCAACTAAAAAGCATGTTTCCACTTGAAGGTAGGACAACTTGTCTGGTTTTGGTGGATGTAAATTCTGATTGGTTAAGTAGAGAGCACAAAAGGGCCATCTCCATCTATATCAAGGCCCTAAAGCATCTAGAAGTCAATTTCCCATCAGCATCGGCTGAAGAATTCACTCTCTGAACTCTCATGTAGTAGAGAGTAGAGAATTTTTTTAGACTGTAGTCGTGAGGTTGCAATTGACTGCGATCCAACAACATACGCATCCGCAACAATCAGGTTGAACATCATGAATCCCAGTTTGTCCCCTAGAAAACACACCACTAAATCTCATGAACCAAAGGATCTATACATGTGCACTCTGAACATTCTTTTGGACAACATGTACACTCTGAACATGTGGCGAACAAAGCAGATAAAAAAACATTACAACCAGCACCGCACTTCACAGTTATAAAGGTCGCCGCGCTCCGTTTCTAGAGAAAACAAGGTTCTCAGTGCACAAAAAGATGAAAGCAAACCTCATCTCTAATCGTCTCATGAAGAAATCAGTCACCGGCAAACGAACACACACGCATGAGTTTCATCCATCGCAGAAGCAGAAGCCTGCTGATTATTCGGTCACATGGACGCTCAAATGTCCACTGCTGCTAGAGATCAGACTCGTACATGATTCGGTCAGGTTTATTCCTAACACCTTCCAGGAAGGGTTGAGGTGCGCGTCGCCGATGCCCCGCGTCACTGCCTGCGTGCCGCGACAGTTGAGCACCAGCCCGCCACGCAGGGCCTCAATCCGGTCCCGCTCGTCCCACTGCGACGCGCGGTGGTCGTCAGTTAGCGCCTCCGACCTGCCGCCGCGGCTCAGCACGGCCCGGCAGTCCCCGGCGCCGGACACCACCAGCTGCCGCCGGCCATTGTCCTCCTCGCGGAGCAGCGCCGTCACGCTGCAGGCGCCGCCGCTAGCCTCCGCGTCGGAGGTAAACTCGTCGTTAGTGCGCAGCGCAGGTACGCACGCCACACCGCCTCCTCCACTCCTCTTCCTCGCTTGAACTCCTCCGCCATGATATGGGGCATGTTCTCGGCGGCGAACTCGGCCACGCTCTTCCCGCCGTGGCCGTCCAAGACGCCGAAGAGGACCTGCGCGCGGTCCCCGCTGAGCGCGATGGCGGTCCTCCATCTCAACGCGCTTCCGGCCCTTCCCACGCCTGCAGAACTCCGCGAATCCCTCCCCGTGCTCAGCCACCTCGTACGTCCCATTCGCCGCAGCGGCGTCCGGCAGTACTGGTGGAAGGACGGCGACAACGGCCGGGACGAGGAGAGGCACAGGATGACGGCGCTTGGCCGCAGTTTTATGTTGGCCGACGTCCGGCCGCCAAGTACTTTCCGGCGACTGCGACGACGAAACTCCGATAAACACACGCACGTATACGAGGGTAGAGCTATATTACTTTTCTGGCCACAGCAACTCACACACACATACGAAAACAATATGATCGTGCGTCCTCTTTTTTATTGCTTTGAACTGAGGGTTACATGCATATATATATGCTAGGACAGCTGAACCGATTAGACTAAAACCGACTCGGTTTTAAACTTCTAATTCTACTCTTTTACATGCATGCATACCAAACGGAAAGACACGTACGTGCACTTATAGGAACCCATACGTATACCACTCATATACGAATACGCTGAAGCGCGCTGCCGTGCCGGCAACCAACGTGCTTAGTTTTAACAATCACCCTTTAAGCACGACTTGCACTTCACGTCAACCACCTCGATCTGGGTCACAAATGCGCCAGCTGCTTCTTGCGGACGTCATCCATGGCATTGCTTTCGCCGCTCTCTTTCTCAGCACCCATGTCACCGACTTTGCTTTTGTCGGCTTCTCTATGGCTTCACGTCGACAGTCCTTTTTGCCAGCGCTCGTCTCCATGACTTCACGTCGACTCTCCTTATCCGCATCCATCACCGGTCCCTTGATGAGCAAACATTTCTTTTTATGTTTTATCTTCACCGGATTATTAACCATCCAAAATTCTTGCTTCAAATAGATATCCAACACGCTTCGCATGCGTGCTCGTGTTGGTCGTAGTCGTCTCGGCTCCAGTAAAATTGGAGTCGTCTCAACATACTCCTCTTCTGCGTCCAACATCACGCTTGTTTCTTCAATTTCTAAACCTCCAAGTACTCCCGATGGAGACTCTCCTAGCGACACAAGGTCTTCAGTTCGAGCTCCGAAAGCCGAACTACCTTGTAGATGGGTTGCTAGTGTAACAGCGAGTCCTGGCAGCGTTCCATGCGTGCCACTTTCTAGACCAATTTCTGGCCCGTTTTATGTGCTCAACACAACCCGTTGTGAGTTCGTTTGTGCCACGTCACATGAACCTTGTCCTCCAAGACAATCTGGTCCAATGTCCTCACATGAACTGTCTCCTAGTTCCTGGTTTCTGGGCGTCTCGCCCGTCTTCTGTAATTGTTGGACAAATAAGTGCATGTATCGCTGCACATGCATTTGCGCGCCCTTTCAGTTCCATATCTTCTGGCTATGGACTAGCTTTTTCTTTAAACTCTTTGTCTTCTGGAAGAATCCCTAGTGCTTCTGGCCTGGTGTCCACGCCTGGAGCACCTCCTAGGCCTTCAACGCCTTCTGGGCCTAAACTTGCTGACAAGGATAAGCTTGGTTGATCCATATTTTTTTCATACTCAAGGTCCCACGTGACGTGATAAGTTGGATATCCCGGTTCGTTGGATCCCTAATTCCATGACTCGCATTTCTCAAAGATTATGTAACGTCTCCCCTGACAACCACCTTATTGGTATAAGGATTGCACAAGCGGTATTCTTTTGAGCTTTCATAGCCTGTCATGATCATTGGAGAACGACGATCCGCCAAATTGCTTTTATGGCCGGACTCCGTCTTGACATGTGCCACACATCCAAAAGTGTGAAGATGATCAACCGAGGGTTTCCATCCGTACCATGCTTCATACGGTGTTATACCAACTCCACTCTCAGTTGGCTCCATGTTCAGCAAATACACAGTCGTATTGACTGCCTCACCCCAGAATTTTCCTGGCAAGCCTTTACTCTTCATCATGCTTCGTGCCATGGTTAACACCGTTTGATGCAGGTCACCCTCCTGATCAATGTGTAGGGCTCTTATCTTCGCCTCTACCTTGAACTCTTCGGCTTCCTTGATCTTCTCGAATGCTTGTTGAGCCTGATCCTTACTTTTTAGCAACACAATCCACATGTATTTACTATGATCATCCACCACAAGCATGAAGAACTTATTGCCGGATGGAGTTGCGGGTGAAATTCCAACGCATAGATCGCCATGAACAAGTTCCGAGGCTTCACTTGCCTCAAATGTGGCTTCACATGGAAACGGGGCACTCCGTTCCTCGTGATCCACACACGGTAGATCGTGATCCACTTCTGCCACAATCTCTGTAGCCGGTGATGGAGGATCCTCCTCATCCTTCAGCTCAATTACTTCGAGCATCAGCATCATCGGTCCATCATCTCCTTCCTGGGCGATGAGAGCCCTCTCCTTTTCCTTTGGTGGTTTCCGGCAATCAGCCTTGAAGTGACCGAGCTCGCCGTAGTTATGACACCTTACTTTCTTTATGTCAAACTTCCTCCGAGGCGCGGCGTCATCTTAGTCCTCCTGCCCTGCGATGTACTTTTTCGTTGGGCGTTGCTTCTCCTTGCCGCTCGTGGAGCCTCCTTGCTTTTCTTTCGAAAGAGTCATCCACTTCTGCTTCGTGAGCATTAGGTGCTCAACCTGTTCTGGATTACCGAAGCTGATCCGAATTCTCTCGTCGTGTGCCTTAAATCTTCCAACGAGATCCTCAATCGTCAATGTATTCAGGTCGAGACATTGTTCGATCGATGTGACGATATGCATGTAGCGCGCTGGCGCCGCACGCAGGAACCTTCTGACGTTCTTGACCTCGTCCAATCTCTCGCCATATCCCCTGATTGCATTGACGAGGGTAATGAAACGGGCGGGAAACTGATCAACCATCTCGCTCTCCTCCATCTTCAGATCTTCATATCTTTTCGTCAAAGTTTGAAGATGCGCTTCCTTCACGCGGGCATGACCTTGGTGCAAGATCTTGATCGTCTCCCATGCATCCTTCGCCGATTTCTTTCTGACGAGGTGTTGCATCACGTCCTTCGGCACGACGGAATAGAGCGCCGTTAGCGCTTGGCGATCCTTCCGGTACTTCGCGCCTCCCTTGACGTACTCGTCACCTCCTAGATCGACGGCCTCCCAAACCTCCTGAGCCTCCATGGCCACCTCCATGTTGAGTGCCCATAGTCCGTAATCCTTGCGATCGAGGCGCGGATACAAAGCCGCCCCCACCGTCTCCGTCACCCGTGTCGATGCCGAGCTCTCGCCAAACTTCACCATTGCCATGATCTCCTTGTACTTTCAGCAGATCACGGACGACGACCTTGGCTCTGATACCAATTGTTGGCCCAGACCCAGTCGTTGAGTACTTTCCGACGACTGCGACGACGAAACTCTGGTGAACACAAGCACGCACATATGAGGCTAGAGCTAGATTACTTTTCTGTCCATAGCAACTCACACACGACACATACGGAAACAATATGATCGCTACACGCACGATACGTGCGTCCTTTTTTTATTGCTTTGAACTCACGGTGTGCCTATAGGCTTAGGGTTACATGCATATATATATGCTGGGACAGCTGAACCGACTAGACTAACTAGAACCGACTCGGTTTCAAACTCCTAATTCTACTCTTTTACATGCATGCATACCAAACGGAAAGACACGTCGTGCACTCATAGTATCCCATACGTATACTACTCATATACGAATACGCTGAAGCGCGCTGCCGTGCCGGCAACCAACGTGCTTAGTTCTAACATTTTAGCGGAGTCTGGTGTCGGCCGCACGGCGGGGAAGGGTTGGGCGGCGCCTGGAGGATCCGGGCGGATGCGCGCGGAGGGCGAATAGGCGACGGAGACGGCCTCCGGGCGCGACGAGGCGATGGTGAAGGGTGCCGCCAGCACGACATCACGCAGCGAGCGCCCCACCCCATCTTCTCGTGCTAGGGTAGAGCACGACCTCTCCGCCGTATTGGCTGCTGTTGCAGCGGGCATAGACCAGCCGTGATGCGCGAGCGCGCACCATTAGACGACGAGTCGCTGATGTTTGCCGTGGGCTGAGTACGACGGCAAATAGGGGTAGGCTTGGACCGGCGGAGCATATTTTAGAGGGATACTGGGGGAGAAATCGGACATGGGGAAAAGACAAAGAGATGTAGGAGTTTTTTAGACGGTACAGGGAGGCAGACGGAATGAACCTGCTCCACAGGTGGACCAACTTGCCTGATTGACACATGGCAATTTAGATCTAGACAAGAATTTTTAATTTTTTTTCATTGTTTTTGACACGTGGCATTTGCTGAAATTAGTCCACGCCTCCTCCAAATCCGTGAACGAGGTTCCATAGAATTATTTTCTTGTGGGAGGCTACCCATGCCACCAGTAAGAGCAAGAACAATAGTAGAATTAATTGTTGGCTATAAAATCTTGACATGTCAGCTATAGCTAGCTTATAGCCAATATGTACAATAGTTAGCTATGAAAGAGTACTACTTTTTCAATATATGGGTCACTTGATACTCTCACAAAGTGCTTAGGAGCATGTGCTGCAGCTGGCTCTTATCCTAGAACCAGCACATCTCTCTCTTCTCTCTCATCAAACTCAGCACAAATATAGTATTTAAATTCTTATAGCCTGCTGACTGTACCTTATTATACTTGCTCTAAGACTGGTCATAGTGGGGAGTAACTTAAAATATTAACAAGTATATGTTACTAGTCTAAGTTACTATCTTTATAGTGGAAAATAACATAGGTGTGGTATCATGCAAAGCCTCATTTATTACAATATAGACTCATTTTGTCTTAAAATGTGTGATGTTATGGTAACATAGCTAGTTACTACCTCTATCCCAGTTTATAAGACTTACGCGTATACCTAGGTTGTCCGCATGAGCTATATAATATGAATTATATAATATAAAAATTATATCATTAGAAAATATAACATTCGAAGTTTCTAATAGTATAGTTTTTATCTTATGTACCTCATGCTAAGTTGGTTAATTTATCGACCTAGAAATACGCGTAGGTCTTATAAACCGAGACGGAGGGAGTACTATAAGACGCTCTCTCATCATTTAATTGCATGTCATGTCATCTAAATACGTAGTTGGCAATACATGTAGGACTATATTACTACCACTATGACTAGCCTAAAGAATAGAGAGTCGCACACGCGGCGACAAAAAAACAAACCAGAACCACACCAAAACAAATTAGACAAACATCGCCAGCACGTGTCAACCCAACTCAAAGCAGCAACCTAGGTAGGAATAGCACACGAGATGCCCCTGTTCAACCAGAAGCAGACACAAGCGTCCGAACCACATAAATCAAAACCGAAGCCAAAATTCTAAGTTCAAAACAAAACAAAATCCATCATAGTACTATTTAAAGGAAAGGAGTAAGTATTAACACAAAGGGGATACAACCATCTTCCAGGAAAAAAAAGAAGTTCCGAAATGTATATCACAACACCTTAAGAATAATTTTATTCATCTTGCAAGCATTGCATTACAGAGAGACACAGCTGGGAACGCTCGTATATTACAATCTTGTATAATATAATCCTTAGTAACTAAAATTCCGCGAAGGAACGTAGTTACTCTCTGCTTTCTGAGACATACAATCACGAGTAGTAATGCAAGAGTATCAGCAAGCTTTGTACATCATCAGCAATGCCTCAGGACATCCTCGAGACAAGCTTTATTCACGACCTTGCGTCGTCCATGGTGCCTGACTATCTGCGTCCCCAGGTCCTCTTGAAATTCTGCTCGTCGTCGCTTGAATCATCCCGTGCCAGATTCCTAGAACTGTGCCTGGACCTCCGCCTGTTCTGCTTGTCACCATCTGCTGGAGAAGACACGCGCATTCTCTTCCTATCATTGTGATCCTCATGGTAGTCACCGGAAGCTCTGTCAGGACGTACATGCTCCCTTCTTTCCGATCTTGACCGGGAATCGTAGTCATTGGAAGCTCTGTCAGAACGTCCATGGTCCATCCTCTCCAATCTTGTCCGGGAATCGTAGTCATTGGAAGCTCTGTCAGAACGTCCATGGTCCGTCCTCTCCAATCTTGACCGGGAATCGTAGTCATTGGAAGCTCTGTCAGAACGTCCATGGTCCCTCCTCTCTGATCTTGACCGGGACCTGCTCCTAGACTCCGTGCCGTGAGGAGAGCCCAAGCGCTGGCTGCGCTCTGATGGTAGTGGTCGAGAATCAGTGTCTTTTGGCCTCTCGGTCTGCCTCGTACGTGCAGCAGCTTCAACATCCCGGTGAGGGGGCTGCCTCAAACGTGCAGCAGCTTCAGCATCACGGTGCTGTGCAGGATGAGTTTCCCAGCTAAAAAAATTAACATGACAATCTTGTTAGTATTGAAATGGTAAAAAGAAGACACAGGGGAAGAAACAAGTTGCATATATTTGATAATATATACCTCTGATGGTGTGCTGGATAGCCTTGCATGGCAAGAGCCTGCGGCAGCATGGTGTTGCCAAAGGAAGCCTGCGGCGGCATGTTGTTACCAAAGGGAACCTGCGGCGGCATATTGCCAAAGGGCTGCATATTGCCAAAGGGATCAGCACCAAATGGACCCATAGGGTAACCACCATAGGGCATACCCACTGGGCCATACATGTATGGATCGGTTGCAAAAGGATATCCACCGTTGAAAGGGTTGCAATACGTAGGGTCAAATGGCATGTTGTAACCATATTCAGCATTGTTTGGACAAACAATCTTAGCGGAGTCTGCCTTCTTCCGCTTCTTCTTCAATTGGTCAGTCTTAGCAACTTTTGGTTCTAGAGTCCCTGAAATTGTACTGCCCTTCAAAGTTGATTCACTTACAGCATTCAGCTTGAGGGGGGCTGCAGTTGGAACAGTCTTCTCCACTGAACCTCCTGCAGAGCCTTCAGTTTTGGTCTTCTGCTGGTCCACTTGATCATCTTCTGTGGCAGCCTGGACACTGGCGTCAGGAGAAGCTGATGGTAGCAAGTGGTCCATACGTGGCTTCAAGTCCTTTCCCGAAGCAGCCGAGGTGGTTGGGCTCTGTAACTTGGGATCAGGGTTGCTGCCTGAAGAACTTTTGTGTCTCCCAGTACCACTTGCAGTGCTGCCAGCCCTTGTTGCCAACATATTGCTGATTGTACTCCTGAGTGTGTGATTGGGAATGAGATCATCTGCAAGTACCTTCACTCCACAAATGCACTTCGATTGTGTAATGATGTAATCTCGAATACCTGAGGGTGAAACAGACAGTTATTATTCCTCATCCAGTTTGAAGCATAAACTAGACACAGAAAACGATAGTGCTGACTAGTGGAGCATAAAACAAAGTTGGAGCATAAACACATTTCGAATGTCTGAATAATACATTGCTCCAAGAAGAGCAAGAATTCTAAATGTACAGATGGAGTACATAAAAACCGCTTACATTTATCACAGAAACTGTCGAAGCAGCACTTGCTTGTTAACACTGCGTCTGCCATCACCTTGTTACATAATCGGCAGTGGAGTTCTGATGGCAAGTCATCAACCACACTTGCAGATGCAACTGGGGCAAGTGCATATGGAATGCCATCAACAGGATTTACAGGTACAACCGGGGCAAGAGAACGGGACACTCTATAATCGTCAAATTTGGGATCGCCAATAGTTGGGCAATGCTGGATAAAATGCCCTGCAATTCGGCATCTGAAGCAGGTATAGCCAGGTGGAGGTGTCTGGTTTTCCCTTGGGCAATGTTGAATGAAATGGCCTGGAACTCCACAGCTGCGGCACACATAACCTGGCGGAGGTGCCTCCCTTTCTGGTCCATGACCTTCAATTAAAAAGATATGTCAAAAAGAGCACATAATATTAATGTTCACACCACATATTCACAAGACATCGTGTGACATAATATATTGTGCACATTCACAAGAAAACCCAAATCTGTGACAGTTCGTATGCAAATCTGTAGAAGTTCTAAGACTGTCTAATAGGCCACAAATAATTATTTAGTTAAGACTATCAAAAAGATCGAGCAAAACCTGGTCATAGCAAAGATTGAACAAACACACAAACTATTATTATCATAACTATGGTTTTAGTATTTGAAGAGAATATCTTCAGGCAATCTGCTTGGTCTTGAAGCATAATCATAACTCAACAGAAAATGACAAAGAAAGAAGAGAATTTCAGCATTACCATGATTGCGTCCTGATGCAAACCTTCCAAAAGCTGATCCTACCTTGGATGATTGCCCTTCCCTATATGCACAATTGAATATAATCATTAATAAAAAAGACTACAAAAGAATCTAGGTATTGATTTGTTTTGAGGGCAGGAAATGTTGTTATCTTACCATTTGAGTTCAGCTGCATCAATCACAGCTGCAATGGCAGCATCTTCATCTTGCACTTCTGTAGAGGAACAAGATTTTGATGCCGATTCAGTAACCACAGATTTGTTTGAAGCTATGGAACCATCTTCTATGACTTTCCGCCTGCAATTAGTCATGAAATAGTAGTATATATATGAGAGAGAGAGAGAGAGAGAGAGAGAGATCCATGAAAGATAGTATTGTTTTCACATCAGTTTATTTCATTCTTTAAGGAGAATGACCTAAAAGGGAAAGAGCTTCATCGCTTTATATTTCAGTACAAACACAAATTGTTAAAAGCAGCCAATTTCTGATGTAATCCAAGTTCCAACCCTTCTATTTCCTATGACTACTCAAAATATTTCTCTTCTAACCTCTCTCCAACCAGTGAGATCATGACTAAGCTAGAAGCAGAGAAGATATTCTTAACATCCAAAGAAGAAACTTAAAAGGCCACAAATTTCACATGTAATATCCGTTCCATCCCTACATTTCCTGCTATGACTCAAATATCCAAGCAGGGGATAGTGACTTACGAGGAGAATACAACAATATTCTCTGACATCTGTCCAGCAACTCGGCGGACCAGAACAGTTATGTTTTGTGGTATCATGGCATTTTCATCTGCATACTCTGCATTCAAGAACAAGCACAGAAAACATAAATGTCAGAGCATTTCACTAAAACGATGTCCTTTCTACTCCCTCCGTTTCAAATTAATTGACTTGGATTTTCCTAGATTCGCATGTATCTACACACTAGGTATTTTAAATGAAACTAAGATCTTCAAAAAACAGTACAACACATCAAAACAACAGATTGAACTGTGTTAATGAAGCTGGGAAACTGAGAACTATTGGGATGTGCAGGATGCGAAAAGAAAAGAGCATGAGTTGGTCACAACTTGCAGTTGAAAAAACATTATCCACAGGACTGAAAACAGAGCGCCCAGATACATATGGGAGATCTCCAACCCTATGAACCATATCCCCGAAACTTGCGAACATGTATAAGCTGTTCTTCCACTATACAATAATAGAGACCTCCATGCATTCTCCCTAAACAAATGAGCACATCTGGATACAGACTAGTAATTCACATCCCGGAAACTGAACATTGACGTGTACAAAACCATAGGATGAACAATGAACGTTACAGAAAAATGAGGCATGGTCAAGCTAGGGTTTAGTGCAAAAGAACATTTATCTAGACATTGTTCAGTCCAGATCTACACAAAATATGCATCCATTGCTTTGTTCAAGCTATGGTTTCACTACTTCATTTAGACCCACATTTAGACTACAAATACATCTTTGTTCAGTCCAGATCTACACAAAATATGCATCGATTGCTTTGTTCAAGCTATGGTTTCACTGCTTCATTTAGACTACAAATACATCTTTGAATGGAAGGATGCATCTTTAGATTACACACGTCACAGAAGCATCTGTGTATTTTGCAAGAGACACCTTGTAACCTAGTTGATGCTAACTTAAGTGAGAGGAGATACCACTTTTCGGATCCTTTTGTTGTGTTGTGATTAACTGAGATGGCCTCAAACAATATGTTGTGGGTGCATTTTACTTCGTGATGGTAAATAAGGTGCTCTGCATGCCAAATACTAGCTTAACCTAGCTACAGACACAAATCCACAAATCCTTACACCAACACCTGAGAGCCTATAAAATCATAATCGACATACAGTAAAATACACTACAAAACAGATCTCAAGAGGCAAGGGCCCTGACTCGACTGCCGATGCTGGAATCATGACAAGAGGCGTGTATTGCAAAATAGTTTAATTATATTGAGCAATTTCCTTCGCAAAAACAACTATTGACCTAATTTTCCGAGAGTTTTACAGATTCGAATGCTCTAAATAAGGCTAATCGGCGTTAGTACGAACCTTCGCCAGTCTGGGCGTTGGAGAGAGCGATATCCTCCCTGGGGCCGCGGCCACGGGTACGGCCATGGCCATGACGGTTACTCGTCAAGATGAGCTGCTTGAGTTCAGAAACAGATATAAAAGAATAGGGCAATGGCACAGAATACGTTTCCTTTGCACTCTTATATTTGTAATACACAACACCCATGATCAGTCTCCTAGAGGCCTCTCTTTTGCACAAATTTTTCAAGAGAAAGTCCGGAAATTTCTCAGATCAAATATACACACAATTGCAACAGCAGATAATTGTAGATCGGATTCGATCTACGGCGATTGACGGCGGGGCCGGCGGGTCGCGGATGCCTTCGAGAGCGCCCGGAGTCGAAGAAGGCCTCGGACCGGCGCGGCGCGAATCCTGATGACGACGCCGGACGAAGGACGCGGATGGAGAGCTTGGACGGGGAGACGCCGAGCAGCGCCGCCTCCGGAGCGTGGCGCAGGGGAAGGAGACGCCGATTCCGCCGGTGGAGAGACTTCCCGATCTGGAGGTCGCGCCGGGGGTAGGGTTCCGCCGCTGCTGCAGATAAGCGATTGGGGAATTTTGCGAGGGGGCGGCGTCTGGCGAGTGGGGAATCGTGGAGGCGGCGGGGGTTGGTGCTTTATAGCTAGGGGAGATGACGCGCTGGATATGAAACGTGTGAAGGAGGTGTCCGACCGACGGGGTCACGCTTTCCTGCCCGTTTCCCTGGCCACGAAGTTTCCAGGTTTCCCTGAGCTGGAGACGGTTCCGGATACCGACCCAATACGAGGCGAGCCCGGATTCAGAAGAAAGGTTCACTAGGTTGAAAAATGCTCGTACAGATAAAAAAAATTAACGCAAGGTTTTCAAAATGTTTATATGAGAGAAACAACGTTCATGCATTACCAAATGTTGAGAGATGTAAATAAAAATTCTTATAGGGACTAACTTGTAATATGTCCTACATAGGTGCTCCGTAGATAAACTGGGCACACACTAGAACCATCTAGCACTCACGGGAGAAATTCCCCATCTGCTTAAAACCATGTACAAGTGAAACCCCAAGATCTGAGAAGATATTCTAGAAATCCCAAATCAATTTTCTTGCAACACAACATGGTATCAGAGCAGGCAAATCCTGTGTGATTTTGGCCTTCGTCCTCTGTTGATTGCTTGTTGAGTCGCAAGGAGAAATTCTTGTCCATTGAAGCCATGAGCTATGGCGACATCGTTATAATGACGCTCTCAAATTACTAATACGGGGCTATTTTTCCTTGCCAAGAAAATCAATTTGGAGTGAGGGTGCTTAGTGCTTGTCCTAAAGCTCTTTGGTTCATCTCGTTTGATTACTTGACTACATTAAGTTGGTCATCTTGGGCTGCCAAGCCGTGGGTAATTGTATTGTTTGTATTGAGAGGGAGAAGAACATAGCTTATGCACATTGGGCTCTTGTCATTCTGCTTTGTGTGAGATTCTAGTGTGCTTGTTTTTACTGTTACTGCAAATAGAGACAAGATGGGAGACTCTAGTGTTCAGGAACTTTGTGAGAGCATGAAGAAGGTATTTGTCCAGTTCATGGAAACACAGCTAAAATCCAGTAGTACTTCTGAAGGCTCAAAAATCATCTTGGAACAAAATCCAGTCAAGTTGTCTGGGCCAGGAAACTATTTCAGTTGGGCTCGTCATGCTTCCCTAATCTTAGGATCGCATGGTCTCCATAAGTTCTTAAAGGAAGATGGAGAGAAGTCAGTTGACGGGGATGAAAAACGGGAACAATGGGAGCAAAATCAGCAACGAGTTATGGTTTGGTTGTTGGGATCAATGGATGCATCGGTACGAGAACAAGTCGAAAACCTCCAGACTGCAGCTCAGATTTGGAAGGAAATTGAAAAACAATTCTTAGGAAGGTCCAACAAGATGCAAGTGTGTAGAGTACTTCGTGAGATGAGGTATATCAAGCAAGATAACAAATCTGTGACCGAGTATGCAGGGGAACTAAAGAAGCTATATAGGGACCTTGAGTTCTTTCGCCCATTTAAACCACATGATCCAAGAGATTTGTCGCTTCTTCGTGAGTGGTTTGAGCCATTGCTTGTGGAGATTTTTCTTGATGGTCTAAACTCTGAATTCAGTCTTCGGCGTGAAATGATTTTTTCAGCCCCCGAGTGGCCAACCTTGGATGAGACTATCTCTAGCATTCTTGAGGAAGAAACTCGCCTAATCCATCAATCACCCACATCAAGAGCTACTGATTCTCATGCAGCGTTGTCACTTTGTCCAATGTCGCAAGCTGTTGCACTCTCCAAGTTTGGTAACCAGAAGAAAGGGAAGGGAGTATGTGAACATTGTAAGAGGCCAGGCCATATAAAGGACGACTGCTACAAGTTGCATGGTTTTCCTAATGCTAAGATGTTCTGTGATCACTGTAAGATGCCAAACCATACAAGAGATAAATGTTATGAGCTGCATGGTTATCCAGATGGAATGCAACGAAAGAGGTTTAATTCTAATAAAAACATAAGAGGCAACCAGCAGAACCGGGCACATGTCACTTCATCCACTGGTGAGTTATCAGGATCAGCGGCACAAGCTCTTGAGGAATTCAAGTCAAAGCTCATTCTCGCCGACAAAGCTGTAGCTACAGAAGGTCCTTCTAGCTCTGTCTCTAGTTTTCATGCTGGTGCATATAAAGGTATGGACAACCAATCAAACCCCAATAATAATCATCCCATTCCTTGGATCATTGACACAGGAGCTACCAACCACATGTCTGGTTCTCCGAAAGAGTTTAAAACATATTTACCTTCCTCTGGAAAAGATAAAGTTCGCATAGCAGATGGATCCTTGAGTCCAATTATGGGTTCTGGATCCGTTGATTGCACACCTTCCCTGACTCTAGAGTCGGTTCTTCATGTTCCTAACTTTCCTGTCAATCTCCTTTCTATCAGCTCCATTACCAAATCACTTAATTGTGGAGCTTGGTTTGAACCTACCTTTTGTGTATTCCAGGAACCGAAGACGGGGAGACTCCTTGGGACTGGGACAGAGCGTGATGGGCTATACTATCTGGACAATGGATCTGGTGCTCTTGCTCTTTCTGCTAGTGTCTCCTCAAAAGATGAGTTATTGTTGTATCACCGTAGACTAGGACATATATCTTTCAAGGTTATGTCCTGTTTCTTTCCTTCTTTTTTTGCATCTTGTTCTCCGGAGGAACTTGCGTGTGATGCATGCGAACTTGCTAAGCACACAAGAACCACCTATCCGAGTAGCGGAAAAAAAAGTTTGTATGCTTTTGAGGTTGTTCACTCTGATGTTTGGGGCCCTAGTGATACCCCATCAATCTCTGGCCACCGATGGTTTGTGACTTTTATCGATTGCTTTAGTCGTTGTACTTGACTATACTTGCTCAAACAAAAGAGTGATGTTTTCTCTACCTTTAAGGATTTCTATGCTTTGATTAGCACACAATATGGTGCAAATGTGAAAGTACTTCGCACTGATAATGGCACCGAATATGTTAACAATGAGTTTGACTGTTTTCTATCTTCTAGAGGCATTATACACCAAACTACGTGTGTAAATACTCCATCCCAAAATGGAGTAGCCGAGCGAAAAAATAGGCATTTACTTGAGGTTTCTCGCTCTCTCATGTTTACAATGAATGTACCTAAGTTCCTATGGGGGGAGGCAATCAAAACAGCAACTTACTTGATAAATCGTATGCCTCTCCGAATTTTACAATATAAAACTCCTGTTGAAAGTTTAACCGGATCCAATCCTTACATTGTACCACCCAAAGTTTTTGGTTGTGTTTGCTTTGTTCATGATTATCGAAATTCTGTTGGAAAACTTGACCCGCGAGCTGTTCGTTGTGTCTTTGTTGGATACTCGCCACACCAAAAAGGTTATCGTTGTTGGTGTCCCTCTGAGCGTCGTTTTTTTATAAGCATGGATGTGACATTTAGAGAATATGAACCATTTTATGGCTCAGCCAATGATTCGAGCACCATCTCCTACTCGCCCATGTCTAGTTGGATTGGTCGAGAGGGGGAGCAAGAAACGTGTAGTGGAGGCAGAGTTGTTCTAGATGAACCAAACCCAAATACATTTTCCATTGCACCTCGAGTCCAACATAACACAAGTGGACAGGGGGAGGAAAATTCCCATGATTATTTTCATGATGCTTCGGGTAATGATTCAGACTTGCAGGAGACACAAGAAGGCAATGGTTCACCATCCGATTCTCCGACCATTGTGCAGACCCATGGCGCAACACTCTCCGACTCAAGTTTGTCTCTACGATTGATGCAAGGTATCGATCATTCACCCAATGATCCTCTTCATGATCATTCAGTAGATAGTCTACCTATTGCTTTGCGTAAGCCCAATAGGCAGTCTCATATTCCACCACACCTAAAAGATTATGTAGGCTACAAAAACAACATTGCTAATTTCATCTCCTACAAAAATTGTAGCTCTCGGTTTCAAAGCTTCATTACTTCTCTTGACTCTGTTGTTATACCAAAAACCTGGGACATGGCAGTAAAGGACCCGAAGTGGAAATCAGCTATGCTCGAAGAGATGCGAGCTTTGGAAAAAAATAGAACATGGGAGCTTGTTAAGCCGTCTCCTGGTAAGCAGCCTGTGGGTTGCAAGTGGGTGTTCACGGTGAAGCAAAATCCGGATGGTAAGGTAGAAAGGTATAAAGCCCGATTAGTTGCAAAAGGGTACGCACAAACATATGGGATCGATTATGATGAGACGTTTGCACCTGTTGCAAAAATGAACTCTGTGAGAGTGCTCATCTCTTGTGCAGCTAATCTAGGATGGGATCTTTTCCAGCTTGATGTTAAAAATGCCTTTCTTCATGGTGATTTACAAGAAGAAGTGTATGCGATTCCTCCTAGGTTTAATACAAGTCGGACCAAGGTAAAGTGCTTAGCTTATGAGATCATTGTATGGCTTAAAGCAATCTCCACGTGCTTGGTTTGATCGCTTTAGGAGGACAATATTACAAATGGGATACAGACAAAGTAATGCTGATCATACATTGTTCTACAAGCACGATGAAAGCAAGATAGCTATTTTGATTGTGTATGTGGATGACATAGTGATCACAGGAAATGATCATGAAGAAATCATATTCTTAAAAGGGAAGTTGGCACAAGAATTTGAAGTCAAAGATTTGGGACAATTGAGGTACTTCCTTGGAATCGAGGTATCTCATGCCCAAAGGAAATTTATCTTACCCAAAGGAATGCGTAGATTTACTCAAAAAAACAAATCTATCTGAATGTCGTCCAGCCTCAACACCCATTGATGTGAATCATCGCTTAGTAGGTGATAGTGGAACCCCGGTTGACAAACAATGCTACCAAAGATTAGTCGGTAAATTGATATATCTCTCTCATACCCGACCAGATATTGCCTTTCTTTGTGAGTGTGGTAAGTCAATTTATGCATGATCCCCGCTCTCGTCATATGGACGCGGTCACTCAGATTATTCGATACCTAAAGAGTTGCCTTGGTCGTGGCCTACTTTACACATCCCAAGGTAACGTTCGGGTGGAGTGTTATACAGACGCGGATTGGGCAGGATCACTGGATGACAGACGATCTACGTCTGGTTATTGTACATTTGTTGGAGGAAATTTGGTCACATGGCGTAGTAAGAAACAACATGTTGTTGCACGTTCCACTGCTGAAGCAGAGTTCAGGGCTATGGCACATGGTGTATGTGAAGTTTTATGGTTGCGCATCCTTTTGGGTGAACTTGGACTCCTCCAAGCAGAACCGTTGATGCTATATTGCGACAACAAGGCTGCAATTGATATAGCTCATAATCCAATTCAACATGATCGGACAAAACATGTTGAGATTGATCGTCATTTTATAAAGGAGAATCTTGATCAAGGAGTGATATGCATGCCCTATGTGAGCTCATCAAGTCAATTGGCTGATATACTTACAAAAGGTTTACCTGAGCGTTTATTTTCTCTTTTTTGTGGCAAGATGGGGATATACGATGCTTTCTCCCCATCTTGAGGGGGAGTGTTGAGAGATGTAAATAAAAATTCTTATAGGGACTAACTTGTAATATGTCCTACATAGGTGCTCTGTAGATAAACTGGGCACACACTAGAACCATCTAGCACTCACGGGAGAAATTCCCCATCTGCCTAAAACCATGTACAAGTGAAACCCCAAGATCTGAGAAGATATTCTAGAAATCCCAAATCAATTTTCTTGCAACACAACACCAAACAATTGTTCACAGGCTTCAAAACACCTTTTACAAAAGGCTATTTTCGGAACGTGTTGTACATAGTGACACTCTTTTTTCCGTTTTATCTTTTTACTCTCTCCTGTTTCATATTACTCTGCGCGTTACTGTTCATCACGTAAAACAAGACGATCCATTTCTTTCTTATTTTTCATCAAAAAAAATCTATGACTTTTGGAATGGGTAGAGTAAATACGGAGCTACACATCCCAAAAACCGAAGAGCAAAAAAGTGAAAAATGAGAGAAAAATCGGCCACCCTGTTTTGCGTGCACTATAGCATCGCGCAAGGTAAAATAGAACAAAGGGAGTAGATTAGGTATGCACAACAACCTTTTATTATTATCTTTTTATTATATAAACAAATCTAATAAGTATGAACAATTTTCCAACTCCATGAACATGAACTCGAGTATCTATGAACAAATTTTTCCAGCATGCTTTTTGTTTCTTTGTGTTTTCATTGTTTCGTAAAAAAAATGAATATTTTTATTATGTAATCCATGAACATTTTCTCTCATATTTTTTATCCCGCCAAACAATTTGAACTATAAGGACATTTATTTTGGTCCATGCGAACATTTATTTTACGAAGGCACTGAGAAAGTTTTTGAGGCAATCGTTCATGAGGTTAAAAATGGTTCGTATCATTGAAAACAATTGCCCCTGAAGTTAAAAAAAAGTTTATATGGGAAAAATGCACGATACCAAATAAATATTCATGATGTTAAAAACAATTGTCCACGAAGCTGGAAAAAGTATATGCAGTCTAACAAAAAAATTCATGATGTTTTTAAAAATGTTTATATAAGAGAAAAAAATGTCCATGCAGTACTAAATTATTGGCCACAAGGGTTCAAAAAATATTCTACAGCAAAGCTATTGCCAGACCACTCTATCTCTAGCGGCATATTTTGTCTATAATCATTTTTTAAAAACAAAAGGTAAATATAAATAATGAGATTTAGAAAAATATAGAGTGAAATTAATGGGATTTATTTCTCTTGGGTGTCCTGTTCAAGAGTCAGTACCGAAAACGTGCTTCTCCAACCTATGCGGAAGAAACATGAAGAATAGCAAACATAGTGAGAAATGAAATCGTCAAAATATTTATGAGAGAAAGCACCGGATTATCCACATCCTTCAAAACGAAAAACAGAGACTAGTAACCCGAATGGCAATGACAAATGAAAACGTGAGACACGAACTAATCAAATACTACTAAACGAGCAACTAAACATGGTGAGTCAAGAAAAAGATACTCCCTTTCATCCATATTAATGGTCTCAACTTTGTCTAGATACGAATGCTTCTAATTTAAATGGATAATTTTACGGTACCCTAAATGGACAAACCCTAAATGGACAAACGCCCTATCACTCGCTGCTTCCCGTGCTTCGTGTCAGCGTGAGCTTCTCACGCCGCCGCCATGCGCCGCTCTGACCCCATATCACCGCCATCGCCCTGGTCGATGACCGACAAGTGGGCCCAGAAAACCTTCGTCATCCCTGTCCAGTGCCACGGCTGCCACAGTGCTACCTCATCACCCCCAAGGTTTGTTTCTCTTCCTCAGTCTCACCCGAGCGGTGCCTCGTCAGAACAATTGTGGGCGCAACTTGTTTCTGATCGTGATTCTATGTTCTTTTATAGAGCGTTGCAGATTTTGTGGGAGATTGAGGTTACCTCTCCGGGTTTCAACATGCACTTTTGTTCTGTATGTACAGATACCACCTGATGATCTTTTTTTTTTAGGAAATCATGACACTTTATTGATCTAAAATATTGTTATGGATACAAAGACCGGCAAGGGACTGGAGAAGCCAAACCTGTCGTCCAACACTACGGGAAACAGCAAAACGTGGCACTCGAAGCGCGATTTTCATGCTTAAAGGAGGCCTCCGCCACGTATCTTGCGCTGCCTGCACCTCCTTGATAACCATGTTGAATCTGTCATCGAAAGGTTGTTTCAGCGCGTCAATAACCAGTCCGAAGCGACTAACTCTGCCAAGATGCCCGGCACGCGAACGAAACAACCTGTTGTTCGGCGAAGGAGAAGCAGCTCGCAAAGAAGCGCGCGAATGAACTCGGAAGGGAGTGCCGTGCCCGAAGCAGTAAACGGGCCGAGCCCAATAAACCGGGGGTACGCGCACGCTCGCTAAGCAATAACGAAATAAAATAAAAAACGGCAAGCCCTACCGCGCGACGTCCTCTCCCCTTTCCTCCCACTTCTTTTCCTCGCACCGCCGCCACTCTCCCTGCCCTCGGCGCGCGCGAGCGCTCCCTCCTCCCTCGCGCCTCCCCGGCTCTGCCTCGCCGCTCCTTTCCCTCCCTGACGCTCTTCCTCACCCGCCGCTCTCCCAGATCCTCAAATCCCTCCTCTCTCCCGACCCGACGCCGCCGCCCACCTCAAGGCTCAAGTTCCTCCGCGCTAGAACGTAGCACCACCCTAGAACGCTCGCAGCAGCATGTCGGCATCCACAAGCGGCGGCGGGCCGCTCTCGCCCCAGGCGGCCGCGGAGTTCCAGGAGGGTATCAGGCTGGTGTTCGGGCGGTGGACAGCGCTGCAGATGGCGGTGGAGAACGAGTGGGGCGGCCGCGACTCCCGCGCCAAGGCCGACCAGCTCGCCGCGTCCATCTTCTCCTGGTTCGCCAACTCCAAGGGTATACACTCTTCACCCTTCACCATTCTCGTCTAATTGTGTCCTACATGACTGAAGCCCGAGCAGGGATCCGGTAGGAAAGGTGTCTCCTCGACCGATCTTAAGTTAGCCTCGCGATGTTCCCCTCTCGTCGGGGTTTTGTGGTTCAACTCTATGTTTCCTTCAATCCCTAGGCATGGTTCGATTAGGATAGCCCTAGAGAGGATTTGAGTTGCTGGGTTCTGTGCCAATTTCAGTTCACAGATTCGCCAACTCCAAAATCTAACATATCCGTGGTGTTCGTGGAAAGAATTCAATTTAGTTAAGCTATATTGGAGCCACATATTTAACAATAGGAAAAATGTCTACAGAATAAGTAATTTTAGTTTGCATTTCAGCTTGGAGCTTCTGCATTTTGTTTCACCATTTACATTACTTGTGTTGAATTTTAGTTTTCAAGCACATAATTTTATTAGTTGGCAATATATTTATTTTCTACACTTGTTTTAGTTTAGAATTTGTTTCTGTTGTAAGAGAACCCTGATAGATATGTTGCGCTCTCCTTTATTTTGGAAAGTCAGGTGATTTCATCTATACCATAGGTGCAAAATGTGATGTTGGCATGGCTTACTTGTTTCTTCTGTATACTTTGATTTTGTATTAGATTCACTCCTTCTCATGTTTGCTTGTGCATCTAATATTCATTAGGTTTATTCCAGGTCCATTTTATTACGAGGACTTGGAGGATATGATGTTTGACAGCATGTCTGAATCTTTCCATACTGACTGTGAGGATGGTAGCGTTGGGGAGGTAATCGTTTTTTCTCTTTCTGTCATGTTCAGCCCTGAACTAGGTCTGTATCTATGAGAGTATATCTTTCATGGTAAACCTAGAGAAGTAATGAATATCTGAGGAAGTCGTTGTTGTTGCTATAATGGTCGACCTGCTCTGACCAAAGGACCTTTAGGTGCTTGGCCCAGTTCATCCGTTGTATATGAGGGTCGCTACTGTGGCCTTTCGTCCACTATTATACAGATCAGCTGGTCGATGGGCCAAGTGTCCACATTCCTGTCTCTAGCTTATCCAGCAGAAAACCTGAAACTTCTTAACCATAATCAAGTCAGAATGTATTGCTTACGTCAGTTTATGTAAAAGTTATTTTCGGTCGGCTCGTACATGGTTCAGTGCATGTTTATTGATTCAATGGTTTTTGTGGCAAACAGGTTGCTGTGCATTTATTAACAATGCATGAAGAATGCCTGCAAAACAACTTTTCGTCGATTGAGAAGCTAAGGAATACACGTCCTCAAGGAAATGTTGTCTCCCAAAGTAGACAGGTACCCTTTTCGTCGATTAAGTGCTCAATTTTTTCTTGTATGTAATCTGTGCCGTTTCTTTTCTCAAGTCTGAGGTCACTAATGCGGCAACTTAGAATCAATGATGTTCTCCCCGCAGTTCACTTCCAAAACCCGTTTGATAGTTTGATCTCTTAATTCTTCAAGATGTGGTATTTTTTATATGATTGTTCCATTGCTTCATTGGGGTATATCTGGAAACTGCTAGATTCAGTGTGTTCTTGCTATAAACTAGTTAGTTTGTACGTGCAACGCCCGATCTTTCTGTATGAGTTAATATAATTTTTCCTCTCCAATTCATGCAAGATTGACTCATGGCAAAGAGAAATAAATTTTATTCAAGACATCTTATTTCTGATTATAGCCTGACTGACAACTTGTCCCTGTAAATCAACCAAATCCAGAACAGTAAAAGAATTACAGTCTTAATGTACACAGAAAAATGAGGGAGGGAGAAAATTTGTCAGAGTTCAGAGTATGAAAAAAGACGTTATACACTTGATTTACGCTTCTGTTTGGAGTAGATCCCAGATGCCAGTAGCTTAGAGAAAAAAAATGGGGAAGGCATATTCGGGAGGAGGGTACGACCATTGGGCAAGACCTCCAGTTCACTTCTAAGTTTTTTCGAAAAGGACAAGTAGAGAGGCCAAAAGAATATGTCATTCCTGCCAAGTTCTGCTATGTTTAATTTGTATTGAGCGTTGTAGGAACTACAGCCTGAAATTTATATTCATCGCCATCCAGTGGTAGGTTATACGATGTTTTCCGCTTGTGTGCGTTAAATTCTGTGTCTTTTAGTTTCTTTGGGTGATATATCCACTTCACTTCTGCTCTAGCAGCAGAGGAGTCCAATCAGAGCCTTTTCAACTTGTCATGGCTGAATCTTCCTCTTTGAGCACAATAAGCCCTTCACGTCACTGTACCTTGTCAGTGGTTTCTATCATATCTAGATCAGTACCAGCTTTCTCTAGCATGCGGTTCTTCCTTTTTAGAAGTAAGTGCTTTCTCCTATGCAGCTATCATTCATGCTTCCTTGAAGTTCCTTGCAGCAGAACCAACCTTCTTTTCAGCTTGTAGTCTCAACCAACAAAAATAGAGCAAAATTCTTCCTCTTTCATTAGCAGAATAATGTCATGTCGAAAAAGAACAGAGGCGAAGATAATGGTGCTATGGTAGCAGCTGTCAGCCTAGGGATGCAGGCGGACGTCCACCTAGATATCCCGGAGTGTCCGCCTAACCCAGCTAGTTAGCTAATCACCTAAGGTTCTAATCAAGTACGCAGTAGTACCTAGCTAATTCGTTTCCCGGCGAACTGTCCGCCGGCCCGTCTGCCTGCATCCCTATGTCAGCCTGAAGCCAGTGTCATAATTTCAGACGAATGCATCAAAGTTGAGTTTCGAGACTACAAATGGAAGGAAAAACGTGACCAAATCATAAAAATATATCCATCTGTCCGTTGCACTCTCAGATTGCAACCAAAGTCTCACAAGCTAACAGAAAAATCGATCCATTGGCCCCACGCCAACGAACAAAAAATCCGCGCTCCCAAACATATCCAAGAATCGAAATATAGCGGCATGGCTGCAAGTAGGGAGTCTGAATCTAGAAGTGGGGCAGCGCATTGGGGAGCCAGAAAATATACCTGTGGTGCGCTGGGAACGGCGGAGCTGGCGATGACGCAACAGTAATTTATCTCCTATTGGTGTCGCGGCCTTGCGCCAAGGGAGCAGTCTCCATCAACGCTGGTTTTTGCCGTCGCCGCTGCTACGTTCTTCATCGCCTCTCTCTCTCACCAACATTTTTCTGGTTTAATGGGTTCATGATGAGCGAGGATACCAAGTCAGGATGAGGGCATCAGGATGGGAAGGTGGTTTTCGTCCATGATCTTTGCATCTTGGGTTGGTGGAGTTGTTTTTGTCTGTGATTAGCACGAGTAAAGCAGGGATTGCTGTGGATGCAGTTTAGTCGGCTAGATGTGATGTTTCACGACATCATTGGAGAGATGTATGCCGTTAGATACCGAGGAATAAAAGGCTGGGATTGAATGTTCCTGCCAAGTTTCTGCTTATATAAGTAGTGGAGATGTGTGGATATTGAAAGAAGCTAGGATCTTGGGGGACGCATTTATATGTTGATACCTTGTATACACACTTGTTCTATAGAGTTGTTTGGTTTTACTGGTTTTTTGGACTCACTTTTGCTCCTCCAGTGAGGTCCTGTTAGTTGGATACGTATTCCGTGCAGATGTGAATAGGTGGATATCATGTTAACTCCAACCTTGAAGTTCACAAAATGCTGAAAAATTGTGAGATAGTATGCACCTTGATCCACCCATTTATCTAACAAGATAAAAAAAAAGGGAATCCCCTATTTAACATTGGTCTCATGTTCATGTTCTCCTTGTTGAGAGCTTTTTTTTAGTAAACTTCGATGGTACTATTCTGGCTGATATTAGCCATCTTAGGCCTTGTTTGGTACTAGAGTTTTTGTGGGGATTAGTGGGGATAATCCCCACCAAACCCCAAATCTCCACTTACTTCTAAAAATACATTTGGTACTAGAGTATTGGGAGAGTTTAATCCCCACTTATCCCCACTTTTCCCCAAATTTTAGTGTATTTTTCTCAATCCCCAATACTCTACCCCTACCTAATGGATTGTGGATGGGGTTTATGGGGATTGGGTGAGGGTAGAGGTTTCACCCAATACTCTAGGGGATTATCCCTACTAATCCCCACAGAAACTCTAGTACCAAACAAGGCCTTAAGGATTCAGCTCCTGTAGCTATCTTATTTTCTTCTTATAAGCAGGTTGCAAATGAGGATGACGACGATAGCTCAGACGATGAGTCATCCATGGGGGAAGATGTAGCAGCTAGGTCAGAGGATATGGCGGTGGATGAACCAAAACCTTCCAAGCCTACCCCTGATGCTGATGGGTGGACTACTGTGCCACCTAGGCGTGGCCGAGGCAAGAATTAAGCACGGAAGGAAACCTTGGCAAGACACCTGCTACTTGAGGCTGTTTTGGTGTGAAGGTTTTGAAGTGTGACTAGCAAAATGTTGGCATAAATCCTGCTACTTGTGCTGTTTCTTAAGGTTTACACCCTACCTGTATTGTCCTGATTTTATCAGGAATGTTTGTGTTACTGTGTTATCTTTGCCACTCTCATGGTGTTCGGCATAGCAACAAAAGATTCTAGTTGTAAACTAAGATATCCTTCATGTGGTTCCATTCTGTTGTTCCTTTTTGAGTTCGGGAACAGTCTTTTTTTCTCTTTTGCCCAAACTATATCACCAGTAGATTCGTCCATGTAACAGCTTATATAAATGGCTGAGCTCGGTGGAGTGCAACCTCGAGCCCTTTCTCTGTAGTTGTGTGTGTAATTCCAAACAAGGATTGCAGCTCTGCGTCGGAAGTCGGAACCATATGCTCTCTTGTGCTCCCTCCGTTTAGAAATGTAAGACGTTCTTTCTGAAAGAAATGAAATGTATCTAGATGTTTTTTAGTGTATAGGTTCATTTCAAATCTCTACGAACCTATACACTAAAAGTTGTCTAGATATGGTTGATTTACAAAACTAAAATGTCTTATATTTCTAAAAGTAGTTGGAGTAGCTTGCAAACTAGTTTTACAAATGAGAAGCTTTAGGCCTTGTTTGATACTAAAGTTTTTGAAGCACATTGTGATCATCGATCCATGATCACCTCCCCGCTCCTATCACTCCTACTCCCTCCGTTTTAAAATATAAGATGTTTTAGTTTTGCGAAAGGAGCGTATCTAGATCACTTTTAGTGTGTAGGTTCACTCCAAACCTAAATGAACCTACACACTAAAAGGGATCTAGATACACTCCCTTCACAAAGCTAAAACATCTTATATTTTAAAACGGCATGGGACTTTCTTGCATATCAGAAAATTTCTCCCTCAAATTAGCTAGTACTACTCCCTCCGATTCAAATTAGTTGATTTAGATTTATCTAGATTTGAATGTATCTAGGCTTGTTTTACTGTTAGATACATCTGAATCTAGACAAAACTAAGTCAACTAATTTAGGCGGGAGGAAGTAATTCAATTCAAAGAGCTTCCTAGAATTTTAAACGATTCCGGGCCGTTTTAATTTTCACAGCAGCAACAAAAACAGAGCGAGGCAGCTGTTAACGCTCCACGCTGAGCAGCATATAACCCCATCTGTCTGAGCGGCGGCTGTCTAAGCTAGCCCTCCGATTACCACGTCAAAGCTCAAAAATCGACGGCCGACCGACGGGCGGCTGTACTAGGTTTTCTGTTTGCCTATTGCAGATCGCCATGATACATATGTCCCCGGCTCCATTCAGCGTGTAACTTGTAAGCATCTCTGCTTGATAGGGAAATTTCCAACACCCAAGAGGAGTCCCTGCTTCCATTCAGCGAGCCGGTTTTTTCTTCGTTTCGTTTTGCGAGCCGCCCAACCGGACACAATCCCAGCATCTTTTTTAGATGCAAATCCCAACTTTTGGGTAGAGAAAAAGAGGCAGATTCTTTGGGTAGAACTCAAGTAACAAAACATGATTCAATCCAACATCATAATATGCGCGACCCGATAAATCACCAAACAGCGAGAAATGTACGGGCCGGCGTCTCCAATGCAATTTGCTACCTAGCTCCTTCCAGCCCTTCATACATTTCCACGTGCCACAGTATACATGCTGCCATCTTATACACTGTTGGATAAGATACCGTATCTAGCCGGTCCAAAATTCCAACATATTATGGCACTTTTGCATACAACTAGTAATCAACCAAAACTACGAGGTGACAGACAATCTAGACATGCATTCAATTCCAAGTTCATGTTTATGGAGTTGGCTATTCAGACGTGACATTTTTTATCTTTTTTGCACATAACACGTGGAATGTTCGTTCATCTCGAAAATTTGTGGACGAACATAAAATGTTCGAATGTACATGTGAACATTTTTTTTTGAATTTTTGACTTTTAAAAATATGTTTTCTTAGAATGGGTCAAATAACTCGTGAGTTAAAAAGGATTTCCGCATGTTTAGCTGTTTTCACTAGGGATTATCTATTATTGTATTTATTGTGGGAGTGAGCCTGACAGATAAAGTACAACATTAGAGATGAAGAAAATCAAGAAAGAAACGACAGGCCTCACGGGATCTGCATTCTTTCGTTTAGATAAAAGGTGACACTGTCCAACTTTAATTAATAATAATAAAGCCCAAAAATTTAATAGAGAGAGCGAGATTACAGACTAGCAAGTATTTGCAGGCAGAAGCGCCGCATAGACAGACCGAACAAGGTTCCAGACAGAGCAACACTTGCTCAACAGAAATAAACTAGGGCAATAGACCACCGAGGAGCACAGCTCATGACAAGGGATCTGCATTCTCGGATGCGAATGACCATAACTTCACCCAAAAAGATGACAACCATCGAGAGAAATGTAACAACCCAAGATTTGGCTTTATTAAATTTTCTTGAAACATTTTCTTAAGGCCTTGATTTTATTTTATTTTGGACTTTATCTTTATGTTAATACTCACACCTTGGCCTAGCTCGAGGATCTTTGATCTTAGCACTCTTCACATATGGTCTATGCTGATATATGAATATATGATCCTCCCAAAATTATTCCCAAACCAAAAAAAAAACGCTATTATATTATTCCTTTTTCCATTGAAAGAAAATCCTATTTCTTCTAGTTCACAAAGGATCTATATTTTCTACTTCTCGGAAAATTCTTAAAATCTATGGGAATAATTCCTAGGCTTTGTATAGCAATATATGCAAAAATATTGGATATGTTATTTATAAAATATCCAAGTACTTTCTCTATTTTTTTCTGCCTTAAATCTCCCAAAATTCAAAAGGCAATTTCAAACAATTTCATAAAATATGGGAATGACCTTTCTAAGATCATTTGATGTGATTCTACAAGCTGCCAGATGAACTTTATCGTTTATTGCTTCAAAATCATTATTATTTTACAACATTAGTATATTTATTAGGACTAACCTACTAATAGTTGCAAAAGTACACACGTTTTTGTTTTACACTTTATTGTGTAGTAAATACACAAATAAGGAAGGAAACCGCACATTATGGAGAAATCTGAAAATTCCTGGAATCTATCCCTGCAGAAGTCCTTTCTAAGATTTCCAGAAACGACCTAGAAGATGACATCTAATGAAAAAAAATATAGAAAGTACAGTTGTGGGGAATTTTTGTTGGAGATATGCCCAAGAGGAAATAATAAAGTGGTTATTATTATATCTTTATGTTTATGATAAATGTTTACATCCCATGCTATAATTGTATTAACCGGAAACATTAATACTTATGTGTTTTGTAAACATAAAAGAGTCTCTAGTAAGCCTCTTGTTAAACTAGCTTGTTGATTAATGGATGATCATGGTTTCCTGATCATGGATATTGGATGTCATTAATAACAAGATCATATCATTAGGAGAATGATGTGATGGACACACACCCATAAGTAAGCATAGCATAAGATCAAGTCATTAAGTTCGTATTGCTGTAAGCTTTCAAATGCATAGTAACCTAATCCTTCGACCATGAGGTTATGTTAATCACCATCACGGGATGGGTACTTTGATGACATCAAACACCGCTTCGTAACTGGGCGATTATAAAGGTGTCATTGGGTATTCTGAAAGTATGTGTTGAAGCGCATAGACCAAGATTGGGATTTGTCCATCCATATGACGGATAGATATACTCTGGGCCCTCTCGGTTGAATGTCATCTAGATAGCTTGCAAGCATGTGACTAGGTCACAAGGGATGACATAACACGGAACGAGTAAAGAGTACTTATCAGTAACGAGGTAGAACTAGGTATTGAGATACCAACGATCAAACCTCGGATAAGTAGAGTATCGCGTGACAAAGGGAATTGGTTTCGTATGCTAATGGTTCTATCGATCACGAAGTCATCATTGAGTATGTGGGAGCCGTTATGGATCTCCAGATCCCGCTAATGGTTATTGATCGGAGAGGTGTCTTCATCATGTCTGCATATTCACGAACCGTAGGGTGACACACTTAAGGTTCGAAGTTGTTTTAAGTAGATATGGAATTTGCGTTGGAGACCGAATGTTGTTCGGAGTCTCGGAATGGATCCGGGACATCACGAGGAGATCCGGAATGGTCCGGAGAATAAGATTCATATATTGGGGATCATTTTCTAAGTTAGAAAATGTTTCGGAGTATTTGTATGGAGATTCTAGAAGGTTTCGGAATGTTCTGGAAGGTTCTAGAGGATTTCTTGGAGTTTGCTTGAAAACCAAGAAAGGGATCAAGGAGACCAAGTGGGGCACTACACGGATTCGTGGGGGAGGAGGACTCCTCCCCCCAACCCGCCGGCCCAAGGAGGAGGGAGTCCTACTAGGACTCCCCCTCCCAGCGCCTCCTCCTTTAAATAGAAGGAGGCGCCTCTCTACCTAGTCTCATAACACCCAATCTCTGCCGCCTCTCTCCTCCACCTTTCTTCTGCACAGGCATAGGCGAAGCCCTGCAGAATTCTCATCTCCACCACCACCACCACGTCGTCGTGCTGCTGGGATTCCGTGGAGAAGATCTGCTTCGACTCCGCACGTGTGACCGTCTGCGGAAGCGCTGCCGGAACACGGCGTCGGAAGGATCGTCCACATGATCTTGAGATCGGCAAGTGATCGACTACATCATCCACGAGATCTAATCTCGTTAACGCTTTCGGTTCTACGAGGGTTAGTACCGATCTATCTCGTTGCTCATGTCTAGTAGATTAGATCTTGGCTTTTATCTAGATTAGATCTGGGTTTTGTTCGTTCTTGCGGTAGAAAATTTTTGTTTTCCATGCTACGAACCCAACAGTGGTATCAGAGCCATGTCTATGCGTAGATCTATTGCACGAGTAGAACACAATGGTTTTGTGGGCGTTGGTGCTCGTACCGTCTTTTGCTGTGTGTACTTTGCATCTTGCGGTATGGTGGGATGAAGCGGCTCGGGCTAACCTTACATGTCATCGCACATGAGACTTGCTCCATGCTTGACGTACAACTTGCTTTGCACAAGTGGCTTTGCGGGTGTCTGTCTCTCCCATCATAGTATAGATCAAATCTACACTTTGCACTTGATAGCACTTGTATCAACGTTGTGGTTCAGTTTCGTAGGTAAGATCCGTTCTTAGTCGAAAGCCCCAAGCCACGTAAAACTTGCAAAGAAAATTAGAGGCATCTAACTTGTTTTTGCAGGGGTTTTGTGATGTGATATGGCCATCATGTGATTGTGATTGTATTTGATGTATGCAATGATCCTTGTTGTAATATGGCAACCGGCAGGAGCCTAATGGTTGTCTTTAATTCTGTTAAGACCTGCGTGTCTATTCATCTTGTAATAGCTTTGTTCCAAGTAGTTGTAATAGTTGCTAGTGATGATGGACAACCATGAAGCGGCGCCACGGACCTTGACGCAATGCTGGTGATGATGGAGATCATGTCCGTGCTTTGGAGATGGAGACCAAAGGCATAAGAAGAAAGGGCCATATCATATCACACTAATTATGAATTGCTTGTGATGTTAATCCTTTATGCATCTTGTATTGCTTAGATCATGACGATAGCATTATAAGATGATCCCTCTCACTAAATATCAAGTAATAAAGTGTTCATCCTTAGTAGGCACCGTTGCTAAGACTCATTGTTTCGAAGCATCTCGTGATGATCGGGTGTGATAGATTCTACGTGTGCATACGACGGGTGCAAGCCAGATTTGCACATGCGGATACTAAGGTTAACCTTGACGAGCCTAGCATGTACATACATGGTCTCGGAACACGGAATACCGAAAGGTAAAGCATGAGTCATATGGATGATATGATGAACATGTTGATTGTTCGCCTTTAAAGCTACATCATCTCACGTGATGATCGGACTTGGTGTAGTGGATTTGGTTCGTGTAATCACTAAAACAACTCGAGGGATGTTGTTTTGAGTGGGAGTTTATTTGTAATTTGGATTAGTCGAACTCAATTTATCATAAACACAATAAAAGTGAATTTGCATAGTTTGTTGTAGTCATTGGCATCCGTTCACCACCTTACGCTTAGTTATAGTTGAGATAGTGGAACTATAAAAATTCTGGATATTTTCTTTACGAACTGGTATCGTATTTGAGTGTCAATCTAAAGTTTAAAAGTCTTGTTGCAAACTTTTAGCAAACTCAGTTTACTCTGTGAAGTTTAATAAACAGTATTAAATCAAGAGTAACAATTCCAGTGTTAGTATCTAATGTATCATGTTTGCCTCCATGATTCTTGATACTCAAAAGATTGTTTTTAATATCAAGTTTATCTAAGAGCTGAAAGAAATGTTTCAGAAACCATCATATGTGAAAGGTATTGCGTTATCTAAAACAATGTGTTGGTTACAACATGATAGAGTATATGTCCTCATATTTGATGAGAATTTGTGAAGGTTGGAGACGCTAGTCGTCCTAATCCTCCAAAAGGTTTTGGAAAAGAAACATTATACTCGCAATTCACCTTTATAAGCTATAGCAGCTTGATCATGAAAGTTGTCATGATAAGGATGAATAGAAGATGTAAGTAAAATGTTTGCTACACTAAAAGATTACTAAAAAATGGAATTTTGAAAGAATGCCAAACATTTGATGAAGGTGATCCACTTCAAAGTGCAAGTCCAAAGGTATTAGTATTTGACTATACACACTTTGTACTATGTGTCATGTGAATGACACCACTATTGATGTTGATAGATTCTTTTAAAAGAAAAGGAATTGTTGAAAGAGAATCTATAAAATATTTGGCAGAAAAGAAAAGATTGGAAATGTCCAACTTAGGTATATAGAAGATACATGTTATGGCTGTATTCCTTGTGTGTTTTGTAAACATAAAAGAGTCCCTAGTAAGCCTCTTGTTAAACTATCTTGTTGATTAATGGATGATCATGGTTTCCTGATCATGGACATTGGATGTCATTAATAACAAGATCATATCATTAGGAGAATGATGTGATGGACACACACCCATAAGTAAGCATAGCATAAGATCAAGTCATTAAGTTACATTATTGTAAGCTTTCAAATGCATAGTAACCTAATCCTTCGACCATGAGGTTATGTTAATCACCATCACGGGATGGGTACTTTGATGACATCAAACACCGCTTCGTAAATGGGCGATTATAAAGGTGTCATTGGGTATTCTGAAAGTATGTGTTGAAGCGCATAGACCAAGATTGGGATTTGTCCATCCATATGACGGATAGATATACTCTGGGCCCTCTCGGTTGAATGTCATCTAGATAGCTTGCAAGCATGTGACTGGGTCACAAGGGATGACATAACACGGAACGAGTAAAGAGTACTTATCAGTAACGAGGTAGAACTAGGTATTGAGATACCAACAATCAAACCTCGGATAAGTAGAGTATCGCGTGACAAAGGGAATTGGTTTCGTATGCTAATGGTTCTATCGATCACGAAGTCATCGTTGAGTATGTGGGAGCCGTTATGGATCTCCAGATCTCGCTGATGGTTATTGATCGGAGAGGTTTCTTCATCATGTCTGCATATTCACGAACCGTAGGGTGACACACTTAAGGTTCGAAGTTGTTTTAAGTAGATATGGAATTTGCGTTGGAGACCGAATGTTGTTCGGAGTCTCGGAATGGATCCGGGACATCACGAGGAGATCCAGAATGGTCCATAGAATAAGATTCATATATTGGGGATCATTTTCTAAGTTAGAAAATGTTCCGGAGTATTTGTATGGAGATTCTAGAAGGTTTCGGAATGTTCTGGAAGGTTCTAGAGGATTTCTTGGAGTTTGCTTGAAAACCAAGAAAGGGATCAAGGAGACCAAGTGGGGCACTACACGGATTCGTGGGGGAGGAGGACTCCTCCCCCCAACCCGCCGGCCCAAGGAGGAGGGAGTCCTACTAGGACTCCCCCTCCCTAGGTGCGCCTCCCTCCTTTAAATAGAAGGGAGGGGCGCCCCCTCTTGCACCTAGTCTCATAACACCCAATCTCTGCCGCCTCTCTCCTCCACCTTTCTTCTGCACAGGCATAGGCGAAGCCCTGCAGAATTCTCATCTCCACCACCACCACCACCACGCCGTCGTGCTGCTGGGATTCCGTGGAGAAGATCTGCTTCGACTCCGCACGTGTGACCGTCTGCGGAAGCACTGTCGGAACGCGGCGTCGGAACGATCGTCCACACGACCTTGAGATCGACAAGTGATCGACTACATCATCCACGAGATCTAATCTCTTTAACGCTTTCGGTTCTACGAGGGTTAGTACCGATCTATCTCGTTGCTCATGTCTAGTAGATTAGATCTTGGCTTTTATCTAGATTAGATCTGGGTTTTGTTTGTTCTTGCAGTAGAAATTTTTTGTTTTCCATGCTACGAACCCAACAATTTTATGCTCAACAATTTAGACATAAAATTCGCCCCAATCGAAGTTCAGATGCATTTTTATAGCCATATTACTGCGATGGACAGAAGCAGTTTCGGGACTCCGAAAATATGTGACGTGGTTGACTCAAACTCTTTCCATTTTTTATGATTTAGGCCAAACCATGACTTGATGGACTCATTAAGGACATAGGGGACTCCTAGGAAGGTTCTAGAAATTTCCAAGAGTACTTCAATCCAAGGGGCATCCATCCTATGACCAAGATTGCATATCCACCACTATATATTGAGAGGAAACCCTACTTTTAGAGGCATCCACCCATAGCCACAAAATCCCCCTCCTTGGCATCCCCCAAGGATGGGAGGAGATCCTCAAGATCAGCACCATCTCCAAGGAAGAAGAAGGGGCAAGGGGCCGCTGCCCCAAGGGCAGCCGCCGCCCATAGGAGGGCACCGACGCCTCCCTACCGCCGGCGTTGCCTCGTCTCACCGCGTGGCCGCCTCTCCCCTTGGGAGGCTCATCTCCATCACCATCTACTACAAGATCCCATTATCCCCCACTGCAATCTCTTGGCAAACATGATGTATGATGCAATATATTATTTTTCCATGATCTATTGTATGAATATGTTGATATTTGAGTAGTGAATTGTTATGGCAATTGTGATCTAGTTTGTTTTGGTTGCATACAAGTATATGTTATCTTCTATGATGATCTCGATGCACTAACATATGAGTGCACACATATGTTGGGGGATTCACAAGGTTGTCACCGTTGCATGTTGATAGGATGAGGGATAGATGGAGTTTGACAGAAGCCGAATCCCATGTCTTAGAAATATATGTAGTATTAATTCATGGTTAATCAATAGGGGTATTATCATAGGGACCTTAGATCTAAATGCGGTGGTTGGACTTTATGTCTTAATATTCCCTTGTTTGTTTTTAATTGGCCTTGGGATCAATCACTGGTGGTGTATTTTCTCATATCTATGGCTACACCTAGTTATGGCTGCTCCTAGAAGAAATAATAAAAAATATATATATGTGCTTCACTAATTGTGACAACCAAATGAATGAAATAGCAATTTGCCTAAACATTTTCTCCCATAGATTATCCACATCCACTCCACTAGCTCCACTTCATTTTAATTATTTTACTTATACTATTTATTTCAACTACTTTATTGTTTTCTAGTTAATAACAAAAACAACCACACACACACACACACTTTAGATCCTAGCTTTGCATAGAAGGCCATATAAGTGGGTTATAGGGCTTTAGAGAATAGATAGTTTACCTTCAGCTCCTCGTGAGTTTGACACTCAAATACTTATCGAATTGTACTAGGTAATCCCCTACACTTGAGGGTTATCAAGATACTTTTCTAGCACCGTTGACGAGGAATGTAGTGCTAGGATTCTATTCTTGTTTGCATTGCTAGTTTATTTTTAGTACCTTGCATATAAAATTAAAATCCCAAAAAAATTATAGTGAAAAATTCTCACAGTGATGTGTATGATATGCTAGTAAAATATGTTGAAAGCTTTAATATTCCCTTAGGCACTAACTTTTTGAATGCAAGAAATCATGATGAAAGTGTTAGGGAATAAGATGACAAAAGGCTAAGCTTAGGGATGCCCATGCGTCCCCAAAAAAAGGAGATAGAAGAGAAAGAAGGACAAGTGGAGGAAGAATGGAGTAGCTACCCATGTCCTACTCCCAACAAGGGTAAGACACAAATTCCCATGAACAACTCTTCTTATAATGATGATAATCTTTCATTGCCTAGTAGTCCTGTATGTGGAAGAATTATGTCTAATATATGGGAGGATGAAAGTGATATAATTGAGTTAGATGATCCATTATACTCATTAGATGACTTGTCTTTATATGGTGAATCTATTCAAAACTATGAGATTAAGTTCGCTTTTGATGCTTGCAATAATTATGAAAGAGTAAGAGATAAAAACCCTCTTTATGTTTCTATTCTATTTAAAGTGCAAGCTACTGATCATTATGTGCATTGGATACCACAACCTTGCTGCTATTTATTCATATATAAAATGCCAATGCATAGGAAGAAAGTTAGACTTAAATGTTACCGTCTATGTGCTTTGTGGTGTGCTTTATATGCTTTGAAAAACTATTCTATTTGATCACACCTTGATATCCATGTAATATGTAAAATAACTTTAGCTACTGTTATTTAACAATTAGTTTAATATTTTAACTAGATATAAAATTTGGGAGAGCAAATGAGAAGGATTAGCAATGAAGAAGTTGGGGTCGACCTTGAGCATGTGTTGTTCATGCCAATGGAACCATTGCAAAGCCTATATCATTAAAACTTCCCCCACATAAAAACAAAATAAAAAGAGTTTATCTTTTGCAATGTATTAGCTTCTTGAACAAAATGGTTTCCCTATAATTACTAAAGTTTGCATCATGGTAGAAACTATTATATCATTTGTTTGGAGAACTAACCATTTTGTAGGCATTGAAGTAACATGAATATGAAAATGTTTCTTTGTTTGAGATGAGTGATATGATATGATGAGAAAGAAGTAGAGGACAAGAACTAGCAAGACCACAAGCTTGGGGATGCCCATGCACCCCCCTTCTTTTTTCAAGTATTTCAAGTAATATCATTCCAAACTCATGTTTTAGTTTTACCTTCATGTTTTTGTTTGTATGTTTGTGGAAACCATATTTGAATTACTTTTTTGTTTTGTTTGGATCTTATTTTGCATATTATTTGTAAAAACAAAATACTAAAAAGATTTTATGTTTGTTTGGTTCTTTTTGCTCCTTCTTGCCTTTTGTTTTTAAAACTTTAAAACATTTCATGGTTCTTCATTTGGTTCTTATTTGCTTCTTGTTTTTCCTTAAAACAAAAACAACAATTTTTTCATCTGGTTCTTTTTTTATAAAATCGAAACAACAAAAATATTTTATGCTTTTTAATTTTTGTTTGCTTCTTGCTTTTCATCTTTCATAAAATAAAAATAACAAAAGATTTTGTTTCTTCTTTGTTTGCTTCTCTTGATTCTTTCTTGGTTATTTTTGCTTATTTTAGGTTTTTTTGACATTTTTTCTCTGTTAAAATAAAGGTTTTATCTTTTTTTATTTACAAAAATAAATTACCAAGTTTTACCCATTTTGGATGTTAAAAGTTGAAACATATATTTGGAGTTGAAAATTTCTGCACACTGCGGTTTACCAAACGATTTTTATGATTTTTTATGTAACTCCAATTGAGCTAATTTTTTACTAAAGTTACAACTTTTCATCCTATATAGGAACAAAAATTGGCTAAAATTCCTAACATGTTTAAGTGGGCGAAATAAATATGTTCTGCTACTACTGTTTTTCTAGATAAAATCTAGCTTTTTTTGCAAGAGTGGCCTTTTTGAGTTTTGATTTGATTATTTTTTAGTCTTTTAATATTTTATGGATATTGGACACTTAAGTAACTCTCTAGACCTTTAAAACCAAATTTTATTTGGGGATTTCATCACAACTAGCACTATATCTTTGTACCACTAATGTCACCCCATAGAAAAGAAATGGGAGACATTTTTGTGTTGAATTTTTTTGACAGGGAATGGAGGAACACCACACTAAGAGTTATCCAAGAATGGTGAAGACCATAAGCTTGAGGATCCCAAGGCACCCCACTGGACTAATCAAACTCTCGGTTTGCAAACCTCTAAACTTTGTTTTTTGAGCAACACAGAATGATCATAAAAACTTGGAGCGTCTTTGTCTAGTTTTCATGTTGCCTTGAGAATAAATGAAACCATAATGATGGATATTTTTCATGCTTAGGAAATAATCTACTAAAAAAGTATATCCCATGATTAAATTCCTTGATGAGAATGAGTTGTGTGTTATCAAAAGAAAAGGAAATGAAAGCAAAAAGCTGAAATTCAAAGTCATGCTTAGTGTGGTTAGCTAAATACTTTAATGAATGATAATTTGATACTGCCTTATAGTGATACCTTTTGCTCATATACGTTGATGTTTAATACTAAGGAGCATTGTGTGATGATAAACGTTGAGAACTATGGATTGAACGGCATACATGTAGATCTTTTTGCTAGCCCAAAAATTCCTATACAAGCAAAGCTTGTATATCCAAATACCCTTAAAACCAATTCCCACAGTGTACACCATACATACATATATAGCATCAATGCTATTCCAAGTATATTTCTCATGTGCCTTGTTTTATTTAGCTTCCAAATAATATTGCTCTTATGGTTATGGTTGTCATAGAGAAGTTGGTTGTGGGGTAACCATGAACTTGAAGGTGCAACCACCAAATGTGGTAATGATTTATGAAAGATAAAATGGTTTTGTAAGATAAAAAGTGGAAGGAATGATAACAAGGGGATATGATATACTCTTGTTCTACTTAGTAATCAACGAGTAAACTAAGGGTCATGGATATTTCAATAGATATGCTCTAGGGGAAAGTGTTGGAAAGGTAGGCACCCGAGGATTTGGCTAGCCATGGAAAGTGAAAAGCAAAGGTTGTTTTAGAGCATATGACATGATTGAAAGACCCACGAATAAGGTTTATACTGGTTACTACGAGGGCAAGACCATTAACTAGTGCCATATACAAAATGGTGAAAGTGTTCGACAAAAGTTGAACTTCATGTCTATCTTGTTATAATTATTCTCTTCTTTGAACTGGAAAGATGCTAATGATAGGGGTAATAAATGGAACCAAACACTAATGATAAACTATTGATCAATCATAAACTTAATGAAATAGAGTTTGGAAGCTAAATAGGCCTTTGCACATGTTTAATCCATGCTTACTTTCAGTACGAGATATGAAAATATCTTTAGGGAAGACATAAAACTAATAAGTGAGTCTTCCAAGTCAAGGGCATGAAACTAAGAAGTAACCCAAAGTAGGAAGGCATAAAAAACCATGCAATTGATAGGAATGAGTCTTCCAACAATTCTATAGGTTCATCTAAGTATGCTTGAAGGTTTGTTTTATCTATCATTTGTTTGAACACAAGTCTACTTATTATTGAGCATGTTTGTAGAGTGCGAAAGATATCACTTTATAGCCCACTTGTTGTTATTCCTTAAAGATTAAACCTAGTGAACTTTGTGTGGCAATGAAAAATAAGCAAAGCAACAAACTCCAAAATCCGTGTTAATTTTATCACCTTTATGCTCGAGGACGAGTATAGGTAAAGCTTGGGGATTTTTGGTGCATGTAAAATGGAGAATATCATTTTGCAGCCTGAAAGTTGAGGCGCCAAGGTAAAGCGGTACCCAAGTTGGTTGTAATCATCCGCGTTGCCCACAGTTGGTGTGTCAAATACTCAGGGGGTCTTTTTGGCATGAATTCAACTTTACGTTTGAATACAAAATATTAGGCTAATGCCCGTTAAGTTGGTGCCCCTATCAGTTTTCACCGTTATGTTGCTGCCGTCGTGACTGCCATGTAGGCTTGCAGTGTTGGTGTCTGCATCCATTACACATCTTCTTCTTCTCCGAAGCGGCAATCTATGGTCGCGTCCATGCGTGGAGATGAGATGTGGATGAACCTGCTCGGCCCTGCTCTCCTCCATGTAGGCTTGTAGCGTTGGCGCCTACATCCATTACACATCTTCTTCCCCGGAGCAGCAATCTGTGGTCACAGCCATGGCACGAAGCTGGGACATGGACGAACCTGCTCGACCCTTCTCTCCTCCCCATCCCGAGTCGGAGCTTGCCCTCACCATGGCCGCACCCATGGCATGGCATGGGGACAAGAATTGGTTCTCGGTGAGATTTGTCACCGTGTCGATCATGCTCGGTCCTGTTTTCCTCCTCCAGAATCCGATCTCGCCATCTCTGTGGATGCACCCGCACCAATTCTGCCACCCCTGCCGAGGTCTCTGTGGTAGATCAAGTCCTGCCATGTTGAACCTGTTAGCGAATTTGGAGCTGGCGGCAACAACCCGTTGTTGAACCTGTAAGAAATTTGTTGAAGACTGTATATCGCGCCAAGGTCTTTGGCCTCGGCTTCTACGAACGTCCACCACCAATGTGAGATCATTTAGTTACTTCAATATGAAATTTCGACCAATTTAACTTATTGATGTATTCCTTGAAAATTATAATATAATCAAGCACTAGAAATATTTGGTAGTGTGGATGAGCATGATCAGTAATATAATTGAACACTAGAAATTTTAAGGCACTCCATATAAAGGAGTAGATTAATATATATATATATATAGAAGGTTCACCAGAGACACCATGGATATATTGTCTTATATGCAACACACTGGTAATAATTAACTAAAACAAAATAAAAGCAGGACAACAGTAGGAGGCTGGGACACGGAGACGCCTAGCAGGGCAGGGTAGCAGTAGGAGATAGGGACAGCCTAGTCGAGGGGATACAGGCCAGTCCTGACATAATCCTAGAGGAATTTATCGAAGGCTGCGTGTCGCGCCAAGGTAATCGCCCTATGCTTTCTGCCTCCGCCTCTGCCAACGCCCACCGCATACTGGATCATGCTGTCGAGGTACACATTGATTGCTCTGTCACAGAATGGGCAAAACAGTCTCCCCCTATGGTAGAAACGTATTTGTCCACACCGTAACCGCCTCAGCACGTAGCGGCTCTTGTTGTCCCTGGATTCCTTGCTATCATCCACGTCATCATCATCCTCCTATTGATTTTTAAGAAGATAACGTAGAACTCATACATATGATTGAATTGTATTACAACTCAAGAGTTGACAACATATATATGTAAGACAATATTATGGTTATATCAAAGAGAAAGCATCTCAGCAATAGTTTGATCGGTTCATATATCATTTCATCTCAACAAAATGATAATTAATTGTATTAGAGTGTATGTAGAATAAAGATTGCAGCCTCATAAGTTTCTTCAGGGATGGCGTGAGCGAACCAAGTAACAATTGCATAACCTATATTGTTCTTGTACATCGGCCTAGGTTCGCTAACTCATCCCTGAAAAAATCTGACACCAATGTGTCTGCCTCTCTTTTGGGGCAATTTTGAATCATTGGCCGCAATAAGAAATTGAAATGTAATCCTACAAAAAAAATTCAGGGATATACATATTTAGGTACAAAAACAATCCTAAATATTGTAATTATAAATAAAAAACCAAACAATTAATCTCTAGGTACATGTTGACAATACTTATGATCAAAACCATGCATATACAAATGCATCATACGAATCATTCAAAGATCAGAAACAATTAAAGGATCATACATGTAGTTCCATATGAGAATAAATCAAGGACCTCATAATTTTTTTCGGAGATGGAGTTGGTGAACCAAAGTACCAATAGCACAACCTATATTGTTTGCATGCATTTTTGCCTCAAGTTCACCGACCCATCCCTAAAAAAACAACACCATCATATGTGTCTCCCCTTGCACTCTTTTGGGGCAAATTTCAATCATCAGCCTCGGTGACAAACTAAAATGTAATTCTTATACACTATGAATGCATGCAATACATAATTCAAATATCCTAGTTCTATGAATGTAGAATAAAGATTGCGGCCTCATAAGTTTCTTCAGGGATGGCGTAAGCGAACCAAGTAACAATTGCACAACATATATTGTTCTTGTACATCACCCCAGATTCGCTAACTCATCCCTAAAAAAATCTGAGACCAATATGTCTACCTATCTTTTGGGGAAAATCTGAATCATTGGCCACAACAAGAAATTTAAATGTAATCCTACAAAACAATATTCATGGATATACATATGCATCATACGACTCATTCAAAGATCAGAAACAATACAAAGATTATATATATGTTCCATATGAGAATAAATCAAGGGCCACGTTATTTTTTCAAAGATGGAGTTGGAGAACAAAAATACCAATAGCACAACCTATATTGTTTATGTACATTGCTGCCTCAGGTTCACTAACCATCCCTAAGAAAACGACACCATCAGATGTGTCTCCCTTGCACTCTTTTGGGGAAAAATTGAATCATTGGGCTCAGTAAGGAATAGAAATGTAATGTTATATGCAGTTGTGTATCGAAATCAATAATCAACTAGCAAACCCTAAAACCCCTAAATCAAATGTTACAGATCGATTAAATTTATAGATTGGGGTTTTGGGACTAGACAAATTGGAGAAAATGACACGAGCACATGGAAGAAGAAGGCCGAGCGGGTTTATAAACACTGTACCTTTGGTAGTCCTCGAGTGGACACGTGTAGTGGGCGGGGGGATGGGGCTACCACGATCTCCACTTTTTTTGAAACAACCACGATCTCCACTGTATAACTGCATTGAAAACACGCACATGGCAAACCTCGATTCCACTATATGCAAGTGGTGCATAACCAATTTCCGTGTGATTAAACATGACATGACCACTCGACGACTTTTTCCATGGATGGCTTCGTGTTCCTTATTGTAGAAATCTCACTGAGAGAGACGACTGTGCTGTCTCACGTTGTATATGAAGGGCAGGACATGTGCAACGATCCGTGTTGGATCACACAGGATCAACGGTTGGTGCACACGATCTGCGTGACAACTATGACAACCAATCAGGGCGTACCAGCCGGAGTGAGCACATGTTTGGGCTTCTACGAGAGAGAGGGGGGGCAAAACTGAGTAGTATCAAAAAACCAAGGGCAAAACTGAGTAGTATAAAAATGGAAAGTGAGTGTCTTATACAATGAAATGCACACCTCATTGGATGTGTGTGTGTTAGTGTGCATTATCGTGGTTTTGGAAAAGAACACATGCAGTGATGCCACCACAGCATGTGTGCAACCATGTCCAGGAACCCTGGCAGCATGCTAGGATTCAACGAGAGCATGCATTCTACCACCAACTTGAAAGATGCTGCATCACCACACCTCATTGGATGTGTGTGTGAGTGTATCAGTGTGCATAATTGTGGTTTTAGGAAAAGAACACATGCAGTGATGCCACTACAACATGTGGTGTCTAACCATGTCCAGAAACCCTGGCAGCATGTTGGGATTCAAATGCAGCATGTTTTCTACCACCAGCATGAAAGATGTTGCATCACCACACCCCATTGGATGTGTGAGTGTATCACTGTGCATCATTGTGGTTTTAGGAAAAGAACACATGCAGTGATGCCACCACAACATGTGTGTTCTTTTCATAAACCACATGGATCCACTAGAGTTCATTGCATGTGTGTTCTTTTCATAAACCACATGGATCCACTAGAGTCATTTAATGTGTGTTCTTTTTATAAACCACATGGATCCACTAGTGTCATTGAATGTGTGTTATTTTTCTAAACCACATATGGATCCACTAGAGTCATTGGATGTGTGTTCTTCTTGTAAACCACCACTAGAGTCATCGCATGTGTGTTCTTTTCATAAACCACATGGATCCACTAGAGTCATTGCATGTGTGTTCTTTTCATAAACCACATGGATACACTAGTGTCATTGCATGTGTGTTCTTTTCATAAACCATAGCTAAAGTCATTGCATGTGTGTTCTTTCCATAAACCACATGGATCCACCAGAGTCATTGCATGTGTGTTCTTTTCATTGGATGTGTGAGTGTATCAGTGTGCATCATTGTGTTTTTAGGAAAATAACACATGTAGTGATGCCACCAGAGCATATGTGTTCTTTTCATAAACCACATGGATCCAGTAGAGTTCATTGCATGTGTGTTCTTCTCATAAACCACATGGATCCACTAGAGTTAATTGCATGTGTGTTCTTTTCATAAACCACATGGATCCACCAGTGTCATTGAATGTGTGTTCTTTTTCTAAACCACATATGGATCCACTAGAGTCATTGCATGTGTGTTCTTCTCCTAAACCACCACTAGAGTCATTGCATGTGTGTTCTTTTCATAAACCACAACTAGAGTCATTGCATGTGTGTTATTTTCATAAACCACATGTATCTAATAGAGTGCATTGCATATGTGTTCTTTTCATAAACCACATGGATCCACTAGAGTTCATTGCATGTGTGTTATTTTCATAAACCACATGGATCCACTAGAGTCATTGCGTGTGTGTTCTTTTAATAAACCACATGGATCCACTAGAGTTCATTGCATTTGTGTTCTTTTCATAAACCATAACTAGATTCATTGCATGTGTGTTCTTTTCATAAACCACATGGATCCACTAGAGTTTATTGCACGTGTGTTCTTCTCATAAACCACATGGATACACTAGAGTTCATTGCATGTGTGTTCTTTTCATAAACCACATCGATCCACCAGTGTCATTGAATGTGTTTTCTTTTTCTAAACCACATATGGATCCACTAGAGTCATTGCATGTGTGTTCTTCTCCTAAACCACCACTAGAGTCATTGCATGTGTGTTCTTTTCATAAACCACATGGATCCACCAATGCCATTGCATGTGTGTTCTTTTCATAAACCACAACTAGAGTCATTGCATGTGTGTTCTTTTCATAAATCACATATATCTACTACAGTGCATTGCATGTGTGTTATTTTCATAAACCACATGGATCCACTAGAGTGCATTGCATGAGTGTTATTTTCATAAACCAGATGGATCCACTAAAGTCATTGCGTGTGTGTTCTTTTAATAAACCACATGGATCCACTAGAGTTCATTGCATTTGTGTTCTTTTCATAAACCATAACTAGATTCATTGCATGTGTGTTCTTTTCATAAACCACATGGATCCACTAGTGTCATCGCATGTGTGTTCTTTTCATAAACCACAGCTAAAGTCATTGTATGTGTGTTCTTTCTATAAACCACATGGATTCACCAGAGTCATTGCATGTGTGTTCTTTTCTTTGGATGTGTGAGTGTATTAGTGTGCATCATTGTGGTTTTAGGAAAAGAACACATGCAGTGATGCCACCACAGCATGTGTGTTCTTTTCATAAACCACATGGATCCACTAGAGTTCATTGCATGTGTGTTCTTCTCATAAACCACATGGATCCACTAGAGTTAATTGCATGTGTGTTCTTTTCATAAACCACATGGATCCACCAGTGTCATTGAATGTGTGTTCTTTTTCTAAACCACATATGGATCCACTAGAGTCATTGCATGTGTGTTCTTCTCCTAAACCACCACTATAGTCATTGCATGTGTGTTATTTTCATAAACCACATGGATCCACCAATGTCATTGCATGTGTGTTCTTTTCATAAACCACTACTAGAGTCATTGCATGTGTGTTCTTTTCATAACCCACATGTATCTACTAGAGTGCATTGCATGTGTGTTATTTTCATAAACCACATGGATCCACTAGAGTGCATTGCATGTGTGTTCTTTTCATAAACCACATGGATCCACTAGAGTCATTGCGTGTGTGTTCTTTTCATAAACCACATGGATCCACTAGAGTTCATTGCATTTGTGTACTTTTCATAAACCATAACTAGATTCATTTCATGTGTGTTCTTTTCATAAACCACATGCATCCACCAGTGTCATCGCATCTGTGTTCTTTTCATAAACCATAGCTAGAGTCATTGCATGTGTGTTCTTTCCATAAACCACATGGATCCACCAGAGTCATTGCATGTGTGTTCTTTTCATTGGATGTGTGAGTGTATCAGTGTGCATCATTGTGGTTTTAGGAAAAGAACACTTGCAGTGACGCCACCACAGCATGTGTGTTCTTTTCATAAACCACATGGATCCACTAGAGTTCTTTGCATGTGTGTTCTTTTCATAAACCACATGGATCCACTAGAGTTCATTGCATGTGTGTTCTTTTCATAAACCACATGGATCCACTAGAGTTCATTGCATGTTTGTTCTTTTCATAAACCACATGGATCCACCAGTGTCATTGAATGTGTGTTATTTTTCTAAACCACATATTGATCCACTAGAGTCATTGCATGTGTGTTCTTGTCCTAAACCACCACTAGAGTTATTGCATGTGCGTTCTTTTCATAAACCACATGGATCCACCAATGTCATTGCTTGTGTATTCTTTTCATAAACCACAACTAGAGTCATTGCATGTGTGTTCTTTTCATAAACCACATGTATCTACTAGAGTGCATTGCATGCGTATTATTTTCATAAACCACATGGATCCACTAGAGTGCATTGCATGTGTATTCTTTTCATAAACCACATGGATCCACTAGAGTCATTGCATGTGTGTTCTCTTAATAAACCACATGGATCCACTAGAGTTCATTGCATTTGTGTTCTTTTCATAAACCATAACTAGATTCATTGCATGTGTGTTCTTTTCATAAACCACATGGATCCACGAGTGTCATCGCATGTGTGTTCTTTTCATAAACCACAACTTGAGTCATTGCATGTGTGTTCTTTCCATAAATCACATGGATCTACCAGAGTCATTGCATGTGTGTTCTTTTCATTGGATGTGTGAGTGTATTAGTGTGCATCATTGTGGTTTTAGGAAAGGAACACATGCAATGATGCCACCACAGCATGTGTGTTCTTTTCATAAACCACATGGATCCACTAGAGTTCATTGCATGTGTGTTCTTCTCATAAACCACATGGATCCACTAGAGTTCATTGCATGTATGTTCTTTTCATAAACCACATGGATCCACCAGTGTCATTGAATGTGTGTTATTTTTCTAAACCACATATGGATCCAATAGAGTCATTGCATGTGTGTTCTTCTCCTAAACCACCACTAGAGTCATTGCATGTGTGTTCTTTTCATAAACCACATGGATCCACCAATGTCATTGCACGTGTGTTCTTTTCATAAACCACAACTAGAGACATTGCATGTGTGTTCTTTTCATAAACCACATGTATCTACTAGAGTGCATTGCATGTGTGTTCTTTTCATAAACCACATGGATCCACTAGAGTGCATTGCATGTGTGTTCTTTTCATAAACCACATGGATCCACTAGAGTCATTATATGTGTGTTCTTTTCATAAACCACATGGATCCACTGGAGTTCATTGCATTTGTGTTCTTTTCATAAACCATAACTAGAGTTATTGCATGTGTGTTATTTTCGTAAACCACATGGATCCACTAGTGTCATTACATGTGTCACTACAAGAAAAGTTGGCTTTTACAACAGACGATTTTCGTGGTTGAAGGCTTGTTTTTCGTGGCCAAAGAGTCTTCCGCGACGGATGGCCTTCGTGGTAAAAGCCCTGTCACAAATGAATTAACCACGGTTTTTTTCGACTGTGGCGGATCGCACCCTTCAGCCACAAAACCTTGTTCCGTCATAGATCTATTCGCCATTACGCTGAGTGGCGGCTACCATTAGCGGTTACATCATTAACGGCCATAGAAACCATGGCAGAAGCCATGCCCAGCCAAGGCCTGCTAAATACTAACTGGGCCGGCCCATAAGGGGAGCCCAATAATAAGATGGCTCGTTACTATTTTGTCCTATACTGTTTGAAATGGGCCTAAAAATGCAGCCAGCAACGGCTCGTGAACTTTTAGGCCTGATTTTGTTTCGGCCTACATAAGGCCCATGTTGGTCTAACACTATGTGGCCCATTAGCAGCCTACGCCAAGTCGCTCCTGTAAACATAAGGCCTGCGGTCAGCCCATCACTTTTATTGTAGCCCATCGTCGACCGCCTACTGACGACCCTACTCTGAGATGGTCTGTTACTGTTCTGGCCTTTAGCTGTTTAGGCCCACAAAGGCCTTTATTGTTCTAGCATGGTAAATTTGTCGGCCTATTACTACCCTCGCTCGGGAATTTCTCGTGCATTCGACTGCTCAAATCGTTACGGCCATTTCTTTATTCGCCAGCTCTTGTTTGGCCTATTACTGTTTTGTGATTTGTGTAGTTTCTTGCCTATTACTGTAATGGGTTGTTTCTGTTCTGGCCTGTTACTGTTACGACATGTTTCTGTTACGACCCGTTAGGCCTATTAACACATGCTCATTGGCCTGTTACGTTTACGGCCTTTTGCAGTTTCATCAGTTCTGAAGCCCATGACAATATCATAAAACGTGTATAATAATCCAGCATTTTTTTACTCTTTGTTGTCGGCCGAATATAGCACGGTATTGTTCCCTAATTGACCTGCCTGACATAGTTACCATAACGACTACCGCAATGTGTGGACTATGTCAACTAAACGCCTACATGGCCTACGTGAGTTATCTAGATATTACATCAGCTGCAAACTTCTTAAAATTATTATATATTATCAACTCAGGGGAAAGAAAAATCGGCATTTTAGTTGACAATCAAGTTGATAGCAGAGTCCTCAATTTACTTTCTCAATCAATCACCTGCATCTTCCATTGAGTGTGACAACTATATTGGAGGAGACATGATCTTGCAGCCCCCTTTTTGGTGGGGCTAGCAATAATTGCAGTCTGAAACAAAGTAATAACAAGTTAATACATCAAACAAGACAAACTACTCATTTGACTGATATGACAGGAGCTATGAACTGGAGTAATCAAGTATTGACCAACTAGTCAATGGTTCAATTATTGACCAACACGTCAAACAAACATGACAAGCAAGCACACATTAAAAAAGTGTGACTACCGTGAAACGAGCAATCAAAAAATGTGTGTGTGGCTTAGAATTTCAGCATATATAAACTAGCCAGGTTATTTTGAACAAATATATATGGAAGCAGTTCTATACCCTAAAATGCAAGAGACGTTGGGTTACTCGGAATTTGTGCTCAGCCACAAAATGACATGCAGTTACTGTCATAGCGAAGAATGAACCAGATAGAAATTATAACCGCATCATACAAGAACCTGTAGAGCAGGAATGCAAACCACGGATGAACTACATATTGTAGAGGATAGTTATGTCATGACTTAGGACGAACCAAACCCAGAACCAGATGCGAGATATAATGGCGTCGCTCGTGAACCTTTAGAACATGACAAACAAGCATTAGACAAGTGTGCCTAGAATGAAATGAGCAATCAAACAAAGTGTTTCGTAGAATTTTAGCAAATATATATGGAAGCTATGGCATCTCCTGGAATGCATAGAGTCGTTGGGTGACTCGGAATTTGCGGTGAGCTACACAATAGCAAGTAGTTACTGTCATAGATAAAAATCAACCAGATAGAAATTATAATGGCATCATAAGAGAAATTCTAGAGCAGGAATGCAAACCACGAGCGAACTACATACTAGAGGACAATTATGCCATTGCTCAGGATGAACCAGCGCCAGATAAGGAAGTAATGGCATCCCTTGTGAACTGTAGAATAGGCTATGCAAACCAACATGTTCATTGTTCCATTTTGATCTCTATGCAAGAAAAGGGAAATAGTTAGTGATGCAGCTTTTGAAGAGCCAGATGGCATTATGGAAAAAACAAAATTATAATCGAATTAGTACAAAGAGTTTAAACGGCTTCTACAGGATAGGAGAAGAATGCCAAGGAGGAAATAATAGCAGGAACTGATCTCAGGACGAACCAGATAGATTCAACAATTGTAGAGTAGGGAATCCAAACTAATATTTTCCACTGACTACAGATTTTACAAGAATTACACGGTAGCAGGCAATTACTGTTGTATGGAGTAGCTAAGAACATGTGGATGACAAAATAATAGACATGTGCATGACTTGAAATTTGTAGAGCAGCGAATGCAAACCAACATGTCTAATGACCTTGCATGTACTAGCATGAAGAATAGGCATGCCTAGTGACTTGTATGTACTAGCACAATTACAAAAATGCAGTTCACTGCGATAGGCTTGAACTTGCTATATTGCTGACAAAACAAAAATGGGTAGGAGATTAGGTTAACCTTGGTCGCAGAGGCATCTAAGCATTGTCGAAATCATGCGAGTGATGTCTAGGTCACCGAGGGTGCTGCGGTTATGGTGGTTGTTGGCGTCGGGGAAGCAGATCTTGGGCGGTCGATGCCGGCTTGAACGCGGTGGACGAGAGCATCACTGAAGCAGATCCGGTGAAGTGAATGGTGACGACCGTGCAGCTGGTCTGGATCGGTGGACATGGAACTCCTTGAACTAGATCACGTCAGGTGGACACCGATGAAGCGGATCCGATGCGGTTGGGTAGCTTTCGGCAGGGAGGAAGTAGAGCTTGGGCGGTCGATGACGCCATCGGCAGCGAGTAAGCAGAGCTTGGGCGGTCGATGACGCCATCGGCATGGTGAATGACACCACAGCTCCGGTGCAGTGGCAGAGAGACCCAGTGAACTAGATCTGGTGGGTGAGCGTCGGTGAAGCGGCTCTACGGCGGCGCACGAGACCAGAAATCAAGCTGGTGCGCGCAGTGGCCGTGGAGGTGACATAGGAGCTTGGGATTTTTGGGAGGGCCAGGGGAAAAAACTGTGCGAATCGGGACCATAGTATAGGTGAATAGCAATATAATTACGATCGTGCCCCCGAGGTACTGACTTTAGCGTGCCCATCTATCGTCTGAACAATGGGTAGAACAGGAAATTTAAAGACATTTTTTTTGAAACAGAGGGGCGCAAAATGCTTCAAGGTCGGTGTGTGATATTGCCGCTTGATTGAGATTTGAATTTGGCTTGTGTCCAGCTAATAATAATAGAAAATGGTACTATTCGGTGGGAGATTTTGGCTCAAAGGTTTTGAATCGGTGGGGCGGGAAATGCTTCAAGGTCGGTGGGTGATTTTGCCGCTCGATTCAGATTTTGAATTTGGCTAGCGTCCATCTAGTAATAGAAAAAGGTAGTAGACCTTAACCTATCTGTCCAGGAAATCAAAGCCGAGAGTCACATCAACTGATCATCCATATCCATACTAGTAAAAGGCACGTGACATAATTTCCATACCACTATATAGTGCTTGACACTTCTTTTCAAAACAAAAAACGACTATGTTGCTTCACAATTTCCATACCACTATATAGTGTACGAATAACTTCGAACATCGGAAGTTGGATATAGATTGGCAAAACCTAACATTGTTGACCATTGGATCTCTTTTAGTACATTTGATTATGTCATGTCTAGCATATAGAAGATCCCATTATTGTTGGCCTCTAGCACCATGAATATACTATGCACAGAAAGTACAGAGTACATGTTTTTGAATGCCACACGCCAAGTTTCTAGATATAGTGTACAATGTTTTATGTACGAAACCCAAGTTTTATGAGTTTTCAAAGCTTCCGAGCTAACTCAGACCACTCAAATGACTTTATGTCTCTATTAACAAAATCATGTCATATTTGAACTAGAAGCTATAGAAAGTGGTAGATTTCTATCGAAGTTCTACAAAAGCTTTTGGTGGTACGCATCAGGTAGTTAATATATCGAAAACAATCGAGAGTTTTGACAAATTCAACTTCCTGCTAAGAATTTGTATCTTGACAATTTTGAACATGTTTTGAAACAATCGCATGTAATAAAGAAAAACAAATATTTATGCATGACATCATATCACGTCACGTGTACAGCCTGCCAAGAAACTGATAACCATGGGATTTGACAACTTCTGGAAACCAGCCACGCCATATTTTCCTACCATGTATGAATATTATTAGATTTCAACCCTGATGACCAAAAAAGGTCATGGCCATATCGACATCATAGTTAATGTACTGTTCCCACATTAATTTGGTATATGGGTGCATCTTGGCGTAGTAGGAAATGTTGCCGGTGGGAGTCTCAACATTGGGCTTGTTTTTTGTTTTTTTTAACGGGCAAGGGATGAGATTGCCCTTTTTATCCGAACACACTCCATCATTGGAGCAAGCATTTAAGTCTGCATTTGTGTGCATACCTCGTTCTTACATCAATGCATGTACGACCAACATATATGCAACCCAAGAAGCCCATGCCTCATCTAGATTGAGAAGGCCATATTTCAAAAGAAAAGCAAAACAATCTACTGCCATTGATCAAAACAAGTACTAGTACAAGAGTATTAGTTCTACAAAATACTTTAATAATAGCAATATCAGCACATTTGAGAGATTCAGTAGCTTTTGAAAGATTCGGCAGTACATGCCATATTCTGCACTCGATCTGAACAATTCCCAGTACATAGGAATTATTACAAAATATATTAGCAGTTGCAGAACTCCATACAAAATACTCGGTGGAAGTAGAAAACTACTATTAGTAGAACCTTAATCTAGCTAGGAATGATTACATGTCCCATCATATACTCCAAACATGCATGAGAGAAAGAGAGAGGTCAGAATCACCACAAGATCTGTATGCCAATGATTCAGCGTGTCTAGGTCGTGGCCGGGTAGCGCTTGCTTTCCCGCCTGGCGCGCTTCTCTCGTTTTACCGTTGTTTGTGGATCCTCGTAATAGGCTTTCCCCTGTTCACCCTTAGCAAGATAGATGTAAAATTCATGGAGCTTTCCAGCCATTTCCACCACTCCGATTGTGAAAGGAATCTACCACTAAAATAAATGAAGTAATTAATATTAGAATAGAGGGACTAAAAAATTACATATACATTCATATTAGGATCATCAGGAGAATATTAAGATGTGATATCTCACAATGGGTTGATGTCGCCGTCGATCCAACATTGGAACTCCACGAGGAACTCCGACCAACAATTGAGGAGCTGGAGAATAAGTCCCCGCTATTGACAGGTAATGGTTGAGCGCCTCCAGCGCGGCTTCGGCCGGAGCCAGTGGCTGCCCAATCTTTGGCTCAGAATCAAACTCGAGCGGATAGAACCCACGACAATCGACCAATGATGATATCCTCACCTTGTAGTCCTACAATTCCCATGCCGTGGACCTTACGCGGCTGACTGACAGGACAATCTCCGTGTTGTGCCCGTCAATCTAGCCGATAAAAAGCATGCCCGTCTTCCCGATGCCAATGACATTTGTTCTCCACGAGCACCCTACAGGCACCGGCTTAGATGGGTCCCATTGTTTAACGCTGTAGAGGACTATGGGCACCTCGATCGAGTGAGTGGATTTGAGGTGCAGATACAACATTAATCTGTTGCCGACCTAGTTGCATCTTGGCTCCGTGCAGATAAACAGGCTATGGATGCAAGAGATCATGTGGGCATAGAGTTCGTTGAAGGATACCACTTCCGGGTAGTTGTAGTTCGGGCAACTGTAACCTTCTCCACCGACGACTTGGTGGTGTATCTCCTTGGGGCATGCGGCCAGCCGGACGGCGCTTTTAGCGTCGAGACGCTCAGCGATTTGGTTGACGACATCGTCGCCGACCTTGTTAAAGCCGCTGCACCACCCTCTCTCCCTCGAACCTCTACAAATTTTGTACAAACGATTCGCCATCGCGTCGAGGAGGATTGGTGGTGAGGGGAGATCTATATAGAACTGTTTGGTTTTTTTGGAGGAGAGGGGTGGTGGTTTGGAAGGAGAGATGCACCGGGCGAGATGGGGAAGAAATGTGTGATCAACATGGTGGAGAGGATCCCAAATGCGGCCAGGCGGTGTCGGAGAGTGTGGATAAACTAAACGGAGATGGGGAAGATGCGATGGCTCTTTGAAAGAGGTTTTTTCTTTTCTTGTAATAAATTACCCAAGTCACCTCCTGGCGCAGTATAGTCTCATCATGCCGGTTTGACTAGACACATTATTTATTTACAGGTCCTACTATAGTAGTACTATACTTTTGCATAAGTAGGAGCGCGAAGTAGGAGCAGTAGGTAGGAGTATTACTCTACCTCTGTCCCGAGGAATAATAAGGCATCCTCGTTTTGGGTGTTTTTTCTTTGACCAAGATTTACTCTAAATATATAGTATAAATAATGTTGGTAGAAAATTAGCATTATTGGAAAGTTTTACTCTACCTCCAAAAGTACGAGTACTAATTTTACACAAATTAATCAAGTGTATTAGTTACTCTATTTATTTGGTCAAATTTTACACAATGTAATCAAGTATGTATCTTCTCGGCACCTCGCACACACCTGCTAGTTGATCTCTCCCTCGTCCGGAGTGTGACGCTCAGCACATGTGCCATGGTTAGGGTTGCTACCGGGATCCCGCAAAAGTCCCGCCTCTAGTTCATTTTGAAGTTTCTATAGAAGTACTTCAAAATGAACTATAAGCGGAACTTCTGCGAGATGCCGATTTCTATGTGTCTGTCTATCGTGTGTTCATCAGCTACGTTGTGTTGGTGTGCATATGAAGGAACCACTTTGGGTGTTGGGTTGGGGCGGCGGAAAAAAGTAGTCGTGGATCAAACTTTTTGGGTTTCGATTTTTTCACTTGCTTCATCCCAAACATCGCATGGAAGGTTATTACAAGGATCAACACTCACAACACTCGAGAAGGGATATTGTACTTAGTATGTATATATAAATGTATACACGTAGGCAGCTCGAGAGAAGGCATCCCAAGAGGGCTGCAGCGAAGGTTATTACAAACTAATGTAGAAGAGATTATGGGGTTAGAGAAGGCAGCCCGAGAGGGCTGCAGCAAAGAGGTGTTGAAAGCGGTTCAATGTTAGAGCAAAGTTATGAAAAAAAAAAGATAGAAACAGAGCCTTCATAGTACCATGGCATACGTGCGCAGCGCCACACTATGGACGAGGGAGATATCAGCTAGAGGATGGGTGTGATGCAGCAAAGGAGAGAGTGGTATACAATTTATTTTCCTTGCATAGAGGAGGAGTAGCACACTGTAAGACTGCAGGAGTGAGCACCACGCTGATTTTCTTTGTTAAGCAAGTACAAGTGGACCTCATAAAAAATGAAAATTGCATCCAAGTCTATGTATTTAGCACAAGGACCCTGAAACTTAGCAATGAAGTGTGTGTTTTGAGGTTTGCGCATACTAGTGTTCATCGTGCTAAAGTAGAATCTTTCTAGATGCTAAGAATGGAAAATAAGATCCAATGGTTAGCAATGTTTGGATTTGCCTGTCTTGATCAAACATTCATTGTTTCGTACACAAGGCAGTGGTATATATGGTATTGTGAGAGATAAGAGACACGATAAAGATAAGATAAGAAATACTATGAATGGCCGATCTAACTTTAGGTCTCGTAGGGTGAGGTGCTCGAGAGTTAACACGGTCGGTGGAAATACAGGTTACATCAAGGACCTCGTAAAAAATATTTTTTTTACATCCAAGTCCATGCATTTAGCACAAGGACCCTGAAACTGAGCAATGAGGTGTGTGTTTTGAGTTTTGCGCATACTAGCATTCATCCTGCTAAAGACTTTCAGTAGAATCTTTCTATATGCTAAGAATGGAAAATAAGATCCAATGGTTGTTAGCAATGTTTGGATTTACCAGTCTTGCTCAAACGGTCAATGGTTTGTACACTATAGTGAAGGTATGATACTGTAAGAGATAAGAGAATATAAAGATAATATAAGAAGTATTACGAATGGCCGATCTAATGGTAGGTCTCGTAGGAGCGAGGTGCTTGAGAGTTAACACGGTCAGTGGAAGTACAAGTTACATCAAGGACCTCATGAAAATGATAATTATTGCATCCAAGTCCATGCATTTATTAGCACAAAGACCCTGAAACTAAGAGCAATGAAGTGTGTGTTTTGAGGTTTGCGCATATACTAGCATTCATCGTGCTAAAAACTATCAGTAGAATCTTTCTAGATGCTAAGAATGGAAAAGAAGATCCAGCGGTTGGCAATGTTTGGATTTGCTACTCTTGATCCAACGGTCAATGTTCAAAGTTAATTCATACACTATGAAGTGGTTTATTGTATTGTAGGAGATAAGGCACGATAAAGAGAAGATAAGAAGTACTGCGAATGGCCTATAAAATGGTAGGTCTCGTAGGAGAGAGGTGCTTGAGAGTTAACACGGTCGGTGGAAGTACAAGTTGCATTAAGGACCTCATAAAAATGAAAATTGCGTCCAAGTCCACGCATTTATTGGAACAAGGACCTTGAAAACTGAGTAATGTAGTTTGTGTTTTGAGGTTTGCACATACTAGCATTCATCGTGCTAAATTACTCCCTCCGACCCAAATTAGTTGACTTAGTTTTATCTAGATTCAGACGTATCTAACACTAAAACAAGTCTAGATACATTCAAATCTAGACAAATCTAAGTCAACTAATTTGGGTAGGAGGGAGTAGAATATTTCTAGATGCTAACAATGGAAAAGAAGATCTAGCGTTTGGTAATGTTTGGATTTGCTAGACTTGATCCAACGGTCAATGTTCAAAGTTAATCCATACACTATGCAGTGATTTATTTTATTGTAAGAGATAAGACACGATAAAGAGAAGATAAGAAGTATTGCGAATGGCCTACCAAATGGTAGGTCTCGTAGGAGAGAGGTGCTTGAGAGTTAACACGGTCAGTGGAAGTACAAGTTACATCAAGGACCTCATAAAAATGAAAATTGCATCCAAGTTCAAGCATTTATTAGCACAAGGACCCTAAAAACTAAGCAATGGAGTTTGTGTTTTTAGGTTTACGCATAGTAGCATTCATCATGCTAAAGTAGAATCTTTCTAGATGCTAAGAATGGAAAAGAAGATCAAGAGGTTGGCAATGTGTAGATTTGCTAGTCTTGATCCAACGGTCAATGTTCAAAGTTAATCTGTACACTATGCAGTGGTTTATTGTATTGTAAGAGATAAGACACGATAAAAAGAAGATAAGAAGTACTGCGAATGGCTATCAAATTGTAGGTCTCTTAGGAGAGAGGTACTTGAGAGTTAACACGGTCGGTGGAAGTACAAGTTAAATCAAGGACCTCATAAAAATTAAAATTCCACCCAAGTCCATGCATTTATTAGCACAGGGACCCTGAAAACTGAGCAATGGAGTTTGTGTTTTTAGGTTTGCGCATAGTAGCGTTTATCGTGCTAAAGTAGAATCTTTCTAGATGCTAAGAGTCGAAAAGAAGATCAAGAGGTTGGCAATGTTTTGATTTGCTAGTCTTGATCCAATGGTCTATGTTCAAAGTTAATCCGTACACTATGTAGTGGTTTATTCTATTGTAAGAGATAAGACACGATAAAGAGAAGATAAGAAGTACTGCGCATGGCTATCAAATGGTAGGTTTCGTGGGATAGAGGTGCTTGAGAGTTAACAAGGTCGGTGGAAGTACAAGTTACATTAAGGACCTCATAAAAATGAAAATTGCACCCAAGTCCATGCATTTATTAGCACAGGAACCCTGAAAACTGAGCAATGGAGTTTGTATTTTTAGGTTTGCGCATACTAGCGTTCATCGTGCTAAAGACTATCAATAGATCGAATCTTTCTCGATGCTAAGAATGGAAAAAAGATCCAACGGTTAGCAATGTTTGGATTTGCTAGTCTTGATCCAATGGTTAATAAGTTCAAGGTTAATCCCTACACTATGTAGTGGTATGGTATTGTAAGAGATATGAGACAAGATAAAAGATAAGATAAGAAGTACTGCGAATGGCCGATCTTATGGTAGGTCTTGTAAGAGGGAGGTGCTTGAGAGTTAACACGGTGGGTAGAATTACAATTTACATCAAGGACCTCATAAAAAATGAAAATTGCATCCAAGTCCATGCATTTATCATAAGGACCCTGAAACCGAGTAATGAAGTACTGTGTATTTTGAGGTTTGCGCATACTAGTGTTCATCATGCTAAATACTATCAATAGAATCTTTATAGATGCTAAGAATGGAAAAGGAGATCCAATGATTAGCAATGTTTGGTTTTGCCAGTCTTGAGATCCAACAGTCAATGTTCAAAATAAGTTAATCCCTACACTATGTAGTGGTGGTATATATGGTATTGTAAGAGATAAGAGACAAGATAAAGATAAGAAGTACTGCGAATGGCCGATCTAATGGTAGGTCTCGTAAGAGCGAGGTGCTCGAGTGGTCGGTGGAAGTACAAGTTACATCAAGGACCTCATAAAAAAATGAAAATTCCATCCAAGTCCGTGCATTTGGCACAAGACCGAGTAATAATGAAGTACTGTGTGTTTTGAGGTTTGCGCATACTAGTGTTCATCGTGCTAAAGACTATTAGTAGAATCTTTCTAGATGCTAAGAATGGAAAAGAAGATTAAGAGGTTGGCATTGTTTTGATTTGCTAGTCTTGATCCAACGGTCAATGTTCAAAGTTAATCGGTTAGCAAAGTTTGACCTAATTTCATGAAACAGTGAGCAAATTTTGACCTAATTTCATAAAATAGTTAGGATGCAAAATCTTAGGAAGAAGATGAACCTGTCGTCAAAACTCTCGGTGGTTTCTGATATATATTAATTGACCCTTCCCCCCGATGGGTACCTCCAAGAGATTTTTCATAAAACTTTCAAAGTGACCTACAATTTACCTGATGTAGCCCTTTCTACGGATGCTCCTACATCTACACCAACAAGTCCCCCAAGTGGACCCATGACTCGTGCCCGAGCCAAACTCCTACAAGCTAAGGTGAACTCTCTCCTCTCCTCGTGCCAATTTGATACATCCTTGGATGGTGTGCTACTTCATGCAACTACTCTATGCATCATCAGGTACGAAGCTCCAACACATCACCAAGCACCCAAGGATGGAGAACAAGGAGCAGAAGTCGTTGGAGCTGCTCAGACCGGAGTCTCCGGTCTGCGCACACCGGAGTCTCCGGCCTGAAGACCCTGGAGACTCCGGCCTATCCTCCGGTCTGACCCCTCGAACCAGGCTCTAGGACAATCCGTATGCCCCTCCGGAGGTTGGTCTGGAGACTACACCGGAATCTCCGGCCTAGACCAGAGTCTCCGGTCTGCACACCGGAGTCTCCGGTCTGACCAATGCCAGGCATGTAAAAGGCCTTTGGGCCTTTGGCCCATGTACCCCTTAGTCCGTCCAGAACTTGTCTTTTATTCCTAAAGTATCCCTGACTGTGTGGTTGGCCTATATATAGTCCCCCACCTCTATTGTAAACCCTAGGCATGATATTGGAATTAGTGGAAACCCCTTTGTGGATCTATCTAGTTCTTGCCTCATGCTCCTTGACCAAGGAGCACTAATATCACAAACCTCGTTGGAATTTGCATCGTGCCTCCGCATTGTACAAGGCCTAGGCATTGGAGTCCCTTTGCCTAGACATCAAGATCTCACCGAGTCTCCCATCTCGCCATGCTAGTTCGAGAGAGAGTCATCCGCCCAACACCGATCCTAGGGATTGCGCCGGACCGGTTACCGCCGGCGTGAGATATTGGTGTGTATCATGGTTTTGTGTGTGTGTTATAATCACGTTCTTCGTGCGTGCGTTCGTCGTGTTCATCCTCCCCTCCTCTCCCCGCACTCCATCCTCGATTTGAAAGGGAATCATGAAAGATCAGGCCTCCCAAGAGGTTTGCCCTCAACATATTGGTATCAAGAGCTTCGTTGCTCACGATTTCCCCCACAATTTTTTCTTCTATCCACCAAAAATTCAAAAATCCCCAAAAACAGCCCGAATTTGCCTTTGGATCGATCTCTTGATTTGGAGTGTTATTTGTGGTTTTGATCCGACCAAACCTTGTCTTAGGAGTTGGTCCAGCTTTATCCTGCGTTTTGCCAGCCCAATTTGGCCAATTTTTCACGGATTTGAGGCCCCAAGGCGTGGATTTCCGCTCAAGAACACGAGTTGTTCACGATCTAACTCCAGACCGGAGTCTCCGGCCCACAGACCAGAGTCTCCGGCCTACACCGGAGTATCTAGCCTACCCACACCAGAGTCTCCGGCCTGTACCAGAGTTTCCGGCCTGAAATCCCGGAGTCTCTGGCCTGACGACTGATTTTGACAGTTTTGCCTCTAATCTTGCATTGGCTAATTTCCTCTTGTTTATTTGTTCCCGTGTGCGTGTCATCAACTAACAACAAGCTTCTGTATCGACAATTCCCGCGCTCATCGACACCACGGCCCACGAACATCATCCCGCACCACCGACTGCAAGTTCATCATCATCAACGAAGGTATAACTTGCGTCACCTTGTTATCCCCTATCTTCCTTTGTGTGTACCTATCCCACAAGAGTGGCTCATCTTGTGTTTGCTTGAGCATTGTGCACTTTTCCTTGGATAGTGAGAGTGCAAGAGCAATAGCAAGAGTGACTTGGTAGCATCAAGGGAGAGCAAAAAAACAAAAAAAAGATACAAAGCAAAAGAAAAAGAAAAATAGTCTCCCATAGGCAAAAGAGAGTCTCAAAGATTGTAAGCAAGAGAGAAAAGAAGAGCGCCCAAGGCAAGTGCACAAATCCATTGCTCATTTTTCTTCTTTGCAAACGAGCCACGGTCTCTCCTTGCATTGGCATGACAACGAGCTTAGTCTTTGTTAGGACATTTTGTTTGCTCATTTTCATAGTCGTGTCAATCCCAACAATCTCCATGTGTCTGTATATAGTCGTAGGTTCCCGTCACCCTTTTGAGTTGTTGACCTTCGCCTTTGATTTGAGTTTTGTTTGGATTTTACCCACTTTTGACTATCCCTTTTCTTTTGGTTGGTTCTTTGGCATTCCACAATCCTAACCTACCACCAACAAGCTTTTGAGAGTTAGTTCTTTCTTTAGTGTGAGTTTTCTTTGCATTTCCACTTTGCACGCTTATAGCTCTCACTTGTGGTTTCTAGTCTGGTGTAATCCCCAAGGTGAGGTACAAGGCTAACACCACCATATTCCACTTCCATATACAATACTTGTGTGTTTTGCATGATGGATAGGCAAGGCAAGGCGAGCCAACCACCTCCTCAAGAAGAAGAACATGGACCGTACATGACGCGCGCAAGTCACTTCATCGTCCGACAAGAGTTCCGTGAACGTTGCCAAGCCCTTGAGACACAACAAGATGAACAGTTCGGTGAGACGCAAGCCGAGTTCAAGAACATCGACAACCACTTCGATGGCCTCGAAAGGCAAATGCAAGCAATGCATCACAACTTTGGCCACCAAAATGAAGTGCTTCAACGCTCCGTCGCCGAAACAGATGACAATCTTCGACGCCTCATTGATGGAATGGCAAGACCGTGTTCACGTGCATCAAGCTCTTCAAGTTCTTCACGTCGTCATGCACCTCCGCAACAAGATCTACATCCAAGTGCTCCAAGACGCAAGGACGACCCCGTGGTTGAATATGGAACTTCGTCGAACTATGTACCTTCCCCACGGCACGCTGCAACGTCAAGCTAATATGGTGATTTCTCTTCAAGGCCACGTCAAGGCAAGAAGCACACCGTCATCACGCAAGGGCCCTAGTGATCCAACAAGCACAACCACAAGAAGAACCGCGAGTGCAACCACAAGTCTACCACAATCGACCCCGACACATACTTGACACAACAATGATGACTTCAATTTGGAGACTCAAGCTCGCCATCGACGTGAAGCTCTCCAAGATCCTCCTCCTCGTCATCACCGTAATGAATATCAACACCGACACCATGGTCATCATGAGGTGCCTCCTCCACCACAACAAAACATGGAGCGTCAAGTGGTAAAAGTTGAGCGATGCCCACCACGTCAAGAGGCTCAACACCATGATCTTCGCCGTGAGGTCCATGTGCCTAATCAACATCACCAACCGAGGAATGAGCCTCCTCTTCGTCATCAACCTCGTCATGAGGTTGCACAACCTCAACACCCTCAAGAGGCCCATGTGCCCCAATGTCGTCAACAACCATGCCAAGAGAAAGAGCAAGCTCCACAACAAAAACATCAAGAGCAAGCTCTTCACCAAGGTCGCGAGCACCAAGTTCCACCACATCAACAGCAAGATCATCAACAAGGTCAACAAGCTCGTCGTAATGACCGCAATGATGAAGAAACTTTCGGCAAGCTCAAGTTCACAATGCCCAAGTTTATTGGATCCAATGACCCCGAAGAATACCTCTCATGGGCACTCAAAGTCGACAAGATCTTCCGCATGCACAATTATTAGCAACGAGAAGATGGTCGCCATGACTTCGCTTGAGTTTGATGATTACGCCAACCTTTGGTGGGAACAAGTTCAAGTTGCTCGTGATGCAAGACAAGAGCCAACAATCACAACTTGGCATGGCATGAAGGCTCACATGAGATTCCGGTTCATCCCCGCGCACTACACGCGTGACCTCTTCAACAACCTTCAATCGCTTCGTCAAGGGACAAAGACCGTGGAAGAGTACTTCAAGAAAATGGAACTCAACTTGATTCGCGCCAACATCGATGAGCATATGGAGAAAACTATGGCACGCTTCCTTATTGGGCTGAACCACCCAATCAAGCGCATCGTCGAGTTCCAAACATACACTGGCATGGTTGAGCTTGTGCACATCGCAACAAAGGCTGAACGTCAAGTGCATGAGGACATTAAGTACAACAAGCCCAAGACGTACTTCACCTACAAGCAAGCTTTAACCACTACACCATCAACCTTCAATGGAAGCTCCTCAAGTACCTCTAAGCCTTCCTTCAAGCCCACACTTCTTCAAGGAAAACTGCCCCAAGTGGCAAACAAGCAAAGAGTGATACGCCTTTCAATGGTGAATGCTACAAGTGTGGAGGCAAAGGACACAAGTCGGCTGGATGTGGAAACAAGAAGGTATTGTTCATCCATGACAATGGCAACGAAGAGTACTTGAGTGAAGATGAATTTGATGCCCGTGTCAAGAAAGCAATGGCAAGGCAACGAGTGGAAGATGATCAAGAACTCCTCATGTGTGAACATGACATAAGTCCATCGCTTGTCGTCACAAGGATCTTGACCACTCAAGCACAAGAGCATGAAGACCAACACTCAAACATCTTCCAAACACAAGCCGGCATCAATGGCAAATCTATCAAGATGATCATTGACGGAGGGAGTTGACACAACCTTGCTAGCACCGAGTTGTGTGAGAAGCTCAACCTCAACCTCCAACCGCACAATCACCCCTACCACGTGCAATGGCTAAGTGACCAAGGGTCCATGAAAATCAAGCATACCGTATCGGTCTCCTTCGCCATTGGTCCTTACAAAGACACGGTGGAGTGCGATGTGGTTCCTATGACAGTTTGCCACATGCTTCTTGGTCGACCTTGGCAATTTGACAAGGCTGCTCTACATGATGGTCGCACCAATGTATACACCTTCAAATGGCTCAACAAAACATGTGTTTTGCAACCAATTACTCCAAGCCAAATAATTGCGGACAATGCAAAGGCTTTAGCGAGGGTGCAAAGCACAACACCTACTTGTGAGAAGAGCGGTGAGAGAGAGAACCACCTCATAGTGAGTGAGAGCCACAAGCCAAACTCGAGTGAAAAAATAAGAGTGTTCTCCTCGCCACCAAAAGTGAGAGGTGAGATGTTCGGAACAACCCATCCATCTTGCACTATGTCCTCCTTTGCAAGGGACTAGCGCAAGGAACTAATGAATTGACCAATGTTCCTCCATCTTTGATGAATGTTTTGCAGGAATTCAAGGACGTGTTCCCCAAAGAGCTCCCACATGGACTACCTCCTCTTCGCGACATCTAACATCGCATTGACCTCATCCCCGGCGCACCACTTCCAAATCGCGTCGCTTACCGCACGAACCCGGAGGAGACAAAGGAGATTGAACGTCAAATCAACCAACTCGTCTCCAAAGGTTTGATCAAGTTAGCACTAGTCCAAGTGTCGTACCCGTGATTCTTGTGCCAAAAAGGATGATACGTTATGGTTATGCATGGACTACCGTCCAATCAATGTTATCACCGTGCGTTATCGACATCTCATACCACGTCTCGATGACATGCTTGATGAGTTGTGTGGAGCCACTATTTTTTCGAAAATTGACCTTCGTAGTGGTTACCATCAAATATGCATGGCTGAAGGTGATGAGTGGAAAACCACCTTCAAGACCAAGCTTGGTCTCTATGAATGGTTGGTTATGCCCTTTGGCTTATCTAATGCCCCATCCACCTTCATGTGCCTTATGAATCACATCTTGCGTTCTCTCATTGGAAAAAGTGTTGTTGTCTATTTCGATGATATTCTTGTTTATAGCAAATCACTTGAGGACCATATAACACATGTCAAGGAAGTTTTGCAAATCCTTCGACGTGAAAAGCTTTATGCTAATCTTCCCAAGTGCACTTTTGCTAAAGACAAGTTGATTTTTCTTGGATTTGTCATTTCTTCGAAAGGAATTGAAGTTGATGTTTCCAAGGTAAAGGACATACAAGATTGGCCCATTCCAACAAATGTGAGTGAACTCCGAAGTTTTCATGGATTGGCCGGTTTCTATCGTCGCTTTGTGAAAGACTTTTCAACCATTGCTTGTCCTCTCAACGAGTTGACGAAGAAGAATGTCACCTTCGTGTGGGGCAAAGCTCAACAAAAAGCTTTTGATGAACTCAAAAAGAGGCTCACCGAAGCACCTCTCCTTGCATTACCGGATTTCAGAAAAACTTTTGATATAGAGTGTGATGCTAGTGGTATTGGCATTGGAGGAGTCCTTATGCAAAATGGACGTCCTATAGCCTACCATAGCAAGAAACTTTATGGTGCTCGCCTTAACTATCCGATTTATGACAAAGAGCTTTTTTTGCCTTAGTTCGTGTCCTTCAAGTTTGGCAACACTATCTATGGCCCAAAGAATTTATCATACATTCCGACCATGAGTCGTTGAAATATCTCAACAGCCAAGCCAACTTGAGTAAGAGACACGCTAAGTGGGTTGAATTTATGGAGTCTTTTCCGTATATTGTCAAGTATAAGAAGGGCAAAGATAATGTAGTTGCGGATGCTTTGTCTCCCAAACACACAAGCCCTCTTACGAGACTTGAAATCAACATGTTGGGTCTTGAGGAAATAAAATCTTTGTATGCTTCCGACCCGTTCTTTGAACCAATTTTCGCAAAGTGCTCCAACGACAAAGGAGTTGATGATTTCTATTTGCATAAGGTATTTCTATTTAAATAAAACAAGCTATGCATTCCGAAGTCGTCGCTTCAACTTTTGCTTCTCCAAGAATCTCATGGTGGAGGCCTCATGGGTCACTTTGGTCATGACAAGACATTGGACATGCTCTCCAATCACTACTTTCGGACCAAGATGAAGCGTGACGTGGAGCGCTACGTTCAACGATGCACGGCATGTGTCCAAGCTAAGTCGCAAGCTAACCCTTATGGTCTTTATATGCCATTGCCTATTCCTCATTCACCTTGGTCTGACATTAGCATGGATTTTGTGTTAGGATTGCCTAGATCTAAGCATGGTCATGATTCTATATTTGTTGTTGTGGACCATTTTTCCAAAATGGCACACTTCATATAGTGCCATAAGACCGACGATGCTTCACATGTTGCAAATCTGTTTTTCAGGGAAATCGTCCGTCTTCACGGTGTGCCAAGAACAATCGTCTCCGACCACGACGTCAAATTCATGAGCTACTTATGGAAGACCCTCATGGCCAAGCTCGGCGTCAAGCTCCTCTTTTCATCCGCGTCGCATCCCCAAACCGATGGCCAAACTGAAGTTGTCAACTGAAGCCTCGGAACTCTCCTATGTGTGTTGATCAAGAAGAACTTGAAGTATTGGGAGGAATGCATTCCCCACACCGAGTTCGCCTACAATCGAGCCAAGCACTCAACAACCAAGATGATTCCATTCAAGATCGTCTATGGTTTCGAGCCCCTCACCGCGCTTGACATACTACCGCTACCTCTCTATGAGCGCACAAACATGGACGTCGAGAAGCGCACACAAGCTATGAAGAAACTTCATGAATAAACCCGAGCTACTATCGAGCAACAAGTCCTTCGCCAAGCTTCAAGATTAAACAAGGACAAGAAGGAGATGATATTTGAAGAAGGTGACCTTGTGTGGATACACCTAAGCAAAGACCGCTTCCCCAAGGAATGAGATTCCGAGATCAAACCAAGAGGAGATGTCCCCTTCAAGGTCCTCAAGAGAATCAACAACAATGCCTACATCATCGACATTCCAGTCTCCAAGTACCTTGCAAGCAACACATTCAATGTCAAGGACCTCTCACCCTACCATGAAGATGCTCAAGATGATAACCATGAAGAGTCGAGGACAACTCTTTCCCAAGTGGGGGGAGCTGATGCAGCCCGTCCTACGGATGCTCCTACATCTACACCAACAAGTCCCCCAAGTGGACCCATGACTCGTGCCCGAGCCAAACTCCTACAAGCTAAGGTGAACTCGCTCCTCTCCTCATGCCAATTTGATACATCCTTGGATGGTGTGCTACTTCATGCAACTACTCTATGCATCATCAGGTACGAAGCTCCAACACATCACCAAGCACCCAAGGATGGAGAACAAGGAGCAGAGTGTGAAGCAGAAGTCGCTGGAGCTGCTCAAACCGGAGTCTCCGGTCTGCGCACACCAGAGTCTCCGGCCTACCAAAGTCTCCGGCCTGAAGACCCCGGAGACTCCGGCCTATCCTCCGGTCTGACCCCTCGAACCAGGCTCTAGGACAATCTATATGACCCTTTGGAGGTTGGTCCGGAGACTACACCGGAATATCCGGCCTAGACCAGAGTCTCGGCCTGCACATCAGAGTCTCCGGTCCGACCGACGCCAGGCATGTAAAAGGCCTTTGGGCCTTTGGCCCATGTACCCCTTAGTTCGTCCAGAACTTGTGTTTTATTCCTAAAGTACCCCTGACTGTGTGGTTGGCCTATATATAGTCCCCCACCTCTATTGTAAACCCTAGGCATGATATTGGAATTAGTGGAAACCCCTTTGTGGATCTATCTAGTTCTTGCCTCATGCTCCTTGACCAAGGAGCACCAATATCACAAACCTCGTTGGAGTTTGCATCGTGCCTCCGTGTTGTACAAGGCCTAGGCATCAGAGTCCCTTTGCCTAGATGTCAAGATCTCACCGAGTATCCCATCTCGTCGTGCTGGTTCGAGACAGAGTCCTCTGCCCGACACCGATCCTAAGGAATGCGCCGGACCGGTCACCGTCGGCGTGAGCTATTGGTGTGTGTCATGGTCTTGTGTGTGTGTGTGTTCATCGCGTTCTTCGTGCATGCATTCGTCGTGTTCATCCGCCCCTCCTCTCCCTGCACTCCATCCTTGATTTGAAAGGGAATCGTGAAAGATCGGGCCTCCCTAGAGGTTTGTCCTCAACATTACCTGTAGATGACCTTGGTCGTTCGGGTTGAAATAAACCCGATAGTGTCCATACACATGGTAGGACAATATTGTGAAGCTATTTTTCCAAAACTTATCTAATCCCATGATTACAGTTTTCAGGGCACATGGTGCACAAGACATGATAGGACATCATGAGTAAAACTTTTGTTTTTTGTTTTTCGTTTATTCAATGTGATCAATGTTCAAAACTGGTTCAAAATTGCCTTCCCTCCCGATGTTTGGCCGATCTTTTGGATAACCTTCCCTCCTGATGTTTGGGAAGCAAGTGAAAATTTCGAAAACTGGAAAAGTTTGAATTTTTGTGTCGCCAAGGACCAAAGTGGTTTCCTTCCTATGTACTCCTCCTTGTCCCTACTCCACACCAACGCGCGGCTGCCGACCATGCCAGAGACACAGAGCCGCCGTACCAAGGCACACGTGCGCATCGCCATGCTGTGGACGAGGGGAGGGAGATCAGCTGGACCAGTGCGCGAGGGGAAATGGGAGGAGAGATGGAGCATAGGGAAGGAGAGAGAAAACACACGATTTGTTTTGCATGCATAGGTCCTGAAATTTACTACTAGTAGAGTATACTACACTGTAAGGCCGCAGGAGTACCTCGTGTCAGAAACCCATCATAACTTTGCTCTGACATGGAACCGCCTTCAACTTCTCTTCGATGCTGCCCTCTTCCCCTGCCAACGTTTTATTCTCTCGGCATGTACAAAGCGTGGACATAACCATATGTCTAAGCAAAGAAATATACTACTCCCGCATTGTGTAAAAAAGCACACCTTAATAAGGCTCAGATAGTAAATCGTATGACATATCATCACTATATAAAATTATAATTGGTAAAGCACAAAAAAATATAAATTTGATCAACATCTACTGTATAAAGTATGGGTGTATATTTGGTCCTTGTACTTTGTATCACCATGTGTAGAAGTCAAAGATTATTAGCTACCTAACACTTGAAATTTTTGGTAACATGGTCTAGAGAAATGAGGGAGAAGATTCTAGTATGATCGTGAAGTGTGTTTGGAGAGGTTTATGCATAGTGCATTCATTGTGTTCAAGACTATCAATATAATCTTCTAGATGCTAGAATGGAAAAGAAGATCCAACAGCTAGAAATGCTGGGATTCGCGAGTCTTGATCCAACGGTCAACATTCAAAGTTATTCGTACACTAATCTCATCATCACTCGGAAAATTGAGAATGTTCTTTCCTGATAGTTGGAAACTCACATCAGCGGTACTGATTACTACAAGAAGATGCATCCATCTACCTCCAAAGATATATTTAATTAAAGAAAAATCTATCGCACTTACTTGTAGCTCAAGTTTTAGCTAATTTTTCGTTAAATTGTCAAGATGCAAAATCTTAATTAGAAAGGAGTTAACCAGGAATTTGATCAACATCTATAAATTGGTAAAGCACAAAAAAATATAAATTTGATCAACATCTATAAAGTATGGGTGTATATATTTGGTCCTTGTACTTTGTATCATCATGTAGAAGTTAAAGATTATTAGCTACCTAACACATGAAATTTTTTATAACATGGTCTAGAGAAACACGGGAGAAGATTCTAGTATGATGGAGAAGTGTGTTTGAGGTTGTACATAGCATTCATTATGCCGAAGACTATCAATAGAATCTTCTAGATGATAGGATGGAAAAGAAGATCCGACGGCTCAAAAGGCTGGGATTCGCGAGTCTTGATCCAACGGTCAACATTCAAAGTTATTCGTACACTATATAGTGGTTTGTAATGAAGGCTAGCAATAGCATCTTCAAGATGCTAGAATGGAAAAGAAGATCCAGCGACTGGAAATGTTGGGATTCGCGAGTCTTGATCCAACGGTCAATATTCAAAGTTGTTTGTACACTACATAGTGGCAAGATCATGTGGAAGTCAACGATTATTAGCTACTAGTAAGATGCACGTGAGACTTAGATAGTAGACGTATGACATATCATCACTATATACAATTATAATTGGTAAAGCGCAAAAAATTATAAATTTGATCAACATCTATAAAGTATGGGTGTACATTTGGTCCTTGTACTTTGTATAATCATGTAGAATTCAAATATTTTTAGCTACCTAACACATGATTTTTTTGATAACATGGTCTAGAGAAACAAGGGAGAAGCTTCTAGTATGATGGAGAAGTGTGTTTTGAGGTTTGTGCATAGCATTCATTATGCCAAAGACTACCAATGGAATCTTCTAGATGCTAGAATGGAAAAGAAGATCCAATGGCTAGAAATGTTGGGATTCGCGAGTTTTGATCCAATGGTCAACATTCAAAGTTATCCATACACTATATAGTGGTAAGATAAGATAAGATAAGATCATGTAGAAGTGATGTCTACGCACTTCTATTCTTGTAGACAGTTGTTGGGCCTCGAAGTGCAGAGGTTTGTAGAACAGCAGCAAGTTTTACCTTAAGTGGATCATCCAAGGTTTATCGAACTCAGGGAGGAAGTGGTCAAAGGTATTCCCTCTCAAGCAATCCTGCAATCAAGATACAAGAAGTCTCTTGTGTCCCCAACACACCCAATACACTTGTCAGGTGTATAGGTGCACTAGTTCGGCGAAGAGATAGTAAAATAAAAGTGGTATGGATATAAGACAACGGTGCCAGAAAATACTTTGATGGCATGGAGGAGACTAAAGTAAAACTGAAATAAAGATGCAAGCAAGCAAACATGTAACAGATCTAATTGCAAGCGGTGTATCAATGCTTAGAAACAAGGCCTAGGGATCATACTTTCACTAGTGAACACTCTCATATAAATATCTTCTCTTTATGATACTACTCTTAACTACTATCCGTTTGGACACTCTAATCATTGGTAGGGCTATAACAACACTCCTCAAAGTTCGCTTTCCGCATCTAGATAACCCCACACTGTCACCTTGAGCACTAGATGGTTCAAACAAACACCACAATTTCATAAAGACATCCAACTCCAAATATAACTCATAACAAGTATTTCTAATATCTAGCCTAAGTGCCACCATGGTGTGCACACTGTCAACTTCACACACATGGGGAGACCAGAGATCTATTAAAGCACTTGAGTAGCAAGGTAGATCTACTTGATTACAAAGCTCATGATCACAATATGATCATGCATAGAGAGAGATGAACACATAGCTACCGGTAGAACTCTTAGCCTCGAGGAAGAACTATTCCCTCATCATCATGGGAATCAGCAACGGCGATGGAGATGGCAGTGGAGTCGATGGAGATGGCTCCGGGGGAACTTCCCCGTCCTGGCAGGGTGCCAGAATAGAGACTTTCTGTCCCCCGAATCTCCCCTTCGGTGGTGGCGGCGCTACAGAACTTTTCGTAGCTAGAGGCTTGACGATTTAGGGTTTTTGCATCGGGAGGCATCTTATAGGCGAAGAGGCAAGGTCAGTGGGTGGCCAGGGGGCCACACCACCTGGTGGCGCGGCCAGGGCTAGCCCGCGCCACCACATGGTGTGGCCGCCCTGTGGCCCCTCTCCTTCTCGCCTTCCGGCTCCGTGAGTCTTCCGGTAAAATATTGACTTTGGCTTTTGTCCGATCCAATTCCAAGAATATTCATTTTCTGACTTTCCTAGAACCAAAAACAGCAGAAAACAGGCAACTGGCACTGTGGCATCTTGTTAATAGGTTAGTCCAAGAAAGTCTATGAGAAGTACTACAAAGTTGAAACAAAAATAAGAAAGTAGATAAAACCAAGCATGGAACATCAAAAATTATGGATACGTTAGCAACGTATCAACATCCGCAAGCTTAACTCCTGCTCGTCCTCGAGTAGGTAAATGATAAAAAGAAAGAATAATTTTTGAGGTGACATGCACCATCATAAACTTGATCAAAGTATTTGTAAAACATTGATAGCTGGGATCATAGTGCTTCAATCATAACATGAAAGATAAAGTTCTAATAATAAGGCAAAGCAACTATTTTGCAACATGAAAAGGCACAAACAAAAGATTCATGAATAACAATGCTTTGCAAGACATTTGTTTGTTTCACATAAAGAAAACATAGCATAGTGGCATTCATCTTGTCCCTCATAGAGTAGCAAAACATAAATGCACGGGACACCTTCAAAGTTCATAAGAGTGACTAGATACAAATAGTTTAAAACAAGCAATATCAAAGTTATGCATCAATCAACAAGTCTTGGGACAATGCACATAGAACTAAGAATGGCCACTATGCTCTCAAAGTAGGTGCATAAAGATAGAAGGTGGAGACTCAACATAAAAGTAAAAGAAAGGGCCTTCATAGAAGGAAGTAGAGATTCAAGTTTCATAAAGAGCTTCCAAAAATTATGGTACTTATTAGCTTTCATCTCTCATTGCCCCTATCATAAGCATCTTTAGGTGATTAAGGTTAAAGTGACACAACTAAGAGGATATGCTTGACAAGTTATAAGCTGAAATCTCATGCCCCTTACTTACGAAGACCAAACCTCATGCTACTCAACTTTAGTCACAAGTAAGCTCTTGTCATTGTAAGTACATATGTATCATAGAGAACCGCCAACGGGGTACCCCTTGCACATGATACAGGAGCTATCCCATGATCAAAATGACAAGGCAAGGAGACAATGAGCATCTCAGCGATCTTTTTATTTGCTATTTGCATAGGTTTTTATTGAGGATGCTTCATAGAGTGCTCATTATGGTGATGCTGCAAGTTTCCACCATGATTAGGCATGACTTAGGCTAGCGTCCCGGGCGTTTCTCTAACACACACACAAACTCCATGATCTTACAAGTTCCACTTTTATTTCACACAGCCGGGATCCATAAGCAAAAGAACATGATATCAACGGGGTACAAAGTACAGGTGCAATGTTGAAAGCATTCCCCATGATACATGGTTCTGCTAACTTCAACTTATAAAGCGCTAGCATATACGCAACAAAGAAGGACCCAATGGTTCAAGTTTATTAAGTGCAAGAAAGTAAAGTGTGCCATCAAGTTCGTGAGAGCTTTAATCACTAGTTTTCTCATAACAAGTTTAATTTGGAAGATAGACAAAACACATGAATATACTTGGAATAGCATATGCTAGTAGGTAGGTATGGTGGACTCTTTGGAATAACTTGGTTTAAGGAGTTGGATGCATGAGTGGAACTCATACTTGGTTATGGAGGCTAGCAAAAGAGAGCAATAATGGCCATAATCATGCAGAGCGACAAAACATCATTGATCAAAGCATAAAGTGATACTACAAGTTGAAAACTAAAGGATCATAAAGGCTATGGTGACTTTGGATAGTCATAACATGGTGTGAGCATGCGCCAAGTCAACCCAAATAAAGCATCAAAGGAGAATACCACAATTCTATGCTTTAATATGCTAAAACAACGCATGATTCTTCCAAGGCACATTAAGCAATCTCAATTGTTTATCACAAGTCATGGTACAACAAAGAATACTAAGCATAAATCCAAAAAAATATCAAGCATGGCATGACAAAGCATAGGCCACAGTCAAAAACAAGCTCTCTTTACCACTTAAGCATGAACTTTCCTACATTTTTCCTATCCAAACCAAACTATTTGAAAACCAATGTATGAAAGAGGGGTCCAACCAATTTATTCAGCAAACTAATCAAACCAAGCAAATGAAAAACCAAAAAAAAAAAGACGCTCCAAGAACAACACAACTATGCATGAAACAATAAAAATGAAGCGTTTGGAAGAAACCTGGGATTTTTATTGATGAAGAGGGGGATGCCTTGGGCATCCCCAAGCTTTGACGCTTGTATTTCTTGGATATTTCTTGGGGTGACACGCGTGGCATCCCCAAGCTTGAGCTTTAGTCCATCCTTCATCTCATTACTCATTCCTTCCATACACCTGAAAATTTTTCTTTATACAAAACTTCACACAATCTTTATTAGTAACATTAGTGCACTCAAGATAATAGGTCTTTAGGTTCAGTTATAACACCAATAAAACTTACATTAAAACACTAGCTACTTTAGCACTCCCCTCAAAAAGCTCAATTCACCAAAAAGAACCAAAAAAGGAACCAACAAGAAGCAAATGCAAATAATGGCAGAAATCTGTCAAAACAGACCAGCAGGTAAAGACGAATTTTTTCTAAGACCTTATGTTGCTCAAATCAAAAAGTGTTAAACTAACAAAAGTTAGATAACTACCTGGGGCAGAAGCACAAAAATTCACGCCTCAAAAGGACGTACAGAGAGTTTACACGAATTTTTACGGTGAAGCACGGAAATCTGTTTCGGGACAGCAACTTTCCCAATCATTACTTCTCTCTCATTAGAGGTTACTCTTGGCACAAAAAGCAAATAAAAAGGATAAGGAGCGGTTATTACTGAAGTAATAACTTCCAAGACTCATCTAAAACTTTTGGATTATCTCCTAATAAGTACTTTTCTTTAATGCCTTTAAGTTAGGCTTGATAGTTTGAGAAGATGCTCACATAAGAAATATGAATTGAAGTAAAAGAGAGCATAAAGAAGCAAATTCAAAACACATTTAAGTCTAACCCACTTCCTATGCATAGGAATCTTGTAAAGAAACAAGTCATGAAAGGACAAAGCAGCAAGCATAGGAAAGCAAAACAAGTGCAACTTCAAAATTTTCAACATAAAGAGGAGAAACTTAATATTGTTGAGACACATAAAACCATGTTTCCCTCTCTCATAATAACTTTCAGTAGCAACAGGAATAAAATTAACAATATAACTATCACATAAAACATTCTTATCATAAGCCACATGCATAAAAGAATTAATACTCCCCACATAAACATAGTCATTCTTATTAATTGTAGTGGGAGCAAATTCAACAAAATAGCTATCATTATTATTCTCATCACCATAATCATCGAATATAGGAGGCATATTGTAATCATAATTAATTTTCTCCTCAATAGTAGGTGGACTGAAAATATCATATTCATCATTGCAATCATCATATATTGGAGGTATAGTATCATCATAAGCAATGGAATAGTTATCTTCCAAAGTGTGTTCATTTGTAAACATATCATCATTGGAAGGAACATGGATAGCACTAATAGTACAACAATTATCATCATTTTCAGAATTGGTACCGAAGATATTTTCAATATCAAAAGTAGTGTGCTTTTCCCAATCATGATCACTACTATAGGTAACAGGCATAGGAACATCATCGAGTTCAGACTCATCAAAAACTATAATAGGAGCAACATGTTTAGGGGAAAATACCGTTTCCTTCCTCCTTTTACTCCTCCTTTTCTTCTTTATCTTCTTATATTTAGGAGGGAGAGGCTTGAAAGGAAGCTTCTCCATATACCCTGGTTCATTGTTAGAGACAATAGAAGAAACTTTGGAGGATTCCTTCTTTTCATTAATAAGATCAAAACACATATTAGTCTTGTCATATTTTGGTAAAATATCATCTTCTATAATATTTTGTATGTAAGTATTTGTGTGACAATTATCAACACAATAAAGATGACAACCTTGTAGGACACTATTCATATCAAAAGCATTCATATCTACCAAACAAGTTTTTCTTGATAATTCTTCACACCCCAAAAATAATGTAAGTTCATCATGCTGATTAGGAGTGATCATGTCATCACAATACAAACTTGTAGTACTCATTGGATTAGAAGGGCTATTATTATGGCCTGAGCATTGAAAATTGAAATGACCCACTTCAAAGCAAAGTTCACAAATAAAAGGATAAAGGGCACAAACTTTTTTACCAAGATAATTTAAAGCCCTATACCACATTCTAGTTTTTTCATTCCTGTGGGTGATACAATATTTTTCTTCAATTTGATTATTCTCACAAGGTCTATGTATTCCACAAAAATTAACATTTTATAAGAAATAGTACTTTCAGAGGTTTGAGCATGTTTATTGCTATCATTAACAACAATTTCATATTCCATGCAAGTGTCTTTAAAAGGCTCATGATACATGTCCCACTTTTCTTTAGGAGCATTAATATGAGAATAAAGGTTTTAAAACAATCAATAAGAATTTGAGGATCAAGACCATATTTAGCACCAAGCTCTTGAAAATCTGCAGTTTCAGCGAAAGACTTAATGCAATCATACTCATAGTTTATACCTAGTTCTTTACCTTTGTTGTTATCCCAATTTTCGGTATTGCTTTGAATTGTTTCAAGAAGATCCCACTTAGCTTTGACCTCCTTACTCGTGAAGGATCCCTCTAAACAAGTATCTAGATAGTCCTTGTAATGTCCTGAAAGCCTTGCATAGAAATTATTAATAAAAATATTCCTGGGGATCTCATGAATGGGACATTTGAGCATTAGTGACTTCAATCGCCCCCATGCTTGGGCAATACTTTCTCCATCATGAGGATGAAAATTATAAATATAATTCCTATCTTTATGAATTTCATGAGGAAGATAAAATTTAGAGTAAAAGAGAGATTCAAGTTCCTTCCACTACAAATGATGAGGATCATCCAGTAGCTCATACCACTCCCTTGCTTTGCCCTTAAGTGATAAAGAGAATTACTTCTTCTTGACGTGATCTGTTGTAATACTTGCACACTTGAACAACCCGCATAATTCATGTATAAAGAGTAAATGATCACCGGGATGGACAGTTCCATCTCCAAAATAGTAGTTATCCATAACACGTTCAATAATTCTTGTAGGTATCTTAAAATTATCATTAGAATTACCACATATGGGAGATAAAGTATCATCAGAGCAAATTTTCTTCTTTAAAACTGGGGAAGTAAAAATATCATTTTCAAAAAAACTAACTTCCCCAAGCTTAGACATTTCCATAGCATTAGTAACAAAGGTGTTCAAAAGATTCATACTAATAACATTGCTATTAGCATGCAAAGAAGGTTCCAAGGGTTTTTTAATTTTCTTTTCAAAGAATTCATGTTCTACATTAGGAAAAATACTAAAAAGCTCTCTAATTTTTTTGTTGTTTTCCATTAAGCCTAACTAGTGAAAATAAAAACAAGAAACAAAAAGACAAAATTGCAGAATCTAAAGGAAATAACTTCGAGCACTCACACCGGAGGATGTGAGTACCTTTTACCTTACCTCCCCGACAACGGCGCCAGAAAATAGCTTGATGTACGCACTTCTATTCTTGTAGACAGTTGTTGGGCCTCCAAGTGCAGAGGTTTGTAGAACAGCAACATGTTCTCCCTTAAGTGGATCACCCAAGTTTTATCGAACTCAGGGAGGAAGTGGTCAAAGGTATTCCCTCTCAAGCAATCCTGCAATCAAGATACAAGAAGTCTCTTGTGTCCCCAACACACCCAATACACTTGTCAGGTGTATAGGTGCACTAGTTCGGCGAAGAGATAGTGAAATACAAGTGGTATGGATATAAGACAACGGTGCCAGAAAATACTTTGATGGCGTGCAAGAGACTAAAGTAAAACTGAAATAAAGATGCAAGCAAGCAAACATGTAACAGATCTAATTGCAAGCGGTGTATCAATGCTTAGAAACAAGGCCTAGGGATCATACTTTCACTAGTGAACACTCTCATATAAATATCTTCTCTTTATGATACTACTCTTAACTACTCTCCGGTTGGACACTCTAATCATTGGTAGGGCTATAACAACACTCCTCAAAGTTCGCTTTCCGCATCTAGATAACCCCACATTGTCACCTTGAGCACTAGATGGTTCAAACAAACACCACAATTTCATAAAGACACCCAACTCCAAATATAACTCATAACAAGTATTTCTAATCTCTAGCCTAAGTGCCACCATGGTGTGCACACTTTCAACTTCACACACATGGGGAGAGCAGAGATCTATTAAAGCACTTGAGTAGGAAGGTAGATCCACTTGATTACAAAGCTCATGATCACAATATGATCATGCATAGAGAGAGATGAACACATAGCTACCGGTAGAACCCTTAGCCTCGAGGAAGAACTACTCCCTCATCATCATGGGAATCAGCAACGACGATGGAGATGGCAGTGGAGTCGATGGAGATGGCTCCAGGGGCACTTCCCCATCCCAGCAGGGTGCCAGAACAAAGACTTTCTTTCCCCCGAATCTCCCCTTCGGTGGCGGCGGCGATGTGGAACTTTTCGTAGCTAGAGGCTTGACGATTTAGGGTTTTTGCATCGGCAGGCATCTTATAGGCGAAGAGGCAAGGTCGGTGGGTGGCCAGGGGGCCCACACCACCTGGTGGCATGGCCAGGGCTAGCCCGTGCCACCACATGGTGTGGCCACCCTGTGGCCCCTCTCCGTCTCGTCTTCTAGCTCCGTGAGTCTTCCGGTAAAATATCGACTTTGGGTTTTGTCCGGTCCAATTCCGAGAATATTCATTTTCTGACTTTCCTGGAACCAAAAATAGCATAAAACAGGCAACTGGCACTGTGGCATCTTGTTAATAGGTTAGTCCAAGAAAGTCTATGAAAAGTATTGCAAAGTTGAAACAAAACATAAGAAAGTAGATAAAACCGAGCATGGAACATCAAAAATTATGGATACGTTAGCAACGTATCAAGAAGTCAATGATTATTATCTACGAGGAAGAAGATTCTAGTATGATGGATTAGTGTGTTTTGAGGTTTGTGCATAGCATTCATTATGCTGAAGAATATCAATAGAATCTTCTAGATGCTAGAATGGAAAAGAAGATCCAACGACTAGAAATGTTGGGATTCACGAGTCTTGATCCAACAGTCAATATTCAAAGTTTTTCGTACACTATATAGTCGTAAGATAAGATAAGATGTCTCTATCTCTACTACTATAGTGGAGCAGTTTTGAATTGGATCCATAGCACCAATCCTGACCATTGGGTTGTTGGATCCAATGGTTCAGAGAAGCTGGATTCGTGTTGAATAGTACCTAGAACAAACTCCACCACGCATGTTGTAGAACCATCATGTCACCACCCCCAAAATTTCATAGCACAGTAGACTGTATTCTCTCTACTTATACTACTATAGTGGAGCAGTTTTGAATTGGATCCATAGCACTAATCATGACCGTTGGGTTGTTAGATCCAATGGTTCACAGCAACTAGATTCATGTTGAATAGTACTCCCTCCGCCAAAATATAAGGCGCCTAAGGATTAGTCAGAAGTCAACAATTTTTAAGTTTGACCATGATTATACCAAAAAATATAAAAATCTAGAGTACTAAATTAATATCAATAGATTCACCATAAAGTATATTTTCTTAATATGTCCATTCAATATTGTAGATGTAGATATTTTTTCCTAAATATTTGGTCAAAGTTAGTAAGGTTCGACTTTTGACCAATCCTTAGGAGCCTTATGTTTTGGGACGGAGCGAGGGAGTACAGACCTAGATGCTAGAATGGAAAAGAAGATCCAACGGTTAGCAATGTTTGGATTTGCCTGTGTTGATCCAACAGTCAATGTTCAAATAAGTTAATGCCTACACTATTTAGTGGTGGTATGCATGGTATTGTAAGAGATAAGAGACAAGATAAAGGTAAGATAAGAAGTACTGCGAATGGACGATCTAATGGTAGGTCTCTTAGGAGCGAGGTGATTGAGAGTTAACACGGTCGGTGGAAGTACAAGTAACATAAAGAACCTTGTAAAAAATGAAAATTGCATCCAAGTCCATGCATTTTAGCACAAGGACCCTGACACTGAGCAATGAAGTACTGTGTGGTTTTAGGTTTGCGCATACTAGCGTTCATCATGCTAAAGACTATCAATAGACCGAATCTTTCTCGATGCTAAGAATGGAAAAAGATCCAACGGTTAGCAATGTTTGGATTTGCTAGTCTTGATCCAACGGTTAATATGTTCAAAGTTAATCCCTACACTATGTAGTGGTATGGTATTGTAAGATATATGAGACAAGATAAAAGATAAGATAAGAAGTACTGTGAATGGCCGACCTTATGGTAGGTCTCATAAGAGCGAGGTGCTTGAGAGTTAACACGGTGGGTAGAATTACAATTTACATCAAGGACCTCATAAAAAATGAAAATTGCATCCAAGTCCATGCATTTATCACAAGGACCCTGAAACTGAGTAATGAAGTACTGTGTGTTTTGAGGTTTGCGCATACTAGTGTTCATCATGCTAAAGACTATCAATAGAATCTTTTTAGATGCTAAGAATGGAAAAGAAGATCCAACGATTAGCAATGTTTGGCTTTGCTAGTCTTGAGATCCAACGATCAATGTTCAAAATAAGTTAATCCCTACACTATGTAGTGGTGGTATATATGGTATTGTAAGAGATAAGAGACAAGATAAAGATAAGAAGTACTACAAATGGCTGATCTAATGGTAGGTCTCGTAAGAGCGAGGTGCTCGAATGGTCATTAGAAGTACAAGTTACATCAAGGACCTCATAAAAAATGAAAATTACATCCAAGTCTGTGCATTTGGCACAAGACCGAGTAATAATGAAGTAATGTGTGTTTTGAGGTTTGCGCATACTAGTGTTCATCGTGCTAAAGACTATCAGTAGAATCTTTCTAGATGCTAAGAATGGAAAAGAAGATCAAGAGGTTGGCAATGTTTTGATTTTCTAGTCTTGATCCAATGGTCAATGTTCAAAGTTAATCGGTTAGCAAAGTTTGACCTAATTTCATGAAATAGTGAGCAAAGTTTGACCTAATTTCATTAAATAGTTAGGATGCAAAATCTTAGCAAGAAGATGAACCTGTCGTCAAAACTCTCAGTGGTTTCTGATATATATTAATTGACCCTTCCCCCCGATGGGTACCTCCAAGAGTTTTTTCGTAAAACTTTCAAAGCGACCTACAATTTACCTGTAGATGACCTTGGTCGTTCGGGTTGAAATAAACCCGATAGTGTCCATACACATGGTAGGACAATATTGTGAAGCTATTTTTTCAAAACTTATCTAATCCCATGATTACAGTTTTCATGGCACGTGGTGCACAAGACATGATAGGACATCATGAGTAAAACTTTTGTTTTTTGTTTTTCGTTTATTCAATGTGATCAATGTTCAAAACTGGTTCAAAATTGCCTTCCCTCCTAATGTTTGGTCGATCTTTTGGATAACCTTGCCTCCTGATGTTTGGGAAGCAAGTGAAAATTTCGAAAACTGGAAAAGTTTGAATTTTTGTGCTGCCAAGGACCAAAGTGGTTTCCTTCCTATGTACTCCTCCTCGTCCCTACTCCACACCAACGCGCGGCTGCTGAACACACCAGAGACACAGAGCCGCTGTACCAAGGCACACTTGCGCAGCGCCACGCTATGGACGAGGGGAGAGAGATCAGCCGGCCCGGTGCGCGAGGGGAAAGGGGAGGAGAGATGGAGCATAGGGAAGGAGAGGGAAAAGTCATGATTTGGTTTGCGTGCATAGGTCCTGAAATTTACTACTAGTAGAGTGTACTACACTGTAAGGCCGCAGGAGTACCTCGTGTCAAAAACCCATCATAACTTTGCTCTGACATGGAACCGCCTTCAACTTCTCTTCGTTGTTGCCCTCTTCTCCTGCCAACATTTTATTCTCTCAGCATGTACAACGCGTGGATAGAGGTGACCATATGTCTAGGCAAAGAAATATACTACTCCCGTATTGTGTAAAAAATCACACCTTAATAAGGCTCAGATAGTAAATCATATGACATATCATCACTATATAAAATTATAATTGGTAAAGCACAAAAAATTATAAATTTGATCAAAGATTATTAGCTACCTAACACTTGAAAGTTTTGGTAACATGGTCTAGAGAAACGGGGGAGAAGATTCTAGTATGATCAAGAAGCGTGTTTAGAGAGGTTTATGCATAGTGCATTCATTGTGTTCAAGACTATCAATAGAATCTTCTAGATGCTAGAATGGATAAGAAGATCCAACGGCTAGAAATGCTGGAATTCGTGAGTCTTGATCCAATGGTCAACATTCAAAGTTATTCGTACACTAATCTCATCATCACTCGGAAAATTGAGAATGTTCTTTCCTGATAGTTGGAAACTCACACCGGTGGTACTGATTACTACAAGAAGATGCATCCATCTACCTCCAAAGATACATTTAATTAAAGAAAATCTGTCGCGCTTACTTGTAGCTCAAGTTTGAGCTAAAAAAAATTTAAATTGTCAAGATGCAAAATCTTAATTAGAAAGGAGTTAACTAGGAATTTGATCAACATCTATAAATTGGTAAAGCATAATAAAAATATAAATTTGATCAACATCTATAAAGTATGGGTGTATATATTTGGTCCTTGTACTTTGTATCATCATGTAGAAGTAAAAGATTATTAGCTTTCTAACACATGAAATTTTTGATAACATGGTCTAGAGAAACAAGGGAGAAGATTCTAGTATGATGGAGAAGTGTGTTTTGAGGTTATGCATAGCATTCATTATGCCGAAGACTATCAATAGAATCTTCTAGATGATAGGATGGAAAGGAAGATCCAATGGCTCGAAAAGCTAGGATTCGCGAGTCTTGATCCAATGGTTAACATTCAAAGTTAACCGTACACTATATAGTGGTTTGTAATGAAGACTATCATTAGAATCTTCAAGGTGCTAGAATGGGAAAGAAGATCCAACAGCCGGAAATGTTGGGTCGCGAGTCTTGATCCAACGGTCAATATTCAAAGTTGTTTGTACACTATATAGTGGTAAGATCATGTAGAAGTCAACGATTATTAGCTACTAGTAATTTGCACGTGAGACTCAGATAGTAGACGTATGACATATCATTATCACTATATACAATTATAATTGGTAAAGCACAAAAAAATATAAATTTGGTCAACATCTATAAAGTATGGGTGTATATTTGGTCCTTGTACTTTGTATCATCATGTAGAAATCAAAGATTATTTAGCTACCTAACACATGAAATTTTTGATAACATGGTCTAGAGAAACAAAGGAGAAGCTTCTAGTATGATGTAGAAGTGTGTTTTGAGGTTTGTGCATAGCATTGATTATGTCGAAGACTATCAATAGATTCTTCTAGAAGCTATAATGGAAAAGAAGATCCAACGGCTAGAAACGCTAGAATTCACGAGTCTTGATCCAACGGTCAACATTCAAAGTTATTCGTACACTATATAGTGGTAAGATAAGATATGCACGCAAAACAAGTTGTGTTTTCTCTTTCCTTCACGCTGCCTCATCACCATCCACACACACCCCGACCGGCTGACCTCTCCATCGTCCACAACATGGTGCTGCCCACGTGTGTCGACCTGCCTTGTCGTTACATTTCACACCCTGCGAAGAGAAAGCACCAAGCAGACCCCAACACGCTTGTTCGAAAGTGTGAGGAGAGTTTTTGTGTGTGTGTGTGTGAAGAAAGTACACACTAGTACGAAGGGTATATGGCTAAGTTGCTCTCTCGAGAAGGACTAGACTGCTTTTCCTTGCTAAACTTTAGAGCCTGTTATTTTAAATTTATGGACCTCTGTGTAAAAAAATTAGGTATTTTATGCAAATCGTACTTTCTCCCACCGTCCGTATCAAATTTTAACTACTAGTAAGCGCGATATATAAATTCCTCATAAAATGTACCAACAAACTTTTGAAGCTCTAACCAGGAATTCAGTACATCGAAAACCACCGAAAGCTTTTTCGTAAAACTTCCAAAACAATCTATAATTTACTTGTAGTTCAAATTTGACCTAATTTCGATAAATTGGCATAGAGTATCATTCAAGTTGGCAGAGTTAGCTAGGAAGTTTTAAAATTTGCAAAACATATGGGCCGCGCCTGTATAGTTGGTCGTTACGTGGTAGAACTCCTCCAAATCCATGATTTCTTTCCCTGTTTCGTTAAGATTCTTTTATTGGGCGTGAATTTGGTGTTTCTCGTGAGTTTTACCGACCTATGACCCCCTTATATATACTGTCATTGTCTCTCTCTCTCTAATCATAATCTCCAGAAATCAATCTACCTCTTATTCATACGTGAGGACATGCAACCAAGGGACAAAATCCAAGGAGAGAAGTTCCTATGGAGATCGGGAGCAATAGCAAGAAAGGCAAGGGGATCAAGATTGTCTCCATAGAGTTCCTCGACGCTGACAATGAATGCCAAAAGAGGGAGTCGAGGGCCCTCGAGCTGAAGATTGAAGAGATGGACAAGGAGACACCGGGGACACCCAAACATCTTCGGTTGCTATGACTTTATCTTGATAAACTTGATGAAGATATTAAGCAGACAATCGAATTAGGTTTTTCTATGAGTCTTAAGGTGATACAAACCCTTCAAGATAACGAGATCAATAAAGAACAAGTGAAAGTGCTGGAGAGGAATAATATTTTCTACAAGCTGCGTGCTAAATAATTAGAGGTTGTTAATCAATCCCTCCATCTCAGGCCGGCCCGTGAAGAGAAGATATCACGTGCCATGGCGCCACAGTGATCTACAATAATCACGGTATCAAATAATCGCAAGGGATTATTTGATCCCGCCTGGCTTGATTCCAAGCTTGGGGAGATCTTTAAGACCTTGTAATCTATCTTATAAGTTTTACATTACTGTTTTAGTTTTGCATTAGTTCAAATTAGAAATAAAGTTTGCATTATTAGAATTCCCTTCAGGAATAGTCGATCCCTTTTATGAAATTCTGAGTTTATTATCATATATGGAGCAATATTGAGTTTGTGCTTGTCCTATTGGATATATGAATGGCTTGAGTATAATTTTACTTGCACTTGATGATAGCAATAGGAGTCTTCCACACCATTGGTATTAATGGAACCTACAAAGATAATTTGGTCAATATGTTGTAAGTTCACGGTATGATTTACAAAGAAAAATTATCTAATCAGTTAAGTTGAAAAAGAAACCTTGAACAATGGAAAATTAAAGTGCTATCAAATTAGAGTGAGAATAAGACGAGGTAGAATATTCAAACTATAAAGATTGCTTCATATACACTTGGAATTTAGTAATTGAGATTGTTAAACTTTGAATTCCTACATGAAGTGGAATGTATGGCTAGCTCCTTTGCACAACACTTAAACAAAAGTGTGAGCATATATATAAAAGGGAAGAAAAGAAGAAAAGAGAGAAAAAAGGAGCGAATGTGCAAAGAGAAAATAGGCATACACCACTATATTGTAGTATGACAAAGAAGCGTTTGAGATTTTAAATCCCAAGTGAATATGTTAATCCAAAAACACTTGGGACTACCTCGCTAACTCATTTGGTCGAACTGTATACTTTTACATCATATTGAGAGTGATCTTTTGTGAACTGTCAAATGCTAAGGTGTGGAAGCCTGCTAATATTATCCGGATGGTTCGAGTAAGGTACTATTCATGAACATATTCCTATGTATCATATATGATAAACACATGCTGCAACTGCCTCATTTATTTTATCAACTCATCTTCATGAATATGAGGATCACATTCACTAAGCCAACTTGCTCGGGACGAGCAAGAGTCTAAGGTTGGGGAAGTTGATGAGTGCATATTTGCATCATGTTTTATATTATTGTTTTGCATTATAGTGGTAGGATCTTGGTATTTTACGGCGTTCGCGTGCATGTTTTATGTCTGTTTTCACCAGGATCAGGACAGATGATGGATACAATGGACACAATTCTCGGAGCAGTTGTATTGGGGAGAAAAGGAGTAAAAAACAACGTAAATCGCTTATTCGGTAAATATCAATAACACCAGAAGAAAACCCGAAGCGATCGAGGCATATAGACGGTTTAAGGACTAACTATACATCGGGAATAAAATTCCGGTCGTATAGTTCGCGCCGCCACCGCCTCCTCAAATAGTTTCACCCCGTACAACTGGATCAGAGAGACGACATATAGAACAACCAAAAATCGCCAAAACCTCACCCCCGGAAGGCATCTAGAGGGGGAACTCGTTCACCGGGGATCCATCTTCGCCCTGCGCAGATCCGGGAGGCTAAGGCATCGATCTTCATCATCAACCGCTGCATCACCACCATCTCCATCCATCCCATCTACATCTTATCTAGATCTTGTTGTAATTTCCATACTAGTTGTGGATTTATACAAGTACTATTCATCTATGATAGATTCCATTGTTATTGCCATGATGTTGATTGCCTCCATGTCTGAGTAGATCATTAGTTCTTGGGGAGATGGAGAAACCCTAGTGTGAGATTGAAATAAGATAAAATTTATTATGATATTCATCGCTGTGACCATGTGTTAGATTGTATTCATCTTGATGTTGGGAGAAGTCGACCTCTCAATATTTGGCTCTTGTGGGGACTTGATGGAGGGAACTACTTGTTGGTAGACGGAGGCGTGTTAGCACTTACAGTGACTATAAAGTTGTTGGCACCTCTTACATATCAACTTAGGAACCGAGGAAACTCACAAAACACTATCCATGTCATGGGATACGTCCTACGGTATTAAGTCCCTTAATAGCACAATAATTCAATTGATGTTGATTGTTGACTGTTGTGGTTATGAGGATATGTGAGCAGTGGTTGCTGCCTATTTGTCCAAATACGGAGTTCCTCCCACACATATATAGTTGAGAATGCTACTCCCTGAGAACACCTTTTTCCCTATTGCAGTTCCAATCCCTTTTACATACGCGATACTTATTTTCTATGTTCAGTTGTTTTATTTTACTTATTGTTCTCTTATACCAAAAATCCAAAAGCACATTTTTACACAATACTCGCATTTTATCTTGTTACTTAGCATTTCTATTGTAGTATTTAATTCAAGAGTTATTAGACTTCAGACTCCTGCTCCCTGTGGAATCGATATGTTTATTTCGAAACTAGCTACAAATGATCTGTGCACTTGCAGTCATCAGTGATTCCATCTCATGTTTATGCGCATATGTTTGTTGATATCCGTGACTCATTCTTCTCTTATGTTCACCATGTAGAACACCATTTCCCAAAATTTGTTCAAGGATCAAGGGAGAAAAGACAAGAAGGGGAGGAAGATTATTGGCAAGTCATTTCTGCTCCACCATTGCTATGACGAGCTAGGAATGGGGAGAAGTGGAAAAGCCATGATGGGTTGGATGTGCACAACTTAGGGATGAATGCCACCGAAGCAAAAGCCACCACAATCATATATGATGATGCATCAAGTGATGAAAACAAGAAGAGAAGCTCCACTCCTCACTCGGTTGCATTCACGAAGAGGCATGTGCTTGGAAGGAAGGCCGCCAATGAGTTGATGAAGGGTAAGAAGGCCGGTGATGATGACATAGCAAAAGCTATGGATAGGATGGCCAATGCAAGGTTGGAGTACAACAAAGATAAAAGGTTGGTAAGGACTATGGAGGCCTAGGCCGAGGCACGTAGGGTGGCTTTGGAGGAGAGGATTGCGGCCACCGAGGAGAGGAAGTTGGCTTTGGAGGAGAGGAAGGTGGCCACCGCCGAGCAAGCACGCCTATTGGAGGAAGAGAGGAACCTCTTTACCATTGACACGCCCAACATGGATGAAAGGCAAAAGGAGTACATAAACCTTGCTCGTGATGAAGTGTTGGCCAAAAAAGAATGACGGCAAACCACTCGAAGACCCAAAGTGAAGGAATGAATGCATTTGGAGGCAAGGGTGGCTTTGGAGGCTCTAGAGGCATGGGAGCAACACCAGGGGATTTTGGAGGCTATGGGGGGCATGGGGCTCGGAAGCATGGGAGGCATCAGTGGCATGGGACTTGGAGGAATGGGAGCACCTCCGGGGGATTCATGGCCTCCTTGGTGAATCCATCACCTAGGATCAATGTTGATGGCTATGGCATGGCCTCCTTGGTGAATCCATCACCTTTTATCAATATTGATGGCTATGGATATTCATCACATGCTAACACCACCAACACCACCGTCCAAGACTCCCAAGGAGAAGAAGCACAAGATGGAAGTTGCAATGGCAATGGCTATGTTGATGTTGACAACTAATGTGTCAACATGTGTGTTCAAGTCAAATTAGTGTTGAACTTGGTTGTGTGAAATTTTCATTTTCATTTGAACTATGTCCTAAATTTGTGTTGAACTTGGTTGTGTGAGACAGGCATTTGGTGATTGTTGAGAGCCATTTGTTGTTCTATTTGTTTTGTTTTGTTTGATCTTGTTGGTGTATTCTGAGTTGTGAAAGTTGTTTGCGCCGGCGTGCGTGATGCATTTTAGTGCGTCTGGTGGAAGGACACATTTTGCTCTATTTTAGAGCACCAAATTTAGCGCCTCCACTGGAGAAGAAACAGGCGCCACGCGCTAAACACGAATCACGCACTGCAAAGAAATTATAGCGCCCCGAGTTTGATACGTCCATTTTGCATCACTATTCTATGTCATAATTCACTATTATTCATTAATATATTTCTTATTAAGATATGATACTTATGTTATTTCATCTGTTTTTGCATGGTTGATGACTTTTGGAGCATGGATCGCTGCAGTCAGGATTCTGATAGAAAAGGTGATGTTTGGAAGCAAAATTCGCGAAGATCAGAAAATCCAGGAAAATATACAGAAAATCCTATTTTTCCAGAAGATGAAGAAAGCTAGAAGGGGCTAGAGATGGGCCACAGGGGGCCCACACCACCCCCTGGCGTGGGCCACCCTAGGGCAAGGCCACCGCACGTTAGGCCACCTGGTCCACCCCTCCTCCCTCCGCATATATTATCCTCCCAAAACCCTAAGACTCGGGGAGCGACCACAGAAAGATTCTGCCGCCTCTGCGAGGCGGAAAACACCGAGAGAGAAAGATCGCTCCGGCAAACAGATTTCTGCCAGGGGATTTCCTTCTCGGAGAGGGGAGATCGTCGCCATCAACACCACCATCAAGCTAGACTTCATCGGGATCATCATCATCATCACCACCATCAGCACCCTCATAACCATCTCCATATTGTTGTAACAATTGGGTTGAATCTTGCATAGTTCATAGGGAAAACTTTCCGGGTGTTGATTACTCTTTGTAGTTGATGCTATTGAGTGAACCATTGAATTATTGTTTATGTTCAGATTGTTATACATCATTATTCCATTTCTGATCATGATCCATATGATGTCTTATGAGTAGTTCGTTTTGTTCTTGAGGACATGGGAGAAGTCATGTTGTTAGTAGTGGAGTTGTGTTGAGAAAGATTCAATAGTTTGATATTTAAGTTGTGGTGTACTTCTTCTAGTGGTGTCATGTGAACGCCGACTACATGACACTTCACCTATATGGGCCTAGGGGAATGCATTGTGTATTTGGCTACTAATTGTAGGGGTTTCCGGAGTGACAAAAACCTGAACCCCCGTTAGGAAACCGTTGCACAAGGGACGTAAGGGTCTTAGAGTTTAAAGTTGTGGTTAGGTTTCTACCTTAATTACTTTCTTGTACTTACGGATGTTTGCAAGGGGTATAATCACAAGTATGTATTAGTCCTAGGAAGGTCGGTACATTAGCACAGGTTCACCCACACAACACTTAGCAAGCTAAAGAAGATTAATCAGCTATATGAAGCGAAAGCGTCTTCCCATGTGTCCTCGAGAACATTTGGTCATCTTAAGTAATACAACCGGCTTGTCCTTTGCTGCATAAAGGATTGGGCCACTTGTTGTATTTATTCTTACTGTCTTTTATTTACTCGTACTTTGTTTACTTGTTTTATCAAAAAAACCTAAAAATATGTTTGCTAAGTATTTGTAGAGAATTCCTGATCCATACCACTAGCCAGCACCTTCTGCTCCTCGTTGGGTTCGACACTCTTACTTATCGAAAATACTGCGACACACCCCCTATACTTATGGGTCATCAAGCCTATTTTCTGGCGCCGTTGCCAGGGAGTGAAGCGCTATTGGAGAGTGGAACTAGTAAAGGAAACTTCTACTGTGAGTATTGTTTACTTCTGTTAGTTGCTTTATTTTTGTTATGGATAATTCGCTGAGTTTCTTATTTAGTAATGCTACTACCACTGCTAAGGTAGTAGATGAACCACCACCTGCTGAGAATGATGCTTTTAAAATACCTACAAGAATTATTGATCGTGTTATGGATAACTACTATGTTGGGGATGGAATTGTCCATCCCGGTGATCATTTACTCTTTATACACGAATTATGCGGGTTGTTCAAGTGTGCAGGTATTACTACAGATCAAGTTAAGAAGAAGTTATTCTCATTATCTAAAAGGAAGAGCTGAGGAATGGTATAAGCTGCTGAAGAATGGTCAAGCTCTGGAATGGGAGGAAATAGTGCCTCTGTTTTATTCAAAGTTTTATCCTCCTAGTGAGATTCATAAAGATCGGAATCAAAAATACAACTTTTGGCCTCTTGATGGAGAGAGTATAGCTCAAGCTTGGGGGAGATTGAAGTTACTAATGCTCAAATGTCCCATTCATGAGCTCCCCAACAATATTATTATCAACAACTTTTATGCAAGGCTCCCTCTACATGATAAGGATTTATTGGATGCTTCTTGTGCTGGATCTTTCACTCGCATGGAAGAAGAAGCTAAATGGGATCTTCTGGACCGTATTCAAGATAATGCTAAAGCCTGGGAGAATGACAAAGGTAGAAAGTCAGGTATAAATTATGATTATGAATGCATTGAATCTTTTATTGGAACTGATGACTTTCAAAATATTAGTAATGCTTATGGTCTTGATTTACAAGTTATTACAAATTGCTTTAAGGCTTTTGCTTCCAATATTGAAATTCCAAAAAGGGGATGGAACAAGTACCATGCACCTTATAAAGATATTGTTGACCGTGTTCCTGTTGGGAGTGCTGAGTATTGCACTATTGATCACATCTTACCTGAACCTTATATCGAGAAGATTCCCTTCCCAGATAAGGTAAAGGATCATCCTATGATAACTAGTGTAATCACTAAAAGTGAAAAGAGAACTATAAAACCCGATGAACAAATAAATGTTGAACCTGTGGTAGCAATTGTGAAAGACCTTGTCACTAAAAGCATAGAAGATGGACACATAATCTTTTGTGAGGATGCTTCTAATATTGTTTCACATCCTAATAGAGCTAAAAAGGCTAGTGTCTTTGTGCTTTCCGTTAGAATTGGTGATCATTGCTATTATGGTTTATGTGATATTGGTGCAAGTTCTAGTGCTATTCCTTATGAGCTTTACAGAGAAATTATGCATGAAATCAGTCCCTGTGAATTGGAAGAGGTTGATGTGGTTATTCACCTTGCTAATAGAGAGACCATCTCTCCAATTGGTATTGTACGAGATGTGGAAGTTCTTTGTGGTAAGATTAAGTATCCTGCTGATTTTCTAGTACTTGGTTCAGCTGCTAGTAAAACTTATCCTATCATTTTTGGTAGACCTTTCTTGAGTACTTGTGGAGCTATTATAGATTGCAAGAGGGAGAAGATCTTGACTAAGTTTGATGGGGAATCTTATGAGTTTAATTTTTCGAAATTTACTAAAGAACCTTGTGAAGAGGAAACCCATAATGAGGATTTTAGAGTTGAACAACTTGCTTCTATTTCTCTTGCTCCTAACAATGCTTTGCAGCAATTTATGGAAGATCATGAAAGTGAGATCTTCATGGAAGAAAGGAATGAGATTGACGAGATTCTCCGTCGTCAACCCAAGATGCTTAAGCACAACTTGCATGTAGAAGACTTGGGTACCACGTTGCCACCTAAACAGGATCCGGTCTTCGATCTAAAACCTCTTCCTGATGATCTTAGATATGCTTATATTGATGATAAAAAGATATATCCTGTTATTATTAGCTCTAAGCTTTCAGGGAAGGAAGAAGAAAGGTTATTGGAGGTTTTGAAGAAACACCAAGGAGCTATGGGCTATACTCTAGATGATTTAAAAGGGATTTCACCTACTATATGTTAGCATTCTATCAATATAGAACCAGATGCAAAGCCAGTAGTAGAGCACCAACGACGTCTAATCCCAAGACGAAGGAAGTGGTAAGAAATGAGGTATTGAAACTCCTTGATGCTGGTATTATTTACCCTATTGTTGATAGTGAATGGGTTAGTCCTGTTCATTGTGTTCCTAAAAAAGGAGGAATTACCGTTGTTCCTAATGATAACGATGAGCTTATTCCCCAAAGAATAGTAGTAGGCTATAGGATGTGCATTGATTTTAGGAAAGTCAACAAATTTACTAAGAAAGATCACTACCCGCTTCCTTTTATTGATCAAATGTTGGAAAGGTTGTCTAAAAAGACTCATTTTTGTTTTCTTGATGGTTATTCTGGTTTCTCTCAAATTGCTATTAAACAACAAGAACAAGAAAAAAACTACTTTTACTTGCCCTTATGGAACTTATGCTTATAGACGTATGCCTTTTGGTTTATGTAATGCGCCTGCTACTTTTCAAAGATGCATGTCTGCTATCTTTTATGGTTTTTGTGAGGAAATTGTGGAAGTGTTCATGGATGAATTTTCTGTCTATGGAACTTCTTTTGATAATTGTCTGCACAACCTTGATAAAGTTTTGCAGAGGTGTGAAGAAACTAATATTGTTCTTAATTGGGAGAAATGCCACTTCATGGTTAATGAAGGGATTGTCCTTGGGCATAAAGTTTCTGAAAGAGGCATAGAAGTTGATAGAGCTAAGGTTGAGGCAATTGAGAAAATGCCATGTCCAAGAGACATCAAAGGTATTCGTAGTATCCTTGGTCATGCTGGTTTCTATAGAAGGTTTATTAAAGACTTTTCTAGGATATCAAAACCCCTCACTAATCTTGTTCAAAAAGATGTACCCTTCATTTTTGATGATGATTGTAAAGAAGCTTTTGAAACTCTTAAGAAGGCTTTAACTACAACCCCTATTGTTCAACCACCTGATTGGAGTTTACCCTTTGAAATAATGTGTGATGCTAGTGATTTTGCTGTAGGTTCTATCCTTGGGCAACGAATTGATAAAAAGCTAAACGTTATCCATTATGCTAGTAAGACTCTAGACACTGCTCAAAGGAATTATGCTACTACTGAAAAAGAATTTCTAGCTGTCGTTTTTGCTTGTGATAAGTTTAGACCCTATATTGTAGGCTCAAAAGTCCCCATTCATACTGATCATGCTGCTATTAAGTACCTTATGACGAAGAAGGACGCTAAGCCTAGGCTGATTAGATGGGTGTTGCTTTCGCAAGAGTTTGATCTACATATAGTAGACAAGAAAGGTGCTGAAAACCCTATAGCTGATAATTTATCTCGTTTGGAAAACATCTCTTTTGACCCTATGCCTGTTAATGATAGTGTCCCAAATGAACAGTTGGCTGCGGTAGGGGTAAGCTCGTGAAGGAGCCCTTGGTACGCTGATTATGCTAACTTTATTGTCTCTAAGTATTTGCCTCCAACTTTTATAGCTCAGCAAAGAAGGAAGTTCTTTTATGATTTGAGGCATTATTTTTGGGATGACCCACACTTATATAAAGGAGTGGATGGTATTATGCGAAGATGTGTTTCAGAATATGAACAAAAGGAGATATTGCGTAAATGTCATGGTAGTGCTTATGGAGGACATCATGCAGGAGATAGAACTGCGCAAAAGGTGCTACAATCAGGTTTCTACTGGCCTACCTTTTTTAAAGATGCAAGAAAATTTGTTTTATCTTGTGATGAATGTCAGCGTGTTGGTAATATTTCTAGACGCAATGAAATGCCTATGAACTACTCTCTAGTTATTGAACCCTTTGATTGCTGGGGATTTGACTTTATGGGTCCTTTCCCTCCCTCGAAAGGTTATACTCATATTCTTGTTGCCGTTGATTATGTTACTAAGTGGGTAGAAGCCATTCCTACGAAGAGTGCTGACAGGGAGACTTCTCTAAAAATGCTTAAGGATGTTATCTTTCCTAGGTTTGGAGTGCCTAGGTATCTCATGACTGATGGAGGTTCTCATTTCATTCATGGTGGTTTTAGAAAGACCCTTGCTAAATATGATGTTAATCATAGAATTGCTTCAGCTTATCACCCCCAAACTAGTGGGCAAGTAGAGTTATCAAATAGAGAAATTAAATCCATCTTGCAAAAGACTATTAATAGATCTAGAAAAAACTGGGCTAAAAAGTTGAATGATGCTTTGTGGGCTTATAGGACCGCCTACAAAAACCCTATGGGAATGTCTCCTTATAAAATGGTTTATGGGAAAGCTTGTCACCTACCTTTAGAATTAGAACACAAAGCCATCAAGCAGTTAAAGAACTAAATAGAGATTGTAAGCTCGCTGGTGAGAAAATATTATTTGACTTAAGTTCTTTAGATGAATGGAGGAGTGAAGCCTATGAAAATGCTAGGCTCTTTAAGGAAAAAGTTAAAAGATGGCATGACAAGCGAATACTTAAGAGAGAATTTCATGTTGGTGAGAAAGTTCTATTGTATAGGTCTCGTCTCAGATTTTTTGCAAGAAAGCTACTGTCAAAATGGGAAGGACCTTTCATTATTGAAGAAGTGTAATTGCTCAGAGCAATAAAAATTTCTTCTTTAAAAGATAATACTACACAAGTAGTGAATGGGCAGCGACTCAAGCACTATATTGCTAGAGATTCTTACAATGAAGATGTTGATGCCTCTCAAGTTATAACTCCGGAGAAATTCATCAAGGACCAAATTCAGAGACCTGCAGAGTCTGTTTTCAAATAGGTAACAGTTCTGGTAAGAAAAGTTCCGCGAAAATACTATCCAACTATATTTTTGCAGTTTTTAGACAATAATGAAAGCTACAAAGCGAAAGAGGGACGAAAATGGAGCCAGGATGGCTAACACCACCCTATGGCACGGGCCCACCCCTGGCCGCGCCACCAGGTGGTGAGTCCACTCCGGACTCCACCTCTGACTCGTTTTCTCCCAGTACCTTCCTTTTGTTGTGAAACTTCGTAATATATAATCCCCCGGATCCCCCGAGGTTCGTATATCGTGTTTTCGTCGTGTTTTTGTTTCGATCTGTTTCTGCCAGGAACTATCTTTGAAAGCTTTGAAGCACAATGGTGTCCGCCAAGGATAAAGGAAAGGAGCCTATGGAGGAAGATCTCCAAGACCCCGGGCAGTAGAAGGAGATCAAGAGAGAAGGTTAATAGGAGGCAAAGCACACCGGCACTACCATTGCAAGCATTGGAGTGGTACTAAACCCTACCAGGATCAGAAGGACTGCACGGATGTCAACTGGAGGGAAGCCTCCGCGTCACTGTTTGGCACCACGGACACCTTCTCCAAGCACCAAGATTCCCTTCCATACCTCTATCTATAACCACGCAGGAAAAGAAGACCGCAAGGAAGGAGAGCGGAAAAAGAATCACAAGAGCTGGGATCCACAATCTGACATGATCATGCACCGCATCGAGCACAACTCGGAGTTGATTCGTACCCTCACCTTCGAGATTGAGGACTTGGGGAAATTGGTCAAGAAGCTCATCGAGAGGATACCACCACCACCGAAGGAGTAATTCGTCATTAGGTTTGGCATCCCCTTGGTTTGTTCCAAGCTTGGGGGAGTGCCGCGGTATCATATCACTATCTTCTATTTTTTTTTACCTTTTTAGTAGAGTCATATCATGAATAGAGAAGTTATTATGTAGGATGGTTTGCATTATGGAAGTGTCCCCTCTCTCGTTAGATATGTATCCCTTGGTGTGAGTTGCCGTTATGGAATATTAATGAGAAGTTCTATCATTTACTCTTTTGCACAGCTTATATTAGTTTTCAATTCGCGGTTATATGATTGATCTTGTTATTAGTATTGGTATCACTTTGGGATCATTGAGTTAATTTGGTTGGTTTTGGCAAACCTGGTTCGGTCAGTAGCAACACTATTTTTGAGAGTTGAATGAAAAGATAAAAGTACTCTAAAGAAATATAATTTCATCATTTTGCTTTCTTGATTTGCTCATAAGTTTAGTATTATCTAGTTAAGATCTTTTGTGCTTCCAAGTAAGATTGCATGTATGTTTTTATCACTTGTATGTTTGTTTGTTTCCTTCAACTCTTATACTTGCTACCCAGCCTTGCTAGCCAAAAACCTGTACTGAGAGTGAATTCTTCTCGTGCATCCACCTCCTTAAAACCAAAACCTTTGCCATTTGTGTCCACCCTACCTACCCTATTAGCATTATTGCTATTCCAAGTAAATTCTTGTTTCATCTACCTCCCAAATTAAACTTGTTATGTGAAAAGTAGTGATTAAAGCTCTCACGAACTTGATGGCACACTTTACTTTCTTGCATTTAATAAACTTGAACCATTGTGCTCACCTATGTTGCGCATATGCTTGCACTTTGTAAGTTGTGAATTAGCAGAACCATGTTGTCATGGGGAACGCTTTCAACATTGTACTGGTACTTTGTACCTAGTTGATATCATGTTCTTTTGTCTATGGATGTCATCGGTGTGAAATGAAAGGGGAGCTTGTAAGTCCATGGAGTTATGCATGTGTGTTAGAGAAACGCCTGGGCCGCTGGTCTAATCCATGCTGACATGGTGGAAACCTGCAGCGTAACCATAATGAGCATCTATGAAGCATTCTTCTTATAAAAAAGAGATAGAGATTGAGAAAAAGGAGAAAAAGAAAAAAGATTATGAAAAGAGGAAAGAGAGAAAAAGCACCATATTCCCATGGTAAATAAGAAGATTGTTGAGATGCTTGTTGTCTGCTTGCCTTGTCATTTTGATATGGGGATTCTTCTGTATCATTGAACAAGGGGTACCCCGTTGACGCTTCTCTATGATACACATATGCTTACGATGACAAGAACTTACCGGTGACTAAACTTGAGTAGCATGAGGAGCGGCCCTCGTATTCAAGGGACATGAGATTCTCAATTTACAACTTGTCAAGCATATCCTCATATTTGATCACTTTAACCTTAATCACCTAAAGATGCCTATGATAGGGGCAATGAGAGCTAAAAGCTAGTAAGTATCATAATTTTTGGGAGCTCTTTATGAGACTTGCAATCCCTGCTTCCCTCTGCGAAGGGCCTTTCTTTTACTTTTTAGTTGAGTCAGTAAACCTATTCCCTTCTATCTCAGCAAGTATTTTGAGTTGTTGTGTTTCATTCATTCATATGATGATTTATTCATTCATGTTTCTTATGTTCCTTGTTTTGCACATTGCTCTTATATTCATGTCTACTACTTTGAAAGCTATCATTGAAAAACCAGTTATTTGTGAACTCCAGCAAATTATCAACTATTCTTTGACCAAGAGCTAAGTTTGCCATTACCAATTATGATTCACTTTATGTATCTTTATTGTGTTTCCTTTACTTATTGCAAGTTAAGTTATATAATATTGAGTTGTCTTCTACTATGATCTATGTATTGGTGAATGTGATGCTTCTTGTCCGTATTGTCTTATCGACTCTTCACTCCATAAACCTGAGGTCATGTTTATTGAGCTCAGTTTCGCTTGGGGACAAGCGAAGTCTAAACTTGGGGGAGTTGATACGTCCATTTTGCATCACTATTATATGTCATAATTCACTGTTATTCATTGAAATATTTCTTATTAAGAGATGATACTTATGTTATTTCATTAGTTTTTGCATGGTTGATGACTTTTGGAGCATGGACCGCTGCAGTCAGGATTCTGATGGAAAAGGTGTTGTTTGGAGGCAAAATTCGCGAAGATCAGAAAATCCGGGAAAATATACAGAAAATCCTATTTTTCTATAAGACGAAGAAAGACAGAAGGGGGGCTGGAGATGGGCCACAGGGGGCTCACACCACCCCCTGGTGCGCGCCACCCTTGGCCGCGCCACCAGGTGGTGTGGCCGCCCTGGTCCACCATTGGATCTCCCCTCTGGCGTATATTATCCTCCCGAAACCCTAAGACTCGGGGAGCGACCACAGAAAGATTACGCCGCCTCTACAGGGCGGAAAACACCGAGAGAGAAAGATCTCTCCGGCAGACAGATTTCTGTCGGGGGATTTCCTTCCCGAGAGGGGAGATCGTCGCCATCAACACCACCATCAAGCTGGACTTCATCGGGATCATCATCATCATCACCACCACCATCATCACCATCAGCACCCTCATCACCATCTCCGTATTGCTCTAACAATTAGGTTGAATCTTGCATAGTTCATAGGGGAAACTTTCCCGGTGTTGATTACTCTTTGTAGTTGATGCTATTGAGTGAACCATTGAATTATTGTTTATGTTTAGATTGTTATACATCATTATTACATCTCTGATCATGATCCATATGATGTCTTGTGAGTACTTCGTTTTATTCTTGAGGACATGGGAGAAGTCATGTTGTTAGTAGTGGAGTTGTGTTGAGAAAGATTCAATAGTTTGATATTTATGTTGTGGTGTACTTCTTCTAGTGGTGCTATGTGAACGTCGACTACATGACACTTCACCTATATGGGCCTAGGGGAATGCATTGTGTATTTGGCTACTAATCGTAGGGGTTGCTGGAGTGACAGAAACCTGAACCTCCGTTAGGAAACCATTGCACAAGGGACGTAAGGGTCTTAGAGTTTAAAGCCGTGGTTAGGTTTCTACCTTAATTACTTTCTTGTACTTACGGATGTTTGCAAGGGGTATAATCACAAGTATGTATTAGTCGTAGGAAGGTCGATACATTAGCACAGGTTCACCCACACAACACTTAGCAAGCTAAAGAAGATTAATCAGCTATATGAAGCGAAAGCTCTTGACAGGCTTCCCATGTGTCCTCGAGAACGTTTGGTCATCTTAAGTAATACAACCGGCTTGTCCTTTGCTGCATAAAGGATTGAACCACTTCCTGCATTTATTCTTACTGTCTTTTATTTACTCGTACTTTATTTATTTGCATTATCAAAAACCCCTAAAAATCCGTTTCCTAAGTATTTGTAGAGAATTCCTGATCCATACCACTAGCCAGCACCTTCTGCTCCTCGTTGGGTTCGACACTCTTACTTATTGAAAATACTGGGATACACCCCCTACACTTGTGGGTCATTAGAGTTTTAGCGTCGCTGTTGGAGTTGGTCTTACCTTTCACTAGGCCTATTTGCACTCTTTCACGGGTCCACCCAATAGGTCTACTCTCCTACCCCGCCGCTCTCCGGACACAACTTCAGTGACTTTGAAGTACAAAGTCTAGCTATGACTTTGCTCACATATACATTGTATTACATGTAGAAAAAATTGTAAAAAATCTAGTAAATCTCAATGTTATATTAGACAATCTGGAAAATTTTCGTCATATTTGTACATATAGGTTGTGAATAAATATTATTTGAAGTTTTGCTATCAAATTGTGAAATCAAAAATCAAAATGCTCAAAATATTTTGAAAAAAATCCAGTAAATCACATGTACTATGTTATATACTCTGTGAAACTTTCATTTTACTTGACTATACAATTTATGAATAAACATCATTTTAAGATTCTGAATCAAAATGCTCACTCATTCATGTACGTTACATCAACTTTAGATGGCTCATGTGGGAGCAAAGTGATGATCCACAAGTATAGGGGGTGTATCATAGTATTTTCGAGAGAAGTGAAACCCAATTTATTGATTCGACACAAGGGGAGCCAAAGAATATTTATAAGCCTTAACAACTGAGTTGTCAATTCAGCTGCACCTGGAAACAATCTTGCTCACAACAGTTTATCAGTAGCAACAGTTTTGTAGTAGGAGTAGTAAAGTAACAACAGTAGTAAAGGCAAAGACAGTAGTAAAAATTGCAGTAAACAGTAGGATTAAAGCGCGGTAGGCATAGAATGGATGGACGGGTGTTGAATGGACAAGACAATTCACGTGGCAACCAGAACATAGGGCAATTGCAGATAAATAAGATAGAGCATCCAAGTACTAAATAATCATAGGCATGTGTTCCATATATAGTCATACGTGCTCGCAATGAGAACTTGCACAACATCTTTTGTCCTGCCAGCCCGCTTGCGTGAGGCCTCAAGGAACTATCGACAATTAAGGTGCTCCTTTTAATAGAGAACCGAGCAAAGCATTAACATGTGAACACATGTGATCCTCACATCAAAGCCATTCCTCCGGTTATCCCGATTTACGCCACCGGGGCCTTTGGTTCCGGACAACGACGTGTGTATACAACTTGCAGATAAGACCATAAACAATACTATCATAATGAATCAATAACATGTTCAGATCTGAAATCATGGCACTCGGGCCCTAGTGACAAGCATTAAGCATAACAAGTCGTAACAAAGTCAAAAAGCAATAATAGTAGATACTAGGCACCATGCCCTAACAATCTGATGCCATTACATGAACAATCTCATCCAATCCCTACCATCCCCATAGCCTACAGCGGGGGATTACTCACTCATAGATGGGGGAAACATGGATGGTCGATAGAGAAGCGATGGTGATGATGATGGCGGTGATCTCCTCCAATTCCCCGTCCCGGCAGGGTACCAGAACGGAGTTTCTGGTTCCAAATCGCGGAATCTGGTGGTGGCGGCGCAGCAAAACTCTTTCTGGAAAAACGTCAACCCCTCCCCCGAGTTTTTAGGTCAGAAGGCAACTTATAGGCGAAGAGGGAGACCGAGGGTGTGTCTGGGGCGGCCAGACCACCCCCTGGCGCAGCCAGGCCTAGCCCGCGCGACCAGGTGGTGTGGTGGGGCCCCAGCCCCACTCCGTCTCGTATTCTGGCTCCATGAATCTTCTAGTGAAATAGGATTTTTAGCATATTTTTGGGGATTTTTCTTGATAGTTGATTTTCTGCACAAAAACTAGACACCAAGGTAATTCTACTGAAAACAGCGTCAGTCCGTCTTAGTTGCATCCAATTCACACAAGTTTGGAGGAAAAACAATAGCAAAAGTGTTCGGGAAAGTAGATACGTTTTGGACATATCAGCTCCCCCTAAGCTTAGCTTATTGCTTGTCCTCAAGCAATTCAGTTAAAAACTAAGTGCGATAAAACAAACTTTCACGAACACATTTGCTTCATATGATGTATATATTCTCAGCATGTGATCAACTACTTAGACAATACAAAATAAGGAGTATGCAACTAAGTTTACTTAATAGGCATTGCAAGCTATGAAGAGATTCCAACTCAAAAATAATAAGTAGCATGAAACATAAACATAAGCAACATTACAATGCTCATAACAAGGTATGATAGAGTGGTGTCTCGCTTGCCTTTGATTGTGAATGCCAAGGTACCTCTGAAGTTCAGGTGAAGACTAGAAGTAAAGATATCAAAGATACAAGCATCAAAGTCATAACACAATTAATCCAGTATTGAGACAAGCACATTATACTAAGAATGACAACTATGCTCTCAAGAAAGTGCTCGTAGAATAGGTGGTGACTCAACAAGGAAATGAAAAAGGTTTTGAATAGTTTGAAAGGCTTCCAAATGCTGAAAGTATGGTACTCATTAGCTTTGAAATCTCATTGCCCCTATCATGAGCATCTTGAAGTGATTAAGGTTAAAGTTAACAAACTATGGTGTATATGCTTGACGAAGTATAAGTTGGAAATCTCATGTCCCTTGAATACGAGGGCCGCTCCTCATGCTACTCAAGTTTAGTCACCGGTAAGTTCTTGTCATCGTAAGTACATGTGTATCATAGAGAACCGGCAACGGGGTACCCCCTGCCCGATGATACGGAAGAATCCCCATATCAAAATGACAAGGCAAGCAGACAACAAGCATCTCAGCAATCTTCTTATTTACCATGGGAATATGGTGATTTTCTCTCTCTTTCCTCTTTTCATAATCTCTTTTTTTTCTTTTTCTCTTTTTTCTCAATATCTGACTCTTTTTTTATAAGAAGAATGCTTCATAGACAGCTCATTATGGTTACGCTGCAGGTTTCCACCATGTCAGCATGGATTAGACCAGCGGCCCAGGCGTTTCTTTAACACATATCATAAATCCATGGACTTACAAGCTCCCCTTTCATTTCACACCGACGACATCCATAGACAAAAGAGCATGATATCAACTAGGTACAAAGTACAAGTGCAATGTTCAAAGCGTTCGCCATGACAACATGGTTCTGCTAATAGGTAGGTATGGTGGACACTTTTGGCAATATTGGTTTTGGGGAATTGGAAACACGAGTAGAACTCATACTCAGTGCAAGTGAAGGCTAGCAATAGTAAGGGAGTGACAAGCAAGAGAGCAATAACTGTCATAATCATGCTTGCAACAAAACAGGACTAATCATGGCATGAAAGTGATTCAAGACCCTCAAGGCAAAATAATTCGTCGAGGCTTAACTAATTATTTCAGTCGTATACATGCGTGAGCATGTGCCAAGTCAATTCAAGTGAAACGTTCAGAGGAGGATACCACGGTGTCATACCAAGTTATGAATAGAGTAATGTAAGCAAACATTCATATGACATGCTACAAATTATTAGCGAGCTAGAGATAATCATAAGAAAGCAAGAACTACTAAGCGTCCATAAATAACATACACCCTACATGAACAGACTAAGCATGCCCACAATGATGAGTATATGTACAAAAATGAAAACAAATAGAGTTCGTTACCAGCCTCTTACCACACCTCAAGTTGTCATTAATCCTCATTATTGCCCTTCACTTGTGTGGCTTGAATAATAACATGAAACCAAATTCCACTGAGGACTGCTGAACCCTGCAACAAACTCACAAAACCAAAGAAGAACAACAAATATTTTTGGTGTTTTCGAGTTTTAAAGGCAAGAACCAAAAAGGAAGAACAAGCAAAGCAAAATCTTTTTTGGTTTTCGAATAGTTCAAACAAAGAAAAAAGGGAAAAAACAAACCAAGGCAAAAAGAAGAAGAAGCAAGCAAAGAGAAACAACAGAAATATTTTTGGTCTTTTTATGTTTTAGAAAGAAAAAGCAAAGAAAGAACGAAAACTAAAAAGAGAACGAAACATGAATATACAAAGTACCGACGCAAAATGATATGGAGATGAGTGCGATGTCGGTGTACCTCCCCCAAGCTTAGGCTTTTGGCCTAAGTGGGTATCAATCCAAATACGAGTAAGGGTTCCAAGCAGGTGGGTCATTGTAAAAATGATCGTAGTTGGGCCCTTGGGAAGAAGAAGAAGCTCTCCAATCATAGGTAGGCTGCTATATGAAGACTCCCCCTCAATCGAGGGCTAGACCGAATCATCTATGACCTCCCTCCTAGTATCCTGCTCCTGTTGGGAGAGCTCTCCCAAGTACGTATCAAGCTCTTCCTCAGTGAGTGACCATCCTACCCTGTTATCAAGGTTAAACAAAATAGGTGCAGGCAAAAGAACAACTCGCTTGGACTTGCTTCTTCTCCAACCAGCCTTGAGAAAGGTTATTTCATAAGACAAATCACTCAAATTAGACCAAGAGGAAACAAATTTATGTTGTATCATGGAATTAAGGTCGAGTCTCTCTATGGGAAACTATAGGTCTAGATGATGAGGCACTAAACCATGTAGAGCTAATAAACGAGAGGCAATAAGGCCTCCACAAATTCCACCTTTCTCGCGGTTAGCAGGAAGACGGAAAACTATCAAGGCACCCAAGTTGTAAGTCCTATCTCGTTTTAAAGCAGCTGAGATGAATGCTAGATCATACGAGGATAACTTGTTGGCTGTTTTCCTAGCAAGAACACACTTGGCAATAAAGTAAGCAAAGTAGCAAATAGAAGGGAGATGAATGTTATGGATTTTCCTGCTCTCCTTTGAGAAGATGCTTGGCAAATCTCCGCATACAATTCCATGAGTGGTGCAGGACGCTCTTTAATCCTTCCACATGATCCCCACTGAGGTACCTTAATAGCTGCACAAAAGTCATCAAGAGGAAGGTCGATAGCTATATTGTAAATTTTGTAGTGGACCATGGGGTTAGGCAAAGAGTGACTAAATCAAAATTCCTGCACCATAGACATAGTTAGTTTCATAAATTGACAAGGTTCATCTTCCAAAAAGTGCTCCAATCATGCATTAGCAACCAAAGTATGGAAGTCCTGAGAAATTCCTGTAGCCCTCATGAATTTGAAGCATGGATAGACGGAAGGAAAAACTTCCTCCTCTCGGTGAACCCTCATAACCACAGGCACCCTCAGTTCATGTTGGTTGAGTTGATGCTCATTCATCTTCTATTCTGAAATTTAAACATCTATTAAACAAGTGATTGCAAAGTGAATATATAATGAAGGGAACTACTCATAGGGACTGGTAGAGGCCTAAACATGCATCAAAACTATATCTCTAAGCATTGAACAAGCTTACAAGCTCTCAAAACCTGTCACCTACAGCGGCAAAATACTCAAGATATAAACCACTAAACACAAATCTACTTGGACAAGCGGAGGACTCACATACCGGAGAATAAATGCTCTAAATTTCAGCAGCAAAGATGGCTAATCAAGGAGATTGAAAAATCGAGGGCAAGAACAGCAAGAACGCAATTTTGAGCAATGAACTGGTGTTTTCTCGAGAGAGAGAACAGAAAGTGGGAAGTGAGAGAGTGAGTGGAGGGCCAGGGGTGGCCCACACCATGGCCAGGCGCGCCCCTGGGCTGGCCACGCCACCAGGTGGTGCGCCTGCCAGGTGGGCCCCCTGGTACCTTCCAGGCACTCCTCTGCCCCTTTTTTCACATAAAAATTTAATATGATTTTTCTGGAATTTTTCGAGACACTTTATTTTTGAGCAATTTTCAGGTATAGATGAATGATTTTCTCACAGAAACAGGTTTTTGGAATGATGCAATGACAAAACAAAGCTAAAACTTCAGAAGTTCTAAGACACTCTAACATGCAAGCAACTAACAATAGAAAAGTAAACTAAACGAAGGCAAAAACTAAAATGGATAGAATAGAAGTAAGCGGAGATAATCATGGTGAAAACATTGTTTTGTTCAATTAAATCCTTTTGTTAACAAGGTTGATCAGGTCTTGTTACCAAATTTTATATGAAATAAAACTTTGTATTCCACTAATGATTATGTTACCTCAACCTTGATAGCAATGGTCCCAATCATAATAGTTTCAAAAGTTTCTCTTGGTATGGGACAATATATTTCTCCAACTTGAATGCCCTCAACATGTTCAATTGAATTTAAACCATAAGTCCTATCAATCTTCTTGGGGAAATAGACAGTATGCTCTTTGTCATTAACATTAAAGGTCACCTTTCCTTGATTACAATTAATAACAGCTCCTACAGTATTAAGAAAAGGTCTCCCAAGAATAATGGACATATTATTTCCTTCGGGCATTTCAAGCACAACAAAATCAGTTAATATCAAGCAATTATGAGCCACTTGAACAAGTACATCCTCACATATACCAATAGTAATAGTGGTAGATTTATCAGCCATTTGCAAAGATATATCAGTTGGTATCAGTTTTTCCAGTTGAAGTCTCTTATAGAGAGAAAAATGCATGACACTAACTCCTGCTCCCAAATCACACAAAGCAGTTCTAACATAACTATTTTTAATAGAGCAAGGAATAGTTGGAATCCCTGGGTCTCCAAGTTTCTTTGGAACCTTACCATTAAAGGAATAATTAGCAAGCAAAGTAGAAATTTCTTCATTAGGGATCTTCCTTTTATTCGAGACAATATCCTTCATATACTTTGAATAAGGAGGAAATTTAATAGCATCAGTCAAAGGAATTTGCAAGGATAAAGGTTTCATCCACTCACAAAACTTATTATAGTGTTCATCTTCCTTTGACTTGTGTTTCTTATCGGGGAAAGGCATAGGTTTTTGGACCCAAGGCTCTCTTTCACTACCATGTTTCTTAGCAACAAAATCTTCTTTAGTGTATTTAGTATTCTTAGTGTGCTTTTCAGGTTCTTCTTCAACTTTTTCTTTATCAGGAACATCATTTTCTTCATTACTACTTTCAGTTTCAGCATCAGAGACAGATATACTATTAGAATCTTTAGCAGGTTTAGAGGATTCTACAATAGTTTTATGTTTCTTTTTTATTTTCGTACGAGTAGTATCATTATTTTCAGCTTGTTGAGAATCCTGCTCAATTCTTTTGGGATGCCCCTCAGGATATATAGGATCCTGGGTAGTAGCACCACTTCTAGTTCTAATTTCATAAGCATGTTTTTCCTTGGCAGCATTAACTAGCAAGTCTTTTTGCACTTTAATAAGTTGATCTATTTGAGTTTGAACCATTTGAAAATGTTTACCAATCATTTTAACATCATTAGAGGTTCATTCCACAATATCTTTTATGTCAACAATAGCTCTAGTGTTTTCCATTAAATGATTTTGCACCCTTTTATTAAAATTATCTTGCTTAACAATAAAAATACCGAATTCTTCTAAGCATTGATCGGGAGGTTTAGAGTAAGGGATATCACCTTCATCAAAGTGTTGGAGAGAGTGTACCTCAATAGTGGATGAATGAGAAATTGGCTTACATAATTCTTCTATAGGAGGTAAATTCTTGACATCTGCAGCTTTAATTCCCTTCTCCTCAAGACATTTCTTAGCTTCCTTGATTACTTCATTATTTAGTTCAATAACTCCCCTCTTCTTAGATGATGGTATAGGCGCAGGTATAGCTGGTTCAGGTATAATTGTTTCAGGTATAGCTGGTTCAGGAGGAGTCCAATCTTCATAATTCTTCCTTATTTTAGCCATTAATTCCTCAGATTCCTTGGGAGTCCTATTCCTGAAAACACAATCAGCACAACTATCCAGGTATGTCCTAGATTCTTCAGTTAGTCCATTATAAAATATATCAAGAAGCTCATTCTTAGGTAATGGACATACATCTTATGCATGAATCAAAGCACAAAACCTTGCCCATGATTCAGGCAATATCTCTTTTTCTCCCTGTTTAAAATCAAAAAGTTCCTGCAAAATAGCATGTCTAGCACTAGGAGGAAAATATTTCTGCAGGAAAGTACTAATCAAGCAATCCGGGCTATCAATAGATCCAGGAGGTAAATTGTTAAACCAAGTTTTAGCTTCTCCTTTCAGTGAAAAGGGGAAAATTTTAGCAACAAAGTAGGTACGCATCTTAATATCATCAGAAAACAGGCCACTCATGGTAGAAAGCTCAGTCATATGTGCTACCGCACTTTCATTCTTAGTCCCACAAAAAGGTTCTTTCTCAACAATAGCTATATAGGATAGATCAAGAGAGAAATCATAATCTTTATCTTTAATGTTTATGGGAGATGCAGCAAACTTAGCATTACGAGACAATTTGGGTTTAATAGTACGCCTCTCAAGGAGACTCTTAGCAGCACCCCTATCATGGGTGTTTTGACATTCTTTAATAAATTCATCGGTCATCTCAATATAACCGTCTTCAATATCATAGCTCTCTCTAGACTCAGGTGAACTAACAGGTGTAGTAGTGTCTTCATTAGGAGTTTCAGTATTTCCAGCTATAGTTCTAGCAATCGTAGCATCTAGGAAAGTACCTAATGAACCACTCTTATTGAGCACGGTAGAAGCAGCATCATAAGTATCAGAAGTTTCAGATTCAGCAGTAGTAGCAGTGTGTGTAGCATGTGTATGTGGTGGTGTAAGGAGCTTACTCATAACAAATGGTGAATCAAGAGCAACAGAGGTGTTCAAAACCGTACCTCTTCTTGTAGTGGATGGTAAAATAGGAACCTTGCCATCACGAGACTTACCCATGATGGATGGATGGCAGCGAACAATAGTGATTCCAAGTGAACTTGATAAATAAAGCTATGCTCCCAAGAACGGGCGCGGAAAATAGTCTTGACGACCCACAAGTATAGGGGGTGTATCGCAGTATTTTCGAGGGAAGTGAAACCCAATTTATTGATTCGACACAAGGGGATCCAAAGAATATTTATAATCCTTAACAACTGAGTTGTCAATTCAGATGCACGGGTTTATCAGTAGCAATAGTTTTATAGTAGGAGTAGTAAAGTAACAGCAGTAGTAAAGGCAAAGACAGTAGTAACAATTGCAGTAAACAGTAGGATTAAAGCGCGGTAGGCATAGGGATGGATGGACGGGCATTGCATGGACAAGACAATTCACGTGGCAATCAGAACATAGGACAATGGCAGATAAATAAGATAGAGCATCCAAGTACTAAATAATCATAGGCATGTGTTCCATATATAGTTATACGTGCTCGCAATGAGAACTTGCACAACATCTTTTGTCCTGCTAGCCCGTTTGTAGCGGGGCCTCAAGGGAACTACTGGCAATTAAGGTGCTCCTTTTAATAGAGTACCGGAGCAAAGCATTAACACTCCGTAAACACATGTGATCCTCACATCAAAGCCATTCCCTCTGGTTATCCTGATTTCTGTCACTTCGGGGCCTTTGGTTCCGGACAATGACGTGTGTATACAACTTGCAGGTAAGACCATAAACAATACTATCATAATAAATCAATAACATGTTCAGATCTAAAATCATGGCACTCGGGCCCTACTGACAAGCATTAAGCATAACAAGTCGCAACAAAGTCAAAAAATCACTAATAGTAGATACTAGGCACCATGTCCTAACAATCGGATGCCATTACATGAACGATCTCATCCAATCCCTACCATCCCTATAGCCTACATCGGGGGATTACTCACTCATAGATGGGGGAAACATGGATGGTCGATGGAGAAGTGATGGTGATGATGATGACGATGATCTCCTCCAATTCCCCGTCCCGGCAGGGTGCCAGAACGGAGTTTCTGGTTCCGAATCGCGGAATCTGGTGGTGGCGGTGCAGCGGAACTCTTTCTAGAAAAACGTCGCCCCCCCCGAGTTTTTAGGTCAGAAGGCAACTTATAGGCGAAGAGGGAGACCGAGAGGGTGTCTGGGGCGCCCAGGCCACCCTCTGGCGCGGCCAGGCCTAGCCCGCGCGGCTAGGTGGTGTGGCTAGGCTCCAGCCCCACCCGTCTCGTATTCTAGTTCCGTGAGTCTTCTGGTGAAATAAGATTTTTGGCATATTTTCTGGAATTTTTCCTGATAGTTGATTTTCTGCACAAAAACTAGACACCAAGGTAATTTTGCTAAAAATAGCGTCAGTCTGTGTTAGTTGCATCCAATTCACACAAGTTTAGAGGAAAAATAATAGCAAAAGTGTTCGGAAAAATAGATACGTTTTGGACATATTACAAAGTCACGACTAGACTTTATACCTCAAAGTCAGAGTTAAATTCATCGTTAGTCCTTGAACTTGTCCGGCAAAATCAACACCATCACTATACATCGGGAATACAAATTTACGGTCACTGAAGACGCGTTGGAGCCTCACTCGTGGTCACCGCTCGCTTCGTAGAGATGTATTTGCTAATGTGGCGGGTGAGGACCCACTGTCAGTCTCTAGCTGTGTCTCATTTGCAAAAATAACCCCAAATCTAATTCCGTATCGAAGACAAGATACTAAATTGTTTGGCCCAGTGGTCAGACTGGCCGATGGGACCCACTTGTCAGCCTCAGCCACTCACTTTCCCCTTTCTCTCCTCTCTTCCATGTCCCTGTTCAACAGACCCACGACTCCTTCCCATGGCCACTGACGAATTAGCACCATGGCTCCCGACGCCGCCCTAGTGCGCGAGCTCCGCCGCGGTTTTTTGTGCTGCAAGATAGATCGGAGAGACCCCAACCTCTAAATGCGGTGTGTCTTTCCAAAAATCTTGGTGGAATGGGCGTCCTCTCCCTGCATGCTCAAAATTCCGCTCTCCTCTCCAAGTTTCTCTCCAAACTCCACTCTACAACAAATGCTCCTTGGGCCTGTTGGTTTCGCCGCAGGTATGGATGGGGGAGGGGCAATTACTTTGGCGACTGCCATTCTCTGGATACACCAGTTTGGAAAGACATCCTGACCGGGATCCCCACCTTCCGATCTATCACAATTGTGCAGGTTGGAGACGGTGAGTCCACGGCTTTCTGGCTTGACTCTTGGCTCAATTCTTCCCCTCTCAAGGACCAGTTTCCCGCTCTCTTCTCTCACACCACTAGGACTAATGCTAGCGTGGTCTCTACCTTCCAGCTTGGTCTTAGTAGCCAACTTACCCCTCGCCTTACAAGCGCTTCTTCTTCTGAATTCGCTACCCTTAATGATGCTCTTGCGACGTTCATCCTTCGACCCAATACACCAGATACACGGCTTTGTCGTACCACTAACGAAAGCCTTTCGAACAAAGATTACTATGTCAGTATGTTTAAGCACCTGCAGATTCATGCTCAAGCGAACAACATCTGGAAGAGCGCCGCCCCCCTTAAATGCAGGATCTTTGTTTGGCTTGCAAGCAAACACCGCCTCTACACTAACTTGCGGCGTTTTCGTCATCGACTGGCTAACTCGGCAGCTTGCCCTTCATGCCCCCTGGATGAGGACACTGATCATCTCCTCACTCGATGCCATCCCGCCAATGAGGTCTGGAGCTTCTTCGCCGCTAATGGCAACTCGATTTCTCCTAACAACGTCCTCGATATGTTGTCTACTCCCTACACGTTTGAAGAAAGAACCGTCAGTACTGCTATTGCTTGGAGCATCTGGAAGAGGCGCAACGCTGTGGTCTTCAAGGCCAGGGATGAACCACTTTAGGCTTGAGGATGTGAGACTCTGGGCTAACAGATGTAACTCTACCTCCTCCTCCTCTAAGCTTAATTATTGATGTAATAGCTACGATCCACCCTGAGCTCTCTCTTTCCCTCCTCCCCATTGTCTCCTTTGTAAAAACAGCTTGTACTGATCAGCATTGAGTTATAAAGGTTCAGGCCGGCGTAAGCCCGCCGTAGTCATGCTCAAAAAAGAAGAAAAATCGCATCTCTGCCTGTAGGAGGGGGAGCTCGTTCTAGAGTTTAGAGGAGGGGGGGGCGTTCACCGGCGTGGAGGTGGGAGAGCACGCGTCGGCGTGCTCCATCGGCGGCGGCGGCCACATCCGCAATTGTTCTTCTTGTACAATTCCTGGAATTTTTCTATCACACCGGGATAGATGGCAAATTTTGCAATCATGGATTGCATGATTGAGCTTACCATGATTAGTTCTTGGGTCTCCAAGCTCGGCAGAGATGCCAAAATAATGTTCCAAGAAAATATATCCCAAGTAAAGGGTCAAAGTTTATCAAATGAAGAATTGCCCTGGAGGATTTGTTTCCGACATGGAACTACAGAACCTCTATTCGCTGATCCATCGGTACATCAAGAGCTACCTTGAGGAATATTGGGTTCCACTTGTGAAATATTTGGATGGTGATTCTCTGAATATGCAGTGTTGTTCGTCGCTGGATAATTTTCTTGAGGAGTTCTTCATCTGCCATAGCCAGATGACATGGAAAGCTCTAACTGAGCTCAATTCTGCGTGAAAAGATAGTGAAACTGATTGTCCCCAAATATGTCAAACTTCTTAAGAGTACTGCACGAGGAGGAGAATCCTATTTGCAGGTCCTTCTTCAATCGAAGTGGGACGCCATGGCCAAGTGATTCATCGGCGGCAAGGGCGTGGGGAAGTGGGGGAGCGCGTGCCAGCGTGCACCATGAGCGGCGGCGCGCCAGTTTTTTCTGGCCGGATAGAGAAGAGACGGGAACAAGGACTACGGTTTTGCAAAAAAGCCCTCGTATACTTTGTTATCTCATTCTTATTATTTACCTATATGTTAAGTTACCTGATAGTGGGTCCCAGCCCGTCACGTCATCAAATACATTTCTACAAAGCCAGCGGTGACCGCGAGTGAGGCTCCAACGCATCTTCAGTAACCGTAAATTCGTATTTTCAGTGTATAATGATTGTATTGATTTTACGAGAAGTTAAATGACTAAGGATGGATTTAACTCTCAAAGTCACTCAAGCTGCGTCCTCTCCCGGTCTCCTCCCCCAGATCCACCCATCACCATGGCGATCTCCCCCCACCTCCTCCTCCCCCTCCTCCTCCTCGCCGCAGCCGCGGCCTCCTCCGGCGCCAACGACCTGGTTGGAGAGCTCGAGTCCCTCCGCTCCCGCTCCCCTTCCGGCGTGATTCATCTCACGGACACCTCCGTCACCCGCTTCCTCTCTTCGTCGACTCGTCCCTACTCCGTCCTCGTCTTCTTCGACGCCACATCGCTCCACTCCAAGTCCGACCTGCACCTCCCCCAGCTCCGCCGCGAGTTTGCGCTCCTATCCGCCTCCTTCCACGCTAACAACCCTGCCTCCTCCGACCTCTTCTTCGCCGACATCGAGTTTTCCGAATCGCAGCACTCTTTCTCCCAGTTCGGTGTCAATTCCCTCCCTCATGTCCGCCTCGTACGCCCCGAGCACTCCCGCCTCGCCGACTCCGAGCAGATGGACCAGTCCCACTTCTCCCGCCTCGCAGACTCCATGGTCGAGTTCGTGGAAGCCCGCACCGGCCTCGAGGTCGGGCCCATCACCCGCCCACCCCTCATCTCCCGCAACCAGATGATCCTACTCGTCATCTTGTTCCTCATCTCCATCCCGTTCGGAATCAAGAGGATCTTAGAAGGCGATACCCTGCTCCATGACCGCCGCCTTTGGATGGCCGGGGCGCTCTTCGTTTACTTCTTCAGTGTGTCAGGGGGGATGTACGGGATCATCAGGCATACGCCCATGTTCATCACAGACCGGGCAGATCCAAACAAGCTCGTGTTCTTCTACCAGGGTTCAGGGATGCAGCTTGGCGCAGAGGGGTTTGCGGTCGGGTTCTTGTACACCCTCGTCGGGCTGATGATAGCTGTTGTCACACACTTGCTGGTGAAGGTGGAGAGCCTGCAGACGCAGCGATTTGCAATGCTGTCAGTCATGATAATCGGATGGTGGGCAGTCAGGAAGGTGATTGTCTTGGATAACTGGAAGACTGGGTATAGCATTCATACCTTCTGGCCTAGTAGCTGGAGGTAAAATGCTGGCTCAACCAACCGCCAGTGCTTCTTTCCTTTGGCTTCATGAGGTATGTAATAACATCTCCTTTTTCATTCTCTACCTGGCGTCTGGGTGGCATGTGCTCTTATATTTTATCAATTCATGTACGAATATGAATCTTGAAAGATGTGTCATACAATTTTGCAGTTCACACCAAACAAATGTGATTGCTGATAGAACTTGAACACTAAAACTGAAGAACACCAAATATGTTCAGCAAGACCTGCTTATTTTTCCTCGGAGTTACTCTTGGACGCATCCTTCAACTTAATCCCATAGTTCTAAAAGATTAAGTATGTTGTATTGGACCATTGGTCTATATTTGGTCTTCTTTCTGGAGGTTTGTTATCTGAATACTTGAGAGCAGAAAATATTTTGATGGCACCTCAATGATTCTGTAGAAGAGTAATCTCTTACAATTCATAGATGACTCAACACAAATGGCAGAAAGCTAGTGTTAGGCTTCTTTTCTCCTCTTTCGATTTCCCTCTTCAAAATGCTCATCTTGGCGTGATAGTACATGTTATTTTAGAATCCGCGCCAGTTAAACATGGTAAGTAATCTATGAAGTATCAATATCTACACACCAAATTGATAATTCTAGGTTCATCATGAAATATTCTTTAAAATTGTACACTTTTATTTGAAGAAACATGTTCCAGTAGCAAAGATGGTTAAGTGTAACCTTGGAAGTCCATGTTAATTGAGAATGTCCAAAACGGAGTGTATTGTGAATTTGTAACATGGAGGGAGTATGTTCTTTCTTCATTTTATTACCTCCCTAGGTATTATGTCTATTATGTTTGGTTACCACTTACCAGTGTACATATGATCATGCAGAAAAAAACGTTTTGAAAAGTTGGCATGTACTGGAACTATTATTTACATTACATTGTGAACAGAGTATTCCTTGCCAGAAGGTGCTGTTTTGCCTTTACACCTGATATTTGATGCTTTGCCTTTAGAATCATTGGTCATCTTGAATAAGTCAGCCTGGAGTATCATCATTATTTTTATTCTTTGGAGAAGGCCATGAAGTTTCTCTGTACTTGGAATGGTGTAATCTGCTATTGGTTCCCTTAGTTGAATCATGACTCTTGCTTTTTCTAAAGAAAAAAATACGATTTAGACAGTTTGATGGTGGCTAATTCGTAGTCTGAATATACTGATCATAAACCACATCATATCGGTGAGACAAGAAGCTAGGATAGTGTCTGTTAAAACAGTTTAATTGTGTTAGTACTCCAGCATTAGTATATCTGCTTTTGCCTAGATTCATCTCATGTACAATTCGCCCTTTGCCCTGCAATGTGAATATACTACGTGTCCTCCATTTGCTTAAAATATCTACTCCCTCGTTCCCAAAATAAGTGACTTGGGTTTTTCTAGATTCGTATGTATCTAGACATGTTTTAAGCCTAGATACATGTGAATCTAGGCAAACCTAAGTCACTTATTTTGGGACGGAGGGAGTATGATTTTCTAAATGTCTTGTAAGAGGAGGAATAATTTTGTAACTACCAATTTCAGGGTTTGGAATTGATGATACTACTATTATTTAAACAAAGATATCGGGGACATGAATATGTCATTAGTGGAAACTCTGGGATTCAGATCACTGTAAAAATATTTTTAAGATGATTCTACTGGCATTAACTTTTATTCGACTAGTCGAGATGTTTTCTCTATTTTGTGTGATCATTTTACAAAGTGACATACATTTTGTAAGTAGAGTAACTATAAGATTAAATTTCTGGTGGATTTTATAATTTATATGAATGACATGTTGGGCCAGATTTTAAAAAATTCACCACATTGCACCAGAATTTACAGCACCAGTCCTTATTCAAATGTGGTTTAACTTTGTTATTGTTAGTTTCGCTGTTAAATGTGGTGCATCACGGGGATACTTCAAAATCTGGTTTGACCTGTCATTTAAAAGTAAAAGCTATCAAAAGTGGACTTCACTCTAAAAGTAATACAAAGGGTCAACATGCTATTATTTGGTATGCCCGAGCCACAGACAAACTCTGCAGCTTTGCTTTAGCCAATGCATATTTGCGTGTAATGACATACCTACTCTAGTATGTTGATAGCCAAGGTAGATTTTTTAAATGAGAGGACTGTTAAGTTTTTTTCTTACTGGTTTGTGCCCATGTTGGCACTATAATTTTGTAGATGTTTTATCAGAATCTCCTGAGGGCATATCCTACACTTTGTATTCATTATGATCATTGGCATTGGTTTACGTAGTGAAAGCTTGAACAAGAAAGAGTAGCTAAGTATCTTGGTGGTGCATGAAGCGTATTAGAGTTTAAAACACTGATTGTTAGCCAACTTTCCGCATTAATTCAAAGCTAGCAATACTATACTATGTCTTAAAGCTACCTCTTCTGCAGTGAAGAGGGTCTAGTGCATCATTTTGGAGCCTGGTATTTTTGGGAAAATAAAAATTGGTTCTACATAGACATTTGAAGAAATTATGGTTTGGGTATATGGATACATATTTATATTAGCTACACTCTATAAAGTTCTGCGTATACAATATGAGTATTTTGGGCTACACAAAAATGACCAAATTGTGGCTCTAAAAATGAAAAAATAATTGTTTTTGATCCTCACATTTGCCTTTTTGTGTAGATCATGAATAATACTCCCTCCGTCCAGAAATAAGTGACTTGGATTTGTCTAAATTCGGATGTATCTAGACATGTTTTAGTGTATAGATACATTCGAATCTAGACAAATCAAAGTCAGTTATTTCCGGACGGAGGGAGTAACATATTTGGATGAAACTTGTATATTACATACTAGATGTGTAGATATACACATGGTTTTTTTTCAGATTGTTTTTTTTAGATTAAAAAAATGTGATTTTCAATTTTATTTTATTTTTGAAATGGCTGCATGGAGTTCCGGAGCTAAATGCATTTTTCGGCTATGGTTTACTTTTATGCATACTTCTAGTTCATAGTACCAGATACTAGTCAATGATGTCATGTTGTGAATTCAAGTTCTAGACTAGTTAATACTAGTATGCTTTCCTGAAAGCTAGCTAGAACTACGACTTCATTAAAACAATGCATAGTTATTCTAGGTTTTATCTATGGAGTAACATTTTAAAAAAAATTATAATGCTGCTATAGGCATATGTTTAATTGTCTACTTGTTTTTATTTCAGGATGTGGAGTCGTTCAGATTGACCATGCCGAGATGAGAATCATTTTGATTGTGACCGTGCCAAGTTTGAGCTTTGAACTCTGTGATGCTGTATCATGGAATACTGAGAACCATGACATTCTATTATAGTAGTACTAGTTATGAAGAGGACTTAACTTACTGTTTTGCTTCAACAATGGTAACACAGATTGAATAATACAATCGAGGATATTAGCCATGTGCCACGGGCCCACGATAGGTTGAAAAAATTACTAGTACTCCCTTGGGTCCATATTAATGGCTGTCTACGAATACATCTAGTCTAAACATTTAACTAGATACGTACAAATTTAGATAAAATTGAGTCCATTAATATGGACTGGAGGGAGTATTACAGTCATTTGGCATTTTGGCATCCACAGCAAGTCAAGTGTCGTGTGATGCCACGATAGACATTCTACGGCCGTCGAGTAACTTGAGTGCTACTGTGAGCAATAGGTGGTGGCGATGGCAGGAGGACTATTCAGTGCCAAGCTTGCCTGGAACTTCTTTAGTGCCAAAGAATTCTTATATAGGTAAAAGGAGTGCATAACCTGTTTTCTTAAATCACGTCACGGTTGATTGTGAAATTGTAAAACGAACTCAGAGCTGGTAGGTAGTGAAGACCTTAGCACAACGGTTCTTTTATTTGTAGGTTCTTTTATTTGTAGGTTCATTTGATAATCTTCTGTGCTAAGAGAAGCAGCAATGCAGAAAGCTTAATGGGACGCTTAGGTAATAAAAGTAAACACGATAAAATAAAATTACTACCTCCGTTCTATAATATAAGCCATTTTAGAAAGCTGGTTTAGCTTGCTAAAAATGCTTATATTGTGAAACGGAGGTAGTAGTAGTAGCTAGGCGCTCATCCCTCTGAACGCCGAGTGCTAATTTTAGTTGCTACTCCCTCTGTTTCATAATATAAGATATTTTAACTTTGTAAAGATAATGTATGTATCATATATTTTAAAATGGTGGTGGGAGTACATAGGAACGTTGTTGAGTCTAAACGTCTCTTTTTCACGTCTCCGTTTGGCTTCAAAGTATTTTTACTTTGGTTTCTTAAAATACTTAAGTATTGAATATTTTAGGGTGTTTGTATCCAATAAATACTGTGGTTTTAAAACTGAAGTATCCTCCAAAAACGTGGTATCTTTGAAGTATTTGAGAAAGAGGCAAGATCCATTTTTTTCTAAAACTGAGAAAGGAGAAAAACTATTGTATTGGTTTGGCAGGCGCTAAAATACTTTGGTTTTAAAATACCTCGGTTTAGAAAATATTAAGCCACCAAACGAAGCCTAAACGTCTCTTTTTCACGTCACCGAGAAAGGAAATCAGCTAGCGCCCATGGAATTTTTTTGCGTTCGGCGCCTAGGTTCAAAGACAGCAAGTGCCATCAGACAAGAATTTTAATCCTAGCGCAGCACTGTGGAAGCTCTAAAGCGACGCCTCTTGCTTGCAGCCAACGTTGTTGACGACCACGGCAGATACGAGAATAATAATTTGGAAAATTGTACCTTTTGGTCTGTTTACAATGGACCTTGATGGTTTGTCCTCCATTACATGGTACTTTTTGATCCTATTACAATGGACCTTAATAATCTAACAAGATATATACAAATCTAGACAAAGTTGAGACCATTAATATGAGCGGAGGAGGGAGTATATCATTACAAACCAGCAAAAGAATGACATGTAAGATAGAAATTATCTGTTGGCACTACATCACATGCCATGGTTTTTGAAACATTGAGGTTAACTTCATCAAAAGTTAAAAATATACTATAAACCAAGACAATTTTGTGTTGAGTTTCATCGTTAAGCTAATTTTTCTTGCCCACCCTCTCCACGACCTTCCCATGGATTTTGCCAGGTTTGTCGATTTTGGCCATCTCTTATCACCTTCTTCAACCAAAAAATTTACTTGTCGCATTCATCTCCAAGATCCCCATGCCTATGATGTGCCTCCTAGACCTTGCAACATTGTAGTCACCTGTAAAAACCATGCAAGTTATTGGGTGATTGGTTGGTGACGGTTATAAGATTGACAATGAAACAACTATAAACTAGGATCTTTCAAACAATTACCGGATTTTTCGGAAGCAGCTACTCGGTTGTTTTGGAAAGGATTACCAGATTTTGTCAATATAACTATCATATCTTTATTATTTAAATAGTAAATGTGCTAGTGCGTTGCATCGAGAAGGAAAAAAATCATTACACTCCCTTAACCTAAATAGCATGGCTTGCAACAGGAGTAAAAAAAATCAACTTTTGGCTTAAGTTCAGGTGACCCAAACTTTACCCCAAAAAACCGATCAACCGACATAAAATAATTTTACCTTTCTACCTAGATGAGCATCAAGTTGATAGTGCAACAAAAAATGGCTTGATTGATAAGAAATATATGTTGATATATATTCATATAACCTCTTTCTATTTGTTAAAGGTAGATGAACTTGTTGGTTTTGGGAGAACGATCGTACCCCTGTTGAGGGGGATCGGTACGTGTTATATTAGGCACGGGAAAAGCCCCCGTAGTGGCAATACAAAGAGAGTTTGTATACGGTAGAGTACTACTCTATACGTATACAATACCAAGATACAAAGTTTTGTCTAACACTCCTTCTTAATCTAAACCTTAAACCTTGAAAAGGTTGAGATTATGTTTAAACTCATATAATTTCTTGGTACAAAAAATCTTGGTGAAACCATCAACAATTTGATCTTTGCTTGAAATAAATCTGACATCCAGTTGTTTATTTGCCACTCTTTCACGAATAAAATATAAATCAATCTCAATATATTTCGTCCTGGCATGAAAAACCGGATTAGCAGACAGAAAGGTAGCACCAAGGTTATCGCACTATAAGCATGTTTTTTCCTTGAGAGAAACACCAAGTTCTCAAACAAGAGCCTCTACCCAGATTAACTCAGCTGTAGCATTTGTTAGGGCATTGTACTCACAGTTGGTTGTTTTTTAGCACTTCAAGAAATAAGATTGGGGCCAAAGAAAATGGCAAACGCACATGTAGAACGTCTGTCATCTAAATCACCAGCCCAATCTGAATCTAAAAAAACACTAAGAAGTGTGGAGGGAGACTTCTAAAAAGTAAGTCTAATTGTACGTGTACCGTGACTATACCGAAGAATCCTTTTTACAGCCGTCCAGTGTATGGTTGTGGGAGTATGAAGAAACTGAAAAACCTTATTAACAGAAAAGGAGATGTCAGGCTGTGTCAACGTCAAATACTGAAGAGCACCAACAATACTCCTGTAATGACTGCTATCTTCAAGACCAAGTGGAGAATCATCAGTCAATGAGAGTGTATCAGTACTGGACAAGGGTGTAGGACATGATGCGCAGGTATCCATGCCAACACGTGTAAGTAAATCTATGGCATATTTAGCCTGATTCAGCAAGAGACCATGCGGCTGTTTGTGGACTTCAAGTCCCAAAAAATAGTGAAGATCTACAAGGTCCTTGAGAACACAATCATGAATGAGATTCTTGAGCAAAGATGAAATAGCTATATCTGAGGAGCTAGTAACAATAATATCATCAACATATATGAGCAAGATTATTTGAACTCTGGGCTTGTTGAAGAGAAATAAAGAAGTATCCGCCTTAGAGGATAAATAAAGAAGTACCTCACATGGAGAACCACCAAAAAAAAATAGGAAGATGCAAAGGATTGAGCTCCCTAAGACGATGTGATCAAGTTACCCAACCGAAAGCCCCTCTTGATAGTGCGGCTATCTATCCTATAACCCGGTCTCCCAACAACCACCTTGAGACCGGTAAAAGAAAAACCTAACAAGGCCATACCTTTACCTTGCGTTTTCCGCTTGATCTTGATGACAATGCTTCAAGCTCCATCCAAACCAGAATGCATCACTTGATCATTGTTGGTTCGTGAAGACTCATAATTTGCTTTCCCATACAGCACTATGGGATATCTTCATTAAGACACGTCTTCACGTGTCCATTATCGCCAATATGGGTAGCAAGCTTCAAACAAATGATCTTCTCAAGATGCATTTCTTGAACTTGTCCTTCTCAACCTTGATGATGGTCACCACTTGATGTCATCCTCTCATGAGCTATTTGAGATCTTTACTTTTGATGCATGCCCATGAAAATATACCTAACCAATATATATAACACAAAGGCACATATATAATGGATTAGTTCATGAAGCATAATTGTCAAGCTTACCATACCATAAGATACATGTGGTACATTCTTTATGCTTCATGTGTTAACCAACTTGAAATCACCCATCACTCTTTGTATTGGTCAACCATGTATCTTCTCATACTACATCTCAATATCTTGAGATACATAGAGAACTCTTCATTTGATTACATGCTCTAAATCTTAGTCAACTATAGCTCAACTAATGAGGCTATCATGACACAGACTTAGAGCAATATCTTGAATTCTTCTATTGAGATCACACTCTCAAGATCTTGATCATATCATATTTTTCTCTTCAACTCGATGATCTTGATGCCAATACTCAAGGTATATCATTATCTTCATGGCATCCACACTTGAATCCAACACATGCACTACAAGCATGACCTATGTAATATTCTTCGTATAAAACTTAATGAAAATATTAGTCCATATGGATTGTCATTAATAACCAAAACCACACATAGGGGCAATATGAGATCTTTACTTTTGATGCATGCCCATGAGAATATACCTAACCAATATATATAACACAAAGGCACATATATAATGGGTTAGTTCATGAAGCATAATTGCCAAGCTTACCATACCACAAGATCCATGTGGTACATTCTTTATGCTTCATGTGTTGACCAACTTGAAATCACTCATCACTCTTTGTATTGGTTAACCATGTATCTTCTCATGCTCCATCTCAATATCTTGAGGTACATAGAGAACTCTTCATTTGATTACATGCTTTAAATCTTAGTCAACCATATCTCAACTAATGAGGCTATCATGACACCGATTTAGAGTCATATCTTGAATTCTTCTATTGAGATCACACTCTCAAGATCTTGATCATATCATATTCTTCTCTTCAACTCGATGATCTTGACGCATACTCAAGGTATATCATTGTCTTCATGACACCCACACTTGAATCCAACACATGCACTACAAGCATGACATATGGAATATTCTTCGTATAAAACTTAATGAAAATATTAGTCCATATAGACTGTCATTAATCACCAAAACCACACACAGGGTCAATTACCATTTCAATTGGGTGTGTCAAACATGAAGAAACTAAACTAAACATGTTGAACCCAAGTTGTTGTTGAGCCATGTGTGGCTAGATGCTTGGTAGCCTAGTTGTGAAATGAGTTGTTTGAGAAACGATCATATAAATACCTTTAAGTTTGGACTCCACTTGTTGAACTTATGCCGTGCTACCTTTTAGAACTTATGTCATGCCATATAGATACCTTCTGCTTGTTATTTTGTTGATGTATGTCAAGTACATTCAAACATACTCACTCTGGCTTTTACAATGTAAGATTTGCTACACATGTTGCTGCTGAGTACCCGTTGTATGAGAACTTGGACCAGTATCCCAAATAGAATCTTGTGTAATAAAGCCCATCATTTTCAAGTTATTATCTATGTCTCTGCTGCTATATTTCGATAGAGGCACGTATGTTGGGTAAATAATGTACATACTGTTATGCGCGCATGTTGCACGATTAATGATGCCTCGCTTGTCGCCACTGTGTTGTGATGGTGAACCTATTGGATTTCGATGCCATAAATATATATGTGTTTCGTCTTTGCTTATCAAGTGTCATATATCTAATATTTTTGGGGCTAGTATATGAGGTGACTCGCTCAGTTGGATCAGGGTACCACAAGCAAACACATCACCTTACAAATGGAGAAAAGAAACCTGAGATCATCTTCTGGCCTCCCAATCTTCTCTTCCCTCTACCATAATCCAAATGTCAGGGACCAATCCATCAATCAGAGAATGAGATTAACAAAGAGCACAATACTCGAAGACACTGGCCTTAAGAATAGACCATCGTTTAGAAAGCTGATGTCACCGGTGCAGGAAAAGGTCAAACTTGAAATTATCATCCCAAGCGAGTGCCTTTTTGCCAACACCTTCCACAATGACACAAACACATATATGTCAAAGCTGCCCGATTTGGCCAGACATGAGGGATCATATATTTTACCGGCACAAAGATCGTCGTCGAAACAGACCGTGCCGTCACTGAAGACCGATCTCGCATCTGGCACATTTATTTACGAGAAGGCCAAGAACTACACGTTACGCATTTAGGAAATGAAATGAAATGAAATACCCAAATCGTTTCATTTGCCTGAATTGAAATGACATGGGTACTGACTAGAAATGAGGTTAGGCATGAGATGGGAAGGATGGAATTGCCAATTGAATTCCTCGTCCAATTCCCTGACAGCCAAACATACTGCTCCCTGGAATCATAATTGAATTCCACAATTCTTACCCAATACTACCTGGGAGCCAAACAAGGCCTTAGGGATTTCTGTTTCAAAATTTGGATCCAAATTATAAATAAAGAATAACTCAAAATGAACCCCATCCCTACCATGCAGGCAAAGGCCAATGCCCCTCGCTACCGCACATTATAAAACACCGCAGGCCGTGACGGCAGGATACAAAACGTTCAGACAAATACCACCGATGAGAGAGGTTTGAGTGCCTTGATTCGTCGACTGTACATCATGTGTCATGTGAGACATTCTTCACCATAGAATTCTCCGGGATCCCGAAAGATCGCGACCAAATTCTATTGCCAAGCAGTGCAAAGGGTGTAGCTCATCAATGCCGGTGTCCCCTGCACGGCGGCCAGCAATTCTCCACACCTAGTAGTAGGAGCTAGGCACTCACCAGCAACAATTTCATCAACTAGTACTAGCAGAAAAGGCAGCGAGCCGCTTCCTTTTGCTCAGTTCCGCAATCCATATGCTGCCCCGGCCAAATGTGATTGATGGTTGGGGTCCAATGATGATTTGGTCAGCACCGTGGGGTTGTCGTGTGACCTTAGCCACTCATGAGCCGGGCAGTGGCTAGTAAAAACGGCTTCTCTTTGACTCCCTTTTCACTTTGGACAAGAGGCTTCTTCCTCTTTCGCCTTTTGTTTGTAGTAAAAAATGAGAAAAAAAGCAGCAGCTTGTCTGAGATATCTAATCTGGAAAAAACATGCTTGTGAAGCCCCATTGTAGGAAGGATACAAAAGTTTCTATAAAAGCATCCAAGACCAAGTTCCTAGCACTACTACACTGAGTACTAGTACTACTAGTGAAGCCCCAAACAGGTGCGTAGCTAGGTCGGCTTGTTTGCACGGCATTGTAGAATGGCCCCTTTTAATTAATGAGCTTCAATCGCCAATCTCTTGTGGTAAACAAAGTCTCGAAGCGGCAAAGCAAACTGTCCTCCCAATAATCGGCGGTACTACTCCCTCCGTTTTAAAATATAAAATAATTTAGATTTATCAAAGAAATGTAATTAGACCCCTTTTAATGTATATATTTATTTCATACCTATATAAACCTACACACTAAAAGATCTAAATACACTTTTTTTATAAAGCTAAAATATTTTATATTTTAAAACGGAGTACCGATGAAGTCGTGATCCTACACGCCTACACGAAGATACTGGCACTAGTACTACGAATCTGTGGGTGGCAGGTCCACGAAACTCGCGTCCGGCTGTTTCGCGTACACAGTGCGCCGCACTGTGCCGTGCGTGCCGCGGGTCGTGTCGATCGTCCGGAACCGGAGCCCGGCATGGGAATTCTTGTGTGGCTGCTCCGGCCGCCGCGCCGCGCCCTACTGTGTCGACGCGCCAAAGCAAACTGTCCTACTAAGCGCATCTCCACCAGCGCCGACCCAAATGCGTGATCGAAACGGTCTATTTCTGTCTGTTTGGACCGACGGTCACCTTGGGATCGTGGTCCGGCCTGTCCGGACACCGCGCCCAGCAACCCAACCCATTTGTCCGTCTCCCCCATTGTCACCGCCAGCGATGAGACGTTAATAGCGACGCAACGTTGGCTATCAGCGCCGACGGCTTCCCGCGCGGCCGGCATTTCCCGCTATTGTAGTTTTTCATTTCTCGCGCGCGTCTTCGCCGTCGTCTATAAAAGACGGCCGCGCGGCACGGCTGAGACAACAAGCCCAGCCAGAGCAACCACCACCGGAAAAAAGCTCGTACCGCAGCCATGCCCCGCCGCAAGATCGCCAACTGGAGCAAGATTAGAGAGTTGTGCCGCACCCGCTATCAGGACACCAATGTTGTCGACCTCCAGGCCACGTTCCTGTTCCAGCACATGGCCGAGGCGGAGGTGGTGGCCATCGAGGAGGAAGGTTGTGTGGCCGAGGCGACGCTGGAGGAGGTGGTGGAGGCGGCCTCACTGGTGGTGGCCCAATGGGCGATGCGTGAGGTTCATCACGTCGCCGCCAAGGAGGCGGTGGCCAAGGAGGCCGCAACATGGGCCCTCCGCGAGATATGCCACGAGGCGGCCATGGTCACGCTGGAGGCGGTGGCCAGGGAGGCCGCCAAGCGCCGTCCATGAAGCTTTGCTGTGCCACCGCCTCGTAGTACGGGCAGTGGCAGAGCACGCCCGAAACGGTATGTGAGCAGCGATGAGTGGCTGTTGCCGCCGAGGTGGCGACTGCGTGGGGTCTCGTCGACGGGGACGAGACCGAGGTGGATGACAATGAGGAAGGGGAGGAGGTGGATCAGGTGGCGGCGGGGGAGGGTGCGGGGGAGGAGGAGGGGAAGGAGCCTATCACCGTCCCCATGCAGATCGCGCAGGCCCTCGGCCTCGGCCCCAACGGAGCTCCGGTGGCCCCATTGGCAGCGAGGGCGGCCGCAGCGACGGAGGAGAAGGTGGAGGTGGAGGACCAGGAGGCTAGGGACCACTGGACGGCTGAGATGGAGAAGGCCCTGGCCAACTGGGCGGCGGCGGACCGCGCGAAGGCGGTTGGCAAGAAGGAGGCTCAGAGTCGGGCGAAGGAAGCGTTACCGACCTCGGCAGAAGGCCATCTGGTCGGCTATAGCGGTGATTGATGATTCCGGTGGCGCCGGTGGCAACTGCTTGGCGCCAATGGTAACGCGGTGGCAACGGAGTCAGAGGGACGGCCTCCTCCATCAGCAGTAGTAGTTTTAGTTTGTTCAAACGGTTTTTTTTGTAATCGGAGGGCTTAATCTAATAGAAAGTCAGTTTAGTTATTAATGTTTCACTTACACATGGGCCCCGAGCGGCCGACAGCCGGCCACTCGTGTGTCGCGCGCTGTCCGGACCGACCCAGTGATCACGCAAATTAGGTGCACGGATAGGTCGAGCCGAACACGTTAGGACGGATGGGTCGTGTCGCTGCGACGGACAAGTTCAGACACGTCCGGACTGGTTGGGTCGAGCCGGTGCAGCAGATACCCTAATAATCGGCGAGTACCAACGAAGTCGTGATCCTACACGCGCCCACACGAAGATACTAAGGAAGCTGTAGCAGATTCACGAAACTCCCGTCCGGTTCGTGCACATACAGAGACAGACACAGTGCACGGCACTGTACCGTGCGTGCCGCGGGTCGTGTCGTTCGTCCGGAGCCGGAGCCCGGAAGGCGGAAGGGGACTCCTTGTGTGGCTGCCCCGGCCGCCGCGCCGCGCCCTACTGTGCCGAGTACAGGGTTTTGACCAAGCCCCGACACGGCAACGTGTAGGCCTCCTCCGGCGTCTGACGACACCCCTCTCTGCCGCAGATATGGTCCGTTTTCTTTTCTCTGGCGCCCCTTTCTGCCAGCCTCCCTTCTTCTTTCTTTCTTTCTTTTCGCCCTGGCCCTGACTGCCATACCCTGCACTGTTGTCCCCAACTGCCCCGGTCATTCGATACTCTTTTCTTGCCAAGTTGCAGATCAGGTTTTCAGTGCCGAGCCGCAGCAAAATTAAGAAGGAAAAAGATGCAAAGTAGGACATGCAAGTGTCCAGTGTAAAAAGAATGTGGTTGCGATCGATCACGACACTGATGATGATGCGAAACCGCGACCAAGCTCGATCGCATCCTTCATCAGCAAGCAAGGCGCGGATGTAGTACTATCTGTCAGGGAAAGAAAGGGCGCGATGATACGGGAGAATGCAGAGCTTGGATTAGTGTCTCCCAAAGCGCGGAGGGAGGACGCGGCTAATCAAGTGGCCATCACCACGGTCTGTCTGACTGTCTCTGCGTGTGTGCGGCCATGCGAGCAGAGCGGATCGGCGCACAAGACAAAAATATCTACTATTTTTGTTGACGCTGGGGGCGCCAGGGCCTGCACCCCCATCTTGTCCGTCCATCGTCCATCGGGCATTGACCAACCAAACCATCGAAGCTGTCCCCCTCTAAAACGCTGAAAGAAAGAAAGAAAGAAAAAGAACAGTGAGGAACAGATCGACTGACATTTTGAGGCATCATCATCGTCACGTCAGTGGTGCAAATCCACCGACAGACCCGCGCAAGTTCTCGAGCCCTCGTGGAGGTAGTAACTGGCTGACTGACTGGCTGCAGGCTCAGTTTACTGCTGGCTAAGGATTTATTTACCAGGTAGTTAACTCAGTGGGCTCACTCATTCTCACATGATAACTCAGCCGAAAAGCGCCTCGCCGAGACAAACAAACCGAAAAACACTGGAACAACAAACTACTCCTCAATTATTACCAGTAGCATGCGTGCCATTGCTTTTAAAGCCCGGCCCCGTGCGTTTGGTTCAGGCTATGCTCTTCTCTGCACTGAAACAATCGGGTGAGTCAAAGGCAGGGAGACAGGAGAGACAGTGTCGTCAGGCGGGTGCTGCTGTGTAGGCAGCAGCAGCAGAAGCAGCAGGGAGCAGTGCATCATCATAGTACAGCGCGCCGCGGCAGAGCACGATCTCTGTCTCGCCAGCCTCAACTGCCACATCCTGCGCCGCGTCACCTTTTCCTCCCTCGCCTCGATCTTCTCAAAAAGGCTTCCGACGCCAGCCGACCACCTGCCCCGCCCCCGTCCCTCCTCGCTACGCCTGCGCTGCTGCAGCCTGCAGGGAGTATAACCACCTACGTGCGCGAGGGCGCGGCCGGTGCACTACTTCCATCCCTCCCGTCCTGAATTTGGCGACGCGAGAGGAGGCGCGCCCACGCACGCACGCGGAGAAGGGTCGTAAAGGGCGGCGGCAAGCATGACGGACGTCGTCGTGGCGGTGGCGGACGGGAGGGCGGCCGGCAGGCAGGGAGGCTCGTCGGCGTCTCCTTCCTCGACGCCGCCGTGCGCGGCGTGCAAGCTGCTGCGGCGCCGGTGCTCGCCGGGCTGCGTCTTCGCGCCATACTTCCCCGGCTGTGAGCCGCACAGGTTCGCCAGCGTGCACAAGGTCTTCGGCGCCAGCAACATCAGCAAGCTGCTCCAGGTACCGCTCCCGCCCTCGCTCGCCGCGCGCACCCCTCCTCCGTACGTCTTGCACTTGCACCCGCGCCGGATGCGCATGCCACCGTGCTCTCCATCGCCGTCCCGCCGCTACCGTGCTCTGCTCTGTCTGCTCCATACTCGCCCGTATGCCCTGCCTCTCCACTCCACTTGGAGATGGATTCGCTCGCGCCCCCTTTGCTTATGCCCCGAACGGGCTTTCCTTCGCCCTCCCATGCCTCAGCATTGAGACCTTTATCTGTTCATCCACTTCGTGTCGACACCAAATCTTCAGTCTGAGATCGCGTTTCTTCTTTCGGTTTAGCCTAAAAGACAGCACATTTCATTGCATACATAGCTAAGCAGGTTTCTCCTCCGAGTAGCGGCCATGCATGCTTCGTCAGTTCGATCAGGGAATCTCACCGTCCGTGTGTGTGCGCTGCCTGATCACAGTGAAAATTTTCTTCTTCTCATCGTACATGCATACAGACATGTGACTGACACCCCGCACCAATTTTTGTTCTTCTTCCATACACTTTGCTTGGCTGCAGTGCAGTGCCCAATCCATCTCTCTACAGCCTGAAATCTTGAACTAATTCCGCAAAAAAAAAACAATGAAACCTTGAACCGATTAATTTGCACTTTCCTTTTTATTTTTGATTCACTACAAAATCTGCATACATGTGCATACGCGAAAGGTTCATCAAGCATGGGCAGCAACATCCTACTTTCACTGCTCACTGGGGTCATCCATGCCCCCTGAAGCAATCGAACAAATGCCTAGTGCTGTACATTTGAACAAGGTCAAATTATTAGATTGCTCAAGGGCAAGCCTAGATACTAACTATTACTCCCTCCGATCCATAATAAGTGACGGTGATTTAGTACTATTTTAGTACTTATAAAGTTTGTACTACATCTTACGTATCAGAGGGAGTACTAGATTTTTCAAAAAAAATATTGTTCAGGATAGGGATGCCTAGTTACTACAGTTAATAGGTTCTTATGAAGTCGACAAAGCACCAAATAAAAGCTTCTCCCATGTTCTGAACAGCCAATCAGCAGTGTACGGCCTAGTTTTCTCTCTGCGGCAGTCATCTTCAGACATGCAATGCACGCTAGCAATATGAAAAAGAAGACGGAAAACTTTCGGCTCCACCAAACGTGATCTTGGTCGTCTTTTTTTTCTCTAACTAACTTTGCGGATCACATGAACTGTGAGCAAGCTGAAACATGGTGTGGAATGAATGTGCTTGCATTGCAGGAGGTGCCCGTGGAGCACCGTGGGGACGCGGTGAGCAGCCTGGTGTACGAGGCGAACGCGCGCATGAGGGACCCCATCTACGGCTGCGTGGGCGCCATCACGTCGCTGCAGCGCCAGGTGGAGTCGCTCCAGACCCAGCTCGCGCTCGCGCAGGCGGAGATGATCAGGCTCAGGATGGCCAGCGTCTGCGCCGCCCGACGCAACGGCAACGGCAGCAGCTCCGGCGGAGGCTCGCCGTCCTCCATGTCGCCGCCGCCGGCCAAGACGGCGGGGCTGGACTGGAAGCCCACGCCGGACATTCACGTCACCGCCGACCAGCACAACGTGATGGAGCTGGAGTACGCCAGGCTCTGGTCCTTCTGAGGCTTCGAGAGACTGACCGCGTCGATCCACATGTCCTTTTGGTCAAGCGTTTAGGGCTCATTTAGCAAGTGATCAGGTGATGGTTGGATATATATAAATATAGCAGCGGCAGTAGTAGTACTACTTCTTAAGTAGTATATGGTGACCAAGGGGGTTTTGGATGTCCAGAAGGTAGGAACAACACTTCTACAGGCAGACATTGGCGTGTGATTTGTATTATCCCATTGCAAGGACCTTTGTTGCATGCACTCTGAATTCTATTCGGTTGAACTCTGCTGTGGAAATGCAGACTGCCTGTCCGTGTTCCTTATGCAAGAATTTAGTATAGATCAGATAACTATTGCAGCTGGAGTTATCACTTCAATTCAGAGGCCAATGCTTCCCCCTTTTTACGATTTTTTTCTCTTTAAGTTGCTGTTTAGTTCATGGAGATCCTTTTTCTTCGGGAAAAAAAAAGCCTAAGTTATCACTTGGCACAAAGTACTCACAAGTTTCATTCGGTTTTGCTATGCTGTTCAGTTCATGCAGAGCGGAAGAGAGAGAACATCTCTTTCAACTGAAAACTTAAAGTAGATACCAGATTACCATTGCATCTGAGGCTATCCCAAGGCTTAGAGCAAGTTCCTTTTTGTTGCAATTATACAATGCTGGTTAACATGCATGATCTGAAACGAAAGAAAATGGCAACGAAATGCTGCCAAATTTCACCAAGTACCAGCCCCTCTGCTTGGAGACATCCAACCATTTCATGACCCAAAATTTGCAATTGGACATTGCATACAACTTGCTCTAGATGGCATAAGTTATCCAGGATAATAACTTCGTACCATCTGCAATTCCATCAAGAAAATTAAGATAATTGTTACCACAGAACTCTTGGCGTGTGAATCATGGATGATGGAACTCTTTTAACTGTTAGGAAAACTTACCAGAAGCGAAAACCCTATGGCAAGCTACGGTTTAGTAGGCCTTGGAATGACAGGTACAAGTCTTTCCCCTCTGGACCAAATATCTCTTCAGCCTTCTTGAGAGTTTCCTGGTTCAGATGTAAATATGCAAGTTGTTTATTCGTGCCCATGCCACAACATGAGCTTAATTTCCTTCATAAATTTAGCAAACAGATGCAAATGACCAACCTCTCGCGACTGCTTATGAGCATTCAGCTCTTTGATGTTGGCTAGAAATGCTCCAAATTGTTCATATGATAGACGGCTCCTGAAATTGCAATGGAGCTTTATGGGTTCTGATACAAGCATCTTAGTTGCTGTTGAAGGTGTAAAGAGAAAGAGATCACTGACCTGGCCTGACGGAAGAATTCTTTCCCATCAATACGAGGAGTGCGACCTGAAAACCCAAGCATTGCCCATATTAAACATATGTGGTTGTACACAATAATTTGAGGCAGCAGCATGTCTTTGAATTCATAACAAATGATACCTGGGTTGGGACGTCCCCTTGGAGGTGAGTTTGCTGCAGTTGACTGCTTGCTTGAATACCATGGTGTCATTGACATGTGTCCCTCGATTCGAGTTCTTGAAGGTGAGGTAGCTCCAGACGTCAACTTCGGTGTTGCTGTGGTAGACATTCCTCTTGGAGAAGCGGTGGTAGACATTAAATTCGGGGTGGCTTCTGGCGTAAGGCGTTGGTTCATGTGTGAGGAGAGGGCATACTTCTGTACTGGAGGCCTTGCTGCTGTACAAAACAGATTAGGCCTTGTCAGAATGGATTGACAACATCAAAGAAGACAATCGATAGGAAGCTAAGAAGACCTTCTCGGTTTGTGCTTCCAATATCCACCGACCCATTCAATAGATTTGTTGTAGACTGGCTGATAGTTCCATCTTTAACATTCAAAAGATGATACTAGTCAAGGATCTGTGTCAGGGATTTCAGTGGTTCATAAAAAATAAAAGTTTTTTTTCAGATAAACCTCCACAAGACGATGTTTTGGATGATACTGACAGATCACATGTTGTAATGTCAACCGTTTCTTGTGGCTGCTTGGAAGGATTCAGCAGAAACAAAGGAAAACTGTCAGCAATTACCATGAACTATCAAAAAATAACACATACGCACAGAGATCGACAAATGGAGTGAGAACATACCGATGAGCTGTCGTCACGTAGTGACTGCATCAGATGCCGCTTGAATGACTCCAGCTGATAATATAGCAAATATTCAGAATGACATCAAATGAAGAAGTTAAAGTAGTAATTGACAAGCTGAACAAGCATATGACTTTGTCCTTAAATAGCTTATCAAGTAGTGCCTCCCTTTTGGATCCTAGAAAGTGAAAATCTGGGCACATATTTGTTCAGTCCTGGTATGAATTGTTGAAACCTTATGAAAGGCCATTATGCCAGTGAACACAACTGCAGATTAGATTTTTTTTTTTGAGAAACACAGTACAATCGTAGACGCTCACAACACGTACATGCACTCACCCCCATGAACGCACACACGCACACCCTACCCCTATGAGCACCTCCGAGAGACCGAACCGGCGGATCGGGTCTTGAGATTGACGAAGTCACCACGGGCGCCTCGCTGTCGACGGGAACGTCGCCTCCCACTGAAAGAATATTCCGCCATATATGCAACACGCAGGGTCAAACCTAGGATTTGAACTCTGGTGGGCTGGGGGTACAACCACCCTCCTAGCCACCCAACCACAGGTTGGTTTGCAACTGCAGATTAGATTAGTGGTATTCACTAAACCCAATTGAATACCTCCCTACTAGTCCCTAGACTAAGTACTACAATCATCCAAAATGTCCTTTTTTTTGCAGGGGATCCAAAATGCCCTTGGATTGCTATCGTTATAGATGGTACTGATTACGGACATGTGAAGAATTTCAATTCTTCACTTCTTATGCCAAGTCACACTCCTACTTTTAGCCAACGGAATAACATATCACTGTTCCATGGCACCCCTAAAATTAGTCCACTAAACTGTACAAATCTGTCCTTCACCTAAACGTGAGTTCAGGTTTCTGTAGGTACCAATCGACGTCATTACAGATTCATTTGCACTATCTGTCCCAACCCACTCCATAAAAAGTTCCCAAAATGCACTCTTTCTGAACCTAGAGTTGCACTTGCACATCAATACACAGACACAACATCTGCTGCAAGGGTAGCAAGAAGAACAAGGTGAAAGAGTGCACCTTGTGCAGGTCGCGCGCCTGCTTCTTGGACGTCTGCGCCAGCGAGTCCCTCTCCTTGCTCAGCTTAATCTGAAACCGACGCGAGAGCAGCAAACAGCAAGAGCTTCGTCAGCCAACAGGAGACCGGATGAAACAAAACGGAGACGGAGAGCAGAGCCTCGCGGCGGGGGCACCCACATTGTCCTCGAGCGCGCCGCGGAGCCTGGCGTTGGTCTCCTGCAGCGCGCGGTCTAGCAGCGCGACCCGCTCCCGCAGGTCCGCGTTCTCCCGTTCCTTCTCCGCGGCGCCCTCCCTGAGGCGGGCCGCCTCCCGCTCGAGACCGGTCACCCGCCCCGCAACGGCGAGCGCGGTGATGCGGCGCGCCAGATCCAGCTGCTCATAGGGGTCCCGCGGCAGCACCGCCAGGACGTCGTCCGGCAGCGAGAACTCCGACACCCCCAGCCCGCCCGCCCCCGCGCCCTCCGTCGATGGCATGGTCCGCTACGAGATCGATCTACGCAACGCCGGGTCGGAGAGTCGGAAACGGGAGCGGTGGGAGGCTTGGGTTGCTCCGCTTCGGAGGGGAGCGGAAAGGGACCACTGGCTGCTTCGCCGCTTCTGCGGGTGCGCTTTGGGAATTTCCGGATTTGAAATTGGCTCGGCTCGGCGGCGGAAGCGAGGTTTCAAATTGTTTTTCGGGGCATAGAGTGGGGGTCCCGGCTCTCGCCTCGGTTGTGTTGAGTGGCAGCTCAAATTAGCAATTGTTTGAAACCGTGGCAGTGGCAAATGAGAGTAATAAAGCTGGCTAATTTTTTTAATAATATATTTTATTTATTTATTTCGAAACATAATATGCAAATGTAGGAATTTCCCAAAGTAGCAGATTGTCGGTGGCCGACACCGAGTGAGTCAGTCGATGTGGCCGAGACCGACTAGGCCAGTCAGTGTGGCCAACTTCGTCTGGCTGCATCGACTGTGCCGCCACGCATGCGTCAGGCCACTTAGTGTGGGCCAAACTGATTGGACCATTCGGCTTGGGCCACACTGATGGCGCTAGTCAGGCTAATCACCGCAGAATGACTGCATGATCATGGTTACGTGCGCTAACCTGTTCTCCCGCCAGTTATTTTCCCGCGCGAATTTCTATCGCCATTTTTTTTCGCGCGAATTTCTCCCGTCAGAATGTTCTCGTCATATTCTCCCACCGGTTAGTTCCCACCATTTCTTCTCTTTTGGCTCTATAAAACACCCGCATCACTGCGTTGTGTAAGCAAGCAAGTGTTTACTAGTTAATATGTCGGGTTTTCCTACCGATCGTAACTTTGATAGATATATGTCATGTTGCCTTTTAGATTTAGCCAGAGAGTTTAGGATATACGATACTCCAGTTACATGGGAGGCTCTCATCAGTAGTGTCATCCTACCCAATGAGTTGGGTGAGAAATTATAGGTCACGGTGGTCCCGAGGACCCCTAAGGAAATACGGCAAGAACTTCTCCGGATCAATGCAAGGTGGAAGAAGGCAAAGCTTAAGAGAAAAAACGGTTTGCAGGTTTTGGCAAATTACCATTATTATTAGGTAGAAGAGAGTAAGGACGGAGATGATAGCTTCATGTCGCCGAGCGGCAAGAGCTAGAAGAACTTCCTGGGAGAAGGCAAGAGCAAAGAAGGACAAGGACGTTTCATCATCGACGGGCAAGGGAAAGGGTGATGCATCATCATAGTTAGATTATCTGAGTTTAATTTAGTTCGTGTTTGTATCTTAATTTTCTGTTGTAGTTGTTTGTTAGTGAAATGAATAATAATGTGAATTAATAGTAATGTGTCTCACAAGTAGATAAGTCCATGACTTGCACATAAACAGTGCATACATCACAGGTAGATAGATATATGTCTCATACATAGATAGATATCAGTCTCAACGTATGGCACGGCGTCGAGGTACTGAATCAGGAGGGGTACTCCAGCCATATCTATGGGGTGGCTCAGCGTTACGAGCAGGAATCTATGACTCGTCATCGTGGTACTGTGTATCCTGTGTGGGGTTTGGTGGAGGTGTCTGAAACGTACTCGTCCACTGGTCATGTAGATCATATGTCCGTTGCGTATCTTCCGGCTCACTCCCCCACGTGGATCCTAACAAGGAGTGATGATATCCATAGGGTCCTGCTTATAGAATAAATAGTTAGTAACGAGTGATTATGAATTATGGACGATAGATATGAACACACATACCCTGTTGCTGGGATGGTGGACGAAGATCGAAGTTCCACATGGGAGGTTGATGTTGGTGCTGCCACGACAAACCTCTAGTCTGAAAAGAGCTCTGCTACTGCTGCCATCCATCGAAAGAAGCATGTTGCTGCCACGACGAACCTCTAGCCTGATCAGGAGGGGTGGTCTAGGCGGAGCCTCCTATGTAGGATGTGTATGTGGCCGTTGTCGTTGTGGCGGGGGTACCTGTGTACGCGGTGGCTGCTGCTGCGTCATGGAGGGACGAGGGGGGTTGTGCTGCACGGTGGTGAGCAACGTCTGAAACGTTGATGCATGTGATAGCCGCATAGATACCACGTAGCTTTTCCTCCATGCGGCGGAAAAAGGACTGATGTTGTCGGTGATGCTGTCCTAGAAGAGGTCCAGACGAAAGTGAGCGACCGTACTGAGCAACTTCATACTCTAGCTCAGATGTCAAGTGCACCTAAATTGGAGAAAGAGGTCATATGAAACAGGTGTGGCAAATTATATAACAAGAAGATACATCAGATAAAGAGGTAGTATTTACCGCGTACTCTCTAGATCCCAGAGTAGACTAGCTCGGGTACCTTTCATGATCGTGAGAGTGATGGATGTTGCGTAGTCGTGTTGTCATGTACCCAGGAGGGTGACCTAGGAGGGGTCATCTCGCAACCATTGACAAACCTCGGTACGTAGCCGCAAAGACAGTTGAACGCATTCGCGATCTTCATAGAAATACCGATGTAGCGTGCGTTGATCGTGGAACCATGGTTCTCGGTGAACATCACCGTCCCGAGAAGCCACATTATAAGTGCCTCAAGGCTTCACGTGATATGTGGCTCGTCCAACTCGATTACTGGATGCCCGAACTTTTAGATCTACATTGTTCGAAGGAAAATGTGTTAGTATGACGATACAATGATATGATGCATGGTGTAAGGGAGATAAACAAAGGAGATACGAACTAACCTGGAAATCAAGCAACTAAAAGGCTTAGATCCATCACGAATCCCCTGAATACATTGGGCCATGTCCTGAGTCCAATTCCCCGGTGACTGCAACGGGCCGATGGGCTCACGAGCCAAAGGGAGTCCCATCAAGTAAGACACATCATGTAGAGTAGGCGCCATCTCTCCCCATCGGAAGTGAAACATGTGTCTCCGGCCTCCACCGATCCACCAAACATGTGAGCAATGAGTGGTCATAGTTCAGCCGAGTAGTGGTGAAGTCATGTTGATTATCATCTACCAATTTTGCATGATTTGTCTCAACCAGACGTGCGAAAGATAAAAGCCCATCCCGCTTCAACCTGCATAGAGACATTGATTAAACATGGAGGAATTAATAAAAGCATAAAAAATCGATTAGTGTTGCTAGTAAATATACAACCAAAGTAATGAATTAATAAAACATGTACCTCTCCCAACTACGTGTATCATCCAGTTCCCTTTAGGAGTCCAAGTGGTAAGCGTATCGAGACTTCCTGGTTCATTCTCTAATTTTACCAAATGATGCTTCTTATCAATTTCAGGACTAAGCAACGATCTTTCTCCCCACATCTACACATATTATAAATTTAGACATAGTTCTGCATATATTACAAATTTAAGACATACTTCCGCATATATTACAAATTTAAGAAATAGTTCCGCACATATTACAAATTTAAGACATAGTTCCACACATAACACAAATTTAAGACATAGTTTCACACATATCACAAATTTAAGACATAGTTCCACACATATCACAAATTTAAGGCATAGTTCCACACATATCATAAATTTAAGACATAGTTCCACACATATCACAAATTTAAGACATAATTCCACACATATTACAAATTTAAGACATAGTTCCATACATATTACTAGTTTCTTCCTCGACCCCTTCGTCCTCGTGAGCCTCGTCCACGCTGACTAGCTCCTCCATTACCAAAGGTGGGACAATTAGTGTCCCTATGCCCAAATTGATTACACATGAAACCTTAGCTGGTTGGGCCTCCGACTTCATATTCATCCATATCATTTTGGATGTGTCTGCACTATCGTTTGCCTCTTCTTGTCTGCATTAGATCGGGGTCAGGGATGTACAACCTTTCACCTTGGTTCACAAAGTTGAAATTTCCCATCGCTCGGAATACTAGCATCTCACATATCCACGTATTGACCATGACTTCTTTAAGATAATATAGATATATGAACAAGATTGCGTCCATCCTGGTTGTTCTCAAGCAACAAGTACATGCGAGCATGGTAGGTGAAGCAACTCTAGGTTGTTGCAGGTGCACTCGCATGTTGGCCAGTCTTCATTTCCAATCTTCACCTCTTGTGTCCTTATCACACTTTCGGATCCTAACTTGTCAGTTGTTAACCGCACCTCGAACCTCCTTTCTTAATTGTTAGTGGAGATGATAGTGAATGACCGAGCCTTTTCCATCTTGTCATGCATGTACTTTGTAATCTTTTCACAGTACCGTGTGTTTCGGTTGTTCATGATATGCATCTCAGATCTCTAGCGTCTCTCTCTAAAATAATTTAGAGTTCCATGGAAAATATCCTCCACAATGGCCGTAAGCGGCAATGCCCTATTTCCTCTGAGGAAAAAGTTATATGTCTCAGCAAGGTTAGTAGTCATGACACCGAACCTAGATCCATGTGTGTCATGCAGCAGAGACCATCTCTCTATAGGCTCTTGTTGTATCCATTGTTCAAAAAACTAACCTATCTCCGTGCCCTTCTCCTAGTACCAGTTGGGTCAAATCCTAGCAAGTCACAAAGAGCAACATGTTCTTATTCCTCTAGTGATGCTCCTGAAGCTGTTTGCGAAGCCACTGCTAGTAGATGAGCTGCCATTGCTGTGTCTCACGCCAATCTTCTCTCTCGCACTTGTTTTCTAGTGAAGCTGTTAAGATATTCACGCGACTTGTCATACTTCCACTATAGGTTTTGCTTTTAGAGTTTTTTAAAAAGATTCATGAGGGCCTCATTCCTGAACTAAGAGTAAAAATCCAGCCATAGGGTAGGTTCATCGGGCCTAGGATGTGTCAATGCCTCAATCACATTGAGTATACCTGCATGCCTGCCATGAAGAATGCACATGTTTGGCTTATCCTAAACAACTGTTGTTTTCAACTGCTTGAAGAACCATGTCCAACTGTCGGTGTTCTCTCTCTCTCTCCACGAAAGCAAATGCGATATGCACTATTTAATTATTGTTGTCTTGACCAATAGCGGTTAGGTTCTGACCCCTGTATTTGCTAGGGAGAAATGTCCTATCTACGCATAGAACTGGTCGATAGTGACTGAAGGCTTGGATGCATATAGCAACTAAGAGGAACACCTAATGCAACACCTTCACAGTTGGGTACTATGGCAACATGAAGTGATGAACATTGACATAGGTTCCTGGATTCCTCTCCTGAAGTGTGTGGAGGATCCAAACAACATAGTCGTATCCATCTAGAAATGAGCCAAATCTTTCCTCTAGTGCCTTCTGCTTAGCCCTCCAAGCCTTGCCATAAGAAATTTTGTAGTTAAATCTAACCCTCACTTTATTCATGATAGCCTTAACTTCCATTGATTTGCTCTCCACAATGGGCTCGCACCGAGCTTTGTGGGATCGCACCGAGATGGGCTCGGCCCGCTGCTGAGTCTGGACCGAGTCAAGCCTGTCATCCTAGACCACGGCGAGCTCGGGCCAAGCCTGGCTTGGCCCGGTCCAACTCGTTGGCTCGTCACTTTTTTTCCTGAAATGAGAAAGGGCCGAATTAAGAGAGGGAGACCAAGATGGGCTGGAATTCTGGGCCCATTTACTAATCGATTGACTAGTTCTTCTTCCAGGACGTGTCCCTCGCTCCAAGTTTGCGCCACTGCCACTAGACACCTCCGCGACCGACGCAGGATGCTGCCGCTGCCTAGACCCCCAAGAACCCATGCCTTGCTGTCCCTTGTCCCCGCCATTCTAGCCGCGTCGCTGCCTAGCATGAAGGGAATATGCCCTGAGAGGCAATAATAAAGTTGTTATTATATATATTCCACGTATATGATAGATGTTTATTTTGCATGCTATAATTGTATTAATTTGGAAACGTTAATACATGTGTGTTTAATAAACAAAAGGAAAGTTCCTAGTTATGCCTCTCTTATAAACTAGCTCATTGATTAACAAGATGATCAAGGTTTCCTGATCATGGATATTGGATGTTGTTAATAACGAGGTCACAACATTAGTGGAATGATGTGATGAACATTCATCCGAAGTATAGCATTATGATCAAAGTCATTATGTTTATATTGCTATAACATTTAACAAAGTAATTCTAGTCCTTATACCATGAGATCGTGTTAATCACTAACACTAGAAGAGTATCTTGATAACATCAAACGTCACACAGTGAAAGGGTGATTATAAAGGTGGGTTCAGTACTACGAAAGTGTTATGTAGAGGCTCATGGATCAAGAGTGGGATTTGTCCATCCCGATGACGGATAGATATACTCTGGGCCCTCTCGGTGATATCACATTGGTTAGCTTGTAAGCAAGTGATGAGATTACTAGAATGTTATATCACGGGAACGAGAAAAGAGTACATGTCGGTAACAAGATCAAACTAGGTATGGAGATACCGATGATCTAATCTCGGACATGTAATATATCGCGAGACAAAGGGATTTAGTTACTAGCGTTAAAGGTTCTCACGATCACAGAAGTCATCGTTGAATGTGTAGGAGTCAGTATGGATCTCCAGGTCCCACTTCTGATTATTGATCTGAGAGGGGTCTCGATCATGTCTACATTATTCACGAACCTTAGGGTGACACACTTAAGGGACACCAACACCATTTGGAGCAAATATGTTTCAGATGAATGAATTGCAAAGCGCTAGAATTATTTCAATAGACACCGAAACTGTTTCGGGTGAAATTGCTGAAATTGGTTCTGCATGTAATATTGAAATGTTGCAGGGGTTTTTATGTGAATGTTTGTTAATTAAAGTAATTAACAAAATTCTGAATAAAATTAATAAAAGAGTTTTATTAAATGAGAGAGCATTAAATTTGGAGAAATTTTAATTCATTTAAAGTGGAGACTTTAATAGAGAATGTGAAGAGGCAAATTTATGTGGAGGGAGTTACCACCACATGAATGGGGGAGGTGAGGGGTCACCCCCCATGAGGCACCTCCCATGGGTAGGGGTACCCCCTCCTCTTATAAAAGGCCCTCCTCTCACTCCTTCTTCTTGACATCTCCTCGTGAAGGATCTCTCTCCCCCTCTAGTATTATTCCCCCATGGTCTCAGATTAGCGAGATACATGTTCCCGGTGGCATTTCGTCTGGAAGGAGTTGCTTCTTCCACTGCATCGCTGGAGCGAGGAGGCGGAGGTTTTTTGGTGGTCTGAACATGTGTGCGAGTGCGGATGCGCTGCTAGTTTGCGATGCTAGGACTTCCACACGATCTTGAGATCGACAAGCGAACGACTACATCATCCATGAGTTCCATATTGTTAACAAAGCTTTGTTGTCTTCGAGGGTATGTTCTCTATGGATGTATATCCACCCGTTGCTTGTATCTAGTAGATAGATATTGGGGTATAATAGTTCCCATCATAGAAAAAATTTTGTTTTCTATGTTGCGAACCTAACAGTGGTATCAGAGCCTAATCTATGCGTAGGTGCTTTGCACGGGTAGTACACATATGTTTATATGTGGGCGATGATGATCATGTTATTGCTTCTTTCATGTATTCTGGATATTGGTGGCATAGTGGGATGAAGCGACCCGGACCAACTTTACATGTCATCGCACATGAGACCGGTTCCACGACTGACATACAACTAGTTTTGTATAAGTGGCTGGCGGGTGTCTATCTCTCCTACTATAGTTAATATCTGATTTACAACGAGTTGCTAATAATTTGGTTATCATCGTTGTGGTTCCATGTTTGTAGGTAAGAACGGTTCTATCTTCGAAATCCCTAAGCCACGTAAAACTTGTAATGGATAAATTAGATGCGTCTAGTTTAGATTGTTGCTAGGCTAGTGTCATGATATGGTAATGTTGTAAGTTGATGTACAATAGATACCCTTACAACACACTTAACATGTAAGTTCCATAGACCTTGGCCTTACACACAAAGGAATGATAGAGATCATACCACAATGCATATGATGGTGATCAAATGCATGGACCATATCATCCCACTTTACACATATGATGTTCGCATCTTATATTGCTAGTTTGGCGCTTTTAGTAGCATTATAATATGATCCCTCATTTAGATATCAAGATAAAAATGTGTTTTCCTTAAGTACGCACCGTTTATCTCGCCGCTTCAAGACATCACGTGATGATTGGGTGTACTTGAATCCACGATCATATTTCGAGTGTAAGACATTTTTACACATGCGAGTACTAAGGTTCTTACTTGGCGAGCCTAGCATGTACAGACAAGGCCTCGGAACACGGACCGAAAGGTTAAGCATGAGTCATATAGTTGATATGATGCCCATATAGATGCTCGCCTTTGAAGCTACACCGACTCACGTGATGATCGGACTTGGTGTAGTGAATTTGGTTCATGTAATCACCAAAAAGACACAAGGGATGTTGTTTTTGAGTGGGAGTTTAGTTGAACTCAATCTATCATAAACTTAGTCTAAATAAATTTACAAATTCTGTTGTAGATGGCACCACCTGCTTTCAATTTCAATGTGTTCATGGAGAAAGAGAAACTTGCTGCGAATGGTAGCAACTTTACCAACTGGTCCATGAATTTGAGGATTCTCCTCTCTGCTGCACAAAAACAATATGTGCTAGAAGCGCTGCTAGGCCCACCACCAGCTCCCTGACAAAGAAAAGAATGTCTATTTGACTCGTCAGGAGGACCACAACTTAGTTCATTGCGGCATACTGTATGGGCTAGAGCCAGAACTTCGAAAGCGTTTCGAAAATGGCAATGCCTTTGATACCATGGGTGAATTGAAAATGATTTTTGATACCCATGCTGCCGTAGAGAGTTATAATGCTTCAGAAAAGTTCTTTAGCTGTATGATGAAAGAGAACAACTCCGTAAGTGAGCACGTACTCAAAATGTTTGGGTACACCGATAAGCTTGTGTCCTTGGGAATAACGATTCCCATTGACTTAGGCATACACCATGTTCACCAATCTCTGCCACCTAGCTACAAGAGCTTCGTGATGAACTATAACATGCAGGGCATGAAGAAGACTCTCCCCGAGCTTCTATCAATGCTTAAGACTGCAAAAGTGGAGATTAGGAAAGAACATCAAGTGTTGATGGTCAATAGGACCACCGATTTCAAGAAAGACAAGAAGGGTAAACAGAAGGGAAAGAAGGGCGGCAAATATGTTGCTGCGCTTGAAAAGAAATCCCAGGCTGGCCCTAAGTCTGATACCGAGTGCTACTATTGCAAGGGGACTGACCATTGGAAGCACAACTACCCCAAGTACTTGGCAGACAAGAAGGCCGGCAAGGCAAACAAAGGTATATATGATATACATGTTATTGATGTTTACTTGACTAGTACTCGCAGTAGCAACGGTTTATTTGATACTGGATCAGTTGCTAATATATGTAACTCGAATCAGGGGCTGCGGAACAAGCGACCACTAGCAAGGGGTGAGGTCAAGATGTGTGTCAGCAATGGATCAAGAGTTGATGTGATCATCGTCGGAATGCTGCCTCTCCACCTACCATCGAGATTAGTTATAAACTTAAATAATTGTTATTTGGTGCCTACACTGAGCATGAACATTATATCCGAATCTTGTTTAATGCAATGTGGTTATTCGTTTAAATCTGAAAACAATGGTTGTTCGATTTATATGACTGATATCTTTTATGGTCATGCACCTGCGATGAATGGTTTATTGATATGTCCAAAACGTATCTACTTTCTCGAACACTTTTGCTATTGTTTTTCCTCTAAACTTGTGTGGTTTGGATACAACTAACACAAACTGACGTTGTTTTCAGCAGAATTACCTTCGTGTCTAGTTTTTGTGCAGAAAATCAACTATCAGGAAAAATCGCGGAAAATATGCCAAAAATCCTATTTCACCAGAAGACTCATGGAGCCAGAAGACGATACGGAGGAGGGCCACAAGGGGCCCACACCACCTGGCCGCGCGGGCCAGGCCAGGCCGCACCTGGGGGTGGTGTGGCCGCCTCGGTCACCCCCTCGGTCTCCCACTTCGCCTATAAGTTGCCTCTTGACCTAAAAACTAAGGGGGGTTCGACGTTTTCCAGAAAGAGTTCCGATGCACCGCCACCACCAGATTCCGCGATTCAGAACCAGAAACTCCGTTCTGGCACCCTGCTGGTACGGCGAATTGGAGGAGATCATCGCCATCATCATCACCATCGCTTCTCCATCGACCATCCATGTTTCCCCCATCTATGAGTGAGTAATCCCCCACTGTAGGCTATGGGGATGGTAGGGATTGGATAAGATCATTCATGTAATGGCATCAGATTGTCAGGGCATGGTGCTTAGTATCTATTATTAGTGATTTTTGACTTTGTTGCAACTTGTTATGCTTAATCCTTGTCACTAGGGCCCGAGTGCCATGATTTCAGATCTGAACATGTTATTGATTCATTATGATAGTATTGTTTATGGTCTTACCTGTAAGTTGTATACACATATTGTTGTAGGAACCAAAGGCCCCGAAGTGATAGCAATCGGGATAACCGGAGGGGATGGCTTTGATGTGAGGATCACATGTGTTCACTAAGTGTTAATGCTTTGCTCCGGTGCTCTATTAAAAGGAGCACCTTAATTGCCAGTAGTTCCCTTGAGGCCCCACTGCAAACGGGCTGGCAGGACAAAAGATGTTGTGCAAGTTCTCATTGCGAGCATGTATGACTATATATGGAACACATGCCTATGATTATTTAGTACTTGGATGCTTTATCTTGTTTATCTACAAATGCCCTATGTCTTGATTACCATATGAATTGTCTTGTCTATGCAACGCCCGTCCATCCATCCCTATGCCTACCGCGCTTTAATCCTACTGTTTACTGCAATTGTTACTACTGTCTTTACTTTTACTACTGCTATTACTTTACTATTGCTACTACAAAACGGTTGCTACTGATAAACTGCTGTGAGCAAGATTGCTTTCAGGTGCAGCTGAATTGACAACTCAGTTGTTAAGGCTTATAAATATTCTTTGGCTCCCCTTGTGTCGAATCAATAAATTGGGTTTCACTTCCCTCGAAAATACTACGATACACCCCTATACTTGTGGGTCATCATTTATTTCTATTAGATCTCGATAATAGTGTTACACATATTCATAATGTTGATGCTAAAAGAATTAAACTTGATGACGATATATCTGCATATATGTGGCACTACCGTTTAGGTCATATTGGTGTTAAACGCATGAAGAAACTCCATTCTAATGGACTTTTGGAATCACTTGACTTTGAATCATTTGATACATGTGAGCCATGCCTTATGGGAAAGATGACTAGAACGCCGTTTTCCGGTTCAATTGAACGGGCGACAGATTTATTGGAAATCATACATACTGATGTATGCGGTCCAATGAGTGTGTCGGTGCGTGGTGGTTATCATTATTTTGTTACTTTCATGGATGATTTGAGTAGATACGGGTATATCTATTTGATGAAACATAAGTCTGAAACCTTTGAAAGTTCAAGGAATTTTAGAATGAAGTGGAAAATCATCGTAATAGAAAGATCAAATTTCTACGGTCCGACGTGGAGGAGAGTATATTAGTTACGAGTTTAGCACACACATGAGATATTGTGGAATAGTTTCACAACTCACGCCTACCGGAACACCGCAACATAATGGTGTGTCGGAACATTGTAATCGTACTCTATTGGATATGGTTCGATCTATGATGTCTCTGACTGACTTGCCACTATCATTTTGGGGTTATGCACTGGAAACCGCTACATTCACTTTAAATTAGGCACCGTCTAAATCCGTTGAAACGTCACCGTATGAATTATGGTTTGGAAACAAACCTAATCTATCATTTCTTAAAGTTTGGGGATGCGATGTTTATGTGAAGAAACTTCAGCCTGATAAACTCGAACCCAAAGCGGAGAAATGTGTCTTCATAGGATATCCTAAAGAAACTATTGGGTATTCCTTATATCATAGATCCGAGGGCAAGGTTTTCGTTGCCAAGAATGGATCCTTTTTAGAGAAAGAGTTTCTCGTGAAAGGCGTGTGTAGTCGAAAGGTAGAACTCAAAGAGGTTATTGAACCTTCTCTTCATGAAATGGCGAGTGGCGCAGCACCGGAAGTTGTTCCGGAGTTGACTTCACCAAATGAAGAAGGAACTAATGATAATGATCATGAAACTTCGAAAGAGGACACTACTGAACCTCGCAGGTCAAGCAGGACACGTGCATCTCCTAAACTATACCAGAATCATGTTGTGAATTTCATGGTTGATGAAATAGATGACCCTGTAACGTATGAAGAAGCGATGATGAGCCCAGATTCCAACAAATGGCTAGAAGCCATGCAATCCGAGATGGAATCCATGTACATAAACCAGGTTTGGACCTTGGTGGACTTACCTCACGACCGAAAGGCCGCTGCAAACGGGCTGGTAGGACAAAAGATGTTGTGCAAGTTCTCATTGCGAGCACGCATGACTATATATGGAACACATGCCTATGATTATTTAGTACTTGGATGCTTTATCTTATTTATTTGCAAATGCCCCATGTCTTGATTGCCATATGAATTGTCTTGTCCATGCAATGCCCGTCCATCCATCCCTATGCCTACCACGCTTTAATCCTACGGTTTACTACAATTGTTACTACTGTCTTTACTTTTACTACTGCTATTACTTTACTATTGCTACTACAAAACTGTTGCTACTAATAAACTGATGTGAGCAAGATTGCTTTCAGGTGCAGCTGAATTGACAACTCAGTTGTTAAGGCATATAAATATTCTTTGGCTCCCCTTGTGTCGAATCAATAAATTAGGTTTCACTTCCCTCGAAAATACTGCGATACACCCCCTATACTTGTGGGTCATCAAGACTATTTTCTGGTGCCGTTGCTGGGGAGCATAGCTTTATTTATCAAGTTCACTTGGAATCACTATTGTTCGCTGCCATCCATCCATCATGGGTAAGTATCGTGATGGCAAGGTTCCTATTTTACCATCCACTACAAGAAGAGGTATGGTTCTGAACACCTCTGTTGCTCTTGATTCACCATCTGTTATGAGTAAGTTCCTTACACCACCACATACACATGCTACACACACTGCTACTACTACTGATTCTGAATCTTCTGATACTTATGATGTTGCTTCTACTGTGCTTGGTAAGACTGGTTCATTAGGTCCTTTCCTAGATGCTACGATTGCTAGAACTATAGCTGGAAATACTGAAACTCCTAATGAAGACACTACTACACCTGTCAGTTCACCTGAGTCTAGAGAGAGCTATGATATTGAAGACGGATATATAGAGATGACTTATGAATTTATTAAAGAATGTCAAAACACCCATGATAGGAGTGCTATTAAGAGTCTCCTTGAGAGGCGTACTATAAAACCCAAATTGTCTCCTAATGCTAGGTTTGCTGCTTCTCCCATAAACATTAAAGATAAGGATTATGATTTCTCTCTTGATCTATCTTACATTACTATTATTGAGAAAGAACCTTTTTGTGGGAATAAGAATGGAAGTGCTATAGCACATATGACTGAGCTTTCTACCATGAGTGGCATGTTTTCTGATGATATTAAGATACGCACCTACTTTGTTGCTAAAATTTTCCCTTTTTTGTTGAAAGGAGAAGCTAAAACTTGGTTTAATAATTTACCTCCTAGATCTATTGATAGCCCTGATTGCTTGATTTGTACCTTCCTTCAGAAATATTTCCCTCCTAGTGCTAGACATGCTATTTTGCAAGAACTTTTTGATTTTAAACAGGGAGAGAAAGAGTTATTGCTTGAATCATGGGCAAGTTTTATGCTTTGATTCATGCAAATGCTGGATGTCCATTACCTAAAAATGAGCTTCTTGATATATATTATAATGGACTAACTGAAGAATCTAGGACATACCTAGATAGTTGTGCTGATTGTGTTTTCAGGAATAGAACTCCCAAGGAAGTTGAGGAATTAATGGCTAAAATAAGCAAGAATTATGAAGACTGGACTTCATCTGAACCAACTATACCTGAGACAACTACGCCTGAGTTAATTGTGCCTGCGCCTATACCAACATCAAAGAAGAGGGGAGTTATTGAACTAAATGATGAAGTGATGAAGGAAGCTAAGAAATGTCTTAAGGAGAAGGGAATTAAAGCTGAATATGTGAAGAATTTACCTCCTATGGAAGAATTATGTAAGCCAATCTCCCACTCATCCACTATTGAGGTACACTCTCCAACATTTTGATGAAAGTGATATTCCTTACTCTAAACCTCCTGATCAATGCTTAGAAGAATTTGATGTTTTTATTGTTAAGCAAGATAATTTTAATAAAAGGGTGCAAAATCATTTAATGGAAAACTCTATAGCCATTATTGAGTTGAAGGATATTGTGTAAAGAACCTCTAATGATGTTAAAATGCTTGTTAAACATTTTCAAATGGTTCAAACTCAAATTGATCAGCTTATTAAGGTACAAAAAGACTTGCTAGTTAATGCTGCTAAAGAAAAACATGCTTATGAAATTAGAACTAGAAGTGGTGCTGCCACCCAGGATCCTCTATATCCTGAAGGACATCCTAAAAGAATTGAGCAGGATTCTCAACAAACTGAAAATAGTGGTACTACTCCTAAGAAAAGGAAAAAGAAACATAAAACTATTGTAGAACCTTCTGAACCTGCTAAAGATCCTAATAGTATATCCATCTCTGATGCTGAAACTGAAAGTGGTAATGAGGAAAATGATGTTCCTGATAAAGAAAAAGTTGAAGAAGAACCTGAAATGCACACTAAGAATACTAAATACACTAAAGAAGATTTTGTTGCTAAGAAACATGGTAGTGAAGAGAGCCTTGGGTCCAAAAACCTTTGCCTTTCCCTGATAAGAAACACAAGTCAAAGGAAGACGAACACTATAATAAGTTTTGTGAGTGGATGAAACCTTTATTCTTGCAAATTCCTTTGACTGATGCTATTTGACGAGGGTTTAACTCATCAATGTCCATTGTTATGGACTTGGGTTTTGGAGAAGGAGGGAGCAATGTAGGCATCAATCGGCTAGAAAACAAGCACACAGGGACGCAAGGTTTACCCAGGTTCATGCTTCGTAGAGGTCCCTACTCCTACTTGTCTGCTCTTGGAATTAACGAAGGAATCGAAGATTACAATGGTGTGTAGATGCAATCTGGCAAGGGTTGTGGAAACTAGGGTTGCGTGTGTCCTCCTTGCCGCCCCCTCCTGGCCTTTATATAGATAGGCCAGGTCTCAGGTAGCAGGTCGAGTCGGTTACAGATTAGGGTTTGCCCTTCAAACTTTCTATCTTTAGACTTCTTCTTGTCTCACAAGTTACTAAGAGTCCGTAGGCCACTCAAAATCTTCATTGGGCCGTGGCAACGCCATGGACCGTATATACCAAACTCGAGTACCGGCAGGGTATACCCATGTCAGTAGCCCCCGAGTGTCCAGTGGAATCGCAGATTCGACTGGGGACTTTATGAAACCTTTCGAGTGCTTGACTAAGTATTTTCGAGTGCTCTGTTTGTGTCATAGGGATTGTTGATGTGAGTGCCTGATTTAACCAATGTATCGGTATCAGTTAACTACCTTAGGGTAAAACAACGCAATCTACTCGAACTCGAGTCCCCGGACTCGAATTCGGAAAAGTGCTGGTGTAATTCGACTCAAGCCGTGGAGGTCTTACAGGAGTCGAATTCCAATATATGGGTGTGAGCACTCGACGCGTCCGTCAAGGCATGTTCATCGTACCTATAGGCATGGATATATTTCTGGTAGTGCACAGCAAATGCGTTGCCAGGCCTTATTCAAGTCTTATCTTCACGCTGCAAGCGCGACATCCGAATTTTGTCATCACGGAGATGATTCGGGTGACCCAGGAGACGCAGTCTCTTTGTAGGGAAAAATTATGAGGCGGTGTCACCATAAACTTCGAGTGTGGATGTTATCGACACACAGTACAATGTACAAATAATCATAGGTGCGCGACCAGTGCTCCCTAAGGGAGTAGCCCCCGAGTGCCTGGTTGAGTCAAAGACTCAGGCAGGGACTAAAGAATTTTTGCAACTGATGTCGTCTTTTGTTTGCTTGTTTCAGTCGAATTTATTTCCGGCGCTCCCTATGGGATTAACCCATGTCCATAGTCGAATCTCGGATTTGAGTGATTGGGTATGCTTTGAATGTCCATATTCCTGCAGAGGAGCAAAAAGAAAAGAAAAATCATAGGGTGCGTGACTAGCGCTCCCTATGGGAGTAGCCCCCGAGTGCTTAGTGGAGTCGAAGACTCGAGCAAGGACTAAAGTAGTCGAAGGCTTCTGTTGCTCAACTTTTGATGACGTCAGTGCTGACGATGTGATGATCTCAGTTGCTCACATGAGCGGGTTTGACGGGACGTGACGAGCGGTGGGTCCCATTTTCTGACCCTGATTTGACCAGGTGTGCGTTATCTTTGTTTTAACCGCGCCTCCTCAATTTCCGTGCGTAATGGGGGTAATGGCGGACGGTTCGTGCTTCAGGTCCTCCGCATGTCGATCATGATGGGCGCCACGCGTCTGATAGGGTTTCTGCTGGCCGTTCGATTACATCTTCCAGGGGGTTAAGTAGCAGCGCTGCGGCGGTAATTTTTTCCATCTGCTCTTTTCTCTGCCTTTGCCTTCATCGCCATTGTTACTGCTCCCTAGAGTTCATCTTCTTCACGGCACTGGACCAACTCCACGTATTCCCTAGTTATTTCCTCTGTTTGCATCGCCACCGCAAGATGGGGAAGAAGAAAGGAGGTGCTGCCGCTGAATCCGCCACCGCCATTGCTGCTACCAAGAAGAAGGGAGGCTCCGCCGCTGCGGGCACCAGCGCCGCCGTCGTCGGGAAGAAGAAGGGCGCAGGCACTCGCGTCACCAATGGTGCGTGGCGCGCATCCATCATCAAGTTAACCGAGCTCCATCTCCTGCGCCAAGACGGAGTTCTTTCTTCCGCGGCCGGTGACTCGCGAGTCCCAGGTGGTAAGGTAACCCCTTGTCCTCCGACTGGTTTCCAGGTGATGTTCCTAGCGTTCATCATCCGCGGTCTTTCTCTGCCCCTACATCCTTTCTTCAGGGGCCTCCTTTATTTCTATGGGCTCCAGCTCCATCAGCTGTCCCCCAATTCTATCCTCCATATTGCCTGCTACATTACGCTTTGCGAGTGCTGGCTCGGAATCGAGCCGCACTTTGGTCTCTTCAAGCGTCTCTTCAAGCTGAAGCGCCAGTCGGCGTCTGGCTTCGTAGTCTACGATGTAGGAGGCTGCGGTATCCACGTCGACTCCTCCGTCACGTATTTTGACATCAAGCTCATGGCGTCCGTCCAAGGGTGGAGGGACAAGTGGTTCTACATCCACGACCAGAAGGCTGACGGAGACCACTTTGGACTCGCGCCTTTCGATCCCGCGATGCCGTGCAGGAGGAGGCGCTCCTGGAAGAACGTGGTGATGTCCGGCGAGTCCGAGGAGACAGATGTGCTGTACGAGCGCGTTTGCGACCTTGAGAGTCGCATGGGTAAAGAAGAAGGAGGCTGCGCCCTCATTCGCACGTGGTTGCGCCGTCGCGTCCAGTCCCTGCAGGCCAGAGTGCACCCTATGTTCTAGTGGGCTGGCACAGACGATGCGACTCGCGTATCTGCCGATGGCATTTCCGCGAGTGAAGTAGATAAGAGGGTGCGACTGCTCACCAAGTACACCGCCAAGGATGTGCTCCCTAGTGAACCAGTCGTACCTCCATTCGATTCTGCTAATCCTCCTCCTGAGGTACGGTTGTGCTACGAAGTAGCTTTGTTTGTCGAGTGCTTCTTTTTTTCTTGACTCGTGCTGACTTGTTTTCTGTATGCAGGATTGGAAGGCGTCTCCCAGTATGCCCCCTCTTCCTAAGGGGGTTATTCCTCACGAAGTAGATGAGGAGGACGATTCGGAGTTGACCGTCCCGTTTGAAGAGGAGGAGGAAGCCCATGAGTCCAGCAGTTCGGACACTCGCAAGCGTTCGTGGAGCAAGGATTCGGATGCGTCGTATCCTTCGACTCTAGAAGGCCCAGCTATTGGTGCGGAGTCGCCGATACCTGCCATTCATGTGAGTGGTGTGGTGCCATCTTCTCGCAAGAAGATGCGGCTATCGAAGGAGTCGTCATCGGAGTCGGAGGGTCAAACCTTCGATTTTGACAAGTTTGATTGGTAAGTATACAATTCTTCTCTTCGTTCTTTTGTGGAGTTGCATTTTCCTGATGTAGGTTTTGTTCCGCAGTCAAACGGCATCGTCATCTTTTGGCGACGTCCAATTTTTGAAAGAGTCTGGAGTCGCGAACTCCAAAGCCAAGGAAGTGGCTGAGCGGACTCCTTCCCCTCCATTGGCGGCCCACTCTGGGCACATTTCATCAAGTTCTCCACACGATGTGGAGCACCAGATGGTTGTCCGGACGACTGCGTGGCAATCGACTTCGGAGTCACTGGAGGATCACGTATGTGTGATATTGCTTTTTCTTGCAGTTGAATTAATCTTCTATGTTATCTGCTAATCCTTTGTTGTTTCTCCTGTTGCAGCTTATTGTGAAGGAAACTGCTCGCCTGGCGGAGCAAGTGCTTGCCTTGGGTCGCCAGCATGCAATGCTAGACAACCGCCATCGCATGGTTGAAAGTGAGTGCTTTTTTTCTTCATCCTTGTGATATACTCGACTGACGGTCTGTCTTTGCTTGTTTTTTAGCTGAGCATAATGCGCTTCTTCTCGACGCCACTTCCCTCGAAAAGACGCTCGCCGCTGCGGTGAAGGGTCGCGATGAGGCAGTCGTTGCGCTCGACGAATCGCGAAAACACGAAGAAGATTTGTGCGCCTCCATTGCTGCTAGGGGGAAGTTGTTCGAAGAACAACTCTTCTCGATTGCCAAGGATCTTTCAGGTAATCCTTCGTCTGAATTTTGTCGTGTCCTTTCTTTCGAATTTTTTATTTTGCTAACCTTTTTTGCCAACACTTTGCTCTGTGTAGATGCTAGTGGCCTAAGCTTCGACGCCCATGCGCTCCGTTGTGATGATGCCTTGGCAGGCGCCATCGCAGCAGTGGAAGATCACAGTTCCATCTAGGGGACTCTAACCAAGGCCAAGGGTGTACTTAGTTGCCTCCGTGAGGAGCTGGCGCCCAAAGCTGAGCTGATCGAGAATGTGGATGATCTGGTGGAGTCCCTTGCTGGAGGCATCCCTGCAGGCTTCAAGAACTCGCTTCGTGCGGCTGGCGCTTCTATGTCACTCGCGATGGTTCAAGCCCATGGAGTCGAGGTGGATCCTACTACGGTCTCCAAAGCAATGCCTATCGGCGCGGATGGTCAACAGGTAGTTTTTGCTCCTTTTGCAACTGCATGTGGCAAGTACGGGCTGCAGCTCATCAACATAGTCGCGAAGTACTCTGAGGAGATGCAGCAAGCCAAGAAGGCGGCAAAGGCTATGACATCAGGGGCTGGCGGTAAGTCTGTGGCGTCTGATACTGCCACAGACTCGATGAGGCCCCCAAAACCGAAGTCCAAGTCGAAGAAGCCAGTTGCTCCTCAGTAGTCATATTTGTAATAGTTAATAGCATGTCCCTTTTGTCTAGAACATGCCATTGGCGAGTGTATCTGTTGATACTTTATTATGCTTGAATGCACTCGAGTTTTTGTCCATGTATTGCTTGTTCTTCTTATTATCTCTTGCTTGGCTTGTGATAGGGCACATCGAGTGGTCCTTCGAGTGAACCTCGAAATCTGCCGTCCACTGATGATACCTTAGCGCAGTCGCGCTCAAGGGTGGATGAGCTGTCTCTGCTTTCGCGACTTCGTGACCGTGTTAAGCAGCTAGAGCGTGAACGGCCCATGCTCCGTGGTAACGCGGATGTATGGAAGTCGAGGGCGGAGAAGGCCACTACCCGAGAGCAATATCTGCTAGGGGAGGTGACGCAGCTGGGCGACCAATTCAAATGTTAGCTTTCTGCTTCCTTATCTTTTCTTGTAGCCAATCGCGGTAGTTAGTTGTCTTCATATTTTTGCCTTTGCTTGGTATAGTTGCCAGTGCACGCCATCCGCAAGATGAGAAGGACAGGATTGCCATTCACATGAATAACCTGACCCAAGAGCAGCTTCAGGCGAGTGGGTACTTCTGGTTGGATCATGATCGCGCAATCGCACTGGCAACCCTGCAGGATCGTGCCTCGCGAGTGCTTCATTTCCTGAAGAAATCGCAATCGTGCTTAAGGAATATCTATCAGACGATGTTTCCGTTGGACATCGTTCCATCGAGCCTGCTGACCCTTCTTGCGAAATTTCAAGACTTGAGTGGAGTCCGCGAGTGTGTATGACAACAGTTAGTGGCTGGTGCCAAGGCTGCTCTGTCGCTGGTGCGACTGCACAGGCTTGATGTGGATGTTGCAGCGGTTGCTGCTGGACCGCCAGCAGGTTCGACCTAGAACATGGTTCCTCTCTACCAGGCGGTGGATCGCCCAGCGGAGGAAATCGTCGACTTCTTCGAGGAGCAGACAAACGTTCTTTTGTTGCAACAGTAGTTTAGTTTGTACCCTGCACATAGTTGTACTAGTGTTTGTAAAGTTCATATATATATATGCTGTGTATAATTGATTGACATTGATGTATATAAAGAGCTTGTTAGCTCGTATGTTTTGCGAGTGCGTTGCACTATGCGATTCCTTTTCGTTAGCCTGACTTGTGTTTATCTCAGCACCTTGCCAACTCAAAAGTTGCAACTGGGTTGGTGTTTGTCAAGGGTTCGATTAGTGCGTCAGCTACTCGGGATATCGCGTTAGTTCATAGAACAGATGTGTATAGGGTGGCGCAGCCCCCGAGTGGATAAATTGCAAAAAATAAATAAAATAACGCAGAGTTTGGGGCACTTAGCTTTATTTATTCGTAGGATAGTACGAGGTACAATGTGTCTAAGTAGCCTTGTCTGAATAGCCTTATTTGCGATGTAAGAAAGAGAAGACGACTAAGGGTAGAAGCGCCGCAGCTGCGCGACGTTCCAGGGGTTGGAGTACGCGACTCATGTCTCGAAATCTTTAAGGCGATAATGCGCAACCTAGGATTACTTTTGTAATCACGTACGGTCCCTCCCAGGGGGACTCGAGCTTGAGATGCCCTTGTTGTTTCAGTCGCAGGACCAGGTCTCCTTCGACGAAGGACCTGGGGTGTAGCCTTCTGCTGTGGTAGTTGTGCAGGTTCTGCTGGTAGATCGTTGATCTTTCTGCGGCGATTTCCTGTGCCTCATCAAGGAGGTCGACAGAGTCTTCGAGTGCAATTGTTGACTCCTGCTCGCTGTAAGCGACCACTCGCGGTGCCTTGTACCATACCTCTGCGGGTAGCACCGCTTCGGCACCATGCACCATGAAGAACGGGGTGTATCCCGTGTCACTGTTTGGGGTTGTGCGTAGGCTCCAGAGTACGGATTGTAGCTCGTCTGGCTAGCATCTTGCAGCTTGTTCGAGTGGCCTGAGGAGTCGCTTCTTTATTCCGCTGCAGACGAGCCCGTTGGCTTTTTCGACTTGACCGTGGTCTGTGGATGAGCTACAGAAGCATAGCTTACATTGATTCCCAGGTCCTCATAGAAGCCCTGGAACTCCTTAGAGGTGAAATTTGTTCCATTGTCCATGATGATGTTGTGTGGCACTCCGAAGCGATAGACTATGGACTCGAAGAACTTGATTGCACTGGCTCCAGATTGGTTGGTCACCGGCACGGCCTCTATCCACTTGGTGAATTTGTCGACTGCTACAAGGAGGTAGACGTAGCCTCCTCGCGAGGACTTTGGGAGCTTGCCGACCATGTCGAGTCCCTATTGCACGAAGGGCCAGGCCAATGGAATTGGCCGGAGCTCTGCGCCAGGTGCATGTGGTTTGTCCGCGAATCGCTGGCAGGCATTGCATTTTTGGACGATGTCCTTGGCGTCACGCATGGCCATAGGCCAGTAGAATCCAGCTCGCAAAGCTTTGGTGACGAGGGCGTGACTGCCAGCGTGGTGTCCGCAAGTCCCCTCATGGATGTCGAGGAGAACGACTCTTCCATCAGCGTTTGAGACGCATCGTTGGAGTACTCCTGTGATGCTGCGTTTGTATAGTTCGCCCTTGATAACGGAGAATGCCTTGGATCATCGTGCGATTTGCCGCGCGTCAGTCGGGTTGTCCGGCAGCCTCTTGCTAAGAAGGTATGTGATGTAGGGTTGAGTCCAAGAGGGTTCGATCATCATGATCGCCATTGGTCCTTCGAGTATTGTGTTGAGCTCCAGGTTATCGAGTGCCATTGGCTCATTGGGTGGCGTAGCCCCCGAGTCCGTTGTTGCGCTTATTTTCTTCTCTGTGGCCTTTGGCTTGATGGAGCGTTCGCAGATGCGCTCGAGAAATACCCTAGGTGGTATGGGGGCGCAGGTAGAGCCAATGTTGGCGAGTGCGTCTGCCTCTTCATTGCTTTCGCGGCCTATGTGCCGCAGCTCGCAACCGCCGAAGTCCTCTTCAAGTGTGTCGTAGAGGTCGCGGTAGGCGATCATATTGTCGTTCAGTGGGTCGCACTCGTGCATGGTCTGGTTGACGACCAGCTTAGAGTCGCCGTATATTATGAGCCTATTGGGACCGCAGGCTTTTGCCATCCTCATCCCGTGTAACAAGGCCTCGTATTCAGCTTCGTTGTTGGAGGCGGTAAACTGCATTTGCAGAATATATTTCAGCTTGTCTCCCTGGGGCGATGTCGGTATGACACCTGCACCAGCTCCGTCCTTTCGGTTGGATCTATTGAAGTGCATTGTCTAGAGGTAGGACATATCTGGTTTTTCAGGGAGCTGATTCTCCATCCAGTGCACGAGGAAGTCAGGGAGAACTTGCGACTTGATTGCGTCGCGCTTTTCATATGTAATGTCTCGTGGAGACAGTTCGATTCCCCAACGCGCGACTCGTCTGGTGGCGTCAGGATTGTTGAGGATATGTCCAAGTGGGGCATCGTTGACCACCACGATTGGGTGTTCCTGGAAGTAGTGGCACAGTCGCCTAGCTGTCATGAAGACACCGCACGCCAGCTTCTGATAGTGCGGGTACCACTGCTTTGTTGGCGTGAGTACCTCGCTGAGGTAGTAGACTAGGCGCTGTACCCCGTGGACCTTGTTTTCCTCCGCTCGTTCCACCACGAGCACCGTGCTGACCACCTGGTTGGTGGCGGAGATGTACAACAATAGTGGTTCCCTTTCGCGCGGGGTCACTAGTACTGGTGAGGTGGATAGTAGATGCTTGAGATCTTCTAATGCTTCATGTTCCTCATTGGTCCACTCGAATTTGTCAGCTTTGCGGAGAAGTTGGTAGAAGGGCAATGCCTTTTCGCCTATTCGACTGATGAATCGACCGGCCGCAATTCGCCACCAATTTTGGACACCTCTTATGTTCTTCGGCTTCTCCATGGCCAGTATAGCTTTTATTTTTTTGGGTTCGCATCGATCCCTCTTGCGGAGATGAGATACCCGAGTAGTTGCCCAGATGGTACACCGAAGGCGCATTTGTCCGGGTTGAGCTTGATCCGGTAGCGGTCGAGGTTGGCGAAGGTTTCACATGAATCGTCGATTAGTGAAGCTTCCTCTTTGGTCTTGATTACAATGTCGTCAACATAGACTTGGATGTTGTGACCAAGTTGGTTCTTGAGGCAAGCCTGCATGCACCGCTGATAGGTTGCTCCTGCGTTTTTTAGCCCGAAGGGCATTATGTTATAGCAGAACACACCAAAAGGCGTTGTAAACGCCGTTTTCTCTTGATCCTCCTCCTTCATTCGAATCTGATTGTAGCCTGAGTAGGCGTCGAGGAAGCAGAGGCGCTCACATCCCGCGGTGGAGTCGATGATCTAGTCGATTCGCGGCAGCGGGAAGTGATCCTTTGGGTAGTGCTTATTCAGAGAGGTAAAATCCACGCACATCCGTAGGATATCCGTGTCCTTTTTTGGTACTAGCACCGTGTTGGCGAGCCAAGTGCTTTCCTTGATCTCGCGTATGAATTTGGCATCGAGGAGTCTGTTGATCTCCATTCTGACCGCGTCTGCCCTTCGCTCAGATAGTCACCGAATTGTTTGTTTGACTGGCTTTGCGTGTGGGTTGACATTGAGTGCGTGCTCGGCGAATTCCCTGGGAACTCCTGGCATGTCCACTGGACACCAGGCGAAGATTTCCCAGTGCTCACGGAGGAATTCGACAAGCGCGAGTTCCTATGCGAGACTCAAGTTGTTGGTGATGAGGGTCGTCTTGGCCGAGTCCGATGGGTGGACCTGAACTTTCTTTGTGTGTACCGACGAGTCGAAGGACAGGTCGGGTGAACTTGGCCGGCTCAGGGGAGGCAGACTGTTGTCTGTCGACTCCTTCAATCTTGCGAGTTCTTCCTGCATGCCGAAGGACTGGGAAATTCTATTGAATTCCCTATCGCAACTGTCAGACCTCTCGAAGCCCCCGTTGATTGTGATGACGCTGTTGGGGCTTGGCTGTTTCATCTACAGGTAGGCATAGTGCGGCACTGCCATGAACCTGGCGAACGCGACACGTCAGGATGCAGTGGTACTGTGAGGGCTAGTCGACGACTTCGAAGTCGATGCGTTCACGTCGAAAGTTTTTCGGCGTGCCGAAGATGACGTTGAGGTTGATTTTGCCAAGGGGATATATGCCCGTGCCTAGGACGATGCCGTGGAATGTCGTGTCAGAGACCTCTATGCAGGTCAGAGGGATCCTCATTGCTCGCAAGGTACTTGCGAACATGAGGTTAATGCTGCTTCCACTATCCATGAAGACGCGACTCATGTCAAAGCCTCCAATTTGTGCCTCGAGTACGAGGGGACAATGGCCTAGACGAGGTACTTGGCATGGGTGGTCGCGCTTGTCGAAGGTGATGCAGGAGTCGCTTCCACTGAGGTACTCAGTGGTGGATGGTGGTGAGTTTGTCGCCAAATTGACTTGGCGAGTGATGGCCTTTTGCACCCGGTTGGAGGGGTGGCCTTTTTGGATCATCATGGTCCCCATGGCCTATGGGTACGGCTCGCCTTCGTGATGTTGGTCAGGCGCAACTGCAGTTGGTGGTGGTTCAGGTGGTGGTGGAGGAGCTCCATAAGCCACAACTCCTGGGGCGGCTCCATAGCCCCTGTTGACTGCGACGCGATTCATCCGAGCCAGGCCCTCGTGAAGTTTGAGGAACTCGTAGCAGTCCTTGAGGAGGTGACTGGATTTATTTTTGCCGTCATGCTTGTCGATGTAGAAGTGCACGGTGCACGGCCCGGATAGCTTGTCCTCAATGGATGTTGCGGGTGCCTCGTCGCGAGTGCGGCGTTGCCATACTTGCGTGGTTTTCCCGGAGTCACGATATCCGCCGTTGCGATAGCCGCTGTTGCGGCCGTCGTCGTGCTTGTCGGCGTAGCCGGCTGCGACCATGTTGACGTCGTCGCGGTCATCGTAGATGCGCATTCGATGTTTGCTTCGGCGATCGCGTCTGCGCTCGAGTTCTGCTTCGTCGTTGGAGTGAACGCGATTTTTCACCGAATCTTCTCCATCTGCCCACCGATTCGCAATTTCCATCAGGTGGTCGATGGTTTTGGGATTCGAGCGGCCCATCTCCTCCCTGAGCTCTATGCAAGAACGCCGCCGTTGAATGCGTCAATCGCCCGATCCTCCGAGATATTTTCTGGGGAGTTCTTGACGATGGACCACCTCTGGATGTACGAGCGTAACGATTCGCCCGATCTTTGCTGGCAGCATCTCGGCTCTTCGATTGATGCGGGCCTTTTGTAGGTGCCCTTGAAGTTGCGCACAAAGCTGTAGACCAGCTCGTCCTAGCTGCGAATGGATCCACGCGGGAGGTTATTGAGCCAAGCTCGGGCGGCGCCCTGCAGCTGTAGCTGTAGGCATTGCATGGATGTGCTTCGACTCCCACCATGGAGCCTGACGGAGGAGATTTGGTCTTCTAACCAGATTTTCGGGTCCTGCAGACCGTCAAACTTTGGGTTCTCCAATAGGAGCTTGAACCCCTTGGGCATTCGCTTTTGTCTGGTAGCCCTGCTGAAGCATCTGGCACCATAGAGCTCCACTTCTTCGTCCTCCGAGTCAGTCGATCGGGCACGTCGCGCCCTTGACTTGTTGATCTTGCGTTGCGTGATGTCATCACGTGCGTCGTAGTCGTGGTCGTGTCGCCGTGAGCAGCGACGTCGAGACAGATCGTGACTGTTGTCGCTGGATGAGGGTGAGGAATAGCGTTTTGCTAGAGCCTTGTTTTTCTTCAGCTCCGGCATCGACTCTTTGTCGAGAGCGTCCTCGATTAGCCCCAAGCCTGCGATCGCAGACCGGTGCATGGCAGCTCGGGGATCTCCAGCTGGCGGCTGGTTGTTGAGTAGGTACATGGAAGCCGCTGTTACAGCTGCTTGCGGCGTCTTCGGGACCATGTTACCCCGAGTGTCGACTGTCATAGAGCCGAAGTCGAGGACTTTTGCAGCTTCTATGCGCTCCTGCTTAGTGAGGTGGGCCATTTGAGATCGTCTCTTGTTGGCCACGTATTCGTTCCCTTTGGAGGAGGATCCTCCATGGGAGGAGAGCCCGGCCCTTCGAAGGCTCGACTCGTTTGCTGCCTTTTTACTCGCTTCGAGTTGCACGATTGTTTGTAGCTGGCGTCTGTACACTTCCTTCAGCAGCCAATGGTATCCCATCAGCAGTTCTTGCAGTGTGCTTGGGGGCAGAGGATTGCCTCGCAGGGCGTCTCGGCAGCAAGCCCACTCGAGGTCGTTGAGTTTGATCATGACACGTTCGCCGGTGTGCTCGTTCACCATGGTTGGGGGTTCGACTGCCCCTCCGTTGTTGAGAGGGACGCCGTTAGTGGTGCCGCCATTGGGTGGTCCGCCATTAGGTATGCCACCGTTTGGTGGGTCGGTTCCATTGTCATCGTTGCCCGTGTTGTCGCGATTGGCGGAGGAATCGCCAGCGTTAATGATGGCACACATGAAGTGGTTGGGGAAGCTGTTGCTCCCACAACTTTCAGATCCGGAGCCGTAGGATCATCTTCAGTTACTAGATCACCCAGATCAGATTCGCGATTGTTGTCGCTGTCCGTATTCTCGACTGTTGTCGAAGCATTGAGTTCACTAAGGGTGCCGATCGATGGAGGGAACCACGATCCTGGAGCAATCGATGGTGTTGTTAGCTGGTCAGGCATGCGAAGCGTGCCCATCTGACCAACTTGGAAGTGGAAGCTCCCGATCGCCAGGCTAATTCCATCGCCCACGGACTCGAAAGCCGGGCAAGTGGCCGGCGTGTGGATGGTGAAGTCGAACACGCCGAAGAGCTAGCGAATCTCCGCTGTTGCGGAGTTGTAGATCGCAGTTGATGGGGCCGAAGAAGCCGCAACATCAACACTCCCAATTCCCACAGACGGTGCCAATTGACGGGGGTTTAACTCATCAATGCCCATTGTTATGGACTTGGGTTTTGGAGAAGGAGGGAGCTCTGGAGGCATCAATCGGCTAGCAAACAAGCACACAGGTACGCAAGGTTTACCCAGGTTCAGGCCTCGTAGAGGTCCTTACTCCTGCTTGTCTGCTCTTGGAATTAACGAAGGAATCGAAGATTACAATGGTGCGCAGATGAAATCTGGCGAGGGTTGTGGAAACTAGGGTTGTGTGTGTCCTCCTCGCCGCCCCCTCCTGGCCTTTATATAGATATGCCAGGTCTCAGGTAGCAGGTCGAGTCGGTTACAGATTAGGGTTTGCCCTTCAAACTTTCTATCTTTAGACTTCTTCTTGTCTCACAAGTTATTGAGAGTCCGTAGGCCACTCAAAATCTTCATTGGGCCGTGGCAACACCGTGGACCGTATATACCAAAATCGAGTACCGGCAGGGTATACCCGTGTCTCTATTAAATTGCCACCTTATTCAAAGTATATGGAGGATATTGTCTCTAATAAAAGGAAGATCCCTAATGAAGAAATTTCTACTTTGCTTGCTAATTATTCCTTTAATGGTAAGGTTCCAAAGAAACTTGGAGACCTAGGGATTCCAAATATTCCTTGTTCTATTAAAAATAATTATGTTAGAACTACTTTGTGTGATTTAGGAGCAGGAGTTAGTGTTATGCCCTTTTCTCTCTATAAGAGACTTCAACTAGAAAACTAATACCAACTGATATATCTTTGCAAATGGCTGAAATCTACTACTATTCCTGTTGGTATATGTGAGGATGTACCTGTTCAAGTGGCTCATAATTGCTTGATATTAACTGATTTTGTTGTGCTTGAAATGCCTGAATATGTCTATTATTCTTGGGAGACCTTTTCTTAATATTGCAGGTGCTGTTATTAATTGTAATCAAGGAAAGGTGACTTTTAATGTTAATGACAAGGAGCATACTGTCTATTTCCCCAAGAAGATTGATAAGACTTATGGTTTAAATTCAATTGAACATGTTGAGGGCATTCAACTTGGAGAAATATATTGTCCCATACCAAGAGAGAAATATGAAACTATTATGATTGGGACCATTGCTATCAAAGTTGAGGTAACATAATCATTAGTGGAATGCAAAGTTTTGTTTCATATAAAATTGTTTTGGTAACAAGACCTGATTAACCTTGTTAACAAACAGATTTTAATGAACAAAACAATGTTTTCACCATGATTATGTTTGCTTACTTTTATTTTATCCATTTTAGTTTTTGCTTTCGTTTAGTTTACTTTTCTGTTGCTAGTTGCTTGCATATTAGAGTGTCTTAGAACTTCTGAAGTTTTAGCTTTGTTTTGTCATTGCATCATTCCAAAAACATCTTTCTGTCAGAAAATCATTCATGTATGCCTGAAAATTGCTCAAAAATAAAGTGTCTCGAAAAATTTCAGAAAATTCATATTAAATTTTTACGTGAAAAAGGGGGATAGAAGTGCCTGGAGAGTACCAGGGGGCCCACCAGGCAGGCACACCACCTGGTGGCGTGTCTAGCCCAGGGGCGCGCCTGGCCATGGTGTGGGCCACTGCTTCCTCTCTCCCGAGAAAACATCAGTTCATTACTCGAAATTGTGTTCTTACTGTTCTTGTCCATGATTTTTTTCAATCTCCTTGCTCAGCCCATCTTTGTTGCTGAAATTTGGAGCATTTGTTCTCCGGTATGTGACTCCTCCGCTTGTCCAAGTAGATTTGTGTTTAGTGGTTTATATCTTGAGCATTTTTCTACTGTAGGTGACAGGTTATGAGAGCTTGTAAGCTTGTTCAATGCTTATATAGTTTTGATGCATGTTTAGGCCTCTCACAAGTCCCTATGAGTAGTTCCCTTCATTATGTATTCACTTGGAAATCACTTGTATAATGGATGTTTAAATTTCAGAATATCAAAGATGAACAACCACACATTTGGAGAAATATTTGAGAGGGACACACCTAGGAGGTCAAGGCCTTAAGAACAGCCTCTCAGTTTAGGCCTTCATAAATGAAGATCTTATTGCACCACGCTTTGCCAACGAAGGAGATGAGGGAGATGCTCACCCATCTACCTTCCCTTGTTTTACCTTTTTGCAAGCTGCAGGGATCCTCAATGACTTCTTACTACTGGTTCAGAGGGTTGGTCTGACCACGTACATGGAAGATGAGAGTTGCTGACTCGTGTATTAACGAGCTCGTTGGGGAACCCCAAGAGGAAGGTAAGATGAGTATAGCAGTAAGTTTTCCCTCAGTTATGAAACCAAGGTTATCAATCCAGTAGGAGCAAGGAAACACCTCAAAGGTATTACTAGCTGGACTTTGGCGTATGACCATCGGCGCCAAAGAGAACGTGAAACTCGCACAACACAACCACAAAATTTTGCCCCCACCTTACAGTGAGGTTGTCAATCTCACCGGTTTTGCTGAAAACAAAGGATTAAACATATTGTGTGGAAGAAAGTAATAGTTTGTAGAAAGTAAATACAAAACAATAAACAATTGTAGATTGATGATAAAAGAAAGGACCGGGGTCCATAGTTCACTAGTGGTGGCTCTCCTTAAGATAGATGACATGTTGGGTGAACAAATTATAGCGGGGCAATTGACAAACATCGAGAAAGCAATACATTCATATACTAAAGATCTTGACTCCTTTGAGATTTGATTGGGCATTACAACATTATACATAGACCATAATCCAACTGCATCTATGACTAATAATCCACCTTCAGATTATCATCCGAACCCCCTCCAGTATTAAGTTGCAAGCAATAGATAATTGCATTATGCATTGTGTGTAAAGTAAACAATACGATTGTTCTATGAACAAAGGATTGTTGTTTTCTCCCTAGTAGCAACAACACATCTAGTACCTTAGAGATTTCTATCACTTCCCCAGATTACTAGAGGCATGAACCCACTATCGAGCATAAATACTAACTCTTGGAGTTGCTAGCATCTACTTGGCCAAGATAGCTACTAACAACGGAAAGCATGCAAGATCACAAATAACAAAGACATGATAGAATCAATAATCAATGTGAAATAGCATCTCAATATCCATCGGATCCCCACAAACACAACATGTAGGATTACAAATAGATGATCTTGATCATGAACGGAGCTCACAAGATCTAAGCATGATAGCACAAAGGAGAAGAACCAGCCATCTAGCTACTACATGGACCCATAGTCCAAGGATGAACTACTCACGCATCACACCGGAGGCTTGCATGGTGATGAAGAAGGCCTCCAGGGTGAATTCTCCCCTCTGGCAGGGTGCCGAGAAGAGCTTTAGATCCCTCCCAATCTAGGGATGGAGATGACAGTGGCTACAGACTCTTTGTGGAATTTTGATCAGGTACTTAGGGTTTTAGTATCGGAGGCATCTTATAGGCGAAAGGGGAGGCCGAGGGGATGCCCTAGGCGGCCACACCACCTTGGCCAGGCGTGGCCGCTGGCCGTCGGTGGTGTGGCCCTCTGGCTCCTCTCCGTCTCGTATTCTAGCTCCGTGTCCCCCTCAGTGAAAAACTGACTTTGGCTTTTGTCCCGTCCAATTTCAAGAATATTCATTTTCTGACTTTCCTGGAACCAAAAGTAGCAGAAAACATGCAGCTAGCACTGTGGCTCTTGTTAATAGGTTAGTCCAAGAAAGTGTATAGAAAGTACTCCAAAGTGTGGACAAAACATAAGAAAGTAGATAAAAACCAAGCATGGAACATCAAAAATTATGGATACGTTAGCAACGTATCAACATCCCCAAGCTTAACTCCTGCTCGTCCTCGAAGATCCCATTTAGTTTCTTCTTCCATGCGAGTGAATGATCTAGCACAAGAAGCATCCAATAAATCCTTATCATGAAGAGAAAGCCTTGCATAAAAGTTATTGATAATAATATTATTGGGGAGCTCATGAATGGGACATTTGAGCATTAGTAACTTCAATCTCCCCCAAGCTTGAGCTGTACTCTCTCCATCAAGAGGCCAAAAGTTGTATATATGATTCCGATCTTTATGAATCTCACTAGGAGGATAAAACTTTGAATAAAAGAGAGGTACTATTTCCTCCCATTCAAGAGCTTGACCATTCTTCAGCAGCTTATACCATTCCTCAGCTCTTCCTTTCAGTGACAATGAGAATAACTTCTTCTTAACTTGATTTGTAGTAATACCTGCACACTTGAACAACCCGCATAATTCGTGTATAAAGAGCAAATGATCACCGGGATGGACAGTTCCATCCCCAACATAGTAGTTATGCATAACACGATCAATAATTCTTATAGGTATTTTAAAAGTATCATTCTCAGCAGGTGGTGGTTCATCTACTACCTTAGCAGTGGTAGTAGCATTATGAAATAAGAAACTCAGCGAAGTATCCATATTGAAAATAAAGCAACTAACAGAAGTAAATAATGCTCACAATAGAAGTTTCCTTTACTAGTTCCACTTTCCAATAACGCTTCACTCCCCGACAACGGCGCCAGAAAATAGTCTTGATGACCCACAAGTATAAAGGGTGTATCGCAGTATTTTCGATAAGTAAGAGTGTCGAACCCAACGAGGAGCAGAAGGTGCTGGCTAGTGGTATGGATCAGGAATTCTCTACAAATACTTAGCAAACAGATTTTTAGGGTTTTTTGATAATGCAAGTAAATAAAGTACGAGTAAATAAAAACAAAAAGAATAAATGCAGCAAGTAGCCCAATCCTCTATTCAGCAAAGGACAAGCTGGTTGTATTACTTAAGATGACCAAACGTTCTCGAGGACACACGGGAAGACTGTCAAGTGCTTTCGCTTCATATAGTTGATTAATCTTCTTTAGCTTGCTAAGTGTTGTGTGGGTGAACCTGTGCTAATGTACCGACCTTCCTAGGACTAATACATACTTGTGATTATACCCCTTACAAACATCCGTAAGTACAAGAAAGTAATTAAGGTAGAAACCTAACCACAACTTTAAACTCTAAGACCCTAACGTCCCTTGTGCAATGGTTTCCTAACAGGGGTTTAGGTTTCTGTCACTCCGGCAACCCCTACGATTAGTAGCCAAATACACAATGCATTCCCCTAGGCCCATATAGGTGAAGTGTCATGTAGTCGACGTTCACATGACACCACTAGAAGAAGTACACCACAACTTAAGTATCAAACTATTGAATCTTTCTCAACACAATTCCACTACTAACAACATGACTTCTCCCATGTTCTCAAGAACAAAACGAACTACTCACAAGACATCATATGGATCGTGACCAGAGATGGAATAATGATGTATAACAATCTGAACATAAACAATAATTCAATGGTTCACTCAATAGCATCAACTACAAAGTGTAATCAACACCGGGAAAGTTTCCCTTAAGAACTATGCAAGATTCAACCCAATTGTTACAGCAATATGGAGATGGATATGATGGTGCTGGTGGTGATGATGGTGGTGATGATGATCCCGATGAAGTCCAGCTTGATGGTGGTGTTGATGGCGACGATCTCCCCTCTCCGGGAAGGAATTCCCCCGGCAGAAATCTATCTGCCGGAGAGTTCTTTCTCTCTTGGTGTTTTCCGCCCCGCAGAGGCGGCGGAATCTTTCCATGGTTGCTCCCCGAGTATTAGGGTTTCGAGAGGATTATATACGCCAGAGGGGAGACCTAGAGGTGGGGCAGGGTGGCCACACCACCTGGTGGCGCGACCTAGGGTGGCCCGCGCCAGGGGGTGGTGTGGGCCCCCTGTGGCCCATCTCCAGTCTTCCTTCTGGCAGTCTTCGTCTTCTGGAAAAAGAGGATTTTCCATATATTTTCCCGGATTTTCTTATCTTCGCGAATTTTGCCTCCAAACAACACCTTTTCCATTAGAATCCTGACTGCAGCGGTCCATGCTCCAAAAGTCATCAACCATGCAAAAACAGATGAAATTACATAAGTATCATCCCTTGATACGAAATATATCAATGAATAACAGTAAATTATGATATAGAATAGTGATGCAAAATGGACGTATCAACTCCCCCCCAAGCTTAGACTTCGCTTGTCCCCAAGCGAAACTGAGCTCAGTAAACATGGCCTCAGGTTTATGGAGTGAAGAGTCGATAAAAATAATACGGACAAGAAGCATAACATTCATCAATACATAAGTCATAATAGAAGACAACTCACTATTATATAACTTAACTTGCAATAAGTAAAGGAAACACAATAAAGATACATAAAGTAAATCATAATTGGTAATGGCAAACTTTGCTCTTGGTTGAAGAATAGTTGATAATTTGCTGGACTTCACAAATAACTGATTTTCAATGATAGCTTTCAAAGTAGTAATCACCAAGATAAGAGCAATGTGCAAAACAAAGAACATAAGAAACATGATTGAATAAATCATCATATGAATGAATGAAACACAACAACTCAAAATACTTGCTGAGATAGAAGGGAATAGGTTTACTAACTCAACTAAAAAGTAAAAGAAAGGCCCTTCCTAGAGGGAAGCAGGGATTTCAAGTTTCATAAAGAGCTCCCAAAAATTATGGTACTTATTAGCTTTCAGCTCTCATTGCCCCTATCATAGGCATCTTTAGGTGATTAAGGTTAAAGTGATCAAATATGAGGATATGCTTGACAAGTTGTAAATTGAAAATCTCATGTCCCTTGAATACGAGGGCCGCTCCTCATGCTACTCAAGTTTATTCACCGGTAAGTTCTTGTCATAGTAAGCACATGTGTAGCATAGATAACCGCCAACGGGGTACCCCTTGCCCAATGATACGGAAGAATCCCCATATCAAAATGACAAGGCAAGCAGACAACAATCATCTCAACAATCTTCTTATTTACCATGGGAATATGGTGCTTTTTTCTCTCTTTCCTCTTTTCTCATCTCTTTTTTTCTTTTTCTCTTTTTCTCAATCTCTATCTCTTTTTTTATAAGAAGAATGCTTCATAGATGCTCATTATGGTTACGCTGCAGGTTTCCACCATGACAACATGGATTGGACCGGTGGCCTAGGCGTTTCTCTAACACACATGCATAACTCCATGGACTTACAAGCTCTCCTTTCATTTCACACTGACGACATCCATAGACAAAAGAACATGATATCAACTAGGTACAAAGTACCAGTGCAATGTTGAAAGTGTTCCCCATGACAAAGATGGTTCGCTAATTCACAACTTACAAAGCGCAAGCATATCATAACATAGATGGGCACAATGGTTCAAGTTTATTAAATGCAAGAAAGTAAAGTGTGCCATCAAGTTCGTGAGAGCTTTAATCACTAATTTTCACATAACAAGTTTAATTTGGAAGGTAGATAAAAACAAGAATTTACTTGGAATAGCAATAATGCTAATAGGTAGGTACGGTGGACACAAATGGCATAGGTTTTGGTTTAAGGAATGGATGCACGAGAAGAATTCCCTCTCAGTACAGGTTTTTGGCTAGCAAGGCTAGGTAGCAAGTATAAGAGTTGAAGGAAACAAACAAACATACAAGTGATAAAAACAAACATGCAATCTTCCTTGGAAGCACAAAAGATCTTAACTAGAGAATACTAAACTTATGAGCAAATCAAGAAAGAAAGATGATGAAATTATATTTCTTTAGAGTACTTCTATCTTTTTCATTCAACTCTCAAAAATAGTGTTGCTACTGACCAAGCTAGGTTTGCCAAAACCAACTAAATTAACTCAATGATCCCAAAGTTATACCAATACTAACAACAAGATCAGTCATATAACCACGAATTGAAAACTAATATAAGATATGCAAAAGAGTAAATGATAGAACTTCTCATTAATATTCCATAACGGCAACTCACACCAAGGGATACATATATAATGAGAGAGGGGACACTTCCATAATGCAAACCATCTTACACGATAACTTCTCTATTCATGATATGACTCTACTAAAAAGGTAAAAAGATAGAAGATAGTGATATGATACCGCGACACTCCCCCAAGCTTGGAACAAACCAAGGGGATGCCAAACCTGATGATGAATTACTCCTTCGGTGGTGGTGTTCTTTCGATGAGCCCTTTGATCAGTTTCCCCAAGTCCTCAATCTGAAAGGTGAGAGTACGAATCAACTCCGAGTTGTGCTCGATGCGGTGCATGATCATGTCGGATTGTGGATCCTAGCTCTTGTGATTCTTTTCCCACTATTCCTCCTTGAAGTCTTCTTTTCCTGCATGGCTAGAACGAGGCAAATCCCAATTGGAGGGTAATTTCTCCTTGGGCATATTCTGGTATTGATGCTCATGGATAAGGGTATGGAAATGATTCTTGGTGCGTGGAGGAGGTGACCATGGATCTGAACAGTGACGAGGAGGCTTCCCTCCAATTGACATAGTCTTGGAAGGGTTTTACACCACTCCAATGCTTGCAACGGTAGTGCCGGTGTGAGGATGTTGGCCTTGCTTTGTCTCCTCTTCACCTTCACTCTTGATCTCCTTCTCCTGCCCGAGGTCTTGGAGATCTTCCTCCATAGGTTCCTTTCCTTTATCCTTGGCGGACACCATTGTGCTTCTAAACTTTCAAGAATAGTTCCTGGCAGAAACAGATCGAAACAAAAACACGATGAGAACACGATATACGAACCTCGAGGGATCCGGGGGATTATATATTACGAAGTTTCACAACAAAAGGAAGGTATCTGGAGAAAGCCAATCGGGAGTCCGAGGTACACCACCACTTCCTGCCGCAAGCTGGGCCGCACCAGGGGTGGTGTGAGCCACCCTGGCTCCGTTTCCGTCCCTATTTCGCTTCGTAACTTTCCTTGTTGGATAAAAACTGCAAAAATATAACTGGACAGATCTTTCGTGGAACTTTTCTTTACCAGAACTGTTACCTATTTGAAAAAGGACTCTGCAGGTCTCTGAATTTGGTATTTAGTGGATTCTTCCGGAGTCACCACTTGAATAACATCAATATCTTAATCTTCATACACTTATTGTGAGTCATGAAACCTTTCACTTTCTCATTACACCATTTTCTCCACCTACCTGGAAATTTCTTTCACACAAAACTTCACACAGTTCTCATTAGCAACATTAGTATAAGTGAAGTGATAAAACCTTTTGAGTCCAATTTCAACTGAAAACCATCAAAACATAAGCTACTGTAGCAACTCCTTCTGAAAACCCAAAAAGAATTCAAAAAGGAAATCGATTAAAGAACAAATGCAAGAATAGCAAAATCTGTCAAAACAGACCAGCAGGTAAATATCAATTTTTTAGAAAATCTTCTGTTGCTCAAATCAAAAAGTGCAAAACTAACAAAAGTTAAATAACAACCTGGGGCAGAAGCACAAAAATTACAGCTCAATCCGACATACAGAGATCTCTCACGAATTTTTAGGGTGAAGCACAAAAATCTGTTTCGAGACAGCATCTTCCCCAAATCTTACTTCTCTCTCATTAGAGGTTGATCTTGGCACAAATACCAAACAAAAAGGATAATGAGAGGTTATTACCGAGGTAATAACTTCCAAGACTCAAAGAAACAAAAACAAACTGAAAGCAAAAATAAACTGGGTTGTCTCCCAAAAAGCTCTTTCTTTATAGCCATTAAGATGGGCATGGTAATTTCAAAGATGCTCACGTAGGAATATGAATTGAAGTGAAAGAGAGCATTAAGAAGCAAAAATACACACGTTTAAGTCTAACCCACTTCCTATGCAAGGGAATTTTGTAAACAAACAAGTTGTTGAAACCAGAAACTGCTAGCATAGGAAGGCAAAAGAAGTGCAACATAAAAACTTTCAGCATAAAACGAGGAAACTTGATATTATTGAGATGCATAAGAACACTTTTCCCTCTCTCATAGTAACTTTAAGTATCATGCATAAACTTAAAAATATAACTATCACAAGGACCATCGTAACAATGATCACTTATTCTAACAGAAAACATAGGAATACTAGCTCTCATAACACTACTTTGTGAGACAATATTAGAGGTATCCTTACAAAGGATAGTGTGTCCCTCTTCTACATATTTAGTAACAAAGTCTTTCACATTTGCTATTATAGGTTCATCATCCATTTGTTTATCAGGTTGAACAGCTTTATTTGTACTTTCATTAACCATACTAGCTATCATAGAATGTTCCTTTATCTTAACTGGGAAAGGGATTTTCTCAATGTAAGGTTCAGGTAAAACATGATTAGCAGTATAAACTTCAGTATTTCTTGCAGGAACACTTTTAGCAATATCTTTATAAGGTTCATGATACTTATTCCACTTCTTTTTAGGCACTTCAATGTAGGAAGCAAAAGCCTTAAAATAAGAAGCAATGGCTTGAGAGTCTAGACCATAAGCATTTTTAATATTTTGAAAGTCATCAGTTCCCATAAAAGATTCAATGCATTCATAATCATAATTTATACCTGACTTTCTACCTTTGTCATTCTCCCATGCTTCAACATTATCTTGAATATGGTCCAGAAGATCCCATTTAGTTTCTTCTTCCATGCGAGTGAATGATCCAACACAAGAAGCATCCAATAAATCCTTATCATGAAGAGAAAGCCTTGCATAAAAGTTATTGATAATAATATTGTTGGGGAGCTCATGAATGGGACATTTGAGCATTAATAACTTCAATCTCCCCCAAGCTTGAGTTGTACTCTCTCCATCAAGAGGCCAAAAGTTGTATATTTGATTCCGATCTTTATGAATCTCACTAGGAGGATAAAACTTTGAATAAAAGAGAGGTACCATTTCCTCCCATTCAAGAGCTTGACCATTCTTCAGCAGCTTATACCATTCCTCGGCTCTTCCTTTTAGTGATAATGAGAATAACTTCTTCTTAACTTGATCTTTAGTAATACCTGCACATTTGAACAACCCGAATAATTCGTGTATAAAGAGCAAATGATCACCGGGATGGACAGTTCCATCCCCAACATAGTAGTTATCCATAACACGATCAATAATTCTTATAGGTATTTTAGAAGTATCATTCTCAGCAGGTGGTGGTTCATCTACTACCTTAGCAATGGTAGTAGCATTATGAAATAAGAAACTCAGCGAATTATCTATATTGAAAATAAAGCAACTAATAGAAGTAAACAATACTCACAGTAGAAGTTTCCTTTACTAGTTCCACTTTCCAATAGCGCTTCACTCCCTGGCAACAGCGCCAGAAAATAGTCTTGATGACCCACAAGTATAGGGGGTGTATCGCAGTATTTTCGATAAGTAAGAGTGTCGAGCCCAACGAGGAGCAGAAGGTGCTGGCTAGTGGTATGGATTAGGAATTCTCTGCAAATACTTAGCAAACGGATTTTTAGGGGTTTTTGATAATGCAAGTAAATAAAGTACGGGTAAATAAAAGACAAAAATAATAAATGCAGCAAGTGGCCCAATCCTTTATTCAGCAAAGGACAAGCCGGTTGTATTACTTAAGATGACCAAACGTTCTCGAGGACACACAGGAAGACTGTCAAGTGCTTTCGCTTCATATAGTTGATTAATCTTCTTTAGCTTGCTAAGTGTTGTGTGGGTGAACCTGTGCTAATGTACCGACCTTCCTAGGACTAATACATACTTGTGATTATACCCCTTACAAACATCTGTAAGTACAAGAAAGTAATTAAGGTAGAAACCTAACCACAACTTTAAACTCTAAGACCCTGACGTCCCTTGTGCAATGGTTTCCTAACGGGGGTTTAGGTTTCACATCCGCAACCCCTACGATTAGTAGCCAAATACACAATGCATTCCCCTAGGCCCATATAGGTGAAGTGTCATGTAGTCGACATTCACATGACACCACTAGAAGAAGTACACCACAACTTAAGTATCAAACTATTGAATCTTTCTCAACACAATTCCACTACTAACAACATGACTTCTCCCATGTCCTCAAGAACAAAACGAACTACTCACAAGACATCATATGGATCATGATTAGAGATGGAATAATGATGTATAACAATCTGAACATAAACAATAATTCAATGGTTCACTCAATAGCATCAACTACAAAGAGTAATCAACACCGGAAACGTTTCCCCTAAGAACTATGCAAGATTCAACCCAATTGTTACATCAATATGGAGAAGGAGATGATGGTGCTGGTGGTGATGATGATGATGATCCCGATGAAGTCCAGCTTGATGGTGGTGTTGATGGTGACGATCTCCCCTCTCCGGGAAGGAATTCCCCCGGTAGAAATCTGTCTGCCGGAGAGATCTTTCTCTCTCGGTGTTTTCCGCCCTGTAGAGGCAGCGGAATCTTTCTGTGGTTTCTCCCTGAGTATTAGGGTTTTGGGAGGATTATATACGCCAGAGGGGAGACCTGGAGGTGGGCCAGGGCGGCCACACCACCTGGTGGCGCGACCTAGGGTGGCCCGCGCCAGGGGGTGGTGTGGCCCCCCTGTGGCCCATCTCAACTCCTCCTTCTGGTAGTCTTCGTCTTCTGGAAAAATAGGATTTTCCATATATTTTCCTGGATTTTCTGATCTTCATGAATTTTGCCTCCAAACAACACCTTTTCCATCAGAATCCTGACTGCAGCGGTCCATGCTCCAAAAGTCATCAACCATGCAAAAACAGATGAAATTACATAAGTATCATCCCTTGATACGAAATATATCAATGAATAACAGTAAATTGTGATATAGAATAGTGATGCAAAATGGACGTATCAGATATCAACAAGGCACAAAGTACAGGTGCAATGTTGAAAGCGTTCCCCATGACAGCATGGTTCTACTAATCCCCACCATATAAGTGTAAGCATATACAACAAAGACGACACAATGGTTCAAGTTTATTAAGGGCAAGAAAAGTAAAGTGTGCCATCAAGTTCGAGAGAGCTTTAATCACTAGTTTTCTCATAACAAGTTTAATTCGGAAGGTAGATAAAAACATGAATATACTTAGAATAGCAAATGCTAATAGGTAGGTATGGTGGACTCTTTGGAATAACTTGGTTTTATTTGGAGTTGGATGCATGAGTGGAACTCATACTTGGTTATGGAGGCTAGCAAAAGACTGGGAGCGACCAACTAAGAGAGCAATAATGGCCATAATCATGCAAAGCGACAAAACATCATTAATCAAAGCATAAAGTGATACTACAAGTTGAAAACTAAAGGATCATAAAGGCTTATGGTGACTTGGGATAGTCATAACATGGTGTTAGCATGTGCCAAGTCAACCCAAATAAAACATCAAAGGAGAATACCACAATATTATGCTTTTAATATGCTAAAACAATGCATGATTCTTCAAAGGCACATTAAGCAATCTCAATTGTTTATAACATGTCATGCTACAGCAAAGATTAATAAGTATAAAGCCAAAACAATATCAAGCATGGCATGACAAAGCATAGGGCAGAGTCAAAAACAAGCTCTCTTTACCACTTAAGCATGAACTTTTCCTACTATTTTCCAATCCAAACCAAACTATTTGAAAACCAATGTATGAAAGAGGGGATCCAACCAATTTATTCAATAAAACTAAGAAAACCAAGCAAACGAAAACCAAAGACAAAAAAGAAGACGCTCCAAGAACAACACAACTGTGCATGAAACAATAAAAATGAAGTGTTTGGAAAAAACCTGCGATTTTTATTGATGAAGAAGGGGATGCCTTGGGCATCCCCAAGCTTTGATGCTTGTACCTCTTTAATATTTCTTGGGGTGAAATGGGATGGCATCCCCAAGCTTGAGATTTATTCCATTCTTCATCTCATTACATCATTCCCTCCATACACCTGAATTTTTTCCTTCATACAAAACTTCACACAATCTTTATTAACAACATTAGTGCACTCAAAATAATAAGTCTTTAGGTTCAGTTTCAACACCAATAAAACTTCCACTAAAACACAAGCTACTGTAGCACTTCCCTCAAAAATCTCAATTCCCCAAAAGAACTCAAAAAGAAACCAACAAGAAGCAAATGCAAATAATGGCAGAAATCTGTCAAAACAGACCAGCAGGTAAAAACTAATTTTCTCGAAGACCTTCTGTTGCTCAAATCAAAAAGTGTTGAACTAACGAAAGTTAGATAACAACCTGGGGCATAAGCACAAAAATTTACGCCTCAAAACGACATACAGAGATTTTACACGAATTTTTATGGTGAAGCACAGAAATTTGTTTCGGGACAACAACTTTCCCAATCATTACTTCTCTCTCATTAGAGGTTACTCTTGGCAAAAAAAGCAAATAAAAAAGATAAGGAGTGGTTATTACTGAAGTAATAACTTCCAAGACTCATCTAATTTTTTTGGGTTATCTCCCAATAAGTACTTTTCTTTAACGCCTTTAAGTTAGGCATAAGAAGCAAGAAAAAGAATCAAGTGTTCTCAAATGAAGAAGCATTAAGAGAAAATTTTGTTTTTATAGGAGAGGCAAAAGGAATCTTCTCTTTCTTCTTAGGGAAGTGTTATATACCTTTCTTGAGTGGGAGTTGATATTTAATGGTGCCTTCTTTCATATCAATAATGGCACCAACAGTTCTAAGAAAAGGTCTTCCCAACGTAATAGGACAAGAAGCATTGCATTCAACATCCAAAACATAGAAATAACCGGGGACATAAGCATTGTTAACCATAATAAGAACATCATTAATACTCCCCATGAGTTTCTTTTTAGCATTATCATCAAGTGGGACATTCAAATAACAATCTTCTAATGGTGGCAAATCAAGCGTATCATAAATTCTTCTAGGCATAATAGAAACACTACTATCAAGATCACATAAAGCTTTGAAATCAAAATAATTCACTTTCATATTAATGATGGGTTCCCAACCATCTTCTTGTTTTATAGGAATAGAAGCTTTATGCTTCATCTTTTCTTCTTTAATTTTTATGAGAGCAAGCTTTTGTAGGAACTTAATAACTTTAGAGATGTTGCGACCATCAAGATCAAATTCATAATTATCATCTAAAGTAGAAGATCTATTACTAGCCTCAACACTAGTGGTAGTGATAGTAGAAACACTAATGTTTCTAGCAATTTCATCTTCTCTTTCCCACTTAGCATGCAATTCAGCTAATAGTCTAACATTTTCATCAATTTTAACTTGTATGGCATTAGTAGCAGCAAAGGGATTATCAATAGTTTCAGGTTTAGCAGCCATTTTGTTCAAGGAAGATTGAGCTTCAGCCAATGATGCTATATTTCTTTCAGCATTAGAGAGTTTTTCCTCAATAGTTTTATTGAAAGCAGTTTGTTTACTAATAAAATCTTTAAGCATAACTTCAAGTTCAGAGGGAGCACTCCTATTATTGTTGTAGGAATTTCCATAAGCATTACCATTATTGGGAGGATATGGCCTATAGTTATTATTACCAAAATTATTCCTGTAGGCATTGTTGCTAAAATTGTTGTTTCTTATAAAGTTCACATCGACTTGCTCTTCTTGAGCAACCAAAGAGGCTAAGGGAACATGATTTGGATCAATATGATCCTTCCCATTAACAAGCATAGACATGATAACATCAATTTTATCACTCAAGGAAGAGGTTTCTTCAACAGAATTTACCTTCTTACCTTGTGGAGCTCTTTCAGTGTGCCATTCAGAATAGTTAACCATCATATTATCCAGAAGCTTTGTTGCAGCACCCAAAGTAATGGTCATAAAGGTACTTCCAGCAGTAGAATCCAATAGATTTCTTGAAGAATAGTTCAATCCTTCATAAAAGGTTTGGATAATCATCCAAGCAATCAGTCCATGAGTGGGACAATTATTTACCAAAGATTTCATTCTTTCCCAAGCTTGAGCAACATGTTCACTATCAGATTGTTTAAACTTCATTATTTCACTTCTCATAGATATAATCTTAGCAGGAGGATAGTATTTTCTAATGAAAGCATCTTTGCATTTAGTCCAAGAATCAATACTATTCCTAGTTAAGGAATTCAACCATTCTTTAGCTTTTCCTCTCAAAGAGAAAGGAAACAATTTAAGCTTAATAATATCTCCATCTATATCCCTATGCTTTTCCATCTCACAAAGTTCAACAAAGTTATTTAGATGAGCAGCAGCATCTTCATTACCAATTCCAGAAAATTGTTCTCTCATAACAATATTGAGTAAAGCAGGTTTTATTTCAAAGAAAGTAGCTTCAGGGACAGGTGGAGCAATAGGTGTGCACATGAAATCATTGTTGTTGGGGCTAGTGAAGTCACACAACTTAGTGTTTTTAAGAGTAGTCATTTTTTGTGTTTTTAATAAAGAAAGCAAACTAGTAAAACTAATTTTTTTTGTGTGTTTTTGATAAAGAAACAAGCAAACAAAGAAAAAATAAACTAAGCAAAACAAAAATAACAAAGTAAAGATATTGGTTATGAGGGACTCCCCTTGTGAAGATGTCCTTGACTCCCCGGCAACGGCGCCAGAAAATATTTTTGATGGCGCGTGGTTGACATGGGAGCTTCTTCTTCTTCTTCAATCCCCGGAAACGGCGCCAGAAAATATACTTGCTGACTCGTGTATTAACGAGCTCGTTGGGGAACCCCAAGAGGAAGGTAAGATGAGTACAGCAGTAAGTTTTCCCTCTGTTATGAAACCAAGGTTATCAATCTAGTAGGAGCAAGGAAACACCTCAAAGGTGTTGCTAGCTAGAGTTTGGCAGGGCGTAGTACCGGCGCCAGCAGCAACGTGGAAACCTGCACAACACAACCACATAACTTTCCCCCCAACTTACAGTGAGGTTGTCAATCTCACCGGTTTTGCTGAAAACAAAGGATTAAACGTATTGTGTGGAAGAAAGTAATAATTTGCAGAAAGTAAACAGAAAACAGTAAATAGTTGTAGATTAATGATAAAAGAAAGGATCGGGGTCCATAGTTCACTAGTGGTGGCTCTCCTTAAGATAGACGACATGTTGGGTGAACAAATTACAACGGGGCAATTGACAAACATCGAGAAAGCAATACATGCATATACTAAACATCTTGACTCCTTTGAGATTCAATTGGGCATTACAACATTATACATAGACCGTAATCCAACTACATCTATGACTAATAATCCACCTTCAGGTTATCATCCGAACACCCTCCAGTATTAAGTTGCAAGCAACAGATAATTGCATTACACATTGTGTGTAAAGTAAAAAATACGATTGTTCTATGAACAAAGGATTGTTGTTTTCTCCCTAGTAGCAACAACACATCTAGTACCTTAGAGAGTTCTGTCACTTCCCCAGATTACTAGAGGCATGAACCCACTATCGAGCATAAATACTAACTCTTGGAGTTGCTATCATCTACTTGGCCAAGATAGCTACTAACAACGGAAAGCATGCAAGATCACAAATAACAAAGACATGATAGAATCAATAATCAATCTGAAATAGCATCTGAATATCCATCGGATCCCCGCAAACACAACATGTAGGATTACAAATAGATGATCTTGATCATGAACGGAGCTCACAAGATCTAAACATTATAGCACAAAGGAGAAGAACCAGCCATCTAGCTACTACATGGACCCGTATTCCAAGGATGAACTACTCACGCATCACACCGGAGGCTTGCATGGCGATGAAGAAGGCCTCCAAGGTGAATTCTCCCCTCTGGCAGGGTGCCAGGAAGAGCTTCAGATCCCTCCCGATCTAGGGATGGAGATGATGACGGCTACAAACTCTTTCGTGGAATTTTGATCGGGTACTTAGGGTTTCTGTATCGCAGGCATCTTGTAGGCGAAAGGGGAGGCCGAGGGGGTGCCCTAGGTGGCCACACCACCCCCTGGCACGGGCCAGGCCTAGCCGCATGACCAGGTGGTGTGGCGGCCCTCTGGCCCCTCTCCGTCTCGTATTCTGGCTTCGTGTCCCCCCTCGGTGAAAAACTAACTTTGGCTTTTGTCCCGTCCAATTCCGAGAATATTCATTTTTTGACTTTCCTGGAACCAAAAACAACAGAAAACAGGCAGCTGGCACTGTGGCTCTTGTTAATAGGTTAGTCCAAGAAAGTGTATAGAAAGTACTCCAAAGTGTGGACAAAACATAAGAAAGTAGATAAAAACCAAGCAAGGAATATCAAAAATTATGGATATGTTAGCAACGTATCAAGAGTGATCAATATGCCGTGCTCACCAAAACTTTCGTGGAGAGTTTCGCTTTCACCAACACCCCTTATTTCATTCAAAAATTATAATCAGCCTATTACCATGTCATTGGAAAGATTTTGCAGCATTATAGGTATAGGCATGATGGGGACGGTGAATAAGATCCTAGGTTGACCCGCTAACTTGCTGGAGCTCTATCGAAGTGTGACAAATGACAGTTGTTGGAGATATGCCCAAGAGGCAATAATAAAGTGGTTATTATTATATCTTTAAGTTTATGATAAATGTTTACATCCCATGCTATAATTGTATTAACAGGAAACATTAATACTTGTGTGTTTTGTAAACATAAAAGAGTCCCTAGTAAGCCTCTTGTTAAACTAGCTTTTTGATTAATGGATGATCATGGTTTCCTGATCATGGACATTGGATGTCGTTAATAACAAGATCATATCATTAGGAGAATGATGTGATGGACACACACCCATAGTAAGCATAGCATAAGATCAAGTCATTAAGTTCGTTTTGCTACAAGCTTTTCAAATGCATAGTAACCTAATCCTTCGACCATGAGGTTATGTTAATCACCATCACCGGATGGATACTTTGATGACATCAAACACCGCTCAGAATCGGGTAGTTATAAAGGTGTCATTGGGTATTCTGAAAGTATGTGTTGAAGCGCATGGACCAAGATTGGGATTTGTCCATCCATATGACGGATAGATATGCTCTGGGCCCTATCGGTGGAATGTCATCTAGTTAGCTTGCAAGCATGTGACTAGGTCACAAGGGATGACATATCATGGAACGAGTAAAGAGTACTTATCAGTAACGAGGTAGAACTAGGTATGGAGATACCGATGATCAAACCTCGGATAAGTAGAGTATCGCGTGACAAAGGGAATTGGTTTCGTATGTTAAATGGTTCTATCGATCACGAAGTCATCGTTGAGTATGTGGGAGCTGTTATGGATCTCCAGATCCCGCTAATAGTTATTGATTGGAGATGTGTCTCCATCATGTCTGCATATTCACGAACCGTAGGGTGACACACTTAAGGTTCGAAGTTGTTTTAAGTATATATGGAATGTGCGTTGGAGCCGTGTCTATGCGTAGATCTGTTGCACGAGTAGAACACAATGGTTTTGTGGGCGTTGGTGCTCGTGCCGTCTTTTGCTTTGTGTACTTTGCATCTTGCGGTATGGTGGGATGAAGCGGCTCGGGCTAACCTTACATGTCATCGCACATGAGACTTGCTCCACAGTTGACGTGCAACTCGTATTGCACAAGTGGCTTTATGGGTGTCTCTCCCATCATAGTATAGATCCAATCTACACTTTGCACTTGATAGCACTTGTATCAACGTTGTGGTTCAGTTTCGTAGGTAAGATCCGTTCTTATTCGAAAGCCCCAAACCACGTAAAACATGCAAAGAAAATTAGAGGTGTCTAACTTGTTTTTGCAGGGGTTTTTGTGATGTGATATGGCCATCATGTGATTGTGATTATATTTGATGTATGCAATGATCCTTGTTGTAATATGGCAACCGGCAGGAGCCTCATGGTTGTCTTTAATTCTGTTAAGACCTGCGTGTCTATTCATCTTGTAATAGCTTTATTCCAAGTAGTTGTAATAGTTGCTAGAGATGATGGACAACCATGAAGCGGCACCACTGACCTTGACGCAATGCTGGTGATGATGGAGATCATGTCCTTGCTTTGGAGATGGAGATCAAAGGCATAAGAAGAAAGGGCCATATCATATCACACTAATTATGAATTGCCTGTGATGTTAATCCTTTATGCATCTTGTATTGCTTAGATCGCGACGGTAGCATTATAAGATGATCCCTCTCACTAAATATCAAGTAATAAAGTGTTCATCCTTAGTAGGCACCGTTGCTAAGACTCGTCGTTTCGAAGCACCTCGTGATGATCGGGTGTGATAGATTCTACGTGTGCATACGACGGGTGCAAGCCAGATTTGCACATGCGGATACTAAGGTTAACCTTGACGAGCCTAGCATGTACAGACATGGTCTCGGAACACGGAATACCGAAAGGTAAAGCATGAGTCATATGGATGATATGATGAACATGTTGATTGTTCGCCTTTAAAGCTACATCATCTCACGTGATGATCGGACTTGGTGTAGTGGATTTGGTTTGTGTAATCACTAAAACAAACTGGAGGGATGTTGTTTTGAGTGGGAGTTCATTTGTAATTTGGATTAGTCGAACTCAATTTATCATAAACACAATCAAAGTGAATTTGCATAGTTTGTTATAGTCATTGGCATCCGTTCACCACCTTACGCTTAGTTATAGTTGAGATAGTGGAACTGTAGAAATTCTGGATATTTTCTTTACAAACTGGTATCGTATTGTTTTGAGTGTCAATCTAAAGTTTAAAAGTCCTGTTGCAAACTTTCAGCAAACTCCGTTTACTCTGTGAAGTTTAATAAACAGTATTAAATCAAGAGTAACAATTCCAGTGTTAGTATCTAATGTATCATGTTTGCCTCCATGATTCTTGATACTCAAAAGATTGTTTTTAATATCAAGTTTATCTAAGAGTTGAAAGCAATGTTTCAAAAACCATCATATGTGAAAGGTATTGCGATATCTAAAACAATGTGTTGGTTACAACATGATAGAGTATATGTCCTTATATTTGATGAGAATTTGTGAAGGTTGGAGACGCTGGTCGTCCTAATCCTCCAAAAGGTTTTGGAAAAGAAACATTATACTCGCAATTCACCTTTATAAGCTATAGCAGCTTGATCATGAAAGTTGTCATGATAAGGATGAATAGAAGATGTAAGTAAAATGTTTACTACACTAAAAGATTACTAAAGAATGGAATTTTGAAAGAATGCCAAACATTTGATGAAGGTGATCCACTTCAAAGTGCAAGTCCAAAGGTATTAGTATTTGACTATACACACTTTGTACTATGTGTCATGTGAATGACACCACTATTGATGTTGATAGATTCTTTTAAAAGAAAAGGAATTGTTGAAAGAGAATATATAAAATATTTGGTAGAAAAGAAAAGATTGGAGATATCCAACTTAGGTATATAGAAGATACATGTTATGGCTGTATTCCTTGGTTGTTAAACAATGTGGTTCTGCGGTATTGGATACCGAATTGGTTGGTATGAAGTGTCATACAGGACAACACAATTCATGAACTGCAATGGCCTAAGTAACTATCAAGAGAATATGTGATGATGTTCATCGAAAACAAACAAAGGGTTGTTGTGTTGCTCGTTAACATCAAAGCTTACCTTCAAGATTTGTTTCAATAATTGTTATTTTGGTCAGGTATTATGACGACAAAAGATTGTTCAAATAATTACCGTATTCCATAATAGATGGATGATATACAAGTCTGGTTGGAGAAATAACGACCATAAAACTAATGCTAAAATGTCGCAAGACAAATGATTGAAGATCACTTGCGAAGTGACATCACCGTTTAAATTATATTAGGGATACATGAAGAAACTCCATGTTGATGGATTTTTGGAGTCTTTGATTTTGATCAAATGATGCTTGTGATACTTTCCTGGAGATAATTAGAACTCCGTTCGTAGGCCAAAAGAGGAACGGACGACTAACTGATTGGAATTTGTACATATTGATGTATATAGTCCATTATGTGTAGTCGTATGGCGATTTCAACTTCATATGTTTTCTCCAAAGATTTGAGTGAGTATATGTATATACTTACTCAATAAGGAAGAAGTATGAAACATTTGAAAAATGTTCAAAGACTTTCAAGATGAAGTGGAAAATCATTGTAACAAGAAAATAAAAATAAAATTTTTATGATTGGATCATAAAGAAAGATGTTTGAGTTACAAGTTTAGCAAAACACCTAAGATTTGAGGAATCGTTCCATGGATTTGCATTTCCCAAAACACCATAGGAGTATGGAGTGTTCGAGATATGTAATGAAACCTTGTTTGACATGGTAAGATCAAAGGTGTCATTTATAAAACTGCCATTATATTTTAAAGATTAAAGCTTTAGTGACTACCGCTTTTTACCTTTGAAAAGAGCTCCATCATGATCCGTTGAAATGACACCATATAAGTCATGGTTTGGGATAAAACCCAGGTTGTCCTTTCTTAAATTTTTGGTATGCTAGGCATAAGTAAAATGTTTACAACCAAAGTCGGATGAGCATGTCTTTGTAGGTTATTTCGAATAACCATTGGGTATTCCTCCATAACACCGAAGACAAAAGTGTTTGTCACTTAGAATGTCGAGTTTCTTGAGAAGGAATTTTTGGTGAAAAGTTAAGTGGGAGGACAATAGAACTTTGACAAGGTTGTTGAACCTTGGCTAATATGTGCTGAGTTACGCAGCATCGGTAAGTGTCCCGAAGGCAGCAACAATGCTCATGGCTCACGTGCCTCAAAGGATGTGGTCACGGGGATCTAAGTTCCTATTGAACCAAGTAGGTCGGGTAAGTAATCAAATGCCAAGATTTGAGAGTTAAATCATTGTTGTTTGACAATGATGAACCGACTACATGCAAATAATCAATGATGGGCCCTGAATTTGTTAAGTGGCTTGAAGCCATAAAATCCGTGATAATTCCATACACGAGAAATCAAGCTTTGAATTTGAAAGACCCTATGGAAAGGTGCAAGACCTTACAGTCATATATGGATCTATAAAGAAATAGACATGGATGTTTCACATCTATGAAATAGTCGACATGTCGGAAAGAGTTTACGACAATGTTCAAGGAATTGACTATGATAAGATATGATCTTTCATAGCGATATTTAGTCTGGATGGATTAATGTAGCAACCACTACATATATTTTGGTATATGGTAGTTGAACAAACAAAACAAGTTATTCTAATAGAATGGTTACCTAGGATGTGTCCATGACACGATCCAAAGGGTTTTGTTAATTCAAAGGATGCTAAAAGAGTATGCAAAACTTCAATGGTTGAAGTGAGCATCGTGGAGTTGGAATCTTCACCGTGATGAAACCGTTAAAAGGTGTTGGAATCTTCATCAGAGACGATGAAGATGTTTGCATTTTGCAAGAAATTAAGTGGGAGCGCTAAGACATATTTCTAATACATTATGTGAAAGACATATTGTTGATTAGAAATGATGTATATTTTATTGACACAGGTTAAGAATTTCATTTCGATGAAAGACTTAGGCATAACCCAAGAATTAGGCATCAATGTCTATATGGATAGATTGAGGCGCTAATATGGTTTTGCCAAATGTACATAGATAAGATGTTGAATGAGTTCAATATGGAAACAACAAGAAAGGTTCTTGACGCACGGAAAGGACTGAATCAAGATTCAAGTGTGTTGACACGAGATTCAAGTGTTTTGACACTTGGTGAAATCACAAGAATAATTTGATCAATCATTCTTTGAGATGTACACATCCAGGTATGTCCTATGCTCTAAATGTTATGAGCATATACCAGAATGACTCATAAGATGATCATTGGACAATAGTAGGGATATTCCTATGATCTTTGGAAGAACTAAGAATATATTATTTATATAGTGGTGACAAATAGTTCATTGTAAATTGTTACATTAATACTAGTTTTGTCACAAATTAAGTTTATCTCAATTTAAACTATGGGTGGCACAATATAATGGAAAGGAAGTTCCATAACGGTTTTGGTTGAGTACCAAAGTTAAAACATTGTGACAGATACTACAACAAAAGGCTAAGTATATGACTGCTATTGTAGCAGCAAATGAGGGCATTTGCGTCAAGTAGTTTGTTATCAAACTAGGTGTGGTTCATAGCGGGATAATACTATGAAGATACGCTGTATAACAATTGTATCAACATAATTTAATCCCAAGGAACTAAAGGTCTCACCAAAGGACCAAATTTATACAATGCCATCTCATTGGAGAATGAGTAATGCATAGAGACGCAAGGACATGCAAATACACACGGACCTGGAAGTGTCGATCCAAGATTATGTTTACCACTAGCAATAGTGTCTATACAACACCAGAAAGCCATAGGTGTTGAATGCACAAATTTTTAACTAGATTATTGACTCTAGTGCAAGTGGGAGACTGTTGGAGATATGCCCAAGAGGCAATAATAAAGTGGTTATTATTATATCTTTAAGTTTATGATAAATGTTTACATCCCATGCTATAATTGTATTAACAGGAAACATTAATGCTTGTGTGTTTTGTAAACATAAAAGAGTCCCTAGTAAGCCTCTTGTTAAACTAGCTTGTTGATTAATGGATGATCATGGTTTCCTGATCATGGACATTGGATGTCGTTAATAACAAGATCATATCATTAGGAGAATGATGTGATGGACACACACCCATAGTAAGCATAGCATAAGATCAAGTCATTAAGTTCGTTTTGCTACAAGCTTTTCAAATGCATAGTAACCTAATCCTTCGACCATGAGGTTATGTTAATCACCATCACCGGATGGATACTTTGATGACATCAAACACCGCTTCGTAACTGGGTAGTTATAAAGGTGTCATTGGGTATTCTGAAAGTATGTGTTGAAGCGCATAGACCAAGATTGGGATTTGTCCATCCATATGATGGAGAGATATGCTCTGGGCCCTCTCGGTGGAATGTCATCTAGTTAGCTTGCAAGCATGTGACTAGGTCACAAGGGATGACATATCATGGAACGAGTAAAGAGTACTTATCAGTAACGAGGTAGAACTAGGTATGGAGATACCGATGATCAAACCTCGGATAAGTAGAGTATCGCGTGACAAAGGGAATTGGTTTCGTATGTTAAATGGTTCTATCAATCACAAAGTCATCGTTGAGTATGTGGAGCTTATGGATCTCGGATCCCGCTAATGGTTATTGATTGGAGATGTGTCTCCATCATGTCTGCATATTCACGAACCGTAGGGTGACACACTTAAGGTTCGAAGTTGTTTTAAGTAGATATGGAATGTGCGTTGGAGACCGAATGTTGTTTGGAGTCTCGGATTGGATCCGAGACATCACGAGGAGATCCGGAATTTTCCGGGGAATAAGATTCATATATTGGGGATCATTTTCTAAGTTAGGAAATGTTCCGGAGTATTTGTATGGGGATTCTAGAAGGTTTCGGAATGTTACGGAACGTTCTCGAAGATTTCTATGATATTGCTTGAAAACCAAGAAATGATCAAGGAATCCTTGTGGGGTAAGACAAGGATTAGGGGAGTAGGACTCTCCCCACCTCCTTGATCCGCCGGCCAAGGGAGAGGGGAGTCCTACAAGGACTCCACCTCCCCATGGCGCCTCCCTCCTTTAAATAGAGGGGTGGAGGCACAAACCCCCTTGCCCCTTCTATTCTCTAGATTTCAAGTTGCCTCTCTCCTCCTCCTTCCCTCTGCTCTGGCTTAGGCGAAGCCTTGCAGAATTCTCTACTCCACCACCACCACCATGCCGTCGTGCTGCTGGGATTCCGTGGAGAGATCTACTACCTCATTGCTTTCATGAACGGGGAGAGGAAGGTCTGCTTCGACTCCGACGCGTGTGACCGATCTTGGAAGCGCCGAACGTGGCGCCGGAAGGATCGTCCACACGATCTTGAGATCGGCAAGTGATCGACTACATCAACCCCGAGATCTAATCTCGTAACGCTTTCGGATCTACGAGGGTTAGTACAGATCTATCTCGTTGCACATGTCTAATAGATTAGATCTTGGCTTTTATCTAGATTAGATCTGGGTTTTGTTCGTTCTTGCGGTAGAAATTTTTGTTTTCCATGCTACAAACCCATCAACAATGACCGCGTAGCTCAGCACGGGAAGATAAGGAACATCCAACTCCCAGCTCTTAGATATTTTGCCACTAGCATTCTTGGTAGGGAGAACACTAGTAATATCTCTAATTATCATTTAGCCTTCCTTGCTGCTGCACTTAATAATGATACCAAGTACAATCTTGGCTCTCTCATTGCTCATCGCCTAGCTGCTAGGGGACCTATTTATGGGGGCATTATTGCCTCACGTATGGTTGCTGCATTAGAACTTTCTGTGGATCCTAATGACACTGTGTTGGCACCACAAAGGCTTGATCTTGCTGCTATGAAAATGCATCACTTCATCACTGCTGACTCTGATACGGATAGTTTAGTATACAGGATGTTGTTTACTGACGGAGACGAGAGGGAAATTCCTTTGCCACAATCTACTTTGTTCAGCATTTACAGGAGACCATGGTCACGTTCCAAGGAGGAGGTGGACGAGCAGCTCCGCTTGCTTGGTTTCCATAGGTAGCACCAGGAGGATGTGCCTTCTTACAACTCTGCAAGACTACGGTGGGAGTCCTCGGCGCCAGATATTAGGGCGAGGTACCTCCTCCAAGTACGGAGGCGCTCCATCCTGGCCAGCTTGGGATTGACACCCACTTAGGCCAAAAGCCTAAGCTTGGGGGGAGGTACACTGGCATCACACTCATCTACATACCAAGTTTAGTCGGTACTTTGAATATCCATGCTTAGTTCTCTTTTTAGTTTTTGTTCTTTCTTTACTTTTGCTTTCTAAAACAAAAAAGACCAAAAATATTTTTGTTGTTTCTCTTTATTTGCTTCTTTTTGCCTTGGTTTCCTTTTTCCTTTTTTCTTTGTTTGAACTATTCGAAAAAACCAAAAAGATTTTGCTTTGCTTGTTTTTCCTTTTTGTTCTTGCCTTTAAAAATCAAAAACACCAAAAATATTTGTTCTTCTTCTTTGGTTTTGTGAAGTTCGTTGCAGGGTTCAACAGTCCTTAGTGGAGTTTGGTTTTGTAAGATCTCACCATAATAAGGTAAGATCCCTGTGATTGCAGTGCTAGTCCCTGGATCGAAAATGCTAGCACCCACAGTTTAAGATGAAGTACACAGAAACAAAGGTCATTATTACATCGCATATCCAGGAATATAATGGTTCTTACAACTCACTTAGCCCAAGGCTAAGATACTTAAGTTCACATTACATAGCATAATAATAATAGAGTCTTTAGTCTTCATGTGCCACAGGCAAGCATGTCGAGTGTAGACCCGCAACCCTACTCATCATCAGAGTATCCTGCAACATAATAAGTTACAGCCACAAGGGTCAATACATTTGGAATTGTATTGGCAAGTGATACCATAGATACTTAGTATAATCCAACAACTACATGAACATATGACTAAGTGGGGTTATGGCTGGCTTTGCTAAAATTAGTTTGACTTATAGTTTTTGAAGAAGTTTTTCATTCCAGCTATAAGGTACCAATGATAGACATCACTAAACCTCTACCCATGTTCACCCACAAGTTTTAACTTAGAGAAATTTGGATGAGGAGATTATTGAACTACTTCACTGTCTTGAGGCTCAGAAGTTGTCCATAACCGGGGACACGGCTAAGTACTTAGTTTTACCCTCTCGAGAGGTGGTGCACTTTCCCCACAAGAATCGACATGCATCGAGACGAGACTTTTCAGAAGCAATCCCTCAGACCACCACAGACGCATTCCATCCTATCATCACTACCACCCTCTGTCCGTCTGGCTGAGTTCTCGCAACTTAGTCGGTCAAGGCAGAGCCCATATGCCATGTGGTCAGACCTTTGGAAGCTTCGCGACAAGAACGTCTCCAATATCTTTGTTCCTGGGTGGCCGTCCACAAGTGCGATACACTAGCCGACCATAGATATGGCCCCTGAGTAACCACTCAACATAATCCAAGCAAGTCCCATTCCACCCAGGTGTTTCATTAACATTAGTTGTTTTCTTAGTTAAACAAAATAATATCTTCCATGCTATCTTATGTGTATATTCCACCCACGAATTCTAATAGCATAGCTAAGCATTCTAGCATACAAAGTCTTTAACTAGGGAATACTACCAAGATATACACTATAGGGTAGCATAGCATAGTATGGTAACGTATGAATAATTCTATCATGCTAAGATCTACCAAAATAACACTAGTGCAATAGTGAAAAATAATAGCACATGAGATGAAATATCACTTGCCTTGGTAGCTAGGGGAATAGGTACAATCCTCACAGCAACAAACTTCACAATCCACATAATCTACACAAGAACAATACAAAAACAATATTTCAATCAATAAAACATTACAAAAACATGAATGCATGCAAAATGCAAAGATATGATCACAACTCTATAATTTACAGAGTCTACAGTACTGAGGATAGAATACCTCATCTAAATGCATAAGAAATACCCAAAATAATTTATAGAACAATTTTTGTGAGCAAAATACTCCTAAAAAGGTTCTGCCTAATATTCCAAGTTTACAGAGGCAAAAGTGTGAAACAAGGCCTCCAGAATAAAGGTCTTATTTTTCTGAATCCATAGACACCAAATTTGTATTTTTCTGATTTGTGGATCAAAAGTTATGGATTTTCTAAGTTTAATACTAAATCTGTCTATTTTCTAATTAAACAGAAATAGTCTGGCGACGTGGCACTTTCCTATTGGCTGGTACCGGTTCGGCCGGATCGACCTCTGCAGCCGTTGGATTTAAGTGACGTTGGACGGATCAGATCAGCCGTACCCTTTCGTTTAAGTGATCTAATCTTAACCGCTAGGATATGATCGAACGGCTACAAAGCACCTCGCCGGGGACTGACGGCGCTAACGACGGCGCGCGGCGGCGGCACGTCGGCCTCGTGGTGTTCCGATGGTTCCAGAGGCATAGGGGGAAAGGTGATCTTACTGAGGGCCCACGGAAGTCTCGGCGGTCTGGTAGGTGGTCGCGGAGAAGTGAGGGGAGCTCTGCTGCGCTCGGTATTCCTCACCGGAGTGGCGTCGACGGCGGAGGTCACGGCCTCGAGACGGTGGCATCAATCTGGTACTCGAGCGGACAAGCAAAAGGGTTAGTGAAGTGCGCCTAGTCCAGCATGGTCTAGTAGTGGCCAAAAAGGAGCGGCGGGAACCCTACCTTTACCGGAAAAACCGTCGGACGGTGGCGGCAGAGGGAGTTCGCCGGACTTGGTCCTAGTCGTTGACCTGGAGCGAGAAAAGGTACGTGGACAGGGTTAAAAGGTGCGCCAGGATACGACAAGGGTGATAGGGCAAAGAGGAGGGCGCGGCATGGCCGGAGCTCACCAGAATCGTCGCCGGAGTCCGTCGGACAGCGGCGGTTCGAGCTCTCAATATGGGGAGCCTGGGGGCTCTCCGGGGTGGTGTCTGAGGGGAAAATGATGAGGAGGGAGAGGGGATTTAGTAGGGGTGGCCGCCGTGGGGAATTAATACGGGAAACGGCCGAATTTGAGTCGATTTTGAAGCGCGAGAAGGGAGGGTGTTAAATGCTTTGGGGTTGAAGACGATGGGGTGGTGGTGACGTGGGTGTGGGGTCGGTCATCGTGGGAGGGTAATGTGAGGGGTGAGAAAAGATGAAGGGGAGAGAGTCCGGGCTCTTTGGGCGGATTGGGCCAAAAGGCCAGAAGCTGTCTGCTGCCCCTTTTTTTCTCCCTTATTCTTTTTCTTTTTCTAATTTTGTTTTCTCCAAACTTTTGATTTAAGGATTCAAATTGAATCAAACCAATTTGTGAAAATTTGTAAAAACTCAAATTAGGTTTTTAGGGTATTATAAAACATATTTATCTTCTATTTTAATCCAAAGTATTTACTTGGATTTAATAGGTAATATAGCATTTTCTTTGACTCTATTTTCAAAATAAATCATATCTTTTTATTCATGGATCAAAATTGCACCAATTTTTTGGAGGACACTCTAAATGCAATGAAATTACATGCTATGATGATATGAGTGCAATGATGATGATTTCAGATGAAATTTTGGGATGTTACAGGTTTCATGTTATTATTCAAGCCACACAAGTAAAGGGCAATAATGAGGATTAATGACAACTTGAGGTGTGGTAAGAGGCTGGTAACGAACTCTATTTGTTTTCATTTTTGTACATATACTCATCATTGTGGGTATGCTTAGTCTGTTCATGTAGGGTGTATGTTATTTATGGATGTTGGGGGGATACCCCCAGGTAGGGTCACGCCGGGGTATAAAGGCTGAGTTAGCCGAGGTACGACAAGGTCAAAGCGAATGCTGGCCGAGTTACCTCAAGGCAGGCCGAATCTCGGGGTAACCCGGACCAGGGGATGTCCACCTCACTGAGTCTCATCCGACTTAAGCCGTAAGCCGGATAGATGAATCTAACTTGTATGCAGGAACAGGTGTGACCGGATCAACTACGATCTAGGTCATAGCAAGCTTCTAGGAGAAGGAAGGTATCTCGCTGGTCAAAAGTAACCCCGGTACGTACAAGATGAGCGAAGTGGACAGGGGCAGGACCACCGAGGCGTGGCCGACAAAGGTGACGACACCGATGTCGGCTGACGCAGGCGTCGCAGAGGCTCACGTAGCCTCTGCATGGATGACGCGGGGGAAAAGCGACCCGGTCGGCTTACTATTTTGGGAGGAGGCATATTCCCTGGAATATGCCTCCACATATGCCCTAAGTGGAGACCTAGCCACTCCTATATAAGGGGGGCTAGGGCCTCTGTAGAAGGGGTTGGTCTCAATTGGGTTGAGCTGTACTGGACTGATCTCTATAGACTAGTTTTACTTGGTTCCTGAGGGCTAGCTGGCGGTGAGAGTAAGAGAGTACCTTCTTCCTCCTCTCTCCAATACAGCTCGAGGAGCACTTATAATCTGTGAAGTGAACCAAATACAAACCTTCTGTGTGAGGAATCAGCTCACTATCCCTCCCTAGATTCCCCTAGTGCTATTAGTCCCCACCTTTAGCCTATCCATGGCATCTGCCGTGACACCACCACGACAGTTGGCGCCCACCGTGGGGCTAGCGGCGTTAGCAGGGGTCAAGATCCGGACGGGAAACCTCATCGGCACCGGCGAGCGCATCGTCTCCGGGCTGGACTTTGTCAGCGACAACGCTGGCTGCTTCGGCACGCGCCCACTTCCGCGCAACGGCCTCTTCGTCAAGCTCGGTGCGCACAAAGTCTATGTTGTTGTCGATGTGTCATGCGTTCATCCGCGGCACGTCGTCGAGGCAGGGGAGCCACCCCTCAACGTGGTTCACGGGGCGCATATCACTCGCTCCCCGGACCATGCTGAGGTGATGATGACTGCGCCAGGCGTGGGCGTAAGCAAGGATCCGACACCAGATCCGGAGGTAACACCTAAGGCACCGAGGAAAGGTAGAGGTCCTCCACTAGAGAGGCATGAGAATGTACTGAGAGAAGCTATGGATAGCTTGGCAAACCCAATAGCAGCAGTGGTAGATCCGGCTCAGGCACAGGCCAAGCTAGAGGAAACTAGGCAAAAAATTCTAGAGGGAGCGAAAAAGATAGTTGCGGCTCAGCAGTCGTTGAACATGACGCTGCGTGAGTATGCAAAGGCAAATAAAGTAGATGCTGTAAAAGTGAAGGGGGGAAATCTCATGAGCGAAATGAACAAAGAGTGTGATACTAGGATTGAGGAGTCAGAGAACTGTTTATCTGTGGGGCTGCCGAAGTATAGTACCCCGGCAAAAAACCTCAGAGCAGTGGATGCGGCTGTGTCTGAGTTAGAGGGTTTAACGGGTGAAGCCCGTCAGAGACGGCAAGATAGGGTCAATGAGTTGGTTCGGATCGCGAACAAACAAAATGAGGAATTGCTCAGGGCTAACCCGGAGAGAGCTGGGGCCTCCAAGATCGTTCATTCGGCGGTGGGTAACCCGGAGAAATCCGCTAGAGCCGCATCATCTCCTCATGGTGGTCCTAGGAGAGAAGAGGTAGTAACCTCGGCCAGGAGAAACAAACAGACCGTTCCGTATGACCCGACAAGGGTAGGAAAAGCAAAAGAGGTATAGAGAAACGATGATCGACGAAGCGTAAGCCGACGTGAAGATGGCCAAGGTAACCGCGACCAAGGCAATGTCGGTCAAGGAAACGCTGTAAATGGCAATGCCAGATAGCGCAACTCGGCAGGACAACCGCAGCAGCGGAATATACCAAGGCAAGAGCAAAGTGTCGGCCGAGGTATGCAACAGATAGGTGCACCACGAGAGCAAGACCGGTATAACGATGGAGATTCGGAAATGGTGAATGCAGGATACCCAAGGCCGGACTATCATGTGATAGAGTTGAGATTGGGAAGCGGGGATCTATTGCCTAATGACGCCAGGTTGAAACTGGATCGACTGTATAGGTCGGAGCAGATTGAAAGTCAGGGTCCTCCGGGTCCTGCGTGTTTTGGGCCCCGGATCATGAAGGAGCCACCGGTACCTAACTTCCAGTTACCCAGAGGCACAAAGACGTATGACGGCAATACTAAGCCGGAGGATTGGTTGATAAACTATGCTACAGCTGTGAAAATTGCGACAGGCAACTTGAGATGGGCTGTGAGATACGTACCCCAGATGTTGGAGGGGCCAGCAAGGGTATGGTTAAACAATTTGCCGCCCGGAAGTATTAACTGCTGGATCGATTTTGAGGAAATGTTTATCAGCAATTTCCCAAGTACATATCAGAGGCCAAATAGGCCACAGACCCTAGCTATGTGTAAGCAGAGACCGAACGAGACAGACCGGGAGTTTTTAACCCGGTGGTGTACCATGAGAAACTCGTGTGAGGGTGTGATAGAGTCGCAGGCCATAACATGGTTTGCGCAGGGGTGCAGGTATGCAAGCGAGCTGTGGCAGAAGTTGCAAAGGAAAATACCAACCACTTTGGCAGAGATGATCCGGATTGCTGATTCGTATGCTTTGGGTGATCCGACTCAACCTAGGCTCGTGTCAAACGAGTCGAATGAGGAGTACTACCAGAGAGATGGAGCCGGATCATCCCGGAGGAATGATTACAGAGGTAAAAGAAGAGATGACAGACCAGATCACCGGTACAGTTCGCAACAAGTTGCAGCTGTGAATCAAGATCAGCCCGGAGCAGGGAGTAATCAGCGTCAGAAAACTGGAGGGCAACAATGGACACCAAGGAATGATGGCAAGAAAACTTGGACGCCAGAGCCGAAGAAATAGTGGTAAGAAAAGAAGGACCATCCGAGGTACACTTATGAGTCGATGTTGGATCAGCCGTGTAAATTTCACACGCCGAATCCGACCAACCCAGCGGGTCATACAACAAGGCAATGTGAGTGGATGCGTAAGATAGAACAAGGTGGCTCGGGGAATGCTCAGGCACCCCGGAATGATCAACCTCGGCAGGAGTTACCCCGGCAGCAACCGCTCTCCAGAGTGAACACGCAACAGCTAATGTTGCCTCCCCCTCCGCCGAGGTATGATAACCATGAGAGAAGGGATGCACTGCATCAAGTAGAAAACCAGCATCAGCCGGATCAGAGGTACCCCGGAAATGAGGGGAGGAATGAGTACAGGGAACATCATCAGAGTTACTGTGTGTTTACCACTGAGGAAACCGATAGAAAGAGCTTGCAGCGCCGACATATGGAGGTCAATGCGGTAATGCCAGCGGTGACGAGGTATATGCCTTGGTCGGACCAGGAAATTACCTGGAACATCAAAGATCATCCCAAGCTTATGCCGAGTCCTGGTTCGTATGCGCTAGTGCTTGATCCGACATTCATTGGGCCTAACATCAATGTGAGGTTCTCCAAGGTACTGATTGACAATGGCAGTAGCATTAACATCATGTATGCAGATACAATGCGCAAGTTGGGTATCTCGGAGAACATGCTCCAAGCTACAAGGACAACTTTCCATGGCATTGTGCTAGGCATCTCTTGTGAGCCAATAGGCAAGGTCCGGGTTGACGTATTGTTCGGCACAAGAGATAACTGCCGAACTGAGAATTTGGAGTTTGAAGTGGTGAACTTGGAGAGTGCGTATCACGCGTTACTCGGAAGACCAGCATTGAACAAGTTCATGGCGAGCTGTCACATCAGTTACTTGAAGAAGAAGTTGCCCAGGCCAAACGGAGTGATTACCATTGCTGGGGATTTCCGATGTTCCATTGAGTGTGCCTCTGCCGGGTCTAACCTAGCTGAGTCACTCGTGATTGCGCAAGAGAAAAGAAAAATCCAGGAGGTGGCTGCATTGGCTTAGTCCATGCAACAGTATATGCCGGCACTGAGTAACCCGCATGGCAGTGTCTCATTCCAAGCCACAAAGGATACCAAAAGTGCCTGTTGATGATATGTTCCCAGAGCGCACCATAACAATTGGTGCCGGATTGAATGATAAATAGGAAAGCGAGCTCGTCAACTTCCTCCGTGAGAATCGGGATATTTTTGCTTGGTCCACACAGGACTTGCAAGGTGTTTCGAGGGAGTTGGCCGAGCACTCTTTGAACGTGAGACCCGGAGCAAGGCCGGTGAAGCAACCTCTCCGCCGCTTCCCCGAAGATGAAATAGCTCGGTTACTAGTGGCAGGATTTATCATGGAAGTACTTTACCCGGATTGGCTATCTAATCCGGTGCTGGTGGAGAAGAAGAAAGATGATCCGAACGTGGCAGTGGTTTGGCGTATGTGCATCGATTACACGAACCTGAACAAGGCGTGTCCAAAAGATCCATTTCCACTGCCAAGGATAGATCAGGTCATAGACTCAAGCTCTTTGGATGTGAACTCTTGTCATTCATTGATGCATATTCTGGTTTCCACGGATACCTCTGAATCCGGATGATCAAATAAAGACTGCATTTATCACCCCGTATGGGGCTTATTGCTATCGCACCATGCCGTTTGGTTTACGTAATGCAGGGGCAACATACCAAAGATGTATGCAGAAATGTTTGCACGACCAAATAGGTCAAAATGTACAAGTGTATGTGGATGATGTGGTTATCAAGACCAAGGAAAGCAAAACGCTCCTTGACGATATCAGGCAGACATTCGCGAACCTAAGAAGGTTCCAGATGAAGCTTAACCCAGAAAAATGTACCTTTAGTGTCCCGGCTGGAAAATTACTCGGATTTCTCGTATCCAGCCGAGGTATAGAAGTTAATCCAACTAAGATCCGGGCCATTGAGCGAATGGAACTGCCAAATTGTCTTAACAATGTCCAGAAGTTCACTGGTTGCCTGGCATCGTTAAGTTGGTTTGTATGTCGGTTGGGAGAAAAGGCGTTGCGTCTCTACCAACTCATGAAAAAGTCGGATAAGTTCGTTTGGACGCAGCAGGCCAATGAAGCCTTTGTCCACTTAAAGAAGATGTTAGCCACCGCATCAGTGTTAGCCTCTCCACTATCAAAGGAGCCAATGTTGCTCTACATAGCCGCAACCAACCGAGTTGAAGTGTAGTGATTGTGGTAGAGCGAGACAAAGAGGGTAAGTCGGTGCAAAGACCAGTGTATTATCTGAGCGAGGTATTATCTGCCTCAAAGCAGAATTACCCACACTATCAAAAGGTGGCCTACAGTGTCTATATGACATCTAAGAAGTTGAAGCATTACTTTGAGGAGCATCCAATCAAAGTAATATGTGAAGCTCCCATATCCGAGATAATGAGTAACAAGGATGCAAGTGGTAGGATTGCAAAATGGGCAATTGAACTAGCTCCCTATGCGCCACAATATGACAGAAGAGAAGCAATCAAGTCTCAGGCTGTGGCCAACTTTTTTGTGGACTGGGCCGAGGTACAATATGAACCACCGCTACCAGATCCGAACTACTGGAGGATGCACTTTGATGGGTCAAAAACAAAACCGGGTTAGGCGCCGGAGTAGTGCTTACTTCGCCAAAAAGGACCAGTTGAAGTATGTGCTACAGATCCACTTCGCAGCGTCGAACAATGTCGCTGAATATGAAGCACTTGTGCATGGGCTCAAAGTGGCAAAAGAAATTGGGATACGTCGGATCCAATGCTTTGGCGACTCGGATTTGGTAATTCAGCAAGTATCGGGGTTGTGGGACGCTCTTGATCCAAACATGGCATTATACAGATTCCATGTGCAGAAAATATCTGGTTATTTTGAGGGATGTGAATTTCGTCATGTACCCCGGGTGGAAAATGAGGCTACCGACATGCTGTCGAAGCTCGGATCAACCCGACAAGCAATTCCATCGGGTGTAACATTAGAGCATCTCAGAAAACCATCTATCAGACCGTCCCCAGAAACCGACTCAATCTACGTCCCGGAGGATACAGAATCCGGAGCTGTGCCCATGGACGTTGACATGGGAGGTGGTGCGCGAAACCCCGGGACTATCTCAGCAAACCCGGGGATCGCCTCAGCGAACCAGGGGACTGCCTCGCAGGACCCGGGGATGGCTCAGCGTGATCCGGTTGAAGTTATGCCGGTGGATCAGATGGAAATTGATGAGGATGTGTTCCCTGTGTGAGCAATACCAGCTTGGGCACTGCCTATATTTCAATTCTTGAAAGATGGAATGCTACCCATTGAGGAGGTGCTATCCAGGCAAACTCAGAGGAGAGCAAAGGCATACACAATCATCAATTCCGAGCTATACAGAAGGAGTGTGACCAATGTCCTCCAGCGATGCGTTGACCCGGAAGAAGGGCTTGACATCCTCCGAGATATACATCAAGGGGAGTGCGGGCATCATGCCTCGTCCCGAGCCTTAGTGGCAAAAGCTTTCCGGCATGGATTCTACTAGCCAAGTGCCTTAGTACAAGTAGAAGATCTGGTGAGAAAATGCAACAGTTGTCATAGGTATGCTACCAAGACACATATGCCTATGTCGGAACTCAAGACCATACCAATCACATGTCCATTTGCCGTGTGGTGTTTGGATATGGTTGGCCCGTTCAAACCAGCAAGGGGGAATATGACTCACATTTTGGTCATGGTGGATAAGTTTACAAAATGGATTGAAGTAAAGCCAATAAGAAAGTGTGATGGAGCTATGGCCATAACATTTCTCAAAGACATCATCTTGAGATACGGTTATCCTCACAGTATCATAACTGATAATGGCACAAATTTTGCTGAAGGAGCATTTGCGCGATTCTGCCGGGATAAGAAGGTCCGGCTGGATGTTGCCTCGGTAGCTCATCCCGCATCGAACGGACAAGTGGAAAGATCCAACGGATTAGTACTGTCCGAGATAAAACCCCGGCTCATTGAGCCGCTGCAAAGATCAGCGGGGTGCTGGATTGAAGAACTACCAGCGGTACTGTGGAGTTTAAGAACAACTCCGAATCGATCAACAGGCTATACGCCATTTTTTCTGGTATATGGGGAAGAAGCTGTATTACCAGCCGACATAGAGCATGATTCGCCTAGGGTCACCCAATACACAAAAGCCGAAGTGCAAGACGCCCGGCAAAATGATGTTGATCTGCTGGAAGAAGCGAGAGAATTGGCATTGTCCAGATCCGCCATATATCAGCAAAATCTCCAACGCTATCATAGCCAGAAAGTAAGCCCCCGAGTTTTCCGGGAAGGCGATCTGGTGCTCCGGTTGGTACAACGTACTGCTGGCATGCATAAGTTGCCCCCCCCATGGTAAGGGCCATTCATTGTGAGCAAAGCGCTGCACAATGATTCTTATTATCTTATCGATGCAAAGCCACAGGAAAAGAACAAGGCGGACAGGTCCGGCAAGGAATCTAAGCGTCCATGGAATGTAGCTCTACTTCGTCCTTTCTACACTTAGCAGAGAAGTGTATGTATCCGAGTCTTCTCATATGTCGGTATGTATGCCGGCAATGAGCTTATCAATGAAATGTTGGCACCTCGAGCAGGAACTCGGGGACTGCCTTAATAATATTTGTTGTCTTGTATTATTTGTGCGTCAGCTAGAGTAAGTCGTTCTACTTAACTCGGATTAGTAGTGTGTGAGCACCAAAAACCCAACTCTTCGACTTGCTGCTGTCCAACAAGATTTGGCTTCATGGCAAGCAAGAGAACAAGTTTGGAATTGCGTAGCACATGAAAAACGACTAAGAAAAAGAACTTAATGGAGCCGACGTTGGTTTTTTGAACTAACCTTGTATTTACTTTCAAATTATTATGCTGAATTATTTTGAGCTAAGCCTAAAGTTTCCAAGTATTATTAAGACAATTTTTGAAGCTCGGATTCGTAAGTCGTAAAACCGAATCAAGGTAGACACGAGCCGAGCCAGAAGATTGGACAAACGAGAAAATGAAACTCGGGGACTACGCCCAAGTTAATCCGGCATAAAAAACTCAGTAGCAAAATATCACATGTGTACTGGATACAATTCCACCCGGCATACCGGGGATCTGATAAATTCTAAAGTGTTTTCACTCAAGGAGCAGCAGGAGGAGGAATTTCAGCATCATCTTCGCTATCTTCGATGTTGGAGGCATCGCCCTCTTCATCCTCATCCGAGCCGTCTTCAACATTCTCAGCATTTTCGTCACCAGCGGCTTCTAGGAAGCTCGGTCCCTCGGTCCATTCATGAATGAGAGCATATTCGATGAGGCTGTGGGCGCAAGCCTGGCGCCGAGCTACCCACTCCGGCTCACTGGTCCATTTGGATCCGGTGCGCATGCACGGTAAGAGGTTGAGGTCGATCTTCTCATACCACGTAAGTACGTAGTGGAGAACGGTCTCAGCTGCGGCACGTCCAGCGGACTCCCTCCATAGGTCGAGTTGTGTCTCGATTTCCATCAACTTTTTAGCAAGGGCTGCGGTTCCCTCCGGAGTGTATTCGGTAGGCCAAAACGTGTTGAAGATTTGGATTGCAACGTCAAGGAGATCCTTGCCATAGTTCTTGATGATTTCCAAGCGGGATGATAGGCTGACCAACAGGTCCTCCATATCATAAGGAACGTCTTCACCATCAGGAGCAACGGGAGTACCCCTATCTCGGCGGAAATTAGCAACATCGGCGCTCGCAATGGCAGTGCCCTCTGGAAATTTGCCTGAAAACGAGATAAGAGAAGCAAGTAAAGAAGAGGCATGTGAAGTAACCCGGAGAAATATGTCGGATAAGGGAAAGGAACTTACGAAAAATATGGCTATGGATCCAGGTCAACTCCCTGGTGCAGTCATCACGTCTTTTGCGGAGTTGCACAATTTCAGTGTTCGCCGACTCAAGCTTGACGTCGACCTCCTGGAGAAGTTCTCGGTCCTTGGCAATTTGGAGATTGAGGCGCTCGCGCTCTTCAGTATAGTCCTGGCCAGCCTTTTCGAGCTTGGATTGGTGCTACTCTTTCAATTTCTTCATCTCTGCTTTGAGCTTGGCGATCTCATCGTCCTTGGTTCGGAGAAGGGCAAGCTCATCGTCTTTCTTTTTTAGCTCGGCCTGATGCTGCCCTGCTTGTTCGATAAAATGCAGCATCATATCAGGCACGGGCACACTATCTTCCAGTGATACTGAAATAGTTTGTTAACCCAGCAAAGCCGAGGTATGAATGTTTGCCGAGCCAAGGAAGAAGGGAGATGGAAAGCATAGCAAGGTCGGACAAAAGTAACTTACCCTTAATCTGATCCAGATTCTTCCTCATGAGCTTGTTCTCAGCCTCCACCCCAGCTGAGAAAACCGAATGACGGATTAGTTCGGCAGAAGAGATGAAGGGAAAACAGAAAAATGTGAAGAAGAGAACTTACCCCTTTTCTCGTGCTCAGCGAGATGTGCATTATGCTTTGCGAGCAGCATTTTGTGAGTGTCCAGGAGACGCTGAAACTCAGCGCTCCGGCGGTTGGTGGTCACCTGAAAAGAGTACAAAAATATAGCTTAAGCCTTGTGCATATTCGAAGTGTACAAGATCCGGGCCAAGTGGAACTTAACCCGTCTCTAGGTGTGTGCATATTCGAAGTGTACAAGATCCGGGCCAAGTGGAACTTAACTCGGCTCTAGGTGTGTGCATATTCGAAGTGTACAAGATCCGGGCCAAGTGGAACCTAACCCGGCTCTAGGTGTGTGCATATTTGAAGTGGATAAGATCCGGGCCAAGTGGAACTTAACCCGGCTCTAGGTGTGTGCATATTCGAAGTGGACAAGATCCGGGCCAAGTGGAACTTAACCCGGCTCTAGGTGTGTGCATATTCGAAGTGTACAAGATCCGGGCCAAGTGGAACTTAACCCGACTCTAGGTGTGTACATATTCGAAGTGTACAAGATCCGGGCCAAGTGGAACATAACCCGGCTCTAGGTGTGTGCATATTCGAAGTGTACAAGATCCGGGCAAAGTGGAACTTAACCTGGCTCTAGGTGTGTGCATATTCGAAGTGTACAAGATCTAGGCCAAGTGGAACTTAACCCGGCTCTAGGTGTGTGCATATTTGAAATCGTCAAGGAGCTACGTTAGTTTTCTAAGGAGCATCCGGCCGAGTAACAAGTTACTCCACCGGAGGCTCGGGGACTAATGGTTATATCACTAATATATATACAGCATGCTAAGGAAAAGGGGAAGTAACGTACCTCCATCATCCGACCCGCGAGGTTAATTGCCTTAGAGGTTGTGTTCATTTGAGTGGAAAACTCGGCGGGACCGAACTTCTCCGGGAGGTCATCGTTGTAGACGAACTCCGCCTTGTTCCAGTTGTTCATGAACTCGATCAAGGTCAGAGGATATCGTTCGCCGCTGAGCATGTGGGGCGCCACCAAGCCCTTGGCATGTGCTTCCCTCCTCTCAACCTAAGCAAGGGTCAGGCTGGTGTGCAAAACAAGTTGCTGCGCATTAGCTGGCTCGGTAGGGGCGTCCTTCGGTGTTGGAGGCTTCTTGGAAAGCATGGACGCGAGAGTGCGCTGTCTAGCCTCGACGGACGCTGCCCTGGTGGCGTCAGGGGCCTTTTTGCCTTTGGGCTACTGAGAGGAGGAAGTGGTTGCAGCAGATTTACCCTTGGGAGCTGCCTGGGTGCTTTCTCGCCGAGACTGAGAAGACTCGGACGAGGCGGAGGGGCTTGGCGTCGCTGCCGTTGTTCTCGGTGTTGCTGCTGCTTTTGTTGCTGGTGCTGGAGTTGGTGCTGGTGCTGTTTTCTTCTTCGGAGGAGGTACTGAAGTAGACTCGGTAGTAGCTGGCTGCGGCAGAGCCGAAGTGGTGGATGCCGCTGCCTCGGCTGGGCCAGTCTCCCCCGCTCCAAGGTTGCCCCCCTCTTGACAAGGTGGGCTGGAACCCGGAGCAGCCGCTAAACCCTCTAGAATAGGGCTCACCGGGCGTGAATCGTCGCCACGAGGGGGAGAAGGGCTAAGTCGGAGCAGCGAAGCGATGCTAGATCCACTCTGGGGGACCTCAACCGTAGCCCTGCCGAATCAAATAGTGTCAGATGAGAAACTATAACAATGCAAGAACAAGTAAATGGCAGAGGGAAAAAGAGGCTTACGCATCCGAGGTCAGCGACTCCTTGGGCTTCCAAGCCCTTCGTGCTGGGGCCTTGGTTGCAGGCTTGGAGGCAGTCTTATCCCTAGACTTCTTTCGCCTTTTGGCTGGCTGAGAAGGTCCGGAGGATGAAGTGGATGCGGCTTCCCTTTTCTTCTTCGGCACAACCGGAACAGGGTCACCCACAGCAAGGGGAGGGTCCTCATGGATCTGCCCACCGGGGTTAGCTGATGCCGGAAAAGCATAAGAAAGGGGGACAGCGTCAAATGCTTCCATCACCTCAACATCCGATTCATCTTCATCGTCGGGCCAATCTCTAATGGAAGAGAGTTTACCGGTGGGTCGCTTGGTCACGTCGGCCATTGGGATGAACATCTTCTAATCCAGTTCTTCATCGTCCGAGGTCTCCCGGTCAGGCGCACATTTGAGAGTGGGATCGGTGCCATCCTCAATAGTTTGCTGAAGGAGTTGCTAAAGGAAAGAAAAGACGACAAAGTTAAAGATACAGCAGCAACCGACATAAGATTTAGTTCGGAGAAAGTTTGTGGCATGAAGCTTACCACGGGAGGAAGCCTATCCCGGCAATAGTGCTCAATTCCCCACGTCCACTCAGAGGAGAAGTCCTTGTGGGTGGTGAAGAGGGCCTTGACCAGGCGATAGATTTTTGTGTTGCTAAGCTCGAAAGACGAGGTCTGGTTGGGGTCGCGGCCCCAGCTCATGTGGCACACTTTGTGAGTGCGTTTCTGGAGAGGGGAGATCCGGTTGCGGACGAATGTGATCATGGCGTCCTTGTTGCGCAACCCGAGCTCCTTCAGCTCCACGAACCTTTTGTTGACCTGGTTGGCCAAGACTGTGGGCTTCTTGGGGACAATGTACCACAACTCCGGGTTAGGAGGACCCGGAGCATAGTGGCGAAGCCGGATCAGGTCTTCAGTGCTGTCATTCCGAACATAAAATAAGGTCCGGGCCCATCCTTTGCAGGAGTCCAGCCCGGTAACTCGGGGAAAGACGGAGAGCCTCCGGGGAGAAATGGACGCAACGCCAAACTGTGTAAGTTGTTTGTCCTCCGGCTCTAGATCGACATTCAAAATTACGTTACGACGAAGGCCAAAGAACCGGATCCATAGCTCCTTTGTGGGCCATAATCTGGCGTAGCCTTCGATCGTGGAGGTGAAAGCAGAGAGAGATGTGATAGCATTGGCAGGAAGGTGGTGCGGCTGGAGTTCATAGGTGTTCAACCAATCATGGAAAAAATTGCTAACTGGCAAACCGAATCCCCGCTGGAAGTGTGACAGAAACACCACAAACTCACCCGGATTGGGTGAGGGGGCGAGTTCGGTAGAGGCGAGGCGTGCAGTGATGCCTGCGGGGATGCGCCTGGTGTAGTAGAGCCAATCCAGGTCATCCTGGCAGACCCAGGATCCAGCCCACGCACTGCGGTCCGCCGTCGCAGCGTCTTCCTCCATCTCCTGCTCGGCGACAGCGAGCTCTTCTTCTGTCATCTCGAGTTCGTTGCCCTCACTAGCGCTAGCGGCGATGGGGGGCAGCGGCCTAGACCGACAAATGACACATGGCGGAGGAGGTGCAATGGCCGGCGGCGGCAAGTGCGTGTGGAAGCGAAGGTGGCGCTGCTACTCAGATGCGGTGGCGGCGGCGCTGTCGCGGGAGAAGATGAAGAAGAAGAACTTGAGGCAGAGGGGCGCGGAAGTGGGAAAAGACCCAAGGGGCGCACCCCTCCCCTATTTAACCACTCCATCGAGGAGGAAGTGGGATCGCGTTATGCGGATATGCCACACGGTGTGGCCGTGTATAAACCAGATGGACCAATCAGCGAAGAGCCACACGGAGGACCACAGGGTGTAGCGGATCCCATGACGTCACGCATTGATGCAGTTAACGAGGAGGCAGGCCATACGTGACGTGCGCTACAGTGATAACTGACAATTACTGCAGTGGTTACTGTGGCTGGCCCTTAAAATGAGGCAACCTAATGATTAGCCTCCACGTGGGAAAGCGTACGAGAGAAGGAAAGATAACCCAGATGAGATTATGGTAACCCGGCCAGCAAGTAAAAACTTGAAACGTGCCAAGGGAAAGTAAACCCATGAGATCCGAGATAAGAGGTAACTCGGAGAAGGAGCACAAAGCTCGGTGAAATTGAACCTGCTGTGGCCTTAGCGGCTAAGGCAACTAAGACCGCACCAGCTTCGGGGACTAATGTTGGGGGGATACCCCCGGGTAGGGTCACGCCGGGGTATAAAGGCCGAGTTAGCCGAGGTACGGCAAGGTCAAAGCGAATGCTGGCCGAGTTACCTCAAGGCAGGCCGAATCTCGGGGTAACCCGGACCAGGGGATGTCCACCTCACTGAGTCTCATCCGACTTAAGCCGTAAGCCAGATAGATGAATCTAACTTGTATGCAGGAACAGGTGTGACCGGATCAACTACGATCCGGGTCATAGCAAGCTTCTAGGAGAAGGAAGGTATCTCGCTGGTCAAAAGTAACCCCGGTACGCACAGCATGAGCGAAGCGGACAGGGGCAGGACCACCGAGGCGTGGCCAACAAAGGTGACGACGCCGATGTCGGCTGACGCAGGCGCCTCAGAGGCTCACGTAGCCTCTGCATGGATGACGCGGGGAAAAGCGACCCGGTTGGCTTACTATTTTGGGAGGAGGCATATTCCCTGGAATATGCCTCCACGTATGCCCTAAGTGGAGACCTAGCCACTCCTATATAAGGGGGGCTAGGGCCTCTGTAGAAGGGGTTGGTCTCAATTGGGTTGAGCTGTACTGGACTGATCTCTATAGACTAGTTTTACTTGGTTCCTAAGGGCTAGCTAGCGGTGAGAGTAAGAGAGTACCTTCTTCCTCCTCTCTCCAATACAGCTCGAGGAGCACTTATAATCTGTGAAGTGAACCAAACACAAACCTTCTATGTGAGGAATCACCTCACTATCCCTCCCTAGATTCCCCTAGTGCTATTAGTCCCCACCTTTAGCCTATCGATGGCATCTGCCGTGACACCACCACGACAATGGATGCTTAGTAGTTCTTGCTTTCTTATGATTAACTCCAGCTTGCTAATAGTTTGTAGCATGTCATATGAATGTTTGCTTGCATTGCTCTATTCATAACTTGGTATGACACTGTGGTATCTCCCTATGAATGTTTCACTTGAATTGACTTGGCACATGCTCACGCATGCATATGACTGAAACAATAATCAGTTAAGCCTCGATTAATTATTTTGCCTCAGGGGTCTTGAATCACTTTCATGCCATTATTAGTCCTGTTTTGTTGCAAGCATGATTATGACAGTTATTGCTCTCTCGTTTGTCGCTCCCTTACTATTGCTCGCCTTCACTTGCACTGAGTATGAGCTCTACTTGTGTTTCCAATTCCCCAAACCAATTTTGCCAAAAGTGTCCACCATACCTACCTTTTAGCATCATTTGCTATTCCATGCATATTCAATATGCCTTGTTTTCTTCCAAATAAAATGTTGAGTCTCCTTGTTGTTGCCAAAAGTGTCCACCATACCATACTTTCAGCATTTGGAAGCCTTTCAAACTTTTCAAAACATTTTCATTTCCTTGTTGAGTCTCCACACATTCTATGAGCACTTTCTTGAGAGCATAGTTGTCATTCTTAGTGTAATGTGCCTCAAAATTGGGTTAATTGTGTCATGACTTTGATGTTTGTATTTTTGATATCTTTACTTCTAGTCTTCAATTGAACTTCAGAGGTGCCTTGGAATTTATGTTTGCTCTACAATCAAAGGCAAGCGAGATACCACTTTATCATACATTTTTATGAGCATTACAATGTTGCTTATGTTTATGGTTCATGCTACTTACTATTTTTGAGTTAGAAGCTCTTCATAGCTTGCAATGACTATTGAGTAACCTTATCTGCATACTCCTTAATATGAATTGACCAAGTACTTGATCATATGCTGAGAACATATACATCTTATAAAGCAAATGTGTTCGTGAAAGTTTCTTTTATCGCACTCAGTTTTCAACTGAATTGCTTGAGGACAAGCAATAAGCTAAGCTTGGGGGGAGTTGATTTGTCCAAAACGTATCTACTTTCTCGAACACTTTTGCTATTGTTTTTCCTCTAAACTTGTGTGATTTGGATACAACTAACACGGACTGACGCTTTTTCAGCAGAATTACCTTGGTGTCTAGTTTTTGTGCAGAAAATCAACTATCAGGAAAAATCCCGGAAAATATGCCAAAAATCCTATTTCACCAGAAGACTCACGGAGCCAGAAGACGAGACGGAGGAGGGCCACGAGGGTCCCACACCACCTAGCCGCGCGGGCCAGGCCATGCCGTGCCTGGGGGTGGTGTGGCCGCCTTGGTCACCCCCTCGGCCTCCCTCTTCGCCTATAAGTTGCCTCTTGACCTAAAAACCAAGGGGGGTTCGACGTTTTTCAAGAAAGAGTTCCGCTGTGCCGCCACCACCATATTCCATGATTCGGAACCAGAAACTCCGTTCTGGCACCCTGTCGGGGCGAGGTATTGGAGGAGATCATCGCCATCATCATCACCATCGCTTCTCCATCGACCATCCATGTTTCCCCCATCTATGAGTGAGTAATCCTCCGCTGTAGGCTATGGGGATGGTAGGGATTGGATGAGATCGTTCATGTAATGGCATCAGATTGTTAGGGCATGGTGCCTAGTATCTATTATTAGTGCTTTTTGACTTTGTTGCAACATGTTATTCTTAATGCTTGTCACTAGGGCCCGAGTGCCATGATTTTAGATCTGAACATGTTATTGATTCATTATGATAGTATTATTTATGGTCTTACCTACAAGTTGTATACACATATTGTTGTCCGGAACCAAAGGCCCCGAAGTGACAGCAATCGGGATAACCGAAGGGGATGGCTTTGATGTGAGGATCACATGTGTTCATGGAGTGTTAATGCTTTGCTCCGGTGCTCTATTAAAAGGAGCACCTTAATTGCCAGTAGTTCCCTTGAGGCCCCGCTACAAACGGGCCAGCAAGACAAAAGATGTTGTGCAAGTTCTCATTGCGAGCACGTATGACTATATATGGAACACATGCCTATGATTATTTAGTACTTGGATGCTTTATCTTATTTATCTGCAAATGCCCTATGTCTTGATTGCCATATGAATTGGCTTGTCCATGCAACGCCCGTCCATCCATCCCTATGCCTACCGCGCTTTAATCCTACTGTTTACTGCAATTGTTACTACTGTCTTTACTTTTACTACTGCTATTACTTTACTATTCTTTGGCTCCCCTTGTGTCGAATCAATAAATTGGGTTTCACTTCCCTCGAAAATACTGCGATACACCCTTATACTTGTGGGTCATCATTTATTTCTATTAGATCTCGATAATAGTGTTACACATATTCATAATGTTGAGGCTAAAAGAATTAAACTTGATGACGATATATCTGCATATATGTGGCACAGCCGTTTAGGTCATATTGGTGTTAAATGCATGAAGAAACTCCATTCTAATGGACTTTTGGAATCACTTGACTTTGAATCATTTGATACATGTGAGCCATGCCTTATGGGCAAGATGACTAGAACGCCGTTTTCTGGTTCAATTGAACGGGCGACAGATTTATTGGAAATCATACATACTGATGTATGCGGTCCAATGAGTGTGTTGGTGCGTGGTGGTTATCGTTATTTTGTTACTTCCACGGATGATTTGAGTAGATACGGGTATATCTATTTGATGAAACATAAGTCTGAAACCTTTGAAAGTTCAAGGAATTTTAGAATGAAGTGGAAAATCATCGTAATAGAAAGATCAAATTTCTATGGTCTGACCGTGGAGGAGAGTATCTTAGTTACGAGTTTAGCACACACATGAGAGATTGTGGAATAGTTTCACAACTCACGCCTGCCGGAACACCGCAACGTAATGGTGTGTCGGAACATCGTAATCATACTCTATTGGATATGGTTCGATCTATGATGTCTCTGACTGACTTGCCACTATCATTTTGGGGTTATGCACTGGAAACCGCTACATTCACTTTAAATCGGGCACCGTCTAAATCCGTTGAAACGTCACCGTATGAATTATGGTTTGGAAACAAACCTAAGCTGTCATTTCTTAAAGTTTGGGGATGCGATGTTTATGTGAAGAAACTTCAGCCTGATAAACTCGAACCCAAAGCGGAGAAATGTGTCTTCATAGGATATCCTAAAGAAACAATTGGGTATTCCTTATATCACAGATCTGAGGGCAATGTTTTCTTTGCCAAGAATGGATCCTTTTTAGAGAAAGAGTTTCTCGTGAAAGGCGTGTGTAGTCGAAAGGTAGAACTCGAAGAGGTTATTGAACCTTCTCTTCATGAAATGGCGAGTGGCACAGCACCGGAAGTTGTTCCGGAGTTGAATTCACCAAATGAAGAAGGAACTAATGATAATGATCATGAAACTTCGAAAGAGGACACTACTGAACCTCGCAGGTCAAGCAGGATACGTGCAGCTCCTGAATTGTACGGGAATCATGTTGTGAATTTCATGGTTGATGAAATAGATGACCCTGCGACGTATGAAGAAGCGATGATGAGCCCGGATTCCAACAAACGGCTAGAAGCCATGCAATCCGAGATGGAATCCATGTACATAAACCAGGTTTGGACCTTGGTGGACTTACCTCACGACCGAAAGGCCGCTGCAAACGGGCTGGTAGGACAAAAGATGTTGTGCAAGTTCTCATTGCGAGCACGTATGACTATATATGGAACACATGCCTATGATTATTTAGTACTTAGATGTTTTATCTTATTTATCTGCAAATGCCCTATGTCTTGATTGCAATATGAATTGTCTTGTCCATGCAATGCCCGTCCATCCATCCCTATGCCTACCGCGCTTTAATCCTACTGTTTACTGCAATTGTTACTACTGTCTTTACTTTTACTACTGCTATTACTTTACTATTGCTACTACAAAACTGTTGCTACTGATAAACTGCTGTGAGCAAGATTGTTTCCAGGTGCAGCTGAATTGACAACTCAGTTGTTAAGGCATATAAATATTCTTTGGCTCCCCTTGTGTTGAATTAATAAATTGGGTTTCACTTCCCTCGAAAATACTGCGATACACCCCCTATACTTGTGGGTCATCAAGACTATTTTCTGGTGCCGTTGCTAGGGAGCATAGCTTTATTTATCAAGTTCACTCGGAATCACTATTGTTCGCTGCCATCCATCCATCATGGGTAAGTATCGTGATGGCAAGGTTCCTATTTTACCATCCACTACAAGAAGAAGTACGGTTCTGGACACCTCTGTTGCTCTTGATTCACCATCTGTTATGAGTAAGTTCCTTACACCACCACATACACATGCTACACACACTGCTACTACTGCTGATTCTGAAACTTCTGATACTTATGATGCTGCTTCTACTGTGCTTGGTAAGAGTGGTTCATTAGTTCCTTTCCTAGATGCTACGATTGCTAGAACTATAGCTGGAAATACTGAAACTCCTAATAAAGACACTACTACACCTGTCAGTTCACCTGAGTCTAGAGAGAGCTATGATATTGAAGACGGATATATAGGAATGACTGATGAATTTATTAAAGAATGTCAAAACACCCATGATAGGAGTGCTATTAAGAGTCTCCTTGATAGGCGTACTATAAAACCCAAATTGTCTCCTAATGCTAGGTTTGCTGCTTCTCCCATAAACATTAAAGATAAGGATTATGGTTTCTCTCTTGATCTATCTTACATTACTATTGTTGAGAAAGAACCTTTTTGTGGGAATAAGAATGGAAGTGCTATAGCACATATGTCTGAGCTTTCTACCATGAGTGGCATGTTTTCTGATGATATTAAGATACGCACCTACTTTGTTGCTAAATTTTTCCCTTTTTCGTTGAAAGGAGAAGCTAAAACTTGGTTTAATAATTTACCTCCTAGATCTATTGATAACCCTGATTGCTTGATTAGTACCTTCCTTCAGAAATATTTCCCTCCTAGTGCTAGACATGCAATTTTGCAGGAACTTTTTGATTCTAAACAGGGAGAGAAAGAGTTATTGCTTGAATCACGGGAAAGGTTTTATGCTTTGATTCATGCACATGCTGGATGTCCATTACCTAAAAATGAGATTCTTGATATATATTATAATGGACTAACTGAAGAATCTAGGACATACCTAGATAGTTGTGCTGATTGTGTTTTCAGGAATAGAACTCCCAAGGAAGCTGAGGAATTAATGGCTAAAATAAGCAAGAATTATGAAGACTGGACTTCATCTGAACCAACTATACCTGAGACAACTACGCCTGAGTTAATTGTGCCTGCGCCTATACCAACATCAAAGAAGAGGGGAGTTATTGAACTAAATGATGAAGTGATGAAGGAAGCTAAGAAATGTCTTAAGGAGAAGGGAATTAAAGCTGAAGATGTGAAGAATTTACCTCCTATGGAAGAATTATGTAAGCCAATCTCCCACTCATCCACTATTGAGGTACACTCTCTCCAACATTTTGATGAAAGTGATATTCCTTACTCTAAACCTCCTGATCAATGCTTAGAAGAATTTGATGTTTTTATTGTTAAGCAAGATAATTTTAATAAAAGGGTGCAAAATCATTTAATGGAAAACTCTAGAGCCATTATTGTGCTTGTTAAACATTTTCAAATGGTTCAAACTCAAATTGATCAGCTTATTAAGGTACAAAAAGACTTGGTAGTTAATGCTGCTAAAGAAAAACATGCTTATGAAATTAGAACTAGAAGTGGTGCTGCCACCCAGGATCCTCTATATCCTGAAGGACATCCTAAAAGAATTGAGCAGGATTCTCAACAAACTGAAAATAGTGGTACTACTCCTAAGAAAAGGAAAAAGAAACATAAAACTATTGTAGAACCTTCTGAACCTGCTAAAGATCCTAATAGTATATCTATCTCTGATGCTGAAACTGAAAGTGGTAATGAGGAAAATGATGTTCCTGATAAAGAAAAAGTTGAAGAAGAACCTGAAATGCACACTAAGAATACTAAATACACTAAAGAAGATTTTGTTGCTAAGAAACATGGTAGTGAAGAGAGCCTTGGGTCCAAAAACCTTTGCCTTTCCCTGATAAGAAACACAAGTCAAAGGAAGACGAACACTATAATAAGTTTTGTGAGTGGATGAAACCTTTATTCTTGCAAATTCCTTTGACTGATGCTATTTGACGAGGGTTTAACTCATCAATGCCGATTGTTATGGACTTGGGTTTTGGAGAAGGAGGGAGCAATGTAGGCATCAATTGGCTAGAAAACAAGCACACAGGGACACAAGGTTTACCCAGGTTCATGCTTCGTAGAGGTCCCTACTCCTACTTGTCTGCTCTTGGAATTAACGAAGGAATCGAAGATTACAATGGTGTGTAGATGCAATCTGGCGAGGGTTGTGGAAACTAGGGTTGCGTGTGTCCTCCTCGCCGCCCCCTCCTGGCCTTTATATAGATAGGCCAGGTCTTAGGTAGCAGGTCGAGTCGGTTACAGATTAGGGTTTGCCCTTCAAACTTTCTATCTTTAGACTTCTTCTTGTCTCACAAGTTATTGAGAGTCCGTAGGCCACTCAAAATCTTCATTGGGCCGTGGCAACACCGTGGACCGTATATACCAAACTCGAGTACCGGCAGGGTATACCCATGTCAGTAGCCCCCGAGTGTCCAGTGGAATCGCAGATTCGACTAGGGACTTTATGAAACCTTTCGAGTGCTTGACTAAGTATTTTCGAGTGCTCTGTTTGTGTCATAGGGATTGTTGATGTGCGTGCCTGATTTAACCAATGTATCAGTATCAGTTAACTACCTTAGGGTAAAACAATGCAATCTACTCGAACTCGAGTCCCCGGACTCAAATTCGGAAAAGTGCTGGTGTAATTCGACTCAAGCCGTGGAGGTCTTACAGGAGTCGAATTGCAGTATATGGGTGTGAGCACTCGACGCGTCCGTCAAGGCATGTTCATCGTACATGTAGGCATGGATATATTTATGGTAGTGCGCAGCAAATGCGTTGCCAGGCCTTATTCAGGTCTTATCTTCACGCTGTAAGCACAGCATCTGAATTTTGTCATCGCGGAGATGATTCGGGTGACCCAGGAGACGCAGTCTCTTTGTAGGGAAAAATTATGAGGCGGTGTCGCCATAAACTTCGAGTGTGGATGTTATCGACACACAGTACAATGTACAAATAATCATAGGTGCGCGACCAGCGCTCCCTATGGGAGTAGCTCCCGAGTGCCTGGTTGAGTCGAAGACTCAGGCAGGGACTAAAGAAATTTTGCGACTGCTGTCGTCTTTTGTTTGCTTGTTTCAGTCGAATTTATTTCCGGCTCTCCCTATGGGATTAACCCATGTCCATAGTCGAATCTCGGATTCGAGTGATTGGGTATGCTTTGAATGTCCATATTCCCGCAGAGGAGAAAAAAGAAAAGAAAAATCATAGGGTGCGTGACTAGCGCTCCCTATGGGAGTAGCCCCCAAGTGCTTGGTGGAGTTGAAGACTCGAGCAAGGACTAAAGTAGTCCAAGGCTTCTGTTGCTCAACTTTTGATGATGTTAGTGCTGACGATGTGATGATCTCAGTTGCTCATGTGAGCGGGTTTGACGGGACGTGACGAGCGGTGGGTCCCATTTTCTAACCCTGATTTGATCGGGTGTGTGTTATCTTTGTTTTAACTATGCCTCCTCGATTTCCACGCATAATGGGGGTAGTGGCGGACGGTTCGTGCTTCAGGTCCTCCACGTGCTGATCATGATGGGCGCCACGCGTCTGATAGGGTTTCTGCTGGCCGTTCGATTACATCTTCCAGGGGGTTAAGTAGCAGCGCTGCGGCGGTAATTTTTTCCATCTGCTCTTTTCTCTGCCTTTGCCTTCATCGCCATTGTCACTGCTCCTCTGCTCCCTAGAGTTCATCTTCTTCACGGCACTGGACCAACTCCACATATTCCCTAGTTATTTCCTCTGTTTGCATCGCCACCGCAAGATGGGGAAGAAGAAAGGAGGTGCTGCCGCTGAATCCGCCGCCGCCATTGCTACTGCCAAGAAGAAGGGAGGCTCCACCACTGCGGGCACCAGCACCGCCGTCGTCGGGAAGAAGAAGGGCGCAGGCACTCGCGTCACCAATGGCGCCTGGCGCGCGTCCATCATCAAGTCAACCGAGCTCCGTCTCCTGCGCCAAGACGGAGTTCTTTCTTCTGCGGCCGGTGACTCGCGAGTCCCAGGTGGTAAGGTAACCCCTTGTCCTCCGGCTGGTTTCCAGGTGATGTTCCTAGCGTTCATCATCCGCGGTCTTTCTCTGCCCCTGCATCCTTTCTTCAGGGGCCTCCTTTATTTCTATGGGCTCCAGCTCCATCAGTTGTCCCCCAATTGTATCCTCCATATTGCCTGCTACATTACGCTTTGCGAGTGCTGGCTCGGAATCAAGCCGCACTTTGGTCTCTTCAAGCGTCTCTTCAAGCTGAAGCGCCAGTCGGCGTCTGGCTTTGTAGTCTATGATGTAGGAGGCTGCGGTATCCACGTCGACTCCTCCGTCACGTATTTTGACATCAAGATCATGGCGTCCGTCCAAGGATGGAGGGACAAGTGGTTCTACATCCGTGACCAGAAAGCTGACGGAGACCACTTCGGACTCGCGCCTTTCGATCCCGCGATGTCGTGCAGGAGGAGGCGCTCCTGGAAGAACGTGGTGATTCCCGGCGAGTCCGAGGAGACAGATGTGCTGTACGAGCGCGTTTGCGACCTTGAGAGTCGCATGGGTAAAGAAGAGGGAGGCTGCACCCTCATTCGCACGTGGTTGCGCCGTCGCGTCTAGCCCCTGCAGGCCAGAGTCCACCCTATGTTCCAGTGGGCTGGCACAGACGATGCCACTCGCGTATCTGCCGATGGCATTTCCGCGAGTGAAGTAGATAAGAGGGTGCGACTGCTCACCAAGTACACCGCCAAGGATGTGCTCCCTAGTGAACCAGTCGTACCTCCATTCAATTCTGCTAATCCTCCTCCTGAGGTATGGTTGTGCTACGAAGTAGCTTTGTTTATCGAGTGCTTCTTTTTTTCTTGAATTGTGCTGACTTGTTTTCTGTATGCAGGATTGGAAGGTGTCTCCCAGTATGCCCCCTCTTCCTGAGGGGGTTATTCCTCGTGAAGTAGATGAGAAGGACGAGTCGGAGTCGACCGTCCCGTTTGAAGAGGAGGAGGAAGCCCCTGAGTCCAGCAGTCCGGACACTCGCAAGCGTTCGCACAGCAAGGATTCGGATGCGTCGTCTCCTTCGACTCTAGAAGACCAACTATTGGTGCGGAGTTGCCGATACCTGTGATTCATGTGAGTGGTGTGGTGCCATCTTCCTGCAAGAAGATGCGGCTATCGAAGGAGTCGTCATCGGAGTCGGAGGGTCAAACCTTCGATTTTGACAAGTTTGATTGGTAAGTATACAATTCTTCTCTTTGTTCTTTTGTGGAGTTGCATTTTCCTGATGTAGGTTTTGTTCCGCAGTCAACCGGCATCGTCATCTTTTGGCAACGTCCAATTTTTGAAAGAGTCTGGAGTCGCGGACTCCAAAGCCAAGGAAGTGGCTGAGCGGACTCCTTCCCCTCCATTGGTCATCATTTATTGTGGGTCATCATTTATTTCTATTAGATCTCGATAATAGTGTTACACATATTCATAATGTTGATGCTAAAAGAATTAAACTTGATGACGATATATCTGCATATATGTGGCACAGCCGTTTAGGTCATATTGGTGTTAAACGCATGAAGAAACTCCATTCTAATGGACTTTTGGAACCACTTGACTTTGAATCATTTGATACATGTGAGCCATGCCTTATGGGCAAGATGACTAGAACGCTGTTTTCCGGTTCAATTGAACGGGCGACAGATTTATTGGAAATCATACATACTGATGTATGCGGTCCAATGAGTGTGTCGGTGTGTGGTGGTTATCATTATTTGTTACTTTCACGGATGATTTGAGTAGATACGGGTATATCTATTTGATGAAACATAAGTCTGAAACCTTTGAAAGTTCAAGGAATTTTAGAATGAAGTGGAAAATCATCGTAATAGAAAGATCAAATTTCTACGGTCCGACCGTGGAGGAGAGTATCTTAGTTACGAGTTTAGCACACACATGAGAGATTGTGGAATAGTTTCACAACTCACGCCTGCCGGAACACCGCAACGTAATGGTGTGTCGGAACATCGTAATCGTACTCTATTGGATATGGTTCGATCTATGATGTCTCTGACTGACTTGCCACTATAATTTTGGGGTTATGCACTGGAAACCGCTACATTCACTTTAAATCGGGCACCGTCTAAATCCGTTGAAACGTCACCGTATGAATTATGGTTTGGAAATAAACCTAAGGTGTTATTTCTTAAAGTTTGGGGATGCGATGTTTATGTGAAGAAACTTCAGCCTGATAAACTCGAACCCAAAGCGGAGAAATGTGTCTTCATAGGATATCCTAAAGAAACAATTGGGTATTCCTTATATCACAGATCCGAGGGCAAGGTTTTCGTTGCCAAGAATGGATCCTTTCTAGAGAAAGAGTTTCTCGTGAAAGGCGTGTGTAGTCGAAAGGTAGAACTCGAAGAGGTTATTGAACCTTCTCTTCATGAAATGGCGAGTGGCACAGCACCGGAAGTTGTTCCGGAGTTGACTTCACCAAATGAAGAAGGATCTAATGATAATGATCACGAAACTTCGAAAGAGGACACTACTGAACCTCGCGGGTCAAGCAGGACACATGCAGCTTCGAAAGATGACCCTGCGACGTATGAAGAAGAGATGATGAGCCCGGATTCCAACAAATGGCTAGAAGCCATGCAATCCGAGATGGAATCCATGTACATAAACCAGGTTTGGACCTTGGTGGACTTACCTCACGACCGAAAGGCCGTTGAAAATAAATGGATTTTCAAAAGAAAAACTGATGATGGTAATGTAACTGTCTGTAAAGCTCGACTTGTCGCAAAAGGGTTTCGACAAATTCAAGGAGTTGACTACGATGAGACATTCTCTCCCGTAGCGATGCTAAAGTCAGTTAGGATTATGTTAGCAATTATTGTATATTTCGATTATGAAATATGGCAGATGGATGTCAAAACTGCGTTCCTTAATGGTAATATTGAAGAAGAGTTGTATACGATACAACTAAAGGAATTTGTCGATCCTAAGGATGCTAACAAGGTTTGCAAGCTTCAATGATCCAACTATGGACTGAAGCAAGCATCCTGGAGTTGGAATCTCCGCTTTGATGAGGTGATCAAAGAGTTTGGATTTGTCCAAACTTATGGAGAGGCTTGTATTTACAAGAAAGTGAGTGGGAGCAATGTGGCATTTCTGATATTATATGTGGATGATATAGATCTTTTAAACAGTGTTAAAAGTTATCTAAACAACAAATTTTCTATGAAGGACCTTGGTGAAGCGTCATATATATTAGGCATAAAGATCTATAGAGATAGATCAAGACGCCTAATAGGGCTATCGTAGAGTACATACCTTGATAAGATTTTAAAGAAGTTTAAAATGGACGAAAGTAAGAAGGGGTTCTTACCTATGTTGCAAGGCAAGACATTGAGTAAGACTCAAAGTCTGGCTATGGCGAAAGAAAGAGAGATAATGGATAAGATCCCCTATGCTTCAGCCATAGGCTCTATAATGTACGCCATGCTATGTACAAGACCGGATATGGCACATGCTATTAGTTTGACTAGTAGGTACCAATCTGATCCAGGTTTGTAACACTGGATAATGGTCAAGAATATCCTTAAGTACTTGAGAAGAACTAAGGAAATGTTTCTTGTATACGGAGGTGAAGAAGAGCTGGTCGCTAATTGTTATGTCGACGCTAGATTTGACACTGATCCGGATGACTCTAAGTCTCAATCCGGATACGTATTTCTCATGAATGGAGCAGCAGTTAGTTGGAGGAGCTCCAAACAACCCGTGGTGACAAGGTCAACAATGGAGGCGGAATATATTGATGCTTCAGAAGCAGCACAGGAAGTAGTTTGGATGAAGGAGTTCATTACCGAACTAGGTGTGAATGTCAAAATTAGGAAGGCATTAACGATTTCCAAAAGACATAATGACCTGGTAAAACAGAACATGGACATGACGTTTCCCATGGGCATGCATGATCTGTAAACGCATATGGTATATGGTTTATATGAGTTAAATGCAAGCTAGTTTATTTGTACTCTAGTGCAAGTGGGAGACTGAAGGAGATATGCCTTAGAGGCAAATAATAAATAGGTTTTTATTGTCATATCTCAATTAGTTTATAATAGTTTCATATTGTGCTATAACTGTGCCAAGTAGAAACATTGGTACAGGTGTGGTATGAAACAACAAAGTCCCTAGTAGCCTCTGTTCATACTAGTTCGTTGGTCATGAAGATGATCTGGTTTTCAAGATCATGGGCATTTATGCCGACTGACAACGAGATCATATCATTGGAGAATGATGTGATTGGATATTCCTCGAAGGATTGCAACACGATCAAGTCATATAGTTCATTGTTGCAACAACTATACCTAGACTCCTTCTCCTTAGACCGTGAGCTCATATTAATCACTGTTTTCCTAGGCTGCTTAGACTGCATCAACCATCATCTGGTAATACGGTGGCCATAAAGGTGTACGTTGGGTATTCCGAAGGAACAGTAGATGACATGTGACTGCAAGACCGGGATTTGTTCACCTACATGACGGGTAAAGATACATATGGCCGGCTTGATGAGATTACATCCATAAATGTTGCAACATGTGACTAGGTCACGGGGATGTAATATCACGGTAACAAGAAAACAGAACTTGTTGTGAACGAGATTGAACAAGGTACGGGATACTAGTGATCAGATCTCGGACAAGTTGTATCGAGAAACAAAAGGAAGAGGATGCTACATTTAGACGGTTCAAACGACATTGTCATCAGGAATGCATAGGGGTCACATGGATATCCCTGGTCCCTCTGTTGATCATTGATTTAGATCATGTCTAGAGCATTCCCGAACCGTGAGAGGATACACTTCAGGGTATGATGAGAGCGATCATTCGTAAGACGGAATCACATTAGAGAAAGAGAGAAAGCCGGAATCATTCCGTAGAGAGATCCGAAGTTGTTCGGAGAAAGAATAAAGGAAAAGCCCCAAAAAGTGTTTTCGGATAAATGGGAATTTAAATATATATTTATTATATGTTAATTGTGAATTAATATATTATAAATAATATTTAGATTAAGATTTATAAAGGCAACTTTTATATTAGGCTAAATCCTAGAGGGAAATAGTCTAGAATAAAAGCTACAGAAAAATAAAAGGGGAAAATAAAAACAGCCACTGTATGGGCGGATGATAACCGCCTGCATGTGGCAAAGTAAATGGGCGACGCCAGCAAACAGGCCAGGCCGCTGCTGGCGACCAGCCGCCTACCCGGGCGAGTGGCGCCGCAGGCGGTGGCGGGCTGGGCCGCGGGAGGGAGCGACCGGCCCACCCGAGCGCCAGCCGCCGCCACTTGGGCCATGATGTGAGGCCCACCTGGTGGTCACTGGCCAGGCCCACCAGCCTTTGCTGCCTTTTCTCTTTTTCTTTTTATTTAGCTATTTTATGTTTGCTATTTGGGCTGAGTACTTTTGGCCCATTTGGCTGAACAAAAATCTGCTGCCTTTTTCTTTTAGTATTAGTCCCACATGGCTTAACCTTTGAGAAAGGCACACCCCCTCCGCCTATATAAAGGGGTGCCCATGGGTGGGATTAAAAACACCAAATACCCATCAATTGGAGAAGTCCTTTGGTTGACTTCCTCCTTCCCTCTCTCTCTAGCCCTTGTGACCATGGCCCCAAGTCTGGGTTGTGTGATCGAGGCACACCTGCAGTATGCCTTTGCGCTGCAGGGATTCCTAGCCGGATATCAACTTCCGCACTCCCGGCGGGATCGGGGAGCCGGAGGTCTCATCGTGTACCGGATGTGTACGAAGACATGAGGTGCAACACTTGGGGCGCTTAAATGTCGTGAGCTGGAGCTGTTGCACGATGAAGATCAAGAAGGAGCAAGGGGTGACCTGCGAGGAGCTTCGCGACCTTGAGGTCGGCTACGAGTACGACTACTTCAAGCACGTTCCCCGTGAAACATTAACCGCGTATGATCTACAAGGGTATGTACTCTCTACGCATCGGCCGTTACCGCATTACTACATAGATAGATCCTAGGCAGTTTCTGGGGTTTCAACATAGGAATTTTTTTGTTTTCCGCATCGATCCCCTACAGCAGATGGATGTCAAAACTGCGTTCCTTAATGGTAGTATTGAAGAAGAGTTGTATATGATACAACCAAAGGGTTTTGTCGATCCTAAGGATGCTAACAAGGTTTGCAAGCTTCAGTGATCCATCTATGGACTAAAGCAAGCATCCCGGAGTTGGAATCTCCACTTTGATGAGGTGATCAAAGAGTTTGGATTTGTACAAACTTATGGAGAGGCTTGTATTTATAAGAAAGTGAGTGGGAGCAATGTGGCATTTCTGATATTATATGTGGATGATATGGATCTTTTAAACAGTGTTAAAAGTTATCTAAACAACAAATCTTCTATGAAGGACCTTGGTGAAGCGTCATATATATTAGGCATAAAGATCTATAGAGATAGATCAATACGCCTAATAGGGCTATCGCAGAGTACATACCTTGATAAGATTTTAAAGAAGTTTAAAATGGACGAAAGTAAGAAGGGGTTCTTACCTATGTTGCAAGGCAAGATATTGAGTAACACTCAAAGTCTGGCTACGGCGGAAGAAAGAGAGATAATGGATAAGATCCCCTATGCTTCAGCCATAGGCTCTATAATGTACGCCATGCTATGTACAAGACCGGATGTGGCACATGCTATTAGTTTGACTAGTAGGTACCAATCTGATCCAGGTTTGGAACATTGGATAATGGTCAAGAATATCCTTAAGTACTTGAGAAGAACTAAGGAAATGTTTCTTATATACGAAGGTGAAGAAGAGCTGGTCGCTAATTGTTATGTCGACGCTAGCTTTGACACTGATCCGGATGACTCTAAGTCTCAATCCGGATACGTATTTCTCATGAATGGAGCAGCAGTTAGTTGGAGGAGCTCCAAACAACCCGTGGTGACAAGGTCAACAATGTAGGCGGAATATATTGCTGCTTCAGAAGCAGCACAAGAAGTAGTTTGGATGAAGGAGTTCATTACCGAACTGGGTGTGGTTCCTAGTGCGTTGGATCAAATGGTGATCTATTGTGACAACAATGGAGCCATAGCCAACGCAAAGGAACCAAGGTCTCACAAGAATTCCAAGCATATTAAGCGCCGGTTTCACTCCATCCGTGAGTATGTCAAGGATGGAGATATAAAGATTTGTAAAGTACATACGGATCTCAATGTAGCAGATTCGTTGACTAAAACTCTCCCTAGAGCAAAACATGATCAACACCAGAACTCCATGGGTGTTAGATTTATCACTATGTAACTATATTATTATCTCTAGTTCAAGTGGGAGACTGAAGGGAATATGCCCTTAGAGGCAATAGTAAAGTTGTTATTATATATATTCCACGTATATGATAGATGTTTATTTTGCATGCTATAATTGTATTAATTTGGAAACGTTAATACATGTGTGTTTAATAAACAAAAGTAAAGTTCCTAGTTATGCCTCTCTTATAAACTGGCTCATTGATTAACAAGATGATCAAGGTTTCTTGATATGGACATTGGATGTTGTTAATAACGAGGTCACAACATTAGTGAAATGATGTGATGAACATTCATCCGAAGTATAGCATTACGATCAAAGTCATTATGTTTATATTGATATAACATCTAACAAAGTAATTCTAGTCCTTAGACCATGAGATCATGTTAATCACTAACACTAGAAGTGTATCTTGATAACATCAAACGTCACATCGTGAAAGGGTGATTATAAAGGTGGGTTCAGTACCACGAAAGTGTTATGTAGAGGCTCATGGATCAAGAGTGGGATTTGTCCATCCTGATGACGGATAGATATACTCTGGGCCCTCTCGGTGATATCACATTGGTTAGCTTGCAAGCAAGTGATGAGATCACTAGAATGTTATATCACAGGAACGAGAAAAGAGTACATGTCGGTAACGAGATCAAACTAGGTATGGAGATACCGATGATCGAATCTCGGACATGTAATATATCGCGAGACAAAGGGATTTAGTTACTAGCGTTAAAGGTTCTCACGATCACAGAAGTCATCGTTGAATGTGTAGGAGTCAGTATGGATCTCTAGGTCCCGTTTTTGATTATTGATCTGAGAGGGGTCTCGATCATGTCTATAGTATTCACGAACCTTAGGGTGACACACTTAAGGGACACCAACACCATTTGGAGCAAATATGTTTCAGACGAATGAATTGCAAAGCACTGGAATTATTTCAGTAGACACCGAAACTGTTTCGGGTGAAATTACTGAAATTGGTTCTGCATGTAATATTGAAATGTTGCAGGGGGTTTTATGTGAATGTTTGTTAATTAAAGTAATTAACAAAATTCTGAAAAAAATTAATAAAAGAGTTTTATTAAATGAGAGAGCATTAAATTTGGAGAAATTTAATGCATTTAAAGTGAAGACTTTAATAGAGAATGTGAAGAGGCAAATTTATGTGGAGGGAGTTACCACCACATGAATGGGGGAGGTGAGGGGTCACCCCCCATGGGGCGCCGGCCATGGGGAGGGGTACCCTCCTCCTCCTATAAAAGGCCCCCCTCTCACTCCTTCCTGACACCTCCTCGTGAAGGATCTCTCTCCCCCTCTAGTATTATTTCCCCATGGTCTCGGATTAGCGAGATACATGTTCTCGGTGGCATTTCGTCTGGAAGGAGTTGTTGCTTCCGCTGCATCTCTAGAGCGAGGAGGCGGAAGTTGTTCGGTGGCCTGAACATGCGTGCGAGTGCGGATGCACTTTTGGTTTGCGCCGCTAGGACTTCCACATGATCTTGAGATCGGCAAGCGAACGACTACATCATCCACGAGTTCCATATCGTTAACAAAGCTTTGTTGTCTTTGAGGGTATGTTCTCTATGGATGTATATCCACCCGTTGCTTGTATCTAGTAGATAGATCTTGGCGTATAATAGTTCCCATCATAGATTTTTTTTGTTTTCTATGCTGCGAACTCAACATAGCAGGCACCACCACATTGCGCCAAACCACCGTTGCGACCTCCAACCGCCGTGCTGCCCTGTGCGGCAGCTGTCGTTGACGAAGGGCCCCACAAGTCAGTGACTCGTCGTCGTCGGGCTCGCGAGCTGCTCTGAGCTGCATTGAGCTTTTGGAATCTCAGGCCGAGCTCCATGATGAGGCTCGGCGGCGGCTTCGAGCTGGCTCAGGCTCGGCCGGAAAAGCTCAAGCTTTTTGCTAGCTCGCCCCGAGCCATCTCGGTCTGGCTCATGTCCAGGCACGCAGGTGAACAAATATCAATCTTGATACACATGCCTCAACTGTTCCTTTAGAATACCCAATACACACTTTTATAGTCACCCAGTCATGGACATGGCGGTTGGTGTCTCAAAGCATCCTCTAGAGATAGTGATTAATATGATCTCACGGTCTAAGGAGAAGGTCACTTCGTCTCTAACTATTACAACAATGAACCGTGTGACTAGATCACGTTGTAACACCTATGTGGGAAATGTCCATCATATCATTCCTTAATGATATGACTTTGTTGTCAACTGGCATGAAAGCTCCATGATCAGGAAACCTTGATCGTTGGCGGTTCAACGAACTAGTTGAATAGAGGCTACTAGGAAACTGGTTTGTTTACATACCACACCTATATCAATGTTTCCTCTCGATACAGTTACAGAACTGTTATGAACTTGTTCGAGATATGATAATAAACCTTTCTATTGTTTGCCTCTAGGGCATATCTACTTATGTCTCTTACTTGCACTAGAGTACAAATAATCTAGCTCACTGATCATAAACACATGTGCTTTAGATCATGCTTGCTTGTGGAGAGAAGCCTTGTCTTTCAATCTGTTTTATCAGATCCATGTGTCTTTGCAAATCACTAGTGTCTCCTAATTTTTGCCACTTCCATCATTATCTCATAATGTGTTAAAGTATTTTATTTCGTGACAAGATGAGACTTTGTTTCTAAGTATGACTAGCTGTATACCCGTGCGTTGCTACGGTTAGAACAAATACATTTATATTTCTTCAAGATACAACAAAGATCGATGGATGAGCAAACAATAGATGCACCACATGAGTTTTCTCGATAGGGAGGCATCACCGTATCAGTCCTCACTTTATTAGGGACCAGTTTTCATTTCTAGTCGGTAGGAGGTTACTCTATTGGTATTCATTTTCCATCTAATTCGATTTTTATACAGAGTGTAGGCTTTTAGTTTCCCAGGTAAATGGTAAAAATAGCAAGTTTTAGTGCATTCAGGGTGCTTCGGGGTCAGCTGTGTCATCCATTGCCTGTGCCAGCCATTTCAGCTGGTCAACCATATATGTGTGCTAGCAATTACAGAGCCATATGCTGCTATCGCCACTTCACTCTACTCTGTGAAGTGCTTGGCCTTTCTCGGAGACGATCTATATTCTTGAAATAAGCATGACATAACCTAATATGATAATAATAATATCCATTTGAACATAGCCAGAGAAAAAAGTTCAGCCTAAATTTCTCTTTGCATTTTGATGAGCTCTCGAAAATATCACTCTATATCCACATAAATAAAATAGTACTCCCTCCGATCCATAATAAGTTTCAGTAATTTTGTACTAAATTAGTACAAAGTTTGTACTAAGTATTCGACACTTATTTTTAGATCGGAGGGAGTAAAAGATTATAAAAATGAACTTCATGAAAATTGACTCATTCACCAGTTATGCATGAGCACATCATTACATTCACTCGGAGCTCTCCACTCTCGATCTCTCATTTTTTTGTCTCAGCTCCCTTGTATATCACACATGAGCTGCTAGATTTTCTCGAATTGATCTGCAAATTTGGCCAAGGACACCGTTATATAGCCTGTAATGTGAATGTCTTCAAGTGCACGGATCTTAACTCAAAACAGGAGAAGATAATGTTCCTTATATCGTACTCCTGTGCTACGAAACGTGAGGATCGGTCTGGCCAGAAAATGCCACCGTGCAGGTTGCCGGACGTGAGAACGGAGTTGCTTGGAACCTGAAGCCGTGGACAACGTGACCGCTTGGATCCGACGTCGTCTGGCGGGCTCTCCCGCGCTAACGCCATGATGCGACCCGAGTGGGGCGCGAGGAGGCTCTTACGGGCGCAGTAGCAGGGGTGAGGGGAGCCGCACCAGCCGCCCACCGGTGGGGGCATCGCATGGAGTAGCGCCGCGCCAGGAGGACATGCACACAGGAGGCACTGTGATACCGCGGGAAGGCCATGCCCAAGGTCGTTATCGTGGGCGTGCAGGTCAAGGGCGTCATCATACCACGGGATCAAGGCATGAGATAAGAACTTTCGAGAATTCCCAAACACAAATGTTCGCTAATCCGTTTTCAGCACTACCGTCAAATCTAGTAATCGTTCCCATACAACACACATATTAAACTTAACAAGAATTTAAGTCATTTATCTTTTATCAAGAAGATTCTTGTGTTGGGAGAACATGCCTCTAATGTTTCACTCGAGTCGAACTCCACCCCATCTCTCACCCTCCCTCCTCTCTATCTCTCTCAGCATATTTTCCTCTCTATCTCTCTCAGCATATTTTCTTCCATTGCGTGATCAAACTAAGCACCCCGAGAAAAATATCCTCTCCCATCTATTGTGAAACATCATTCTTGTATCCTGTATATTTATGTGCCACCTTCAATCCTCCTTGTCATTTGCAAAATCAAAATAGTATCAAAAGTGAATTAATGCCACTGCATTAGATTTATGAGATCAACTAAATAGTTTTAACATCAGATGATGCCTATAAGTGATTCCAGTCTTGAGAAACTCATCATATGGTACCTCAAAATAAAACCCATCAGATCAATTTCACAACATATATACAAGCTTCTCATGTATATTTACTAACAATAAAAGTGAACTGATGCATCAATTTCACATCAGCCTTTAAGATAGTTTCCTCTCATTAATCAGTCTCTGAATATTATAAATCAATATGGCTTCCTCAGAGATAAAGCTCCATAGTTCACATTTCATCCAAGCCATATGACATGAAAGAATGAGCACCAAACCTGAAACCTTCTCTTTCAGTTGTGGCCAGTAGAGTAATAGAGATGCTGCTGCATCTCCACCACCCTTGAAATGACCCACAAGTAGCACATGTTTCCTTGATCCCAAGTATATCTGTTCAATGCATTCCTTTATCTCACATGCGTTTTTTACTAACTGAAGACTGTTGGACACCTTATGCATCACTTGCTAAAAATAATATCAAGGGAAAATCACAAATCAATATAGATGAGTACCTCACCATGGATCTTGGCAATGCGAAAAACCAGACCCATCTTGGAGAAGTATGATTTTCACTTGAAAAAGTAAAGCGGCCCATGGCTACTAAATAAAACTATAAGAATATAGAAACATATGTAATCACAAAAGTCTGGTAAACTGTTTTCACTACTGAAGTAGCATCATACTAACATGGAACCAAAAAATATACCATGGAATCTGATAGCTTGTGATCGGGTATTTATCGTCATTTCCATCCTAGAGGTATCAGCATGGCATTAGAGCTCATAAGAGATGAATCTATGGCCTCAATGGCGATCACGACGACTCCACTGATGTCGGCGAGGTCAGGGCATAAATCCTAGGTTGCTAGGCATGCTCCGTTACCCACTTCGCCTAACTCCACAAGCAGATGTCACCGCCCGCTCTAGCTTCGTGGATGAATCCCTGGCCGTATAAATTGAACTACAATGTAAAACAGAATTGTATAATCTAATTTTGCAATCCCCATTAGTAATCATCTTGATTTAGTCAAGGCTCCACAAGCATACGTCACTGCCCACTCCGCCTTCGTGGATGAATCCCTGGCCATATAGATTAAACTACAATATAAAACAGAATTGCATCATCTAATTTCGCAATCCCCATTAGTAATCATCTCGATTTACTCAAGGCCCATATACTTTTCTAAGCAATGAAGAACGATTGATAGCAACTAAATGCACATCAGGTGGCAGCGGTCTCTACCCTGCAATCAAAACTTTAATTCTGCTACTTTCTTCAACACTAAGGCCTCGAAGACATCAAGGACGTTCTTGCGGGTACGAACTAAGCCAACCTCGTTCAATCAATTAAGATCAAAACCCTAATTATAGAATTCACATGGCACCCAGTAATCAGTTCTAGATCGCAAATCATCCAACACCTTCCTTGCATCAGTAATATCATCCATCTTCCCCAAGGAATCAATCAAGACAGTATAAGTCACAACATCAATAAATCAAGATAGTATAAGTCACAACATCTGGACTATACAGGGTCAAAATATCCTACCATGGCATCTGGAAAGTGCTCCCCAATCTCTGGTAGTCACTGCCATGGCGACCACCAATGACTCGACTGCCGCCGGCCAGGTCATGCGCCTCCTCGACCACCTCGAATCCCAGCAACAGCTTCGGCCACCTGCCACGGATCTTAGGCGCTTTGGCTTGCCCGCTTAACCCCGCTCGACGACGAGGTCGTTGCCCTCTCCGCCTCCGTAGACAGGGCCCTAGCCGCCGACGACGCATCCACCTCTGAATCCCTTGCGGAGACAGAGCGTACATGGTAGGATGAGAGAAAAAGATGTGCGGGAGGCGACTGATGTGTAGATGGTGCCCGGCCACCGTAGTGCCAGCACATAGCGATCGAACTCGGCCCTACCTCCTCTCCATGGCTATTCCAGCGCGGGAGGGTTGGATCTAGTCAGCGGCGGAGCGCTCAGGCTGTGCGGAGGCCAGTGGGGTCGGAGGATGCGACGGTGGGGCCGAACCCTAGGCCACGGAGACGCTCTGTCGAGGGAGAGGACAGGGATCTCAATACGTGCATGCCGGCGGAGTCGAAGGATGCTGCGGCGGGCCTGGACCCTAGGCGGCGACGCTCTATTGGGGGAGAGGATGGGAGGGTCGAGGGCAACGATGGGAGTTGTCGGTCTGGCCAAATAACGACCTGCATCTCAGTCTCCACCAAAGTGTAAAATTTGAATTTTTGTTAGCAGTGCGCGCTAGCTTCTGTTGCAGAGAACAGCAAATTTGAATTCTTGTTACATATAAGATAATGTTTGTTAACCGTGCGTGCTAGCTTCCGGGAATAGCAACTTTGCATTCTTGTTTAGATAAGTTTGTTACCGATGGTTTTTAGTAGACGTGGAGTTTGTTGAGGAGTGGCATTTTCTATGTAATTTTTGCATGTGTGACACCACACATTCACCACGCTTTTAAAATTAATAGTAAAGATAATGACAGTTGATTAGTTACGAGAACTTTCACAGTTGTCATGCATACTTGGAACCACACTTAGTTGAAGTTGAGATTTCTTAACCAAACTCGCCATACTTTTCTATTATTGAAGTAGTTTCCCACCTCAATATGTTTGTATATCATTCTATCTTATTACGCTTCCTAATAATGTACTTAATCATGGTTTAGTGATTCGAATCACTTTAAAACCTGTTCTTTTAGAAAGAACGTGGGTCACATTTTTGTCAAGTATACAACATGATTATGTGGAAGAATCTATGACAAAAGCATGGGAACTGAGGATACTTCAATTCTTGTTTCTTAACCGTCGTTGTTTTCACCTAATGTTTCATCTAGTGCTACAAGTAAGACCATTTCTTTCTTGTTTTATTCTGAACTTCTTCAGAATCTAAACTAGTACATTCCGAACTTGTTTTTCAGAATCTGAACAGAAACATTTTAACTCTTAATGTTGAATTAATCTATCTTCATAGATTTCAAAGTTCAATACTTTGATCAACTTCATCCATACTATCTTTCATAATATCGCTAATATACTTCGTTCTATATATGTCGAACATATGTTGTTACACTCCCACACAAAATGTCTTTCACATATGAGATTTATGTACTATTCTCATAGCTCCCACTCAAATATATCTTCCACACATTTGTTTCAGAAAACTATTCAACTCCCACATAAGTACTTTACAAGTATTGTACTTCTCAACATTTTGGTAATTCCAAAATCTTTTCTCACACTTAAATACTTCACAAGTATTGGACTCACTTAAATACTCCACAAGTATTGGACGGAGGGAGTATTTGTTTTCTCTATAGTATTAAACACTCTTTGATCCAAGCCCTTGTTGTTTTAAATCCTATAGAATTGTATAGAATCTGGCACTGAAATCCAACATTTTTCTATCTCTCTACATTTGGAGAATACTACAGACCAAATAGGCCCTAACGATTTGAATTATGGTACGTAGTTAGAACAAAGTAAAAGGAAGCACACCATGAGTTCAAGTTAAATATCAACAGTTTTCGATTGTTTCAGAGGTCCGAGAAATTTATTGAATTTTCACCAAAAACTAGTACGGTGTTGGGTTTACTTTAAGAATATTCGTAATGACTACTCCCAGAGCGAAATGTCCTAGCCGCAGGTATGGCTTCTCACCACATACCATTTGGCCCCAGGATTATAGCAAAAACTTCCATCATAACAGCAGAAGGCCTGATTCAGTTTCCATCAGGCAGCATTCATCAAAGAAACAGTAGTCACGACTCATGTGCAACAAGCTGAACAAAAATGCGAGCATCAAGTTGGAACAACACGCGCAACAGCCAACAAGTCATACCATTAGCATTCTGCAATACTACTCCGACCCATAGGAGTACATGTTGCCCCTCCAACCTATAGGAGTACAAAAATGAATTTGCACAACACTCACGACCAAGTCAGTTCAAGAACATTTTTGTACAAGACTTGAAACGGGGATCCAGTTGAGACGGTAGGAATGTACATATATCACTAATAGATACAGTTCAGCAACCTTACCGAACAACCAAAAAAGAGATGAACATATTAGAGATAACATGGCATTTCCAGCGGCACGGGTCTGTGAGCTGCTATGTATATTCGTCATTATCCAGGAAAGGGGGTGCTCGGGTACCACAATCTGCTTAAGAAAATAGGACAGTCACCCAATCACCCACTGCGGTTGGCATTCCGTCTTTCAGTACACCTTCACCTTTATCTTCATGTTTCTATGTCACCTGTTCATTTTCATTTCGAGGCGGGTCGGCGTAATCCTGACCATGATCACGGACATCTCTAAACATGGAGAAGAAAGAAACTATGCCATCTGAAGCACTGCCCCCTAACAACCCCAGCAAAAGTGAACCCAATGGATTCAAGGAACCCGAGCCTGCAGGAGCATTGCCAGCCTGCTGAGGATTTTGATCTTGATACTGGAGAGGGTTGCCAGCTGCTGTCTCGACATTTTCATTGAGCTGGCCCTCTTGTTGGTTCATCGCAGGCTCGTCCTGAGCCATTACGGTATCTGTTTCACGAGCAGCACCAAGGCCATCATCATTAATAGTGCCAGGGTCCCTCACATTTACCCTTGCAATATGTAATGTCGACGTATAGATGGTAGAAGATGTAATCTGAACACCCTGTTGGTGAATGTGAGCTCGGCTCCTAATGAATCTCTGAAGGGCTGGCACCTGACACACAACAAGCCAATCTCAAGTAAATATACCATGGTTGACAAGGACAGGGTGGAGCTTCTGAACTCATCATACAATCTTCACACCATACTGTGTGCACACTATCTAGATCAGTAGCAAACTGAGATTAAGTGACCTATCCGATTTAATGCATGAAAAGTGTGGTACCATCTTAGGCGGTTTTCAGAATCAACAAATGGAACAGTTCATCATGCCGAAGGAACAAAGTGTGAACCGGGCATGCTCGAATATCAAACAAGATAATAAGAAGGCTTGAATAAAGAAGGGTGAAAAATACAAAGCTACAAGGACAATTTGGATATTAACTCACCTCAAAACGATTCCAGAAGTACAAGATTAGATGCTGCATGAATGCTGCCGTCGCAGAGAAAGCCAGGTATGAAAAGCCTAACAAGAATAAATCATATTGCAGATCAACTAGCTATAGGATACTCTCATTACCTTGTCAATAGTAAGTTCCAGAAAAAGATATCCAACTACGTACCGTAGGTGTATGAGAAGAAGTAGATGTGGAAAACCAGGAAATACAGCAAGAAAAAGCGAGGAAAGAACTGCATTGATATAGATGTGCGCACGCTGCAACAAATCAAAGATTTAAACTAGTTCAGTTTAAAATTCAATTTGTATTGACTGGTCTTTCAGCATTTAGTGAAAAATCCTACTTATTCCTTCACAGTTCCACACATATATAATATCGTAGGATGGAAGTATCGAAGTAATAAAAGCATTTCAGCAATATGTTCACCTGATCATCGTGAACAGTTCACATAACCATACAAGAGTCAAAACAAGAAACGCGAGGAGCTGGTCATCATAGAACTCGAACAGAAAAAAGAGGATCCCAATCATAATCTACAGAGATCAAAGCAGAAGATTTAGCAAGTTATGCAGAATTTGTTGAAGTACATATCTAACCATTTTCAATATAAATTTCAATTACTTAAATATATTGAAGAGTTTTGCCATACCGGAACAAAAACCAACGATTCAATGACATGCACAAATATCAGTTGAAATGTGGGCAGCTGGTGGCGTGCATGGTGTTGAAGCTGCACTGAAATTTCAAGGAAGGAAACATATATTATTTATTATTCGTGAACTAAGTAGTACTTTCCGCAACCTACATCAGGAAACACAAACCTGTGAATCTAAGCATGCGGGATTGTGTTTCTCTCAGGGTAAATGACACAGACATGGTGGTAGTGAAGAATACAAAGAGTGACATCAGAAGGACACCACATTTTGTCACAAAGTAATCTGCAAACAGTAAAGGTACGATGCATAAGAATTCTATAGGCATAAATGACCAAGGAAAACGAATCCAAGGGCTGTTACAAAAATTAGAATATTCCAATTCCACATTTTCTAATCAAATTTTGCTGCAAGATTAGCATCCGAGTCTCGTCAGTATAACACATCAATGCCACTAAAACACCTTAAGAACACAACATATTGTCAGATCAGCATTTTGAAATAACAAAGTTCTGAAAACTATATAAACAGACCTCCAAATCTTGTAGGACCTGTTGGCGGTTCATGCCCATAACTAAGGTCATAAAGCTCCTTTGTCTGAAAGTTGTATAGATAACCTGCATATTATGCCAGGGTAAACAAATCTATCATAACGGGTCGTGTTGAAGAACAAAAAAAATTGAGTGCTAACATCTAATTTCTAACATGCTTCCAAGCAAGTTCCAGCGCTGTCATTAGTTTATCATGGACTAAGTTCAAAACAGTTACATAGAACATTATAATGTTAGTTCAGCACTAGTACAATCATATCAGAAGCGTACCATGACCAGGAGAATTCACTAAGCTGTTTGTAAGAATAGTATCGTAGCCAACAATGCTGTTTATCAAAAGCTGTTGCCACCTGAAAAAAAAAGGAAAGAGGGGGCATAAATATTTGTGGTTTGCTTGCGTCTATATATATGTATTTTCGACATTTGTCGCCCATGAAAGTTCTTGAGATCTTGAGATGATCAACGATGGTATGGTCAAAATTTGTTAGTTGTGCATGCTTAATAATTACCTGTTCCCAAAGCAAGGATTTCGAGCAGAAATTGTGATGTTTATAGTTCGGATCCCATGACGAATTTTGGATCCTTCAGAAAGCAAGAAATATCCCTGCAGGAAAGAAAGTAAGGAACCTCTTAAAGTGAATACTAGTCAAACTACAAAGCTAGCATGTGTATAATTATTAAAGTTAGTGGTAGCCTTCAACCCTTGAACGACTTCATGGAGTTACTATGAAGAGAAAAAAAATGCATTGGAGCTCTCTAAAATAATGTTATTCTCGCACTTTCCTCCCCGAATATTCATGTTACCGCGCACCCTAAAACTTGCCTCATTTTGCACCGCAACTGCCATCTGCCTTTGGCTAAAACTTGCCTGGTTTTGCATCGCATGGTATGACATGGCTACACGCAGGGTCTATGTAGGTCAACAAGTCATGAGACTAAATTTAGAACTGTATTAATTTAGAATTTCTAATCAGCTACAGCTGACATGCCTTACAAGTATAAGAACATCAAGCAAGTGACCATTCAGCACAACAACACGAAACTCTACCTCGCCGCACAGCACGAGGGCCTCGACACCGTGCGCCAGATCATCGCCGAAATGAACGTGCAGATGAACAGCACCAGGCAGGAGTTCGACAGCGAGGTCGCAGAGATCCATGCAGTGTGTCACCATGATCAACTAGCCCCATGAGGCAGAGGAGACAAGTGCTACTCAAGTGCTCATCACCGCCAGAACAGGGTTTCCTTGACACTGATGGTCAGCAAACTGCTCAAGCACTCCAATAAGAAAAGCAAACGACCCAAAATAGCAATTGGACTTGCTCTGATCTCATGTTTCTCTGCCATCATTCGTTGTCTAAGGTGAGCCTTGGTGCAATTGCCTTACACCTTGTTTTTTGGGAGAGGCATTTTGGAGTTGTGCAAACAACGCAAGTTTATGGAGCGCAGAATGTTAATTGAAAGTTCAAAGAGGTAGGTAAGAAACCACACACAACTTTAAGGAGCTTCAATACATTTTTCTTTATTGAGAACAGACTATTTTCAGCAAAAGTTGCACTAGGAAGTTCATTAAGTAGTCAAGCACCATAGTGCACTGATCAAAGTGACCAGGTGATATCAATAAGCCAAGAACCTTACCTTCTCTACACCATATAAGTAGGTAGGCTCGAATGTTTTGCTTCTTTTCTCAAACCACTGCACTGTAATAGACAACATAACCTAGTGAGAAGCTCGAGAAATGAATACTAGGAATTTAGCAACCAGCAGACTAAAACAACAAAACCTAGTAAAAAGCTCAAGAAGATGAATACTGGGAATTTAGCAACAGCAGGCAGAGCTAATAAAATTTCTACAAGCACCATTGTAGGAGGAAGAACCAGAGACTGTGACCATTTTACTGCAAAGTGTGGACATTACCTATTGTGGAAAGAAGATTATCTATGCTTGGTAATTGAAGATCCTTAATGATGTGGAGAAAGTCATTCCAATTCGATCTGACCTGGTATTCATATAAGGCAAGAAAAGATGAACCCTTAGCGATATATGTATGGCTAATAAACGATGTATTAAAATCAGCATCGCACAGATCATGAGAGCAGCAACATAAAAGAAACCGTGATCCGGCTCTATGGAATTCAGCATGGAGAATTATCTTAGTAGGTTGTCCCCACTTATTAACCTGAATATTTCTGAACTTGATGGTGTTGATAAGATAAATCATGATAAATTCAGAGGTGAGATGTGTTCCTCACACAACAAATTGAAAAGCTAACAAGCACCTCACATGTTTTTTTAATAGCACCGAACAACTTTTTACCTGCAAATATGATCCTTCAAGGACCAGCTATAGAGGCACATTTTGGAAAGGAACTACAAATAATGGACGACATGACATTGAACAAACTTCTTACCATTAGTTGGAGAGTATTGTCTGAAACCTGCTTTATGTTCCTCCAAAATAAGATAACACGAGAGTACCACTTCCTGAATAAATATGTAACCGCTGCTTTAAATGATTCTTTAGCAGATAAAGGATGATGTACAGAACCCTCTCCAGTTGTCGTCAACTCCGGTACAGGTACTCCTGGAATGATTGTAGTAACAATTGAGTCAGCTGCATCCTCTGAATGTGGTTGAAATTCTTTGTCTCCATTCCAAGATCTAAACATAATCTTACTCCTTCTAGCTCCAGGACCAACCCAAGTTGACCAAAACTTAGATGCCAAAATATTGAACTTATCACCATTAACCTCTAGAATTTTCTCAGCTGAACGCCCAAGGTTCTGGAGATCCATAATATAAGACGCACCTTTGCTGGCCCATAGTCCCCCACTGATTATCTACAACTCAAAAGCAGAATAGCACTTTACCGACCATACTATAATACCAATATGAAACATGAACAATAATTCCAAACAGTAACACAAAAATCACAGGGAGTTTTATTATACTGGAATTCCAGGTGAACAGGTAGGACAAGCACAAATATATACCTTGATTTGGACAAGTTGTGCTTCACCAAATTCAATACCAGAGAACTCACTCGAGCAGCCCGGCTTCGCATGGAAAAGACAACTCAAAGATTAGAGGCTACAAATACACTATTTGTCATAAACTTCAGATGAAGAAATACTCGCTAATGGGCACCAAATAGAAAGGTTTGAATGCTTCTTGCTTTCTTGAAAATCTAGGGCTCTGTTTATCCCAGCTAGTATTGGAAAGTTCTATGAAGCTAATATTTTTGTCCTGTTAACACTACCATGGGAATTTTAAAGAATCTGCTTTTAGGATGTACAAAGAAACAGACAAGATTGTGTCAACAATTATGACTGCTTGGCTATCTACCAATATGCACGTGACAATTTATTTACTAGTATCTGTTTTGTGCTAAATTCTGTGCATTGATACATTATTTGTATATATAAAGATTAATAAAGTAGATAAGTAGTCCATTTGAGATATTTTTATGCTAAGTTTCATGTATTGATATATTACTTGCATAAGGATGGATAAAATAGATACTTTGGATGAAGTCGAACTAACCATACACTAGTGCAATGTGATCAACAATCAACATCCTTTATGGTACAGTGTGTTAACAAGAAACCATACAGGGTGTACAATGTCTATTGATGTGATGTGTTAGTAGCCATTAGCAGGATAGGATGCATCGACATGTACGAAGCTTAACTAATACTCCCTCCATTCCACAATGGAAGGTATATTAGTCTTTTTGTTAGGACCAAGGAAGCGACTCAACAACAGCTTATGGACTGATTTGCCCCTAATTAATGCCCTCACTCCGTGTGCGTGCATGATCGTGCAGACCATCTGACGCTCCCTCCTCGAGCGCGAACGGGTTGCAGCAATTAACGCTCACGTCCAGTGCATGGCCAATCGAGATGCCGTGAGCCCTGCTGCATGCATGTGCGCTACGTACTGGCCGAGATTTCGCATTAGAGCTGCAGCTGGTCGGGCTTATGTACTGGCTGATTGATTTCTCTGCAACGGCTCATGCAATAAATGCGGCCACCAGACCAGGGTTTGTGAGTTCTGCTTCATACGTGCGAACAGGGCATAAACGGGAAAATAACGATGCGGGAGTGGAGGCGTCTTCTGAAGTGGAACAGAACAGAAAATTACAAATGCCCCGAAGGAGTAGGCAATTAGGTATTTTCAAACTGCATCATAAAACCTAAGCATTCCTTAAATAAATTTAAAGAAACCATTGCCATGAAGAATGCAAAAGAGAGAATGAAAGCAGAGGGTGGTATAGATATGTAACTAGCACACTGATGATTTGAGGAAAGGCAAAAGAAAGAGTAGATTTGAACCTTTTCTGCTGGACTTAGGTCAGAATGCACATTATTCAGGCAAAGCACTAGACCAACATACATCAAAAACACGACATAGGATGAAGTTCAAGTTAATAAAAGCAGGTTAATCAGTAACCAACACTGGGCTACTCTAGCAACAATTATCTATAGAGATTCTCGTCCGAAATAAAGCTGCTTCATAAGTTCCTTGCCATCAGCACGCCATGAAAATGTTAAGGCTGGTTTGACCATTTTTTCTATAGAAATTGGGAACCGCAATTAGCACTGTCGAATGAAATCGCGTGGTCAGTTAGCACAAATTCGACCGAAGCACTGCCCTAATCGCATATACAGCAAACCGCGGAAGGCTAGGCTACTGGAAATTCCGAAACGAGCAGGGCCAGGGCTGGGCTCACCTGCTGCACGAAGTTTGTGTGCATGACAACGAGCAGGCAGAAGAGCGCGACGGCGCCGGTGAGGTAGAGGTACTCGAGCGCGAGGCGGATCCGCGGGGTGAGCAGCTGCGACAGCATCCCCGAGAGCCGCGCGTGCACCCGGAGGAACGTCTGCTCCGGATCCATCCCCCTCCCCCTCCCCTCCCCGCCGGCGACGCCGACCACCTCCGAACCCTAGCCAGGCAACCCCCGCCCGAAGCTTCGGCTGGATTGGGAGGACCTGGGGAAGCAGATCGAGAATTCCGAGCGACCGCCCGGCTGTATACGGCTGCCGCCGCTCGTCCTAATCCGGTCCTCGGGAAATTGATTCGGGAGTTGAGTTGGGATTTTTTGAACTTTTCCGGGGCAGTTCGTATGCGATGTGCCTGTGTTTTTAATACGTTTCGATATCTCCCAGTCTTTCGTTGTCACTTTTTATTTTTTTGGCTGGGGGGTCCTTTCTTGGGGAACGGGCTATCACAGCATGTGTGCGTGTCAGCGTGTGTAAAAGCGGCGGCGCGCACACAGCAGCAAAGTTTACTGCTGGCGGCGGCACGTCGGCTCTCTGGCTCTGCCGCGCGCACAAATCTACCCTGACGATGACGGCCAGCGTTTCTCAACCCGTGAAAAGAAAATCATTGTTAGGCTCTTCTGTTCGATACGGTCATCGACCTTGAGTACCTGATATACGGTTACTGAATACAACGACCGCCATTGGCTTATGTACTGGTTTCTGTATAGGGACGTATTCACTGTGGCACAGAAAACTATTTTACAATAATAAAATTTAAAAAGAGCTGAGGCACAAAATTGTCAAGGAGATAAGATTGTCCTCTCCCACGTCTGGCTCCGGTAGCCAGCATCGCCCTCCAGCTCCTGCCCACAAGCCGCGCCGCCCTCCATCTCCTGCCCGCGAGTCGGCGAGCCTCCGCGTGGTCCCTTCTGCCTCTACGCCGAATTGGGCAACGGGCAGCCACGACGGCGACAAATTGCGCGGCGAGAAATCGGCAATTTAATGCGGGAGCCAGCGGATGGTGGGGAGGTGGCATGTGGCGTGCCCGTGAGGAACACCACCAGCGCCAGATGCTCGCTCGCCGGCTGCTCCAACAACAGAGGTGATAGGCAGACGCTCGCTCACTGGCAGCTTCCTCGCCGGCGTTGGACCTAGGTTATGTTGCGGCAAGACCGAAGTCGGGCGTAGGGATGTCGTGAGCCGGGACATAGCGGGGGCGGGGCCACGGTGGGATGGGACCCGAGGGGGTGGAGTCGTGGTGGCACATGCCGGAGCGAAGACCGGAATCAGACAGAGTTCGACGGCCATACACAGCGAATGCTGGGCTCCTCTGTTCACGCAACGTAGGTGGAGTGAGTGGGTCAATCCCCTTTGTTAGCAGTTAAGGAGGCTGACTCTGGGGCCTTTTTGCTGATTAATATTTGGAATATGGTATTTGCAAAGAGGCTAGGCCTAGGGGCATATGCCAAATAGTTTTAGTCGAGGGCCTTTTTGTGCAAAATTATCGTGCCACTGTAGCGAATACACCATTGTACAGAAGCCCAATGATCATAACGAAATATTCACCATATTCGGTGACCGTAAATAGCGTATTCCTAAAGTTAGTGACTGTATCGAAAAAGGATGTCAAGTTTAGGTACTAACAGTGAATTTTACTCAAAAAAATGTGAAAAAATACTAGTAATAACTCCGATACAAAAGGATGCAACAACCTATTGTAAGAGAAATAACACTATCGCCTAAAATATCAATGTGACATTACTTGGTTTATTTATGGTAAATCATATCTTTGTAATATATAATTGTGATTTATGTGAGGTATAATAACATATTAACCGAAATTGATGGTCAATTTTGTTGGACATGTTCCTCCACAAGGAGGTGTATTGGCATAACCCTTGAGGTACAACACGTTTCAAACGTTGATCAAGTTTCACATTCAACGGCCGATGTGATCCTTAAAAGAGGAGTAAAAAGAAAACCCTAGACATTCTTGGTGGATGTCTGTGAGCAAGTGAGAGAGGACGTGACTGGTGTTGTGAGAAGGTCAAATAATACACAAGAACATCACAACCTAGTGAGATCGAAGGAAGAAGAACGATGGGTGATTTCTGTTCAGATTTCTGAGTTTTGACTAGTCCCTCTTCAAACCGGTGGTTGTTAGGGGCTCAGACGTGTTTGGATTGGCTCCAAACTTGGTGAGGTGTTGTTTACTTTGAGTATTTCAGACTGGTTAGCTAGTTTGAGATTTAGGTCAGTGTAGCATTAGATTTTGAAGTAGTTTACTCAGTTCGAACCACATAGTAGTTTCGATAAACGAATAGATCGGGCAGAAAAATAGTGTATGATTGAGCTGAAATTTGGTGAATATGTTGAAAACTCGTATGTCTACTTATCTACCAAGTTTGGTGCTAGTTGGATCTATGGTTTAAGAGCAACTTGTTAATTGCCGAAGAGGACAGAAACTATGATATACCTGCTTTGTTATAATATTGCCTCTTGTGGTTTTTATTGCTGTTGTCGGTTAACAACATGTTGAGTGTGTTGTACATCTTTAAATGTTCTAGAGAAGACTTTATACTTAGAATGCTCATAGAACTTGTGTGGATGGGTTGGTTCACACTGCAACGCTATCCTCCCCTGTACTGGAGGCTTGACTGGACCCGGGCCTACCGTTCGGGCCCGTCCAGCCGACCCACTTTGTAAAGCCTAAATCCAAACAGTAAACCCTAGAACACATCATGTAAACTACCTCCTCAACCAGTATATAAGGGGAGGTAGTTCTAGGATTCTAGGTAGACAATGACAAGTTCGAAGTTCTCTAGATTGGACAAGTAGAGCAGTTCCTCTTCTTCATCTAGCAAGGAGTAGCCAGGAAAACAGCTCAAGGAGCATTTGTATTGGACGTTCGCCCCTTGATAGTAGATCCTTGCAGGAGTAGGAGTGTTACTTCGCTAAGGGACTCCGAACCTGGGTACATCGTTGTGTTTGCAGTATCTGTGCCCAACCCGTTGCGAGTAGCCACTGATAGCATCCTGATTGTCCCCTCCCATGGCATCCTCGATGGTACTGTCGTGTTCCACACCATGACATGGAGTGTTTCCGAACCCGAAGGGTGACACGCTTGAGGGTGGGGACGCATAGGGATCGATACGACACTCTAGGAGAAATGAGAGAGAGAAACCAAAATAGTTCCGTGTAACACCCGATGTTGATCGGAGGGGTCCGGAAGGAGTTCCGGAGTGAAAGATTTAATATTATATGTGTTTTATATTAATTAATTGAATTAATATTAAAATATATATTTTTTATTTTATTTTTATAGACAACCCATTGCTAATGGGCCTCACCCTAAGGGGCAAGGCGCCTAAGGGAGGAGGGCCAGCCGGCCAAACCCTAGTAGGCTTCCCACTTGGGGCCCACCTAGGGTCGGTGGCTCCCCCTTGGTGGCTGGCGGTTGTGGGGTTTTGTCCCACACCACCTGCCCCTTGGGTGGTGGCCCTCCCCTCCCACTATATATAGGTGTTACCCCTCCCCTTGGAAACCATCCCATTCTCTTTTCTCTCTCTCTTATTTCCTTTGAGGATTTCTCCGTAATATTAGAGAGGACCTCGGGGTTTTTGAGTTCTCCACCTTCACACTAACATCGTCTGATCTTCGGTGCGCCATCTTTCTTCTTCCACTGCTCGGCTAGATCGGATCCAGGGAGACATCGCCTTCACCGAACGTGTGTAGAACTTCAGAGGCGCCACTTGGGGTGCTTGGAGTTGCTAGTCTTCATCAACATGCGCCTTCCTGCATAAGGCGTTTCTCGGTCTTCAAGTGTATGAATATCGTCTTCCTTTTTCGTTACTTATGCCTAGTTAGTATAGATCTTGGTATTAGTGTTCGTGTAGCGAGATTTTTTTGTTTTCTGCCTCGGAACCATTCAAATCCATCTGTCCACCAAATTTGGTCACAGATGGGTCTGACCGGACAGTCCGCATCTCTCCTATGTCCAAGCTTAGCTCACTAGGCAGCCCCTCTTCCATCTTATTCTCTCTCTCTCCCATGTTTATCGCCACATTGACCTCCGCCAGCATGCCCGACCCCCTCGATCTCCTTCCATGCCGCCCCTCGATCTCCTCTGATGTAGCCCATCGAGCTCCTCGGTCGCGTCGCTGCCCCGCCACGCCCTACTCCTCCCTTGATTGGCGCGTCCGCCCCACCTCGCCACATCTGGTGAGGCCCCCCACCTCCCTTGTTGGAGGACGTGACACCGACGATGGCGGCGAAGATAATGACGCAGGAGCCCCCGACTTGGCATCTCTGTTGGCCCTCCTGGAGCACTTGTTCTTACGGGAGCCTCGCACCGGTGTGGTTCTTGGTGTTGGCCAAGTCGCACCGCTGCCGTTTGTATTTTTACTTGAGAAAAACATTGCAAAAAAGCAAATAGTTTGGCCCGACGAATTGGGTCGTTCTTCTATGGCCAACCTACCAAAATACTCCGAGGGCCAATCCAAACGGACCAAACGGACGGTTTGAGTCGTCAATTTGGGTAGTCCTGATATATTGCAAATGTATCTATAATTTTTGATGTTCCATGCTTGGTTTTATCTACTTTCTTATGTTTTGTCCACACTTTGGAGTATTTTTCATATGATTTCTTGGACTAACCTATTAACAAGAGCCACAGTGTCAGCTACCTGTTTTCTGTTGTTTTTGGTTCCAGGAAGTCAGAAAATAAATATTCTCGAAATTGGACGGGACAAAAGCCAAAGTGATTATTTTACCGGGAGACACTTGGAGCCAGAATACGAGACGGAGAAGGGCCAGAGGGCGGCCACACCACCTGGCCGCGCTGAAGGGAGTATGCCCGAGAGGCAATAATAAAGTGGTTATTATCTTATTCCATGTTTATAATAAATGTTTATTTTGCATGCTATAATCGTATTGATCGGAAACGTCAATACATGTGTGTTTAATAAACAAAAAGGGGTTCCTAGTTATGCCTCTCTTATAGACTAGCTCGTTGATTAACAAGATGATCAAGGTTTCCTGATCATGGACATTGGATGTTGTTAATAATGAGGTCACAACATTGGTAGAATGATGTGATGAACATTCATCCGAAGTATAGCATTACGATCAAAGTCATTATGTTTATATTGCTATAATATCATACGAAGTAATCTTTATCCTTAGACCATGAGATCATGTTAATTGCTAACACCGGAAGAGTATCTTGATAACATCAAATGTCACACCGTAACAGGGTGACTATAAAGGTGGGTTCGATTACTCTGAAGGTGTTATGTTGAGGCTCATGATCAAGAGTGGGATTTGTCCATCCCGATGACGGATAGATATACTCTGGGCCCTCTCGGTGATATCACATTGAAATAGCTTGCAAGCAAGTGATGTGATCACTAGAATGTTATATCACGGGAACGAGAAAAGAGTGCATGTCGGTAACGAGATCAAACTAGGTATGGAGATACCGATGATCGAATCTCGAACATGTAATATATCACGGGACAAAGGGATTTAGTTACTAGCGTTAAAGGTTCTCACGATCACAGAAGTCATCGTTGAATGTGTAGGAGTCAGTATGGATCTCCGGTCCGCCCGATTATTGATCTGAGAGGGGTCTCGATCATGTCTGCATTATTCGCGAACCGTAGGGTGACACATTTAAGGGATACCGACACCATTTGGAGCAAATATGTTTCAGATAAAGATTTAAGAAAGCGCTGAAATTATTTCAATAGACACCGAAACTGTTTTGGGTGAAATTGCTGAAATTGGTTCTGCATGTAATATTGAAATGTTACAGGGGGTTTTATGTGAATATTTGTTAATTAAAGTAATTAACAAAATTCTGAATAAAAATAATAAAAGAGTTTTATTAAATGAGAGAGCATTAAATTTGGAGAAATGAGGGCCGCGGCTGGGCGTGTTTTTTAGCGCCGGCGGCTCTCATAGGCCTTTAGGGGACTTTGAGGACCCCGAGTGAAGATGCTCTTAGGCTAGCCCTAGTGGGAGTATCATGCATGCCACCTTGGCAAAAATCTGACGTGACACCACAATTAATAAAGAGAGAGGTGTTAGTAGTATCATAATATGATACCGTATCATAGCTCGTGAAACTAGGTAATTTAATGACCAATACATCTCATACACACAATTGCATTGAGATTGTAGAAAAAATTAAATACAATGGTACTATGATACTACTAAATGATACTAACCACTAGAGAGATAGTATCATACACTAGTAACATATGCATGATACTAGTAATATGACACTCCTATTATGACCAGCCTTAGAACCTCGTTGGGTGTCACAGCTGCACCTCAACTATCCTTCGCCTCGTAATGCAGTATCGGTCGTTGAAAGTTGTCAGCTGATCCCGATTTCGGCCAGGCGCCAGTATAGGAGACAGAGCACTTCCTCCTTCATCCAATTATTATTCGCGCTCACGCAAGCAGAGATGAGATGAGACGTTCTAGTATCCCGTTTCTGGTTGGGTATGAAGATTAAAATCATATATACGTAACTAAATTCGGGCTCAAGATTAAAGGGGTCTTACAAATCCGACCAGACCGGGTATGTTGTAGACTCGGAGATAGTAAGTTCCAATAAAGTTTCCATTACGTTCCAGGAGCAGGGGCAGGCACTCATCGTGGCGCCCCTCCCGTTCCGTCAACGGTAGGTTTGGAGCTTCCGTGGATGGGGAAGAGGTAGGTGAGGCGGTGGTGCAGGGGAGAAGGTCGTCTTCGTCCAAGTGGTGCCGTGACTGGGAGGGGAAATGGAAGTCTATGGGATCCCCGTTCATGATCCAGTGGTCTAAGGCGTGAGCCTGCGCCGTGTCTACGACGTCGGTCTCGGTCCTTCCCGTGCTCCTCATCGACAACAATCTTGGCATATATAGGTACGTACCTCCGCCCTCCTTCACTACCGTGCCAGATCTTTCCTATCGAGCCAGTAACTAGCAGATCACAAGACAGGGTAGCGGTATAGTTCAGAATGGATATGCTGCAGATCACGGGTAGCAACAAATCCACACCAATACATGCTCGTTTCTACCAGCTCTGGCTGTTTTCATTTCTTATTATTTTGGAACGTGCATCATACTACATTGCAATAGACCTCCAGAAAGGCAGAGCAAGTGACATACTGCAAATTTCAGCACAAGTACAACTAAATTGCTTCATAAAAAAATGATAAAAATAAAATCCAGGAGTATACATGTATGTATCCAAACACAAATGCAGCATCACGCTGCAGGACTTGCTCGTGCGTGATTGTGTTTAGTATCTGGATAAATTGGGTCCTGATATTAACCGGCACCAAGAACAAATGATCTCTACCTTCCATAAGGATAGGTAGAAAGATCCGTGATAGAAATGGTAAGCATTTCAGTAGTTCATCACGTCATACTATTGTAAGAGAATTCTGTACAAAATGGTAAGAGGATATTTACCAATTGATTAGTAAATTGCGCGTTTAAAAAGATCCTTGAACATGTCAACGAGAGGATCAATCTCATGTTTTGAATCATCATGGATCACCCCCCCCCCCCCCCCACACACACACACACGATTGTGGTCTGGAGGAGCTTTAGTGTGCTTGTCACGGACCGGCAGTGCGACACATCTACTACACTCAAGATTACTAACGTTCCACGTTCATGCTTTCTAAAATGCATTGTGCTAGAGGTGATCTTTCTTTTGTATTCATATCCGATATTGTGCAATATTTGAAACACCTTTTGTCCTTGAACTACATTGTACTAATCTTTGGTACGTTGTTACTAATGTATGAAAGGTTGTTGTTTGTCAATCCGAGAGGACCTTCTCAACAAGTATGCCCAGGAGATGTCACCTACTAAAGATGGCTTCAAATAATAATCTATGAGACGCATTGGCTTCATCGGTCTACCTTGTCAATGAGATGGAACGGCAATATTTATAATTAGAGAACTCGTTTAAAAAAAAAGAACAAACTTGGCTCTGTATGTTCAGAACTATTGGTTTACAAGAAGAAGCAGATAGATAGCTCATGTCATATTACAAAAGATACTTGAAGAAGAGAAATGTAAATATAGGAAATACTCTAGACTTTTCTGATTCATGCTAGTCTTGTATGTAGCTTGAATAATGCTTCCCATTATGTACTATGTATACATGTTGTACTATTCGTATCATGCTATGCTGCCAATTTCTGTTACGTGCCATGAGGAACTGTACAAAGAAATGCTCCCTCCGTCCTAAAATAAGTGACTTGAGTTTGTCTAGATTCGTATGTACCTATATACTAAAACGTGTCTAGATACATCTAAATTTAGACAAACCCACATCACTTATTTTGGGACGGAGGGAGTAATAGATCTTCCATTTTGTGTACTGGACCACTCTTCAATTTTAGAATTAGTGCATCTCTTATTTTGTGTACTGTACGGCTTTATATGACAACTGTTCTGAATTTCAGAATTAAGAAAAAAAAATATGATCACCAAACTTATTTTTTTAATCATTCTTATCACTGTTTTAAAAAGGTAGTACTACAATTCATGTTAGAGGAGTGCTCCCGTGCTTTTCGCCTTTTTTTTGGCACGCTTTTCAAAGCAGCCTGATGGCTGAGATTAAGGGTTTGGATCATGCGGGTCGAGATCTGATGTCAGTTCCCTTAATCTCAGCCGTCAGGCTGCTTTGGAAAGCGTGCCAAAAAACAGACGAAAAGCACAGGAGCACTCCACTTCATGTTAATCAAGGCAGCTAAAGGTTCTATCAAAATGTCATGTATGATAGTGGTGAGGGGAGTGACATTCGTTACCTTTGATTTTGTTCACGCGGTGAGCTTCTCTCTTTCCAAGAGTATAGTGTCACTTGACCTGCTCCTTCACGGGTTTGCTAGTGGGTTCTTGCTTGGCGATTATATAAGTATCTGCTAATACAGTTCTTTGCTTAGCACTTTTAGTGGAGTACTTAAAAGGCACTATCTCTAGACGCATATTTCACAGAACAGCCTGCACTCCAGGAGCAGGTTTACACATGCTATTTGATGACTGAAATCCTTGCATACATTTTTCAAACAGAGAACACGAATGGGCAAAAGAGAACATACAGAAAAACACATGATAGATAGAGAGTGTTGCTCTATTACAGATGATGCAACATATAAAACGATAAACAGTAACCCTATCATGGATGACACATTTCCCCAAGGATCACTCACTTACAATAAGGTCACCCTTCATTACAGAGTCTGAATCTTCCCAAATTAAGCATCCTTTCCGCTACTCTGCAGGCATTGTCAGGTAGCAGTTACAAAGATGTATTTTTTATCCTAAGAGAATGATTCCCATCCTGCAAGTTTACTTCACAAAAATCAGAGTCGTGACACAACCAGGGTGGCGTCGGCTCCGTGCAGGCACGATTGGAGAGAGCAGAGGGAGTTCGTGCAGCGCAGATGGATTCAACCTCCGGTGTGGAGGCGGCGGCCCGCCTGCGCGTTGGACGGTGGAGGCGGTGGCGTGTGCCCGAGAAGGTGGCGGCGGCGCCCCTGCAGCCTGGGCAGAGCCCTCGCCCGTCCTGCAGCCTCGGCAGAAGGATTCGACAATTCTTTTCACTAACTTCCTGGGCCTGCTGGGCCTAAACTCTCGAACTGGGGAAAAAAACTTAGTACTCCCTCCATTCACGATTACCTCGCGTTTTATGCTTATTTAAAGTTAAACTTTACAAAATTTGACTAAGAATATAAAAATAATATACAAATATCTATAATTCCAAATTAATATAATATGAAAGTATATAATTCATGACAATTCTAATACAATAGATTTTACACTATTTATATTGATATTTATTTTTAAATATATGAGCAAAGTTTATAAAATTTGACTTTGACTAAACATAGAATGCGAGGTAATTGTGAATGGAGAGAGTACAAGAAAAGTCTAAAATGCCCATGTGTCTAAGCCGTTAAATCCAATTCATACTGCTCCCTGTTCTAGAGCAGTAAAAGGTACTATTGTAAAACAAGCCGCAAAGAAAGAAGACGTCAATCTAAGGCCTAGTTTGGAACAAAGTTTTTCTGAAACTAAAGTATGTCAATACCATAGTATTGTAGTGCCTAGCAAAGCAATATTTTAGTTTTTCTCTTTTCTCAGTTTTAGAAAAAAGAGGGCCACACCTCTTTCTCAAAAACTTGAAAAAAACATAGTTTTGGAGAATACTTCAATTTTGAAACCGCATTATTTGTTAGATCCAAACACCTCAAAGTACTTAATACTTCAGTTTTTTCAGAACCAAAGTATTCTCTCAATACTTTAAAAATAATTCTATGCCAAGGCCTAAGACTAGCCCCAACAAGGGTATCATAGATAGTAATGCATGACATGTTGGCAAAATTCTGACGTGACATGCTAATTAATAATGAAAGAGGTTGTGTTGGTATCATAGGTAGATACCGTATCATAGCACGTAGAACTAGAAAAATTAATTCTAAATGAATCTTGTACACAAATTTGCATTGAGATTCTATAAAACAATAAATATACTAAGATTATGATACTAGTACATGATACTATGCATTGTGGAGATGGTATCATATACTAGTATCATATACATGATGTTGGTCCGCAGCATAGAAAACAAAAAAATTCCTACGGTGTGAACTACACGCCAAGATCTATCTACTAGGTACAAAGCAAACGGGTGGACATATATCCATAGAGAACTTACCCTCGAAGACAACGGGCTTTGTTAACGAGTAGGAACTCGTGGTTGATATAGTCGTACACTTGCCGATCTCAAGATCGTGAGGAAGTCCGTTGCAACTCGATAGCCGCATCACTCGCGAGACGTTCAAGCCACCGGACAACCTCCACCTCCTCGCTCCAGCGGTCCAGCGGAAGCAACAACTCCTTCCAGACAAAATGCCACCGGAAACATGTATCTCACTAATCCGAGACCATGGGAGAATAATTCTAGAGGGAGAGAGATCCTTCATAAGGAGGTGTGAGAATGAAGGAGGGAATGGGTGGCCTTTTATAGGAGGAGGGGGTGCCCCCTCTCTCCATGGCCGGCGCATGGGGGGTGACCCCTCACCTCCCCCATTCATGTGGTGGTAATTCCTCCACATTAAAATGCCTCTTCATATTCCCTTTTAAAGTCAAGTTTCTCCAAATTTAATGCTCTCTCATTTAATAAAACCCTTTTATTAAATTTATTCAGAATTTTGTTAATTACTTCAATTAACAAACATTCACATATAGCCCCTTGCAATATTTCAATATCACATGCAGAACCACCTTCTGCAATTTCACCCGAAACAATTTCTGGTTTCTATTGAAACAATTCCTGTGCTTTGCAATTCTTTCGTCTGAAACATATGTGCTCCAAAATGGTGTCTGGTAACTCTTAAGTGTGCCACCCTACGGTTCGCGAATAATGCAGACATGATCGAGACCCTTCTCCGATCAATAATCAGCGATGGGACCGGAGATCCGTCATCGACTCCTACACATTCAACAGCGACTCTCGTGATCGTGAGAACCTTTAACGCTTGTAACTAAATCCCTTTGTATCTCGATATATTACATGTCCGAGATTCGATCATCGGTATCTCCATACCTAGTTTGATCTCGTTACCGACATGCACTCTTTTCTCGTTCCCGTGATATAACATTCTAGTGATCACATCACTTGCTTGCAAGCTATCCTAATGTGATATCACCGAGAGGGGCCAGAGTATATCTATCCGTCATCTGGATTGACAAATTCCACTCTTGATCCATGAGCCTCAACATAACACCTTCGTAGCACTGAACCCATCTTTATAGTCACCTACATTACGGTGTGACGTTTGATGTTATCAAGATACTCTTCCGGTGTTAGCAATTAACATGATCTCATGGTCTAAGGATAAAGATTACTTCGTATGATGTTATAGCAATATAAACACAATGACTTGATCGTAATGCTATACTTCAGATGAATGTTCATCACATCATATGTGTGCTAACCTCGTAACGTTGTGGTGTTCCGGCAGGCGTGAGTTGTGAAACTATTCCACAGTCTTTCATATGTGTGCTAAACTCGTAACTAAGATACTCTCCTCTACGGTCGGACCGCAGGAATTTGATCTTTCTGTTACGATGATTTTCCACTTCATTCTGAAATTCTTTGAATTTTTCAAAAGTTTCAGACTTGTGTTTCATCAAATAGATATACCCGTATCTACTCAAATCATCCGTGAAAGTAACAAAATAACGATATCCACCTCGCGCCGACACACTCATTGGTCCACACACATCAGTATGTATGATTTCCAATAGATCTGTTGCCCGTTCCATTGAACCGGAAAACGGCGTTCTAGTCATCTTGCCCATAAGGCATGGCTCACATGTATCAAATGATTCAAAATCAAGTGATTCCAAAAGTCCATCAGAATGGAGTTTCTTCATGCGTTTAACGCTAATATGACCTAGATGGCAGTGCCACATATATGTTGATATATCATTATCAAGTTTAATCCTTTTAGCATCAACATTATGAATATGCGTAATACTGCTATCGAGATCCAACAGAAATAAACCATTCAACATAGGTGCATGACCATAAAAGATATTATTCATATAAATCGAACAACCATTGTTTTCAGACTTAAATGAATAACCACTTTGCATCAAACACGATCCGGATACAATGTTCATGCTCAGTGCAGGCACCAAATAACAATTATTTAGGTTTATAACTAATCCCGATGGAATATGGAGAGGCAGCGTTCCGACGGCGATCACATCAACTCTTGATCCATTGCCGACCCGCATCGTGACCTCATCCCTTGCTAGTTGTCGCTTGTTCCGCAGCCCCTGAACCGAGTTATATATATTAGCAACCGATCCCGTATCAAATACCCAGGTGCTCTGCAGTACTAGTCAAGTACACATCAATAACATGTATATCACATATACCTTTGTTTGCCTTGCCGGACTTCTTGTCCGCCAAATACTTGGGACGATTCTGCCAATGGCGGTCCTTGCAATAGTAGCACTTTTCGGTCGGACTTAGGGCCAGCTCGGGGTTTCTTTTCAAGCGTGGCAACAGACTTGCCACCCTTCTTTCCCTTGTGCTTGCCTTTCTTGTCCTTCTTGAAACCGGTGGTCCTATTGATCATCAACACTTGATGTTCTTTCATAATCTCCACTTCTGCAGTCTTAAGCATTGACAGAAGCTCGGGGAAGAGACTTCTTCATGCCCTGCATATTATAGTTCATCACGAAGCTCTTGTAGCTAGGTGGCAGAGATTGGAGAACACGATGTATGCCTAAGTCAATGGGAATCGTTATTCCCAAGGACACAAGCTTATCGGCATACCTAGACATTTTGAGTACATGCTCACTAATCTGACTGTTTTCCTCCATCATGCAGCTAAAGAACTTTTCAGTAGCATTATAACTCTCTCTGGCAGCATGGGTATGAAAATCATTTTCAATTCTCCCATGGTATCAAAGGCATTGCCATTTTCAAACGCTTTCAAGTTCGGCTCTAGCCCATACGGTATGCCGCAATGAACTAAGTTGTGGTCCTCCGACGAGTTATATAGACGTTCTTTTCCTCGTCAGGGCATCGAGCTGTTGGGGGCCTAGCAAGCATCTAGCACATATTGCTTTTGTGCAATGGGGAGAATCCTCAAATTCATAGCCCGATTGGTGAAGTTGCTACCATTCGACAAGTTTCTCTTTCTCCATGAACACATTGAAATTAAAAGCGGTGGTGCCATCTACAATGAATTTGTAAAGTATATTTAGACTAAGTTTATGATAGATTGAGTTCGACTAATCCAAATTACTAATGAACTCCCACTCAAAAACGACATCCCTCGTGTCCTTTTGGTGATTACATGAACCAAATCCACTACACCAAGTCCGATCATCACGTGAGTCGGTGTAGCTTCAAAGGCGAGCATCTATATGGGCATCATATCAACTATATGACTCATGCTTAACCTTTCGGTCCGTGTTCCGAGGTCATGTCTGTACATGCTAGGCTCGTCAAGTAAAAACCTTAGTATTTGCGTGTGTAAAACTGTCTTACACCCGTTGTATGAAAGCGTAGAGTTGAAAACACCCGATCATCACATGATGCCTCAAAACACGATCCACAAAACGGTGCATACTTAAGGAAGAACACATTTTATCTTGATATCTAAATGAGAGATCATCTTATAATGATACCAAACGTGCCAAACTAGCAATATAAGATGCTAACATCTAATGTGTGAAGTGAGATGATATGGTCCATGCATTTGATCTCTATCATTTGCATCGTGGTATGATCTTTATCATTCCTTTGTGTGTAAGGCCAAGGTCTATGGAACTTACACGTTAAGTGAGTTGTAAGAGTATCTATCATACATCTACTTACAACAATATCATATCAAAACACTAGCCCAGCAACGATCTAAACTAGACGCCTCTAATTTATCAATTGCAAGTTTTACGTAGCTTAGGGCTTTCGGAGATAGAACCTGTCTAACCTATGAATATGAACCACAACGAGGATAACTAAGTTATTAGCAACTCGTTGTAAATTAGATATTGACTATAGTAGGAGAGACAGACACCCGTCAGCCACTTATGCAAAACAAGTTGCATGTCAGTCGTGGAACCGGTCTCATGTACGATGACATGTAAGGTTGGTCCGGGCCGCTTCATCCCACTATGCCACTAATATCCAAAGTACACAGAAGATGCAATAACATGATCATCATCGCCCACATATAAACATATGTGTACTACCCGTGCAAAGCACCTACGCATAGATCAGGCTCTGATACAACTATTGGGTCCGCAGCATAGAAAACAAAAAATTTCCCACGGTGTGAACTACACACCAAGATCTATCTACTAGGTACAAAGCACACGGGTGGACATACATCCATAGAGAACTTACCCTCGAAGACAACGAGCTTTGTTAACGAGTAGGAATTCGTGGTTGATGTAGTCGTACACTTGCTGATCTCAAGATCGTGAGGTAGTCCGAGCGCCGCAACTCAGTAGCGCATCCGCACTCGCACACACGTTCAAGCCACCGGACAACCTCCACCTCCTCGCTCCAGCGATCCAAATGAGCAACAACTCCTTCGCATTTAAATGCCACTAGGAACATGTATCTCGCTAATCCGAGACCATGGGGGAATAATTCTAGAGGGGAAGAGAGATCCTTCACAAGGAGGTGTGAGGATGAAGAAGGGAATGGGTAGCCTTTTATAGGAGGAGGGGGGTGCCCCTCTCTCCATGGCCGGCGCATGGGGGGGTGACCCCTCACCTCCCCCATTCATGTGGTGGTAACTCCTCCACATTAAAATGCCTCTTCACATTCCCTTTCAAAGTCTTCACTTTAAATGCATTAAGTTTCTCCAAATTTAATGCTCTCTCATTTAATAAAACCCTTTTATTAAATTTATTCAGAATTTTGTTAATTACTTTAAATAACAAACATTCACATATAGCCCCTTGCAATATTTTAATATCACATGCAGAACCACCTTCTGCAATTTCATCCGAAATAATTTCCGGTTTCTATTGAAACAATTCCTGCGCTTTGCAATTCTTTCGTCTGAAACATATGTGCTCCAAAATGGTGTCCGGTAACTCTTAAGTGTGCCACCCTACGGTTCGCGAATAATGTAGACATGATCGAGACCCTTCTCCGATCAATAATCAGCAGCAGGACCTAGAGATCCGTACTGACTCCTACACATTCAACGATGACTCTTGTGATCGTGAGAACCTTTAACGCTTGTAACTAAATCTCTTTGTCTCTCGATATATTACATGTCCGAGATTCGATCATCGGTATCTCCATACCTAGTTTGATCTCGTTACCGACATGCACTCTTTTCTCGTTCCCGTGATATAACATTCTAGTGATCACATCACTTGCTTGCAAGCTATCCTAATATGATATCACCGAGAGGGCCTAGAGTATATCTATCCATCATCTGGATTGACAAATTCCACTCTTGATCCATGAGCCTCAACATAACACCTTTGTAGCACTGAACCTATCTTTATAGTCAACCTGTTACGGTGTGACGTTTGATGTTATCAAGATACTCTTCCGGTGTTAGCAATTAACATGATCTCATAGTCTAATGATAAAGATTACTTCGTATGATGTTATAGCAATATAAACACAATGACTTGATCGTAATGCTATACTTCGGATGAATGTTCATCACATCATTCTACCAATGATGTGACCTTGTTATTAACAACATCCAATGTCCATGATCAGGAAACCTTGATCATCTTGTTAATCAACAAGCTAGTCTATAAGAGAGGCATGACTAGGAACCCTTTTTGTTTATTAAACACACATGTATTGATGTTTCCTATCAATACAATTATAGCATATAAAATAAACATCTATCACATACAAGGAATACATAATAACAACTTTATTATTGCCTCTCAGGGCATATTTCCTTCACATGATACTACTATATGCAGCCCTGTCTCCAGAATTTGGGGGCCCCGGTGCAATTTACAAGATTGGTCTCTATTTTTCTCAAACTCAATAACAAGTAAAATAAAATCATATGTTTATTTAATCATTTAATTAACTTTTAGAATATGCATTCTGTATAATATTTAGAAATATATCAAGTAGTTATTTGAAAAAAGAGTAAATATAGCACTAAAGTAATAAACAAACCTCATGTATGATTTTCAGGATTATATTGCTATTCTTTCACGACAAATGTATGTAGAACATCCTTTTGAGATGGAGCCACTGCTTCTAATCTTTGTCATTTCCTTTTTCTTTTCAGCGCCGGATTAACACTGTTTTCTTCTTATTATTTCACATATTACTAAAATAATGAAATAATCATGAATTAAACAATTCAGCGTCAATTGAAGAGTTGCAGGTTTGTAGCGGTCATACCCTGTGTCCTTGACGAGCGTGGCGGTGAACATGATCCATCGGGCAAACCACGAAGCTAGCTAGGGCCGGCCGGCCGGCAAGGATAACAACTCAGAACTCACGTACAGACAATGAAACTTCAATCAGAGCCTCAAAGGTCAAAGGAGATTGGCTGTCTGGGTCGATCGATCTGCTGCAGCCCCGAGTAGCAATGTCGGCGCGACGTGAGGCCTGGAGGGATCGATTGTTTTAATCGCGATCCGCAGGGACGGATCGATCGGGACAAGGATCGTGAGGAATAAGCGTCGAGCGAAACATCAACTAGGCCCCACGAGAGAAGGAATTAGTATGGATTGCAGGTGATCGGGGCCCCTGGAATTTGAGGGTCTGTTCAGTCGCTCAGTTCGAACATAGCCGTCGACGGACCTGAACTCTCTAGTCTAACTCATACGAGTAGTACAGTATTTAAGACGACACGTATCATGGAATCATGCGAGCACAACCAAATGAACGCATGGCACGGGTATTCCAAGTTCCCTGCTATTCCGTCCAAGGGGAGAGCTGGTTCAGTTTGCACCGCGTAGCAGCCGAACGCCGCGTCGTGTCAAAGTGACCGTCATGGATGAACCAGAGCTTAATTAATTAATTAGTCGAGAGAGAGAGACGCGGGGCAGCAGGCAGGAGACCGGCGCGGCTACTGTAGCGAGCGACGAGGCATCAGCACAAGCGAGACGAGACATGCGCGTTTCCTTTCGCCGGCCGAGACGTGGCGGCACGCTAGCTCACATGCCCTCCCGAGACCCAGAGCACGCACGCGAGACGCGACACCCTCGTGATTCACGAACCGCGGCCAGACGGCGGGGAGGCTGCTTTGGAATGATGGCTCGATCGTCTGCTCCCCGACCCCCACCTGTCCCCCTCACCTTTCGTTTCGTTTCGCTTCGTCGCAGCTTTTCTCTGGCCTGGTCCAGCCATGGAGAACGTACGTACGTACACAAGAATCCAAAGCTGTACTACGCTCGAGCTTTGGCTTTGGCCCCTGCTCAAGAACACCCCACAGAGCGAGGTCGTGCTTTGTCTCACCCCCCACAGGCCACAGCCACAGGCAGTACGCGCGCGACTTTCTGTTCGTCGCGCTGGGGACTTGTATGTGCACGGCACGCGACACTGCGCTGGAACTATTGGCGACGACAACCCTTGTGTGAGCCCATACCGCAGTTCAGCCTGGCCTTGTGCTTGTGCGACGAGGGGGAATGTTTCAGCCTGTTCCTGCGGGAGAATTTGTCAGGCAGAAGAACAACACACGCCAATGTATGAAGTTTCTACCGATGATTTCGACAAACAGTAGTGTACCACCACTTCTGATTTATAGGAGTAATAGCCACTAATTTACATCACCCACGAAAAGCTCTAATCATTCCCCATGAAAAGACCTCTAATAATCACCTCCCTTCGACTCCACGCCATCCCACCGGCAATCTCTGCAGCGAGCTAACCAGCGCAGCGCAGACCACCGTGAACGCCACGGCCGGGAGCCTCCCGGCGGCCAGCCCGACGAGGACGACGACCACGGCAGCTGCGAGAGGGAGCCGGCTTCGTGATCCTGCCGCGTCGCCCACCCCGCCGAGATCCGCCGACGCGTGCACTCCTACCTGGCCGCGCGCCTCGGCGCCGGCGCCGTGGCGAGGGCCCGAACGATCCCACGATACGAAAACGGCGGCGTCTGCTGGAATGCGTCCGCTGCCGCGGCGAGGGCCCGAACGATCCCACGACACGAAAACGGCGTCGGCTGGAATGCGTCCGCTGCCACGGCGGGAATCTGACGCATCCCTCGCCCTGGCATTGCCGCCAGCCGAGGAATCCGCTTCGCTGCTCTCGCTGCGGAAGGAAGCTGACGGGGAGTCCGCCTCCTTGTTACGAATCCTGCCTCGCTGCAGCTTCCTGGGAATCAGCTTCCTCCAGGACCTCCTCTTCGCCTTGGCCTTCGGACTGCCTGAATCGTCGCCCCCCGCATCGGTCCTCTCTTCAGCCATATCTTCAGGGGAAACGATGGAGATGACGCCGGAGTCAGAGAAGCTCCGTCTCGGCGGCTCTGGTTCCGCCTCCGCCTCCCGGATCGGCGAGACGTAGCCGCGGCCGCGCAAATCCAGCGCCTCCTTGGTCGCGCCAGGCCGGGGCCTCCGGCGAAGCGAGAACGACCGGGCGGATTCCAGCAGGAACAGCGAGAAGGCGGCGACGGTGACTGCCGCAACCACCTTCCTGCTCCAGATCACGAGGAGGGCGAGGGACACCACGCCCACGAGCGCGAGGAACCCCAGGCCGAGGCCGAAGGGGCCGCCGCGGACGCCGGCGTGGCGGACGGGCTCAGCCGGCGGAAGGTCTGGTATTATTGGCTGGGTTGGCGGCGAGACGGCGGCCTGCGGGGGCGGCGGCGAGGGTGGGGCGGAAGCCGGGGGAGAAGGAGCGGGTGAAGGGGGAGGGGTGGGCAAAGGGGGCACGCCGCGCTTCTTGCGCCTGGAGGCGGCAGCGGAAGCGCACGAGGATGGCTTCCGGAGGCGGCCATGGTTCTTGACGAACAGGTCGGCGAGGGAGGTAGGGAAGCCGGTCTGGACGGGCAGAGGCCCGGCGCGCGCGGGGCGGAGCGCGAAGATCAGGCGCCCGAGGCGGCCGGTGGGGCGGTCCTTCGGCAGGCCGGGCATCGGCGTCGGCGGCGTCCGGTGCCGGCGAGCATGGAAGGGGACCGGCGCGCCGGCCCGAGGCGCGGTGCTTGGCTGTGCCGGATGGTCTGGTGCTCTGGGTTGGTGACTCGGTGGTGGGCTTGCTTCTTGTCCACTTTTTTGGGGGGGAGTGGGAACAGGAGGCAACGGCAGAGGAGGTGGCTTCCGAAATATTTTTGTTTCTCTCTCTCTAAAAAATGAGAGGTGCGAGTTTTGGTATTGGCTAATTTTGAAGCGGAAGAAAAAGAAACGTGTTTAGCCGTTTGGAGGTGTGTTTTTGGAGCGAGCGCGAGAGGTCGTTGCATGTGAAAGGTATGGCTCGAAAAGTTTGCATGTCTTTTCAACTGTCTAAAAGATTGCTTGTCATAAGAATTGGTCTACAGTCTTATGTTTTAGATGGTGTACAATTACCACTCAATGCATATAATTAGGATCCGAGGGAATTTAGACAAATCTGTAAACATTAATTAGGATCGGACAGAGTAGTATATTTGTATTTAGATAAAACCACCGTCACTTATTTTAGAACGAGTGGGTACATAAAATTCCGGTTGTTTCCATTAAACAAGATTTGTACGGAATATAATTCTACTATAGGTCCTCTTTGGTTCACGGGATAAGGAAACACAATAATAGAAACACAAAGATAAGATATCATGACATGTGACATCCATAGACAATGAAAAAACACATGAATCGGTAATAGAAATTCTTTGACCGGATCATTGAAAACTCTTAGGAATTTCTTATGGAGATTGAGTGCATACCTTGGTCTAGAAACAAAGGCAACTTGTACACGAGGTTTACATTTTTTTAGAGGACTCGTTCATTTAAACTAAGAGACAATAAATTCTATAGTACGAATCCTACAAAATTCCTTTGAAATATACTGTAATAGTAAATCACAATGCAACAAAAATAGAGATATGTGATGGAAAATTCAAATACATCTTTGGCAGACCATGTAGTTTTCGGTAGATCACAACCATTATAAACTATATAAACTTGCCTAAACGGATTGCTTTTGTTAGATTTTTATAATTGTACAAAAATAGATCACCTAGTAAAATTCTTAATTGCCTTAAACACGTCATAATCCAGGAGATCTACATACAATGTGCCTAAATGAATTACTCCGTATATCTGTTAGATCCTTGTGACAATAGATAGAAAAAACGAGAAATCAACACACATGCACTTAGATAGATCTAATCAAACAAATATTTTTAAATCTACATGTGTTAGTTGGAATATCAAGGGTAAGTACAAGTTACACCGAACTAGTCCTCAACAAAATGAGTAAACCTACACACTAAAATATATTTAGATATATGTGTTTTAGAAAAAGACTAAAATATCTTATATTTTAAAACAGGCTATTTTTTTTAAAATAATACGTTTTTAAATCATTTTCATGAATAATATACAAATTAAAAAATTTGCAATTCTAGCGCAATGTCGGCTTGGGGGTCGTCTGCTTTTGAAAAACAGACCAGGAGCTTTTTTTGGAAAGCTGACCAGTCCTGTCGGTATTTCAAAAGCCGACAGGTTAAGGGACAGTGTGAAGAATAGACGGGACTGGTCGGCTTTTCAAATGCCGACAGACCTGGTCGGCTATTCAAATGACGACACCATGCTAGAATTGCAAATCTTTCAATTCGTGTATTATTCGTGGAAATTATTAAAAAAAACGTATTAATTAAAAACAATTAGCTTAAAACAGAGAGAGTACTTCTCTTTGAATTTTGATTTTTTTTTAAAAGGGGATAGCCACATGCTTGCACGTGGAAGTACAATATCATTCCGCCAGCTATCTTGTTTTCCGAAAGGATCCTGTTGACAATATAAGCCTCGCAATCTTCTTGATTATTCAGTGTGGAGTTTTGTAATATAGTGAACGAAGATTCATGCCGATGCTGCATGGTTATCGACAAATGTACGACTATTATATTGTCTCTGGAGTCTGGCTAATGTTTATTACTGGTAGCGCTGAGTACTTCTGTACGGCGAATCATTCGTTGCATAACGAGATGATTATGTTGAGACTCTATTAGACCTCCCTAACATGTGTTCTTGGTTCGTCTGGTAAAAAAATAATATAGGCTAAATTCAAGTACATCAACCGTGAATCACTTCAACGAAATTCGTCGTATGGATTGACAAGATCCAGTTTGTTGTAGATTATCGTGGTGAGAGCATCTCCACTCGCGTTCCCAGAAAACCGTTCTCAGGGCTTTTTTTTCTTTCGGACGGTATTTTTTCTCAGTCGCGTTCCTAGGACGCTGGTTACTTCTGGATTTTGCCCAAAATACATCTGGCGTTTTCAGGCCGATCCCGCGGCGTCGGGAACACCTTGAAAACGCAGGACGGAGCGAAAAAACGTGTGGGCCACTCTTGTCAGCGACAGAAGGCCGAGTATCCGCCCTTTTCTCCTTCACTGTCGCCCACATCTCCCGCCAGTTCGTCGAGCTCCCACCATTTCCCCACATCTCCCGCCAGTTCGCCGAGTATCTGTCCGCCATGCCGCCAAAAGGTTTCGCCAAACCCCGATCCACCGCCTGCGCGCCGACGGAGAAGAAGGTGAGGAAGCCGAGAGCGCCCGCACCGAGACCTAGAAACATCAGCGACTTCGCGTGGCTGGCCCTATCCACAAAGAGAAAGGTTGAATCGGACAGCCGTAGGGACAGCGAGACAAGTGTTGGGTTCGCAACATAGAAAACAAAATTTTCCTACGATGTGAACTATACGCCAAGATCTATCTACTAGATACAAACAACGGGTGAATATACATCCATAGAGAACTTACCCTCGAAGACAACAAAGCTTTATTAACGAGATGGAACTCGTGGATGATGTAGTCGTATACTTGCCGATCTCAAGATCGTGATGAAGTCCAGCAGGTCCGGCTCCAGCACGTCCATCAGATCCAACTCCAGCAAGTCCAGCACTGCCAAGTCTAGCACCGCAAAGCAGCGGTGCATCCGTGATCGCACACACGTCCGGTACTCCGACAACCTCCGTCCCTCGCTCCAGCAAAGCAGCGGAAGCAGCAACTCCTTTCCAGATAAAGCCACCGGGAACATGTATCTCGCTAATCCAAGACCATGGGGAAAAATACTAGAGGGGGAGAGATCCTTCACGAGGAGGTGTGAGGAAGAAGGGGTGTGAGGGGGGCCTTTTATAGGAGGAGGGGGGGTGCTCCTCCCCATGGCCGGCGCCTCATGGAGGTGACCCCTCACCTCCCCCATTCATGTGGTGGTAACCCCCTTCACATTCTCTTTTAAAGTCTCCACTTTAAATGCATTAAATTTCTCCAAATTTATTGCTCTCTCATTTAATAAAACTCTTTTATTAATTTTATTCAGAATTTTGTTAATTAATTTAATTAACAAACATTCACATAAAACCCCTTGCAACATTTCAATATTACATGCAGAACCAATTTCTGCAATTTCACCCGAAACAGTTTCGGTGTCTATTGAAAATAATTCCAGCGCTTTCTTAAATCTTTATCTGAAAACATATTTGCTCCAAATGGTGTCGGTATCCCTTAAGTGTGTCACCCTACGGTTCGCGAATAATGCAGACATGATTGAGACCCCTCTCAGATCAATAATCAGAAACGGGACCTCGAGATCCATATTGACTCCTACACATTCAATGATGACTTCTGTGATCGTGAAAACCTTTAACGCTAGTAACTAAATCTCTTTGTCTCGCGATATATTACATGTCCGAGATTCGATCATCGGTATCTCCATACCTAGTTTGATCTCGTTACCGACATGTATTCTTTTCTTGTTCTCGTGATATAATATTCTAGTGATCACATCACTTGCTTGCAAGCTAACCAATATGATATAATCGAGAGGGCCCAGAGTATATATATCCGTCATCGGGATGGACAAATCCCACCCTTGATCCATGAGCCTCTACATAACACTTTCGTAGCACTGAACCCACCTTTATAATCACCCTTTCATGGTGTGACGTTTGATGTTATCAAGATACTCTTCCAGTGTTAGTGATTGACATGATCTCATGGTCTAAGGACTAGGATTACTTCGTATGATGTTATAGCAATATAAACACAATGACTTTGATCGTAATGCTATACTTCGGATGAATGTTCATCACATCATTCTACTAATGTTGTGACCTTGTTATTAACAACATCCAATGTCCATGATCAGGAAACCTTGATCATCTTGTTAATCAACGAGCTAGTTTATAAGAGAGGCATAACTAGGAACTTTCCTTTTGTTTATTAACACAAATGTATTAACGTTTCCAAATTAATACAATTATAGCATATAAAATAAACATTTATCATAAACAAGGAATAAGATAATAACCACTTTATTATTGCCTGATACGTCCAAAACGTATCTACTTTCCCGAACACTTTTGCTATTGTTTCTCCTCTAAACTTGTGTGATTTGGATACAACTATCACGGACTGACGCTGTTTTCAGCAGAATTGCCTTGGTGTCTACTTTTTATGCAGAAAATCAACTATCAGGAAAAATCCGGAAAAATATGCCAAAAATCATATTTCACCAGAAGACCCCCGTAGCCAGAATACGAGACAGAGGAGGGCTGGGCCCAGGCCACACCACCTGGCCGCTAGCAGCTGACACCCTCGGTCTCCCTCTTCGCCTATAAGAAGCCTTCTGACCTAAAAACTCTAGGGGGTTCGACGTTTTTCTAGAAGGAGTTCCGCTTCGTCGCCACCACCAGATTTCGTGATTTAGAACCAGAAACTCCGTTCTGGCACCTTGCCGGGACGGGGAATTGGAGGAGATCATCGCCATCATCATCACCATCGCTTCTCCATCGACCATCCATGTTTCCCCATCTATGAGTGAGTAATCCCCCGCTGTAGGCTATGGGGATGGTAGGGATTGGATGAGATCGTTCATGTAATGACATCAGATTGTTAGGACATGGTGCCTAGTATCTTCTATTAGTGCTTTATGACTTTGTTGCGACTTGTTATGCTTAATGTGAAGGAGTTATGCCCTAGAGGCAAATAATAAAGTGCACTATTTAATATACCTCCTGTATGTTTATAATACGTTTCATACTGTGCTATAACTATGTTAATATGAAACGTTAATACACGTGTAGTATGTAAACAAACCGTGTCTCTAGTTACCTCTAGTGAACTAGTTCATTGGTCATGAGGATGGTCTATGTTTCGAGATCATGGGCATTTATGCCAACTGACAATGAGGTCATGTTATTAGTTGAATAACATGATAGACAAACATCCGACCGTTATATCATAATGAGATCTAGTTACAAAGTTCACCATTGATGATAAAACACAGAGAACCTCGCAACCTGATCCTTTGACTGTGAGGTAATGCAAATCACCATTCTGGAAGAAGCTTAGATGGTTATCAAGACTCATCTCGTAACAAGGTGATCAAAAAGGGGTGCCACTCAGGTTTTCCGAAGGAATGCGTAGAGGAGTACATATCAAGACCAGGATTTGTCTAGTCCATGTAACGGACAGATACATGTGGCCATCTCGGTGACGTTGCATTAATGAAGCTTGCAAGCATGTGACTAGGTCACGGAATGCAACGACATGAGAACGAGAAAACAAGTTCATCGGTAACAAGATCGAACTAAGGTATAGAGATACCGAAGATCAAGTCTCGGATGAATTAGGTATCGTATGACAAAGGGAATGAGGAACGACTATCTCACGGTTCGAGCGATTGTATTCGTGAAACACACGGGGGTCACATGGCCATCCAGGTCCATCTATTGATCATTGATATGAGAGTGGTCTCTATCATGTCCGGAGTGTTTCCGAACCGAAGGATGTCACGCTTAAGGGTGGGGATGCTTAGGGTAGATGAGGTATCGTATGAGAAATAGAGAGAGAGAAACCAGAATAGTTTCGGTAACATCCGATGGAGATCGGAAGGGGTCCGAAAGATGTTCCGGAGTGAAGGAATAATATAATATGTGTATTTGAATGTTAATTGGAGAATTAATATTAAATATATATTTTATTTTATTTTTGAAGGCACTATATTGCTAATGGGCCTCACCCGAAGGGAGGCCCAAGTGGGCAAGGCGCCTAGGGAGTGGGGGCCAGCCGGCCTAGGGCTAGTGGGCTACCCCAGTGGGGCCCACCTAGGGCTGGCGGCTGCCCCAAGGTGGCCGGCAGGTGTGGGAATAGTCCCACACCGCCTGGCCCCTGGGTGGTGCGCCCCCCTCCTACTATATAAAGGGGTCCGCCCCCTCCCCTTGGAGTACACCCATTCCTCTCATTCTCTCTCTCTCATCTGCTGAGGACTTCCCTGTAATATTGGGGAGGACCCCGTGGTTGAGTTCTCCACCTTCACACTACCGTCGTGTGATCGGCGATCCGGCATCTACTTCTTCCGCTGCTTGGCTGGATCGGAGCCCGGTTGACGTCCACTACACCGGACGTGTGACGAACTTCGGAGACACCACACTTGGGGTGCTGCTCGTCTTCATCAATATACGCCTTCCTGCGTAAGGCGTGCCACTCTCTGCAAAGGTATGAATACTGTATTCCTTCTCCGTTACTTATGTCTACATAGTATAGATCCTGGTATTAGTGTTTGAGTAGATAGAATTTTTTTGTTTTCTGCTACGGAACCCTTCAGTGGTATCAGAGTGGGTCTATGGGTAGACATGTCGTACGGATAGAACACATAGCAATATGTGGGTATTGATTCTCTAGTTGCTACCCTCTTTTAGTGTTATTGTTCATATTGCGACACTGTTTGATGAAGCGGCTCCCAACCGACCTCACGTGGTGATTCACGAGACTGGTCCACAAATCAAAGTGGCTTAGGGGGGTGTCTGTCTCTCTGCAGTAGTTGATATGGCATTGACACTGGAGGGCCCTGAAAAGGGAAGAAGAACGGCAATCATTGAATCCATGTTGTGGCTCAATGTTCGTAGGTGGGAAGGGGTTCTACTGTGAAAGCCCTAAAGCTGCGTAAAACATGCAATAGTTAATATAGAGGCATCTATCTTCCTTATTGCATAGGGGCAAGTATTATAACATGGCATTGACAAGTTTGTGAAACTCTAAGGCTGTTGATGATGATCATAAAGCTACAACCATGTTATAACACTTTACTTATGAAGCATTACTTATTATGCTAGTATACTTACTAGACGGTAGCATGATAAGATAATCCCTCGTAGTATTCTAGTTATCGTATTCCCCTTGTGTGTGCACCACCAAGAAAGTTCTTCGGTATGAGGCCGACCGTGATGATCGGGGGTCAGACATATCTACGTCAGATACTGGGTGCAAGCCATGTTGCAATCGCGAATACACACGAGTTAGAATCGGCGAGCCTAGCATGTATGCATATGGCCTCGAATACAAGAGAGACTGAAAAGTCGAGCATGAATCGCATAGTTGATGTGATCGACATTAGGGAATGTCCACCTTTGATACTGCACTGATGGCCGTGATGATCGGGGGAGGTGCAGGGGATAGGGATCATGTGATCACTAAACGAGTAGAGGGATGTTCGTTTAAGTGGGAGTTCCTTTATTAAATTTGAACTAATTATTATGAACATAGTCTAAACACTTTGCAAATCCTTTGTAGATGTCTCGCCCACCCACCTTCAACCTAAGCACTTTCCTCGAGAAGGACAAGCTGAAAACTGATGGAACCAACTTCACCGCATGGTTCCGCAATCTTAGGATCCTCCTAGTCCCCTACAAGCTGACTTATGTCATCAAGGCTGAGCTTCCGGCTAAGCCTGCAGATTCCGCCTCCCAGGACGAAAAGAATGTCTGGCAGTCCAAGGCGGACGATTTATCCCTTATCCAGAGTGGAATGCTCTATGCCATGGAGCCAGAGCTTCAAAAGCGTTTTGAGAAGATGAATGCTTTTGAGATCATTGAAGATCTCAAAGTCGTCTTTGCTCCGCAGGCTCGTACAGAGAGGTATGATGCTTCCGAGCTCTTCTTCTCTGCTAAAATGGAAGAGCATAGCAGTATTAGTGAGCATGTGGTCAAAATGTCTGGCTACGTTAAGCGCTTAAACGCCCTGGATTGCAAAATCCCGGAGGAGCTCGCTATAAATAGGGTACTGCAATCGCTGCCCCCTAGCTATAAGAGTTTCGCGATGAACTACAACATGCAAGGGATGACTAAGACCCTTGCTGAGGTGTTCTCCATGCTCAAGACTGCTGAGGTTGAAATCAAGAAGGAGCACACGGTGTTGATGGTCAACAAGACTACCAACTTTAAGAAACCGGGGCAAAAGGGAAAAGGCAAGGGTAAGAAGTCTAAGAGGGATGGCAGGTTTGTTCCTAGCACCCCAAAGACTGCGAAGCCTGGCCCTAAGCCCGACACTTCGTGCTACTATGGAAAAGGGGATGGGCACTGGAAACGCAACTGCCCTAAATACCTTGAAGACAAGCGAGCTGGCAAGATAGCCATCCCGGACAAAGGTATATATGATATACATGTTATTGATGTATTCCTTACAAGCGCCAGGAGTAACACCTGGGTATTTGATACCGGATCTATTGCTCACATTTGTAACTCTCAGCAGGATCTGCAGAGTAGGAGGCGCTTGAGGAAGGACGAGGTGACGATGCGCATCGGCAATGGTTCGAGAGTCGAAGTGATGGCTGTCGGCACCCTGCATCTCTGTATGTCGTCAGGATTATTGGGGAGGTAACCCCGGATAGGGTAAGGACGGGGAAAGACGAAAGGATTATTCCCCGTCCAGTTTCCGAGTTATATTCTAAGCTGGCCGGGTCTTGTAAAGGTCGGCCGAGATAAGGAAAGGCAGGACCTCAGTAGTGATGGCAAGGCATTACCCGGCCGAGATACGGCGTAAGCCGGCCGGGTTGGCCCGAATGATCTTAATGCAGGTGAAGGACAGGCCGAGTTACGAGGAAGGGCGAATGATACGGCTTGCAGTGGAGAAGAAGCCCAAAGTCAAACCCTAGTCACGGAATCTGAGCAGAGCCAAGAGCTAAAGACAAATGTGCAGAACGACAGAGGGGCAGAAGGAGGTCACAGAGGTGACAGTTCTGGAGCCCGAGGCAAGCAGGAGGGGCCCTCTGGAATCTTACCGCAGTGGGAAGGGCGACAGGGAAAGAGGAGCGCCGAAATACTATATTGGGACAAGCATATTCCTCGAATATGCTTGCCACGTCAGCCCTAGAAGAACCCAGGGCTCTCCTTTATAAGGAGAGGCTTGGACCCTAAGGAAGGGGGGGACGGATTCTTGGGACCGTTAGGCTAGTAAAATTCTCTCTCTATCCTTGTATACAGCTCAAGGAGCACTTGTAGCCTGAGGAAGGAGAAATAAAGATCTTTGCGTTAGCTTTCTGTGTGTAGAATCAACTACATCTTCCCTCCCCAGATCCCACTAGCATCCATTGGCCCCAAACTTTAGCCTACCCATGGCATCTGCCGTGCCACCATCACGACAGTTGGCGCCCACCGTGGGGCCAGCAGCGGTGCTAGCTGGAGTTATGATCCGGACGGGAAACTTCATCAAGACTGGCGAGCGTGTTGTTTCTGGTCTGGTCCAGAGATTTGGTCTCTGTGACTATGTCAGCGACAATGCAGGGAGTTTCAGGGGGAAAACTCCCGTAATGTTGTCTTCATCACTGGGCGGGCACAAGGTCTACGTCGGCGCCGACGTCTCGGCGCTTATCCTTACCAAGTTGTTGTTGCAGGAGAGCCACCACTTAACGCAAGAGCCGTCCACCTGAGCACATCCTCGCAGTAGCGCCGAGGTGATGGTCGCGCCGGAGTACAACCGGAGCAGCATGCTGGGTCAAGCAGAGAACCCGCCATCACGCTGCATGGCGCACTCAGTGCATCGCGCCACAACCCGCCGAGGTAATCCCGCCAGCGACCAACCCAGCCGAGGTGCAGGCCACCACCCCAAAGGCACTAAGAGTAAGAGGGCCACCTCTAGAAAGGCCAGAGAACATTCTTCAGGCGACCATAGAAAACTTGACTACGCCTGTAGCGCCAATACTTGATCCGGCGAATGCTCAGGCAGAGTTGGAGGAAACCAGCAAAGGTGCCGGTAGAGGCCAAAAAGTGTCGGCTTTATGAGTCCTTAAACAGGACCTCGCGAGAATATGCCAAAGCTAATAAGTTGATGTCGCATCTTAACGGGTGGACGAATTAAGATTGAGAGGAAAACCTCATGGATGATATCAATAAAGAGCAGGATGCTCATAAAGCGTAATCGGATTTGGGTTTGCCGAGGTACAAGACCAGCAAAAACCTAAGAGCGGCAAATGCCGCAGCATTAGAGTTAGAGGGTTGACCGGCGAGGCCCGCAGAAACAAAGAAGAAAGAGAACGAGCTGGTGCGATCGCGAACCAGCAAAATGAAGAAATGCTCGAAGCGAATCCGCGAGGCCGGGGCCTCGCGAATGGTTCATTCGGCAGAGCAAAGACTCGCCTTTGTCCGTGGCAGCAAAGATCTTCACCCGGAAATAATGCTCAAGAGACAAAGCAAGAACCTCGGGAAAAGGAACAAGCAGATTGTCCCATATGATCCGCAATGGCCGGAAAGGCAAATGAGAACAGAGGCAATACAAGCCGAGGTAAAGTGGGGAGAGGAACCACGGCCGTGTGGAGAAAGATGGCGAAGCCGAGGCAATGAGACCTCGGAGAAGAGAACCCGCGAGAGGCAATCGGAGAACAATACCCCGGTCAAGTAAGGAGAGAACTGCCACTCAACCCGCAACCAAGGCATGAACCCCGCAGAAAGAGAAACGAGGCCAACTCGCCACGATCAATTAATGAAAGATACAATGATGGTTATTCTGAGATGGAATATGCGATCCGTGGCGGAAACAATCACTATGGAATATGGTGATGGAGTTACAGTAGATTTGCCATCAAATGATGCAAGAGTGAAGCTGGACCGCTATACAGTCCGAGTTGTTGGAAGAACAGGTCCACCGGGCCGATATGCTTTGGACCATGGATCATGGGCGAACCTCCTGTGTCGAACTTTCAGCCGGCAAGGCACGAAACATATAATGGGAGTACCAAACCACAAGACTGGTTAATTGACTATGCCATCGCTGTAAAAATAGCGGGTGGGAACTTACGATGGGCGATGCAGTATGTACCACAAATCTTTGGAAGGACCAGCTAGGGTGTGGCTGAATAATCTACCACTGGCGGATCAACTGTTGGCTGGATTTTGAGGAAATGTTTGTCGACAACTTTACCAAGACATACAAGAGGCCAAACAGGCCACAACAGTTAGCCATGTGCAAGCGAGGCGAATGAAACAGATAGAGAATTTTTAACTCGGTGGTGCAACTGAGAAACTCATGTGAAGGAGTCATAGAATCGCAAGCAATAGCTTGGTTCGCGCAAGGATGCCGTTATGGCAGCGTATTGTAACGCGTCTACAGAGAGATATGCCGACCACACTGGCAGAAACTATCAGAATAGCGGACTCCTACGCATTAGGAGACCCAACGCAACCAGAATTAATGTCGGCAGATCATCGCGAGCAACAGGACCATTATGCAAGAGATTTGGCCGGGTCATCCAGGCGCGGTGATTTCAGAGGAAGAAGAAGAGAGGAAAGGCCGGATTATAGATATAATTCGGCCCAAGTGGCGGTAGCACAGGACCCACCGGGTCACGAGAGCAACAACTCAGCAGAAGAATGGTCCTCAACAGTGGACACCAAGAAATGAAGGAAAAAGCGGTGGACCCCGAACAAAAGAAAGCGATGGCAGGAGAGGCGAAGTACACGTCAATCCATGTTAGATCAGCCGTGCAAATTTCACACGCCAAACCCATCCAAAGCCAGCTAACCATACCACCCGCCAATGTGCATGGATGAAAATGCAATGGGAACCCGCAGGGTTCAGGCACCCATCAAGTACATCAGCAGATCAGCCTACAGTTGATCGGAGAAAATGCACAAAGAATCGATGTTACCGCCCCCTCCCCCGAGGTACGATAACTCGGATCGGAGAGACGCGGTGCATCAAGTGATGAACCAAGTCCAGGATGGAAGAACAAATCTGGCGAATACCGGACGCAATGATTACAGAGAACATCATCAGTCCTATTGCGTGTTCACAACGGAACAACAAGACAAGCAAAGTGTGCAGCGCCGGCATATGGAAGTAAATGCAAGAATGCGGCGGTACCAAGATATGTGCCTTGGTTGGATCAGGAGATAACTTGGAGCATAAAGGATCATCCCAAGATAATGCCAAATCCCGGATCATATGCACTTGTGCTGGATCCGACATTTGTTGGACCGAGCATCAATGTCAAATTTTCAAAAGTACTCATAGACAATGGAAGTAGTATCAATATCATGTACAAAGATACCATGCATAAACTCGGAATATCGCAGAACATGTTGCAATCCACGAGGACCACTTTCCATGGGATAGTGCCAGGGCTTTCATGTGAACCCATTGGTAAGGTCCGAGTAGATGTGTTATTCGGCACAAGAGATAACTGCAGAGCAGAGAATTTAGAGTTTGAAGTGGTAGATCTAGACAGCTGTTATCATGCTCTACTCGGACGACCAACGTTGGCCAAATTCATGGGCAGCTGTCATATAAGTTATCTGAAAATGAAGCTACCTAGACCACAAGGAGTGATAACTATAACAGGGGATTACAAGAAATCAATGGAGTGTGCATCAGCCGGGTCAAATTTGGCCGAATCATTGGTTATAGCAAGAGAAAAAAGAAGGATTCAGGAGATAGCAGCCCTCGCTCAATCGGCACAACTGAACATGCCGGCACTAGCCAACCCGCATGGCAGTGTCTCTTTTCAGCCGACTAAAGAAACGAAGAAGTTTCAGATAGATGAGCAATACCCGGAGCATACTGTTACTATTGGTGCAGGCCTGGACGCTAAATAGGAAAGCGAGCTCACCAACTTCCTCCGTGAGAATCGGGACATATTTGCATGGTCAACTCAGGATCTGCAAGGTGTTCCGAGGGAGTTGGCTGAGCACTCTTTGAATGTAAGGCCAGGAGCAAGGCCGGTGAAGCAACCTCTCCGCCGCTTCGCCGAAGACAGGAGAAAAATAATAGGGGATGAAATAGCTCGGCTCCTCGCAGCCGGGTTCATCATGGAGGTGCCGCACCGGATTGGTTGTCGAATCCGGTGCTGGTAGAAAAGAAGAAAGATGATCCCAATGTAGCCATTGTATGGCGAATGTGTATCGATTACACGAACCTGAACAAGGCGTGTCCAAAAGATCCTTTTCCATTGCCTAGAATAGACCAAGTCATTGATTCGACCGCTGGTTGTGAGTTATTATCATTTGTAGACGCGTACTCTGGTTTCCACCAGATACCGTTAAATCTGGCCGATCAAATAAAGACTGCATTTATTACCCCGTACGGGGCTTATTGCTATCGCACAATGCCGTTCGGCCTGCGAAACACAGGAGCAACATATTAGAGATGTATGCAAAAATGTCTACACGATCAGATAGGAAAAAATGTACAAGTATATGTAGATGACGTGGTCATCAAAACCAAGGAAAGCAAAATGTTGCTGGAAGATATACGGCAGACTTTTGCGAACCTGAGAAGGTTCCGAATGAAGCTTAACCCGGAAAATGCACGTTTGGCGTGCAGCAGAAAATTTCTCGGTTTTCTTGTATCTAGCCTAGTTATATAGGCAAACCCAACAAAAATAAAGGCAGTAGAAATAATGGAATTGCCAAGATGCTTAAAGGATGTGCAAAATTCACGGGTTGTCTAGCCTCGCTCACCGGTTTGTATGTATTTGGGAGAAGGCGCTACCATTATATCAGCTGATGAAGAAATCAGATAAATTCGTTTGGACTCCACAAGCGGACAGCACATTTCATGAGTTGAAAAGAATGTTGGTCACAACACCTATTTTGGCTTCTCCATTATCAAAAGAGCCTATGTTACTCTATATAGCGGCTACCAATAGAGTAGTAAGTGTTGTAGTCGTAGTAGAATGACTTGAAGATAATAAGTCGGTACAGAGGCCGGTATATTATTTAAGTGAGGTGTTGTCCACTTCAAAACAGAATTACTCACATTATCAGAAGATGGCTTATGGGGTGTATATGTCGGCAAAAAAGCTTAAACATTACTTCGAAGAGCATCCCATCAGAGTGATCTGTGAAGCGCCCATAGCCGACATATTGAGCAACAAAGATGCAAGTGGCCGAATAGCAAAATGGGCAATCGAATTGTCACCATACACTCCACAATTTGATAGGAGAGATGCAATCAAATCTCAAGCAGTCGCCGACTTCTTCGTAGATTGGGCCGAAGTGCAATATGAGCCACCATTACCAGATCCAAATTATTGGACGATGCATTTTGATGGTTCCAAACTAAGAACTGGTTTGGGGGCAGGAATAGTGTTAACCTCGCCTAAAAGAGATCAGCTAAAATATGTGCTACAAATACATTTTGCCGCATCCAACAACGTAGCCGAATATGAAGCACTGGTCCATGGATTGAAAGTAGCAAAAGAGATTGGCGTACGCCGAATCTTATGCTATGGGGACTCGGATCTAGTAGTACAGCAAGTCTCAGGCAATTGGGATGCATTAGACGCTAATATGGCTCTATACAGATTTTATGTGCAAAAGATCAGTGGGTACTTTGAAGGATGTGAATTTCACCACGTACCTCGGGCAGAAAATGATGCCGCAGACACATTGTCAAAACTCGGATCAACGGCGATCAATCCCGGGCATTGCCCTGGAACACCTCAGAAAACCATCAATAATCCCGTCACCAGAATCCGAATCTATCTTTATTCTGGCAAATCCAGCAGAGGATAATGCGCCGATGGAAGTAGACCAACAATATAACTCGGAACCCCCCAAGAGGAGGACAGCAGAAGTAAGCACAATCATAAAGAAAGCCGAGACGGATACGTCGGCAGAAAACATGGAAGTAGACAATGAGAGTGCACCAGAAAAAGTCACACCGCCATGGGCGCAACCCATATTCTCTTACCTTAAAGATTCAATATTACCGGATAATGAAGTAATAGCTAGACAAACTGTAAGGAGAGCAAAAGCTTATACAATCATAAACAATGAGCTATACAAAAGAAGCGTCACAAGCGTATTGCAGAAATGTGTGAGTTCGGCAGAAGGCCAGGAGATCCTGCTAGATATACATCAAGGAGAGTGTGGACACCATGCTTCATCTCGTGCCTTGGTAGCCAAAGCATTCAGGCATGGATTTTATTGGCCAACGGCGTTGAAAGAAGCCAAAGAGTTGGTTGAAAAATGCAATGGTTGTCAGAGATATGCAACCAGGATACATATGCCATCGGCCGAGTTAAAAACAATACCCATCACTTGGCCATTTTCTGTGTGGGGCTTAGATATGGTGGGACCATTTAAGCCGGACCAAGGGGGAATGACCCACATATTGGTTATGGTGGACAAGTTCACAAAATGGATTGAGGTGAAATCAATAAAAAAATGCGATGGGCCCACAGCAGTGAAATTTCTCAAAGATATTATTTTAAGATATGGGTACCCACACAGTATTATTACGGATAATGGCACAAATTTTGCAGAAGGAGCCTTCGCCAGATTTTGCAGAGAGAAACACATAAGACTAGATGTTGCCTCTGTGGCTCACCCAGCATCTAATGGGCAAGTAGAGAGGTCTAATGGACTAGTATTGTCAGGAATAAAACCACGACTTGTTGAACCACTGCAAAGGTCGGCAGGAGGTTGGATTGAGGAACTCCCAGCCGTATTATGGAGCCTCAGGACTACTCCGAATAGATCAATAGGCTATACACCATTCTTTCTGGTATACGGGGCAGAGGCCGTGCTTCCAGCCGACATAGTACATGACTCTCCAAGAGTTACTCAGTATACAACCTCAGAGGTAAACGAAATAGCTCGGCAAGATACTGTAGACCTGCTAGAAGAAGCTAGAGAACTAGCACTATCACGATCATCTATTTATCAGCAGAACTTGCGACTATTTCACAGCAAGAAGGTGAATCCAAGGGTATTCAAAGAAGGAGATTTAGTCCTCCGACTGGTGCAACGCACGGCCGGCATGCACAAGCTGTCACCTCCATGGGAGGGACCATTCATCGTGAGCAAAGCATTACATAACGATGCCTATTATCTAATCGACGCTCAATCCCCCGGAAGGAACAAGGCATAAAGCCGAGGAAACAAAGAGGCCATGGAACGTAGCTTTACTTCGTCCATTTTATTCTTAGTGGTCATTTGGTCACACATTGCAAAGTAGTATCTTGCGATCAAGCACCAACTATGTATTAAAAACCTCGGCATCCAGAGCAGTGACTCGGGGACTGCTATATGTTATTTCAATTTCATCTTATGTACTAAACCTCGGCATCCAGAGTAGTGACTCGGGGACTGCTATATGTTATTTCAATTTCATCTTATGTACTAAACCTCGGCATCCAGAGCAGTGACTCGGGGACTGCTATATGTTATCTCAATTTCATCTTATGTACTAAACCTCGGCATCCAGAGCGGTGACTCGGGGACTGCTATATATTATTTCAATTTCATATTACGTACTAACCTTCGGCATCCAGAGCAGTGACTCGGGGACTGCTATATGTTATTGAAATTTCGTTTTATGTACTAAACCTCGGCACTCAAAGTGGCGACTAGAGGACTACCATATACCACCCTAGGGTTATGTTGAGCACCAAAACCTGACACCTCGAGCAATACCGGCAAGGATCTTATATCGTTCCTGAAATTTAGTTTACACACTAGACTTCATGAACAGTAATCACCGGGACTGCCATATATTGTTCCAAAGGGGCAGTCAATCTTTGATACAAAAAAGGTATCACACTTCAGAATAAGAGAAGATTAACCCCATATGATGTGCGAAGCTCACACCCAGATTACTCGACTAAAGAATGAGAGAACAAAGACAAAGATACATCCTAACAACAACAAAATTGCAGGCTACCAAGCAAGAATTCGGATGGAAGCCCACTTAAACAATGTTATAATAACTGCAAACTTATATGTCGCAGCAATGTACGGCAAAAGGAGATTCAGGTCATACAGGAAATAAACAAGTGTTTCACCTACATCGTACGCCCGGCATACCAGGGATAGGAAATGACTTAAACGTTTTCAGCTGGAGAGGCGGCAACCTGGTCAGGGACTGGCGAATCCGAGGTAGGAGGAACTTCGGCCGACGTTACCTCGCCCTCCGTAGACCTAGGTGCAACCTCGGCCGAAGCCTTAGGCTGCTAAGGAGCATCAATTTGCGCAGTGGAATGCCCGGTACCCTTGGAGGAGGATCGCGCGTCGCCGTTGTCATCCGAGCTCGAACTGGAGTCACCATAAGTGGCCGAGTCATCTTCATCTCCCCCTTGCTCAGCTGAATCGTCATCTGATGCATCCTCGACTACGACCTCCTCGTCCGGGTTTGGAAGGAAACTCGGCCCTTCATTCCAGGTGTGCACGTCGGCATACTCGACGAGTTGAAAGGCGCGAGCTTGCCGGAGAGCGACGAAAGTGGGGTCCTCAACCCAACGAGAACCAGTGCGCAGATTTCTCAAGATATCAAGAGAGATGTCTTCGTACCATGACATGATAACGGTGAGGGCCATATCAGCGCCAGCTCGCCCAGCTGATTCCCTCTAGAGACTTAGTTGTTTTTCAGATGCCATAAGTCTTTTCACCAGTAATTCGACCTCATTGATATCGGGGGTCCCAGAAGTGTTCGGCCAGAGAACATGGTAAGCTCGAATAGCTGCCTGCACCAAGTCCCTGCCCATAATTTTCATCGGACCAATAGCAGCGCCGACAGCGACAAGGAAATCTTCCATCGAGTACTCCGAATCAACAGGGACACCTCGGCGCTTACGAGCTGCAAGAACCGCTTTCGAGCTCACAGGCTTAGCTTCTGGGAAATGACCTGCGCAAAACACGAATGTATCAGGAGATAAGAAATTTACAATGAATATAATTCGGCTGAGATAAGAAACTTACAATGAATATAACTCAACATTTTATGGAGGTCTTTAGCCCAGATGATCTTGCTCTTCTCTAACGAAGTAATTTCCTCGCTCATTCCCTGAGTTTTAAGTTCGGCAACCTCGAGGAGTTCTTTATTCTTCTGCAGCTCCAAAGCCAGCCGATTCTTCTCCTCGGAGAATTCATGATCGACCTTTTCTAGTTCGGATTTCTGAGAGAGCTTAAGAGTCTCCACCTCGGCCCGCAGGCGAGCTATTTCATCATCCTTTTCTTTTAGCTGCGCCGAATGAGTAGCACTTTGTTCTAAAAAATGCAGCATCACGTCAGGCATAGGCGTGCAATCTTGGTGAGATGCTGCGAAGGTTTGCAACTCGGCTTTACCACAGCCAAATGGAATAAAAAAGGTTAGCGCGTATTCTAAAGGGCGAAAAGGTGTAGGGTAAGAGGGAAACTAACCTTCCAAGCTCTTGACTTTCTTCTCAAGACGAATGTTGAGGTTATTGAGGTTACCTGTGAACCCACAAAGTAAGCCGGCACCCCGCATACAAAACAATGACAAGGAAAATGGTCGACTTACCTGCTTTTTTCACCACAGGAAGAACTTTTTCATATTTCTCTTCCAACTTCCTGTGTGAGAAGAGCAGTCTTTGAAATTCGGCAGTCCGCCGGTCATGTGCAACCTAAGCAATAGAACAAACCGTGAGTAAATATTCAGTCAAAACAGATCCGAGTTAAGCGAAAACTTAACCTAGATCTAGGTGGCTGGATATTCAAAGCCAAAACAGATCCGAGTTAAGCGAAAACTTAACCCGGATCTAGGTGGTTGGATATTCAAAGTCAAAACAGATCCGAGTTAAGCGAAAACTTAACCCGGATCTAGGTGGCTGGATATTCGAAGCTAAAGCAGATCCGAGTTAAGCGAAAACTCAACTCGGCTCTAGGTGGCTGGATATTAAAAGCCAAAACAGATCCGAGTTAAGCGAAAACTTAACCCAGATCTAGGTGGCTGGATATTCAAAGCCAAAACAGATCCGAGTTAAGCGAAAACTTAACCCAGATCTAGGTGGCTGGATATTCAAAGCCAAAACAGATCCGAGTTAAGCGAAAACTTAACCCAGATCTAGGTGGCTGGATATTCAAAGTTAAAACAGATCCGAGTTAAAAAACTTAACCCAGATCTAGGTGGCTGGATATTCAAAGCCAAAACAGATCCGAGCTAAGCGAAAACTTAACCCGGATCTAGGTGGCTGGATATTCGAAGCTAAAGCAGATCCGAGTTAAGCGAAAACTCAACTCAGCTCTAGGTGGCTGGATATTAAAAGCCAAAACAGATCCGAGTTAAGCGAAAACTTGACCCAGATCTAGGTGGCTGGATATTCAAAGCCAAAAGTAGATTCGAGTCAGGCGAAAGCTTAACCCAGACCTATGTGGCTAGACATTCAAAGAACATCTAGATAAAATTTAAGCAAAAGTTTAAGATAGATCTACTCGGATATAGGCTCGAACCCTAAATTAAGTAGAGCTAAGTATAGCACTGTAAAAACTTCCAAGCGAATAACAAGTTACTCGTTTGCAAGTTTCGGGGACTAATGTATATATAATAGCATATGGAGAATCAGTCTAAACCCCGAAAAGTAGTAATTACCTCGTTCATCTTGTTGCTATCCAGAATGATCTTGGCAGCTTGATCCAAACGGCTGTTGATGTCGGAAAGTTGAAACGGCTGACTGTTTCGATTGCCCTCAAGCTGATCAGCAGCATTCCAGTTATGAGCATATTCCACCAGCGAGCCAAGGCTGTTCCCACTAGCCGTCCGGGTTAAGACTTTACCTCGGACATGTTGTGCAACCACTGCAGCCGCAGGGCTTGTATGAAGAGCAAGCTGGGTGCTGGCAGCCGAGGTAACAGAGGCTTTGGTAGGCGCAGTTCCTTTGCGCAGCACGTCGGCAATACTCGGCTGAGAAGAGCCGGCAAGACCTTTTTGGGAAGTGGAAGTTTTGGTGGCAACAGTTTTTCTTACTATGGAGGCACCAGCAGAAGCTGATACCTCGGCAATGGGAACAATGCCTTTAGGAGTAGGAGGGATCGCAGGCGCAGAGGACGCCGGGTATTAACGACCACGGCGGAGGCTGGGGTTACTGCAGGAGCTACCGAGGTAGAAAGAGGCTCGGTGGATATGCTCGGATTCAATGGAGGGGCAACGGGTTTGGTAGAAATCTCGGAGACACAAGTATCAGGCGCATCGTGACGAGGGGGCGACTGATTCGGAGCTGAAGGAGAGGCAACACGAGCAGGACTGGGAATCCTAGTATCTTCAACGGGCGGTGGAGACGGCTGCCGAATCGGGCGGCTAGTCATGCTAGGACCGCCAGGTTTAACAAAAAGCAGAGCACTACGAAAATAATAAAGAAAAAAGGGTGTCAAGATGAAAAACAGAAAGAGAGGAACAAGAAATACGAGCAAAAGGAACTTACCCTGCGACCCCAGGCATGGTCTTGCGCCTGGGAGGATTCGGAGGCATTTCTTCATTCGCTTTTGGGGCCGCCTCGAGGCATGGCAGAGCCCCGCTGCTTCCCGAGGTAACTGGGGGGCGAGAAGCAATAGGCTCGGCGTCGTGAACCTGACCGGCCGGATTAGCTGGGAAAGTAGAAGCCGGAAATGCATAAGAAATAGGCATTGCGACAACTACCTCAAGAACTTGGGCCTCGTCCGAATCACCTTCCTCCTCATGGACCGAAGTCTTGCCACGAGCGCGGGCCGGAGTGGGATCCGACTTAGGGACGAATTCTTCGGAGTCCGGCTCCCCAACATCCGAGGTATTCCGGTCCGCAGTCCACGGAAGCGACAAAACCTGGACATCCTCGTCCTTTTGCTCGGCGAACCTCTATGAGGCGAAAAAGAAGGAAGGTTAGCGAAAACAAGTTATGAAAACAATAGAAAATCAAAGCATTAATGATTGAACTTACTCCGGGAGGAGGATGCTCGCGGGTATAAGGTTTCAATCCCCAAGTCCAATCTTCAGGCATCTCCGTCTTAAATATAGCACGGACACGCTTGAAGACGAGGTAGTTGTCCAGCTCGATGGTCGAGACTCGGTTGGGATCAAGTGGACCACTCATGTAGCAAAATTTGTGCGTCCTTTTCTAGAATGGGCAAACTCGGCTACTGATGAAGGTAGCCATCAAGTCCTCGCCGCATAACCCGGCTCGGATAAGCTCCTTGAGCCGAGTCTCGAAAAGCTCGGCCAAGACGTGACTCCTCCTCGGATTGTAAGTCCAATTCACCTTGGAAGGCGGACCAATGGAGAAGGCAGGGAGCCGAATCTTGTCTTCTGTCCCTCTGTTCTTGACATAAAAGAAGGATTTGTGCCACTTCTTGCACGACTCAAGCCCGGTGACACGAGGAAATACGGATTTCCTCCGAGGTGTAATGGACGCCGCCCCGCACTGAGTAAGCAGTTTCTCGGAAGGGTGCAGAGACTTGTCGGGGACTACATTAGAACGAATCTGGAAGAACTTCGACCAGACATGCATGGACGGCCATAGGCCGAAGTATCCCCTCCGAGGCGGAGATGAATGCAGAAAGAGAAGCGATGGCATTCGCAGGAAGATGATGCGGCTGAAGGCCGAAGTAGTCGAGAAACTCTCTTGCGAAATCGCTAAGAGGGAGACCAAAGCCGCGCGAGAAATGTGACATAAAAACTACATATTCGCCCTCCCTAACATCCGGGGATAACTCGTTGCCGGGTAAACGACAAGAGACCTCGGCGGGGATCCTCCGGGTTCGAATGAGCCACTCGATCTCCCGCCGGGTAACAGAGGAGCCCTGCCACGAGCCTCACTCGGGCCCGGAGCCAGCATCATCATCCTCTACCAGGGCACCACTAAAGGAACTAGACATGGTTTCGCCGAAAAGATCGCTGGAGGAAGAACTCGCGGCGGAGGAAAACTTAGAGTTACGAGGCCCCGTCGCAATTCAACGCAAAAACGGCGGCGGAACGACGACAGAACCGCGGCGCAAGAACAAAGAGGAAATGAAGGAATCTAGAGGAAAGCCTAGGCGGCAAGGCCGAAAAGAACTCACCGGCGACAACGCCGGAGCAGGTGAGCGGCGACGAGGCAAACGGAGCAGCGCGGCGGAGTCCTCCTCGTCGCGGAACCAGTTGAGCGCGCGGCGGCGGAACCGCAAACGAGCGCAGGAGCGAGAGGAAGAAGAAGGGCGAACGAGAAGGGGAAAGTGAATCTCGACGCCGCTTCCACTTTATAGCCTAGCCGCAAGCAAGGTAGTGGGATCGTGGGTGTGGCAGTGGGCAACACGGATCGTGTGCGCATCACGACCACGCGTCGCTGAGCGGAACCGCACCGAAGGCCACACAATTGACCAAGGAGCTCACGATCCCCAACGAGAACGGCGCACGAGGCGTCGCAGCAACGGCGCGACAGGCGCGGCAGTAACTGTAGCTTGTCAGTAGATACTGTAGAGGAACAAAAAACTAGAGAAACAATGATGAGATTGACACGTGGGACGAGGCGTGCACTAGTAAATACGGTGTTACCACGAGCGGGCGGAAGATAACTCGGAAAGAATGCATAATGTGTATCATGAACTGTCGACCCGGGCGGGACCATATCAGCTTCGTGGACTAATGTTGGGGAGGTAACCCCGGATAGGGTAAGGACGGGGAAAGACGAAAGGATTATTCCCCGTCCAGTTTCCGAGTTATATTCTAAGCTGGCCGGGTCTTGTAAAGGTCGGCCGAGATAAGGAAAGGCAGGACCTCAGTAGTGATGGCAAGGCATTACCCGGCCGAGATACGGCGTAAGCCGGCCGGGTTGGCCCGAATGATCTTAATGCAGGTGAAGGACAGGCCGAGTTACGCGAGGAAGGGCCGAATGATACGAAGCTTGCAGGAGAAGAAGCCCAAAGTCAAACCCTAGTCACGGAATCTGAGCAGAGCCAAGAGCTAAAGACAAATGCGCAGAAGCGAGGGGCGAAGGAGGTCACGGAGGTGACAGCCTGGAGCCCGAGGCAAGGTGAGGGGCCCTCTGGAATCTTACCACAGTGGGAAGGGCGACAAGGAAAGAGGAGCGCCGAACTACTATATTGGGACAAGCATATTCCTCGAATATGCTTGCCACGTCAGCCCTAGAAGAACCCAGGGCTCTCCTTTATAAGGAGAGGCTTGGACCCTAAGGAAGGGGGGGACGGATTCTTGGGACCGTTAGGCTGGTAAAATTCTCTCTCTATCCTTGTATACAGCTCAAGGAGCACTTGTAGCCCGAGGAAGGAGAAATAAAGATCTTTGCGTTAGCTTTCTGTGTGTAGAATCAACTACATCTTCCCTCCCCAGATCCCACTAGCATCCATTGGCCCCAAACTTTAGCCTACCCATGGCATCTGCCGTGCCACCACCACGACAAGGATTATTGTTGGTTTTGAATAAATGCTATTATGTATCCGCACTGAGTATGAATATTGTGAGTGGGTCTTGCTTGTTGCAAAACCATTATTCGTTTAAATCAGGAACAAATGGTTGTTCAATTTATATGAATGATATTTTCTATGTTCATGCTCCTGTATGTGATGGCTTATTCCTACTTGATCTTGATTGTGATACACACATCCATAGTGTTGATGCTAAATGTTGTAAGCACGGTGATGATAATTCCATGTACATATGGCATTGCCGTCTTGGTCATATTGGCATAAAGCGCATGAAGAAGCTTCATTCAGAAGGGCTTCTTGGTGATGGGTTCATAGCATGGAAAACAAAAAATTTCTACCGCAAGAACGAACAAAACCCAGATCTAATCTAGATAAAAGCCAAGATCTAATCTATTAGAAATGAGCAACGAGATAGATCTGTACTAACCCTCGTAGAACCGAAAGCGTTACGAGATTAGATCTCGGGGTTGATGTAGTCGATCACTTGCCGATCTCAAGATCGTGTGGATGATCCTTCCGGCGCCACGTTCCGGCAGCGCTTCCGCAGTTGGTCACACGTGCGGAGTCGAAGCAGACCTTCCTCTCCCCGTTCTAGCGAGCAGCGGAGGTAGTAGATCTTCTCCACGGAATCCCAGCAACACGACGGTGTGGTGGTGGTGGTGGAGGAGAGAATTCTGCAGGGCTTCGCCTAGGCCGGAGCAGAGCGAAGGTAGAGGAGAGAGGCGGCGGCTAGAGCTTGTTATGAGAGAGGGCTAGGAGGGGGCGCCCCCTCCCTTCTATTTAAAGGAGGAGGCGCGGGGAGAGGAGTCCTAGTAGGACTCCCTCCTATGGTCATGGTTGGGAAGGGGGGGAGGAGTCCTCCTCCCCCACGAATCCGTGTCTCGCCCCACAAGGTTTCCTTTGACCCTTTCTTGGTTTTCAAGCAAACACCAAGAACTCTTCTAGAACCTTCCAGAACATTCCGAAACCTTCTAGAATCTCCATACAAACACTCCGGAACATTTCCTAACTTAGAAAATGATCCCCAATATATGAATCTTATTCTCCGGACCATTCCGGATCTCCTCGTGATGTCACGGATCCAATCCGAGACTCCGAACAACATTCGGTTTCCAACACACATTCCATATCTACTTAAAACAACTTCGAACCTTAAGTGTGTCACCCTACGGTTCGTGAACATGTAGACATGATGGAGACACATCTCCGATCAATAAACATCAGCGGGATCTGGAGATCCATAACGGCTCCCACATACTCAACGATGACTTCGTGATCGATAGAACCGCTAACATCTAAACCAATTCCCTTTGTCACGCGATATTCTACTTATCCGAGGTTTGATCGTCGATCTCTATACCGAGTTCTACCTCGTTACCGATAAGTACTCTTTACTCGTTCCATGTTATGTCATCCCTTGTGACCTAGTCACATGCTTGCAAGCTAACTAGATGACATTCCACCGAGAGGGCCCAGAGCATATCTATCCGTCATATGGATGGACAAATCCCAATCTTGGTCCATGCGCTTCAACACATACTTTCAGAATACCCAATGACACCTTTATAACCACCTAGTTACGAAGCGGTGTTTGATGTCATCAAAGTACCCATCCGGTGATGGTGATTGACATAACCTCATGGTCGTAGGATTAGGTTACTATGCATTTGAAAGCTTACAGCAATACGAACTTAATGACTTGATCTTATGCTACGCTTACTATGGGTGTGTGTCCATCACATCATTCTCCTAATGATATAACCTTGTTATTAATTACATCCAATGTCCATGATCAGGGAACCATGATCATCATTTAATCAACAAGCTAGTTCCACAAGAGGCTTACTAGGGACTCTTTTATGTTTACAAACCACACATGTATCAGTGTTTCCTTATAATACAATTATAGCATGGGATGTAAACATTCATCATAAACACAAAGATATAATAATAACCACTCTTATTATTGCCTCTTGGGCATATCTCCAACACTTGGATCTTTGGATTTCGAATCCCTTGATACATGTGAACCATGCCTCATGGGCAAGATGACCAGGACACCATTCTCCGGAATAGTGGAGAGAGCTGTAGACCTACTTGGGATCATACACACGGATGTATGTGGACCAATGAGTGTCTAAACACGCAATGGTTATCATTACTTTGTTACCTTTACTGACGACTTGAGCAGATATGGATATATCTACTTGATGAAGCACAAGTCTGAAACCTTTGAAAAGTTCAAGGAATTTCAGAAAGAGGTAGAGAATCAACTTAACAAGAAAATCAAGCACCTTCGATCGGATCAGGGAGGCGAGTATTTGAGTTATGAGTTTAACATGCACTTGAAGGACCGTGGGATCATCCCACTTACGCCATAAACACCACAACAGTAATGGTGTGTTGGAACGCCGTAACCGAACCCTATTGGATAGTGTACGGTCCATGATGTCTTTAACTGATTTGTCTGTGTCTTTTTGGGGATATGCGTTAGAAACCGCCGCTTTCATTTTAAATCGAGCACCATCCAAATCCGTGGAGACAACACCATATGAGATATGGTATGGACAAAAGCCAAAGTTGTCTTTTCTAAAAGTTTGGGATGTGAGGCATATGTTAAGAAACTGTAGGCTGACAAACTCGAACCCAAATCGGAAAAATGTATCTTTGTAGGATATCCAAGGGAAACTATTGGATATACCTTCTACAATCAAGCCGAAGGCAAAATGCTTGTCGCAAAAACCGGCACCTTTCTCGAGAAAGAGTTTCTCGCAAAAGGGGTGAGTGGAAGGAAAATTGAGTTAGATGAAATTGTTGATCCTTCTCTCCGTATTCCGAGTAGCACAACGGAAGCTGTTCCGAAACTGCTCTCTAACATGGAGGAAGAGTCCATTGATGCTGATCAACACAATGACGTCGAGACTCCCGAGGTTCGCAGGTCTACAAGGGTTCGTGCCACTCCAGATTGGTACAGTAGCCTTGTAATGTCTGTCATCTTAGATGATCAGGAAGAACCTGCAAACAACAAAGAAGCCATGGGTAGTGCTGACTCCGAGAAATGGCTAGAAGCCATGAAATCCGAAATAGGATCCATGCATGAAAACCAAGTTTAGACCTTGGTGGATCTTCCAGAAGGTCGCAAGGCCGTGGAAAATAAATGGATCTTTAAGAAAAAGACAGATGCGAATGGTAATGTAACCATTCACAAAGCTCGACTTGTCGCAAAGGGGTTTTGAAAAATTCAAGGAGTTGACTACGACGAGACTTACTCTCCCGTAGTGATGCTTAAGGCTGTCAGGATTTTAATAGCAATTGCTGCACATTTCAACTATGAAATTTGGCAGATGGATGTCAAGACCACGTTCCTCAATGGTCACATTGATGAAGAGTTGTATATGATGCAACCAGAAGGTTTTGTTGATCCTAAGGATGCTGGAAAGGTATGCAAGCTCCAATGGTCCATTTATGGGTTGAAGCAAGCATCTCGGAGCTGGAACCAACGTTTTGATCAAGTGATCAAGAGTTTTGGATTTGTCCAAAACCAACAAGAGTTTTGTGTTTACAAGAAAGCGAGTGGGAGCTCGGTTGTTTTCTTAGTAGTATATGTGGATGACATATTACTCATGGGAAACGATGTGGATCTTATGAATAGTGTGAAAGCATATTTGAGCAACCAATTTTCCATGAAGGATCTAGGTGAAGCAGCATACATATTAGGAATCAAGATCTATAGAGATAGATCAAGGCACCTAATAGCATTGAGTCGGAGTACTTACATAGATAAGATTTTTAAGAGGTTCAAAATGGAAAACACCAAGAGGGGTTTTACACCTATGATGAAGAATTGCAACTTGAGTATGACTCAATGTCCTGTAACGGACGATGATAGAGAGAAGATATTTGACGTCCAATATGCTTCTGCAATAGGATCTATCATGTATGCAATGCTTAGTACCCGACATGATGTGGCATTGACTCTTAGTTTGACGAGCCGATATCAGAGTAATCCAGGACCGGATCACTGGACAGCTGTGAAAAATATCCTAAAGTATCTGAGAAGAACAAAGGATATGTTCCTGATCTGAGGAAATGATGAAGCTCTAAACATAACAGGTTACATAGATGCGAGCTAGAATTCAGATCATGATGACTCTAAGTCTCAAACAGGATTTGTTTTCTTGGTGAATGGTGGGGCGGTAAGCTGGAAAAGCAAGAAGCAGCTGATGACCCACAAGTATAGGGGGTGTATCGCAGTATTTTTAATAAGTAAGAGTGTCGAACCCAACGAGGAGCAGAAGGTGCTGTCTAGTGGTATGGATCAGGAATTCTCTGTAAATACTTAGCAAACGGAATTTTAGGGGTTTTCGATAAAGCAAGTAAACAAAGTACGAGTAAATAAAAGACAATAGGAATAAATGCAGCAAGTGGCCCAATCCTTTATGCAGCAAAGGACAAGCCGGTTGTATTTCTTAAGATGACCAAACGTTCTCGAGGACACATGGAAGACCACAAGTGCTTTCGCTTCATATAGTTGATTAATCTTCTTTAGCTTGCTAAGTGTTGTGTGGGTGAACCTGTGCTAATGTACCACCCCATCCAAGACTAATACATACTTGTGATTATACCCCTTGCAAACATCCGTAAGTACAAGAAAGTAATTAAGGTAGAAACCTAACCACAACTTTAAACTCTAAGACCCTTACGTCCCTTGTGCAATGGTTTCCTAACGGGGTTCAGTTTCACATCCGCAACCCCTACGATTAGTAGCCAAATACACAATGCATTCCCCTAGGCCCATATAGGTGAAGTGTCATGTAGTCGACGTTCACATGACACCACTAGAAGAAGTACACCACAACTTAAATAACAATCTATTGAATCTTTCTCAACGCAACTCCACTACTAACAACAAGACTTCTCCCATGTCCTCAAGAACAAAACGAACTACTCACAAGACATCATATGGATCATGATCAGACATGGAATAATGATGTATAAAAATCTGAACATAAACAATAATTCAATGGTTCACTCAATAGCATCAACTACAAAGAGTAATCAACACCGGGAAATTTTCCCCTATGAACTATAGCAAGATTCAACCAATTGTTACAGCGATATTGAGATGGTGATGAGGGTGCTGATGGTGATGATGGTGGTGATGATGATGATGATCCCGATGAAGTCCAGCTTGATGGTGGTGTTGATGGCGACGATCTCCCCTCTCCGGGAAGGAATTCCCCCGGCAGAAATCTGCTCACGGAGAGATCTTTCTCTCGGTGTTTTCCGCCTGCAGGCGGCGTAATCTTTCGTGGTTGCTCCCAGTCTTAGGGTTTTGGGAGGGGAGAGGCTGGAGTGGGCAGGTGGCCACACCACCTCAAGGCTGCCTAGGCTGCCACGCCATGGGGTGGTGTGGTCCCCCTGTGGCCCACCTCCACTCCATCTTCTGGCATCCTTAGTCTTCTGGAAAAATAGGATTTTCCATATATTTTCCCGGATTTTCTGATCATCACGAATTTTTCCTCCAAACATCACCTTTTCCATCAGAATCCTGACTGCAGCAGTCCATGCTCCAAAAGTCATCAACCATGCAAAAATAGATGAAATAACATAAGTATCACCTCTCAATACAAAATATATCAATGAATAATAGTGAATTAAGACATAGAATAGTGATGCAAAATGGACGTATCAACTCCCCCCAAGCTTAGACTTCGCTTGTCCCCAAGTGAAACTGAGCTCAATAAACATGGCCTCAAGTTTATGGAGTGAAGAGTCAATAAAAGAATACGGACAAGAAGCATCACATTCATGAAATACATAGATCATAATAGAAGACAACTCACTATTATATAACTCAACTTGCAGTGAGTAAAGGAAACACAATAAAGATACATAAAGTGAATCATAATTGGTAATGGCAAACTTAGCTCTTGGTCGAAGAATAGTTGATAATTTGTTGGAGTTCACAAATAGTTGGTTTTCAATGATAGCTTTCAAAGTAGTAAACATCAGGGTAAGAGCAATGTGCAAAACAAGGAACATAAGAAACATGATTGAATAAAGGGAAAATCTAATGAAAGGCGCCGCATGCCTCGCTCTTCTGGACGGCAGCGCATCGCGATTCACGAAAGTGCATCGCGCTCCAACCATATCTGCACCCCTCCTTCTTATCCCCTTGTTCCCTCGTGGATGCCTCCAGTCCACTCGTTCCCTCTCTAGAATCGTCTTAGGAAAACACAGTTCCATCACCGACGAAAGTGAGGAGGATGCACGTTGCAGGGTAGGCTCCGTCAGGCCGCCGCCGACGAGTAGGGAAGGAGGGGGCTGTCGTCCCTCACACGAGGAGGAGGCGCACCCCAGGAATGCCTCCTCCAGGCCCTGACGACGAGTATGCGCGACACATGGAGGGCTCTCCAGGCCGCGACGAGGTGGCGTGAATCGACGAGGTCGATGAGAAGCTCGGTGGACACCGCCACCGACGAGCATGAGGGGAACCAAGGGCCGCCTCCGCCAACGAGCACGGGGAAGTGCTCTGCCACGCCTCGGTCGACGAGGGTGAGGAGGAGCACGGCCGCCGCTGCCGCCGATGAGCGCGCACGAGGAGGAGTAAGGGCCACCTCTGCCGACGAGCGCGTGGAGAGCTCTGCAAGATGAGGAGCTCGAGGACGCCTCCGCCGACGAGCATGCTGTGAGGAGACCATGGAAGACGAGCACATGGAGGCGTCTTACGCGGTCATATTTTTTCCGGCGGCCGGCGTGGTGCTTGGCTGAGTTCTTCAGACGGTAGGCTCGAGTGGCTGAGTTCTTCTACCCCTATGTCGATTTGTTTTGTAAGTTATCTGTGGTTAATATGGCATTTGTGGCTAATTAATCTGGTATTTTGTGGCTAGTTAATCTGGCAATTGTCTTTATCGAAGGGCATGGTAATTCCACTTCTTTTTTCATAGATAATGAATCTGGCAATCAAGGCTAATGAATCTGGCATTTTGTGGCTAATTAATCTAGCAATTGCCTTATCAAAGAGCATGCTAATTCTAGTTCTTTTTTCATATATAATTAATCTGGAAATCATGCCCAATTAATATGGCATTTTGTGGCTAATTAATCTGGCAATTGCTTTATCAAATAGCATGGTAATTACAATTGTTTTATATAGAAAATTAGCCGGGCAGTCGTGGCTAATTAATCTGGTGTTTGTGGCTAATTAATATGGCAATTTTCTTTATGAAAGAGCACAATAATTTTTGAAGCAGACGGTAGAAATCCGTTATATTCGTACTCTTTTTTTTGGTGGTACTCAAACTTGAGAGGACGGAATCTACTAAGCTAGCGTAAAAGCGTGCTTTGTACAATATAGTTGGATGAACTTTTTCTGAGCCAAAAGTTGCAGGTATGAGGGCGTGCTTCGCGGTACTAGTCAAAAGATATTTTAATGGTTTAACTCACAAAAGGTGTGGGTGGGACCAGATTAGAGGTGTGCAGATAGCCTCCCGCATGCATATTTACCTTTTGGTTAGCCAAGCCTGCTCGTCTTTCTGTTTTGACGCTGACGTCGCTTTCCGTGAGCTGGCAGCCGCCGCTCGGTAGATGATTACGCGCGGTGCCACGTGTTAGCACAGTCCTTGAATAAATCACCATATGAATGAATGAAACACATCAATTCAAAATATTTGTTGAGATAGAAGGGAGTAGGTTTACTGACTCAACTACAAAGTAAAAGAAAGACCCTCAAAGAGGGAAGCAGGGATTGCAAGTCTCATAAAGAGCTCCCAAAAATTATGATACTTACTAGCTTTCAGCTCTCATTGCCCCTATCATAGGCATCTTTAGGTGATTAAGGTTAAAGTGACACAACTAAGAGGATATGCTTGACAAGCTATAAGTTGAAATCTCATGCCCCTTACTTATGAGTACGATCCTCATGCTACTCAACTTCAGTCACGAGCAAACTCTTGTCATTGTAAATACATGTGTATCATTGAGAACCACCAACGGGGTACCCCTTGCACATGACACAGGAGCTATCCCATAATCAAAATGACAAGACAAGGCATGGAGCATCTCAGATCTTTTATTTGCTATTTGCATAGGTTTTTATTGAGGATGGTTCATAGAATGCTCACTATAGTTATGCTGCAAGTTTCCACCATGATTAGTGTGGCGCCCCGCAAAAACCACTACTAGAAAATCATGGTGTTTTTGTGCATTGCATCGTCATGACCGCATGCTCATGTCATCACGCCACATTACAATTGAGCATCGTCATCATCTTGCATGGTTTGTTTAAAACTATTTTCGAAAACCTATTTTGTTTTTCTAAATAAGCCCCGTCTTTATTCAAATACAAAACCCCGGGTCTCCGGAATATTTTGTTTCGTCTACAAACAGTTTTCCAACGCCCTGTTTTAAACAAATTAAATTTTATTTTATTTTTTTTTATTTTAATTGGCCGGATCCACCCAGCCGCCCACCCTCAAAGGGGTTACAGTCTGCGATCCGACCCAACCACACCCCCAGCATACAAAACCAGAACCACCCAAACCATTTTCTACCAAATACCCTACCCCTAATCCTACCCAGCCCCCCTCCACCTCACCCCGGCCAATCACGGCTCGCCACCTCACCGAACCCCCTCCACCTCATCCCTCCTCCCTGCTTTATCCTCACCCCACAGCCAACCCCGCCTTCCTCTTTCTCCCCGGGTCCCACCGGAGAGCCTCTCACATGTGCTCCATGTGTCCTCCCCCCTGTCTGTCTCCCCTCCCCACCCCACACCACGCCCTTCCCATGGGTCCCCCTCCTCGCTTCCCCACTTACCTGACCACGCCTCCTTCCCCGCGGGCCCACCTCCCATCCTTCCTCCCGCAACCCCACCGCGTCGGCCACCTTCCTCCCGGGCCTCCCGCTTCCTGCGGCCTCCGCCGCGCTCCACGGTCGCCCCAGCCCAACCTCGCCTCCTGCCTCACTCACACGCCCCGCTGCCTGTGGCCTCCTGGCTTTGCCCCCAGCCACCCCACTCCCTCCTGGGCCCCGAAGGCCAAGGCCGCTCCTCGTTCTCAAAGACCTCCTCCTCCACACGACGACTTCCGCCAGCGCCTCGCACCTCCCCGGCTTCCACCGCCTCGGCCTCCTCGCCTGGTCGCCTCCTCCCTGCCTCGCCCGCCCTGTCGCGCCTCGACCTGGCCCGTCTGAAGCGTGACCTCGGCCGCCTCCTCCCCGGTTCGCCTCCGGCCGCCGGCTAGTGGCCCCGCTTCGCCGCCCGTCCCCGGTCGATCTCCACCCACCGTCCTGCTCTCGGCCGTCCCCTGCCACATCGACCCTGCCCCAGTTCGCCAGCGCCTCCCGCCACCATCAAGGCAGCCGTGTTCCCTCCTATTGCAGGTTGAAGCCGCTCCGCGTGTGTCCTCTGGGCCCAAGATGGTGGTTCCCCTTTTGTTGTTTTCTTTTGGCCACCATCGAGTTTGCTAGATGCAAGCACCCGTGTGCAGTTGCCTTTGACAAGATCTTCGCGAAGGATAAGTATAGCCTCTCGTTTGGGGCTCATACGCAAGACAGAAACCAGTGGACAACAAGATCGCCCTCATGGACTCGAAGGACGCTGCCCCTCAAGAGCTTTGTCCCGTGGCCTTTGACATGGAGCGCCGAGACCCGAACCCGGAGAATCCCTGGACACCAAGATCTACCGGCGCCGGACCCAAGACCGACAACGTCACCCGAGAACTCCGACAAGGATGCAAAGTTCGTCAAGAACCCGCACGCCAAGGTCGCCTACATGGGACGATAAGTTCTTCATCCCATATGCCAAGACCGACCCGATACGCATACCCGACAAGATCTTCGCGACGACAAGATGGACACCGACCAGGGCGAATCTGATGAGCCACCGACGCCACACCAAGACCTGCGACGACCTCCGAAGACCGATCCCGTCGAACCCTAAACCCTGAGACCCTGTCGAACCCCGGACCCCCGGAACCCAAGATCTACCGAACCCAGATGTGTGATTCTAAGCCCCTATTTTTATAATATGACATTATCAACTGTCGCATAATTAATTCTTCATGCATGCATGGTTGTCTGTGGTTTGGGGGCATTATGCCGATTCACCTCATAATTAAATATGGAGTCTATATGCGGGATATCTTTGTCTTATTTCGGACTCCATTTAAATGGATGTAGCGAACCGATGCCATGTTTCACCCTGTTAATACAACATTTAAATTGCGGGGTACCTAAACAACATGAACCATCTAATTAATTGTCGGGACCCCGGTTCCGCTTAATACTGCCTAATTGCACCGCATCTGCATCATATCGTAATCATGCCGGATCTTCTGTCGTAGTATTAAATATTGCATCTGATGTTTCTTTTAGTGCTTTGCTTCTTCGCGGATTAGGCCGATGAGTTGATGCGAGTATCGACAAGTTCTCCGGATATGTACCTTCGACAGTGTTTCCCAGGCGAGCATCTCTCCCCCTTCTACCTATTTTGCATTTATAGTCTTTATTCCCTCCTGTTGATCTATTGCTATCCGTGTCGCGATGCTTTAGTTTCCGTACACCAGTTATATCCCGTGCAGCCTCTATATTGCCTTGGACACCTCCTATTACCTGTGTTTGATAGATAGCTGGCCTTGCGAGTTGTAGTTGCTTGCTCAGGTGCGATCTCGTGTTGTTAAGTACCACAGTTGTTGGAATGCTGGCAGATGCTTAATGGTGGAGATGCTTATTGGTGAAGATGATCATGACTTTAAATACAACTATTAAAATGCTAGATCTAACTAATGTAGAGGCAACGGTGGGCAATAGATGTTATTTGGTTCTTCCATGCTCACTTGTGCCTGTGAGGGACCCCGAGTACTTGATAATTGCCTTGACTATTCGCACTATCCACATCCGGAGGCCTTATGGACCTCTCTGAGCGAGCTTGATTCATTTCTATTTCTTGGGGCCACAAAGTAGTTTGGGGCTTTATTACTATCCTGTAGTTATGCCATGCTTTTGCTTTATTTAAGATTGTGCGGAGCACCTGTACTTTGGATCGCGCCACGTTGCTGGTATCGACAAGCCCAGTCACACTTTCGGGTTCCCAATCGTTTACATACCGTCGCAAAACCCCGGGTCCGTTGAGCCGCCAACTTCGCTATGGTAGCTTAGTGGGGTGGCCCCCTGAAATATTTTATGAATCCTGTGATCACTTTGTCGTGAAAGCCTCGTTGGGTTTTGAGTTGGTTTTTCCGAGGTTGATCGAGTGTGTGTTGCTATTTGTGCACCCCTGCAGGGTAAATCTTTATGAAAGCCATGTCCGCGGTTATGGACGACTTGGAGCACAGTATCTCGATCCTAGACAAGCATAAGTAAAGTAGTGTTATAAATTTGACTTCATATGTGACTAGTAATCAGCTCAAGTATAATGGAATGAATAATAAAAATGCCAACAGCTGGTGGACCTGGGTTGTTTTGTTATACCTGCCTAGTAAGTGTTGCAACTCCATTGGAATGTGATAAAAGTGCCAACAACTGCTGGGTTTTGGGATTCCTTAGAACAATTATATCTGACTAGTAAATGTTCCAACTACCACGGAATGGTGATTAAAACTGCCCACTACTTATGCTTCAGGATGACTCATGCTACCTATACCTGATTAGTAAGTGCTGCAACTATAATGGAATGAGTAAAATTGCCAAGCTGATAGCCGCTTGACCCACCATACCTATGTAGGCGAGAGCCGAATTCTAGCCTCGCTGTCTTGGCCTCAAGATGGCAGCTCCTCTTTTTCCTTTGCCCTTCCGGCATTTTTGTTTTAGCAGGTTAAGTTCGACGCCGTTAGCAGGGTTACCCTTCCGGCTTGGCCTGGGCAGGGTTATGGACGCCATTGGTTATTCTTCAGGGCTCTTAGCCCCATTTGCATCCTGTCCGTAGTTGGACGCTCTATCGTTTCCAAGGTGATTTGGATCTTTGTATAGTATATCTGTATTCTTGACTCATGGAGTCGCTGATGTATATATATCTGTTCTGTGGGTCCCATCGAGGACTTATGAGCAAACAAACATACAAGTGATCAAGACAAACATGCAATCTTCCTTAGAAGCACAAAAGATCTTAACTAGAGAATACTAGACTTATGAGCAAATCAAGAAAGCAAGATGATGAAATTATTTTTCTTTAGAGTACTTCTATCTTTTTCTTTTCAACTCTCAAAAAGGTGTTGCTACTGACCAAGCCAGGTTTGCCAAAACCAACTCAATTAACTCAATGATCCCAGAGTGCTACCAATACTAACAACAAGATCAATCATATACCCACGAATTGAAAACTAGTATAAGCCATGCAAAAGAGTGAATGATAGAACTTCTCATTAATAATCCATAACGGCAACTCACACCAAGGGATACATATCTAACGAGAGAGGGGACACTTCCATAATGCAAACCATCCTACATAATAACTCCTCTATTCACGATATGACTCTACTAATAAGGTAAAAAGATAGAAGATAGTGATGTGATACCGCGGCACTCCCCCAAGCTTGGAACAAACCAAGGGGATGCCAAACCTGATGACGAATTACTCCTTAGGTGGTGGTGGTATCCTCTCATCTTCGTCCGTCTTCCAGGGTAAAGGCTTCCCATCAACAAAGGACATCATGGTTTCCAACATCCTGAAACTTGCAGCAGCACTTATGCATTTAAATCTATCCTCACACTCATAGTTTTGATTTTGAACGTCATAGAACTGTGCTTGCAATTTGTTGGTTGTTTGGCGGAGTGAGAAGACTTCTTATTTGAGTTCAGCAGTCTCCTTTTGGTGCTCGGTGATGAGTTCGGAACAAATCTTATGGATGATATCCACTTCACGCTCCGCCATCTTCCTGTACCTAAAGACTTCTTGCTCCAGTGCTTCCATCCTGTCCTCCAGACTTCCTTCACCTTTAGGGCCTTGTACCTCTTTAATTCGGACCTCCCCACCTTCAAGCAACAACTCCTTGGGATGAATCTTCAATTCTCTCATGTATGGGTTGATGATATCTTCTAAGGAATCTCCCTTGGATGATCCAGAGGAAGACATTGTGGCTCCAAATCTGGGATTATCCCTGGCAGAAACAGATTGGAACAAAAACACGACGAAAACACGACGAAAACACGATATACGAACCTCGAAAGATCCGGGGGGTTATATATTATGAAATTTCATATCAAAAGGAAGGTACTGGGAGAAAACGGGTCGGAGGCGGAGTCCTGGGTGGCCTCACCACCTGGTGGCGCGGCTAGGGGTGGGCCCGCACCATGGGGTGGTGTGGGTCACCCCGGCTCCGGCTCCGTCCCTTTTTCACTTCGAAACTTTCCTTATCGACTGAAAACTGCAAAAATATAGTTGTATTGTATTTTTGTGGAACTTTTCTTACCAGAACTATTACCTACATGAAAACAGACTCAGCAGGTCTCTGAATTTGGTCCTCAATGAATTTCTCTGGAGTTATAACTTGAAAGGCATCAACATCTTCATTGTAAGAATCTCCAGCAATATAGTGTGTGAGTCGCTATCCATTCACTACTTGTGTAGTATTATCTTTTAGAGAAGAAATTTTTATTGCTCCTGAACGGTATACTTCTTCAATGATGAAAGGTCCTTCCCATTTTGATAGTAGCTTACCTGCAAAAAATCTGAGACGAGACCTATACAATAGAACTTTCTCACCAACATGAAATTCTCTCTTAAGTATTCACTTGTCATGCCATATTTTAACTTTTTCTTTAAAGAGCCTAGCATTCTCATAGGCTTCACTCCTCCATTCATCTAAAGAACTTAAGTCAAATAATCTTTTCTCACCAGCGAGCTTATAATCTCTATTTAGTTCTTTCACTGCCCAGTAAGCTTTGTGTTCTAATTCTAAGGGTAGGTGGCAAGCTTTCCCATAAAGTATAAGGAGACATTCCCATAGGATTTTTGTAAGCAGCTCTATAAGCCCATAAAGCATCATTCAACTTCTTAGCCCAGTTTTTTCTAGACCTATTAATAGTCTTTTGCAAGATAGATTTAATTTCTCTATTTGATAACTCTACTTGCCCGCTAGTTTGGGGGTGATAAGCTGAAGCAATTCTACGATTAACATCATATTTAGCGAGGGTCTTCCTAAAACCGCCATGAATGAAATGAGAACCCCCATCAGTCATGAGATACCTAGGCACTCCAAACCTAGGAAAGATAACGTCCTTAAGCATTTTTAGAGAGGTTTCTCCGTCAACACTTTTCATAGGAATGGCTTCTACCCACTTAGTAACATAATCAACGGCAAACAGAATATGAGTGTAACCCTTCAAAGGAGGGAAAGGACCCATAAAGTCGAATCCCCAACAATCAAAAGGTTCAATAACTAGAGAGTAGTTCATAGGAATTTCATTGCGTCTAGAAATATTACCAACACACTGACATTCATCACAAGATAAAACAAATTTTCTTGCATCTTTAAAAAGGGTAGGCCAGTAGAAACCTGATTGTAGTACCTTTTATGCAGTTCTATCTCCTGCATGATGTCCTCCATAGGCGCTACCATGACATTTACGCAATATCTCTTTTTGTTCATATTCTGGAACACATCTTCGCATAATACCATCCACTCCTTCTTTGTATAAGTGTGGGTCATCCCAAAAATAATGCCTCAAATCATAGAAGAACTTTCTTCTTTGCTGAGCTGTAAAAGTTGGAGGCAAATACTTGGAGACAATAAAGTTAGCATAATCAGCATACCAAGGGCTTCCTCGCGAGCTCACCCCTACTGCAGCTAACTGTTCATTTGGGAAACTATCATTAACAGGCATAGGATTAAAAGAGATGTTTTCCAAACGAGATAAATTATCAGCTACAGGGTTTTCAGCACCCTTCCTATCTACTATGTGTAGATCAAACTCTTGTAAAAGCGGTACGCATCTAATAAGCCTAGGCTTAGCGTCCTTCTTTGTCATAAGATATTTAATAGCAGCATGATCAGTATGAATGGTTACTTTTGAGTCCACAATATAGGGCCTAAACTTATCACAGGCAAAAACAACAGCTAGAAATTCCTTTTCAGTAGTGGCATAATTCCTTTGAGCAGCGTCTAGATTCTTACTAGCATAGTGGATAACATTTAACTTTTTATCAATACGTTGCCCAAGGACAGCCCCTACAGCAAAATCACTAGCATCACACATTATTTCAAAGGGTAAACTCCAATCAGGTGGTTGAACAATAGGGGCTGTAGTTAAAGCCTTCTTAAGAGTTTCAAAAGCTTCCCTACAATCATCATCAAAAACGAAAAGTAAATCTTTTTGAAGAAGATTAGTGAGAGGTTTTGATATCCTAGAGAAGTCTTTAATAAACCTCCTATAGAAACCAGCATGACCAAGGATACTACGAATACCTTTGATGTCTCTTGGACATGGCATCTTCTCAGTTGCCTCAACCTTAGCTCTATCAACTTCTATGCCTCTTTCAGAAACTTTATGCCCAAGAACAATCCCTTCATTAACCATGAAGTGGCATTTCTCCCAATTAAGAACAAGATTAGTTTCTTCACATCTCTGCAAAACTTTATCAAGGTTGTGCAGACAATTATAAAAAGAAGTTCCATAGACAGAAAAGTCATCCATGAACACTTCTACAATTTCCTCACAAAAACCATGAAAAATAGCAGACATGCACCTTTGGAAAGTAGCAGGAGCATTACATAAACCAAAAGGCATACGTCTATAAGCATAAGTTCCATAAGGGCAAGTAAAAGTAGTTTTTTCTTGATCTTGTTGTTTAACAGCAATTTGAGAGAAACCAGAATAACCATCAAGAAAACAAAAATGGGTTTTTTAGACAACCTTTCTAACATTTGATCAATAAAAGGGAGCGGGCAATGATCCTTCTTAGTAACTTTATTGACCTTTCTAAAATCAATGCACATCCTATAGCCTACTACTATTCTTTGAGGAATAAGCTCATCATTATCATTAGGAACAACGGTAATACCTCCCTTTTTAGGAACACAATGAACAGGACTAACCCATTCACTATCAGCAATAGGGTAAATAATACCAGCATCAAGTAGTTTCAATACCTCATTACTTAACACTTCCTTCATCTTAGGGTTTAAACGTCGTTGGTGTTCCACTACTGGCTTCACATCTGGTTCTATGTTGATAGAATGCTGACATATAGTGGGTGAAATCCCTTTTAAATCATCCAGAGTATAGCCCATAGCTCCTCGGTGTTTCTTCAAAACCTCCAACAACCTTTCTTCTTCCTTTCCTGAAATTTTAGAGCTAATAATAACATGATATATCTTTTTATCATCAATATAAGCATATTTAAGATCATCAGGGAGAGGTTTTAGATCGAAGACCGGATCCTTTTTAGGTGGCAAAGTGGTACCCAAGTCTTCTACAGGCAAGTCGTGCTTAAGCATCATAGGTTGATCATGGAGAATCCTGTTAATCTCATTCCTTTCTTCCATGAAGATTTCACTTTCATGATCTTCCATAAATTGCTGCAAAGCATTGTTAGGAGCAAGAGAGATAGAAGCAAGTTGTTCAACTCTAAAATCCTTATTATGGGTTTCCTCTTCGCAAGGTTCTTTAGTAAATTTCGAAAAATTAAACTCATAAGATTCCCCATCAAACTTAGTCAAGATTTTCTCCCTCTTGCAATCAATAATAGCTCCAAAAGTACTCAAGAAAGGTCTACCAAAAATGATAGGGTAGTTTTTACTAGCAGCCGAACCAAGTGCTAGAAAATCAGTAGGGTACTTAATCTTACCACAAAGAACTTCCACGTCTCGTACAATACCAATTGGAGAGATGGTCTCTCTATTAGCAAGGTAATTAACCACATCAATCTCTTCCAACTCGCAAGGACTGATTTCATGCATAATTTCTCTGTAAAGCTCATAAGGAATAACACTAGAACTTGCACCAATATCACATAAACCATAATAGCAATGATCACCGATTCTAACAGAAAGCACAGGAACACTAGCCTTTTTAGTTCTATTGGGATGTGAAACAATATTAGAAGCATCCTCACAAAAGACTATGTGCCCATCTTCTACGCTTTTAGTGACAAGGTCTTTCACAATTGCTACCACAGGTTCAATGTTTATTTGTTCATCAGGTTTCTGTTCTTTTTCACTTTTGGTGATTACATTAGTTATCATAGGATGGTCCTTTACCTTTTCGGGGAAGGGAATCTTCTCGATATAAGGTTCGGGTAATATGGGGTCAATAATGCAATACTCAGCACTTCCAATAGGAGCATAGTCAACAATATCTTTGTAAGGTGCATGGCATTTGTTCCATCCCCTTTTTGGAATTTCGATATAGGAAGCAAAAGCTCTAAAGCAATTCGTAATAACTTGCAAATCAAGACCATAAATATTACTAATATTTTGAAAGTCATCAGTTCCCATAAAAGATTCAATGCATTCATAATCATAATTTATACCTGACTTCCTACCTTTGTCATTCTCCCAAGCTTCAGCATTGTCTTGAATACGGTCCAGAAGATCCCATTTAAGTTCTTCTTCCATGCGAGTGAATGATCCAGCGCAAGAAGCATCCAATAAATCTTTATCATGTAGAGGGAGCCTTGCATAAAAGTTATTGATAATAATATTGTTGGGGAGCTCATGAATGGGACATTTGAGCATCAGTAACTTCAATCTCCCCCAAGCTAGAGCTGTACTCTCTCCATCAAAAGGCCAAAAGTTGTATATTTGATTCCGATCTTTATGAATCTCACTAGGAGGATAAAACTTTGAATAAAAGAGAGGCACTATTTCCTCCCATTCCAGAGATTGACCAGTCTTCAGCAGATTATACCATTCCTCAGCTCTTCCTTTCAGTGATAATGAGAATAACTTCTTCTTGACTTGATCTGTAGTAATACCTGCACACTTGAACAACCCACATAATTCGTGTATAACGAGTAAATGATCACCGGGATGGACAGTTCCATCCCCAACATAGTAGTTATCCATAACACGATCAATAATTCTTGTAGGTATTTTGAAAACATCATTCTCAACAGGTGGTGGCTTAGCTACTACCTTAGCAGTGGTAGTAGCATTACCAAATAAGAAACTCAGCAAATTATCCATAACGAAAATAGAGCAACTAGCACAAGTAAACAATACTCACAGTAGAAGTTTCCTTTACCAATTCCACTCTCCAATAGCGCTTCACTCCCCGGCAACGGTGCCAGAAAATAGTATTGATGACCCACAAGTATAGGGGGTGTATCGTAGTATTTTCGATAAGTAAGAGTGTCGAACCCAACGAGGAGCAGAAGGTGCTGGCTAGTGGTATGGATCAGGAATTCTCTACAAATACTTAGCAAACGGATTTTTAGGGGTTTTCGATAAAGCAAGTAAATAAAGTACGAGTAAATAAAAGACAGTAGGAATAAATGCAGCAAGTGGACCAATCCTTTATGCAGTAAAGGACAAGCCGGTTGTATTTCTTAAGATGACCAAACGTTCTCGAGGACACATGGGAAGACTGTCAAGTGCTTTCGCTTCATATAGTTGATTAATCTTATTTAGCTTGCTAAGTGTTGTGTGGGTGAACCTGTGCTAATGTACCGCCCCATCCAAGACTAATAAATACTTGTGATTATACCCCTTGCAAACATCCGTAAGTACAAGAAAGTAATTAAGGTAGAAACCTAACCACAGCTTTAAACTCTAAGACCCTTACGTCCCTTGTGCAATGGTTTCCTAACGGGGGTTCAGGTTTCTGTCACTCCGGCAACCCCTACGATTAGTAGCCAAATACACAATGCATTCCCCTAGGCCCATATAAGTGAAGTGTCATGTAGGCGACGTTCACATGACACCACTAGAAGAAGTACACCACAACTTAAATAACAATCTATTGAATCTTTCTCAACGCAACTCCACTACTAACAACAAGACTTCTCCCATGTCCTCAAGAACAAAACGAACTACTCACAAGACATCATATGGATCATGATCAGAGATGGAATAATGATGTATAACAATCTTAACATAAACAATAATTCAATGGTTCACTCAATAGCATCAACTACAAAGAGTAATCAACACCGGGAAATTTTCCCCTATGAACTATAGCAAGATTCAACCAATTGTTACAGCAATATGGAGATGGTGATGAGGGTGCTGATGGTGATGATGGTGGTGATGATGATCCCGATGAAGTCTAGCTTGATGGTAGTGTTGATGGCGACGGTCTCCCCTCTCCGGGTAGGAATTCCCCTGGCAGAAATTCATCTGCCGGAGAGATCTTTCTCTATCGGTGTTTTCCGCCCCGCAGAGGTGGCGGAATCTTTCTGTGGTCGCTCCCCGAGTCTTAGGGTTTCAGGAGGTTGATATACGCCAGAGGGGAGAGGCTGGAGTGGGCCAGGGTGGCCACACCACCTCAAGGCGCGGCCTAGGCCTGCCTGCGCCATGGGGTGGTGTGGGGCCCCTGTGGCCCACCTCCACCCCATCTTCTGGCATCCTTAGTCTTCTGGAAAAAATAGGATTTTCCGTATATTTTCCCGGATTTTCTGATCTTCGCGAATTTTGCCTCCAAACAGCACCTTTTCCATTAGAATCCTGACTGCAGCGGTCCATGCTCCAAAAGTCATTGATGACCCACAAGTATAGGGGGTGTATTGCAGTATTTTTGATAAGTAAGAGTGTCGAACCCAACGAGGAGCAGAAGGTGCTGGCTAGTGGTATGATTCAGGAATTCTCTGCAAATACTTAGCAAACAGATTTTTAGGGGTTTTCGATAAAGAAAGTAAACAAAATACGAGTGAATAAAAGACAGTAGGAATAAATGCAGCAAGTGGCCCAATCCTTTATTTAGCAAAGGACAAGCCGGTTGTATTTCTATAGATGACCAAACGTTCTCGAGGACACATGGGAAGACTGTCAAGTGCTTTCGCTTCATATAATCGATCAATCTTCTTTAGCTTGCTAAGTGTTGTGTGGGTGAACCTGTGATAATGTACCGCCCCATCCAAGACTAATACATACTTGTGATTATACCCCTTGCAAACATCTGTAAGTACAAGAAAGTAATTAAGGTAGAAACCTAACCACAGCTTTAAACTCTAAGACCCTTACGTCCCTTGTGCAATGGTTTCCTAACGGGGGTTCAGGTTTCTGTCACTCCGGCAACCCCTACGATTAGTAGACAAATACACAATGCATTCCCCTAGGCCCATATAGGTGAAGTGTCATGTAGTCGACGTTCACATGACACCACTAGAAGAAGTACACCACAACTTAAATAACAATCTATTGAATCTTTCTCAACGCAACTCCACTACTAACAACAAGACTTCTCCCATGTCCTCAAGAACAAAATGAACTACTCACAAGACATCATATGGATCATGATCAGAGATGGAATAATGATGTATAACAATCTGAACATAAACAATAATTCAATGGTTCACTCAATAGCATCAACTACAAAGAGTAATCAACACCGGGAAATTTTCCCCTATGAACTATGCAAGATTCAACGCAATTGTTACAACAATATGGAGATGGTGATGAGGGTGCTGAGGGTGATGATGATGATGATCCCGATGAAGTCCAGCTTGATGATGGTGTTGATGGCGACGATCTCCCCTCTCCGGGAAGGAATTCCCCCGGCAGAAATCTGTCTGCCGGAGAGATATTTCTCTCTCGGTGTTTTCCACCCTGCAAAGGTGGCGGAATCTTTCTGTGGTCACTCCCGGAGTCTTAGGGTTTTGGGAGGATGATATACGCCAGAGGGGAGAGGCTGGAGTATGCCAGGGTGGCCACACTACTCCTTGGCGCGGCCTAGGCCTGCCCGCGCCATGGGGTGGTGTGGGCCCCCTGTGGCCCACCTCCACTCCATCTTCTGGCATCCCGAGTCTTCTGGAAAAATAGGATTTTCCGTATATTTTCCCGGATTTTCTGATCTTCACGAATTTTTCCTCCAAATAGCACCTTTTCTATCAGAATCCCGATCAGCGTAGTGCGGCTCCAAAAGTCATCAACCATGCAAAAATAGATGAAATAACATAAGTATCACCTCTCAATATGAAATATATCAATGAATAATAGTGAATTAAGACATAGAATAGTGATGCAAAATGGACGTATCAACTCCCCCCGAGCTTAGACTTCGCTTGTCCCCAAGCGAAACTGAGCTCAATAAACAGGACCTCAGGTTTATGGAGTGAAGAGTCGATAAAAGAATACGGACAAGAAGCTTCACATTCATCAAATACATAGATCATAATAGAAGACAAGTCACTATTATATAACTAAACTTGCAATGAGTAAAGGAAACACAATAAAGATACATAGAGTGAATCATAATTGGTAATGGCAAACTTAGCTCTTGGTCGAAGAATAGTTGATAATTTGCTGGAGTTCACAAATAGCTAGTTTTCAAAGAAAGCTTTCAAATTAGTAAACTTCAAGATAAGAGCAATGTGCAAAACAAGGAACATAAGAAACATGAGTGAATAAATCACCATATGAATGAATGAAACACATCAACTCAAAATACTTGCTGAGATAGAAGGGAATAGGTTTACTGACTCAACTACAAAGTAAGAGAAAGGCCCTTCGCAGAGCGAAGCAGGGATTGCAAGTCTCATAAAGAGCTCCCAAAAATTATGATACTTACTAGATTTCAGCTCTCATTGCCCCTATCATAGGCATCTTTAGGTGATTAAGGTTAAAGTGACACAACTAAGAGGATATGCTTGACAAGTTATAAGTTGAAATCTCAAGCCCCTTGCTTATGAGTACCGATCCTCATGCTACTCAACTTCAGTCACGAGCAAGCTCTTGTCATTGTAAATACATGCGTATCATTCGGAACCGCCAACGGGGTACCCCTTGCACATGACACAGGAGCTATCCCATAATCAAATTGACAAGGCAAGCAGACAGTGATCATCTCAGCGATCTTTTTATTTGCTATTTGCATAGGTTTTTATTGAGGATGCTTCATAAATTCTCACTATAGTTATGCTGCAAGTTTCCACCATGATTAGGCATGGCTTAGGCTAGCGCAGCGCTTTCTCTAACACATATAAACTCCATGATCTTACAAGTTCCACTTTTATTTCACACCGCCGGGATCCATAAGCAAAAGAACATGATATCAACTAGGTACAAGTACCAACAAAGTGTTGAAAGCGGTCCCCATGATACATGGTTCGGCTAACTTCAACTCATAAAGCGCAAGCATATACGCAACAAAGAAGGACCCAATGGCTCAAGTTTATTAAATGCAAGAAAGTAAAGTGCCATCAAGTTCGTGAGATATTTAATCACTAATTTTCACATAACAGGTTTAATTTGGGAGGTAGATAAAACAAGAATTTACTTGGAATAGCAATAATGCTACTAGGTAGGTATGGTGGACACAAATGGCAAAGGTTTTGGTTTAAAGGAGGTGGATGCACGAGAAGAATTCCCTCTCAGTACAGGTTTTTGGCTAGCAAGGCTGGGTAGCAAGTAGAAGAGTTGAAGGAAACAACCAAACATACAAATGATAAAGAAAAACATGCAATCTTCCTTGGAAGCACAAAAGATCTTAACTAGAGAATACTAGACTTATGAGAAAATCAAGAAAGAAAGATGATAAAATTATTTTTCTTTAGAGTACTTCTATCTTTTTCTTTTCAACTCTCAAAAAGGTGTTGCTACTGACCGAGCCAGGTTTGCCAAAACCAACTAAATTAACTCAATGATCCCAAAGTGATACCGATACTAACAACAAGATCAATCATATAACCACGAATTGAAAACTAACATAAGTTATGCAAAAGAGTGAATGATAGAACTTCTCATTAATACTCCATAACGGAAACTCACACCAAGGGATACAAATCTAACGAGAGAGGGGACACTTCCATAATGCAAACCATACTACAAAATAACTCCTCTATTCATGATATTACTCTACCAATAAGGTAAAAAGATAGAAGATAGTGATGTGATACCGCGGCACTCCCCCAAGCTTGGAACAAACCAAGGGGATGCCAAACCTGATGATGAATTACTCCTTAGGTGGTGGTAGTATCCTCTCGATGAGCTCTCTGATCAGTTTCCCCAAGTCCTCGATCTCAAAGGTGAGATTACGAATAAGCTACGAGTTTTTCTCAATGCGGCTCATGATCATGTCGGGTTGAGAATTCCAGCTCTTGCTATTCTTTCCCCACTCTTCCTCCTTGAAGTCTTCTTTTCCTGCATGGCTAGAACAAGGCAAATCCCAATTGGAGGTTAATTTCTCCTTGGGCATATTTTGGTATTGATGCTCATGGATAAGGGTATGGAAAGGATTCCTGGTGCATGGAGGAAGTGACCGTGGAGCCAAACTGTGACGAGGAGCTTTCCCCCCAGTCTGCATCCGTGCAATCCTTCTGATCTTGGTAGGTTTCACCACTCCAATGCTTGCAATGGTGGTGCCGGTGTGCGGACGTTGGCCTTGATCCTCTTCACATTCACTCTTGATCTCCTTCTCCTTCCCGGGGTCTTGGAGGTCTTCCTCCATGGGCTCCTTCCCTTTATCCTTGGCAGACACGATTGTGCTTCTAAGCCTTCAAAGAGTATGTCCTGGCAGAAACAGATCAAAACAAAAACATGAAGAAAACACGATATATGAACCTCGGGGGATCCGTGGGGTTATATATTACGAAGTTTCATATCAAAAGGAAGGTACTGGGAGAAAACGAGTCAGAGGCGGAGTCCTGGGTGGCCTCACCACATGGTGGCGCGGCCAGGGGTGGGCCCACGCCATGGGGTGGTGTGGGCCACTGCTCCGCTGATCCCTTTTTCGCTTCGTAGCTTTCCTTATTGACTGAAAACTGCAAAAATATAGTTGGATTGTATTTTCACGGAACTTTTCTTACCAGAACTGTTACCTATTTGAAAACAGACTCTGCAGGTCTCTGAATTTGGTATCTAGTAGATTCTTCCAGAGTCATCACTTGAATAACATCAATATCTTCATCTTCATACACTTATTACTTGAGTCATAAAGCCCTTCTCTTCCTTATTACACCATTATCTCCACTTCCTAGAAATTTCTTTCACACAAAACTTCACACAGTTCTCATTAGCAACATTAGTATAAGTGAAGTGATAAAACCTTTTGAGTCCAACTTCAACTGAAAACCATCAAAACAAAAGCTACTGTAGCAACTCCTTCCGAAAACCCAAAAAGAATTCAAAAAGGAAATCGAATAAAGAAGCAAATGCAAGAGTGGCAAAATCTGTCAAAACAGACCAGCAGGTAAAGATTATTTTTTTCGAAAATCTTCTGTTTCTCAAATCAAAAATTGCAAAACTAACGAAAGTTAAATAACAACTTGGGGCAGAAGCACAAACAATTACAGCTCAATCAGACATACAGAGATCTCTCACGAATTTTTACGGTGAAGCACAAAAATCTGTTTCGGGACAGCAACTTCCCCAAATCTTACTTCTCTCTCATTAGAGGTTGATCTTGACACAAAAACCAAACAAAACGGATAAGGAACGGTTATTACCGAAGTAATAACTTCCAAGACTCAAAGAAACAAAACCAAACTAAAAGCAAAAACAAATTGGGTTGTCTCCCATAAAGCTCTTTCTTTATAGCCATTCAGATGGGCATGATAATTTTGAGGAAGCTCTCATAGGGATATGAATTGAAGTGAAAGAGAGCATTAAGAAGCAAAAACACACACATTTAAGTCTAACCCACTTCCTATGCAAGGGGATTTTGTAAACAAACAAGTTATTGAAACCAAAGGCAACTTGCATAAGAAGGCAAAAGAAGTGCAACATAAAAACTTTCAGCATAAAACGAGGAAACTTGATATTATTGAGATGCATAAGAACACTTTTCCCTCTCTCATAGTAACTTTCAGTATCATGCATAAACTTAACTATATAGCTATCTCAAGGGCCATCATAGCCATGATCACTTATTCTAACAGAAAACATGGGAATACTAGCTCTCATAACACTACTATGTGAAACAATATTAGAGGTATCCTTACAAAGGATAGTGTGTCACTCTTTTTCATACTTAGTGACAAAGTCTTTCACACTTGCTATTATAGGTTTATCAACCATTTGTTTATCAGGTTCAACAGCCTTATTCATACTTTCATTAACCACACTAGCTATCATAGAATGTTCCTTTACCTTAACTAGAAAAGGCATTTTCTCAATATAAGGTTCAGGTAAAACATGATTAGCAGTATAAACTTCAGTATTTCTTGCAGGAACGCTCTTAGCAACATCTTTATAAGGTTCGTGATACTTATTCCACTTCTTTTTAGGCACTTCAATATAAGAAGCAAAAGCCTTAAAATAAGAAGCAATCGCTTGAGAGTCTAGACCATAAGCATTTTTAATATTTTGAAAGTCATCAGTTCCCATAAAAGATTCAATGCATTCATAATCATAATTTATACCTGACTTTCTACCTTTTTCATTCTCCCAAGCTTCAGCATTGTCTTGAATACGGTCCAGAAAATCCCATTTAGCTTCTTCTTCCATGCGAGTGAATGATCCAGCACAAAAAGCATCCAATAAATCTTTATCATGTAGAGGGAGCCTTGCATAAAAGTTATTGATAATAATATTGTTGGGGAGCTCATGAATGGGACATTTGAGCATTAGTAACTTAAATCTCCCCCAAGCTTGAGCTGTACTCTCTCCATCAAGAGGCCAAAAGTTGTATATTTGATTCCGATCTTTATGAATCTCACTAGGAGGATAAAACTTTGAATAAAAGAGAGGCACTATTTCCTCCCATTCCAGAGCTTGACCATTCTTCAGCAGCTTATACCATTCCTCAGCTCTTCCTTTCAGCGATAATGAGAATAACTTCTTCTTAACTTGATCTGTAGTAATACCTGCACACTTGAACAACCCGCATAATTCGTGTATAAAGAGTAAATGATCACCGGGATGGACAGTTCCATCCCCAACATAGTAATTATCCATAACACGATCAATAATTCTTGTAGGTATTTTGAAAACATCATTCTCAGCAGGTGGTGGCTTTTCTACTACCTTAGCAGTGGTAGTAGCATTACCAAATAAGAAACTCAGCGAATTATCCATAACGAAAATAAAGCTACTAGCAGAAGTAAACAATACTCACAGTAGAAGTTTCCTTTACCAGTTCCACTCTCCAATAGCGCTTCACTCCCCAGCAACGGCGCCAGAAAATAGTCTTGCTGACCAACAAGTATAGGGGGTGTATCGCAGTATTTTCGATAAGTAAGAGTGTCGAACCCAACGAGGAGCAGAAGGTGTTGGCTAGTGGTATGATTCAGGAATTCTCTGCAAATACTTAGCAAAAAGAGTTTTAGGGGTTTTCGATAAAGCAAGTAAACAAAATACGAGTGAATAAAAGACAGTAGGAATAAATGCAGCAAGTGGCCCAATCCTTTATGCGGCAAAGGACAAGCCGGTTGTATTTCTATAGATGACCAAATGTTCTTGAGGACACATGGGAAGACTGTCAAGTGCTTTTGCTTCATATGGTCGATCAATCTTCTTTAGCTTGCTAAGTGTTGTGTGGGTGAACCTGTGCTAATGTACCGCCCCATCCAAGACTAATACATACTTGTGATTATACCCCTTGCAAACATCCGTAAGTACAAGGAAGTAATTAAGGTAGAAACCTAACCACAACTTTAAACTCTAAGACCCTTACGTCCCTTGTGCAATGGTTTCCTAACGGGGGTTCATGTTTACATCCTCCGCAACCCCTACGATTAGTAGCCAAATACACAATGCATTCCCCTAGGCCCATATAGGTGAAATGTCATGTAGTCGACGTTCACATGACACCACTAGAAGAAGTACACCAGAACTTAAATAACAATCTATTGAATCTTTCTCAACGCAACTCCACTACTAACAACAAGACTTCTCCCATGTCCTCAAGCACAAAACGAACTACTCACAAGACATCATATGGATCATGATCAGAGATGGAATAATGATGTATAACAATCTGAAGATAAATAATAATTCAATGGTTCACTCAATAGCATCAACTACAAAGAGTAATCAACACCGGGAAAGTTTCCCCTATGAACTATGCAAGATTCAACGCAATTGTTACAGCAATATGGAGATGGTGATGAGGGTGCTGAGGGTGATGATGATGATGATCCCGATGAAGTCCAGCTTGATGATGGTGTTGATGGCGACGATCTCCCCTCTCTGGGAAGGAATTCCCCCGGGAGAAATCTGTCTGCCAGAGAGATCTTTCTCTCTCGGTGTTTTCGCCCCGCAGAGGCGGCGGAATCTTTCTGTGGTCACTCCCCAAGTCTTAGGGTTTCGGGAGGATGATATACGCCAGAGGGGAGAGGCTGGAGTGGGCCAGGGTGGCGACACCACTCCTTGGCGTGACCTAGGCCTGCCCGCGCCATGGGGTGATGTGGGCCCCCTGTGGCCCACCTCCACTCCATCTTCTGGCATCCCGAGTCTTCTGAAAAAATAGGATTTTCCGTATATTTTGCCGGATTTTCTGATCTTCGCGAATTTTGGCTCCAAATGACCTTTTCCATCCGAATCCTCGATCAGCGTCCATGCTCCAAAAGTCATCAACCATGAAAAAATAGATGAAATAACATAAGTATCACCTCTCAATATGAAATATATCAGTGAATAATAGTGAATTAAGACATAGACTAGTGATGCAAAATGGACGTATCAGTCATCAACCATGCAAAAATAGATGAAATAACATAAGTGTCACCTCTCAATACGAAATATATCAATGAATAATAGTGAATTAAGACATGGAATAGTGATGCAAAATGGACATATCAGCAGCTGGTGGTGGCACAATCTTCAATGGAGTCTGAATACATTGCTGCAGCAGATGCAACAAATGAAGTTGTTTGGCTAAGGAATTTCGTCATCGAACTAGGAGTTTTTCCCAATGCACAAGACCCCGTGATGATCTATTGTGATAACACGGGAGCTATTGCAAATGCAAGGGAACCAAGAACTCATTCCACAGCCAAACACATCAAGCTTAGATTTCACGTCATCCGGTAGATTGTTGACGAAGGTGAAGTCAATATTTGCAAAGTAGATACATAACTGAATGTAGCAGATCCGTTGACGAAAGCTCTCCATTTAGAAAAGCATGAACAACACCGAGATTCCATTAGTGTTAGGTTCCTGCCTATTGTAAACTAGTTTTGTATACTCTAGTGCAAGTGGGAGACTGGAGGAGTTATGCCCTAGAGGCAAATAATAAAGTGTATTATTTGATATACCTCCTGTATGTTCATAATACGTTTCATACTGTGCTATAACTGTGTTAATACGAAACGTTAATACATGTGTGGTATGTAAACAAACCGTGTATCTAGTTACCTCTAGTGAACTAGTTCATTGGTCATGAGGATGGTCTGTGTTTCGAGATCATGGGCATTTATGCCAACTGACAATGAGGTCATGTTATTAGTTGAATAACATGATAGACAAACATCCGACCATTATATCATAATGAGATCTAGTTACAAAGTTCACCATTGATGATAAAACATAGAGAACCTCGCAACCTGATCCTTTGACTGTGAGGTAATGCAAATCACCATTCTGGAAGAAGCTTAGATGGTTATCAAGAATCATCTCGTAACATCAAAAAGGTGCCACTCAGGTTTTCCGAAGGAATGCGTAGAGGAGTACATATCAAGACCAGGATTTGTCTAGTCCATGTAACGGACAGATACATGTGGCCATCTTGGTGACGTTGCATTAATGAAGCTTGCAAGCATGTGACTAAGTCACGGAATGCAACGACATGAGAACGAGAAAACAAGTTCATCGGTAACGAGATCAAACTAAGGTATAGAGATACCGAAGATCAAGTCTCGGATGAATTAGGTATCGTATGACAAAGGGAATGGGGAACGACTATCTCACGGTTCGAGCGATTGTATTCGTGAAACACACAGGGGTCACATGGCCATCCAGGTCCCTCTGTTGATCATTGATATGAGAGTGGTATCTATCATGTCCGGAGTGTTTCCGAACCGAAGGATGTCACGCTTAAGGGTGGGGATGCTTAGGGTAGATGAGGTATCATATGAGAAATAGAGAGAGAGAGAAACTGGAATAGTTTCGGTTACATCCGATGGAGATCGGAAGGGGTCCGGAAGATGTTCCGGAGTGAAGGAATAATATAATATGTGTATTTGAATGTTAATTGGAGAATTAATATTAAATATATATTTTATTTTATTTTTGAAGGCACTATATTGCTAATGGGCCTCACCCGAAGGGAGGCCCAAGTGGGCAAGGCGCCTAGGGAGTGGGGGCCAACCGGCCTAGGGCTAGTGGGCCGCCCTAGTGGGGCCCACCTAGGGACGGCGGCTGCCCCGAGGTGGCCGACGGGTGTGGGAATAGTCCCACACCGCCTGGCCCCTGGGTGGTGCACCCCCCTCCTACTATATAAAGGGGTCCCCCCTCCCCTTGGAGTACACCCATTCCTCTCATTCTCTCTCTCTCATCTGCTGAGGACTTCCCCGTAATATTGGGGAGGACCTCGTGGTTGGGTTCTCCACCTTCACACTACCGTCGTGTGATCGGCGATCCGGCATCTACTTCTTCCGCTGCTCAGCTGGATTGGAGCCCGGTTGACGTCCACTACACCGGACGTGTGACGAACTTCAGAGGCACCACACTTGGGGTGCTGCTCGTCTTCATCAATATACGCCTTCCTGCGTAAGGCGTGCCACTCTCTGCAAAGGTATGAATACTGTATTCCTTCTCCGTTACTTATATCTACATAATATAGATCCTGGTATTAGTGTTCGAGTAGATAGAATTTTTTTGTTTTCTGTTACGGAACGCTTCATAATGCTTGTCACTAGGGCCCGAGTGCCATGATTTCAGATCTAAACATGTTATTGATTCATTATGATAGTATTGTTTATGGTCTTACCTGCAAGTTGTATACACACGTTGTTGTCCGGAACCAATGGCCCCGAAGTGATAGAAATCAGGATAACCGAAGGAAATGGCTTTGATGTGAGGATCACATGTGTTCATGGAGTGTTAATGCTTTGCTCTGGTGCTCTATTAAAAGGAGCACCTTAATTACCAGTAGTTCCCTTGAGGCCCCGCTGTAAATGGGCTGGCAGGACAAAAGATGTTTTGTAAGTTCTCATTGCGAGCACGTATGACTATATATGGAACACATGCCTAGGATTATGTAGTACTTGGATGCTTTGTCTTATTTATCTGCAATTGCCCTATGTTCTGATTGCTATGTGAATTGTCTTGTCCACGCAACACCCGTCCATCCATCCCTATGCCTACCGCACTCGAATCCTACTGTTTACTGCTATTGTTACTGCTATCTTTACTTTTACTACTGCTATTACTTTACTATTGCTACTACAAAACTGTTGCTACTGATAAACTGTTGTGTGCAAGATTGTTTCTAGGTGCATCTGAATTGACAACTCAGTTGTTAAGGCTTATAAATATTCTTTGGCTCCCCTTGTGTCGAATCAATAAATTGGGTTTCACTTCCCTCAAAAATACTGCGATATACCCCCTATACTTGTGGGTCATCAAGACTATTTTCTGGCACCATTTCCGGGGAGCATAGCTTTATTTATTAAGTTCACTTGGATTCTCTATTGTTCGCTGCTATCCATCCATCATGGGTAAGTCTCGTGATGGCAAGGTTCCTATTTTACCATCCACTACAAGAAGAGATATGGTTCTGAACACCTCTGTTGCTCTTCATTCACCATCTGTTATGAGTAAGCTCGTTACACCACCACATACACATGCTACACACACTGCTACTACTGCTGAATCTGAAACTTCTGATGCTTATGATGCTGCTTCTACTGTGCTTGATAAGAGTGGTTCATTAGGTCCTTTCCATGATGCTACGATTGCTAGAACTATAGATAGAAATACTGAAACTCCTAATGAAGACACTACTAAACCTGTTAGTTCATCTGAGTCTAGTGAGAGTTATGATATTGAAGACGGTTATGTTGAGATGACCGATGAATTTATTAAAGAATGTAAAAACACCCATGATAGGAGCGCTGCTAAGAGTCTCCTTGAGAGGCGTACTATTAGACCCAAATTGTCTCCTATTGCTAAGTTTGCTGCTTCTCCCATAAACATTAAAGATAAAGATTATGATTTCTCTCTTGATCTATCTTACATAGCTATTGTTGAGAAAGAACCTTTTTGTGGGACTAAGAATGAAAGTGCGGTAGCACATGTGACTGAGCTTTCTACCATGAGTGGCCTGTTTTCTGATGATATTAAGATGCGTACCTACTTTGTTGCTAAGATTTTCCCCTTTTCACTGAAAGGAGAAGCTAAAACTTTTTAGTAATTTACCTCCTGGATCTATTGATAGCCCTGATTGCTTGATTAGTACTTTCCTGCACAAATATTTTCCTCCTAGTGCTAGACATGCTATTTTGCAGGAACTTTTTGATTTTAAACAGGGAGAAAAAGAGATATTGCCTGAATCATGGGCAAGGTTTTGTGCTTTGATTCATGCACATGGCTGGAGGTCCATTACCAAAGAATGAGCTTCTTGATATATTTTATAATGGACTAACTGAAGAATCTAGGACATACCTAGATAGTTGTGCTGATTGTGTTTTCATGAATAGGACTCCCAAAGAAGGGGAGGAATTAATGGCTAAAATAAGCAAGAATTATGAGGATTGGACTCCTCCTGAACCAGCTATACCTGAAGTAATTATACCTGAACCAACTATTCTAGTGCCTATTCCAACATCAAAGAAGAGGGGAGTTATTGAATTAAATGATGAAGTGATGAAGGAAGCTAAGAAATGTCTTAAGGAGAAGGGAATTAAAGCTGCAGATGTCAAAAATTTACCTCCTATAGAAGAATTATGTAAGCCTATCCTCTATATCCTGAGGGGCATACCAAAAGAATTGAGCAAGATTCTCAACAAGCTGAAAATAGTGGCTCTACTCGTAAGAAAAGGAAAAAGAAACATAAAACTGTTGTAGAACCCTCTGAACCTGCTATAGATTCTAATAGTATATCTATTTCTGATGCTGAAACTGAAAGTGGTAATGAAGAAAATGAAGCTCCAAATGAAGAAAAAGTTGAAGAAGAACCTGAAAAGCACACTAAGACTACTAAATACACTAAAGAAGATTTTATTGCTAAGAAACATGGTAGTGAAAGAGAGCCTTGGGTCCAAAAACCTATGCCTTTCCCTGATAAGAAACACAAGTCAAAGGAAGATGAACACTATAATAAGTTTTATGAGTGGATGAAACCTTTATTCTTGCAAATTCCTTTGACTGATGCTATTAAATTTCCTCCTTACTCAAAGTATATAAAGGATATTGTCTCGAATAAAAGGAAGATCCCTAATGAAGAAATTTCTACTTGTTTGCTAATTATTCCTTTAATGGTAAGGTTCCAAAGAAACTTGGAGACCCTGGGATTCCAACTATCCCTTGTTCTATTAAGAATAGTTATGTTAGAACTGCTTTGTGTGATTTGGGAGCTGGAGTTAGTGTTATGCCTTTTTCTCTCTATAAGAGGCTTCAACTAGAAAAATTAATACCAACTGATATATCTTTGCAAATGGCTGATAAATCTACCACTATTCCTGTTGGTATATGTGAGGATGTACCTGTTCAAGTGGCTCATAATTGCTTAATATTAACTGATTTTGTTGTGCTTGAAATGCCCGAAGATGATAATATGTCCATTATTCTTGGGAGACCTTTCCTTAATACTGCAGGAGCTGTTATTAATTGTAATCAAGGAAATGTGACTTTCAATGTTAATGACAAGGAACATACTGTCTATTTCCCCAAGAAGATTGAAAGGACTTATAGTTTGAATTCAATTGAACATGTTGAGGGCATTCAAGTTGGAGAAATATATTGTCCCATACCAAGAGAAAAATTTGAAACTATTATGATTGGGACCATTTCTATCAAGGTTTAGGTAACATAATCATTAGTGGAATACAAAGTTTTGTCTCATATGAAATTGTTTTGGTAACAAGACCTGATCAACCTTGTTAACAAAAGGATTTCATTGAACAAAACAATGTTTTCACCGTGAGTATCTCTGTTTACTTTTATTCTATCCATTTTAGTTTTGCTTTCGTTTAGTTTTCTTTGTTGTTAGTTGTTTGCATGTTAGAGTGTCTTAGAACTCCTGTAGTTCTAGACTTGTTTTGTCATTGCATCATTTCACAAAAAAAATCTGTCTGTCAGAAAATCATTCTTCTATGCCTAAAAAATGCCCAAAAATAAAGTGTCTCGAAAAATTCCAGAAAATTCATATTAATTTTTTACATGAAAAAAGGGGCAAAGGAGTGCCTGGAAGGTACCAGGGGGACCCACCAGGCAGGCTCACCACCTGGTGGCGCGACCTGCCCTGGGTGGCGCCATGCCATGGTGTGGGCCTCCCCTGGCCCTCGACTCACTCTCTCACCTGCCACTTTCTTCTCTCTCCCGAGTAAGCTCCAGTTCATTGCCCAAAATCGCGTTCTTGCTGTGCTTGCTCTTGATTTTTTCGATCTCCTTGCTCAGCTCATCTTTGTTGCTGAAATTTGGAGCATTTGTTGTGCGGTATGTGACTCCTCCCCTTGTCCAAGTAGATCTGTGTTTAGTGGATTATATCTTGAGTATTTTGCTGCTGTAGGTGACAGGTTTTGAGAGCTAGTAAGCTTGTTTGATGCTTATAGATATAGTTTTGATGCATGTTTAGGCCTCTTACAAGTCCCTATGAGTAGTATCCTTCATTATATTCACTTTGCAATCACTTGTTTAATAGGTGTTTGAATTTCAGAATAGAAGATGAATGAGCATCAACTAAACCAACATGAACTATGGGTGCTTGAGGTAATGAAGGTTCACCAGGAGGAGGAAGTTTTTCCTTCCATTTACCCATGCTCTGAATTCATGAGAGCTTCAAGAATTCTCCAGGATTTCCACACTTTGGTTTCTAATGTAGGGCTGGAGCACTTTTTGGAACATGAACCTTGTCAATTTGTGAAGCTAATCATGTCTGTGGTGCAGGACTTTCAATTTAGTTACTCTTTGCCTAACCCCATGGTCCACTACAAAATTTACAATATTGTTGTCGACCTTTCTCTCGATGACTTTTGTGCAGCTATTAAGGTACCTCCGTGGGGATCATGTAGAAGAATTAAGGAGCGACCTCACCACTCATGGATTTATACGCAGAAATTTGCCAAGGGAGCAACTTCTCAAAGGAGAGTGGAAAAATCCGTAATATTCATCTCCCCTCCATTCGCTACTTTGCCTACTTTATTGCCAAGTGTGTTCTTGCTAGGAAAACTGCCAATATGTTATCTTCGTATCATCTAGCATTTATCTCTGCTGCTCTTAAACGAGATAGGTCTTACAACTTGGGTGCTTTGATAGCTTTCCGTCTTGCTGCTAACCGTGAGAAAGGTGGAATTTGTGGGGGCCTCATTGCTTCTCGTTTACTAGCATTGCATGGTTTAGTGCCTCATCATCTAGACCTACAGTTTCCCATAGAAAGGCTTGATCTTAATTCCATGATATAGCATAAATTTGTTTCCTCGTGGGCTAGTTTGAGTGAGTTATCTGATGAAATAACCTTTCTCAAAGCTGGTTGGAGAAGGAGAAAGTCCGAGTGTGTTGTTCTTTTGCCTGCACCTGTTTTGTTTAACCTTGATAACATGGTAGGATGGTCTCTCATGGAGGAGGAGTTTGATACATATTTGGGAGAGCTCTCCCAACAGGAGAAGGATACTAGAAGGGAGGTCACAGATGATTCGATCCAGCCCTCGAATGAGGGGGAGTCTTCATATCAGCAGCCTGCTTATGATTGGGGAGCCTCTTCTTCTTCCCACAGGCCCAACTACGACCATTCTTATCATGATCCTCCTGCCTGGAACCCTTACCCGTATCTGGATTGATACCCACTTAGGCCAAAAGCCTAAGCTTGGGGGGGAGGTACGCCGGCATCGCACTCATCTCCTTATCATGTTGCGTTGGTACTTTGTATATTCATGTTTTGTTCTCTTTTTTTGTTTCGTTCTTTCTTTGCTTTTGCTTTCTAAAACACAAAAAGACCAAAAATATTTTTGTTGTTTCTCTTTGGTTTGCTTCGTTTGCCTTGGTTTGCTTTTCCCTTTTTGCTTAGTTTGAACTATTCGAAAAACCCAAAAAGATTTTGCTTTGCTTGTTTTCCCTTTTTGGTTCTTGCTTTAAAAAATCGAAAACACCAAAAATATTTGTTCTTCTTCTTTGGCTTTGTGAGTTTGTTACAGGGTTTAGCAGTCCTCAGTGGATATTGGTTTCATATTATTATTCAAGCCACACAAGTGAAGAGCAATAATGAGGATTAATGACAACTTGAGGTGTGGTAATAGGCTGGTAATGAACTCTATTTGTTTTCATTTTTGTACATATACTCATCATTGTGGGCATGCTTAGCATGTTCGTGTAGGGTGTATGTTATTTATGGATGCTTAGTAGTTCTTACTTTCTTATGATTAGTTCGAGCTTGCTAATATTTTGTAGCATGTCTTATGAATGTTTGCTTGCATTACTCTATTCATAACTTGGTATGACACCGTGGTATCCTCCTCTGAATGTTTCATTTGGATTGACTTGGCACATGCTCACGCATGCATATGACTGAAATAATTAGTTAAGCCTCGATGAATTATTTTGCCTTGAGGATCTTGAATCACTTTCATGCCATGATTAGTCCTGTTTTGTTGCAAGCATGATTATGATAGCTATTGCTCTCTCGTTTGTCGCTCCCTTACTATTGCTAGCCTTCACTTACACCGAGTATGTTTTACTCATGTTTCCAACTCCCTCAAACCAAAATTTGCCAAAGTGTCCACCATACCTACCTATTAGCATCATTTGCTACTTCCGCGCATATTCAATATGCCTTGTTTTCTTCCGAATAAAATGTTCGCTTGCTATGAGAAAGTTAGTTAGTAAAGCTCTCACGAACTTGATGGCACACTTTATTTCCTGCACTTAATAAACCTGAACCATTGTGACTGTCTATGAAAGTTATATGCTTGCAAATTATAGGCTGGGGATTAGCAGAACCGTGTTGTCACGGGGAACGCTTTCAACACTTGTAAATATATACCCAGTTGATACCATGCTCTTTTGTTTGCGGATGTCGTCGGTGTGAAATAAAAGGGGAGCTTGTAAGTCCATGGAGTTATGTATGTGTGTTAGAGAAACGCCTGGGCCGCCGGTCTAATCCATGCCGTCATGGTGGAAACCTGCAGTGTAACCCTAATGATATCTATGAAGCATTCTTCTTATAAAAAAGAGAGAGTTAGCCATTGAGAAAAAGAAAAGAAAAAAAGAGATTTGAGAAAAGAGGAAAGAGAGAAAAAAAGCACCATTTTCCCATGGTAAATAAGAAGATTGCTGAGATACTCATTGTCTGCTTACCTTGTCATTTTGATATGGGGATTCTTCCGTATCATCGGGCAAGGTACCCGTTAAGCGGTTCTCTATGATACACACGTATTTACGATGACAAGAACTTACCGGTAACTAAAGTTGAGTAGCATGAGGAGCGGCCCTCGTACTCAAGGGACATGGGATTTCCAGTTTATAGTCTTTCAAGCATATAACTCAGATTGGACCTCACTTTCACCTTAACCATATTAAAGATGCTTATGATAGGGGCAATGAGAGCTCAAAGCTAATGAGTACCATACTTTCAGCATTTGGAAGCCTTTCAAACTTTTCAAAACCTTTTTCGTTTTTCTTGTTGAGTCTCCACATATTCTATGAGCACCTTCTTGAGAGCATAGTTGTCATTGTTAGTGTAATGTGCTTGCCTCATTACTTGATTATTTGTGTTATGACTTTGATGCTTGTATCTTTGACATCTTTACTTCTAGTCTTCACCTGAACTTCAGAGGTGCCTTGGCATTCACAATAAAAAGGCAAGCGAGATACCACTCTATCATACCTTGTTATGAGCATTGTAATGTTGCTTATATTTATACTTCATGCTACTTATTATTTTTAAGTTGGAATCTCTTCATAGCTTGCAATGCCTATTAAGTAAACTTAGTTGCATACTCTTTATTATGAATTGTCTAAGTAGTTGATCACATGCTGAGAATATATACATCATATGAAGCAAATGTGTTCGTGAAAGTTCTTTTATCGCACTCAGTTTTCAACTGAATTGCTTGAGGACAAACAATAAGCTAAGCTTGGGGGGAGTTGATACGTCCAAAACGTATCTACTTTCCCGAACACTTTTGCTATTGTTTCTCCTCTAAACTTGTGTGATTTGGATACAACTAACACGGACTGGCTATTTTCAGCAATTGCCTTAGTGTCTACTTTTGTGCGAAAATCAACTATCGGGAAAAATCCGGAAAATATGCCAAAATCCTATTTCTCCGAAGACTCCCGGAGCGAATCTGAGACGGAGGAGGGCCCAGGCCACACCACTGCCGTGTAGGCTAGCCAGGCGCGCTGGGGTGGTCTGCCGCCCTGCATACCCTCGGTCTCACTCTTCGCCTATAAGAAGCCTCCTGACCTAAAAACTCTAGGGGGTTCGACGTTTTTCCAGAAGGAGTTCCGCTCCGCTGCCACCACCAGATTTCGTGATTCGGAACTAGAAACTCCGTTCTGGCACCCTGCCGGGATGGGGAATTCCAGGAGATCATCGCCATCATCATCACCATTGCTTCTCCATCAACCATCCATGTTTCCCCCATCTATGAGTGAGTAATCCCCCGATGTAGGCTATGTGGATGGTAGGGATTGGATGAGATCGTTCATGTAATGGCATTAGATTGTTAGGGCATGGTGCCTAGTATCTTCTATTAGTGCTTTATGACTTTGTTGCGACTTGTTGTGCTTAATGCTTGTCACAAGGGCCCGAGTGCCATGATTTCAGATCTGAACATGTTATTGATTCATTATGATAGTATTGTTCTTGGTCTTATCTACAAGTTGTATACACACGTTGTTGTCCAGAACCTATGGCCCCGAAGTGACAGAAATCGGGATAACCGAAAGGGAAAGGCTTTGATGTGAGGATCACATGTGTTCACGGAGTGTTAATGCTTTGCTCTGGTGCTCTATTAAAAGGAGTACCTTAATTGCCAGTAGTTCCCTTGAGGCCCCGCTGCAAACGGGCTGGCAAGACAAAAGATGTTGTGCAAGTTCTCATTGCGAGCACGTATGACTATATATGGAACACATGCCTAGGATTATCTAGTACTTGGATGCTTTATCTTATTTATCTGCAATTGCCCTATGTTCTAATTGCTATGTGAATTGTCTTATCCATGCAATGCCCGTCCATCCATCCCTATGCCTACTGCACTCGAATCCTACTGTTTACTGCTATTGTTACTGCTATCTTTACTTTTACTACTGCTATTACTTTACTATTGCTACTGATAAACTGATGTGAGCAAGATTGTTTCCAGGTGCAGCTGAATTGACAACTCAGTTGTTAAGGCTTATAAATATTCTTTGGCTCCCCTTGTGTCGAATCAATAAATTGGGTTTCACTTCCCTCGAAAATACTGCGATACACCCCCTATACTTGTGGGTCATCATTGCCTCTCGGGCATATTCCCTTCACCTCCCACTTGCACTACAGTCAATAGTCTAGTTTGAAAAACTTTGCGTATTGAACACCTATGGCTTTCTGGTGTTGCATATATGCGATTGCTAGTGGTTAACATAATCTCTGGATCTGACTGTTTCAGGTTTGTGTGTATTTGCATGTCTTTGCGTCTCTACGTAGCACTCATTCTCAAATGAGATGGCATTGTATAAATTTGGTCCTTTGGTGAGACCTTTAGTTCGTTCAGGTTAAAATATGTTGATATTATTGTCATACAATATATCTTCATAGTATTAGCCGACTTTGAACCACACCTAGTTTCATAACAAACTACTTAACACAAATGCCCTCCTTTGCTGCTACTATAGCAGTCATATACTTAGACTTTTGTTGTAGTATCCGTCACAATGTCTCAACTTTGGAACTCATCCAAATCCATCATGGAACATCCTTTCCATTACATTGTGCCACCCATAGTCTAAATTGAGATAAATTTTAATTTGTATCTTGTGACAAAACTAGTATCAATGTAACACTTTACAATGAACTACCTTTAACTATTTGTCACTTATACATGATATATTCTTAGTTCTTCCAAAGCTTATAAGAATATCTTTACTATCGTCCAATGATCATCTTATGAATCATTCTGGTATGTGCTCATAACATTTAGAGCATAGTGTTGGGTCCGCAGCATAGAAAACAAAAAATTTCCTACGATGAGAACTATACGCCAATATCCATCTACTAGATATAGAGCAACGGGTGGACATACATCCATGGAGAACTTACCCTCGAAGACAACGAGTTTTGTTAACGAGTAGGAACTCGTGGTTGATGTAGTCGTACACTTGCCGATCTTAAGATCGTGTGGAAGTCTGAGCGCCGCAAATCAGCAGCGCATCCGTCCTCGCACACACGTTCAAGCCACCGGACAACCTCCATCTCCTCGCTCCTGCGATGCAGCGGAAGCAACAACTCCTTCCAGACGAAATGCCACCGGGAACATGTATCTCGCTAATCCGAGACCATGGGGGAATAATTCTAGAGGGGGAGAGAGATCCTTCACGAGGAGGTGTGAGGAAAAAGGAGGAAGAGGGGGGCCTTTTATAGGAGGAGGGGGTACCCCCTCCATGGACGGCGCCTCATGGAGGTGACCCCTCACCTCCTCCATTCATGTGGTGGTAACTCCCTCCACATTAAAATGCTTCTTCACATTCTCTTTTAAAGTCTCCACTTTAATTGCATTAAAATTCTCTAAGTTTAATGCTCTCTCATTTAATAAAACTCTTTTATTAAGTTTATTTAGAATTTTGTTAATTAATTTAATTAACAAACATTCACATAAAACCCCTTGCAACATTTCAATATCACATGAAGAACCACTTTCTGCAATTTCACCCGAAACAATTCTGGTTTCTATTGAAACAATTCCTGCGCTTTGCAATCCTTTCGTCTGAAACATATGTGCTCCAAAATGGTGTCCGGTAACCCTTAAGTGTGTCACCCTATGGTTCACGAATAATGCAGACATGATTGAGACTCCTCTCAGATCAATAATCAGAAGCGGGACCTAGAGATCCATACTGACTCCTGCACATTCAACAATGACTTCTATGATCGTGAGAGCCTTTAATGCTAGTAAATTAATCCCTTTTTCTCATGATATAATAGATGTCCAAGATTCGATCATCGGTATCCAAATACCTAGTTTGATCTTGTTACCAACATGCACTCTTTTCTCGTTCCAGTGATATATCATTCTAGTGATCACATCACTTGCTTGCAAGCTATCTTAATGTGATATCATCGAGAGGGCCCAGAGTATATCTATCCGTCATTGGGATTGACAAATTCCACTCTTGATCCATGAGCCTCAACATAACACCTTCGTAGCACTGAACCCATCTTTATAGTCACCCTGTTATGGTGTGACGTTTGATGTTATCAAGATACTCTTCTGGTGTTAGCAATTAACATGATCTCATGGTCTAAGGATAAAGATTACTTCGTATGATGTTATAGCAATATAAACATAATGACTTGATCATAATGCTATACTTCAGATGAATGTTCATCACATCATTTCACAAATGTTGTGACCTTGTTATTAACAACATCCAATGTCCATGATCAGGAAACCTTGATCATCTTGTTAATCAACAAGCTAGTCTATAAGAGAGGCATAACTAGGAACCCTTTTTGTTTATTAAACACACATGTATTGACGTTTCCGATCAATACAATTATAGCATGCAAAATAAACATCTATCATATACGAGGAATACATAATAACAACTTTATTATTGCCTCTCAGGGCATATTTCCTTCACCTAGGACATATCTGGATATATACATATCACGGTATAATCGATCAAAATCTTCATGTGATTTTAGTCACCAAGTGTTGAAACACTTGAATCTTGATACAATCCTTTCCATGCAGCAAGAACCTTTCTTGTTGTTTCCATATTGAACCCTTTCAATATCTCATATATGTACGTCTGGCACAACCATATTAGTGCCTCAATCTATCCATATAGACATTGATGCCAAATATTCCGATTTTGCCCAAGTATTTCATCGAAATCCTATTTTAATGAAATTCTTAACTTGTCTCAATAAAAGATACATCATTTCCAATCAACACCATGTCCTCTACATAATGTATTAGAAATATGTCTCAGCGCTCCCACTTAATTTCTTGCAAATGGAAGCATCTTCATCATCTCTGATGAATTTAAACTCTTTTAACAGTTTCATCATGGTGAAGATTCCAACTCCGCTCTGCTTACTTCAACCATTGAAGTTTGCATGCCCTTTTTAGCATCCTTTGATTTAACAAAACCCTTTGGACCATGTCATGTACATGTCCTAGGTAACCATTCTATTAGAAGAACCTTGTTTTGTTTATTCAACTACTGTTGAGGGCAAACATCTAGGGTGGCCCGATCTTTCACGATTCCCTTTCAAATCAAGGATGGAGTGCGGGGAGAGGAGGTGAGGATGAACACAATGAATGCACGCACGAAGAACGCGAGGAACACACACACGCAAAACCACGATACACACCAATAGCTCACGCCGGCGGTGACCGGTCCGACGCAATCCCTAGCATCAGCGTCGGGCGGAGGACTCTCTCTCTTGAACCAGCACGACGAGATGGGAGACTCTGTGAGATCTTGATGTCTTGGCAAAGGGACACCAATGCCAAGGCCTTGTACAACGCGGAGGCACGATGCAAACTCCAACGAGGTTTGGGGATATTGGTGCTCCTTGGTCAAGGAGCATGAGGCAAGAACTAGATAGATCCACAAAGGGGTTTCCACTAATTCCAATATCATGCCTAGGGTTTACAATGGAGGTGGGGGACTATATATAGGCCAGCCACTTAAACAGGGGTACTTTAGGAATAAAAGAAAGGTTTTGGACGGACTAAGGGGTACATGGGCCGCAGGCCCAAAGGCCTTTTCATGCCTGGCGTCGGTCGGACCGGAGACTCCAGTGTGGTGGACCAGAGACTCTGGTCTAGGCCAGAGATTCTGGTCAGTCTCCGGACCAGCCTCCGGAGGGGCCTTCAGATTGTCCCAGGACCCGATGTTAGGGTCAGACCGGAGGGTGGACCGGAGTCTCCAGGGTCTTCAGGCCGGAGACTTTGGTGGACCGGAGACTTTGGTGTGCGCAGACTGGAGACTCCGGTCTGAGCAGCTCCAGCGGCTCCTTCTTCACGCTCTGCTCCTTGTTCTCCATCCTTGGGTGCTTGGTGATGAGTCGAGGCTTCGTCCCTGATGATGCATAGTGTAGTTGCATGAAGTAGCACACCATCCAAGGAGGTATCAAATTGGCACGATGAGAGGAGCGAGTTCACCTTAGCTTGTAGGAGTTTGGCTCGGGCACAAGGCATGGGTCCACTTGGGGGACTTGTTGGTGTAGATGTAGGAGCGTCCGTAGGACGGGCTACATCAACTCCCCCCCCCTTGGGAAAGAGTCATCCTCGACTCTTCATGAATATCATCTTGAACATCTCCATGGTAGGGTGAGAGATCCTTGACATTGAATGTATTGCCTTCAAGGTACTTGGAGGTCGGTATGTCGATGATGTAGGTGTTGTTGTTGATTCTTTTGAGGACCTTGAAGGGACCATCTCCTCTTGGCTTGAGCTTGGAGTCACGTTCCTTGGGGAAGCGGTCTTTGCTTAGGTGTATCCACACAAGGTCACCTTCTTCAAAGATCATCTCCTTCTTGTCCTTGTTTAACCTTGAACTTGGCGAAGGACTTGTTGTTCTATAGTAGCTCTTGTTTCTTCATAGCTTGTGCACGCTTCTCGACGTCCATGTTCGTTCGCTCATGGAGAGGTAGTGGTAGGATGTCGAGTGCGGTGAGGGGCTCAAAACCATAGACGATCATGAATGGACTCATCTTGGTTGTTGAGTGATTGGCTCGATTGTAGGCGAACTCGGCGTGTGGAATGCATTCCTCCCAATCCTTTAGGTTTTTCTTGATCAACACATGAAGGAGAGTTCCGAGGCTTCGGTTGACAACTTCGGTTTGGCCATCAGTTTGAGGATGCGATGCGGATGAAAAGAGGAGCTTGACGCCGAGCTTGGCCACGAGGGTCTTCCATAAGTAGCTCATGATTTTGACGTCGCGGTCGGAGACGATTTTCCTTGGCACACCGTGAAGACGGACGATTTCCCTGAAAAACAGATTTGCAACATGTGAAGCATCATCGGTCTTATGGCACGGTATGAAGTGTGCCATTTTGGAAAAACGATCCACAACAACAAATATAGAATCATGACCATGCTTAGATCTAGGCAATCCTAACACGAAATCCATGCTAATGTCGGACCAAGGTGTATGAGGAATAGGCAATGGCATATAAAGACCATAAGAGTTAGCTTGCGACTTAGCTTGAACACATGTCGTGCATCGTTGAACGTAGCGCTCCACATCACGCTTCATCTTGGGCCAAAATTAGTGATTGGAGAGCATGTCCAATGTCTTGTCGCGACCAAAGTGACTCATAAGGCCTCCACCATGAGATTCTTGGAGAAGTAAAAGTTGAAGCGATGATTTCGGAATGCATAGCTTGTTTTGTTTAAAAAGAAAGCCCTTATGCAAATAGAAATCATCAACTCCTTTGTCATTGGAGCACTTTGCGAAAATTGGTTCAAAGAACGGGTCGGAAGCATACAAAGATTTTATTTCCTCAAGACCCAACACGTTGATTTCAAGTCTCGTAAGAAGGCTTGTATGTTTATGCGACAATGCAAGAACTACATTATCTTTGCCCTTCTTATACTTGAAAATGTACGGAAAAGACTCCATGAACTCAACCCACTTAGCATGTCTCTTTCTCAAGTTAGCTTGGCCTTTTAGGTATTTCAACGACTCATGGTCGGAATGTATGATAAATTCCTTGGGACAAAGGTAGTGTTGCCAAACTCGAAGGACACGAACTAAGGCAAAAAGCTCTTTGTCATAAATCGGATAGTTAAGGCAAGCACCATCAAGTTTCTCGCTACGGTAGGCTATAGGACGTCCGTTTTGCATAAGGACTCCTCCAATGCCAATACCACTAGCATCACACTCTGTTGGGGGGATACCCCTGGGTAGGGTCACTCCAGGGTATAAGGGCCGAGTTAGCTGAGGTTCGGCAAGGTCAAAGCGGATGCTGGCCGAGTCACCTCAAGGCAGGCCGGATCACGGAGTAACCCGGACCAGGGGGGGTCGCCTAACGTTGTCTCATCCGACTTAAGGAGTAAGTCGGAAATGCTTGTCTAACTTATATGCAGGAATAGGTGTGGCCGGATCTACTATGATCCGGATCCTTGCTTAGCTTCTAGGAGAAGGAAGGAATCTCTCTGGTCAAAAAAGAAGGTCCGGTACGTACTGGATGAGCGAATAAAGCAAGGGCAGGACCACCGGGTCATGGCCAACAAGGGTGACGACGCTCACGTCGGCTGACGTCGCTAAAGCATGTGTGATGCGGGGGAAAAGCACCCCGGTCGGGTTACCACTTTGGGAGGGGGCATATTCTTAGGAATATGCCTCCACGTATGCCCTAGGCCAGGACCAAACCTCTTCTATATAAGGGGGGTTAGGGTTCTGGTAGAGGGGGTTGGCAGAATTCTAGTTGGTTGAGCACTAGCGGATCTAGGGTTCTTGGGCAAGATAGTAGGCAAGAGTAAGAGAGCACCTTCTTCCTCCTCTCGCCAATACAGCTCAAGGAGAACTTGTAATCTTGAAGAGATAGCAATACAAAATTCTGTGTGGAGAATCACTCTACTATCCCTCCCTGGATTCCCCTAGCGCATATTAGTCCCCACCTTTAGCCTATCCATGGCATCTGCCGTGACACCACCACGACAGTTGGCGCCCACCCTGGGGCTAGCGGCGCTAGCAGGGGTGAAGATCCGGACGGGAAACTTCATCGGCACCGGCGAACGCATCATCTCCGGGCTCATTCAGCGCTTTGGAGCGCTGGATTTCGTCAGCGACAACGCTGGCTGCTTCGGCACGCGCCCGCTTCCGCGCAACGGCCTCTTTGTCAAGCTCGGCGCGCACAAGGTCTACGTTGCTATGGACGTCTCGTGTGTTCACCCGCGTCGTGTCGTTGATGCGGGGGAACCACCTCAACGTGGCTCGCGGCGCAGACGCCGCTTCCCCGGATCACGCGGAGGTGATGATGACTGCGCCAGGTGCAGGCGCGAGCAAGGATCCAGCGCCAGACCTGGAGGTAACACCTAAGGCACCGAGGAAAGGTAGAGGACCTCCCCTAGAGAGGCCTGAGAACATACTGAGGGAAGCTATGGATAGCTTGGCTAACCCGGTAGCAGCAGTGGTAGATCCGCTCAGTACGCCGAAGCTAGAGGAAACTCGGCAAAAGATACTGGAGGGTGCAAAGAAAATAGCCGCGGCTCAACATTCACTGAATATGACACTGCGTGAGTACGCAAAGGCAAACAAAGTTGATGCAGTAAGGGTAAAAGGGAAAAATCTCATAAGCGAGATGAACAGAGAAGGTGATGATGGAGCAGAAGGGTCGGAAAACTATCTGTCTGTGGGGTTGCCGAAGTATAGTACCCCGACGAAGAACCTCAGAGCAGCAGATGCGGCTGCGTCCGAGCTAGAGGGTCTGACGGGTGAGGCCCGTCAAAGGCAGCAAGACAGGGTTAACGAGCTGGTTCGGATCGCGAACAGGCAGAACGAGGAGCTGCTGAGAGCTAACCCGGAGAGAGCTGGGGCTTCCAAGATCGTCCATTCGGTGGTGGGTAACCCGGAGAAATCCGCTGGAGCCGCATCATCGCCTCATGGCGGTCCAAGGAGAGAAGAGGTAGTAACCTCGGCCAGACGGAACAAACAGATCGTCCCGTACGACCCAACACGTGCGGGAAAAGAAAAAGAGATGCGGAAAGGTGATGATCGACGAAGTGTGAGCCGAGGTGAAGCTGGCCGAGGTAATCGCGACCAAGGAAATGCCGGTCAAGGGAACGCTGCCAACGGCAATGCCGGACAACGCAACTCCACAGGAGCAGAACAACCGCAGCAGCGGAATATAGCGAGGCAAGAGCAAAGCGCCGGCCGAGGTATGCAGCAGAAAGGTGCGCAACGAGAGCAAAACCGATACAACGACGGTGATTCGTAAATGGTGAACGCGGGATACCCCAGACCGGACTATCATGTGATAGGGTCTAGATTGGGAAGCAGGGATTTGATGCCGGATGATGCCAGATTAAAACTGGATCGCCTGTAAAGGTCGGAACAGATCGAATGTCAAGTTCCTCCGGGTTCAGCGTGCTTTGGACCCCGGATCATGAAGGAACCGCCGGTACCAAACTTCCAGTTACCCAGGGGCACGAAGACGTATGACGTCAGTACTAAGTCGGAGGATTGGTTGATAAACTACGCTATGGTGAAAATTGCAACTGGCAACTTGAGATGGGCTGTGCGTTACGTGCCCCAGATATTGGAAGGTCCAGCCAGAGTATGGCTGAATAATTTGCCACCCGGAAGCATCAACTGCTGGATAGATTTTGAAGAAATGTTTATCAACAACTTCTCAAGTACATACCAGAGGCCAAATAGACCGCAGACCCTGGCAATGTGCAAGCAAAGACCCAACGAGACGGATCGTGAATTCTTGACCCGGTGGTGTACCGTGAGAAACTCGTGTGAAGGTGTCATAGAGTCGCAGGCCATAGCATGGTTTACGCAAGGGTGCAGATATGGCGGCCGTGGATGAAGCTGAGAGGAAAATGCGATAATCGGCAGAAATGATCCGGATTGCTGATTCGTATGCATTGGGCGATCCGACTCAACCGAGGCTCGCATCAAGCGAGTCAAACGAGGAGTACTATCAGAGGGATGGAGCCAGGTCATCCCGGAGGAATGATTACAGAGGAAAGAGGAGAGATGATAGACCAGATCATCGCTACGGTTCGCAACAAGTTGCAGCCGTGAATCAAGATCAACCCGGATCAGGGAGCAACCAACGCCAGAGAACTGGAGGGCAATGGACTCCAAGAAATGATGGCAAGAAAACATGGACTCCGGAGCAGAAGAAACAGTGGCAGGAAAAGAAAGACCGTCCGAGATATACCTATGAGTCGATGCTCGACCAGCCGTGTAAGTTTCACACGCCAAATCCGAATAGCCCGGCGGGTCACACAACGAGGCAATGTGAGTGGATGCGTAAGATAGAGCAAGGTGGTTCGGGGAATGCTCAGGCACCCCGGAATGATCAACCTCGGCAGGAGTTACCCCGGCAGCAAGTGCTCTCTGGAGCAAACACGCAGCAGCTAATGTTGCCTCCCCCTCCACCGAGGTATGACAACAATGAGAGAAGGGATGCAGTGCATCAGGTGGAAAATCAGCAACAACCGGATCAGAGGTACCCCGGAAACGAGGGAAGGAATGAGTACAGGGAACATCACTAGAGTTATTGTGTGTTCACAACTGAGGAAACAGATAGATAGAGCTTGCAGCGCCGACATATGGAGGCCAATGCGGTCATGCCAGCGGTGACGAGGTACATGCCTTGGTCGGACCAGGAAATCACCTGGAACATCAAAGATCATCCTAAACTTATGTCGAGTCCAGGTTCGTATGCGCTAGTACTAGATCCGACATTCATTGGACCGAACATCAACATGAGGTTCTCCAAGGTTTTGATTGATAATGGCAGTAGCATTAACATCATGTATGCGGATACGATGCGCAAGTTGGGCATCTCGGAGAACATGCTCCAGGCTACGAGAACAACTTTCCATGGCATTGTACCAGGCATTTCGTGCGAGCCCATAGGCAAAGTCCGGGTCGACGTGCTATTCGGAACAAGGGATAACTGCCGAACTGAAAATCTGGAGTTTGAAGTGGTGAACTTGGAAAGTGCGTATCATGCGTTACTCAGAAGACCAGCATTGAACAAATTCATGGCAAGCTGTCACATCAGTTATCTGAAGATGAAATTGCCCGGGCCAAATGGAGAAATTACCATTGCTGGGGATTTTCGACGTTCCATGGAGTGTGCTTCAGCCGGGTCTAACCTAGCCGAGTCACTCGTGATCGTGCAAGAGAAAAGAAAAATCCAAGAGGTGGCGGCATTAGCTCACCACATGCAATATATGCCGGCATTAAGTAACCCGCATGGCAGCGTTTCATTTCAAGCCGCAAAGGACACCAAGAAGATTCCAGTTGATAACATGTTTCCGGAGCGCACCATAACGATTGGTGCCGGGTTAACTGACAAATAGGAAAGCGAGCTCGTCAACTTCCTCCATGAGAATCGGGATATTTTTGCTTGGTCTACACAAGACTTGCAAGGTGTTCCGAGGGAGTTGGCCGAGCACTCTTTGAACGTAAGACCCGGAGCAAGGCCGGTGAAGCAACCTCTCCGCCGCTTCGCCGAGGATAGGAGAAAAGTCATTGGAGACGAGATAGCTCGGTTACTAGCAGCAGGATTTATTATGGAGGTACTATATCCAAATTGGCTCTCTAATCCGGTTCTGGTAGAAAGAAGAAGGACGATCCGAACGTAGCATTGGTTTGGCGCATGTGCATCGATTACACGAACCTGAACAAGGCGTGTCCAAAAGATCCATTTCCACTGCCGAGGATAGATCAGGTCATAGACTCAACCGCGGGATGCAAACTGTTGTCATACATTGATGCATATTCTGGCTTCCACCAGATACCTCTGAACCCGGATGATCAAATAAAAACGGCGTTTATTATCCCGTACGGGGCTTATTGCTATCGCACTATGCCGTTCGGTTTATGTAATGCAGGTGCAACGTACCAAAGATGTATGCAAAAATGTTTGCACGACCAAATAGGTCAAAACGTACAAGTATACGTGGATGATGTGGTTATCAAGACCAAGGAAAGCGCAACGCTCCTTGACGACATAAGGCAAACATTCGCGAACTTGAGAAGGTTCTGGATGAAGCTTAACCCGGAAAAATGTACCTTCGGTATCCCGGCTGGAAAGTTACTCGGATTTCTCGTCTCTAGCCGAGGTATCGAAGTTAATCTAACTAAGATCCGAGCCATCGAACGAATGGAGTTGCCGAAGTGTCTCAACGATGTCCAGAAGTTCACTAGATGCCTGGCATCGTTGAGTCGGTTTGTATGTCGGTTGGGAGAAAAGGCACTGCCTCTCTACCAACTCATGAAAAAGTCGGATAAATTCGTTTGGACGCCATAGGCCGATGAAGCCTTTGATCACTTGAAAAAGATGTTGGCCACTGCGCCAGTGTTAACTCTCCACTATCAAAGGAGCCAATGTTGCTCTACGTAGCCGCAACCAACCGAGTTGTAAGTGCAGTAATCATAGTGGAACATAATGAAGAGGGTAAGTCGGTGCAGAGGCCAGTATATTATCTGAGCGAGGTATTGTCTGCCTCAAAACAGAACTACCCGCACTTTCAAAAGGTGGCATACGGTGTCTATATGGCGGCAAAGAAGTTGAAGCACTACTTTGAGGAGCACCCCATCAAAGTAATATGTGAAGCTCCCATATCCGAGATAATGGGTAACAAGGATGCGAGTGGCAGAATCGCAAAATGGGCAATTGATCTAGCCCCTTATGCGCCCCAATACGACAGAAGAGAAGCGATCAAATCTCAGGCTGTGGTAGACTTTTTCGTCGATTGGGCCGAGGTACAATACGAACCACCGCCACCAGATCCAAATTACTGGAGGATGCACTTTGACGAGTCGAAAACCAAAACCGGATTAGGCGTCGGGGTTGTGCTTACCTCGCCAAAGAAGGATCAACTAACGTACCTATTGCAGATCCATTTCGCGGCATCGAACAATGTCGCTGAGTATGAGGTTCTTGTGCATGGGCTCAAAGTGGCAAAGGAGATTGGCATACGTCAGATAATATGCTTTGGTGACTCGGATCTGGTGGTGCAGCAAGTGTCCGGAGTGTGGGACGCCCTGGACCCAAACATGGCACTATACAAATTTCATGTGCAGAAGATATCTGGTTACTTCGAGGGGTGTGAATTTCACCATGTACCCCGGGCGGAAAATGAGGCTGCCGACATGTTGTCAAAACTCGGATCGACCAGACAGGCGATTCCACCGGGTGTAGCATTGGAACACCTCAGAAAACCGTCTATCAGGCCGTCCCCAGGAACCGACTCGATCTATGTCCCGGAAAATACGGAATCCGGAGCTGAGCCCATGGACATTGACATGGGAGGTGGTACGCGAGACCCGGGGACTGCGTCAGCAAACCCGGGGACTGCCTCGGCAAACCCGGGGACTACCTTGCTAGACCCAGGGACTGCTCAACGTGATCCGGCTGAAGTTATGCCGGTGGATCAAATGGAAATTGATGAGGAGATATTCCCTCCACCAGCCATACCAGCTTGGGCACTGCCTATATTCCAATTCCTGAAAGATGGAACGTTACCCGCTGAGGAGGTATTAGCCAGGCAAACTCAGAGGAGAGCAAAAGCATACACAATCATCTATTCCGAGTTATACAAACGTAGTGTAACTAATGTCCTCCAACGATGCGTTGACCCGGAAGAAGGGCTTGACATCCTCCGAGATATACACCAAGGAGAATGCGGGCATCATGCCTCGTCCCGATCCTTGGTGTCAAAGGCGTTCCGGCATGGATTCTACTGGCCAAGTGCCTTGGAACAAGCAGAAGATCTGGTGAGGAAATGCAATGGTTGTCAGAGGTACGCAACCAAGAAACATATGCCTATGTCGGAACTCAAGACCATACCAATCACGTGGCCATTTGCTGTATGGTGCTTGGATATGGTTGGCCCGTTCAAACCAGCGAGAGGAAACATGACACACATTTTGGTCATGGTGGACAAGTTTACAAAATGGATTGAAGTGAAACCTATAAGAAAATGTGATGGAGCTACGGCCGTGACATTTCTCAAAGACATCATCTTGAGATACGGTTATCCACGGTATTATAACCGATAATGGAACAAATTTTGCGGAAGGAGCATTTGCGCTTCTGCCGAGATAAGAAGATCCGACTCGATGTCGGTAGCCCACCCCGCATTGAACGGACAAGTGGAAAGATCCAACGGATTAGTATTATCCGGGATAAAACCCTGGCTCATTGAGCCGCTGCAAAGATCAGCGGGGTGCTGGATAGAAGAACTACCAGCGGTACTGTGGAGCTTAAGAACAACTCCGAATCGATCAACAGGCTATATGCCATTTTTTCTGGTATATGGGGCAAAAGCTGTATTACCAGCCAACATAGAGCATGATTCGCCTAGGGTCACCCAATACATAGAAGCCGAAGTGCAAGAGGCCCGGCAAAATAATGTTGATCTGCTGGAAGAAGCGAGAGAACTGGCATTGTCCAGATCCGCCATATATCAGCAAAACCTCCGACGCTATCATAGCCGGAAAGTGTGCCCCCGAGTGTTCCGGAAAGGCGATCTGGTGCTCCGGTTGGTACAACGTACTACCGGCATGCATAAACTATCCCCCCCATGGGAAGGGCCGTTCATTGTGAGCAAAGAATTGCACAATGATTCTTACTATCTGATAGATGCAAAGCCACAGAAAAAGCACAAGGCGGACAGGTCCGGAGAGGAATCCAAGCGACCGTGGAATGTAGCACTACTTCGTCCCTTCTACACTTAGCTAAGAAGTGTATGTATCCGAGTCGTCTCATATGTCAGTATGTATGTCGGCAATGAGCTCATCAATAAAATAGCAGCGCCTCGAGCAGTAACTCGGGGAATGCCTTAATAATATTTGTTGTAATTTCTTATGTGGTAGCTGGAATAAGTCGTTCTACTTAACCCGGATTAGTAATGTGTGAGCACCAAAAACCCAAACCTTCGACTTGCTACTGTCCAACAAGAATTGGCTTCATGGCAAGCAAGGGAACAAGTTTGGAATTGCGTAGCACATGAAAAACGGCTAAGGAAACGAATTTATTCGAGCTAACGTTTGTTTTTTAGGACTAACCCTGTATTTATTTTCAAGTTATTGTGCTGAATTATTTTGAGCCAAGCCTCAAAGTATCTAAGTATTGTTAAGACAATTTTTGAAGCTCGGATTCGTAAGTCGTAAAACCGAATCAAGGTAGACACAGACCGAGCCAAAGAATTGAACGAACAAGAAAATCAAACTCGGGGACTACGCCCAAGTTAATACGGCATAAAAACGTAGTAGCAAAATATCACATATCCAGCATACAATTGCACTCGGCATACCGGGGATCTGATAAATTTTCAAGTTTCTTTAGAACTAAGGAGCAGTAGGAGGAGCAGGTTCGGCGTCATCGTCGAGGTCTTCAATATCTGAAGCATCATCTTCCCCGTCCTCATCCGACCCATCTTCAACATTTTCATTCTGCTCATCCCCAACAGACTCCAGGAAGCTCGGTCCTTCAACCCAGTCATGAATAGGAGAATATTCGACGAGGCTGTAGGCGCAGGCCTGGCGCCGAGCTACCCACTCCGGATCATCGGTCCATCTGGATCCGGTGCACCGGCGTGTGAGGAGGCTGAGGTCGATCTTTTCGTACCACGTGAGAATATGATGAAGGATGGTGTCAGCTGCAGCACGACCAGCAGATTCTCTCCAGAGGTCAAGCTGGGTTTCAACTTCCATTAATTTCTCGACGAGAGTTGCGATGGTCTCCAGGCTACTCTCTCCGGGCCAGAACGTATTGAAGATGCGCACTGCAACGTCGAGGATATCCTTGCCATAGTTCTTGATGGTCTCCACGCGAGAGGACAAGCTGACCAATAGGTCCTCCATGTCCAAGGGAATGTTCTCACCATCAAGAGCAAGGGGAGTACCCCTCTCTCGGCGAAACTTGGCAATAGCAGCGCTGGCAATCGCAGTACCCTCTGGAAAGTGGTCTGGAAACAAGGCAAGGGGAGAAGGTAAAGAAAAGACATATGAGGTAACCCGGAGAGTTATGTCGGACAAGGGGGAGGAACTTACGAGAAATATGGCTATGGATCCAGGTCAACTCCTTGATGCAGACATCGCGTATTTTGCGCAACTGCTCAAGCTCAGCATTAGCCGACCCAAGCTGCACGTCGGATTCTCTTAGTAGGTCCCGGCCCTTAGAGATCTGGAGAGTCAGGCGCTCACGCTCTTCGGTGAAGTTCTGGCTAACTTTTTGTAGCTCGGTTTTGTGTTGGGCCTTCATCTTCTCCATATCAGCCTTGAGCTTGGCTATCTCGTCGTCCTTGGTCCAGAGGAGGGCAAGCTCATCATTCTTCTTCTTCAGCTCGGCCTGATGCTGCCCTGCTTGTTCAAGAAAATCCAGCATCATATCAGGCACGGGCACACTATCCTCAAGCGATGCTGAAATAGTATGTTGACCCGGCAAAGCCGAGGAGTGAATGTTTGCCGAGCCAAGGAGAAGAAGAAATGGAAAACACAACAAGGTCGAACGAAAAAGGACATACCCCGGATTTCCTCCAAGTTCTTCCGCATAATTTTATTCTCAGCCTCCACCCCAGCTGCAAAAACCGGATGAGGAGATTAGTCCGGCGGAAACAAGTGAAGAAAAACGGAGAGGTGCTGAGGGAGAAAATTACCCCTCTTTTCATGCTCTATGCCAAGTGCAACATGTTTTGCGTGCAGGATCTTGCGGGTATCAAGCAGGCGTTGAAATTCGGCGCTCCGGCGATTGGTAGTTACCTGAAAGAAGTACAAAAGTGTAAAATTAGTTTGGTGCATATTCGAAGTGTACAAGATCCGGGCCAAGTGGAACTTAACCCGGCTCTAGGTGTGTGCATATTCGAAGTGTGCAAGATCCAGGCCAAGTGGAACTTAACCCGGCTCTAGGTGTGTGCATATTCGAAGTGTGCAAGATCTGGGCCAAGTGGAACTTAACCCGGATCTAGGTGTGTGCATATTTGAAGTGTGTAAGATCCGGGCCAAGTGGAACTTAACCCGGCTCTAGGTGTGTGTGCATATTTGAAGTTTACATGCAGCTACGTTGATTTTCTAATGAGCATCCGGCCAAGTAACAAGCTACTCCACCGGAGGCTCGGGGACTAATGGTTATTATCTACAGCATGTAAAGGAGAAACGACATACCTCCATCATTTGCCCCGCGAGGTTAATTGCCTTGGCGGCAGTGTTCATCTAGGCAGAAAATTTTGTGGGGCCGAACTTTTCCGGGAGATCGTCGTTGTAGACGAACTCCGCCTTATTCCAGTTCATGACGAACTCGATAAGGCTCGGAGGGTACCGTTCGCCAGTGGGCATGTGGGGTGCCACCAAGCCCTTTGCATGAGCTTCTTTCCTCTCAATTAGGGCAAGAGCTGGGCTGGTGTGCAGAACCATCTGCTGCGCATCTGTTGGCTCGGCAGGAACATCCGGCGCTGCTGGTAATTTCTTTGGAAGCATCGACGACAAGGTTCGCTGCGCGGCCTCGACGGATGTAGACTTGGCAGTATCCGGAGCCTTCTTGCCTTTAGCTTGCTAGGAAGAAGTAACCATGGTGGATTTCCCTTTGGAAGCTGCTGGAATAGTTCCTCGCCGAGGCTGAGATGACTCGGACGAGGCAGAAGAACTTGGAACTGGAGCTGTTGTGGGTTTCCTGGCTGCCGGGACAGGTGCTGGCTCAGAAGCTGGTACTAGAGCTGCTGCTGGTGCTGGTGTTGTGGTAGACTTGGTGGTTGCTGGTTGTGGCAATGCCGAAGTGGTGGACACCGTTGCCTCGGCCGAACCGACCCCTCCTGCTCCGAGGTCGCGTTCCTCTTGATGAGGTACTGCGGAACACGGAGCAGCCGCAGAGCCCTCCGGAATAGGGATCAGCGGGCGTGACTCATCGTCACGAGGAGGAGAAGGGACAGACCGAAGGGGAGAAGAGATGCTCGATCCGCTCTGAGGGACCTCCACAGGAGGCCTGCAAAAGAGAATGATGTCAGGAGTGAAATTACCGTGATGCAAGGAAAAATAAGTTGCACAATGAAAAATGACTTACGCATCCGAGGTTTCAGCCTCCTTGGGTTTTCGGGCCCTCCGTGCCGGGGCTTTGCCTGCCCGCTTGGAGGCAGTCTTATCTCCGGCCTTCTTTTGCCTTTTTGTGGGCTGAGAAGGTTCGGAGGAAGAACTTGACGCGGATCTGCGCTTCTTCTTCGACGCCACCGAAACCGGCTCGCCCGTGGCAAGTGGAGGATCCTCGTGGATATGCCCACCGGGGTTAGCTGGTGCCGGAAAGGCAAAAGAAAGAGGGACAGCTTCAACGGGTTCAATCATGTCGATATCCGAGTCATCCTCATCATCGGGCCAATCTCTAAGAGAAGAGAATTTACCGCTCGGACGTTTGGTGGCGTCGGTCATAGGGAGGAACATCTCCTGGTCCGACTCCTCCTCATCCGGGATCTCTCGGTCCGGCGCCCACTTAAGGGTCAGATCCGTGCCATCCTCGAGAGTTTGCTGAAGAAACAGCTGAGAAAAAGCACAAAGAGCAGAGTCAAAAATATGACAAAAACCGACACATACTTGATCCGAAATAAGTTTACCCCGCGAAGCTTACCGCGGGAGGGAGCCTGTCACGGTAGTAATGCTCGATTCCCCACATCCATTCGGCGGAGAAATCCTTGTGAGTGGTGAACAGAGCCTTGACCCGATGGAAGATATCCGTGTTGCTCAATTCGAAGGAGGAGGTTCGGTTGGGGTCGCGACCGAAGCTCATGTGGCACAACTTGTGGGTGCACCTCTGGAGGGGAGAGATTCGGTTGCGCACGAACGTGATCATAGCATCCTCGTTGCACAATCCGAGCTTCTTCAGCTCCGCGAACCTTTTGTTGACTTGGTTGGCCAGAGCTGTAGGTTTCTTGGTGACCTCCTCCCAGAAATCCGTGTCAGGGAAACCCGGAGCATAGGGCAGCAACCGAATCAAGTCTTCGGTACCCTCGTTCCGGATGTAGAAGAAGGTCCGAGCCCATCCTTTGCAGGAGTCAAGCCCGGTGACCCGGGGAAAGATTGAAAATCTCCGGGGCGAGATCGAGGCAGCTCCGAACTAGGTGAGCTGCTTGTCCTCCGACTCAACATGGATGTTGGGGACGACGTTGCGACGAAGACCGAAGAACCGGATCCACAACTCCTTCGTGGCCATAGTCCGGTATAGCCTTCGATCGTAGAGACAAAGGCAGAAAGAGAGGTGATGGCGTTTGCTGGGAGATGGTGCGGTTGCAAGTGGTACGTCCTCACCCAATCCTGGAAGAAGTCGCTCATAGGAAGGCCAAATCCCTGTTGAAAATGGGATAGGAATACAACGAACTCACCGCATTGGGTGAGGGGCCAGTTCCGAGGAGGGGAGACGAGCGGCAACGCCGGCGGGAATGCGCCTGGTCCGGTAGAGCCAGTCAATGTCGTCTTGACAAACCCACGAACCAGCCCACGCGCCGCAGTCCGCCGCGCCGGCGTCCTCCTCCATCTCCTGCTCGGCGATGATGAGCTCCTCCTCAGTCATCTCGTATCCGCTGTCCTTGCTGGACCTAGCGGCGTCGGGGATCTATGTCCTAGATTGGCGAGGACCCGTGGCTAAGCAGTTGCGCAGCGGTGGCTGCGGTGCAGAGGCACGGGGAGGTGCGGCGGCGGTGTTGCTGCTGGAAAGCACCGGTGGCGGCATGGTCGCAGGGAAGACGAAGGGGAAAACGCAGTGGGCGAAGGGGCGCATAGGTGGAAAAACGCTAAGGAACGCGCCCCTCCCCTATTTAACTGCCCCCAATGATCGATGAGTGGGATCGCGCTGCGTTGGCGAGCCACATGGTGTGGTCGTGTATCACCGGCATCAGCCAATCAGAGAAAAGCCACACAGGGGGCCACAAAGTAGATGAGATCCCATGACGCGACGTGCTGTTGCAGTAAACGAGGAGACAGGCATGACGTAACCCGCGCACAGTAAAACTGACAATTACTACGGCGGTTACTGTGCAGGCTCTTAAAATAAGACAAGGTAATGATTAGCCTCCACATGGGTTGGCGTATGAGAGAAGGAAACGGGGCCCGGATCAAACCATGATAACCATGGGATCCGAGCCAAAGTGGTGACCCGGCCGGCAAGTGAAAACTTGGAACGTGTGAAGGGAACGTAAATCCATATAATCCGAGATAAGGAGCTAACCCAGAATTGAACGTCTGAGGCTCGGACATAAATGAACCTGATGTGGCCTTAGTGGCCGAGGCAGCTAAGACCGCACCAGCTTCGGGGACTAATGTTGGGGGGATACCCCCGGGTAGGGTCACTCCAGGGTATAAGGGCCGAGTTAGCCGAGGTTCGGCAAGGTCAAAGAGGATGCTGGCCGAGTCACCTCAAGGCAGGCCGGATCACGGGGGGGGGGGGGGGGTCGCCGAACGTTGTCTCATCCGACTTAAGGAGTAAGTCGGAAATGCTTGTCTAACTTATATGTAGGAACAGGTGTGGCCGGATCTACTATGATCCGGATCCTCGCTTAGCTTCTAGGAGAAGGAAGGAATCTCTCTGGTCAAAAAAGAAGGTCCAGTAAGTACTGGATGAGCGAATAAAGCAAGGGCAGGACCACCGGGTCGTGGCCGACAAGGGTGACGACGCTCACGTTGGCTGACGTCGCTAAAGCATGTGTGACGCGGGGGAAAGCACCCCGGTCGGGTTACCACTTTGGGAGGGGGAATATTCTTAGGAATATGCCTCCACGTATGCCCTAGGCCAGGACCGAACCTCTTCTATATAAGGGGGGTTAGGGTTCTGGTAGAGGGGGTTGGCAGAATTCTAGTTAGTTAAGCACTAGCGGATCTAGGGTTCTTGGGCAAGATAGTAGGCAAGAGTAAGAGAGCACCTTCTTCCTCCTCTCGCCAATACAGCTCAAGGAGCACTTGTAATCTTGAAGAGATAGCAATACAAACTTCTGTGTGGAGAATCACTCTACTATCCCTCCCTGGATTCCCCTAGCGCATATTAGTCCCCACCTTTAGCCTATCCATGGCATCTGCCGTGACACCACCACGACACACTCTATCTCAAAAGTTTTTGTGAAATCCGGTAACGCAAGGAGAGGTGCTTTGGTGAGCCTCTTTTTAAGTTCATCAAAAGCTTTTTGTTGTGCTTTGCCCCACACGAAGGTGACATTCTTTTTGGTCAATTCATTTAGGGGACAAGCAATGGTCGAAAAGTCTTTCACAAAGCAACGATAGAAACCGGCCAACCCATGAAAACTTCGGAGTTCACTCACATTTGTTGGGATGGGCCAATCTCGTATGTCCTTTACCTTGGAAACATCAACTTCAATTCCCTTCGAAGAAATGACAAATCCAAGAAAAAATCAACTTGTCTTTAGCAAAAGTGCACTTGGGAAGATTAGCATAAAGCTTTTCATGTCGAAGGATTTGCAAAACTTTATTGACATGTGTTATATGGTCCTCAAGTGATTTGCTATAAACAAGAATATCATCGAAATAGACAACAACACTTTTTCCAATGAGAGAACGCAAGATATGATTCATTAGGCGCATGAAGGTGGATGGGGCATTAGACAAACCAAAGGGCATAACCAACCATTCATAGAGACCAAGTTTGGTCTTGAAGGCGGTTTTCCACTCATCACCTTCAGCCATGCGTATTTGATGGTAACCACTACGAAGATCAATTTTCGAAAAAATAGTGGCTCCACACAACTCATCAAGCATGTCATCGAGACGTGGTATGGGATGTCGATAACGCACGGTGATAGCATTGATTGGATGGCAGTCCATGCATAACCATAACGTATCATCCGTCTTGGGAACAAGAATCACGGGTACGGCACTTAGACTAGTGCTAACTTGGATCAAACCATTAGAGACGAGTTGGTTGATTTGACGTTCAATCTCCTTCGTCTCTTCCGGGTTCGTGCGGTAGGTGGCGCGGTTTGGAAGAGGTGCACTGGGGATGAGGTCAATGTGATGTTCGATGTCGCGAAGAGGAGGTAGTCCATGTGGTAGATCTTCGGGGAACACATCCTTGAATTCCTGCAAAACACTCATCAAAGATGGAGGAACATTGGTTAATTCATTAGTTCCTTGCGCTAGTCCCTTGCAAAGGAGAACATAGTGCAAGATGGATGGGTTGTTCCGAACATCTCTCATCTCACTTTTGGTGGCAAGGAGAACACCCTTAGTTTTTCCACTCGAGTTTGGCTTGTGGCTCTCACTCACTATGAGGTGGTTCTCTCTCTCACCGCTCTTCTCACAAGTAGGTGTTGTGCTTTGCACCCTCGCTAAAGCCTTTGCATTGTCCGCAATTATTTGGCTAGGAGTCATCGGTTGCAAAACACATGTTTTTTTGAGCCATTTGAAGGTGTATATATTGGTGCGACCATCATGTTGAGCAGCCTTGTCAAATTGCCACAGTCGACCAAGAAGCATGTGGCAAACTGTCATAGGAACCACATCACACTCCACCATATCTTTGTAAGGACCAATGGCGAAGGAGACCGATACAGTATGCTTGATCTTCACGGACCCTTGGTCACTTAGCCATTGCACGTGGTAGGGGTGCTTGTGCGGATGGAGGGTGAGGTTGAGCTTCTCACACAACTCGGTGCTAGCAAGGTTGTGGCAACTCCCTCCGTCAATGATCACCTTGATAGATTTGCCATTGATGCCGGCTCGTGTTTGGAAGATATTGGAACGTTGGTATTCATGATCTTGTGCTTGAGTGGTCAAGATCCTTGTGACGACAAGTGATGGACTTGCGTCATGTTCACACATGAGAAGTTATTGGTCATCTTCCACTTGTTGCCTTGCCATTGCTTCCTTGACACGGGCATCAAATTCATCTTCACTCAAGTACTCTTCATCACCATTGTCATGGATGAACAAGACTTTCTTGTTTCCACATTCGGCCGACTTGTGTCCTTTACCTCCACACTTGTAGCATTCACCATTGAAAGGTGTATCACTCTTTGGTTGTTTGCCACTTGGGGCAGTTTTCCTTGAGGAAGTGTGGGCTTGAAGGAAGGCTTGGAGGTACTTGAGGAGCTTCCATTGAAAGTTGTTGGTGTAGCGGTTGAAGCTTGCTTGTAGGTGAAATACGTCTTGGGCTTGTTGTACTTGATGTCCTCTTGCACTTGACGTTCAGCCTTTGTTGCGATGTGCACAAGCTCAACCATGGTGTGGTATGTTTGGAACTCGACGATGCGCTTGATTGGGTGATTCAATCCAATAAGGAAACGTGCCATTGTTTGTTCCATGCGTTCATCAATGTTGGCGCGAATCAAGTTGAGTTCCATTTCCTTGAAGTACTCTTCCACGGTCTTTGTCCCTTGACGAAGCGCTTGAAGGTTGTTGAAGAGGTCACGCGTGTAGTGTGCGGGGATGAACCGGGATCTCATGTGAGCCTTCATGTCATGCCAAGTTGTGATTGGCGGTTCTTGTCTTGCATCACGAGCAACTTGAACTTGTTCCCACCAAAGGTTGGCGTAATCATCAAACTCAAGCGAAGCCATGGCGACCATCTTCTCGTTGCTATAGTTGTGCATGCGGAAGATCTTGTCGACTTTGAGTGCCCACGAGAGGTATTCTTCGGGGTCATTGGATCTAGTGAACTTGGGCATTGTGAACTTGAGCTTGCCAAAAGTTTCTTCATCGTTGCGGTCATTGCGACGAGCTTGGTGACCTTGTTGATGATCTTGTAGTTGGGGAGGTGGTACTTGGTTCTCGCGTCCTTGTTGCGGAGCTTGCTCTTGATATTGTTGTTGAGGAGCTTGCTCTTTCTCTTGGCGTGGTTGTTGATGGTGTTGAGGCACTTGGGCCCCATGAGGTTGTTGAGGATGTGGATCCTCATGACGCGGTTGATGACAAAGAGGAGGCTCGTTCCTTGGTTGGTGATGTTGGTTAGGCACATTGGCCTCATGGCGAAGAACATGGTCATGAGCCTCTTGACGTAGTGGGCGTCGCTCAATTTGTATCACTTGACGCTCCAAGTTTTGTTGAGGTGGGGGAGGCGCCTCGTGATGACCATGGTGTTGGTGTGGATGTTCATGACGCTGAGGACGAGGAGGAGGAGGATCTTGGAGATCTTCACTTTGATGACGAGCTTGATTCTCCAAATTGGAGTCATCACTTGTTGTGTCAAGTATGTGTCGCGGTCGATGGTGGTAGACTTGTGGTTGCACTTGTGGTTGCACTTGCGGTTGCTCTTGTGGTTGCTCTTGTTGGAGCACTAATGCCCTAGCATGATGACGGTGTGCTTCTTGCCTTGCTCTTGGCCTTGAAGAGAAATCACCATCATAGCTTGATGTTGCGGCGTGCCGTGGGGAAGGTACATAGTTCGAATAACTTCCATCTTCAACCACGGGGGCATCATTGCGTCTTGGAGCACTTGGTTGAAGATCTTGTTAAGGAGGAGCATGATGACGCGATGAGATTGAAGAGATTGATGCGCGTGAACATGGCCTTGCCATACCGTCGATGAGGCGTCGAAGATTGTCATTTGTTTCGGAAACGGAGCATTGTAGCGCTTCATTTTGGTGGCCGAAGTTGTGATGCATTGCGTGCATTTGTCGTTCGAGGCCATCGAAGCGGTTGTCGATGTTCTTGAACTCGGCTTGCGTCTCGCCAAATTGTTCATCTTGTCGCGTCTCAAGGGCTTGGCAACATTCACGGAACTCTTGCCGAATGATTAAGTGACTTGCGCGCGTCATGTACGGTCCTTGATCTTCTTCTTGGGGAGGTGGTTGGCTTGACTCACCGTGCATATCCATCATGCAAAACACACGAGTATTGTATATGGAAGTGGAATATGGTGGTGTTAGCCTTGTACCTCACCTTGGGGATTGCACCAAACTAGAAACCACAAGTGATAGCTATAAGCGTGCAAAGTGGAAATGCAAAGAAAACTCACACTAAAGAAAGAACTAACTCTCAAAAGCTTGTTGGTGGTAGGTTAGGATTGTGGAATGCCAAAGAACCAACCAAAAGAAAAGGGATAGTCAAATGTGGGTAAAATCCAACAAAACTCAAGTCAAGGGCGAAGGTCAACAACTCAAAAGGGTGACGAAAACCTACGACTATATACACACACGTGGAGAAAGTTGGGATTGACATGACTATGAAAAAGCGCAAACGAAATGTCCTAACAAAGACTAAGCTCATCGTAGTGCCAATGCAAGGAGAGACTGTGGCTCGTCTGCAAAGAGGGAAAATGAGCAACGGATTTGTGCACTTGCCTTGGGCGCTCTTCTTTCTCTCTTGCTTACAAGCTTTGAGACTCTCTTTGGCAATGGGTGACTATTTTTCTTTTGCCTTTTCTTTGTATCTTTTTTTTGCTCTCCCTTGATGCTACCTAGTCACACTTGATATTGCTCTTGCACTCTCACTATCCAAGGACAAATGCACAATGCTCAAGCAAACACAAGATGAGCCACTCTCATAGGATAGGTACACACAAAGGAAGATAGGGTTTAACAAGGTGACGCAAGTTATACCTTCGTTGGTGATGATGAACTTGGCGTCGGTGGTGCGGGATGACGTTTGTGGGTCGTGGTGCCGATGAGCGCGGGGGTTGTCGATGCGGAAGCTTGTTGTTAGTTGACGACACGCACACGGGCACAAACAAACAAGAGGAAATTAGCCAATGCAAGATTAGAGGCAAAACTGTCAAAATTAGGCGTCAGGCCCGGAGACTCCGGGGTTTCAGGCCGGAAACTCCGGTTCAGGCCAGAGACTCCGGTGTGGGTAGGCCGGAGACTCCGGTGTGGGTAGGCCGGAGACTCCGTCTGGAGTCAGATCGCGAACTGCTCGTGTTCTTAAGCGGAAATCCATGCCTTGGGTCCTCAAATCCGCGAAAAATTGGCCAAATTGGACTGGGAAAACGCAGGATAAAGCTGGACGAACACCTAAGACAAGGTTTGGTCGGATCAAAACCACAAATAACACTCCAAATCAAGAGATCTATCCAAAGGCAAATTTGGGCTGTTTTTTTGGGGATTTTCGAATTTTTGGTGGATATAAGAAAAATCTGTGGGGGAAATCGTGAGCAACGAAGCTCTTGATACCAATATGTTGAGGGCAAACCTCTAGGGTGGCCCGATCTTTCACGATTCCCTTTCAAATCGAGGATGGAGTGCGGGGAGAGGAGGTGAGGATGAACACAATGAACGCACACACGAAGAACGCGAGGAACACACACACACACACAAAACCACGATACACACCAATAGCTCACGCCGGTGGTGACCGGTCCGGCGCAATCCCTAGGATCGGCATCGGGCAGAGGACTCTCTCTCTTGAACCGGCACGGCGAGATGGGAGACTCGGGTGAGATCTTGACGCCTTGGCAAAGGGACACCGATGCCAAGGCCTTGTACAACACGGAGGCACGATGCAAAATCCAACGAGGTTTGGGGATATTGGTGCTCCTTGGTCAAGGAGCATGAGGCAAGAACTAGATAGATCCACAAAGGGGTTTCCACTAATTCCAATATCATGCCTAGGGTTTACAATGGAGGTGGGGGACTATATATAGGCCAGCCACTTAAATAGGGGTACTTTAGGAATAAAAGACAAGTTCTGGATGGACTAAGGGGTACATGGGCTACAGGCGCAAAGGCCTTTTCATGCCTGGTGTCGGTCGGACCGGAGACTCTGGTGTGGTGGACCGGAGACTCTGGTCTAGGCCGGATATTCCGTTCAGTCTCCGGACTAGCCTCTGGAGGGGCCTTTAGATTGTCCCAGGGCCCGGTGTTGGGGTCAGACCGGAGGGTGGACCGGAGTCTCCGGGGTCTTCAGGCCAGAGACTTTGGTGGACCGGAGACTCTGGTGTGCGCAGACCTGAGACTCCGGTCTGAGCAGCTCCAGCGGCTCCTTCTTCACGCTCTGCTCCTTGTTCTCCATCCTTGGGTGCTTGGTGATGAGTCGAGGCTTCGTACCTGATGATGCATAGTGTAGTTGCATGAAGTAGCACACCATCCAAGGAGGTATCAAATTGGCACGAGGAGAGGAGCGAGTTCACCTTAGCTTGTAGGAGTTTGGCTCGGGCACGAGGCATGGGTCCACTTGGGGGACTTGTTGGTGTAGATGTAGGAGCGTCCGTAGGACGGGCTGCATCAACTCCCCTCCCCTTGGGAAAGAGTCATCCTCGACTCTTCATGAATATCATCTTGAACATCTCCATGGTAGGGTGAGAGATCCTTGACATTGAATGTATTGCCTTCAAGGTACTTGGAGGTCGGTATGTCGATGATGTAGGTGTTGTTGTTGATTCTTTTGAGGACCTTGAAGGGACCATCTCCTCTTGGCTTGAGCTTGGAGTCACATTCCTTGGGGAAGCGGTCTTTGCTTAGGGGACACTTTCCGGCGCTGCACTACTTAGCACATATAGCTAAGGTTCAACAACCTTATCAAAATTCTATTGTCCTCCCAATTAGCTTTTTGCGAAGAATTCCTTCTCAAGAAACTTGACATTTCAAGCGACAAACTCTTTTGTCCTCGGTGTTATGGAGGAATGCCCAACAAATTCTTTGGGATAACCTACAAAGACGTGCTTTTCCGACTTTTGTTGTAAACATTTTACTTATGCATAGCATACCAAAATTTAAGAAAAGACAATTCGGGTTTTATCCCAAACCATAACTCATATGGTGTCATTTCAACGGATCATGATGGCACTCTTTTCAGTGTAAAAGTGGTAGTCTCTAAAGCTTGAATCCTTAAAACATAGTGACAGTTTTATAAATGACACCTTTGATCTTACCATGTCAAACATGGTTTGATTTCATCTCTCGAATATGCCATACTACTATGGTTTATCGGGAAACACAAATCATGGAACAATTCTTCAAATCTTAGGTGTTTTGCTAAACCTGTAACTCAAATATCTTCCTTTATGATCAAATCATAAACTCTTTTATTTTCTTGTTACAATGATTTTTCACTTCATCTTGAAAGTCTTTGAACAACTTTCAAATGTTTCATACTTCTTCCTTATTAAGTAAATATATAGATATATTCACTCAAATTTCTGGAGAAAGCATATGAAGCAAAAAGATCCATTGCATATGGCTACATATAATGGACTATATACATTAATATGTATGATATCCAATAAGTTAGTCATCCGTTCCTCTTTGGCCTATGGACGGAGTTTCATTTATCTCAAGGAAAGTCTCACAAGCGTCAGTTGATCAAAATCAAAGAGTCCAAAAATCCATCAGTATGAAGTTTCTTCATGTTTTCTTTCCAATATAATTTAAACAGCGATGTCACTTCATAAGTGATCTTTCAATCATTTGTCTTGCGACATTTTAGTAATAATGTTTATGGATGTTATTTCTCCAACAAGACTTGTAAAAGTTCATCCATCCTTTATAGAATATGGTAATTATTTGAACAACCACTGTTCTCGTAATACCGGAACAAAATAACAATTATTAAAACAAATCTTGAAGGCTAGATTTGACGACAACGAAAAACATAATAACACTTTATTTGTTTTCGATGAACATCATCACTTATTCTCTTGCTAGTTACTTAGGCCGTTGCAGTTCATGAATTGTGTTGTTCTATATGACACTTCACACCAAACAATTCGGTATCCAATACCTAAAAACCACATTGTTTAACAAGCAAAGAATACAGCCATAACATGTATATCTTCTATATACCTAAGCTGGACATCTCCAACTTTTCTTTTCTGCCAAATATTTTATAGATTTTCTTTCAGTAATTCCTTTTGATTTTAAAAGAATGTATCAACATGAATAGTGGTGTCATTCACATGACACATAGTACAAAGCGTGTATAGTCAAATACTAATACCTTTGGACTTGCACTTTGAAGTGGATCACCATCATCAAATGTTTAGTATTCTTTCAAAAATCCATTATTTAGTAATCTTTTAGTGTAGTAACATTTTACTTACATCTTCTATTCATCCTTATCATGACAACTTTCATGATCAAGCTACAATAGCCTATACGGATGAATCGTGAGTATAATATCAGTTCCCAAAACCTTTTTGGTAGATTAGGACGCCTAGCGTCTCCAACCTTCACAAATTCTCATATAATATGAGAACGTGTATTTTGTTAAATTATACTCTATCATATTGCAACCATAAACGTTGTTTCAGATATCACAATATGTTTCACACATGATGGTTTCTGAAACAATTATTTCAGCTCCTAGATAACCTCGATATTAAAACAACTTTTGAATATCAAGAATCATGGAGGCAAACATGATACTTTAGAATCATTGGAATTCTTACTCTTGATTTAATACTACTTATTAAACTTCATGGAGTAAATAGAGTTTGCTGAAAGTTTGCAATAGGACTTCTAAACTTTAAATTGACATTCAAAACAATACGATATCAGTTCGTAAAGTAAATATCCAGAATTCTATAGTTCTATTATCTCAATTAAAACTAAGCATAAGGTAGTAAACAGATGCCAATGACTGCAAAAAATTATGCAAATTTACTTTGATTTAGTTTATGACAAATTTGGTTCAACTAATCCAAATTAGAAATAAACTCCCACTCAAAAACGACATCCCTCGTGCCTTTTTGGTGATTACATGAACCAAATCCACTACACCAAGTCCGATCATCACGTGAGTCGGTGTAGCTTCAAAGGCGAGCATCAATATGGGCATCATATCAACTATATGACTCATGCTTAACCTTTCGGTCCCTATTCTGAGGCCATGTTTGTACATGCTAGGCTTGCCAAGTAAGAACCTTAGTACTCACGTGTGTAAAACTGTCTTACATCCGTTATATGAAAGCGCAGAGTCGAGTACACCCGATCATCACGTGATGTGTCGAAACACGATCCATAGAACGGCGCATACTTAAGGAAGAATACATTTTATCTTGATATTTAAATGAGGGATCATCTTATAATGCTACGAAAAGCGCCAAACTAACAATATAAGATGCGAACATCATATGTGTAAAGTGGGATGATATGGTCCATGCATTTGATCACCATCATATGCATGGTGGTATGATCTCTATCATTCCTTTGTGTGTAAGGCCAAGGTCTATGGAACTTACACGTTAGGTGTGTTGTAAGGGTATCAACTATACATCAACTTACAACATTTCCATATCATGACACTAGCCCATCAACGATCTAAACTAGACGCCTCTAATTTATCAGTTGCAAGTTTTACGTGTCTTAGGGCTTTCGAAGATAGAACCGTTCTTACCTATGAACATGGAACCACAACGATGATAACCAAATTATTAGCAACTCATTGTAAATCAGATATTGACTATAGTAGGAGAGACAGACACCCGCTAGCCACTTATGCAAAACTAGTTGCATGTCAGTCGTGGAACCGGTCTCATGTGCGATGACATGTAAGGTTGGTCTAGGCCGCATCATCCCACTATGCCACCAATATCCAAAATACATGAAAGAAGCAATAACATGATCATCATTGCCCACATATAAACATATGTGTACTACCCGTGCAAAGCATCTATGCATAGATCAGGATCTGATACCACTGAAGGGTTCGCAGCATAGAAAACAAAATTTTCCTACGATGTGAACTATACGCCAAGATCTATCTACTAGATACAAGCAATGGGTGGATATACATCCATAGAGAACTTACCCTCGAAGACAACAAAGCTTTGTTAACAAGATGGAACTCGTGGATGATGTACTCGTACACTTGCCGATCTCAAGATCGTGATGAAGTCCAGTAGGTCCGGCTCCAGCACATCCATCAGATCCAGCTCCAGCAAGTCCAGCACCACCAAGTCTAGCACCGCAAAGCAGTGGTGCATCCGTGATCGCACACATGTCCGGTACCCCGACAACCTCCATCCCTCGCTCCAGCAAAGCAGCGGAAGCAGCAACTCCTTTCCAGATAAAGCCACCGGGAACATGTATCTCGCTAATCCGAGACCATGGGGGAAAAATACTAGAGGGGCGAGAGATCCTTCATGAGGAGGTGTGAGGAAGAAGGGGTGTGAGGGGGGCCTTTTATAGGAGGAGGGGGTGCCCCTTCCCATGGCCGGCGCCTCATGGAGGTGACCCCTCACCTCCCCCATTCATGTGGTGGTAACCCCCTCCACATTTAAATGCCCCTTCACATTCTCTTTTAAAGTCCCCACTTTAAATGCATTCAATTTCTCCAAATTTAATGCTCTCTCATTTAATAAAACTCTTTTATTAATTTTATTCAGAATTTTGTTAATTACTTTAATTAACAAACATTCACATAAAACCCTTGCAACATTTCAATATTATATGCAGAACCAATTTCTGCAATTTCACCCGAAACAGTTTTGGTGTCTATTAAAAACAATTCCAGCGCTTTCTTAAATCTTTATCTGAAAAAACATATTTGCTCCAAATAGTGTCGGTATCCCTTAAGTGTGTCACCCTATGGTTCACGAATAATGCAGACATGATTGAGACCCCTCTCAGATCAATAATCAGAAGTGGGACCCGGAGATCCATACTGACTCCTACACATTCAACGATGATTTTTGTGATCCTGAGAACCTTTAATGCTAGTAACTAAATCCCTTTGTCTCGCGATATATTACATGTCCGAGATTCGATCATCGGTATCTCCATTCCTAGTTTGATCTTGTTACCGACATGTATTCTTTTCTCGTTCCTGTGATATAACATTCTAGTGATCACATCACTTGCTTGCAAGCTAACCAATGTGATATCACCGAGAGGGTCCAGAGTATATCTATCCATCATCAGGATGGAAAAATCCCACTCTTGATCCATGAGCCTCTACATAACACTTTTGTAGCACTGAACCCACCTTTATAATCACCCTTTCACGGTGTGACGTTTGATGTTATCAAGATACTCTTCCAGTGTTAGTGATTGACATGATCTCATGGTCTAAGGACTAGGATTACTTTGTATGATGTTATAGCAATATAAACACAATGACTTTGATCGTAATGCTATACTTCGGATGAATGTTCATCACATCATTCTACTAATGTTGTGACCTCGTTATTAACAACATCCAATGTCCATGATCAGGAAACCTTGATCATCTTGTTAATCAACGAGCTAGTTTATAAGAGAGGCATAACTAGGAACTTTCCTTTTGTTTATTAAACACACATGTATTAACGTTTCCAAATTAATATAATTATAGCATGCAAAATAAACATTTATCATAAACAAGGAATAAGATAATAACCACTTTATTATTGCCTCTCAGGCATATTCCCTTCAACAAGGGCCAAGGAAGGGAAGGCACTCGCCGAGGTTCACGTCGCGGCAGAGGCCCAGGCGATGAGGGAAGCGGCATCGTCGTCGTGTGCGCAGTACGACGGTGTTTGGGGGAGCTAGCCGAGCGTTGCCTCGTCTATTGGTTACTCGTCGGTCGGTTTCTCGTCGATCTCGTCGTCGATGTTCTAGGAGAACCAGGCGAATCCACGGCAAAGGTACTCCTCCTCCCCCCGAGTTCGACAGCAGGTTCAACCCGAACACCGTCTTCCTCTGCCTCGCACCGTGCCTCCCTTCGGCCTTCAACATCGACATCAACGCCCCCTACTCCTCCTCTCCGGCGTACGTCGCTTCCTTGACGACGCGCCGCGGCCCTCTGCCCTTCACCGGAAGCTCGTCACACGCGTCCCACGGCGAGGCCGACGCCCAGAACATGTTCGGAGGAATGTCGCACGAAGCCTACATGCAAGGCATGATCGCTGAAGGGACGGCGGCGGCCACGACCAACAATGCCTCTTACTTCACCCAAGAACAGTCCCGGGCCGGCGTACAACAAAGTCCACATGGATCACGACGAGAAAGCCATGACCAACCACTGGGGGCTCATCCAGCAGGCGTGCAGCAAGTGGCACAGCCTTCTCGAGTCCCAGGCTAGATCTGCTGCAGGTTGCTCCTTGGGTTGCCTCCCTGCTGGAGGATGGTGGAGGAAGGTCGGAGCAACGCCTCCAAGCCCCGAGGATGAACTTGGCCACCTCGATCACCTGGTCGATGAGAAGGGTGTGCCCCCACCAGTATGGAGACGACACGCGGAGGAGGCCTCGCCGCTGCCATCCTCGAGGTCCACGCGGGCTTTGCCGACGGTGGTCTCCAGCGGCGGCAAGGGCAGGGACGGGGAAAGGGAAGAGGAGAGGCTAGGTCTTGGGGACGCTCAAGCCGTCCCAGAGAGGAGCGACGCGTGCGAGAACTCTCTCTGGACCTCGACCACCCCCATTTGCAGGTCAAGGCGTCCTATGCATGTAATGATAGCGGGCTGCTCATCCTCCCACATGTCATCCAACATCCCCTCTGGCTGGACCGTCACCTTCTTCTTGCACGGCTTTTCAATGTTCGACATCATAGGCATCAGAATGGCTGCGGCGGTTAGGAGTCGAGCGGCGGGTGGGCGGGACGTGGAGAGGTTGGTGGGTGGAAGAACGGAACGACAGGGAAAGTGACTGTGATTTTCGGGGAGATAGGGTTTTTTCTAGTTCTCCCACTGCCAAGAGGGGCCGAGCCATGAAATTCGACGTGGCGCCGCGTGCTGGCGGTCCCACGTCGGTCTCTAAGGGTCGGGGCTGGTGTGGGAGTGCCTATTCGACCGTCGACTGAGTCGACAACTTATTTGGGAGGCTCATCACTCGTGAGAGCCCATTTCGTGCCGGCAGGCCTAAAAGGGCTATTGGAGGCGCTATTGGGGCCGCCGGTGTAGAACTGGAGATGTTCTAAGCGCATGTAGACTTGTAGGCCAATAACGCGGGCTAAGTTGACTCTGATTTCGGATAATCCATGCCACCAAAATAAATCAAGTTATCTCTGATCTTGGACAATCATCTCTGATCCATGCCAACAAAATAAGCTAAGCTGAGCTGATCTTGGACAATCTGCCTCCAATACTAACTAAAACTTCATTCAAGCCTAAGAATATTTTACTCCGCTATAGTACGTACACATCAGGAGGCCGGGCATCGCGAGATCCCCCAACAGGCAACAGCCAACGCGGGTCCGGCTAAACAAACACTAGAGTCGATCTCTACACCGTCTCTCTCTCTCTAGTGTCACGCGGGTCCCGTGACGTAACAGATTATGACGATAAGGATGATCGTCTAACCACGCTTCGTCTAGGCCGGTCTAGCACATAACAGATTATTACGACGGAACCTGATGCCGTGCAGGCGAGGCGAGGCGAGACCCAGCTACAGATACAGATACAAATACTAGTACAGCTGAGCGGGTGAGTACCTTTCGTTTTCGTACCTCCCCTGGCACTTTCACGGGAATAATGCCTTGCCGCTCCTCTAACCCATCCATCCATTCATTGCAGGCTCGCGACGGCTGAGCCAGTACCGACGCCAACGAGGGAAAAAAAAGGTCCGCGTGTAGCATTGGGATAGGACAGCACGCTTTCTCGGCTGTGCATCGTACCGTGCCGTGGTCCGTGGGAAAACCACGCGAGCCGTTCCGTTTCCAAGTCCGACCGACGACCTAGACCCCGCGATAAATTCGCACGACTTGATCTTTGCCCGGCTGAGGCCACCATCTAGCGATAGACATCATCAGTAATGCTAGAGCCCGTGCCGTGCATCAACATTGGATAAACAATTTACTCCGTAGTACTACCTCCGTTCTACTCCCTCCGTTTTAAAGTATAAGATGTTTTAGCTTTGTGATGAAATAAGTCTATCTAGACCTCTTTTAGTATCTAGATTCAGTTCAAAGCTAGATGAACCTAAACAATAAAAGAGGTCTAGATACACTTCATTTATAAAACTAAACATCTTATATTTTAAACGGAGGGAATACAAGGTAAGCTTTTTTAGTAAGATATTTTAGCTTTCTATAAAAAGACTTATATTGTGGAACATAGGAAGTACGACAGAATTGTGCCTTGTGTCAAGAGTACGTGCAAGTTGCCCTGTTACGAAGTGGCCATCGTAATGGAGTCGTCTCCGTTACGACATTCCTCGTGGATCTTCTCCGTTCCCAGACTTGGGCTTGATTTTAAAAATCGTAGTGAGGATTTTGTACGTATAAAAAAAATATAGTGATGTTTTATGTGAAATTTTATCAGAAAATACATATACAAGTACTTAGTAAATATTGAGAGACAGAGAATCCAGGACATCTAGTAGAAAAAAGTAATATTAACATTAGTAATGCCTCATCCTAATTTCCGTTATTTATCTATATTCCACAATTATCGGTACGCTTTTATCCATTTTTATGTTTCTCCAAATTTGCCGCATTTTTTCAACTGGAGTTCTTGTTTTCCGAATCTTTCTCTAAAATTTCTACTTTCTTACTTATCACAGCTTTTAAAAAGCATCTTTCTCTCTAGTTTTCTGTTTCTTGAATAATCTCATCTTTCTTAAAAGAATAAATTTATTTAGTTTGTGTTCCTCTTTCTATTCCTCTGAGGTTTTCTTACCTTTTTGTATAGAATGTTTCTCACATGGCAAAACCATCACCACCACACCGCTTATGATGGATTTTCCTAATGTAATTGAGAAATGACTATTACTCCCTCCGTTTCAAAATATAAGATGTTTTAGCTTTGTGAAGGGAGTGTATCTAGACTACTTCTAGTGTCTAGGTTCATTTAAATTTGGAGTGAACCTGACACTAAAAGGGTCAAATACACTCTCTTCACCAAGCTAAAAACACCTTATATTTTGAAACGGAGGGAGTATAAGTCACCACTAACAACCGCCGGTCTAGATATCGAGAGTGTCTGAAACAGATAAGAAGATGACTATCGGTGTTTATGTGAAATAACTATATCCAAGTCGACTAAGAAATTGTCATTCCCACACATATTTTTATTTGGATCGTTGACGAATTTTTCCATAATATATTTTTTGTTAATTCTCAGCTGATTGAATTTTCAGAAAATCCCAACCATCTAAAATTGCACTCTTTGAGTATGTGCAACTTGAGTAAATGGTATCGTAAAATGTCCTTTGTAAAATATATGGAATGGCTAGCTTAAAGATGAAGATGGTTGAACGTTGATCCCGATCCTTAGAAATGCTGCGAAGATAATCATTTTCTGGAATAGAAACCACCAGTGGCACTGATTAGGAGTCCTACTTGTTTAATTTCAGAGTTTAAACACTGCATTCAGGCAATAATCAGTAGACAAAATTGACATATTCTTTCATGCTTTCTGTGTTTTTCCCACCCAGGGATAATCTCCAAACATAGGATATCGAGGAGAGGACACATCATGGTGGGTGACCAAACCCTCTCTACTTTGTTCTGTTTTGCATGATCTGACTGATTGACCGACTAGGCATGCTACATGTCTTCACTATCGTTGTCCTCGAAGCCTTGGCACTTGGCAGCAAATTTCACAACTAGGCATCATCATTGCTCAAAAGAATGTAAAGCCGGGTCCGACGAGAATAACTTCGTGTATTCTTTTACCAGACATGGAAAATATGGAATCGACATAAAAGTGAAAGCCTAGAATTTACCACCAAACGAGTCTCTGTTTTCTCTGTTGCCTTTCTGGGGATCAAATTTACAAGAGGAAAAAGGATGCTCACCCGCATGCCTTCATTTACCTTACCTCGTCTTCTGCGTTTCTTGCTGGGTTAAAGCTAAGCCTACTATCCGGAGTATACATCGTATTATATGAATATTCTCTCCGGCCTCTTGATCATCGCTCCCATTCCTCTTTCACATGTCCCCGTCACTGAAAACACAGTTTGCTGCTGCTGCTATTGTCAAACGGAAGATCTGAACCGAACCGCGCGTCTAGCTACTTGAGCCCTGCGAGTTGCTGTCCAGTGAAAATTTGAGGAATATGTCCAGGCCGGGACAGCGACGAGCAGTTGCCTGAACCCTTCTTGAAAAGCAGATCGATGGATGCGAATTCTCTCGCCAACTAGTTTGAACTTTAGGGGAAAAATCGGCGCGATAACTTTCTGATCCATGTCGGCTTCTCGTGTCTGGCGACCCATGAAACTGTCCACGTTGAGACGAATCTCGCGGAAGTGGTGAATGCTGATGCCTTGATACGTTTGCTTGGGTGTCACGGATCATCGATCTTTCTTTTGGAATATAGAGCGTGTAGTACTACATTGAATTTATAACTTGGGTTGTTCATCGGTCACTTTTGCACTCAAACTCACAATTTGTACCGCAACCTTACAACACGCAAAGGAGGAACCGGAGCAGACAATTCCACTGAAATTTACGGTCTCATCTATGCTTGCAGTTGCAATCCAACTTCTTCGGTGAGTTTGGTTGAAGTCCAACTCAAACAAAATTTCAGGGTCCTCTCGGTAGACCATAGGTTCTCCAGTTTCTTCAGAAAATGGAAAGACTTATCGCTTCAGAGTCGTCTCGCGTGCTATTGCAGTCAAGGATCCAGTCGTGTGCTGAAAGGACAAGTGGACAACCAGCCTGAAAGCCTCCAAACTTTGCAAAACTACTTTATTATGCGTGAGGAGTATATGCATAGTGGGTGAGGTTTGATTATGCGCGGTGACCTGACCAACGACTTGGACTTGGCTTTCAGAACGACAAAGGGCCAGAGCAATACTATAATGGCGCCGTAGGGGCACAAATTATATGGCGTCCAGTCGGATTGGTGGCATGATCGCTGATGTACGAAAAAGCCAATGTCATGATGCGGCTTCACTAGTAGGCCTTACTGGCTAGACATCGGAGATCATCAGATCAGCAACGACGACTAAGTTCCTAGGCAAGACACCTGAGAACTGAGACCATCAAATCAGATGCAACCGAGTTAGTGCTAAAATAAAGCCAGTGCCACGACCACTAACTAACTAGCTAGCTAGCACCGTGACTTTGTCTTGTGACGTGACATGGGGTTATAAATTTCCCAACGGCCGAGGTTTAGCTATGCAACCCATCTAGAAAGTTCTATGGCGTGTTTAGTTAAGCTCAGCCAGTTCAATCGGTGACCTTGTTTGGTTGGTTGTCATTTTTACATAAGAGAGAGCAACCTACACAGATGCTACTGTACCATGTCAAGCTTAATACACTAGCCAACGCAACCAAAAGTCCGTACCGATGGAAATAGTTAGTGTAATTCACATATACTGTAACACTTTTTAATTGTTGTTTTTTCCCGATGTATCCTGAATTTTGAGGCGTAATTTGCCTTATGAGAGGATTTCCATGGATCTCCCTGCGAGGGTTTCCATGATCTCTCCCTAGTTCGCCTCTTCGAAATGTTTTCAGTGCATGCCCCTCTACTTACCAGGCACCTTACTTTCTCGATAAGACTAGAATGTTGGGGGGTCCATACATGCCCATCAATTTGAGATAAACTATGAGGATAGCCAAGTCCATACTGATGGAAAGGTTTAGTGCAATTCACCTATACTGTAACATTTTTTAATTGTTGTTTTTTCCCATGTATCCTGAATTTTAAGGCGTAATTTGTCTTCTGAGAGGAATTCCATGGATCTCCCTGCGAGGTTTTTCATGATCTCTCCCCTAGTTCGCCTCTTCGAAATCTTTCCGGTGCATGCCTCTTTACTTACTAGGCATCTGACTTTCTCGATAAGACTAGAATGTTGGGGGGTCTAGACAAGCCCATCAATTTGAGATAAACTACGAGGATAGCCAAGTCCGTACTGATGGAAAGGCTTAGTGCAACTCACATATACTGTAACACTTTTTAATTGTTGTTTTTCCGGATGTATCCTGAATTTTGAATTTTGAGGCGTAATTTGTCTTCTGAGAGGATTTCCGTGGATCTCCCTGCGAGGGTTTCCATGATCTCTCCCTAGTTCGCCTCTTCGAAATGTTTCCGGTGCATGCCTCTCTGCTTACCATGACTTTCTCGATAAGACTAGAATGTTGTGGGGTCTAGACAAGCCCATCAGTTTGAGATGAACTATGAGGATAGCCAAAACCGGTAGATTTACTGCGGAAATAATAACAAAAGATGCTACATGGATTGCGTCGAAAAACCTCCTCAACCTGAGGAGGCTAAATGGACCACCTTTGTGGACTAACCGGTACACACAAATTTCACTATGAACAACTTGGGTACATAATCTTCTTTATAACCTCTAGAGATTTACAACACACTTCAGCATGTTGACAAGGGGCAACAACAACCACAAAAGGAAAGATAACATCAAAGCAGTGCTGTCACAATTTTTGTCCCCTTCGATAATCAGGTTGCGTTCATCCAAACTACATCCCTTCTAACCAAATTGAAGTACTCAAAGTAGAAAATAAGCCCACCAAATGTAGAGCAAATCCAAAGCACATATGGGGCTCCTATCACCATTTTGAACACAACCGATCTGAAGTCACCAATATAGGCATAAATCATCTCTCCTTCCTTTATTCTCACTAGGTATAGTTTTATTTTATGTTCTCTCGCCCTCTCACAATGGCAACCACATTGTGGCTAGGATTTTTCTACTCCCATCTCTCAAGGAGATACCACATTGTGTGTTATGCCAGGGATACACACTACTCTCTATCAATCTTAGATCCACCGATATTCAGGGGGTAGCAAGTACAGAATCAGAGGGATTTGGGGAGGGGTCGAGGTACAAGGGAGTTTTAAGAGAGGAAGGAGGAGATAGTTAGAGAGTTCAGAGGCTTGGTCTTCGATGCCCTTTTCTACTATCAGGTTCTTTGCTTATAAAGCCCATTCCCCGGGATTGAGTTTGCATCTAGGTTGTCGCAGACGGCATGGTCGCTCCATTCGCTCGATGACAGCTAGCTCCTTGTCCACCTGGGCCCGCTCGTCAGTCGTGAATGTCGCCGTACCTATCGTTGTAGCTGTAGTCAATGCACGTGTAGTTGTAGTCAATGCAGGCGTGAAATTGTCCCTACCTTTAGATCCGGATTGAACCCAAGCCGGTGTCGCCAGAAATCGAGCTTGGAGCTACAACTCGTCTTCCCAAGTAGCAAGCGACGCCAGAAGGGAAGACCACTGCACCAGCACTTGAGGGTGAATTGTCGAGCCACACAAGTACTGACGATGTTGGGGCACCATACTTGGATCATCAGGTTGGCGATCATCAGGCAACGGTACCATAGATGGTAGTCGCACTTGATCAACAACAGTTGGTCGTGGAGCTTGACGAAGCAGCGACACATTGACCACCGGGTGAACGAGGGTTCTTGGCGGCAACTCTAATTTGTAAGATACCTTCCCCACGTGAGCCAAAACTTGAAATGGACCAAAGTAGCGAAACGCTAGCTTGTGGCTAGCTTGGTCAGCCACGAAATTCTGCAGATAAGGATGAACCTTAAGGAACACCCAATCATCCACTGCAAACTGGAAATGCGTGCACTTCTTGTTGGCATGAGCCTTCATGATTTGCCGAGCGCACTCGAGATGCTGCTTGAGTAGTCCTTGCATCAACGCCATTTATTGTAGTCAGGTTGCCAAGTCATCAGACCGGCAAACACTTGTTTCAATCACACCAAAATGCCCCGGAGGATGCCCTTACAACGGCTCAAATGGATACCTCTAAATTGCAGTACGGAAGGAGGTATTGTACAAGAATTCCGCGAGCGGTAACTAGTGGCGCCATTGGTGTGGACATGAGTGAACGAAGCACCGAAGATATGTTTCCAAACACTAGTTCACCCGCTCGGTCTGGCCATCAGTTTGCGGGTGTCGAGAAGAGCTCATCGCCAATTCTGTTTCAATCAACTTGAACAGCTCCTACCACACTTTGCTGGTGAAAATGGGATCCCGATCCATGACGATCACATCGGCAGTGAATGGAGCTTGTAAACATTATCCACGAATGCCATGGCAACTTGATGCGCTATGAATGGGTGTTTCAACGGAACAAAGTGGGCATACTTCGTCGGTTTCTCCACCACCACCAGAATGCGATTGGCGTTCTTCCATCGCGGAAGACCCTCCACAAAACCCATGCTAATTGTCCACCAGGTCTGCTTAGGCATTGCCATGAAGGGGTTCGTAAGAGAAAACAAAAAATTTACTAGCTAGCGCAACAATCGAAGCTAGGATCTATCTATGAGTTAAGCAGTAACAAGGATAGAGTTTCGGTTAACCCTTGTAGACTGAACGTGGTTAACGTCTCGCGAGAAATGTGGATGAAATAGACAATCGTATCCGACCTCGAGGTCGTGGAGCGCCTCACTTGTCATCTCCTGGTCCTTGCACCACAGCTCCGACACCACAAGTGGTAGTGACCCCGAGGTATCGCACACGTACAGTGTCCGACGACGACTCCAGTTCTCTTGATCCAGCCGAGAGGCGTAAGTAGACCCTCTGAAACTGGGATCCAGCAGCACGACAGTATGCCGGTGGTGTCGACTCTCTCGTGCGTAGTTCTTCGTGGAACCGCACACACGAGAATCAACTGAGAGAAAGACGGGAGAAATTCTCTAAGAAAAATAGTCTTAGAAAATCCCCTTTTATTTTATTGCTATTGTGTGTCTCTTTTCCTAACAATATAACCTCTTTATATAGGTGAAAAGGAGGACTCGCCTCCCTAAAGTCCCAATGTGGTCGCTCCACTCGCTCGACACGCAGATCCTGGAGCGTCCCGTCCACTTGTGGCTTCCAGGCTCCGATCTCGCACATGATTGACCGCGACTCGTCGACGGAGCTCTTCACTGCGTATAGTGACGAGGTCATCGTCGCTGACATATCCTTCATCGCCACCGCCAAATCCTCCATGGCCCTCTAATCAGATGGCTCTGATACCAAATGTTATGCCGGGATACACACTACTCTATTAATCTCAGATCCACCGATATTCAGGGGGTAGCAAGTACAGAATCAGAGGGAATTGGGGAGGGATGAAGATACATGGGAGTTTTAAGAGAGGAAGGACCGAAGGAGGAGACAGTTCAGAGGCTTGGTCTTCGATGCCCTTTTCTACCCTCAGGTTCTCTGCTTATAAAGCCCATTCCTCGGGATTGAGTTTGCAGCTGGGTTGTCGCAAATAGCGTGGTCGCTCCACTCGCTCAATGACAGCTGGCCCCTTGTCCACCTGGGCCCGATCGTCAGTCATGACCGTCGCCGTACCTATCATTGTAGTTGTGTCGATGCAGGTGTAGCTGTAGTCGATGCAGGGGTGACGTTGCGGCTATGATTTTTTTCCCGTCCCATCTCTCAAGGAGATACCCCAATCCTTGGATGCAAACTGCAATTAACACCACACATGTTAGACTTTATAGCCCGAAGTTGGTCTGCCAACACATCTTCAGGTGGAGGGACATAATAGGTCTCGTGCAAAAGGAGATTATGCTATACAAATGGAAATGGAGACGAGTAGGCCCTGTTGGAACTTCATCGAGTGCTCAAAAAGTTTATTTTATGTTTGACTGTATGATAAAAGAATTTTAATTACCAATGTTGACAACGTCACATTGATGCTACTAGGTTGCATCTAATAGAAATGGAACAATGCAAGAAACCATCAATGGCCTTCCTGAAGTCACAATATCATTAAATATTAGTTAATTCAGATTCGGATGTATCTAGACATGTTTTAGTACTAGATACATCTGAATCTAGAAAAATTCAAGTCAACTAATATGGGTCGGAGGGAGTAGTTTTTGCAAAATATACCCGAGTTCCTTCCATTCTCTTTCTTTAAGAATATGTGCAACCAACATTTGAAAACTCGGACCACAAATGTACACAAAGAAACTGAGATTCTACCATACAACAGGAGATGGTACATATCAGCAGCCAGCAGTGGAACAATTGACAATGTCACGCCAGCCCTGGGACAACAGACAACACCATCTGGCCACCCAACTCTGACTGAAACCTATTTTTCACACAATCGGCAAGCGAACAGGCAGAGGGACGTGGGCAGCAAACTGAACTCGAGGAAGACCTTCAGCAAAGCCGGCGGGATGATATGTCTTCCGTGTCCAGCTGGACATAGAAAGTTCAATGATGAAATACACTTCAATGATTCAATCTACTCCGTATACGTATTTTTTTCTAAGAAACATAAGAAATAGTGAATATGTCATTTTAAGACTCTGAACGTCCTACTTTGACACGAAGGCTACAATGGAGAACTGCTAAAAACTCTCTTTTATCCAAGTCTTCTGCCTCATCTAAAAAAATGATGAAGAACTGCACACTGAGTTGAGCAATATCATGGGAACGTTCTACTTTGATACGAAGGCTGCAATGGGCTAAAAAACTCTTCTCTTTCATCCAAGCCTTCTGCCTCGTTTAAAAAAATATGATGGAGAAACTGCACACTGAGTACCAGCCAAACAAAAGAGAGCTGAACAGATAACAAATCAAGCACTAGATACATACATATCCTAACATATACAGAGAAGACAGTAAACCCCAATGCTTAACAAAACAAGTTCAAGTAACCTGAAATAACGATGACATGATGAGGACGGCAACAGAAACAAGCACTGACACACAAAGCGTACGTACGCATACAAGCAGCAGTCTGGTAGACACGGCAACATCAACATACTCGTACACATGTCGAGGAATATATGTAACGAATGAACCGACGTACGCAAAGCATGGATCAGGCTTCATCGGCGGTGTGCTCCTCCTCCTCGTACTCCTCGGCGGTGGCGTCCTGGTACTGCTGGTACTCTGCGACGAGGTCGTTCATGTTGCTCTCGGCCTCGGTGAACTCCATCTCGTCCATGCCCTCGCTGGTGTACCAGTGGAGGAAAGCCTTGCGCCGGAACATGGCCGTGAACTGCTCGCTGACCCTGCGGAACATCTCCTGGATGGAGGTGGAGTTGCCGACGAAGGTGGAGGCCATGGAGAGGCCCACGGGCGGGATGTCGCAGACGCTGGACTTGACGTTGTTGGGGATCCACTCCACGAAGTAGGACGAGTTCTTGTTCTGCACGTTCATCATCTGCTCGTCCACCTCCTTGGTGCTCATCTTGCCCCGGAACATGGCCGACGCCGTCAGGTACCGCCCATGCCGCGGGTCCGCCGCGCACATCATGTTCTTGGCGTCCCACATCTGCTGCGTCAGCTCCGGCACGGTCAAGGCGCGGTACTGCTGCGAGCCCCTGGAGGTCAGGGGCGCGAACCCGACCATGAAGAAGTGCAGCCGTGGGAACGGGATCAGGTTCACCGCCAGCTTCCGGAGGTCCGAGTTGAGCTGCCCCGGGAACCGCAGGCAGCATGTCACGCCGCTCATTGTCGCCGAGATCAGGTGGTTCAGGTCACCGACTGCATTCATCAATTGTCCATTGTGATCAGTTCAATTCAATTGGCTTTGTTAAACCTATATCGTGTGCAATGAAGTGCAAACTTACAGGACGGGTTGGTGAGCTTGAGGGTGCGGAAGCAGATGTCGTAGAGGGCCTCATTGTCGAGGACCATGCACTCGTCGGCGTTCTCCACCAGCTGGTGCACGGACAGAGTCGCGTTGTAAGGCTCCACCACCGTGTCGGACACCTTGGGGGACGGGAACACGGAGAAGGTGAGCATCATCCGGTCAGGGTACTCCTCCCGGATCTTGGAGATGAGCAGCGTCCCCATGCCCGAACCAGTGCCACCGCCAAGAGAGTGGCATACTTGGAAACCTGTCACAAAATGCATGTTCAGTAAACAACGCTAGTACTAGTCCATCTATTGCTGCTACGAATGATACTATGCCAGCTTCAGTTAGGACAGGAAATTGATAATCAAACAGTTATTTAGGACATCGCTAATCTGAACTGGAAGTACTGCGGTCCAACAAGGAGAGACGATCTGCGGCAACCAATTCACTTTCAGGAGCTCACGGACTGAAAGAAAATGACCAGGGTTGTACAATTCGGGTACAGACATCCATCAGAGTCCAGGTACAGAATTAGAGCAGCAAACATGCAACTGGCAACACATCATCAATCATACTCCTGTCAATGTGTCAATGACTCAATGTCTAGTTGTAAATGATTATAAGAATATTTTTCTATAATATTCTGCTATCTCAAGGTGTACTAATCCATTAATTTAACCTCATGTGAGTCTTAACGGATCATGCAAGTACATAAATAATTAATTAATCAAGTAAGCAAAATATCAGCAGTGCATCTACCCAACAACCATCCACTGGCAACAGCCTGTCTCAGTGTCCCATTCCCTGCACCCAACGCCGACAGTATTCCGTTCGTTCAAACCTCATTTCTTGTGTTGTTAGGTCGTACAACATTGTCAGTAATCACCCCATGATATTGCAGTAGTACATGATTAGTGTGGTGATAACCCCATGGACATTCACCAGCAAAAGATGTCGACATGTGATGTGACCCAATCAAATTATTCCAGTACAGAGTACGTCGTACCTGACCGACAATTACAAGTTGTTTGCCAACTGAATTTAATCCTATTTCTGTGTCTACTTGTGAAATGAATCGTCGGTAGCTAGACCATTTGATACATCTCTCAGAAATAATTTGGTTGCTGGGTCATTTGTTAACAAAATTTGAGTATCCCAGAGTTGCCTGTTCTCTTGCCGTGTGAAAAGAAAAATGAAGTGAAGAAAACGTAGTCTTGAATACCTGCTCTTCAGATATGTCCAACCCACGTTTGTTACCAAACTGCATAAATATGTTTTAATTCGTACCATCCCCTTTAATTTTGTTTGTAAATAAAGAAACGCTCCTAATGCCAATGCTTAAACTGCCACCACATTTCGACATAATGAGCAAGCACGGTTACTTTTGGTTAAGAATAAGTTAAGGCCTCTCAAGGGACAGATACGATTCAGACAGCATTCGTAATCCTGCAGATGAGGTCTTGAGAGAAGATTTGAAGTGTAAGTCTGTATCTAGCTGGCATAATTTCGCAACCTTCACAATTTGCATCTTTAGCAACACTATTTCTAGCAGTTGATGGCCTGATTCAACTGAAAATCACCCCTCAAGTTGAAGGTAGGAAAGCACTACATCATGTCTTAACATGTATTTACTATTAATTTTCTTTTCTCGGCCACCTTGACGATCCCAAGCAAATTATTACCATTGTAAATCAGACAATATAGAACGAAAAGTGTATGATTTGACCCATGAAACAGGGTATAGCGTCAGTACTGAAATTGGTTATTAAACGAGGGGTAAAAATGGTTTGGTTATTGATCTGTCCATTTACTTGTTACTATCTATCTGATCTATCTCAGAATCTAGGGTCACAGAATGGTAAAGATGAATTGTGTGATCCATCAACTGAACAACGTTGGATCCACAAATGATTCACTGAACAACGTTTGGTACTAGAGTTTTTGCAGGGATTAGTGGGGATAATCCACACCAAACCTCAAATCCCCACTTACTTTTAGAAATACATTTGGTACTAGAGTATTGAGCGAGTTTAATGCCCGCTTATCCCCACTTTTTTCTAAATTTTAGTGTATTTTTCTCAATCTCCAATACTCTACTCATACCTAGTGGATTGTGGGTGGGGTTTTATGGGGATTGGGTGAAGGTAGAGATTTCATCCAATACTCTAGGGAATTATCCCCACTAATCCCCACAAAAACTCTAGTACCAAACAAGGCCTAACTGAAGCCAACGAATCCACAATGCTGGATACCGGACGGCTTGTAAATGCTGCCAAGTTGGCATAGTTGTTATCCATGCAGCATACTACCCTGGCACTCTGCTGGAAGACAGTAGAGCCCAATAAATGTAAAGATGATCCTATCCTTAATTACCCAAAGTAATGGAGAAGAAACTGTATCAAACATTCATCTGACGGTTAGACCAAAAGCGATAACATTCCAAGCCGATCTGATGATAAATTCTCGAATTACTATATTATTACGAATTGTGATCGGTCACGCAGTCCCGGTATGATCTGGAGAATTTTCTTATACGAATGTACTACGATTCTTCGAACTAGTACTAACGACGATAAGATGTCCGGCTCTGTTCCAGAAACAGATCCATAGAAATGCAGATTGCAGGGAAATGCAATGAACAGGGTGATGCAAGGGGACAGGGTTATACCTTGGAGGCAGTCGGAGTTCTCGGCCTCCTTGCGCACGACGTCGAGGACGGAGTCGATGAGCTCTGCGCCCTCAGTGTAGTGGCCCTTGGCCCAGTTGTTCCCGGCGCCGGACTGGCCGTATACGAAGTTGTCGGGGCGGAAGATGTTGCCGATGGGGCCGGAGCGGAGCGAGTCCATGGTCCCCGGCTCGAGGTCGACGAGGACGGCGCGCGGCACATAGCGGCCGCCGCCAGCCTCGTTGTAGTAGACGTCCATGCGCTCGAGCTGCTCTGGCGCCGCGCCGGTGTACTGGCCGGTGGGGTCGATGCCGTGCTCGCCGCAGATCACCTCCCAGAACTTGGCGCCGATCTGGTTGCCGCATTGGCCGGCCTGGATGTGCAGGATCTCCCTCATCTTGGCCGACCGCGCGCGCGCCTGGCTCCTCTACGGGATTGGCTTCGCTGGGTGACGACGATCTCGATCGGTGTCTCGCTGTTCTTGGGCGGGGTTGGTTTGTGGAGGGGTGCGCGCGGTTGTGAATCGCGGGCCGGGGGGCGAGAACGTGGGAGGGAAGCGGGTGGGACGGTGGGATCGTGGGCGGGCGCGTCTATATGCCGCGTTTCCAGGGAACGTCTCGACCCCAAGAGGAGGAGCCCTGCAGTTATGTTTTATGGACCGACTGCTCCGTTGCGGGGAGAGATGGAGGGTTTTCCTTTTAATATCTTTTTCATCGTGTTGGGGGATGCTCATCAAGATCTAAATTCTTTTTGAGCACTATATTGGTTATGAAGTTTTACTCAGCTGATTGTTTTACCTTTAATCAACTGATTTCTAGTTTCAATCACAAAATGTGCACATCTGTAAGCCTGATTTTTGGACCAGGCCTTTTTAACACACGCCAAAAACTGACAAAGAAATGGAGAATATATCATAATCATAGTAGACCTCAAGTTTCATTAGATTTTCCTTTTGTAACCTGTTGTTACTCAACAACAAGAAGAGTACTCGTGAGAGGAACTACGACAAGTGTTAAATGGTTCATCGGTGTGGGGAGAGAGGTTTACCCTATCGCACCGTCAAATGGATTTAACAAGGGTTGCTCGAGGTTAAACAAACAAACAAACAATGGTGACGATTAGAGAAGTTTAACTAAAACAACAACGTGTACAAAACAACGAGCCGTTTGAGAAGTTTCCCTGTAAGATTGTGCCGGGCACCGTGCTAGTTAAATTGCACAGCGAAGTTAAATTGATCAGCAAGTTCCTTGATCCAAACATAAATATAACTATTATTGGATCACAATTAGATATAACCAGTTATTACGTGTGGGACAATAACATAACAAAGACAGCTAAATATGACTTGGCCAATAAGTGAATATTTCTGGCGATATTAAAACAAGAGACAAGTTGGCACCCACCTGCCATTTGTCACATTGCTAGTCTTGTTCGGTCGTTTTGCTAAAAAAAAAAGAGAGAGAATACATAATACGTTGCTGGCCACTGGGTGTTTACATGTAGAGATACCCGTAGCCATCATTATTTTTGCATGATTAGAAAAGTTGCATGAAACGGTACGGCCAACCAATGATTCTTCGGATACTCGTACAACTGAACATGCACCGCAACGCCGGCACATGCTTTGTCTGATCTGGAGAAACCAAGCCACCAATGAATCCCCTAGTTTTATTCTGCAACTACTTGTAAACTAACGCTGGTTTGATGGGCTCTAAGTTTTAGACGTGCTTTTTTCCTTACTAGGGTACCTAGGAGACTAGAAGGTTTTAATGAGGCGGTTTGCATACGTAATACGGAGTATATGAGTTTTAAAAAAGGCCACCAATCACGATTTGCCAATAATTCTAATTTTTTTAAAACAGTTTCGTGTTAAGGATCCAAAGAGGTGGCAGTTATTGTAAAAAAGAAGAACGAAAAAGACACCGAGGGTTTCTATCAGCGTACAGTTTCAAAACAGTCCGGCAGTAGAAATATGCACCGGCACGGCGGTCTGTATCAGCGCAATGTCTTAGGCTTAACATTGGCTGATAACCAGTTGGTGGCAATATAATATAAAAGGTTTATTACGACTGTGAACCTAGTTCATCCAAAAATTAAAACCGTGCCACTAGGAATCAGGCAATTGGAGTCATGCTATCTGCCGACACAGTTTCGTTACGTATGTATCCCTGGTTCCGTTTGACGTTGCCCGCCATTTTCTCCGTCTAACTTGTCATCTGGTTGGCTCGGTTTCTTACATGTGGGTCTCATTACACACTTCTATTGTTTTTGGCAATTATACTGACGAGCGAACCCTGCCACCCGAGTTGTCGACCGCGCGCATCCCAGGTTCAAGGATTTGAGCCTGCATTGTTCTGTAATTTTTCATATTTCCCCGCTCCATCGGCCCACACCGCTCCACAGTTCTCGTCACTTTCCCCTCCGCACCATTCCGTCGTACATCGCCCCCCGAACCTCCACCGCCCTCCCTCTGGCCTCAGTTCGTCACCTCGCCACCGTCTCCTCCCTTTCCTCTCTCCTTCCCGCCATGACCTATCATAGCGTTGTCAGAGGCCAAAAGCGAGAAGCTAAGCTGGCCATTGGTCGCACGACCACGACGGTGGACATGTAGCGGATCTGACACAAAAATGGATCCTACACGACAGGAGAGCACGGAGATGGATCATGCGAGGCTGGAGAGCACGGACGAGGGCAACACAGAGCAAGATGACACGGGGAAGAAGGCTCTGCAACTCTGGATCCTAGCGAATATGCTTTTTCTCCTCCCTGAAGGGTAAGAACTGTAATTATGTCTTTTCCCTTTTCAATTAGCGGCACTAGTCCAATGGTAATAGCGAGAATGTGTGTTAATAACCCGTAGGACATCTGCCGCATCCGGATACCTACTGAAGATTCGGCACGAGTGTCAGACTGAAACCTTGCTTGATGGTATAATTGCAGTTAGCGCTGGTTTTGATTATCGACTTACAGTAGACGCGGTAGACCTAACTCTATGTGACTTGTATATGGAATTTTGCAAATTCCCCATTAGCTATAACAAGGAATTCGTATCCACGTACTACACCCAAGTTCTCGGACTTTCTGCGACAATTGGGCCGATGAGGCCCTCACAATGATGTGGGGTAAACATCTGGGGACTAGGACTATGCTGATGTCTGTCCACATTGTTAATAAAGAGATGGGGAAGAGACCATCGTTAATAATTTTGGACCACCTACAAGGCAAACAACTTAACTGACCATAACAGAGCAACCTTTTCTCATGGTACCGAGCGCAACTGCCCATCTTCTTCTTGAGAATGATGCCTTGCCAAGCGGGCATAAAGACATAGAAAAGGGGGCACCAAGGAAAATTTTGTGTTCGGAGATGATGATGATGAGAAAGCATATCCAAATGTTGTTGTTGATCCTGATCAGATGGAAAGTAGGGAACATTTGGTTGATCCGAACTTTGAGCCTGCCTATGGGACTGATGATAAAGAGGATGGTTAATATGCTAAAATAGGATGCAGATATGATGATGAAGACAAGGAGAGGCTAGTGATACACATTGACAGGGACAACCCTACAATTTACGAGGGGACTGCCTTTGAGACTATGGAGGACTGCCGATACACAGCTGCCACCTCTACAATAAAAATTGGGTTTGATTATATCATTGAAAAGAGTGACTAAAAAATATTTAGGGTGCATTTTAGGGAAAGTAAGGTGTGCAAGTGGAGACTACATGCATCCCCGATGAGGGGTGGACACCCATTTCAGGTTGCATTGGCTAACTTTTGATTCACTTTAATATGTTGGTATATATATGTGTGTGTGTGTTTTGATTTATTAAATTGTTTCAAATGCAAATCAAGGTAAACACAACTGCCCTAATACTTATTTAAGTGATAAAATAAGACCTGCTAAAACAAAGTTGATTGTTGCTACTATACTTGATTGTGTGAGGCGGGATCAATCCATTGGACATGCTGAACTCAGATTGAAGCTTAGTGATAAGTTTAATGTTCTGATTTCTTACCAGAGAGTTTTTTATGGGAAGGAGATTGATTTGGACTTTATTCAAGGCAAGTGGAATGAGAGTTTCCACATATTGTACAGTTTCAAAGGAGTGGTAGAAATGGCATCACCTAGGAGTATTGTTGAAATTTACTACAAGGTAGTGAGAGGAAGACGAAAGAGCTCTAGAGGGGTCAAGAATATGATGGAATACAAGAAATGCTTCAGGAGATGTTTTATTTGCCTGAAGGCATGTTGTAAGAGATTTGTAGAGGGATGCATGCCATACTTGGCAATAGACGCAATAACTTTATTAGGAAAGTTCAGGGGACAACTTGCCACAACTTGTGTTGTAGACATCCATAATTGGTTGTTTCCTATCACTTATGTTGTTCTTGAGGGTGACTCTAACAAAAGTTGGACATGGTTCATGGAGAGACAACGTGTAGTAATTCATCACCCTGAAGGCTTGGTGATACACACTGATGTATGCAAGGGGCTACAAAATGATGTTGATGTTGTATTTACTGATGTTGAGTATAGAGAATGCATGTGGCATCTCGCTACTAACTTCACGAATAAGTTCAAAGGGAAGATCTTTGAAGAAAACTTGTGGTCGTGGGCATACACATACACCCCAAGCAGGCATGCCACTTACATGCAGAACATGTATACAGTGGCTAGGGTGAAAGAATACCTTGAAGAACATCACAAAAAATTATGGGCTAGAAGCAAGTTCGGTGAGTTAAGCAAAGTGGGTTATATTTGCAACAATTTGGCAGAGATCTTCAATTCTAAGATTAGGAGCATTAAATCACTTATAATTGTTATTTTACTAGATGCAATATGATAATGCATAATGGAGAATATAGATTTTAGACAAAGAATCAATGCATGAAAATTTGTAGGGCATAAAATAGTGCCAAAGGTAGTTTTGTTACTAAATGCAATAACAAGGGAAATGATGACAATAAAGATGAGGATGATCAGAAGTTCAGGTACATTACCTGAGGTTTATGCAAAGACAAGCAAGGAAGTGAAAGGATGTACCCTGTAGACATTGCAAACATGACTTATTCTTGCAGGAAGTGGAAAATTACTAGTCTCCCATGTCACCATGCATAGTACTCCATCTTAAAGCTGAGAGGTGATGGTGCTGCAACAGAAATTTTGTTCATAGATATTTTTCTGTGGAAAAGTTCGCTACAGCTTATGCAAAAAATGTACCACCGATGGTAGATGAAAATGATTGGGAGATTGTCGATCCAGGGTTTAAACTTGAACCACCAGCTCTTAGGATACTGCCTGGTAGGCCTAGAAAGCTAAGGATCAAACAATCCACTGAAAAGGGACCAAGGTTAGAAGCGAGGAAAATGAAATGTAAATAGTGTGGAGGATTTGCTTAGAAACCCTGTCTCCATTCACATAATGGAGGCAGAAGTTGAATCTTGTCGTTCAGAGAAACAAAGCAATGCTAAGGTCGAGGATGTTGTGGAAATGCAGCAAATTGATGAAGAACGTATAGCGTAGCAATATGGTGATGTGCAAGAATTGCATGACGAAGTTGATGAGCAAGTTGTTGAAGAAGGAATGGTGCCGAAAGACAATGTATCACATGAGTTGCTAGAGGGAGGGAATAATAAGCCAAAACAAAAGAGGAAGTGGAAGAGGAAGATTGATGACAAAGTCGAGCTTGATGAAGTTGTGGAAATGCAGCAAGTTGTTGAAGTTCGGGAATCTGATGATGCGTAGGAGGTGCAAGATGAAGGTGATAAGTAGCAATTTGCTGGAGAACGAGAGGTGCGGGAAGAAAATGTATCACGGAAGTTGTTGGAGGAGGGAGAATAAGAAGAAACAAAAGAGGAAGTGCTAGGGGAAGAAAAAGGAAGGAGGTAAACTAGAATATGAAGAAGTTACTAGGATTATTTAGGATGTTCTGGAAGATCTTTTTACTAGCTGTAGAAAAAAGAATAATTCCCTTCCCATTTCATCTTTGTATGATTCTCCTGATGAAAGGTAAGCTTCAAAACATGTTGACGAAGGATAGTTTTCACGATCCCTTTGCAGTCTCACTTTTGAGGAATGGAAGAGAGTTTATTTGTTCTACGGATGGCTCGAGTCAGCCGATTTGGATCTCAAAGACGAATATATGTGTGTAATGGGAGGATTCCATCAGAATTTATTCATAAGGTGATCAAGAGATTGTATAGTGTGTCTACAAGATGGTTCTCGGTGGGTTTATAATGATAGCCGATGAGACATATGAATCTAGAGCTATGACTAAGGATAATGCGAAGACTTTGGTGATTATGGCATGTCCATCTAGGGTCAATGTCTTCGGGTACAAATAGGCGTCGATGGTAGCCAAGTCCTTCTTGGTCACCTTAGGTCTTCATCTTGTCCCGATCTTCGACCTCCCTTGCACGTACATCTGGTCTTCGAGATCTCTAGAGAGGCGTACTGCAGCCCCACATGTCAGATCTGTTAAGGTTAGGTCGGTTGAGAGCTTCTAGATGCAGGCCTCTAGGTCCTTGATCATCAAAGGTCGTTGTGGGTAGGATTCATGGGTTCAGGCCCATGTATGGTGCATCCCTGAATCCACCCATCACCGACAAGCCCCTGATCAGTGAAGGAATATGCCCTAGAGGCAAATAATAAAGGTGTGTATTATCATATTGCATTAGTTCATAATAATTGTATATCATGCTATAACTGTATCAAGCAGAAACATTGATACATGTGTGGTATATATACAAACCCAGGTCCCTTGTAGCCTCTATTCAACTAGTTCATTGAGCAGCTGATGATCAAGGTTTCCTGATCATGGTGTTTCTAAGCCAACTGACAATGAAGTCATATCATCTAAAGATGGTGTGATGGACATTTCCCACCGATGATTGTTGCAACATGAGGATTGCTTTGACTACATCAACCGTCATGTCCGTAACTGGGTGACCATAAAGGTGCATGTTGGGTATTCCAAAGGGGCATGTTGATGCCTATGCATCGAGATGGGGATTTGTTCTCCTGTGTTACAGGAAGATACACTGGGCCTGAAGGGAATATGCTCGAGAGGCAATAATAAAGTGGTTATTATCGTATTCCATGTTTATGATAAATGTTTATTTTACATGCTAGAATTGTATTGATCGGAAACATCAATACATGTGTGTTTCATAAACAAAAAGGGTTCCTAGTTATGCCTCTCTTATAGACTAGCTTGTTGATTAACAAGATGATCAAGGTTTCCTGATCATGGACATTGGATGTTGTTAATAACAAGGTCACACCATTGGTGGAGTGATGTGATGAACATTCATCCGAAGTATAGCATTACGATCAAAGTCATTATGTTTATATTGCTATAATATCATACGAAGTAATCTTTATCCTTAGACCATGAGATCATGTTAATTGCTAACACCGGAAGAGTATCTTGATAACATCAAACGTCACACCGTAATAGGGTGACTAAAGATGGGTTCAGTGCTACGAAGGTGTTATGTTGAGGCTCATGGATCAAGAGTGGAATTTGTCAATCCCGATGACGGATAGATATACTCTGGGCCCTCTCGGTGATATCACATTGAAATAGCTTGCAAGCAAGTGATGTGATCACTAGAATGTTATATCACGGGAATGAGAAAAGAGTGCATGTCGGTAACGAGATCAAACTAGGTATGGACATACCGATGATCGAATCTCGGACATGTAATATATCGCGGGACAAAGGGATTTAGTTACTAGCGTTAAAGGTTCTCACGATCACAGAAGTCATCGTTGAATGTGTAGGAGTCAGTATGGATCTCCAGGTCCCGCTGCTGATTATTGATTGGAGAGGGGTCTCGATCATGTCTGCATTATTCGCGAACCGTAGGGTGACACACTTAAGGGATACCGACACCATTTGGAGCAAATATGTTTCAGATAAAGATTTAAGAAAGCGCTGGAATTATTTCAATAGACACTGAATGGCTTTGGTGAAATTGCTGAAATTGGTTCTGCATGTAATATTGAAATGTTGCAGAGGGTTTTATGTGAATGTTTGTTAATTAAATTAATTAACAAAATTCTGAATAAAAATAATAAAAGAGTTTTATTAAATGAGAGAGCATTAAATTTGGAGAAATTTAATGCATTTAAAGTGGAGACTTTGAAAGAGAATGTGAAGGGGCAAATTAATGTGGAGGGGTTACCACCACATGAATGGAGGAGGTGAAGGGTCACCCCCTCCATGCACCGGCCATGAAGGAGGGGCACCCCCTCCTCCTATAAAAGGCCACCCCCTCCTCACTTCTCACACACACACCTCCTTGTGAAGGATATCTCTCCCCCTCTAGTATTATTCCCCCATGGTCTCGGATTAGCGAGATACATGTTCCCGGTGGCTTTATCTGGAAAGGAGTTGCTGCTTCCGCTGCTTTGTTGGAGCGAGGGACGGAGGTTGTCGGGGTATCGGACGTGTGTGCGATCACGGATGCACCGCTGCTTTGCGGTGCTGGACTTGGTGGTGCTGGAGCTGGATCTGATGGACGTGCTGGAGCCGGACCTGCTGGACTTCCTCACGATCTTGAGATCGGCAAGTGTACGACTATATCAACCACGAGTTCCTACTCGTTAACAAAGCTCGTTGTCTACGAGGGTAAGTTCTCGTTGGATGTATGTCCACCCGTTGTTTTGTACCTAGTAGATAGATCTTGGCGTGTAGTTCACATCATAGGAATTTTTTTGTTTTCTATGCTACGGACCTAACAGTGGTATCAGAGCCTGATTTATGCGTAGGTGCTTTGCACGGGTAGTACACATATGTTTATATGTGGGCGATGATGATCATGTTATTGCATCTTCTATGTACTTTGGATATTGGTGGCATAGTGGGATGAAGCGGCCCGGACCAACCTTACATGTCATCGTACATGAGACCGGTTCCACGACTGACATGCAACAAGTTTTACATAAGTGGTTAGCGGGTGTCTGTCTCTCCTACTATAGTCAATATCTGATTTACAACGAGTTGCTAATAACTTGGTTATCCTCGTTGTGGTTCATGTTCGTAGGTTAGACTGGTTCTATCTCCGAAAGCCCTAAGCCACGTAAAACTTGCAATTGATAAATTAGAGGCGTCTAGTTTAGATCGTTGCTGGGCTAGTGTATTGATATGGTATTGTTGTAAGTAGATGTATGATAGATACTCTTACAACTCACTTAACGTGTAAGTTCCATAGACCTTGGCCTTACACACAAAGGAATGATAGAGATCATACCACGATGCAAATGATAGAGATCAAATGCATAGACCATATCACCTCACTTCACGCATTAGCATCTTATATTGCTAGTTTGGCGCTTTTGGTAGCATTATAAGATGATCCCTCATTTAGATATCAAGATAAAAAGTGTTCTTCCTTAAGTATGCACCATTTTGTGGATCGTGTTTTGAGGCATCACGTGATGATCGGGTGTTCTCGACTCTACGCTTTCATACAACAGGTGTAAGACAGTTTTACACACGCAAATACTAAGGTTCTTACTTGACGAGCCTAGCATGTATAGGCATGGCCTCGGAACACGGACCGAAAGGTTAAGCATGAGTCATATAGTTGATATGATTCCCATATAGATGCTCGCCTTTGAAGCTACATCAACTCACGTGATGATCGGACTTGGTGTAGTGGATTTGGTTCATGTAATCACCAAAAAGGCACGAGGGATGTCGTTTTTGAGTGGGAGTTCATTTCTAATTTGGATTAGTCGAACCAAATTTGTCATAAATTAAATCAAAGTGAATTTGCATAGTTTGTTGTAGTCATTGGCATTCGTTTTCTACCTTATGCTTAGTTTTTATTTGAGATAATAGAACTATAGAATTCTGGATATTTACTTTACGAACTGGTATCGTATTGTTTCGAATGTCAATTTAAAGTTTATAAGTCCTATTGCAAACTTTCCGCAAACTCTATTTACTCCATGAAGTTTAATAAGTAGTATTAAATCAAGAGTAAGAATTCCAATGTTAGTATCTAAAGTATCATGTTTGTCTCGATGATATTGATATTCAAAAAGTTGTTTTAATATCAAGATTATATTGGAGCTGGAAATTGTTTCAGAAACCATCATGTGTGAAAGATATTGTGATATTTGAAATAATGTTTTTGGTTGCATTATGATAGAGTATAATTTAGCAAAATACATGTTCTCAAATTGTATGAGAATTTGTGAAGGATGGAGATGCTAGGCATCCGAATCTACCAAAAAGGTTTTGGGAACTGATATTATACTCGCGATTCTTCCTTATATAGGCTATAGTAGCTTGATCATGAAAGTTGTCATGATAAGGATGAACAGAAGATGTAAGTAAAATGTTTACTACACTAATAGATTACTAAAGAATGGATTTTTGAAAGAACACCAAACATTTGATGATGGTGATCCACTTCAAAGTGCAAGTCCAAAGGTATTAGTATTTGACTATATACGCTTTGTACCATGTGTCATGTTGATGACACCACTATTGATGTTGATAGATTCTTTTAAAAGAAAAGGAATTGCTGAACGAGAATCTATACAATATTTGGCAGAAAATAAAAGGTTGGAGATGTCCAACTTAGGTATATAGAAGATATACATGTTATGGCTATATTCCTTGCTTGTTAAACAATGTGGTTCTTAGGTATTGGATACCAATATTGGATACCGAATTGGTTGGTATGAAGTGTCATACAGGACAATGCAATTCATGAACTACAATGGCCTAAGTAACCAGCAAGAGAATGAGTGATGATGTTCATCAAAAACAAATAAAGTGTTATTGTGTTTTTCGTTGTCATCAAACCAAGCCTTCAAGATTTGTTTAAATAATTGTTATTTTGTTCAAGTATTATGAGAACAATGGTTGTTCAAACAATTACCGTATTCCATAAATGATGGATGAACTTTTACAAGTCTAGTTGGAGAAATCACATCCATAAACACTATTGCTAAAATGTCGCAAGACAAATGATTGAAAGATCACTTATGAAGTGACATCGTTGTTTAAATTATATTTGAAAGAAAACATGAAGAAACTCCATGATGATGGATTTTTGGAGCCTTTGATTTTGATCAATTGACGCATGTGAGACTTTCCTCGAGATAATTGAAACTCCGTCCATAGGCCAGAGAGGAACGGATGACTAGCTTATTGGAAATTGTGCATGCTGATGTGCATGTCCATCATGTGTAGCCATATGCGATGGATCTTTTTGCTTCATATGCTTTCTCCGAAAATTTGAGTGAATATATCTGTATATTTACTTAATAAGGAAGAAGTATGAAACATTTGAAAATTGTTCAAAGACTTTCAAGATGAAGTGGAAAATCATTGTAACAAGAAAATAAAGAGTTTATGATTCGATCATAAAGGAAGATATTTGAGTTACATGTTTAGCAAAAACACCTAAGACTTGAGGAATTGTTCCATGATTTGTGTTTCCCGATAAACCATAGGAGTATGGCATATTCGAGAGATAAAATCAAACCATGTTTGATATGGTAAGATCAAGGGTGTCATTTATAAAACTGCCATTATGTTTTAAGGATTGAAGCTTTAGAGACTACCGCTTTTACACTGAAAAGAGCACCATCGTGATCCATTGAAATGACACCATATGAGTTATGGTTTGGGATAAAACCCGAATTGTCTTTTCTTAAATTTTGGTATGCTATGCATAAGTAAAATGTTTACAACCAAAGTTGGATAAGCACGTCTTTGTAGGTTATCCCAAAGAATTTGTTGGGAATTTCTCCATAACACTGAGGACAAAAGATTTTGTTACTTGGAACGTCAAGTTTCTTGAGAAGGAATTTTCCGTGAAAAGTTAAGTGGGAGGACAATAGAACTTTGATAAGGTTGTTGAACCTTAGCTATATGTGCTAAGTAGCACAATGGAAAGTGTCCCGGTGGCGGCCACAATGCTCATGGCTCTCGTGATTACAAAAGGTGTGATCTCGGAGATTAGAGTTCCTATAGAACCGTGTGGGTTGGTAAGAATCAAATAGTAAGATTTGATAAGCAAGTCGTTATTGTTTTGACAATGATGAACCGACTACATGCAAAGAAGCGATGATGGGCCATGACTCCATAAAATGACTAGAAGTCATAGAATCCGTGATAGTATCCATACACGAGAAAACAAGTTTCTGAACTTGGAAGACCCTCCGGAAAGGCGTGAAGCCTATCGGTCGTGTTTGGATCTATAAAGAAATAAGACATGGATGTTTAACATCTATGAAATAGTCGACATGTCGGAAAGAAGTTTATGACAATGTTCAAGGAGTTAACTATGACAAGATTTGATCTTTCATAGCGATATATAGTCTTGACGGATTAATGTAGCAACCACTACATATAATTTGGTATATGGTAGTTGAATAAACAAAACAAGGTTCTTCTAATAGAACGGTAACCTAGGACATGTACATGACATGGTCCGAAGGGTTTTGTTAATTCAAAGGGTGCTAAAAGGGCATGTAAACTTCAATAGTTGAAGTAAGCATAGCGGAGTTGGAATCTTCAGCATGATGAAACTGTTAAAAGAGTTTAAATTCATCGTAGATGATGAAGATGCTTGCATTTGCAAGAAATTAAGTGGGAGCGCTGAGACATATTTCTAATACATTATGTAGAGGACATATTGTTGATTGGAAATGATGTATCTTGTATTGACACAAGTTAAGAAATTCATTAAAATAAGATTTCGATGAAAGACTTGGGCAAACCCGAAATATTAGGCATCAATATCTATATGGATAGATTAAGGCGCTAATATGGTTGTGCCAGACATACATATATGAGATATTGAAAGAGTTCAATATGGAAACAACAAGAAAGGTTCTTGCTGCATGGAAAGGATTGTATCAAAATTCAAGTGTTTCAACACTTGGTGAGTAAAATCACATGAAGATTTTGATCGATTATACCATGATATGTATATATCCAGAATGTCCTATGCTCTAAATGTTATGAGCATATACCAGAATGATTCATAAGATGATCATTGGACAATAGTAAAGATATTCTTATGAGCTTTGGAAGAACTAAGAATATATAATGTATAAGTGACAAATAGTTAAAGGTAGTTCATTGTAAAGTGTTACATTGATACTAGTTTTGTCACAAGATACAAATTAAATTTATCTCAATTTAGACTATGGGTGGCACAATATAATGGAAAGGATGTTCCATCATGGATTTGGATGAGTTCCAAAGTTGAGACATTGTGACGGATACTACAACAAAAGGCTAAGTATATGACTGCTATAGTAGCAGCAAAGGAGGGCATTTGTGTTAAGTAGTTTGTTATCAAACTAGGTGTGGTTCAAAGTGGGCTAATACTATGAAGATATATTGTGTGACAATAATATCAACATATTTTGAGCCGAACGAACTAAAGGTCTCACCAAAGGACCAAATCTATACAATGCCATCTCATTTGAGAATGAGAGATGCGTAGAGACGCAGAGACATGCAAATACACACGGACTTGAAACTGTCAGATCCAGAGATTATGTTAACCACTAGCAATAGCGTATATGCAACACCAGAAAGCCATAGGTGTTCAATACGCAAAGTTTTTAAAACTAGATTATTGACTCTAGTGCAAGTGGGAGACTGAAGGGAATATGCCCGAGAGGCAATAATAAAGTGGTTATTATCTTATTCCATGTTTATGATAAATGTTTATTTTACATGCTAGAATTGTATTGATCGGAAACATCAATACATGTGTGTTTCATAAACAAAAAGGGTTCCTAGTTATGCCTCTCTTATAGACTAGCTTGTTGATTAACAAGATGATCAAGGTTTCCTGATCATGGACATTGGATGTTGTTAATAACAAGGTCACACCATTGGTGGAATGATGTGATGAACATTCATATGAAGTATAGCATTAAGATCAAAGTCATTATGTTTATATTGCTATAATATCATACGAAGTAATCTTTATCCTTAGACCATGAGATCATGTTAATTGCTAACACCGGAAGAGTATCTTGATAACATCAAACGTCACACCATAACAGGGTGACTATAAAGATGGGTTCAGTGCTACGAAGGTGTTATGTTGAGGCTCATGGATCAAGAGTGGATTTTGTCAATCCCGATGACGGATAGATATACTCTGGGCCCTCTCGGTGATATCACATTGAAATAGCTTGCAAGCAAGTGATGTGATTCTAGAATGTTATATCACGGGAACGAGAAAAGAGTGCATGTCGGTAACGAGATCAAACTAGGTATGGAGATACCGATGATCGAATCTCGGACATGTAATATATCGCGGGACAAAGGGATTTAGTTACTAGCGTTAAAGGTTCTCACGATCACAAAGGTCATCGTTGAATGTGTAGGAGTCAGTATGGATCTCCAGGTCCCGCTGCTGATTATTGATCGGAGAGGGGTCTCGATCATGTCTGCATTATTCGCGAACCTTAGGGTGACACACTTAAGGGATACCGACACCATTTGGAGCAAATATGTTTCAGATAAAGATTTAAGAAAGCGCTGGAATTATTTCAATAGACACCAAAACTGTTTCGGGTGAAATTGCTGAAATTGGTTCTGCATGTAATATTGAAATGTTGCAGAGGGTTTTATGTGAATGTTTGTTAATTAAGGTAATTAACAAAATTCTGAATAAAAATAATAAAAGAGTTTTATTAAATGAGAGAGCATTAAATTTGGAGAAATTTAATGCATTTAAAGTGGAGACTTTAAAAGAGAATGTGAAGGGGCAAATTAATGTGGAGGGGTTACCACCACATGAATGGAGGAGGTGAAGGGTCACCCCCTCCATGCGCCGGCCATGAAGGAGGGCACCCCCCTCCTCCTATAAAAGGCCACCCCCTCCTCACTTCTCACACACACCTCCTTGTGAAGGATCTCTCTCTCCCTCTAGTATTATTCCCCCATGGTTTCGGATTAGCGAGATACATGTTCCCGGTGGCTTTATCTGGAAAGGAGTTGCTGCTTCCGCTGCTTTGCTGGAGCGAGGGATGGAGGTTGTCGGGGTACCGGACGTGTGTGCGATCACGGATGCACCGCTGCTTTGCGGTGCTGGACTTGGTGGTCCGGAGCTGGATCGATGGACGTCCGGAGCTGGACTTTGGACTTCCTCACGATCTTGAGATCGGCAAGTGTACGACTACATCAACCACGAGTTCCTACTCGTTAACAAAGCTCGTTGTCTACGAGGGTAAGTTCTCGTTGGATGTATGTCCACCCGTTGCTTTGTACCTTGTACATAGATCTTGGCGTGTAGTTCACATCGTAGGAATTTTTTTGTTTTCTATGCTGCGGACCCAACAGGGCCCACTCCGGGAATTACATCCATAAGTTACACAGCGTATGACTAGGTCATGGGGATGGAATTTCACGTGAACGAGTAAAATAGTACTTGTTGGAAATGAGATTGAACAAGGTATCATGATACCGATGATCAAATCTCAAACAAGTCTAGTATTGAAATAACAAAGGGAATTGGATATATCCTTTACGGTTTGACACAAAGGTGATTCATGGAGTGCATGGAGGTCATTATGGGCATCCGGTCCTGCTATTGATCATTGATCAGAGATCATCTCGATCATGTCTATGACATTCCCGAACCATAGGTAAACACACTTAAGGGCACTACGATGCTTAGAGATCTTCCTGTTAGATGGAATCATAGAAGAGAGATAAACCAGAATCATTCCAAAGAGATCTAAAGTTGTTCGGCGAAAGAAAGAAGGGATTTCTATTTTCGTGCCCTCGGTTCCTTAGTTGTACTCAGTTTTCCCTAGCCGCTTAACTTTTCCTCCCTTTTGCTCATCTCCTTGTACGAACTCTCACATGGTTCGAAACTCGCCGTCCGTCAGCCTTGCCGTTACGTGCTGACAAGTGGGGCCGCGTTCAGTTGGGTCCCATAGTGGACCCTCGTTGTTACATGCTGACAAGTGGGGCCGTGTTCTGTCGGGTCCCGTAGTGGACCCTTGCCGTTACATGCTGACAAGTGGGGCCATGTTCAGTCGGTTCTCATAGTGGACGCCTCTGTCTACTTATCCAGATCATCATTGGACCCACAACTTATCCACGTAAGCACCGGACTAATACCTTCGATCTGGATTACGAATGTAGTGTAGCTTATTTTTCCCTAGTAGACCTAGGTTATCGAATCCTCGGGAAGCGAATGCGTCATGAAGTTACTTTAACGGACCTTTAGGAGTTTTAGAATTCCTTTTGTGTTTTTACCGGACCAATAGCTTGCGTCTTTTTGTTGTTGTCGATGATGGAGAGAGAGGGCCTAGGGCGTTCGGTTTCACCTATTGTTGTGCAAAACATCTAATGGAAATAAAAGATAGAAATAAAGTATGCGTGTACTTGTTAGAGCAAGATGAATTATATGTGGGCAATGCATCCATAATTTCTATTGCCCCCGCAACCGCTTATAGCAATAACCTACTAGTCTCATCCATAGAATAAAGAGAACTAATGATATGCATAGTGATGTCATCGTTAATCCCAAGAAAATACCTCACATACAGCCATACTACCCCTTCTGTCACTAGGGTTCCCAACCTGCAGATCAGTCATCACTCATACTCTCTATACCTGGCTCAACCCTCGGGGTCTTGGGTACCTAACAAGTCCTTGGATTGAGACAAGGGAGGATACAATAATAATCATGTCATACAAACTAATACACGATCCCATCTATGATAAATCACATGCACAATTGCTACATGGCTTGGCCGAAGCCCTTAGCCCAAGGAGAATTACTCACACATAGAGATGAGATCAACAATCACAAACATTGTAATGAAAATCATAAGATTGATAGCAATAGTCTTACAATGTCGCCAATCGGTGAAGAGATCTACTATTACAAGTGGTGGAATATGGCTATGGAGATGGAGAAGGGTTTGGAGATCTGAGGTGGCTTTTTGGAAAGATCTAGCTTCTTCGGGGAGGGGCGAGCTCTATTTTCCCATCGCCTTAGGCTTCTTTATATAGGGGTCCCTTAACGAAAGTTGTTCTGTTTGACCTAATGGTGGTGGCGCCAACTATACGACCGGAGCTATACGGCCGGAATTTTTGCTCTGGTCGTATAGTTGATCGTTAAAGCGTCTGCCTCCGTTGTACGGCTCCTGGTTTCTTCTGTTTGTTGGAAATCTCGTATCTTCGACTTTAATGTAGTGACCCCCTCCTTTAAACGACATTATCTGCGCAGGAAAATATAAAAGAAAGGATTACATACCCCTCTAAATATTAGCATTAGTGGCAGGGTTTAGAGTGATATTTTATCAAGAATATGAGTAATATATAGTTTAAATGTGGACGTACATGGCTATATTTCAGAGCCATCAATAGAGAAAAGACGATTAGGCATAGGAGCGGGGGAGAGACGCCCAGCTCCAGCAATATGCAGGTAATAAACACCACCTCTCTTAGTGAGCATTCCACAAGCTTTCAAAGTGGAGAAACCAATGTGTGTCTCACCTAGCACAGGTTGCAACTCACCTAGGTCGATGCCTAGGGCAGTGGCAAGTACAGTGATGACGCCTCCACCTGTGATTGGTCCTTGGCTTTGGGAGGCTTGGTGCTCCAAGTAGCGCACAAGGATGGCACCCAAGTTGAGTGACAAGCCGCAGTTGATGTAAGCAGCCTTTGCGAGGACTAGGATGTCCTCCTCGTTGAGTCTCATGAACTCATTACATGTCTGCAAGGTGTTGGCAATAACATAGAACAAATAGCGAATTGCAGGATGTTGAATATTCTTCCCCTTGTTCACTCTAGTAGTGAAACTTATTCCATTATAGTATTGTTCAGTGGTAGGTTCTAAGCCAGTAAAGGATGCACGAAGGGCATTAACATCATTGTTTGGCAAATTAAAACATGCGCACCATTCATCTAATGTTAAAGTGTAGTTGTTGTTCATTAGTCGGAAAGAAATAGTGTCCTCTCCTTGCCATTGTTTAACGGTGCTTTGCAACAAACTTAGAAATACAATGGTTAAGCAGCGATAAGTAGGCACATAATGTACACAATGTTTTGCAGGCCAGCTCTATTGCAAAGTAAATTGAAGTCATCAGAAATACCGAGTTGGTTCAATATAATGGGGCAAGCCCACTTGGTGGCCTTCACTTCGTGGTTCTTGATCATGTCGAAGCGATCATGTTGGAGCTCATTCTTGAACCGTATCCCCATGCGTTCTTGAGCGACAGCCCGAGAAGCGCTAGCGGTGGCACGCGCATGAGTTTGGCTCCTTGTGTTCATCATCTAAAACATTGAAGAAAGGCAAAAAATAAAACTTTTTGATCAAACAACAGTAAGTGCATCATATTCCTCATCATAGCACACTAAAGAATCTCCTCAAAATAATAATCTAGGCAAGAAAATCATGGCAATTGGTTCATAGTAGGTCTCACCCTAGATTGATAATGACAATAGATCAAAGATGAATTTGCAAAAAGTAATTGGAGGATCAGGGGAGAAACATACCGTAGATCACTCGTGTGCGAGGAAATCGAACGGAATTGAGTGGAGATGAAGATACCTTGAGGTTTTGAGAGAGTTTGGAGGTAGAAGAGAGAAAAATGATTGAAGTTTTGGAGTTGGAGGTACCTTCCCGTGCGATTTTGTGGTCGGATGCAACTATACGGGCGCAACTATACGGCCGAAATAATGCGTTCCTGCCATATAGTTGGCCTTCTGTCAATATATTAGGGTTTCCTCCTGGCGGCGCAGCTATACATGCGCAACTATATGGCCGGAACATAATGTTCCCTCCGTATAGTTGGTTGTCAAACTGTCTGTCCCTGGGAAAGAAAATATACAAAGGCATCGATATCTATATGATCATAACTATACGGCCGAAATTTTTATTCCTGCCGTATAGTTGGTCGTTAAACTCTCAGTACATTAGAAAAGAAATTGTACGGAGGCATCGATATCTATACGACCAAAAAATTTATTCCCACCATAGAGTTGGTCGTCAAACTCTTAGTACATTTTAAAGAAAAAAATTCGATGGCAAAGATATCTATATGACCGGAGCTATACAGCTGGAATTTTTATTCCCTCCGTATAGTTGGTCGTTAAACTCTGTGTGTGATACATTGCAAATGTATCTATAATTTTTGATGTTCCATGCTTGGATTTATCCACTTTCTTGTATTTTGTTCCAACTTTGGAGTACTTTTCATATGATTTCTTGGACTAACCTATTAACAAGAGCCATAGTGCCAGCTGCCTATTTTCTGCTGTTTTTGGTTCCAGGAAAGTCAGAAAATGAATATTCTCGGAATTGGACGGGACAAAAGACAAAGTGATTATTTTTCCGGAAGTCATTAGATGCCAGAGTACGAGACGGAGAGGGGCCATGGGGCCACCACACCACCTGGCCGCGAGGCCCAGCTTGGCCCACGCCAGGGGGTGGTGAGGCCAGCCCTAGCACCCCCTCGGCCTCCCCTTCCCACTATAAGATGCCCTCGGGACGTAAACCCTAAGGGCCCGATCAAAAATCCACGAAAGAGTCTGTAGCCGCCGTCATCTCTATCCCTAGATCGGGAGGGATCTGAAGCTCTTCCCGACACCCTACCGGAGAGGGGAATTCACCCTGGAGGCCTTCTTCATCACCATGCAAGCCTCCAGTGTGATGCGTGAGTAGTTCATCCTTGGACTACGGATCCATGTATTAGCTAGATGGCTGGTTCTCCTCCTTTGTGCTTTCATGTCTAGATCTTGTGAGCTCCGTTCATGATCAAGATCATCTATTTGTAATTCTGCATGTTGTGTTTGCGGGGATCCAATGGATATTGAGATGTTATTTCTGATTGATTATTGATTCTATCGTGTCTTTGTTATTTGTGGTCTTGCATGCTTTCCGTTGTTAGTAGCTATCTTGGCCAAGTAGATGCTAGCAACTCCAAGAGTTAGTATTTATGCTCGATAGTGTGTTCATGCCTCTGGTAATCTGGGGAAGTGACAGAAATCTCTAAGGTACTAGATGTGTTGTTGCTACTAGGGAGAAAACAACAATCCTTTGTTTATAGAACAATCGTATTGCTTACTTTACACACAGTTCGTAAAGCAATAATCTGTTGCTTGCAACTTAATACTGGAGGTGGTTCAGATGATAACCTGAAGGTGGATTATTAGTCATAGATGCAGCTGCATGGTGGTCTATGTATAATGTTGTAATGCCCAATCAAGTTCCAAAGGAGTCAAGATGATTAGTATATGCATGTATTGCTTTCTCGATGTTTGTCAATTGCCCCGCTGTAATTTGTTCACCCAGCATGTTATATATCTAAGGAGAGCCACCTCTAGTGAACTATGGATCCCGGTCCTTGTCTTTTACATTCAATCTATGATCTTTTACTTCTTTGTGTTTACTTTCTGCAAACTTTTACTTCTTTCCATTCAATACGTTTAATCCTTTGTTTTCCGCAAAACACGGTGAGATTGACAACCTTATCGCAAGTTGGGGACAAAGTTTTGTGGTTGTGTTGTGCAGGTCTCCACGTTGCTACTAGCACCGGTAGTGCGCCCTGCCAAGGCTCAGCTAGCAACACCTTTGGGGTGTTTCCTTGCTCCTACTGGTTCGATTAAACCTTGGTTTCATAATTGAGGGAAACTTGCTGCTGTGCTCATCATACCTTCCTCTTGGGGTTCCCAACGAGCTCTACATCAACCATTCACCAGCACTTTTCTGGGCGTCGTGCATTGAGCCATCAGTGTGCATCAAAAAAATCGGTTTCTTCAAAAACTATTTCTTTTCCTGTAACTTAGTGATATACCTTGTTTTTGACAGAAAATTGATAGTAAATATTGTCGACCAACAATAGCATGAATAAAGCAGGAATTTTAGTACTACCGAACTTCTTCTCCTCAATTGGAGTTTTCTAGCACTCTTTATTAAACATAAACTTAAACTAAAACTAAAAACTTTACTCAAACCTTTATTTCACATGGGTTGCCTCCCATGAAGCGCTCTTTTATGTTCCATAGCTTGACCTCAATGTTGCTTACTTAGGCCAGATGAGTGGAACACCCACTCCAAAGTAATTGGACTTCAAAGTGATGGCCTCCTTCTCATCATGCTTGGCTTTCTTCTTCCTGGGGAAATGAATAACAAAAGGATCCCGCGAAGGCAATTGAAGCTTCACATTCCCTTCATGTAGATTAATCAAAGTCTTAATAGTTATTAAGAAATGACGGCCTAATATAATAGGAGCAGTAACATCTTTAAGCATGTCAACAATAACAAATCAATGAGAGCAGGACAACCTTTAATGTATACTAAAGTGTTCTCCTTAATTCCTACAGCTTGTTTGTAGGTAGAATCTGCTAGATGCAATTTTAACTCAGAGATTTCAAAGGAGCCAAGATTTAACTCAGTAATTTCAAAGGAGCCAAGATTTAACTTGTTAAAAAGACTCTTTGGAATTGTTGAGACGCTTACACCTAGATCACAAAGTGCAGCTATCGCATTGGTTCCAATTTTAATCTTAATAGTAGGCTCAAATATGTCATCTAGTTTAACAGGTAATTTTTCAGCAATTTGCTTGTATTCTTCCTCAAGCTCACATACCTTTATTGCTACTTGATTGACAAAGTGTTGGTACATAGCTTCCTCACTACCTTCACTTACCAGGATCTTAATGTTGATCCTTTTTACGAGATCTTCAATGGTGTAACTTGGTGAAGGAGCATTACTATAGTCAAGTTCTTCAGGTTCCTCCCTTTGGATTCTCATCATCTTGAGGTCTTCAACGGGATTTGGCTTAGCTTTACATGAAAATTTATCTAGAATGAGAGTTTGACTCTCGGTTATCTTACCTAGATATGCCTCAACGATCCTTGTTCTTTCTTGGAGGGCCTGCAAATCATTTCTCAAACTAACAACTTGGTTAGATAATTTACCAAACATAGCATCATGGTTCTCCATTATTTTAACAAGTATATTGTTTTGTTCATTTTGTGAGTCTATAAAAGACTTCAGTGTTTCTTGGAGACTACCATTACTAGTTCCCATATTATTATTAGAATTACCAGCAGGACTAGAATAATGTTTCTGAAAGTTAGGATTATAATTCTTCTTCGAAGAAGGGTTATAATCATTACGAGCTATGAAGTCTATTTATTCAATATTTTTTTCAAGGGTGTCTCTTACCTGGGTTTCCTTACCCTTAATGGCTAATATGAGCTCATCCAACTTGGCATTGAGTTCTTCATTTTCTTGTGGTGAAATGGAGTTCACCTTCTTAGTGTTTGATCTATCCACATGCCATTGGGCATGGTTGTCTTGCATATTGTCTAGCAACTGCTTTGCTTCAGTAATATGTTTACCCATGAATGTTCCTCCAGCTGTAGTATCAAGCATAGACTTGGACACAGGGTTAAGAGCATTATAAAATAGATGGAGAATTAACTAGTCTTCCATCACATGACTAGGAAAGTTTCTCATGCATTCCTTCGTCCTCTCCCATGCAAGCACTAGTGGCTCATGCTCTTCCTGTCTAAAGCCAGTAATATTAGATCTGAGTTGCACAGCCTTTGCAGGTGGGAAAATTTTAGTCATAAACAAAGAAGTACATCCCACCCATGATGTAATAGTATTTCTAGGCAAAGATAGCAACCATTCTTTTGCTCTCCCTCTTAGAGAGAAAGGAAATAATCGCAATTTGACTGCATCAGGGTCAATGTCTTTAATACGCATCATATCACATATTTCAGTGAAAGTATTCAAGTGCATACACGTGTCTTCAACAACAGAGCCTCCAAATTGATTTAGTTGAACCAAACTTAAGTAATGGGGCTTAATTTCATAGTCATCGGCCGCAATTGCTGGCTGAGTAATAGGAGTACGCAAATAATCATTGTTGGTAGTAAAAAACTCCCCAAGCTTCTTTTCAGCCATATTTCCTATGTTTTTGGGTTTTCTTAAACAAAGAATTATAATAGTAAAAGCAATAAATTAAAGGCTAACTAATTTTTTTGGTTTATCAAATAAAGACAAAAAGCAAACTAACAAAATTAAAAACAAGAATTAAAACTAGCAAGGTTCCTAATAACCTCACCAAGGTAGCTATTGCTTCCCCAGCAACGGCGCCAAAAAAGGGTTGATACCTTCGATCCGGATTACGGATGTAGTATAGCTTCTTTTTCCCTAGTAGACCTAGGTTATCGAATCCTCAGGAAGCGAATGCGTAGTGAAGTGACGTTAATGGACCTTCAGGAGTTTTAGAATTCCTTTTGTGTTTTTACCGGACCAATAGCTTGCGTGGAGAGAATCATAAGATTGATAGCAATAGTCTTACAACTTCGCCAATTGGAGAAGATATCTACTATTACAAGTGGTGGAATATGGCTATGAAGATGGAGAAGGGTTTTGAGATCTGGAGGTGGCTGGTGATCTGTGGCAGAGACTTTTGGCGAGGTCTGGCATTTTTTCTCGTCGCCCGAGGATTCTTTATATAGGGGTCCCTTCACGAAAGTTGTTTGATACGTCCATAACGTATCGATAATTTTTGATGGTTTTATGCTAATAATATGCTTTCGACACTCCTTTTTGTATAAAGTTTATGATTTATTTGGACTAACCTACTAATAGTTGCAAAAGTGCACAATGTTCTTGTTTTACACTTTGATGTGTAGGAATTACCAAGAATACAAGTAGAAACCTTGTTGGAGTCAAATTGGGATTTTTCCAGAAATCTGTCTCAGAACTCTTTTTGAAGATGGTCAAGTTTCGGGTCGAAGACGGTGTCAAACGAAAAACTCTTCAACTACAAAGTTGTTGGAAATTTCACGACAAACGCTCTGGATATAAAATTTAGCTGATTCCGAGTCTAGACGGGCCTTCTAGGCCTGATTTAACGTAGCTGAAGATGGGGTGACGGGAATCCGAGAAGCTATATAAAGGGAGGAAACCTAATTCGCCCAGGGCACCTCCACCCATGAATTTGCAGCCGCCAAAGCCACGTTTTTGCCTCCCCCATGGATCCCATCTCCATGGGGGAGGGTTCCCAATAAGCCATGAAGGAAGGGGGCTAAGGGGCGGTGCTCCCCCATGATACCGGCGGCGGGGAAGGAGTCCCCCGTGCCATCGCCGGAGCCGCCGTCGCCCTCTTCACCATCTTCACCGCCATCTCCATCACCTAATCCTCCTAGTATGCAGTGGTTCATCCTCCCACACACCTCTGTACCGTCCTATGTAAACATGGTATTTGATGCTATAAGTTATAATCCTATGATCTATGTCATGTTTGTGTAGTTTCTTTGTTCTTAGATTGAATGGTTGAACGTCTTTGGTTCATTAGAGTTGTATGTTGATATGGTACAGTCCTTTGGTGTCCATTATATTTGTGCATGCATGGATTAAACATCATAGGGTTTGTAGTATGTGTAAAAGGAAGGGGGAGTTCTCACGAGTGATGAAACCTGAGGACGCGAACCGGAACGTTGCACGTATGGGAGTATGAGGACCATTAAACTTAAGGCTATGGTTGGGGAAACCTTAATGCATTGATTAGTACTTACAGATGTTTGTTAACAATCCAATCATATAGTACATGTAATTCCAAGTAGTGAAGCGCATGTATATTTAGCCTCTCCCACATAGAAAACTGCATCGAAGATAATGAACCCGATCTATTCGCTATTTAAACTTGGACAAAGCCACCACAAGTACCACCACTATTCCACACTCATGGTTCTGTTAGTTTAATGTATTTTATTGCTGCAGCAACTAGCTTTACTTTCTTGTTATTTATTATCATTCAAAGCTATCTCTATTACTCGTATTATTGCTCTAGTTTTATTTCCTAGATAATTCAAACGTTTAGTGTGCGTAGAGTTGTATCAGTGGTTGATAGAATTTGAGAGAATATTTATCCTACCTTTAGCTCCTCGTTGGGTTTGTCACTCTTACTTATCAAAAAGGCTACACACTATCCCCTATACTTGTGGGTTATCAAGACCTTTTCTAGCGCCATTGCCGGGGAGCAGTAGCGTGTGGGTGAATATTCTTGTGTGAACTTGTTTGCTTTATCTCTAAGTAGATTTTACTTTCAGTTTTAAGTTGTTCTCTATCTTAGTATGGATAGGGAATGTGAATTACAAAAAAATAGGTGTACTTGTTACCTAAAAACATTTTCAAAAAGGATGTGATTGGAAAGATGAGTAATGGTTAAGTGGGGGTCGACCTTGAACACTTGTGTTCATGCCTATGAAACCAAAACAAATCTTCCCATGGAAGCTTTTCAGTTAAAAACTTTTTGAAATGCATGAAGCCTCAGAAAAGAAAGATATTTCTGGTATTGATCTTAATGCTTATTCATTCGAAAATACTTGAATCTTGCTCCTATGCCTAGCTGAAAGGTGTTAAAGAAAAGCACTATTGGGAGAATGCCTAACTTAAAGGCATTAAAGAAAAGTACTTATTGGGAGATAACCCAAAAGTTTTAGTTGAGTCTTGGAAGTTATTGCTTCAGTAATAACCTATCCTTATCCTTTTTATTTTCTTTTTGTGCCAAGAGTAACCTCTAATGAGAGAGAAGTAATGCTTGGGAAAGTTGCTGTCCTGAAACAGATTTTTGTGCTTCGCTGTAAAAATTTGTGTAAAATCTCTGTACATCAGTTTGAGCTGTAATTGTTTATGCTTCTGCCCCAAGTTGTTATCCAACTTTAGTTAGTTCAACACTTTTCGATTTGAGCAACAGAAGGTCTTCTAAAAAATTGGTTTCTGTCTGCTGGTCTGTTTTGACAGATTTCTGCCATTATTTGCATTTGCTTCTTATTGATTCCTTTTTGGGTTCTCTTTGGGGAATTGATCTTTTTAAGGGAAGTGCTACAGTAGCTTGTGTTTTAATGGAAGTTTTATTGGTGTTGAAACTGAACCCAAAGACTTATTATCTTGAGTACACTAATGTTGCTAATAAAGATTATGTGAAGTTTTGTATGAAGGAAAAATTTCAGGTGTTAAGGAAAGAATGATGTAATGATATGAAGAATGGACTAAATATCAATCTTGGGGATGCCACCCCGTGTCACCCCAAGAAATATCCAAGAAGTACAAGCGTCAAAGCTTGGGGATGCCCAAGGCATCCCCTTCTTCATCAATAAAAATCTCAGGTTCTTCCAAACACTTCATTTTTATTGTTTCATGCACAATTGTGTTGTTCTTGAAGTGTCTTCGTTTTTGTTTTTGGTTTTCGTTTGATTGGTTTGCTTATTTTTCTTGAATAAATTGGTTGGACCCCCTCTTTCATACATTACTTTTCAAATAAGTGTGGTTTGGATTGGAAAGAGTAGGAAAAGTTCATGCTTAAGTGGTAAAAGGAGCTCGTTTTTTTACGGTGGCCTATGCTTTGTCATGTCATGCTTGATATTGTTTTGGCTTTATGCTTAGCGATTTTTGCTGTAGCATGACATGTTATAAACAATTGAGATTGCTTAATGTGCCTTGAAAGAATCATGTGTTGTTTTAGCATATTAAAGCATAGTATTGTGGTATTCTCCTTTGATGCTTTATTCGGGTTGACTTGGTGCATGCTCACACCATGTTATGACTATCCCAAGTCACCATAGCCTTTATGATCCTTTAGTTTTCGACTTGTAATATCACTTTATGCTTTAATTAATGATGTTTTGTCGCTATGCATGATTATGGCCATTATTGCTCTTTTAGTTGGTCGCTCCCAGTCTTTTGCTAGCCTCCATAACCAAGTATGAGTTCCACTCATGCATCCAACTCCAAATAAAACCAAGTTATCCCAAAGAGTACACCATACCTACCTATTAGCATTTGCTATTCCAAGTATATTCATGTTTTTATCTACCTTCCGAATTAAACTTTTTATGAGAAAACTAATGATTAAAGCTCTCACGAACTTGATGGCACACTTTAATTTTCTTGCCCCTAATAAACTTGAATGATTGTGTCATATATGTTATATATGCTTGCACTTATATGTTGGGGATTAGTAGAGCCATGCTGTCATGGGGAACACTTTCAACATTGCACTTGTACATTGTACCTAGTTGATATCATGCTCTTTTGTCTATGGATGTCGTCGGTGTGAAATGAAAGGGGAGCTTGTAAGTCCATGGAGTTATGTATGTGTGTTAGAGAAACGCCTGGGCCGCCGGTCTAATCCATGCATAACCATGGTGGAAACCTGCATCGTAACCATAATGAGCAATCTATGAAGCATTCTTCTTATAAAAAAGAGATAGAGATTGAGAAAAAAAAAGAGATGAGAAAAGAGGAAAGAGAGAAAAAAGCACCATTTTCCCATGGTAAATAAGAAGATTGCTGAGATGCTCGTTGTCTGCTTGCTTTGTCATTTTGATATGGGGATTCTTCCATATCATCGGGCAAGGGGTACCCCGTTGGCGGTTCTCTATGATACACATGTACTTACTATGACAAGAACTTACCGGTAACTAAACTTGAGTAGCATGAGGAGCGGCCCTCGTATTCAAGGGACATGAGATTGCCAACTTATACTTTGTCAAGCATATACTCCATAGTTTGTTCACTTTAACCTTAATCACTTCAAGTTGCTTATGATAGGGGCAATGAGAGTTGAAGTACCATAATTTTTGGAAGCTCTTTATGAGACTTGAATCCCTGCTTCCTTCTATGAAGGCCTTTCTTCCACTTTTATATTGAGTCTCCACCTTCTATCTTTATGCACCAATTAAGAGAGCATATTTGTCATTCTTAGTTCTATGTGCATTGTACCAAGACTTGTTGATTGATGCATAACTTTGATATTGCTTGTTCCTAAACTATTTGTATCTAGTCACCCTTATGAACTTTGAAGGTGTCCTATGCATTTATGTTTTGCTACTCTATGAGGGACAAGCTAAATACCATTCTCATTATGCTTTCTTTATGTGTTGTTATTCATGAATCTTTTGTTTGTGCCTTTTCATGTTACAACATAGTTGCTATGTCTTATTATTAGAACTCTATATTTCATAATTCATGTTTAGAGTACCTTAATCCCAACTATCAATGCTTTTACAATAATGATGATCAAGATTGTGTTGTCTGCATGTCACCTCAAAAATTATATTGTTTTGATCGTTTACCTACTCGAGGACGAGCAGGAACTAAGCTTGGGGATGTTGATACGTCCATAACGTATCTATAATTTTTGATGGTTTTATGTTAATAATATGCTTTTGACACTCCTTTTTGTATAAAGTTTATGATTTATTTGGACTAACCTACTAATAGTTGCAAAAGTGCACAATGTTCTTGTTTTACACTTTGATGTGTAGGAATTACCAAGAATACAAGTGGAAACCTTGTTGGAGTCAAATTGGGATTTTTCCAGAAATCTGTCTTAGAACTCTTTATGAAGATGGTCACGTTTCGGGTCGAAGACGACGTCAAACGGAAAACTCTTCAACTACAAAGTTGTTGGAAATTTCGCGACAAACGTTCTATACATAAAATTTAGCTGATGCCGAGTCCGGACGGGCCTTCTAGGCCCGATTTACTGCAGCCCAAGATGGGGTGACGGGAATCCGTGAAGCTATATAAAGGGAGGAAACCTAATTCACCCAGGGCACGTCCACCCACGAATTTGCAGCCGCCAAAGCCACGTTTTTTCCTCCCTCATGGATCCCATCTCCATGGGGGAGGGCTCTCAATAAGCCATGAAGGAAGGGGGCTAAGGGGCGGTGCTCCCCCATGATACCGGCGGCAGGGAAGGAGTCCCCCGCGCCATCGCCGCCGCCGCCGTCGCCCTCTTCACCATCTTCACTGCCATCTCCATCACCTAATCCTCCTAGTATGCAGTGGTTCATCCTCCCACACACCTCTGTACCATCCTATGTAAACATGGTATTTGATGCTACAAGTTATAATCCTATGATCTTTGTCATATTTGTATAGTTTCTTTGTTCTTAGATTGAATGGTTGAACGTATTTGGTTCATTAGAGTTGTATGTTGATATGGTACAATCCTTTGGTGTCCATTATATTTGTGCGCGCATGGATTAAACATCATAGGGTTTATAGTATGTGTAAAAGGAAGAGAGAGTTCTGCCGGAGTGACAGAAACCTGAGGACGCGAACCGGAACATTGCAAGTATGAGAGTAAGAGGACCATTAAACTTAAGGCTATGGTTGGGGAAACCTTAATGCATTGATTAGTACTTACAGATGTTTGCTAACAATCCAATCATATAGTACATGTAATTCCAAGTAGTGAAGCGCATGTATATTTAGCCTCTCCCACATAGAAAACTGCATCAAAGACAATGAACCCAATCTATTCGCTATTTAAAGTTGGACAAAGCCACCACAATTACCACCACTATTCCACACTCATGGTTCTGTTAGTTTAGTGTATTTTATTGCTGCAGCAACTAGCTTTACTTTCTTGTTATTTATTATCATGCAAAGCTATCTCTATTACTCGTATTGTTGCTCTAGTTTTATTTCCTAGATAATGCAAATGTTTAGTGTGCGTAGAGTTGTATCAGTGGTTGATAGAACTTGAGAGAATATTTATCCTACCTTTAGCTCCTCGTTGGGTTCGACACTCTTACTTATCGAAAAGACTACACACGATCCCCTATACTTGTGGGTTATCATTGTTCTGTTTGACCTAACGGTGGTGGCGCCAACTATACGACAAGAGTTATTGATACATTGCAAATGTATCTATAATTTTTGATGCTCCATGCTTGGTTTTATCTACTTTCTTATGTTTTGTCCACACTTTGGAGTACTTTTCATATGATTTCTTGGACTAACCTATTAACAAGAGCCACAGTGCCAGTTGCCTGTTTTCTGCTGTTTTTGGTTCCAGGAAAGTCAGAAAATCAATATTCTCGGAATTGGACGGGACAAAAGCCAAAGTTCCTATTTTACCGGAAGACTCACGGAGCCAGAAGCAGAGACGGAGGAGGGCCAGGGCCTGGCCACACCATATGGTGGCGCGGGCTAGCCCTGGCCGCGCCACCAGGTGGTATGGGCCCCCTGGCACTCCATCGACCTTGCCTCCTTCGCCTATAAGAGCCTCCCGATACCAAAACCCTAAATAATCAATCAGAAATCCACGAAAAGTTCCACAGTGCCACCGCCACCAAAGGGGAGATTCGGGGGACAGAAAGTCTCTGTTCCGGCACCCTGCCGGGACAGGGAAGTGCCCTCGGAGCCATCTCCATCGATCTCCACCGCCATCTCCATCACCATTGCTGATTCCCATGATGAGGAGGGAGTAGTTCTCTCTCGAGGCTAAGGGTTCTACCGGTAGCTATGTGTTCATCTCTCTCTCTATGCGTGATCTTATTGAGATCATGAGCTTGTAATCTATAGATCTACCTTGCTACTCAAGTGCTTTAATAGATCTCTGCTCTCCCCATGTGTGTGAAAGTGACAGCGTGCACACCATGGTGGCTCTTAGGCTAGAGATTACAAATACTTGTTATGAGTTATATTTGGAGTTGGATGTCTTTATGAAATTGTGGTGTTTGTTGGAACCATCTAGCGCTCAAGGTGACAGTGTGGGGTTTTCTAGATGGGAAAGATGAACTTTGAGGTGTGCTATTATAGCCCTACCATCGATTAGAGTGTTCAACCGGAGAGTAGTTAAGAGTAGTATCATAAAGAGAAGATATTTATATGAGAGTGTTCACTAGTGAAAGTATTAAAGGAAATATGCCCTGAGAGGCAATAATAAAGTTTTTATTATATATTCCTTATATATGATAGATGTTTATTTTACATGCTAGAATTGTATTGATCAGGAAACATCAATACATGTGTGTTTAATAAACAAAAAGGGTTCCTAGTTATGCCTCTCTTATAGACTAGCTTGTTGATTAACAAGATGATCAAGGTTTCCTGATCATGGACTTTGGATGTTGTTAATAACAAGGTCACACCATTGGTGGAATGATGTGATGAACATTCATCCGAAGTATAGCATTACGATCAAGTCATTATGTTTATATTGCTATAACATCATACGAAGTAATCTTTATCCTTAGACCATGAGATCATGTTAATTGCTAACACCGGAAGAGTATCTTGATAACATCAAACGTCACACCGTAACAGGATGACTATAAAGATGGGTTTAGTACTATGAAGGTGTTATGTTGAGGCTCATGGATCAAGAGTGGAATTTGTCAATCCCGATGACGGATAGATATACTCTGGGCCCTCTCGGTGATATCACATTAAGATAGCTTGCAAGCAAGTGATGTGATCACTAGAATGTTATATCACGAGAACGAGAAAATAGTGCATGTCAGTAACGAGATCAAACTAGGTATGGAGATACCGATGATCGAATCTCGGACATGTAATATATCGAGAGACAAAGTGATTTAGTTACAAGCGTTAAAGGTTCTCACGATCACAGAAGTCATCGTTGAATGTGTAGGAGTCAGTACGGATCTCCAGGTCCCACTGCTGATTATTGATCGAAGAAGGGTCTCGATCATGTCTACATCATTCGCAAACCGTAGGGTGGCATACTTAAGAGTTACCGGACACCATTTTGGAGCACATATGTTTCAGACGAAAGAATTGCAAAGCGCAGGAATTGTTTCAATAGAAACCGGAAATTGTTTCGGGTGAAATTGCAGAAAGTGGTTCTGCATGTGATATTGAAATATTGCAAGGGGCTATATGTGAATGTTTGTTAATTAAAGTAATTAACAAAATTCTGAATAAATTTAATAAAAGAGTTTTATTAAGTGAGAGAGCATTAAATTTGGAGAAATTTAATGCATTTAAAGTGGAGACTTTAAAAGGGAATGTGAAGAGGCATTTTAATGTGGAGGGGTTACCACCACATGAATGGGGGAGGTGAGGGGTCACCCCATGCGCCGCCATGGAGAGAGGGGCACCCTCCTCCTATAAAAGGCCACCCATTCCTCCTTCATCCACACACCTCCTTGTGAAGGATCTCTCTCCCTCTAGAATTATTCCCCATGGTCTCGGATTAGCGAGATACATGTTCCCGTGGCATTTCGTCTAGAAGGAGTTCCTGCTCACTGGATCGCTGGAGCGAGGAGGTGGAGGTTGTCCGGTGGCTTGAACGTGTGTGCGAGTACAGATGCGCTCCTGAGTTGCGGCGCTCGGACTTCCTCACGATCTTGAGATCGGCAACTGTATGACTACATCAACCACGAGTTCCTACTCGTTAACAAAACTCGTTGTCTTCGAGGGTAAGTTCTTGTTGGATGTATGTCCACCCATTGCTTTGTACCTAGTAGATAGATCTTGGCGTGTAGTTCACACCGTAGGAAATTTTTTGTTTTCTATGCTGCGGACCAAACAGTGGTATCAGAGCCTGATCTATGCGTAGGTGCTTTGCACGAGTAGTACACATATGTTTATATGTGGGCGATGATGATCATGTTATTGCATCTTCTATGTATTTTGGATATTGGTGGCATAGTGGGATGAAGCCCGACCAACCTTACATGTCATCGTACATGAGACCGGGTTCCACGAATCGACATGCAACTTGTTTTGCATAAGTGGTCGGGTGTCCGCCTCCTACTATAGTCAATATCCGATTTACAACGAGTTGCTAATAACTTAGTCATCCTCGTTGTGGTTCATGTTCGTAGGTGAGAACGGTTCTATCTCCGAAAGCCCTAAGCCACGTAAAACTTGCAATTGATAAATTAGAGGCGTCTAGTTTAGATCGTTGCTGGGCTAGTGTATTGATATGGTATTGTTGTAAGTAGATGTATGATAGATACTCTTACAACACACTCAACGTGTAAGTTCCATAGGCCTTGGCCTTACACACAAAGGAATGATAGAGATCATACCACGATGCAAGTGATAGAGATCAAATGCATGGACCATATCATCTCACTTTACACATTAGATGTTAGCATCTTATACTGCTAGTTTGGTGCTTTTGGTAGCGTTATAAGATGATCCCTCATTTAGATATAAAGATAAAAATGTGTTCTTCCTTAAGTATGCACCGTTCTGTGGATCGTGTTTCGAGACATCACGTGATGATCGGGTGTACTCGAATCTACGCTTTCATAGGAACGGGTGTAAGAAAGTTTTACACACGTGGATACTAAGGTTCTTACTTGGCGAGCCTAGCATGTATAGACATGGCCTCGAAACACGGACCGAAAGGTTAAGCATGAGTCATATAGTTGATATGATTCCCATATAGATGCTCGCCTTTGAAGCTACATCAACTCACATGATGATCAGACTTGGTGTAGTGGATTTGGTTCATGTAATCACCAAAAGGACACGAGGGATGTCATTTTTGAGTGGGAGTTCATTAGTAATTTGGATTAGTTGAACTCAATCTATCATAAACTTAGTCTAAATAAACTTTACAAATTCTGTTGTAGATGGCACCACCTGCTTTTAATTTCAATGTGTTCATGGAGAAATAGAAACTTGCTGCGAATGGTAGCAACTTCACCAACTAGGCTATGAATTTGAGGATTCTCCTCACTGCTACACAAAAGCAATATGTGCTAGATGCACCGCTAGGCCCCCCACCAGCTCCTGATGCCCCTGACGAGGAAAAGAATGTCTATGTGACTCGTCAGGAGGACCACAACTTAGTTCATTGCGGCATATTGTATGGGCTAGAGCCAGAACTTCGAAAGCGTTTCGAAAATGGCAATGCCTTTGATACCATGGGAGAATTGAAAATGATTTTTGGTACCCATGCTGCCGTAGAGAGTTATAATGCTACTGAAAGTTCTTTAGCTGCATGATGGAGGAAAACAGCTCCGTTAGTGAGCATGTACTCAAAATGTCTGGGTACGCCGATAAGCTTGTGTCCTTGGGAATAACGATTCCCATTGACTTAGGCATACATTGTGTTCTCCAATCTCTGCCACCTAGCTACAAGAGCTTCGTGATGAACTATAATATGCAGGGCATGAAGAAGACTCTTCCCGAGCTTCTGTCAATGCTTAAGACTGCAGAAGTGGAGGTTAGGAAAGAACATCAAGTGTTGATGATCAATAGGACCACCGGTTTCAAGAAGGACAAGAAAGGCAAGCACAAGGGAAAGAAGGGTGGCAAGTCTGCCACACTGAAAAGAAACCCGAGCTGTCCCTAAGTCGATAATCGAGTGCTACTATTGTAAGGGATCGCCATTGAAGCAACCGCCTCAAGTATTTATGGACAAGAAGTCCAGCAAGGCAAACAAAGGTATATGTGATATACGTGTTATTGATGTGTACTTGACTAGTACTCGCAGTAGCACCTGGGTATTTGATACGGGATCGGTTGCTAATATATGTAACTCGGTTCAGGGGCTACGGAACAAGCGACAACTAGCAAGGGATGAGGTCAGGATGTGGGTCGGCAATGGATCAAAAGTTGATGTGATCGCCATCGGGACGCTACCTCTCCATTTGCCATCGGGATTTGTTATAAACCTAAATAATTGTTATTTAGTGCCTGCACTGAGCATGAACATTGTATCTGGATTGTGTTTGATGCAAAGTGGTCATTCCTTTAAATCTGAAAACAATGGTTGTTCGATTTATAAGAATGATATCTTTTATGGTCATGCACCTATGTTGAATGGTTTATTTCTGATATATCTCGATAGTAATATTACACACATTCATAATGTTAATGCTAAAAAGATTAAACTTGATGATGATATGTCTACATATATGTGGCACTGCTGTCTAGGTCATATTGGCGTTAAACGCATGAAGAAACTCCATTCTGATGGACTTTTGGAATCACTTGATTTTGAATCATTTGATACATGTGAGCCATGCCTTATGGGCAAGATGACTAGAACGCCGTTCTCCGGTTCAATGGAGCAGGCGACAGATCTATTGGAAATCATACATACTGATGTGTGTGGACCAATGAGTGTGTCAGCGCGAGGTGGATATCGTTATTTTGTTACTTTCACGGATGATTTGAGTAGATACGGGTATATCTATTTGATGAAACACAAGTCTAAAACTTTTGAAAAGTTCAAGGAATTTCAGAATGAAGTGGAAAATCATCATAATAGAAAGATCAAATTTCTACGGTCTGACCGTGGAGGAGAGTATCTAAGTTACGAGTTTAGCACACACATGAAAGAGTGTGGAATAGTTTCACAACTCACGCCTGCCGGAACACCACAACGTAATGGTGTGTCGGAACGTCGTAATCGTACCTTATTGGATATGGTTCGATCTATGATGTCTCTGACTGACTTGCCACTATCATTTTGGGGTTATGCACTAGAAACAGCTGCATTCACTTTAAATCGGGCACCATCTAAATCCATTGAAACGACACCGTATGAATTATGGTTTGGAAACAAACCTAAGCTGTCATTTCTTAAAGTTTGGGGATGCGATGTTTATGTGAAGAAACTTCAACCAGATAAACTCGAACCCAAAGCGGAAAAATGCATCTTCATAGGATACCCTAAGGAAACAATTGGGTATACCTTCTATCACAGATCCGAGGGCAAGGTTTTTGTTGCCAAGAATGGATCCTTTCTTGAGAAGGAGTTTCTCGCGAAAGGTGTGAGTAGTCGGAAGGTAGAACTCGAAGAGGTTATTGAACCTTCTCTTCATGGAATGGCGAGTGGCGCAGCACCAGAAGTTGTTTCGGAGTTGACTTCACCTGATGAAGAGAGAGTTAATGATAATGATCATGAAACTCCGAAAGAGGACACTACCGAACCTCGTAGATCAAGCAGGAAGCGTACAACTCCTAAACTGTATAGCAATCCTGTTGTGAATTTCATGGTTGATGAAATGGATGAACCTGCGACGTATGAAGAAGCGATGATGAGCCCGGATTCCAACAAATGGCTAGAAGCCATGAAATCCGAGATGGAATCCATGTACGAGAACTAAGTTTGGAACTTGGTGGACTTACCTCACGATCGAAAGGCCGTTGAGAATAAATGGATTTTCAAAATAAAAACTGATGCTGATGGTAATGTGACCATCTATAAGGCTCGACTTGTCGCAAAGGGGTTTCGACAAATTTAAGGAGTTGACTACAATGAGACATTCTCTCCCGTAGCGATGCTTAAGTCGGTTAGGATTATGTTAGCAATTGCTGCATATTTCGATTATGAAATATGGCAGATGGATGTCAAAACTGTGTTCCTCAATGGTAATATTGAAGAAGAGTTGTATATGATACAACCTAAGGGTTTTGTCGATCCTAAGGATGCTAATAAGGTATGCAAACTTCAGCGATCCATCTATGGACTGAAGCAAGCATCCCGGAGTTGGAATCTCCGCTTTGATGAGGTGATCAAAGAGTTTGGATTTGTCCAAACTTATGGAGAGGCTTGTATTTACAAGAAAGTGAGTGGGAGCAATGTGGCATTTCTTATATTATATGTGGATGACATATTATTGATTGGAAATGATATAGATCTTTTAAACAGTGTTAAAAGTTATCTAAACAACAAATTTTCGATGAAAGACCTTGGTGAAGCGTCATATATATTAGGCATTAAAATCTATAGAGATAGATCAAGGTGCCTAATTGGGCTATCGCAGAGTACATACCTTGATAAGATATTAAAGAAGTTTAATATGGACGAAAGTAAGAAGGGGTTCTTACCTATGTTGCAAGGCAAGACATTGAGTAAGACTCAAAGTCCGGCTACGGCGGAAGAAAGAGAGATGATGGATAAGATCCCCTATGCCTCGGCCATAGGCTCTATTATGTATGCCATGCTATGTACAAGACCGGATGTGGCACATGCTATTAGTTTGACAAGTAGGTACCAATCTGATCCAGGTTCGGAACACTGGATAGCGGTAAAGAACATCCTCAAGTACTTGAGAAGAACTAAGGATATGTTTCTTATATACGAAGGTGAAGAAGAGCTAGTCTCTAAGTGTTATGTCGATGCTAGCTTTGACACTGATTCGGATGACTCTAAGTCTCAATCCGGATACGTATTTCTCTTGAACGGAGCAACAGTTAGTTGGAGGAGTCCCAAACAACCTGTGGTGGCTGGATCAACGACGAAGGCGGAATATGTTGCTGCTTCAGAAGTGGCACAGGAGGCGGTTTGGATGAAAGAGTTCATTACGGAACTAGGTGCGGTTCCTAGTGCCTTGGACCCAATGGTGATCTATTGTGACAAAAATGGAGCCATAGCCAACGCAAAGGAACCAAGGTCTCATAAGAATTCCAAGCATATTAAGCGCCGGTTTCACTCCATCCGCGAGCATGTCAAGGATGGAGATATAAAGATTTGTAAAGTACACACAAACCTAAATGTAGCAGATCCGTTGACTAAAGTTCTCCCTAGGGAAAAACATGATCAACACCAGAACTCCATGGGTGTTAGATTTATCACTATGTGAACTAGATTATTGTCTCTAGTGCAAGTGGGAGACTTAAGGAAATATGCCCTGAGAGGCAATAATAAAGTTGTTATTATATATTCCTTATATATGATATATGTTTATTTTACATGCTAGAATTGTATTGATCAGGAAACATCAATACATGTGTGTTTAATAAACAAAAAGGGTTCCTAGTTATGCCTATCTTATAGACTAGCTTGTTGATTAACAAGATGATCAAGGTTTCCTGATCATGGACATTGGATGTTGTTAATAACAAGGTCACGCCATTGGTGGAATGATGTGATGAACATTCATCCGAAGTATAGCATTACGATCAAGTCATTATGTTTATATTGCTATAACATCATACGAAGTAATCTTTACCCTTAGACCATGAGATCATGTTAATTGCTAACACCGGAAGAGTATCTTGATAACATCAAACGCCACACCGTAACAGGGTGACTATAAAGATGGGTTCAGTACTACGAAGGTGTTATGTTGAGGCTCATGGATCAAGAGTGGAATTTGTCAATCCCCATGACGGATAGATATACTCTGGGCCCTCTCGGTGATATCACATTAAGATAGCTTGCAAGCAAGTGATGTGATCACTAGAATGTTATATCACGGGAACGAGAAAAGAGTGCATGTCGGTAACGAGATCAAACTAGGTATGGAGATACCGATGATCGATTCTCGGACATGTAATATATCGAGAGACAAAGTGATTTAGTTACAAGCGTTAAAGGTTCTCACGATCACATAAGTCATCGTTGAATGTGTAGGAGTCAGTACGGATCTCCAGATCCCGCTGCTGATTATTGATCGGAGAAGGGTCTCGATCATGTCTGCATTATTCGCGAACCGTAGGGTGGCACACTTAAGAGTTACCGGACACCATTTTGGAGCACATATGTTTCAAACGAAAGAATTGCAAAGCGCAGGAATCGTTTCAATAGAAACCGGAAATTGTTTCAGGTGAAATTGCAGAAAGTGGTTCTGCATGTGATATTGAAATATTGCAAGGGGCTATATGTGAATGTTTGTTAATTAAAGTAATTAACAAAATTCTGAATAAATTTAATAAAAGAGTTTTATTAAATGAGAGTGTATTAAATTTGGAGAAATTTAATGCATTTAAAGTGGAGACTTTAAAAGGGAATGTGAAGAGGCATTTTAATGTGGAGGGGTTACCACCACATGAATGGGGGAGGTGAGGGGTCACCCCCATGCGCTGGCCATGGAGAGAGGGGGTACCCCCCTCCTCCTATAAAAGGCCACCCATTCCCTCCTTCATCCACACACCTCCTTGTGAAGGATCTCTCTCCCCCTCTAGAATTATTCCCCCATGGTCTTAGATTAGCGAGATACATGTTCCCGGTGGCATTTCGTCTGGAAGGAGTTGCTGCTTCCACTCGATCGCTGGGGCGAGGAGGTGGAGGTTGTCCGTGTTGGGTCCACAGCATAGAAAACAAAAAATTTCCTACGATGAGAACTATACGCCAAGATCTATCTACTAGATACAGAGCAACGGGTGGACATACATCCATGGAGAACTTACCCTCGAAGACAACGAGTTTTGTCAACGAGTAGGAACTCGTGGTTGATGTAGTCATACGCTTGTCGATCTCAAGATCGTGTGGAAGTCCGAGCGCCGCAAATCAGCAGCGCATCCGTCCTCGCACACACGTTCAAGCCACCGGACAACCTCCACCTCCTCGCTCCAGCGAATCAGCTAAGCAACTCCTTCTAGATGCAAGGCCACCGGGAACATGTATCTCACTAATCCGAGACCATGGGGGAATATCTAGAGGGGGAGAGAGATCCTTCACGAGGAGGTGTGGTTTGTGAGAGGGGAGAGGGTGGCTTTATATAGGAGGGAGGGAGACCCCTCCCATAGCCGCGCATGAGGGGGACTCCTCCCCTCCTTCATTCATGTGGTGAACCTCCACTCACATAAACATGGCCTCCACCCAAAATCCCACTCACATGTATTTAATTTCCACCAAATTAAATGCAACTCTCAATTAATAAAACTCTTTTATTTATTTTATTCAGAATTTTGTTAATTACTTTAATTAACAAACATTCACATAAAACTCGCAACATTTCAATATCACATGCGTAACCACTTTCGCAATTTCACCAACAATTCCGTTTCTATCAAACAATTCCTGCTTTGCAATTTCAATTAAACAATTCCACCTCTTTTGCAAACCCCAATTCCGGTTTCCGATTAAGCATAACCCCAAAATGAGTGGCAAGTCACCGAGAGACATCATAGATCGAACCATATCCAATAAAGTACGATTATGTTCGACACACCATTACGCTAGGTGTTCCTACAGCCTGAGTTGTGAAACTATTCCATAGTCTTTCATATGTGTGCTAAACTCGTAACTAAGATACTCTCCTCCATGGTTGGACCGCAGAAATTTGATCTTTCTGTTATGATGATTTTCCACTTCATTCTGAAATTCTTTGAACTTTTCAAAGGTTTCAGACTTATGTTTCATCAAATAGATATACCCATATCTACTCAAATCATTCGTGAAAGTAACAAAATAACGATATCCACCTCGCGCCGACACACTCATTGGTCCACACACATCAGTATGTATGATTTCCAATAAATCTGTCGCCCGTTCTATTGAACCGGAAAACGGGGTTCTAGTCATCTTGCCCATAAGGCATGGCTCACATGTATCAAATGATTCAAAATCAAGTGATTCCAAAAGTCCATCAAAATGGAGTTTCTTCATGCGTTTAACGCCAATATGACCTAGACGGCAGTGCCACATATATGCAGATATATCATTATCAAGTTTAATCCTTTTAGCATCAACATTATGAATATGCGTAATACTACTATCGAGTTCCAACAGAAATAAACCATTCAACACAGGTGCATGACCATAAAAGATATTATTCATATAAATCGAACAACCATTGTTTTCAGACTTAAACGAATAATCACTTTGCATCAAACACGATCCGGATACAATGTTCATGCTCAGTGCAGGCACCAAATAACAATTATTCAGGTTTATAACTAATCCCGACGGCATATGGAGAGGCAGCGTTCCGACGGCGATCACATCAACTCTTGATCCATTGCCGACCCGCATCGTGACCTCATCCCTTGCTAGTTGTCGCTTGTTCCGCAGCCCCTGAACCGAGTTACATATATTAGCAACCGACCCCGTATCAAATACCCAGGTGCTACTGCGAGTACTAGTCAAGTACACATCAATAACATGTATATCACATATACCTTTGTTTGCCTTGCCGGCCTTCTTGTCCGCCAAATACTTGGGGCGATTATGCCCAATGGCCGCCCCTTGCAATAGTAGCACTCGGTGTCAGACTTAGGGCCAGCCCAGGGTTTCTTTTCAGGCGCGGGAACAGATATGCCGCCCTTCTTTCCCTTGTGCTTGCCTTTCTTGTCCTTCTTGAAATCGGTGGTCTTATTGATCATCAACACTTGATGTTCTTTCCTAATCTCCACTTCTGCAGTCTTAAGCATTGATAGAAGCTCGGGAAGAGACTTCTTCATGCCCTGCATATTATAGTTCATCACGAAGCTCTTGTAGCTAGGTGGCAGGGAGAACACGATGTATGCCTAAGTCAATGGGAATCGTTATTCCCAAGGACACAAGCTTATCGACGTACCCAGACATTTTGAGTACGTGCTCACTAACGGAGCTGTTCTCTTCCATCATGCAGCTAAAGAACTTTTCAGAAGCATTATAACTATCTACGACAGCATGGGTATCGAAAATCATTTTCAATTCTACCATGGTATCAAAGGCATTGCCATTTTCGAAACGTTTTCGAAGTTCTGGCTCTAGCCCATACAGTATGCCGCAATGAACTAAGTTGTGGTCCTCCTGACGAGTTATATAGACGTTCTTTTCCTCGTCAGGGGCATCAGGAGCTGGTGGGGGGCCTAGCGGCGCCTCTAGCACATATTGCTTTTGTGCAGCAGTGAGGAGAATCCTCAAATTAATAGCCCAGTTGGTGAAGTTGCTACCATTCGCAGCAAGCTTCTCTTTCTCCATGAACACATTGAAATTAAAAGCAGGTGGTGCCATCTACAACAGAATTTGTAAAATATATTTAGACTAAGTTTATGATAGATTGAGTTCAACTAATCCAAATTACTAATGAACTCCCACTCAAAAACGACATCCCTCGTGTCCTTTTGGTGATTACATGAACCAAATCCACTACACCAAGTCCGATCATCGCGTGAGTCGGTGTAGCTTCAAAGGCGAGCATCTATATGGGCATCATATCAACTATATGACTCATGCTTAACCTTTCGGTCCGTGTTCCGAGGCCATGTCTGTACATGCTAGGCTCGTCAAGTAAGAACCTTAGTATTCACGTGTGTAAAACTGTCTTACACCCGTTGTATGAAAGTGTAGAGTCGAGAACACCCGATCATCACGTGATGCCTCAAAAGACGATCCATAAAACGATGCATACTTAAGGAAGAACACATTTTATCTTGATATCTAAATGAGGGATCATCTTATAATGCTACCAAAAGCGCCAAACTAGCAATATAAGATGCTAACATCTAATGTGTGAAGTGAGGTGATATGGTCCATGCATTTGATCTCTATCATTTGCATCGTGGTATGATCTCTATCATTCCTTTGTGTGTAAGGCCAAGGTCTATGGAACTTACACTTTAAGTGAGTTGTAAGAGTATCTATCATACATCTACTTACAACAACACCATATCAAGACACTAGCCCAACAACGATCTAAACTAGACGCCTCTAATTTATCAATTGCAAGTTTTACGTGGCTTAGGGCTTTCGGAGATAGAACCGGTCTTACCTACGAACATGAACCACAACGAGGATAACCAAGTTATTAGCAACTCGTTGTAAATCAGATATTGACTATAGTAGGAGACAGACACCCGCTAGCCACTTATGCAAAACTAGTTGCATGTCGTCGTGGAACCGGTCTCATATGCGATGACATGTAAGGTTGGTCCGGCCGCTTCATCCCACTATGCCAGCAATATCCAAAGTACATAGAAGATGCAATAACATGATCATCATCGCCCACATATAAACATATGTGTACTACCTGTGCAAAGCACCTACGCATAGATCAGGCTCGATACCACCGTTGGGTCCGCATAGAAAACAAAAATTCCTACGATGAGAACTATACGCCAAGATCTATCTACTAGATACGAGCAACGGGTAGACATACATCCATGGAGAACTTACCTCGAAGACAACGAGTTTTGTTAATGAGTAGGAACTCGTGGTTGATGTAGTCGACGCTTGCGATCTCAAGATCGTGTGGAAGTCCGGCGCAAATCAGCAGCGCATCCGTCCTCGCACACACGTTCAAGCCACCGGACAACCTCCACCTCCTCGCTCCAGCGAATCAGCGGAAGCAGCAACTCCTTCCAGACGCAAGGCCACCGGGAACATGTATCTCGCTAATCCGAGACCATGGGGGAATATCTAGAGGGGGAGAGAGATCCTTCACGAGGAGGTGTGGTTTGTGAGAGGGGAGAGGGTGGCTTTATATAGGAGGGAGGGAGACCCCTCCCCTCCCATAGCCGGCGCATGAGGGGGGGACTCCTCCCCTCCTTCATTCATGTGGTGAACCTCCACTCACATAAACATGGCCTCCACCCAAAATCCCACTCACATGTATTTAATTTCCACCAAATTAAATGCAACTCTCAATTAATAAAACTCTTTTATTTATTTTATTCAGAATTTTGTTAATTACTTTAATTAACAAACATTCACATAAAACCCCTTGCAACATTTCAATATCACATGCAGAACCACTTTCTGCAATTTCACCCGAAACAATTCCGGTTTCTATCGAAACAATTCCTGCACTTTGCAAACCTTTTGTCTGGAACATATGTGCTCCTAAATGGTGTCCGGCAACCCTTAAGTGTGTCACCCTATGGTTCACGAATAATGTAGACATGATTGAGACTCCTCTCAGATCAATAATCAGAAGCGGGACCTGGAGATCCATACTGACTCCTGCATATTCAACAATGACTTCTGTGATCGTGAGAACCTTTAACGTCAGCAATTTAATCCCTTTGTCTCATGATATAATACATGTCCGAGATTCGATCATCGGTATCCAAATACCTAGTTTGATCTCGTTACCGACATGCACTCTTTTCTCGTTCCCGTGATACAACATTCTAGTGATCACATCACTTGCTTGCAAGCTATCTTAATGTGATATCACCGAGAGGGCCCAGAGTATATCTATCCGTCATCGGGATTGACAAATTCCACTCTTGATCCATGAGCCTCAACATAACACCTTCATAGCACTGAACCCACCTTTATAGTCACCCTGTTACGGTGTGACGTTTGATGTTATCAAGATACTCTTCCGGTGTTAGCAATTAACATGATGTCATGGTCTAAGGACTAAGACTACTTTGTATGATGTTATAGCAATATAAACATAATGACTTGATCGTAATGCTATACTTCAGATGAATGTTCATCACATCATTTCACAAATGTTGTGACCTTGTTATTAACAACATCCAATGTCCATGATCAGGAAACCTTGATCATCTTGTTAAACAACAAGCTAGTCTATAAGAGAGGCATAACTAGGAACCCTTTTGTTTATTAAACACACATGTATTGATGTTTCTTATCAATAAAATTATAGCATGCAAAATAAACATCTATCATATACAAGGAATACATAATAACAACTTTATTATTGCCTCTCAGGGCATATTTCCTTCAGTTCGGTGGCTTGAACGTGTGTGCGAGTACGGATGCGCTGCTGAGTTGCGGCGCTCGGACTTCCTCACGATCTTGAGATCGGCAAGTGTACGACTACATCAACCACGAGTTCCTACTCGTTAACAAAACCCGTTGTCTTCGAGGGTAAGTTCTCGTTGGATGTATGTCCACCCATTGCTTTGTACCTAGTAGATAGATCTTGGCGTGTAGTTCACACCGTAGGAATTTTTTTGTTTTCTATGCTGCGGACCCAACAAGTATGATCCCTAGGCCTTGTTTCTTAGCATTGATACACCGTTTGCAATTAGATCTATTACATGTTTGCTTGCTTCCTTCTTTATTTCAGTTTTACTCTAGTCTTTTCCACACCTTCAAGCTATTTCTATCACCGTTACCACTTGTATTTCACTATATCTTCGCTGAACTAGTGCACCTATACACCTGACAAGTGTATTGGGTGTGTTGGGGACACAAGAGACTTCTTGTATCTTGATTGCAGGGTTGCTTGAGAGGGGATACCTTTGACCACTTCCTCCCTGAGTTCAATAAACCTTAGGTGATCCACTTAAGGGAAAACTTGCTGCTGTTCTACAAACCTCTGCACTTGGAGGCCCAACAACTGTCTACAAGAATAGAAGTGCGTAGACATCAGTTATTTGGCCAGAATTTTGCTCCGGTCGTATAGTTGGTCGTTAAAGCGTTTGCCTCTGCTTCACGGCTCCTGGTTTCTTCTGGTTATTGGAAATCTCGTATCTTTCACTTTAATGTAGTGATTCCCTTCTTTAAACGACATTATCTATGCAGGAAAAATATAAAAGAAAGGATTGCATACCCCTTTGAATATTAGGCATTAGTGGCAGGATTTAGAGAGATATTTCATCAAAAATATGAATAATATCTAGTTTAAATGTGGACATGGATGGCTATATTTCAGAGCCATCGGGCACTTGTGGTTGAGCTGCCTGCGGGGCAGAGGGATACTTACACAGACCGTCCTGGTCCTTGCATGCTGACCTCATGTTGGGGCCTAGTGACGATCGTGGGATGGCTCTCTGTGAGGGTATCCCTCTTCGGTCTCTTGCCTCAGCATTGCCATTTTGCATACTGTATGTAGGCTCGTGCCGCTCGCTAGGAGGTTGGTTCCGGATCCTGCCAGTGTGCTATGCTCCCCGAGGCGTTTCTCTAACACACATACATAACTCCATGGACTTACAAGCTCCCCTTTCATTTCACACCGACGACATCCATAGACAAAAGAGCATAATATCAACTAGGTACAAAGTACAAGTGCAATGTTGAAAGTGTTCCCCATGACAGCATGGTTCGGCTAATCCCCAACATATAAGTGCAAGAATATACAACATAGACGACACAATGGTTCAAGTTTATTAAGGGCAAGAAAAGTAAAGTGTGCCATCAAGTTTAATTCAGAAGGTAGATAAAAACATGAATATACTTGGAATAGAAAATGCTAATAGGTAGGTATGGTGGACTCTTTGGAATAACTTGGTTTTAGGAGTTGGATGCATGAGTAGAACTCATACTTGGTTATGGAGGCTAGCAAAAGACTGGGAGCGACCAACTAAGAGAGCAATAATGGCCATAATCATGCAGAGCGACAAAACATCATTAATCAAAGCATCAAGTGATATTACAAGTCGAAAACTAAAGGATCATAAAGGCTATGGTGACTTGGGATAGTCATAACATGGTGTGAGCATGCGCCAAGTCAACCCAAATAAAGCATCAAAGGAGAATACCACAATACTATGCTTTAATATGCTAAAACAATGCATGATTCTTCAAAGGCACATTAAGCAATCTCAATTGTTTATAACATGTCATGCTACTGCAAAGATCACTAAGCATAAAGCCAAAAAAATATCGAGCATGGCATGACAAAGCATAGGCCACAGTCAAAAACAAGCTCTCTTTACCACTTAAGCATGAACTTTCCTACTCTTTCCAATCCAAACCAAACTATTTGAAAACCAATGTATGAAAGAGGGGGTCCAACCAATTTATTCAACAAACTAAGAAAACCAAGCAAACGAAAAACCAAAACAAAAACGAAAACAAAAAAGAAGACGCTCCAAGAACAACACAACTGTGCATGAAACAATAAAAATGAAGTGTTTGGAAGAAACCTAGGATTTTTATTGATGAAGAAGGGGATGCCTTGGGCATCCCCAAGTTTTGACGCTTGTACTTCTTGGATATTTCTTGGGGCGACACGCGTGGCATCCCCAAGCTTGAGCTTTAGTCCATCCTTCATCTCATTACTCATTCCTTCCATACACCTGAAATTTTTCCTTCATACAAAACTTCACACAATCTTTATTAGCAACATTAGTGCACTCAAGATAATAAGTCCTTAGGTTCAGTTCCAACACAAATAAAACTTCCATTAAAACACAAGCTACTGTAGCACTTCCCTCAAAAATCTCAATTCCCCAAAAGAACTCAAAAAGGAACCAACAAGAAGCAAATGCAAATAATGGCAGAAATCTGTCAAAACAGACCAGCAGGTAAAAAACAATTTTTTCGAAGACCTTCTGTTGCTCAAATCAAAAAGTGTTGAACTAACGAAAGTTAGATAACAACCTGGGAAGAAGCACAAAAATTTACGCCTCAAAACAACGTACAAAGATTTTACACAAATTTTTACGGTGAAGCACAGAAATCTGTTTCGGGACAGCAACTTTCCCAATCATTACTTCTCTCTCATTACAGGTTACCCTTGGCACAAAAAGCAAATAAAAATGATAAGGAGCAGTTATTACAGAGGTAATAACTTCCAAGACTCATCTAAAACTTTTGGGTTATCTCCCAATAAGTACTTTTCTTTAACGCCTTTAAGTTGGGCATGATAATTTCGATGATGCTCACATAAGATATGAATTGAAGTAAAAGAGAGCATCAAGAAGAAAATTCAAAACACATTTAAGTCTAACCCACTTCCTATGCATAGGAATCTTATACGCAAATAAATTCACAAAGATCAAAGTGACAGGCATAGGAAGATAAAACGAGAGTAGCTTCAAAACTTTCAGCAAATAGAGAGGTGTTTCAGTACCATGAAAAATTTACAACCATATTTCCCTCTCTCATAATAATTTTCAGTAGCCTCATGAATAAACTCAACAATATAACTATCACATAAAGCATGCTTTTCATGATCTACAAACACTAGAGCTTTATCATAAACATTTTCAAAAGAATCCTCAGGAACATAACATTCATCCTCCTTTAGTAAGCATGGGGGACAATCAAATATTGTAAGGGGTAAAGAGTTACTCTCATTAGAAGGTAGGAATGGGTAGATCCATTCTTCATCCTCTTGATCATCACTCTCCTCCTCTTTTTCATCCAATGAGCTTCCAGTTTCAGCAATTTCTTCTTCCATAGGCTCCTGCAAGGCATTAGTCTCTTCCGCTGGTGGAGAGCATCTATTAAGATATTTAAGAATATAGCCATTTTCTACCTTGTAATTATCAAATAAAAATTTAAGTATATCATAAACCTCATATTTATAAGGTGCATCATCAGTATTTTCAAGCAAATAAGCAAGTTCGAATGCACCCTTCCAAGCAATAAATTCTTCAATTTGTTCCATATCATAAAATTCATAATTTCCCTTAACATAAGAAGATATGGTAACATCATCATTATACTCACATTGAAAAGGGAGGTGTTTATACCTCCTACAGCAACAAGATTTCTCAAAGCAATAAGTAACATTATAAGTAGAGCACACGTTTATAGCAATGGTATACAATTTATCAATTTGTTCCCATAAGTGTTTCCCTTTTTGTGACAAGCGGTGTTTTTTATAATAATATTTTTGTTCTTCCGTGAACCACCTTGCCAATAAGATTCAGTTTCAAAGAAACCAACAATTGATAGAAAGCATGATAAAGCAAGACAATAACAGACCAACGAAAATAGCAACTATAGTAGGAACTAATTTTTTTGTATTTTTGATAAAAAGAACAAGCAAACAAAGAAGAAATAAACTAATCAAAACAAATAAAACAAAGTAAAGAGATTGGTTATGAGGGACTCCCCTTGTGAAGATGTCCTTAACTCCCCAGCAACGGCGCTAGAAAAAGTGCTTGATGGCCCAAAATATATCGAGCTCATTGGGGAACCCCAAGAGGAAGGTATGATGAGCACAACAACAAGTTTTCCCTCAGTTATGAAACCAAGGTTATCAATCCAGTAGGGAAACACCTCCAAGGTGTCGGTAGCTGAACTTTGTCAGGGCGCACTACTGGTGCCAGCAGCAATGTGGAAACCTGCACAACTTACAGTGAGGTTGTCAATCTCACCGGTTTTGCTGAAAACAAAGGATTAAACGTATTGTGTGGAAGAAAGTAACAGTTTGCAGAAAGTAAACAGAAAGCAGTAAACAATTGATTGAAGATTGATGATAAAAGAAAGGACCGGGGTCCATAGTTCACTAGTGATGGCTCTCCTTAAGATAGATGACATGTTGGGTGAACAAATTACAACGGGGCAATTGACAAACATCAAGAAAGCAATATGCATATACTACTCATCTTGACTCCTTTGAGTTTTGATTGGGCATTACAACATTATACATAGACCGTAATCCAACTGCATCTATGACTAATAATCCACCTTCAGGTTATCATCCGAACCCCCTCCAGTATTAAGTTGCAAGCAACAGATAATTGCATTACGCATTGTGTGTAAAGTAAACAATACGATTGTTCTATGAACAAAGGATTGTTGTTTTCTCCCTAGTAGCAACAGCACATCTAGTACCTTAGAGATTTCTGTCACTTCCCCAGATTACTAGAGGCATGAACCCACTATCGAGCATAAATACTAACTCTTGGAGTTGATAGCATCTACTTGGCCAAGATAGCTACTAACAACGGAAAGCATGCAAGATCACAAATAACAAAGACATGATAGAATCAATAATCAATCTGAAATAGCATCTCAATATCCATCGGATCCCCGCAAACACAACATGTAAGAATTACAAATAGATGATCTTGATCATGAACGGAGCTCACAAGATCTAAACATGATAGCACAAAGGAGGAGAATCAGCCATCTAGCTACTACATGGACCCGTAGTCCAGAGATGAACTACTCACGCATCACACCGTAGGCTTGCATGGTGATGAAGAAGGCCTCCAGGGTGAATTCTCCCCTCCGGCAGGGTTTCAGGAAGAGCTTCAGATCCCTCCCGATCTAGGGATGGAGATGACGGTGGCTATAGACTCTTTCGTGGAATTTTGATCGGGTACTTTGGGTTTCTATATCGGAGGCATCTTATAGGCGAAAGGGGAGGCCGAGGTGGTGCCGGAGGTGGCCAGACGACCCCCTGGCACGGGTCAGGCTGGGCCGTGCGGCCAGGTGGTGTGGCGGACCCCTGGCCCCTCTCCGTCTCGTATTCTGGCTCCGTGTGTCCCTCGGTGAAAAACTGACTTTGGCTTTTGTCCCGCCCAATTTCGAGAATATTCATTTTCTGACTTTCCTGGAACCAAAAACAGCAGAAAACAGGCAACTGGCACTATGACTCTTGTTAATAGGTTAGTCCAATAAAGTGTATAAAAATTACTCCAAAGTTGGAACAAAACATAAGAAAGTAGATAAAACCAAGCATGGAACATCAAAAAATATGGATATGTTAGCAACGTATCACTATACAATGACAGGCCTAAGTTGAGTAGCATGAGGAGTGCAAGATCATAGACTAGGTGCATGAAACAATCAACTTGTAAGATGCTTAGCACATAAACCATACAATGCTTTAAAACTAAGTGAAAATAAAAAGCTACTGGGAAACTCATCCTTATTAGTATTGTTGACATGAATTACATAGCTCAAAATTCTATTTTTTTATTTTCTTATGGAGGATTAACATATGTATTCAATGCTTATTTTCTGTACGGGATGCAAAACATCTCAAGGGAAGACATAAAACCAAGAAGTGAGTCTTCCAGTCAAGGGCATGAAACTAAGAAGTAGCCCAAAAATAAAGGCATGAAAACACCAATGCCAATCATGAAAAGAGTCTATTATTCTATAGGTTCGTCAAAGTGCGCTTGAAAGTTTATTTTGTTCATCATTTGTTTTATCACACCATCACTTATTGTTTAGTATATTCATAGATGTTTAAAAGATACAACTTTATAGTACACTTACATATTATGTTTCATTGAAATGAATTGAGCCTATGAACTCTACATGATAATGAAGGAACAAAAGGTAACAAAGTCCAAAGTCCATGTTTAGTTTTATCACCTTCATGCTCGAGGATGAGCATAGGTTAAGCTTGGGGATGTTGATGCATGTAAAATGCATACATGAACTTTATAGTTTGTTAACATGTTTGCCCACATATTTGCATCATATATAATGTTATATCCCTGTTTTATATTGATGTTTGGGGATTTACCAATGATCCCCTTTATTTTGGTTATAAGCCTGCAGGGCAAAAAAAACTATTTTCAATGTTTTTGATGTTTCAGGACCTAAACAAAGTCAAATGGACCTGTACTTTTGGGAATGCCAATATTTATCCACGAGATGCATCGGGAGCACTAGAATCTCACCGAGAGGGCCAGGAGGGACAAAAGAACCCAGGTGGCGCGCCCAGGCCTGGTGGGCGCGCCACCCATGCTCTTTCTCTCCTCGACTTTCTGATCACCTTGATTCTTTCACCCACGAAGTTCTCTTGACCTAAAACCACCTATATAAGGACCCCTACGGGGCGTCCTCAAGGAGAGAGACGCCAGAGACGAAAACACCACCAAACAGAGTCAGATCCAACAAAGGTTGGAGGGGAAAACTCCACTAGAGCCACCTCTAGGGAGATCTCCACCCTCTCCAATATCTTCGGCTTCATCACCATGATGAAGAGGGAGCAGTCCACCTCCAGGCTATGGGTTTGTGGCAGTAGCTTGATCTATTTCTATCTTGTTCTTCATAGATCTAGTACCATATGAGCTGCCTAACAAGATTATGGTCATATTTTTAATTCATATGTGGTGGATCTTTATTCTATGATTTGATATTTGAGATTAGAATATATTGTGTGTAAGATGTTTTAATAGATGCATATCATGCACCCCGTTCTTCAATGCTTGTTTTGATGCAACTTGTATCCAAGAACTTGTATGGGGAGAAGTGTGTGTTAGATGGAGTAGAATGGTGGTAGAGATTGAATTGTGGCACATATTATTCAAGATCTACTTTAGTTTTTACCTTTCTTTTGCTGCCTCACTAGGGGTAAAGTGAAATCATGTGCTATAGTTATCACGTGACAGTGTGATGACCTTGACTAGATCAAGGTAGCATATTTTGTATTTAAAACATCATATAATATTGCTTAAAGCTATACTATGATCTATTCTTAAATCAAGATTGCATGGAGATTTCCCTTCTTGAGGAGTATAAGAGAGAGATGTATTCCATCTCAATATTAGAATGTGATGCCCATATTAATTCCGTTTATCAAGCACTTATAGAATTTCCATGAATCTTTATCATTGATGAATTGTTTTGTGATCACTACAACCTAAAAAGAGAGTAGACAAGTGAAACCATGAACCCTGGTGAATGGATCGTATGGGCACCTAGAGGGGGGGCGTGAATAGGTGCTACACCAATTTTTAATACTTTTTCAATTTTAGGCTTAGCACAAAGGGTAAATTCTCTAGATAAACTATTAGGTGGAATTTCCCTATATGCAAACCTATCTACTAGCGAGTAAGGAACGAGTAAACCAAAGTGAAGCACACGGAGACACATGATTTGTTTGACCGCAGTTCCTTCCTTGTTAAGGGAAGTACGTCTGCGTTGGAGGGGTGGGCGGTACTAAGACCACCACGCCACAATAGGCCTCACCCTGTTCTCCGATGGATCTCGCCACAAAAGGCCTGATCCACCTTTCCACTATAGGTACCCTTCGAGGCGGGCACCGGCGCCTTTACACAAATAGCGGGGCAACAACTCCACAACAACTTGGAGGCTCCTGAAATGACAACAAGCTGCCACAAGAACAAAGTTATCAAATACAATGAACAAGATCTAGGTATTGACAAGAATACTAGATCAGGGATTTCTCCAAATGAATGGAGAGGAGTTAAAGCGCTTGATTCGTGATGATGATGAAGAACTTCTCCTCCTTCAATTCCCCCAAAGATCAAGACCTTCGGGTGGTTGAAGTGGGAGATCAAGAATGAGAGCTCTTGCACAATGTCTGGACAATTTCGAATGAAGCAAGAGTTCTGAACGTTGGGGAAGAAAGGGTATTTATACCCCCTTCAGAAACCAGCCGTTGGACACTTTGGGGGCCGGATTATCTGACCCAAGTGATGGCCGGATTATCCGGCCTAGGAAAAACACCGCCCCAGACTCGGAATATCCGACAGATAATCCGCCCCCTATCTGAGCATCGCGCCGAGCTTGCCCTTGATCAACTTCTGGGGGCCAGATTATCCGGTCCTATGTGAAGGCCGGATTATCCGGCCTGGGGAGGAAAAACCGCCCTAGTTCGGATTTTCCGGGAGAAAATCTGACCGGATACTGAGCGTCGCGCCTTGGCTCCCTTTGCTAAAAAATTGAGGGCCGGATTATCCGGCCCATGCGATAGCCGGATTATCCGGCCTGGGGAAGAAAAACCGCCCTAGCTCGGATTTTCCGGGAGAAAATCCGACCGGGTACTGAGCGACGCGCCTTGGCTCCCTTTGAGCAATGAGGTAGGCCGGATTATCCGGCCCTTGGTGGGGCGGATAATCTGGCCCCCTCAAAGCTTCCTGCACACTTAGCGCACATGGATAGTCTCCACAGTATTGTTATCTAACACGCAAAACATAGGAAAACATGAAATGTTCTTTCAATCTCCCCCTTTTTGGTGTTAGATGACAATACCAGGATTTGCAGGAGAAAGTCACAAGACAATAGTAATAACCATGAAAGAGACTCCCCCTCAATGTGTGCATAATAGAATTTTGCATTGGAATACAAATGCACACAAATAGGTGAATCTATTACATGGACATATGAGCAACATACACATACCACCGAGGTAGAGGGAAGGCATCCTTGACATAAGCCACAATTATTACCGGATAACCAATATGAGCGCCTTCCGTGATAAACCTCCAGCAGTAGGAAATGAATAGATAGATCCATAAGCATAATCCATGATATGAAATCCATAGGCATAATCCAGACAACCACATAAAGTCTCAAGCAACCACAAATCACAAATTTAAAGTTCAACGCTAAATGGGCACAAGCAAGAAAACGACGAATAGAAAAATGCAAGTGCTTATGCCCGATCCATGCAAATCCACGGACATCCTAATAGAACTACTTCTCCCCCTTTGGCATCGAGACACCAAAAAGGGAGAAGAGCGATGCTAGCGCCCCACGGGATCACTCGTAGTCCTCGTCCTCGTCCTCTTCCTCGTCTTCATTCTCATCCTCATCCTCATCTCCAAGCTCCTCAGTGTCACCTTCCTCATCCTCATCATCATCAGCAGGCGAAGAGGGGAACAAGTGACGCTCCAACTCACCATAGTTCAACCCAGAGGAAGAGTTCCACCGAGCATACGGAGTGGGAGGAGTAGGAGCCGGAGGATCACCCGAAGCACCGGACACATGGTGGAGAATAAGCTGCTGGGAGTGAGCCAACTCATGGCGCTGCTTGTATGCCTCGTACGGACCCTTGCGCGTGTCCACTCCCATGCACAGAATGTTACGCTGGAACCAGTTCAGCTGCTTGATCTCACGGGCAACAGGAGGCACTGGGGGCCTGCGAGCATCCACTGGGGGCCTACGAGCATCCCTCATGAGGCCCTCAGGAGCAGAGGAGGGGTGAGAAGTCTTCCGAACCTTGTTGTAGATCTTCTTGGCCTTATGCACCGAGTCAATGTAGAACTCCTCAGCAGGAAGCAGGTGCCTGATGAGCATCATAATGTAGGGTGCATAGGGAATGGACAGACGGTTGAACATAGCATCAGTCAACTCATGGTAAAAGAAGTCCATGACATCCAGCCTGTACTGCACTGACTCGTCCTCGCAAGAGGCAACCTCATGAGAAAATTGAAGTAGCTGAACAAGGTGACCACGGATGTTGTCATTGTTGCCCCCACTCGGAGTAATGGAGTCACGGAAGAGACCCACTAAGGCAGCATAGATGGGAGCAAGGCCAGCCAGAGTGCCCACAATGCCATTGTCCACAGTGCAAGGAGAGAGAGCTGCATCTTTGTTGGGCTTCAGCTGGGTGATGATGCGGTGGCCACTGGCTCGATCCCTGCTGCGGAAAGAGTATCCAAGAACCTCAGCAAACACGTGAAAAGTCATAGGCCTGTCATGAGTCATCCACTTTATAGTGCAAGGCTCATCCCCACAAATAACCAAAGTGGAGAAGAACTGCTTCACCACCTCAGAGTCAAAGGAGCACTGGAGAGACATGAGATGGTGAAGCCCCATCCTCTCAGCCACAAACATCGCATCCACAAGATGATCCTTCTCCAAAGCATCAGCAAGTACCAGTGGGTGCATAGGCCTAATGTTCAGCCTGGCATACACATCTTCATAGATTCCCTTATGTTCTGCACACCAAAAACGAGTATCCCCTAGCTCATCATCACGAGGCAGCTCAGCAAACAAGTCACGGTGACGGATGGAGGAAAAGGTGACCGCATCCAAAGTCCTATAGTTGATCTTGGGCTCCTTGCCCTTCCTCTTGGACACCCCCTTCCTAGTCCTCTTAGCTTGTTCAGCCATTCAGTTCTCTTTGTTCTTTCTCCTCCTCAACTCAACTTTGTCCACTAAGTTACCATGTCTGTCGTCCCGAAAGTATTTGGCGCGGGGGCGGCGCTTGTAGGTCTTGGGAACACTGGAACCACCTGTGAGGAGAATAAGGGCGATAGAAAGGGGATAAGCATACACATAAGTCCAGGAGAGAGCATGGAAAAAGTAGTCAAAAAGTTCATAGGACAAATCTACCCAATGCATACTCCATAGTGAAACTGAACCAGAATCGAATCTGTGAGGCCGGATTATCCGGCCTGGCCAGGGGCGGATAATCCGGCCCTGGCAGGAAATTTTGATTTCACCTAGATTAAATGCAAAAAAGTAGATCGGGCCTAGAAACTACAAGACTACAATTTCTATGCGAAAACACATCCTTCTAGACAACGTTCCACCCAACAAGTAACACATCTAGCCAAAGATGGGGAGAGAGGGAGTTACCCTCACTCATTGGAGGAAGAACACGGAGGAGAAGGTACTCGGAGGCGCGGAGAAGAAGATCCGGGGAGGCCCAGAAAATACGGTGGCCGAAGAGACTCCGGGGAGGGTGGGGGACTGCAGGCGGCGGCTGAGGAGGAGTAGAGGGTTGGAAGAGAAGTGTTGCTCGTTATGAGCCCTTCCCCCCGATCCCTGCCCTTTAAGACAAAATCAGCCAGGGCCGTATTATCCGGCCTACACTTGGGCCAGATTATTCAGCCTCAAATTTGGAATTCTGTTGTACACAGAACCAGGCCCGCGTGTCCCCAAACAACACCCCCACAAGGTGTACAAGGGACTTGTGTGCTAGAATAGATGGCTTAGGGGTAGGGAAAGGCTTAGGATTAAGAGAGCCAAACTGAGATGGTACTAGACACTCAAAATTGCAAGATTCAAATCAAATAAAAGCCAAGATTGAGTGTGATTCCCATAAGAACATGAGATAGCAAAGAACAGCCAAAAAGATCCAATTCTCCTCAAGGGAGAGGGTGGTGGCCGAAGCCACCTTGTTGGAGTGTATGGTGTGACACCACGAAGATATATCTTGGATTCACGACCAATACTCATCAATAATCTCACATATCACAACATGATATTAAGAGAAATGATTTATCTTGCTATTGGCATTATGGGGGGAGGGTTAGCCCAATGAATTAGGACCACACTCCCCCTATATCCATGCCCACACCTAGACCAAAGAAGGATTGAGATGTACGAGTGAGTGCATGGGTAATCAAGACAAGCTCCTGGAATCAATGATATTTAGCTCATTCCTCAAGTAACAGAATCTTGCTTCATCAAGTGGCTTTGTAAAAATATCCGCAAGTTGGTTCTTCGTGTTCACAAAGGATAGATCAATATCGCCGTGAATAACATGGTCTCGAATAAAATGATTCCAAATCTCAATATGCTCCGTCCTTGTGTGCTGAACAGGATTGTACACAATTTTGATTGCACTTTCATTATCACATAAAATAGGCACTTTGTCACAATTGACACCGTATTCCTTTAAAGTCTGCCTCATCTACAATAATTGAGTACAAGCGCTGGCAGCAGCAACATATTCAGCTTCGGCGGTGGAGAGAGATATACAATTCTACTTTTTAGAGGACCAACATACAAGATATCTTCCCAAGAATTGACAAGCTCCAGAAGTGGATTTCGGATCATCCTTATCACCAGCCCAATCTGAGTCAGTATAACCACATAAAGAGAAATTGGAGCCCTTGGGATACCAGAGACCAAAGTTAGGGGAATGAACCAAATATCGAAAGATCCTCTTGACCGCCACTAAGTGGCTTTCTTTAGGAGCTGCTTGATACCTTGCACACACTCCCATACTCAACACAATATCGGGTCTAGATGCGCAGAGGTAAAGAAGAGAGCCGATCATGGACCGGTATACCTTTTGGTCCACATCTTTACCATGTGGGTTAAGTTCAAGATGACATTTTGTTTGCATCGGAGTGGAGACACCATTTAGATCCGTCATCTTGAATCTCTTGAACATGTCTTGGATGTACTTTGCATGATTAATAAAGGTTCCTTCTCTAAGTTGCTTGATCTCGAATCCAAGAAAGAACCATAACTCCCCCATCATAGACATCTCAAACCTGTCAGTCATAAGCTTTGAAAATTCATCATTAAAAGCCTTATTAGTAGAACCAAAGATGATATCATCTACATATAGTTGGCATACGAAGAGCTCCCCCTTAACCTTCTTAGTAAAAAGAGTGGGATCGATTTGCCCAACTTCGAAGCCACGATCTAACAAAAGCTCTTTAAGGTGCTCATACCACGCACGTGGGGCTTGTTTAAGGCCATAGAGTGCCTTATCGAGTTTGTAGACATGGTTCAAAAGGTTAGGATCCTCAAACCCCGGGGGTTGCTTTACGTATACCAACTCATGTAGAGGACCGTTAAGGAAGGCACTCTTGACGTCCATTTGCTACAACTTAAAATTGTTATGGGCAGCACAAGCAATAAGGACACGGATGGACTCAAGGCGAGCCACTAGAGCATAGGTCTCGCCGAAGTCGATGCCCTCAACTTGGGAGTAACCTTGTGCCACAAGTCTTGCCTTGTTCCTCACAACAATGCCATTCTCGTCTTGCTTGTTTTTGAATATCCACTTGGTGCCGATAACATTGCGGCACTCTTTGGGTTTCTCCATGAGTTTTCAGACTTTGTTGCGCTCGAAATTATCCAATTCTTCATGCATAGCAACAACCCAGTCTGGGTCTTCAAGAGCTTCAAAGACCTTCTTAGGTTCCACCATAGAGATATGAGCTTGATGCTCACCAAAGATGGCCAATTCTCTTCTTGTAGAAACCCTTCGTCGAAGATCACCAACAACCTTGTCGAGAGTGTGACCCCTCAACTCAAGGTTTCGATCAGCTCGAGCCTTGCGACGAAGTTCAATAAGTTTGTTGTCTCCTGGAGGAGTAGATTCATCACTTGAATCTTCATTGGAAGCATTCACTCGACCTTGATCAGGAACTTGAATATCAGTAGCAGGTGGTGGAGACGCGTGCCCTTGAGGTGAGTCAAGAGCAATGTGAGGTCGGCTGAATGGAGAGTCAGGGCCGGATAATCTGGCCGATGGAGAGGCCGGATAATCTGGCCTAGGAGTATTTGTAGCAGCTTCATCAGGAAGCCTGGGGCTTGCTTGAACTTGCGAGGGGACGGATAATCCGGGGCTAGCCGAAAAATCCGGCCTGGAGCTTGTGTTGATATCTTCACCACCAGGAGCAAAAAGGTTAGCTGGAGCGGGGTGGTCGGATAATCCGGTGTCAACCGGAAAATCTTGACCTTCAGCAGTTGATGGAGATGGTGTAGAAGTTGCCCCCAAGGTTGGAACATGTTGAGTATGTGTAGATGAGGGCTCTACATGAGTAGAGCATTGTCCTTCCCGATCTGCCACAAGGGGTTCCTCAATGGGACGGAAAAATCCCACGCCCATTCTTCTTATGGCATCTTGGGGTATTTCAACATCTGCATCACAAACACCAACTTGCTCCGCACAGGAACCGTTATTTTCCTCGAACACCACACTACAAGATTCTACAATAGTTCCGGAGAGCTTATTGTAGACTCTATAAGTGTGGGATTCAGCACCATAACCAACAAAAATACCTTCTAGAGCCTTAGATTCAAACTTGGATAAACGAACCCCCTTGATAAGAAAGAAACACTTACACTCGAATACCCGAAAGTATGAGATGTTTGGCTTACTACCGGTAAGTATTTCATACGGAGTCTTGTCCAAAACCTTGCGGAGGTATAATTGGTTGGATGAATGATAAGCAGTAGAGATTGCTTCAGCCCAGAAGTTATATGGAGATTTAAATTCGGCTAACATTGATCTGGCCATATCCATTAGAGTTTGATTCTTCCTCTCGGCTACACCATTTTGTTGAGGGGTGTACGCAGTGGAATATTGATGTCTTATCCCCTCTTCACTTAGGAACTCATTTAAGGTGTAGTTCTTGAACTCAGAGCCGTTATCACTCCTTATAGCCAGAATGGGGACGTTGTGTTGACGTTGAACCTCGTTGGCAAAGTTGATGACAGTTTGTTGAGTTTCACTCTTCAACTTGAAGAAATAAACCCAAGTGTATCTTGAGTAATCATCAACAATCACTAGACAATACTTCTTCCAACCGAGACTTGCATGAGATGGAGGTCCGAAGAGGTCCACATGAAGGAGCTCCAAAATCCTTTTTGAAGAGATAATGGTTTTCCTTCGATGAGGTGAGTCATGCATTTTCCCTTCAACACACGCCATGCAAACACGATCTTTGGCAAAGGAGACATTTTGTTTTAGTCCAAGAATGTGGCCACCCTTATGGAGGCTTTGCAAAGTTCTCATATTGACGTGGGCTAGTCGGTGATGCCATAGCCAAACCGCGTCAGCCTTTCCGAAGAGACACATCGGGCCTGTAGTGGTATTCCCCGAAAAGTCCACCACGTATAGGTCATTTTCGACATATCCCACAAAAGCGACTTTTAGAGACTTGCTCCACAAGAGTACCACCAAATCAGCATCAATATAAACTACAAAGCCCATCTTACCAAGGGCACGAACTGAAAGTAAGTTGTACCTGAGGGTCTCAACAAGGATGACGTCCACGAGAGAGATATCGTGAGCCACCACAACTTTGCCGAGACCCAATACCTCAGATTTTGACTTGTCACCATAGGAGATGGTTATGTGATCATGGTTTGGCCGCATCTCCGTGATGATCTCCTTGCTTCCGGTCATATGACTCGTGCAACCGCTATCGAGTACCCATTTAGAACCACCGGAAGCATAGCCCTGCAAGAAACTTACTTCTTGGTTTTAGGTACCCATTTTTCAATGGGTCCTCTCATGTTAGTAACAAGGGTCTTGGGAACCCAAATAGACCAAGGAATGTAACAATCATAAGGGCCTACATAACTAGCATAAACATCACCATGATAATCACAATATAGTTCAAAGTTAGGATTGTTGGCCCCTGCAAAACCATCATAATTAGCCTTGTCATTGGTAATGTTGCTAGTCTTCGGTTGAGCAGTCTTGCTCTTCTTCTTGTTGTTTTTCTTGCTCTTTGTCTTGGGTATGTAACCAAGACCTTCTTTACTATTGTTTGTCCTTTGCCTGCTCAGTATCTCATCAATAACTCCTTTACCTTTATGTTGAGAACTTCTCGCAAGGTCTACTTTTCCGGAGGATGAAGTGGAGGTACTTGGCACATCATACCATTTCAATTGAGTTTGGAGCTGGTCATGAGACTCATTTAAAGTAGAATGATCACTCTTCAATGCCTTGTGAGCACTTTCAAGATTATCAAACTTCTCCAATAGTCTAGCATGAACAACCCTAAAGTCAATCTTTTCTTTCTTTAGTTTCTTTACCTTGGCAAGAGCATGATCACGTTCTTTGATGAGCTAAGCTACAGCTTCTTCTTGTGACTCCTCAATAGATTCGAGTCTCTATTCCAAAGATACTCGAGCTTCCTCTTCCTCTTCCAAGGCATTCTTCAAAGAAGCTATCTCCAAGGCATCTTCTCTTTCAATTCTGCCCTTTTCTTCAAGAAGATCTTCGGCTTGAGCAAGTTGACTCATAAGAGCATCAAAATGGAGTTTGTGCTCACCTTGTAGGTTAGTGAAAAAGGTATCCAAAGCAATAACTTCTTCTTTCATTTTAAGACTATCATGATCATCCATATCCAAAATTATGTTAGTCTTAGGAAATGAAGAGCTAGAAGTTGATACCTCGGACCCTCTTGCCATTAGGCAAGTGGCGTTGTTGTTGATGACGTTCTCGTTTGGCGAGTTGAAGAGAGATGAAGGAGTCGATGTGGTGGCTATAGCATCCACCTCATGTGAACTATCATCATCCTCTTCATCTTCACTTGCAGAGGAGTATTCTTCTTGTGCAACTAAGACGATCTTGGGTTGCTTCTTGAAAGTGCCATTCTTCTTAATAAATGGCTTCTTCTTAAGTGCTTTAGATTTCTCTTTAAGAATGAGCCTGCCACCATTGTCTTCTCTATTTTGATAAAGACACTCGGCTACAAAGTGCATTCTATCTCCACAGTTGAAGCAAGTTCTCAATCTTGGGTCACTTTCTCTTCTTCCATTTGACCCGTTCTTACGCTCAAGTTCAGTCTTAGCTTTGGCAGGGTCCTCCCAAAAGTTCCTTGCATAAAATGCCATGTACTCACCATGAGCACGTTTGACTTCATCAGGGCAGTCCATGGATGCCCCCTCAAAAGCTCCTCCGTCTTCCTCTTGCTCAACAACATTGGCCTTGAGAGCCACATTGACACCCTTTTGCATTCCAATGGCCCGAGCATGGGCATCTTCAGCATTCTTTGCTGCCACTTTGAATGAAGCCATTTCTTGCATGACTTCGTTGGATGTCATTTGATGATAGTTATGTCTACCTTGCAGGCTCTTCAAGTCCGTTGGCTCGAAAGGCATTAAGGCACTCACATATTTCCTTTTTATCCATGCATCATCAATGTGAGTGGCCCCATGCTTTCGCAATGTTGTTGCGATGCCCTTGAGTCTTCTATACATGTCCTCATGATTTTCACCATCCACCATGTAGAATCCCTCAGCTTCATTACTAAGGGCATCATACCTGTTCCTTCTCATGCTTTCATTTCCAACAAAGAGATCCGTAAGAGCATCCCAAGCTTCTTTAGCTGTGTTGAGATGTTCAATGTGTGGCATGTCCTTGGGACCCACACCCAGCTGTATCATGTGGAGAGCGGTGGCATTCAACTGGCTGTCCACAACTTCTCTTCTCGTTAGGTTGGTTTGATCTCCAATATGGAGACCTTCTTCAATAATCCTCCACAATTCAATAGAGGAGCTGCAAACATGAGATTTCATTAGGAATTGCCATTGATTGAAAGAGGATGCAGTGAGCTTGGGTGGATCACCCCTATTGTTTATATGAGGATGAGGGATAGGTGGGTCGGGGGAATATACGTGGAGAACCTCACTATATTCCTCCTTACCACTTCCCTTCTTGGAGGTGGAACCATTAAGTTTTTCACCTTCCACATCATCATCCTTGGATCCGGTGTTACCCTTTTCTTTAGATGATGGTGTGGCAGCCTCAAAGGAGGATGAAGATGGGGCTATGGATGATGTAAGGCGAGCAATCATTTGATTCATCTCCTCCATCTTGGCCTCAAAGTATTTCAACAAGGTTGTTTCCAACGACTTGAGATCATCCATTGTGACCTTATCCACAACCTCATTTCCATCATCCTTGGTACCCATACAACTCTTAGGCGGTTAAGCCCGAATTAAGAGTCGGGGCTCTGATACCAATTGAAATGGATCGTATGGGCACCTAGAGGGGGGGTGAATAGGTGCTACACCAATTTTTAATACTTTTTCAATTTTAGGCTTAACACAAAGGGTAAATTCTCTAGATAAACTATTAGGTGGAATTTCCCTATATGCAAACCTATCTACTAGCGAGTAAAGAGCGAGTGGAAGAGGAACGAGTAAACCGAAGTGAAGCACGCGGAGACACATGATTTATTTGACCGCAGTTCCTTCCTTGTTAAGGGAAGTACGTCTGCGTTGGAGGGGTGGGCGGTACAAAGACCACCACGCCACAATAGGCCTCACCCTGTTCTCCGATGGATCTCGCCACAAAAGGCCTGATCCACCTTTCCACTATAGGTACCCTTCAAGGCGGGCACCGACGCCTTTACACAACTAGCGGGGCAGTAACTCCATAACAACTTGGAGGCTCCTGAAATGACAACAAGCTGCCACAAGAACAAAGTTATCAAATACAATGAACAAGATCTAGGTATTGACAAAAATACTAGATCAGGGATTTCTCCAAATGAATGGAGAGGAGTTGAAGCGCTTGATTCGTGATGATGATGAAACTTCTCCTCCTTCAATTCCCCCAAACATCAATACCTTCGGGTGGTTGAAGTGGGAGATCAAGAATGAGAGCTCTTGCACAATGTCTGGACAATTTCGAATGAACCAAGAGTTCTGAACGTTGGGGAAGAAAGGGTATTTATACCCCCCCCCTTCAGAAACCAGCCGTCGGACACTTTGGGGGCCGGATTATCCGGCCCAAGTGATGGCCGGATTATCTGGCCTAGGGAAAACACCGCCCTAGACTCGGAATATCTGGCAGATAATCCGCCCCCTATCTGAGCATCGCGCCGAGCTTGCCCTTGATCAACTTCTGGGGGCCGGATCATCCGGTCCTATGTGAAGGCCGGATTATCCGGCCTGGGGAGGAAAAACCGCCCCAGTTGAGATTTTCCGGGAGAAAATCTGACCGGATACTGAGCGACGCGCCTTGGCTCCCTTTGCTCAAAAACTGGGGGCCGGATTATCCGGCCCATGCGATAGCCGGATTATCCGGCCTAGGGAAGAAAAACCGCCCTAGCTCGGATTTTCCGGGAGAAAATCCGACCGGGTACTGAGTGACGCGCCTTGGCTCCCTTTGAGCAATGAGTTAGGCCGGATTATCTGGCCCTTGGTGGGGCGGATAATCCGGCCCCCTCAAAGCTTCCTGCACACTTAGCACACATGAATAGTCTCCACAATATTGTTATCTAACACGCAAAACATAGGAAAACATGAAATGTTGTTTCTCCTGGTCTGATTTTTATCATAAGAAACACCTTTCGATTGCATCTACTATCCTTTTTATTTTCAGCAATTAATTATTTGGAAAATATAGAAATACTTTCTGTACTTATAATCACTTATAAAAACCCAAAAACAACTCTACTATCTTCCATATCATCTAGTTTGCATTACTTTACTTTCTTTACTTTAGTTTGTTTTATATTTCATTTCATATTACTATTACAAAACCTTGTTCTTGACAACCACTTGGTGGAGTTGGGAACACAAGAAAAATTATTTTACTTTACAGGTTGCTTGAAGAGGAGAAGACAAACATCCTTCCATAATCAATTCCCCGAGAGTTTGATATAAACCCTCGAGTCACCCTTGTGGGGAAAAGATGCTTGTTGCAACACTCTGCACTTGGAGTCCCAATGAAAAGTGGCAGCCCTTGTTGCCATCAGCAAGTCATGTCAACGCCCGCCCTCAACATGGTCGTCATAAAAACCTTACTCGAGTAGGACAGATCACCTGTAGTGGTGGATCAGGTCTATGACCTTTTCACCAAGGCCGTCAAGCAATAGGAAAAGGCCACCTCTTAGAGGCTTGAGTCTAACCTAGAGTTTTGCTAGTCCAGTCTAAATAGCCACCACCGACCAAGATCTCATTCATGATGTTGGATCTCACACAGATTCCATGGAACGAAGGCAGAGGGACGCATGTAACAGGACTGATGCCAAGACAAGGCTCACCCACGATGCTTGCTGCCACCCCAGCGGTCCTGACATCATGATGACCACGAGCATGCCACCTCCTAGACGCCCTCATGGCGGCATCATTATACACAACTAGAAGAGTAGCCTCGGCATGACGGAGAGTGCAGTGGCAATGACGGTCACAGGAGCAAATCACAAAAGGAAGCCCCACGTCTGACAAGCATCTATGATAGGTGTGGTGACTCGCATGGAGGGAACAACAAGAAAGCTAACCCACCGCCGCGACCTCCACCGTCGCCACCCAGCAGCCACCATGGCGGGGGATCACGCTGGTCTCAGAACTCGCGCCATAACTCTCCTTCCCATGGCGGATATTAGCACAAACAACAACCAGAGTCGTACGATGCATGTTAAGGCCTTGATCGGATCTAGGAAGCCCACAAAGAGCCATACCTAGGGCCACATTATTTTGGACCAGTTATTCGGGCCATAACCTACCATAGGGGCCTCCGGATTGACAAGATCATCAAGCCCTATGACGGCACTGGCAGACCAGCCACATGGTTGCAGGACTACCACTAAGCAATACAAATCATAGGGGGAAACCCCAATGTCACCATCAAGTACCTCCCACTAATGCTCTCTGGCACCGCCCGAAAATGGATCAATGACCTGCCGGAGAAATCAATCTGCGATTGGTTGGATATGCATGAAGCATTCACCAAGAATTTTGAGGGTACGTACAAACGTCCCTGCACCATCGGTGACCTACAACGGTGTGTACAAGAGAAGGACGAATCGTCTTGTAACTACCTATCCCGCTGGCTCAATATGAAAAATTCATGTGTGGGCATACACGATCAAACCGCCATGGCCGCCTTCAATGATGGTCTAGAAAGGGGGTCTCTACTCCATCATATGCTGAAGTGCACTCATGACAAGGGCAAGCTTGACCTCAACATAATGATTTCCAATGCTAGCGGATTTTCCGCTACAAATAATGATGATCGCGGATCCTGGCCTGTAGTGGCCAGCCCCAACCAGGCCAAGAGAACAACAATAACAAGAGGAAGAATCCGCCCAACGACAAGTAAGTAACAGACATGGTTGCCATGGAGTTCGCTGGAAGAGGCGAAGGTGGACAACATGGTCATGGCAAGGGGCCTGGTCGTGGGTATAAACAGAGTGATTCTACACCCACAGCACCTCGTGTTCCCCAGACATACAAAGAGTACCGTGATATGCCGTGTTTCATCCATCTCGATGCAAATGGTAAAGCCACTCATACTAATTGCTAGTGCAAGTTTGTCAACTTGGAAGAAGATGCAAAGCATGTTGTTGACTATGAATGTTGTCTTCATCCAAGAATGAAAGAAGTGGTAAGAAAAGAGGTAATCAAACTCATTGAGGCAGGTATTATCTATCCCATAGCTGATAGTAAATGGGTAAGTCCTGTTCATTGTGTGCCTAAAAAGGGTGGAATCACTATGGTTCCAAATGATGAAAATGAACTTGTTGGTCAATGTATTGTTACTGGTTATAGAATGTGCATTGATTATAGGAAAATTAATAAGGCAACTCGTAAAGATCATTATCCTTTATCATTGATTGATCAAATGCTTGAAACATTATCCAAACACTCTCACTTTTGTTATTTAGATGGTTATTTAGGTTTCTCACAGATTCTGGTGCACAAGGATGATCAAGATAAGACTACTTTCACATGTCCCTTTGGTACTTATGCTTATAGGAGAATGACATTCGGTTTGTGCAATGCTCCTGCTACTTTTCAAAGATGCATGAATGCTATATTTGCTGATTATAATGTGAAAATTATGGAAGTATTCCTGGATGACTTTTCTGCGTATGGTACCTCTTTTGAAAACTACTTGTTCAATCTTAAAAAAGTTTTGCAGCATTGTGAGGACCAACACTTAGTCCTAAATTGGGAGAAGTGACATTTCATGGTATTAGAAGGTGTTGTTCTTGGACACCGAGTTTCAGGTAGAGGCATTGAAGTGGACCGCGCCAAGATAGAAGCCATAGAGAAGCTACCATATCCTAGGGATATAAGAGGTATAAGAAGCTTTCTTGGTCATGCTGGTTTCTATAGAAGGTTTATCAAATACTTCTCAAAATTATCAAAGCCTCTAACAAATCTTTTGCAAAAAGATGTTCCATTCTCTTTTAATGATGATTGTGTATAGTCTTTTGATGTTTTAAATAATGCTTTGATAAGTGCTCCTATAATTCAACCTCCTAATTAGAATTTGCCATTTGAAATCATGTGTGATGCTAGTGATTATGCTGTAGGTGCTGTTTTAGGCAAAAGAGTTGATAAGAAACTTAATGTCATATACTATGCTAGTAAAACTCTTGATGATGCCCAAAGAAATTACTGAAAAACAATTCGAGGCAGTAATTCTTGCATGTGATAAGTCTAGACCTTACATTGTAGACTCTAAGGTAATAGTACACACTGATCATTCTGCTATTAAATACCTTATGAACAAGAACGATGCTAAGACTAGACTTATAAGATGGGTTCTTTTACTACAAGAATTTGATTTACGTATTGTTGATATGAAAGGTGAGGACAACCCGGTATCTGATCATTTATCTAGAATGGAAAACATTCTGGTAGATCCTATTCCTATTAATGATAGTTTTGCAGATGAACAACTAGCAAACATTAATGTATCTGCTGCTAGAGTAGGTTCATCATGGTTTGCTGATTATGCTAATTTCATTGTTGGAAAAGTTATGCCACCACACTTTACATCCCAACAAAGAAATAAATTATTTTATGATCTTAGGCATTATTTTTGGGATGATCCATTTCTTTATAAGAAAAGTGTAGACGGTATTATTAGACATTGTGTGCCTGAGTTTGAGTATCAGGCTATCATAAGAGACTGTCATGATAGTCCTTATGGAGGACATCATGCAGGAGACCGCACCGCTGCAAAGGTATTACAGTCTGGTTTTTACTGGCCTACTTTGAAGGGAATATGCCCGAGAGGCAATAATAAAGTGGTTATTATCTTATTCCATGTTTATGATAAATGTTTATTTTGCATGCTATAATTGTATTAATTGGAAACGTTAATACATGTGTGTTTAATAAACAAAATACATAGTTCCTAGTAATGCCTCTCATATAAACTAGCTCGTTGATTAACAAGATGATCAAGGTTTCCTGATCATGGACATTAGATGTTGTTAATAACGAGGTCACAACATTGGTGGAATGATGTGATGAACATTCATCTGAAGTATAGCATTACGATCAAAGTCATTATGTTTATATTGCTATAACATCATATGAAGTAATCTTAGTCCTTAGACCATGAGATCATGTTAATTGCTAACATCGGAAGAGTAACTTGATAACATCAAACGTCACACCGTAAAAGGGTGACTATAAAGGTGGGTTCGGATACTCCAAAGCTGTTATGTTGAGGCTCATAGATCAAGAGTGGAATTTGTCAATCCCGATGATGGATATCTATACTCTAGGCCCTCTCGGTGATATCACATTAAGATAGCTTGCAAGCAAGTGATGTGATCACTAGAATGTTATATCACGAGAACAAGAAAAGAGTGCATGTCGGTAACGAGATCAAACTAGGTATTTGGATGCCGATGATCGAATCTCGTACATGTAATATATCGCGAGACAAAGGGATTTAGTTATGATGTTAAAGGTTCACACGATCACAAGAGTCGTCGTTGAATATGTGGGAGTCAGTATGGATCTCCAGGTCCTGTTGCTGATTATTAATCGGAGAGGGGTCTCGATCATGTCTGCATTATTCGTGAACCGTAGGGTGACACACTTAAGGGATACCGACACCATTTAGGAGCATATATGTTTCAGATAAAGATTAAGAAAGCGCTGGAATCATTTCGATGGAAACCAGAATTGTTTCGAGTGAAATTGCTGAAACTGGTTCTGCATGTGATATTGAAATGTTGCAGGGAGTTTTATGTGAATGTTTGTTAATTAAAGTAATTAAAAAAATTCTGAATAAAATAAATAAAAGTGTTTTATTTAAAGACAAAATGCATTTAATTTGCTGGACATTAAATGCAAAGTGAGTGGAGTTGAAATTGATGTGAGTGGGCTTAGTGGAAGCTCCACCCACATGAATGAGGGAGAGGTGGGGGCACCCACCATGGCCAGCCAGCCATGGCCTTGGGGCTGCGCCCCTCCCCTATAAAAGGATCAACATGGCTCCTCTCCTCTTGCCCCACCTCCTCGTGAAGGTTCTCCTCTCCCTCTAGTTATTCCCCATTGTCTCGGATTAGCGAGATACATGTTCCCGATGGCTTTATCTGGAAAGGAGTTGCTGCTTCCGCTGCATCGCTGGATCAAGGAGGCGGAGGTTGTTCAGTGGACCGGACGTGTGTGCGATCACGGATGCACAGCGACTTTGCGATGCTGGACTTGATGGTGCTGGACCTGATGGTGTTGGAACTGCTGGACCTGAAGGACTTCATCACGATCTTGAGATCGGCAAGTGTATGACTACATGATCCACGAGTTCCATCTCGTTAACAAAGCTTTGTTGTCTTCGAGGGTATGTTCTCTATGGATGTATATCCACCCGTTGCTTGTATCTAGTAGATAGATCTTGGCGTATAGTTCCCATCGTAGGAAATTTTTTGTTTTATATGCTGCGAACCAAACAGTGGTATCAGAGCCTGATCTATGCGTAGGTGCTTTGCACGGGTAGTACACATATGTTTATATGTGGGCGATTATGATCATGTTATTGCATCTTCTATGTATTTTGGATATTGGTGGCATAGTGGGATGAAGCGGCCCAGACTAACTTTACATGTCCTCGCACATGAGACCGGTTCCACGACTGACATGCAACTAGTTTTGCATAAGTGTCTAGTGGGTGTCTGTCTCTCCTACTATAGTCAATATATGATTTACAACGAGTTGCTAATAACTTAGTTATCATCGTTTTGGCTTCATGTTCGTAGGTAAGACCGGTTCTGTCTCTGAAAGCCCTAAGCCACGTAAAATTTGCAATGGATAAATTAGAGGCGTCTAGTTTAGATTGTTGCTGGGCTAGTGTCATGATATGGTAATGTTGTAAGTTGATGTATGGTAGATACCCTTACAACACACCTAACGTGTAAGTTCCATAGACCTTGGCCTTACACACAAAGGAATGATAGAGATCATACCACGATGCACATGATGGTGATCAAATGCATGGACCATATCATTCCACTTTACACATATGATGTTTGCATCTTATATTGCTAGTTTGGCATTTTAGTAGCATTATAAGATGATCCCTCATTTAAATATCAAGATAAAATGTGTTCTTCCTTAAGTATGCATTGTTCTATGGATCGTGTTTCGAGACATCACGTGATGATCGGGTGTACTCGACTCTACGCTTTCATACAACGGGTGTAAGACAGTTTTACACACGCGAGTACTAAGGTTCTTACTTGGCGAGCCTAGCATGTACAGACATGGCCTCGGAACACGGACCGAAAGGTTAAGCATGAGTCATATAGTTGATGTGATGCCCATATTGATGCTCGCCTTTGAAGCTACACTGACTCACGTGATGATCGGACTTGGTGTAGTGGATTTGGTTCATGTAATCACCAAAAAGGCATGAGGGATGTCGTTTTTGAGTGGGAGTTCATTTCTAATTTGGATTAGTCGAACTCAATTTGTCATAAACTAAATCAAAGTGAATTTGTATAATTTGTTGTAGTCATTGGCATCTGTTCACTACCTTATGCTTAGTTTTAATTGAGATAATAGAACTACAGAATTCTGGATATTTACTTTACAAACTGGTACCGTATTGTTTTGAATGTCAATTTAAAGTTTAGAAGTCCTATTACAAACTTTCAGCAAACTCTATTTACTCCATGAAGTTTAGTAAGTAGTATTAAATCAAGAGTAAGAATTCCAATGTTAGTATCTAAAGTATCATGTTTGCCTCCATGATTATTGATATTCAAAAGTTGTTTTAATATCAAGATTATCTAGGAGCTGAAAAATTGTTTTAGAAACCATCATGTGTGGAAGATATTGTGATATCTGAAACAATGTTTTTGGTTGCATTATGATAGAGTATAATTTAGCAAAATACATGTTCTCATATTGTATGAGAATTTGTGAAGGATGGAGATGCTCGGCATTCGGATCTCCCAAAAAGGTTTTGGGAACTAACATTATACTCACGATTCTTCCTTATAGACTATAGTAGCTTGATCATAAAAGTTTTCATGATAAGGATGAATAGAATATGTAGGTAAAATGTTTACTACACTAATAGATTACTAAAGAATGGATTTTGAAAGAACACCAAACATTTGATGATGGTGATCTAGTTCAAAGTGCAAGTCCAAAGGTATTAGTATTTGACTATATACACTTTGTACTATGTGTCATGTGAATGACACCACTATTGATGTTGATAGATTCTTTTAAAAGAAAAGGAATTGTTGAAAGAGAATCTATAAAATATTTGGTAGAAAAGAAAAGGTTGGAGATTTCCAACTTAGGTATATAGAAGATATACATGTTATGGCTGTATTCCTTGCTTCTTAAATAATGTGGTTCTGAGGTATTGGATACCGAATTGGTTGGTGTGTAGTGTCATACAGAACAACACAATTTATGAATTGCAACGGCCTAAGTAACTGGCAAGAGAATAAGTGATGATGTTCATCGAAAACAAATAAAGTCTTATTGTGTTTTTGTTCTGGTCAAACCTAGCCTTCAAGATTTGTTCTAATAATTGTTATTTTGTTCCGGTATTATGAGAACAATGGTTGTTCAAATAATTACTGTATTCCATAAAGGATGGATGAACTTTTACAAGTCTAGTTGGAGAAATCACATCCATAAACATTATTGCTAAAATGTCGTAATACAAATGATTGGAAGATCACTTATGAAGTGACATCGCTATTTGAATTATATTGGAAAGTAAACATGAAGAAACTCCATGTTGCTGGATTTTTGGAGTCTTTTGATTTTGATCAGTTGATGCTTGAGAAACTTTCCTCGAGATAATTGAAACTCCGTCCATAGGCCAAAGAGGAACGGATGACTAACTTATTGGATATTATGCATGTGGATGTATATAGTCCATTATGTGTAGCCATATGCGATGGATCTTTTTGCTTCATATGATTTCTCCAGAAATTTGAGTGAATATATCTATATATTTACTTAATAAGGAAGAAGTATGAAACATTTGAAAATTGTTCAAATACTTTCAAGATGAATTGAAAAATCATTATAACAAGAAAATAAAAGAGTTTATGATTTGATCATAAAGGAAGATATTTGATTTACAGGTTTAGCAAAACACCTAAGATTTTAGGAATTGTTCCATGAATTTGCATTTCCCGATAAACCATAGGAGTATGGTATGTTCGAGAGATCAAATCAAACCTTGTTTGACATGGTAAGATCAAAGGTGTCATTTATAAAACTGCCATTATGTTTTAAGGATTAAAGCTTTAGAGACTACTGCTTTTACACTGAAAAGAGCACCATCGTGATCCGTTGAAATGACACCATATGAGTTATGGTTTGGGATAAAACCCGAATTGTCTTTTCTTAAATTTTGGTATGCTATGCATAAGTAAAATGTTTACAACCAAAGTCGGATAAGCACGTCTTTGTAGGTTATCCCAAAGAATTTGTTGGGAATTCCTCCATAACACCGAGGACAAAAGAGTTTGTCGCTTGGAACGTCAAGTTTCTTGAGAAGGAATTTTTCGTGAAAAGTTAAGTGGGAGGACAATAGAACTTTGATAAGGTTTTTGAACCTTAGCTATATGTGCTAAGTAGCGCAGCGCCGGAAAGTGTCCCGATGGCGGCCACAATGCTCATGGCTCCCGTGATTACAAAGGGTGTGGTCTTGGAGATTAGAGTTCCTATTGAACCATGCGGGTCGGTAAGAGTCAAATAGTAAGATTTGAAACAGAACTCGTTATTGTTTTGACAATGATAAACCGACTGCATGCAAAGAAGCGATGATGGGCCCTGACTCCATAAAATGACTAGAAGTCATAGAATCTGTGATAGTATCCATACATGAGAAATCAAGTTTCTGAACTTGGAAGACCCTCCGGAAAGGCATGAAGCCTATCGGTTGTGTTTGGATCTATAAAGAAATAGACATGCATGTTTAACATCTATGAAATAGTCGACATGTCAGAAAGAAGTTTACGGCAATGTTCAAGGAGTTGACTATGACAAGATTTGATCTTTCATAGCGATATTTAGTCTTGACGGATTAATGTAGCAACCACTACATATAATTTGGTATATGGTAGTTGAATAAACAAAACAAGGTTCTTCTTATAGAATGGTTACCTAGGACATGTACATGACACAGTCCTAAGGGTTTTGTTAATTCAAAGGGTGCTAAAAGAGCATGCAAACTTCAATAGTTGAAGTGAGCATAGCGGAGTTGGAATCTTCACCATGATGAAAATGTTAAAGGAGTTTAATTTCATCGGAGATGATGAAGATGCTTGCATTTGCAAGAAATTAATTGGGAGCGCTGAGACAAATTTCCAATACATTATGAAGAGTACATATTGTTGATTGGAAATGATGTTTCTTTTATTGACACAAGTTAAGAATTTCATTAAAATAGGATTTCGATAAAAGACTTGGGCAAAACCGGAATATTTGGCATCAATGTCTATATGGATAGATTGAGGCGCTAATATGGTTATGCCAGACATACGTATATGAGATATAGAAAGGGTTCAATATGGAAACAACAAGAAAGGTTCTTGCTGCATGGAAAGGATTGTATCAAGATTTAAGTGTTTCGACACTTGGTGAGTAAATCACATGAATATTTTGATCGATTATACCGTGATATGTATATATCCAGATATGTCCTATGCTCTAAATGTTATGAGCACATACTAGAATGATTCATAAGATGATCATTGGACGATAGTAAAAATATTCTTATGATCTTTGGAAGAACTAAGAATATATCATGTATAAGTGACAAATAGTTAAAGGTAGTTCATTGTAAAGTGTTACATTGATACTAGTTTTGTCACAAGATACAAATTAAGATTATCGCAATTTAGACTATGGGTGGCACAATGTAATGGAAAGGATGTTCCATGATGGATTTGGATGAGTTCCAAAGTTGAAACATTGTGACGGATACTACAACAAAAGGCTAAGTATATGACGGCTATAGTAGCAGCAAAGGAGGGCATTTGTGTTAAGTAGTTTGTTATCAAACTAGGTGTGGTTCAAAGTGGGCTAATACTATGAAGATATATTGTATGACAATAATATCAACATATTTTAACCCGAATGAACTAAAGGTCTCACCAAAGAACCAAATTTATACAATGCCATCTCATTTGAGAATGAGTGATGCATAGAGACGCAAAGACATGCAAATACACACGAACCTGAAACTGTTAGATCCGGAGATTATGTTAACCACTAAGAAATCACGTATATGCAACACCAGAAAGCCATAGGTGTTTAATACGCAAAGTTTTTCAAACTAGATTATTGACTCTAGTGCAAGTGGGAGACTGAAGGGAATATGCCCGAGAGGCAATAATAAAGTGGTTATTATCTTATTCCATGTTTATGATAAATTTTTATTTTGCATGCTATAATTGTATTAATTGGAAACGTTAATACATGTGTGTTTAATAAACAAAATTCAAAGTTCCTAGTAATGCCTCTCATATAAACTAGCTCGTTGATTAACAAGATGATCAAGGTTTCCTGATCATGGACATTGGATGTTGTTAATAACGAGGTCACAACATTGGTGGAATAATGTGATGAACATTCATCTGAAGTATAGCATTACGATCAAAGTCATTATGTTTATATTGCTATAACATCATATGAAGTAATCTTAGTCCTTAGACCATGAGATCATGTTAATTGCTAACATTGAAAGAGTAACTTGATAACATCAAACGTCACACCGTAAAAGGGTGACTATAAAGGTGGGTTCAGATACTCCGAAGGTGTTATGTTGAGGCTCATGGATCAAGAGTGGAATTTGTCAATTCTTATGACGGATAGATATACTCTGGGCCCTCTCGGTGATATCACATTAAGATAGCTTGCAAGCAAGTGATGTGATCACTAGAATGTTATATCATGGGAACAAGAAAAGAGTGCAGGTCGGTAACGAGATCAAACTAGGTATTTGGATGCCGATGATCGAATCTCGGACATGTAGTATATCGTGAGACAAAGGGATTTAGTTACAACATTAAAGGTTCACACGATCAAAAGAGTCGTCGTTGAATATGTGGGAGTCAGTACGGATCTCCAGGTCCCGCCGTTGATTATTGATCGGAGAGGAGTCTTGATCATGTATGCATTATTCACGAACTGTAGGGTGACACACTTAAGGGATACCGACACCATTTAGGAGCATATATGTTTCAGATAAAGATTAAGAAAGCGCTGGAATCATTTCGATGGAAACCGAAATTGTTTCGGGTGAAATTGCTGAAACTGGTTCTGCATGTGATATTGAAATGTTGCAGGGAGTTTTATGTGAATGTTTGTTAATTAAAGTAATTAACAAAATTCTAAATAAAATAAATAAAAGTGTTTTATTTAAAGATAAAATGCATTTAATTTGGTGGACAGTAAATGCAAAGTGAGTGGAGTTGAAATTGATGTGAGTGGGCTTAGTGGAAGCTCCACCCACATGAATGAGGGAGAGGTGGGGGCACCCACCATGGCCGGCCAGCCATGGCCTTGGGGCTGCGCCCCTCCCCTATAAAAGGATCCCCATGGCTCCTCTCCTCTCACCCACCTCCTCGTGAAGGTTCTCTTCTCCCTCTAGTTATTCCCCATGGTCTTGGATTAGCGAGATACATGTTCCCGGTGGCTTTATATAGAAAGGAGTTGCTGCTTCCGCTGCATCGCTAGAGCGAGGAGGCGGAGGTTTTTTGGTGGACCGGACGTGTGTGCGATCACGGATGCACCGCTACTTTGCGGTGCTGGACTTGATGGTGCTGGACCTGAAGGACTTCATCACGATCTTGAGATCGGCAAGTGTACGACTACATCATCCACGACTTCCATATCATTAACAAAGCTTTGTTGTCTTCGAGAGTATGTTCTCTATGTATGTATATCCACTCATTGCTTGTATCTAGTAGATAGATCTTGGCGTATAGTTCCCATCTTAGGAAATTTTTTGTTTTCTATGCTGCGAACCCAACATAACTTATCTAAGGATTGTGCTAAGTATGTTAAAGCTTGTGACAAATGCCAACGTGTTGGAAATATTGGTAAGAGGAATTAAATGCCTATGAACTATTCACTGCCTCTTAAACCATTTGATGTATGGGGATTTGACTCTATGGGATTGTTCCCTCCATCACAAACAAAACACACTCATATTTTAGTTGTAGTGGATTATGTAAAAAAATGGGTTGAATCCATTCCAACAAAAAGTGTAGATCATGCCACAACAATGAAGATGCTTAAGGACATCATCTTTCCCAGGTCTGGAGTACCTAGGTTTTTAATTACTGATGGTGGTTCTCATTTTATTCATGGAGTCTTTAGAAAAACTTTAGCCAAATATGGTGTTAATCATAGAGTTGCATCTCCATATCGTCCTCAAACTAGTGGTCAAGTTGAACTAAGTAATAGGAAAATTAAACTCATATTTGAAAAGACAGTTAATAAAGCTAGGTCTAATTGGCCAACTAAAATTAATGATGCTTTATGGGCTTATAGAACTGCTTTAAAAAATTCTATGGGTATGTCTCCTTATAAAATAGTTTATGGAAAAGCATGTCATATTCTAGTGGAATTAGAACATAAAGCTAGATGGGCTGTTAAACAACTCAACTTTGATTTTAAAACTACTGGAGAGAAAAGAATTTACATATATTTTCTTTATTTATTCATTCTATGCATAACTGGGTCTAGCCCACGGGTCAAACGACCCACTAGACTTGGGTTGGGCTAGCCCAAATGGTTTACTGGGTCGATCAAGCCAAACCAGTTCACACCTCGCTCTCTCTCCTTCAAATATATCTTGTCCCTTCTCGTTCTCGTGCTGGTGACGTCGTGGCACCGCTACTACTCCCTACCAGATTCCAGTGATGCCGGACACTCCAGTCACTACCTCTTGTGGTTAAAGAGCCATCGCACCCCGCTCTACCTCTCTGTCCAATACAATTTAAGAATTGAGCCACATATTAGTTTCCCTCTTCCGTATCTATGGCACTAGGGATCCAATGTTCGTGGCTCCATTGTACATCAGCGGTGTTCTGGTGGGGTGTTGGGTGGTCGTGTGGTGCTGGTGGCATTGTGCCATACTGATGAAACTGTGGTGGCTGCTGCGGTTGGCTTGGTGTAGGTAGCAGCATCTCTGGTGCTCCATGTGCCGCCAACCCGCTCTTCACCGCCCTGCCTCCTCTCCAGCGAGCTTGGACTCGCCGGCAGATAAGTGCTCTACCTCACTTCATCCCCTTCTCTACCCCCCCACCTTTCTCTAGTACCTACCCAGATTAGGGTTATTCATGGTTTAGGGTTCCCCTTTTCTAATTATTTTTAGCCATATAAGTAACTTGCCTCATATGATTGAGAATTCTACTCTAGGTAGATGGAATTCATTTGTGAATTAATTAGCACAATTTTGATTGTGCTAATGTTAGTCTGTTCAGTATTATCCTTCAGTGATAGTGTTCCCTTGGTTACAATCCTAATTATACCCTACTGATCCTTATACGATGCTGGTGTCAACTATTGTAACTCATGCTTTGTGGAAATTAACTGGGATGTTGTTTTATCTTATGCCTTCATCACAATTATGCTTATTGATCTTAGCAAGATGATAGTAATTTGCATATAGATGATTCATAGATGATAGTATTCAGGAAGATGATTATTTGAGCTGTGATGAAAATGTAAGTATGGTTACATGGATGCTACTGTGAAGCTTCCAGTTGGATAGTACACACTAGTAGCCTTTATCATATCTTGTTATGCTAGTGGATGGTTGTGGGTATATGATGATGGCTTACTCTAGAAGGGAATAATACCTTTGACCTATTAGTCAAATGATATGGTTAATTGCCCTGGTGGGTTTACTCAATAAACCCTCATCCGTGCTTCTTGTAAATTAGTGGCCTATGTATTGGAGGTTGCCACTGTGGTGCCTCCTTATTGGAGAGTGCCCAGTGGTGGATCTATTTTGCAGTATCAGCTACTCAGTTTGGCTAGCATGATTGCCTAGAAGAGATATTGTGGCTTGGCAAGGATTATTTTTCTTGTCATCATTGTCATTGAAGATATATGTGACTGATTCCTATCTTTGTTTCTAGGAAGATAATAGAACTTAATGAGTGAACTTTATCTTTGCTAAATGTTTGGCTCATGTAAGTATTGGCCTTAGTGGTATCTGCTACTCTCGAGCTGCTGCTAGCATAGCTTCCACTGTGATGCCCCCTTCAGGAGTGTACACAGTGGTAGCCATTCTTTGGTAGTTGGATGTTGAGATTCATTTTCTAGGAAATTTCTAATTGGCTTCCAAGGATGCTAAGACTGAGGCCAAACACTGTATAATAATAGATGCTAGAGTGTGGCTACCAAGTTACCTATGATGACTCAACATAGCATATCTATGTGAATCTGAGAGAATTACATTTACTAATATCTTGTCCTTCTTTTGTACTTTATATGCTGATACAAATACATACTAGGTGATGATCTTAGTTGTTGGGGATATGCTATATGGGTATCCTCATAGCATGTCACCAATCTGCCTAACCTCGGTGGCCCATAGTTGGTAGTAAGGCCTATGGCCTACTAGGCGGCCTAGTTAGACGGATCCAGAAGGGAGGCCCATGTCGGATAAACGAAGGCTACGCAGGAGTCACCGACATACTCGGAGCCTTGGAGTATAAGACACGGAAGACTAGTTCGTATTAGTGTAGGACTCTTTACCTTGTCCGGCAAGGACCTTTCCCTGTAAACCCTAGGTCTTGGCACCTTTATAAGCCGGCATGCGGGAGCCTTTAGGGCATAACCTCTCATATTGCAGCGTACAACGTGCAACACCTCGCACAGCAAACCTATCTCTGTAACTCGGTGTATTGTCATTATAGTGATTTATAGCAGGAGTAGAGTTCCGCCATCGTTGTGGGACTTGAACCTGGGTAAGCTGTGTTACCTCGTACCCGCCAACTCTCCGCCTTACCCCACGTCTCTAAACACGCACTACAAGGACCCCTCTATGGCGTACTTGTCAGCAATACCACAATAGTTGGCGCCCACCGTGGGGCAAGAGGCGCTTCGAGCTCTACACCGGGCGAGGTCCAATCTCTTCGTGGGAATTGGCGACACCGTAGCCATTGGACGCGTTCTCTTCTCCGGCAACGTCCCGATCGTCCCTCCATATGAGTTCTGGGTGCCGACGAAGACAAACAATACGCGCTGCTCCATCATCCCCTTCGGAGACATCCACACCTTCATCGGCGAAACTGACTCGGGTCCTAGCTTCCAGGAAGTCGGAAACTCGTCAAGCCCCGCAAGGACCGCCTATGAGCAGGATACATTCGTGGAAGAATCTAGGCCATACCTCTCTTTGGAGTATGGTGGCTCGGATCAGGAAAATTGAAGGCCCACCCAAGCCGCCCTGTGCAGGATATAAAGGTGGAAGGACCCCGCAAATCCGCTTGGCTTCCCCAAGCGTTAGAGATGCGCAGGTCGCACTTTGTCAGTGTAATAAGCATCTTCGATCTGGCCAGATGGGTTCAAAGGGATGGAGAACCTCCCCGCGAATACCTCGCCAGATGGATGAGGGTGAGGGAAACCCTAGAGGACGATCGCACCGATGAGCTCGTGTACCACTTCGTGGAAGGGCTCACACCTGGAACACTCCTTCGACATACCCTCCGAAGGCGGCAGGCTGCAAGTCCTCTCACCCTGGGTGAGATGGTTACCATCATCAACGAATACGCGGAAGCCAACGAAGAGGCTGAAACAGCAATCACCGTCATCCCGCCTCCATCACCCTCCACATCCGCCATCGCCAACACCGAAGCCAACTCTGACTCCGTCCTTGACGCGTTATGCGCCGATATCAATATGGATGGCAGTGGCTCGGACGCTAACTCGGAGGAATATGATGTTGTTATGAGGGAGATCGAGAAGGAGGAGTGCACCGAGAACACCAACGCTTTCCACCAGGTGCTAGTCGCCATTGGGAGCATGATGGAAGAAGACGGACATGAACAGGAACATGAGAGAGCTCCGCCCACGCCAGCGGTGACCAGAGCGACAGCAGCTAAGAAGGCCGCCGAGCCTCCGGCTCCGTCCAAGGCTATGCCTCCTCCGGTTATCCGCCCGGAACCGACGCTGGAACTCACCACAGCCCCCAGTATCGTCTGACACTCAAACTAGCCGCCAATGCCACCATCAAAGTCTGCAGCTGGCAACCCATTGGCTACCCCCGCCGAGAAAGCAATTTACGGCGCACTCCTCGTCGAACCTATTACCGTCGCCCATATCCGGAGCATTACGGAGCTTGACGAGAAGCGCGCGGCAATCTTGGCGGAGGCCAAGTGCATCGCGGAGCAGGGCGCTAAGCTGGACGAAGACATGGCTACGATGTAGCAATCCATCAAGGCGGCATGAGCTATGGAGGCTGAGTACAAGCAATTGTTGTTGAAGCAAAAGGCAAAGAAGGCACCAGCTCATGTCGTCGAAGATCCCGACGTTTGGCGCAGGTTGGGGTATGAGGGCTCTAGGCCGACAAAAGCCACCCCATACATTGATTCAGAGGGGAGGCAAGTCATGCCAACTCCCGCCCTCAACATCGCCGTCGCTAAGACCCTCCTGGAACAGGACAGGTCGCCAGAGGCAGTTGCTCAGGTCTACGACCTCGTCGCCAAGGCATGCAAGCAACAGGAAAAGGCTACCTCGCAGAGGCTTGAGTCCAACCCGAAGCTTTGCCAGTCAACCCTGAATAGCCGCAGAAGACCAAAATCTCCCCGTGACAAGGGATCCCACACAGGCTCCATAGAGCGAAGACGGAGAGAGGCACGCAACAGGACTGACGCCATCCCCATATCCTCCGATCATGGAGAAAAGGATCATCCCCATAGGTCTCCACCTCCACCACCATCCCGGTGTCACGAGGAACCAGAGCTGCGCCATCGTACAAGCATGCCACCGCCAAGGCGGCCCTAGGCCGACATCATCATACGCGACCAGGGCAAGCAGCCTCGGCATGCCGAAGAAGGCAGTGGTAATGAAGGACATAGGAGCATGTCCCATAAGGAGCCACCACGTCCGACAAGCAACCGCGAAAGGCGTGAGGAGTCGCAGGAGGGCCATAGCAAGAAGGCTAACCCACCTCCTCCACCGCCATTGTTGCCACCTAGCAGCCATCATGGTGGAGGCCATGGCAGATCTCACAAATCGCGCCACAACTCCCCTCCCCATGACGAAAAAGGGAAGCAGCTAGAGCCATATGATGCACGATCGTGGCTTGACAAGATCCAAGAAGCCCGGGAGCTCCCATACCTTGGGCCACGTTGTTTTGGACCAGTAACGGGCCACAACTTACCCCAAGGGTCTCCGGATAGACAAGACCATCAAGCCCTACAATGGCATTGCCAGGCCAGCAACATGGTTGTAGGACTACAACGAAGCAATTCACATCACAGGGGAAACCCCAATGTCACCGTCAAGTACCTCCCACTCATGTTGACCGGCACCGCCTGACAATGGATCAATGACTTACCGGAGAAATCAATATGCAATTGGTTGGACAAGCATGAAGCGTTCACCAAGAATTTCGAGGGCACACACAAACGTCCATGTATTGTTGGAGACCTCCAGCGGTGTGTGCAAGAAAAGGATGAAACTTCTCGTGCTTACCTCTCTCGCTGGCTAGATATGAAAAATTCCTGCGCAGGGGTGAACGAACAGACCGCTATGGCCGCCTTCGTCGACGGTCTGGAAAAGGGAACTTTGCTCCGCCATAAATTGAAGCGCAAGCAAGACAATAATGAGCTCACCCTCAACGCAATGATCGCCATGTCTAGCGAGTTCACTGCTGCTGATGACGACACGCGTGGATCACTGCCGGGAATAGCAATCCCTACCCAGGCCATAAAAAACAATAATACTAACAAGCGGAAGAATCCGCCTGAAGAGAAGCAAGCAACCGACATGGTCGCCGCAACATTCACTAGCAGAGGTGGAGGCGAATAGCGTGGACGTGGCCCGGGGGCTAGCAGTGGCCAGCAGAGGAGTGACACTACACCCTCAGCGCCCCGCGTTCCCCAAACGTACGAAGAGTACCATGACATGTTGTGTTTCGTCCATCTCGACGCCAACGGCAAGGCCACCCACACCAACCGCCAATGCAAATTTGTCAATGATCTCAAGGAGGACCCTGAGTCCGGCTACAAGCAAAGTCGGAAAAACAGACCCCGCGGAAAGGGCAAAGGGAAGAAGAAGGAGGAAGAGCCCAAGGATTCAAGTGATATGGATGAGGACATAGAACCCAAAACTTTCGACAAGGGAGAGGATAAAGGGAAAAATCCCTTCGAAAAGAAGGCTCCATGTTACCACACCTTCCTTGGCACTCCCACTGTCCGGGCCCAGAAAACCTCTCTGAGGATACTGATGGCTACCCTCCCTACGGTTCCCTCGTATGTCAGGTGGTCAGAAGTTCCAATTACTTGGGATAGGAAGGATCACCCAGATCTTATCCCAACAGAGAACCAATATGCCATGGCCATCAACCCTTTGATTGACGGCACAGAGTTCACCAAGTGCCTCGTGGATAGTGGAAGCAGCATCAACATCATGTACCTGGATACACTACACAAGATGAACTTGATGGAGACCCAGCTAAGGAAGAGCAACACCGTGTTCCATGGGATTGTCCCCGGCCGATAAGCAAATTCCCTAGGCTGCATCACCCTTCCAGTCGCTTTTGGCGATGTTAAAAATTACCGCCAAGAACGCATGACCTTTGAAGTGGTGTCTTTCAAGAGCGTGTACCACGTCATCTTTGGACGCGACATCTTCCACTCCTTCCTCACAAGGCCATGCTTTGTCAACAACAAGCTCAAGATACCCGGACCAAATGGCGTCATCACTGTTGCGGAAGATTCTCCAAGGCATGGGAGTGCGAGCTCAGTGAAGCCGCCTTCGCCAAAGTAGTCCTCTATGGTGAGGAGTTCAAGGAGATCCAGAACTAGGTCGATGCCTCAGATATGCTGGCTTCGAAAAAGCAGATCATTGTTGCCGAACCCGCCTTCAAGGCCACCATCAAGACCAAGCAGGTGGAGCTTGTCAAAGGAGATTCCTCCAAGACCACCTCCATTGGCACGAACCTAGATCCCAAATAGGAAAGTGCGCTCGTCAAGTTCCTCCGTGAGAATAGGGACATCTTTGCCTGGCAACCTGCCAACATGAAAGGTGTACCTAGGGAACTTGCCGAGCACGGCTTGAATATTGACCCCAATGCCAAACCGGTGAAGCAACTTCTATGACGCTTTGGTGATGAAAGACGAAGGGCTATAGGCAAAGAAATAGCTAGGTTACTTAAGGCTAGCTTTATTTGAGAAGTTATTCACACCCGATGGGTGGCAAATCCTGTACTTGTCCCCAAAAAGGGAACCAATGAATTAAGAATGTGCGTTGATTACACTGGCTTGAACAAAGTGTGTCCGAAGGATCGTTTGCTTTGCCTCGCATTGACCAAGTCATTGACTCGACGGCTGGCTCGGAACTTCTGTTTTTCTCGATGCCTATTCAGGATACCACCAGATCCGAATGTGAAAGTTGGACCAACTGGCCACTTTGTTTACCACACCCTATGGCACATATTGCTATGTCATGATGCCCTTTGGGTTGAAAAACACTGGTGCTACTTACCAGCGGACGATGCAACGTTTCCTACACAACCAAATAGGTCGCAACATACACGCTTACGTGGACGACATCGTGGTAATGTCAAATAAATCAAATGATCTTATCGCTGACTTGCAGGAAACCTTCGACAATCTCCAGAAATACAATATGATGCTGAACCCCAAGAAGTGCATCTTCGGGGTACCCTCTGGCAAACTGTTGGGTTTCATCATTCCGCATCATGGAATCGAGGTGAACCCAGGGAAAATCAAGGCCATCCTTGACATCAAATTCCTGACATGCCTAAAGGACATAAAAAGGCTCACAGGCTGCGTTGCATCAATAAGCCGGTTCATCAGCCGACTTGGTGAGAAGTCTATGCCGCTCTACAAGTTGCTCAAGAAGGCGGACAAATTCACATGGACGGACGAGGCTGACGCAACACTTCAGGAGTTGAAGAGAATACTCTCCTCCCCACCAATACTTGTAGCACCGGTGCCAAGGGAGCCTATGTTAGTTTACATGGCAGCAACCAACCGAGTAATCAGCATCATCATCATGGTGGAGCGCAAGGAACCAATGCACGAATACGGAGTTCAGTGGACCATTTACTATGTAAGCGAGGTCTTGACGGAATCCAAGCAGTGTTACCCACACTACCAGAAGATAACTTATGGAGTTTTCCTTGCTTTGCATAAGCTAAGGCATTATTTCCAGGAGAACCCCATCACAGTAGTGAGCAAAGCTCCAGTGTCCGACATCATCAATAACGGCGACGCTACATGGAGAGTGGCAAAGTGGGGCATTGAACTTGCCGCCTTTGAAATCACCTCCAAGAGACGCGACGCTATCAAATCACAAGCATTGGCGGACTTTCTCATAGATTGGATAGAACTTCCAGAAGACACTCCTATGCTAGAGCTAGAATATTGGGTTATGCACTTTAACGGATCAAAGCTACTCAATGGCTTGGGGGCTGGTGTATTATTACAATCACCAACAGGAGAAAAGTTGCAATACGTCCTGCAGATCCACTTCAATGCTACCAACAACATGGCAGAGTATGAGGCCCTCATTAACGGACTTTGTGTGGCCAAGGATATTGGCATCAAGCGCATAGTTTGCTGTGGAGATTCCGACTTGGTTTCCCAGCAAGTAGCTAGCACTTGGAACGCACGGAACCCTATGATGGCGGCATATTGAGACGAAGTAGAGGAAATAGCCAAGTGCTTCGACGACTATGAAGTCAAGTATGTCAAAAGGGAGGATAATGAGGCTGCAGATCTACTGTCAAAGCTTGGATCAACTCGTCGACCAATTCCGCCAGGCATTTTCCTGGAACATTTAAGGACCCCATCCATGAAAGGAGTGGACCCTGACAACCCGAATAGAGTGGATTCATTTATTAACGCAGTAACAGTGACCTCTCCAGCTTGGACGAAACCGTTCATGGACTATCTACAAGACGGAACTTTGCCCGCTGACGAAGTCAAAAACCGGTAGATAGTACGCAGAGCAAAAGGCTACGTCATCATTGACGGGCAGCTATACAAAAGAAGTACCACAGGAGTTTTTCTTTGATGCGTCTCCCATCAGCAAGGTATTGACATCCTTAGATAAATACATCTCGGAGATTGCGGGCATCACGCCGCTCCCCGGTCGTTGGTGGATAAAGCTTTCTAACCAGGATTCTACTAGATAACTGCCAAGGCGGACGCCGACAAGTTGGTATAAACATGCCTCGGGTGTCAGTTTTATGCGAGGTAACCAAGTGTTCCAGCTGAAGAATTGCGAACAATACCAATAACTTGGCCGTTTGCAGTCTGGGGGCTGGACATGGTGGGATCTTTGCAAACAACACCCTGTGGATTCACACACTTGCTAGTAGTAGTGGATAAATTCACAAAATGGATTGAAGCTAAACCCATTAGAAAGCTTGATGGGGCAACATCCCTAAAATTTGTCCGGGATCTAGTGGTGAGATTTGGTCTCCCACATAGCATCATCACCGACAATGGCAGAAATTTATCTCTCAGAGAAGTTGAGGAGTACTATCATGAAAAAGGCATCCGCCTTGACCAAGCATCTGTGGCATACCCACAGTCAAATGGGCAAGTTGAAAGGGCCAATGGATTAATTCTGCATGAAATCAAGCCACGCTTAGAGGCACCGCTACATAGGGCAGCTGGAGCCTGGGCGGAGGAATTACCATCTGTCTTGTGGAGTTTAAGAACAACACCAAACAGATCCATCGGCTTGACTCCTTTCTTCATGGTTTATGGAGCAGAAGTAGTCCTCCCATCTGACATCCTCCATGATGCACCAAGAGTTTCCGCCTACAACGAGGATGACGCTAAAGAGTCCAGATGCTTATCTATGGACCTACTTGAAGAAGATCACGTGCTATCATGCCAGAGCTCCGCCATCTACCAGTAGAAGTTGCGTGACTACCATAGTCGCCGTGTAAAGCATCGCTCGTTTAAAGAGGGGGATCTGGTGCTTAGGCTCAAGCAGGAGAAATCACACAAACTATCCCTGCCTTGGGAAGGACCATTCATCATAAGCAATGTCGTGGTGGTGTCACGGCAAATGCCATGGATAGGCTAAAGGTGGGGCCAATATGCACCAGAGGAATCCAGGGAGGGATAGTGTGGTGATTCCACACACAGATGCTTTGTATTCTCCAAGCTTGATGAGTCTACAGATGCTCCTTGAGCTGTATTGGGGAGAGGAGGAAGAAGAAGCTCTCTTACTATCACCACTACCTCTACTCAATGAACCAACTCGCGGTCCCCTTCTACTGAGGTCCTGGCGCTCCTTGTAAGGGGGAGGCCAGGCTAATAGCTAGGGCATACGTGGAGGCATATTCCTGGGAATATGCCTCTCCCAAAATAACAAACCGACCGGGTCACCTTTTGCCATCGTAAGCCATGCAGAGGCTACGTAAGCCTCTGCGGTGCCAGCGTCATCCGACACAGGCTGCGTCACCCTTGTCGGCCATGCCTCGGTGGTATTTCCCTCTGTCTGCTTCGCTCATGCTCCTACGCACAGAGGTCACCCTTTGACCAGCGAGATACCTTCCTTCTCTTGCAAGCCTGATATAACCCGGATCATGCCTGGTTGATTCGGCCCCGTGGGTACCTGCATACAAGTTATAAAGAGCCTGCCGGCATACGACATACATCGGTCGGGACTCAGTTAGATGGACATCCTCCGATACGGGTTGCTCCGTAAGTCGGCCTGCCTTGAGGTGACTCGGCCAGCATACGCTTTGACCTTGCCGTACCTCGGCTAACTCGGCCTCTATACCCCAGCGTGACCCTACCCGGGGGTATCCCCACAACATTAGTCCCCGAAGCTGGTGCAGTCTTAGCAACTTCAGCTGCTAAGGCCACGGCAGGTTCAATCTCTTTGCTTCTTTTTCTGAGTTAATCTGTAGCTCGGATCCCGTGATGTAGCATTCTCTTGGCACATTCCGAGTCATCACTCACTGGCCAGGCTACCCTTCAGTTTTCTGGGTTATCCTTCCTTCTCTCATACACTTCCCCACGTCCTACGTGGAGGGTAATCATTACCTTGCCTCATTTTAAGGGTCTGCACCAGTTACTGCACTTATTGTCAAGGGTTACTATTGCACACGTCGCGTCGCAGCTGCCTCCTCGTTAACTGTATCACCACGTCGCGTCATGGGATCCCCTGTTTTCTATGGCCCTTCCTATGGCTTGCCTCTGATTGGCTGATCCGGCTGATACACGGCCACATCGTGTGGCCTCGACGTGCAACCTGATCCCACTACCCACCACTGGGGCGTGGTTAAATAGGGGAGGGGGCGCGTCCCTTGGGCGTTTTCCCCTTCTCGCGCCCCTTAGCCACTCTGCCTCTTTGCCTCTTCTTCTTCCTTGCGATAGCGCTGCCGCCACCGTCGCACCGTGCTTCTTCGCACCAGTTTTACTGCCGCTCCCGCGCTGCTCCACCGTCACGGGTCCGTGCCAATCCAAGCCTCTGCCCCCACCTTCGATTGGGCCGATGAGGACAGAGACCTGGAGATGACGGAGGAAGAGCTCGCCGCCGTTGAAGAGGAGATGGAGGAGGGGGTGAGACCATGGAGCGTGGTGCTTGGGCCGGTTCCTGGGTGTGTCAAGATGACCTTGACTGGCTCTACCGCACCCGCCGCATTCTGGAGGGCGTAATTTCGCGCCTCCCCTGCGAAGAGCTTGCTCCCTCACCCAATCCGGGTGAGTTCGTCGTCTTCCTATCTCACTTCCAGCACGGCTTCGGCCTGCCTTAAGCGATTTCTTCCATGACTTCCTCAACATCTATGAACTCCAACCCCACCATCTTCCGGCGAACGCCATCACATCTCTCTCTTCCTTCGCATCCGCCATAGAGGGGTATGTCGGCATGTGGCCTTCCAAGGAGCTCTGGATCCGGTTCTTTGGCCTGCGAAGGAACGTTGTTCCGAATAAGCTGCTTGCCCTGGAGGAGAAGCATCTGATCCAATTTGGCGCCGCCTCCATCTCTCCCTGGAAACAATCTGTCTTCCCTCGAGTCACGGGGCTTGATTCCTGCAAGGGCTGGGCCCAGACCTTCTTTTATGTGAGGAATGGCTCGGATGAGGATCTGATCTGGCTGCGTCCCTTTAAGATGGGTCCTCCTAATCCGGATCTGTGGGACCGGATTCCCAAGAAACCAACTGCCTTGGCGAACCAGGTCAATAAGCGGTTCCAGGAGCTGAAGGATCTGGGGCTGCGCAACAAGGACGTGATGATCACATTCGTCCGCAGCCGGATTTCCCCCCTACAAAAGTGCACGCACAAACTCTGCCATATGATCTGATGACTTGACCCCAACCGGATCTCCTCCTTCGAGTTGAACAACACTGAGATTTTTCGCCGGATCAAGGCCATCTTCACGACCGATAAGGACTTCTCCGCTGATTGGGAGTGGGGGATGGAGCATTTCTGCCGGGACAAGCCTCCTCCTGCGGTAAATCTCATTACCCACCCCTTTTCCGAGTTATGTACCTTATGTCGGAGCGTGTCGCTCATTTGATCCCTTTTGCATTTTCCTCTTAGTTGTTTCTTCAGCAGACCCTGGAAAATGGCACCGAGCCTTCCCTCAAATGGGGGAAGGATCGACTTGTCTCGGACGAGGAGGAGCCGGATCAGGAAATGTTCCTGCCGACCCCGGACGCAACCAAGCGACCCTCTGGTAACTTCTCTTCCTTTAGGAATTGGCCTGACGATGAAGATGATTCCGACGTTGAGGTGATGGAGGCATTTGACGCTATACCCATTTCTTACGCATTTCCGGCTTCAGCTAACCCGGCTGGGCAGATCCATGAAGATCCCCCTCTTGCTACGGGTGAGCCGGTCCTAGCCGTTTCTAAGAAATGGGCTGCCACTTCCGCTGCTTCTTCCGGACCTCCCAAAACAACCAAGAGGCGGAAGAAGTCCGCTGATAAGACCGCCACCAAGCCTTCGACTAAGGCCATAGTCCGGAGAGCTCGAAAACCCAAGGAGCCTTTGACTTCTGACGAGTAAGTCACCTTTCTCTTTGTCCAATTCGCTACTTCATGCTTTTCTATCTATATGCCTTTCTTTTGTTATAACTTGTTATTCATCGTTTGATTCGGCATGGCTGAGGTGGAGGTTCCCCAGAGCAGCTCTAGCATCGCTTCGCCCCTCCGGCGTACCCCATCTCCCCCTCATGGTGACGATACAAGCCCGCTGAGCCTAATTCAGGAGGGTTCAATGGCTGCTCCGGGTTCTAGCCCACCTCGTCCAGAGGAGGGCAACCTCGGAGCAGGGGGAAGTGGCACGTCCGAGGTAGCTGATGCTCCTACCTCTTCATCGGCTCAGCCGCAACCCATCACCTTCGAGGTACCAATAGCAGCAGCAACACCATCGCCAGGACCAGCACCAGCACAAACACCAGCGCCAGCACCAACAGCAGCACCAGCAGCAACACAAGCACCAGCACCAACTCCTTCTGCCTCGTCTGAGTCTTCCAAGACTCGACGAGAGGGCCCAGCTAGCACCAAGGTTGCACCCAAGTCCAAATCTGTAGCTCAAACCTCAGCCTCTCAGCAGCAGCCCAAGGCCAAGAAAAGTTCTGACACTACCAGGGCAGCATCCATCGAGGCTGGACAGCACACGCTCGCGTCCATGCTGCCGAAGAAAGATGCCCCCTCCGGGTCTGCTAGCAGCAAGCAACTTGCATTGCACACCAGCCCTACTGCCGCCCAAGTTGCGAGGAAGGAGGCCCACGCCAAGGGCTTGGTTACGCCGCATATGCTTAGTGGGGAGAGCTATCCACCAGCTCTGATCGAATATGTAGATAATTGGAACAGAGCAGAGTTCGTCAATCCCAACGACGATCTCCCGGAGAAGTTCGGGCCCACCGAATTCAGTGCACAAATGAACACCGCAGCCAAGGCTATCAACCTTGCTGGCCGGATGATGGAGGTATGCTACTTTGTCCTTTCTTTAACATGCACAAGTGCTTAGAGATATATCCATTAGTCCCCGAGCCTCCGGGGGAGTAATTTGTTACTCGGCCAGATGCTCCTTAGAGAACTAGCGTAGCTCCTTAGTAGCTTCGAATATGCACACACCGAAAGCCGGGTTAAGTTCCACTTGGCCTGGATTTTGCACACTTCGAATATGCACACACCTAGAGCCGGGTTAAGTTCCACTTGGCTCGGATCTTGTACACTTCGAATATGCACACACCTAGGGCCGGGTTAAGTTCCACTTGCCCCGGATTTTGTACACTTCAAATATGCACACACCTAGAGCCGGGTTAAGTTCCACTTGGCCCGGATTTTGTACACTTCAAATATGCACATTACTAAGCCAATCTTGCTTTTTTCAGGTCACCACCAATCATTGGAGTGCTGAGTTTCAGCGCCTCTTGGACACACACAAGGCACTGCGCTCGAAACATACTACGCTTCTTGCTGAGTTTGAGAAAAGGGGTAAGTTTTCTCATTGACTTTTTCCCCATCTTTCTGTGCCTTTTCCCACCGAATTAAGCTGTCATTCGGATTTCATAGCCGGAGTGGAGGCCGAAAACAAAATCATGAGAAAAAACTTGGCCGAGATAAAAGGTAATTCTCTTTGATTACTCAATTTCCGTGCTTTCTCTCCTTTCTCCTGAGCTCGGCAGATATTCATACCTCGGCTCTGCCGGGTCCACAAACCGTTTCAGCATCCCTTGAAGATAGCGTGCCCGTGCCTGATATAATGCTGCATTTTCTCGAATAAGTAGGGCAACATCAAGCTGACCTCAAGAAGAAGGATGATGAACTTGCCAAACTCCGAGCCAAGGACGATGAAGTTACCAAGCTCAAGGCCGAGATGAAAAAACTCAAAGAGCTCCACAAGATTGAAATGGACAAGGCTGGCCAGGACTTCACCGATGAACGAGAGTGTCTTAACCTCCAACTTGCAAAGGATCAAGAATTGCTGAAAGAGGCCGACGTCAAGCTTGGCTCGGCTAACGTTGAACTTGAGAAGCTCCGGAAGAGACGTGATAATTGCACCAAGGAGATGACTCGGATCCATAGTCACATCTCCCGTAAACTCCTTTCCTTCAGCCGGTATGTTTTTTTTGGGTTAAATTATTTTACTTATTTTACTTGTTTTGTCTTCAGGCAAATTCCCAGAGGGCAATGCCATTGCGTCTACTGCCATTGCTAAGTTTCGCCAGTAGAGGGGTACTCGAACTGGTCCTAGCTCTGAACCCATTCCTTTTGACATGGAGGATCTGATAGTCAGCTTATCCTCCTGAGTTGAAATTATGAAGAACTATGGTTCGGGTCTCCTGGATTCAGCCGTCTGGATCTTCCGTGCCCTTTGGCCTGGTGAGGATGTTTCGGAGGTATCCACTGCTCTGATCAACAAGCTGATGGATTGCGAGACCCAGCTCGACCTCTGGAGGGAATCCGCCGCTCGCGCTGGAGCTGATACTGTCCTCCACTTTGTTCTCACGTGGTATGAAAAACTGAATCTGAAGCTTCTCGAGCACTTGCACACCGGATCAAGGTGGTCAAATGACCCGGATTGGGTAGCCCGGCGTAAGGCTTGTGCCCACAACCTCATCCAATTTGCCCCTGTCCATCAATGGAACGAAGGACCAAGCTTCCTTGGCGCCGTTGACAACGAATATGTTGAAGATGGTTCAGATGATGAGGAAGAGAACAAAGCCTCAGATGTCGAAGAAAATGAAGATGACGATGAGGCTGAAGCCGGAGTTCCACCCGCTGGTGCCGAGTTACCTCCTCCTGCTGCTGCTCCTTGAGCATGAAAAACACTTTGAATTTTATCAGATCCCCGGTATGTCGGGTGCAAATGTATTAAGCACACATATTATGTTTTGCTACTAAATTGTTCATGCCGGATTAACTTGGGCGTAGTCCCCGAGTTTCATTTTCTTGTTCCTTCAATTTCATGGCTCGGCTCGCATCTACCTTGATTCAGTTTTGTGACTTACGAGTCCGAGTTTCAAAAATTGACTTAACAATACTTGGAAACTTTAGGATTAGCTCAAAATAATCTAGTGTAGTAAGAGTAAAGTAAACATAAGGTTACTCCGAATAAAGAATGTCGGCTCGATTACGTTCTTTTCCTTAGTCATTTTTCGTGTGCTACGCAATTCCAAACTTGTTCTCTTGCTTGCCATGAAGCTAATTCTTGTTGGACAGCAACAAGTCGAAGAGTTGAGTTTTTGGTGCTCACACACTGTCGTTGTATTGGGAACAGCAGTACCTAAGGAGGTTAGATAGATGTGTGGGGACTAGCAGGGAAGCTATCGACGGCGTCCGCAGGCGGGATTGGATACGAGCAAGCGTAGCTGGACGCAGGAAGTACCTAGGTTCGGAGCCCTCATGATGAGGTAAAGCTCCTACTCCTGCCGGATCTGACTATGTGGGATATACGAACTACAAGTGCTCCTTGAGCTGTATACTCTAGCTACTTCCTTAAATGCAATGAGTCCAACCCTTTCTACCGAGGCCTTTCCTCTCCTTATATAGGCAGAGAGGCAACGGTCTCACTGGCTAGTCCGACTGGCGGGCCCCACATGCAGGTCCCAGCCGGCTGGTCATCTACAGTGTCCGGTATGGTGTTACATCGGAGTATGAACAGTATGGCTGTCGTAGACATAATGGACGCCGTGCGAGCCTATCGTCAGCATCGGGCCACTATTCCTGCGTCATCCCCGCAAAGTCTTCGGTATGGCCGGGTAGTTGCCAGTCTTGTCGTCATACAGGGCATACCGTGCACTGATACGCACGTCGTCCTGTCTCACTGATTCGTTCCGGCTACGTCGCCGTAGCCGGCTACCTCTTGTTGATCCGGCTACCGTGCGATAGCCGGCCTGTCTTGCCCTGTCCGGCTGCATCTGGTCAGCCGGACGTGATCCGACTGCTCAGTTTCTTGTCCGGTTAGGGTACCTGGGGATCATCCCCCTGACACTAGCCCCCGAGCGCGTGTGGATTCCGCCCTTAGGCAAAATGTGCGCGCGCTCCCTCCTGATTTTGAATTTGCGTCCACCGCTTTGGCGGTTGCGCTATGGCGCCGTCGGCCGACTTCGCCACGCAGCGCCGCCGCCATCATTGCACTGCGGCGGGCAGCATAACGTCCCATCGCACGTCGCCTCGGGAAGTCGCTGCTCGACGCTTCGGTTCTCGTTCCGGGATCTTCTGCACGTCCCGCTCTAGCACACAGGATCCAGGCGACGGTTGGGGTGAGGGGCGTCCGGATGCACGCCACGTGGCGCCATTGACGGTTGCGCTTCTGGCCCTTTAAAGGGACGCTGTGGGGGAGGCAGTTCCTTTCCTTCGCTCTCCCGCTGCAGTTTTCTCTTCCCTAGTGTGCTCCTTCCCTTTGCGTCCTTGCTATGCCATCGCGGTAGCCCGCTGCGTCGCCCGCTTGTCGTCGTCGACGTTACGGGCCACCGCCACTCCTCCATCGCTGCTCCCCCTGCCAGCCGGAGATCGTAGCCGACTGTGGGGCCTGGTGCGGCTCCTCCGTCACCGAAGACCAGATCCAGAAGTACCACGCCACCCGCATTCTCCCGTCGGAGGAGGAGGTGGCGGTGCGGTTGGCGCCGGCGGGAGAGGTGTCGCCGCACCCGGCAGAGGGGGAGCGCGTCATCTTCCTCAGACTACACGCTGGTTCGTGACCGCCTCTTTGGTGCACCCTTTCTTCCTCACCTTCTTGGCGTTCTTCGACCTCCGCCTCCACCACCTCGGCGCCAACGCCATCGGAACGCTGGCGCACTTTGTGGCGTTCTGCGAGAGCTACCTCGGGATCCAGCCAGATCTCGGGCTATTCTGCCGGCTCTTTCGAGTCCGGCCGCAGGTGCAGTTCACGCAAGGGCCGCTAGTCGTCTGCGGCGGCGCCTCCATCTACTCCCATGCGCAGACCGGCTACCCCAAGTTTCTTCTGCACGACACGGTATGACTGTGGCAGCAGTCGTACTTCTATGTCAAGAACCTCACCAACATCGACCGGATCAACCTTTCGGCCTTCCAGGATGTCGAGTCCAGCCGGCGGAACTGGGACTTGAAGTTCCATGGTGACAAGGCGGAGTCGGATGAGATGCTGAAGCGCATGCGCTCCCTCGTCCACTGCCGGCTGACCAGCCTGGATGTCACCCTCAGCTAGATGTCCCGGCTGATGATGCCATTGCAGTAGCGAGCGCACAAAATGTGCTATTACTCCGGCCGGCTGGACCCGACCCGGCTATCGCGCCGTGATCCCCGCTACCACAACCTGAAGGAGTGGGTGTGGACTATCACCAAGGAGCGGCTGCCGGTGGGCTGGAAGTTCAGTCTGGCGCCCTACAACCAGGAGAACCACGCGCCCCGGGTAAGTTCTTCTAGCCGGAAGCTTCTTTTGCACTTCCCGCATTGCTTTCTTGTTTTGTCCGGCTAACTTCTTGTATTCGGCAGATGTTTCCTTGCATTCCTTCATGAGGAGGGTGAGGCTCCCCTCGAGGAGTTCACGCCCGACTTGCCCGAGCCGTGCGCTCGGCGGTCGGTCGAGGAATCGGACGGGGACGGGGATGCCTTCCCCAGCCAGAACGATGAGCCGGCCGCCGACCCTCACCTGGAGGTTGACGCGGAGGAGGAGGCCGCGCCGACCACCGACCGGCGCCGCACCCCGCGATGGACGGCGAAGCTGGCGGGAGCGGCTCCAGCCATTCCGGCTCCCGCCGGTCTGCCGTGGAGGAGCCGGCTCCCAAGAGGAGCCGGACCAGCACCCTGCCGCTGAGCCGCCTTGGTCAGAAGATGGGGCCGCCTCCAGTTGTGTCGGGGTACGTCCCTCCCCTTTTTCTTTCGGTGTTTTCTGCGTGCTTCTTTTTTCTTCCTTCCTGACTTTGGTTTATTTGCCTTTGCCTTTGCCTTCTTAGCACGTTGGTTTCTTTTGGAGCCGCAAGCCCGGCTCGAGCTCCAACCGGGTCGCCGCCCCGTGCTCCGACTGCATCAGCAAGCGCCCCTCCTTCTTCCGAAGTGCCGCCTCCGCCTCCCCCTCGAGCTGAACCGGCTGCCCCAGCCGGGTCGGGGGGTCCTCAGCCGGAGGCGGAGTCCTCGCAGCCGGATGGCTCTTCCGTGGGCACGCAGGGGGCCGCTGCAGCCAAGGAGCTCGTAGTTGTCGGTGATGACAACTCCGATGAGGAGCCGGGGGAGGAGTGGAGGACGACGGTGGTTGCCGCGAAGGAATCCTTGGCTGCCAACACCGTGGATGACGATGCCTCCTCCGCCGCCTCGCTGACGGATCTCGCCACCACCCTTGAACTGGCGGTGAAGGAGATCCGGCTGCTGGAGGCCGCAGCCGGTGGGAACCGGACCCTGTAGCAGAAGCTTGTTGCCGCCAACGGGACCTCCTAGAGTGATTTTGCTTCATCCGTCTTTTTTTACTGATAGCCGGTTTTGTCGCAGCCATCCTTGTGTGCGCTCAGCGCGAGATCGATCGCTTGAAGAAAGCGAACGACCGGCTAAGCAAGTCCAACTCTACTCTACAGCTGCAGAATAAGGATTGGCACGCGAAGATAGACGGTCTGGAGGCCACCATCAAGGAGCACGACGCCTCGCTCGCCAGCTAGATCGAGGCCTTCAATCTTCTCGAGTCCCAGAACAAGGACCAAGAGAAAGAGATCAAACGGCTGGCAATGAAGGAGAAGACTCTGGTGGAGGAGTTGATGCAGGTCGGCCACACGGCTAAGGGTAAGTTCCCCTTTTCTGCCTTCTTTTCTTTCCGGATCCGGTAACCGGATCTGACCCTGTTTTCTGACAGCATTTTACCCCGGCATAGACCTGCTGGCCTACAACCGGCTGCAGGAGAACTGGCCAGGAGCGCAGTCGACGGCTCAGGAGCTCGTCGTCCTTCTTGGCGAAGAAGCTGCCAAGATTCGTCAAGCGGCACGGGACGTCTTCTCCTTCTTGTGGCCAGAGGCTTCGGTTCCGGAGACGATGGCCCAGCTGGCTGCGAAGGTGGGCGAGGTGCCGGCTGCGAGACTTGGAGGTGCGAGCCAGAGCGGAGATGGCTCTGGCCCTCATGCTCTCCTGGTACAAGGACGCCCGCGTCAAGAAGATCGACGGAGGCTTCCATGCTGGCACCGACCTTGCCGCCATCCGCCAAGCCCATCCGGAGCTCCGTGGGTCTGCCATCAAGATCACCGACTACGTGGACCCCGACAAGGTGCTCACCGACTCGGAGTCCGTCGGTACTCCTGATGCGGAAGGCCCGATGCCGCTGCCCGCGGGTGCCGGAACCGAATCGAGCTCCGCGCCTCCTCCTCCGCCCGAGGCCTCTATCGGTCAAGATGCTCCCCACGGCAAGGGTCATGCCTCTTAGCTACTGCCTCGGGATGCCGGGTGTATTTGTCTTCCTTTTAGTTCTGTCTGCAACTTGTTCGTCTGTACCGACTGTTTCTGATGCCGGGTAAACTTATGGGGAGCTTCGCCTCCTCCTTTATGTTTGTTAATATCGAACTTGCTTGAGTTTCCTTCAACTTGTGTGTTTTGGACTTTCTTTCAATATTTTGCCGGTTGACTTCATCCGTCTACACACCTTTAGCCAGAGGAACTACACCTCTAGTGGGGGCGTGCTAGCGCACCCACTGGGTGTAGCCCCCGAGATTCGGAGTAGCCGGCGTAGCCAGGTGCTTCGAATCTCCCTTCTTTTTCTCATGTCTTCTAACTTTATCCGACTAGACTCGTCTTAGTCGGCTGCTTTCGTTGGCTGAACACCTTCGGCCGGGGGAACTAACATTCCAGTGGGCGTGGCGCACCTGGTGTATCCCGAGATTCGAGTAGTGGCGTGGCAGTGCTTGAATCTTTCTTGCTTTCTCTTGCACTTGCCCTTGCCCTCACCTGGGCTCCGAACGGCCGGCTAAATGCCTTTAGCCGGTCAGGAACTACAAGATTCCACTGGGGGCGCGCGAGCCCACCCAGTGGGTGTAGCCCCCGAGATCCGGAGCGCTTGATGAAGGCAAGGACTTCGAATCTTCTCCTTTTCTTGCTCCTACCCTTGCCCTCACCTGGGCTCCGAATGACCGGCTAAACGCCTTTAGCCGGTCAATCTAAGATTCCATGAGGCGCCTGGCGTGTACCGTAACCCGAGATTCGGAGTGCTTGACGAAGGCAAGGGCTTCGAATCTTCTCCTTGCTGAATTCCGACTCAAAGTAGTCGGACAAGAATATACATATACATACACATACATCCTCACAGGTTAATAGGTTAGTCTGCCAAATTGTAGCCGGAAAACGACTTGTTTTTTCGAAAACTAGCTTGTGCCTCTCTAGACACTAGGTCGCTTTCCCGTGCGCTCTGCTGTTTTCGCTGCGTCCTTGCCGGTCAGCCGGGTTGCGGTCTGCAGCCGGAATCGAAGGGAGCTGACAGTACATTGCGCACGGTACTAACGGCTTAGTAACCGGATTGGTTTAAGCTAGTTGCAAGGCCGAGACGCCCGGTCTATCGCGTCTCCTCCCTGTTTTTCGTGTGGGATGCCTCGGGCTTTTGCTAGCCGGACAGCCGGGTTGCGGTCTATAGCTGAGACGAAGAGTAGGCCTCTGACATCGTCGCACACTACTCAGTCGGTTTGTTGACTTAGCAGGCCGGGCTAGCCGGCGAGCCCCCGGGTAGGGGTTGCCGGAGCCGGAAAAATCAGAACCGGAAAGCAGATGCGAAAACAAATTTCTAGCAAGGAGCCCCCGAGATTCTCGTAGGGGTCCGCATTTTCATTCATAGGGTTTGCAGGATACATACACTAGCGACTAGGTGTAAAACGGGCACAGCAGGGCCGCGTTCCAGGGACGCTCAGTTTCCTCGTCTGATTTGTCCATCTTGTTCTTGCGCGGCTGCTGTGCGTCAATGAGGTAGTAGGAGTCGTTGGGCAGCGCCCGGCTGATGATGAAGGGGCCCTCCCAGGGTGGCGATAACTTGTGCATGCCCATCATGTCTTGCACCAGCCGGAGAACCAGGTCGCCCTCGCGGAATGCGACTGGGCGGATCCGGCTTGAATGGTAGCTACGTAGTCGCTGCTGGTACAGGGTTGACTTGGACAGAGCCAGCTCACGGGCCTCCTCCAGGAGGTCCACTCCGTCCTCCCGTGCCTCCTGGTTGGCCTTTTCGTCATATAGGAGCTTGCGTAGTGAGTCGAACTCGATGTCCGTGGAGAGGACGGCTTCCGATCCGTAGACTAGGAAGAATGGTGTGTAGCCGGTTGATCTATTCGGTGTGGTGCGGAGGCTCCACAGCACAGCCGGAAGTTCCTCGATCCAGCATCCGGGTGACCGCTCCAATGGTTCCATGAGCCGCAGCTTGATACCGGCTAGCACCAAGCCGTTTGCCCTTTCCACTTGCCCGTTGGACTGTGGGTGCGCGACGGAGGCAAGGTCCAGCCGGATGCCCTTGTTGCCGCAGAACCGGGCGAAGGCCCCCTTGGCAAAGTTCGTTCCATTGTCGGTGATGATGCTATTGGGGTAGCCAAATCGGTTGATGATGTATGTGAAGAAGGTGACGATTGTCGCTCCGTCCAGCTTCCGGATGGGCTTATCCTCGATCCCCTTCGTGAACTTGTCCACCGCCACCAGCAGATGGGTCATACCCGCGCGTGCTCGCTTGAAGGGGCCGACCATGTCGAGGCCCCAAATCGTGAAGGGCCAGGTGATTGGTATGGTCTTGAGCACTGATGTTGGCATGTGCCTAAGCTGCCCGAAGCACTGGCATCCATTGCACGCGCGGACCAGCTGCTCAGCGTCCTTGAGGGCGGTGGGCCAATAGAAACCATGGCGAAACGCCTTGGCGACTATCGCCCTTGATGAAGCATGATGCCCGCACTCGCCCTAGTGGATGTCCTTGAGTAGCCGGTAGCCCGTGTCTACATCGACACATCTTTGGAAAATGTCGGATACGCTGCGCTTGTATAGTTCGTCGTTGATGATGGTGTATGTGTGCGCGCGGCGCCGGATTTGCCTAGCTTCCACCTCGTCATCCGGAAGTTCTCCGTTGGCGATGTAGTTCATGAAGGGCTGTGCCCAGGATGGCACTTCCCGAATGACGAGGACGTTGCCGCCCTCCGGTTGAAGGATGTCGGGGGGTCGTCCGGGTGGCGTACCCGAGACGGCAGCCCCCGAGCTGCCTGACGAACTGGCAGCCCCCGGGTCTTGCGAGCCGGAGGGCACTGCCTTGCCGGAGTTGGTGCGGGTCCTCTTCTTTGGCGGCTCTGCCGGCTCCGCTTTTGCCATTCTGCCAGCCGGAGCGCTTCCTGCCTAGGTGATGGAGTCCGACTCTGGCGACGGGTTGATAGAGGGCTTGCGGAGGTGCTCCAAAGAGACCACTAGTGGGATCGGCTGCCTGGTGGATCCGATTTTGGCGAGCTAATCGGCTGCCTCGTTGTTGACGCGAGGGACATGGTGAAATTCGCATCCGTCGAAGGAGGCGCTGAGCTTTTGGATGTGGAACCGGTAGAGGGCCATGTTTGCATCCCTGGCATCCCATTCTCCGGACACTTGCTGCACCACCAGATCCGAATCACCGAAGCACAGGATCCGGTTGACACCGATCTCCTTAGCTAGCCGGAGTCCGTGCGCTAGTGCCTCATATTCGGCTACGTTGTTGGAGGCCTTGAAGTGGATCTGCAGCACGTATTCCAGCCGGTCTCCCTTGGGTGAGGTGAGCACGATGCTGGCTCCCAAGCCCCCGAGCATCTTCGACCCGTCGAAGTGCATCTTCTAGTGGTCTGAATCCGGAACTGGTGGGAGATACTGGGTCTCAGCCCAGTCGACGAGGAAGTCCGCCAATGCCTGCGACTTGATCGTGAGCCGGGGCTCGTACTGGATGGAGTAGGCGGCTAGCTCGATGGCTCACTTGGCGACTCGGCCGGTGATGTCCTTGTTGCCGATGATTTCTAAAAGGGGTGCGGTGCACACGACCTTAATCGGATGCTCCTGGAAGTAGTGCTTGAGCTTCTTGCATGCCAGGTACACGCCATATCACATCTTCTGGTAGTGGGGGTAGTTCTGCTTGGAGAGGGAGAGAACCTCGCTGAGGTAGTAAACGGGTCTCTAAACCGGCTGAGCCTTGCCTTCCTCAGGGCGCTTCACCACCAGGACGACGCTGACGACCCGGCTGATGGCTGCTATATAGAGCAACATCGGCTCCTTGCTAGCCGGCGTGGCTAGAATCGGCGCTGTGGATAGCATGCGCTTGAGGTCATGAAATGCGGTGTCGGCTTGCGAAGTCCAGGAGAACTTGTCCGTCTTCTTCATCAGCTGGTACAGCGGGAGTGCCTTCTCCCCCAGCCGGCTGATGAAACGACTGAGGGAAGCCAGGCACCTGGTGAACTTCTGGACTCCAAGCAGGTTCCTGGGTGGCCGCATCCTTTCGATGGCCGCAATCTTCTCCGGATTTGCCTCGATACCTCGTTGCAATACGAGGAAACCGAGTAGCTGACCGGATGGTACTCCAAAGACGCACTTCTCCGGGTTCAGCTTCATCTGGTACTGACAGAGGTTGCCAAATGTCTCTCCCAGGTCCTCGCGGAGGGTGCGCTTCTCCTTGGTCTTGATGACCACATCGTCCACATAAGCATGCACGTTTCAGCCTATCTGCGAGTGCAAGCACTTCTACAAGCAGCGCTGATAGGTAGCGCCTGCATTCTTCAGACCGAAAGGCATGGTTACGTAGCAGAAAGCCCCGTAGGGGGTGATAAATGATGTCTTAATCTGATCAGCCGGGTTTAGCCAGATCTGATTGTACCCGGAATAGAAATCTAGAAAAGACAACAAATCACAGCCGGTTGTGGAATCGATAACTTGATCGATACGGGGCAAGGCGAAGGGGTCTTTCGGGCACGCCTTGTTCAGGCTGGTGTAATCGATACACATGCGCCAGGTCTTGTTCTTCTTCAGCACCAAGACTGGTTTCGCCAACCAGTCTGGGTGGTACACTTCCATGATGAACCCGGCTGCAAGGAGCCGAGTGATCTCATCACCGATTATCTTCCTCTTCTCCTCTACGAACCGGCGCAGAGGTTGCTTGACCGGCTTGGCGTCCGGCCGCACATGAAGTGAGTGCTCGGCAAACTCCCTCGGCACACCCGGCATGTCCTTGGGAGACCATGCAAAGATGTCCCGATTCTCACGGAGGAAGTCGATGAGCACGCCTTCCTATTTGCTGTCCAAGCCGGCACCAATGGTGACGAACTTAGTCGGGTCGGAGGGGTTGAGCAGAATCCTCTTTGTCTCCTTTGCCGGCTGGAAAGTTCCTTCTCCAGCCGGTTTGCTGCTAGCCGGCATGTCCTGCTGGGCCATGGCCACATTGCACATGATCACGTGCTTCTCCTCGGCTATGATGAGGGCCTCTGCCAGTTTGGAACCGGCTGAGGCACACTCCATCGACCTCCTGAAGCAGCCGGCGACGGTGATCATGCCATGGGGTCCCGACATCTTCGTCTTGAGGTAAGCGTAGTGGGGGACGGCCATGAACTTGGCGAGGGTGGGCGCCCGAGGAGAGCGTGGTAGGAGCTCGTCAGGTTTACTACCTCGAACCAGATTGGTTCGCGGCGGAAGTTCTCCTCGGTCCCGAAGATGACGTCCAGCTGGATTTTCCCCAGCGGGGCGCAGGCTGGCCCCGGCAGTACGCCATGGAACATTGTGGTAGTCGGGCGCAGGTCGCTTTCGCGAATGCCCAGCTTCTCCAGCGAGGACTGGTAGAGGAGGTTGAGGCTGCTGCCTCCGTCGATGAGGACGCGCGAGAATCGGTAGGTTCACGCGTTGGAGACGATAAGGGGGTCGAGCACCATGGCGTATCCCCCGGGAGTCGGCAGCTGCTCCGACTGGTCTGCACGGCTCCACGTGATGGGGGTTTTCGACCAGTTCAGGTACTGGGGGACCGGAGAGACGATGGCATTGACCTCCTTGGAGCGTCGCCTGCGGCTGTGCTTGTCGTCCTGCTCCGTATCGAAGATGTGGTAGGCGGCGTGCGGCTGGGGTTAGCCATTGTTGTTGTTGGCGCCGTTGCCTCCGTTATCATCATTGCCGGCTCCCCTAGCCGGTGGTGGGGATCCGCCCGGAGGGGGAGCAGGGAGATGAGGCTGGTTACCCTGGTCTTTTAGCTAGCGGGTCCAGCTGCAATTCTGGGTGGTATGCGTAGCTGGTTTGAAGGGACCGCTATGCCACTTGCACAGGTCGTCAAACATCTGGTCGAAGGTGATCCGTGGCTTCTGCCTTCTTGCATCGTTGGCCGGCGCATCGGGCGCGCCCTCCACAGCATTGACCTGCCGCGCGTGGTAGCGGGGCTTCTGCTGTCCGGCCTAGCGGTCCCCGTGGAACCGGTTGTCGTTGCCGTGGCGTCTGGAGGATCCGGCTTCGCCAGCCGGATTGCTCGGGCGGTCGCGAGCCGGCTCCGTAGGAGTCGGACGGCCATACGCATTTACTCGAAGGGGCTTCTTCATGGCGGCATCCGCCGTGGCGTACTGGTCCGCAACCGTCATGAGCTCCGCCATGGTTTTCGGCTCGTCACACAGTAGCCGGTGGTGAAGCATGGTGCCTTCGCGGCAACCCTCGATGAAGAAGCCGATGACCTGGCTCTCCAGGATGCCCTCACAGGTGTTGCGCAGCTCCGTCCACTTGGCGAGGTACTCGTGGTCACCTTGGACACACAAGGCCAGGTCGCATGGGCGCCCTGGACGCTTGTACGTGCCGTTGAAGTTGCGGACGAATACTTTCTTGAAGTCTGGCCAGGCGTTGATGCTATTAGGAGCAAGGCTGTTGAGCCACGTCCTTGCCGACCCGGTTAGCATGAGGGGGACGTAGCGCATGGCTGTGCGCTTGTTCCCATGGGCGATGCCGACTTCCCTAGCATAGTCGGTCAGCCAATCTTCCGGTTTCATGATGCTGTCGTACTTGGGGGTGTCCCTAGGCAGGGAGAACTTATCCGGAAACGGCTCGTTCCGGATGCGGGGGCCGAAACAAACCGGGCCGGTAGAATCTTCCTCCTCCGTGACGCGCGCTTGAGCGAGGAGCTCGATGCGGTCACGGGCATCCGGACAATCCGGGTTGGGGGCTCCCACCCGGCCCGAGAGACGGGAACCGGCGGGTCTGGGCGCTCCGGTTGGTGGAGGGGGAGGCGGCGGGTTGCTGTTCACTGTCTGCTCCTGGCGCGGCAGGCCCCTGTTGCCAGAGCTACGATGCCTGATGCGGGCCTTAGCTGGCTAAGGGGAGGACGCCTGCTGGGTGTCGTGCGGCACGCCCCTGCTGTTGGCAGGCAGCTTGCTCCCCCTGGAGTAGCTGGGGTCCTCCCGCATCTGCCGGTTGGCGTCAGCCTGCTCGTGCGCGAAGTGGAGGAGCTCCTGCACGCGAGCGTGCTAGCGGGCTCGCTCCTCGCCCTCGAGACTGGGCAGTTCCTCTGCCGCAGCTCGTGCCGCGCGCAGGTTCTTGATGGGCGTGCTGTAGGTGGGCCGAATGAGGGCGGGTGCAGGATCCGGCTCCCCATCCTTTTCCATCCTACCGCCTAGCTCTCCGCCCCGGCGCCGCACCTGGCCGCGCAGGCTCGGCTTCGCGGTAGCCGAAGTGAAGCCGTGCGCGCGGTCATACTCTTGCCGGGTGATCTCAAATTGCTTGCGGGCTGCCGCTAGCTCCATGGCCTCCTGGAGGAGGATTTGTCTCTCCATGGCGAAGTTGTCCTCCGCCTCCTCCAGGTTATCCCCGAGGTTAACCGGCGTCAGGAGCCGATCAATGGCATCCTCCACCGGGTTCCGAGGCTACGGAGGGGCGGAAGTCCCAACCTTGTCCGCGCCTCGCTCCCGCGGCTGGCGGGGGTGAGAGCTGGAGCCGGCCATCATGACCTCCACGCCGCAGGATGCGACGGAGGCGCTACCGCCCGGATGCGGCAGCTCTGCGACAGAGACGATTTCCCTAGGGAAACGCTCCGGAATGGTGGCGACGTAGACAGGGAGGTCGCCAAATAGCAGGACGGTGCCGTTCGCCGGGAAGGAGGTTCCGGCGAAGCAGGAAGCGTTGTCGATGATGCAGTCGAATTTGCCGAGCGTGAGCACTGCCGAGGTCACAGCTCACCGGCTGGCTGAAGTGCGGGGTCCCGTGCAGAACGTGACTCCGGTCGAAGCCATCTCGCCCCATGGTGGGCGCCAACTGTCGTTGTATTGGGAACGGCAGTACCTAAGGAGGTTAGATAGAGGTGTGGGGACTAGCAGGGAAGCTATCGACGGCGTCCGCAGGCGGGATTGGATACGAGCAAGCATAGCTAGACGTAGGAAGTACCCAGGTTCGGAGCCCTCGTGATGAGGTAAAGCTCCTACTCCTACCGGATCTGACTATGTGGGATATACGAACTACAAGTGCTCCTTGAGCTATATACTCTAGCTACTGTCTTAAATGCAATGAGTCCAACCCTTTCTACTGAGGCCTTGCCTCTACTTATATAGGCAGAGAGGCAACGGTCTCACTGGCCAGTCCGACTGGCAGGCCCCACATGCGGGTCCCAGCCGGCTGGTCATCTACAGTGTCTGGAATGGTGTGTTACATCGGAGTATGAACGGTATGGCTATCGTAGACACAGTGGACGCCGTGCGAGCCTGACGTCAGCATTGGGCCACTGTTCCTGCGTCATCCCCGCAAAGTCTTCGGTATGGCCGGGTAGTTGTCAGTCTTGTCATCATACAGGGCGTATCGTGCACTGATACGCACGTCGTCCTGTCTCACTGATTGGTTCCAGCTACGTCGCCGTAGTCGGCTACCTCTTGCTGATCCGGCTACCGTGCGATAGCCGACCTGTCTTGCCCTGTCCGGCTGCATCTGGTCAGCCGGACGCGATCCGACTGCTCAGTTTCTTTTCCGGTTGGGGTAGCTGGGGATCATCCCCCTGACACACACTACTAATCCGGCTTAGGCAGAAGCAACTTAAGCCAGCCGACATAAAAAATAAATAACAAACACAGAAAACAACAAATATTTCTAAGGCAGTCCCCGAGTTATTGCTCAAGGTGCCAAGATTTCATTGATAAACTCATTGCCGGCATACATACCAACATATGAGAAACTCGGATACACACACCTCTTTGTTAAGTGTAGAATGGACGAAGTAGGGCTACATTCCATGGACGCTTAGATTCCTTGCTAGACCTGTCCGCCTTGTTCTTCTCCTGTGGTTTTGCATCGATGAGATAATAAGAGTCATTGTGCAATGCTTTGCTCACAATGAATGGCCCTTCCCATGGGGGGATAACTTATGCATGCCAGCAGTATGTTGTACCAGCCGGAGTACCAGATCACCTTTTCGGAAGACTCGGGGGTTCACTTTCTGGCTTGATAGCGTCGGAGATTTTGCTGATATATGGCGGATCTGGACAATGCCAATTCTCTCGCTTCTTCCAGCAGATCAACATCATTTTTCCAGGCTTCACGCACTTCGGCTTCTGTGTATTGGGTGACCCTAGGCGAGTCATGCTCTATGTCGGCCGGTAATACAGCTTCTGCCCCATATACCAGAAAAATGGCGTATAGCCCGTTGATCGATTCGGAGTTGTTCTTAAACTCCATAGTACCGCTGGTACTTCTTCTATCCAGCACCCCGCTAATCTTTGCAGCGGCTCAATGAGCCGGGGTTTTATCCCGGATAATACTAATCCATTGGATCTTTCCACTTGTCCGTTCGATGCGGGGTGGGCTACTGAAGCAACGTCCAGCCGGATCTTCTTATCTCGGCAGAATCGCGTGAATGCTCCTTCAGCAAAATTTGTGTCGTTATTTGTTATGATACTGTGAGGGTAACCATATCTCAGGATGATATCTTTGAGCAATGTCATGGCCGTAGCTCCATCACATTTTTTGATCGGCTTTACTTCAATCCATTTTGTAAACTTGTCAACCATAACCAAGATATGGGTCATATTTCCCCTTGCCGGCTTAAATGGACCAACCATATCCAAACACCATACAGCAAATGGCCAGGTAATTGGTATGGTTTTGAGCTCCGACATTGGCATGTGTGTCTTGGTAGAATACCTCTGACAACCATTGCATTTTCTTACTAAATCTTCTGCTTGTTCTAAGGCACTTGGCCAGTAGAAAACATGTCGGAAAGCTTTTGCCACTAAGGCTCTGGATGAGGCGTGATGCCCACATTCCCCTTGATGTATATCTCGGAGGATGTCAAGCCCTTCTTCCAGGTCAACACATCATTGCAGGACATTCGTGACACTCCTCTTGTATAGCTCGGCATTGATAATTGTGTATGCCTTTGCCCTCCTATGAATTTTCCTTGAAAGCACTTCTTCATCGGGCAAGGATCCATCCTTCAGGAACTGGAATATGGGCAGTGCCCAAGCTGGTATAGCTCACACAGGAAACACATCCTCGCCAACTTCCATTTGATCCACCGACATAACCTCTGCCGGGTCAAGCTGCGTAGTCCCTGGGTTCTGCGAAGCAGTCCTCGGGTTTCCTGAACCACTTCCCACATCAATGTCCATGGGCACAACTTCCGACTCCGGATTTGCTGAGATATAGATTAACTCAGATTCTAGGGATGGCCTGATAGACGGCTTTCTGAGGTGCTCTAGTGCTACACCCAATGGAATTGCTTGTCGGGTTGATCCGAGCTTCGACAATACATCGGTAGCCTCGTTTTCCAGCCGGGGTACATGGTGGAACTCGCATCCCTCGAAGTATCCCGATATTTTCTGCACATGAAATCTGTATAGTGCCATGTTTGCATCCAAAGCATCCCATTGCCCTAAAACTTGCTGAACTACCAAATCCGAGTCACCAAAGCACTAGATCCGACGTATTCCAATCTCTTTTGCCACTTTGAGCCCATGCACAAGCGCTTCATATTCTGCAACATTGTTTGATGCTGCGAAGTGGATCTGCAGCACATACTTCAGCTGGTCTTTCTTCGGTGAGGTAAGCACAACTCCGGCGCCTAACCCGATTTTCGTTTTTGATCCGTCAAAATGCATTCTCTAGTAGTTCGGATCTGGCAACGGTGGCTCATATTGCATCTTGGCCCAATCCACAAAAAAGTCAGCTATAGCCTGAGACTTGATCGCATCTCTCCTGTCATATTGTGGAGCATACGGGGCTAGCTCAATTGCCCATTTTGCGATCCGGCCGCTCGCATCCTTGTTGCTCATTATCTCAGATATGGGGACCTCACATATCACTTTGATGGGGTGTTCTTCAAAATAGTGCTTCAGCTTCTTTGCTGACATATATACACCATATGCCATCTTTTGGTAGTGAGGATAGTTCTGCTTTGATGCCGATAATACCTCGCTCAGGTAATAGACTGGCCTTTGCACTGACTTACCCTCCTCGTCACGCTCTACCACTACTACTGCACTTACAACTCGGTTGGTTGCGGCTATGTAGAGCAACATTGGCTCTTTTGATAGTGGAGAGGCTAACACTGGTGTAGTGGCTAACATTTTCTTTAACTGGATGAAGGCTTCATTGGCCTACGGCATCCATATGAACTTGTCTGACTTTTTCATTAGCTGATAGAGAGGCAGTGCCTTTTCTCCCAACCGACATACAAACCGACTTAAGGATGCCAGGCAACCAGTGAACTTATGGACATCGTTAAGACACTTCGGCAATTCCATTCGCTCTATGGCTCGGATTTTAGTTGGGTTAGCTTCGATACCTCGGCTGGAGACAAGAAATCCGAGTAATTTCCCAGCCGGGACACCGAAGGTACACTTTTCCGGGTTAAGCTTCATTCGGAACCTCCTTAGGTTCGCGAATGTTTTCCTGATATCATCAAGGAGCGTTTTGCTTTCCTTGGTTTTTATTACCACATCATCCACATACACTTGCACATTTTGACCAATTTGATCGTGTAGGCATTTTTGCATACATCTTTGATACGTTGCCCTGCATTACGTAAACCAAAAGGCATGGTGCAATAGAAATAAGCCCCATACGGGGTAATAAATGCAGTCTTTATTTGATCATTCGGGTTCAGAGGTATCTGATGGAAACCAGAATATGCGTCTATGAATGACAACAGTTCACACCCAGCAGTAGAATCTATGATATGATCTATCCTTGGCAGTGGGAATGGATCTTTTGGGCACGCCTTATTCAGGTTCGTGTAATCGATGCACATACGCCAAACCACTGCCACATTTGGATCATCTTTCTTTTTCTCCACGAGCACCAGATTAGATAGCCAATCCGGATAAAGCACTTCCATGATGAATCCAGCTACGAGGAGCCGAGCTATCTCATCTCCAATGACTTTTCTCCTATCTTCGGCGAAGCGGCAGAGAGGTTGCTTCACCGGCTTTGCTCCGGGTCTTACGTTTAAAGAGTGCTCGGCCAACTCCCTCGGAACACCTTGCAAGTCCTGTGTGGACCAAGCAAAGATATCCCAATTCTCACGGAGGAAGTTGACAAGCTTGCTTTCCTATTTGTCATTTAACCTGGCACCAATTGTTATGGTACGCTCTGGGAACAGATCATCAACAGGTACTTTTTTCGTGTCCTTTGTTGCTTGAAATGATACACTTCCATGCGGGTTACTCGGCGCCGGCATATACTGTTGTGCGGACTGAGCCAATGCCGCTACTTCCTAGATCTTTCTCTTTTCTTGTGCAATCACGAGTGACTCGGCCAGGTTAGACCCGGCTGACGCACACTCAATGGAACGTCGGAAATCCCCAGCTATGGTAATTACTCCATTTGGACCGGGCAACTTCATCTTCAGGTAGCTGATATGAGTACTTGCCATGAATTTGTTCAGGGCTGGCCTGCCGAGTAACGCGTGATATGCGCTTTCTAAGTTCACCACCTCAAACTCCAAATTCTCAGTTCGGCAGTTATCTCTTGTGCCGAATAACACATCGACCCGGACTTTGCCAATGGGTTCACAGGAGATACCAGGCACAATGCCATGGAAAGTTGTCCTTGTGGTTTGGAGCATGTTCTTCGAGATACCCAACTTGTGCATTGTATCCATGTACATGATATTGATGCTGCTGTCATTGTCAATGAGCACCTTAGAAAACCTCACATTGATATTTGGCCCGATGAACGTTGGGTCCAGCACCAATGCATACGAACCAGGACTCGACATTAGCTTTGGATGGTCCTTGATACTCCAGGTAATTTCTTGATCCGACCAAGGCATATACCTCGTCACTGTCGGCATAACCACATTCACTTCCATATGTCGGTGTTGCAAGCTTTTCCTATCTGTTTCCTCTGTGGTGAACACACAATAACTCTGGTGATGCTCTCTGTATTCATTTCTCCCATCATTGTCGGGGTACCTTTGATCTGGCTGATGCTGGTTTTCCACCTGATGCACTGCATCCCTTCTCTCATGATTCTCATACCTCGGTGGAGGTGGTGGTAACATTAACTATTGTGTATTTGCTCCGGAGAGCAACTGCTGCCGAGGTAGCTCCTGCCGAGGTTGATCGTTCCGGGGTGCCTGAGCATTCCCCGAACCACTTTGCTCTATCTTCCTCATCCACTCACATTTCCGGGTTGTATGACCCGCAGGGTTACTCGGATTTGGCGTGTGAAATTTGCACGGCTGATCTAGCATTGCCTCATATGTATACCTCGGCCGGTCTTTCTTTTCTTACCACTGTCTCTTTTGCTCAGGCGTCCAAGTTTTCTTGCCATCATTTCTTGGGGTCCACTGTTGCCCTCCAGTTTTCTAATGCTGATTACTCCCTGCACCGGGTTGATCTTGGTTTACAGCAGCAACTTGTTGCAAAATGTACCTGTAATCTGGTCTATCGTCTCTTCTCTTACCTTGGTAATAATTTTGCCAGGATAATCCGGCTCCATCTCGCTGGTAGTACTCCTCATTTGACTCGTTTGACACAAGCCTAAGTTGAGTCGGATCCCCCAAAGCATATGAATCAGCAATCCGGATTGTTTCAGCCAGTGTAGATGGCATATCCCTTTGTAACCTTTGCCACAGCATGCTTGCATATCTACACCCTTGTGCAAACCAAGCTATGGCCTGAGATTCAATCACGCCTTCACACGAGTTTCTCACGGTGCACCAGCGGGTTAAGAACTCCCGGTCTGTTTCATTTGGTCTCTGCTTGCACATCGCTAGGGTCTGTGGCCTATTCGGCCTCTGATACATGCTCGAGAAGTTACTGACAAACATTTCCTCAAAATCGATCCAACAGTTGATACTACCGGGCGGTAAATTGTTTAACCATACCCTCGCTGGCCTCTCCAGCATATGAGGCACGTATCTCACCACCCATCTCAAATTGCCTGTCACAATCTTCACTACCAATCCTCCGGCTTGGTGCTACCGTCATATGTTTTCATGCCTCTGGGTAACTGGAAGTTAGGTACCGGAGGTTCTTTCATGATCCAGGGCCCAAAGCACGCTTGACCCAGAGGACCTTGCCCCTCAATCTGCTTCGACCTATAGAGCCGATCCAGCTTTAACCTGGCATCATCGGGCATCAAGTTCCTGCTTCCCAACCTTGACCCTATCACATGATAGTCCGGCCTAGGGTATCCTGCGTTCACCATTTCCGAATCACCGTTGTTGTATCTGTCTTGCTCTTGTTGAGCGTAATGTTGCTGCATACCTTGGTCGGCATTCTGCTCTTGCCGAGGTACACTCCGCAGTTGCTGTTGCCGAGGTGGGTTTTGCCCTGCACCCGCCGAGTTAAGCTGTCCGGCATTGCCGTTTTTAGCGTTTCTCTGACCGGCATTGCCTTGGTCGCGGTTACCTCGGCCAGCTTCACCTCGGATGACACTTTGTCGATCCTCATTTCTATGCACTGCTTTTCCTTTCCCTGCCCTTGCCGGGTCATACGGGACTATCTGTTTGTTTCTCCTCGCCGAGGTTACCACTTCCTCTCTCCTAGGGCCATCATGAGGTGATGATGCAGCCCCAGCGGATTTCTCCGGGTTTCCCACTGCCAAATAAACAACCTTGGAAGCCCCAGCTCTTGCCAGGTTAGCCCTGAGCAACTCATCATTCTGTCTGTTAGCAATCCGAACTAACTCGTTGACCCTCTCCTGATGTCTTTGTCGGGCTTCACCCGTTAAACCTTCTAACTCGATGCAGCTGCATCCGCTGCTCTGAGGTTCTTTGCCGGGGTGCTGTACTTCGGCAACCCCATGGACAAAGGGTTCTCTGATTCCTCAACTCTAGTGTCACCCTCTTTGTTCATCTCACTGATGAGGTTTCTCCCTTTTACTTTTACAGCATCTACCTTATTTGCTCTTGCGTACTCGCGTAGCATCATGTTCAATGACTGCTGAGCCGCGGCTATCTTTTTCGCACCCTCAAGTATTTTCTGCCTAGTCTCCTCTAACTCGGCCTGTGCCTGAGCCGGATCTACTACAGGTGCTATGGGTCTTTCCAAGCTATCTATCGCTTGCTGCAGCAAGTTTTCTGGCCTCTCTAGCGGAGGACCTCTACTTTTCCTGGACGCCTTGGGTGTTACCTCAGGATCTGGTGCCGGGTCTTTGCTCGCACCAGCGTCAGGAGCTGTCACCATTACCTCAGCGCGGTCAGGGGAGCGAGTGATACACGCACCATGAGCCGCGCTAAGGGGTGGATCGCCTCCCTTGACGACGTGCCGCGGGTGAACGCAAGACACATCGACGCCGATGTAGATCCTGTGGGCGCCAAGCTTGACGAGGACACCATTGCATGGTGGAGGTCGCTTGCCGAAGCAGCCATCATTGTCGCTGACATAGTCTAGCACTCCAAAGCGCTGAACGAGCCCAGAGACGATGCGCTCGCCGTTGCCGATGATGCTTCCCATTCGGATCTTCACTCCTGCTAGCGCCGCTAGCCCCACGGTGGGCGCCAACTGTCATGGTGGTGTCATGGCAGATGCCATGGATAGGCTAAAGGTGGGGCCAATATGCACTAGAGGAATCCAGGGAGGAATAGTGTGGTGATTCCACACACAGATGCTTTGTATTCTCCAAGCTTGATGAGTTTACAGATGCTCCTTGAGCTGTATTAGGGAGAGGAGGAAGAAGAAGCTCTCTTACTCTCACCAATACCTCTACTCAATGAACCAACTCGCGATCCCCTTCTACTGAGGTCCTGGCGCTCCTTATAAGGGGGAGGCCAGGCTAATAGCTAGGGCATACGTGGAGGCATATTCCTGGGAATATGCCTCTCCCAAAATAGCAAACCGACCGGGTCACCTTTTGCCATCGTAAGCCATGCAGAGGCTACGTAAGCCTCTGCGACGCCAGCGTCATCCGACACAGGCTGCGTCACCCTTGTCGGCCACGCCTTGGTGGTCCTTCCCCCTGTCCGCTTTGCTCACACTCCTGCGCACAGAGGTCACCCTTTGACCAGCGAGATACCTTCCTTCTCTTGCAAGCCTGATATAACCCGTATCATGCCTGGTTGATCCGGACTCGTGGGTACCTGCATACAAGTTATAAAGAGCCTGTCGGCATATGACATACGTCGGTCGGGACTCAGTTAGGTGGAGATCCTCCGGTCCAGGTTGCTCCGTAAGTCGGCCTGTCTTGAGGTGACTCGTCTAGCATACGCTTTGACCTTGCCGTACCTCGGCTAACTCGGCCTCTATACCCTGGCGTGACCCTACTCGGGGGTATCCCCCCAACATTAGTCCCCGAAGCTGGTGCGGTCTTAGCAACTTTAGCTGCTAAGGCCACGGCAGGTTCAATCTCTTTGCTTCTTTTTCGTTACTCTGTAGCTCGGATCCCATGATGTAGCATTCTCTTGGCACATTCCGAGTCATCACTCGCTGGTCGGGCTACCCTTCAGTTTTCCGGGTTATCCTTCCTTCTCTCATACACTTCCCCACGTCCTACGTGGAGGGTAATCATTACCTTGCCTCATTTTAAGGGCCTGCGTCAGTTACTGCACTTATTGTCAGGGGTTACTGTTGCACACGTCGTGTCGCAGTTGCCTCCTCGTTAACTGTATCACCACGTCGCGTCATGGGATCCCCTGTTTCTTGTGGCCCTTCCTGTGGCTTGCCTCTGATTGGCTGATCCGGCTGATACACGGCCACACCATGTGGCCTCGACACGCAACCCGATCCCACTACCCACCACTAGGGCGTGTTTAAATAGGGGAGGGGCGCGTCCCTTGGGCGTTTTCCCCTTCTCGCGCCCCTTAGCCTCTCTGCCTCTTTGCCTCTTCTTCTTCCTTTCAACAGCGCTGCCGCTGCCGCATCTGCTCTGCAGCGTCGCCGCCGCACCGTGCTTCTTCGCACCAGTTTTACTACCGCTCCCGCGCTGCTCCACCGTCACGGGTCCGCGCCAATCCAAGCCTCTGCCCCCCACCTCCGATTGGGCCGATGAGGATAGAGACCTGGAGATGACCGATGAAGAGCTCGTCGTTGTTGAAGAGGAGATGGAGGAGGGGGTGAGACCATGGAGCGTGGTGCTTGGGCCGGTTCCTAGGTGTGTCAAGATGACCTTGACTGGCTCTACCGCACCCGCCGCATTCCGGAGGGCATAATTTCGCGCCTCCCCTGCGAAGAGCTTGCTCCCTCACCCAACCCGGGTGAGTTCGTCGCCTTCCTATCTCACTTCCAGCGTGGCTTGGCCCTGCCAATGAGCGACTTCTTCCATGACTTCCTCAACATCTACGAAAGGTCAAGCATACGAACCAGAATAATGGATAAGCCAGCGCTTGCTTAAAAAATATACACATGATGGAAATAGATAAGTTGTAGGAAACTTGAGTACAAGTTTTTCCGCCTTAGCAAAACATAAGTTTTTCCGCATACACATTGCAAAGACACATTTAATACAAACATTGTTTTTATGGCTCTGCTGTAGGGGGCTTCGTGGTGGAATCATCTAGAGAGCCAGGCCGGGAGAGCTTGTCAAACTCGGAAGGAGAGGGGCTAGACTCAGACGAGGCCATGTCTTCATCGAGGATCTCGTCGGGTACGAAGACATCCACCTTAACCATCTTGGCAACTATGGTGTCAAAGTCGGCGAGGGAGTTCCAAATAGCATCGCTATCGATCTCTTTCCCTTCCTCGTCCAACTTAGGCATGTCGGAGGTCACCAAGTCGATGTCGGTGTTTTCGTAGTGTGCCTTGACCAAGGACAGGGCCATCCTAGCACCAGCCCGGACGCAAGAGGCTTTCCAGTCCTTGACTTTCTCGGGGGCTCGACGCAGGATTTCTGCGAACTTGGCGCTGAGTCTGCCGCCTTAATATTGATTCCTAGAGGTTGAGCTATCTCCTTGGCTTCGGCAATGGCGGTGTTGATGAAGTTGTCGGCAAGAATCATGCGTTCCTTGGGATCCGGAGCACCCTCACCCAAGTTGGCTAAGCCAATGGGAGTTGTGGTTTGCACAAAACACAAGGACCATGAGTACAAATAGATAAAATGGTTGTCCAAATTACAGAAATGACCAAGATGGAGAAAGGTTACCGAAGATGCTCGTTTCCACTTGCTTGCATGTCTCCGCCAAGATAGCATGCTCCTTATGGACTGTCTTGTACACCTCAAGGTTTCTAGCATTCTACTCTTTGGCAGCCTGGTTCTGCTCCTTGATTTGTGCAATTTCGTCCTTCAAGCGCTACATCTCGATGTCAGTAGACTCTTGCAACACCTTCATCGCTTCCTCATGGCCCTTGATGACATCAGCCAGGTCCTTCTTCAGAATTTTGTTTTCATCATCGAGCTCCTGAATATGCTTGGATTGCTCGACAATGCTCTTGGCCTTGGCAATGGCTTCTGTAAGACGGAAATCATAAAGTGCTATCAGAAGACGAAAGAAATGATTCAATGAGAAAAGCAAGGAGCTGTTGTAGGAAACAGACTCTGGCTATTTTTGATATGTTGCTTCAGGAAGGTGGTTTTACCCTGTTCAAGGTCCAGTTCCTTTCACAGAGCAGCAAACCTCTCATTGGCGGCTATTCTCCGTTTATTCTCATTCTGCACAAGATGTTAACATGCTTAGTTTCTCTAGAGCATCTAGTCGAAACTATTCAAGTTTCAACTAAACGCTCGGGGGCTACAGTATATGATTTTAAAGTAAACTAGTTTCTCTAGAGCATCTAGTCAGAACTATCCAGTTTCAACTAAACGCTCGGGGGCTACACGGACAACTTGTACACTTAGTTCTTTGGAGCACTCAAGCCAATAACTATTGGTTTATCCGCCTAAGAGCTCGTGGGCTATAGTGGGATACATTACAAATCAAAAGAAGTAAAGTTCAAAAGACTTACAATGGCAATGACCCTAAGATTGTTGGCCAGATGAGCATAGGAATCATGGAAGGTTTGGGCATTGTTATAGATTGCGTTGGCCTACAAGATGAGGTCATCCAAGCACAACGTTAGAGGAGTTGCAGCCAATGGAGAGGTTGAAGCTGGAGGCATGGATGAAGCCCTAGCCGTCTCTTGCATCTTCAAAGCAGACGATGGCTCGAAGGCTCCCGCCTTGATCGTTGCTTCCACGTCCACCTCTTCCACCACATCCTTACCTTTCTCGATGGCATCCTTAGCTGGAGCTTCAGCCGCTTTAGAGGAAGTGCTCTCCTGCGTCGCCTGACCGCTGGGAGCAACATCTGCCTCAACAAACCTGAGATATCAAGTATTGGATTGACGTCTATCTCCATGGCGGAGATCTCGGGGATGACGGGGGATGATGGCCCAGAGGGGCCAGTAGAAGCCTTGGCGGCAGGAGTAGGGGGAGCAGTAGCGGGAGAGGACTTGGCGACCATGTCCCTGGACAACATGTCGCGAATGTTTTTTGACCCTCCAACATCTTTGGAGGATCGCTTAAAACTAACACCGGCTTTCCTCCTGAAACAAACAAAGTATAAGTACAAGAGTTGAAAAAAGGTATGGGCTAAAAATCACAAGTCGGAGAATGAAAATACTTACTCCATGGCAGGAGCCTTGGTGAGGGGAATGTCGGTGAACTTCTTCTTCTTCTCCACCTCTAAGGCGGCAGTGGAGTGTTTGGAGACTCCACTCTCCGTTTTCTTCTTCTTGGCACCGGCAGCAGCGTTAGAGGTGGAGCTCTTCCGCTTTCGTGTTGTCGGAGTTGGTTGATCCTTGGGGGTGTCGTCGTCGGACACCACCTGGATATCCTTCAACTTAGGATCATAGACCTGGGAGGCCATTTGATCTGCCGCCAAGGTCGCCAGCTAGGATACAGAGGAGTGTTAGATTGAAAACTTCAAGTCGGAAAAACCTTAGAGCATATAACAAGCAACAAAGGAAATATAAGCTACCTCTGGGCACTGCTGGCTCATGGTTGATATCGAGCTCGTTGGGGAACCCCAAGAGGAAGGTATGATGAGCACAGTAGTAAGGTTCCCTCAGTTATGAAACCAAGGTTATCGAACCAGTAGGAGCAAGGAAACACCTCCAAGGTGTTGTTTTCAACTTGGAATCCTACACAACACAACCACAGAACTTTGCCCCCAACTTATAGTGAGGTTGTCAATCTCACCGGTTTTGCTAAAAACAAATGATTAAACGTATTGTGTGGAAGAAAGTAATAACTTGCAGAAAGTAAACATAAAAAAGTAAACAGTTGTAGATTGATGGTAAAAGAAAGGACCGGGGTCCATAGTTCACTAGTGGTGGTTCTTCTTAAGATAGATGACATGTTGGGTGAACAAATTACAGCAGGGCAATTAACAAACATCGAGAAAGCATACATGCATATACTAATCATCTTGACTCCTGTGAGATTTGATAGGGCATTACAACATTATACATAGACCATAATCCAACTGCATCTATGACTAATAATCGACCTTCAGGTTATCATCCGAACCCCCTCCAGTATTAAGTTGCAAGCAACAGATAATTCCATTAAGCATTGCGTGTAAAGTAAACAATACGATTGGTCTATGACCAAAGGATTGTTGTTTTCTCCCTAGTAGCAACAGCACATCTAGTACCTTAGAGATTTCTGTCACTTCCCCAGATTATTAGAGGCATGAACCCACTATCGAGCATAAATACTCCCTCTTAGAGTTGCTAGCATCTCGGCCAAGATATCTACTAACAACGGAGAGCATGCAAGATCACAAATAACAAAGACATGATAGAATCAATAATCAATCCGAAATAGCATCTCAATATCCATCGGATCCCCGCAAACACAACATGTATGATTACAAATAGATGATCTTGATCATGAATGGAGCTCACAATATCTAAACATGATATCACAAAGGAGAAGAACCAACCATCTAGCTACTACATGGACCCGTAGTCCAAGGATGAACTACTCACGCATCACACTGGAGGATTGCATGGTGATGCAGAAGGCCTCCAGGGTGAATTCTCCCCTCCGACAGGTGATGGGAAGATCTTCAGATCCCTCCAGATCTAGGTATGGATATGATGGCATCTATAGACTCTTTCATGGAATTTTGATCGGGTACTTAGGGTTTCTGTATCGGAGGCAATATATAGGCGAAAGGGGAGGCCGAGGGGGTGCCCTAGGTGGCCACACCACCTCGGCGGTCAGCCTGGCCCGGCCACGCTGGGTTGTGTGGCCGGCCTCTGGCCCTTCTCCTTCTCGTATTCTAGCTCCATGTCCCCTCGGTGAAATATTGACTTTGGCTTTTGTCCCATCCAATTCCGAGAATATTCATTTTCTGACTTTCCTGGAACCAAAAACAGCAGAAAACAGGCAGCTAGCACTATGGCATCTTGTTAATAGGTTAGTCCAAGAAAGTGTATAAAAAGTACTCCAAAGTGTGGACAAAACATAAGAAAGTAGATATAAACCAAGCATGGAACATCAAAAATTATAGATATGTTTGCAACATATCAACATCCCCAAGCTTAACTCCTGCTCGTCCTCGAGTAGGTAAGTGATAAAAAGAAAGAATGATTTTTTAGGTGGCATGCACCATCATAAAATTGATCAAAGTATTTGTAAAACATTGATAGCTGGGATCATAGTACTTCAACATAGCATGAAAGATAAAGTTCTAACAATAAGACATAACAACTATGTTGTAACATGAAAAGGCACAAACAAAAGATTCATGAATAACAATGCTTTGTAAGATGTTTGTTTGTTTCACATAAAGAAAACATAGCATAGTGGCATTCAGCTTGTCCCTCATAGAGTAGCAAACATAAATGCATAGGACACCTTCAAAGTTCATAAGGGTGACTAGATACAAATAGTTTAAGGACAAGCAATATCAAAGTTATGCATTAATCAACAAGTCTTGGGACAATGCACATTAAACTAAGAATGGCCACTAAGCTCTCTCAATAGGTGCATAAAGATAGAAGGTGGAGACTCAACATAAAAGTAAAAGAAAGGCCTTCATAGAAGGAAGCAGGGATTCAAGTTTCATAAAGAGCTTCCAAAAATTATGGTACTTATTAGCTTTCAGCACTTATTGCCCCTATCTAAGCATCTTGAAGTGATTAAGGTTAAAGTCAACAAACTATGGAGTATATGCTTGACAAAGTATAAGTTGGAAATCTCATGTCCCTTGAATACGAGGGTCGATCCTCATGCTACTCAAGTTTAGTTACCGGTAAGTTCTTGTCATAGTAAGTACATGTGTATCATAGAGAACCGCCAACGGGGTACCCCTTGCCCGATGATACGGAAGAATCTCCATATAAAAATGACAAGGCAAGCAGACAACGAGCATCTCAGCAATATTCTTATTTACCATGGGAAAATGGTGCTTTTTCTCTCTTTCTCATCTCTTTTTTTTCTCTTTTTCTCAATCTCTGTCTCTTTTTTATAAGAATAATGCTTCATAGATTGCTCATTATGGTTACGTTGCAGGTTTCCACCATGATTAGGCATGGATTAGACCGGCGGCCCAGGCGTTTCTCTAACACACATACATAACTCCATGGACTTACAAGCTCCCCTTTCATTTCACACCGATGACATCCATAGACAAAAGAGCATGATAACAACTAGGTACAATGTACAAGTGCAATGTTGAAAGCGTTCCCCATGAAAGCATGGTTCTGCTAATCCCCAACATATAAGTGCAAGCATATACAACATAGATGACACAATGGTTCAAGTTTATTAGGGGCAAGAAAAGTAAAGTGTGCCATCAAGTTCATGAGAGCTTTAATCACTAGTTTTCTCATAACAAGTTTAATTTGGAAGGTAGATAAAAACATGAATATACTTGGAATAGCAAATGCTAATAGGTAGGTATGGTGGACTCTTTGGAATAACTTGGTTTTATTTGGAGTTGGATGCATGAGTGGAACTCATACTTGGTTATGGAGGCTAGCAAGAGACTGGGAGCGACCAACTAAGAGAGAACTAATGGCCATAATCATGCAAAGCGACAAAACATCATTAATTAAAGCATAAAATGATATTACAAGTCGAAAACTAAAGGATCATAAAGGGTATGGTGACTTGGGATAGTCATAACATGGTGTGAGCATGCGCCAAGTCAACCCAAATAAAGCATCAAAGCAGAATACCACAATACTATGATTTAATATGCTAAAACAACGCATGATTCTTTCAAGGCACATTAAGCAATCTCAATTGTTTATAACATGTCATGCTACAGCAAAAATCACTAAGCATAAAGCCAAAACAATATCAAGCATGACATGACAAAGCATAGGCCATAGTCAAAAACAAGCTCTTTTTACCACTTAAGCATGAACTTTTCCTACTCTTTTCCGATCCAAACCAAACTTATTTGAAAACTAATGTATGAAAGAGGGGGGTCCATGTAATTTATTCAAGCAAACAAAGCAAACCAAAACCAAAAACAAAAATGAAGATGCTCCAAGAACAACACAACTATGCATGAAACAATAAAAATGAAGTGTTTGGAAGAAACCTAGGATTTTTATTGATGAAGAAGGGAATGCCTTGGGGATCCCCAAGCTTTGACGCTTGTACTTCTTGGATATTTCTTGGGGTGACACGGGTGGCATCCCCAAGCTTGAGCTTTAGTCCATTCTTCATCTCATTACATCATTCTCTCCATACACCTGAAATTTTTCCTTCATACAAAACTTCACATAATCTTCATTAGCAACATTAGTGTACTCAAGATAATAAGTCTTTGGGTTCAGTTTCAACACCAATAAAACTTGCATTAAAACACAAGCTACTGTAGCACTTCCCTTAAAAGCTCAATTCCCCAAAAAGAACCCAAAAAGGAATCAACAAGAAGCAAATGCAAATAATGGCAGAAATCTGTCAAAACAGACCAGCAGGTAAAAACCAATTTTTTCGAAGACCTTTTGTTGCTCAAATCAAAAAGTGCTAAACTAACAAAAGTTAGATAACAACCTAGGGCAGAAGAAAAACAATTCACGCCTCAAAACGACATACAGAGATTTTACACGTATTTTTACAGTGAAACACAAAAATCTATTTCGGGACAGCAACTTTCCCAAGCCTTCTCTCTCATTAGAGGTTACTCTTGGCACAAAAAGCAAATAAAAAGGATAAGGAGCGGTTATTACAGAGGTAATAACTTCCAAGACTCATCTAAAACTTTTGGATTATCTCCCAATAAGTACTTTTCTTTAACGCCTTTAAGTTAGGCATAAGAAGCCAGAAAAAGAATCAAGTGTTCTCAAATGAAGAAGTATTAAAACCAAATTTCTTGCCCTTACCTCTCTTACTTTTATTCTTAACCTTGGGGAAGATATGATTGTTTGGTGGAGAAGCAAAATGCATGGTGCGCTTTTTCCACATCTATTATTGCTCCAAGGAGTTTTAATAGGGATCTTCCTAGTGTAATTTGTCCTTTTCCTACACATTCAATAACAAGATAATCATTAGAAACCATTTTCCCTAGGATCTTTATAAACACTCCTTCAGCGATTCCAACGGGTAATATTTTGGCATTATTAGAAAGAAATATTTCTCCTCCTCCTTTAGAAAGTCCCCAAAGATTCATAGATATCTTTAGGCATAACACAGAATTCAGACATGATATCACAGCGAGCATGAAAAGTTTCATTATTTAGAACAATTTTTACTATGGGAAGCCATTTTGAGGGTTCAGAATTTATTGGAACATATTCATGATGCTCTCTAAGCGTATTGTAGCAATCTTTTAAACTAGCAGTGTTGGTCTCAAGAGTGTTCAATCTAGCAAATATGTTTATAAAGGAAGAATCAGATTTGCTAGGCAAGTTGTAAGTTAAGACCAACTTCTTTATGGCATTAAAAGCATCATCCTCATTGCATTGGAGGAATTCTCCTCCCACTACAGCATCCAAAGCATATCTATAGCAAAGAGCAATTCCAAGGTAAAAACTGCTAAGGAACAAGCTTTGAGTCATTTTAGATTCAGTTTTTTCATGTAAATCAGAGATTCTAGACCAAGCTTCTTTGAAACTCTCTCCAATTCCTTGTTTAAAAGTGAAAATCATTTCCTCCGGTGACATAGTGATTGGAGCAATGCTAGACATAATGGCAACTTAAGATAGGAACTAATAATATTTTTTTGTGTTTTTAATAAAGAAAGCAAACTAGTACAACTATTTTTTGTGTGTTTTTGATAAAGAAACAAGCAAACAAAACAGAAATAAACTAAGCAAAACAAAAATAACAAAGTAAAGAGATTGGTTATGAGGGACTCCCCTTGTGAAGATGTCCTTGACTCCTCGACAACGGCGCCATAAAAATACTTATTGGCTCGTGGTTGATATCGAGCTCGTTGGGGAACCCCAAGAGGAAGGTATGATGAGAACAACAGTAAGTTTCCCTCAGTTATGAAACCAAGGTTATCGAACCAGTAGGAGCAAGGAAACACCTCCAAGGTGTTGTTTCCAACTTGGAATCCTGCTCAACACAACCATAGAACTTCGCCCCCAACTTACAGTGAGGTTGTCAATCTCACCGATTATGCTGAAAACAAAGGATTAAACGTATTGTGTGAAAGAAAGTAATAGCTTGCACAAAGTAAACACAAAACAGTAAACAGTTGTTGATTGATGGTAAAAGAAAGGACCGGGGTCCATAGTTCACCAGTGGTGGTTCTCCTTAAGATAGAGGACATGTTGGGTGAACAAATTACAGGGGGGCAATTGACAAACATCGAGAAAGCATACATGCATATACTAATCATCTTGACTCCTATGAGATTTGATTGGGTGTTACAACATTATACATAGACCGTAATCCAACTACATCTATGACTAATAATCCACCTTCAGGTTATCATCCGAACCCCCTCCAGTATTAACTTGCAAGCAACAGATAATTGCATTAAGCATTACGTGTAAAGTAAACAATACGATTGTTCTATGAACAAAGGATTGTTGTTTTCTCCCTAGTAACAATAGCACATCTAGTACCTTAGAGATTTATGTCACTTCCCCAGATTACTAGAGGCATGAACTCACTATCGAGCATAAATACTCCCTCTTGGAGTTGCTAGCATCTACTCGGCCAAGATATCTACTAACAACGGAGAGCATGCAAGATCACAAATAACAAAGACATGATAGAATCAATAATCAATCTGAAATAGCATCTCAATATCCATCGGATCCCCGCAAACACAACATGTATGATTACAAATAGATGATCTTGGTCATGAACGGAGCTCACAAGATCTAAACATGATAGCACAAAGGAGAAGAACCAACCATCTAGCTACTACATGGACCCGTAATCCAAGGATGAACAACTCACGCATCACACCAGAGGCTTGCATGGTGATGAAGAAGGCCTCCAGGGTGAATTCTCCCCTCCGGCAGGGTGCTGGGAAGAGCTTCAGATCCCTCCCGGTCTAGGGATGGAGATGATGGCGGCTACAGACTCTTTCGTGGAATTTTGATCGAGTACTTAGGGTTTCTATATCAGAGGCAATATATAGGTGAAAGGGGAGGCCGAGGGTGTGCCCTAGGCGGCCACACACCACCAAGGCGTGGGCCCGGCAGCGTGTGTGGTGTGGCTGGCCTCTGGCCCTCTCTGTCTCGTATTCTGGCTTCGTGTCCCCCTCGCTGAAATATTGACTTTGGCTTTTGTCCCGTCCAATTCCGAGCATATTCATTTTCTGACTTTCCTGGAACCAAAAATAGTAGAAAATAGGCAGCTGGCACTGTGGCATATTGTTAATAGGTTAGTCTAAGAAAGTGTATAAAAAGTACTCCAAAGTGTGGACAAAACATAAGAAAGTAGATATAAACCAAGCATGGAACATCAAAAATTATAGATACGTTTGCAACGTATCAGGCACTTGCCGCATTCGAACATGTCGAAGGTGATCTTGAAGCCACGCTTCTTGTCCTTCACCTTGACGATGTCCTTAAGCTAGAATTTGATGGAGTCAGTAGAGAAGTTATCCCGCGAAATTCGCATGGGATCCCTCTTGTCTTGAGTATATTTATACATCAACTCGGTGCGGTGCTGTAGAGGATAGATCCGCCTAATGAACCAGCACATGGAAAGGTCCAAGACCGTCATACGTCCGTCTACGAGCCACTCAATCTGCATTACAATGCGATTGGCTTCATCATCGGAGGGAAGAGAGGCTGGGGTCTGCCATGCGGGCACCTCGGCGGCAGCTCCATCGACGAAGTCAGGATAAGTCTCAAGGCGGTCAGGTAGAAGGATATCTGGGCCATAGAAATACGTGCGCTATTAGTTCTTGCATGACTCATGCCCTACTATGTCAAGGAAGCTCCGGCTAGGCCGGATCTTAAAGCTAATGGTTCCGCAGATCCACAATTCATCCTTGGACTCTATGGACTCTCTCTTGACGGTGAAAAAGTACACAAACAGATCTAACCTAGGTTTAATGCCTAGGAATCCTTCGCACAAGGCTACAAAGTTGCTAAGGACTAGAATGTTGTTGGGAGGAGATTGTGGGGGAGTACCCGGAAGTGCCGGAGGACATCCAATAAGAAGTCGGAGACTGGCAGGCTTACGCCGCGTACCAGCTGAGACTTGAGGTACACCTTCTCTCCATCTTTGGGAGAAGGGACCACCTTGCCGGTCGGCGCCGCCCACCATACATACTCCTTCGCCGTAGGGAGATACCCCTCTGTGACCAGTTCCTGTAGATCCTCGGCGAAGAGATCAGAGCCTCTCCACACCCCCTTGTGGGAGTCGTTTTCTTCTTCAGCAGCTTCGAGCACCGCTCGTTCTTGGTCATCGCCGGTGGCTTCCACCACGGCAGAGAAGGGAATGACCACCCCCTTCGGTGGGACAGTCACTCCCTAGGATGGCTCTAGAGTAGCCTCGGGAACTGCCGCCATTGAAGGGCTAGCGCTGCTGGAGGCCATTACGACGAGGAGAAGGTGGAGAAGAGTAGGGCTCTGGTTAGGGTTTTAGCAGAGGAGCTCGAACGGTCGCGCGGCTGGAGGAAGACGAAGACTGGAAAGTGAATGCAGGTAAAAGAGAAATAAATTGACTGCGGTAAAAATATATAGACCCCGTGTCAAGATTCGTGCAAAGAGATCTAAAGGGCGGAATGTTGCCGACATGGAAGTGAACATCCGCGGTAATTTTGCCACACCCTCCGTCTTTGCCGCTTCGCCGTTTCTGATTTCGCGCGCGTGAAAATAGTGATGATTAATTCTCTGTTTCTGTGAGTTTCGAGGTAGCGTAGGCTGTACCCTACATCATCATCTTGATAGTTGCAGTGAAGGGTCACATCCTGAGATTCCATCGAAGACGGAGATTACCCGACTCTACAAATGAAGACTCAAGGAATCTCCGGCTACATTGCGAATCTAGAGAGGATTGCAGGGTTCTTTGGGAGACCTTTGAGATATTGCTTGACAGATTGTCGGCATCACTTAGACGGGACATTCAGAGATCAACGAGCAAGACGGCGCAAGATTTCAAAGTCCTCTGGGGGCTACTGTTGGGGATATGCTATATGGATATCCTCATAGCATGTCACCAATCCGCCTAACTCGGGTGGCCCATAGTTGGTAGCAAGGCATATGGCCTGCTAGGCGGCATAGGCCGACGGATCCATAAGGGAGGCCCATGCTGGATAAAGGAAGGCTACGTAGGAGTCACCGACATTCTCAGAGCCTTGGAGTACAAGACACGGAAGACTAGTTCGTATTAGTGTACGACTCTTTACCTTGTCCGGCAAGGACCTTTCCCTGTAAACCTGATACGTCCAAAATGTATCTACTTTCCTGAACACTTTTGCTATTGTTTTTCCTCTAAACTTATGTGATTTGGATACAGCTAACATTGATTGACGCTGTTTTCAGCAGAATTACCTTGGTCTCTAGTTTTTGTGCAGAAAATCAACTATCAGGAAAAATCCTGAAAATATACGAAAAATCCTATTTCACCAGAAGATTCACGGAGCCAGAAGATAGGACGGAGGAGGGCCACGAGGGCCCACACCACTTGGCCGCGCCTGGGGGTGGTGTGGCCGCCTCGGTCACCCCCTCGGCCTCCCTCTTCGCCTATAAGTTGCCTCTTGACCTAAAAACAAAGGGGGGTTCGATGTTTTTCTAGAAAGAGTTCCGCTGCACCGCCACCATCAGATTCCACGATTCGGAACCAGAAACTCCGTTCTAGCACCCTGCCGGGACAGGGAATTGGAGGAGATCATCGCCATCATCATCACCATCACTTATCCATCGACTATCCATGTTTCCCCCATCTATGAGTGAGTAATCCCCCGCTGTAGGCTATGGGGATGGTAGGGACTGGATGAGATCGTTCATGTAATGGCATCAGATTGTTAGGGCATGGTGCCTAGTATCTATTATTAGTGCTTTTTGACTTTGTTGCAACTTGTTATGCTTAATGCTTGTCACTAGGGCCCGAGTGCCATGATTTCAGATATGAGCATGTTATTGATTCATTATGATAGTATTGTTTATGGTCTTACCTGCAAGTTGTATACACATATTGTTGTCCGGAACCAAAGGCCCTGAAGTGACAGCAATCGGGATAATAGGAGGGGATGGCTTTGATGTGAGGATCACATGTGTTCACGAAGTGTTAATGCTTTGCTCCGGTGCTCTATTAAAAGGATCACCTTAATTGCCAGTAGTTCCCTTGAGGCCCCGCTGCAAACGGTCTGGCAGGACAAAAAATGTTGTGCAAGTTCTCATTGCGAGCATGTATGACTATATATGGAACACATGCCTATGATTATTTAGTACTTGGATGCTTTATCTTATTTATCTGCAAATGCCCTATGTCTTGATTTCCATATGAATTGTCTTGTCCATGCAACGCCCGTCCATCCATCCCTATGCCTACCGCGCTTTAATCCTACTATTTACTGCAATTGTTACTACTGTCTTTACTTTTACTACTAATGTTACTTTACTATTGCTACTACAAAACTGTTGCTACTGATAAACTGCTATGAGAAAGATTGTTTTCAGGTGCAGCTGAATTGACAACTCAGTTGTTAAGGCTTAAATGTTCTTTGGCTCCCCTTGTGTCGAATCAATAAATTGGGTTTCACTTCCCTCGAAAATACTGCGATACACCCCCTATACTTGTGGGTCATCAAGACTATTTTCTAGCGCCATTGCCGGGGAGCATAGCTCTATTTATCAAGTTCACTTGGAATCACTATTGTTCGCTGCCATCCATCCAGCATGGGTAAGTCTCGTGATGGCAAGGTTCCTATTCTACCATCCACTACAAGAAGAGGTACGGTTCTGAACACCTCTGTTGCTCTTGATTCACCATCTATTATGAGTAAGCTCCTTACACCAGCACATACACATGCTACACACACTGCTACTACTGCTGAATCTGAAACTTCTAATACTTATGATGTTGCTTCTACTGTGCTTGATAAAAGTGGTTCATTAGGTCCTTTCCTAGATGCTACAATTGCTAGAACTATAGCTGGAAATACTGAAACTCCTAATGAAGACACTACTACACCTGTCAGTTCACCTGAGTCTAGAGAGAGCTATGATATTGAGGACGGTTATATAGAGATGACCAATGAATTTATTAAAGAATGTCAAAACACCCATGATAGGAGTGTTATTAAGAGTCTCCTTGAGAGGCGTACTATAAAACCCAAAATTTTTCCTAATGCTAAGTTTGTTGCATCTCCCATAAACATTAAAGATAAGGATTATGATTTCTCTCTTGATCTATCTTACATAGCTATTGTTGAGAAAGAACCTTTTTGTGGGACTAAGAATGAAAGTGCGGTAGCACATATGACTGAGCTTTCTACCATGAGTGGCTTATTTTCTGATGATATTAAGATGCACACCTACTTTGTTGCTAAAATTTTCCCTTTTTCACTGAAAGGAGAAGCTAAAACTTGGTTTAATAATTTACCTCCTGGATCTATTGATAGCCCTGATTGCTTGATTAGTACCTTCCTTCAGAAATATTTTCCTCCTAGTGCTAGACATGCTATTTTGTAGGAACTTTTTGATTTTAAACAGGGAGAAAAGGAGATATTGCCTGAATCATGGGCAAGGTTTTGTGCTTTGATTCATGCACATGCTGGATGTCCATTACCTAAGAATGAGCTTCTTGATATATTTTATAATGGACTAACTAAAGAATCTAGGACATACCTGGATAGTTGTGCTGATTGTGTTTTCAGGAATAGGACTCCCAAGGAAGCTGAGGAATTAATGGCTAAAATAAGAAAGAATTATGAAGACTGGACTCCTCTTGAACCAGCTATACCTAAGACAACTATACCTGAACCAACTATTCCTGTGCCTATACCAACATCAAAGAAGAGGGGAGTTATTGAACTAAATGATGAAGTCATGAAGGAAGCTAAGAAATGTCTTAAGGAGAAGGGAATTAAAGCTACAGATGTCAAGAATTTACCTCCTGTAGAAGAATTATGTAAGCCAATCCCCCACTCATCCACTATTGAGGTACACTCTCTCCAACATTTTGATGAAGGTGATATCCCTTACTCTAAACCTCCTGATCAATGCTTAGAAGAATTTGCTATTTTTATTGTTAAGCAAGATAATTTCAATAAAAGGGTGCAAAATCATTTAATGGAAAACTCTAGAGCTATTGTTGAGTTAAAAGGTATTGTGGAAAGAACCTCTAATGATGTTAAAATGCTTGTTAAACATTTTCAAATGGTTCAAACTCAAATTGATCAGCTTATTAAAGTACAAAAAGACTTGCTAGTTAATGCTGCTAAAGAAAAACATGCTTATGAAATTAGAACTAGAAGTGGTGCTGCTACACAGGATCCTCTATATCCTGAGGGGCATCCTAAAATAATTGAGCAGGATTCTCAACAAGCTGAAAATAGTGGTACTACTCCTAAGAAAAGAAAGAAGAAACATAAAACTATTGGAGAACCCTCTGAACCTGCTAAAGATCCTAATAGCATATATGTCTCTGATGCTGAAACTGAAAGTGGTAATGAAGAAAATGATGCTCCCGATAAAGAAAAAGTTGAAGAAGAACCTGAAAGGCACACTAAGAATACTAAATACACTAAAGAAGATTTTGTTGCTAAGAAACATGGTAGTGAAAGAGAGCCTTGGGTCCAAAAACCTATGTCTTTCCCTGATAAGAAACACAAGTCAAAGGAAGATGAACACTATAACAAGTTTTGTGAGTGGATGAAACCTTTATTATTGCAAATTCCTTTGACTGATGCTATTAAATTGCCTCCTTATTCAAAGTATATGAAGGATATTGTCTCGAATAAAAGGAAGATCCCTAATGAAGAAATTTCTACTTTGCTTGCTAATTATTCCTTTAATGGTAAGGTTCCTAAGAAACTTGGAGACCCAGGGATTCCAACTATTCCTTGCTCTATTAAAAATAGTTATGTTAGAACTGCTTTGTGTGATTTAGGAGCATGAGTTAGTGTTATGCCTTTTTCTCTCTATAAGAGACTTCAATTGGAAAAACTAATACCAACTGATATATCTTTGCAAATGGCTGATAAATCTACTACTATTCCTGTTGGTATAAGTGAGGATGTACCTGTTCAAGTGGCTCATAATTGCTTGATATTAACTGATTTTGTTGTGCTTGAAATGTCTAAGGATGACAATATGTCTATTATTCTTGGGAGACTTTTTCTTAATACTGCAGGAGCTGTTATTAATTGTAATCAAGGAAAGGTTACTTTTAATGTTAATGACAAGGAGCATACTGTCTATTTCTCCAAGAAGATTGATAGGACTTATGGTTTGAATTCAATTCAACATGTTGAGGGCATTCAAGTTGGAGAAATATATTGTCCCATACCACGAGAAAAATATGAAACTATTATGATTGGGACCATTGCTATCAAAGTTGAGGTAACATAATCATTAGTGGAATACAAAGTTTTGTTTCATATAAAAAAATTGGTAACAAGACCTGATCAACCTTGTTAACAAAAGGATTTTAATGAACAAAAACAATATTTTCACCATGATTATCTTTGCTTACTTTTATTTTATCCATTTTAGTTTTTGTTTTCATTTAGTTTACTTTTCTGTTGTTAGTTGCTTGCATATTAGAGTGTCTTAGAACTTCTGAAGTTTTTGTTTTGTTTTGTCATTGCATCTTTCCGGAAAAAATCTTTCTGTCAGAAAATCATTCATCTATACCTGAAAATTGCTCAAAAATAAAGTGTCTCGAAAAATTCTAGAAAATTCATTTTAAATTTTTACGTGAAAAAAGGGGTAGAGAAGTGCCTGGAGAGTACCAGGGGGACCCACCAGGCAGGCACACCACCTGGTGGCGCGGCCAGCCCAGGGCACGCCTGGCCATGGTGTGGGCCACCCCTGGCCCTCCACTCACTCTCTCACTTCCCACTGCTCTCTCTCTCTCTCCCGATAAAACACCAGTTCATTGCTCGAAATCGCGTTCTTGCTATTCTTGTCCATGATTTTTCGATCTCCTTGCTCAGCCCATCTTTGCTGCTGTAATTTGGAGCATTTGTTCTCTGTATGTGACTCCTCCACAGGGTATGAGATCTTGTAAGCTTGTTCAATGCTTAGAGATATTGTTTTGATGCATGTTTAGGCCTCTTACGAGTCCCCATGAGTAGTTCCCTTCATTATGTATTCACTTTGCAATCATTTGTATAATGGATGTTTAAATTTCAGAATAGAAGATGAATGAACACCAACTCAACCAACATGAACAGAGGGTGCCTGAGGTTATGAAGGTTCACCGAGAGGAGGAAGTTTTTCCTTCCATCTATCCATGCCCCGAATTCATGAGGGCTGCGGGAATTTCCCAGGACTTCCATACTTTAGTTGCTAATGTAGGATTGGAGCATTTTGTGGAAGATGAACCTTGTCAATTTGTGAAACTAACTATGTCTGTAGTGCAGGACTTTTGATTTAGTTGCTCTTTGCCTAACCCCATGGTTCACTACAAAATTTACAATATAGTTGTCGACCTTCCTGTTGATGACTTTTGTGCAGCTATTAACGTACCTCAGTGGGGATCGTGTGGAAGGATTAAAGAGCGACCTGCACCAATCATGGACTTGTATGCGGAGATTTGCCAAGGGAGCAGCTTCTCAAAGGAGAGCGGGAAAATCCATAACATTCAACTCCCGTCTATTCGCTACTTTGCTTACTTTATTGCCAAGTGTGTTCTTGCTAGGAAAACTGCTAATAAGTTATCCTCATATGATCTAGCATTCATCTCAGCTGCTTTAAAACGAGATAGGACTCATAATTTGGGTGCCTTGATAGCTTTCCGTCTTTCTGCTAACCGCGAGAAAGGTGGAATTTGTGGAGGCCTCATCATCTCTCGTTTATTAGCTTTGCATGGTGTAGTGTCTCATCATCTAGACCTACAGTTTCCCATAGAGGGGCTTGACCTTGATTCCATGATACAACATAAGTTTGTTTCTTCTTGGGCTAATTTGAGTGATTTATCTTATGAAATAACCTTTCTCAAGGCTGGTTGGAGAAGGAGTAAGTCCGAGCGAGTTGTTCTTTTGCCTGCACCTGTTTTGTTTAACCTTGATACCAGGGTAGGATGGTCACTCACTGAGGAAGAACTCGATGCATACTTGGGAGAGCTCTCCCAACAGGAGCAGGATACTAGAAGGAAGGTTACAGATGATTCGGGCCAGCCCTCGAATGAGGGGGACTCTTCATATCAGCAGCCTACCTATGATTGGGGAGCATCTTCTTCTTCCCAAGGGCCTAACCACGATCATTCTTACAATGACCCGCATGCTTGGAACCCCTACCCGCGTTGGGGTTGATACCCACTTAGGCCAAAAGCCTAAGCTTGGGGAGAGGTACACCAACATCACGCTCATCTCCATATCATGTTTAGTCGGTACTTTGTATATCCATGTTTCGCTCTCTTTTTAGTTTTTGTTCTTTCTTTACTTTTGCTTTCTAAAACACAAAAATACCAAAAATATTTCCGTTGTTTCTCTTTGTTTGCTTCTTTTTCTTTTTGCCTTGGTTTGCTTCTTCCTTTTTGCTTTGTTTGAATTATTCGAAAAACCCAAAAAGATTTTGGTTTGCTTGTTTTTCCCTTTTGTTCTTGCCTTTAAAAATCAAAAACACCAAAAATATCTGTTGTTCTTTTTTGGTTTTGTGAAGTTTGTTGCAAGGTTCAGCAGTCCTCAGCGGAATTTGGTTCCATGTTATTATTCAAGCCACACAAGTGAAGGGCAATAATGAGGACTAATGACAACTTGAGGTGTGGTAAGAGGCTGGTAATGAACTCGATTTGTTTTCATTTTTGTACATATACTCATCATTGTGGGCATGCTTAGTCTGTTCATGTAGGGTGTATGTTATTTATGGATGCTTAGTAGTTCTTGCTTTCTTATGATTAGCTCCAGCTCGCTAATAGTTTGTAGCATGTCATATGAATGTTTGCTTGCATTGCTCTATTCATAACTTGGTATGACACTGTGGTATCCTCCTCTGAATGTTTCACTTGAATTGACTTGGCACATGCTCATGCATGCATATGACTGAAACAATAATCAGTTAAGCCTCGATGAATTATTTTGCCTCACGGGTCTTGAATCACTTTCATGCCATGATTAGTCATATTTTGTTGCAAGCATGATTATGACATTTATTGCTCTCTCATTTGTCGCTCCCTTACTATTGCTAGCCTTCACTTGCACTGAGTATGAGCTCTACTCGTGTTTCCAATTCCCCAAAACCAATATTGCCAAAAGTGTCCACCATACCTACCTATTAGCATCATTTGCTGTTCTGTGCATATTCAGTATGCCTTGTTTTCTTCCGAATAAAATGTTTGCTTGTTATGAGAAAGTTAGTTAGTAAAGCTCTCACGAACTTGATGGCACACTTTATTTTCTTGCACTTAATAAACCTGAACCATTGTGACTGTCCATGAAAGTTATATGCTTGCAAATTATAGGCTGGGGATTAGCAGAACCGTGCTGTCACGGGGAACGCTTTCAACACTTGTAAATATATACCCAGTTGATATCATGCTCTTTTGTTTGTGGATGTCGTCGGTGTGAAATAAAAGGGGAGCTTGTAAGTCCATGGAGCTATGTATGTGTGTTAGAGAAACGTCTGGGCCGCCGGTCTAATCCATGCCTAATCATGGTGGAAACCTGCAGTGTAACCATAAGAGTATCTATGAAGCATTCTTCTTATAAAAAAAGAAGAGAGATAGCTATTGAGAAAAAAGAGAAAAAAAAGAGATTTGGGAAAAGAGGAAAGAGAGAAAAAAGCACCATTTTCCCATGGTAAATAAGGAGAATGTTGAGATACTCGTTGTTTACTTGCCTTGTCATTTTGATATGGGGATTCTTCCATATCATCGGGCAAGGGATACCTCGTTGGCGGTTCTATATGATACACATGTATTTACTATGACAAGAACTTACCGGTAACTAAAGTTGAGTAACATGAGGAGCGGCCCTCATACTCAAGGGACATGAGATTTCAGTTTATAGTCTATCAAGCATATAACTCAGATTGGACCTCACTTTCACCTTAACCATTTAAAGATGCTTATGATAGGGGCAATGAGATCTCAAAGCTAATGAGTACCATACTTTCAGCATTTGGAAGACTTTCAAACTTTTCAAAACCTTTTCATTTCCTTGTTGAGTCTCCACACATTCTATGAGCACTTTCTTGAGAGCATAGTTGTCATTCTTAGTGTAATGTGCTTGTCTCAAAACTTGATTAATTGTGTTATGACTTTGATGCTTGTATCTTTGACATCTTTACTTCTAGTCTTCACTTGAACTTCAGAGGTGCCTTGGCATTTATGTTTGCTCTACAATCAAAGGCAAGCGAGATACCACTCTATCATACCTTTTTATGAGCATTGCAATGTTGCTTATGTTTATGTTTCATGCTACTTATTATTTTTGAGTTGGAATCTCTTCATAACTTGCAATGACTATTAAGTAAACTTAGTAAAATTTTGAAACTATTATGATTAGGACCATTGCTATCAAGGTTGAGGTAACATAATCATTAGTGGAATACAAAGTTTTGTTTCATATAAATTGTTTTGGTAACAAGACCTGATCAACCTTGTTAACAAAAGGATTTCATTGAACAAAACAATGTTTTCACCATGATTATCCCCGTTTACTTTTATTCCATCCATTTTAGTTTTTGCTTTCATTTAGTTTACTTTTCTGTTGTTAGTGCTTGCATGTTAGAGAGTTTTAGAACTTCTGAAGTTCTAGCTTTGTTTTGTTATTGCATCATTCCAAAAACTTTTTTCTGTCAGAAAATCATTCTTCTATGCTTGAAAATTGCTCAAAAATAAAGTGTCTCGAAAAATTCCAGAAAATTCATATTAAATTTTTACGTGAAAAAGGGGCAGAGGAGTGCCTGGAAGGTACTAGGGGGGCCCACCAGGCAGGCACACCGCCTAGTGGCACGGCCAGCCCAGGGGCGCGCTTGGACATGGTGTGGGCCACCCCTGGCCCTCCACTCACTCTCTCACTTGCCACTTTCTTCTCTCTACCGAGAAAACACCAGTTTATTGCTCGAAATCGCGTTCTTGCTGTTCTTGCCCTCGATTTTTCGATCTCCTTGCTTAACCCATCTTTGCTGCTGAAATTTGGAGTAATTGTTCTCCCGTATGTGACTCCTCCGTTTGTCCAAGTAGATTTGTGTTTAGTGGTTTATATCTTGAGTATTTTTCTGCTATAGGTGACAGGTTATGAGAGCTTGTAAGCTTGTTCAATGCTTAGAGATATAGATTTGATGCATGTTTAGGCCTCTACAAGTCCCTATGAGTAGTGCTCTCCATTATATATTCACTTTGCAATCACTTGTGTAATGGATGTTTAAATTTCAGAATAGAAGATGAATGAGCATCAACTCAACCAACATGAACTAAGAGTGCCTAAGGTTATGAATGTTCACCAAGAGGAGGAAGTTTTTCCGTCCATCTATCCATGCTCCGAATTCATGAGGGCCGCAGGAATTTCCCAGGACTTCCATACTTTGGTTGCTAATGCAGGATTGGAGCACTTTGTGGAGGATGAACCCTGTCAATTTGTGAAACTAACTACGTCTGTAGTGCAGGACTTTCGATTTAGTCACTCTTTGCCTAACCCCATGGTCCACTACAAAATTTACAATATAGCTGTCAACCTTTCTCTTGATGACTTTTGTGCAGCTATTAAGGTACCTCAGTGGGGATCATGTGGAAGGATTAAAGAGTGACCTGCACCACTCATGCACTTGTATGCAGAAATTTGCCAAGGGAGTAGCTTCTCGAAGGAGAACGGGAAAATCCATAACATTCATCTCCCTTCTATTCACTACTTTGCTTACTTTATTGCCAAGTGTGTTCTTCCTAGGAAAACTGCCAACAAGTTATCCTCGTATGATCTAGCATTCATCTCAGCTGCTTTAAAACGAGATAGGACTTACAACTTGGGTGCCTTGATAGCTTTCCGTCTTGCTGCTAACCACGAGAAAGGTGGAATTTGTGGAGGCCTCATTGCTTCTCGTTTACTAGCATTGCATGGTTTAGTGCCTCATCATCTAGACCTACAGTTTCCCATAGAAAGGCTTGATCTTAATTCCATGATATAGCATAAATTTGTTTCTTCTTGGGCTAGTTTGAGTGAGTTGTCTTATGAAATAACCTTTCTCAAAGCTGGTTGGAGAAGGAGCAAGTCCGAGCGCGTTGTTCTTTTGCCTGCACCTGTTTTGTTTAACCTTGATAACAGGGTAGGATGGTCCCTCACGGAGGAAGAGTTTGATACGTACTTGGGAGAGCTCTCCCAATAGGAGCAGGATACTAGAAGGGAGGTCACAGATGATTCGGTCCAGCCCTCGAATGAGGGGGAATCTTCATATCAGCAGCCTACCTATGATTGGGGAGCTTCTTCTTCTTCCCAAGGGCCTAACTACAATCATTCTTACAATGACCCGCCTGCTTGGAACCCTTACTCGTATTTGGATTGACACCCACTTAGGCCAAAAGCCTAAGCTTGGGGCGAGGTACACCGACATCACACTCATCTCCATATCATGTTTTGTCGGTACTTTGTATATTCATGTTTCGTTCTCTTTTTAGTTTTCGTTCTCTCTTTGTTTTCGCTTCCTAAAAACACAAAAAGACAAAAAAATATTTATGTTGTTTCTCTTTGTTTGCTTCTTCTTCTCTTTTTGCCTTGGTTTGCTTTTCCCTTTTTTGCTTTGTTTGAACTATCCGAAAACCCAAAAAGATTTTGCTTTGCTTTTTCTTCCTTTTTGGTTCTTGCCTTTAAAAATCAAAAACACCAAAAATATTTGTTGTTCTTCTTTGGTTTTGTGAGTTTGTTGCAGGGTTCAGCAGTCCTCAGTGGAATTGGGTTTCATGTTATTATTCAAGCCACACAAGTGAAGGGCAATAATGAGGATTAATGACAACTTGAGGTGTGGTAAGAGGCTGGTAACAAACTCTATTTGTTTTCATTTTTGTACATATACTCATCATTGTGGGCATGCTTAGTCTGTTCATGTAGGGTGTATGTCATTTATGGATGCTTAGTAGTTCTCGCTTTCTTATGATTAGCTCCAGCTCGCTAATAATTTGTAGCATGTCATATGAATGTTCGCTTGCATTGCTCTATTCATAACTTGGTATGACACTGTGGTATCTCCCTCTGAATGTTTCACTTGAATTGACTTGGCACATGCTCATGCATGCATATGACTGGATCAATAATCAGTTAAGCCTTGATGAATTATTTTGCCTCAGGGGTCTTGAATCACTTTCATGCCATGATTAGTCCTATTTTGTTGCAAGCATGATTATGACAGTTATTGCTCTCTCGTTTGTCGCTCCCTTACTATTGCTAGCCTTCACTTGCACTGAGTATGCTTTACTCGTGTTTCCAACTCCCTAAAACCAATATTGCCAAAAGTGTCCACCATACCTACCTATAGCATCATTTGTTGTTCCATGCATATTCAATATGCCTTGTTTTCTTCCGAATAAAATGTTTGCTTGTTATGAGAAAGTTAGTTAGTAAAGCTCTCACGAACTTGATGGCACACTTTATCTTCTTGCACTTAATAATCTTGAACCATTGCGTCCATCTTTGTTGCGTATATGCTTGCGCTTTATAAGTTGAAGTTAGCAGAACCAGGTATCATGGGGAACGCTTTCAACATTGCACGGGTACTTTGTACCTCGTTGATATAATGATTCTTTTGCTTATGGATCCCGGCGGTGTGAAATAAAAGGGGAACTTGTAAGATCATGGAGTTTGTATATGTGTTAGAGAAACGCTTGGGCCGCTAGCCTAAGCCATGCCTAATCATGGTGGAAACTTGCAGCATAACCATAGTGAGAATTCTATGAAGCATCCTCAATAAAAACCTATGCAAATAGCAAATAAAAAGATCGCTGAGATGCTCATTGTCTGCTTGCCTTGTCATTTTGATTATGGGATAGCTCCTGTATCATGTGCAAGGGGTACCCCGTTGGCGGTTCTCTATGATACATATGTACTTACAATGAAAAGAGACAAGAGCTTACTTGTGACTGAAGTTGAGTAGCATGAGGTCCGGTACTCGTAAGTAAGGGGCATGAGACTTTAGCTTATAACTTGTCAAGCATATCCTCTTAGTTGTGTCACTTTAACCTTAACCATTTAAAGATTCTTATGATAGGGGAAATGAGAGCTCAAAGCTAACGAGTACCATACTTTCAGCATTTGGAAGCCTTTCAAATTATTCAAAACATTTTCATTTCTTTGTTGAGTCTCCACATATTCTATGAGCGCTTTCTTGAGAGCATAGTTGTCATTCTTAGTGTAATGTTCTTGTCTCAAAACTTGATTAATTGTGTTATGACTTTGATGCTTGTATCTTTGATATCTTTACTTCTAGTCTTCACTTGAACTTCAGAGGTGCCTTGGCATTTATGTTTGCTCTACAATCAAAGGCAAGCGACATACCACTCTATCATACATTTTTATGAGCAGTACAATGTTGCTTATGTTTATGTTTCATGATACTTACTATTTTTGAGTTGGAATCTCTTCATAGCTTGCAATGACTATTAAGTAAACTTAGTTGCATACTCCTTCTTATGAATTTCCTAAGTAGTTGATCACATGCTGAGAATATATACATCTCATGAAGCAAATGTGTTCGTGAAAGTTTATTTTATCGCACTCAGTTTTCAACTAAACTGCTTGAGGACAAGCAATAAGCTAAGCTTGGGGGGAGTTGATACGTCCAAAATGTATCTACTTTCCCAAACACTTTTGCTATTGTTTTTCCTCTAAACTTGTGTGATTTGGATACAACTAACACGGACTGACGCTGTTTTCAGCAGAATTGCCTTGGTGTCTAGTTTTTGTGCAGAAAGTTAACTATCAGGAAAAATCCTAGAAAATATGCCAAAAATCTTATTTCACCAGAAGATTCATGGAGCCAGAAGACGAGACGGAGGAGGGACCACACCACCTGGTCGCGCGGGCCAGGCCAGGCTGCGCCTGGGGGTGGTGTGGCCGCCTCGGTCACCCCCTCGGCCTCCCTCTTTGCCTATAAGTTGCCTCTTGACCTAAAAACAAAGGGGGGTCAACGTTTTTCCAGAAAGAGTTCCGCTGTGCCGCCACCACCAGATTCCGCGATTCGGAACCAGAAACTCCGTTCTGGCACCCTGCCGGGACGGGGAATTAGAGAAGATCATCACCATCATCATCACCATCGGTTCTCCATCGACCATCCATGTTTCCCCCATCTATGAGTGAGTAATCCCCTGCTGTAGGCTATGGGGATGGTAGGGATTGAATGAGATCGTTCATGTAATGGCATCAGATTGTTATGGCATGGTGCCTAGTATCTATTATTAGTGCGTTTTGACTCTGTTGCAACTTGTTATGCTTAATGCTTATCACTAGGGTCCGAGTGCCATGATTTCAGATCTGAACATGTTATTGATTCATTATGATAGTATTGTTTATGGTCTTACCTGCAAGTTGTATACACATATTGTTGTCCGGGACCAAAGGCCCCGAAGTGACAGCAATCGGGATAACCGGAGGGAATGGCTTTGATATGAGGATCACATGTGTTCACGGAGTGTTAATGCTTTGCTCCGGTGCTCTATTAAAAGGAGCACCTTAATTGCTAGTAGTTCCCTTGTGGCCCCGGTGCAAACGGGCTGGCGGGACAAAAGATGTTGTGCAAGTTCTCATTGCGAGCACGTATGACTATATATGGAACACATGCTTATGATTATTTAGTACTTGGATGTTTTATCTTATTTATCTGCAAATGCCCTATGTCTTGATTTCCATATGAATTGTCTTGTCCATGCAACGCCCGTCCATCCATCCCTATGCCTACGGTGCTTTAATCCTACTGTTTACTGCAATTGTTACTACCGTCTTTGCTTTTACTACTGTTGTTACTTTACTATTGCTACTACAAAATTGTTGCTACTGATAAACTGTTGTGAGCAAGATTGTTTCTAGGTGCAGCTGAATTGACAACTCAGTTGTTAAGGCTTATAAATATTCTTTGGCTCCCCTTGTGTCGAATCAATAAATTGGGTTCACTTCCCTCAAAAATACTGCGATACACCCCCTATACTTGTGGGTCATAAAAACCCTAGGTCTTGGCGCCTTTATAAGCCGGCCTGCGGGAGCCTTTAGGGCATAACCTCTCAGATTGCAGCGTACAACGTGCAACACCTCGCACAACTAACCTATCTATGTAACTTGGTGTATTGCCATTATAGTGATTTATAGCTGGAGTAGAGTTCTGCCACTGTTGTAGGGCTTGAACCTGGGTAAGCTGTGTTACCTCGTACCCGTCAACTCTCCACATTACCCCACGTCTCTAAACACGCACTATGAGGACCCCTCCATGGCGTACTCGTCGGCAATACCAGGACATTAGTGTTGGTTAGCAACCTGATGAAGATCTTGATGTTGTTATGCTTGTGCTGGTACTTAATCAGCTATCTCTTCTTGTCTTGTGCTAGATCAGCTAGCTCTCTTTGTCCTTGTGATGTTGTTGTTTTTGCCCGCTCCTCCTGATGTTGCTGGTTGATTCTCAACCTTTGGCTTGATCTGTTTGCTTGATGGTTTGCTGCTGGTAAGCCTCCTCTCCTATCATTCTCCTCCTTGCTCCCAACTCTTCTACTGAACAAATGGTAGTTGTGGTGTATACTGATTGCTGGGAGTGGTCTAGTGTTCTACCGATGAACTGATAGTGTGTTGGTGGTTTCTTGGCTAAGTATGGTGAAAATGGAATAGCTAGCTTTGCTTCTATGGTTGAGGCTTTCTTTTCTACTCTCATACTTCTTCTGCTAGGTCGACAACACAACAAGTATATGTTGTGACCAAGTTGCTTCCATGTGGGACTTGAGGGTGAAAGTTTCCATCCCCTTTGGACCATTTGATTATGGATCAGATCAAGTTAAAACCTGATATTTTCCTGATTGTTTACCTTTCACTTTTACTTTCCTTTGGTGAAATTTTCCCCATAAGGCTTATGATGGTGCTATGAGGCCCATTCAATAAAAGAATAGATCCTACACTTGTCATTTTTTAAATAATCAATGATGAGCTTAAGCATATCACTAATATGCTAAATCTAAGAGTAATCTAGGGCACTAACCCCTTTTCCTTTATTTAGTTTTGCTTTCGTTTTGTTTTGCAGAGACAAAGAATAAGAAGAAGTAAGGAAAAGAAGATACAAAGTAGATAGGAATTAGTTTTAGGCATTTCTTTTTCTTCTTATTGTAATTTCCCCTTTTTATTTATTATTGTAAAGACAACTTTTTCATTAATGAGTAATGAAGATTATTCTTTTCCATTATTAATTCTTGTATACTATTTATTTATTGTAACATCATTATACATTACTTAATAATTCATTTTTCTTTTATTTAACTATTTTTGTATTTTATTTCTTTCTTGTAATTGTATAAACATTGTAATATTATTTATATGATAATAAAGTAAATGTTTGCTCCATTATTGTATCTTGGAACTTATAAATATTTATATCTTATATATGATACAAATTCAATTCTTTATTTGAAAAGACAATGTAATATTATTAAGTAGTAAAATTTAATCTTTTCTTTATCCACATTATTGTAATATATATATTCTTATTCCTTGAAATTTACAAATGGTTGAATACTAGTTGTGTAATAAAGAATACCATTCTTTATTTGGATTTGGAGTTCAAATATATCATTTGAATAATCAAATTTAGATTATTATCCTCACAACACAAAGATTCGATAGAGGTCATTTCAAAATCTGTCGCACCTGTCCGGGCATTTCTATCAAAACAAGAGAGAACTTGATCCCTCCATAGCTTTTTAAAAGTTTTGAACAAAAAAATTCCGGATTTTCTTATGTATGAATACAATGCACACACATGTGTCCTCACTATTTCTAGGTGTTAATCCTATGGTGTTACAATATGGGATACTACAATCGTTACATCCATGCGCTATGCGCTCGCTTGCAGGGCGATGGGTATGTGCTGGCCTGTGAAGAAGCAGTTGTAGCGGCTAGCAGCATAGTGGTAGCAGTTGCGTCCTGCTGCGTGCTTGCGGATTGGCGGCGGTAGTGGATCTAATTTCAAATTTGTTAAGTAGAGAGTTTAGAGTGACATTACTACCGGTGAAAAACAAGTCCGGACTTAAGTCATGGCCAATGATGGCGGTTCCTCTTGGTGCCATTACTACCTTGTCGAAGGTTTCATCTTTGCAGGTATCGTCGCTTCGCTCATTCTGCTCCGGGGAAAGCCCTAGATCTAGGTCTCCTGGACGGATGATGTCGGCGTCCGATGTCGTACTGATGAGTGGAAAAATCCACTCGTTTTTATTTCTTTTTAGACCAAATATAACTCAGATATTTGATGAAACATCTCTCTAAAGCTGCCACTAATCGCTAATTATTGCATAGATGTGCAAATCGTTTATTTTAATTTTCTCCTTACATAAGTAGATACTTTTATAAAAAAATCTCGACTAATTCATGAAGAATCATGGTTTGCGATTCTTCTGCCAAGTCAAAGGGATCATGAAATCAATCGTCAAAAGCCATAACAACATGTATTATGGATGGGCGTGGTTGTACCGTGCCACCATATCGCATGCCACGAACAACTTTCTTGAAGGGGTCTATCTCATTCTCATGAGTGGCTGCCTAGAACCCTAACGCTAACAAAAAAACCATTCACATAGAGGATGGAGAGTCGTCGCCATCGTCGTCACCATATCCACACCTCCATCTCCAACTCCATTCCTCTCCATAGTCATGGTCCAATATGTGTAATCTTTATTACATGGTGATTGGAAGTATTGTAAGACTATTTGACATTCCTCTAAAATTCCTATCAATATTTATGATTGTTGATCTAATCATAAGTAAGTAGTCCTCGTGGGCTAAGGGTTGTGGCCTAGCCTCATAGCTTTACATGGATCTTTTGATTTAGGATTCTTGTATAATTGAAATAACCTAGATTTGTATATTTGTATATAGTCTTTTGTCTCGATCATAGGACTTATAGTACCTAAGACCCTGAAAATTGGTAACAGAAAAGAGGAGAGAGCAGGGGAGCTCTCACAGCAATAGGGAGCCAGTAAAGGGAGTACACCATGTTGTAGGTGATTCTCTAGGAAGTAATAGTGACGTCATGATCCTAATGCTTTAGTTTATTTATCTTAATATCTGTCGGAGCCCCGCGCTAATCGATGGAGTGGTGGTTGGATAGTTGAATCAATAGTGTTGCGGTAGTAGATAATGGTGTTAGAAGGACGCATTGCCCACGTGTATCCCAAATCTTTATTATGTTCTTATTGATTTTGCGCTTAATATTATCTGTGTATCTCATTTGTATGTACAGCTGCATGTGAAATCTTGGCCCTGTCTCTAACCATTGGAGATATGCCAGGACCATGTCCGGTAAACAAAAGTTCTACAAAAGTCTCAAGGTTTTGTTTTAGTAACAACCTGATTCTTTTTAAGGATTCCATAAAACTATCTATATAGATGTTTTAGAGAAAAATTAAGCTATCTATATCCGTAATCTGAATTCAAAGTATCACGTACTCCCTCATGAGGGCATCGTTTTGCAGCAGGTGTCAGATCAAGTGGTTAGGAGGTGGTGCGGCGTGGTTTTCTACCGTGTTGGCGACATAGGATCTCGACGGTGTGGCGCGGTGGGGTCTTGGCAACAACCGGGTGGTGATGTACGTGTGTTGGATGGTGGCAATGTCTAGCGTCGTGGTGGGTTTCAATTTTTAGATGATGCGCGTAAGTGTGAGATCAGGACAATAGTCCCAACCCCCGTGAGGAGGGAAAACCTATATGCCGACCAGGTCGACACGTACCGCACGTCGCAGCCCCGCGTGCATTATGAACCGGCGAGTCGGCTGCTTCTCTTTTTCCTTTTATTTTTTATTTTTTGTATCTTTTTCTGCTTTTACAGTAGGTTTTACGATTTTCTTCTCTTCTTTTTTAGTTTATTTTTTTCTAAAAATAATTTTTTATTAGAAAAATGTTTAGATTCAAAATTTGTTTGGATTTGGAATCTTTCAAAATTTGGAAGTTGTTCAAGTTTAAACATTATTAAAAGCCAAAAACTGCTTAAAATTCAAATTGTCAAATTAAGAATTGTTCGGACTATTTTCAAAAACACAAAAACCATCAGAAAATCGTGAAAACCATCAGAAAATCGTGAAAACCAACAGAAATCCAAAACCATACTAAAAGACTGGATAAAAAGTATAACTTCGATTTTGGGCCTGGGCTAAAGCTACAGAGAGGGTGTAGGGTGATCGGTGTATAGGAGCTCCCTCACGAGGAGCCCATGGCATTGTCGAGTCAGAACTTGAAGTTTGTCAGCCCATTAGAAGCGGCCTTACCTCACTACTCTAGGCCTTGGGCCTTCTTACCTGTTACAGCCGACACATTCGATAACGGCCTGGTTCCACACGAATTCGTGTTTTCGCCATCGGCCATCTCGGTCGGAAAGGTACCTGCGTCCGATCCAATCCAAAAACATAAGAGTTTCGTACCATATGGGCCTCGCACGCACCGCATTGCAAGCTTGGAACCCCACCACAGCTCCAGCCCCAGCCCCACCCAGCGCGATTCAGGCTTGCAATGCGGTGCGTGCGAGGGTAATCTCCGCAGACAGCAGCACTGCGCAGCTAGCGTACGAGCGGTCCTCCTCCTCTGGCCTCGGTGGTGGTCTCGCTCCACTGTTCCGCATTTCAAGCCCCGCAACAGCGCCGGCCAGTCAGTTGCAATACCGCCACTGCCGCTCCATTACTCCCTCGCCGCCGTACGCAGGCAATGGCAGAGCCAGAGCAGTGAATGGTCATCCTGGTACTGTTGTCACAAGCGGCAGCGGAGTAGATACGCCACACAGACACAGACTCTGCTCGCCATCACGAGGTACCCGTGGCGGCGATGATGACGGATACGTACGTACCTGCTCGCCCGTCGTAAATGACCCCGGCCGGCCCGCCGGCCGGCCGGCTGCGGCGCCGAGAGCTTCTCCCCTCCCTCCCCCGTACGGCTCGTGCGGCCTCGAGGCTTTAATCGCGCATCCCGTCCCGCCGTGGACGGACACTTCGGATCAGAGGCAGGATCCATCAATGCGGGGATGGTTTTTCCCCCCAGCTCGAGCCGGCCGGCATGGATCTTTGATGGATGATGCGCGCCACGGTTAACCGTTGTTACCTGTACAGATGGGACGCCGCGGGATCGGAACCATTAGTGCGCCGCGCCATAAGTCTCTCGGTACTCGCGAAGCCAGCATCGTGGTACTACGGCTGCTGTGCTACCTGCATCCTGGTTTTGTTCAGTAAACCATTGATCGTGCGGAGTGAATGCAGATTTGCTGCATCTCCCTTGCACGGAGAAGAGTAAATGAGAAATGTCGCCGCAGGCCCAGGAAATCAACTGGAGCAAAGGGTGTACTTTGGTTCCTTAAATATTGTTGCTTGAGTATGTGTTTGCTTCGTTAACTCAGTAGTGCTCTGCTTATTGGCTCCGACTAATACAGTACTTTTTAACTTCGTTTCTGGCTTCAATACTCCGAAATCATCACTACCTGCATCAACAAGGAACCATGGCTCTAGGTGTAAAAAAAAAAAGGAACCAACTCTCCCTTCACTTCTATACTCATTTTGGAGTCTTCACGTGCGAAACGGAAGCGGGCACAAACCAAAATTATTTATTGGGTTACTTGGTATTTAACCATGAATCTTTGGTTTCAAGTTGTATGCACCTAACCATTTCATCCATCCGTTCGGATTTTTGGTTGAGCTGTCTAGTGCTTAAATTCAATATGATATCAAAGACATAAGGTCTCAAGTTTAAAAGCATGCTCGCGCAGTATTAAAAAAGATTCTATGGTGTACATCAATAAACCCACGCTTTGAACTAAAGTAGCCTAGACGTGAGGGGTTATTAATAGTATAATATATTACCAAGATCATTTTAATATCACATTGAGAAACAATCGGTCATTATATACTTATACTGAATAGACCGCAATTATTTGTTGTATTAATTGGGGACCCTGAACCTCTGGTTTCAAGTTGTAAGCACCTAACCTTCACCTATCAGCTCAGCCTTTTGGTTGAGCTGCCTAGTGCATGAATTCAGTATGGTATTAGCATCAAAAGGTCTCAAGTTCAATAGGCTATTCACATAGTATTTAAAAAGATTTTGCAGTGCACATCAAACTTATACTAAGAACTAAAGTAGCCTAAATGTAAAGGGATCATTGAGAATATAATATATTACCTAGATCTTTCTATCAGTTTGGACCGATGGGTGAATTGGTTAGGCAACCAAAGTTTTAGGGTTCATTACCCAAAGTAAAGCAATAAATGATTACGGTATGCCCTGCTTGCACACATCAAGACTAAAAAATGAGCAAATATGTGAGGATAGTGTTAGATATAATGACCGTCCCTCTCTCTCAGTTCAGTGGGTAGTGCATAAATTCAATATGCTGAACCGGCGAACCAATGACCTAAAACACATCCGCCGTAGTGTCGAGAAAGGGAAAGAGATTTTATGCTTCGGTGAGAGCAGATAGACATATATAAAAGTAAGGGAGCAATATTTATGGTTTATTAATACATCATCTACTATTGTGCTAGCCCTAAAAGGTTATCTACTTTGAAATTGAGTACTCACTCAAGTTAGTGTTTTGACTCATAGTCTAGATGCACCCATTACTAAAAAAAGTATATTTACATCACAACATTTTATATTCTCACACAAAATTTGGAGGGAAAAACATATTATGTGCCTTGTGTAAAAATGACAAAAATATCTCGTGAAAAGTCTTGTTCAGTAACAAAATTTGTCTTTTTATAGGGGATATAAGAATGTTCTTTTTTCTAAACACTTGTGTGCAAACATAGAATGCCCGGATACACATGCAATTTTGTTCTGATTTTTTTACTCTTTAAATTGTGTTTTCAAACAATAGGTTTATATCCACCCGTGAGCCGAATTCGATTTCCTACTCTTTATAATGTATTATATTTACTACACATAGATTATCAACTAAATACATTTAGTACTCCCTCCTTCCCAAATTAGGATGCCTATTAGATTTTATCAAAGTCAAAGTTTATAAATTTTGACCAAGTATATATGAAATTAGGAGTAGTAGATAGTGGTGAAAATGCAAAACTCAAATGTAACAGTTCAAGATGACACATACTCTCTCCGTCCTAAAATAAATGACTTAAATTTGTCTAGATTCGCATATATTTATATACTAAGATGTATGTAAGTCTTCTGAGACTCGGAGGAAGTTGCTTGCTTGCGTATGCAGCGTCAGCACTCCGCACCCGGCCATCCGAGTACTGTTCAATCATTATGACTTCGGAAAATTAAAACAAGAAGGCTACCAAACCAAACCAGTTCGGAGCATTCAATCTGAAGAGTGTCTTTAAAGAATGCGAAGTTAATGGGCTGTTTAATTCCTACCGTGGTCACATGTATTAATGGGGCTACAACGCAGAGGACTAGAGGGACAGCTGATCGTCCGACCATAGGACCGTTGCATCTTTTCCGCCTTTCTGAATATACTAAAAGAAGTTTAACATGTGAGAGTTTTTATTACTAGTAAAAAATAAACCTAATGGCCACATGTTAGCTTATATCTGCTGCATTTACTAAATTTCACCAAAAATCGTTCCATTTTACAATACTATGTGAATAGCATATGATGTCTTCAACTATCGCTTCTTTTTTACACATGTCACAAATGATCATAGTCTTATTTCTGATTATGATATGATTCTATTGACCTGTTCGATATAAACTTCTTAATGACCTACTTTCAAGAATGAGAAATTTTTATGTTTTTTGTAAGTGAGAAACCTGAGTTTCAGATGTTTTGGTTCCAAGCATATAGTGATTCCTCAAGTTGGTCGTGGGCTATTGGATTGTGCACCAATTTTATCATCACACCAGGGCCAAGCCTGAAAAATTGGTGGCCCTGTAAAAATAAAAAAATTGGGCCATATACACCATAAGGAGAGATAACTAAAAAAATGAATTTGTTCTCCAATATTCGTACCTATGATGTAATACTTTCCCGAAATACTACCTCTTAGAAAATAGATGATAACCTAAATGTGTGCAATCAAACTACTTCTCTAAGTTTGGTATTAGTGTATAGAAACAATATTTTGATTGATTGAGTGAAAAAATGACATTTGCTGATAGCAATATGGAGTAATAGTTTCATGAATTTACTAACATATCCATATGGAGATAATGTAAAAGCCTAAAACATGTTGTGGAACAAAGAAAGACATATTTTTCTGTGAAAATGAATTATTCCTCTTAACTACAAATCTATCATAAAGTTTAAGTATGATATCGTCACAAAATCCTTCGGTGTTTGCTATTCATACCTTCATATCTGACACTTTATATCCTACATTCAAGTTACTAATGTATCATAGATTAGTGTTCTACAAACCTAAACAAGTTTGGCACATATCTCAACGGGAGTGATCACACAGGGCTATTATCATTATCTAAGATCAGCAGTCTAGATTTCCAGAATAGTTGGTTAAGATTACTATTTTTATATGCTTATGAGTTATTTGTATTTGTTGTTTTTGCACAATTAGCGGAAAGTGGTCTTTGTCACATGGGTACCAGTGCTCCCTTCACTTTCAGATTTTTGAAAATTTCAAAACCTCACACTTCTATGTCTTCAAAAATTATGATGTTAAATATATAGATAGATATATACAGGAGGATTATATGCAAAAAAAAATCTGTCAAAATTTATGTTTATTTTGGAAAATACAAAAAGGACAAATTTCGGATAAAAAGATGTACTACTATTTTGAACTATTTTTACTGTACTATTTACTATTAGAAATTTATCTTTTTATATCCCCCAAAATATTAAAAAAATTAACGGGACTTTTTTGCACACATTCCTCATGTATATATCCATCTATATATTTAATGACATAATTTTTTGATACATAGAAGTGTTAGGTTTTAAATGTTCCAAAAATCTGAAAATGAATTGAGCACCGGTACCTCTATGCACAAAACCCCTTCTCCTCAAATAGAGCCTTTTTATTATATTTTGGTCCCCACTTCGTTATACATTTTTTAGGGGCGCGCACGTTGTTGCGAACGGAAACAGATATTTTTTTGCCGTCGCACTCTCGTCAGCTGAGTTTTCCTATCCACCCTTTGGTGGGCTCATAACAGCATTTAAAGCTCGTCGAGATCTCAGACCAGTCAGCAGAGTACTGCTACAGTACCGAGCACTAGCAACGCTATAGGAGTCACATCGAAGCAATACAGTAAGACCTCGCCCCCGTAGTCTAATCAGAGTCCTTCTACCGCATCCGTTTCATTGCTCTTGTTCCTTCCATGGATGTGATGGATCGGTGATTGTTTGATACTACTATGCCCATCTCCGAAATCTTGAACGCACAAAAATTCCGAGTGATCGATGACATTTATCGTCCGCGCAGCTGTACATACGGGGGCTGTAAATAACACCAAGTGCTACGGATACTCGAATGTTTAGACTTCATCCCGGTTACTCGTACACCTCCGTGTGTTTGTCGCACGGTAAGAGCTTTTGGAGCTGTAGTTTCTACGCAAGTGCGTACAGTCTTCTTCCTCAGCGGTGAATGCACGCGGAAGACCCAGTCGGTTATACACTCTCCGTTGACCTAACCGTATGAGGGCGATTAGGAGGTTATTCCGTCGCTCCCCTCCCCCTCCAATCGTCCTCCTGGGTTTTCTAGGTTTTGGTTCGTACATGTGTTTTAGTCCTAGGTTTTCGAGTTGAGGTTTCGAGTTTCCTGTTGCGTCTTGGCTTGGCAGCCGGGATGGGCTTTGTGTTGACTGCAGCTAAGCCCCCGATGTAGGGTAGAGGCGCTGGTCCAAATGTTGGAACTTGGCGAAGCGGTATTAGGTCTTTGGGCCATAATCAATACAAATTCTAAAAAGATTGGCCCATTAGGTGAGACAGTTCATGGTTGTGCTAGTGGTGTCAAAGTTTAGTCCCACGTTACTAGCGAAAGGTGTGTTACACCATCTTATATACTAGGTTGTTCTAACACTCATTAAAGTGTGAGAAAATGGAGCAGTTATCGCGCACTCCTCCTTCGACGCCGCCCGTCTCGCCACGCCACGCGCACTGCGGGTTGCGGGAATGAGCCGAGCTCCTATGTTGGTTTTGTTGTTTGAGAATCTGTCAAGTAACACTCTAGAAGATATCTGTCCTAGATATTTTCCCTTATCGTTTCTGTCCAGATTTTTATGGCTCTTCCTTGTCGCCTTGTGGACGGATTTCCTCGGCTTTTGTCCCATGAAGCTTCCTGATCCGGGTTTTCTCGGCTCTTGTCCTCATGAAGCTTCCTGGGGAAGTAAGAGGATCTTATCCTTTATAAATAGAGGATGCAAGCACAAAGAGAGATACGAGCACACATACACACATACAGTTTCAGTTTCTTGCGCAGAAAACTTGTAGTTTAATGCATAGTCCACTATTCAACTTGCAAACCAGTGCAACATGAAGTTTAGAGTGGAAGCTCAACTTAACAGTCTCCACGAAACACCAGTATATAAAACAATGTTCTGTAACAAAAAGTGTTGTGATGTGATAATGAGACTTTGTGGGGGATTATTGAAATTTTCCCTTAACCAATACAAATTCCAAAATTCTCTTTGGCCCATTAGGTGAAACAACTCATAAATGTACTACTGGTGCTAAAGTTTAGTCCCACATTGCTAGTGAAAGGTGTGTTACACCATCTTATATACGAGGTTGTTCTACCACTCACCATCTTATATACGAGGTTGTTCTACCACTCACTGAAGTGTGAGAAAATGAAGCAGCTCTCACGCACTCCTTCGACCCCGCATGCCTCGTCCGCCTCGTCAAAACACGACGTGCGCGCCGCGGGTTTCGGGAATGAGTTGAGCTCCTGTGTTGGTTTTTGCTGTTTGGGAATCTGTTCGGAAACACTCTAGAAGATATTTGTCCTAGATATTTTCGTTTGTCGTTTTTGTCCATATTTCCCTTGTCGCCTTGCGGCCGGATTTCCTCGGCTCGTGTCCCCACGAAGATTCTTGGTCCGGATTTTCTCAGCTCTTGTCCACATGAAGCTTCCTGGAGAAGGAAGATGATCTTATCCTTTATAAACAGAGGACAGAGGCACAAAGAGAGATACGAGCACATACACACTTCAAGTTTCAGTTTCTTACGCAGCTGTCTTCGTCTTCTCCATCCCGACCTATGGCGTGCACCGCAGATCGGGACAGTAGGCCTCCGGAACCTCGTTTGTCGAGAACTTATATGGGTGAGGGGCGATCAGGTTTTTGGGGAGCACTCAGCGCGACTACTGACAACCACGACATCGTCCGGTGATGAGTTCCTCGCAACGACTTCTTCCAGGACATTGACGACCTCTACACCAACCAGAACATGGGCAACATCTCTCTACTGCTGATGTCGCCGCTGCTACTCAGGCTACACCATACGTGTCCCTAAACTTCCTCTTTTGGTTTCTACCAGAATTTCTTGTTCTAGCGTTCGGAGTAGATTTGGTCAGTTTAAATTGTATAAACGAGTAAGAACCAAAAAAACAGAAAGAAGGAAAAAGACTAAAAAGAAGCCGAAAGGAAGCAAATACATACAAAAAAAGAAAGCATGTAGATATCTACCACCCCGCCTTGAAGCAACATCGGCAACGCTATGGTCGACGGCTGAACCAACACCGCCCGCACCATGACCAAGTTTCCAACGCCAGAAAGCTAGATATGATGGAACACGTGAGAGTGAGACCCAGACTACAACCACATCGAAGTGCGGGAGCCCAAGTGCTCTCTGCGCCATCGTCTAGCAGTATGCCGCCTCCTTTTAGCTCACGACCTCACCATTCGCATCGCCAGATCCGGGTATGTTCACTGGACGGTCGCATGTGAGTAGCAAGGGGAGCAAGTGAAAGGCGAGAAGAGTTTTATACTCCACTCACTGGACATGGCGCAAAACTACACTACGTGTCCGCGAGAAACCACGGACGTCTACGATCTAGGTTGCTAGTTAGTCTCTGGACGGGACCGACGGTACGATTTTGCCGCGATAACCCGCGTACGTCTAAGGTCTACGTTGCTTGGCCAGCGACCTCCCGCATCGTCTATGATTTAGGCTGACAGACGACATGGATCTCCATCGGCACGTCTTCTATAGACATGCCCCACGTACGTGGGAATACGCGACCGCCTATGGTCTATGCTTCCACGTCGGTTCCGGATCGGGCCCATGTACGCGACATTCCACGGGCAACATGGGCTCATGTCGCCACATCAGCTTCGAGTGGGTCCCGCCACCCGGCGGGTGCGGAGGCGTGTCGTGGATGAAACTCTTCTCACGGGATGAAATCCTACCCACATACACTGACAGCGGGCCAATAAAGCGTGCGAAGCGCGCGCGCGTCCCACCTTCCAGCGACGCGGGGTACGATGGCGCGCGGTACACCCGTCTGCGGTAAGGAATTTTTCTCCCTGTCCCATAGTAGGGCTCTGTTGCAATATCACCATGTGCCTCCTCGTCATCCATCACACGGCCAAAAAGAATCGAAACGACGTGGATAGCAGTTTCGGCCAAAACAATCTAGCGCTATTATGTGCTCCTGATGTAATCAGTTTATCTGCTCTGTTAGTTTGCATGGTTAGTTTAATTAATGTTAATTTAATCATGATTTGCCAGCTTATTCGGATTAAATCATATGATTTTTTGCTCTTACATCCAATAATCCAAAACCTTATTATAGGCAACTGAATTCAACTGGCATAGTTGCGGCTACGAGGCCACCTCCATTCGAGGGTGAGCATTATAAGAGATGGTGCAAGAGAGCAGTTTTTTGGTTTCAAAACCTAAACTGCCATAGCGTCACTCTTGGTAAACCTGAGGGAGAGCTTCCTGCTTCTCAAGATGAGGCCTTTAAGAGAACCGATACCATTTTTATGGCGGCTCTTTTCAGTGTTCTTAGAGACAATATTGTTGACTCGTATATGTCATTTGATAATGGAAAGGATGCGTGGGATGCACTCAAGGCCAAGTTTGGGGTCTCGGACGCTAGCACTGGGTTGTATGTCATGGAGCAATTCTATGACTACAAGATGACTGGTGGACTCTCCGTTGTTGAGCAAGGTCATGAGATATTTTCACTTGCCAAAGAACTTGAGCAGTTAAAGTGTGTGTTATCGGATAAGTTTGTTGCCGGAGGTAGCATTTCCAAGCTTCCTCCTACATGGGTAAATTTCGCTACTTCTCTTAAAAATAAGAGACAGGAGTTTTTCGTTATGGATCTCATCTGGTCTCTTGATATGGAAGAAAAGATGAGAGAAAAAGACACACGTGTTCGAGGATCTGAGGGAGGTTTTAGTGCCAATCCGGTACAAGAAAAGAACTTCCAGTCCCATAAGTTCAAGAATAAGAACAAACCTAAAAGCAAAGGGAAGTTTCATGGCAAGAATAGAGCCTCTCACTCAACCAACTACAGAAGAAGAATGATAAGAAGAAAGGGGCTTGCCACGTTTGTGGTGATCCTGATCATTGGGCTCCTAGCTGTCCTAAACGCTTTGATAAGTGTCCACATGGGAGCAACGAAAGACCACATGTTGTTATTGGCGGTGATACTAAGATGATGGATACTGAGTATGTTATTGTTCCTTCTATCCTTTCAGTATGTGATTCACCTGAATGATGGATAGACACTAGTGCCAATACACATGTATATGTTTTGATATTTCCATGTTTTCTTCTTATCAGGCTTGAAGGACTTCTCTCGTGATGATGGAAAATGGCTCACATGCTTTTGGTCATGGTGTTGATATGGTAAATCTGAAGTTTACTTCGAGGAAGACCGTACAGCTAAAGAATGTACAACATGTTCCCTCCATCTATAAGAATCTCATCAGCGGTTTGCTTTTATGTCGAGGTGGTTTTAACTTGGTATTTGAGTCCAATAAAGTTGTAATCTCTAAATTTGGACTATTTGTTGGTAAAGGCTATGTTTGTGGAGGTGTGTTCCGCTATTCTTTGTCATACTTATGCACTAAAGTTATTAATCATGTTTGTAATGATAATGAGTTGAATGTTTGACATTCTCGACTTTGTCATATTAACTTTGGTTGCATGATGCAACTAGCCAATGTGTGTTTAATTTCGAAATTCACAAATATGAAAGGTTCTAAGTGTGTACAAGCAAAGCACCCCCGCAAGTCTTATAAAGCTGTGGAACTGAGAGACTTAGCCCCACTGGAACTTATACATTCAGGCTTTAAACTACTTCAAAATCTATAAAGCCGAATCAGAAAACCAACTTGATCTTAAAATCAAGAGGTTAAGGTCGGATCATGGTGGAGAGTTCTTTTCAAATGAATTTGATTTATTCTGTACGGAACATGGAATTATCCATGAGAGGGCGCCTCTTTACTCACCTCAGTCAAATGGGGTGGCCGAAAGAAAGAATCATACTCTATCTGATTTGGTTAACGTCATGTTAGATACATCGGGTCTTTCCAAGGAATGGTGGGAGGAGGCTCTATTGACTACGTGTCATGTCCTAAACTGTGTTCTCATAAAGGATAAAACCATGAGTCGTTTTGAGGAATGGGAAAATAAAAAGGCTAAAACTCTCTTACTTATGAACTTTGAGTTGTTTGGCGAAAGTCAATATTCCTATGCCCAAGAAGCGCAAGCTTGGACCAAAAACCATGGATTGTGTTTTTTAGGATATGCTTTTCATAGAATTGGCTATAGATTCTTGATAGTAAAATCTAAGGTACCTAACATGTTTGTCGGTACAATTATGGAGAGGAATCATGCGAAATTCTTTGAGGACATCTTTCCTATGAAAGGTGTATCTAGCTCAACAAATCAGGAGATGCCGAGTTCATCTACTCAGGAATTATTTACAATTCCTGAATCTACCATTTTGATAGAACACTATGTTGATCCTAAGGAGGATGATAATGAAGCTCTCAAAAGGAGTAAGAGACAGAGGACCGAAAAGTCCTTTGGTGATGATTTCATTGTGTACCTCGTGGGTGATATTTCCACTTCTATTTGAGAAGCCTATGTATCTCAAGATGCTGACTACTGGAAGGAATCTATCTGTAGTGAGATGGATTCTATCTTAGCTAATGAAACATGGGAGGTAACTGATCATCCTTATGGGTCTAAACCCGTAGGCTATAGGTGGATGCGCAAGAAAAAGCTTAATCCCAATGGTACTATTGAAAAGTACAAGGCACATATTGTCGCCAAGGGTTATACCCAGAAAGAAGGCGTAGACTTTTTTGATACATACTCACCTGTAGTCAGATTGACCACTACCCGAGTACTACTTTTCTTGGCTGCCTCTCACGGTCTTCCCATTCATCAAATGGATGTTAAGGTAACTCTCCTAAATGGAGAGCTCGATGAGAAAATTTATATGGAGCAACCTCCAAATGGTCAAGAAGGAAAGGTGTATAATTTACTGAAGTCTTTGTCAGGTCTTAAAAGAGTACCTAAGCAGTGACATGAGAGATTTGAAAGAATTTTAACCACTGAAGGCTTTGTTGTAAATGAAGTTGATAAGTGTGTATACTATCGCCATGGTGGGGGTGAGGGAGTTATCCTCTGTTTGTATGTTGATGACATACTGATATTTCGGACCAACCTCGCTATTATCGAGGAGGTCAAAGGATTCCTGAATCGTTGCTTTCAGATAAAGGACCTAGGAGTATCTGATGTAATCTTGAACATCAAGCTATTGAAGGATGGCAATGGTGAGATTACATTGCTTCAATCCCACTATATGGAATAGATTTTGAGTCGTTTTGGGTATTGCGACTACAAATCTTCTCCAATGCCTTATGATCCAAGTGTGTTGATTCGAAAAATCAAGCTACTGCTACAGACCAATTGAGATATTCTCAAATCATTGGATCACCTATATATTTAGCCAGCGTCACGAGGCTTGACATCTCATTCGATGTAAGCAAACTTAGTCAATTTGTTTCAAATCCCGGAGATGATCATTGGCATGCTCTTGAGATAGTTTTGCACTATTTGAAAAGGCACTGCGAGATATGGTATTCACTATACTGGATACTCACGGGTACTTGAGGGTTATAGTGATTCTAATTGAATATATCTGATGCTTATAATATTAAGGCCACGAGTAGTTTTTTGTTTACACTCGGTGGTGGCGCTGTTTTTTGAAAGTCTTACAAGCAGACCATCTTAACGAGGTCAACAATGGAAACAAAACTCATTGCATTAGATACAACTATTATTGAAGCAGAGTGGCTTCGTGAGCTTTTGATGGACTTATCTATGGTTGAACAAAAAATACCCGCCATCCTAATGAAATGTGATAATCAAATTGTGATTGTCAAAGTAAATAGTTTTAAGGATAATATGAAATCATCAAGACATGTGAAAAGGAGATTGAAATTTGTCAGGAAGCTGAGAAACTCCAGAGTTATTGTGTTGGATTCTATCCAAACAGCTAAAAATCTGGCAGATCCTTTCACAAAGGGTCCATCACGAAAATGTGATAGATAATACATCAAATGAGATGGCTTAATTACTGTTAATTTAATCATGCTTTATCTGGTCCGTTAGTTTGCACAATTGGTTTAATTACTCTTAATTTAATCACTTTATTCGGATTAAATCATATGATTTGTTGCTCTTACATCCAACACCAAATCCGGCATTGAAGAGGCCCTGGACGACTCCTCTGGCTAGTTCCTTATTTGCTATCGAGCTAGATCCAGTTCTAAGAGGGCGGTGGCTATCACGGCTCGTTAACTCCCCTCGGCTAGAGTTTTTTTCGACGCCAAAGTGTAGACCAACTACTGGTGCTCTCATTCTCCGACGGCAAAAGACGTGGGTGTTTTTTTTTTGCATAAGTAGAGATAAGATTAAACTGGAAAAAATCTCGGCGCCGTGGATCTACCCGCGAGTTGTAGTACTGTATTACTTCCTCCGTTTTAAAGTATAAGATGTTTTAGCTTTGTGAAAGAAGCATATCTAGACTTCTTTTAGTGTATAGGTTCACTCCAAACCTATATGAACTTACAAGACATATAGATACACTTCTTTTATAAAGCTAAAATATATTATATTTTAAAACGGATGGAGTACCCTTAACGGTGACTGAGGATCCTCCGGCCAACGGTACCGGGGTACATAAGGTACTCCCTCCCATCAGCAGTAGTGGTTTGAAAAATCGCACCACCTAGCAGCTTAAATGGCGCACAGTGATGACTGACTTGTGTGTAAACAACGATGTCTGTCTATCAAACGGGGCTTGCCATGCGTAAAAGAGATGGCATCGATTGGCACGGCACCACCTACGTGCCATGAGATTGAGCGCCCAACGCGAGTACGTACGTACGTGTACGTACGTGGCGATTCCGTCACACCCGTTCGGGGGTACGCCGTCCGTCCAACGGAGTAGGAGTACTGCTCACAGCCGACCGAGGAGGAAATTCGTTTGGAAGCTCGCACATTAATGGCCGGGATGGGATCAGATCACAAGTCAGGGATGGTGGTTCCGCACGGACCGCTGGGGCGGAACACAGCGGTGAGCGCGGAAGCTATTTTTTTTTTTTTTTTTTGCATAGAAGCTCTGGAGTTTATTATTTCAAAGGGTTCAGCTTACAATCAGTCATCAGACTACTAACAAGAAATGCAGGGCTCTCGCTAAGCCAGCTGCTCGTCACCTCTAGTGTACTAGCAAGCTTCGCACACAAATGAGCCGAGTAATTCGCCTCTCTCATAACATGCTTTATTGAAAACGAAGAGAACTGGCTCACCATATCTCCAATTTCTTCTAGGATTGGCGCCACAGTAACGCGAGTTGTAGCGTGAGGTCCAGAGATCCACCACCTCTAGACAGTCCGTCTCGATCACCAAATGCGAAAAGCCCCTTAGTCTTGCAAAGATAACACCATCACGAAGGGACAACGCTTCCACGATGAGAGGATCAGTAACCCCATCATAGGGTTTGCTCCAAGCTCCCAAAAAGGCTGTATGTGATCTTGCAACACCACCTCCCCCTCCTTTGAGTTCTTGAGCTGAGACAGCACCATCTGTGTTTATTTTCACCCAGCCTGGGTCCGGTGGCCGCCAAAGATCGACCATCCCGGATTGCCATCTGTTGACAGAACTTCCAACAATGCCAAGGTTTCTTTTGCTTTTTCATAGAAACCACGGGATCATAAGCCTCTTTATCATGTGTCCAACGATTTGAGGCGTCCATATTGACCATATTATCGTTATAATGCATCGTTCTCTCAAAGAAACATTTGGTCACAAAGTATATCTCTGTTCCATGTTCTTGGATGTAGCCGAGGTAGTTTGAGGTGAAAACTTCCCGCTGCAGCCCAAAATTCTGTGCATGCGACGGTGTACTAACGCATGCATCAGGTCCTCCTCCATGGCCCCACATATCTCACATGTGCCATTTTCTTTGATGTGTCTATAGTTGAGAGTAACTGAATGGAAGAATTCCTCGAAGTACTCTCCACCAAAACACACGAATCTTTGGCATGACATTCAATTTCCATAGAGAATTCCACATCTGTTCTTCCGAAGTTGAAGATCCCATTACCGTCCCTTCCTCTAGAGCTCGAAGCTCGTTTTGAGTCACCAGAGCACGGTATGCTGTTTTAACAGAGTAGTTACCCGATTTCTCGAACGCCCAAGCCATATAATCCTCCCCTCCACCCAATCTCAGCGGTATATTGAGAATTGCATCGGCATCGGGTGCTAGGAAATTATTTCTAACCACTGCCACTTTCCAGGTCCAGCTATCAGTGTCAATGAGACTTGCTACATTGTCTAGTACAGCTTCTCCTTTTCTACCTATTGGTGCCATCGTGGCTGTGTTGGGAATCCATTTATCACTCCATGTGGAAATAGACCTCCCATTCCCCACACGCTTAATCAGGCCCGTTTGTAATGCCCTCCTCCCAGCTATAATAGCTCTCCATGTAGCTGAAGACTTTTTCGGTGCTGTTGCATGCATGAAGTCTGTTTGCTGGAAATACTTGCCCTTCAAAACTCTTGCGCACAGGGAGGTTGAGTCCATTTGCAGTCGCCATCCTTGCTTACCAAGGAGCGCCAAATTAAATAATTCAAGATCCCTAAACCCCATCCCTCCCTTGCACTTTGGTACCGTGAGTTGCTCCCATGATATCCAATGAAGTGATCTTTTATCCAGTGAGCTACTCCACCAAAATCTGGCCATATATGCAGTAAGCTGCTTATACACCTTCTTTGTCAACTTAAAACAGGTCATGCTATATGTGGGAATGGCCTGAATGACTGTTTTCAAAAGCACTTCTTTTCCCGCACATGAGTTCAACCTTTTTTCTGTCCATCCTTGCATCTTGCTCCTCAACCTCTCACCAATATGATCAAAAGTGCCGCTGGTGATCCTACCAACTGCCGTTGGGAGGCCTAGGTAACGCTCAGAAAAAGCCTCAACTTCAATGCCCAAGGTATTCTTCATAGCAATTCTCAGCGGGTTTGAAGTGTTTGGACTAAAGTACACTGAACTCTTCTCCCGGTTAACTGCCTGACCCGAGCAGTCAGCATAAATCCGGATAATTTCATTCAAACGCTCACCACTCTGTATCTTTGCATTCACAAAAATTAGACAATCATCCGCAAAGAGCAGGTGGTTAATCCACGGTGAGTTCACGCTTACTCGAACTCCCCTGTTCACGTACGCTCCACCAAAATTATTCAAGAGTGTTGTCAGTCCTTCCGAACATATCAAAAATAAATATGGGGACATTGGGTCTCCCTGTCTCAAACCTCGAGAAAGCTAGCTGTTCCGCGTATATAAGTATTTACACTCACCTGTTCACGCTTACTCGAACTCCCCTGTTCCGCGGAAGCTAGCTGTTCACTATTTTCACTCACTCACCGGATCCAGTACAGTATTTATGTACTCCTATGAGTAGTATTTTCTTGGACCGAGAAAAGAGAGAGACATCAACTATGAGTAGTACTCCTAGTTGCTTATCCGTATTTCCATCGTATATAAGTACTCTCTCTCTGTTTTAAAATATAAAATATTTTAGATTTGTGAAAGGGGTGTATCTAGACCTCTTTTAGTGTGTAGATTTATCTAGATTTAAAGTTAATGTACATACTAAATTGTGTCTAGATCCTTTTACCATAGCTATAACATCTTAAAACGGAGGTAGTACTACTCAAATTTGAGAAAAATTTCCCACGTTTTTTTTTACGAATTACTTACACTATTCGTCCACTCCAGCGTTAATTTAGCAGACTTGTGGCTGGTCTCCCGTGCGCCGGTCGCGCACACGCACGTTGCTTTGCGGGAACGCAAGATTTCCCCCGGCGCATTGAAAAGTCGGATCCGTTTCGGCGGGCGGGGTATCCACTGCCACTGGCCCCTGTGCGCTGCGGCTACTGCCGGACTGCCGGTCGTGGCACTAGTAAGTAATTTTTTGTTACGGGAAGGCGAGAAGTCGACCCGTGGCCATCCCCGTCTGGCTCCGGCCACCTGGTCACCTGGACCTGGGTGCACCGTCTGCCTCGCACGGAGCACGTACGCCTTTAATTACGTAAGTACTCCACGTATAGTACTAATGTGCGTGTATGCGCGCCCGCTCGGTCTCATCAAGGTCTGATCTTATTAATGTCGCGTACGGCGCGCCTCTATTGAAGCCGGAGCTCGTCTCTCGCCGCGAGAGCGTAAATTGGTCTCGGTCCCCTTTTTTTTCTTTTGAGTAAATTGGTCTCGGTCAATTTACCACGGTCAGTGTGGTGGGGAATACACACTACTACAGGGGGTGCGTATCCGCATTCAGTGCCCCTAGTTTTTACTATGCGATGGGTGAACTGGTGATGAAGCCATCGTTGCCTTTCGGAATTGATTGGCGCTCCTAAACCCTGTGCGCGATGGAATGGGTTGATTCGACGCTCCAAATCGGAAGTCAGTGCCAGCGGCTGTGGGACTTGTAGGCTCCGTACTGGAACCGTCCTGTCTCGAAATGAATCTGGATCCATCGTCTCGTGTGACTTACTAGTAGATTTTAAAAGAACGAAGATGAAAAGCAAACCCCAAACATGTATTGCTAATTTTAATAAACCCGGAGAAACAAAATCTTAAGTTGAAGATGACTATGTTTAGAAAAACCTTGGCCGATTTAGCATTAGCAAATATCCCTCACATTGTTGCCACCATTAGTGGCAGGGCAATTTTGCCTTTGGTTGGCTAGGTGATTATCCCGTCTCGATGGTAATGATGGGGCGCCGGGTCTCACACACTTCTCAAGCAAATATCCCTCACATTGTTTAGTAAATATGTGCCCTTAGAATGGATATAATTCACTTGTTGCCGGTGCGGCCCGTGTAGTCTCCTCACTCCCCTTGTGTTGATAAGTGAAGATTGTCTCGTAGAACATGACTACTGATTTGGTAAGATCTGAGGTTAACCTTGAATTTTCAGTGCACGTTGAGACTAGTTACGGTATTTTGGCATGTGTCGTCTATCTATGGAGATCAACATGGTCGGTTTGGGTGGAATAATGGGTGGCATGACTCTGGGAGGATCCAACATTGAGAGAAAGCGGTTGGAACACGCTTCATTACTGAGCGAAGAATATGCTATATATCTAACCTTTATGATGGGATTCGTAGCATAGAAAAATCCTATGAGATTGCGCAATAAATCTCAAGATCTATCTACTAGATGCAAGTAACGAGCGGTCATTTGAAATAATGTACTCTCATAGATTCCAAAGTGTTAACGATCTAGGGACCGTGGATGATGTAGTCGTTCTCGTGTCGAATCAATCTGGTGAAGACATTCTCTTCCTCGTTCCTAGCACCACACTGCGGTGACCCAGCATATCACTGCATGATGTAGTACACTATAGTCGTTGACATAACACCAATGAAACACCATTCACCAGTATTACATCCCTCAGAGTGGTACAACAGAAATACAGCAGGTCCAAGACATGACTATAGATTACAACTCGACTCTTTACAGAAGATCCAGAGAACATTCTAGGTTAAAGAGAGAAAAAGAACTTCTTACAAGGAAGAACCAGAAATAATAATTCACAACTATTTGGCTATTAAGACTAACACCTAAACTATTTGGCTTGCAATTGCTACTAATGCAATGCTCAACAAGTTTATTGAAGAACTTGAGCTGCCGATGATGGTTTCTTGAGCAGAAATTGATGTTGATGTCGTCTTCAACGGCTTAGAACCTAGCAAGGGTTAAGAAGAGACGGTTGAGTACGAGCGTACTCAGCAAGTTCACTAAAAAGGAGTGTATGATACACTATCTCTACAGCCACAGACCATAGGTCGTAGGCGATGCAGGTTTTCGTAAACATTTCTTCAAAGATTTGTTGGGGAGATACCCCGGGTAGGCTAACGTCGGGGTATAAAGGCCGAGTTAGCCGGGGTACGACACGGTCAAAGCAAGTGCTAATCGGGTCACCTCAAGGCAGGCCGAATCACGGAGTGACCCGGCCCGTGGAGCATCTCCTTAGCCGTAGCCCGTCCGGCATAACATATATGCCAGCCATGTTTGTCTATCTGTTTTGCAGGTATCTTAGTAGCCGGGTTAGCCATGTGCTAGCCGGACTATCATATGGCTTCTAAGAGAAGGAAGGAATCTCCCGCTGGTCAAAAGGTGGCTTTATTAGCTATAGCATGAGTGAAGCAAAGCAGAGAGAAGGACCAGCGGGTCAGGGGAGACCAAGGTGACGCGGGCAACGTCGGCTGACGTAGCCCGTGTCTGGTGACGCTTAAGGACAAAGATTACACTGCGGGTTACGTCCAAAGCCCAGACGAGCCGTTAAAGAGAATAAAGAAGCATCTAGCTTTAGACGAGGAGCATATTCGGAGAATATGCTGCCACGTGTGCCCTAACATTGTAACCCGGCCTCCCCTATATAAGAAGCACCGGGGCCTCCATAGAAGGGGAACGATCATTTTTCTCTGTCTAAGGTAGAACTCTAGGGCTAGCTTGGGGGGTGTAAGAGACATTGTCTCCTTCTCACCAATAGCTTGAGGAGCATCTGTATACACCATTGATAGAGAAAATACAAAGATATCTAGGTTCCTCCCACTAGAAAGGCCGGAGAATGTTCTCCAGCAAGCAATAGATAGCCTAGCAACGCCGATAGCACCTGTGGTAGATCCGGCTCAGGCGCAAGCTGAGTTGGAAGAAACTAGGCGAAAAATGTTAGTTGGGGCAAAGAAGGTAGCAGAGCTGCAGCAGTCCTTGAACATTACCTTGAGAGAATATGCAAAGGCAAACCGCATAGATGGGGTGAAAATTGAAGGTAGGAACCTGATTACTGAGATTGACAAGGAATACGAGCCAAGGCCGGGTCAGACAGCCACGATAGTAACTGGAGGGTTGGATAGGTACAGTACCCCGGCAAAGAACCTCAGGGCAGCAAATGCGGCCGCGTCCGAGTTAGAAGGTTTAACCGGAGAGGCCCGACAAAGGCAACAAGAGAGGGTGAATCACTTGCTGAGAGTCGCTTGCCAGCAAAATGAATAAATGAACAAGGCAAACTCGGTGCCACCAGGAGCGTCACACATGGTTCATTCGGCTAGGAATAACCCGGCAATATCCGGAGGAGCCGCGTCATCTCCGGGTCACAATCCCAGGAGAGAAGAAGTAGTAAAATCTAGGAGAAGAGACAAACAGATGGTTCCCTACGATCCAGTAAGCTCTGTAAAAGGCAAAGCGATGCAAGTTGATGAAGATCAGCACAGTACTAGCCGAGGTGTGGCCGGTCGAGGAAACCGCGACCAAGGCAGTGCCGGTCACAGGAATGCTGCCAACGGCAACGCCGGACAGTGTGATCTCGTGGGAACGGGGCAAAATGTACCTCAGCAGCAGCAATAGCGCGCACCTCGGCAAGAGGGAAGTGAAGGACAAGCAGCACAACAACAAAATGCTTGTCCGGATCAGGAAATATACAATGACGGTTATTCGGCTATGATCAACGACAGATACCCCAGACCGGATCACCACATAATTGGATCAAGGATGGGAAGCAGGAAATTGCAGCCAGATGATGCAAGGTGAAACTAGATAGAATTTATAGGTCAGAGCTAATCGAGGTACAAGGTCCACTGGGTCCGGCATGCTTTGGGCCCCAGATCATGAAAGAACCACTAGTGCCGAACTTTCAACTGGCCAGAGGAACCAGAACCTATGATGGTAGTACTAGGCCAGAGGATTGGCTGATTGATTACACGACGGTGGTCAAGATTGTAACCAGAAATTTGAGATCGGCAGTAAGATATGTGCCACAAATGTTGGAAGGACCAGCGAGAGTTTGGCTGAACAATTTTCCACCAGGAAGTGTTAACTACTGGCTGGATTGAGGAATTGTTCGTTAGCAACTTTTATAGCACCTACAAGAGACCCAATAGGCCACAGACTCTGGCGCTATGCCCGCAAAGACCAAATGAGCCAGACCGGGATTTCTTGACTCGGTGATGCAACGTGCGTAACTCGTGTGAGGGAGTAATTGAATCACAAGCTATTGCGTGGTTTGCCCAGGGATGCAGATATGGGAGTATGTTGTGGCAGAGGCTGCAACGAGATATGCCAACCACTTTGGGTGAGACGATCCGGATCGCGCATTCGTATGCCTTGGGAGATCCAACGCAACCCTGGCTAATGTCGAGCGAGGCAAACGAGGAATATTACAACCGAGATGGCTCCGGATCATCAAGGAGAAATGATTTTCGAGGAAAGAGAAGGGACGAGCGCCCGGATTTCAGATATAACTCGCAGCAAGTGGCAGCGGTAGACCGGGACTAGCCCAATGCCGGTGCCAGCCAGCACCAGAAAACTGGAGGGCAAAACTAGCAACAGAAAAATGAAGGGAAAAAGCCTTGGACCCTGATGCACTCGACGATCGACGTAGAGCTCGTTGGGAACCCAAGAGGAAGGTATGATGAGCACAGTAGAAAGTTTTCTCTCAGTTATGAAACCAAGGTTTAATCGAACCAGTAGGAGCAAGGAAACACCCCAAAGGTGTTGCTGGCTGAGCTTTAAGGTATGCACTACCGGTGCTAGTAGCAACGTGGAGACCTGCACAACACAACCACAGAACTTTGTCCCCAACTTGCGATGAGGTTGTCAATCTCACCGTGTTTTGCGGAAAACAAAGGATTAAACGTATCGAATGGAAATAAGTAAAAGTTTGCAGAAAGTAAACACAAAGAAGAAACAGTTTATAGATTGTATGTAAAGACAACAGACCGAGATCCATAATTCACTAGAGGTGGCTCTCCTTAGATAGATAACATGCTGGGTGAACAAATTATAGCGGGGCAATTGACAAACACCGAGAAAGCAATACATGCATATAGTAATCATCTTGACTCCTTTGAGACTTGATTGGGCATTACAACATAATACATAGACCGCCATCCAACTTCATCTATGACTAATAATCCACCTTCAGGTTATCATCCGAACCCCCTCCAGTATTAATTTGCAAGCAACATATTATTGCTTTACAAACTGCGTGTAAAGTAAACAATATGATTGTTCTATGAACAAAGGATTGTTGTTTTCTCCCTAGTAGGAACAGCACATCTAGTACCTTAGAGATTTCTGTCACTTCCCCAGATTACCAGAGGCATGAACCCACTATCGAGCATAAATACTAACTCTTGGAGTTTCTAGCATCTACTTGCCCAAGATAGCTACTAACAACGGAAAGCATGCAAGATCTCAAATAACAAAGACATGATAGAATCAATAATCAATCTGAAATAGCATATCAATATCCATCGGATCCCCGCAAACACAACATGTATGAATTACAAATAGATGATCTTGATCATGAACGGAGCTCACAAGATCTAAACATGAAAGCACAAAGGAGGAGAAACCAACCATCTAGCTACTACATGGATCCGTAGTCCAAGGATGAACTACTCATGCATCACACCGAAGACTTGCATGGTGATGAAGAAGGCCTGTGGTGAATTCCCTCTCCGGTAGTCTTGGGAAGAGCTTCAGATCCCTTCCGATCTAGGGATGGAGATGACGGAGGCTACAGACTCTTTCATGGATTTTTGATCGGGTACTTAGGGTTTTTGTCCCGAGGGCAATATATAGGCGGAAGGAGAGGCCCACGGGGTGCCGGGAGCCACCACACCACCCCCTAGCGCGGGCCAGGCCTGGCCACGCGTCCAGGTGGTGTGGCCGGCCCCTGGCCCCTCTCCGTCTCGTATTCTGGCACTTGATCCCTTCCAGAAAAATAGGCACTTTGGCTTTTGTCCCGTCCAATTCCGAGAATATTCATTTTCTGACTTTCCTGGAACCAAAAACAGCAGAAAACAGGCAGCTAGCACTGTGGCTCTTGTTAATAGGTTAGTCCAAGAAATCATATGAAAAGTACTCCAAAGTTGGAACAAAACACAAGAAAGTGGATAAAACCAAGCATGGAACATCAAAAATTATAGATACATTTGCAATGTATCAACATCTCCAAGCTTAACTCCTGCTCGTCCTCGAGTAGGTAAGTGATAAAAAGAAATAATTTTTGAGGTGACATGCAGCATCAAAGACTGTAGGGGTTCGTAGCATGGAAAACAAAATTTTTCTATCGCATACAAACAAACAAGCCAAGATCTATCTACTAGATTGTAGCAACGAGTCGATGGAATAACTCACCCTCGAAGATTCCAAAGTGTTTAACGAGAGCAGATTCTCGTGGGTGATGTAGTCGATTCTTCCGATCTCAAGATCGCAGACGATCCTTCGGCGCCGCGTTCAGAGCGCCCCGCAGTCGGTCACACGTTCGGTACTCGACGAAGACCTTCCTCTCCTTGTTCCAAAGAAAATGGAGGTTGTAGCACTCTCCTCGCGATTCCGAAAGACAAGGCGTGGTACCGGAGGTAGAGGGGAGATCCCGCAGGGCTTCGCCTTAAGCCGGTGCGAATATGGTGGAGCTTATGAGAGAGGCTATTAGTGGTCTAGTAATTAGACACACCAATTAGAGGGCTCTAAACCAATTAGAAGGCTCTAAACCGAAACAGCTCTAAACCGGGGTCTAGGTCTAGTTTATATTTTAGAGGATAGGAAGTTGTGTTTCTAGAGGAGGTGGCCCTGCCCCTCACTTTTTAGGTGGTAGGGCTGGCGCGCCAGGGGAGGGATGGAGTCCCTCCACAACTCGGCCTAGGGCTGGCCGCCGGCTTGGGGAGGAGGACTCCTCCCCAAGTCGATTTCAACTTCTCCTCTTCCCAAAACTGGCGGTTGACAAAACCGGCGCTTGACTTTTCCAATTTAGGAATTAAATAAACCCTTTATTTTGGACAGCGAGAACACTTAGCACATGATGCAATCATTCCATCTTGCAATGACACATTCATGTACCCCTTCCCCGGAGTGGGACATTCCGGGACCTTCTAGAATGTTCCCGATGAAAACACGGAACCATTCCCCAACTCCAAATGGGACTTTCCTTATATGAATCTTATTCTCCGGACCATTCCGGATCACCTCGTGATATCCGGATCCCATCCGAGACTCGAACAACATTCGGTCTCTTTCTCATAATACCATAACTACTCAAACAACGTCGAATCCTTAAGTGTGTCTCCCTACGGTTCGTGAATTATGCGACATGATCGAGACACTTCAACAATAACCAATAGAGGAATCTGGAAATTCATATGGCTCCACATATTTCTACGATTACTTTGCGATCGAATGAACCACTTACATACGATACCAATTTCCCTTTGTCTCACGATATGTTACTTATCCGAGGTCATGATCGCGGTATCTCCGCATACCTAGTTCAACCTCACATCGATAAGTACTCTTTTCTCGTTCCTGATATGTGATCCCTTGTGACCAAGTCACATGCTTGCAAGCTAATTGGATGACATTTCACCGAGAGGGCCCAGAATATCTATCCGTCATGTGGATGGACAAATCCCACTCTTGATCCATGTGTTTCAACCAATACTTTCCGAACACCCAATGCCACTTTTATAGCCACCATTTACGGTGTGGTGTTTGATGACATCAAAGCATCCATCCAAGAAAGGCAATATGCATGATCTCATGGTCGAAGGAATTAGGTTACTATGTATCGAAAGCATATAGCAATTGAACTATTGAAATGACTTGATCTTTATGCTACGCTTGTCTATAGGAGTATGTCCACCATATCATTCTCCTAACGATATGATCTTGTTGTTGATAACATCTCAATGTTCATGACAAAGAAACCACATCATCAATCAACCAACAAGCTAGTGAAGTATAGAGGCCATACTAGGGACTTCAAATTAAGTTTACAAATCACACAAGTATTAATGGTTTCCTTGTTAATACTATTATAGCATGAATGTAAACATTTATCATAAACACAAAGATATATAATAATAACTACATTTATTATTACCTCTAGGGCATATCTCCAACAGTCTCCCACTTGCACTAGAGTCATCTAATCTAGATTACATGGTAATATACGAACACCCATGGCAGTTTGGTGTTGGTCATGTTTTGCCCTTGGGAGAGGTTTAGTCAACGGATCCGCCACATTCAGATCTGTGTGTACTTTGCAAATCTTTATATCCCCATCCTGGATATGTTCTCGAATAGCGTGAAAACGCAGCTTGATATGCTTCACTTCTTGTGTGACCTTGGTTCTTGCGCATTGGCTATGGCGCCCATGTTATCACAAAGAGATAGACATTGGGTCCAGCGACTAGGAACCACACCCAGCTCAGAATGAACTCTTTCATCCATATCGCTTCTTGTGAAGCCTCCAAGCAACCATGTATTCCGATTCAGTTGAAGATCTCGCCACAACGCTTTGCTTTTGCACTCCTCCAGCTAATCGCTGCACCATTCAAAATAAATACGTATCCAGATTGTGATTTAGAATCATCCGGATCGGTGTTCCAACTAGCATCGGTGTAACCATTAACAACGAAATGTTCATCACCTCCATAAGAAAGAACCATATCCTTAGTTCTTCTCAAGTACTTAAGGATGTTTTTGACATTGTCCAATGATCCACTCTGGATCACTTTGATATCTGCTAGTTAGACTAACGATATGCGATGTCGGGTCTAGTACATAGCATGGCATACATTAGAGATCCTATGGCTGAGGCATAGGGAGTCTTACTCATCTTTTCTCTATCTTACGCCGATGTCGGACTTTGAGTTTTACTCAAGGTCATATTAGCAACATGGGCAAGAACCCTTTCTTGCTATCTTCCATTCCAAACCTCTTTAGAACTTTGTCCAAATATGTACTTTGTGACAATGATATTTGGCGTTTCGATCTATCTCTATAAATCTTTATGCCTAATATGTAAGCTGCTTCGCCAAGATCCTTCATTGAAAAACTATTATTCAAATACTCTTTGACACTATTAAGAAGGTCTATATCATTCCCAATCAACAATATGTCATCCACATACTGATTAAGAATGCTACAGAGCTCCCACTCACTTTCTTGTAAATACAAGCTTCTCCATAAGTTTGTATAAAACCAAAACTTTTGATTACCTTATCAAAGCGTTGATTCCAACTTCGGATGCTTGCTTCAATCCATAGATGGACCGTTGAAGTTTGCATACCTTGTTAGCATCTTTAGGATCGACAAAACCTTTGGGTTGCATCATATACAACTCTTCATCAATGTCTCCATTGAGGAATGCTGTTTTGACATCCATCTGCCATATCTCATAATCATAATATGCAGCGATTGCTAACATAATCCTCACAAACTTTAGCTTCGCTACCGGTGAGAAAGTCTCATCGTAGTCAACTCCTTGAATTTGTCGAAACCCTTTTGACAAGTCGAGCTTTATAAACGATAACATTACCATCAACATCTGTTTTCTTCTTGAAAATCCATTTGTTCTCGACAGCCTTCCGCCATCCGTAAGTCCACCAAAGTCCATACTTGGTTTTCGTACATGGATCCAATCTCGGATTTCATGGCTTCTTGCCATTTATTGGAATCTGGGCTCATCATTGCTTCCTCATATGTCTCGGGTCATCGGTGTTGTCCACCAACATGACATTCATAACGGAATCATACCAACTGGAGTGGTACGATTTCTCGTTGACCTCCGAGGCTCAGAGCAACTTCAACCAAGTTTCATGATCACCATCACTAGCTTCCTCTCTTATTGGTGCAGGCACCACAGAACTTCTTCCGGTCGCGCTACTCGCAATTTCGAGAGAAGGTTCGACAACCTCGTCGAGTTCTACTTTCCTTCCAGTCACTTCTTTCGAGAGAAATTCCTTCTAGAAAGGATCCATTCTTGGCAACAAAGATTTTGCCTTCGGATCTATGATAGAAGGTATACCCAATAGTTTCCTTCGGGTATCCTATGAAGACGCATTTTTCCGCTTTGGGTTCAAGCTTGTCCCTGTAACTTCTTTACATAGGCTTCGATCCCCAAACTTTAAGGAACGACAATTTAGGTTTCTTCCCAAACCATAATTCATACGGTGTCGTTTAACGGATTTAGACGGTGCCCTATTTAAAGTGAATGCTGTTTTCTAATGCATAACCCCAAAATGATAGTGGCAAATCTGTAAGTGACATCATAGAACGAACCATATCTAAGAGAGTTCGACACGACGTTCGACACACCATTACGCTGTGGTGTTCCCGGCGGTGTCAATCTGAAAAGTATTCCACATTTCTTCAAATGCTCGCCAAACTCAGAACTTAGATATTCACCTCCACGATCGTAACGTAGAAATTTAATCTTCTTGTTACGTTGATTCTCTACCTCACTTTGAAACTCCTTAAACTTCTCGAAAGTTTCGGACTTATGTTTCATGAAATAGATATACCCATATCTACTCAAGTCATCCGTGAAGGTAAGAACATAACGATAACCATCATGCGATGCTACACTCATTGGACCACACACATCGGTATGTATGATTTCCAATAAGTCCGAGCTCGCTCCATCATACCGTAAAATGGAGTCTTAGTCATTTTACCCATCGACATGCTTCGCATCTTTCAAGTGATTCAAAATCAAGTGATTCAAGAAGTCCATCGAATGGAGTTTCTTCACGCTTCACTCCAATGTGACCAAGACGCAAAGCCACATATAGGTCAAATTATCGCTTGATTTCAAACGTTTAGCCTCAATGTTATTAATATGTGTATTTCTACTATCGAGATTCAATATGAATAGACCATCTATCAAAGGTGCATGTGCATAAACACATTACTCATATAAATCGAACAACCATTATTCTCGGATTTAAACAAGTAACTGTCTGCAATAAACAAGATCCCGATATAATGTTCATGCTCAACGCAGGCACCAAATAACAATTATTTAAGTATAAAACTAATCCCGATGGTAGATGAAGAGGTAGTGTCAACCGCGATCACATCAACCTTTGATCCGCTTCCCACGCCGCATCGTCACCTCGTTCTTTACTAGCTTCCGTTTATACGTAGCTCTGTTTGAGTTACAAATATGAGCAACCGAACCAGTATCAAATACCCGAGCACTACTACGAATACTAGTGAGATACACATCAATAACATGTATATCGATATACCTTTCTTCTTGATGTTGCCGTTCTTCAAATCTGCCAAGTACTTTGGGCAATTCCGCTCAAATGACCTTCTCCCTTGCAAGAAAAGCACTCGGTTTCAGGCTTGGGTCCAGCCTTGGTCCTCTTCGTCGGTATGGTAACTTTCTTACCACCCTTCTTGAAGTGTCCTTCCGCTTAGACTTGCCTTTTCTTGAATTTGGTGGTCTTATTGACCATCAACACCTGGTGCTCTTTCTTGATCTCCACTTCGCAGATTTTAACATAGCAAATAGTTCGCAACTCTTTGTTCATGTTCGCATGTTGTAGTTCATCACAAAGTTCTTGTAACTTGGTGGTAGTGATTGAGGATGCGGTAAACCCCAAAGTATTAGGAATCACTATACCCAAACTTTGAAGTTTATTTGCGTGCCCAGACATCTTAAGCACATGCTCACCGACGAGCTCCCTCTTCCATCTTGCGGTTAAAGAACTTTTCGAAGCTTCATAACTTTCAATTGCCGCATGAGTCTCAAAGATTAATTTGAGATCCTCGACAATATCATATGGGTCCGACTCTTCAAACCTTTTCTCAAGCTCCGATTCTAAACCATACAAGATAGCACTGAACTATGGAGTACTGATTCTTCCGGCGAGGTAAACATTCTTTACTTCATCGGTAGCATCACCGCAGTGGGTCACCTAGCGGTGCATCCAGCACATAGGTCAAATTACCACCGTGAGGACAATCCTCAAATTGCGGAACCAATCCATGAAGTTGCTTCCATTGTTTTTCAACTTTTCTTTCTCTAGGAACGCATTAAAAATGATGGTAGGGGCTCACATTGATCTACAACATATTAGCAATAGTTTAGACTAAGTTTATTAAAAATTGAGTTCAAATTAATTAATGAAATTAAACTAGATGAACTCACACCAAAACAACATCCCTCACATTGTTTTAGTGATCACACGAACCAAATCCACTACATCAACACCGATCATCACGAGAGTTGATATAGTTTCAATGGCGAACAATCATCATGTTCATCATATCTACTATATGATTCATGCTTTGCCTTTCGCGATCCGTGTTCCTGAGGCCATGTCTGTACATGCTAGGCTCGTCAAGACAAACCTTAGCTTCCGCATAAGCAAATCTGGCTTGCTTACGTTGTAGTCACCCGCGGAATCAAAGACACCCGATCATCACGTGGTGCTTCGAAGCAGCAAGCTTTGGCAACGGTGCATACTAAGGGTGAACACTTTAGAACTTGAAATTTATGTGCATGAGGGATCATCTTATAATGCTACCGTCGTCTACTAAGCAATACAAGATTCATAAAGGATTAACATCACATGCAATTCATAATATGTGATATGATATGGCCTTTCTTCTTTGTGCTTCCGATCTCCATCTTCAAGCACGAACATGATCTCCATCATCTCGAGATAGCATCAAGGTCAATGACGCTTCTTCATGGTTGTCGCCCACCAGCTTCAACTATTACAACTATTTTGAATAGACACGCAGGTCTTAACAAATTAAAGACAACCATATGGCTCCTGCCCGGTTGCCAACTTACAATAAGGATCATTGCATACATCAAATATAATCACAATCTTGTCCATATCACATCACTGCACACCCCTGCAAAACAAAGTTAGACGCTTCTACTTTCTTTGCATATTTTACGTGGTTTGGGGCTTTCCATAAGTGTCGTTCTAACTTACGAACAAGAACCACAACATTGATACTAGCATTGTTGATTACCCGTTGTAAATTGGATCTTAACTATGCTAGGAGAAACAGCACCTAAAGCCACTTATGCAATACAAGTTGCATGTTAAGCGTGGAGCAAGTCTCATGAACGATGTCATGTAAGGTTAGCCCGGCCGCTTCATCCCAACATACCGCAAGATGCAAAGTACACAAAAGCAATCTACAATAAAGCATCAACGCCCACAATGACCATTGTGTTCTACTCAGGCAACAGATCTACATATAGACACGGCTCGATACCCTCGTAGGGTTCGTAGCATGGAAAACAAAATTTTCTATCGCATACAAACAAACAAGCCAAGATCTATCTACTAGATTGTAGCAACGAGTCGATGGAATAACTCACCCTCGAAGATTCCAAAGTGTTTAACGAGAGCAGATTCTCGTGGGTGATGTAGTCGCATTTTCCGATCTCAAGATCGCAGACGATCCTTCCGGCCGCTGCCTCAGCGCTCCGCAGTCGGTCACACGTTCGGTACTCGACGAAGACCTTCCTCTCCTTGTTCCAAGAAAATGAGGTTGTAGCACTCTCCTCGCGATTCCGAAGACAACGGCGTGGTACCGGAGGTAGAGGGAGATCCGCAGGCTTCGCCAAGCTTTGCAAGTAATATGGTGGAGCTTATGAGAGAGGCTATTAGTGGTCTAGTAATTAGACACACCAATTAGAGGGCTCTAAACCATTAGAAGGCTCTAAACCAAACAGCTCTAAACCGGGTCTAGGTCTAGTTTCTAGTTTAGAGGATAGGAACTTGTGTGTTTCTAGAGGGAGGCCCTGCCTCCCTTTATAGGTGGGAGGGCTGGGGCCAGGAGGGAGGAGTCCTCCCCAACTCGACCTAGGGCTGGCCGCTTGGGGAGGAGGACTCCTCCCCAAGTCGGTTTCAACTTCTCCTCTTTCCAGCTCGGTTGACCAAAAAGCAGCTTTGACTTTTCCAATTTAGGAATTAAATAAACCCTTTATTTTGGACAGCGAGAACACTTAGCACATGATGCAATCATTCCATCTTGCAATGACACATTCATGTACCCTTCCCCGGAGTGCGGACATTCCGGGACCTTCTAGAATGTTCGATGAAAACACCTAACCATTCCCCAACTCAAAATGGGACTTTCCTTATATGAATCTTATTCTCCGGACCATTCCGGATCACCTCGTGATATCCCGGATCCCATCCGAGACTCAACAACATTCGGTCTCTTTCATAATACCATAACTACTCAAACAACGTCGAATCCTTATGTGTCTCCCTACGGTTCGTGAATTATGCGGACATGATCGAGACACTTCTAACAATAACCAATAGAGGAATCTGGAAATTCATATGGCTCCCACATATTTCTACGATTACTTTGATCGAATGAACCACTTACATACGATACCAATTTCCTTTGTCTCACCATATGTTACTTATCCGAGGTCATGATCGTCGGTATCACTGCATACCTAGATCAACCTCGTTACTGATAAGTACACTATTCTCGTTCCCCTGATATGTGATCCCTTGTGACCAAGTCACATGCTTGCAAGCTAATTGGATGACATTTCACCGAGAGGGCCCAGAGAATATCTATCCGTCATGTGGATGGACAAATCCCACTCTTGATCCATGTGTTTCAACCAATACTTTCCGAACACCCAATGCCACTTTTATAGCCACCCTGTTACGGTGTGGTGTTTGATGACATCAAAGCATCCATCCAGTAAAGGCAATATGCATGATCTCATGGTCGAAGGAATTAGGTTACTATGTATCAGAAAGCATATAGCAATTGAACTATTGAAATGACTTGATCTTTATGCTACGCTTGTCTATAGGAGTATGTCCACCATATCATTCTCCTAACGATATGATCTTGTTGTTGATAACATCTCAATGTTCATGACAAAGAAACCACATCATCAATCAACCAACAAGCTAGTGAAGTATAGAGGCCATACTAGGGACTTCAAATTAAGTTTACAAATCACACAAGTATTAATGGTTTCCTTGTTAATACTATTATAGCATGAATGTAAACATTTATCATAAACACAAAGATATATAATAATAACTACATTTATTATTACCTCTAGGGCATATCTCCAACAAAGACTTGATCAAGGTATTTGCAAAACATTCAAAGCTGGGATCAAAGTACTTCAATCATAGCATGAAAGACAAAGTTATAGCAATAAGCAAAGAGACTATGATGCAACATGAAAAGGCACAAACAAAAGATTCATGAATAACAATGCTTTGCAAGACGTTTGTTTGTTTCATATAAAGAAAACATAGCATAAAAGTATTTAGCTTGTCCCTCAATAGAGTAGCAAATATAAATGCATAGGACACCTTCAAAGTTCATAAGAGTGACTAGATACAATAGTTTAAAACAAGCAATAACAAGTTATGCATCAATCAACTAGTCTTGGGATAATGCACATAGAACTAAGAATGGCCACTATGCTCTCAAAGTAGTGCATAAAGATAGAAGGTGGAGACTCAATATAATGGTGGAAGAAAAGCCTTTTGTAAAAGGAAGTAGGGATTCAAGTCTCATAAAGAGCTTCCAAAGATTATGGTACTTATAGCTTTCAACTCTCATTGCCCCTATCATAAGCATCTTTAAGGTGATTAAGGTTAAAGTGACACAACTAAGAGGATATGCTTGACAAGTTATAAACCGAAATCTCATGCCCCTTACTTACGAAGACCGATTCTCATGCTACTCAACTTCAGTCACGAGTAAGCTCTTGTCATTGTAAGTATATGTGTATCATTAAGAACCGCCAACGGGGTACCCCTTGCACATGATACGGGAGATTTCCCATAATCAAAATGACAAGGCAAGCAGACAATGAGCATCTCAGCGATCTTTTTATTTGCTATTTGCATAGGCTTTTATTGAGGATGCCTCATAGAGTGCTCATTATGGTGATGCTGCAAGTTTCCACCATGATTAGGCATGGCTTAGGCTAGCGGCCTAGGCGTTTCTCTAACACACATACAAACTGCATGATCTTACAAGTTTCACTTTTATTTCACACCGCCGGGATCCGTAAGCAAAAGAACATAATATCAACGGGGTACAAAGTACAAGTGCAATGTTGAAAGCGTTCCCATGAAACATGGTTCTTCTAATTTCAACTTATAAAGTGCAAGCATATACGCAACAAAGAAGGACCCAATGGTTCAAGTTTATTAGAGGCAAAAAGTAAAGTGTGCCATCAAGTTCGTGAGAGCTCTAATCACTAGTTCTCTCATAACAAGTGAAAGGTAGACAAAAGCATGAATATACTTGGAATAGCATAAGCTAGTAGGTAGGTATGGTGGACTCTTTGGAAAAACTTGCTTTAGGGAGTTGGATGCATGAGTGGAACTCATACTTTGTTGTGGGGGCTAGCAAAAGACTGGGAGCGACAAACTAAGAGAGCAATAATGGCCATAATCATGCAGAGCGACAAAACATCATTGATCAAAGCATAAAGTGATACTACAAGTTGAAAACTAAAGGATTATAAAGGCTATGGTGACTTGTGACAGTCATAACATGGTGTGAGCATGTGCCAAGTCAACCCAAATAAAGCATCAAAGGAGAATACCACTATACTATGCTTTAATATGCTAAAACAACGCATGATTCATCCAAGGCACATTAAGCAATCTCAATTGTTTATAACAAGTCATGCTACAGCAAAGAATACTAAGCATAAAGCCAAAACAATATCAAGCATGGCATGACAAATCATAGGCCACAGTCAAAAAACGAGCTCTTTTTACCACATAAGTATGAACTTTCCTACTCTTTTCCAAACCAAACCAAACTAATTGCAAACCAACATATGAAAGAGGGGGTCCAACCAACTTATTCAGAAAACTAAGCAAACCAAGCAAACCAAAAACCAAAACGAAAACGAAAAAAATACTCTCCAAGAAAAGCACAACTGTGCATGAAACAATAAAAATGAAGCGTTTGGAAGAAACCTGAGATTTTTATTGATGAAGAAGGGGATGCCTTGGGCATCCCCAAGCTTTGACGCTTGTACTTATTGGATAATTCTTGGGGTGACACGCGTGGAATCCCCAAGCTTGAGCTTTAGTCCATCCTTCATCTTATTACTCATTCCTTCCATACACCTGAAAATTTTCCTTCATACAAAACTTCACACAATCTCATTAGCAACATTAGTGCACTCAAGATAAATAAGTCTTAAGGTTCAGTTCTAACACCAAATAAACTTCCATTAGTACACTAGTTATTTTAGCACTTCCCTCAAAAAGCTCAATTCCCCAAAAGAACTCAAGAAGGAACCAACAAGAAGCAAATGCAGAAAATGGCAGAAATCTGTCAAAACAGACCAGCAGATAAAGACGATTTTTTTCGAAGACCTTATGTTGCTCAAATCAAAAAGTGTTGAACTAAAGAAAGTTAGATAACAACTTGGGGCCGAAGAACAAAAAATTACAGCCTAATCCGACATACAGATCTCTCTCACGAATTTTTACGGTGAAGCACAAAAATCTGTTTCGGGACAGCAACTTTCCTAATCATTACTTCACTCTCATTAGAGGTTACTCTTGGCACAAAAAGAAAATAAGAAGGATAAGGATAGGTTATTACTGAAGTAATAACTTCCAAGACTTAACTAAAACTCTTGGATTATCTCCCAACAAGTACTTTTCTTTAACGCCTTTAAGTTAGGCATGAAAATTTGAGAAGATGTTCTCATAGGAAATATGAATTGAAGTAAAAGAGAGCATCAAGAAGCAAATTCAAAACACATTTAAGTCTAACCCACTTCCTATGCATAGGAATCTTGTATGCAAATAGATGCACAAAGAACAAAGTGACAGGCATAGAAAGATAAAACAAAAGTAACTTCAAAACTTTTAGCACATAGAGAGGTGTTTCATTACCATAAAAACTTCTACAACCATATTTTCCTCTTTCATAATAATTTTCAATAGCCTCATGAATAAACTCAACACTATAACTATCACATAAGGCAAGATTTTCATGATCCACAAGCACTAGAGCTTTATTATAAACATTTTCAAAAGAATCCTCGGGAACATAACATTCACCCTCCTTTGCTAAGCATGGGGGACAATCAAATAATGTAAGGGATAAAGAATTACTCTCATTAGAAGGTAGGCATGGGTAGATCCATTATTCCTCCTTTTGTCCATCACTCTCCTCCTCTTTTTCATCTAATGAGCTTTCAGGTTCAGCAATTTCTTCTTCCGTGGAGGTTCTAGCAGGCGGTTCATCTATTACCTTAGCAGTCATAAAACTGTTCCCAAATAGGAAACTGAGTGAGCTATCCATAATGAAATAGTGATTGGAGCAGAGCTAGTCATAAAGGCAACTTAAGAAAGGAACTAATTTTTTTGTGTTTTTCCAATAAGAAAGCAAACTAGTAAAACTATTTTTTTTGTGTTTTTGAAGAACAAAACAAGCAAACAAAGCAAAAAAGAAAACTAAGCAAAAAAGAAAACTAAGCAAAACAAAAAACAACAAAGTAAAGAGATTGGTTACGAGGGACTCCCCTTGTGAACATGTCCTTGACTCTCCGGCAACGGCGCCAGAAAATGTCTTGATGCACTCGACGATCGACGTAGAGCTCGTTGGGAACCCCAAGAGGAAGGTATGATGAGCACAACAGAAAGTTTTCCCTCAGTTATGAAACCAAGGTTTAATCGAACCAGTAGGAGCAAGGAAACACCCCAAATGTGTTGCTAGCTGAGCTTTGGCAGGGCGCACTACTGGTGCTAGTAGAACGTGGAGACCTACACAACACAACCACAGAACTTTGTCCCCAACTTGCGATGATGTTGTCAATCTCACCGTGTTTTGCAGAAAACAAAGGATTAAACGTATCGAATGGAAAGAAGTAAAAGTTTGCAGAAAGTAAACACAAAGAAGAAACAGTTTATAGATTGTATGTAAAGACAAAGGACCAGGATCCATAGTTCACTAGAGGTGGCTCTCCTTAGATAGATAACATGCTGGGTGAACAAATTATAGCGGGGCAATTGACAAACACCGAGAAAGCAATACATGCATATACTAATCATCTTGACTCCTTTGAGACTTGATTGGGCATTACAACATAATACATAGACCGCCATCCAACTGCATCTATGACTAATAATCCGCCTTCAGGTTATCATCCGAACCCCCTCCAGTATTAAGTTGCAAGCAACAGATTATTGCTTTATGAATTGCGTGTAAAGTAAACAATACGATTGTTCTATGAACAAAGGATTGTTGTTTTCTCCCTAGTAGCAACAGCACATCTAGTACCTTAGAGATTTCGCCACTTCCCATTACCGAGGCATGAACCCACTATCGAGCATAAATACTAACTCTTGGAGTTGCTAGCATCTACTTGCCCAAGATAGCTACTAACAACGGAAAGCATGCAAGATCTCAAATATCAAAGACATGATAGAATCAATAATCAATCTGAAATAGCATCTCAATATCCATCGGATCCCCGCAAACACAACATGTATGAATTACAAATAGATGATCTTGATCATGAACGGAGCTCATGAGATCTAAACATGAAAGCACAAAGGAGGAGAAACCAGCCATCTAGCTACTACATGGATCCGTAGTCCAAGGATGAACTACTACGCATCACACCGGAGGCTTGCATGGTGATGAAGAAGGCCTGTGGTGAATTCCCTCTCAGGTGCCGGGAAGAGCTTCAGATCCCTCCCGATCTAGGGATGGAGATGATGGCGGCTATAGACTCTTTCGTGGATTTTTGATCGGGTACTTAGGGTTTTTGTCTAGAGGGCAATATATAGGCGGAAGGAGAGGCCGAGGGGGTGCCGGGAGCCACCACACCACCCCCTGGCACGGGCCAGGCCTGGCCGTGCGGCCAGGTGGTGTGGCCGGCCCCTGGCCCCTCTCCGCTCTCAATTCGGCACTTGATCCTTCCGGAAAAATAGGCACTTTGGCTTGTGTCCCATCCAATTCGAGAATATTCATTTTCGACTTTCACCGGAACCAAAACAGCAGAAAAGCAGTTGGCCTTTGTGGCTCTTGTTAATAGGTTAGTCCAAGAAATCATATGAAAAGTACTCCAAAGTTGGAACAAAACACAAGAAAGTGGATAAAACCAAGCATGGAACATAAAAAATTATAGATACATTTGCAATGTATCAGACCCCGGAGCAGAAAAAGCAATGGCAAGAGCGAAATGATAGACCGAGGTATACGTTCGAGTCTATGTTGGATCAACCTTGCAAGTTCCATACACCATGTCCGAATAGACCTGCAAACCACACAACCCGGCAATGTGAGTGGATGAGGAAGTTAGAGCAGGGCAGTTCGGGGAATGCTCAGGCACCTCGGAACGAGGCACCACGACAACCATTACTAACAGGGGGGAATGGACAGCAACTGATGTTGCCACCACCTCCGTCGAGGTACGAAAATCAGGAAAGAAGGGATGCGGTACATCAACTGGATAATAACCAGCAACAAGGTCAAGGTTACCACGTGAATGAGGGACGAAACGAGTATAGGGAGCATCATCAAAGTTACTGTGTGTTTACCACAGAAGAAAATGACCGGAAAAGCTTACAGCGTCGGCATATGGAGGTAAACACAGTAATGCCGGCAGTAGTGAGATACATGACCTAGGCGGATCAGGAGACCACGTGGAGTATCAAGGATCACCCAAAGATCATGCCTAGTCCTGGGACTTATGCACTGGTCCTGGATCCAACGTTCATCGGGCCGAATCTCAATGTGAGGTTTTCCAAAGTACTGATTGACAATGGCAGTAGTATCAACATTATGTACAAAGATACCATGCACAAGTTGGGAATAATAGAGAACATGTTGCAAGCAACGAGGACCACCTTTCACGGCATTGTGCCCGACATTTCCTGTGAGCCAATTGGCAAGGTCCGGGTTGATGTGTTATTCGCCACGAGAGATAATTGCTCGACTGAAAATTTGGAATTTGAAGTGGTGAATCTGGAGAGTGTTTATCACGCGTTACTCGGCAGGCCCGCGCTGAACAAGTTCATGGCAAGTACTCACATCAACTACCTTAAGATGAAACTGCCCGGACCAAGGGGTGTGATAACGGTATCAGGGGACTTCCGGCGTTCAATCGAGTGCACCTCAGTCAGATCTAACTTAGCCGAGTCACTCGCGATAGCTCATGAAAAAGGAAAATACTGGAAGTGGCGGCGTTGGCTCAATCCGCGTAGCAGCATATGCCGGCTCTGACCAACCCGCACGGAAGCGTATCATTCCAAGCAACCAAGGACACAAAGAAAGTACCAATCGATGATCAGCTCCCAGAGCGCACCGTAACCATTGGTGCCGGGTTAAGCAGCAAATAGGAAAGCGAGCTCGTCAACTTTCTCTGTGAGAATCGGGATATCTTTGCTTGGTCCACTCAGGATCTGCAAGGTGTACCGAGGGAGTTTGTTGAGCACTCATTAAATGTAAGACCCGGGGCTAAGCCGATAAAGCAGCCTCTCTAGCGTTTCAGAAGACAAAAGAAAAGTCATTGGGGATGAGATAGTAAGGCTCGTAGCAGCCAGGTTTATCATGGAAGTACTCTATCCGGATTAGCTCTCTAATCTGGTGCTTGCAGAAAAGAAGAAAGATGATCCGAACGTGGCTGTGGTATGGCGCATGTGCATTGACTACACGAACCTGAATAAGGTGTGTCCCAAAGATCCATTCCTACTCCCTAGAATAGATCAAGTCATAGACTCAACAGCCGGATGTGAACTACTGTCATTCATTGATGTGTATTCTGGTTTCCACCAGATACCTCTGAATCTGGATGATCAAATAAAGACTGCGTTCATTACCCCATACGAGGCTTATTGCTATCGCACTATGCCATTTGGACTATGTAATGCATGAGCAACGTACCAACGATGCATGCAAAAATGCTTACATGACCAAATAGGTCAAAACATGCAACTTTATGTGGATGATGTGGTGATAAAGACCAAGGAAAGCAATACGCTCCTTGATGACATCCGGTAGATGTTCGTGAACTTGAGAAGGTTCCGGATGAAGCTTAACCCGGAGAAGTGCACCTTTAGTGTGCCCGCGGGAAAGTTACTCGGTTTTCTCGTGTCTAGTCGAGGTATCGAAGCTAACCCGACAAAGATCCGGGCCATAGAGAGAATGGAACAGCCAAAATGCCTTAAAGATGTGCAGAAGTTCAATGGTTGCCTGGCATCGTTAAGCCGATCCGTATGTCGGTTGGGAGAGAAGGCCTTGCCACTCTACCAGTTAATGAAAAAGGCAGACAAATTCACATGGATGCCACAGGCGGACCTTGCGTTTCGAGAATTGAAAAAGATGTTATCTACTGCGCCGATCCTAGCAGAACACTACCCAAGGAGCCAATGTTGCTCTACGTAGCCGCGACCAACCAAGTCATAAGTGTAGTAATTGTAGTGGAGCGCGAGGAAGAAGGAAAGTCGGTGCAAAGGCTAGTGTATTATTTGAGCGAAGTATTGTCTGCTTCAAAACAGAATTACCCTCACTATCAAAAGATGGCGTATGGCGTATATATGTCGGAGCAAGGAAACACCCCAAAGGTGTAGCTAGCTGAACTTTGGCAGGGCGCACTACCGGTGCCAGCAGCAACGTGGAGACCTGCACAACACAACTATAGAACTCTGTCCCCAACTTGCGATGAGGTTGTCAATCTCACCGGTTTTGCTAAAAACAAAGGATTAAACGTATCGAGTGGAAGAAAGTAATAGTTTGCAGAAAGTAAACACAAAACAGTAAACAGTTGTAGATTGATAGTAAAAGAAAGGACCGAGGTCCATAGTTCACTAGAGGTGGCTCTCCTTAAGATAGATAACATGTTGGGTGAACAAATTACAGCGGGGTAATTGACAAACATCGAGAAAGCACACAAGCATATACTAATCATATTGACTCCTTTGAGATTCGATTGGGAATTACAACATTATACATAGACCGCCATCCAACTGCATCTATGACTAATAATCCACCTTCAGGTTATCATCCAAACCCTCCTCCAGTATTAAGTTGCAAGCAACGGATAATTGCATTACGAATTGCATGTAAAGTAAAAAATACGATTGTTCTATCAACAAAGGATTGTTGTTTTCTCCCTAGTAGCAACAGCACATCTAGTACCTTAGAGATTTGTGTCACTTCCCCAGATTATCAGAGGCATGAACCCACTATCGAGCATAAATACTAACTCTTGGAGTTGCTAGCATCTACTTGGCCAAGATAGCTACTAACAATGGAAAGCATGCAAGATCACAAATAACAAAGACATGATAGAATCAATAATCAATCTGAAATAGCATCTCAATATCCATCAGATCCCCGCAAACACAACATGCAGAATTACAAATAGATGAGCTTGATCATGAACGGAGCTCACAAGATCTAAACATGATAGCACAAAGGAGGAGAACTAGCCATCTAGCTACTACATGGACCCGTAGTCCAGGGATGAACTACTCACGCATCACATCGGAGGCTTGCATGATGATGAAGAAGGCCTCTAGGGTGAATTCCCCTCTCCGGCAGGGTGCCGGGAAGAGCTTCAGATCCCTCCCGATCTAGGGATGGAGATGACGGCGGCTACATACTCTTTCGTGGATTTTTGATCGGGTACTTAGGGTTTCTGTATCAGAGGCAATATATAGGCGGAAGGAGGCGGGGGTGCACACGGGGAGACCACTGGCGCGGGCCAGGTCTGGCCGCGTGGCTAGGTGGTGTGGCCGGGACCCAGCCCCTCTCCGTCTCGTATTCTGGCTCCACGTGTCCCTCAGTGAAAAACTGACTTTGGCTTTTGTCCCGTCCAATTCCGAGAATATTCATTTTCTGACTTTCCTGGAACCAAAAACAGCAGAAAATAGGCAGCTGGCACTGTGGCTCTTGTTAATAGGTTAGTCCAAGAAATCATATGAAAAGTACTCCAAAGTATGGACAAAACATAAGAAAGTAGATAAAACCAAGCATGGGACATCAAAAATTATGGATACGTTTGCAACGTATCAACATCCCCAAGCTTAACTCCTGCTCGTCCTCGAGTAGGTAAGTGATAAAAAGAAAGAATAATTTTTGAGGTGACATGCACCATCATAAACTTGATCAAATTATTTGTAAAACATTCAAAGCTGGGATCATAGTACTTCAATCATAACATGAAAGACAAAGTTCTAGCAATAAGACAAACAAACTATGTAGCAACATGAAAATGCACAAACAAAAGATTCATGAATAACAATGCTTTGCAAGACGTTTGTTTGTTGCACATAAAGAAAACATAGCAAAGTGGCATTCAGCTTGTCCCTCATAGAGTAGCAAACATAAATGCATAGGACACCTTCAAAGTTTATAAGAGTGACTAGATACAAATAGTTTAAAACAAGCAATATCAAGGTATGCATCAATCAACAAGTCTTGGGACAATGCACATGGAACTAAGAATGGCCACTATGCTCTCAAAGTAGGTGCATAAAGGTAGAAGGTGGAGGCTCAACATAAAAGTAAAAGAAAGGCCTTCATAGAAGGAAGAAGGGATTCAAGTCTCATAAAGAGCTTCCAAAAATTATGGTACTTAATAGCTTTCAGCTCTCATTGCCCCTATCATAAGCATCTTGAAGGTGATTAAGGTTAAAGTGACACAACTAAGAGGATATGCTTGAAAAGTTATAAACCAAAATCTCATGCCCCTTACTTACGAAGACCGAACCTCATACTACTCAACTTTAGTCACAAGTAAGCTCATGTCATTGTAAGTACATATGTATCATAGAGAACCGCCAACGGGGTACCCCTTGCACATGATATAAGAGCTATCCCATAATCAAAATGACAAGGCAAGCAGACAATGAGCATCTCAGCGATCTTTTTATTTTCTATTTGCATAGGTTTTTATTGAGGATGTTTCATAGAGTGCTCATTATGCTTATGCTGCAAGTTTCCACCATGATTAGGCATGGCTTAGGCTAGCGGCCCAGGCGTTTCTCTAACACAAATACAAACTCCATGATCTTACAAATTCCCCTTTTATTTCGCACCGCCGGGATCCATAAGCAAAAGAACATGATATCAGCGGGGTACAAAGTACAGGTGCAATGTTGAAAGCGTTCCCCATGATACATGGTTCTGCTAACTTCAACTTATAAAGCGTAAGAATATACGCAACAAAGATGGACGCAATGGTTCAAGTTTATTAAATGCAAAAAAAGTAAAGTGTACCATCAAGTTCGTGAGAGCTTTAATCACTAGTTTTCTCATAACAAGTTTAATTTGGAAGGTAGATAAAAACATGAATATACTTGGAATAGCATATGCTAGTAGGTAGGTATGGTGGAATCTTGGAATAACTTGGTTTTAGGAGTTGGATGCATGAGTGGAACTCATACTTGGTTGTGGAGGCTAGCAAAAGACCGGGAGCGACAAACTAAGAGAGCAATAATGGCCATAATCATGTAGAGCGACAAAACATCATTGATCAAAGCATAAAGTGATACTACAAGTTGAAAACTAAAGGATCATAAAGGCTATGGTGACTTGGGATAGTCATAACATGGTGTGAGCATGTGCCAAGTCAACCCAAATAAAGCATCAAAGGAGAATACCACAATACTATGCTTTAATATGCTAAAACAACACATGATTCTTTCAATGCACATTAAGCAATCTCAATTGTTTATAACAAGTCATGATACAGCAAAGAATACTAAGCATAAAGCCAAAACAATATCAAGCATGGCATGACAAAGCATAGGCCACGGTCAAAAACAAACTCTCTTTACCACTTAAGCATGAACTTTCCTACTCTTTTCCATTCCAAACCAGACTATTTGAAAACCAATGTATAAAAGAGGGGGTCCAACCAATTTATTCAGCAAACTAAGCAAACAAAGCAAATGAAAAACCAAAACGAAAATGAAAAATAAGACGCTCCAAGAACAACACAACTATGCATGAAACAATAAAAATGAAGCGTTTGGAAGAAACCTGGGATTTTTATTGATGAAGAGGGGGATGCCTTGGGCATCCCCAATCTTTGACGATTGTACTTCTTGGATATTTCTTGGGGTGAAACGCGTGGCATCCCCAAGCTTGAGCTTTAGTCCATTCTTCATCTCACTACTCATTCCTTCCATACAAAACTTCACACAATCTTTATTAGCAACATTAGTGCACTCAAGATAATAGGTCTTTAGGTTCAGTTCTAACACCAATAAAACTTGCATTAGAAAACAAGATACTGTAGCACTTCCCTCAAAAAGCTCAATTCCCCAAAAGAACTCAAAAAGGAACCAACAAGAAGCAAATGCAGAAAATGGCAGAAATCTGTCAAAACAGACCAGCAGGTAAAGAAGAATTTTTTCGAAGAACTTCTGTTGCTCAAATCTAAAAGTGTTGAACTACCGAAGTTATATAACAACCTGGGCAGAAGCACAAAATTTCACGCCTCAAAAGGACGTACAGATATTTTACACTAATTTTTACGGTGAAGCACATAAATCTGTTTCGGGACAGCAACTTTCCCAATCATTACTTCTCTCTCATTAGAGGTTACTCTTGGCACAAAAAGCAAATAAAAAGGATAATGAGTTGTTATTACTGAAGTAGTAACTTCCAAGACTCATCTAAAACTTTTGGGTTATCTTCCAATAAGTACTTTTCTTTAATGCCTTTAAGTTAGGCATGATAGTTTGAGAAGATGCTCATATAAGAAATATGAATTGAAGTAAAAGAGAGCATCAAAAAGAAAATTCGAAACACATTTAAGCCTAACCCACTTCCTATGCATAGGAATCTTATACTAAAATAAACTCACAAAGAACAAAGTGATAGGCATAGGAAGATAAAACAAAAGTAACTTCAAAACTTTCAGCACATAGAGAGGTGTTTCAGTACCATGAAAACTTCTACAACCATATCTTCCTATCTCATAATAATTTTCAGTAGCCTCATGAATAAACTCAACAATATAACTATGACATAAAACATGCTTTTCATGATCTAAAAGCACTAGACCTTTATTATAAACATTTTCAAAAGAATCCTCAGGAACATAACATGCATCCTCCTTTAGTAAGCATGGGGGACAATCAAATATTGTAAGGGGTAAAGAGTTACTCTCATTAGAAGGTAGGAATGGGTAGATCCATTCTTCCTCCTCTTGATCATCACTCTCCTCCTCTTTTTCATCCAATGAGCTTCCATTTCAGCAATTTCTTCTTCCATAGGCTCCTGCAAGGCATTAGTCTTTTCCGCTAGTGGAGAGCATCTATTAAGATATTCAAAAATATAGCCATTTTCTTCCTTGTAATTATCAAAGCAAAATTGAAGTATATCATAAACCTCATATTTATAAGGTGCATCATCAGTATTTTCAAGCAAACTAGCAAGTTCAAATGCACCCTTCCAAGCAATAAATTCTTCAATTTGTTCCACATCATAAAAGTCATAATTTCCTTTAACATAAGAAGATATGGTAACATTATCATTATACTCACATTGAAAAGGGAGGTGTTTATACCTCCTACAGCAACACGATTTATGAACGCAATAAGTAACATTATAAGTAGAGCACACATTTCTAGCAATGGTATTCAATTTATCAATTTGTTCCCATAAGAGTTTCCCTTTTTCTGACAAGCGGTGTTCCTTATAATAATACTTTTGTTCTTACATGAACCCACCTTGCCAATTAGATTCGGTTTCGAAGAAACCAACCATTGATAGTAAGCATGATAAAGCAAGACAATGATAGACCAACAAAAATACCAACTATAGTAGGAACTAATTTTTGTGTGTTTTTGATAAAGAAACAAGCAAACAAAGCAAAAAGAAACTAAGCAAAACAAAAACAACAAAGTAAAGAGATTGGTTATGAGGGACTCCCCTTGTGAAGATGTCCTTGACTCCCCGGCAACGGTGCTAGAAAAATACTTGCTGACTCGTGTACTAACGAGCTCGTTGGGGAACCCCAAGAGGAAGGTATGATGAGCACATCAGTAAGTTTCCCTCAGTTATGAAACCAAGGTTATCAATCTAGTAGGAGCAAGGAAACACCCCAAAGGTGTAGCTAGTTGAACTTTGGCAGGGCATGATACATTGCAAATGTATCTATAATTTTTGATGCTCCATGCTTGGTTTATACACTTTCTTGTGTTTTGTCCACACTTTGGAGTACTTTTCATATGATTTCTTGGACTAACCTATTAACAAGAGCCACAGTGCCACATTTGCTTTTTCTCGCTGTTTTGGTTCTAGGAAAGTCAGAAAATGAATATTCTCGGAATTGGACGGGACAAAAGCCAAAGTGCCTATTTTTCCAAAATACTCACGGAGCCAGAATACGAGACGGAGGAGGGCCAGGGGCTGGCCACAGCCCCCTAGGCGTTGGCTAGGCCTGGCCGCGCCAGGGCCTGGTGTGGTGGCCCCAGGCACCCCCTCGGTCTCCCTCTTCGCCTATAAGAAGCCTTCTGACCTAAAAACTTTGGGGGTTCGATGTTTTTCCACAAAAAGTTCTGCTGCCGCCGCCACCGAAGGGGAGATTCGAGGGACAGAAAGTCTCTATTCCGGCACCCTGCCGGGACGGGAAAGTGCCCCCGGAGCCATCTCCATCGATCTCCACCATCATCTTCATCGACCATCCATGTCTCCCCCATCTATGAGTGAGTAATCCCCCGCTGTAGGCTCTGGGGATGGTAGGGATTGGATGAGATCGTTATGTAATGGCATCAGATTGTTAGGGCATAGTGCCTAGTATCTCTATTAGTGCTTTATGACTTTGTTGCAACCTTGTTGTGCTTAATGCTTGTCACTAGGGCCCGAGTGCCATGATTTCAGATCTGAACTTATTATTGATTCATCATGATAGTATTGTTTTGGGTCTTATCTACAAGTTGTTTACACATCGCCGTTGTCCGAACCTATGGTCCCGGCGATGTAAATCGGGTAGCCAAGGGAAAGGCTTTGATGTGAGGATCACGTGTGTTCACGGAGTGTTAATGCTTTGCTCCGGTGCTCTATTAAAAGGAGCACCTTAATTTCCAGTAGTTCCCTAGAGGCCCCGCTGCAAACGGGCTGGTAGGACAAAAGATGTTGTGCAAGTTCTCATTGTGAGCACGTATGACTATATATGGAACACATGCCTAGGATTGTCTAGTACTTGGATGCTTTATCTTATTTATATGCAATTGCCCTATGTTCTGATTGCTATGTGAATTGTCTTGTCCATGCAACGCCCGTTCATCCATCCCTATGCCTACCGCACTCGAATCCCACTGTTTACTGCTTTTGTTACTACTGTCTTTGTTTCTTTCACATTGTTACTTTACTATTCCTACTACAAAACTGTTGCTACTGATAAACTACTGTGAGCAAGATTGTTTCCAGGTGCAGCTGAATTGACAACTCAGTTGTTAAGGCTGATAAGTATTCTTTGGCTCCCCTTGTGTCGAATCAATAAATTGGGTTTCACTTCCCTCGAAAATACTGCGATACACCCCCTATACTTGTGGGTCATCAAGACTATTTTCTGGCATTGTTGCCGGGGAGCATAGCTTTATTTATCAAGTTCACTTAGATTCACTATTGTTCAAGCTAAGTTTATCTTTCTCCTTGTTTGCTTGTTTCTTTATCAAAAATACAAAAAAAATGGTTCCTACTCTAGTTGTTATTTTCGTTGGTCTGTTATTGTCTTGCTTTGTCATACGTGATGTCAATGGTTGATTTCTTTGAAACTGAATCTTATTGGCAAGGTGGGTTCACGGAAGATCAAAAAGATTATTATAAGGAACACCGCTTGTCACAAAAAGGGAAACACTTATGGGAACAAATTGATAGATTGTATACCATTGCTAGAAATGTGTGCTCTACTTATAATGTTACTTATTGCTTTGATAAATCTTGTTGTTGTAGGAGGTACAAACACCTCCCTTTTCAATGTGAGTATAATGATAATGTTACCATATCTTCCTATGTTAAGGGAAATTATGATCTTTATGATGTGGAACAAATTGAGGAATTTATTGCTTGGAAGGGTGCATTTAAACTTGCTAGTTTGCTTGAAAATATTGATGATTCACCTTATAAGTATGAGGTTTATGGTATACTTAAATTTTGCTTTGAGAATTACAAGGAAGAAAACGGCTATATTCTTGAATATACCAATAGATGCTTTCCACAAATGAAAGAGACTAATGCCTTGCAAGACCCTATGGAAGAGACTAATGCCTTGCAGGATCCTATGGAAGAAGAAATTGATGAACCTGAAATCTCATTAGATAAAAAAGAGGAGGAGAGTGATGAACAAAAAGAGGAAGAATGGATTAGCTATCCATGCCTACCTTCTAATGAGAGTAACTCTTTATCCCTTACATTATTTGATTATCCTCCATGCTTACTAAAGCAGGATGAATGTTACGTTCCCAAGGTTTCTTTTGAAGATGTTTATGATAAAGCTCTCGTGCTTGTAGATCATGAAGAGCATGCTTTAGGTGATAGTTATATTGTTGAGTTTATTCATGAGGCTACTGAAAATTATTATGAGAGAGGAAAATATGGTGGTAGGAGTTTTCATGGTATTGAAACGCCTCTCTATGTGCTGAAAGTTTTGAAGTTACTCTTGTTTTATCTTCCTATGCCTGTCACTTTGCTCTTTGCAAATTTATTTGCTTACATGATTCCTATGCATAGGAAGTGGGTTAGACTTAAATGTGTTTTGGATTTGCTTCTTGATGCTCTCTTTTACTTCAATTCATATTTCTTATGAGAGCATCCTCTCAAACTTTTATGCCTGAAGATGATAATATGTCTATTATTCTTGGGAGACCTTTTCTTAAATACTGCAGGAGCTATTATTAATTATAATCAAGGGAAGGTGACCTTCAATGTTAATAACAAGGAACATATTGTCTATTTCCCCAAGAAGATTGAAAGGACTTATGGCTTGAATTCAATTGAACATGTTGAGGGCATTCAAGTTGGAGAAATATATTGTCCCATACCCAGAGAAAAATTTGAAACTATTATGATTGGGACCATTGCTATCAAGGTTGAGGTAACATAATCATTAGTGGAATACAAAGTTTTGTATCATATGAAATTGTTTTGGTAACAAGACCTGATCAACCTTGTTAACAAAATGATTTCATTGAACAAAACAATGTTTTCACCATGATTATCTCTGCTTACTTCTATTTTATCCATTTTTAGTTTTTGCTTTTGCCTAACTTAAAGGCGTTAAAGAAAAGTACTTATTGGGAGATAACCCAAAAGTTTTAGATGAGTCTTGGAAGTTATTACTTCAGTAATAACCACTCCTTATCCTTTTATTTGCCTTTTGTGCCAAGAGTAACCTCTAATGAGAGAGAAGTAATGATTGGGAAAGTTGTTGTCCCGAAACAGATTTTTGTGCTTCACCGTAAAAATTCCTGAGAGTGCTCTGTCTGTCGGATTGAGCTGTAATGTTTTGTGCCTCTGTCCCAGGTTGTTATCTAACTTTTGTTAGTTCAACACTTTTTGATTTGAGCAACAGAAGGTCTTCGAAAAAATCGTCTTTACCTGCTGGTCTGTTTTGACAGATTTCTGCCATTTTCTGCATTTGCTTCTTGTTAGTTCCTTCTTGAGTTCCTTTGGGGAATTGAGCTTTTTGAGGGAAGTGCTACAGTAGCTAGTGTTCTAATGGAAGTTTATTTGGTGTTAGAACTGAACCTTGAGACTTATTTATCTTGAGTGCACTACTGTTGCTAATAAAGATTGTGTGAAGTTTTGTATGAAGGAAAAATTTCAGGTGTATGGAAGGAATTAGTAATCAGATGAAGGATGGACTAAATCTCAAGCTTGGGTATGCCATGCGTGTCACCCCAAGAAATATCCAATAAGTACAAGCGTCAAAGCTTGGGGATGCCCAAGGCATCCCCTTCTTTATCAATAAAAATCCCAGGTTTCTTCCAAACACTTCATTTTTATTGTTTCATGCACAGTTGTGTTGTTCTTGGAGCGTCTTCTTTTTCGTTTTCGTTTTGGTTTTTAGTTTGCGTGGTTTTCTTAGTTTGCTGAATAAATTGGTTGGACCTCCCCTTTCATACGTTGGTGTTCAAATAGTTTGGTTTGGTTTGGAAAAGAGTAGGAAAGCTCATGCTTAAGTGGTAAAGAGAGCTTGTTTTTGACTGTGGCCTATGCTTTGTCATGCCATGCTTGATATTGTTTTGGCTTTATGCTTAGTATTCTTTGCTGTAGCATGACCTGTTATAGACAATTGAGATTGCTTAATGTGCCTTGGATGAATCATGCGTTGTTTTAGCATATTAAAGCATAGTATAGTGGTATTCTCCTTTGATGTTTTATTTGGGTTGACTTGGCACATGCTCACGCCTTGTTTTGACTATCTCAAGTCACCATAGACTTTATGATCCTTTAGTTTTCAACTTGTAGTATCGCTTTATGCTTTGATCAATGATGTTTTGTCGCTCTGCATGATTATGGCCATTATTGCTCTCTTAGTTTGTCACTCCCAGTCTTTTGCTAGCCTCCACAATAAAGTATGAGTTCCACTCATGCATCCAAATCCCTAAACCAAGTTTTCCCAAAGAATCCACCATACCTACCTATTAGCTTATGCTATTCCAAGTATATTCATGCTTTTGTTTACCTTCCACTTGTTATGAGAAAACTAGTGATTAAAGCTCTCATGAACTTGATGGCACACTTTACTTTTTGCCTCTAATAAACTTGAACCATTGGGTCCTTCTTTGTTGCGTATATGCTTGCGCTTTATAAGTTGAAATTAGCAGAACCATGTACCATGGGGAACGCTTTCAACATTGCACTTGTACTTTGTACCCCCGTTGATATTATGTTCTTTTGCTTACGGATCCCGACGGTGTGAAATAAAAGTGGAACTTGTAAGATCATGGAGTTTGTATATGTGTTAGAGAAACGCCTGGGCCGCTAGCCTAAGCCATGCCTAATCATGGTGGAAACTTGCAGCATCACCATAATGAGCACTCTATGAAGCATCCTCAATAAAAACCTATGCAAATAACAAATAAAAAGATCGCTGAGATGCTCATTGTCTGCTTGCCTTGTCATTTTGATTATGGGAAAGCTCCCGTATCATGTGCAAGGTACCAGTTACGGTTCTTAATGATACACATATACTTACAATGACAAGAGCTTACTCGTGACTGAAGTTGAGTAGCATGAGGATCGGTCTTCTTAAGTAAGGGGCATGAGATTTCGGTTTATAACTTGTCAAGCATATCCTCTTAGTTGTGTCACTTTAAACTTAATCACCTTCAAGATGCTTATGATAGGGTCAATGAGAGCTAAAAGCTATAAGTACCATAATTTTTGGAAGCTCTTTATGAGACTTGAATCCCTACTTCCTTTTAGAAAAGGCCTTTCTTCCACCATTATATTGAGTCTCCACCTTCTATCTTTATGCACTTACTTTGAGAGCATAGTGGCCATTCTTAGTTCTATGTGCATTGTCCCAAGACTAGTTGATTGATGCATAACTTGTTATTGCTTGTTTTAAACTATTGTATCTAGTCACTCTTATGAACTTTGAAGGTGTCCTATGCATTTATATTTGCTACTCTATTGAGGGACAAGCTGAATACTGTTATGCTATGTTTTCTTTATGTGAAACAAACAAACGTCTTGCAAGGCATTGTTATTCATGAATCTTTTGTTTGTGCCTTTTTATGTTGCATCATAGTCTCTTTGTCTTATTGCTAGAACTTTGTCTTTCATGTTATGATTGAAGTACTATGATTCCAGCTTTGAATGTTTTACAAATACTTTGATCAAGTTTATGATGGTGCATGTCACCTCAAAAATTATTCTTTCTTTTTATCACTTACCTACTCGAGGACGAGCAGGAGTCTTCGGCCTCGTCGCTGATGCATTGAAAATGTATCTATAATTTTTGATGTTCCATGCTTGGTTTTATCTACTTTCTTATGTTTTGTCCACACTTTGGAGTACTTTTCATATGATTTCTTGGACTAACCTATTAACAAGAGCCACAATGCCAGCTGCCTGTTTTCTGCTATTTTGGTTCTAGGAAAGCCAGAAAATGAATATTCTCGGAATTGGACGGGACAAAAGCCAAAGTCATTATTTTACCGAGGGACACCTGGAGCCAGAGTACGAGACAGAGAGGGGCAGGGGCCCGACCACACCACCTGGCCGCATGGCTGGCCTGGCAGCGCCGAGGATGGTCTGGCAGTGCACCCCTCGACCTCTCTTCCCCCTATATATTGCCTGTGATACGGAAACCCTAAGTACCCGATCAAAATTCCATGAAAGAGTCTGTAGTCGTCGTCATCTCCATCCCTAGATCGGGAGGGATTTGAATCTCTTCCCGGCACCCTGCTGGAGAGGGGAATTCACCCTGGAGGCCTTCTTCATCACCATGCAAGCCTCCGGTGTGATGCGTGAGTAGTTCATCTCTGGACTACGGGTCCATGTAGTAGCTAGATGGCTGGTTGCCCTCCTTTGTGCTTTCATGTCTAGATCTTGTGAGCTCCGTTCATGATCAAGATCATCTATTTGTAATTCTGCATGTTGTGTTTGTGGGGATCCAATGGATATTGAGATGCTATTTCAGATTGATTATTGATTCTATCATGTCTTTGTTATTTGTGATCTTGCATGCTTTCCGTTGTTAGTAGCTATCTTGGCCAAGTAGATGCTAGCAACTCCAAGAGTTAGTATTTATGCTCGATAGTGGGTTCATGCCTCTAGTAACTGGGAAGTGATGTAAATCTCTAAGGTACTAGATGTGTTGTTGCTACTAGGGAGAAAAGAACAATCCTTTGTTCATAGAACAATCGTATTGTTTACTTTACACGCAATTCGTAATGCAATTATCCGTTGCTTGCAACTTAATAATGGAGGGGGTTCGGATGATAACCTGAAGGTGGATTATTAGTCATAGATACAGTTGGATGGCGGTCGAAGTATAATGTTGTAATGCTCAATCGAATCTCAAAGGAGTCAAGATGATTAGTATATGCTTGTATGCTTTATCGATGTTTGTCAATTGCGCCGCTATAATTTGTTCACCCAACATGTTATCTATCTTAAGGAGAGCCACCTCTAGTGAACTATGGACCCCGGTCCTTTCTTTTACTTTCAATCTACAATCAACTGTTCACTGCTTTGTGTTTACTTTCTGCAAACTATTACTTTCTTCCACTCGATATGTTTAATCCTTTGTTTTTAGCAAAACCGGTGAGATTGACAACCTCATCGCAAGTTGGGGACAAAGTTTTGTGGTTGTGTTGTGTAGGTCTCCACGCTGTCAGTTGGCACCGGTCGCCAACGCGTTCAGCTAGGTACACCTTTAGGGTGTTTCCTTGCTCCTACTGGATTGATAACCTTGGTTTTATAACTGAGGGAAAACTTATTGCTGTGCTCATCATACCTTCCTCTTGGGGTTCCCCAACGAGCTCTTTAATACACGAGCCAGCAAGTAATTTTTCTGGCGCCGTTGCCGGGGAGTCAAGTACATATTCATAAGGGGAGTCCCTCATAACCGATCTCTTTACTTTGTTATTTTTGTTTTGCTTAGTTTACTTTTGCTTTGTTTGCTTGTTTCTTTATCAAAAACACACACAAAAAATTAGTTTTACAAGTTTGCCTTCTTTATCAAAAACACAAAAAAATGACTACTCTTGAAAATACTAAGTTGTGTGACTTCACTAGCACCAACAACAATGATTTTATGAGCACACCTATTGCTCCACCTGTGCCTAAAGCTACTTTCTTTGAGATAAAACCTGCTTTACTCAATCTTGTTATGCAAGAACAATTTTCTGGTATTGGTAATGAAGATGCTGCTGCCCATCTAAATAACTTTGTTGAACTTTGTGAGATGCAGAAGCATAGGGATATAGATGGAGATATTATTAAGCTTAAATTGTTTCCTTTCTCTTTGAGAGGAAAAGCTAAAGAATGGTTAAATTCCCTAACTAGGAATAGTATTGATTCTTGGACTAAATGAAAAGATGCTTTCATTGGAAAATACTATCCTCCTGCTAATATTATATCTATGAGAAGTGAAATAATGAAGTTTAAACAATATGATAATGAACATGTTGCTCAAGCTTGGGAAAGAATTAAATCTTTGGTAAAGAATTGTCCCACTCATGGACTGACTGCTTGGATGATCATCCAAACTTTTTATGCAGGATTGAACTATTCTTCAAGGAACCTATTGGATTCTGCTGCTGGAGGTACCTTTATGACCATTACTTTGGGTGCTGCAACAAAGCTTCTGGATAATATGATGGTTAACTACTCTGAATGGCATACTGAAAGAGCTCCACAATGTAAGAAGGTTAATTCTGTTGAGGAAACCTCCTCCTTGAGTGATAAGATTGATGTTATTATGTCTATGCTTGTTATGGGAAAGCCCATATTGATCCAAATAATGTTCCCTTAGCTTCTTTGGTTGCTCAAGAAGAGCAAGTTGATGTGAACTTTATAAGAAATAACAATTTTAGCAACAATGCCTACATGAATAATTTTGGTAACAACAATTATAGGCCTTATCCTCCCAACAATGGTAATGCTTATGGAAATTCCTACAATAAAAATAGGAGTGCTCCCTCTGAACTTGAAGTTATGCTTAAGGACTTTATTAGTAAACAAACTGCCTTCAATAAAACTATCGAGGAAAAACTCTCTAATGCTGAAAGAAATATAGCATCTTTGGCTGAAGCTCAATCTTCTTTTAATAAAATGGCTGCTAAACCTGAAACTAATGATAATCCCTTTGCAGCAACTAATGCCATACAAGTAAGAATTGATGAAAATGCTAGACTATTAGCTGAATTGCATGCTAAGTGGGAAAGAGAAGATGAAATTGCTAGAAACATTAGTGTTTCTACTATCACTACCACTAGTGTTGAGGATAGTAATAGCTCTACTACCTTAAATGATCATTATGATTTTGATCTTGATGGTTGCAATATCTCTGAAGTTATTAAGTTCCTACAAAAGCTTGCTAAAAGTCCTAATGCTAGCGCTATGAATATGGCCTTTAAAAAACACATTACTGATGCTCTCATAAAAATTAAAGAAGAAAAGATGAAACATAAAGCTTCTATTCCTATAAAACAAGAAGATGGTTGGGAGCCCATCATTAATATGAAAGTGAATGAGTTTGATTTCAAAGCTTTATGTGATCTTGATAGTACTGTTTCTATTATGCCTAGAAGGATTTATGATATGCTTGATTTGCCACCACTTGAAGATTGTTATTTGAATGTCCCACTTGATGATAATGCTAAAAAGAAACTCATGGGAAGTATTAATGATGTTCTTATTATGGTTAACAATGCCTATGTCGCCGTTGATTTCTATGTTTTGGATGTTGAATGCAATGCTTCTTGTCCTATTACTTTGGGAAGACCTTTACTTAGAACTCCTGGTGCCATTATTGATATAAAAGAAGGCACCATTAAATATCAAATACCACTCAAGAAAGGTATAGAACACTTCCCTAAGAAGATAGAGAATATTTCTTTTGCCTCTCCTATGAAAACAAAATTTTCTCTTAATCCTTCTTCATTTGAGAACACTTGATCTTTTTTCTTGCTTCTTATGCCTAACTTAAAGGCGTTAAAGAAAAATACTTATTGGGAGGTAACCCAAAAGTTTTAGATGAGTCTTGGAAGTTATTACTTCATTAATAACCGCTCCTTATACTTTTTATTTGTTTCCTGTGCCAAGAGTAACCTCTAATGAGAGAGAAATAATGATTGGGAAAGTTGCTGTCCCGAAACAGATTTCTGTGCTTCACCGTAAAAATTCGTGGAAAATCTCTGTACGTCCTTTTGAGGCGTGAATTTTGGTGCTTATGCCCCAGGTTGTTATCTAACTTTCGTTAGTTCAACACTTTTAGATTTGAGCAACATAAGATCTTCTAAAAAATTCGTCTTTACCTGCTGGTCTGTTTTGACATATTTCTGCCATTTTCTGCATTTGCCTCTTGTTGGTTCCTTTTTGAGTTCTTTTGGGGAATTGAGCTTTTTGAGGGAAGTGCTACAATATCTTGTGTTGTAATGGAAGTTCTATTGGTGTTAGAACTGAACCTAAATACCTATTATCTTGAGTGCACTAATGTTGCTAATAAAGATTGTGTGAAGTTTTGTATGAAGGAAAATTTTCAGGTGTATTGGAAGGAATGAGTAATGAGATGAAGAATGGACTAAAGCTCAAGCTTGGGGATGCCACGTGTGTCACCCCAAGAAATACCCAAGAAGTACAAGCGTCAAAGCTTGGGGATGCCCAAGGCATCCCCCTCTTCATCAATAAAAATCCTAGGTTTCTTCCAAACGCTTCATTTTTATTGTTTCATGCACAGTTTTGTTGTTCTTGGAGCGTCTTCTGTTTCGTTTTCATTTTGGTTTTTCATTTGCTTTGTTTGCTTAGTTTTCTGAATAAATTGTTTGGACCCCCTCTTTCATACATTGGTTTTCAAATAGTTTGGTTTGGATTGGAAAAGAGTAGGAAAGTTCATGCTTAAGTGGTAAAGAGAGCTTGTTTTTGACTGTGGCCTATGCTTTGTCTTTCCATGCTTGATATTGTTTTAGCTTTATGCTTAGTATTCTTTGCTGTAGCATGACTTGTTATAAACAATTGAGATGTCTTAATGTCCCTTGGAGGAATCATGCGTTGTTTTAGCATATTAAATCATAGTATTGTGGTATTCTCCTTTGATGCTTTATTTGGGTTGACTTGGCGCATGCTCACACCATGTTATGACTATCCCAAGTCACCATAGCCTTTATGATCCTTTTGAAGGGAATATGCCCGAGAGGCAATAATAAAGTGGTTATTATCTTATTCCATGTTTATGATAAATGTTTATTTTACATGCTAGAATTGTATTGATCGCAAACATCAATACATGTGTGTTTAATAAACAAAAAGGGTTCCTAGTTATGCCTCTCTTATAGACTAGCTTGTTGATTAACAAGATGATCAAGGTTTCCTGATCATGGACATTGGATGTTGTTAATAACAAGGTCGCACCATTGGTGGAATGATGTGATGAACATTCATCCGAAGTATAGCATTACGATCAAAGTCATTATGTTTATATTGCTATAACATCATACGAAGTAATCTTTATCCTTAGACCATGAGATCATGTTAATTGCTAACACCGGAAAAGTATCTTGATAACATCAAACGTCACACCGTAACAGGGTGACTATAAAGATGGGTTCAGTGCTACGAAGGTGTTATGTTGAGGCTCATGGATCAAGAGTGGAATTTGTCAATCCCGATGACGGATAGATATACTCTGGGCCCTCTAGGTGATATCACATTGAAATAGCTTGCAAGCAAGTGATGTGATCACTAGAATGTTATATCACGGGAACGAGAAAAGAGTGCATGTCGGAAACGAGATCAAACTAGGTATGGAGATACCGATGATCGAATCTCAGACATGTAATATATCGCGAGACAAAGGGATTTAGTTACAAGCGTTAAAGGTTCTCACGATCACAGAAGTCATCGTTGAATGTGTAGGAGTCAGTACGGATCTCCAGGTCCCGCTGCTGATTATTGATCGGAGAAGGGTCTCGATCATGTCTGCATTATTCACGAACTGTAGGGTGACACACTTAAGGGATATCGACACCATTTGGAGCAAATATGTTTCATATAAAGATTTAAGAAAGCGCTGGAATTATTTCAATAGACACCGAAACTGTTTCGGGTGAAATTGCTGAAATTGGTTCTGCATGTAATATTGAAATGTTGCAGGGGGTTTTATGTGAATGTTTGTTAATTAAATTAATTAACAAAAATTCTGAATAAAAATAATAAAAGAGTTTTATTAAATGAGAGAGCATTAAATTTGGAGAAATTTAATGCATTTAAAGTGGAGACTTTAAAAGAGAATGTGAAGGGGCATTTTAATGTGGAGGGGTTACCACCACATGAATGGAGGAGGTGAAGGGTCACCCCCTCCATGCGCCGTCCATGAAGGAGGAGCACCCCCACTCCTCTTATAAAAGGCCACCCCCTCCTCACTTCTCACACACACCTCCTTGTGAAGGATCTCTCTCCCCCTCTAGTATTATTCCCCCATGGTCTCGGATTAGCGAGATACATGTTCCCGGTGGCTTTATCTAGAAAGGAGTTACTGCTTCGCCGCTTCTTTTGGGAGCGAGGGGCGGAGGTTGTCGAGAATACCGGGACGTGTGTGCAGTCACGGATGCACGCTGCTTTGTGGTCTGGACTTGGTGGTCTTTGGGCCGGGACATGCTGGACTTCATCACGATCTTGAGATCGGCAAGTGTACGACTACATCAACCACGAGTTCCTACTCGTTAACAAAGCTTGTTGTCTACGAGGGTAAGTTCTCGTTGGATGTATGTCCACCCGTTGCTTTGTACCTAGTAGATAGATCTTGGCGTGTAGTTCACACCGTAGGAATTTTTTGTTTTCTATGCTGCGGACCCAATAGTGGTATCAGAGCCTGATCTATGCGTAGGTGCTTTGCACGGGTAGAACACATAAGAGTATGTGGGCGATGATGATCATGTTATTGCATCTTCTATGTATTTTGGATATTGGTGGCATAGTGGGATGAAGCGGCCCGGACCAACCTTACATGTCATCGTACATGAGACCGGTTCCACGACTGACATGCAACTTGTTTTGCATAAGTGGCTGGCGGGTGTCTGTCTCTCCTACTATAGTCAATATCTGATTTACAACGAGTTGCTAATAACTTAGTTATCCTCGTTGTGGTTCATGTTCGTAGGTGAGAACGGTTCTATCTCCGAAAGCCCTAAGCCACGTAAAACTTGCAATTGATAAATTAGAGGCGTCTAGTTTAGATCGTTGATGGGCTAGTGTATTGATATGGTATTGTTGTAAGTAGATGTATGATAGATACTCTTACAACACACTTAACGTGTAAGTTCCATAGACCTTGACCTTACACACAAAGGAATGATAGAGATCATAGCACGATGCAAGTGATAGAGATCAAATGCATGGACCATATCAGCTCACTTTACACATTAGATGTTAGCATCTTATACTGCTAGTTTGGCGCTTTCTGTAGCATTGTAAGATGATCCCTCTTTTAGATATCAAGATAAAAATGTGTTCTTCCTTAAGTATGCACCGTTTTGTGGATCGTGTTTTGAGGCATCACGTGATGATCGGGTGTTCTCGACTCTACACTTTCATACAATGGGTGTAAGACAGTTTTACACACGCAAATACTAAGGTTCTTACTTGACGAGCCTAGCATGTGCAGACATCGCCTCGGAACACGGACCGAAAGGTTAGGCATGAGTCATATAGTTGATATGATGCCCATATTGATGCTCGCCTTTGAAGCTACACCGACTCACGTGATGATCGGACTTGGTGTAGTGGATTTGGTTCATGTAATCACCAAAAAGACACGAGGGATGTCGTTTTTGAGTGGGAGTTCATTTCTAATTTGGATTAGTCGAACCAAATTTGTCATAAATTAAATCAAAGTGATTTTGCATAGTTTGTTGTAGTCATTGGCATTCGTTTTCTACCTTATGCTTAGTTTTTATTTGAGATTATAGAACTATAGAATTCTGGATATTTACTTTACGAACTGGTATCGTATTGTTTTGAATGTCAATTTAAAGTTTATAAGTCCTATTGCAAACTTTCAGCAAACTCTATTTACTCCATGAAGTTTAATAAGTAGTATTAAATCAAGAGTAAGAATTCCAATGTTAGTATCTAAAGTATCATGTTTGCCTCCATGATTATTGATATTCAAAAGTTGTTTTAATATCAAGATTATATTGGAGCTGAAAATTGTTTCGTAAACCATGTGTGAAAGATATTGTGATATCTGAAACAATGTTTTTGGTTGCATTATGATAGAGTATAATTTAGCAAAATACATGTTCTCATATTGTATGAGAATTTGTGAAGGATGGAGATGCTAGGCATCCGAATCTACCAAAAGGGTTTTGGGAACTGATATTATACTCGTGATTCTTCCTTATAAGCTATAGTAGCTTGATCATGAAAGTTGTTATGATAAGGATGAATAGAAGATGTAAGTAAAATGTTTACTACACTAATAGATTACTAAAGAATGGATTTTTGAAAGAACACCAAACATTTGATGATGGTGATCCACTTCAAAGTGCAAGTCCAAAGGTATTAGTATTTGACTATATATGCTTTGTACCATGTGTAATGTTGATGACACCACTATTGATGTTGATAGATTCTTTTAAAAGAAAAGGAATTGCTGAAAGAGAATCTATAAAATATTTGGCAGAAAATAAAAGGTTGGAGATGTCCAACTTAGGTATATAGAAGATATACATGTTATGGCTATATTCCTTACTTGTTAAACAATGTGGTTCTTAGGTATTGGATACCGGTATTGGATACTGAATTGGTTGGTATGAAGTGTCATACAGGACAACACAATTCATGAACTACAATGGCCTAAGTAACTACCAAGAGAATGAGTGATGATGTTCATCGAAAACAAATAAAGTGTTATTGTGTTTTTCGTTGTCATCAAACCAAGCCTTCAAGATTTGTTTAAATAATTGTTATTTTGTTCCGGTATTATCAGAACAATGGTTGTTCAAATAATTACTGTATTCCATAAAGGATGGATAACTTTTACAAGTCTAGTTGGAGAAATCACATCCATAAACACTATTGCTAAAATGTCGCAAGACAAATGATTGAAAGATCACTTATGAAGTGACATCGCTGTTTAAATTATATTGGAAAGAAAACATGAAGAAACTCCATGTTGATGGATTTTTGGAGTCTTTGATTTTGATCAATTGACGCATGTGAGACTTTCCTCGAGATAATTGAAACTCCGTCCATAGGTCACAGAGGAACGGATGACTAGCTTATTGGAAATTGTGCATGCTGATGTGCATAGTCCATTATGTGTAGCCATATGTGATGGATCTTTTTGCTTCATAAGCTTTCTCCAAAAATTTGAGTGAATATATCTGTATATTTACTCAATAAGGAGGAAGTATGAAACATTTGAAAGTTGTTCAAAGACTTTCAAGATGAAGTTGAAAATCATTGTAACAAGAAAATAAAGAGTTTATGATTCGATCATAAAGGAAGATATTTGAGTTACATGTTTAGCAAAAACACCTAAGAATTGAGGAATTGTTCCATGATTTGTGTTTCCCGATAAACCAAAGGAGTATGGCATATTCAAGAGATGAAATCAAACCATGTTTGACATGGTAAGATCAAAGGTGTCATTTATAAAACTGCCATTATGTTTTAAAGATTGAAGCTTTAGAGACTATCGCTTTTACACTGAAAAGAGCACCATCGTGATCCATTGAAATGACACCATATGAGTTATGGTTTGGGATAAAACCAGAATTATCTTTTCTTAAAATTTTGGTATGCTATGCATAAGTAAAATGTTTACAACCAAAGTCGGATAAGCACGTCTTTGTAGGTTATCCCAAAGAATTTGTTGGGAATTTCTCCATAACACCGAGGACAAAAGAGTTTGTCGCTTGGAACGTCAAGTTTCTTGAGAAGGAACTTTTCGTGAAAAGTTAAGTGGGAGGACAATAGAACTTTGATAAGGTTGTTGAACCTTAGCTATATGTGCTAAGTAGCGCAGCGCCAGAAAGTGTCCCGGTGGCGGCCACAATGCTCATGGCTCTCGTGATTACAAAAGGTGTGATCTCGGAGATTAGAGTTCCTATAGAACCGTGTGGGTCGGTAAGAATTAAATAGTAAGATTTGATAAGCAAGTCGTTATTGTTTTGACAATGATGAACCGACTACATGCAAAGAAGCGATGATGGGCCCTGACTCCATAAAATGACTAGAAGTCATAGAATCCGTGATAGTATCCATACACGAGAAATCAAGTTTCTGAACTTGGAAGACCCTCCGGAAAGGTGTGAAGCCTATCGGTCGTGTTTGGATCTATAAAGAAATAAGACATGCATGTTTAACATCTATGAAATAGTCGACATGTCGTAAAGAAGTTTACGACAATGTTCAAGGAGTTGACTATGACAAGATTTGATCTTTCATAGCGATATATAGTCTTGAGGAATTAATATAGCAACCACTACATATAATTTGGTATATGGCAGTTGAATAAACAAAACAAGGTTCTTCTATTAGAACGGTAACCTAGGACATGTACATGACATGGTCCGAAGGGTTTTGTTAATTCAAAGGGTGCTAAAAGGGCATGTAAACTTCAATAGTTGAAGTAAGCATAGCAGAGTTGGAATCTTCACCATGATGAAACTATTAAAAGAGTTTAAATTCATCGGAGATGATGAAGATGCTTGCATTTGCAAGAAATTAAGTGGGAGCGCTGATACATATTTCTAATACATTATGTAGAGGACATATTGTTGATTGGAAATGATGTATCTTGTATTGACACAAGTTAAGAATTTCATTAAAATAAGATTTCGATGAAAGACTTGGGCAAACCCGGAATATTAGGCATCAATATCTATATGGATAGATTAAGGCGCTAATATGGTTGTGCCAGACATACATATATGAGATATTGAAAGGGTTTAATATGGAAACAACAAGAAAGGTTCTTGCTGCATGGAAAGGATTGTATCAAAATTCAAGTGTTTCAACACTTGGTGAGTAAAATCACATGAAGATTTTGATCGATTATACCATGATATGTATATATCCAGAATGTCCTATGCTCTAAATGTTATGAGCATATACCAGAATGATTCATAAGATGATCATTGGACAATAGTAAAGATATTCTTATGAGCTTTGGAAGAACTAAGAATATATAATGTATAAGTGACAAATAGTTAAAGGTAGTTCATTATAAAGTGTTACATTGATACTAGTTTTGTCACAAGATACAAATTAAATTTATCTCAATTTAGACTATGGGTGGCACAATGTAATGGAAAGGATGTTCCATGATGGATTTGGATGAGTTCCAAAGTTGAGACATTGTGACGGATACTACAACAAAAGGCTAAGTATATGACTGCTATAGTAGCAACAAAGGAGGGCATTTGTGTTAAGTAGTTTGTTATCAAACTAGGTGTGGTTCAAAGTGGGCTAATACTATGAAGATATATTGTGTGACAATAATATCAACATATTTTGAGCCGAACGAACTAAAGGTCTCACCAAAGGACCAAATCTATACAATGCCATCTCATTTGAGAATGAGTGATGCGTAGAGACACAGAGACATGCAAATACACACGGACCTGAAACTATCAGATCCAGATATTATCTTAACCACTAGAAATAGCGTATATGCAACACCAGAAAGCCATAGGTGTTTAATACGCAAAGTTTTTCAAACTAGATTATTGACTCTAGTGCAAATGGGAGACTGAAGGGAATATGCCCGAGAGGCAATAATAAAGTGGTTATTATCTTATTCCATGTTTATGATAAATGTTTATTTTACATGCTAGAATTGTATTGATCGGAAACATTAATACATGTGTGTTTAATAAACAAAAAGGGTTCCTAGTTATGCCTCTCTTATAGACTAGCTTGTTGATTAACAAGATGATCAAGGTTTCCTGATCATGGACATTGGATGTTGTTAATAACAAGGTCACACCATTGGTAGAATGATGTGATGAACATTCATCCAAAGTATAGCATTACGATCAAAGTCATTATGTTTATATTGCTATAACATCATACAAAGTAATCTTTATCCTTAGACCATGAGATCATGTTAATTGCTAACACCGGAAAAGTATCTTGATAACATCAAACGTCACACCGTAACAGGGTGACTATAAAGATGGGTTCGATTACGAAGGTGTTATGTTGAGGCTCATGGATCAAGAGTGGAATTTGTCAATCCCGATGACGGATAGATATACTCTAGGCCCTCTCGGTGATATCATATTGAAATAGCTTGCAAGCAAGTGATGTGATCACTAGAATGTTATATCACGGGAACGAGAAAAGAGTGCATGTCGGAAATGAGAGCAAACTAGGTATGTAGATACCGATGATCGAATCTTAGACATGTAATATATCGCGAGACAAAGGGATTTAGTTACAAGCGTTAAAGGTTCTCACGATCACAGAAGTCATTGTTGAATGTGTAGGAGTCGATGAGATCTCCGTGTCCCATGTTGATTATTGATCGGAGAGGGTCTCGATCATGTCTTTATTCATGAACCGTAGGGTGACACACTTAAGGGATACCGACACCATTTGGAGCAAATATGTTTCATATAAAGATTTAAGAAAGCTGGAATTATTTCAATAGACAAAGCTGTTTTGGTGAAATTGCTGAAATTGGTTCTGCATGTAATATTGAAATGTTGCAGGGGGGTTTATGTGAATGTTTGTTAATTAAAGTAATTAACAAAAATTCTGAATAAAAATAATAAAATAGTTTTATTAAATGAGAGAGCATTAAATTTGGAGAAATTTAATGCATTTAAAGTGGAGACTTTAAAAGAGAATGTGAAGGGGCATTTTAATGTGGAGGGGTTACCACCACATGAATGGAGGAGGTGAAGGGTCACCCCATCCATGCGCCGGCCATGAAGGAGGGGCACCCCCCCTCCTCCTATAAAAGGACACCCCCTCCTCACTTCTCACACACACCTCCTTGTGAAGGATCTCTCTCCCCCTCTATTATTATTCCCCATGGTCTCGGATTAGCGAGATACATGTTCCTGGTGGCTTTATCTGGAAAGGAGTTGCTGCTTCTGCTGCTTTGCTGGAGCGAGGGATGGAGGTTGTCGGGTTACCGGACGTGTGTGCTATCACGAATGCACCGCTGCTTTGCGGTGCTGGACTTGGTGGTGCTGGAGCCGGACCTGCTGGACTTCATCATGATCTTGAGATCGGCAAGTGTACGACTACATCAACCACGAGTTCCTACTCGTTAACAAAGCTCGTTGTCTACGAGGGTAAGTTCTCGTTGGATGTATGTCCACCCGTTGCTTTGTACCTAGTAGATAGATCTTGGCGTGTAGTTCACACCGTAGGATTTTTTTTGTTTTCTATGCTGCGGACCCAACACCTTTAGTTTTCAACTTGTAGTATCACTTTATGCTTTGATCAATGATGTTTTGTCACTCTGCATGATTATGGCCATTATTGCTCTCTTAGTTTGTCGCTCCCAGTCTTTTGCTAGCCTCCACAACCAAGTATGAGTTCCACTCATGCATCCAACTCCCTAAACCAAGTTATTCCAAAGAGTCCACCATACCTACCTACTAGCATATGCTATTCCAAGTATATTCATGTTTTTGTCTACCTTCCAAATTAAACTCGTTATGAGAAAACTAGTGATTAAAGCTCTCACGAACTTCATGGCACACTTTACCTTTTTTGCATTTAATAAACTTGAACCATTGCATCCATCTTTGTTGCGTATATGCTTGCGCTTTATAAGTTGAAGTTAGCAGAACCATGTATCACGGGGAACGCTTTCAACATTGCACCTGTACTTTGTACCCTGTTGATATCATGTTCTTTTGCTTATGGATCCCGGTGGTGTGAAATAAAAGTGGAACTTGCAAGATCATGAAGTTTGTATGTGTGTTAGAGAAATGCCTGGGCCGCTAGCCTAAGCCATGCCTAATCATGGTGGAAACTTGCAGCATCACCATAATGAGCACTCTATGAAGCATCCTCAATAAAAACCTATGTAAATAGCAAATAAAAAGATCACTGAGATGCTCATTATGCCTTGCCTTGTCATTTTGATTATGGGATAGCTCCTGTATCATGTGCAAGGGGTACCCCGTTGGCGGTTCTTTATGATACATATGTACTTACAATGACAAGAGCTTACTTGTGACTAAAGTTGAGTAGCATGAGGTTGGTCTTAAGTAAGTAAGGGGCATGAGATTTCGGTTTATAACTTGTCAAGCATATCCTCTTAGTTGTGTCACTTTAACCTTAATCACCTTCAAGATGCTTATGATAGGGGCAATGAGAGCTGAAAGCTAATAAGTACCATAATTTTTGGAAGCTCTTTATAAGACTTAAATCCCTACTTCCTTCTACGAAGGCCCTTCTTTTACTTTTATGTCAAGTCTCCACCTTCTACCTTTATGCACCTACTTTGAGAGCATAGTGGTCATTCTTAGTTCTATGTGCATTGTCCCAAGACTTGTTGATTGATGCATACCTTGATATTGCTTGTTTTAAACTATTTGTATCTAGTCACTCTTATGAACTTTGAAGGTGTCCTATGCATTTATGTTTGCTACTCTATGAGGGACAAGCTGAATGCCACTATGCTATGTTTTCTTTATGTGAAACAAATAAACATCTTGCAAAGCATTGTTATTCATGAATCTTTTGTTTGTGCCTTTTCATGTTGCAACATAGTTTCTTTGTCTTATTGCTATAACTTTGTATTTCATGTTATGATTGAAGTACTATGATCCCAGCTTTGAATGTTTTACAAATACTTTGATCAAGTTTATGATGGTGCATGTCACCTCAAAAATTATTCTTTCTTTTTATCACTTACCTACTCGAGGATGAGCAGGAGTTAAGCTTGGGGATGTTGATACATTGCAAATGTATCTATAATTTTTGATGTTCCATGCTTGGTTTTATCTACTTTCTTATGTTTTGTCCACACTTTGGAGTACTTTTCATATGATTTCTTGGACTAACCTATTAACAAGAGCCACAGTGCTAGCTGCCTGTTTTCTGCTGTTTTTGGTTCCAGGAAAGTCAGAAAATGAATATTCTCGGAATTGGAAGGGACAAAAGCCAAAGTCATTATTTTACCGAGGGACACCTGGAGCCAGAGTACGAGACGGAGAGGGGTTGGGGCCTGGCCACACCACTTGGCCATGCGGCCAAGCCTGACCCACGCCAGGGGATGGTCTGGCTGCCCCAGGCACCCCCTCGGCCTCTCCCTCCGCCTATATATTGCCTCTAATATGAAAACCCTAAGTACCCGATCAAAATTCCACGAAAGAGTCGGTAGCCACCGTCATCTCCATCCCTAGATCGAGAGGGATCTGAAGCTCTTCCCGGCACCTTGCCGGAGAGGGGAATTCACCCTGGAGGCCTTAATCATCACCATGCAAGCCTCCGGTGTGATGCATGAGTAGTTCGTCTCTGGACTATGGGTCCATGTAGTAGCTAGATGGCTGGTTCTCCTCCTTTGTGCTTTCATGTCTAGATCTTGTGAGCTCTGTTCATGATCAAGATCATCTATTTGTAATTATGCATGTTGTGTTTGCGGGGATCCGATGGATATTGAGATGCTATTTCAGATTGATTATTGATTCTATCATGTCTTTGTTATTTGTGATCTTGCATGCTTTCCATTGTTAGTAGCTATCTTGGCCAAGTAGATGCTAGCAACTCCAAGAGTTAGTATTTATGCTCGATAGTGGGTTCATGCCTCTGGTAATCTGGGGAAGTGATAGAAATCTCTAAGGTACTAGATGTGCTATTGCTACTTGGGAGAAAACAACAATCCTTTGTTCATAGAACAATCGTATTGTTTACTTTACACACAATTCGTAATGCAATTATCTGCTTCTTGCAAATTAATACTGGAGGGGGTTCGGATGATAACCTGAAGGTGGATTATTAGTCATAGATACAGTTGGATGGCAGTCTATGTATAATGTTGTAATGCTCAATCGAATCTCAAAGGAGTCAAGATGATTAGTATATGCTTGTATGCTTTCTCGATGTTTGTCAATTGCCCCGCTGTAATTTGTTCACCCAACATGTTATCTATCTTAAGGAGAGCCACCTCTAGTGAACTATGGACCCCGGTCCTTTCTTTTACTTTCAATCTACAATCAAGCTGTTTCCTTTGCTTTGTGTTTACTTTGCAAACTATTACTTTCTTCCACTCGATATGTTTAATCCTTTGTTTTCAGCAAAACCGGTGAGATTGACAACCTCATCGCAAGTTGGGGACGAGTTACGTGGTTGTGTTGTGCAGGTCTCCACGTTCTTTCGCTGGCACCGGTAGCTACACCTTTGGGGTGTTTCCTTGCTCCTACTGGATTGATAACCTTGGTTTCATAACTGAGGGAAAACTTACTGCTGTGCTCATCATACCTTCCTCTTGGGGTTCCCCAACGAGCTCGTTAATACACGAGTCAGCAGTTGCCAAGCTCGGAGGCCTAACCCTCACTCCCTTCTTCTTCATCACCAAAAGCAACTTCATCATCGAAAATGTCGAGATAACTCAGCCCTTTGTTCCAAGCGTGGCAGAAGGAGTACTGAATGAGTTTGTTAGCACAAGCTTTGCGGCACGCGATGCACTCCGGATCTTCGGACCACTTAGATCCAGTGCGCATGCGGGTAAGAAATCCCAAGTCAATTCCTTCATACCATGAGAGGACGAACTGCAAGGAAATGTCAGCCCTAGCCCGTGCGGCAGATTCTCGCCACAGATCCAGGTGATGCTCGCACTCCATTAATCTAGCTATGAAAGTCGTACCTCTTTTGGGAATGGGATTAGTGGGCCAGAGGGAGCTGAACATCCATGTTGCCGCCGGTATAATGTTTGCACCGTGGTTCCTCACTAGCTCAAGGCGAGCGGTGAGGCTCGCTAGCAGATCCTCCATATTATACGGGATTGGCTCGGCGTCAGGGCCTGCAAGAATACCACGTTGTTCGCGGAACCGGGTTACGGGAGCAGCACCAAGCGTATCACTTTCTGGAAATTTGCCTGAGAATAGAGCAGATGAAACAGTAACTAATAGCACCAAATCCGGAGAAACGAAGGTTAAGCAAGGGTAGAGAACTCATGGGAAATCTGGAAGAGGAGTCGCTGAAGCTCGGAATGGACATCGGCGCTGTGGGCCTGGAGTTTCTCGTATTCGAAGGTTACCGACATAAGTTTTACATTGGCTTCCTCCAATAGGTCCTTATCCTTGGAAATTTGAGTCGTCAAACGCTCTTTTTCCTCGTCAAACTCCTGGCCCGCCTTGTCCAGCTCGGTTTTGTGGAGGTCTTTGAGCCTCCGGATTTCGGCATTTAGCCATGTAATTTCTGAGTCCTGGAGCTGCAGCCGAGCTATCTCATCGTCCTTCTTTTTCAGTTCAGCCTGATGCTTCCCTGTTTGTTCAAGGAAATGGGTCATCATGTCAGGCATGGGTACACTGTCTTCAAGAGCAACTGCAATAGTGGGTTAATCCAACAGAGCCGGAGTATAAATATACAACGGATGAAGAAAAGAGCGCACAATAATGGGGTGGACGAGATAGGATACCTTGGATCTCAGCCAGATTCTTCTGCATGATGATTTTTTTAGCTTCAACCTCGGCTGCATAGTCCGGATAGATAAATTAATACAGATCACAGAAAACTCGAACAAACGACAATGGGAGAAGGAAAAGTTTAAGTAAAAAACATTACCCTTCTTCTGGTACTCCTCTAGGAGTTTGCCATAACGCGCGCGAATGTCTTTATGGGAGTCCAGCAGGCGCTGGGACTCGGCAGTTCGGCGGTTAGTGGTAATCTGAAATAAACAAGGCAACTCAAGATCAAAAGAAAAATAAAGAGATATTCGAAGTCTACAAGATCCGAGCCAAGCGGAATTTAACCCGGCTCTAGGTGTGTGGATATTCGACGTCTACAAGATCCGGGCCAAGCGGAACTTAACACGGCTCTAGGTGTGTGGATATTTGAAATCTACAAGATCCAGGCCAAGCGGAACTTAACCCGGCTCTAGGTGTGTGGATATTCGAAGTCTACAAGATCCGAGCCAAGCGGAACTTAACCCGGCTCTAGATGTGTGGATATTCGAAGTCTACAAGATCCGGGCCAAGCAGAACTTAACCCGGCTCTAGGTGTGTGGATAGTCGAAGTCTACAAGATCCGGGCCAAGCGGAACTTAACCTGGCTCTAGGTGTGTGGATATTTGAAGTCTACAAGATCCGGGCCAAGCGGAACTTAACCCGGCTCTAGGTGTGTGGATATTCAAGTCTACAAGATCCGGGCCAAGCGGAACTTAACCCGGCTCTAGGTATGTGGATATTCGAAGTGTCCAAGATCCGGTCCAAGGGAACTTAACCCGGCTCTATGTAAATATTTAAAATTGCTAAGGACAGAAACCAAATTCTCTAGGAGCATCCGACCGAGTAACAAGTTACTCCCTCGGAGGCTCGGGGACTAGGGGTATATCTACAAGTGCTCAGCTATACAAAGTACTACAATAGAGGAAAAGAATTACCTCCATCATCCAGCCAGCCAAAGAGATGGCATTGGTAGGGGAGTTCATCTGTGCGCTGAACTCGGCTAGGCTGAACTTCTCCGGCAGATCATCCTTTGGATTGATGAATTCAACATTGTTCCAGTTCTTCACGTACTCCAGGAGCAGTGGACTGTAACTTTCGCCGCTGGGAGAATAGTTCGCCACAAGGCCTTTGACGTGGGCCTCTCGCCTTGCAGATTGAGCTGCAGCAGGGCTGGTATGCAGAACCACCTGCTTGCTACCCTCTGATCTGGCGGCGGGTGACCCAAAAGTGATACCCTTAGCTGATCTGGCAGGTTTCTTGAGCTTGCCGGATGACGAAGAACGCGGCGGAAGACCCGAGGCCGCTGACCCGGAAGGAGCTTGGGAAGCTGGCAGAAAAATATCTACGATAGACGTTATTGATCCAGGGGCGGCCGATGAAGCCTTCTTCTTTGGAGCCTTGGTTGATGCTAGTGCTGGTGGTGGTGGTGCTGCTGTTGGTGTTGCTGCTGTTGCTACTGCTGGTGCTGTTGGTGCTGGTGCTGCTGGTTTAGAGGAAACTTGAACTAGAGGAGAACTTGTTGGGGGTGGTACCGATGAAACTGGCACCTCAATACTTGGCGCTGGGGTCGAAGAGGAACTAGGGAGATCTAGCATGGCCGTATCCAAAGCTGCCCCACCACCCCCCGCGCTGACATTGCCCTCCTCATGATGAGGTGAGCTCAGATCAGGCGCAGCCGCGGAGCCCTCTTGGATAGGGCTGAGCGGGTGAGTGTCGTCATCACGGGAGGGAGAAGGGCTGCTCCAGATAGGAGATGCTATGTCGGAGCCACTCTGGGGAATGACCCTAGGAGCTCTGAGAAGCAGAAAAGAACCAAGTCAAAAAGAGAAAAAGAACTAATAAGAGACAAGAGCAAACACAGAAAGGGAAAAACTTGAAGGGAAAACGCAAAGAGACTTACCCATCTGAGGTTGGGGCAGCCCGAGGTTTGGGCGTCCTCCAGACCGTGCTCTTGTCGGCCTACTTAGTCGAGGCTTTCACCCTGGACTTTTTCTGCCTCTTCTTGGGCGGCGACGCCTCCGAAGCTGCGGCCGAGGCCGCCGCGTGCTTCTAGGAAGAATCAGGGACCAGACCACCAGTGGCGAGGGGAGGAACCTTGTGGACCTGACCGGCTGGGTTAGCTGAAGATTCAGACATAACCAGATGCGCATAAGAGATGAGAACCAGATCAAGTACCTCCAGGACCTCAACGTTCGAGTCATCGTCATCTAGCCAATCCCTTAGAGAAGAGGCCTTACTAGAGCTGCGTTTGACGATGTCCAGAGTGGGCAGGAAGGTCTCCGGATCAGGCTCCTCCTCGTCCTCCTCGGCGCAGTCCGGTACCCACTTGCTCGCCAGCACCTCGCCATCCTCTAGTGGCTGCTGGAGGAATCGCTGAGAACAAGACATCAATTGCCAAGTTACGAAAGAAACCGACATATAGAGAAGATCCGGAAAACAATAAGAAGTAAGTTTACCTTTGTAGGAGGGTTTTCCCATGTGAAGGGCTCGAGCCCCCATTCCCAATCTTCGGAGAATTCCTTCTCCACATTGAAAATGGCCTTAACCCGGTGGTAAACCACCAAGTTATCGAGCTCAAAAGATGAAGTCTGATGGGGGTCGAGGAGGCCGCTCAAGTAGCAAATCTGGTGGGCACGCTTCTGAAGGGGGAGACCCAGCTGCTGATAAAAGTGATCATGATGTCCTCCCCTCGAAGTTTCTCCTTGAGCAGCTCCTTGATCCGACGCTCTACCTGGTTCGCCAAGGCTGTGGGTCACTTGGGATGCTCTCCCAAAGAGAAGTATCTGGAGGCTCGACCTTGAAGGGGAGGAGCCGGATCATGTCTTCCTCGGTGGTGTTCCGGACGTAGAAGAAAGTATGGGCCCAGCCTTTGCAGGACTCGAGCCTAGTGACCCGAGGAAATGCGGAGTTCTTGCAGGGAGATATTGAGGCAGCGCAGCATTGTGTCAGGTGCTTCTCCTCCGGAGTAAGCTCCTTAGCCGGAACCACATTCCTTCGGAGACCGAAGAATTTGATCCACAATTCCTTAGTTGGCCAGAGGCCGATATATCCCTCAATACCAGAGGTAAAAGAGGACAAGGAGGTGATGGCATTGGTAGGGAGATGATGTGGTTGTAGTTGATACGTAGAGATGAAATCAAAAAAAACTGAGGTAGGAAGGCCGAAGCCGCGCTGGAAATGAGAAAGAAAAACAACGTATTCCCCTAGACTGGGAGAGAGGGAAATCTCGTCAGCGGCGAGGCGACAGGCAACACCGGCGGGGATGCGGCGCGTGGCATGGAGCCAGTACGGATCGTCCTCACAGACGAACGCACCGTCCCAGCAGCCGCGCTCGCGGCCTTCTCCTTCCTCCTCCTGCTGCGCCACCATGGCTGTTTCCTCCTCTGTCATGGCGAACTCGAGGTTTTCGAGAAGAAAATCGGAGTACAGATAGCCGGTGGCGGAGAACCGGGAAGCACAAGGCCCCGTGGTGAAACTCTTGAGCGGGAGCAGCGGCGCAGGTGCAAGGCACTACCTGAGCACGGTCGCAGCAGCGCAGTTGCGACGAAGAAGCAGCGGTGGCGGTGAGGTTGCAGTGAGAGGAAAAGGAGGCTGGGAAGCACGAAGGAAATGGGGAACTTCCTCAAAGATTTCCCCAGACCCCCTACTTAACCGCGCGAGAGGGCGTGTAGTGGGATCCTTTGCGGTTGCCATGTCACACACAACGGACGTGTACGCTGCCGAGTTAGCCAATCAGAACGTGGCTACAACAAGGACCACAGAGGCAGAGGATCCCATGACGCGATGTAATATTACAGTTAATGGGGCGCTGTAGTGAAGGGACGTGTGCAGCAGTTATTCCTAACATTGCGATAGTAACTGGCACATTAAATGCGCGTAGCCCTTAAAATGAGGCAAAATGATGATTATCCTCCACGTAGGATGTGGGGAAGCGTACAAGAGAAGGAACGGTAACCCGGATAAGTAGGCAAAAACCCGACCAGCGAGGAATAACTCAGAATGAGCCAAGGGATCGCTAGAGGAAAAGCCCCGAGTTACTAGATAACTCGGCCAAAGAGGCAGTGATCCGGATATGGGAACCTGCTGTGGCCTGAACAACTAAAAGTTGCTAAGACCGCACCAGCTTCGGGGACTAATGTTGGGGGGATACCCCCGGGTAGGGTAACGTCGGGGTATAAAGGCCGAGTTAGCGAAGTGCAATGAGTCAAGCAAGTGCTAACCGGTCACTGATGCGGTGAACCACGAGTGACCCCAAGACGTGGAGCATCTCCTTAGCCATAGCCCGGCCGGCATAAAATATATGCCGGCGATGTTTGTCTATCTGTTTTGCAGGTATCTTAGTAGCCGGGTTAGCCACATGCTAGCCGGACTATCATATGGATTCCAAGAGAAGGAAGGAATGTCCCGCTGGTCAAAAGGTGGCTTTATTAGCTATAGCATGAGCGAAGCAAAGCAGAGAGGAGGACCAGCCGGTCAAGCGACCAAGGTGGCCTGGTGACGCAGTAATACCGTGCTTTAAAGACAAAGATTATGCTGCGGGTTACGTCCAAAGCCCAGACGAGCCGTTAAAGAGAATAAAGAAGCATCTAGCTTTAGACGAGGAGCATATTCAGAGAATATGCTGCCACGTGTGCCCTAACATTGTAACCCGGGCTCCCCTATATAAGGAGCACCGGGGCCTCCATAGAAGGGGACCGATCATTTTTCTCTATCTAAGGTAGAACTCTAGGGCTAGCTTGTGGGGTGTAAGAGACATTGTCTCCTTCTCACCAATAGCTTGAGGAGCATCTGTATACACCATTGATAGAGAAAATACAAGGACATATGTGCGTGGAATCACCACGTTCTCCCTCCCTGGATTCTCCTAGCACACATTGGCCCCATCTTTAGCCTATCCATGGCATATGTCGTGCCACCGCTATGACAAGATTGCTTTTGTTCTAAAAACTATCACCGACAGCCTTCACAGGTTAACCAGAACCTTCATGGGGTTCCTTTCCTGCCGCGTTCATAGCTCCTTCCCGGAACAGGGAGTAACATGTCACAATTCTTACACTCTGCAGAGGTGCGTCCCTTTTCCCACAAGAGACCTTAAGCTTTGTTGCACAGCCGGGAGTATGTCCCCGTTCAAACTTCCATGGTTTGAGTCCCAACCTAAGATCCAAGCCAATCGCTGCCCTCTCCGCGACCCCGCATGAAGACACGATCCCTCGAGACAACTACCATGGTTACTCTTTGGGTAGCCTCTCGAAGAGTCTGTAAGCAGCTCTGTCTGGCGGTCACCATCAGCTATGGTGAACTCTGACCAAGACAGCTATGCACAGATAATCTAGACACCAATATCACGGGGAACTAAGGGGTCCACCCATGTGCTGGATTCTCCACGAGAAATCAACAGCCTCACGATAAGGTCATGGATGCAATGCACACTTCTACTCCCTCTGTTTCAAAATATAAGATGTTTTAGCTTTGTGAAAGGAGTGTATCTAGACTCCTTTTAGTGTCTAGGTTCACTCCAAACCTAGATGAAACTAGACATTAAAAGAGGTCTAGATACATATCATTAACAAAGCTAAAACATCTTATATTTTGAAATGGAGGGAGTATGTTATACCCTTTTCTAGTCTCTTGAACTACGGGATGTTACATATACTTACTATTGTCCATTAGATATGCTAATGCATGTGAAAATTGCGTACTGTAAGAGTAGCCACAGAAATATCCCCATGATCCGCTATTTGATACAATCTTCAATTTTCTCTCTCCTTCGTGTTACTCCCTTGCCGACACTGGATGACACCATGGGTGATACCCTACCGATGGACGGCAGCGACAGGGTCCTGCCCCAGCGACGAGGCTCTCCCTGATGGGTTCGTAGCATGGAAAACAAAAAATTTCTACCGCAAGAACGAACAAAACCCAGATCTAATCTAGATAAAAGCCAAGATCTAATCTACTAGACATGAGCAACGTTATAGATCGGTACTAACCCTCGTAGAACCGAAAGCGTTAACGAGATTAGATCTCGTGGATGATGTAGTCGATCACTTGCCGATCTCAAGATCGTGTGGACGATCCTTCCGTGCAGCGTTCGGCGCTTCCATGACGGTCACGCCATGAGTCGAAGCAGACCTTCCTCTCCCTGTTCCAGCGAGCAACGGAGGTAGTAGATCTTCTCCACGGAATCCCAGCAGCACGACGGCGTGGTGGTGGTGGTGGAGATGAGAATTCTGCAGGGCTTCGCCTATGCCTGTGCAGAAGAAATGTGGAGGAGAGAGGCGGCTGATAGATATTGTTATGGGACAAGTTCAAGAGGGGGCGCCCCCTCCCTTCTATTTAAAGTAGGGAGGCGCGCCTGGGGAGGGGGAGTCCTAGTAGGACTCCCTCCTCCTTGGGCCGGTGGGTTGGGGGGAGGAATCCTCCTCCCCCACGAATCCGTGTCTTGCCCCACTTGGTTTCTTTGATCCCTTTCTTGGTTTTCAAGCAAACTCCAAGAAATCCTCTAGAACCTTCCAGAACATTCCGAAACCTTCTAGAATCTCCATACAAACACTCTGGAACATTTCCTAACTTAGAAAATGATTCCCAATATATGAATCTTATTCTCCGGACCATTCCAGATCTCCTCGTGATGTCCCGGATCCATTCCGAGACTCCGAACAACATTCGGTCTCCAACGCAAATTCCATATCTACTTCAAACAACTTCAAACCTTAAGTGTGTCACCCTACGGTTCGTGAATATGCAGACATGATGAAGACACCTCTCCCATCAATAACCATCAGCGAGATCTGGAGATCCATAACGGCTCCCACATACTCAACGATTACTTCGTGATCGATTGAACCAATTAACATACGAAACCAATTCCCTTTGTCTCGTGACATTCTACTTATCCGAGGTTTGATCGTCAGTATCTTCATACCTAGTTCTTCCTCGTTACTGATAAGTACTCTTTACTCGTCCCATGTTATGTCATCCCTTGTGACCTAGTCACATGCTTGCAAGCTATCTAGATGACATTCCACCGAGAGGGCCCAGAGTATATCTATCCGTCATATGGATGGACAAATCCCAATCTTGTTCTATGCGCTTCAACACATACTTTCAGAATACCCAATGACACCTTTATAACCGCCCAGTTACGAAGCGGCGTTTGATGTCATCAAAGTACCCATCCGGTGATGGTGATTACAACAATACAAACTTAATGACTTGATCTTATGCTATGCTTACTATGGGTGTGTGTCCATCACATCATTCTCCTAATGATATAACCTTGTTATTAATCACATCCAATGTCTATGATCAGGAAACCATGATCATCAATTAATCAACAAGCTAGTTCAACAAGAGGCTTACTAGGGACTCTTTTATGTTTACAAAACACACATGTATTAGTGTTTCCTAATAATACAATTATAGCATGGGATGTAAACATTCATCATAAACACAAAGATATAATAATAACCACTTTTATTATTGCCTCTTGGGCATATCTCCAACAGTCTCCCACTTGCACTAGAGTCAATAATCTAGATTACATGGTAATATACCTCACACCCATGGCGTTCTGGTGTTGGTCATGCTTTGCTCTAGGGAGAGGTTTAGTCAACGGATCTGCTACATTCAGATCAGTGTGTACTTTGCAAATTTTTATGTCACCATCTTGGACATACTCACGAATAGCATGAAAACGTAGCTTGTTGTGCTTCAGCTTGCTATGTGACCTTGGCTCCTGTGCATTAGCTATGGCACCTGTGTTGTCACAGTAGATGGCCATCGGGTCTAACGCACTGGGAACCACGCCAAGTTCAGTAATGAACTCCTTCATCCATATGGCTTCTTGTGCAGCCTCCGAAGCAGCTATGTATTCTGATTCAGTTGAAGATTTTGCCACAATGCTCTGCTTGGCAGTCCTCCAGCTTATTGCAGCACCATTCAAAATAAATACATTATCGGTGTGACTTGAGTCATCCGGATCGGTGTTCCAACTAACATCGGTGTAACCGTTTACAACAAGCTGTTCATCACCTCCATAAGAAAGAACCATATCCTTAGTCCTATTCGGTGTACTTTAGGATATTCTTGACCGTTGTCGATGTTCCATTCGGGATCACTTTGATATCTGCTAGTCAAACTAACGACATGTGCTATATCCGGTCTCGTACACAGCATGGCATACATGATAGAACCTATGGCCGATGCATAGGGAATTTTATTCATCTTTTATCTATCTTCTGCCGTAGCTGGACTTTGAGTTTTACTCAAGGTCTTACCTAACAACATGGGCACGGACCCTTTCTTGCTCTCTTCCATTCTAAACTTCTTTAGAACTTTGTCTAAGTATGTACTTTGTGAAAGCGCTATTAGGTGTCTTGATCTATCTCTATAAATCTTGATGCCTAGAATATATGCCGCTTCTCCAAGATCCTTCATCGAAAAACTATTATTCAAATAGGCTTTGACGCTATTAAGAAGTTCTATATCATTCCCAATCAACAATATGTCATCTACATATAGTACTAGGAATACTACAGAGCTCCCACTCACTTTCTTGTAAATACAAGCTTCTCCATAAGTTTGTATAAATCCAAAGTTTTTGATTACTTTATCAAAACGTTGATTCCAACTCCGGGATGCTTGCTTGATCCATAAATGGAGCTGAAGTTTGCATACCTTGTCGACATCTTTAGGATCGACAAAACCCTTGGGTTGTACCATATACAACTCTTCCTCAATGTCACCATTAAGGAACGCGTTTTGACATCCATCGCCAAATTTCATAATCGAAATATGCAGCGATTGCTAACATAATCCTCCAGACTTTAGCTTTACTCTGGTGAGAAAGTCTCATCATAGTCAACTCCTTGAATTTGCGGAACCCTTTTGCGACAAGTCGAGCTTTATAGACGGTAACATTACCATCGACATCTATTTTCTTTTGAAAATCCATTTGTTCTCGTGACCTTCGGCCATCCGGTAAGTCCACCAAAGTCCATACTTGGTTTTCGTATATGGATCCCATTTCGGATTTCATGGCTTCTAGCCATTTGTGAATCTGGGCTCACCATAGCTTCTTCATATGTCGCAGGTCATCGGTGTTGTCCACCAACATGACGTTCAAGGAAGAGTCATACCACTCAGGGTGGTACGGACCCTCGTTGACTGCGAGGTTCGAGAGTAACTTTGTTCAGTTTCATGATCATCATCATTAGCTTCCTCTCCGGTTAGTGCGGTACGCGAAACATCTTCGGTCTTGTGCTATTCTCAACTCGAAAGAAGGTTCAACAACCTCGTCGAGTTCTACTTTCCTTCGATCACTTCTTTCGAGAGAAATTCCTTCTCCAGAAAGGATCCATTCTTAGCAACAAAAACTTTGCCTTCGGATCTATGATAGAAGGTATACCCAATTGTTTCTTTAGGGTATCCTATGAAGACGCATTTCTCCACTTTGGGTTCAAGCTTATCAGGTTGTAACTTCTTTACATATGCTTGACCCCAAACTTTAAGGAGCGACAACTTAGGTTTCTTACCAAACCACAATTAAATGCGGTGTCGTTTCAGCAGTTTAGATGGTGCCCTATTTAAAGTGAATGCGGTGTCTCTAATGCATAGCCCCAAAATGATAACGGTAAATCTATAAGAGATATCATAGAGAACCATATCTAAGAGAGTTCGATTACGATGTTGGACACACCATTCTGTTGTGGTGTTCCGGTGTCAAGCTGAAAGTATTCCACATTTCTTTAAATGCATGCCAAACTCATAACTCAGATATTCACCTCCGCGGTCAGAACACAGAAACTTAATCTTCTTGTTACGATGATTTTCCACTTCACTTTGAAATTCCTTAAACTTCTCAAAAGTTTTGGATTTATGTTTCATAAAGTAGACATACCCATATCTACTCAAGTCATCCGTGAAAGTGAGAACATAACGATATCCACCACGCGATGCTACACTCATTGGACCGCACACATCGGTATGTATTATTTCCAATAAGTCTGTAGCTCGCTCCATTATTCCAGAGAATGGAGTCTTAGTCATTTTCCCATTAGACATGCTTCGCATCTTTCAAGTGATTCAAAATCAAGTGATTCAAGAAGTCCATCAGAATGGAGTTTCTTCATACGCTTCACTCCAATGTGACCAAGACGACAGTGCCACATGTATGTAGAATTATCATTCAATTTTATTCGTTTAGCATCTATGTTGTGAACATGTGTATCACTACTATCGAGATTCAATAAGAATAAACCATTCATCTCAGGTGCATAACCATAAAAGATATTACTCATATAAATCGAACAACCTTTATTCTCAGACTTAAAAGAGTAACCGTCTCGCAATAAACAAGATCCAGATATAATGTTCATGCTTAACGCAGGCACCAAATAACAATTATTTAAATTTAAAACTAATCCCGATGGTAGATGTAGAGAGAGCATGCCGACGGCGATCACATCAACCTTGGAGCCATTTCCAACGCGCATCGTCACCTCGTCTCTTGCCAGTCTTCGTTTATTCCGCAGCTCCTGTTTCGAGTTACAAATATGAGCAACCGAACCAGTATCAAATACCCGGGCACTACTACGATTACTAGTAAGATACACATCTATAACATGTATATCGAATATACCTTTCTTCTTGATGTTGCCTTTCTTCAGATCCGCCAGGTATTTGGGGCAGTTACGCTTCCAGTGACCAGCACCCTTGCAGTAGAAGCATTCAGTTTCAGGTTTAGGACCAGCCTTGGGATTCTTAGCAGGTGCGGCAGCTTTCTTGCCGTCCTTCTTGAAGTTGCCCTTGTTCTTAGGCTTGCCCCGTTTCTTAAAATTGGTGGTCTTATTGGCCATCAACACTTGGTGTTCTTTCATGATCTCCACTTCAGCAGTTTTCAGCATGGACGATAGTTCAGGCAACGTCTTGTTCATGCAGTGCATATTGTAGTTCATCACAAAGTTCTTGTAACTTGGTGGAAGTGATTGGAGGACACGGTGAATCCCCAATTCATTAGGAATCGGTATCCCCAACTCTCGGAGTTTGTTTGCGTGCCCAGACATGGTGAGCACGTGCTCGCTAACGGAGCTACCCTCTTCCATCTTGCAGGTAAAGAACTTCTCGGAAGCTTCATAGCTTTCCATGGTCGCGCGAGTCTCAAATATGAGTTTGATCTCCTTAATGATTTCAAATGGGTCATGGTGCTCAAAACGCTTTTGAAGCTCCGATTCTAAACCGTACAGGATGGCACACTGTGGAGTAGTGATGTTTCAGTGGCATAAACATTCTTTCGTCATCGGTGGCATCTTCTGCGGTGGGTAACCTAGCGGTGCTTCGAGCACATAGGTCAATGACCAGCCACGAGGGCGATCTTGATCCACGGAACCAGTCCGTGAAATTGCTTCCATTGTTCTTAAGCTTTTCTTTCTCTAGGAACGCATTGAAATTGATGGAAACGTTCGCCATTATCTACAACATATTTGCAAGTAGTTAAGACTAAGTTTATGATAAATAGTGTTCAAATTTAATTCTTAAATCAACTAGGTGAACTCCCACCAAAACAACATCCCTCAGTTGTTTTAGTGATTACGAACCAAATCCACTACACCAAGTCCGATCATCACGTGAGATGATGTAGCTTCATTGGCGAACAATCTTCATGTTCATCATATCAATCATATGACTCATGCTCTACCTTTCGGTATTCCGTGTTCCGAGACTATGTCTGTACATGCTAGGCTCGTCAAGATTAACCTTAGTTTCCGCATGTGCAAATCTGACTTGCACCCGTTGTATGCACACGTAGAGTCTATCACACCCGATCATCACGAGATGCTTCGAAACGACGAGTCTTAGCAACGGTGCCAACTAAGGACGAACACTTTATTACTTGATATTTAGTGAGAGGGATCATCTTATAATGCTACTGTCGTGATCTAAGCAATACAAGATGCATAAAGGATTAACATCACAGGCAATTCATAATTAGTGTGATATGATATGGCCCTTTCTTCTTATGCCTTCGATCTCCATCTCCAAAGCGCGGACATGATCTCCATCATCACCAACATTGCGTCAAGGTCCGTGGCGCCGCTTCATGGTTGTCCATCTTCACTAGCAACTATTACAACTACTTGGAACAAAGCTATTACAAGATGAATAGACACCCAGGTCTTAACAGAATTAAAGACAACCATTAGGCTCCTGCCGGTTGCCATATTACAACAAGGATCATTGCATACATCAAATACAATCACAATCACATGTAGGCCATATCACATCACAAAACCCCTGCAAAAACAAGTTAGACACCTCTAATTTTCTTTGCAAGTTTTACGTGGCTTGGGGCTTTCGACTAAGAACGCATCTTACCTATGAAACTGAACCACAACGTTGATACAAGTGCTATCAAGTGCAAAGTGTAGATTTGATCTATACTATGATGGGAGAGACAGACACCCTCAAAGCCACTTGTGCAATACGAGTTGCACGTCAAGCGTGGAGCAAGTCTCATGTACGATGATATGTAATGTTAGCCCGAGCCGCTTCATCCCACCATACTGCAAGATGCAAAGTACACACATAGCAAAAGACGGCACGAGCACCAACGCCCACAACCTCATTGTGTTCTACTCGTGCAACAGATCTACGCATAGACAAGGCTCTGATACCATTGATGGGTTCGTAGCATGGAAAACAAAAAATTTCTACCGCAAGAACGAACAAAACCCAGATCTAATCTAGATAAAATCCAAGATCTAATCTACTAGACATGAGCAACGGGATAGATCGGTACTAACCCTCGTAGAACCAAAAGCGTTAACGAGATTAGATCTCGTGGATGATGTAGTCGATCACTTGCCGATCTCAAGATCGTGTGGACGATCCTTCCGGCGCCGTGTTCAAGGCGCTTCATGACGGTCACACGTGCAGTCGAAGCAGACCTTCCTCTCCCGTTCCAATGACAGCGAGGTAGTAGATCTTCTCCACGGAATCCCAAAGACAGGCGTGGTGGTGGTGGTGGAGATGAGAATTCTGCAGGGCTTCGCCTATGCCTGTGCAGAAGAAACATGGAGGAGAGAGGCGGCTGAGAGAGATTGTTATGGGACAAGTTCAAGAGGGGGCGCCCCCTCCCTTCTATTTAAAGGAGGGAGGCGCGCCTGGGGAGGGGGAGTCCTAGTAGGACTCCCTCCTCCTTGGGCCGGCGGGTTGGGAGGAGGAATCCTCCTCCCCCATGAATCCGTGTCTTACCCTACTTGGTTTCTTTGATCCCTTTCTTGGTTTTCAAGCAAACTCCAAGAAATCCTCTAGAACCTTCCAGAACATTCCGAAACCTTCTAGAATCTCCATACAAACACTCTGGAACATTTCCTAACTTAGAAAATGATTCCCAATATATGAATCTTATTCTCCGGACCATTCCGGATCTCCTCGTGATGTCCCGGATCCATTCCGAGACTCCAAACAACATTCGGTCTCCAACGCAAATTCCATATCTACTTCAAACAACTTCGAACCTTAAGTGTGTCACCCTACGGTTCATGAATATGCGAGACATGATGAAGACACCTCTCCCATCAATAACCATCGCCAGGATCCGAGATCCATAACGGCTCCACATACTCACGATTACTTTGATCGATTGAACCAATTAACATACGAAACCAATTCCCTTTGTCTCGCGACATTCTACTTATCCGAGGTTTGATCGCGGTATCTTCATACCTAGTTCTTCCTCGTTACTGATAAGTACTCTTTACTCGTTCCATGTTATGTCATCCCTTGTGACCTAGTCACATGCTTGCAAGCTATCTAGATGACATTCCACCGAGAGGGCCCAGTATATCTATCCAGTCATATGGATGGACAAATCCCAATCTTGGTCTATGCGCTTCAACACATACTTTCAGAATACCCAATGACACCTTTATAACCGCCCGATTCTGAGCGTTTGATGTCATCAAAGTACCCATCCGGTGATGGTGATTAACATAACCTCATGGTCGAAGGATTAGGTTACTATGTATTTCAAAGCTTACAGCAATACGAACTTAATGACTTGATCTTATGCTACGCTTACTATGGGTGTGTGTCCATCACATCATTCTCCTAATGATATAACCTTGTTATTAATCACATCCAATGTCTATGATCAGGAAACCATGATCATCAATTAATCAACAAGCTAGTTCAACAAGAGGCTTACTAGGGACTCTTTTATGTTTACAAAACACACATGTATTAGTGTTTCCTAATAATACAATTATAGCATGGGATGTAAGTATTCATCATAAACACAAAGATATAATAATAACCACTTTTATTATTGCCTCTTGGGCATATCTCCAACACTCCCGTCCAAGAATATAGTGGTTTTTAACGGTTGGGGACCAAGGATGCGGCGAATCGATCTATGTGATGGTGTGGCATCTTCAGCTCCTGCATTTGTCTAGCGAGGATTGATGCGTTGCCAGTGACCCTGGCCTAGATAAAGCACAACATGGTGTTTTCTTGGCTGATCCGAGTCGTCTCTGTTACCTAAAGATCTATGAGCGCTCGTAAGAGTTGAAGTATCTACAAATAGATGCAAGAGCTGAAGCACATATAAGAAGCTGCAAGCTACGCACAAGTGTTGCCATGATGCCTTTTGTTGCTCCATGTAGGTACCTTGCTTAGCTAATCTGCAAGTGCGTCGGGTCAAGTTTCCCCGTGAGAATGGCCTCATTTGCTCGACAACATAGATTGATTCTGACACAATCACGTAGACAACATAGGCGTGCTTCGGGAGTCAAAAAGATCGTTCAACAGGGTGCTAACTTGTCTTTTGCGTGTCTTGGTGCGACCTCATTGGTGTATGAGTTGGAGAACTCGATGTAAGGGTGTCTGCCATGGCGGATCAGAGCACTCTACAGTTGTCTAACGAGTAGGTTAGCCCCTTACCCGCGTCTGCGAGATCGGGGTCTGTGATCAGCAATGTCAGGCATTCTCATCGACTGTGGTGGACATCGCTAAGGCGTTGCTCGAGAGTTCATTTTGTGCGTACACGGTTTTAATCGCATGGCGATGTTCACAATAGGACGGTGTGCATGAGAGGCTGTTTTCGGCGGCATAAGCCATGGATAGGGTCCATGGCGCATATGTGCCCGTTGCAATTGGGGGCAATGCATCAGAGACCATTTGGTGTGTGGTGTATTGTGTTTTTTCTCCGGCTTAAGCTGCGGACCACAACTTTTGTCTTTTCTTTCTTTACTTTTTATTTATTTTTTGGCTTTATGCATCCTTATATCTTAATTTGTTCTTGCTGTTTAGTTGTTGGAGAGCTGGGTATACTTGGTAGTATTAGTATCAAACAAAAGAGAGGCCAATCAAGGTATAGTACTATATGCAAACGCAAAATTACGGAATCATCATGTCAAATATGGGTCTCGTTAGACGGAGCATCGCAAAAGCGTCTCGGCAAAATTTGAGCCTAATCGCATCGTACGGTTAGTTAAATACTAGATAGACGAGCTAGGACGAGGATTGAGTGTGTTTTGAGGCTTCCCGTGGTCTATTTTTCTAACCGATCCCGGAGTTGATACCTTGGGGCATGGGTCCGACGAATCCCCACACGAGCCATGCCCACTTGCATGAAGAAGACGGCGTGGTAAGACCGTAGCAGCACTTAAATAATCCTACCCTTAATAAATACTCCTACTCGCACAAATACGCCACGCGGAGTACTACTACGTAATCCTCGCACTATTGAAGCGCAATTAGAGAGGAGAGAGAAGGAAGAGGCGAGGCGGCAGGGGCATGAGTCGTGAGCAGTAGCAGCGGTGGTGGTGGCTGGTCCATCCCCCACCATGTCGTCCGTCACACATCACACACGCACCGGGAGCCATTGCCATCAATGCCTCCCACCCCAGCATTCAATGCACATCTTGTCCTCATGCCTTTCCTTTCCAACACCTTAATTAATGGCGCCCATACGTGCCTCCAAAACACCCCCTGTTTCCTCTCCCCCATTTATCCTCCCCCCCTCCAACTCCGCCTCCTCCCTCCCTCCCTCTCCCGCGGCCTCCGTCTGTTGCACGCGCGCCTCCTGTTCCTCTAGATCTTCCTTGCTACTCTCTCTCTACCAGCCGCCTTGACCGTTCCCCTTTCGTCTCTCGGCCGCTGCTGCTGTTCCCGTTCGACCCTGAGCGAGCGAGCGGGGTGTATGCTGCCGCGCTGCTAGATGGTTGCTGAGGCGGTGGGGTTCATGTCTCGGGCGGCGGACGGCGGGATGGCCGCGGAGCTCGTCACCCGGGACTTCCTCGGCGGGTGCGCCGCCGCCGGGGACGACGCCAGGGACGCGGCCGCCGCCAGGCACGACGCCGCCGCCATGGTACGCACCGCTCCACGACTCCTCCCCTGTTTTTCTCCATCTACGCCCTTTGCGTTCGTCTTCCTTTGCGTGCTCAATTGGGGTTGGACCCCCCGTGGTTAATTATGACTTTTTGGGAGCTCGGCCGATTAGTTTCCGTTTCTGTTCACGTGGGAGTTAATTCGGTCAAGATATCTGATCCAGCACTTGTCAATTGTCTGTATCAGAGACGACTGCGAGGTTTAAAATATCATCAGCATAATCTAGTAGACCAGCAGAAATATATTTTAATACCTGCACTTATTCCTGAAAGTATGTAACTACTCGCAGTCAGGATATGGATTAGTGCTAGCAGTTGTTCTCTAGGTTAGGTCGAAATCTCAGCAGATCAGCGTGAATTTAGTTTCACGTGCCTGCCATGTTGTCCCGGCAAATGTAATTTATTGCGCCGTGCACACGGCATGGGTTTAAATTCGGAGGGAAGAATCTTTTTAATTACAGCAGGCAGTTCAAATTCAAGTGCGATACATTTTCGCTTCCGCCGGTGTGGTTTTATTACTACTAACTGAGCGGCGGTTAATCCTGTACTGCATGACATTGATGATTGTTTCTGGTGCAGCCCGGCAAGTCGCCCCTGCACAAGCACCTGAGCCCGCCACCAGCGATGGCCAGGGACCTCAACCTGTTCCCCGTCTCCGGCGGCGCCCCTGTACCGGCTTCGGCGGCGGCGGCGACGCAGGCGCCGGCGGCGGACACGGCCACGACGACGTACCACAGCGTGTGCACGATCGAGAAGGTGAAGACGGCGCTGGAGCGGTTCGAGCGCGGCAAGCAGGGGCAGCACCACAACCACCACAACCATCACCACCACCACCAGCAGCTGAGCGGCTCCCCGTCATCGTCGTCCGTGACCACGTCCTCAGTCAAGCGCGGCGCCGTGGAGCAGGGCGACGGCTGCGACTCCCCGTCCGCCAGCGGGGGCGGGATGGTGGCCGCGGCCTGCCCGCGTTGCTTCCTCTACGTGCTCATCTCCCGGAGCGACCCGCGGTGCCCGCGCTGCGAGTCGCACGTGCCGCCGCCCCCGGCCCCGGCGCCCAAGAAGAAGCCTCGGATCGACCTCAACGTCGGCTTCCTCGGCACATAGCTGCTCTAGCTAGCTAGCTGGCCGGCCGGACGGACGAACGTAGCTAAATCCAAGAAGAAGAAGAAGAAGAAGAAGAAGAAGAAGTAGAGATGGTTGTCAGTCATCATCCTCGGCGCGTTTGGTTAGGTAGGTCGGGCGCTCCGGTCAGGCACGGCTCCATTCCATCCGTCGTCCGTGCGACCGCCGAGAGCGACATGTCCACCACCGACCGAAGAAACGAAGAATCCTTCCGGTACATAGGGGGAGGAGCTCCTGATTTTTGCTTGTTCATTTCCAGTTACTACTACTACTACCACTAGTATGGCCGTCCGTCCCCGATTCTGTCAGACATCAATCAAGAAATCCATACACCCAACATGAGAACACCACCACCCTGTTCATTCATTTGTAGCGCTTCAGTTATTACCACTACTGCCTGCCTTCATTCATTCCGTGCGGCACGCGAATCGTGACGGGCACTCGTCGTCCCCATTCATTGCAGCTCGCTTCGCAGATTGAATAAATGCGGACCGTGGATGCGACCAGTTCGCTCTTAAATTAGGGGGACGCGTCACGGGTTTTTTCCGCCCTCTTTTAATGTTGGATGATGGATGATGATGAGGAGTTTGACGTCGGAGCTGCAAGGCTTTGATGGGCTGCAGTGGAGTGGTACAGTTTGCATGTATGGCCGGCATGAATGAATGCCAATTAATGGGCGATGTGATGGTTGTCCGTGCCCGCTTGTCTTTTGGTAGGGGGATGACAGCGAGAGCCCAGCCTCTCCGTGAAATCTTTTGCGACTCTGCGACTGCGAGGAGGGGTTTAATGGATCGCAGAGGCCGCAGCCCGCAGGCTTCATGTCATGCAGGCTGCGTTTGCATTTATCGTCGCCGCTCGACATCGTATCCTTGTTCGTGGGCCGTACGCGCCCGTGACTGGGGGCTTAACTGACTTGTGTCCACTCAGCGATCGGATCTCATCTCAGTGAAACGTACTCCTGGACAACATTACTAATGCTTCATGCCTTCATCAAAGCATTACTACACTGGATGGACATCATATACACACTCGCTCGAAATAGATTCGCAAGTTTCTTCGGAACCAACATGATTGAATGTCCTTTTTTTTTTCCGAGACACATTTTGAATTGACATCCTGTTTAGGCCCGGTAAGCGTCCACTGTTCAGAGCATTGTCTGGGCCCATCTAAGAAGAACTTGTGAGGGCTATTCATGATTGAAAGGCCAGGAGTTCTTAGTTTTCTCTAACAACACATTGAGGAGTTTCTCCGAAAGAAAGATGGTTACACACTGTGTGTCCAGAGGTTCAGAGTTATGATACAACATGAGACATGTCACATGAGGACAACGCTTCACGCTAGAAAGCGAATTCGTTCTAAAATTGATGCTACTCATGCTATCGACCGATGCCCCTGTAGAGACGCGGGATCAGCAGTTGGATCATGAAGCATAATTCAATGTGGTAAGTATCAAAACTTCAGCGTAAAACAAGTCATTTCGTGAAATTTTCACCATAATGGGTGGCTTAATTCCTCAATGCAGAACTAGACATAAAAAATAGAAGAGTTCATTTCTCTTTTAAACAAGATAATGGCGGCTTGGCTACTCATGGAGAAAGTGAGTGAGCTTTTTTTTTATCTATAGAACGAATGGTGGTATATTACTCCCTCCGTTTCAAAATATAAGATGTTTTAACTTTGTGAAGCTAATGTATCTAGACCTTTTTTTAATATGTAGGTTCGGAAGGTTTGGAGTGAACCTATACAATAAAAGGGTTCTAGATTCATTAGCTTCATAAAAGCTAAAATATCTTATATTTTGAAACGGAGGGAGTAGTACTCAATTAATCTTTTTTTCATGGATGGTGGTACATCCTTGGACTAGCGGCGAGCTCGACACCTCCTCGCCAACAAGCCAAACAGGTGGAGGTGTGTGTATGTGTTTCATCCGAGTGTGTAAGGCGGGTGACATTCTTAGCCATAAGCTCCAAGCAACCACCTACTTGTAATATGGTATCCTTTCTCTCTTCATAGGACTCGAGGGAAGGTTAGTACCGCGAATAGAGTAGTACTCACGATCTTTACTAAGACCCGTTTGGAAATAATCTCTCAGAAAAGAGAGGGCAATCTCTCTTTTCTTGTGCCACCCGGGCGAAAGATATATCTGAGTCGAGCTCGTCGAAGAAGAAACTGCTACTGACATCCAGGGATGAGGGCTCAGATCAGAGTGAACAAACGGTGCGGAAGAATAGGAAACCATATGAGATGAGACGACTTTATTCTTGGCTTTCATTCCTACGCTTAAGAAAGATAAGGGATTGGATTTCATACCTTTTATTTAGAGCTCCGTCGTTCCGACGGGAGGACAAAGAAGGGAAAATTGTGACATTGATGGGTGGGATCCACACACGGGCGTAGCCACCGCCGGGTGAGGGCAGGCGACCAACCCGGCTCAGCTTTTTGGGGAAAATTTAGCTAGGTAAATTAGCGAGGAACGACTCACGCGCACGGACTGCCTCACCCGAACGACTCGACCTCCACGGGACTAACTCGACCAAGACCTAGCGCTGAGCGTCTCCCCACCTCTACCGCCCTGTTCTGGCCGCCGCCACGCCACGTTCCGGCAACCCGCCTCCTTGCTCCGCCGGTCAACCGCCCGTAGCCTTGCTCCGCCTCGCCTCCCGGCTCCCCCTACAGCCCTGCTCGGCTCATCCCTAGAGGCTGCTCACCCCCGCCCCCTGCTGGCCTGATCTGCTCGGCCTCGGCTGGTCGCCCTGCCCCCTTCGAATTCAATGGGTTCCGACAAGGAGGCAGCCTGGATTGAAGAGGAGGAGGCAGCTCAGGCAGCAACAACACAAGTTGAACTTGAAGAAGAGGAAGCGCGCAAGAGGGAACACGTAGAGGTTGATTTACCCCCATTTGTCTTGAATTTTTATGTCTATTTCTCTAGTATTTAGTAGTGTTTAATTAGTAGTTCTTTCCTCATATTTTGTTTTCGTTTTCAATATTGTAGGAAAATGTTCCGGAAATCTTTGATCTAGCAAATGTGGTTTTGATACGTCTATTTTGCATCACTATTCTATGTCCTAATTCACTATTATTCATTGATATATTTCGTATTGAGTGGTGATACTTATGTTATTTCATCTGTTTTTGCATGGTTCATGACTTTTGGAGCATGGACCGCTGCAGTCAGGATTCTGATGGAAAAGTGCTGTTTGAGGGAAAAATTCACGAAGATCAGAAAATCTGGGAAAATATACGGAAAATCCTATTTTTCCAGAAGACTAAGGATGCCAGAAGACGGAGTGGAGATGGGCCACAGGGGGCCCACACCACCCCCTGGCGCGGGCAGTCCGAGGCCACGCCAGCAGGTGGTGTGGCCACCCTGGCCCACTCCAGCCTCTCCCCTCTGGCGTATATCATCCTCCCGAAACCCTAAGACTCGGGGAGCAACCACAGAAAGATTCCGCCGCCTCTGCGGGGTGGAAAACACCGAGAGAGAAAGATCTCTCCGACAGACAGATTTCTGCCGGGAGAATTCCTTCCCGGAGAGGGGAGATCGTCGCCATCAACACCACCATCAAGCTGGACTTCACCGGGATCATCATCATCATCATCATCATCACCACCATCATCACCATCAGCACCCTCATCACCATCTCCATATTGCTGTAACAATTGGTTGAATCTTGCATTAGTTCATAGGGGAAACTTTCCCGGTGTTGATTACTCTTTGTAGTTGATGCTATTGAGTGAACCGTTGAATTATTGTTTATGTTCAGATTGTTATACATCATTATTCCATCTCTGATCATGATCCATATGATGTCTTGTGAGTAGTTCGTTTTGTTCTTGAGGACATGGGAGAAGTCATGTTGTTAGTAGTGGAGTTGTGTTGAGAAAGATTCAATAGATTGTTATTTAAGTTGTGGTGTACTTCTTCTAGTGGTGTCATGTGAACGTCGACTACATGACACTTCACCTATATGGGCCTAGGGGAATGCATTGTGTATTTGGCTGCTAATCGTAGGGGTTGCCGGAGTGACAGAAACCTGAACCCACGTTAGGAAACCATTGCACAAGGGACGTAAGGGTCTTAGAGTTTAAAGTTGTGGTTAGGTTTCTATCTTAATTACTTTCTTGTACTTACGGATGTTTGCAAGGGATATAATCACAAGTATGTATTAGTTCTGGATGGGGCGGTACATTAGCACAAGTTCACCCACACAACACTTAGCAAGCTAGAGAAGATTAATTAACTATATGAAGCGGAAGCACTTGACGGTCTTCTCATGTGTCCTCGAGAAAGTTTGGTCATCTTAAGTAATACAACCGGCTTGTCCTTTGCTGCATAAAGGATTGGGCCACTTGCTGCATTTATTCCTACTGTCTTTTATTTACTCGTACTTTGTTTACTTGCTTTATCAAAACCCCCTAAAAATCCGTTTGCTAAGTATTTGCAGAGAATTCCTGATCCATACCACTAGCCAGCACCTTCTGCTCCTCGTTGGGTTCGACACTCTTACTTATCGAAAATACTGCGATACACCCCCTATACTTGTGGGTTATCAAGACTATTTTCTGGCGCCGTTGCCGGGGAGTGAAGTGCTATTGGAGAGTGGAACTGGTAAAGGAAACTTCTACTGTGAGTATTGTTTACTTCTGTTAGTTGCTTTATTTTCGTTATGGATAATTCGCTGAGTTTCTTATTTGGTAATGCTACTACCACTGCTAAGGTAGTAGATAGACCACCACCTGCTGAGAATGATGTTTTCAAAATACCTACAAGAATTATTGATCATGTTATGGATAACTACTATGCTGGGGATGGAACTGTCCATCCCGGTGATCATTTACTCTTTATACACGAATTGTGCGGGTTGTTCAAGTGTGCAGGTATTACTACAGATCAAGTTTAGAAGAAGTTATTCTCATTATCACTAAAAGAAAGAGCTGAAAAATGGTATAAGCTGCTGAAGAATGGTCAAGCTCTGGAATAGGAGGAAATAGTGCCTCTCTTTTATTCAAAGTTTTATCCTCCTAGTGAGATTCATAAAGATCGGAATCAAATATACAACTTTTGGCCTCTTGATGGAGAGAGTACAGCTCAAGCTTGGGGGAGATTGAAGTTACTAATGCTCAAATGTCCCATTCATGAGCTCCCCAACAATATTATTATCAATAACTTTTATGCAAGACTCCCTCTACATGACAAAGATTTATTGGATGCTTTTTGTGCTGGATCATTCACTCGTATGGAAGAAGAAGCTAAATGGGATCTTCTAGACCGTATTCAAGACAATGTTGAAGCTTGGGAGAATGACAAAGGTAGAAAGTCAGGTATAAATTATGATTATGAATGCATTGAATCTTTTATGGGAACTGATGACTTTCAAAACATTAGTAATGCTTATGGTCTTGATTTGCAAGTTATTACGAATTGCTTTAGAGCTTTTGCTTCTTATATTGAAATTCCAAAAGGGGATGGAATAAGTACCATGCACCTTACAAAGATATTGTTGACTGTGTTCCTATTGGGAGTGCTGAGTATTGCATTATTGATCCCATCTTACCTGAACCTTATATCGAGAAGATTCCTTTCCTAGAAAAGGTAAAGGACCATCTTATGATAACTAATGTAATCACCAAAAGTGAAAAGAGAACTGTAAAACCTGATGAACAAATAAACATTGAACCTGTGGTAGCAATTGTGAAAAACCTGGTCACTAAAAGCATAGAAGATGGGCACATAGTCTTTTGTGAGGATGCCTCTAATATTGTTTCACATCCTAATAGAACTAAAAAGGCTAGTGTTCCTGTGCTTTCTGATAGAATTGGTGATCATTGCTATTATGGTTTATGTGATATTGGTGCAAGTTCTAGTGCTATTCTTTATGAGCTTTATAGAGAAATTATGCATGAAATCAGTCCTTGCTAGTTGGAAGAGATTGATGTGGTTATTCACCTTGCTAATAGAGAGACCATCTCTCCAATTGGTATTGTACGAGACGTGGAAGTTCTTTGTGGTAAGATCAAGTACCCTGCTGATTTTCTAGTACTTGGTTCGGCTGCTAGTAAAACTTATCCTGTTATTTTTGGAAGACCTTTCTTGAGTACTTGTGGAGCCATTATAGATTGCAAAAGGGAGAAAATCTTGACTAAGTTTGCTGGGGAATCTTATGAGTTTAATTTCTCGAAATTTGCTAAAGAACCCTGTGAAGAGGAAACCCATAATGAGGATTTTAGAGTTGAACAACTTGCTTCTATTTCTCTTGCTCCTTACAATCCTCTGCAGCAATTTATGGAAGATCATGAAAGTGAAATCTTCATGGAAGAAAGGAATGAGATTGACAGGATTCTCCGTGATCAGCCTAAGATGCTAAAGCATGACTTGCCTGTAGAAGACTTGGGTACCACGTTGCCACCTAAAAAGGATCTAGTTTTCGATCTAAAACCTCTCCCTGATTATCTTAAATATGCTTATATTGATGATAAAAAGATATATCCTGTTATTATTAGCGCTAAACTTTCAGTAAAGGAAGAAGAAAGACTATTGGAGGTTTTGAGGAAACACCGAGGAGATATGGGCTATACTCTGGATGATTTAAAAGGGATTTCACCTACTATATGTCAGCATTCTATCAACATAGAACCAGATGCAAAGCCGGTGGTAGAGCACCAACGACGTTTAAATCCTAGGATGAAGGAAGTGGTAAGGAATGAGGTGTTGAAACTCCTTGATGCTGGTATTATTTACCATATTGATGATAGTGAATGGGTTAGTCCTGTTCATTGTGTTCCTAAAAAAGGAGGTATTACCGTTGTTCCTAATGATAATGATGAGCTTATTCCTCAAAGAATAGTAGTAGGCTATAAGATGTGCATTGATTTTAGAAAAGTTAATAAAGTTACTAAGAAAGATCATTACCCGCTTCCTTTTATTGATCAAATGTTGGAGAGGTTGTCTAAAAAGACCCATTTTTGTTTTATTGATGGTTATTCTGGTTTCTCTCAATTGCTATTAAACAACAAGATCAAGAAAAAACTACTTTTACTTGCCCTTATGGAACTTATGCTTATAGACGTATGCCTTTTGGTTTATGTAATGCTCCTGCTACTTTTCAAAGGTGCATGTCTGCTATCTTTCATGGTTTTTGTGAGGAAATTGTAGAAGTGTTCATGGATGACTTTTCTGTCTATGGAACTTCTTTTGATAATTGTCTGCACAACCTTGATAAATTTTTGCAGAGATGTGAAGAAACTAATCTTGTTCTTAATTGGGAGAAATGCCACTTCATGGTTAATGAAGGGATTGTCCTTGGGCATAAAGTTTCTGAAAGAGGCATAGAAGTTGATAGAGCTAAGGTTGAGGCAATTGAGAAGATGCCATGTCCAAGAGACATCAAAGGTATTCGTAGTATCCTTGGTCATGCTGGTTTCTATAGAAGGTTTATTAAAGACTTTTCTAGGATATCAAAACCCCTTACTAATCTTCTTCAAAAAGATGTACCCTTCGTTTTTGATGATGATTGTAAGGAAGCTTTTGAAACTCTTAAGAAGGCTTTAACTACAGCCCCTATTGTTCAACCACCTGATTGGAGTTTACCCTTTGAAATAATGTGTGATGCTAGTGATTTTGCTGTAGGTGCTGTCCTTGGGCAACGAATTGATAAGAAGTTAAACGTTATCCATTATGCTAGTAAGACTCTAGACGCTACTCAAAGGAATTATGCTACTACTAAAAAGGAATTTATAGCTGTCGTTTTTGCTTGTGATAAGTTTAGGCCCTATATTGTAGACTCAAAAGTCACCATTCATACTGATCATGCTGCTATTAAATACCTTATGACGAAGAAGGATGCTAAGCCTAGGCTTATTAGATGGGTGCTGCTTTTACAAGAGTTTGATCTACATATAGTAGATAGGAAGGGTGCTGACAACCCTGTAGCTGATAATTTATCTCGATTGGAAAACATCTCTTTTGACCCTATGCATGTTAATGATAGTTTCCCAAATGAATAGTTAGCTGCAGTAGGGGTGAGCTCGCGAGGGAGCCCTTGGTACGCTGATTATGCTAACTTTATTGTCTCCAAGTATTTGCCTCCCACTTTTACATCTCAGCAAAGAAGGAAGTTCTTCTATGATTTGAGGCATTATTTTTGGGATGACCCACACTTATACAAAGAAGGAGTGGATGGTATTATGCGAAGATGTGTTCCAGAATATGAACAAAAGGAGATATTGCGTAAATGTCATGGTAGTGCTTATGGAGGACATCATGCAGGAGATAGAACTGCACAAAAGGTGCTACAATCAGGTTTCTACTGGCCTACCCTTTTTAAAGATGCAAGGAAATTTGTTTTATCTTGTGATGAATGTCAGCGTGTTGGTAATATTTCTAGACGCAATGAAATGCCTATGAACTACTCTCTAGTTATTGAACATTTTGATTGCTGGGGATTTGACTTTACGGGTCCTTTCCCTCCCTCGAAGGGTTATACTCATATTCTTGTTGTCGTTGATTATGTTACTAAGTGGGTAGAAGCCATTACGAAGAGTGCTGACGGGGAAACCTCTTTAAAAAATGCTTAAGGATGTTATCTTTCCTAGGTTTGGAGTGCCTAGGTATCTCATGACTGATGGGGGTTCTCATTTCATTCGTGGTGGTTTTAGAAAGACCCTTGCAAAGTATGATGTTAATCATAGAATTGCTTCAGCATATCACCCCCAAACTAGCGGGCAAGTAGAGTTATCAAATAGAGAAATTAAATCCATCTTGCAAAAGACTATTAATAGATCTAGAAAAAACTGGGGTAAAAAGTTGAATGATGCTTTATGGGCTTATAGAACTGCTTACAAAAATCCTATGGGGATGTCTCCTTATAAAATGGTTTATGGGAAAGCTTGTCACCTACCCTTAGAATTAGAACACAAAGCTTACTAGGCAGTTAAAGAACTAAATAGAGATTGTAAGCTCACTGGTGAGAAAAGATTATTTGACTTCAGTTCTTTAGATGAATGGAGGAGTGAAGCCTATGAAAATGCTAGGCTCTTTAAGGAAAAAGTTAAAAGATGGCATGACAAGCGAATACTTAAGAGAGAATTTCATGTTGGTGAGAAAGTTCTATTGTCTAGGTCTCGTCTCAGATTTTTTGCAGGAAAGCTACTATCAAAATGGGAAGGACCTTTCATCATTGAAGAAGTATACCGTTCAGGAGCAATAAAAATTTCTTCTCTAAAAGGTAATACTACACAAGTAGTGAATGGGTAGCGACTCAAGCAATATATTGCTGGAGATTCTTACAATTAAGATGTTGATGCCTTTCAAGTTATAACTCCGGAGAAATTCATCAAGGACCAAATTCAGAGACCTGCAGAGTCTGTTTTCAAATAGGTAACAATTCTGGTAAGAAAAGTTCCACGAAAATACAATACAACTATACTTTTGTAGTTTTTAGTCAATAAGGGAAGTTACGAAGCGAAAAAGTGACGGAAACGGAGCCAGGGTGGCCCACACTACCCTGTGATGCGGGCCCACCCCTGGCCGCGCCACCAGGTGGTGAGGCCACTCCAGACTCCGTCTCCGACCCGTTTTCACCCAGTACCTTCCTCTTGTTATGAAACTTCGTAATATATAACCCCCCAGATCTTCCGAGGTTCGTATATCGTGTTTTCATCATGTTTTTGTTCCGATCTGTTTCTGCCAGGTAGAATCCTAGATTTGTAGCCACAATGTCTTCCACTGGATCAGCTGAGGGAGATTTCTTAGAAGAGATCATCAACCCATACATGAGAGAGTTGAATATTCATCCCAAGGAGTTATTGCTCGAAGGTGGGGATGTTCGGATTAAAGAGGTTCAAGGCCCTAAGGGTAAAGGAAGTCTGGAGGACAGGATGGAAGCACTGGAGCAAGAAGTCTTTAGGTACAAGAAGATGGCGGAGCGCGAAGTGGACATTATCCATAAGATCTGTTCTGAACTCATCACCGAGCACCAAAAGGAGACTGCTGAACTCAAAGACGAAGTCCTCTCACTCCACCAAACAACCAACGAACTGCAAGCACAGTTCTATGACGTTCAAAATCAAAACTGTGAGTATGAGGCTAGGTTTAAACGCATAAGTGTTGTTACAAGTTTCAGGATGTTGGAAACCACGATGTCCTTTATTGATGGGAAGCCCTTACCCTAGAAGACGGACGAAGATGAGAGTATACCACCACCACCGAAGGAGTAATTCGTCATCAGGTTTGGCATCCCCTTGGTTTGTTCCAAGCTTGGGGGAGTGCCGCGGTATCACATTATTATCTTCTATCTTTTTACCTTATTAGTAGAGTCATATCATGAATAGAGGAGTTATTATGTAGTATGGTTTGCATTATGGAAGTGTCCCCTCTCTCGTTAGATATGTATCCATTGGTGTGAGTTGCCATTATGGAATATTAATGAGAAGTTCTATTATTCACTCTTTTTCATAGCTTATATTAGTTTTCAATTCGTGGTTGTATGATTGATCTTGTTGTTAGTATTGGTTTCACTTTGGGATCATTGAGTTAATTTAGTTGGTTTTGGCAAACCTGGCTCGGTCAGTAGCACACTATTTTTGAGAGTTGAATGAAAAAGATAGAAGAACTCTAAAGAAAAAATATTTATTTCATCATCTTTCTTTCTTGATTTGCTCATAAGTCTAGTATTCTCTAGTTAAGATCTTTTGTGCTTCCAAGGAAGATTGCATGTTTGTTTGTTTGTTTGTTTCCTTCAACTCTTATACTTGCTACCCAGCCTTGCTAGCCAAAAACCTGTACTGAGAGGGAATTCTTCTCATGCATCCACCTCCTTTAAACCAAAACCTTTGCCATTTGTGTCCACCATACCTACCTAGTAGCATTATTGCTATTCCAAGTAAATTCTTGTTTTATCTACCTCCCAAATTAAACTTGTTATGCGAAAATTAGTGATTAAATCTCTCACGAACTTGATGGCACACTTTAATTTTCTTGCATTTAATAACCTGAACCATTGGGTTCTTCTTTGTTGCGTATATGCTTGCGCTTTACGAGTTGAAGTTAGCAGAATCATGTATCATGGGGACCGCTTTCAACACTTCATTGGTACTTGTACCTAGTTGACATCATGATTCTTTTGCCTATAGATGCCGGTGGTGTGAAATAAAAGTGGAACTTGTAAGATCATGGAGTTTATATGTGTGTTAGAGAAACGCCTGGGCCGCTAGCCTAAGCCATGTCTAATCATGGTGGAAACTTGCATCATAACTATAGTGAGCATTCTATGAAGCATCCTCAATAAAAACCTATGCAAATAGCAAATAAAAAGATCGCTGAGATGCTCACTGTCTGCTTGCCTTGTCACTTTGATTATGGGATAGCTCCTGTGTCATGTGTAAGGGGTACCCCGTTGGCGGTTCTTAATGATACACATGTATTTACAATGACAAGAGCTTGCTCGTGACTGAAGTTGAGTAGCATGAGGTTTGGTACTCATAAGTAAGGGGCATGGGACTCCAATTCATAACTTGTCAAGCATATCCTCTTAGTTCTGTCACTTTAACCTTAACCACCAAAAGATGCCTATGATAGGGGCAATGAGAGCTGAAAGCTAGTAAGTATCATAATTTTTGCTCTTTATGAGACTTGCGGTCCCTGCTTCCTTCTGCGAAGGGCCTTTCTTTTACTTTGTAGTTGAGTCAGTAAACCTATTCCCTTCTATCTCAGCAAGTATTTTGAGTTGTTGTGTTTCATTCATTCATTCATATGATGATTTATTCATGTTTCTTATGTTCCTTGCTTTGCACATTGCTCTTATCTTGATGTTTACTACTTTGAAAGCTTTCTTTGAAAACCAGTTATTTGTGAACTAGTGGTGGCTCTCCTTAAGATAGATGACATGTTGGGTGAACAAATTACAGTGGGGCAATTGACAAACATCGAGAAAGCAATCATGCATATACTACTCATCTTGACTCCTTTGAGATTTGTTTGGGCATTACAACATTATACATAGACCGTAGTCCAACTACATCTATGACTAATAATTCACCTTCAGGTTATAATCCGAACCCCCTCCAGTATTAAGTTGCAAGCAACAAATAACTGCATTACGCATTGCGTGTAAAGTAAACAATAGGATTGTTCTATGAACAAAGGATTGTTGTTTTCTCCCTAGTAGCAACAGCACATCTAGTGCCTTAGAGATTTCTGTCACTTCCCTAGATTACTAGAGGCATGAACCCACTATCGAGCATAAATACTAACTCTTGGAGTTGCTAGCATCTACTTGGCCAAGATAGCTACTAACAATGGGAAGCATGCAATATCACAAATAACAAAGACATGATAGAATCAATAATCAATCTGAAATAGCATCTCAATATCCATCGGATCCCCGCAAACACAACATGTAGGAATTACAAATAGATGATCTTGATCATGAACGGAGCTCACAAGATCTAAACATGATAGCACAAAGGAGGAGAACCAGCCATCTAGCTACTATATGGACCCGTAGTCCAAGGATGAACTACTCACGCATCACACCGGAGGCTTGCATGGTGATGAAGAAGGCCTCCAGGATAAATCCCCCTCTCCGGCAGGGTGCCGGGAAGAGCTTCAGATCCCTCCCGATTTAGGGATGGAGATAACGGCGGCTACAGACTCTTTCGTGGAATTTTGATCGGGTACTTAGGGTTTCTGTATCGGAGGCATCTTATAGGCGAAAGGGGAGGCCGAGGGGGTGCCGGAGGCGGCCAGACCACCCCCTGGCGCGGGCCAGGATGGGTCGCGCGGCCAGGTGGTGTGGCGGCCCCCTGGCCCCTCTCTGTCTCGTATTCTGGCTCCGTGTGTCCCTCGGTGAAAAACTGACTTTGGCTTTTGTCCCGTCCAATTCCGAGAATATTCATTTTCTGACTTTCCTAGAACCAAAAATAGCAGAAAACAGGCAGCTGGCACTGTGGCTCTTGTTAATAGGTTAGTCCAAGAAAGTGTATAGAAAGTACTCTAAAGTATGGACAAAACATAATAAAGTAGATAAAACGAAGCATGAAACATCAAAAATTATGAATACGTTTGCGTATCACTTATTTGTTTGACCTGGCTCAGTTCAATTACTGTCTCTGCCATGGATCCACATGGCACTGTTTATGCACGCATGAGGGAAAACACTAGAGTGAATATGTCAAATTATTGCATGCTACATACTTTGTAAAATTATGAAGACAATCCCAAAATTATAATAGAAAAAGGGTTTTAAGGAAATTTGTTAGAGTTGCTTGTGCTACCTCAATGCTATCTAGGCTAACTTCTTTTAAGAAATGGGCGCATATATTACTTAATAGTAATATTTATACCCGATCTCTGTGTAACTAGGATGCACATAGCCGATCAACCACACATCAAATGTTCAACTCAAAAGTACGAAAATTACAAAACATGATAGAAAATGAAAGCCTCGAGCTAATATTGATCTATTCGCAGATCACACTGCCATCCATGTCAGAAGAAAATATCCCTCGCCGTGTCCTCCAATCGCGTATACCCTTCTACAAATAAGTCGCAAAACTCCATACGCTGGAGGTTAGTCCATGATCGAAGAATAGCCGTAACTCGATAAATAACCTGCAAAGAAGAAGACACAATGTTATTCAAAATCTTGTCATTTCTACATAGCCAAGGCGATCAAATAATGCAAGCGCTCCCACTCTAAACAAAGTTCCATCTTTATCATGTATCCCATGTAACCAGTTACTAAAAACATTGGTTACCGATCGAGGAGGAGATAAACCGGAAGCCATTTGGATGATTGACCATATAGGACGAGCAAATTTACACTGAAAAAATAAATGTTGGATTGTCTCATTATGATAACGAAAATATCTATCTGGCCACAAATAACCCTTTTGGAACCTACCAGGTTGCCCCTTTTTTTTAAAAAAACTTTACTTTAAAATCTCAAAAAATTCAAAATAACAGATACTTATAGGAGTACAAATAGTTGTCTAGTAAGTACGTACTAAGCCTTGTCGACACATATTTTTTAGATGCGATTTACACAAAAAAGACAAATGTGATGAAGAGAAATGGTTTTGTATTCCTTTTATAGCCGTGATTTGTGTTTTTCCATAGACTAAACCGCAATGTATTCTTCGACGAAACGTTATAGATATGTAGAGTACACATATATGAATCCACAGATTTATTTTAGATTTAGAAAGAATATAAATATGATTTCTAAACTTACAAAATAAAAGGCTACCTGACACTTGAGAGCTGTATTGCCACTCCTCGAGACCGCAACTTCACATTTAGTGGCAGGCCACGCATGAACATAACTGAACAAGTCTAACTTGGATAGCTGATTATATCCGGTTTTGCTATTTCTCAGTCGACTGAGATTTTTTTAAGTCTCAGTCACCTAAGAAAAGTGCAACCGTCTGTTTAAAAAAAGTATAACTGAAACCCAGTTGCACTTTTCTGGCAGAAAAATGCAATTACACTTTTCTATTAGAAAAGTGCAACCGAAACGAGTTGTACATTTTTTTTAACTACAGTTACACTTTTCTTACTTAAGAAAATCTCAGTCGATTGAGACACAGGCAAACCCTTATGATATACGGTTATAAGGGCATAAAGCCATCGAACAACAACAACGAAGAAAAGGATAATGTTGACGGAAGAAACTGATGAGAGTGTCCATTATAAGGTGTCAAAGTGGGATCCGGCTAGAATCCCACATATAGTTTATTTTATCTATCATCTCTCCAAATTTTAGAAAATTTAAATTAGAAATAACAAATTGAACTATAGTAAATTAAAAATGACAAAATGAACTATAGGTGGATCCCGCCGATATTCCACTTACATCTCTTGTCCACTAGATTTTTTTTTTGAGAAATACAGTACAAACGCAGACGCTCACAATGCGTACATATCCTCACCCCTATGAATATACGCACGCACACCTCTATGAAAGACTCCGAGCGGCGGAGATTGATAAATTGATAAAGTCACCAGCGCCACGCTATCGGGGACATCAGTTGAAAGAATTAATAAGCGCATGAAGAATAAAGTGTCAAACCCGGATTGAAATTCGGTGGGCTGTACTGCCCTCCTAACCATCCAACCACGGTTGGTTCTCCTTGTCCACTAGAATTGAGCCACATGCTGTAGTTCGTTCGTATATTCATCAAAGAACACTATGCACTATGTATATCCAACCACATGAATTCCTCTACACTAGCCGCCACTGTTTCTGTACAGGTGCGCACATGTTCTCGTCGGGTCGGAACCCGGGCGCCTAGCCGACTCTCTGCAGCGCGCCGTCGACGACCCGTCGGAAATGCCCCGCGTCGCAAGGGATCCGCAGCACGCCTGGCTGGCCGTACCCGTACTGTTGCGCCGCCATGTCCAGCAGCTCCGCGACACATGGGGCCGCGAGGAGCCTCACCGGCACCAGCACCCGCTCGCCGCAGCCGGTGACCATGGGGACGTGTCCTCTGGGCACCTTCTCGCTCTCGTCGTCGTAGCACGGCGAGGGACCGGCCGTCGACTGATCGCCGCCGCTCTTCTTGCTCCACACCATGGCGATTTATGGGTCCGAAGCAGTGCTTGATCCCTTGAGGTTGGAGACTAGGAGCTTAATTCGCCGAGTGGTTATACGTCTCTGGCCTGGTGCTGCCGAGAAATGAAGAGGCGTGCGTGTATTTATATGCACATGGATCATCACGTAGTGCCAGGACGTGTGCTTCTCACGTGCATACGTGCGGTCAATGTCCTAACGTGGACAGTCTTCGGTCGACGCAGACAGTTTGGACCAAGTAGATTAGCTGAGATGCCCCGATCCTTCGAGGAGCATGACAGTTAGATGCACTTATATTTTTTAAATTAGTCTATCGCACTTGACGTCTTCTTTGGGCCAATAGGGAGTTTAGTGACCTGTCAAAGTCCAAGATCTTGGTCCAATGATTCTTATGGACAAAGAGCAGTTAGGTTCATTGCATGGTTAACAAAGTCTCGCTCAGTTTAGGTGGGTTGTCTAGCTCTTCCTTGCTTGCAGTTACCTGCTTGCAGTTAGGTTTATTGCTCCATCTAAACATTAGGATGTCTCAAACCGCAGGTAGTACAATTGTTACCAAAAAAAGGAAAGAGCTTAGTATTTCTGAAAATGGGTCTTCGGTAAGACACGAAAGCATTATTCAAGCCTAGTATAGTATTGATCTTTTATTTCCTATATGATAGCAATGATAAGAACCAAACTACATTTGAACTCCATACATGGGGTTAAACCTCTCGATCGAGTAGTTTATAGATTGAAAAAGATAAAAATATTGATTTGTCCTAAACTAGGTGCTGCCACCAATCATATGCCGCCTCCCCAGTCCCAACCCCTCTTCTATTAGGCCATGTCCATCCACACAAAGGTGTGTTGGCAGCTGAACATCAGTCCAAAAAGTTTGACATATTTCAACCATTGATCGAGTTTCGTATACAACAACAGGTGCTCCTTCAGAGAGGAGGAGAGAAAATAAAACTCTAACCACCCTTCATGGTTGAGTGAGAGTGTGAGTGAGCAAGCCCTGGCTTCCATTATAAGAGGGTGAGAGACCACACAAGAACGTCACAACCTAGTGAAGAGAGATGAATGAAAGATGATTTCTGCCCAGATTTTGATTATTAACCGGGTTGTCTTCAAAATAGTGCTTGGAGGCTCAAATATGCTTGGATTGGATCCAAACTTTGTGAGCTTATTGTTGAGCTTGTTCCTTACTTTTAGTACTTCAATCTGCTTAGCGCGTTTGGGACTTGGGGCAGGGAGTTTTAGATTTGAGAGCGGTTTAGTCTGTTTGGACGGTAGCTTCATAATAGAGTAATTTTGGTATAGAAATAATTTTTAGGCAAATGGTGTCTTATTGGGCTGAAACTTTGTGAGCACGTTGTGTGCATACAGTTCTGCTTGTCTACTAAATTTGGTGCAGGTTGGATCTTAATTAAGAGCATTTTGCTGGTTATCGAAGGTGATAGAAACTGCGATATCTCGGATTTTCTATAGTCTTGCCTCTTGTGGTCGTTGTTGTTATTGCCGGTTGGCAATGTGGTAAAGTGTGTTGTAAATATCTGCAGGTTCTAGAGTAGACTTAGTACCTAGGTTGCTCATAGTGGAACTTGATTGTACAAAATCATGGTTTTTTATTCTTAAGTTGATGAGGTTTTTCCATATAAATCCTTGTGTCACTTGTCTATGCGATCATTGTTTTATTTCCGCTGCATATCTACCGGTTTCAGCTATCCTCAAAGTTCATTGTTGACTAGTGGGGACGTATCTCCACCAACAGTCCAATCAACCATGCGGCGGGGTCTCGTCCATCGTCTGACGCGCGGTCAGGTGATCAGAACTATCCTGCTATTGTTGCCTTTTGTACTTCTCAAGGTGGCGGCAGTATCCGCTCCCAAAGAGTTTCATGGGTATTCTTTCTTGTGGAGTAATGTCCTCTCGACATGATCTTTTCAAGGCAGTGGTGGCTAATGCACACAGTAGCGATGCTCCCGCCATTTCAGTGCTTAGGGGTGTCGCTAGGCTTGCGCACATGCCACAAGGCTCCACAATAGTGGCTAGACGTTGAGAGTAGCTCACGGACCTTGGTTTAAATCTGGACGAGACAACCATTCAAGTTGTGTTCGTTCTTTGGGGCATTGTTTGGGCGATCGCTTTGCTTGGTTGAGCAGACACACTAGTGTCGGGCTAAGAGAAGGATGGGAACTATTCAACACAATTAGCTTGTGCGGCTTTCTTTGCGACTTCAGTGATCGACCATAAGAGTGACCCAACTTGGCGATCCCGCTCTTGCTACAAGTTCTTGGCTTGGCTTGTGGCCAAATATAGATGTTGAATGGCAGACTGTCTTGCCAAAAGTGGCTACCTCACCTAGGACAATGCCCTTTTGTAATGAGGTTTCAGAGATGCTAAAGCACCTCCTACTATGGTGTGTCATGGCTAGAGAGGTTTTGTATGATTGATTGCAAGATTGGAACCTATCAAAATGGATGACGGACCCGATGGAGGATATAGTAGATGGGTGGACCTCCCATGGGTCAAGGATTGGGTACCAACGAGATGTTTGGTCGATGCTCGGCCTAGTACTATGGTGTATTTGGTCGCACCGTGATCCTGTGGTCTATGACAGGGCATGACCATCACCGCACTCAATCATTGATATGATCTAGTAGGAAACTGCACAATGGAAAAGAGTGAAGCTTCTTCGAGGATGCTTGTTCCAGGACGCATTTGAGGAGCCAAAACGGTGGATCGAGCAGTCGTAATGTATTTTGTAGGGTTAAGGGTGGCTTAGCAAGTGTATGTGAGAGCACTAGCTAACCCTATTTTTTTCCTTGCATGGTTTGTACCCCTTTGGGTGTTGTACCTGGCCCATCTATGATAATGAAATCCCTTTCCATTCTGTATTCTAAATACAAATAGCACATCGGAGCCATGTCAAGTCACTGTCGGTTTGGCATAGGTCGTTGTTGTCGAGAAAGCATGGTACTCTTCTAGCAGAGGTAATAGGAGAGTCGGGGGGATGGGCATTTCTTGGAATAGAGTCGGATAATCAATCTCAGATTTCACCCGTTGCGTCTCCCTCCCCGCTTCACTGGTGGTGTCCTTTTGTAGGTAAGTCAGTTTAATCGCATGTGGTCTTGACCGAGTTGGTGCATGACTAGGAGGAGTCCACGGTGTCTATCCCTCGAAACAAGTTTTCTCCCCGATTTATAAATAAAGCAACCACATGTTGGGTTTGCAGCATAGAAAACAAAAAAATTCCTACGTTGTGAACAACTAAGCACCAAGATCTATCTACCTAGATACAATCAACAAGTGGATATACATCCATAGAGAACATACCCTTGAAGAGCGACAAAACGTTGTTAACGAGTTTGAACTCGTGGATGATTTAGTCATACACTTGTCGATCTTAAGATCGTGATGAAGTCCAGCAAGTCCAGCAGGTCCAGCACCAGCAAGTCTAGCACCACAAAGCAGCGGTGCATCCATGATCGCACACACGTCCGGTATCCCGACAACCTTCGTGTCCTCGCTCCAACGATGTAGCGGAAGCAGCAACTCCTTTCTAGATAAAGCCACCGAAAACATGTATCTCGCTAATCCGAGATCATGGGGAATAATTTCTAGAGGGGGAGAGAGATCCTTCACGAGGAGGTGTGAGAGTGGAGGTGGAGGGGGCTCCTTTTATAGGAGGAGGGGGAAACCCCCATGGCTCCATGCGCATGGGCATGGTGTGCCCCCACCTCTCCCTCTATAATGGTGAGTGGAGCTTCCACTTAGCCCATTACCATTAATTCTATCTCCACTCAAAGTTGAATTAATTTTTCACCAAAATTAATGCATCTCTCATTTAATAAAACAATTTTATTTATTTTACTGAGATTTTTGTTAATTAATTTAATTAACAAACATTCATATAAAACCCTGCAACATTTTAATATCATATATAGAACCAGTTTCTGCAATTTCACTAGAAACAATTCCGGTTTCTATCGAAATAATTTCAGCGTTTTCTTAAATCTTTATCTGAAACATATTTGCTCCAAATGGTGTCGGTATCCCTTAAGTGTGTCACCCTATGGTTTGTGAATAATGCAGACATGATAGAGACCCCTCTCCAATCAATAATCAGCAGCGGAACCTAGAGATCCGTACTAAATCCCACACATTCAACGATGACTCTAGTGGTCGTGTGAACCTTTTAACGTCATAACTAAATCCCTTTGTCTCGCGATATATTACATGTCCGGAATTCGATCATCGGTATCTCCATACCTAGTTTGATCTCGTTATCGACATGCACTCTTTTCTCGTTCCCGTGATATAACATTTTAGTGATCACATCACTTGCTTACAAGCTATCTCAATGTGATATCACTAAGAGGGCCCAGAGTATATCTATTCGTCATCAGGATGGACAAATCCCACTCTTGATCCATGAGCCTCTACATAACACCTTCGGAGTATCTGAACCCATCTTTATTGTCACCCTGTTATGGTGTGACATTTGATGTTATCAAGTTACTCTTCTAGTGTTAGTGATTAACATGATCTCATGGTCTAAGGACTGGAATTACTTCGTATGATATTATAGCAATTTAAACACAATGACTTTGATCGTATTGCTATACTTCAGATGAATGTTTATCACATTATTCCACCAATATTGTGACCTCGTTATTAATAACATCCAATATCCATGATCAGGAAACCTTGATCATCTTGTTAATAAACGAGCTAGTTTATATGAGAGACATAACTAGGAACTCTTTATTTGTTTATTAAATACACATGTATTAACGTTTCCAATTAATACAATTATAGCATGCAAAATAAACATTTGTCATAAACATGGAATAAGATAATAACCACTTTATTATTGCCTCTCGGACATATTTCCTTCACCACGTCCATACAAGATTCGAGACAAGCACGGAAAAAACAGCTGGGGCAACAACGCAAACAAGCCCAAATCCCCAAAAAACATGAAACAGATAGGGGGATGGTAAGGCGATACAACTTCCCAAGGGAGCATAACTCAATGGCCGGACTACGAAGATAAGTGGCGGGCTGGCACTAAAAAGTGCTCCAACAACCCGTCCAGTCGCTCCCCATCCCTCTGTCTACACAACGGGTAACAAAGCTGCAAGAAATCCAATAATTTGAATACTGGGTGAGAGGCATGCCATATGAAGGCACACTCGACCATCTTATTACGTATATGCCATAAGGTACTAGTCATCGCTTCAAACACAACCAAAAGAGATGCCTCCTCCTACCAGAATGGTTTGTGTTGACTGAGGTCTAGGGCCTGCCACTCGAGCCTAGTGCCTCATGAACGAAGCTCCATAAGAAGCGCATAGCAGGACATATAACAAAATGTGGCTCCTAATCTCCAAGACCACACATAAGAGACATAGGCCGTCGCCTGACCCGTGTCTCTTAGCCACCTGAGGGAATCCCGTGTCGCAACAATTGCCACACAAAGATTTTAATCTTGAAGGGCAGAGGGGCCTTCCACAGCAGGGAAGTCCAAGGTAGAGAGGGCCCACTAAAAAGGGCGGAGCTAACAGTGAAGGTCCCCAAGGGGGCTAGGTGCCACGACACGATATCTGGGGAACGAGAGAGCGATAGCGAGAGGCTGGCCGGGAGCCCCTCCCAAGCTAGGGTCTCATCCGTACTAAGGTTTTGTCGAAACCCTAGGCTCCACGACCCGTCTTGCATTGCCTCAAGAACCAGAAGCATTGGGCCGAAACAAATCGCCAAAAAGCCTAGGAACTCTAGCCTCAAAGGTCGCCATCAAGGCTAGGAGTCAAGCCAGAAGAGGATACCCTCTCCATCTCCTATGGAGATAGCGACCCCGTCCTTCCTCATCTAGCGATTTATGTCCTCAAGGGATATACAAAACCGATATGCTTCCCGACAGTCACAAGTCATAAGGGGGCGCCTCTAGAGATATTTCGCTTTAACAAGCTGAAGCCAAAGGCCTTCAGCAAAACTCATCTTAGCATCAGTGCCACATTCATGTGGCATGATGATAAGATACCTATGCCCCCTAGGATGTCAGCCATTTTACCATATGGTATTTGTTGCGGCCATCACTTGCCTGTGAGAAGAAGTGCAAAAGTTTCTTGTCAAAGCTACCACGTACCCCTACAGTATATACAACCCATGATATGATATAAACCTGATTCTATCAGCAGCCAAGCGGCAAAACACATGCAGGCGGACACTAACCAACGGGGCACGATACAACCAACAATAGGCTATTAATCCAACGGGCAGCAAAACACAACCGCTATATGTCACTTATAGCGAGGTGGAGCTTCGACTTGCCCGCATGGGCCGACCCATGTTCTTGCTTCATGTCGCTATTTTATTTCATGCCGCATGCTTGTTCTGGTAGTACTCCTTTCTTCTTCAAAATTATTTAGGATGTTTTCTTCTTTCTTTTATTTTTCTCTTTACTTTTTATTTTTTTACTTTCTTCTCATTTTACAATTTTCTTCTAGCTCGTCTCTTCAATCTTCATGCCTTTTTAATCAATATTTCTCATTTCATTTTCAACAAATTTTTATTTTCTTTTGTTATTTGTTCTTTCTTTATTTTATCATCTGCTCATGTTTTATTTTTTGCATTTCTCCTAATCTTTTTACTATCCTCATTTACTTTCGGCTTTGAAAAACATATGAATATTTTTGTGGAACACATGAATAATTTTTATTTTATGAATGGTATAAAAATGCTTTGGACTGCAGACTTTTTTCAGACCAATTTCACACCGATAAACACCTTTTGAAATTACGTGAATTTTGTTTCAGACCAATGCGATTTCTTATGACCGATGAACGTTTTCTCATACCCATGCATATCTTTTAGAATTATTTGAACATTATTTTCCTCACGCGTGAGAATTTTTCATACTGTTGATTATTTTTTTCAGAATAGTTTCTGAAATTACGTGAACCTTTTATTGGACATGTTAGACTTTTTTTCATCCGATTGACTTTTTTCAACCTTGTGTAAGTTTTTAAAATTACGTGAACATATTTTTTTCAGACATGTGGGATTTGTTTTAGATCGATGAACATTTTCAAAACTATTTATTTTTAATTTGTACTAAGCGAACAGTTTTATTGCTAGATGTGAAGATTACACATGTCCACTGAATATATTCTTATAATTTTTGAAAAATTAATATATATATTTTTATAAGCTAATCTATTTTATGAGATAAATAAATAATAACATCCATAACACAACACCAGATTATTTTCTACGTATGCTTGGGCCTCAGCTGGCGACGTAGTATGCTATGTGAGCAAGCAGAGGAACCTACCCAAGGACAAGTCACAGAAAAGGAGAGGCTTTCAGTTTTTGAAAAATTAAGAGAACTTAGAGCTCTTAGAGATTGCATTGTTCTGAAGTTTAACCCAGGCAGATTTTCCTAGCTTGCTCGATTGATCATTAGGGATCTTGACGTGCTATGCTTCCAATAAACACGGTTTCGACTATAAAATCTGCCAATTCTTGCACCTCTGGCGTGAACATTTCAAATTTTACAAAACATTGTTACTACATCGATCCTATTTTCAAAAGAATTGATTAATCAAAGGACGAGCTACGTATCCACAACTGTGTTTTGTACACAGTCGCTGTACTGTATATATACAAGTCTGGCCCACACATGCATGCCCGGCGCTTAGTCGGCTCTGTGCAGCGCGCAGTCGACCACCTGCCGGAAATGCGCCGCGTCGCAGAGGATTCGCAGCACGCCCGGCTGGCCGTACCCGTACTGCTCCGCCGCCATGTCCAGCAGCTCCGCGATGCAGGGAGACGAAAGGAGCCTCACGGGCACCAGCACGCGCTCGCCGCTGACGGTGACCACCGGGACGTGCCCCCTCGGGACCTTCTCGCGCTCCTTGTTGCAGCGCGGCGGCGACGCGCCTGGCGACGACGACTCGGCGCTGCCACTCTTCTTTCTCCACGCCATGGCTGTCGATTATACGTGATCGCGCACGCCTCGAGGTTAGATACTCTTTTTTTGAATTCTTGAGGTTAGAGACTTGGAAGTTGGAAGTGCTGGGACGGTTGATCCTTTCTTGGGCTGGAGGGGGTATATATATGCAAACAAATAAGGATGGTCCATGTGTTTCTTGCGTACTCACGCGTGCGGTCAACCTCCCTACGTGGATGAATAGATGGTCTTTGGCCGGTCGGCTCACGGGTCCTGTTGGAGATTAGGGTTTGGACCAAGGAGACTTTCTGAATACCCCGATTCTTCGCGGTGGATTAGTCGAAGCTTACTGCATTTGGCGTGTTCTTTTGACCCAAAGTAGATCCATCTCCCTGGTGCAAGGTCCAAAATCTTGGGCCATATAATAGTCTCAGGTGAAGAATAAGCACGCAGTATGTAAACTGCATGGAGTCTTGCCAGCTAAAAAGACGTAGCGGTATTAAGGGAGGAAGCACAATATTCTGCAGATGCTTTAGATCTGTGGTGTTACCACAACCGCAATGGTTTTCAGATCTGTTGTGCCGGCCCCTAGTCCTGTCTTACATATATGTATGTTGCACTGCAATAGTCGATCAGAGACCAAAGAAAAAGACTAGCAAGATGCTTCTTTTATGTTAGAGAACTTTCAAAGACAATTAAATATAAATATTTTGTGCCCATAACTAAACTTACCTTACTTGAGTTATTGGATTAGTGCAATGCCATACATCCATATTCTTCCCCCACACAATTGACATTTATTATTGACGCTTGTCTTCTTTTATCGTGCTTGTGTTGAACTAAAATTTTCCTACCTACTTCATAATTTAAATGTTGGGTTGTATTCAACCTTTATAGTTGATGTCACAATTCCTTTTTACTATCTTCCTACAATAGCTCACTTGCATATATAGCACATTGACATTGATCCACTGGTTGTTCTTCAGTTCTGTAATGTAACCTATACAAGATCCTTGTACATGTATTTACTTTTTGGTCTTCTTAGTTTACCACTTTGTTGGGAAAAATCAATTCAGAATTTTGTCATTTGTACACATTTTATCCATGTCCCTTTTCTTATACCACCAGACTCATTCATCCATTTATGCATCATTTATAAAGGAAAACGCATAGTTTCATATGTTGGTCCTTGATATATTTACATCTGTATAATTCTTAGCTTCCATGTTTCAGATTATACTATTCTGAAACTAGCGTTGCCAACCTTGTTCTTTAGATTGCAATGTTTACAACAAAAGAGCCAAAAAAAACTTTGGAATGAGAAATTAGAAAAACAACATTCTAAAGTCCACTAATAAGTCTGGCTTGTCGAGCTGGTACGAATAGTTTCATATTTTGTCCTTTTCGAATATACGGTGTTTGGTATACTCTTATTTTAGATGTGAACCGTTCTAATCAGCACCCACGAGGCTGTGACAAGATCAGTTGACTAGGTAATTTAGCCTATATGGATGACTGTGGTGGCTTGTTTTTTGTATTCCTTCATTTATATGATAGATAGATGGAAGAAAAAGAACAGTACAAGTTACATGGTTAGGAGCAAGAATTTGGTGTGCATGGTGGCAATTGTGCAAAATATGTTCAATGCACAAGTAGTGTTTAAGATATATGGATAAAGTAGAAAATACTCCAACTAAAATACATGTAAATATTTCACCTCTCTCGGTCCGCTGCAATAAATCTTGACTATCTGGCATAGGTCATTTTTAGGGTCAAATACATATCTCTTATTGCTACAACAACTCTTCTCTCGAGTTAAATGCTAAACCTTAGTTTTAATTGTTAGCCAAATTCTTAGAAAATAAGGGTATTGTTGGCTAAATAAGTGACGATAGAGCAAATGTTTAAAATATTAGTGTTATTTTCCTTCATATGTCCTTCACATGTGTGACATGACGTTCTTAGACCAAGCATATACTCTATTCTGGAAGGAGTAATGTATTTCTGCCGTCCACACTATCTAGCAGGGTTTCAACGAGTTTGTTAGCAGGGTCTCAACAAGTTTCGATGTGGATCAGTTAGTCTGGTTTTTCTCCAAAATACCATGAAACTTGGTGAAATATCATGGCGTGAATTAAAGCACCAGATCAAATGCTAGAAACATGCACGCTAGGTAGCATGAACGCTAGAATCATCGGCTTCCTTCTTGAAGGGTTTCTCTATGCTATAGGTGTTTATTTATCACATGTTGAGTTCACTTTTTATGTTCTCTTTTGCTGCATGCCCTAGCTTTGTGAAAACATGATGTGAAACAACATCTTAAGTGGGTCACTAATGCACATATTATTGATTTATTGTTTCCTCTAGGTCGGTGTTTATGTTCATTATACTGAGATAATGATGTCTAATTGCGGCATACGTCTATTCTTTTATGTCTTCTTTTCTTCAGATTATTATTTACCGATGGTTTCAGTTAAAGCTTTCGTAGACTCGATGTCATAGCATTCCATCACCATGAGGTTGCAACTTGCAAGGGGCTAAAGCCATCCACACATCGGAAGGAGCTAGCTCATCAAGTATTGGTTTTGGGGGGGGGGCAAAACATGAACTATGAATGTTGGGGGGGGGGGGATTTTCTTTGAAACAATCAAGAGAGGATCCCCACCTAAATATTTATTATCCCAACAAGCAACAGCAAGGGTTCTCACAAACAATGTAAGGAAATGTAATCACGCCACAAGCCGGCCTTATCTTTTTGGACAATGTTCTTACATCGATTGGACCAAAGAGTAACGTCAGCAGCAATATTACAAATGGTAACATAAGTAGATTGGTCAATGTTTCTGAAAACCGATGTGTTCCCGGCGTCCCAAATTTTCAAAGCACAATGAGCGCAACCGAGGACCATATGGATGGAGGAAGGCCTGAAGGAACGGGAGTCCTCCAGATATCTGAAAAGCTGTCGAAGGAGGGCTGCATACCAATACTGTTCCAGACCTCAAAAGCGTGAGTGCATAGAAAGAATTGGTGCCCCCCCCCCCCCCCAGCTATGCGTAGCTCCGCCACTACCGCACAGCTTCGCAGAATAGATCCTCAAGAAATGTTCGTCCCACACGCTAGTCACCTATGGATTGCAAGTACAATGAAGAATTTATCACGATCCTCCATTGGATCTCGACGTTGTTAGCAATAGTAATCACGTCCGACGCCGGTACGGCGTCATGTGCTCCGTAGTCTACTCGTAGTCTACGTAGGTTCCTGGTATCCTAGTGTAAACCGGCTTTGTAACTGGATCAGCGTCGTGTTGGATGTAAAGTCGAGTTGGACGCTGAGTAGTTTACCGTGTAGGAGTAGAACTGGCCGTGTATATATACACGAGGAGTCCGCCCTTGTAAACACCCGTCGTGAGTTGAATCAATCAAAGCAAAGGCACTAGACGTGCCTGTGGCAATCAATCCATGTTCCGTGTGTATGTGCGTTGAGGCTTAGCTGAAACGATTCAGCATATAGTTTGCTTGTGCATCTCGACGAAAGCCAATTGATCCGAGTAGTCAGCATACTACGTAACTAGTCAGCTGAGCTACACGCGATTGTTTCGATACGTACGTGACGTCTCGCCGGAACTCTTTGTCGTCAACGCCGGACTGCACTCGGCGCGATTGGGGCTGGGCCAACAATTGGTATCAGAGCCTCGAGGAGGATCTCCTAGTAACGGGAGGTCATGACGGGCAAGGATCAAGGCGAGTACTCCGGTGCGGCTGCGGGTACATCGGTGTCGTCGCAGTACCCGCGGTATGATCGCGGCAACTACACGACGTGGGCGAAACGGATGGAGTGGGCCATGGAGGGCAACGACATCTGGGAGGCTGTCGATCCCGGCGGCGACGAGTTCAAGAAGGGCGCGTCGAAGTACCGCAAGGACCGACAGGCACTCACGGCCATCGGCTCCGTGGTGCCGGCGGACGTGATGCAGCACCTGATCTCGAAGGTTTCTGCAAAGGAGGCGTGGGAGACACTCAAGACGTTGAATCTTGGACACGAGCGCGTTCGCAGGGCGACCCTACAAACCTTGCAGAAGAAGTACGAGAACCTGGAGATGGAAGGAGATGAGACGCTGGACGCTTTTGCTTCGAGGGTAGCCACAATTGTCAGCGGATTCGCGCAAGGTGAGAAGCTGGAAGATATCTCGGTCGTGTCGTTTCCTTGCGCGGCGCCGCCCGCGTACATATCTGTGGTGTCGGCAATCGAGCAATGCGTTGATCTCACCACCCTCACGATGGATGACCTGGTTGGACGGTTCAAGACGCACGAGGCATGGCGAGCGGATGAAGATCACCTACGGCGACGCGAATCAAGATGAGCACCTCATGCTTACACGTGCCCAGTGGCAGGCAATGGTCGCCAAGGAGAGGAGCGATAAGGCATCTGGCAGTGGCGATGGTTCGGTCCCGGCGAAGAAGTCGGACAGCAAGCCGAAGAAGCCAAAGAAGAAATTCGACAAGAAGAATCTTCACTGCCATAAGTGCAATCAGCTCGGGCACTTCAAATCGGAGTGTCCCAACCGTTCAAAGGAGAAGGCTCTCATGGCGAAGGAAGGAGATGATGGACCGATGATGCTCATGCTCGAAGCTTGCGAGTTAATGACCACCAAGGAATCAACTCCTCAGGAGTCCGCTACGGAGATCGTCACGCTCGTGGAAGAGAAGGTCTTCCCGCGGAGGATGCAGACGGCTCACGACGTTTGGTACCTCGACACAGGCGCTAGCAACCACATGACCGGCGACAAGGCTCAGTTTTCTGAGTTGAACCTCATGGTTGGAGGCTCCGTTCGATTCGGCGATGGGTCGAAGGTGGAGATTGCAGGACGAGGCACTGTCCTGTTTGAGTTGAAGGATGGAGGTCACAAGGTACTCAGCAGCGTGTACTATATTCCCAAGCTTAAGACCAACATTATCAGTCTTGGTCAGCTCATGGGCGTGGATGCAAGATCGTGTTGGAGGACGAGTTCCTGTGGGGATATGACCGCCAAAGGCAGCTCATCATGAAGGTGGAGAGGTCGAAGAATAGACTCTACATCCTCAATCTCAATCGGGCGGATCCAGTATGTTTGATGACAAGCATGGAAGACTCGGCGTGGAAGTGGCATGCACGCTACGGACATCTAAATTTTCAAGCTCTACGACAACTTGGACAGAAGGAGATGGTACGTGGCTTACCGTGTGTTGATCATGTTGAGCAGGTGTGCGACGGTTGTCTCATTGGGAAGCAAAGGCGAGCCCTGTTTCCAAGGGAGGGACAATATCGAGCAAGTAAGGTTCTTGAGTTGGTGCATGGAGACTTATGCGGACCAATCACGCCGGCGACCCCCGCCGGGAACAAGTACTTTTTGCTCATCGTCGACGACTTCAGTAGATACATGTGGGTTGTGCTGCTGAAGAGTAAGGATCAAGCTTTGCAAGCGTTCAGGATTGTGAAGATGGAAACCGAGGTGGAGTCCGAGGCAAAGTTGAAGGCCCTCCGTACCGATCGGGGTGGGGAGTTCAAATCCAATGAATTCAAGGAGTTTTGCGAAGCTCATGGGATCCGGCGGTATCTCACCACACCATATTCACCGCAGCAAAACGGTGTTGTGGAAAGAAGGAACCAAACCGTGGTGGCCATGGCACGCAGCATGATGAAGAGCAAAGGCATGCCAGGCAGGTTTTGGGGTGAGGCAGTTAGTACAGCTGTCTATTTGCTGAACAGGGCGCCAACTAAGAGTGTAGTTGGTATGGCCACGTCTGAAGCATGGTACGGGCGCAAGCCCTTGGTTGATCATCTTCGCACTTTCGGGTGCGTGGCGCATGTGAAGACGGTGACCGGGCATACTAGCAAGTTGGCGGATCGAAGTACTCCAATGGTCATGATCGGCTATGAATACGGTTCGAAGGCGTATCGCGCGTACAATCCAGTGAAAAAACAGGTGGTGGTGACACGCGACGTCGTCTTCGAGGAGGAGAAATCATGGAATTGGGGCTCTGTGGAACCGGTACAATCAATTTCTGATGAAATATTTACTGTAGTCTACAGTGATTCGCATGCAGATGATCAAGAAACGGCGTCCCGTGGCGTTACGGATTTAGGCGCTGGTTCGGAAGATGGAAGTCCGGAAGTGAGCAGCAGCAGCGCTACGCCTGGAGAGGTATCTCCACGTGGGAGTCCCGGCACGAGCAGCAGCTCACGCGCTGCACCTGGAGGCTCGACGTCGCCATCCAGTCCACGCGCGGACGAGAGCCCTGGCGCAAGTGGCCCATCAGCTGCACACTCCCATCCAGAAGGGACTAGCGGCAGTCTAGAAGTGGACGCGGGCGACGATGCCACGTCGCCAAAATGCAGTACACCGACAGAAACTGCAGGAAATTCAGTAGACGCTGAAACAAGTACTACGTCAGCTTCCACGTCTCCTCCAAGTGCACAGGAAGAAAGGAGACGGCCACCTACTCCAGAAAAATTCCGAAGTGTCTTTGGAGTTGTATCCGCCGGAGACCCTTTACAGCAAGCGTCAAGGCGAGGAGAGGACAAGGACGGTGTTTACTCACCGAGGAGCCGACGAAATTCAAGGATGCTAATACGGAGGAGTGTTGGCGTCGGGATATGGATGAGGAGTTGGGGTCGATCCGCGACAACGATACATGGGAGCTTGTCGATCTACCCAACAATCACAAGGCCATAGGGCTCAAGTGGGTGTACAAGATCAAGAAGGATGCCGAAGGGAAGTTGGTGAAACACAAAGCTCGGCTAGTGGCCAAGGGATACGTGCAAGAGCAAGGTGTGGATTTCGAAGAAGTGTTTGCTCCCGTTGCAAGGATGGAATCGGTGAGATTACTTATTGCTCTCGCAGCTCAAGAATCCTGGAAATTGCATCACATGGATGTGAAATCCGCATTTTTGAATGGGGAGTTAGAAGAAGAAGTTTATGTGAAGCAACCACCGGGATACATCAAAGAGGGAGAAGAACACAAGGTTTTGAAGCTGCACAAGGCGTTGTACGGGCTACGACAAGCCCCTCGGGCGTGGAACATCAAGCTTGATCGTACATTGATCTCTCTCGGATTCGAGAAGAGCCCACTGGAGCATGCGATGTATAAGCGAGGTAAAGGAAGGGATCATCTACTAGTTGGCATCTATGTTGATGATCTATTGATAACTGGAGCGGATGAGAAGGAGATTGCAAAGTTCAAGCTACAGATGAAGGAGTTATTCAAGATGAGTGATCTAGGCTTGTTGAGCTACTACCTTGGGATCGAGGTACATCAAAAGCTGGGTGATATCACGCTATGCCAAGAGGCATATGCAAAGAAGATACTCGAGAAGTGTGGCATGGAAGAATGCAATCCAACTCATGTTCCGATGGAACCTCGTCTTAAACTAAGCAAAAGGAGTGAAGCACCTGCGGTTGATGCGACGGAGTATAGGAGTGTGGTTGGAAGTTTGAGGTATCTCATTAACACAAGACCCGACTTGGCCTATTCCGTTGGCTATGTGAGTCGCTTCATGAAAGCACCCACAATGGAGCATTGGACAGCCGTGAAACATATACTCAGGTATATCAAAGGTACTACAAACTTTGGTATTGTCTACTCGAAAGAGAAGGAGGAGGTGAAGCTACTTGGCTACAGTGATAGCGACATGGCAGGAGATATTGACGACCGTAAGAGTACCTCGGGCGTGGCATATTTCTTGGGAAGAAGCATAGTAAGTTGGCTATCACAAAAGCAAAAGGTGGTGGCACAGTCATCCTGTGAAGCTGAGTATATTGCGGCTGCAACTGCGTCGTGTCAAGGTGTGTGGCTAAGGAGTCTACTTGGTGATCTCACCAATCAAGAGGCGGAACAAGTGGTGCTCAATATTGACAACAAGTCTGCAATTTCATTGTGCAAGAATCCGGTGCATCATAACAGGAGTAAATACATTGATACGAAGTATCACTACATACGACAGTGTGTAGAGGAGAGCAAGATTGAAGTCAACTATGTTTGCACCGATGATCAGCTTGCGGATATCCTAACTAAATCTTTGGGACGAGTGAAGTTCGCGGAGATGCGAGGAAGGATCGGCGTCCAAGCTGTGAAGACGGGCACATCGTGCTTAGGGGGGTGATTGTTAGCAATAGTAATCACGTCCGACGCCGGTACGGCGTCATGTGTTCCGTAGTCTACTCGTAGTCTACGTAGGTTCCTGGTATCCTAGTGTAAACCGGCTTTGTAACCGGATCAGCGTCGTGTTGGATGTAAAGTCGAGTTGGACGCTGAGTAGTTTACCGTGTAGGAGTAGAACTGGCCGTGTATATATACACGAGGAGTCCGCCCTTGTAAACACCCGTCGTGAGTTGAATCAATCAAAGCAAAGGCACTAGACGTGCCTGTGGCAATCAATCCATGTTCCGTGTGTATGTGCGTTGAGGCTTAGCTGAAACGATTCAGCATATAGTTTGCTTGTGCATCTCGACGAAAGCCAATTGATCCGAGTAGTCAGCATACTACGTAACTAGTCAGCTGAGCTACACGCGATTGTTTCGATACGTACGTGACGTCTCGCCGGAACTCTTTGTCGTTAACGCCGGACTGCACTCGGCGCGATTGGGGCTCGGCGCGATTGGGGCTGGGCCAACAGACGTGCCCTTCTAAACACCGCAGAACTGAAGCGGCTAGAAGATCATGCAATCTGCTTGTGCGGCATCTCCTGAGAATTTTAAATCTGACCCAAATCGGGTGTCTCGGCCCTATATTTATCAAAGAATTGATGAATCAAGGTAGTAGTACAAACTATATATGCCGAGCTACATTAATTCATCTACACCGTCACTGTATATATAGCTCCACGCCTCCACAGTCCAAGCATGTTCGTCTGTTCAGTTCTGATGCCGGGCGCCTAGCTGGTTCTCTGCACCGCGCCGCTGACGACCCGCCGGAAGTGGCCCGCGTCGCAGGGGATCCGGAGCACGCCCGACTGGCCGTACCCGTACTGCTGCGCCGCCATGTCCAGCAGCTCGGCGATGCAGGGGTCGGCGAGTAGCCTCACCGGCACCACCACGCGCTGGCCGCAGCCGGTGACCATCGGGACGTGCCCCCTCGGCACCTTCTCCTGCTCGTCGTCGTAGCGCGGCGAAGCACTGGGCGATGACGGCGACTCGCTGCCATTCTTCTTCTTCCACACCATGGCGAATTTATCTTTTAGACTTGATCGCACCGTGCTCAATGCTGGAGACTTAGCTGCGGCGAGTGATCGACCTTTTCTTGGGCCACCGCTGCTTAGAATTGGCAAAGGGGGCGGATATGTATCTATAAGGAAACACAAAGAGGGGTCATGTGATGATCGAATAGCAGGACGTGAGAGCTTCTCATTATGTGCGGTGCGGTCAACGTCCCGGATGGATAGTCTTGGACCTGCCTCGATCCTTCGAGGTGGATGGGAGTTTGCACTTTGCGTCTTCTTTTGACTAAAGTCCAAGATTTTTATTTAAACACGTAACGCTCACAAATACATATATACACTCACCCATATTAACATCTTCGAAAGACTAAGTCTTCGGACTGATCCGATCTTGACCTTGACAAATTCATCACGGAGCCTAAATCTAGGGTTTGAACTCTGGCAGGATGGGGTGTCACTACCCTCCTAACCATCCAACCACGAGTTGGTTCTCCTCTAAGGTCAAGATCTTGGGCCAATGGTTCCTAACATGTGCATAGGTTCATTGCATGGTTGAAAAGAATCGTCAAATTTTTTGTTGGCTGTATGCTTTTTCTCTCAAAAAGGGGTCGCCCCGGCTACGGCGTTTATTGCATTATTAAAAGAGTAGTATTGTTACAAATTATTACAGATCATGGGTCACACAAAGTTAATGAAAAAATGTACTCTAGTTGATAGTAGTACTACTAAACATTGGAAGTAGATGCGATTATTTTATACAAACTCGGGTTGGCTAGGGATTCATATTCCTACAAGCAGGGTCATCTTTAGAAATTTGGGGCCCTGTGCGAAACGCGAAACAGACCCTAAACTTTGAAAACATTCCCATAGCAATAATAACTAGAAGACACTTCACTTGATTATATAAATTCGATATGTGGTATTTCGTACAATATATAGAAATATAGTACTACCGAGACTGAATTCAAACACTACATGAATTAAACTTTAGACGTGTGAATATTCGTGCAAACGTTGAGGGTGAAACGAGATTGACTGGTCAAATCAGGGCTTGGTGAATGGCATAAGGCGCACTTTGGAAGTTTTGATCTGTGAGGGACTCCTGACGCACACTCCAAAAAGCATAGAACATCATTACACGTTTTTATACCATCAAAATGGTTGAAAACTTGCAATCAAGGTAGGAAAATCTGAAAGCCTCTCTTCGACTGCCGGATGACGGCAAAAGCTTAGGTCATCGATCCACAACTCCTGACGAATACATTTTACTATACCAGTAAACGAACATGAACATGCGGTCCAAGCAGATGCCCGAATTGTTGTTTGTCAAGGCCGGAAAGTGATGCCTGAATAGGTCAGTCGCGTAACAGACCCTCGGCGCTGGCTTTGGTCAGAAACGCACCGCGGTGGCGGCCGGGCCTCTGCACTCCAGATGCTGCTCACGCACGTCCTGCCTTCGAACACTTGAAACGTCGATCGACATGCATGCTACTCTCCCCATTTTCTTCCATGGCACGTGGACATGTGGCCAACATGCAAATGTGTGACGCGCCGCCCGCGGTCGTCCTCTGTTTTCCTTGCACGTGCATGCGATGTGTGATGCGTATGCGTAGCAAGTAGCGAGTCGTGCACAACACCGGTAGCAGCAGCATTTTGAATATTGAATAGTAGCAGCCCAGGCGCCTGAACGGTTCATCTATTCCTCCAGATTCCAATTGTCACGTGGACACGTTTTTTATGCGTGTCCGTGCTGAATCTGTTAAACTAAACGTGGAAATTTACCCCCAAAAAAAAGCTAAACGTGGAAATTCTATATTGTTTTATTTAGGGGAAACTGTATATGTTGTGTTGTGGGTTTTGTGGGTGCTTTTGTTTTTTGCGGAGAATGATATTCTCACTCCGTCCCAAAATAAGTGACGTGGGTTTGTCTACATCGGATGTATCTAGCCACGTTTTAGTATGTAGGTATATTTAAATCTAAACAAACTCTCAAGTCACTTATTTTGGCACGGAGGGAGTATGTTGGTTCCATAACATACCCAACTCATCAACAAGAATAATATTAAGATTAAGAACTAAAATATAATTTCATAGTCCAACATCATAGCTAAAGAATATACCAAATATATCAACAACAATAATTAGGAAATAAGGAATATCACTTGAATTTCATTGTCAAAGATCATACGTCGACAATATACTAAACATTACTACCTTTGTTCCAATGAGTAAAGTCTATTCTTTTTGAGAAGTCAAGCTAAGTAAAGTTTGACCAAACTTTTATTAAAAATATTAAGAACTATATATAATTTTATGGTTGTCATATGAAAATATATTTCATAATATATCAAAGGGTGTTGGTTTGAGATTGTCCTACCTTCGTCTCAACATGTAAGGCGTTGATTAGTCAAAAGTCAAATTCTACTAACTTTGGAAAAAATATCTGCATCTGTAACATTGGATGAACACATTGAGAAAACAAACTTTATGATGAATCTATTGGCATTGATACAATATTGTAGAGGCTCATATTTTTTATAGAAACATCGGTCAAACTTAGAAAATATTGACTTTTGACTATCGTGTGCTGCTTTGTAATCCTCGATGTGCCATTGCAATCCAACTACTAGGCTACAACCGGGTCCTCACCATTGACGAATAAGAGTGGATGACTATGTTTCGGATTGCCGGAGGAAAACGTTATCTTTTAGCCGTGGGACGTGTCCCTTCTTTCTCCGCCTCGCGCGTCGTCAGATTGTTTAGATCGTGCGGTCCAATGCCCTCCACGTGTCATTCTTTACCCTTACCGACCAACTTGCTTCAAATACAACGAGAGTAGCAACCACACCAACTTGGAAGAGAAGAATCTCGTGCTTCGTGGGGAGGGGGGTCAAGACGAAGGAAGGCGACTGATGGCTCAGTGTTGACGGCCCCAAAAAATGCTGGAGCGGTGTTGATGTAGAGCTCGTTGGGAACACCAAGAGGAAGGTATGATGAGCACAGCAGCAAGTTTCCCTCAGTTATGAAACCAAGGTTTAATCGAACTAGTAGGAGCAAGGAAACACCCCAAAGGTGTTGCTAGCTGAGCCTTGGCAGGGCGCACTACCGGTGCTAGTAGCAACGTGGAGACCTGCACAACACAACCACAGAACTTTGTCCCCAACTTGCGATGAGGTTGTCAATCTCACCGTGTTTTGCTGGAAACAAAGGATTAAACGTATCGAATGGAAAGAAGTAAAAGTTTGCAGAAAGTAAACACAAAGCAGTAAACAGTTTATAGATTGTATGTAAAAGAAAGGACCGGAATCCATAGTTCAATAGAGGTGGCTCTCCTTAAGATAGATAACATGCTGGGTAAACAAATTACAGCGGGGCAATTGACAAACATCGAGAAAGCAATACATGCATATACTAATCATCTTGACTCCTCTGGAACTTGATTGGGAATTACAACATTATACATAGACCGTCATCCAACTGCATCTATGACTAATAATCCACCTTCAGGTTATCATCCCAACCCCCTCCAGTATTAAGTTGCAAGCAATAGATTATTGCTTTACGAATTGCGTGTAATGTAAACAATACGATTGTTCTATGAACAAAGGATTGTTGTTTTCTCCCTAGTAGCAACAGCACATCTAGTACCTTAGAGATTTCTGTCACTTTCCCAGATTACCAGAGGCATGAATCCACTATCGAGCATAAATACTAACTCTTGGAGTTGCTAGCATCTACTTGGCCAAGATAGCTACTAACAACGGAAAGAATGTAAGATCACAAATAACAAAGACATGATAAAATCAATAATCAATCTGAAATAGCATCTCAATATCCATCGGATCCCCGCAAACACAACATGCAGAATTACAAATAGATGATCATGATCATGAACGGAGCTCACAAGATCTAGACATGAAAGCACAAAGGAGGAGAACCAGCCATCTAGCTACTACATGGATCCGTAGTCCAAAGATGAACTACTCACGCATCACACCGGAGGCTTGCATGGTGATGAAGAATGCCTCTAGGGTGAATTCCCCTCTCCGGCAGGGTGCCAGGAAGAACTTCAGATCCCTCCCGATCTAGGGATGGAGATGACGGCGGCTACAGACTCTTTCGTGGATTTTTGATCAGGTACTTAGGGTTTTCATCCCAAGGGCATCTTATAGGCGGAAGGAGAGGCCGAGGGGGTGCTGGGGTCGGCCAGACCACCCCCTGGCGTGGGCCAGGCCTAGCCGCGGTGGTGGTGTGGCCCCCAGCTCTCCGTCTCGTATACGGCATCGATGACTTCGGAAAAATAGGCACTTTGGCTTTTGTCCCATCCAATTCCGAGAATATTCATTTTCTGACTTTTCTGGAACCAAAAACAGCAGAAAACAAGCAGCTGGCACTATGGCTCTTGTTAATAGGTTAGTCCAAGAAATCATATGAAAAGTACTCCAAAGTGTGGACAAAACACAAAAAAGTGGATAAAACCAAGCATGGAACATCAAAAATTATAGATACATTTGCAATGTATCAACATCCCCAAGCTTAACTCCTGCTCGTCCTCGAGTAGGTAAGTGATAAAAAGAAAGAATAATTTTTGAGGTGACATGCACCATTAAAGACTTAATCAAAGTATTTGTAAAACATTCAAAGCTGGGATCATAGTACTTCAATCATAACATGAAAGACAAAGTTCTAGCAATAAGACAAAGAAACTATGATGCAACATGAAAAGGCACAAACAAAAGATTCATGAATAACAATGCTTTGCAAGACGTTTGTTTGTTTCACATAAAGAAAACATAGCATAATAGTATTCAGCTTGTCCCTCATAGAGTAGCAAAACATAAATGCATAGGACACCTTCAAAGTTCATAAGAGTGACAAGATACAAATAGTTTAATACAAGTAATATCAAGTTATGCATCAATCAACTAGTCTTGGGACAATGCACATAGAACTAAGAATGGCCACTATGCTCTCAAAGTAGGTGCATAAAGATAGAAGGTGGAGACTCAATATAATGGTGGAAGATAGGCCTTCATAGAAGGAAGTAGGGATTCAAGTCTCATAAAGAGCTTCCAAAAATTATGGTACTTATAGCTTTCAACTCTCATTGCCCCTATCATAAGCATCTTTAAGGTGATTAAGGTTAAAGTGACATAACTAAGAGGATATGCTTGACAAGTTATAAACCAAAATCTCATGCTCCTTACTTACGAAGACCGACCCTCATGCTACTCAACTTTAGTAACAAGTAAGCTCTTGTCATTTGATGACCCACAAGTATAGGGGGTGTATCGCAGTATTTTCGATAAGTAAGAGTGTCGAGCATAACGAGGAGCGTAAAGGTCTTTGGCTAGTGGTATGGATCAGGAATTCTCTGCAAATACTTAGCAAACAGATTTTTAGGGTTTTTTGATAAAGCAAGTAAACAAAGTACGAGTAAACAAAAGACAGTAAGAATGAATCCAGCAAGTGGCCCAATCCTTTATGCAGCAAAGGACAAGCCGGTTGTATTTCTATAGATGACCAAACGTCCTCGTGGACACATGGGAAGACTGTCAAGTGTTTTCGCTTCATATAGTCGATTAATCTTCTTTAGCTTGCTAAGTGTTGTGTGGGTGAACCTGTGCTAATGTACCGTCCCATCCAAGACTTAATACATACTTGTGATTAAACCCCCTTGCAAACATCCGTAAGTACAAGAAAGTAATTAAGGTAAAACCTAACCACAGCTTTAAACTCTAAGACCCTTACGTCCCTTTGCAATGGTTTCCTAACGGGGGTTTAGGTTTCTGTCACTCCGGCAACCCCTACGATTAGTAGCCAAATACACAATGCATTCCCCTAGGCCCATATAGGTGAAGTGTCATGTAGTCGACGTTCACATGACACCACTAGAAGAAGTACACCACAACTTAAATAACAATCTATTGAATCTTTCTCAACATAACTCCACTACTAACAACAAGACTTCTCCCATGTCCTCAAGAACAAAGCGAACTACTCACAAGACATCATATGGATCATGATCAGAGATGGAATAATGATGTATAACAATCTGAACATAAACAATAATTCAATGGTTCACTCAATAGCATCAACTATAAAGAGTAATCAACACCGGGAAAGTTTCCCCTATGAACTATAGCAAGATTCAACCAATTGTTACAGCAATATGGAGATGGTGATGAGGGTGCTGATGGTGCTGATGGTGGTGATGATGATGATGATCGCGATGAAGTCCAGCTTGATGGTGGTGTTGATGGCGACGATCTCCCCTCTCCGGGAAGGAATTCCCCCGGCAGAAATCTGTCTGCCAGAGAGATCTTTCTCTCTCGGTGTTTTCCGCCCCGCAGAGGCGGCATAATCTTTCTGTGGTCACTCCCCGAGTCTTAGGGTTTCGGGGGGAAGATATACGCTAGAGGGGAGAGGCTGGAGTGGGTCAGGGTGGCCACACCACTCCCTGGTGTGGCCTGGGCTGGCCCGCGCCATGGGGTGGTGTGGGCCCTCTGTGGCCCACCTCCACTCCATCTTCTGGCATCTTGAGTCTTCTGGAAAAATAGAATTTTCCGTATATTTTCCCGGATTTTCTGATCTTCACGAATTTTGCCTCCAAACAGCACCTTTTCCATCAGAATCCTGACTGCAGTGGTCCATGCTCCAAAAGTCATCAACCTGACAGATGAAATAACATAAGCATCACCTCTTAATATGAAATATATCAATGAATAATAGTGAATTAATACATAGAATAGTGGTGCAAAATGGACATATCAACTCCCCCCAAGCTTAGACTTCGCTTGTCCCCAAGCGAAACCGAGCTCAATAAACATGACCTCAGGTTTATGGAGTGAAGAGTCGATAAAAGAATACAGACAAGAAGCATCACATTCATCAAATACATAGATCATAATAGAAGACAACTCACTATTAAACAACTCAACTTGCAATGAGTAAAGAAAACACAATAAAGATACATAGAGTAAAACATCATTGGTAATGGCAAACTTAGCTCTTGGTCAAAGAATAGTTGATAATTTGCTGGAGTTCACAAATAGCTGGTTTTTCAATGAAAGCTTTCAAAGTAGTAAACTTCAAGATAAGAGCAATGGGCAAAACAAGGAACATGTGAAACATGATTGAATAAATCAGCATATGAATGAATGAAACACATCAACTCAAAATACTTGCTGAGATAGAAGGGAATAGGTTTACTGACTCAACTACAAAGTAAAAGAAATTCCCTTTAAAGAGGGAAGCAGGGATTACAAGTCTCATAAAGAGCTCACAAAAATCATGATACTTACTAGCTTTCAGCTCTCATTGCCCCTATCATAGGCATCTTTAGGTGATTAAGGTTAAAGTGAGGTCCAATCTAAGTTATATGCTTGACAGACTATAAACTGAAAATCCCAAGTCCCTTGACTACGAGGGCCGCTCCTCATGCTACTCAACTTTAGTTACCGGTAAGTTCTTGTCATCATAAGTATGTGCGTATCATTAAGAACCGCTAGCAGGTACCCTTGCCCGATGATACGGAAGAATCCCCATATCAAAATGACAAGGCAAGCAGACAATGAGTATCTCAGCAATCTTCTTATTTACCATGGGAAAATGGTACTTTTTTCTCTCTTTCCTCTTTTCATAGTATCTCTTTTTTTCTTTTCTTTTTCTCAATAGCTAACTCTCTCTTTTTTTATAAGAAGAATGCTTTATAGATATCATTATGGTTACGCTGCAGGTTTCCACCATGTCAGCATGGATTAGACCAGCGGCCCAGGCGTTTCTCTAACACACATACATAACTCCATGGACTTACAAGCTCCCCTTTTATTTCACACCGACGACATCCGCAAACAAAAGAGCAAGGTATCAACTGGGTATATATTTACAAGTGTTGAAAGCGTTCCTCGTGACAGCACGGTTCTGCTAATCCCCAGCCTATAATTTGCAAGCATATAACTTTCATGTAGAGTTCACAATGGTTCAGGTTTATTAAGTGCGGAAAATAAAGTGTGCCATCAGGTTCGTGAGAGCTTTAATCACTAACTTTCTCATAACAAGTTTAATTTGGGAGGTAGACAAAACAGGAATTTACTTGGAATAGCAATAATGCTACTAGGTAGGTATGGTGGACACAAATGGCAAAGGTTTTGGTTTAAAGGAGGTGGATGCACGAGAAGAATTCCCTCTCAGTACAGGTTTTTGGCTAACAAGGCTGGGTAGCAAGTACAAGAGTTGAAGGAAACAAACAAACATACAAGTGATAAAGACAAACATGCAATCTTCCTTGGAAGCACAAAAGATCTTAACTAGAGAATACTAAACTTATGAGCAAATCAAGAAACAAAGATGATGAAATTATTTTTCTCTCGAGTACTTCTATCTTTTTCTTCAAAAAGGGTGTTGCTACTGACCGAGCCAGGTTTGCCAAAACCAACTAAATTAACAAAAATGATCCCAAAGTGCTACCAATACTAACAACAAGATCAATCATATAACCATGAATTGAAAACTAATATAAGCTATGCAAAAAGAGTAAATGATAGAACTTCTCATTAGTACTCCATAATGGAAACTCACACCAAGGGATACAAATCTAACGAGAGAGGGGACACTTCCATAATACAAACCATACTACATAATAACTCCTCTATTCATGATATGACTCTACTAATAAGGTAAAAAGATATAAAATAGTGATGTGATACCACAACACTCCCCCAAGCTTGGAACAAACCAAGGGGATGCCAAACCTGATGACGAATTACTCCTTTGGTGGTGGTGGTATCCTCTTGATGAGCTCTCTGATCAGTTTCCCCAAGTCCTCAATCTCGAAGGTGAGAGTACGAATCAACTCCGAGTTGTGCTCAATGCGGCCCATAATCATTTCAGTTTGTGGATCCCAGCTCTTGTGATTCTTCTTTTATTCTTCCCACTTGGAGTCTTCTTTTCCTGCATGGCTAGAACGAGGCAAATCCCAATTGGAGGGTAATTTCTCCTTGGGCATATTCTGGTATTGATGCTCATGGATAAGAGTGTGGAAAGGATTCTTGGTGCGTGGAGGAAGTGCCCAGGGATCTGAACGGTGATGAGTAGGCTTCCCTCCAATGGCTGGATTTGCCACCACTCCAATGCTTGCAACGGTAGTGCCGGTGTGTTTTGCCTCCTCTTCACCTTCACTCTTGATCTCCTTCTCCTTCCTGTGGTCTTGGAGGTCTTCCTCCATGGGCTCCTTCCCTTTATCCTTGGCTGACACCATTGTGCTTCTAAGCTCTCAAAGAGTATTTCTTGACAGAAACAGATCGAAACAAAAACACGACGAAAACACGATATACGAACCTCGGAAGATCGGGGGGTTATATATCACGAAGCTTCATATCAAAACGAAGGTACTGGAAGAAAACGAGTCGGAGGCAGAGTCCGGAGTGGCCTCACCACCTGGTGGCACGACCAGGGGTGGACCCGCGCCATGGGGTGGTGTGGGCCACCCTGGCTCCGTTTCCATCCCTTTTTCGCTTCGTAGCTTTCCTTATTGACTGAAAACTGCAAAAATATAGTTGGATTGTATTTTCGTGAAACTTTTCTTACCAGAACTGTTACCTATTTGAATACGGACTCTGCAGGTCTCTGAATTTGGTATCTAGTAGATCCTTCCGGAGTCATCACTTGAATATCATCGATATCTTCATCTTCATATACTTATTACTTGAGTCATAAAACCTTTCTCTTCCTTATTACACCATTATCTCCACTTTCCTGGAAATTTCTTTCACACAAAACATCACACAATTCTTATTAGCAACATTAGTATAAGTGAAGTGATAAAATCTTTTGAGTCCAACTTCAAATGAAAACCATCAAAACAAAAGATACTGCAGCAACTCCTTCCGAAAACCCAAAAAGAATTCAAAAAGGCAATCGAATAAAGAAGCAAATGCAAGATTGGCAAAATCTATCAAAACAGACCAGCAGGTAAAGATCAATTTTTTCGAAAATCTTATGTTGCTCACATCAAAAAGTGCAAAACTGACGAAATTTAAATAACAACCTGGGGCAGAAGCACAAAAAATTACAGCTCAATCTGACATACATATATCTCTCACGAAGTTTTACGGTGAAGCACAAAAAATCTGTTTCGGGACAGCAACTTTCCCAAATATTACTTCTCTCTCATTAGAGGTTGATCTTGACACAAAAACCAAACAAAACGGATAAGGAGTGGTTATTACCGAAGTAATAACTTCCAAGACTCAAAGAAACAAAAACAAACTGAAAGCATAAACAAATTGGGTTGTCTCCCATAAAGCTCTTTCTTTATAGCCATTAAGATGGGCATGATAATTTTGAAGAAGCTGTCATAGGGATATGATTTGAAGTGAAAGAGAGCATTAAGAAGCAAAAACACACACACATTTAAGTCTAACCCACTTCCTATGCAAGGGGATTTTGTAAACAAACAAGTTATTGAAACCAAAGGCAACTTGCATAAGAAGGCAAAATAAGTGCAACATAAAAACTTTCAGCATAAAACAGGGAAACTTGATATTATTGAGATGCATGAGAACACTTTTCCCTCTCTCATAGTAGCTTTCAGTATCATGCATAAACTTAACAATATAGCTATCACAAGGACCATCATAGCAATGATCACTTATTCTAACAAAAAACACAGGAATTCTAGCTCTCATAACACTACTTTGCGAAACAATATTAGAGGTATCCTTAGAAAGGATAGTGTGTCCCTCTTTTTCATATTTAGCAACAAAGTCTTTCACATTTGCTATTATAGGTTCATCAACCATTTGTTTATCAAGTTCAACAGCTTTACTAGTACTTTCATTAACCATACTAGCTATCATAGAATGTTCCTTTACCTTAACTGGAAAAGGCATTTTCTCAATATAAGGTTCAGGTAAAACATGATTAGTAGTATAAACTTCAGTATCTCTTGCAGAAACGCTCTTAACAACATCTTTATAAGGTTCATGATACTCATTCCACTTCTTTTTAGGCACTTCAATATAGGAAGCAAAATCCTTAAAATAAGAAGCAATAGCTTGAGAGTCTAGACCATAAGCATTTTTAATATTTTGAAAGTTGTCAGTTCCCATAAAAGATTCAATGCATTCATAATCATAATTTATACCTGACTTTCTACCTTTGTCATTCTCCCACGCTTCAGCATTGTCTTGAATACGATTTAGAAGGTCCCATTTAACTTCTTCTTCCATACAAGTGAATGATCCAACACAAGAAGCATCTAATAAATCCTTGTCATGTAGAGGGAGCCTTGCATAAATGTTATTGATAATGATATTATTGGGGAGCTCATGAATGGGACATTTGAGCATTAGTAACTTCAATCTCCCCCAAGCTTGAGCTGTACTCTCTCCATCAAGAGGCCAAAAGTTGTATATTTGATTCCGATCTTTATGAATCTCACTAGGAGGATAAAACTTTGAATAAAAGAGAGGCATTATTTCCTCCCATTCCAGAGCTTGACCATTCTTCAGCAGCTTATACCATTCCTCAGCTCTTCCTTTCAGTGATAATGAGAATAACTTCTTAACTTGATCTATAGTAATACCTGCACACTTGAACAACCCTCATAATTCGTGTATAAAGAGTAAATGATCACCGGGATGGACAGTTCCATCCCCAACATAGTAGTTATCCATAACACGATCAATAATTCTTGTAGGTATTTTGAAAACATCTTTCTCAACAGGTGGTGGCTTATCTACTACCTTAGCAGTGGTAGTAGCATTACCAAATAAGAAACTCAGCGAATTATCCATAACGAAAATAAAGCAACTAGCAGAAGTAAACAATACTCATAGTAGAAGTTTCCTTTACCAGTTCCACTCTCCAATAGCGCTTCACTCCCGACAGCGGTGCGGAAAATAGTCTTGATGACCCACAAGTATAGGGGTGTATCGTAGTATTTTCGATAAGTAAGAGTGTCAAACCCAACGAGGCGAGAAGGTCTTTGGCTAGTGGTATGGATCAGGAATTCTCTGCAAATACTTAGCAAACGGATTTTTAGGGGTTTTCGATAAAGCAAGTAAAAAAAGTACGAGTAAACAAAAGACAGTAAGAATGAATGCAGCAAGTGGCCTAATCCTTTATGCAGCAAAGGACAAGCCGATTGTATTTCTATAGATGACCAAACGTTCTCAAGGACACATGAGAAGACTGTCAAGTGCTTTCGCTTCATATAGTCGATTAATCTTCTTTAGCTTGCCAAGTGTTGTGTGGGTGAACCTGTGCTAATGTACCGTCCTATCCAAGACTTAATACATACTTGTGATTAAACCCCCTTGCAAACATCCGTAAGTACAAGAAAGTAACTAAGGTAAAACCTAACCATAGCTTTAAACTCTAAGACCCTTACGTCCCTTGTGCAATGGTTTCCTAACGGGGGTTCAGGTTTACGTCACTCTGACCCCTACGATTAGTAGCCAAATACACAATGCATTCCCCTAGGCCCATATAGGTGAAGTGTCATGTAGTCGACGTTCACATGACACCACTAGAAGAAGTACACCACAACTTAAATAACAATCTATTGAATCTTTCTCAACACAACTCCACTACTAACAACAAGACTTCTGCCATGTCCTCAAGAACAAAGCGAACTACTCACAAGACATCATATGGATCATGATCAGGGATGGAATAATGATGTATAACAATCTGAACATAAACAATAATTCAATGGTTCACTCAATAGCATCAACTACAAAGAGTAATCAACACCGGGAAAGTTTCCCCAATGAATTATAGCAAGATTCAACCAATTGTTACAGCAATATGGAGATGGTGATGAGGGTGCTGATGGTGATGATGATGGTGGTGGTGATGATGATGATCCCGATGAAGTCCAGCTTGATGGTGGTGTTGATGGCGACGATCTCCCCTCTCAGGAAGAATTCCCCGAAATCTGCTGAGGAGATCTTTCTCTCTCGGTGTTTTCCCTTGATGGCGAAATCTTTCTATGGTCACTCCCCGAGTCTTAGGGTTTCAGGAGGATGATATACGCCAGAGGAGAGAGGCTGGAGTGGGCCAGGGTGGCCACACCACTCCCTGGCGCGACCTGGGCTTGCCCGCGCCATGGGGTGGTGTGGGCCCCCTGTGGCCCACCTCTACTCCATCTTCTAGCATCTAGAGTCTTCTGGAAAAATAGAACTTTCCGTATATTTTCACGGATTTTCTGATCTTCGCAAATTTTGCCTCCAAACAGCACCTTTTCCATGAATCACATTGCGGCTGGTTTCCATGGGCATGGACAGCTCGGTTGATTCGATGAAAAAGCTCTGAAAATCCGGAAGATGAAGATGAGTGAAATAGGCCACATGGGGCCACACCACCTCTGAGCGACTTTACCTCTGAAATCATCCATCATGAAGGTATAGTGAATTAAGAGAAAGAATAGTAAGGGATGTATACATATATGTCTAAGGCTCCTCTACATGACAAGGATTTATTGGATGCTTCTTGTGCTGGATCATTCACTCGTATGAAAGAAGAAGCTAAATGGGATCTTCTGGACCATATTCACGACAATGCTGAAGCTTGGGAGAATGACAAAGGTAGAAAGTCAGGTATAAATTATGATTATGAATGCATTGAATCTTTTATGGGAACTGATGACTTTCAAAATATAAAAAATGTTTATGGTCTAGACTCTCAAGCTATTGCTTCTTATTTTAAGGCTTTTGCTTCCTACATTGAAGTGCCTAAAAAGAAGTGGAATAAGTATCATGAACCTTATAAAGATATTGCTGAGAGTGTTCCTACAAGAAATACTGAAGTTTATACAGCTAATCATGTTTTACCTGAACCTTACATTGAGAAAATGCCTTTCCTAGTTAAGATAAAGGAACATTCTATGATAGCAAGTATGGTTAATGAAAGTACAAATAAAGGTGTTGAACCTGATAAACAAATGGTTAATGAACCTATAATAGCAAATGTGGAAGAATTTGTCACTAAGTATGAAGAAGAGGGACACCCTATCCTTTGTAAGGATACCTCTAATATTGTCTCACAAAGTAGAGTTATGAGAGCTAGTATTCCTGTGTTTTCTGTTAGAATAAGTGATCATTGCTATGATGGTTCTTGTGATAGCTATATCGTTAAGTTTATGCATGATACTGAAAGTTACTATGAGAGAGGGAAAAGTGTTCTTATGTATCTCAATAATATCAAGTTTCCTCGTTTTATGCTGAAAGTTTTTATGTTGCACTTCTTTTGCTTTCGTATGCAAGTTGCCTCTGGTTTTAACAACTTGTTTATTTACAAAATTCCCTTGTATAGGAAGTGGGTTAAACTTAAATGTGTCTGTGTTTTTGATGGGTTCGTAGCATGGAAAACATAAAATTTCTACCGCAAGAACGAACAAAAACCCAGATCTAATCTAGATAAAAGCCAAGATCTAATCTACTAGACATGAGCAACGAGATAGATCGGTACTAACCCTCGTAGAACCGAAAGTGTTAACGAGATTAGATCTCGTGGATGATGTAGTCGATCACTTGCCGATCTCAAGATCGTGTGGATGATCCTTCCGGCGCCGCGTTCTGGCAGCGCTTCCGCAGATGGTCACACGTGCGGAGTCGAAGCAGACCTTCCTCTCCCCGTTCCAGCGAGCAACGAAGGTAGTAGATCTTCTCCACGGAATCCCAGCAGCACGACAGCGTGGTGGTGGTGGAGGTGAGAATTCTGTAGGGCTTCACCTATGCCTGTGCAGAAGAAACGTGGAGGAGAGGCGGCTGAAAGAGATTGTTATGAGACAAGGTGCAAGAGGGGGCGCCCCCTCCCTTCTATTTAAAGGAGGGAGGCGCGCCTGGGGAGGGGGAGTCCTAGTAGGACTCCCTCCTCCTTGGGCCGGCGGGTTGGGGGGAGGAATCCTCCTCCCCCACGAATCCGTGTCTTGCCCCACTTGGTTTCTTTGATCCCTTTCTTGGTTTTCAAGCAAACTCCAAGAAATCCTCTAGAACCTTCCAGAACATTCTGAAACCTTCTAGAATCTCCATACAAACACTCCGGAACATTTCCTAACTTAGAAAATGATCCCCAATATATGAATCTCATTCTCCGGACCATTCCGGATCTCCTCGTGATGTTCTGGATCCATTCCGAGACTCCAAACAACATTCGGTCTCCAACGCAAATTCCATATCTACTTCAAACAACTTCGAACCTTAAGTGTGTCACTCTACGGTTCGTGAATATGCAGACATGATGAAGACACCTCTCCCATCAATAACCATCAGCGGGATCTGGAGATCCATAACGGCTCCCACATACTCAACGATTACTTCGTGATCAATTGAACCAATTAACATACGAAACCAATTCCCTTTGTCTCGCGACATTCTACTTATCCGAGGTTTGATCGTCAGTATCTTCATACCTAGTTCTTCCTCATTACTGATAAGTACTCTTTACTCGTTCCATGTTATGTCATCCCTTGTGACCTAGTCACATGCTTGCAAGCTATCTAGATGACATTCCACCGAGAGGGCCCCGAGTATATCTATCCGTCATATGGATGGACAAATCCCAATCTTGTTCTATGCGCTTCAACACATACTTTCAGAATACCCAATGACACCTTTATAACGGCCCAGTTACGAAGCGGCGTTTGATGTCATCAAAGTACCCATCCGGTGATGGTGATTAACATAACCTCATGGTCGAAGGATTAGGTTACTATGTATTTGAAAGCTTACAGCAATACGAACTTAATGACTTGATCTTATGCTACGCTTACTATGGGTGTGTGTCCATCACATCATTCTCCTAATGATATAACCTTGTTATTAATGACATCCAATGTCCATGATCAGGAAACCATGATCATCATTTAATCAACAAGCCAGTTCAACAAGAGTCTTACTAGGGACTCTTTTATGTTTACAAAACACACAAGTATTAATGTTTCCGGTTAATACAATTATAGCATGGGATGTAAACATTTATCATAAACACAAAGATATAATAATAACCACTTTATTATTACCTCTTGGGCATATCTCCAACAGTCTCCCACTTGCACTAGAGTCAATAATCTAGTTAAAAATTTGTGCATTCAACACCTATGGCTTTCTGGTGTTGTATAGACACTATTGCTAGTGGTAAACATAATCTTGGATCGACACTTCTGGTCCGTGTGTATTTGCATGTCCTTGCGTCTCTACGTGTTACTCATTCTCCAATGAGATGGCATTGTATAAATTTGGTCCTTTGGTGAGACCTTTACTTCCTTGGGATTAAATCATGTTGATACAATTGTCATACAATGTATCTTCATAGTATTATCCCGCTATGAACCACACCTAGTTTGATAACAAACTACTTGACGCAAATGCCCTCATTTGCTGCTACAATAACAGTCATATACTTAGCCTTTTGTTGTAGTATCTGTCACAATGTTTTAACTTTGGTACTCAACCAAATCCGTTATGGAACTTCCTTTCCATTACATTGTGCCACCCATAGTTTAAATTGGGATAAACTTAATTTGTGACAAAACTAGTATCAATGCAACAATTTACAATGAACTATTTGTCACCACTATATAAATAATATATTCTTAGTTCTTCCAAAGATCATAGGAATATCCCTACTATTGTCCAATGATCATCTTATGAGTCATTTTGGTATATGCTCATAACATTTAGAGCATAGGACATATCTGGATGTGTACATCTCAAAGAATGATTGATCAAAATATTCTTGTGATTTCACCAAGTGTCAAAACACTTGAATCTCGTGTCAACACACTTGAATCTTGATTCAGTCCTTTCCGTGCGTCAAGAACCTTTCTTGTTGTTTCCATATTGAACTCATTCAACATCTTATCTATGTACATTTGGCAAAACCATATTAGTGCTTCAATCTATCCATATAGACATTGATGCCTAATTCTTGGGTTATGCCTAAGTCTTTCATCGAAATGAAATTCTTAACTTGTGTCAATAAAAGATACATCATTTCTAATCAACAATATGTCTTTCACATAATGTATTAGAAATATGTCTTAGCGCTCCCACTTAATTTCTTGCAAAATGCAAACATCTTCATTGTCTCTGAAGAATTAAACCTTTTAACGATTTCATCACGGTGAAGATTCCAACTCCGCGATGCTCACTTCAACCATTGAAGTTTTGCATACTCTTTTAGCATCCTTTGAATTAACAAAACCCTTTGGATCGTGTCATGTACACGTCCTAGGTAACCATTCTATTAGAAGAACTTGTTTTGTTTGTTCAACTACCATATACCAAAATATATGTAGTGGTTGCTACATAATCCGTCCAGACTAAATATCGCTATGAAAGATCAAATCTTATCATAGTCAATTCCTTGAACATTGTCGTAAACTCTTTCCGACATGTCGACTATTTCATAGATGTGAAACATCTATGTCTATTTGTTTATAGATCCATATACGACTGTAAGGTCTTGCACCTTACCAGAGGGTCTTTCAAATTCAAAGCTTGATTTCTCGTGTATGGAATTATCACGGATTTTATGGCTTCAAGCCACTTAACGAAGTCAGGGCCCATAATTGCTTCTTTGCATGTAGTCGGTTCATCATTGTCAAACAACAATGATTTAACTCTCAAATCTTGGCATTTGATTACTTACCCGACCTACTTGGTTCAATAGGAACTTAGATCTCTGTGACCACAACCTTTGAGGCATGTGAGCCATGAGCATTGTTGCTGCCTCCGGGACACTCACCGATGCTATGCAACTCAGCACATATTAGCCAAGGTTCAACAACCTTATCAAAGTTCTATTGTCCTCCCACTTAACTTTTCACGAAAAATTCCTTCTCAAGAAACTTGACGTTCTAAGCGACAAACACTTTTGTCTTCGGTGTTATGGAGGAATACCCAATGGTTATTCGAAATAACCCACAAAGACATGCTCATCCGTCTTTGGTTGTAAACATTTTACTTATGCCTAGCATACCAAAATTTTAAGAAAGGATAACCTGGGTTTCATCCCAAACCATGACTTATATGGTGTCATTTCAACGGATCACGATGGAGCTCTTTTCAGTGTAAAAGCGATAGTCACGAAAGCTTTAACCTTTAAAATATAATGGCAGTTTTATAAACGACACCTTTGATCTTACCATGTCAAACAAGGTTTCATTACATATCTTGAACACTTCATACTCCTATGGTGTTTTGGGAAATGCAAATCCATGGAACGATTCCTCAAATCTTAGGTTTTTGCTAAACTTGTAACTCAAACATCTTTCTTTATGATCCAATCATAAACTTTTATTTTCTTGTTACAATGATTTTCCACTTCATCTTGAAAGTCTTTAAACATTTTCAAATGTTTCATACTTCTTCCTTATTGAGTAAGTATATACATATACTCACTCAAATCTTCGGAGAAAGCATATGAAGTTGAAATCCATCGCCCACGACTACACATAATGGACTATATACATCAATATGTACAAATTCCAATCAGTTAGTCGTCCGTTCCTCTTTTTGGCCTACGAACGAAGTTTTAATTATCTCTAGGAAAGTATCACAAGCGTCTTTTGATCAAAATCAAAGACTCCAAAAATCCATCAACATGGAGTTTCTTCATGTATCCCTTTCAATATAATTTAAACGGCGATGTCACTTCACAAGTGATCTTTCAATCATTTGTCTTGCGACATTTTAGCATTAGTTTTATGGTCGTTATTTCTCCAACCAGACTTGTATATCATCCATCTATTATGGAATACGGCAATTATTTGAACAACCTTTTGTCGTATAATACCTGATCAAAATAACAATTATTGAGACAAATCTTGAAGGAAAGCTTTGATGTTAACGAAAAACACAACAACCCTTTGTTTGTTTTCGATAAACATCATCACATATTCTCTTGCTAGTTACTTAGGCCATTGCAGTTCATGAATTGTGTTGTCCTGTATGACACTTCATATCAACTAATTCGGTATCCAATACCGCAGAACCACATTGTTTAACAACCAAGGAATACAGCCATAACATGTATCTTCTATATACCTAAGTTGGATATCTCCAATCTTTTCTTTTCTACCAAGTATTTTATAGATTCTCTTTCAACAATTCCTTTTCTTTTAAAAGAATCTATCAACATCAATAGTGGTGTCATTCACATGACACATAGTACAAAGTGTGTATAGTCAAATACTAATACCTTTGGACTTGCACTTTGAAGTGGATCACCTTCATCAAATGTTTGGCATTCTTTCAAAATTCCATTCTTTAGTAACCTTTTAGTGTAGTAAACATTTTACTTACATCTTCTATTCATCCTTATCATGTCAACTTTCATGATCAAGCTGCTATAGCTTATAAAGGTGAATTGCGAGTATAATGTTTCTTTTCCAAAACCTTTTTGGAGGATTAGGACGACTAGCGTCTCCAACCTTCACAAATTCTCATCAAATATGAGGACATATACTCTATCATGTTGTAACCAACACATTGTTTTAGATATCGAATACCTTTCACATATGATGGTTTCTGAAACAATGCTTTCAGCTCTTAGATAAACTTGATATTAAAAATAATCTTTTGAGTATCAAGAATCATGGAGGCAAACATGATACATTAGATACTAACACTGGAATTGTTACTCTTGATTTAATACTGTTTATTAAACTTCACAGAGTAAACGGAGTTTGCTGAAAGTTTGCAATATGACTTTTAAACTTTAGATTGACACTCAAAACAATACGATACCAGTTCGTAAAGAAAATATCCAGAATTTCTATAGTTCTACTATCTCAACTATAACTAAGCGAAAGGTGGTGAACGGATGCCAATGACTACAACAAACTATGCAAATTCACTTTGATTGTGTTTATGATAAATTGAGTTCGACTAATCCAAATTACAAATGAACTCCCACTCAAAACAACATCCCTCGAGTTGTTTTAGTGATTACACGAACCAAATCCACTACACCAAGTCCGATCATCACGTGAGATGATGTAGTTTCATCAGCGAACAATCTTCATGTTCATCATATCAATCATATGACTTATGCTCTACCTTTCGGTATTCCGTGTTTCGAGACCATGTCTGTACATGCTAGGCTCGTCAAGATTAACCTTAGTTTCTGCATGTGCAAATCTGGCTTGCACCCGTTGTATGCACACGTAGAGTCTATCACACCCGATCATCACGAGATGCTTCGAAACGACGAGTCTTAGCAACGGTGCCAACTAAGGACGAACACTTTATTACTTGATATTTAGTGAGAGGGATCGTCTTATAATGCTACCGTCACGATCTAAGCAATACAAGATGCATAAAGGATTAACATCACAGGCAATTCATAATTAGTGTGATATGATATGGCCCTTTCTTCTTATGCCTTTGATCTCCATCTCCAAAGCACGGACATGATCTCCATCATCACCAGCATTGCGTCAAGGTCCGTGGCGCCGCTTCATGGTTGTCCATCATCACTAGCAACTATTACAACTACTTGGAACAAAGCTATTACAAGATGAATAGACACGCAGGTCTTAACAGAATTAAAGACAACCATTAGGCTCCTGTCGGTTGCCATATTACAACAAGGACCATTGCATACAACAAATACAATCACAATCACATGTAGGCCATATCACATCACAAAACCCCTTCAAAAACAAGTTAGACGCCTCTAATTTTCTTTGCAAGTTTTACGTGGCTTGGGGCTTTCGACTAAGAACGGATCTTACCTACGAAACTGAACCACAACGTTGATACAAGTGCTATCAAGTACAAAGTGTAGATTTGATCTATACTATGATGGGAGAGACACACCATAAAGCCACTTGTGCAAAGCAGTTACGTCAAGCGTGGAGCAAGTCTCATGTGCGATGACATGTAATGTTAGCAGCGCTTCATCCCACCATTACGCAAGATGCAAAGTACACAAATAGCAAAAAGGCGACGAGCACCAACGCCCACAACCTCATTGTGTTCTACTCGTGCAACAGATCTACGCATAGACAAGGCTCTGATACCACTGATGGGTTCGTAGCATGGAAAACAAAAAATTTCTACCGCAAGAACGAACAAAAACCCAGATCTAATCTAGATAAAAGCCAAGATCTAATCTACTAGACATGAGCAATGAGATAGATCGGTACTAACCCTCGTAGAACCGAAAGCGTTAACGAGATTAGATCTCGTGGATGATGTAGTCGATCACTTGCCGATCTCAAGATCGTGTGGACAATCCTTCCGGCGCCGTGTTCCGGCAGCGCTTCCGTAGACGGTCACACGTGCGGAGTCGAAGCAGACCTTCCTCTCCCCGTTCCAGCGAGCAGCGGAGGTAGTAGATCTTCTCCACGGAATCCCAGCAGCACGACGGCGTGGTGGTGGTGGTGGAGGTGAGAATTCTGCAGGGCTTCGCGTATGCCTGTGCAGAAGAAACGTGGAGGAGAGAGGCGGCTGAAAGAGATTGTTATGAGACAAGGTGCAAGAGGGGGCGCCCCCTCCCTTCTATTTAAAGGAGGGAGGCGCTGGGAGGAGTCCTAGTAGGACTCCTCCTCCTTGGGTCAAGGGGTTGGGGAGAATCCTCCTCCCCACGAATCCGTGTCTTGCCCCACTTGGTTTCTTTGATCCCTTTCTTGGTTTTCAAGCAAACTCCAAGAAATCCTCTAGAACCTTCGAACATTCAAACCTTCTAGAATCTCCATACAAACACTCGGAACATTTCCTAACTTAGAAAATGATCCCCAATATATGAATCTCATTCTCCGGACCATTAGGATCTCCTCGTGATGTCCCGGATCCATTCTGAGACTCCGAACAACATTCGGTCTCCAACGCAAATTCCATATCTACTTCAAACAACTTCGAACCTTAAGTGTGTCACCCTACGGTTCGTGAATATGCAGACATGATGAAGACACCTCTCCCATCAATAACCATCAGCGGGATCTGGAGATCCATAACGGCTCCCACATACTCAACGATTACTTCGTGATCAATTGAACCAATTAACATACGAAACCAATTCCCTTTGTCTCGCGACATTCTACTTATCCGAGGTTTGATCGTCAGTATCTTCATACCTAGTTCTTCCTCGTTACTGATAAGTACTCTTTACTCGTTCCATGTTATGTCATCCCTTATGACCTAGTCACATGCTTGCAAGCTATCTAGATGACATTCCACCAAGAGGGCCCAGAGTATATCTATCCGTCATATGGATGGACAAATCCCAATCTTGTTCTATGCGCTTCAACACATACTTTCAGAATACCCAATGACACCTTTATAACCGCCCAGTTACGAAGCGGCGTTTGATGTCATCAAAGTACCCATCCGGTGATGGTGATTAACATAACCTCATGGTCGAAGGATTAGGTTACTATGTATTTGAAAGCTTACAGCAATGCGAACTTAATGACTTGATCTTATGCTACGCTTACTATGGGTGTGTGTCCGTCACATCATTCTCCTAATGATATAACCTTGTTATTAATGACATCCAATGTCCATGATCAGGAAACCATGATCATCATTTAATCAACAAGCCAGTTCAACAAGAGGCTTACTAGGGACTCTTTTATGTTTACAAAACACACAAGTATTAATGTTTCCGGTTAATACAATTATAGCATGGGATGTAAACATTTATCATAAACATAAAGATATAATAATAACCACTTTATTATTGCCTCTTGGTCATATCTCCAACAGTTTTTGCTTCTTAATGCTCTCTTTCACTTCAATTCTTATTCCTATGAGAGCTTCTTCAAAATTATCATGCCCATCTTAATGGCTATAAAGAAAGAGCATTTTGGGAGACAACCCAATTTGTTTTTGCTTTCAGTTTGTTTTTGTTTCTTTGAGTCTTGGAAGTTATTACTTCGGTAATAACCGCTCCTTATCCGTTTTGTTTGGTTTTTGTGTCAAGATCAACCTCTAATGAGAGAGAAGTAAGATTTGGGGAAGTTGCTGTCCCGAAACAGATTTTTGTGCTTCACCATAAAAATTTGTGAGAGATCTCTGTATGTCAGATTGAGCTGTAATTTTTTGTGCTTCTGCCCCAGGTTGTTATTTAACTTTCGTTAGTTTTGTATTTTTTGATTTGAGCAACATAAGATTTTCTAGAAAAATAATCTTTACCTGCTGGCCTGTTTTGACAGATTTAGCCACTCTTGCATTTGCTTCTTTATTCGATTTCCTTTTTGAATTCTTTTTGGATTTTCGGAAGGAGTTGCTACAGTAGCTTATGTTTTGATGGTTTTCAGTTGAAGTTGAACTCAAAAGGTTTTATCACTTCATATATACTAATGTTGCTAATGAGAACTGTGTGAAGTTTTGTGTGAAAGAAATTTCCAGGAAGTGGAGATAATGGTGTAATAAAGAAGAGAAGGGTTTTATGACTCAAGTAATAAGTGTATGAAGATGAAGATATTGATGTTATTCAAGTGATGACTCCGGAAGAATCTACTAGATACCAAATTCGGAGACCTGCAGAGTCTGTTTTCAAATAGGTAACAGTTCTGGTAAGAAAAGTTCCACGAAAATACTATCCAACTATATTTTTGTAGTTTTTAGTCAATAAGGAAAGCTACGAAGAGAAAAAGGGACGGAAACGGAGCCAGGGTGGCTCACACCACCCTATGGCGCGGGCCCACCCCTGGCCGTGCCACCAGGTGGTGAGTCCACCCCAGACTCCGCCTCCGACCCGTTTTCTCCCAGTACCTTCCTTTCGATATGAAACTTCGTAATATATAACCCCCTGGATCCCTTGAGGTACGTATATCGTGTTTTCGTCGTGTTTTTGTTTCGATCTGTTTCTGCCAGGACATACTCTTTGAAGGTTTAGAAGCACAATGGTGTCCGCCAAGGATAAAGGGAAGGAGCCTATGGAGGAGGACCTCCAAGACCCCGGGAAGGAGAAGGACATCAAGAGTGAAGATGAAGAGGAGGCAAAGCACACCGACACTACCATTGCAAGCATCGGAGGTGGAAAACCTTGCCAGGACTATGTCAATTGGAGGGAAGCCTCCTCATCACCGTTCAGATCCCTGGTCACTTCCTCCATGCACCAAGAATCCTTTCCATACCCTTATCCATGAGCATCAATACCAGAATATGCCTAAGGGGAAATTACCCTCCAATTGGGATTTGCCTCGTTCTAGCCATGCAGAAAAGAAGACTTCAAGAGGGAAGAACGGAAAAAGAATCACAAGAGCTGGGATCCACAAACTGAAATGATCATGAGCCGTATTGAGCACAACTCAGAGGTTATTCGTACTCTCACCTTCGAGATTCAGGACTTGGGGAAACTGATCAGAGAGCTCATCGAGAGGATACCACCACCAAAGGAGTAATTCGTCATCAGGTTTGGCATCCACTTGGTTTGTTCCAAGCTTTGGGAAGTGTCGCGATATCACATTACTATCGTCTATCTTTTTACCTTATTAGTAGAGTCATATCATGAATAGAGGAGTTATTATGTAGTATGGTTTGCATTATGGAAGTGTCCCCTCTCTCGTTAGATATGTATCCCTTGGTGTGAACTGCCGTTATGAAATATTAATGAGAAGTTCTATCATTTACTCTTTTGCTTAGCTTATATTAGTTTTCAATTCGTGGTTATATGATTGATCTTGTTGTTAGTATTGGTATCACTTTGGGATCATTGAGTTAATTCAGTTGGTTTTGGCAACCTGGCTCGGTCAGTAGCAACACTATTTTTGAGAGTTGAATGAAAAGATAAAAGTACTCTAAAGAAAAATAATTTCATCATCTTTCTTTATTGATTTGCTCATAAGTCTAGTATTCTCTAGTTAAGATCTTTTGTGCTTCCAAGGAAGATTGCATGTTTGTCTTTATCACTTGTATGTTTGTTTGTTTCCTTCAACTCTTATACTTGCTACCCAGCCTTCCTAGCCAAAACCTGTACTGAGAGGGTATTCTTCTCGTGCATCCACCTCCTTAAACCCAAAACCTTTGCCATTTGTGTCCACCATACCTACCTATTAGCATTATTGCTATTCCAAGTAAATTCTTGTTTTGTCTACCTCCCAAATTAAACTTGTTATGTGAAAATTAGTGATTAAAGCTCTCACGAACTTGATGGCACACTTTACTTTCTTGCACTTAATAAACTTGAACCATGGTGCTCACCTATGTTGCGTATATGCTTGTGCTTTGTAAGTTGTGAATTAGCAGAACCATGCTGTCATGGGGAACGCTTTCAACATTGCATTGGTACTTTCTACCAAGTTGATATCATGTTCTTTTGTCTATGGATGTCATCGGTGTGAAATGAAAGGGGAGCTTGTAAGTCCATGGAGTTATGCATATGTGTTAGAGAAACGCTTGGGCCGCTAGTCTAATCCATGCTGACATGGTGGAAACCTGCAGCGTAACCATAACGAGCATCTATGAAGCATTCTTTTTATAAAAAAAGAGATAGAGATTGAGAAAAAGAGAAAAAGAAAAAAAGAGACATTATGAAAAGAGGAAAGAGAGAAAAAAAGCAGCATATTCCCATGGTAAATAAGAAGATTGCTGCGATACTTGTTGTCTGCTTGCCTTGTCATTTTGATATGGGGATTCTTCCGTATCATCGGGCAAGGGGTACCCCGTTGGCGGTTCTCTATGATACACATATGCTTACGATGACAAGAACTTACCGGTGACTAAACTTGAGTAGCATGAGGAGCGGCCCTCATATTCAAGGGACATGATATTCTCAATTTACAACTTGTCAATGCATATCCTCATATTTGATCACTTTAACCTTAATCACCTAAAGATGCCTATGATAGGGGCAATGAGAGCTGAAAGCTAGTAAGTATCATAATTTTTGGGAGCTCTTTATGAGACTTGCAATCCCTGCTTCCCTCTGCGAAGGGCCTTTCTTTTGCTTTGTAGATGAGTCAGTAAACCTATTCCCTTCTATCTCAGCAACTATTTTGAGTTGTTGTGTTTCATTCATTCATATGATGATTTATTCGATCATGTCTTATGTTCCTTGCTTTGCACATTGCTCTTATCTTGATGTTTACTACTTTGAAAGCTATCTTTGAAAACCAGTTATTTGTAAACTCAAGCAAATTATCAACTATTCTTTGACCAAGAGCTAAGTTTGCCATTACCAATTATGATTCACTTTATGTATCTTTATTGTGTTTCCTTTACTCATTGCAAGTTAAGTTATATAATAGTGAGTTGTCTTCTATTATGATCTATGCATTTGATGGATGTGATGCTTCTTGTCCGTAATCTTTTATCGACTCTTCACTCCATAAACTTGAGGCCATGTTTATTGAGCTCAGTTTCGCTTGGGGACAAGCGAAGTCTAAGCTTGGGGTGAGTTAATACGTCCATTTTGCATCACTATTCTATGTCTTAATTCATTGTTATTCATTGATATATTTCGTATTGAGAGGTGATACTTATGTTATTTCATCTGTTTTTGCATGGTTGATGACTTTTGGAGCATGGACCGCTGCAGTCAGGATTCTGATGAAAAAGGTGCTGTTTGGAGGCAAAATTCGGGAAGATCAGAAAATCCGGGAAAATATACGGAAAATCCTATTTTTCCAGAAGACTAAGGATGCCAGAAGACGGAGTGGAGATGGGCCACAGGGGGCCCACACCACCCCCTGGCGCGGGCCGCCCTAGGTCGCGCCAAATAGTGGTGTGCCACCGCCCACTCCAGCCTCTCCCGGGCGATATCATCCTCCAAAACCCTAAGACTCAGGAAGGGACCACAAAGATTACGCCTCTGCAAGGCGAAAACACCGAGAGAGAAAGATCTCTCAGATGATTCTGGGGAATTCCTGCCCGGAGAGGGGAGATCGTCGCCATCAACACCACCATCAAGCTGGACTTCATCGGGATCATCATCATCATCACCACCATCATCACCATCAGCACCCTCATCACCATCTCCATATTGCTGTAACAATTGAGTTGAATCTTCCATAGTTCATAGGGGAAACTTTCCCGGTGTTGATTACTCTTTGTAGTTGATGCTATTGAGTGAACCACTGAATTATTATTTATGTTCAGATTGTTATACATCATTATTCCATCTCTGATCATGATCCATACGATGTATTGTGAGTAGTTCGGTTTGTTATTGAGGACATGGGAGAAGGCATGTTGTTAGTAGTGGAGTTGTGTTGAGAAAGATTCAAATAGTTTGATATTTAAGTTGTGGTGTACTTCTTCTAGTGGTGTCATGTGAACGTCGACTACATGACACTTCACCTATATGGGCCTAGGGGAATGCATTGCGTATTTTGTTGGAGATATGCCCTAGAGGCAATAATAAATGTAGTTATTATTATATATCTTTGTGTTTATGATAAATGTTTACATTCATGCTATAATAGTATTAACAAGGAAACCATTAATACTTGTGTGATTTGTAAACTTAATTTGAAGTCCCTAGTATAGCCTCTATACTTCACTAGCTTGTTGGTTGATTGATGATTGTGGTTTCCCTATCATGAACATTGAGATGTTATCAACAACAAGATCATATCGTTAGGAGAATGATATGGTGGACATACTCCTATAGATAAGCGTAGCATAAAGATCAAGTCATTTCAATAGTTCAATTGCTATATGCTTTCTGATACATAGTAACCTAATTCCTTCGACCATGAGATCATGCATATCACCTTTACTGGATGGATGCTTTGATGTCATCAAACACCACACCGTAACAGGGTGGCTATAAAGGTGGCATTGAGTGTTCGGAAAGTATTGGTTGAAACACATGGATCAAGAGTTGGATTTGTCCATCCACATGACGGATAGATATTCTCTGGGCCCTCTCGGTGAAATGTCATCCAATTAGCTTGCAAGCATGTGACTGGGTCACAAGGGATCACATATCACGGGAACGAGAAAAGAGTACTTATCAATAACGAGGATGAACTAGGTATGCAGAGATACCGACGATCATAACCTCGGATAAGTAACATATCGTGAGACAAAGGGAAATTGGTATCGTATGTAAGTGGTTCATTCGATCGCAAAGTAATCGAGAAATATGTGGAGCCATATGAATTTCCAGATTCCTCTATTGGTTATTGTTCGAGAAGTGTCTCGATCATGTCCGCATAATTCACGAACCGTAGGGAGACACACTTAAGGATTCGACGTTGTTTGAGTAGTTATGGTATTATGAGAAAGAGACCGAATGTTGTTCGAGTCTCGGATGGGATCCGGATATCACGAGGTGATCCGGAATGGTCCGGAGAATAAGATTCATATAAGGAAAGTCCGTTTGGAGTTGGGGAATGGTTCCGTGTTTTCATCGGGAACATTCTAGAAGGTCCCGAATGTCCAAAGACCGAGGGGAAGGGTACATGAATGTGTCATTGCATATTGGAATGATTGCATCATGTACTAAGTATTCTTGCTGTCCCAAATAAAGGATTTATTTAAATCCTAAATTGAAAAGTCAAACGCTAGTTTGAAAGTCAAACGCAATTTTGGGAAGTGGAAAAGAGGAGGATTGGTGGAGGCCGAGTTGGAGGAGGGTTCTCCCTTGGCGGCGACCTCCCAAGGCCGAGTTGGGGAGGAACTCTCCCTTGGCCGCCAGCCTCCCACCTATATATAAGGAGGGGCAGGGCTCCTCCCACACACACAAGTTCCTATCCTCTAAACTAAACCCTAGATCTAAACCCCGGTTTAGAGCTATTTTGCTTAGAGCCTTCTAATTGGTTTAGAGCCTTCTAAATGGTGTGTCTAAATACTAGACCACTAATAGCCTCACTCATAAGCTCCACCATACTACGCTTAAGGCTTAAGCCTCGGGATCTCCCTCTACATCCCGTACCACGCCGTCAGGAATCGCGAGGAGAGTGCTACAACCTCCGCCTGCTTTGGAACAAGGAGAGGAAGGTCTTCGTCGAGTACCGAACGTGTGACCGATCAAGGGAGCGCTGCCGAACGTATACTTGGAAGGATCGCTCACGCGATCTTGAGATCGGAAAGAGTACGACTACATCACCCACGAGAATCGCTCTAAACACTTTGGAATCTTCGAGGGTGAGTTATTCCATCGACTCGTTGCTGCAATCTAGTAGATAGATCTTGGCTTGTTTGTTTGTATGCGATAGAAATTTTTGTTTTCCATGCTACGAACCCCTACAAAGGGTATCAGAGCCGTGTCTATATGTAGATCTGTTGCACGAGTAGAACATAATGGTCATTGTGGGCGTTGATGCTTTTATTGTAGATTGCTTTTTGTGTACTTTGCATCTTGCGGTATGTTGGGATGAAGCGGCCCGGGCTAGCCTTACATGACATCGTTCATGAGACTTGCTCCACGCTAACATGCAACTTGTATTGCATAAGTGGCTTTATGGGTGCCTGCTTTCTCCTAGCATAGTAAAGATCCAATTTACAACGTGATCAACAATGCTAGTATCAATGTTGTGGTTCTTGTTCGTAAGTTAGAACGACACTTATTGAAAGCCCCAAACCACGTAAAATATGCAAAGAAAGTAGAGGCGTCTAACTTTGTTTTGCAGGGGTGTGTAGTGATGTGATATGGCCATGATTGTGATTATATTTGATGTATGCAATGTTCCTTATTGTAAGTTGGCAACCGGCAGGAGCCATATGGTTGTCTTTAAATTCATTAAGACCGCGTGTCTATTCAAAATAGTTGTAATAGTTGAAGCTGGTGGACGACAACCATGAAGAAGCATCATTGACCTTGATGCTATGCCGGTGATGATGGAGATCATGTTCGTGCTTGAAGATGGAGATCGGAAGCACAAAGAAGAAAGGCCATATCATATCACATATTATGAATTGCATGTGATGTTAATCCTTTATGCATCTTGTATTGCTTAGTAGACGACGGTAGCATTATAAGATGATCCCTCATGCACATAAATTTCAAGTTCTAAAGTGTTCACCCTTAGTATGCACTGCCAAAGCTTGCTGCTTCAAGCACCACGTGATGATCGGGTGTCTTTGATTCATGGTGAATACAACGTAAGCAAGCCAGATTTGCTTATGCGGTAGCTAAGGTTTGATCTTGACGAGCCTAGCATGTACGCATGGCCTCGTGAACACGGATCGCCGAAGGTAAAGCATGAATCATATAGTAGATATGATGAACATGATGATTGTTCGCCATTAAAACTATATCAACTCTCGTGATGATCGGTGTTGATGTAGTGGATTTGGTTCATGTGATCACTAAAACAATGTGAGGGATGTTGTTTTGAGTGGGAGTTCACCTAGTTTAATTTCATTAATTAATTTGAACTCAATTTGTCATAAACTTAGTCTAAACTATTGCAAATATGTTGTAGATCAATGGCAGCCCCTACCATCAATTTTAATGCGTTCCTAGAGAAACAAAAGTTGAAAAACAATGGAAGCAACTTCGCGGATTGGTTCCGTAATTTGAGGATTGTCCTCACAGCTGGTAATTTGACCTATGTGCTGGATGCACCGCTAGGTGACCCACCTGCATCTGATGCTACCGATGAAGTAAAGAATGTTTACCTCGCTCGGAAGAATCAGTACTCCATAGTTCAGTGTGCTATCTTGTATGGTTTAGAATCGGAGCTTCAGAAAAGGTTTGAAGAGTCAGATCCATATGATATTGTCGAGGATCTCAAATTAATCTTTGAGACTCATGCGGCAATTGAAAGTTATGAAGCTTCGAAAAGTTCTTTAACCGCAAGATGGAAGAGGGTAGCTCCAAAGGAGCATGTGCTTAAGATGTCTGGGCACGCAAATAAACTTCAAAGTTTGGGTATAGTGATTCCTAATACTTTGGGGGTTTACCGCATCCTCCAATCACTACCACCAAGTTACAAGAACTTTGTGATGAACTACAACATGCGTAACATGAACAAAGAGTTGCCGTAACTATTTGCTATGTTAAAATCTGCAGAAGTGGAGATCAAGAAAGAGCACCAAGTGTTGATGGTCAATAAGACCACCAAATTCAAGAAAGGCAAGTCTAAGGTAAGGACACTTCAAGAAGGGTGGTAAGAAAGTTACCATACCGACGAAGAAGACCAAGGACCTAAGCCTGAAACCGAGTGCTTTTACCGCAAGGGAGAAGGTCCTCGAAGCGGAATTGCCCAAAGTACTTGGCGGATTTGAAGAACAGCAACATCAAGAAGAAAGGTATATCCGATATACATGTTATTGATGTGTATCTCACTAGTACTCGTAGTAGTGCCTGGGTATTTGATACTGGTTCGGTTGCTCATATTTGTAACTCAAACAGAGCTGCAGAATAAACGGAAGCTAGTGAAGAACGAGGTGACGATGCGTAGGAAACGGATCAAAGGTTGATGTGATCGCTCGGCACGCTACCTCTTCATCTACCATCGGGATTAGTTTTATACTTAAATAATTGTTATTTGGTGCTGCGTTAAGCATGAACATTATATCAGGATCTTGTTTATTAAGTAGACGGTTACTTGTTTAAATCCGAGAATAATGGTTGTTCGATTTATATGAGTAATATGTTTTATGCACATGCACCTTTGATAGATGGTCTATTCATATTGAATCTCGATAGTGGAAATACACATATCAACAACATTGAGGCTAAACGTTTGAAATCAGCGATAATTCGACCTATATGTGGCAATCGCTGCCTTGGTCACATTGAGTGAAGCGTATGAAGAAACTCCATTCGATGGACTTCTTGAATCACTTGATTTTGAATCACTTGAAAGATGCGAAGCATGTCCGATGGGTAAAATGACTAAGACTCCATTTTCGGTATGATGGAGCGAGCCATGACTTATTGGAAATCATACATACCGATGTGTGTGGTCCAATGAGTGTAGCATCGCAGATGGTTATCGTTATGTTCTTACCTTCACGGATGACTTGAGTAGATATGGGTATATCTATTTCATGAAACATAAGTCCGAAACTTTCGAGAAGTTTAAGGAGTTTCAAAGTGAGGTAGAGAATCAACGTAACAAGAAGATTAAATTTCTGCGCTCGATCGTGGAGGTGAATATCTAAGTTACGAGTTTGGCGAGCATTTGAAGAAATGTGGAATACTTTCGCAGTTGACACCGCCGGGAACACCACAGCGTAATGGTGTGTCTGAACGTTGTAATCGAACTCTCTTAGATATGGTTCGTTCTATGATGTCACTTACAGATTTACCACTATCATTTTGGGGTTATGCATTAGAAACAGCCGCATTCACTTTAAATAGGGCACCGTCTAAATCCGTTGAAACGACACCGTATGAATTATGGTTTGGGAAGAAACCTAAATTGTCGTTCCTTAAAGTTTGGGGATGCGAAGCCTATGTAAAGAAGTTATAGCCGCAAGCTTGAACCCAAAGCGGAAAAATGCGCCTTCATAGGATACCAAGGAAACTATTGGGTATACCTTCTATCATAGATCCGAAGGCAAAATCTTCGTTGCCAAAAATGGATCCTTTCTAGAGAAGGAATTTCTCTCGAAAGAAGTGACTGGAAGGAAAGTAGAACTCGACGAGGTTGTCGAACCTTCTCTCGAAATTGCGAGTAGCGCAGCACCGGAAGAAGTTCCTGTGGTGCCTGCACCAATAAGAGAGGAAGCTAATGATGATGATCATGAAACTTCGGTTGAAGTTACTATAGAGCCTCGGAGGTCAACAAGAACTCGTACCACTCCAGATTGGTATGATTCCGTTATGAATGTCATGTTGGTAGACAACACCGATGACCCCGAGACATATGAGGAAGCGATGATGAGCCCAGATTCCAATAAATGGCAAGAAGCCATGAAATCCGAGATTGGATCCATGTACGAAAACCAAGTATGGACTTTGGTGGACTTACCGGATGGCGGAAGGTTGTCCGAGAACAAATGGATTTTCAAGAAGAAAACAGATGTGATGGTAATGTTCTTTATAAAGCTCGACTTGTCGCAAAAGGGTTTCGACAAATTCAAGGAGTTGACTACGATGAGACTTTCTCACCGGTAGCGAAGCTAAAGTCTGTGAGGATTATGTTAGCAATCGCTGCATATTATGATTATGAGATATGGCAGATGGATGTCAAAACAGCATTCCTCAATGGAGACATTGATGAAGAGTTGTATATGATGCAACCCAAAGGTTTTGTCGATCCTAAAGATGCTAACAAGGTATTCAAGCTTCAACGGTCCATCTATGGATTGAAGCAAGCATCCCGAAGTTGGAATCAACGTTTTGATAAGGTAATCAAAAATTTTGGTTTTATACAAACTTATGGAGAAGCTTGTATTTACAAGAAAGTGAGTGGAGCTCAGTAGCATTCTTAATACTGTATGTGGATGACATATTGTTGATTGGGAATGATGTAGACCTTCTTAATAGTGTCAAGGAATATTTGAATAATAGTTTTTCAATGAAGGATCTTGGCGAAGCTTACATATTAGGCATAAAGATTTATAGAGATAGATCGAACGCCAAATATCATTGTCACTTAGTAATTATTTGGACTAAGTTTTATAGAGATTTGTAATGGAAGATAGCAAGAAAGGGTTCTTGCCCATGTTGCACTATACGACCTTGAGTAAATCTCAAAGTCCGACATCGGCGTAAGATAGAGAAAGGATGAGTAAGACTCTATGCCTCAGCCATAGGATCTCTAATGTATGCCATGCTATGTACTAGACCCGACATCGCATATGTTGTTAGTCTAACTAGCAGATATCAAAGTGATCCAGGAGTGGATCATTGGACAGCGGTCAAAAACATCCTTAAGTACTTGAGAAGAACTAAGGATATGGTTCTTTCTTATGGAGGTGATGAACAGCTCGTTGTTAATGGTTACACCGATGCTAGTTGGAACACCGATCGGATGATTCTAAATCACAACTGGATACGTATTTATTTTGAATGGTGCAGCAGTTAGCTGGAGGAGTGCAAAGCAAAGCGTTGTGGCGAGATCTTCAACTGAATCGGAATACATGGCTGCTTCGGAGGCTTCACAAGAAGCGATATGGATGAAAGAGTTCATTACAGAGCTGGGTGTGGTTCCAAGTGCGCTGGACCCAATGTCTATCATTGTGATAACATGGGCGCCATAGCCAATGCGCAAGAACCAAGGTCACACAAGAAGTCAAGCATATCAAGCTGCTTTTCACGCTATTCGAGAACATATCCAGGATGGGGATATAAAGATTTGCAAAGTACACAGATCTGAATGTGGCGGATCCGTTGACTAAACCTCTCCCGAGGGCAAACATGACCAACACCAAACTGCCATGGGTGTTCGGTATATTACCATGTAATCTAGATTAGATGACTCTAGTGCAAGTGGGAGACTGTTGGAGATATGCCCTAGAGGCAATAATAAATGTAGTTATTATTATATATCTTTGTGTTTATGATAAATGTTTACATTCATGCTATAATAGTATTAACAAGGAAACCATTAATACTTGTGTGATTTGTAAACTTAATTTGAAGTCCCTAGTATAGCCTCTATACTTCACTAGCTTGTTGGTTGATTGATGATTGTGGTTTCCCTATCATGAACATTGAGATGTTATCGACAACAAGATCATATCGTTAGGAGAATGATATGGTGGACATACTCCTATAGATAAGCGTAGCATAAAGATCAAGTCATTTCAATAGTTCAATTGCTATATGCTTTCTGATACATAGTAACCTAATTCCTTCGACCATGAGATCATGCATATCACCTTTATCGGATGGATGCTTTGATGTCATCAAACACCACACCGTAATGTGGTGGCTATAAAGGTGGCATTGAGTGTTCGGAAAGTATTGGTTGAAACACATGGATCAAGAGTGGATTTGTCCATCCACATGACGGATAGATATTCTCTGGCCCTCTCGGTGAAATGTCATCCAATTAGCTTGCAAGCATGTGAGGTCACAAGGGATCACATATCACGAACGAGAAAAGAGTACTTATCAAGAACGAGGATGAACTAGGTATGCAGAGATACCGACGATCATAACCTCGGATAAGTAACATATCGTGAGACAAAGGGAAATTGGTATCGTATGTAAGTGGTTCATTCGATCGCAAAGTAATCGAGAAATATGTGGAGCCATATGAATTTCCAGATTCCTCTATTGGTTATTGTTCGGAGAAGTGTCTCGATCATGTCCGCATAATTCACGAACCGTAGGGAGACACACTTAAGGATTGACGTTGTTTGAGTAGTTATGGTATTATGAGAAAGAGACCGAATGTTGTTCGAGTCTCGATGGGATCCGGATATCACGAGGTGATCCGGAATGGTCCGGAGAATAAGATTCATATAAGGAAAGTCCTGCTGGAGTTGGGTAATGGTTCCGGTGTTTTCATCGGTAACATTCTAGAAGGTACCGTAATGTCCGGCACTCATGGGGGGAAGGGGTACATGAATGTGTCATTGCATATTGGAATGATTGCATCATGTACTAAGTATTCTTGCTGTCCCAAATAAAGGATTTATTTAAATCCTAAATTGAAAAGTCAAACGGCTAGTTTGAAAGTCAAACGGCAATTTTGGGAAGTGGGAAAAGAGGAGGATTGGTGGAGGCCGAGTTGGAGGAGGTTCCCTTGGCGGCGCACCTCCCAAGGCCGAGTTGGGAGGAACTCCTCCCTTGGCCGGCCAGCCCCACCTATATAAGGAGGGGCAGGGCTCCCCTCCTTACACACACAAGTTCCTATCCTCTAAACTAAACCCTAGATCTAAACCCCGGTTTAGAGCTATTTCGGTTTAGAGCCTTCTAATTGGTTTAGAGCCTTCTAATTGGTGTGTCTAAATACTAGACCACTAATAGCCTCTCTCATAAGCTCCACCATACTCGCACCGGCTTAAGGCGAAGCCCTGCGGGATCTCCCCTCTACATCCGGTACCACGCCGTTGGGCTGCCGGAATCGCGAGGAGAGTGCTACAACCTCCGCTGCCTGCTGGAACAAGGGAGAGGAAGGTCTTCGTCGAGTACCGAACGTGTGACCGATCATGAGCGCTGCCGAACGTGGCGCTGGAAGGATCGTCTACGCGATCTTGAGATCGGAAAGAGTACGACTACATCACCCACGAGAATCTGCTCTCGTTAAACACTTTGGAATCTTCGAGGGTGAGTTATTCCATCGACTCGTTGCTGCAATCTAGTAGATAGATCTTGGCTTGTTTGTTTGTATGCGATAGAAATTTTTTGTTTTCCATGCTACGAACCCCTACATATTTGGCTACTAATCGTAGGGGTTGCCAGAGTGACAGAAACCTGAACCCCCGTTAGGAAACCATTGCACAAGGGACGTAAGGGTCTTAGATTTTAAAGCTGTGGTTAGGTTTCTACCTTAATTACTTTCTTGTACTTACGGATGTTTGCAAGGGGTATAATCACAAGTATGTATTAGTCCTGGATGGGTCGGTACATTAGCACAGGTTCACCCACACAACACTTAGCAAGCTAAAGAAGATTAATCAACTATATGAAGCGAAAGCACTTAACAGTCTTCCCATGTGTCCTCGAGAACGTTTGGTCATCTTAAGTAATAGAACTGGCTTGTCCTTTGCTGCATAAAGGATTGGGACACTTGATGCATTTATTCCTAATGTCTTTTATTTACTCATACCTTGTTTACTTGCTTTATCAAAAACCCCTAAAAATCCGTTGGCTAAGTATTTGCAGAGAATTCCTGATCCATACCACTAGCCAGCACCTTCTGCTCCTCGTTGGTTCGACACTCTTACTTATCGAAAATACTGCGATACACCCCCTATACTTGTGGGTCATCATTGACAAAACATCATTGATCAAAGCATAAAGTGATACTACAAGTTGAAAACTAAAGGATCATAAAGGCTATGGTGACTTGAGATAGTCATAACATGGTGTGAGCATGCGCCAAGTCAACCCAAATAAAGCATCAAAGGAGAATACCACTATACTATGCTTTAATATGCTAAAACAATGCATGATTCATCCAAGGCATATTAAGCAATCTCAATTGTTTATAACAAGTCATGCTACAGCAAATAATACTAAGCATAAAGTCGAAACAATATCAAGCATGGCATGACATAGCATAGGCCATAGTCAAAAACAAGCTCTTTTTACCACATAAGTATGAACTTTCCTACTCTTTTCCAAACCAAACCAAACTATTTGCAAATCAATGTATGAAAGAGGGGGTCCAATTAATTTATTCAGAAAACTAAGTAAAAAAAAGCAAACGAACCAAAACGAAAACGAAAAAGAAGACGCTCCAAGAACAACACAACTGTGCATGAAACAATAAAAATGAAGCGTTTGGAAGAAACCTGGGATTTTTTCTGATGAAGAAGGGGATGCCTTGGACATCCCCAAGCTTTGACGCTTGTACTTCTTGGATATTTCTTGGGGTGACGCGCGTGGCATCCCCAATCTTGAGCTTTAGTCCATCCTTCATCTCATTACTCATTCCTTCCATACACCTGAAATTTTTCCTTCATACAAAACTTCACACAATCTTTATTAGCAACATTAGTGCACTCAAGATAATAAGTATTAAGGTTCAGTTCTAACACCAATAAACTTTCATTAGAACACTAGCTGCTGTAGCACTTCCCTCAAAAAGCTCAATTCCCCAAATGAACTCAAAACAAACCAACAAGAAGCAAATGTAGAAAATGGCAGAAATCTGTCAAAACAGACCAGCAGGTAAAGACGAATTTTTTTGAAGACCTTCTGTTGCTCAAATAACAACCTGGGGCAGAAGCACAAAAATTCACGCCTCAAAAATACGTTCAGATATTTTACACGAATTTTTGGTGAAGCACAGAAATCTGTTTCGGGACAGCAACTTTCCCAATCATTACTTCTCTCTCATTAGAGGTTACTCTTGGCACAAAAAGCAAATAAAAAGGATAAGGAGCGGTTATTACTTAAATAATAACTTCCAAGACTCATCTAAAACTTTTGGGTTATCTCCCAATAAGTACTTTTCTTTAACGCCTTTAAGTTAGGCATAAGAAGCAAGAAAGAATCAAGTGTTCTCAAATGAAGAAGCATTAAGACCAAATTTTGTTTTCATAGGAGAAGCAAAAGAAATCTTCTCTCTTCTCTTAGGGAAGTGTTATATACCTTTATTGAGTGGGAGTTGATATTTAATGGTGCCTTCTTTCATATCAATAATGGCACCAACAGTTCTAAGAAAAGGTCTTCCCAAAGTAATAGGACAAGAAGCATTGCATTCAACATCCAAAACATAGAAATCAACGGGGACATAGGAATTGTTAACCATAATAATAACATCATTAAGACTCCCCATGAGTTTCTTTTTAGCATTATCATCAAGTGGGACATTCAAATAACAATATTCAAGTGGAGGAAAATCAAGCATATCATAAATCCTTCTAGGCATAATAGAAACACTACTATCAAGATCACATAAAGCTTTGAAATCAAAGTCATTCACTTTCATATTAATGATGGGTTCCCAACCATCTTCTTGTTTTATAGGAATAGAAGCTTTATGTTTCATCTTTTCTTCTTTAATCTTTACGAGAGCATCAGTAATGTGTTTTGTAAAGGCCATGTTCATAGCACTAGCATTAGGACTTTTAGCAAGATTTTGTAGGAACTTAATAACTTCAGAGATATTGCAACCATCAAGATCAAAATCAAATTTATCATCTAGAGTAGTAGAACTATTACGAGCCTCAACACTAGTGGTGGTAATAGTAGAAACACTAATGTTTCTAGCAATTTCATCTTCTCTTTCCCACTTAGCATGTAATTGAGCTAATAGTCTAACATTTTCATCAATTATTACTTGTATGGCATTAGTAGCTTCAAAGAGATTATCATTAGTTTCAGGTTTAGCAGCCATTTTATTAATCAATGAAGATTGAGCTTCAGACAAAGATGCTATATTTCTTTCAACATTAGAGAGTTTCTCCTCAATAGTTTTATTGAAAGCAGTTTGTTTGCTAATAAACTCTTTAAGCATAACTTCAAGTTCAGAGGAAGCACTCCTATTATTGTTGTAAGAATTTCCATAAGCATTACCATTGTTGGGAGGATATGGCTTATAATTGTTGTTATCAAAATTACTCCTATAAGCATTATTGCCAAAATTATTATTTCTTATGAAGTTCACATCAACTTGCTCTTCTTGAGTAACCAAAGAGGCTAAAGGGACATTATTTGGATCAATATGGGCTTTCCCATTAACAAGCATAGACATAATAATATAAATCTTATCACTCAAGGAGGAAGTTTCCTCAACAGAATTTACCTTCTTACCTTGTGGAGCTCTCTCAGTATGCCATTCAGAATAATTAACCATCATATTGTCCAAAAGTTTTGTTGCAGCACCCAAAGTAATGGTCATAAAGGTACCTCCAGCAGCAGAGTCCAATAGGTTCCTTGAAGAATAGTTCAATCCTGCATAAAAAGTTTGGATGATCATCCAAGCAGTCAGTCCATGAGTGGGACAATTCTTTACCAAAGATTTCATTCTTTCCCAAGCTTGAGCAACATGTTCATTATCAGATTGTTTAAACTTCATTATTTCACTTTTCATAGATATAATCTTAGCAGGAGGATAGTACTTTCCAATGAAAGCATCTTTGCACTTAGTCCAAGAATCAATACTATTCCTAGTTAAGGAATTCAACCATTCTTTAGCTTTTCCTCTCAAAGAGAAAGGAAACAATTTCAGCTTAATAATATCACCATCTACATCCCTATGCTTTTGCATCTCACAAAGTTCAACAAAGTTATTTAGATGGGCAACAACATCTTCATTACCAATACCAGAGAATTGTTCTCTCATAACAAGATTGAGCAAAGTAGGTTTTATCTCAAAGAAAGTATCTTCAGGCATAGGTGGAGCAATAGGTGTGTTCATAAAATCATTGTTGTTGGTGCTAGTGAAGTCACACAACTTAGTGTTTTCAAGAGTAGTCATTTTTTTGGGTTTTCAAATAAGAAAGCAAACTAGTAAAACTATTTTTTGTGTGTTTTTTATAAAGAAACAAGCAAACAAAGCAAAAAGAAACTAAGCAAAACAAAAATAACAAAGTAAAGAGATTGGTTGTGAGGGACTCCCCTTGTGAAGATGTCCTTGACTCCCTGGCAATGGCGCCAGAAAAATGCTTGATGGCTCAGTGTTGACGGTGCCAGAAAAATGCTGGAGCGGTGTTGATGTAGAGCTCATTGGGAACCCCAAGAGGAAGGTATGATGAGCACAACAGCAAGTTTCCCTCAGTTATGAAACCAAGGTTTAATCGAACTAGTAGGAGCAAGGAAACACCCTAAAGGTGTTGCTAGCTCAGCCTTGGCAGGGCGCACTACCGGTGCTAGTAGCAACGTGGAGACCTGCACAACACAACCACAGAACTTTGTCCCCAACTTGCGATGAGGTTGTCAATCTCACCGTGTTTTGCTGAAAACAAAGGATTAAACGTATCGAATGGAAAGAAGTAAAAGTTTGTAGAAAGTAAACACAAAGCAGTAAACAGTTTACAGATTGTATGTAAAATAAAGGACCGGGATCCATAGTTCAATAGAGGTGGCTCTCCTTAAGATAGATAACATGCTGGGTGAACAAATTACAGCGGGGCAATTGACAAACATCGAGAAAGCAATACATGCATATACTAATCATCTTGACTCCTTTGGAACTTGATTAGGCATTACAACATTATACATAGACCGCCATCCAACTTCATCTATGACTAATAATACACCTTCAGGTTATCATCCGAACCCCCTCCAGTATTAAGTTGCAAGCAACAAATTATTGCTTTACGAATTGCGTGTAATGTAAATAATACGATTGTTCTATGAACAAAGGATTGTTGTTTTCTCCCTATTAGCAACAACACATCTAGTACCTTAGAGATTTCTGTCACTTCCCCAGATTACCAGAGGCATGAATCCACTATCGAGCATAAATACTAACTCTTGGAGTTGCTAGCATCTACTTGACCAAGATAGCTACTAACAACGGAAAGCATGCAAGATCACAAATAACAAAGACATGATAGAATCAATAATCAATCTCAAATAGCATCTCAATATCCATTGGATCCCCGTAAACACAACATGCAGAATTACAAATAGATGATCTTGATCATGAACGGATCTCACAAGATCTAGACATGAAAGCACAAAGGAGGAGAACCAACCATCTAGCTACTACATGGATCCGTAGTCCAAAGATGAACTACTCATGCATCACACCGGAGGCTTGCATGGTGATGAAGAAGGCCTCCAGGGTGAATTCCCCTCTCCGGCAGGGTGCCGGGAAGAGCTTCAGATCCCTCCCAATCTAGGGATGGAGATGACAGCGGCTACAGACTCTTTCATAGATTTTTGATCGGGTACTTAGGGTTTTCGTCCTGAGGGCATCTTATAGGCGGAAGGAGAGGCCGAGGGGGTGCTGGGGTCGGCCAGACCACCCCCTGGCGCGGGCCAGGCCTGGCCACGTGGCCAGGTGGTGTGGCCGGCCCCCATACCTTCACCGTCTCGTATTCTAGCATCTGATGACTTCCGGGAAAATAGGCACTTTGGCTTTTGTCCCGTCCAGTTCCGAGAATATTCATTTTCTAACTTTCTTGGAACCAAAAACAGCAGAAAACAAGCAGCTGGCACTATGGTCTTGTTAATAGATTAGTCCAAGAAATCATATGAAAAGTACTCCAAAGTGTGGACAAAACACAAGAAAGTGGATAAAACCAAGCATGGAACATCAAAAATTATAGATACATTTGCAATGTATCAGCGATGCGGAGCGCTTCCGCTTGATGCCACCGCCGGTTGCTTCCAAGGGAACGACGCCGCGCCTCCGTACTCTTCTGGTGAGATCCTCTTCCGTCCTCGCCCTTCATTTCCCCTACCTATTTCTCCCCTTTCCCTCCACCCACCCCCATTCCTCTAGCATTTCCCAATTCAGTTAGTTAACCCTAGCTCCGCTTCGTGTGCAAAGATAAGGCATCTCCGGGGCGTGCGGGAGAAGAGATCTTCTTCATATCCGCCCCCTTCAGTGAGTTAACATCTCCACCCCCTTCATCTCTGTCTAGATTTGTTCTCCATGAGTTTCCCCCTTTCATGTGACATCTGTGCTAAAACTAGGTTTGTTTTCCCTAGGGTAGGAAGTGAGGATCGATGCCAGATACACCTGCTATGGAGAAAAAGCTTCAGACGGCTGTACAGATGGAAGTGCGCTCATATACCGAAATTATTTTTGTTGCCTACCATGTGAATTTTTTGTTGCTATTATGTGTTTTTTCTTCATTGTCTGTGAGGAGAGAATCATGTTATTGTTCATTAGGATATGGATATATGAGTTTTAATGGATTATGTCTAGATGTGCATAGTTTTCACTAGGTTAAGGTTTTTTTACTTGTTCTGCATTGTAGCAAATTATGTTGGTGTTTTGTTACATAACAGCTATTTTATGTTCATTAGTAAGACTATGTTTGTTGTACAAGGTGTTTTCTATTTTTTATGCTACATATGTAGTTGTCTTTTACATCTTTTGCAGCAGTACAATGTTCCTTCTTTCTCTAATTTTTGCATTGTTTTTGGTGCGTGTTTTTGTTCCCGATTCTTAGCAGGTGTAGGATGTTAAGTGGTGTTCGAAGAATCATTTTTCTGCTAAGCGTTTGAGCTCCATTGCGAATAGTCAACCTCCGAAGAAGAGGGCAGTGATCTAGGGGAAAAGTGCATTTAGAGCACTACTTAAGGTGTCACCTTTCAATGTGCCGAGTGAGACCATTGACTATATTGTGGAGAATATTACCCCAGGGATGCGTGAGTTCAAGGTTGGGAAGAAGAGGATAATTTTTACTACATACATGGTAACCAAAGTGTTTGGTATACGCTCGAGAACAAAACCGGTTGTTCTGCTTAAAAGGACCGAGCAGTCTCCAATGTGTGATGTATACAAAGGTGAGAAGAACAGACCAGACATCCCCACCATAGTCAAGGTTCTTAAATCATGTGAAGATATAGACGAGAAAACTATAATTAGGTCATGGGACCTTCTTTGTATGGAAAAATTTGTTGATCCTAGCAGTAGCAACCATTTGAGCATAGATTATGTAGCCAACATGGCTGAACCAAGTCAAACTGATCAGTTTGCATGGATTTAGTTTATCTTGAATCTGGCTATGCAAGAGGTTACTAAAATTCAGAGGAGAGAGGAGATGCCAGTGGTGAAGAAGAAAAAGGCCAATTTCATGCCTCTTGAGCCCAATGCTGCGATCGAGAAGGGAAAGGATGTGACATTGGTTGTTGAGCCTACCACTAAGAAGCCTATGTTGTACTGGATTTCTAGGTCATTTTCCTTTATTGTTGTAATTCTATGTTTTGTTTCCTCCTTATGTTTGTACTGATTGTTTTTGTAGTTACTATCTGATTTATGTACCTTGTGTATTTTTGTCTTTTCACGATGTGTTTTACTTATGTATTGTGTCATTGCCTTTCCAACAGATTATCTACATGGACCATCTACAATTTCCACCAAATAAATACGCCATAAACTACTCGCTACCAAGAGCATGTTATGTCAGCAATAGAGACTTCCAGTTTGTAGTGAAATATGACCTTGAAAATAAGATCATGAAGAACACGATTGTTTTCGGGATGCATCCTGTAAGCCACATAATGGCCATCTTTATTCACTTGTTGTTATATGTTACATTTTCTGCTAATTTATGTTTACTATGGTTCTGACGTTACGGTGCTTTCCAATTTTGTGCAGTTCCTCGACATTCAGCAAACACCTTGTGTAATCACAAACCAAAGTGATGAAGAACCTGAGCTTAATCCATCTACATCTTTAAACGAATGGCTTGTGTTCCCTAGTAGCTAGCAATTGGAGGTAGTTTTTTTGCTACAATCCTTGATACTTTTTTGCTACAGTATGTACTAGACTTTGCTACCATGTGTAACTTAGTTTGCTACCTTATTTTTCAGCTGTTTTTTCTTTTCATGTGAATGCTGCATTCTGGTCTATATTTTTGCTACAATTCTTTATACTTGTTGCTACAATATGTACTACATTGTGCTACCATATGTAACTTAGTTTTGCTACCTTATTTTAAGATTTTTTTATTTTTTCCATGCGAATGCTTCATTCTGGTCTATATTGTTGCTACAATTCTTGATACTAGTTGCTACAATTTTTTCTGCAATATTTTTTAATTATTGCTACCTTTGCTTATGTAGTTTTGCTGCATTCACCTTTTTCTTCTGCAGATGTTGTCACAACTGTTGCTGTCACAACTGATGCTAGTGATGGTATTGGAACTCTTGAAAAGAAGAATAGGTTAAAGAGGCCAGCCAAAGAAGTGTTGTCACCTCCCAAAAATGAAAAAGATCAAGGTCTCTCAAGAAGTTATCCATATGTACGTCAAGTTCATCATGCATGGTTTTAAATTTAAGAGGGCTAAGAAAACCACACCATGAGTACTCCTAGTTATATTTTTTTGGATGCTCCATTACTCCACAAATATTGCTACATTACTCCACACATATTGATATATTACTCCCTAAAAATAAAAGCATTCTAGTTGCTCTTTTTAATTGTGATCCATACCATTAGAGATATGCATTCTAAAATATGTTTGCTTATTCCTCTATTTCTAGCAAACAATTCATGAAGTTTGGTTGCTTCTTTAGCTCTTATAAAAGATTCCAAGAATCTCTTCATCCACGCCAGTATCTGAGCAGCGAAGTGATGAATGTCTAGGTCAAGAAATTTAACCACGTTGCAAAAGCTTGTGTTGACAAAAACCCACGCATGAAGAAGAAATTCGGTTTCTCAACATATGACATGGTGAGTAACACGATGCCATAATACATGAAATTTTCCTCTCATTTTGTGTTTTCCTACATCTCACTAGACTAGTTTTCTAACGAAAATACTATTACATGACAAGCTTGTTGCGGATCCATCCATATTCATCGTCATGGCATCATGAAAGATTTTAAATAAGCTTGCAGCAAGTACAAGATACTAAAGAATGACTTTATGAGTTTCCATTGCCTTTTTATTCCATGTTTTTGTGACATTGTGTTACAACATAGGTTATTTTTTAAACATGCCACCATAGGATTTTTTCCCTGCTGCTTTTTATTTTATCAAATGGTTTCTGCTTGATTACTTTATACCTTTTTGCTACAATGTTTAATAGGCCTTGCTACTGTAGAACATTTGGGTTGCTGATTTTCTATTTATGTAGTTGTATTTTGTTGCATTACTTTTATCCCTTTTTTGCTACATTACATAATAGTTAGTGCTTCCATGTGTTGCTTATCTTCTATGTTGCCTGTCTGTTTCATGTATTATTCATCTTCTTAGATGGCTAATTTATTTTCCCTCGTAGACTTACTTTCCAATTGTAACACATCAACATTGGATTGTTGGTTGTGCCAATTTGCTACACAAACAATTCCACATATTTGATTCGCTGACTCCGGCTGATGGTGTTAGCAAGTTAGCAAAGTATGCAACCAATCTGATTAGTACATACCAAATCCCACCTTTTGTTTAGCTTATTTTTTGTGTCATTTTTTGGCCCGATTTTTTTCCATAGTTCACCAACTTCATCAGGACTGCGAAGGAGTCAAACACATGCAACATAGATTTTGCTGCATTCAAGCATGTTACTCCCAACCATTGCCAGCAGGAAACATTGTATTTTTTTGCTACATCATAAGCTAATGTGTTCCAATTTCTTTGTTTTGTTTGAGGAGCTCACCTACTTTTTTTGCTACAGGTATGGCCGTGGCTTTTACTGTATTCTCTACATGGAGAATTTGAACAGCAAGGTCATGCCGGAGTTCGATAGCGACGTAATTGTGGACTCCCACAAGGTTGTCACGTCAATCCTCATCGAATGCAGGGAAAATAATGATGATGATGTTGAGAAGCTTATATCCGTGGAGTTGGTGGGGAACTAGGGATGTCCATATAGTATCTACTCTTTAGATGTTTTGTTATTTTTAGGAGTTGGCAACATGCTTGTGTAGTGATGTCCGAGGAGTTTTCCTTGTAGTATATACTCTTTAGTTGTGATGAAATGGTGTAATGTTCTTGCAAAACAACAGAAACAAGTATATATTCCCATGTGACATATGAATTTGTTTACATCAACATATATATGAAAATTTGGTGTTCGATCATATTTCCCCTTTTACAGTCAATCCCAACGTTTTGCTACATCTGATATTAGATTTTTGCTACAAATGCATTTATTATTTCGCTACAAATATTCTGTAGATTTGCTGCACACAAGTTTTTTCTTACCAGGTAGGGAAAATGCTTACAATTTGCAGGAAAAAAGGGCGATTTTTCTAACATGTTGCGGACAATTTATAAAATTTCATGTTTTGCTACTATATTAGCAAAATGTGTGCTACAACACATCCTCATCATTGATGCTACTTTAGATTCCTACTTTTAGAGCCATTTTTCTCATACTTTTTTGAGAGACACATTTATGTTACTTTTAGATCTCACAACCAACATGTTGAAGAACCTGACCTTAGTACGTTGAAAACATTTGTTGCTACAATTCTTCGTAATTTTTTCTACAATATGTACCAGACTATGCTACCATTGGTCAATTAGTTTGTACCTTATTTTTCATCTATTTTTCATGTGAAAGCTGCATTCTGTTCTATATTATTGCTATAGTTGTTGACACTTTTTGCTACAATATTTACTAGACTTTGCTACTATATTTAACTAAGTTTTCTAAATTTCTCATGCTTTTTTCAGAGACATTCATGCTACTTTTAGATCTCACATTGTATGATGTATGGTATCAGGAAGACATGAAGATGCAACTTCTATTCAAAGGTGTTGCTACTTCCAAAGCAGAAAACTGCTACATATGTAACTTCATTATGCTACAGAAAAATTAACTAGCTTATTAATGCAAATTTTGTGTATATCAAAGATTTGCTTCATTTACATCATAGTATAATAATATTTAGCAAAATTCTTTACGGTTATGCATCAATGTACCAAAGGAATGTGTTTTCTAATAGAATTGTAGCATCTATAATGTCAACTCCACGCCCTCATCCCTATCGGAATTCACTTGCATTGCTAGTTGAACGTACTTGCACTCTTGTATCGTGCGACCCTCCTCATTGCAGTACGGGCATTTCTTGACTATTGCTTTCCTTTTGGTCTTGGCAACTCCTTCTGTCTTTGTTTTTGGCTCAATAGCCTTCTTTTTCCTCTTCTTATTCGCTTCTTCTCGCTGCTCAACCAATGGCTTTCTTATTTTTTCCTTCTCTGATGGATGTCCTTTTGGTTTTACTCTAGCTGGATTTTGCAACATGCTACTAGCATGTGCATGATGTGCTTCAGGATGCTTTTCCTGATGTGTTTCAGTATGTTGTTGTTGTTGCTCTCTTCTTTGATCTTCTTGTTGATACGGAACATTACCTTCTTGTCCTTGCTTCACAACACCTCGATCTCTCTGCATTGTAGTCACAACTTTTTTGCTTCATCAATCATTTGAGACACCACTACATATGTGTCATCTACAATGCATGCATCTGATGCCAGATCATTCATTTTTCTGCACAAAGAATTGTACTTTAGTGTGTTGGTACCCGGGATACCAAACCTGGTACCATTTGTCCCCGGGTCAGGAGCATGCGTTGTTGCTGCATCAGACCAACAATAAAGCATGTATCTCTCTAGAATTTCCTGCACATTCATATGTACCATAACTCTGATGATATGTGGGCATACTAGTCCGCACATTTCAAATGCATTGCATCCGCACATGTACAATCCGTGCTCAACGACAACTTGCACCCTATATGTCTTGAGGTCTAGCCCAGGGTTTGGCTCAAGATCAAAACAGAGGACATCTCCACCTACTAGCTGGATTGGATAAAATTGTGTCAATGGTGAGAGAATCTTCTGGAACCTGTCAAAGACCTCCCTAGTGTAGAATTTTACAACTATTTTTTCGATGCTCCAACTACAAGATTTTTTTGGTACTAACAGTGTTAGGTAATGCTTCAATCAGTATTATTACATGCTACAATACTAATCTTTTGCATAAAAGATAGAAATTAGTTTTGGATTTGCTACAAGTAGGTCTCACCTGCTCCAAAGCCCTAGAATCGCCATCTCCATTACGGATCCAACATTGTCCTCGCGGTCTAGCATGAGGTTCTGGCACAATTCATATTACTGCACAAAGTTGAATATCGAGTCAACTGGTCAAACAAGTGTCTTGAAGTACAAGTTTAGGCCTTCTGATCATCCCGTAGTACATGTAAATATGAAGAAGTTGCTCCTGAAGTATACATGTGCCCATGTTTTCCTGCTTTTCCACATGTTTTGCAAATGTTTGTTCCTGAACATTTCGTGGACTTGCAGAATGTGCTTCCGGCAGATCTCAAACTCTTCAACTGTGTCTATGTAATATATGCATGAGTAAAAAGCATCAGCAAACGAATGTCCAATTACCAATTTTGGGCCTAGTTTCCTTCTTGCCAGATTTAGCACATGGTACAAGAACACATGTGAACCGTGTCAGGAAACACCGACGATATGGAAGTGGCCATTGATTGGTCTTGATCTGTCATTGTATGATCAGGGGCCAAGTAACCCATCACCATCCTCCTACGCTGAAAGAACCAATTGAATGTCTCAATGTTTTCGTCTGGCAGCAAGGCACAACCGAGGAAAATTGTGTGTGTGATTATTTATCCCAACAATTGGTGCAAACGGCATATTGTACCGATTTGTACAAACGGTGGTGTCAAAGAACACACGGTCTTTGTATTTGCAATACAGTGATCTTGTTCTACCATCAACCCAGAATAGAGCCCTGACATCATTGTTTTCATCAAGCTGTGTTGAATAGAAGGAATTTGGGCTTTCAGCTTATCTTTTTTTTCAAAGTACTCAATCGTCAAGCTCATGTCTCGCAGTGTCACTTCCTCTCACAGGCTTGTTCTTATGTTGGATATCTCTCTCTTTACATAACCGAGGCACCTTGGGTCACCACCATGCACATCCCCAAGAGCACCCATGATCTTTGTACTTGGAATGTTCTGGTTGTGCAATGTTTGGAGGAACTAGAGATCTTCTTCTAGAACCTTCCTATGGTAGCGGTAGTACCTTCTTCGACCTATTTGTGACACCATGAGATGTGTATGATCTGCTGTGAAAATTGTTACGGTTCAAGAACCTTCTCATTTCCCACTATCATGCGTGCTTTGCAATCATGTCGCAGCACCTTGTTGTGTTGTCTCGTGTCCTTCACATCCATATGCACACCGGCCTGCATGCTCTTTGATTTCTGCCCACTATAACTGCTCATGTTAACTATATCATCTCCATTTCGCTGCATGCCCCGTTTTATTGCTCCTAGAACCTTTTGCTTCATCAACGGGTTTCCTGGTATGGACACACTCAAAACCCTGCTCAGGATGGTATATTTTGATGCACCTTGTGTCTGACTATACTTGGTGTTCCCTATGCATATACTGAATCCTAGCTTCAAGGCATATTCATTATAAACTTGCTTAGAAACTTCGAGGTCATCAAATATCATCCCAACATATGGTACCAAAGGTTGCGAGGAGATTTCTTCTCCATGTTCTTCAACAACATTGGGAGCAACTCCACTTGTGCTACTTCCCGGTCCAGGAACAAACTTTGGTGCGTCATTAGCATCTACGCGTTCTTGTGCAGCATTGTGAGCAAATTCTGGCGCATCATATGATTCTCCATCAGGCTCGTTATTAAGATCAAATCCTCTAAGGATGTTGTCGGTGATAAACCCCTGCAATTTAGAAGAAATCTCCTCATGTACCAAACTTTTTTGCTTCAGTTAACTTTCCCAAGCAACATTCTCATCACGTACCAAAAATGTACCATTCAGCAGCCATTGTAAAACCATTGATGAGCTAATTCAACATCAAACAATAGGATTTCTGTCACATTTTTAAACATTGCAGCAACATTGAAATATTCATGATGCATTTATACGATGAGTTTTTGCCGCATAATTTAGATGATATATTTTTAGTAGCAATTTTTGCAGGGCAGCATCAACAATCATGAATTATGTACCAGTTCATATGCATGGGTACCAATACAGCAATTATAGCAATTTTCGCAGGACAACATCAACAATCAATTATGTACCAATCTACAACTGAGTTCATTAATAATTTCCAGTCCATATGTCATAGCAATACAGTAGTGGTACCAATACAACAGTCGTAGCAAACAATTTTTTGGGGAGCAAAAATGCATGCTAAAACGGAAGCTAATTGAAGCATCACTAGTGTCACCTAAATAGGATCAAAACCATACCAGAAAAAAGAGAATTCGAACTCACAGATGGTGCTCCCTCCTCAAACTCTGGGTTCTGATCGAAAAACACGGGGATAGTTTTAGCGCACCTGAATCCTTTGCAGGAACACATCTCCACCACCCCCGCTGAATCGGAGCTTTGTTGCTGCTGCGCAGCCAGCTTCGAGCTCGAGCTTCAAGCAACGTGGGTCATCCCATGTGCTGAGAGGAATATGACCACCGCGGGGTAAATGACGGATCTTAGTAGGTGCGCCATCGCGAGGGGCACCGGTTGCAGGTGCCTACAATGCCGGCGTCGTCGTCGATCGTGCACGTCGGAGCCTGGAGGTCCCCTGCTTTCCCCCCACCTCTGCACGGTGTTTCCTATGTCCTTTCCCATTCGCTAAAGGTTTTGCTGCAAAGCTTGTTTATGGAAATAAAAGCGGGATGGAAGGTTACTAGCTATGCTGATCTGACGGCCACCACCGATCGATCGGACGGCTGACGACCCGGGATCGGGGATTGGATCCTGCTTTCCTTGCCGAAACAAGTGTATGTCTAGTACAGAACACGGCGCTTGATTTGCGACTCGTTAATAATTCAAAGCACAGATGATCCTTGCACGGCGTCCTGCTGATCGAATAGTTCAAATAGCGGATGGAGTCCTGCTGAAACCAAAAAACAAAAAAGACTAATGACTATCATATACAGTATGGTCATATTTTTTTTGAACGAGGAAGGGGTCTAGAAGGACCCCGATGCTGCCATATATTCAACGCGGTGGGTAAAAGTTACGAGCAGGCCCTTTGCACAACAAGAAATGCAAAAAAAGACCGGTAATAGTAGTTTGAAATTGAATAGTAGTGACGCGTGGATCTGTTGTTCATTTGAAACGTGTTTTGTATGAATCCATATTTTTATTGATAAAACATACATACTGCTTTTTACACGAAAATTTAAATGAACACAAACCATAGTAGGAGTAATAAAAACAAGCACACAAAATTCAGAATTCTTTAAAAACATGGATTTTCTGTTCATCCGGAAGCATATGCTCCCGGGAGCCAAAACTCGGTCTTTTGTTTTTCTCCTCCTAAACACAATAAATTCTACTGAGGTCATAAGAACCTGGACTTTAGATTGAGAGTGTATAAGAAGGTAGATTTTGTAGTTATGGCTATATTTTGTATACGAGGGGATGCAATTTTGTTTACAATCAGTACTTGGCTATAAGCCACGCTCTTAGCGCTACCTTGTTTTCCTTTTTCTCCGTCCTATATGTCACAACTTATCCACACGCCTTTCGTGCTGGGCAAAAATCCATGATTTATCTCTTTTGCTATGCATCTATTCTTCTTCTCCAAGTTCGATGATGCCGCTAGGAGTAATGTTTTTTGTCGCCTTTAGTGATGGATGGTGGCACATTGAATGACACATATTCAATAGGGTGTTGATGGAGATGATGATGATCAATACTACTCCCTCCGGTTGAGTTTACTACTCCATGTAGTCAAGGCGTATTAACATTAATTGGCATGTTTAATTATGTGTAATCCCTCCTCCTTAGGCTAGTTCTAGTGGGAGTATCATAAGAAGTATCACTACGGGAAAAAATGTTACTGCCGTGTGCCAAATGAACTGGAACACGGCAAAGTTTGTCTTTGCCGTGTGCAACCTAGAAAACACACGGCAAAGTATGTGAACACGGCAAATTTCTGAAAAAGAACACGGCAAAGAAATATACACGGCAAAGACATACAAAGGAACACGGCAAAGAAAAAACACTCGGCAAAGTCGACAGTGGCACACGGCATAGACGTCATCACGGCAACGAGGTGGGACCCGTGACCCCACATGTCCACTTGACGGGAATGAGCTAATGGTTGCAGACGGTGTCCTCTTTGCCGTGTGCCCTCGCCGCCCCTTTGCCGTGTATATTCCGCAGTATACACGGCAAAGTTTTTTTTTCTTTTTTTCCTTTTATCACATTGCACTTAGGAAAATTAGAAAAAAATCACTCTAATTCAGAAAAATAGAAATAATATATCAAAATTTGTAGAAAAATAAGATCTATCTATCTACACTCATATATTAGATATTTATGTTGAATAAGAATATTCATCGTCACCGTTTTGACCATAGTTTAAAACATGCATAAAAATTTCAAAAATGATCGAAACAATGTGAAACCTTCGCGCTATGTCATATTATGTGACATAGTTAGGAGAAAAATATCAAACTTGGTATATTGATTATGTCTCAAAAAAACCTTCACAAAATGACCTATCTCATTCGAGGTTTCCTGGCTTTCGGTTCAAATGACCAATGTTATGGAAAGAATCGCGACATAGTTTGTTATAATGTGCCCATATTACACATGCATGTGCATCATAGGATGGTGAACAATGTTGCAGGAGGAAGTTTTCCTTTTCGTCGCAAGGAAAAACCATTTTCTATTTCCGGAGAGCAAAAATCAGGGCGTTTTGTGAAGCAACACCGAATTTTCAATTCAAAAGTGCTACCATTCCATTTTTCAAAAATACTAGACCACCTTACATGAACAATGTCCCAACTAGGGATTTTAAAACCTTTCCATCCACCCCTGGTGAAAAAGACAAATTTCTGCCGAATTAGTAGGAAGTGTGTCAGATATGAACTGCAGGTACATGATCTAATGCTCATGATTTTTTACAAAAATCATTTTTAGGTTCATAATATGATGTTTCTTCAGAGATCTAATGCAAGTTTAGCGAGGCTCAGCCTCGAGCTAAGAATCTTCATGCCCGCTGTTCGATTAGGGTTTGACGATAGTTTCAAATGACCATAACTAATTAAAAAATGATCGAAACAATGTGAGACCTTTGTGTGGAGTCATATTATGAGACATAGTTGGGAGGAAAAATATCAAACTTGGTATATTGATTATGTCTCAAAAAAACCTTCACAAAATAACCTATCTCACTCGAGGTTTCCTGGCTTTCGGTTCAAATGACCAATGTTATGGGCAGAATCGCGACATAGTTTGTGATAATGTGTCCATATTGTGCATGCATGTGCATCATGGGTTGGCAAGCAATGTTGTAGGAGGAAGTTTTCCTTTTCGTCGCACGGAAAAACCATTTTCTATTTTCGGAGCACAAAAATCGGGGAGTTTTGGGAAGCAACACCAAATGTTCAATTTAAAAATGCTACCACCCTATTTAAAAAAAAAATACTAGACCACCTTACATAAACAATGTCCTAACCGGGGATTTTAAAACCTTTCCGTCCACTCCTGGTGAAAAAGACAAATTTCTGCCGAATCGGTAGGAAGTGTGTCAGATATGAACTACATGTACATGATCTGATGCTCATGATTGTTTTTAAAAATTATTTTTAGGTTCATAATATGATGTTTCTTCAGAGATCTAATGTAATTTTAGCGAGGCTCAGCCCCGAGCTAAGAATTTTCATGCCTGCCGTTCTATTAGGGTTTGACGATAGTTTCAAATGACCATAACTAATTCAAAAATGATCGAAACAATGTGAGACCTTCGTGTGGAATAATATTATGTGACATAGTTGGGAGGAAAAATATCAAACTTGGTATATTGATTATGTCTCAAAAAAACCTTCACAAAATGGCCTATCTCATTCGAGGTTTCCTGGCTTTCGGTTCAAATGACCAATGTTATGAGAAGAATCGTGATATAGTTTGTTATAATGTGCCCATATTATGCATGCATGTGCATCATAGGATGGCGAACAATGTTGCAGGAGGAAGTTTTCCTTTTCGTCGCACGAAAAACCATTTTATATTTTTGGAGAGCAAAAATCGGGGCGTTTTGTGAAGCAACACCAAATTTTCAATTGAAAAATGCTACCATCCCATTTTTAAAAAATACTAGACCACCTTACATGAATAATGTCCCAACCAGGGATTTTAAAACCTTTCCGTCCACCCCTGGTGAAAAAGACAAATTTCTGCCGAATCGGTAGGAAGTGGGTCAGATATGAACTGCATGTACATGATATGATGCTCATGAATTTCTACAAAGATACTTTTTAGGTTCACAATATGATATGGATGTCATATTTGGATTCCTCTTATTTTTCTGATCGATTTAGATATTTTATTTGTCGAATTCTGATTTACGGATTTAAATATATGAATTATTCCGTATTAAATAAAAAGGCAAAAAAATAAAATCATTTTATTTTTTATTTGGATTCAAGATTATTATTACTTAGTCATTTTTCTCTATTTAAATAATTGTTTGAAATCTAAAACTGAGATGTGTGACATCATGGTCCAAGAGTTAATAGAATTGATATGAAAGTATTAGCGACAAGGTATGATTTCTTTCTCGGAAGCTCATTCGGAAGGAACATAGAAGTTAAACGTGCTAGAGTAGTGTTAGGATGGGTGACCGTAGGGAAAGTTTCATCAGAGTGCAATTTGACCTAATATTAAGCATACTTAGGGTTAAAAGTATCCCATATGAGATTAACAAGTAAAAAAATATTCAAAAAAGTTTGAAAAAAATAAATTTTTTTTTCAATTTATTTTGAAAAGGCAGCTTGTTTGCCGTGTACGAGACACACGGCAAAGGCAGCCTTTGCCGTGTAGAATTTATGGGCGACACACGGCAAAGACAACCTTTGCCATGTAGGATTTATGGGTGACACACGGCAAAGGCAGTCTTTGCCGTGTTGGATTTATAAACGACACAAGGCAAAGAATAGACACCGTCATCTCTAGAGAAACCGTCATCTCACTTTACTTTGCCGTGTCTACGCGTAAGACACACGGCAAAGGCTTTGCTGTGTCTTATTTAGAAAACACACGGCAAAGGGCCTTTGTCGTGGCAAACGTTGCCGTGTGACATTCAGTGTGTATACACACGGCAAAGCCTTTGCCATGTTTCAGAAGGCTTTTGCCGTGTATATTGCCTACACGGCAGCGGCATTTTTTCCCCTAGTGTATCATGCATGCCACCTTAGAAAAATCTGATGTGGTACCACAATTAATGAAGAGAAAGGTGCTAGTAGTATCATAATATAATACCGTATCATAGCTCGTGAAACTAGGTAATTTAATGACCAATACATCTCATACACACAATTGCATTGAGATTGTAGAAAGAATATAATGGTACTATGATACTACTAGATGATACTAACCACTAGAGAGGTAGTATCATACACTAGTATCATATGCATGATACTAGTAATATGATACTCCCACTATGACCAGCCTTAAGTGGGATTTTTTTTTAGCACGGTTGGAAAACTGAATTTATTTGCATGCCGTGTGAAAGCAGGCAGCGGGCCAACCAACTATGGTGCATGCGGCTACCCTAATTAAATTCCACACCGCTCTCTTGTTTTTTCACAGCCAAGCCAACCAACAATTATCTAGGTTGTAGAGATTTTTCTAGCGCGTCCTGTAAACCAAACTAGAGAGAGTACTAGCTATATGCAGCTGCCATGTCATCTAAGTCATCACTTATAGTCGCTCATATGGTAAGGTAAATGATTAGACTATTATCTGTTACAAGCTTTCTTTCTTCGCATTCATTACATTTGTCTACAAGCACGTGTTACACAAGAGATCACTTCTCTCATTTTTCCATGTCTCTCTCTCCTTCAAATAGACAAAAGTGCAACATAAGCCGATTAAGCTCTTATTGTACTTGCTTTAAATGCTCTTCCATGGTACGACCTTAAGGCTGGTCCTAGTGGGAGTATCATAGCTTGCATGTTATGTTGGCAAATTTAACGTGGCACAACAATTAATGAAGAAAGAAATGGTTAGAGTATCATAGGTAGATACCGTATCATAGCACGTAAAACTAGAAAATCCTCATGCAAATAAATCTTGTACACAATTTTGCATTAAGATTCTACAAATCATTAAATATAGTACTAGTATTACTATATGATACTCCCTCTGTTTGAGATTTCAAGTCTGGAGAGCAAACTTGGCAGTACCAAGACGTGGCTGCAAAACCGGAGCTAACCTCGAGAACATTCAGATTCTATTAACTGCACCTATTATCTCTCAACTTAAATAGGCCAGCTGATTGTTAAGTCCGGCATGCATTGGCCAGTTTTCTTTGCAACGGATCGCTCAACACTTAACTCAGCATTTAATCTGGAGATGAGACGATGGGGGGAGAGAAAGAGCCTTTCTCGCTCAGCAGTTAACTCAAGCACGGGAATTAAGGAGAGTAAATACTCCGGACTTGTATTTTTGAAATATCTGAAAAAACTCTCCGGACTAAAAATCCCGAACAGAGAGAGTACCATGCACTATAAAGAGGGTATCATAAACTAGTATCATATGCATGATACTAGTAGTATGATACTACCACTATGACCAGCCTAAAATATCCTGAACCTACTTACTCATTTTATTTAGCATTTAATACCTAGTAATCTGTTGTACTAGTGAGATCGTGCAAAGGCGCTGAACAAACTTTTTTAGACAGATTGGCAAAGACGCCCCGCTTTAAATTAATAAATCCCCATACTTGGATACAAGGGTGCTGATAAACATCTTATAAGACGACACGTTACTAGTACACACAAGAAAAAAACAACAATTAGAGGCATCGAGGCTCTCTTCCGCGAGCAAAGCACCGGGGAAAGGAACACGTGAACTCAGGGGAACACCGACCAACTGGATGAATACGCACCCGCCAGCCACAAGGCATAGGACCACTTCCTCCTCACCAGCCACACCGGTATCATACCAACGATCGATGGATTTCGTAACCCTGAGCAAGAATGATTTACTAACATCGGAAACTCACTACAAGAAGTCGAGCATCAAGATACAAAAGGTGTACCATGAGTAAACCAATGTTGTTTGTTGGATGGTCCACTAAGGAGTAGGAAGCCACACACTTGGCCGTTAGCAAAGAAGTTGCAGAGGACCGAGAAGTCACCACGATAACAACGAGGGTAGGGTCGAGAGAGCGAACGAGGAGATCCACACTGAGCAGCACAACTGATGTCGGTGGAGGAGAAACCTTCCCCTCCAACCTAGGGTCGTGGCCCTCGAACCGCGATGCCAAGGTCAGAACAAGATCATCAGGATATTTGGCATAGCCGAGACCGTTGGAATCAAGAGAAAAACACTAGCAACACCACCACAACACCACCCACATTGTGAATCGTTCGGAAGGCGCCTTCAAGAAAGTCACAACACAATAATGCCAAGTTAGGGTTTCTACCCGAAAGACGGATGGGGGTGGAGAAGGGGAGAGGAGGAGAACTAGGATGGTACCTTCGGAGGAAGAAGGTACCCACAGACGAAGCTAGCAAGTCCAGCCTATGATTTCTCATGTTCACGTCTACTACCAACATGCCAGCCAACGTGAGATTAGGTGACCGAGAGCCACCACGGACCATATCCGGAGTTGTAGGGTGAACTGGAAAGGGTAGGAGGAGATGGCCTTCAGATCCCCCGCCACCAAAACCGCCGCACACCACTACCAACACCTGCCATATTACCTCACAGTCAACAAGTTCGTCAAGGCAACGCTTGCCGCCATGCTGGTGGCGCCTGTCTACGCAAGCCACCGCCTCGGCACCCAAAGCTCTCCACAATGGGCACAGAGCAATGAAGTCCTCGCCCTGTCTTCATCGCCTGTGGCCTGGCATGCCCGGTGGCTCGCCCCCGAGTCGCCCGATTTTTCTCACTAGTTTCAGGGGAACAACTTCATATTGAGCTCTGCCTTTTGGCGTTACGCTTTGTCTATGATCTTCGCTAGGGCATGCCTCTAGCATGATGCAACGAGGTGGTACCACTTGTATTTCATAAAAAAAAGATTGACAAGTTGGAATATCCAATTTGAATACTCCCTCCTTTCGGAAATAAGTGACCTGACTAAATTATTTCGGATGGAGGGAATATCTTGAACCAGTTTAAAATCTGAAACTCATACCTATGTTATAGGGTTCATAAAAGCCCGATCGAGATCAGAAATTCACACTTTGCTCAGCTGAGCTCACACTCTATGACCCAAATCAGGCATCTCGTTCGTATATTCATCAAAGAATTAATCAAAGAACATAGAATGTATTTCCAACTACATAAATTTCTCTACACTGTCACCTGTATACACATGTATTTTTTTGAATCGCGTGTTCTGTTCAGGCGTGACGCCGGGCGCCTATCTGCATCTGTGCAGCGCGCAGTCGACGACGGCCCGGAAACGCCCCGCGTCGCAGGGGATCCGAAGCACGCCCGGCTGGCCGTAACCGTACTGTTGCGCCGCCCTTTCCAGCAGCTCCGCTATGCAGGGGTCGGCGAGCAGCCTCACCGGAACCATCACGCGCTGGCCGCATCCGGCGACCATCGGGACGTGCCCCCTCGGGACCTTCTCGCGCTCGTCGTGGTGGCGCGGCGAGGCGCCGGGCGACGACTCGCTGCCGCTCTTCTTCCTCCATGCCATGGCGATTGATAAGGATTTGGGATCGCCTCGAGGTCGGAGGAATTGGAGCTTTGGCGAGCGCGATGGGTTCTTTCTTCTTTGGGGTTGGCGCTGCGGAGAGAACAGGTCGAGGTGGGTATATATAGGGGGCCCATGCGGTCAACATCCTGGCGTGTGGATAGTCCTTGGCCCGACCTCGATCCTTCGGCGAGCGTGGGAGTTGCACTAGCTTGGTGGCTTCTTTTGACCCGTAGCGAGATTGGAAGGTAGCTGGTCGCGTGTAAAAGTCCAAAATCTTGGGCCAATCATTCTCGTGGGAAAGATCCCGAAGTACTACGGCTCGTTGCACGGTAACGGTTGAACAAGTCTCGCCACATTTTGGGTGGCTGTTGTTTGCCTGATCGTGGTGGACGGCAATTTCGACGAGCTCGCACAAAGGAGCTGAGAGAGCCGTAGTTTTCTTAAGCAGCAAAATCGAATAACTCTTTTTTGAACTTCATAATCGAATAAGTCCCGCTTACCGCAAAAACGAAAGGACAGAAATCGTGCACTGACGTCGCGCAGCTGACTCGTGCATATATACGTAGCATCTGTTTCTTTATCCTTATGTGCAACTATCGTTTTCATTTACATGCAATGCAAGTAGGTCAAAGTGATACTGATTGATTTCTCCAAGTTTGAGCAGGTTTATAAAATTATATACAGTGTATATAGCATTTGTTTTTTATCCTTATGTGCAACTACCGTTTTCATTTGCATTGAAGTTGGTCAAAGTGACATCGATGGCTTGTGGACGACACCTTCCCTACTGCTCTCTAAAGTATCGAGCTAAACATGTGGGTCCACAAAAAGCGGAGTAACTCTGGGGTGACCGAAAGGTCATCGCGTCTAAGCTAGGGTTTTCTCTCTAGGGTGGTTCTCTTCGGCGGCGGAGCTGATATCGACGGCGAGTTTCTTCCCCGGCTGCTGGTGGGGATGTGTGCTCTGATCCTGTGGATCGTAGGTGTGGGCGACGATGGTGACTCCAGATCGTTCGCCAAGGAAGAGTGGGGGTTCATCGAGGACTCCGTCTAGGTTGCCGACCAAGAGCGGAGTGGGTGATCTTGTTGCTAGTCTATCGACAAAGATAGGGGGCTTGCTTGCTGACGGATAAGGAGATCATGTGGCTGGTGGTCAAGGGAGTTCGATCAGGTGTGGTGCCGCAACCCAGATGAATTGCAGTAGGAAAGGTTTGGTCCCCTCGAAAGCTTATTCTTGGAGATCTATATTGCACCATGCATAGGTCCTGGGGCTTGCATGGACCTACGCAATTCAAATATATAGGAGACAACATGTTCGTAGTCAGATTCAACTCTGAAGGTGATTGGAAGCATGCTATGAGAAATGGCCCAAGGCAATTTGATTTTAGTGCGATCTTGATGAAGGATTTTGATAGGGTTACACGTCCATCAGACATGGTGTTTGACTCCATGGATATCTGGGTTCGTGTGATTGATCTGCCCATGGATATGATGAACACGGCCCATGGGGAGCTTATTGGAGGGTCGATTCATAAATTTATCAGTGTTGATGTTGATGAGGAAGGGATGGCCTGGGAGAGGAACTGAGAATCAGAGTGGCTAATCATGTGGAGCAGTCTCTTCTTCATGGTGTAAGGCTCCGTGAATCCAAAGAGGAGGTGGAAGGGGAGTGGTTTGATATAAAGTACGAGAAGATTCCCCATTTTTGCGTCGATTGTGGCTGCTTAGTGCACCCGAAAGAAGAATGTCTTGCAGAGAAGGAGGAAGATAAACAATAGGGAGAATGGCTTAGAGCAACAACAGGGAAAAACAAGAAGCTACAACATGTTGCGCACCCCTCATTTTTGTTTGGTAGCTACGGTAGTCGTTCCTATAACAACAACTGAAAATTGAGGGGTTTTGCTACTGTTCATGACTTACCTCCAAGAAGAAATGAGTACATACACTTTGGCTCTTCTCGCACTGGTGACAATGAACGAAAGAGGGACGTGGGAGAGGTACCGAGCCCGGATAAACGCCACGTGGCGTGGGCTAAGGAGCAACTGTATGATGTTCCAATTGGGCATGCTCCAAGGAAGTGTAGGGGTACCTTTTCACATAAACATAGAAAGAAGATAGCTGCTAAGACAGATCTGACGGACAGCCGTCACAAAGAGACAGGAACAGGAAGAAAGGAACCACCACTATGTGGGTTCCTTTGGTACTATTTGTGAAAAAGATGGAAGCTTAGAATCGGTGGGTAAGAAGCAACATATAACTTCTTTGTTTGACAGACTGCAAAATCCAGCGAGCACATCGGCCGACTCCACGGAGCGGGTTCGCCGCGACCAAATGAATCTGTTGGCTCTTAATTGTCGCGGACTAGGGTTGGACGCGATGGTGGGTGAGATTCGAGACATGTGTAGGTCCTACAACCCAGCGGTGGTATTTTTGAGTGAGACAAAGAAGCGTGACAAGGATATGAATAAACTCAAATGGAGCTTGGGTTTTGCTCATGGGGTGGTTGTGAGTTGTCAAGGTGGGAGTGGAGGCATGGCCTTGTGGTGGAAATATGGCGTGGAGGTTACTGTCCGACCTTGGTGTCAATACTATATCGACGTGAAGATTTCTATTGATGGGAGCACATGGAGATTCACCGGAATCTACACTGATCCCAAAACTGAGTTACGACACAAGATGTGGGATGCTTTGCGTTATCTGAGGGCACAAGATGACCTATTGTGGCTTTCCGTCGGAATTCAACGAGGTGACGATAATCTCTGGACAATTAGGTAGTAACCCCCATAACCAGGTGCAGATGGAGGCTTTTTCTGATTGTCTGACAGTGTGTGGCCTCACGGACTTGGGATACTCTGGTTATGACTACACATGGAATAATAAGCGTGATGGAGTTGAAAAGGCCAGACTAGATAGGGTAACGACGACAATCTCGTTTCTCCAGATGTTTCCACTAATGACTGTAGAGCACATAATAACTGAGGAAAATGATCATATGGATTTTCTAATCAAAGTCTAGTCTGAACTCATGCAGCGTCTGATGACCCACAAGTATAGGGGGTGTATCGCAGTATTTTCGAGGGAAGTGAAACCCAATTTATTGATTCGACAAAAGGGGAGCCAAAGAATATTTATAAGCCTTAACAACTGAGTTGTCAATTCAGCTGCACCTGGAAACAATCTTGCTCACAGCAGTTTATCAGTAGCAACAGTTTTGTAGTAGGAACAGTAAAGTAATAGCAGTAGTAAAAGTAAAGACAGTAGTAACAATTGCAGTAAACAGTAGGATTAAAGCGTGGTAGGCACAGGGATGGATGGACGGGTGTTGCATGGACAAGACAATTCATATAGCAACCAAAACATAGGGCATTTGCAGATAAAAAAGATAAAGCATCCAAGTACTAAATAATCATAGGCATGTGTTCCATATATAGTCATACGTGCTCGCAATGAGAACTTGCACAACATCTTTTGTCCTGCCAGCCTGTTTGCAGCGGGGCCTCGAGGGAACTACTGGCAATTAAGGTGCTCCTTTTAATAGAGCACCGGAGCAAAGCATTAACACTCCATGAACACATGTGATCCTCACATCAAAGTCATTCCCTTCGGTTATCCCGAGGGCCTTTGGTTCCGGACAACAACGTGTGTATACAACTTGCAGGTAAGACCATAAACAATACTATCATAATGAATCAATAACATGTTCAGATCTAAAATCATGGCACTCGGGCCCTAGTGACAAGCATTAAGCATAACAAGTTGCAACAAAGTAAAAAAGCACTAATAGTAGATACTAGGCACCATGCCCTAACAATCCGATGCCATTACATGAACGATCTCATCCAATCCCTACCATCCCCATAGCCTACAGCGGGGGATTACTCACTCATAGATGGGGGAAACATGGATGGTCGATGGAGAAGCGATGGTGATGATGATGGCGATGATCTCCTCCAATTCCCCGTCCCGGCAGGGTGCCAGAACGGAGTTTCTGGTTCTGAATCATGGAATCTGGTGGTGGCGGCGGAGCGGAACTCTTTCTGGAAAAACGTCGAGCCCCCCCTGAGTTTTTAGGTCAGAAGGCAACTTATAGGCGAAGAGGGAGACCGAGGGGGTGTCTGGGCGAGACCATCCTGGCGGCCAGCCTAGCCCACGACGGTGGTGTGGCCTGGGCCCAGCCCCACCGTCGTGTATTCTGGCTCCGTGAGTCTTCTGGCTAAATAGGATTTTTGGCATATTTTCCGGGATTTTTCCTGATAGTTGATTTTCTGCACAAAAACTAGACACCAAAGTAATTCTGCTGAAAACTGCGCCAGTCCATGTTAGTTGTATCCAATTCACACAAGTTTAGAGGAAAAACAATAGCAAAAGTGTTCGGGAAAGTAGATACATTTTGGACATATCAACTCCCCCCAAGCTTAGCTTATTGCTTGTCTTTAAGCAATTCAGTTGAAAACTGAGTGCAATAAAAGAAACTTTCACGAACATATTTGCTTCATATGATGTATATATTCTCAGCATGTGATCAACTACTTAGGAAATTCATAAGAAGGAGTATGCAACTAAGTTTACTTAATAGTCATTGCAAGCTATGAAGAGATTCCAACTCAAAAATAGTAAGTATCATGAAACATAAACATAAGCAACATTGTACTGCTCATAAAAATGTATGATAGAGTGGTATGTCGCTTGCCTTTGATTGTAGAGCAAACATAAATGCCAAGGCACCTCTGAAGTTCAAGTGAAGACTAGAAGTAAAGATATCAAAGATACAAGCATCAAAGTCATAACACAATTAATCAAGTTTTGAGACAAGAACATTACACTAAGAATGACAACTATGCTCTCAAGAAAGCGCTCATAGAATATGTGGAGACTCAACAAAGAAATGAAAATGTTTTGAATAATTTGAAAGGCTTCCAAATGCTGAAAGTATGGTACTCGTTAGCTTTGAGCTCTCATTTCCCCTATCATAAGCATCTTTAAATGGTTAAGGTTAAAGTGACACAACTAAGAGGATATGCTTGACAAGTTATAAGCTAAAGTCTCATGCCCCTTACTTACGAGTACCGGACCTCATGCTACTCAACTTCAGTCACAAGTAAGCTCTTGTCTCTTTTCATTGTAAGTACATATGTATCATAGAGAACCGCCAACGGGGTACCCCTTGCACATGATACAGGAGCTATCCCATAATCAAAATGACAAGGCAAGCAGACAATGAGCATCTCAGCGATCTTTTTATTTGCTATTTGCATAGGTTTTTATTGAGGATGCTTCATAGAATTCTCACTATGGTTATGCTGCAAGTTTCCACCATGATTAGGCATGGCTTAGGCTAGCGGACCAAGCGTTTCTCTAACACATATACAAACTCCATGATCTTACAAGTTCCCCTTTTATTTCACACCGCCGGGATCCATAAGCAAAAGAATCATGATATCAACGAGGTACAAAGTACCCGTGCAATGTTGAAAGCGTTCCCCACGATACCTGGTTCTGCTAACTTCAACTTATAAAGCGCAAGCATATACGCAACAAAGATGGACGCAATGGTTCAAGATTATTAAGTGCAAGAAGATAAAGTGTGTCATCAAGTTCGTGAGAGCTTTACTAACTAACTTTCTCATAACAAGCAAACATTTTATTCGGAAGAAAACAAGGCATATTGAATATGCACGGAACAACAAATGATGCTATAGGTAGGTATGGTGGACACTTTTGGCAATATTGGTTTTAGGGAGTTGGAAACACGAGTAAAGCATACTCAGTGCAAGTGAAGGCTAGCAATAGTAAGGGAGCGACAAACGAGAGAGCAATAACTGTCATAATCATGCTTGCAACAAAATAGGACTAATCATGGCATGAAAGTGATTCAAGACCCCTGAGGCAAAATAATTCATCGAGGCTTAACTGATTATTGATCCAGTCATATGCATGCATGAGCATGTGCCAAGTCAATTCAAGTGAAACATTCAGAAGGAGATACCACAGTGTCATACCAAGTTATGAATAGAGCAATGCAAGCGAACATTCATATGACATGCTACAAATTATTAGCGAGCTGGAGCTAATCATAAGAAAGCGAGAACTACTAAGCATCCATAAATGACATACACCCTACATGAACAGACTAAGCATGCCCACAATGATGAGTATATGTACAAAAATGAAAACAAATAGAGTTTGTTACCAGCCTCTTACCACACCTCAAGTTGTCATTAATCCTCATTATTGCCCTTCACTTGTGTGGCTTGAATAATAACATGAAACCAAATTCCACTGAGGACTGCTGAACCCTGCAACAAACTCACAAAACCAAAGAAGAACAACAAATATTTTTGGTGTTTTTGATTTTTAAAGGCAAGAACCAAAAAGGAAGAAAAAGCAAAGCAAAATCTTTTTGGGTTTTCGGATAGTTCAAACAAAGCAAAAAAGGGAAAAGCAAACCAAGGCAAAAAGAGAAGAAGAAGCAAACAAACAGAAACAACATAAATATTTTTTTGTCTTTTTGTGTTTTTAGGAAGCGAAAACAAAGAGAGAACGAAAACTAAAAAGAGAACGAAACATGAATATACAAAGTACCGACAAAACATGATATGGAGATGAGTGTGATGTCGGTGTACCTCGCCCCAAGCTTAGGCTTTTGGGCTAAGTGGGTGTCAATCCAAATACGAGTAAGGGTTCCAAGCAGGCGGGTCATTGTAAGAATGATTGTAGTTAGGCCCTTGGGAAGAAGAAGAAGCTCCCCAATCATAGGTAGGCTGCTGATATGAAGATTCCCCCTCATTCGAGGGCTGGACCGAATCATCTGTGACCTCCCTTCTAGTATCCTGCTCCTATTGGGAGAGCTCTCCCAAGTACGTATCAAACTCTTCCTCCGTGAGGGACCATCCTACCCTGTTATCAAGGTTAAACAAAACAAAAGTGCAAAAGAACAACGCGCTCGGACCTGCTCCTTCTCCAACCAGCTTTGAGAAAGGTTATTTCATAAGACAACTCACTCAAACTAGCCCAAGAAGAAACAAATTTATGCTATATCATGGAATTAAGATCAAGCCTTTCTATGGGAAACTGTAGGTCTAGATGATGAGGCACTAAACCATGCAATGCTAGTAAACGAGAAGCAATGAGGCCTCCACAAATTCCACCTTTCTCGTGGTTAGCAGCAAGACGGAAAGCTATCAAGGCACCCAAGTTGTAAGTCCTATCTCGTTTTAAAGCAGCTGAGATGAATGCTAGATCATACGAGGATAACTTGTTGGCAGTTTTCCTAGGAAGAACACACTTGGCAATAAAGTAAGCAAAGTAGTGAATAGAAGGGAGATGAATGTTATGGATTTTCCCGTTCTCCTTCGAGAAGCTACTCCCTTGGCAAATTTCTGCATACAAGTCCATGAGTGGTGCAGGTCACTCTTTAATCCTTCCACATGATCCCCACTGAGGTACCTTAATAGCTGCACAAAAGTCATCAAGAGAAAGGTTGACAGCTATATTGTAAATTTTGTAGTGGACCATGGGGTTAGGCAAAGAGTGACTAAATCGAAAGTCCTGCACTACAGACGTAGTTAGTTTCACAAATTGACAGGGTTCATCCTCCACAAAGTGCTCCAATCCTGCATTAGCAACCAAAGTATGGAAGTCCTGGGAAATTCCTGCGGCCCTCATGAATTCGGAGCATGGATAGATGGACGGAAAAACTTCCTCCTCTTGGTGAACATTCATAACCTTAGGCACTCTTAGTTCATGTTGGTTGAGTTGATGCTCATTCATCTTCTATTCTGAAATTTAAACATCCATTACACAAGTGATTGCAAAGTGAATATATAATGGAGAGCACTACTCATAGGGACTTGTAGAGGCCTAAACATGCATCAAATCTATATCTCTAAGCATTGAACAAGCTTACAAGCTCTCATAACCTGTCACCTATAGAAGCAAAATACTCAAGATATAAACCACTAAACACAAATCTACTTGGACAAACGGAGGAGTCACATACGGGAGAACAATTACTCCAAATTTCAGCAGCAAAGATGGGTTAAGCAAGGAGATCGAAAAATCGAGGGCAAGAACAGCAAGAACGCGATTTCGAGCAATAAACTGGTGTTTTCTCGGTAGAGAGAAGAAAGTGGCAAGTGAGAGAGTGAGTGGAGGGCCAGGGGTGGCCCACACCATGTCCAAGCGCGCCCCTGGGCTGGCCGTGCCACTAGGCGGTGTGCCTGCCTGGTGGGCCCCCCTAGTACCTTCCAGGCACTCCTCTGCCCCTTTTTTCACGTAAAAATTTAATATGAATTTTCTGGAATTTTTCGAGACACTTTATTTTTGAGCAATTTTCAAGCATAGAAGAATGATTTTCTGACAGAAAAAAGTTTTTGGAATGATGCAATAACAAAACAAAGCTAGAACTTCAGAAGTTCTAAAACTCTCTAACATGCAAGCACTAACAACAGAAAAGTAAACTAAATGAAAGCAAAAACTAAAATGGATGGAATAAAAGTAAACGGGGATAATCATGGTGAAAACATTGTTTTGTTCAATGAAATCCTTTTGTTAACAAGGTTGATCAGGTCTTGTTACCAAAACAATTTTATATGAAACAAAACTTTGTATTCCACTAATGATTATGTTACCTCAACCTTGATAGCAATGGTCCTAATCATAATAGTTTCAAAATTTTCTCTTGGTATGGGACAATATATTTCTCCAACTTGAATGCCCTCAACATGTTCAATTGAATTTAAACCATAAGTCCTATCAATCTTCTTGGGGAAATAGACAGTATGCTCTTTGTCATTAACATTAAAGGTCACCTTTCCTTGATTACAATGAATAACAGCTCCTACAGTATTAAGAAAAGGTCTCCCAAGAATAATAGACATATTATCATCTTCAAGCATTTCAAGCACAACAAAATCAGTTAATATCAAGCAATTATGATCCACTTTAACATGTACATCCTCACATATACCAACAGGAATAGTGGTAGATTTATCAGCCATTTGCAAAGATATATCAGTTGGTATTAGTTTTTCAAGTTGAAGTCTCTTATAGAGAGAAAAAGGCATGACACTAACTCCTGCTCCCAAATCACACAAAGTAGTTCTAACATAACTATTTTTAATAGAGCAAGGAATAGTTGGAATCCCTGGGTCTCCAAGTTTTTTTGGAACCTTACCATTAAAGGAATAATTAGCAAGCAAAGTAGAGATTTCTTCATTAGGGATATTCCTTTTATTCGAGACAATATCCTTAATATACTTTGAGTAGGAGGCAATTTAATTGCATCAGTCAAAGGAATTTACAAGAATAAAGGTTTCATCCACTCACAAAACTTATTATAGTGTTCATCTTCCTTTGGCTTGTGTTTCTTATTAGGGAAAGGCATAGGTTTTTGGACCCAAGGCTCTCTTTCACTACCATGTTTCTTAGCAACAAAATCTTCTTTAGTATAGTTAGCATTCTTAGTGTGCTTTTCAGGTTCTTCTTCAACTTTTTCTTTATCAGGAACATCATTTTCTTCATTATCACTTTCAGTTTTAGCATCAGAGACAGATATACTATTAGGATCTTTAGCAGGTTCAGAGGGTTCTACAATAGTTTTATGTTTCTTTTTTCTTTTCTTACGAGTAGTACCACTATTTTCAGCTTGTTGAGAATCCTGCTCAATTCTTTTGGGATGCCCCTCAGGATATAGAGGATCCTGGGTAGCAGCACCACTTCTAGTTCTAATTTTATAAGCATGTCTTTCTTTGGCAACATTAACTAGCAAGTCTTTTTGCACTTTAATAAGTTGATCTATTTGAGTTTGAACCATTTGAAATTTTTTAACAAGCATTTTAACATCATTAGAGGTTCTTTCCACAATATCCTTCAACTCAACAATAGCTCTAGAGTTTTCCATTAGATGATTTTGCACCCTTTTATTAAAATTATCTTGCTTAACAATAAAAATATCGAATTCTTCTAAGCATTGATCAGGAGGTTTAGAGTAAGGGATATCACCTTCATCAAAGTGTTGGAGAGAGTGTACCTCAATAGTGGATGAGTGGGGAATTGGCTTACATAATTCTTCTATCGGAGGTAAATTCTTGACATCTACAGCTTTAATTCCCTTCTCCTTAAGACATTTCTTAGCTTCCTTCATCACTTCATCATTTAGTTCAATAACTCCCCTCTTCTTAGATGATGGTATAGGCGCCGGTATAGCTGGTTCAGGTATAATTGTTTCAGGTATAGCTGGTTCAGGAGGAGTCCAATCTTCATAGTTCTTACTTATTTTAGCTATTAATTCCTCAGCTTCCTTGGGAGTCCTATTCCTGAAAACACAATCAGCACAACTATAGGGTATGTCCTAGATTCTTCAGTTAGTCCATTATAAAATATATCAAGAAGCTCATTCTTAGGTAATGGACATCCAGCCTGTGCATGAATCAAAGCACAAAACCTTGCCCATGATTCAGGCAATATCTCTTTTTCTCCTTGTTTAAAATCAAAAAGTTCTTGCAAAATAGCATGTCTAGCACTAGGAGGAAAATATTTCTGCAGGAAAGTGCTAATCAAGCAATCAGGGATATCAATAGATCCAGGAGGTAAATGACTAAACCAAGTTTTAGCTTCTCCTTTTAGTGAAAAGGGGAAAATTTTAGCAACGAAGTAGGTGCGCATCTTAATATCATTAGAAAACAGGCCACTCATGGTAGAAAGCTCAGTCATATGTGCTACCGCACTTTCATTTTTAGTCCCACAAAAAGGTTCTTTCTCAACAATAGCTATGTAAGATAGATCAAGAGAGAAATCATAATCTTTATCTTTAATGTTTATGGGAGATGCAACAAACTTAGCATTAGGAGACAATTTGGGTTGAATAGTACGCCTCTCAAGGAGACTCTTAGCAGCACTCCTATCATGGGTGTTTTTACATTCTATAATAAATTCATCGGTCATCTCAATATAACCGTCTTCAATATCATAGCTCTCCCTAGACTCAGGTGAACTAACAGGTGTAATAGTGTCTTCATTAGGAGTTTCAGTATTTCCAGTCATAGTTCTAGCAATTGTAGCATCTAGGAAAGGACCTAATGAACCACACTTATCAAGCATAGTAGAAGCAGCATCATAAGTATCAAAAGTTTCAGATTCAGCAGTAGTAGCAGTGTGTGTAGCATGTGTGTGTGGTGGTGTAAGGAACTTACTCATAACAGACGGTGAATCAAGAGCAACAGAGGTGTTCGAGAACTGCACTCTTCTTGTAGTGGATGGTAAAATAGGAACCTTGCCATCACGAGACTTACCCATGATGGATGGATGGCAGCGAACAATAATGATTCCAAGTGGACTTGATAAATAAAGCTATGCTCCCCGGCAACGACGCCAGAAAATAGTCTTGATGATCCACAAGTATAGGGGGTGTATCGCAGTATTTTCGAGGGAAGTGAAACCCAATTTATTGATTCGACGCAAGGGGAGCCAAAGAATATTTATAAGCCTTAACAACTGAGTTGTCAATTCAGCTGCACCTGGAAACAATCTTGCTCATAGCAGTTTATCAGTAGCAACAGTTTTGTAGTAGGAATAGTAAAATAATAGCAGTAGTAAAAGTAAAGACAGTAGTAACAATTGCAGTAAACAGTAGGATTAAAGCGCGGTAGGCACATGGATGAATGGACGGGCGTTGCATGGACAAGACAATTCATATAGCAATCAAAACATAGGGCATTTCTAGATAAATAAGATAAAGCATCCAAGTACTAAATAATCATAGGCATGTGTTCCATATATAGTCATACGTGCTCGCAATGAGAACTTGCACAATATCTTTTGTCCTGCCAGCCTATTTGCAGCGGGGCCTCAAGGGAACTACTGGCAATTAAGGTGCTCCTTTTAATAGAGCACCGGAGCAAAGCATTAACACTCCGTGAACACATGCGATCCTCACATCAAAGCCATTCCCTCCGGTTATCCCGATTGCTGTCACTTCGGGGCCTTTGGTTCCAGACAACAACATGTGTATACAACTTGCAGGTAAGACCATAAACAATATTATCATAATGAATCAATAACATGTTCAGATCTGAAATCATGGCACTCGGGCCCTAGTGACAAGCATTAAGCATAACAAGTTGCAACAAAGTAAAAAAACACTAATAGTAGATACTAGGCACCATGCCCTAACAATCTGATGCCATTACATGAACGATCTCATCCAATCCCTATCATCCCCATAGCCTATAGTGGGGGATTACTCACTCATAGATGGGGGAAACATGGATGGTCGATGGAGAAGCGATGGTGATGATGATGGCGATGATCTCCTCCAATTCCCCGTCCCGGCAGGGTGCCAAAACGGAGTTTCTGGTTCTGAATCGCGGAATCTGGTGGTGGTGGCGGAGCTGAACTCTTTATAGAAAAACGTCGAACCCCCTGAGTTTTTAGGTCAGAAGGCAACTTATAGGAGTAGAGGGAGACCGAGGGGGTGTCTGGGGCGGCCAGACCACCCCCTGGCGCGGCCAGGCCTAGCCCGCGCGGCCAGGTGGTGTGGCCTGGGCCCAGCCCCACTCCGTCTCGTATTCTGGCTCCGTGAGTCTTCTGGCGAAATAGGATTTTTGGCATATTTTCCGGGATTTTTCCTGATAGTTGATTTTCTACATAAAAACTAGACACCAAAGTAATTCTGCTGAAAACAACGTCAATCCGTGTTAGTTGTATACAATTCACACAAGTTTAGAGGAAAAACAATAGCAAAAGTGTTTGGAAAAGTAGATACGTTTTGGACGTATCAGCGTCCTATTGCCAACTCGCGTGGTTTCATGTTTGAGGGAATGTGGCTACGCCATGATCGGTATGAAGACATGATTCGTGAAGCCTGGGAGAACCATGACGAGGGTAGTGTTGGTATCGATCGTTTTTGGAGACAGCTACGAAAAATGTTTGGTGATGTAAACAAGTGGAGCTTTGAGACCTTTGGGTCGGTCTGTTCGGAGATTAAACAGCTGCGAGCGAAACTGGAGGAAGCCATGACAACTTCCAGATTGTCGGAATACTCTTAGGAGATACGGGATATTGAAAAACAGCTACACGATGTGTTTGAAAAGGAAGAATTGATGTATAGGCAGTGATCACGACAGGACTGGCTAAAGGCGGGTGACCGTAACATGAGATATTTTCAAAATAGAGTTTCTCATAGGAGGACGAAAGAGGAAAGAGGCCTCTGTTGTAATGATGGATCCCTTTGTAGAACATATGAAGGTATGGATGGTATCTCATAGGACTTCAACCATAACTTGTACTCGTCGGAGCTTTCTAGCAACCGTGCTCAGATTCTGGACTTAATCGATACTCTGGTGATAGATGATATGAATGAGGTGTTTATGGAAACACTCTTGCACAAAGAAATGGAGGAGGCCTTGTTCCAAATGGGCCCAACGAAAAGCCCCCGGTCTGGATGGGCTGCCAACCCTTTTCTATCAACGACATTGGTCATTTCTAAAATCTCATGTTTGCAGGACTGTGCGGGAGTTTTTGGCAGGAGATGAATGCCCTGAAGATTTCAACGATACAATCTTGGTTCTAATACTGAGGGTGAATTCCCTAGAGCTGCTGATCCACTTTTGATAGATTATCCTCTACAATGTCCTACACAAAATTGCATCTAAGGCCGTGGCAAATAGACTCAAGAGAATCCTCCCAATCCTGATCTCAGGGGAACATAGCGCCTTTGTTCTGGGTAGGCTTATCATGGATAATGTTTTTATTGCATATGAATGTGTTCATGCTATCGGGAAAAGGAAGAGGAAGACACCACTTTGTGCTGTCAAATTGGATGATGAAGGCGTATGACCGGGTGGATTGGGATTTTCTAAACGATGTTATGTGCAAGATGGGATTTTCCCTTTCATGGATATAGATAATCATGAGGTTTCTGGGTTCAGTGAGGTTTTCGGTCAAGCTAAACGGTTGCATCTCTAACACCTTTGTTCCATCGAGAGGTCTACGACAGGGAGACCCTTTGTCCCCATATTTATTCCTCTTTTGTGTAGAGGTTTCTCGGCTCTCCTCAAGCAGGCCTAGATGAAGAAGGAAATTGCAAGAGTTAAATTTGGCAAAGAAGTACCAACTATCACCCATATCCTCTTTGTGAATGACAACATGGTGTTTTTGGAAGCCAACTCTAAAGGTTTGGTGGCACTAAAAAGTGTGCTCTAGAAATATGAGGTTAGTTCGGGACAGCGTGTCAACTTACACAAATCTTCCATTTATTTTGGCAAAGGTTGCTCGGAGCAGGATAGGTCTACCCTTAAGATCTCCATTGCTATTCAGTGTGAAGCTCTATCGGAGCGCTATCTTGGGTTATCTTCTATTGTTGGCAAGTCCAAAAAGGGCGCTTTCCAATATCTAGAGAGGTCAAGAGGGAAGGTGAATGGACTAAAAGGCTAGGGCCTATCCAAGGCGGGTAAAGAAATCCTTGTCAAATCTGTGCTACAGGTCGTACCATCCTATGCGATGGGTTGTTTTCAGCTCACAAAGGGGCAACGTGGCAAACTCTCTTCGGTCTCATCGAACTTTTGATGGGGTGCGACAGATGGCAAGAGGAAGGTGCATTGGATTGGCTGGGAAAGAATGTGTGCATCAAAGAGGAGTGGAGGCATGAGTTTTTGCAACTTTGAAGATTTTAATCAAGAGCTATTGGCCAAGCAGGCTTGGAGGATTCTTACAACACACAACTCTTTGTGTGCAAGGGTTCTCCATCCAAGGTATTTCCCAGGAGGTGACTTCATGTCAGCAAGGTGCCCCAAGCGTGCATCCTTCACATGGAAAAGCATAATGCATGGGAGAGAGTTGTTAAAGGAGGGAATTATATGGATAATTGGTACTGCAAAAGGTGTGGATGTTTGGAATCGCGACTAGATTCCATGATCTTCACTGAAACGTCCCCTTGGCCACAAACCGAATGTGGAAGTGGGGAGGGTGAGTGAGATTCTCTTGTAGGAGGGTGAGTGAGATTCTCTTCTTTTTACTATGTATGTGGAAGATATTCAGAAGATTCCTGTAGGTAGAACCGGAACCGATGATTATGTCGCTCGGAATTACAGCAAAAATGAGATCTTCAGTGTCTGTTCTGCATACCATCCGAAGCAGCAGCTTAAACGTTTGGAAGGTGCACGTGTTGAATCATCCTCGAGTCTAGACGACCACAAAGGCTGGCTCGCACTTTGGTCGGCTGATATCGCTAGCAAAGTTAAGGTGCACTGCTAGAGACTAGCCAAGCCTCGCCGTGGAAGAGGAGCTACAAAGGAGACATATCAAAGAGGGGGTCCGATGCATCATTTGCAATGGTGTTGAATCTATTGTGCATAGATTCTAGGAGTGCCCACGTGCAGTAAATACCTAGGACTTAATCAGACAACACACTGGGTTGTCGCTATGTGCACCTTGTAGAGACATGCGCTCTCATCGTGACCTTCAGGGTTGGATTCTGGGTTGGTTCGGTGGTATGAAGGACCATGAACATGCAATTGCGATGCAGACCTTGTACCAGATGTGGTTGGCAAGAAATGACGCGCGAGATTCGACATTGATCGAAAGCCCAGAAGCTACAACGAGACGCATTCTTTTCTTTCTGGAGCAATGACATTCACTCAAAGTGACCCCTAATCCGTAAGTGAGTCGGACGGCGGAGCACTGGCTTCCACCGGACACTTGATGGCACCAAGCAAATTGCAACCGATATTTCTCCCAAGACAATGGACAAGGTGGCGGGGTGTGGTTCTGCGTGATCCCCATGGATCTTTTCTAGCAGGGGCTTGCCGTTTTTTCCCCGTTTATTGATCCTGAAGGAGCTGAGCTTTTGGCATGTCGACGTGTTGTGATTCTGGCGAAAGAAATGGGCGTCAAACAAATTGGTGTTACAGTCGGATTATGACAGTACTATTTGGAAGCTGGTGAAGGTGGAGTTGGATTGTTCTCTGCATGGTCCATTGGTCGAATACATCAAGATACGACGGGGCGTCTTCGACGATTTTTGGGTCAGACACGTGTGATGCACATGCAACGTTAGTGCACATCGTCTAGCGAAGGAAGGCTACAGAAATAAACTTTGTAAAACATGGTTGGGTTCTCCCCTGGGTGGATTGTGAACTTGTTGGCATCTGATTGTGCCGGTGATTAATAAAACGCAGCCATTTGATCTAAAAAAAGATAATGCTATCCACAGATATCCGTCCCACTATGTCAGGATGGGAATGGACCGGGTCGACCCACCGGGTTGCCAACCCGACCCAAAGATTCAGGTCCAATGGGTCACGTGGGTCAGCCTTGAACAAGATTTAGGTCGACGAAGCCGGCACCGAGTGACCCACTGGGTCAGCAGGGCCGACCCACGATTCTATATTTTTGTGATGTATCTGAACAAACTTAAAGCCATCTGCTGAACTCATGACTCCCAGCGACATGTGTTGCATACGTGAGTTGCTGACTATAGGAATAGATCCACCTCTGCACAGGTACACGTCTCGCTAGAACAACTCACAAGCCACTGCTTTACAACACGTGTCGTCTCTCGCCGGAAATCATAGAGAATCTGCTAATACTTTTGTTATAAAATATGCTAATAATTTTGGTACAAAATTTTAATATTATAATTATTTTTCATGATAAATTATGAATTTTGGGTCGACGGCCCAAGATACCTATTGGGCCAGTGAGACTAATGACTTTTCTTGAAATGGGTCAACCCGTGGCCCCTAAAATTGGCCTCGAGGCCATGGGGCCAGGTCCAAGGCCAGGTCCGAGTCGGCCCATTCCCATCCTGACCACTATGTAAGGGCATGATAGCCTAGTATGCTCATGGGTTTCATGGAAATGATATCCACTAACTCATGGGATGCACGGTTAGAGGTTCGTCCCATGGATATCCAATATATACACGGCTGACATGTGGAACCCGCATGTTAGCGAGACATGTGATTTTTTTCTAGGCCTAGCTCCCCTATCCTTAAGACCCTACAAAGGTTCAAAAAAAATCCTTAAACCCAACTCAGTGAAAAGGCCAACCTAGTTAAGTACTATATGGTTGAAATGGTGTTGCTTTGATATTCTTGTGCATTACCCATATAGTTACTGCATGTATTGTTGCTGATATGTTGTTGTAGTAGTGAAATGTTGTTGTTATTGTTACTGAAATGTTGCTATATTGTCGAAATGTTGTTGAAGTGCTTAAATGCTCCTGAAATATTGTCGAACTTTGTGGCAGCACTGATGTTATGTTGAATGATGCTGATGTACATAGTGCGTAAACTAATAGATATCCATGGATATCGGATATCCAGAGGGTTTGCATCTAGGGCGACACCTATGCCATGGATACCTTTGTGGGTGGGCTAGAGTAATCCCGATGGACATGAAACCGGATTCGGATCTAGCATATCCCTCAAGCCCGCTCCATTCCCATCCTTACCCTGACGAAGTGCATAGCTTGTGAACCTAAGCGCATCATAAACTTCGGAATAAAATTATCCCTAGGTCGTCACCTTTGCAAATTGGCCTCACCGTCATGCTATGGTGAAGGCATTAACAAGAGGGTTTCAGATAATACATACTCCCAGACACATCCGAATCTAAATAAATCTAAGTCTATTAATTCGGATCGGAGGGAGTAGTATATTTTTTTGTAATGTATAGTTGTCACTCCATTCTAATTCTAAAATAATTATACTCTACCTTTGTCCGAATTAAATTTCTCCAAGTTTACCGGGTTTACAAAATTGTATACTAATATCTACAATGTCGAATCTATAAAATTTGATAAAATATATCATGATAAATTTAATGAAACTTAAATAGTGTTGTAGATGCGACTTTTTTTATATAAACTTGGAAAAACTCAAAGTAGTTGAACTTAAAACATACCTAGAATTTCGATTAGTTTTTGTAGAGTATAACAGAATGGTTTTTATCAGAGACCACTTGACGTGGTAAGTTTGGACTTAACTAGCAGTGTAGGACCAGCAAGCGGTTGACAGCCTCAAAGATTCGCCGTCAATTGTTGACGAACAAAATAGGATGAATATGGTCCAGATAGCGAAAACAAACATTTCCAAGTAGGATCCCCAATCCCCATCCTAGGGCCTAGGCTCCTGTATGTACAAAACACACGGCGCCTAATTGCGTATTTTTTTGCCAAATCTGCTCGAAACTGGAAACTTCAACCGAATCTGACCCTAGGGTGAAACTAATTCAGAATCTGACCCCTCACGTCAGCGCCACTTCAAATGGCGCCGAAGTAACACATGTCGGCGATGGCGCCGAGGTAGCGACGCATGTGACGGGAAGGGCTGACGTGGCGCAATGTCGGCGCCATTTCAAATGGCGCCGGACCTAGGGTTGAAATGGCACTGACGGGTTCTGTTTCGCCCGATCCAGTGAACCCTCACCCCTCCCGAACACAGCCGGCATTACCTCCTCCCGCCGCATGCCGGCCGGCCGCACCTTCTCCTCCAGCTCCTCCGCCTCCCTCTCCACCTCTGGCTGGTACCTCCTCCTCCACTCGCACTTCTTGCTCTGCCCGCGCTTCTCCTCCACCCGCATGGCGGTGGAGGGTGGGATGCTCCTCCTCCGGCCGTCTCCCCGTCCCCTTTCTCTGCCCTCCAGCCGCACCTCCTCTGTAGGTACCTGTCCCCTCCCCTTCCCCTCTCTCAAACCCCCTCCCCCAAATTCGAAAATTGGGTTAGAGATCGTGATTAGCTGGTGATTTATGAAGTTATTACACCAATATGAGAAATGGTGTCCAGTGAGGTTTCTGATTTCGTTTTATCATCACAATATTTATATGCCTGATTCAATATATTGTGTCATCCAGTGTTCTTTTTTGGTTTCTATAGCATGGGACACTAAGAAACTAAGTGTGCAAGCGGGAAAACTTATGTGATTTCTGCTTAGTATTGAAGCTTTGCAGTGACGTTTTACTCATACTTTCTTGACAATGAAATGGTTGCTGAATGTAACTCTGATATATACTAACTTCAATCTAAGGCTGGATGCCGATATTAGAATGTAGAAATACTCTGCAGCATGTGTAATAATATCTAATATTGGGAAGATACCTTGAGAACTCCTCATTTTTTTCTGTTTTACTTTGTTGAGTTCCCTTTAGTTTAGCACTAATTAGCTATCATTTTGGTGCTTACGTGTCTTCAAACAGATCGTGTGCACTGAAAATTATGGTGTTACCGGCTTACAGATATCTAGTTAATAGTTGAGAAGTGATGACCTGAACTATTTTGAACACAAAGGAACATGCTAGCTTCTTTGGATTAATGTTTTAAAATGAAATGTAATTGTGAGATGGCTTCTCATTGATCAGAAGCATTTCTGAAACATTGGTGCTGCATAAAGCACTTCAACATCTAATGGATGCTTTGGTATTTTTTTGTCAAACTCACTATAATACCCTTGTCTTTGCAGGATGGCGGCTCGGTACCATCTTCTTGAGATGGAGTATGAGGAGAACCACCGAGGTCGCCTACTGTCGGAAGGCCAAGTATGCACGTATTGTATAACATAATTATCACTAAATTAATTATTGTTCTTTATTACTGTTTATTACTTGCTTAACTAATTTAGACATACCAAAATATTGGCAGGCTCTACAACCCCTTCGCATACGTGGCCACAAGATCAATACAGATATGATGGTTTACAATGAGAGCTACACACTGTACTTACGGAGGGCAAATCTGATTGGTGGTGACCATGGTTGAGCGCGGGTTGTCGTTGCCGACCTACAACATTGAGCACTAGTTGACAGATGGCACGTGGAGACACACACTTTCCACCTTCCATGTGACGAGATGACTATAACTTTGCAGGACATGGCAATGCTGACCGCCTTGCCTATCTCAGGATGGCCCGTGACTGGAAAGATAGAGGCAGACAGATTCAGGGACATGGTTGAAGAGCTGCTTGGAGTAAGGCCACGGGAGAAATAGCCTGGGACGAAGTGGAGCAAGACAGGTGGGCTGAGGTTGACTTGGTTGGAGAACCACTTTGGACAGCTTCCCCCGGAGGCCGACGAGGAGATCATATCACGGTATGCTAGAGCGTACGTGATGTATGTGTTTGGGAAGGTGCTTTTTTCAGACTCCGGGGGTAGCGACGTGTCATGGATGTACTTGCCTCTACTACGTGACTGGGACGATGCTGGGAGATACAACTGGGCTTCGGCTAGGTTGGCTTACTTGTACCGGCAGCTTGACGAGCCTTGTAGGAGGAGCAAGGGGTACATCAAACATGGGTGGTTGTGTTCTGGTCTTACAGGTTGGCTTGCTTTGCCCATCATAATTATTTACATAACCATTTTGCTTTGCATAACCAATTTGCTTCTTTTCAGGTTTGGAGCTGGCTTAGATATCCCATAGGCCGACCCACCACATACGCACCTAGGGATTGGGAACACCGGGATCAAGACCGTGCACTCACCGTTGTGTACTTTTATGAGGACGTATCTACCAAGCGGGGGCCCTCCGATAATCTGTACCGGCAATACACCGAGGATTTTAACTCTTTGCGGCGGGGGCAAGTGAGTGTCATATCGATTTGTGTGAATGTATGTTGCCATTGTTGCCTAACATCTTTCCTTATTTCACTCATAGGTTACATGGGAGTCGTACACTGTGGGTGAGCTACGCGAGGACTTTAACTTAAACCCGATGTGCACTCAAGACAAGGATATGTGGACAAAGAGGTGCCCGCTGATTTGCTTCTACGCGGACGAGTATCACCTTCCACACCGAGTCGGATGCCGTTTCGTAAAATCCAGGAATTGCCCCCGGAGCACGTCTCAACCTCGTTTGACCTGCACAAGTAAGATCCCTTAAGCACCAAAGTCTTTACCGTGTCACATATATGTTTCTCCTTGGTTATTTTATATGTTTCTCCTTAGTTCTTTATTGTCTTCTCCATATGCTTTTTGGTAGGCTCGATAGAAGACAAAACAAGTCGATTACTGATTAGAAACATCATCACCAAGAGTATATTCGGGAATGGAATGACAAGGCATCTCATAAGGATATCAACCAGAGGACATGGCGTTATGATAGCACGCGAGACTACGATACATGGCTACATAAAGCTACTCGGTTTTATCTGAAGCCCAGCTGAAACAACATCGATTACTTGGAAGAGGGATCTGACGAGCCAAATGAGTTTGATGAAGAGGTCCGGATGGACAAGCGTGTCGACCATGGCCCCGTGCGAAACCGTGTGGTAAGAACATAGTAATGTCAAGCAATGAATTATTTTGCTAGTTCTCGGTGATGATGTTCATATGTGTCATCATTTGTAGGCCGGTGAGCTTGTACGAGGTATCAAAGAAGCTGAAGCGGTGCTGAGTGTTACTCCGGGAAGCCCAGGTGCCGAGTCTACCATGCGCCAGTGTCTCGAGGTAACAGCTAGTATTGTTCTCTATGTGTCCATTGTAATGTACATATGCACCTCACACTACTTACATTGTTCTATTATGCAGAAATTGGTCAAACGTTCCCACTTGTTGGTGTCTAGGCTTGGATGTCGGGATCCTTCCGCGGTCATGGATAGTCTCCAACCGATCCCTCCAACTTCTGGTGGCAACACATCCAGGTACAACTCAAGTGACGGGAACTCCATCGACTCTGACACTCCATTGTCCATGTTTCGTGGAGCTTCCTCCTCCCAAATTGTCCTCTCGCAGCAGTATGATGCTACGAAGCTGAGTCAGTCAAGTCAGTCACGAGCTATGCCTCGTAGGGGTTCTCGTGCGTGCCGCGCACCGGATATTACAACCCCCGGTACTGACGCTCTCAAACCACGCCGTAAGCATGGCGCCGTGAAGAAAAGGAAGCAATGATTGTGTTTGTGATGAATGTACGGACAGATTTGCTACCCTATATAAACAACTATGTATGACTTGAATTGTGAGTGTTGTGGTATATACAATGTTGTGAATCTTGAACTATTTTGCAGCTATGGGTCAAATCTGTCATTTGTATGATTGATGTGAATTATGACTTGAACTATACTTGCTGTCAACTATGACTTGAACTGTGAATTGCGAGTGATACGGATGCATTTGTACTGTGAACTATGAATTTGTGAAATGATGATGCTAACATTTTTCAAATGTGCCCAGACGTCGGCGTCATTTCACACGGCGCCGAACTAGGCAAGGACGGCTCCACTTCAAATGGCGCCGAACTTTTGGCGCTAGACCAGCCCCCGAAGAGGTGTTCCACCTCAAAAACCATCCAAGACGTCGGCGCCATTTCCAATGGCGCCAAACTTGGGTACTTCGGCGCCTAAATACTGCTTCGGCGCCAGACCAGCCCCCGAAGAGGTGTTCCACCTCGAAAACCATCCATGACGTCGGCGCCATTTCAACCCTAGGTTCGGTGCCATTTGAAATGGCGCCGACATTGCGACACATCAGCCCTTCCCGTCACTTGCGTCGCTACCTCGGCGCCATCGCCGACCTATGTTACTTCGGCGCCATTTGAAGTGGCGCCGACGTGAGGAGTCAGATTCCGAATTAGTTTCACCCTAGGTCAGATTCGGTTGAAGTTTCCAGTTTCAGACAAATTTCGCAAAAAATACCATAATTGCGACTTGTTTATTTTCCAAAGCACGGCTAATGCTGATCGAACAGTTCAAATAGCGAAAGCTACGGAGTCCTGCTGCTTCTACTGGTCGTGCGCCGTGTTTTCCTTCGCGGCTAGTGGGTAAGATCGTACTCCCTCTGTTTTAAAATATAAAATATTTTTGCTTTGTAAATAGTCTATTCAGATCTCTTTTAGTACGTAGATTCATATAGATTTAGAGTAAACCTATACATTAAAAGAGTCTAAAGATACACTTTTTTCATAAAGCTAAAATATCTTATATTTTAAAAAGCAGGGATTACATGTGGCCAACTATCACTTCCTTCTATTCATATTACTTATTGCTGAAATAAACGTATTTAGATATGTTTTAGTGTTAGATGTATTCGTTTTAGCGATAAGTAATATGGATCGGACGGATTAGCAAAAGATGCTGCTGCGATGCACTGCGTTCCTGCTCCGTTTCCCCATTTTTTCCGTGCGATGTGGTCGTACGTGGCTAGTGGTTAAGACTCGAGACTGGTAGCAGTAATTCGGACTTTGAATAGTATAGGCACGTGCGTCTATGATCACCCGAAACATGTTTTATATATGCGTGTCTGAATCTGTCTTGTTGTGTTGACAATTTCTGAACTACTAGGGATATACCATGGCACCAAATTCAAGTACGGAGACGTTGTCTGGCTATGCTACCGTGCCGCTAACACATTATTGCGGAAATACTATTGCCGTCCGCAGACGCGGCTAGCGCCCCACAAGGCGGGAACCCTGTTGGGCCGGCGCAGTTCGCGAGGCCAGGTTTTTTTTATTTACGTTTTCGTTTTCTTTTTTCTTTTTTATGTTTTCTTTTTTTTTGGTTTTTCTTTTTCTGTTTTCTGTTTTCCTTTTTCTGTTTTATTTTTCGGTTTTATTTTTCGGTTTTATTTTTCTTTTTGTTACTTTTTTTAGGAACATCATTATGTAAAGAATTTCATTATTTTTGAAAATATTATATTTTTTCGAATTTTGGTTCATGATTTTTGAAATTTGATTTATGATTTTTTGAATTGGGTTCGTGTTTTTAATTTTTAGTTTTTTAATTGTTTTATGATCTTTTCGAAATTGGTTCATGTTTTCTGAATTTTGGTTCATGGTTTCAAAATTTTATTTATAGTTTTTAAATTTAGTTCATGATTTTCTTTGAAATTGGTTCATGATTTTTGAAATTTCGTTCACAGTCTCAATAATTTGATTAAAAGTGTTCATGATTTTTAAATTTGGTTCATGAATTTTAAAAATTGGTTCATGATTTTTCGAAAATTATTCATTAACCATTATTAATTAATTTTTGTGAATATGAACCATTATTAATTGAACATAGCCTTTTCATTTTGAATAAAAGAACATGAACAAAAATATTAGGCACGTACTATTAGTCTAGTATGAAGCTATAGCTTTGGTAGAAAGCTCGTGCTAGCTCCGTTTAATTAGTCATTGTCGTTTCAACAATGTTATTGGCTCTCTACTGTCCACATGACATAGCTAGTTAACTATGGCCAACTAGTTTCTTCGTTTGCCAAAAAGAAAAGTCAGTTTTTTCCTCATGCATGTCCAAATTTATCTCGGCACTCACGATAGCATAGACGTTATTGGGCTGGCCCATCTCGAGTACGCTGCGTGAATCCTGGGCGGCATATATTACCTCCCCATTATTGGGTTAGGGCATCTCCACTGGATCGACCCAACCCGTCCCGGTGTGTTCAAACCCGTCCGCGCGGACGCGCGCGACTTGGACGGCGCCGCCACAGCGGCACGACCAATCCGTCCCGATGCGTCCGGCTCGACCCATTCGTGCACCTAATTTGCGTGACCATTGGATCGGCCGGACACGTAGCGCCCGGGTGTGTGTCCGACCATATCCACTAGCGGTCCCCCCCTCCCGCCAGTGGAACACAGGCCACTCCACTTCTCCCTCTAAACAACCTCTCCCAAAATTCCCACTGGCGGGAGAGGCGGGAAAGGCGATGGATCCCGCCGCCATGGTCGACGCTACGCCCTCAGGCGTCCCTGTTGCTAAGACGTGCGGCCGGCCAAAGAAGCCTGCGGCCGACATGATGCCGGCGGAGCGAAAAATTGAGACAGTTAAGCGAGACGGCCAGCGGCATGCAGCGCGAGGTCAACTCGCCGAAGCCAAGCTCGAGAACGAGCGCCGGGAGGAGAACGAGCGCATCCTCGCTGCGCAGAACAGGGATAACCAAAAGGAGCTGACAGTGGATGCCGCCAAGCACGCCATACTCATGATAAAGCAGGAGGCGATGACCGTCGCCTTCGGTGGCACACTGGCCTTCGGCGTCGGCAGCTTGTCCATGGCCGGCGCGTTCTCTACCAGCTCCATCACGTCCACCCCTTGCGGCCAGCCCAGGACGCCATGCCCGCGCACACCTTTGCTCGGAGGCCACACTAAGATCGTTGCCTCGCTCTCTCGATTCGTCCATCCCCGCACGGCATCGTCGGAGGTGGGAGAGACCGCCATCGATCTCAACCGCACTCCCACGACCACGGACACAACCCCGGAGGCGTCGAAGAAGCAGTGGTCCATCTCCGCCATGGACATGCCGGCGCCAGTTAACCTGTTCGGCGGAATGCCGGGCGTGCTGCCGACCGATGAAGGCATGGTATGAGCGCGCCATCTCTTAGCCTTTGCCAGCACACCGCTCCTATCTCTTCACCCAGGCCAAATTCGGTACAGGATTTCGTGGCCAACGATACCGAGGACGCCATGAACGACATGATCAACAAGGGTGGCCAGGATTATGGCGATGGCTATGGACACGGCGCAAAGACGCGGCAACAGACACAAGCAGAGACACAGGAGCAGGAGACACAGCAAGATGTCTACAACATTGCGAACGAGTTATTATTTGGAAACGATGGCGCTTCCATGGGCGTGGGGGTCACTGCCGCGTCGCTGGCCGCTTCACTTGCGGTCTCGCTCGTCAAAACCAAGAAGTTGAGCCAACGAACAGCGAGCTACACCACCGAGGAGTACAAGGTCCTATGCAAGGCATGGATGGAGGTTTCGCAAGATCCACTATGCGACGCTGAGCAAAAGGGCTTTGACTATTGGAAAAAGGTGGGCAAGTTCTTCCATGAGGCCCGGAAATTCGGCAAGGACGCCTTCTTCAGCGATTGAAATGATATCTCTCTCTCCAAGCGATGGGGCACCATCCATGCCGAGTGCAGCATGTTCCAAGGCTCCTACGAGATGGTGATGAAAAGGAAAATAAGCGGCATGTTGCCGGTTGACATGGTAAAACCCCTTCCTCTCCTTGTCGATGTCTTGCATATGCATTGATCCATTGTCGGCATCCATATGTGTAGGTCATGAAAGCAATGGAGCACTTCAAGACGATGAATGACAACAAGGCCTTCACGTTGACGCATTGTTGGACGTTGATCAAAGACTACAAAAAATGGGAGACTAACTATACCCTTTAGAAAGAACTCGATAACAAGAAGAAGGGCAAGAGCAATGCTTCTACGGGCGGTGTCATCGACCTAGACGACGGCGGCAATGACGAAGGCTTCGCCAACCCTGTAGGCGCCCGCGCCCGCTGGCCTAGAGGCCACAAGGCTACGAAGGCCGACATCACCCTCTAGACTGGTTTGTTGGCATTCCAGGAGACACTGACAAAGATCATGGAGAAGAAGGAAGAGGCAATCGCCGAGAGGAAAGAGAGGCGGCATAAAGAGAAAGAGGCCACCGCCAAGGCATTTGTCGAGCTCCAGACGAGGTCAATCGAGACGGAAGAGGCCAACACCAAGGCCAGGCTGGCTGAGATCGAGGCAAAGCCAAGGGCGAGGGAGGCCGATGCCAAGGCCAAGGAGGTCGAGGCCATGTCTAGGGTGTTGGAGGCAGAGGCCAAGGCCAAGGAAGCCGAAGCCAAGATCATGGCCGAGGAGACTGCCATCATGCTCACCAACCTGGACACCATCGCCGACCCCGATCGCAGGGCCTGGGTCACTTGCAGGCAACAGTCCATCCGTGCTCGCGACGCTTGAACGGCAATGGCGACGGCGGCTGCAACCTTTTGGACATAGAGGCCGCCATTCTTTTGGACATTGTGTATGATATCCCCTTTTGTACATTTCAGAACCACTGGCCACTAGTTGGCGATGCCCAAAGGGCGATGGCACATGTCTACCAATTTATGTGCTAGTCACTTTGCATGCCATTGCCTGTGAATTTGAGTATTCAATAGCGTTGGCCCGCGATGGCACCAATAAACACCAGGCGCAGACATTTGGGTCACGCCGCTAGGCGCGGTCGTCCGGACAGGCTGGACCACGGCCCCAAAGTGACTGTAGGCCATCCCAAACGATCAGAAGTGGTTCGGTCACGCGTTTAGGTCGGCCCGATGGAGATGCCCTTACTCCCATTGAAATACGGGAATCGTTGTCGGCCTATACCAATGGGCCAGGGTTAGAAATTTTAGGCCTTGGCCCAAAAGACTGGCCACGTCCCATTGAATGAATGCTGGGCCTTTAGTCCCTTAGCAAACTTTTACAGCCCAGGAGGCCATTCAGTTGTAACTCCATGTTCACAAAGTTATTTTTTTTCTGAACTAGGCAATTAGTCTGAACAGCAACATTGTCTGTTCGGGAGAGGACAAACTCGCATGTGGCATAACCCAGATGTTGGAGAATAACACAATCATCTAAAAGCAACAGTTCTGTCGAGAAGCCATATTGCAGGCCTAGGCTTAGCCTCATGTTGCACTCGATAAATTCCGGTGCCTAGCAGTGTAATAGATCATGCGATAACTGAAGGTTTTACTGCTGAAGATGCGCGCCAGCTGAGAAGCAATCTCCCATTTTCACGTAGCAGCTATGAAATCATTGGGTCTGCTTCCAGTTGTCCATGAACAAATTTGCATCATCGATGCGGAGAATTGATGCAATGTGGGTTGCTACGCAAAATGCTTAGCCTTATAGTTATAGAGCAGAAGAGACTTGGCAAAGGAACAGAGAAAGAAAAGATGAAACTCATTTTCTTCAATTCCACACATGGAATATTCCTTGTTAATGTGAGGAGAGCACCTTGGGGAGCTCTTCTCAACAACCTCCAAGAAAAAGTTCGAACTCTTGGTGGCATTTTACTGATGTTCCATTCTTTATTTAGCAAGTAGTATGGGCATGGTTAAATCCAATCGATAACTGTTAGAAAATAAGTTGTTATTCCTGCATAGGTTAAACTTTTTGAATTCAATAAATTTGTTCCATAGTATAGGTGAGCCATCAGATATGTATGACACATGTAATTATGGACACTAGCTTCTTAACTACACTACGCCGAGGTTATGCCCGAACTCATACCTATCTCACAATTCGTATAAGCCTGATGTGAGTCCTTAGCCGAACTATTAGACGATTCCACCAGATCGTCTGCGAGTACAACACAAGAATCAATCTTTATTAGCGGTTCCATGTATATCTCAAACCAATCGAGATAGACGTGTGCTCCAAATTTGTAAACATATATATACTAATCAATGCGATCGCTTGAGATGTGCGATTGCATCCTGATCTTGTTCTCCTACATGGTATCAGAATTAGTTCGATCCTAAGTCTCTTCCTCTCTCCCAATACCCAAGCCCAACCCCTCCTCCACCATGACACCAGATGACATCGCCACCAAGGAGTCCGAGCTCAACACTCGTGCTAAAGAACTCGACGACCGCGAAGCACAACTCACGTGTGAAGTTGCTACCACCGCCGAATAGAAAGGTAGAAGCTTGAGCTCCTGAGCAAGCCGGCACTGCCGTTTTCGTTGGACGACAAAAATTCCGAGCTTGGCAGCACCGTATCGAGCAAAGGAGAGCAGATGCACATGCTCACGGGCTGGACCTGATTTCCAGGCCAGAATACTATGCACACCCAAACAACAGAATTCAGGACTGCAAATACCAGATGGGCAATTCGAGCCTCCAATTCATACATCCAAACAGGGGATAATTAACTTTTGGATAAGCCATGTCCGCATACTATTTGTCATACCGTACCGGGGCACCACTTCAAAATCAGATACCTTATCTGCCAGATTCTTTAAAAGAGGATATATACATACCTTAAAACGGAAACAGACGGATTTGGTGCGGTAATTATCTTATCCATTTTGTAACAAAGCATTACAAAGACGAAATACCAGTGTACAAGCTACCTAGTTATCCGGCGGACGTACACTGCACACCTACAGAAGAAAAAGTCTTGGGGAGAACCAAAAAAGGAAGTTGAAGCATACCCTTCTAGCAATGTTGCGGGACAGCCAGTCCAGACCTTCAAACAATCCCTCGCCTGTTGTAGCGCATGTGCTCTGGATGTACCTGAAGCAAAAACAATAACGCATCAAGTCATCTGCTGTATTACCCTATGCCAATTACAAAGCCAAAGGGCAGATATACATTCTTTGGTAAAAAGTAGAAATAAAATAAGAAAATATCTCGCTAGATTGGAAAATGAGCCAATTATAAAGTGATAGAAGAAACATCACAATCACATCTCAGTACATAGAAAGGGCAAGCAAGGGGCGCATAGCTACCAGTGTCGCTGGCAAAGGGAGTGCAGTCCAAACTTGGGGGTCTCAAAATAGCACCCAATGGAATCACAATGCCAAGCATTCGCATGTACCGCTAAATTCCTCCAACATAAGCAAGCCTTGTATAATATACAAAGAAGACACACGATCACACAAAGGTTCTGGATGCTCACTGGTGGTGGGGGTGTGGGGGATGATGGTGGTGGGGATCTCGCCGAACTTGAGCTTGTAGAGGATTGTGGTCTTTCCGGTGGCGTCAAGACCCACCATCAGGATCTGCATCTCGTTGGCTAACATGCCACTGACTAGATTGGTGCACGTACGCCACATCTCCTCTGACACAGGTACTCTCTTCCTCCCGCCTCGCCTCTCCTGCAGCGCACAAATATAAGAGGGCAGGGAGTGGCTGCCTTGGGATCGGAACAGGCCAGGCTCGCGGCTGCTGCGGCCGGAGGCGGTGGGGGTGCGATTGTCCCGACCTGATCTCGGGCGGCAGCGTTGCAGCAACGACGTTCGGGTAACCTGGCTTGGCGGCAGCGATTTCACATGGGGGCGGCGCACGACGAGGTTGTACAGAGGCAGCAGCTTGAAGCAGCGGCAGGTCAGGCTCAGAACGGGTAAAACCTGCACCTAATCCAACCCGCACCTTATGCCCTTGCCCTAATACGCCAATCCGGCCCAACCCAATAATTAACTTTGTTAACCCACACCGCACCGCACCACTGAAAATTCCAGCCGCACCCGCACTGCACCGCATGAAAAATGTGGATTGAACCCACGGGTTCAGCCCATGGGTTTATGCATCACTACCGCTGGCCGCTGCTTGCCTGCCTTACTGTATGCATGTCCCAGTTTGCCTACCTCATAGCACGCACCACCATTATTCCCGATCCAGCCATGAGCCATGCAGGCATGTACTCACTCTAGCGCTCACCAACTCCAAAGTAGGTGTCTCCTCTGTACTCGTCTGCTACTGCTGCATCACGGGTGGGGCGAGTCCATGGGCACGATCCACGGGTTGACCCGTTTTAACCACTATAATTTGAACCTACCCCAAACTGCACCAAACCGTAACAAAGGTCCATCCGCACCACCCCAAATCAATTGCTAGATGAAACCATTCAGAACCACCCGTTCAGTCCCAAGATGAAATCCACCCCATTTGGCCCAAACAAAACCGCACCGTTCTTAGCCTGAGCGGCAGGCGACGGAGTGGGTGGGGGTGGCCGGCCCTGTCAGCCAGATCTGGGCCAGTGCGGGCCTGATCTGGGCCTGACGGTGTAGGGTTTCGTAGCATGGAAAACAAAAAATTTCTATCGCATACAAACAAACAAGCCAAGATCTATCTACTAGATTGTAGCAACGAGTCGATGAAATAACTCACCCTCGAAGATTCCAAAGTGTTTAACGAGAGCAGATTCTCGTGGGTGATGTAGTCGTACTCTTTCCGATCTCAAGATCGCGTAGACGATCCTTCCGGCCTGCGTTGCAGCGCTCCCTTGATCGGTCACACGTTAGATTCGACAAAGACCTTCCTCTCCTTGTTCCAGCAGGCAGCGGAGGTTGTAGCACTCTTCTCGCGATTCCAAGAAAGACAACGGTGTACCTAAGTAGAGGGAGATCTCGCAGGGCTTCGCCTTAAGCCGGAGCGAGTATGGTGGAGTATGAGAGAGCTTTGGTGATCTAGGGTTTAGACACACCAATTAGAAGGCTCTAAACCGGAGGCTAGGGCAATTAGAAGCTCTAACTTGACGGCTTGGGAGAAATCCCTAGGCTGTGGCTAGGGTTTAGGTTTAGAGGAGAGGGACTTGTGTACTAGGAGGGGCAGCCCTGCCCCTTCCTTTATAGGTGGGAGGCGCGGCCAAGGGAAGGGGAGTCCCTCCCCAACTCGGCTTGGAGGTGGGCCAGCGGTTGGAGGAGGGAATCCCTCCCCAACTTTCCTTCCTCCTCCTCCTCTTTCCAAAACTTGCCGTTTGACTTTCAAACTAGCCGTTTGACTTTTCAAATTAGGATTTGAATAAACCCTTTATTTTTGGACAGCAATGACACCTAGTACATGATGCAATCATTCCAACTTACAATGACACATTCATGTACCCTTCCCCCTTTCGGAGTGCCGGACATTCCGGAACATTCTAGAACATTCCCGATGAAAACACCGGAACCATTCCCCAACTCCGAAATGGGACTTTCCTTATATGAATCTTATTCTCCGGACCATTCTGGATCTCCTCGTGATATCCCGAATCCCATTCGAGACTCTGAACAACATTCAGTCTCTTTCTCATCATTCCATAACTACTCAAACAACGTCGAATCCTTAAGTGTGTCTCCCTACGGTTCGTGAATTATGCAGACATGATCGAGACACTTCTCCGAACAATAACCAATAGAAGAATCTAGAAATTCATATGGCTCCCACATATTTCTACGATTACTTTGTGATTGAATGAACCACTTACATACGACACCAATTTCCCTTTGTCTCACGATAGTTTACTTATCCGAGGTTATGATCGTCGGTATCTCTGCATACCTAGTTCAACCTCGTTACTGATAAGTACTCTTTTCTCGTTCCCGTGATATGTGATACCTTGTGAGCCAGTCACATGCTTGCAAGCCAATTGGATGACATTTCACCGAGAGGGCCCAGAGTATATCTATCCGTCATATGGATGGACAAATCCCACTCTTGATCCATGTGTCTCAACCAATACTTTCCGAACACTCAATGCCACCTTTATAGCCACCCTGTTACGGTGTGGTGTTTGATGACATCAAAGCATCCATCCGGTAAAGGTGATATGCATGATCTCATGGTCGAAGGAATTAGATAACTATGTATCAGAAAGCATATAGCAATTGAACTATTAAAATGACTTGATCTTTATGCTACGCTTATCTATAGGAGTATGTCCATCATATCATTCTCCTAACAATATGATCTTGTTGTTAATAACATCTCAATGTTCATGATAGGGAAACCATAATCATCTATTAACCAACAAGCTAGTATTATATAGAGGCTTTACTAGGGACTTCAAATTAAGTTTACGAATCACACAAGTATTAATGTTTCCTTGTTAATACTATTATAGGAAAACGTAGCTTGATATGCTTCAGCTTCTTGTGTGACCTTGGTTCTTGCGCATTGGCTATGGCGCCCATGTTATCACAGTAGATAGACATTGGGTCCAGCGCACTAGGAACCACACCCAGCTCTGTAATGAACTCTTTCATCCATATCGCTTCTTGTGAAGCCTCCGAAGCAGCCATGTATTCCGATTCAGTTGAAGATCTCGCCACAACGCTTTGCTTTGCACTCCTCCAGCTAATCTTTGCACCATTCAAAATAAATACGTATCCAGATTGTGATTTAGAATCATCCAGATCGGTGTTCCAACTAGCATCGGTGTAACCATTAACAACGAGCTGTTCATCACCTCCATAAGAAAGAACCATATCCTTAGTTCTTCTCAAGTACTTAAGGATGTTTTTGACCGCTGTCCAATGATCCACTCCTGGATCACTTTGATATCTGCTAGTTAGACTAACAGCATATGCAATGTCGGGTCTAGTACATAGCATGGCATACATTAGAGATCCTATGGCTGAGGCATAGGGAGTCTTACTCATCCTTTCTCTATCTTCAGCCGATGTCGGACTTTGAGTTTTACTCAAGGTCGATAAGCAACATGGGAAAGAACCCTTTCTTGCTATCTTCCATTCCAAACCTCTTTAGAACTTTGTCCAAATATGTACTTTGTGACAATGATATTAGGCGTCTTGATCTATCTCTATAAATCTCTATGCCTAATATGTAAGCTGCTTCGCCAAGATCCTTCATTGAAAAACTATTATTCAAATATTCCTTGACACTATTAAGAAGGTCTACATCATTCCCAATCAATAATATGTCATCCACATATAGTATTAAGAATGCTACAGAGCTCCCACTCACTTTCTTGTAAATACAAGCTTCTCCATAAGTTTGTATAAAACCAAAACTTTTGATCACCTTATTAAAACGTTGATTCCAACCGGATGCTTGCTTCAATCCATAGATGGACCGTTGAAGTTTGCATACCTTGTTAGCATCTTTAGGATCGACAAAACCTTTGGGTTGCATCATATACAACTCTTCATCAATGTCTCCATTGAGGAATGCTGTTTTGACATCCATCTGCCATATCTCATAATCATAATATGCAGCGATTGCTAACATAATCCTCACAGACTTTAGCTTCGCCATCTGGTGAGAAAGTCTCATCGTAGTCAACTCCTTGAATTTGTCGAAACCCTTTTGCGACAAGTCGAGCTTTATAGACAGAACATTACCATCAAAGATCATTTTCTTCTTGAAAATCCATTTGTTCTCGATGACCTTCCGCCATCCGTAAGTCCACCAAAGTCCATACTTGGTTTTCGTACATGGATCCAATCTCGGATTTCATGGCTTCTTGCCATTTATTGGAATCTGGGCTCATCATTGCTTCCTCATATGTCTCGGGGTCATCGGTGTTGTCCACCAACATGACACTCATAACGGGATCATACCAATCTGGAGTGGTACGAGTTCTCGTTGACCTGCGAGGCTCAGAGCAACTTCTGCCAAGTTTCATGATCATCATCATTAGCTTTCTCTCTTATTGGTGCAGGCACCACAGGAACTTCTTCCGGTGCTGCGCTACTCGCAATTTCGAGAGAAGGTTCGATAACCTCGTCGAGTTCTACTTTCCTTCCAGTCACTTCTTTCGAGAGAAATTCCTTCTCTAGAAAGGATCCATTCTTGGCAACGAAGATTTTGCCCTCGGATCTATGATAGAAGGTATACCCAATAGTTTCCTTCGGGTATCCTATGAAGACGCATTTTTCCGCTTTGGGTTCAAGCTTGTCCGGCTGTAACTTCTTTACGTAGGCTTCCCATCCCCAAACTTTAAGGAACGACAAATTAGGTTTCTTCTCAAACCATAATTCATACGGTGTCGTTTCAACGGATTTAGACGGTGCCCTATTTAAAGTGAATGCGACTGTTTCTAATGCATAACCCCAAAATGATAGCGGTAAATCTGTAAGTGACATCATAGAACGAACCATATCTAAGAGAGTTCGATTATGATGTTCAGACACACCATTACGCTGTGGTGTTCCCGGCGGTGTCAATTGTGAAAGTATTCCGCATTTCTTCAAATGCTCGCCAAACTCATAACTTAGATATTCACCTCCACGATCAGAACGTAGAAATTTAATCTTCTTGTTACGTTGATTCTCTACCTCACTTTGAAATTCCTTAAACTTCACGAAAGTTTCGGACTTATGTTTCATGAAATAGATATACCCATATCTACTCAAGTCATCCGTGAAGGTAAGAACATAACGATAACCACCGCGCGATGCTACACTCATTGGACCACACACATCGGTATGTATGATTTCCAATAAGTCCGTAGCTCGCTCCATCATACCAGAAAATGGAGTCTTAGTCATTTTACCCATCAGACATGCTTCGCATCTTTCAAGTGATTCAAAATCAAGTGATTCAAGAAGTCCATCGGAATGGAGTTTCTTCATACGCTTCACTCCAATGTGACCAAGACGGATTACCACATATAGGTCGAGTTATCGCTCAATTTCAAATGTTTAGCCTCAATGTTATTAATATGTGTATTTCCACTATCGAGATTCAATAAGAATAGACCATCTATCAAAGGTGCATGTGCATAAAACATATTACTCATATAAATCGAACAACCATTATTCTCGGATTTAAACAAGTAACCTTCTTGCAATAAACAAGATCCCGATATAATGTTCATGCTCAACGCAGGCACCAAATAACAATTATTTAAGTATAAAACTAATCCCGATGGTAGATGAAGAGGTAGCGTGCCGACCGCGATCACATCAACCTTTGATCCGTTTCACACGCGCATCGTCACCTCGTTCTTCGCTAGCTTCCGTTTATTCTGCAGCTCCTGTTTCGAGTTACAAATATGAGCAACCGAACCAGTATCAAATACCCAGGCACTACTATGAATACTAGTGAGATACACATCAATAACATGTATATCAGATATACCTTTCTTCTTGATGTTGCCGTTCTTCAAATCCGCCAAGTACTTTGGGCAATTCCGCTTCCAGTGACCTTCTCCCTTGCAATAAAAGCACTCAGTATCAGGCTTGGGTCCAGCCTTGGTCTTCTTCGTCAGCGTAGTAACTTTCTTACCACCCTTCTTGAAGTGTCCCTTCTGCTTAGACTTGCCTTTCTTGAATTTGGTGGTCTTATTGACCAACAACACTTGGTGCTCTTTCTTGATCTCCACTTCTGTAGATTTTAACATAGCAAACAGTTCTGGCAACTGCTTGTTCATGTTCTGCATGTTGTAGTTCATCACAAAGTTCTTGTAACTTGGTGGTAGTGATTGGAGGACACGGTAAATCCCCAAAGCATTAGGAATCACTATACCCAAGCTTTGAAGTTTGTTTGCATGCCCAGACATCTTAAGCACATGCTCACTGATGGAGCTGCCCTCTTCCATCTTGCAGTTAAAGAACTTTTCAGAAGCCTCATAGCTTTCAATTGCCGCATGAGTCTCAAAAATCAATTTGAGATCCTTGACAATATCATATGGGTCTGAATTCTCAAACCTTTTCTGAAGCTCCGATTCTAAACCATACAAGATAGCACACTGAACTATGGAGTATTGATTCTTCCGAGCGAGGTAAACATTCTTTACTTCATCGGTAGCATCACCGCAGTGGGTCACCCAGCGGTGCATCCAGCACATAGGTCAAATTACTAGCTGTGAGGACAATCCTCAAATTGCGGAACCAATCCGCGAAGTTGCTTCCATTGTTTTTTCAACTTTTCTTTCTCTAGGAAAGCATTAAAATTGATGGTAGGGGCTGCCATTGATCTACAACATATTTGCAATAGTTTAGACTAAGTTTATGACAAATTGAGTTCAAATTAACATTAAAATTAATCTAGGTGAACTCCCACTCAAAACAATATCCCTCACATTGTTTTAGTGATCACACGAACCAAATCCACCACATCAACACCGATCATCACGAGAGTTGATATAGTTTCAATGGCGAACAATCGTCATGTTCATCATATCTACTATATGATTCATGCTTTACCTTTCGGTGATCCGTGTTCCTGAGACCATGTCTGTACATGCTAGGCTCGTCAAGATCAAACCTTAGCTTCCGCATAAGCAAATCTGGCTTGCTTATGTTGTATACACTTGCGGAATCTAACACACCCGATCATCACTTGGTGCTTCAAAACAACAAGCTTTAGCAACGGTGCATACTAAGGGTGAACACTTTAGAACTTGAAATTTATGTGCATGAGGGATCATCTTATAATGCTACCGTCGTCTACTAAGAAATACAAGATGCATAAAGGATTAACATCACATGCAATTCATAATATGTGGTATGATATGGCCTTTCTTCTTTGTGCTTCCGATCTCCATCTTCAAGCACGAACATGATCTCCATCATCACCGGCATAGCATCAAGGTCAATGACGCTTCTTCATGGTTGTCGTCCACCAGCTTCAACTATTACAACTACTTTGAATAGACACGCGGGTCTTAACAGAAATTAAAGACAACCATATGGCTCCTGCCGGTTGCCGACTTACAATAAGGAACATTGCATACATCATATATAATCACAATCATGGCCATATCACATCACTGCACACCCCTGCAAAACAAAGTTAGACGCCTCTACTTTCTTTGCATATTTTACGTGGTTTGGGGCTGTTAATAAGTGTCGTTCTAACTTACGAACAAAAAACCACAACATTGATACTAGTATTGTTAATCACCCGTTGTAAATTGGATCTTAACTATGCTAGGAGAAACAGGCACCCGCAAAGCCACTTATGCAATACAAGTTGCATGTCAAGCGTGGAGCAAGTCTCATGAACGATGTCATGTAAGGTTAGCCCGGGCCGCTTCATCCCAACATACCGCAAGATGCAAAGTACACAAGAAGCAATCGACAATAAAAGCATCAACGCCCACAATGACCATTGTGTTCTACTCGTGCAACAGATCTACATATAGACACGGCTCTGATACCACTGTAGGGTTTCATAGCATGGAAAACAAAAATTTTCTATCGCATACAAACAAACAAGCCAAGATCTATCTACTAGATTGTAGCAACGAGTCGATGAAATAACTCACCCTCGAAGATTCCAAAGTGTTTAACGAGAGCAGATTCTCGTGGGTGATGTAGTCGTACTCTTTCCGATCTCAAGATCGCGTAGACGATCCTTCCGGCGCTGCGCTTAATCGGTCACATCGCTCGGTACTTGACGTAAGACCTTCCTCTCCCTTGTTCCAAAGAAAGTGGAGGTTGTAGCACTCTCCTCATGATTCAGAAGACAAGCGTGGTACCGAAGTAGAGGGAGATCTCAGGCTTCGCCTTAAGCCGGAGCGAGTATGGTGGAGTATGAGAGAGCTTTGGTGATCTAGGGTTTAGACACACCAATTAGAAGGCTCTAAACCGGAGGCTAGGGCAATTAGAAGCTCTAACTTGACGGCTTGGGAGAAATCCCTAGGCTGTGGCTAGGGTTTAGGTTTAGAGGAGAGGGACTTGTGTACTAGGAGGGGCAGCCCTGCCCCTTCCTTTATAGGTGGGAGGCGGCCAAGGGAGGAGTCCCTCCCCAACTCGGCTTGGAGGTGGGCGGCCGGTTGGAGGAGGAATCCTCCCAACTCGGTTTCCCACTCCTCCTCCTCTTTCCAAAACTTGCCGTTTGACTTTCAAACTAGCCGTTTGACTTTTCAAATTAGGATTTGAATAAACCCTTTATTTTTGGACAGCAATGACACCTAGTACATGATGCAATCATTCCAACTTACAATGATACATTCATGTACCCTTCCCCCTTTCGGAGTGCCGGACATTCCGGAACATTCTAGAACATTCCCGATGAAAACACCGGAACCATTCCCCAACTCCGAAATGGGACTTTCCTTATATGAATCTTATTCTCCGGACCATTCCGGATCTCCTCGTGATATCCCGAATCCCATTCGAGACTCCGAACAACATTCGGTCTCTTTCTCATCATTCCATAACTACTCAAACAACGTCGAATCCTTAAGTGTGTCTCCCTACGGTTCGTGAATTATGCAGACATGATCGAGACACTTCTCTGAACAATAACCAATAGAGGAATCTGGAAATTCATATGGCTCCCACATATTTCTACGATTACTTTCCGATCGAATGAACCACTTACATACGATACCAATTTCCCTTTGTCTCACGATAGTTTACTTATTCGAGGTTATGATCGTCGGTATCTCTGCATACCTAGTTCAACCTCGTTACTGATAAGTACTCTTTTCTCGTTCCCGTGATATGTGATCCCTCAGAGCCAGTCACATGCTTGCAAGCCTATTGGATGACATTTCACAGAGAGGGCCCAGAGTATATCTATCCGTCATATGGATGGACAAATACATCTCTTGATCAATGTGTCTCAACCAATTCTTTCCGAACTCTCAATGCCACCTTTATAGCCACCATTTACGGGTGTGGTGTTTGATGACATCAAAGCATCCATCCGGTAAAGGTGATATGCATGATCTCATGGTCGAAGGAATTAGATAACTATGTATCAGAAAGCATATAGCAATTGAACTATTAAAATGACTTGATCTTTATGCTACGCTTATCTATAGGAGTATGTCCATCATATCATTCTCCTAACAATATGATCTTGTTGTTAATAACATCTCAATGTTCATGATAGGGAAACCACAATCATCTATTAACCAACAAGCTAGTATTATATAGAGGCTTTACTAGGGACTTCAAATTAAGTTTACGAATCACACAAGTATTAATATTTCCTTGTTAATACTATTATAGCATGAATGTAAACATTTATCATAAACACAAAGATATAATAATAACCACATTTATTATTGCCTCTAGGGCATATCTCCAACAGACGGGCCATGGGCGGTGCCCACGCTTTGACTTCCTGCAGGGGGCCAGGCAAACTCCCCTGGTCGTGTGTGGCTGGGACCAGTCCTCGGTCACGGGCCTAGTGCTGGTTGTCGTCGGCCAGACCGTGGTAGGGTCTGTAGGGCGCGACTCGCCGGTAGCGCGGAGGTGCCGTGTCTGCTACGGGTGTCGACCCAATGCTCCTTTTTGCTGTACCGGCTCCTTTGTCTGTGTCGTGGCTCGTCAAGGTGGTGATTGGCGCTGTCGGCCCAGGTAGTGTCCCTCAGATTGGCGGTGGTCCGGTAGGCTTGGGTGAGCACGATGGCGATGGCGCTGCTGCTTGGCGGCGGGGATCTGCGGTGGTGGCGGATCTTCTAGTGGACAGATGAGTAGGGACTAGGGCTAGGGTTGGCGGCATCGGTGACACCCTTGCTGCAGTGTGGTGGCGGGGCTTCACGAGGCTATTTGGGCTCGGCCGGGCCAGAGAGGGCCTGGTTTGCCCGTATTGCTGCATCCGGTCGGTTATCGCCCGCCGGCAGTGGAGGTAGTTTCCTCCCACGTGTTTCTATACCGCCAACCCCTATCGGAGTTCCTCCTTTTCGGCCGTTCTAGCTTGCAACGTGGGCCACAGTGAGATGGTGGTGGTGACTGCAAGACCGCGGTGACGTATGTAGGTGGACGACTAGCTGGGTGGAGCCATACGAAGAGTCCGGGAGCATGGTTTTTTGAGAGATCGGGAGAAATCCTTGTTGTCCAGAAACCGACGCGGTGACGCTTGCGGGTATCGTCGGCCTTCCTAAAGGGCGTCGGTAGTATCTCTTTTCCACCTCCCGTAGCGTACCGGGGGAAACCCTAGGATCAGTCCGGGCAACAGTGTCGTTATCGTCGCTTTCCTTCTTGGAGGTGTTGCTTGGTACGTGACGCTTCAGAGCGCTAGGAGCGGGGTGGTTAGTCTCCGGAGGGCGCAGCGGTTGCGGGTCACCACCATTTTCGTCAAGCCACTGTTGTCGGCTTTGTTTTCTCTTCTTTTTCTTTTTCTTTTTCTTTGTTTTCTTTTGGACAATGTGCTGTCCGGCTCAGCAGTGGTCTCAATGGTGGTTGCTATATTAATATAGCTGGACGCAAGCCTGTTTCAAGGAGGAGGATCCTATACCCAGCCGTTATGGTCAAATCCTGGTTGATCCCGGGATTTTTGTTTGCGTCGCCGCAAATTCTGTAGCCGGAGGCTTAAGACTTGCTCCAATGGGGGTATTATAGGTAGCATCGTAGCACGTAGAACTAGAAAAATTAATCCTAAATAAATTTTGTACACAATTTTGTATTGAGATTCTACAAAACAATAAATATACTAGGACTATAGTACTACTACATGATACTATGCACTGCGAAGATGGTACCATATACTAGTATCATATACATGATACTACTATATGATATTGTATTGTGACTAGTCTAATGGATTCTTTTCGCATGCGTGAATTCAGGAAAGGGCAGGCACTTTGGATAGGCGCTATTTTCCTGGCAATATTCACGGGCGAGATCGCAGGAGTATTTTAACCGTACCAAGTAGAATTAACTCGATATTTTCCGGTGAAACAATCCGGCGTCACAAAAAATATCCACATGAACAGTTCAAAAAATCTCAACGTGAACAAGTTGGCTGCATCTAACACGGGTTTGACATGTACATACAGATTTTGCGGTATCAAAGGACGCATTTAGTAGACTGCATTTCCTCCAAACAGAATAGGGCGAGACAAAATCGGTCTGTTTGGTTTCCGTATGACCGCTGCGTTGTGGCCAGCGTGCTTCGTAAACCACTCTAGGGCAGGTTCAACTAGAACGTTTGAATCGAGTGTTTCCGTGAAGCCATACCATGGAGCTACAAAAATGGGGCGGCGGTGTGTGCGCACCATCTGCAGGGACACAGGCGGAAAACGGAAGTTTCCCGGCCCTGCTTCGCCCCAAGAGTACACTCACCTGCTGGGGTGGCTCACCCAACGCGTTGGCCCTCCCCAAAATACCCCCTCCTGATTCCACGACACAAGCGGCGGAGGCGGCGGCAGCGCAGATCTACCGTACCCGACGGTTCATCCAACTCTGTGTGGTTGAGCGTCGGTCAACGGCATCGAAAGGCATCTCCCTCCTTCTCCCCAGCCACACATCGCCATGGGTGAGGTAAGCACCGTGAATCTCTCCCCACTACTGTTTCTAGTAGGCTGAAGCACCGATTTACAGAACTCACTGTATCTCCGATTTGTTAGCTGACATGATGGCGTTTATCCATCAGGCAGTTACGCTTGTAGCAGTGATTCAAGCCTAGATCTTGTTATTGCACAAGCGAGCTCTGAGGCGGGATGCGTTTCCTAGACTGATGTATGGTCCTATGTTGGTCTGAGATCTAGAGAGGATGACCAACCTGAACTACATCTACAACTACAACGATGTAGACTCTCTCAACATACCCAGGATGAGAAGAGCCCCCTTCTTTGCACTTGTCATGGTGACTAAGGACATGTGGACTTTTGGTAGATAGCATCCACACCTAAGTGGAAGAACAAGTTGCGATGTTCCTTCATGTGGTTGGCCATAACCAGAGGTTTAGAGTCATCCACGACACTTTTAGAAGAAGCATGGAGATAATATCGCGCTATTTCAACCGAGTGTTGTATGCAATCGGTGAGCTGAGAGAGGAGATGATCAAGTCTCCTACGGGTCAAAGACCAGAAAATATACGCAATTAGCGCGAGGTGGATGCCATATTTCAAGGTGAGCATGTGTTCCCTTGTTTTATCATTGCATCCTTCGATTGAGTCCCATCTGTCCCCCTTTTCTCATTTCATCCTTTTGTGCCTGTAACAGGATTGTATCTATGCAATCGATGGTACTCATGTTACTGCTAGAGTTTCTAGATCAGAATCTATAGCTAACAAGGGAAGGAAGCACTACACCAGCCAAAATGTACTAGCTGTTATTGATTTCGACATGATTTTCACATATGTGTTAGCTGGTTGAGAAGGATCAGCCCATGATGCAACCATCCTTGCTGACAACATGTCCATGCCAGATGGGATCAATATCCCTGATGGCATGTTCTATCTAGGAGATGCGGGATATGGCTGCCGCCCTAGGATTCTTCCACCCTTCAGGTCTACTAGGTACCATCTCAACGAGTTCACTGGAAGGAACAAGCCATAGAATGCTAAAGAGCTATTCAATCTCAGGCACTCTATCCTTAGGGTTACCATTGAGAGGGCATTCGTTGCTTTGAATAACAGGTTCAAGATCCTTGATTAGAAGCCATTCCACACCTTCCCCACCCAAGTAATGCTAGTGCTTGCATGTTTCATACTCCACAACAGGATCTTGGGGTATGGCCTTGATTCGTATGTGCCGGATGAGGAGAGTGTGATTCCTGATGAGAATGACACTGGCCATGGTGTGGAAGCATCTGACAATGAAGCTTGGAAGGAGAAGAGGAAGGAGTGGGCAGCGGCAACGTGGAATGATAGAGGCCCCACCACCATCTGACAACAAGAAGAAGGAGGTGAAGAAGAAGAAGGAGAAGAAGATGATGATGATGATGAAGAGAAGAAGGTTGCAGTACCCCTCTCTCCCTGGTTTCTGAACAATAATCATGAGACTGTGCTTGTAAACTTCCATTCGTATTAGCTAGGTTTGTGTGATGATGAACTGATTGTTGGGTCACGTAGAGATAAACAAAACTTTTTACCCTACGCGGTACTCCCAAGATCCAGCTCAGGTGATAGGCCACGAGATTTACCACTAGACGCGGAGGTGCGGATTGTTGATGAAGCGCGTCAGTTGATGTCGTGCCGAACGATCCCCGTACAACACGTCCAGATCCCCACGGACCTCCTTGTCTCTAGCGTCGTACGTGCAATGCCTCTACTGATATCCACACATACAGGAAGGAGCTCCAGGCAGAGGACTGCTAGATCCTGTCTAGCCCGGAATGGGAGTGGAGAAAGTGATGGCTAGGTCAGGGACAATCCCTTGTCACTCCACTTATATACACTCCTAGATGGACTCAACGCTTGAGGGCCATCTAGGCCGTACCCCAATCTCCACATGGATCGAATCCATATGGGCTCCTTACCCTTAAGTGTGTGACCCTGTAGGTTTACGTACACCTAGAGACGACACGAGTCACCACTTCGAGTCGATAGTTGGTAGCGGCCTCTAGCAAGATGTGCCAACTCCCAAGCACCATAAAGTTAGAAGATAAACCTTTCTCAATGTGACTTTCGTCCAAGTCTCTTTGCCTCACGATATATCTTGTCAAGCTATAGGCGAGTTATTGCCATCCCTTTAATAGCTCGACTTTCTCTTCTCGTTCCGTGATATATGATTCACTGGACTAACACTTAGTCCTACTCCTGGGTTAACACTTAACCAAGTCGCGCATGGCCATGCTTCCGAATCATGTCACACGAGAGGGCCCAGAGAATATCTCTCCATTACAGAGGGGCAAATCCCATCTTGGTAATCCACGTCACGCAGCTTGCTTCACAACCAACCCGAACCCTACCTTTATAACTGCCCATTTACAGAACAACGTTTGATAGGACCTAAGCTGGCGATCCACAACTCGGATCATGCGATCACCTCAGGTCGAAGGATTCCATTGCTTGAGAATACAAATGAAAACATGGTCATTGCATCTCAACTGTGGGTCAGTCCGATTCGCTAAACTCTTTAGCCGAATCAGTGTAAGTCGGAATAGCATCTCCATGCCCATGACAAGTGGAACCGAGTCATCGGCCGACTTTCACATTAGTCTAAGTTGTGTGTCCGACACAACCTCAACGACCAAGGACAATTAGTATGAACAACATGAATATATAGTTCCACAATCGAATCACATATTCAATGATACATATCAGTAGTTCATACATGGACAATAACTTTATGAATACATTGGAAATAACATCATATATGATTGCCTCTAGGGCATATTCCCAACAGTCTCCCACTTGCACTAGAGCCAATCATCTGACATCACATGTCTAGGCATCTAATGCCCATAGCTCTTAGGTGCACCTCATGCTTTGGTTGTGGAAGTGGCTTTGTCAACGGATCCGCAATGTTTGCATGCGTGTGTACCTTGCATAACTTGATATCACCTTGATCCACGAACTGGCGAATCAGGTGGTACCACATGAGTATATGTTTGTTCTTTTGGTGTTGTCTAGGTTCCTTGGCTTGTGTGATAGAACCATTGTTGTCACAATACACGTCTAACGGATTGGACGAGCCCTGAACCACACCAAGATCCATGAGGAAATTCCTCATCCAAACGGCTTCCTTTGTAGCCTCCGAGGCAGCAATATACTCAGCCTCTGTCGTAGACACAGACACCGTCTCTTGCTTGGAACTCTTCCAGCTCACAGGCCCTCCATTCATTACAAACACATATCCAGATTGCGAACGAGAATCATCTGAGTCAGTGAGATAACTCGCATTCGTGTAACCCCTTACACTGAGTTCATCCTCACCTCCATAAACTAGGAACATATCCTTAGTCCTTGTCAAGTACTTGAGGATATTTTTAGTCGCTGCTCAATATCTCTCCAGGGTCAGCCTGGTATCTGCTCACAACACTTAGAGCATAGGAAACATCCGGCATAGTACAAATCATAGCGTACATGATGGATCCGACTGCAGAAGCATACAGAATCGCACTCATCCAACTTTGCTCATTAGTGGTCGAGGGACACTGAGTCTTGCTAAGTTTCACGCCATGGGACATCGGTAAGAACCCCTTCTTAGACGGTTCCATGTTGAACTTCTTGAACACTTTGTCCAAATATGTACTCTGACTCAATCCAATGAGCCGCCTTGATCTATCTCTTGTTGGAAATATGCCCTAGAGACAAATAGTAATAAGGACTATTATCATATTTCATAAAGTTTATGATTAGATTTTATATCATGCTATAACTGTATTGAGTGGAAACATCAATACACGTGTGATACATAATAAACCAGGGGTTCCAAGTGAAACTCTAGTCACTGGTTCATTGGTCAACAGATGATCATGTTTCCTGATCATGTGGCATTTATGCCAGTTGGAAATGGAGTCAACTCATTCTGAGAATGATATGATGAACCAATACCCAACCTAAACATCGTGACCCGATCATGTCACGAAGTTCAAGTTACGATGATTAGAAATGGATCCTCGTAGACTATTCCTTAGACTATGAGGCTATATCAATCACTATCTCCCGAGAGTGCTTAGATAGCATCAAGCGCCACTTGGTAATACAGTGGTTATAAAGGTGTGTCCAGGTACTCGGAGGAAATCGTAGAGGCAATATATGTCAAGAGTGGTATTTGTCTGTCCACGTGACGGAAAGATACTCAAGGGCCCACTCAGAGAAGTTATATCCAATAGCTGCGCAGCATGTGATTTGATCGCAGGGATATCACTTATCGAAACGAGTCAAGTAGCATTGTTCGGTAATGAGACTGAACATGACATGGTGATGTCATTTATCAGAACTCGGGCAATGCAAGTATCAGGAGACAAAGGGAATAAGACACGATTGTCCTGGTTCAAACGACAAAAGATCTTCGTGGAACGCACAGGGGTCACATGGCCATCCAGGTCCCTCTGTTGATCATTGGTCCGGGAGTGTCTCGACCATGTCTGGAGTGTTCCCGAACCGTGGGGTATCACTCTTAAGGGCTTGATGATGCTTAGAGAGTGTTTATAGGATCGGTAGAATCGCCGAAGAAGAGTAGAGAGAAAATCGGAAGGGTTTCGGTAAGTCTGGAGGATGTCCGGAGTGGAGGTGGAAGGTGTTCCATAGCTACGGAGATTGAATAATATGTGAATGAATGTTAAATATTGATTTAATCATTTATTCATAATTATTTAATAAAGAGAAAATCAATTTAAAAGGTTAAAAGGCTTAATGGGCCAATTCCCGGAGGGGAAAGGGCCCAAGAGGGGGCCACACCACTAGGAGGGGCCAAGGGGGTTGGCCGGCGGCCCTAATGGGCCTTCCCCACGTGGGGCCCATGGTGGGGGCTGGCCGGTGGCGCCTCCCCCACCTCCTCCTCCTTAAGTCCCACCCTGGGACTTTGAGGGAGGGTGTACCCCCTCCTCCCCCTATATATAGTGGGGGTATTTGGCCAGACAAATACACACAATATTCAATAAAGGTATTCTCACTTTTGGGAAGACCTCCAATTGATATTCTCTCTCTCTCTCTCGTGACCGTGGTCCCAAGTTCGGACTGCACGAACAAGAGACATCTTCACCGTGGAGCACCGTCACGCTACGGGATTCGAATCCAGGAGCTCTACTTCTACAACTGCTACTGGATCAGGGAAGCGGGAGTCATCATCAGGCACCAGACGTGTGTAAATCCCGACGAGGTGTCACACTTGAGGCACTCAAGTCGTTGGAGTCAAAGGAGCGCAAGGACTTCATCACGACCTTGAGGTCAGCTTCGGCTCGTCTACATCAACCACGCTCTCCTGAGCATTGACAACGGTTTTCGCTCTTCAAGGGTAAGTTCGCAAAAAGCCTCTCCCGTTGCTGTATTACTAATAGATAGGTCCCGGCAGCATCAGGGGTTTAGGGGCGTAGGGTAAAAATTTATTGTTTTCATACGCAGAACCCCTACATCTCTATAGATCCAGATTCCTAGTATGTAAGTCGCCTCACCCAAGTTTTTCATCAAAAAACACCTTTCCAATGATTCCTTGGTTTCTTGCAACATCTGGACATCATTTCCAATCAGTAATATGTCATCCACATATAAGATCAGAAATTTACTTTGCTCCCACTAAACTTCTTGTATAAACAAGAATCATGATCACTCTTGATGAAGCCAAACGATTTAACTACCTCATCAAAGTGAATATTCCAACTCCGAGATGCTTGCTTCAACCCATAAATGGATTTCCGAAGCTTGCATACCTTGTTAGCATTAGCTGGATCGACAAAACCCTCGGGCTGTATCATATACACATCCTCGGTTAAATTTCCATTAAGGAAATCCGTCTTGACATCCATCTGCCATATCTCATAGTCGAAATAGGTTGTTATAGCTAACATGATCTGAACTGACTTGAGCATCACCACGGGAGAGAAAGTCTCATCGTAGTCAACTCCTTGAACCTGTCGAAACCCCTTCGTGACAAGCCGTGCTTTATAGACAGAAATATTTCCATCCATATCAGTTTTCTTCTTAAAGACCCATTTGCACTCGACGGGTCTTGCACCGTTTAGCAGATCAACCAAGTTCGAAACTTGTTTTTCATCCATGGACTTTAACTCGGATCTCATGGCTCCAAGCCACAACTCAGAATCAGATCCCACCATCGCTTACGAATAAGTTGCCGGCTCATCACTGTCCAATAGTAACACATCACGAATACTTCGCAATCTGGCCGATCTTTGCGGTGTCGGTGCAGCTGTCGGCTCAGGTACCACGACTGGCTCAAACTCTAAGGCTTTTACCGACTCGCTGCTGGACAGTACCTCTCGAATTTCTTCGAGTTGCACTGTGCTCCCATTTACTCCCCGACTGAGAAACTCTTTCTCAAGGAAGACACCATTCCGAGCGACAAACACTTTGCCCTCTTCTCCGTTGTAGAAGTAGTAACCCAAGGTTTCCCTCGGATACCCCATGAAAATACACTTATCCAACTTGGCTGTAAGCTTGTCCAACTGAAGTCGCTTGACAAAAGCTTCACAACCCCAAATCTTAAGAAAAGACAAACTCGGCTTCTTGCCAGTCCACATCTCATGTGGTGTCTTCTCTACCGACTTTGATGGTACTCTGTTTAGTGTGAACGCTGCAGTTTCTAGACAATAACCCCAAAATGATAAAGGCAGATCTGTTCAACTCATCATTGATCGTACCATGTCTAACAAGGTCCGATTCCTCCTTTCTAACACACCGTTTCTCTGCGGCGTTCCCGGAGGAGTGAGCTGGGGAACTTTTCCACAACTCTTCAGATGGTTATCAAACTCATGGCTCATGTACTCGCCTCCTCGGTTTGACCGAAGAAACTTTATTTTCTTGCCGAGTTGATTCTGTACATCATTCTGGAATTCCTTGAACTTTTCAAAGGCTTCCGACTTATGTTTCATCAAGTAGATATATCCATACCTACTCAAATCATCAGTGAATGTAATGAAGTACTCATAACCACCTCTGGCTGTCATGCTCATCGGGCCACATACATCACTATGTACTAGTCCCAATAAATCGGACGCCCTTTCACAACTCTTTGCAAAAGGTGTCTTGGTCATTTTGCCGAGTAGGCAGGATTCACATGTCTCGAACGACTCCAAGTCGAACAAAGTTAGGAGTCCGTCATCATGGAGCTTCTTCATGCGTTTCCAACTTATATGACCAAGCTGACAATGCCAAAAGTAAGTCATATTCAGATCATTTGGTTTCAACCTTTTCACATTTATGTTATAGACAAATTCACCTTCAAGATTCAAAATAAATAACCCATCCTGGATGGGTGCAAAGCCGTGAAACATATCATTCAAATACAAAGAACAACCATTATTCTTAATATTCGACTCATAGCCTTGTCTCATCAAACATGAGACAGAAATAATGTTTCGACTAAGCACTGGAACATAATAACAATTATTTAGCTCCATTAAGAATCCAGAAGGTAAATGAAGTTGCATCGTGCGAACTTCCAACGCAGCAACTCTTGCTTTGTTAATGCCCCAAATGTCAACCTTGCCAATCGCCACGCTCCTAGTTCTTACCAGTCCCTGCAACGAGTTGCAGATGTGAATAACTGATCCGGTATTATATACCCAAGAACTACCAGGTGCATCGGCAAGATAAATGTCTATAACATTGCAAACAAGCATACCTGAGCCGGAAGTCACACCTCCACTCTTGGCTTTATCAACCAGATACTTGCTGCAATTCCTCTTCCAATGGCCATCCGCCTTGCAATAGAAGCAAGTGGATCCAGCTGCAGGAGATGGCTTAGTCCCCGAGGAAGTGCTTTGGACTGGGTCCTCGGCCTTACCTCCCGACTTTGCCTTCTTCTTCTTAGTCCAAGAACTCTTCTTGAACTTAGGCTTATTCTGCACCATCAACACTTGACTAGTGCCTTTCTTGAGATCCGCCTCAGCCTGCTTGAGCATCCCATGTAATTTAGTGAGCTTCTTATCCATACCATGCATGTGGTAGTTTCATATGAACTGACCATATGCACTAGGAAGAGAGTTCGGAATTATGTCCGTAGCGAACTCTTTGCTAATGGGGTAGCCCAGCCTTTCTAGAGACTGCACGTAACCAACCATCTTGATCACATGCGGACTCAATGGATCGCCATCCTTAAGCTTGCAGTTCAACAAAGCCTGAGAGACTTGATACCTCTCAGTCTTCACTTGAGCCTGGAACATACTTTTGAGGCTTTCGATCATATCGTAGGCCTCAACATTCTCGAACTGCTGCTGCAAGTCCGGTTCCATGTGAGCAAGCATAAGACAGCTAATCTCCGTAGACTCATCACATGTCCTACGGTAGGCATTGGTGGTTGCGACACTCGCATTCTCATTTGGCTCATCTAGAAGTGGGTTGTCTAGGACATGGTCCCTCTTTTCTTGCTTGAGAACAATTCTCAGATTACGATACCAGTTGGTGAAGTTAGTTCCATTTAGCTTATCTTTCTCTAAGATGGTTCTCAAAGCAAAACTGGAAATCTGAGGAAGACTGCTAGGTACCATTGATCTACAACAGAAAAATATGCAAAACACTTAAGACATGTATCCATAAAAGAGCAAACATATTAAACACTTTAATACTTATGCTCCCACTAGAACCAACACCCCTCCGATTGTTACTTAGTGATTTAGGACCCTAAATAAGCAAGTCGACTAGTGAGCTTTAGCATCACCACTAGCCGTCAAGTGATCTAGGTGGTCAACTCCTTGTCGATCGCATCTCATATGACTCCTATTAGACGGGTGGCATCACATGCCCCGGCTCCCATCCGACTTTTCCCCGAGTCCCACAACCATTGTGATAGACCCGTCTAGATTACCGAGTGCTTCCGCTATAAGAGTCCAACTCGAACCCACCTAGTCGGAAAGAATTGATAGCACCTCAATTTTATGATCCCACTACCAAAAATTGAAGGGGATCCGCAGCAGAAAACAAAAATTTCTAATGTTCGAACCCCAAAAACTGCCTAGGATCTATCTATGTAGTAATGCGGTAATGACCAATGCATAGAGAATACATACCCTTGTAGACCGTATGCGGTTAACATTCCGAGGGGAACGTGGTTTATGTAGTCATACTCGTAGCCGACCTCAAGGTCGTGAAGCTCCTCGCAGGTCACCCCTTGCTCCTTCTTCATCGTGTAGCAGCTCAGGCTCACGACATTCAAGCACCCCAAGTGTTGCACCTCGTGTCTTCGTACACATCCGGTGCATGATGAGACCTCCGGATCCCCGATCCCGCCGGGAGTGCGGAAGTTGATATCCGTCTAAGAATCCCTGCAGTGCAATGGCTTGCTGCAGGTGTGCCTCGTTCGCACAGCCCAAACTTGGGGCCATGGTCACAAGGGCTAGAGAGAGAGGAAAGGAGGAAGTCAACCAAAGGACTTCTCCAAATATTGGTGTGTCTCATCCCACCCATGGGCACCCCTTTATATAGGCTAAGGGGGTGTGCCTTTCTCAAAGGCTAAGCCATGTGGGACTAAACAAGGGGAAGAGAGGAGGAGGAGGCGCATGGGCCCTTAGGGCTTCATGGGCCAGCCGGCCAGGGGTGGGCCCCACCCCGCGCATAACCCTAGGCTGTCCGGGTAGGCCCTCTTGTGGCGGCTAGGCCTTGGCCCTCTTGTCCCTTCCCTCTTTCGGTTTTCCCTCATGGGCCCTTATTCACTAGGAAGTTTGGCCCATTAGTAGAATAACACTTCAAAATAGATTTTAATATTATATTTAATATTAATTACACTAATTAATATGTAAATACATATTACAAAACCTGATTCAACCCGAAACACCTTTCAGTTCCCCTTTCTATATCCTCCGAACAACTTCGGAATTCCCGGAATGATTCTGGTCCTTTATTCCTTCTCTGAACAGCTTCGGATCTTTCCGTGGAACAATTTCGTCTTTCTCTTTCTCTACTGTGATTCTGTCTTACGAATGATCGCTCTCATCGTACCCTTAAGTGTATCCTCTCACGGATCGGGAATGCTCTAGACATGATCTAAATCAATGATCAACAGAGGGACCAGGGATATCCATGTGACCCCTATGCATTCCTGATGACAATATCGTTGAACCGGTAAATGTAGCATCCGATTCCTTTTGTTTCTTGATATGACTTGTACGAGATCCGATCATTGGTATCACATACCTTTTTCATTCTCGTTAACAACAAGTTCTGTTTTCTTGTTATCGTGATATTACATCCCCGTGACCAAGTCACATGTTGCAACATTTATGGATATAATATCACCAAGCCGTCCATATGTATCTTTACCCATCATGTGGGTGAACAATTCCTAGTCTTGCAGTCACATGTCATCTATTGTTCCTTTGGAATACCCAACGTACACCTTTGTGGCCACCGTATTACGAGATGACGGTTGATGCAGTCTAAGCAGCCTCGGGAAACAGTGAGTAATATGAGATCACAGTCTAAGGAAAAGGAGTCTAGGTATAGATGTTGCAACAATGAACTATATGACTTGATCGTGTTGCAATCCTTCGAGGAATGTCCATCACATCATTCTCCAATGATATGACCCTGTTGTCAATTGGAATAAATACCCATGATCTTGAAACCCAGATCATCCTCATGACCAACGAACTAGTATGAATAGAGGCTACTAGGGACTTAAGGGCCGGGGTATAAGGACCGAATTAGCCGAGGTTCGGCAGGGTCAAAGCGTATGCTGGCCGGGTCACCTCAAGGCAGGCTGGATCACGGAGTAACCCGGACCAGGGGGTCGCCTGACATTGTCTCATCCGAATTAAGGAGCAAGTCGGAAGTGCTTGTCTAACATGTATGCAGGAACGGGTGTGGCCGGATCTACTATGATCCGGGTCCCCGCTTAGCTTCTGGGAGAAGGAAGGAATCTCTCTGGTCAAAAAGAAGGTCCAGTACACACTGCATGAGCGAAGAAAGCAAGGGCAGGACCACCGGGTCATGGCCGACAAGGGCGACGACACCCATGTCGGCTGACGCAGGCGCCGCAGAGGCTTACGTAGCCAAAGCATGTATGACGCGGGGGAAAAGCACCCCGGTCGGGTTACCACTTTGGGAGGAGGCATATTCTTAGGAATATGCCTCCACGTATGCCCTAGGCAGGGACCGAGCCTCCTCTATATAAGGGGGGGCTAGGGTTCCAGGAGGGGGGTTGAGTTTTCTTTGATACTAGTTGAGTTCTTTGGGGCCATAGGGTTCTGGTTAAGGTTCTAGGGGTGTACTGTGGGCAAGAGTAAGAGAGCTCCTTCTTACTCCTCTCGCCAATACAGCTCAAGGAGCACTTGTAATCTTGGGAGAATAGCAATACAAACTTCTGTGTGGAGAATCACTCCACTATCCCTCCCCGGATTCCCCTAGCGTGTATTAGTCCCCACCTTTAGCCTATCCATGGCATCTGCCGTGACACCACCACGACAGTTGGCGCCCACCGTGGGGCTAGCGGCGCTAGCAGGGGTGAAGATCTGGACGGGAAACCTCATCGGCGCCGGCGAACGCATCGTCTCCAGGCTCGTTCAGCGCTTTGGAGCGCTGGATTTCGTCAGCAACAACGCTGGCTGCTTCGGCACGCGCCCACTTCCGCGCAACGGCCTCTTTGTCAAGTTGGGTGCGCACAAGGTCTACGTTGCTGTGGACGTATCATGCGTTCATCCACTGTGGCTTGCGGGGCGCGTATCGCTCGCTCCCCGGACCATGCGGAGGTGATGATGACTGCGCCAGGTGCGAGCGCAAGCAAGGATCTAGCACCGGACCCGGAGGTAACACCTAAGGCACCGAGGAAAGGTAGAGGACCTCCACTAGAGAGGCCTGAGAACATACTGAGAGAAGCTATGGATAGCTTGGCTAACCCGGTAGCGGCAGTGATAGATCTGGCTCAAGCACAGGCTGAGCTAGAGGAAACTAGGCAAAAGATACTAGAGGGTGCAAAGAAAATAGGCGCGGCTCAGCAGTCGCTGAACATGACGCTGCGTGAGTATGCAAAGGCAAACAAAGTTGATACGGTAAAAGTAAAAGGGATAAACCTCATGAGCGAGATGAACAGAGAAGGTGATGATGGGGCCGAAGGGTCGGAGAACTATTTGTCCATGGGGTTGCCGAGGTATAGTATCCCGGCGAAGAACCTCAGAGCAGCGGATGCGGCTGCATCCGAGTTGGAGGGTCTGACGGGTGAGGCCCGACAAAGACAACAAGATAGGGTTAACAAGCTGGTTCAGATCGCGAACAGACAGAACGAAGAGCTGCTCAGAGGTAACCCGGAGAGAGCTGGAGCTTCCAAAATCATCCATTGGGTGATGGGTAACCCGGAGAAATCCGCTGGAGCCGCATCGTCGCCTCATGGTGGTCCAAGGAGAGAAGAGGTAGTAACCTCGGCCAGACGGAACAAACAGATCGCTGCATTTACCCGACACGTGCGGGAAAAGAAAAAGAAACGCGGAAAAACGATGATCGACGGAGTGTGAGCCGAGGTGAAGCTGGCCGAGGTAACCACGACCAAGGCAATGCCGGTCAAGGGAACGTTGCCAACGGTAATGCCGGACAGCGAAACTCCGTAGGAGCAGGTCAACCGCAGTAGCGGAATATACCAAGGCAAGAGCAAAGTGCCGGCCGAGGTATGCAACAGAAAGGTGCGCCCTGGGAGCAAAACCGATACAATGACGGTGATTCGAAGATGATGAACGCGGGATACCCGAGACCGGACTATCATGTGATAGGGTCAAGATTGGGAAGCAGGGACTTGATGCCGGATGACGCCAGGTTAAAGCTGGATCGCCTGTATATGTCGGAACAGATCGAATGTCAAGGTCCCCCAGGTCCAGCATGCTTTGGACCCCGGATCATGAAGGAGCCGCCGGTACCCAACTTCCAGTTGCCCAGAGGCACGAAGACGTATGACGGCAGTACCAAGCCGGAGGATTGACTGATAAACTATGCTACAGCTGTGAAAATTGCCACTGGCAACTTGAGATGGGCTGTACGTTACGTACCCCAGATGTTGGAAGGCCCGGCCAGAGTATGGCTGAATAATTTACCACTCGGAAGCATCAACTGCTGGATAGATTTTGAAGAAATGTTTATCAGCAACTTCTCAAGTACATACCAGAGGCCGAATAGACGGCAGACCCTAGCAATGTGCAAGCAGAGATCTAACGAGACGGACCGTGAATTCTTGACCCGGTGGTGTACCGTGAGAAACTCGTGTGAGGGTGTCATAGAGTCACAGGCCATAGCATGGTTTGCACAAGGGTGCAGATATGGCAGCGAGTTGTGGATGAAATTGCAAAGGAAAATGCTAATTACGTTGGCAGAGATGATCCGGATTGCAGATTCATATGCCTTGGGTGATCCGACTAAACCCAGGATCGCGTCAAACGAGTCAAACGAGGAGTACTATCAGAGGGACGGAGCCGGGTCATCCCGGAGGAACGATTACAGAGGAAAAAGGAGAGATGATAGACCTGATCATCGTTACAGTTCGCAACAAGTTGCAGCTATGAATCAAGATCAACCCGGAGCAGGGAGCAACCAACGCCAGAAAATGGGAGGGCAATGGACTCCCAGAAACGATGGCAAGAAAACATGGACTCCGGAGCAGAAGAAACAGTGGCAAGAAAAGAAAGACCGTCCGAGGTGTACCTATGAGTCGATGTTGGACCAGCCGTGTAAGTTTCACACGCCAAATCCGAATAGCCCGGCAGGTCACACAACGAGGCAATGTGAGTGGATGCGTAAGATAGAACAAGGTGGTTCGGGGAATGCTCAGGCACCTCGGAATGATCAATCTCGGCAGGAGTTACCCCAGCAGCAATTGCTCTCCGGAGCGAACGTGCAACAGCTAATGTTGCCTCCCCCTCCGCCGAGGTATGACAACAATGAGAGAAGGGATGCAGTGCATCAGGTGGAAAATCAGCAACAATCAGATTAGAGGTACCCTGGAAATGAGGGAAGGAATGAGTACACAGAACACCACCAGAGCTATTGTGTGTTCACAACCGAGGAAACAAATAGGAAAAGCTTGCAGCGCCGACATATGGAGGTTAATGCGGTTATGCCTGCAGTGACGAGGTACATGCCTTGGCCAGACCAAGAAATCACCTGGAACATCAAAGATCATCCTAAGCTTATGCCGAGTCCAGGTTCGTATGCGCTGGTACTGGATCCAACATTCATTGGACCGAACATCAATGTGAGGTTCTCCAAGGTTTTGATTGATAATGGCAGTAGCATTAACGTCATGTATGCGGATACGATGCGCAAGTTGGGCATCTCGGAGAACATGCTCCAGGTTATGAGAACAACTTTCCATGGCATTGTACCAGGCATCTCTTGTGAGCCCATAGGCAAAGTCCGGGTCGACGTGCTATTCGGCACAAGGATAACTGCCGAACTGAGAATCTGGAGTTTGAGGTGGTGAACTTGGAAAGTGCATATCACGCGTTACTCGGAAGACGAGCACTGAACAAGTTCATGGCAAGCTGTCACATTAGTTATCTGAAGATGAAGTTGCCCGGGCCAAATGGGGTGATTACCATTGCTGGAGATTTCCGACGTTCCATTGAGTGCGCTTCAGCCGGGTCTAACCTAGCCGAGTCACTCGTGATTGCGCAAAAGAAAAGAAAAATCCAAGAGGTGGCGGCATTAGCTCAGTCCGCACAGCAGTATATGCTGGCGTTGAGTAACCCACATGGCAGCGTTTCATTCCAAGCCGCAAAGGACACCAAGAAGATTCCAGTTGATGACATGTTCCCGGAGCGCACCGTAACGATTGGTGCCGGGTTAACTGACAAATAGGAAAGTGAGCTCGTCAACTTCCTCCGTGAGAATCGGGATATTTTTGCTTGGTCTACACAGGACTTGCAAGGTGTTTCGAGGGAGTTGGCCGAGCACTCTTTAAACGTAAGACCCGGAGCAAGGCCGGTGAAGCAACCTCTCCGTCGCTTCGCCGAGGATAGGAGAAAAGTCATTGGTGACGAGATAGCTCGGTTGCTAGCAGCTGGATTTATCATGGAGGTGTTGTATCCGGATTGGCTCTCTCATCCGGTGCTGGTAGAAAAGAAGAAGGACGATCCGAACGTGGCAGTGGTTTGGCGTATGTGTATCTATTACACGAACCTAAACAAGGCATGTCCAAAAGATCCATTTCCACTACCGAGGATAGATCAGGTCATAGACTCAACTACGGGATGTGAACTGTTGTCATTTATTGATGCTTATTCTGGCTTCCACCAGATACCTCTGAACCCGGATGATCAAATAAAGACTGCATTTATTACCCCGTACGGGGCTTATTGCTATCGCACTATGCCGTTCGGTTTACGTAATGCAGGTGCAACGTACCAAAGATGTATGCAAAAATGTTTGCACGACCAAATAGGGCAAAACGTACAAGTATACGTGGATGATGTGGTTATCAAGACCAAGGAAAGCAAAACGCTCCTTGACGACATAAGGCAAACATTCGCGAACTTGAGAAGGTTCCGAATGAAGCTTAACCCGGAGAAATGTACCTTCGGTGTCCCGGCTGGAAAATTACTCGGATTTCTCGTCTCCAGCCGAGGTATCGAAGTTAATCCAACTAAGATCCGAGCCATCAAATGAATGGAGCTGCCGAAGTGTCTTAACGATGTCCAGAAGTTCACTGGGTGCCTGGCATCGTTGAGTCGGTTTGTATGTCGGTTGGGAGAAAAGGCACTGCCTCTCTACCAGCTCATGAAAAAGTCGGGTAAGTTTGTTTGGACGCCATAGGCCGATGAAGCCTTTGCCCACTTAAATAAGATGTTGGCCACTGCACCAGTGTTAGCTTCTCCACTATCAAAGGAGCCAATGTTGCTCTACATAGCCGCAACCAACCGAGTTGTAAGTGCAGTGATTGTAGTGGAGTGCAATGAAGAGGGTAAGTCGGTGCAGAGGCCAGTATATTACTTGAGCGAGGTACTGTCTGCCTCAAAGCAGAACTACCCGCACTTTCAAAAGGTGGCATACGGTGTCTATATGGCGGCAAAGAAGTTGAAGCATTACTTTGAGGAGCACCCCATCAAAGTGATATGTGAAGCCCCCATATCCGAGATAATGGGTAACAAGGATGCGAGTGGCAGAATTGCAAAATGGGCAATTGAGCTAGCCCCTTATGCGCCCCAATATGACAGAAGAGAATCAATCAAGTCTCAGGCTATGGCGGACTTTTTTGTGGATTGGGCCGAGGTACAATACGAACCACCGCCACCAGATCCAAACTACTGGAGGATGCACTTTGACGGGTCGAAAACCAAAACTGGATTAGGCGCCGGGGTTGTGCTTACCTCGCCAAAGAAGGACCAGCTAAAATACGTATTGCAGATCCATTTCGCGGCATCGAACAATGTCGCTGGGTACGAGGCCCTTGTGCATGGGCTCAAAGTGGCAAAGGAGATTGGCATACATCGGATAATATGCTTTGGCGACTCGGATCTGGTGGTGCAGCAAGTGTCCGGAGTGTGGGATGCCCTGGATCCAAACATGGCACTATACAAATTTCATGTGCAGAAGATCTCTGGTTACTTTGAGGGGTGTGAATTTCACCATGTACCCCGAGTGGCAAACGATGCTGCCGACATGCTGTCAAAGCTTGGATCGACCCGACAGGAAATTCCACCGGGTTTAGCATTGGAGCACCTCAGAAAACCATCTATCAGGCCGTCCCCAGGAACCGACTCGATCTATGTCCCGGAAAATACGGAATCCAGAGCTGAGCCCATGGACATTGACATAGGAGGTAGTACGCGAGACCCGGGGACTACATCAGCAAACCCGGGACCGCCAAGAGACCCGGGACTACCTCGCTAGACCCGGGGACTGCTCAGCGTGATTCGGCTGAAGTTATGCCGGTGGATCAGATGGAAATCGATGAGGATGTATTCCCTCCACGATCGATACCAACTTGGGCACTGCCAATATTCCAATTCTTGAAAGATGGAACGTTACCCACTGAGGAGGTGTTAGCCAGGCAAACTCAGAGGAGAGCCAAATCATACACAATCATCAATTCCGAGTTGTACAAACAGAGTGTAACCAACGTCCTCCAGCGATGTGTTGACCCGGAAGAAGGGCTTGACATCATCCAAGATATACACCAAGGAGAATGCGGGCATCATGCCTCATCCCGAGCCCTAGTGGCAAAAGCATTCCGGCATGGTTTCTACTGGCCAAGTGCCTTAGAACAAGCGGAAGATCTGGTGAGAAAATGTAATGGTTGTCAAAGGTACGCCACCAAGACACATATGCCTGTGTCGGAACTCAAGACCATACCAATTACGTGGCCATTTGCTGTATGGTGCTTGGATATGGTTGGATCGTTCAAACCAGCGAGAGGGAACATGACACACATTTTGGTCATGGTGGACAAGTTTACAAAATGGATTGAAGTGAAACCTATAAGAAAATGTGATGGAGCTACGTCTGTGACATTTCTCAAAGACATCATCTTGAGATACGGTTATCCACACAATATTATAACTGATAATGGAACAATTTTGCCGAAGGAGCGTTTGCGCGGTTCTGCCAGGATAAGAAGATCCGACTGGACGTAGCCTCGGTAGCCCACCCCGCATCGAACAGACAAGTGGAAAGATCCAATGGATTAGTGTTATCCGGGATAAAACCCCGGCTCATTGAGCCGCTGCAAAGATCAGCGGGGTGCTGTATAGAAGAACTACCAACGGTACTATGGAGTTTAAGAACAACTCCGAATCGATCAACAGGCTATACGCCATTTTTTCTGGTATATGGGGCAGAAGCTATATTACCAGCCGACATAGAGCACGATTCGCCTAGAGTCACCCAATACACAGAAGCCGAAGTGCAAGAAGCCCCGCAGAATGATGTTGATCTGCTGGAAGAAGCGAGAGAACTGGCACTGTCCAGATCCGCCATATATCAGCAAAATCTCTGACGCTATCATATCCGGAAAGTGTGCCCCCGGGTCTTCCGGGAAGGCGATCTGGTGCTCCGGTTGGTACAATGTACTACTGGCATGCATAAATTATCCCCCCATGGGAAGGGCCATTCATTGTGAGCAAAGCATTGCACAATGATTCTTACTATCTTATAGATGCAAAGCCACAGGAAAAGAACAAGGCGGATAGATCCGGAGAGGAATCTAAGCGATCGTAGAATGTAGCACTACTTCGTCCCTTCTACACTTAGCTAAGAAGTGTATGTATCCGAGTCGTCTCATATGTCGGTATGTATGTCGGCAATGAGCTTATCAATGAAATAGCAGCGCCGAGCAAAGAACTCGGGACCGCCTTTAATAATGCTTTGATTGTTACTTCTTATGCGGTAGCTGGAATAAGTTGTTCTACTTAACCCGGATTAGTAATGTGTGAGCACCAAAAACCCAACTCTTAGACTTGCTATTGTCCAACAAGAATTGGCTTCATGGCAAGCAAGAGAACAAGTTTGGAATTGCGTAGCACATGAAAAACGAATAAGGAAACGAATTTATTCGAGCTAACGTTTGTTTTTTGGACTAACCCTGCATTTATTTTCAAGTTATTATGCTGAATTATTTTGAGCTAAGCCTAAAAGTTTCTAAGTATTGTTAAAACAATTCTTGAAGCTCGGATTCGTAAGTCGTAAAACCGAATCAAGGTAGACACGGATCGAGCCAGAGAATTGGACGAACAAGAAAATAAAACTCGGGGACTACGCCCAAGTTAATCCGGCATAGAAACATAGTAGCAAAATATCACATATCCATCATACAATTGCACCCGGCATACCGGGGATCTGATAAATTTTCAAGTTTTTTGAACTAAGGAGCAGCAGGAGGAGGAAGTTCGGCGTCATCGTCGCTGTCTTCAATATCTGAAGCAGCATCTTCTCCGTCCTCATCCGACCCATCTTCAACATTCTCAATATGCTCGTCCCCAACGGATTCCAGGAAGCTCGGTCCTTCAACCCAGTCATGAATAGGAGAATATTCGACGAGGCTGTAGGCGCAAGCCTGGTGCCAAGCTACCCACTCCGGATCATCGGTCCATTTGGATCCGGTGCACCGACGTGTAAGGAGGCTGAGGTCGATCTTCTCGTACCATGTGAGAATATGGTGAAGGAGGGTATCTACTGCGGCACGCCCAGCGGACTCTCTCCAGAGGTCAAGTTGGGTCTCGATTTCCAACAGCTTTTCGGCAAGGAATGTGATCCTCTTCGGAGCGCTCTCACTGGGCCAGAATGTGTTGAAGATCCGGACCGAAATGTCGAGGAGATCTTTGCCGTAGTTCTTTGATGGTTTCCACGCGAGCTGACAGGCTGACCAATAGGTCCTCCATGTCTAAGGGGATGCTCTCACCATCAGGAGCGACGGGAGTACCCCTCTCTCGGCGGAATTTGGCAACAGCGGCACTTGCAATAGGTGTACCCTCTGGAAAGTGGTCTGGAAACAAGGCAAAGGAAGAAGCTGAAGCAAAGACATATGAGCTAACCCGGAAAATTATGTCGGATAAGGGAAAGGAACTTACGTGAGATATGGCTGTGGATTCGGGTCAACTCCTTGATGCAATCGTCGCGTCTCTTGCGAAGTTGTTCAAGCTCAGCGATCGCCGACCCAAGCTGGACGTTGGATTCTTTAAGTAGGTCCTGGTCCTTGGAGATCTGGAGAGTAAGGCGCTCACGCTCTTCTGTGAAGTTCTAGCCAACCTTTTGGAGTTCGGTTTGGTGTTGGGCCTTCATCTTCTCCATCTCAGCCTTGAGCTTGGCAATCTTGTTGTCCTTAGTCCGGAGAAGAGCATGCTCGTCATCTTTATTCTTCAGCTCGGCTTGATGCTGTCATGCTTGTTCGAGAAAATGCAGCATCATATCAGGCACCAGCACACTATCCTCAAGCGATGCTAAAATAGTATATTGCCCGGCAGAGCCGAGGAATGAATGTTTGCCGAGCCAAGGAGAAGAGAAAATGGAAAACACTACGAGGTCGGACAAAAGAGGACATACCCCTGATTTCCTCCAAGTTCTTCCGCATGATCTTGTTCTCAGCCTCCACCCCAGCTGCAGAAACCGAATGAGGAGATTAGTTCGGCAGAAGAAGGTGAAGAAAAACGGAGAAGTGCCAAGGGAGAAATTTACCCTTCTTTTCATGTTCTGCAATAAGTGCAACATGTTTTGCACGTAACATCTTGTGGGTATCCAGCAGGCGTTGGAATTCAGCGCTCCGACGATTGGTGGTTACCTAAAAAAAGTACAGAAGTGTGAAAATTAGCTTGGTACATATTCAAAGTGTACAAGATCTGGGCCAAGTGGAACTTAACCCGGCTCTAGGTGTGTGCACATTCGAAGTGTACAAGATTCGGGCCAAGTGGAACTTAACCCGGCTCTAGGTATGTGCATACTCGAAGTGTACAAGATCCGGGCCAAGTGGAACTTAACCCGGCTCTAGGTGTGTGCATATTCGAAGTGTACAAGATCCGGGCCAAGTGAAACTTAACCCGGCTCTAGGTGTGTGCATATTCGAAGTGTACAAGATCCGGGCCAAGTGGGACTTAACCCGGCTCTAGGTGTGTGTATATTCAAAGTGTGCATGGAGCTACGTTAGTTTTCTAATGAGCATCCGGCCGAGTAACAAGCTACTCCACCGGAGGCTCGGGGACTAATGGTTATTATCTACAGCATGTAAAGGAGAAACGGCATACCTCCATCATTCGCCCCACGAGGTTAATTGCCTTAGCGGCGGTATTCATTTGGGCGGAAAATTCTGCGGGGCCGAACTTTTCCGGGAGATCGTCATTGTGGATGAACTCCGCCATATTCCAGTTCATGACGAACTCGATAAGACTCGGAGGATACCGCTCGCCGGTGGGCATATGGGGTGCCACCAAGCCCTTCGCGTGCGCTTCTTTCCTCTCAACCAAGGCAAGAGCTGGGCTGGTATGCAGAACCATCTGCTGCGCATCAGTTGGCTCGGCAGGAACATCCTTCGCTGCTGGTGATTTCTTCGGAAGCATCGACGATAGGGTTCACTACCCGGCCTCGACGGATGCAGACTTGGTAATATCTAGAGCCTTTTTGCCCTTAGCTTGCTGGGAAAAAGTAACTGCGGTGGATTTCCCTTTAGAAGCTGCTGGAGTAGTTCCTCGCCGAGGTTGAGATGACTCGGACGAGGCAGAAGAACTTGGCACTGGAGCTCTTGTAGCTAGACTTGGAGCTGTTTCCGGTGCCGGGCAGGTGCCAGGCCGGGCTGGTCATTGCACTGGAGCTGCTGCTGGTGCTGGTGTTGAGATAGACTCGGTGGCTGCTAGTTGTGGCGATGCCAAAGTGGTGGACGCCGTCGCCTCGGCTGGACCGACCCCTCCTGCTCCGAGGTCGCGTTCCTCTCGATGAGGTAGTGCGGAACCCAGAGCAGCCGCAGAACCCTCCGGAATAGGGCTCAGCAGACGTGACTCGTCGTCACGAGGGGGAGAAGGGCCGGACCGAAGCGGTGAAGAGATGCTTGATCCGCTCTGAGGGACCTCCACCGGAGCCCCGAAGAAGAGAATAATGTCAGAAGAGAAATCACCACGATGCAAGGAAACGTGAGTTACGCAACGAAAAATGACTTACGCATCCGAGGTTTCAGCCTCCTTGGGTTTCCGAGCCCTTCGTGCCGGGGCTTTGCCTGCTCGCTTGAAGGTAGTCTTGTCTCCAGCCTTCTTTTGCCTTTTTGTGGGCTGCGAAGGTTTGGAGGAAGAACTTGATGCAGCTCCGCGCTTCTTCTTCGACGCCACCGGAACCGGCTCGCCCGTAGCAAGTGGGGGATCCTCGTGGATATGCCCACCGGGGTTAGCTGATGCCGGAAAGGCAAAAGAAAGAGGGACAGCCTCAACAGGTTCAATCAAGTCGACATCCGAGTCATCCTCATCATCTGGCCAATCTCTAAGAGAAGAGAATTTACTGCTGGGTCGTTTGGTAGCATCGGTCATAGGGAGAAACATCTCCTGGTCCGGCTCCTCCTCATCCGGAATTTCTCGGTCCGGCGCCCACTTAAGGGTCAGATCCGTACCATCCTCGAGAGTTTGCTGAAGGAACATCTGAGAAAAAGCATGAAGAACAGAGTCAAAAATACGACAGAAACCGACACATATTTGATCCGAAATAAGTTTGCTCCGCAAAGCTTACCGCGGGAGGGAGCCTGTCACGACAGAAGTGCTCAATCCCCCACGTCCATTTGGCGGAGAAGTCCCGGTGGGTGGTGAAGAGAGCCTTGACCCGGTGAAAAATCTCTGTGTTGCTCAGCTCGAAGGAAGAGGTCCGGTTGGGGTCGCGGCTGAAACTCATGTGGCACAACTTGTGGGTGCGCTTCTGGAGGGGAGAGATTCGGTTGTGCACGAATGTGATCATAGCATCCTCGTTGTGCAATCCAAATTTCTTCAGCTCTGCGAACCTCTTGTTAACTTGGTTGGCCAGAGCTGTAGGCTTCTTGGGGACCTCCTCCCAGAATTCCATGTCAGGTGGACCCGGAGCGTAGGGCAGCAACCGAATCAAGTCTTCAGTGCCCGCGTTCCGGACATAGAAGAAGGTCCAGGCCCATCCTTTGCAGGACTCAAGCCCGGTAACCCGGGGGAAAACAGAGAGTCTCCAGGGCGAGATGGAGGCAGCTCCGAATTGGGTAAGCTGCTTATCCTCCGACTCTACTTGGATGTTAGGGATGACGTTGCGACGAAGGCCGAAAAACCGGATCCACAGCTCCTTCGTGGGCCATAGTCCGGTATAGCCTTTGATCGTAGAGGCAAAGGCAGAAAGAGAGGTGATAGCATTGGCTGGGAGATGGTGTGGCTGCAAGTGGTAGGTACTGAGCCAATCCCAGAAGAAATCGCTCACCGGCAGACCGAATCCCCGTTGAAAGTGGGATAGGAACACGACGAACTCACCCGGATTGGGTGAGGGGGCCAGTTCGGCGGAGGGGAGACGGGCGTCAACTCCGGCGGGAATGCGACGGGTCCGGTAGAGCCAGTCGATGTCGTCCTGACAGACCCATGACCCGCCCCACGCGCCGCGGTCCGCCGCGACGACGTCCTCCTCCATCTCCTGCTCGGCGGTGATGAGCTCCTCCTCCGTCATCTCGTATTCACTGCTCTCGCTGGCGCTATCGGCAGCAGGGATCTGAGTCTTGGATTAGCGAGGACCCGTGGCTAAAAAGTTGCACAGCGGTGGCTGCGAAGCAGAAGCACGGGAAAAACACGGCGGCGGCGCTGCTGCTAGAAGCACTGGCGGCAGCGCGGTCGCGAGGAAGACGAAGGAGGAGAGCAATGGGCAGAGGGGCGTAGGAGTGGGAAAAATGCTAAGGGGTGCACCCCTCCGCTACTTAACCACCCCCTGAGATGGGTGAGTGGGATCGCTCTGCGCCAACGAGCCACATGGTGTGGCTGTGTATCGCATGCCTCAACCAATCGCAGAAGAGCCACACGGAAGGCCACAGAGCAGAAGCAATCCCATGACGTGATGCGCTAATGCGGTAAACGAGGAGGTAGGCATGACGTGACCCTCGCATAGTGATAACTGACAATTACTGCGGCGGTTACTGTGCAGGCCCTTAAAATAAGACAACGTAATGATTAGCCTCCACGTGGGTTGGCGTATGAAAGAAGGAAACGAGGCCCGGATCGAGCCAAAGTGGTAACCCGGCCGGCAAGTGAAAACTTGGAACGTGTGAAGGGAACGTAAATCCATATAATCCGAGATAAATAGCTAACCTGGAAATAACGTCCAAGGCTCGAACATAAATGAACCTGATGTGGCCTTAGCGGCCAAGGCCGCTAAGACCGCACCAGCTTCGGGGACTAATGTTGGGGGGATACCCCCCGGGTAGGGTCACTCCAGGGTATAAGGGCCGAATTAGCCGAGGTTCGGCAGGGTCAAAGTGTATGCTGGCCGGGTCACCTCAAGGCAGGCTGGATCACAGAGTAACCCGGACCAGGGGGGTCGCCTGACATTGTCTCATCCGACTTAAGGAGTAAGTCGGAAGTGCTTTTCTAACATGTATGCAGGAATGGGTGTGGCCAGATGTACTATGACCCGGGTCCCTGCTTAGCTTCTGGGAGAAGGAAGGAATCTCTCTGGTCAAAAAGAAGGTCTAGTACGCACTGCATGAGCGAAGAAAGCAAGGGCAGGACCACCGGGCCATGGCCGACAAGGGTGACGACACCCATGTCGGTTGACGCAGGCGCCGCAGAGGCTTACGTAGCTAAAGCATGTATGACGCGGGGGAAAAGCACCCCGGTCGGGTTACCACTTTGGGAGAATATGCCTCCACGTATGCCCTAGGCAGGGACCGAGCCTCCTCTATATAAGGGGGGGGCTAGGGTTCCAGGAGGGGGGTTGAGTTTTCTTTGATACTAGTTGAGTTCTTTGGGGCCATAGGGTTCTGGTTAAGGTTCTAGGGGTGTATTGTGGGCAAGAGTAAGAGAGCTCCTTCTTCCTCCTCTCGCCAATACAGCTCAAGGAGCACTTGTAATCTCGGGAGAATAGCAATACAAACTTCTGTGTGGAGAATCACTCCACTATCCCTCCCTGGATTCCCCTAGCGTGTATTAGTCCCCACCTTTAGCCTATCCATGGCATCTGCCATGACACCACCACGACAAAGAGAGAGAAAGAAATTTTTACAAAGAAGAACCAGAAATAATAACTCAGAAATATCTAGTATCTAAGACTAGTATGTAAACTACTTGGCTTGCCATTGCTGCTATTGCAATGCTCTACAGAAATAGGTTTTATGGCTAGAGAATCTACTCCTATCTAAACCGACACTTTAACTTCACTTGAACTGATGTATATGATGACTTCATAGACTTTATTGAAGAGCTTGAGTTGTCGATGATGGTTTCTTGAGCAGAAATTGATGTTGACATCGTCTTCAATGGCTACCACAAACCATAGGTCATAGGCAATGCAGGTTTTCGTAAACATTTCTTCAAAGGTTGCTTTTATTCTGAAAACTACGTCCGACAGCCTTCACAGGTTGACTAGAACCTTCGTGGGGTTCCTTTCTTGCCGCGTTCGTAGCTCCTTCCCAGAACATGGAGTAACATGTCACAATTCTTACACTCTGCAGAGGTGCATCACTTTTCCCACAAGAGACCTTAGCTTTGTTGCACAACCAAGTAATGACCTTGTCCATACTTCCTTGGTATGGGCCCCAGTCTAAGATCCAAGCCAATCACTGCCCTCTCCGTGGCCCCATATGTCTGCACGATCCTCCGAGGCTGACTCCACCTCCGTTAAGCCTCCAACTAGGGCAAGCTATAACCCTGGTGAGTTCCCGAAGACTCTATGAGCTAGTGATGCCCCTGGTAAGCTCCATAAAAGGTCCTACTATACCTCCGGCAGCCACTCATAAATAATCTAGACACCAAAATCGTGGGACGGAAGGGTGCCCACCCATATGCTGGATCCATAAAAGGACATCTTGCCTCCATATGAAAGGAAGAAGATACAACTGACTTCTCCGTCCCATTCCAAATCTCATGGTTGACGCGTGATATACAGCGCTAGAATCACTGGCGACATTGGTTGTTAAGTCCTAGATGATACATTACTGTACAATGGCGTTTCCATTGCCAGTTATTATAGATTAGCTGATCACCCTGGATCAGTAACCGATATTTCCAGTTAATTGTTAAAATAGTGTTTTCGACCTTTTTGAAATGCAGGTGATGACACCGTTGAGTTACAAGCATAGAAAATAATCAAAGGACATGAGCAAGTTGTGAACTTGCCTTTTGTGATTACAAGATTAATCACGCACGGTCTTCAAGACAATAGAAGATCCAAATTTTGTAAATAGCATCATTGGTCTGGTAAGGACTAATGTTTAAAGAAGCAAGATGCAATGATGCATAAGTAATGTAATGCGATTTGATAAACGCGAAACCCCAGACTAATCGTATCTGATCTAGGGTTTGGAGTTTGTGATGATTTCTTTGGGATGTGTTGCACTTTTATACCAGCTTCACACTTGTGCTTCTTATTAAGGCTTGTGAGAGTGTGTGAAACAATATGTAGATACAACAAGTAGTATGCAATATTAAAACACTTAAATGGACCATGGTATCTAGAATACTTCTTAAACAAGATTAAGAATCAAGTAGAGCTTTTAAAGAAGTGTTCAAGTATCAGTCTTAATGTTCCTTAAAAGAATAACCTTTGAGGAAAGATTACTTTTACAAAGTGAAAAGTATTCAAACCTAAAGTTAACACTTTAAGGTTTCTTATTAGCTAAGATTATTAAATAGGAAAACATTGCTACATTAATTAATCATAGTATAAGTGAATAGGATTCTTGTGATGAACAATATACTATTTTAGTTGATTTTATAATTGATAAAATCTTTTTAGGAAAATTAAAATACCTTTAATTTGAGACGATAGTTTTAGTAAATATATTTTACAATGGTTTGACCTATTTTATCTTAACTTAAACATTAATTGACTTGTTATTATATTTTTAGACTTTAAACAAATAATACTAAAGGTAATAATACTGGTTTATATATTTTCAAAGAATTAAAATAAAAGAAAAGGATTAATATAAGATTTATTAGACCTTTACCTTTTATTTTACTTCAAAAGTGAGAGTTGATATTTTTAGTATGTCAATTTCATTTTTGTGATCATTTTGGTATATTATAAGTATTTTTGTGATTTTTAAATAATAAGATATGATTTTTTTCAAATTTTATCACTTTATAAACACTTAATAAATAATAAATATTAGTTAAGTGATATAAAAATAATTGAAACAAGTTTATAAGTCTTTATTTTGTTTTTCTATGAATTTTTATATATTATACATATTTCTTTATGGATTTTAAATAATAAAAATCTTATTTAAGATTTATCTCAAATAGTTTATTTACTAATAGCAATTATTATATGATTTAAGTTGGAAAATAAAATGTGATAATAGGTTTATAATATAGATTTTTTTCCCGGACATTTTGATATATAATATATATTTTTCTGAATTATAAAACAAAAGATATAGAATTAATAAGTTTTAATATTTTTATTAAATTTCTGGGATTATATTTATATTTAAACTTATTTGTTTTATCTAATTACTTAAACAGATAATACTTTTTATACTAGCACTTACCCTAGACACAGTCATAGACATGTGGGCCTGTGACCACGTCATCGGCCACGCGAGGCAAATACCTTTTTACACCTAACTTAACCTACCCCAGAGTCACAGACAGGTGGGCCATTGGCCACATCGACCACTCACGCTGGCGCGGACCAGTCAAAGATGACGCCAACCGACGATGATTCATCAGACTCTCGCTGGACTCCCGCTGGAGTATGGCAGCGACACCGAAAAACTGCACCAAGGACCTTTTGAAGTGGTGCTTTCGAACGAGTATACGATGTTGAACACTATCATGGCGGTGGCGCTCATTGATACATTGCAAATGTATCTATAATTTTTGATGTTCCATGCTTGGTTTTATCCACTTTCTTGTGTTTTGTTCCAACTTTGGAGTACTTTTCATATGATTTCTTGGACTAACCTATTAACAAGAGCCACAGTGCCAGTTGCTTGTTTTCTGCTGTTTTTGGTTCCAGGAAAGTCAGAAAATGAATATTCTCGGAATTGGATGGGACAAAAGCCAAAGTGCCTATTTTTCCAGAAGGGATCAAGTGCCAAAATACGAGACGGAGAGGGGCCAGGGGCTGGCCACACCACCTGGCCGCACGGCCAGGCTTGGCCCACGCCAAGGGGTGGTCTGGCCGACCCTAGCACCCCCTCGGCCTCTCCTTCCGCCTATAAGTTGCCATCAGGACGAAAACCCTAGGTACCCGATCAAAAATCCACGAAAGAGTCTATAGCCGCCATCATCTCCATCCCTAGATCAGGAGGGATCTGAAGCTCTTCCTGGCACCCTGCCGGAGAGGGGAATTCACCCTGGAGGCCTTCTTCATCACCATGCAAGCCTCCGGTGTGATGCGGAGTAGTTCATCCTTGGACTACGGATCCATGTAGTAGCTAGATGGCTGGTTTCTCCTCCTTTGTGCTTTCATGTTTAGATCTTGTGAGCTCCGTTCATGATCAAGATCATCTATTTGTAATTCATACATGTTGTGTTTGCGGGGATCCGATGGATATTGAGATGTTATTTCAGATGGATTATTGATTCTATCATGTCTTTGTTATTTGAGATCTTGCATGCTTTCCGTTGTTAGTAGCTATCTTGGCCAAGTAGATGCTAGCAACTCCAAGAGTTAGTATTTATGCTCGATAGTGGGTTCATGCCTCTGGTAATCTGGGGAAGTGACAGAAATCTCTAAGGTACTAGATGTGTTGTTGCTACTAGGGAGAAAACAACGATCCTTTGTTCATAGAACAATTGTATTGTTTACTTTACACGCAGTTTGTAAAGCAATAATCTGTTGCTTGCAACTTAATACTGGAGGGGTTGGGATGATAACTTTGAAGGTGGATTATTAGTCATAGATGCAGTTGGATGGCGGTCTATGTATTATGTTGTAATGCCCAATCAAGTCTCAAAGGAGTCAAGATGATTAGTATATGCATGTATTGCTTTCTCGGTGTTTCTCAATTGCCCCGCTGTAATTTGTTCACCCAACATGTTATCTATCTAAGGAGATCCACCTCTAGTGAACTATGGATCCCGGTCCTTGCCTTTTGTATACAATGTACAATCTTTTACTGCTTTGTGTTTACTTTCTGCAAACTATTACTTCTTTCCATTCGATACGTTTAATCCTTTGTTTTCCGCAAAACACGGTGAGATTGAAACCTCATCGGAAGTTGGGGACAAATTTATGTGGTTGTGTTGTGCAGGTCTCCACGTTGCTACTAGCACCGGTAGTGCGCCCTGCCGAAGCTCAGCTAGTAACACATTTGGGGTGTTTCCTTGCTCCTACTGGTTTGATTAAACCTTGGTTTCATAACTGAGGGAAAACTTACTGTTGTGCTCATCATACCTTCCTCTTGGGGTTCCCAACAAGCTCTACGTTGAAACTCGAGTGCATCACTCATAAACGGTCGCCGGAAAACAGGACACTACGGTGTCCGACAGTGGTGCACGGCGGCGCACGGTGAACGCTGGCTACGGAGCGCACGCCAGCAAACAGAGGATACAGAGAGACTCGCAAGCTCACTGTGGTGATGTTGGGGATCATGAGGAGACCGGAGGAAGTCGGAGACGACGACATGGACGACGGCGGACCTCGTCGGAGTCGAGGAAGAAGACGTCATGGGGCTCGATTCCGTAGACCCCAGTTCGACTCCTTCGGCGAGGCGACATAGTAGATCATGGTGGAGCTCTTGGACCACTTTTCTAGCCACGGGACGGCTCAGAGCATCAGTGATTTGAGATGGCCGAGGGCTAGGGTTTCGGCCATGTGCAGTGAGAGGAACAGAGAGCGTGTGCGAGAGGGGGAATGAGGATGAGGATGTCGCGGTGTCATTCTTATCCTCGGCTAGGACGGCGGCGAGAATCTGGGCGGTTAGATCCTGCTGACGCCTGTGACGCGTATCCAGCAGCGGCGCAGACCTCCAGCGAGCTGCCTATGTGCGTCGGGGTGACGACGATGGTGTTTTCCATAAAACCTCCTAACGTTTCTACGAATTAACCCGCGTTCCACCGTTGGTCCCACCTGTCAGTCAGAGAGATAAAGCTGGGACGGGTTGCTGTTGGGCTTCTCCTGGGCCGCGGCTGAGTGTGCAGATTTTTACTGCCGTTGCTCGCGAGCGTTTGTTAGGCGAGAGAGCAAGTCGGCGGTGGGCCAGTTCTGATGACAGCTCTATTTCCTTTTCCTTTTCTGTTTTCATATCTGTTTTAGAATATTCCTTTTAATTTGGATCCTTTTAATGATTCAAATATCCAACACTCACTGAATCAATAAGGTTTTAACATATTTAATGTAACTAGTTGAGTTTGCATTCCTTTTTAGTATTTTAACTATTCATAACTATATGAAGGATTAAATTAAGTAAATTTAATTTAGGGTTTTAGGGTTTGTTTCTTTTAGTAAGATTTCACAAAGATGATTCTGATTTCACTTGATAATCTTAATGATATTGGTTTGAAATGTGTATCCATGTATATAGAATCTTGTTCCCACTTATCTTCATAAAGGATTTATCTAAATACATTATAAGGAATTTAATCTTTGTGGTTTTTAATAGGATGATATAAGTTTCATGGTTCTCCATATTTGGTGATCTGCCAAATCCTATTCTACTTGGTTTGTAGAGTTTAGAATTACCACAAAACACTTTTGGTTAGGTAATGATGAATCAATAACAATCATGAATAGAGAAACCCTACGGTTTATACAAATATAGATAGATGGGTTTTGAGATTATAAAGCAGACACGGTTTTCATACCTAAACACTTATCTGAAATTCTACTTATCTCTAGGAAGCTTTGATTGTCCAAGAGGTATTGTTCCATGGTTACCTAGGAATAGTAAATGGTTTCAGTATCCATTTGATTCTCGGGTTTTGAATAATACAGTAGACATGGGTCTTGTCATGGCTTGATATCTTCTTGGTTAAGGCTTCTAAAGAATCCTTACCTTAATACCTCACTAAGGATATATTGAGATAAGGAATTCCTTTCCTAAATATACTCTATAAACCTCTCTTATCTTATTCACAAAGATCACATCTTCCTGAATAAGACAATCATTTGACGCTACCATATCCATCATCATATGATGACATGGTCATGCCAATTCAACATTACTCCATTCTTACTCCTAGTATATAACTTCTCTTAATAAACTACCATTGATGCACCTATCAATGTAGCTACTGCTAACTCCATCTATTAACTTCCTTAACTTCATCTTGCAACTACTTCCAAGGTTTGCAAGACTACAATCCTTACTATACATACAAAGGATATCAATCCTTTGAAATATGTATAGTACTACTCCCAGAATATCAGTTATCCTTATATTAACTTGGTTAAGGTACTATGCCTATAACTACTCCATACAACTCATCAAATACTTCATCACACTCTAGCTTGACTTCTAATGATCAAGCTAGATGATTCCGCTTACTAGGCTTATCCTCAAGTGACTTGAGAATAATGACCACCATCTTTTGATCAAACCAAGCTTAGGCTTCTATTTGTCTGATCAAGATCTATACTCAACTAAGTAGTAAACTTGTATTAGTCTCTCTATAGACTTATCTTGTTAAACAAGCTTATTCTAAGTCTATATCCACTTGTCCTAACAAGATGTTATCTAATGTACTAATACTACTAGCTTTCTCATAGCTCCTCAATTACTAGCTCAACCCTTGAGTTTAGGTAATGTTTCTAGTTAACTCATGAGTGAGTTAACTCCTCCAGCATTAGATGGTTTGATCTCCACTAAGGATCACATCCCATTGATGATGGCACACTCTACCATATCTAGTTCTTCATTCAGATTAATTTACTTAAGGTATTTGAAAGATCAACACAATAGGTCAAAGGCTATAAGTCAATAAGTTCTAGGTCAAGAATTGATCACTCAATATTGATGATCAATTGATACTAAGACTTGGTTAAATAGGAATGTCACCTATTATCATGACACTAAGGATATGTAATGGATAGTCTTGGATTGACTTCCACTCCTACTCTATTTGTAATAAGAGTCAATGTTTATGTACTACCATGATACCCCTGGTAGGAGTAACTATGGCAATCAAGTGTATCAAGATTTAGTTATAAAGTTTATTTTACTTAAGTTATATACTTAACTTGGTATACAGAGTTTATGGTAGGTAATATCTTAATATCATCTTTAGAATATTAAGTATTCTTCCTTGAGTTGTTGCTTGAAATACCATGTAATGATCTCTAGAAGATCAAGTACTCCTTATTAAATAATGTGTTGTGACTTAGTTTTATTACATTTGATATACCCTTAGATCAAATTATATTACCCAGAGATAAGGTTTTAGCAAAGGTCATATTGAAACTTATCGCAGTCAACTTGATGATCTACTTCAGTTCCACCAAGTTAAGAGAAGCTCAATCACTTTGACAAGTTTTATATAAAAGCGCGAAAATTATTCGGATTTTCTATGCATGAATGCAATGCACACACCTGTGTTCAGCTTATTTCTAAGCTCTAATGCTGGGATGTTACAGACTCTCCCCGTTAAAATAAACTTCGTCCTTGAAGTTCGTACTCTCTTGCGTTTCGGAATGAGGAGTTGACTTGTATTGATCACACCATTTCTCAAATCCATAGTGATCATAATTGGGAATAATTGTGATATCCCGTATCCAGATCTGTTTCCTTGAATCATCTTCATTCTTACAATATCCACTATTAGTTCTAATCTATCCTACAGTTTCTTCTACTATAATCTCTTGGATTATGACCTTACATTCCTACCTAGAATTGGTTGTGGACACATTTCGTTCATTCCAATCCAATTTTCCTACTATTTTACACTAGACTATTTTAGTAGGATCTTCTCCTTCTTAAGGAAAACTTACCAGCTGTTTCCCCTTTATAACTAGTCCACTAGAGTTAAGCTATTATGTCTACTTGGGTTATTCATCCAGACATATTTTTGGAAATACTATATAATGAGGCTTCTTATAACCTTATGAGAATAAGGCTTAATCTCATAATAACTTTATACTTCTTCTCCAACCTTTAATCGGAAATTTAGACAACAACACGTCAGTGTTTATTGTTTACTCTCCCCTTGGGGTTTCCTAATGGTCTCTAAACTTCATGTATAATACCCTTAACTCAATAGCAAGGATATTGGTTTTTGTCTAGCTTATACTTTATCTCTATAAGGTCTCACGAAAGAATCTATGGTACACCCGCATAATTGTGGATCTCCGAAATGAATCTTCCGACACCATTTATATTACTTCTTACCTTTTGGACATTTTCTCTTTGGTAAGCCCGACTTCACGAAGCGTCTCAAAAGACGATCTTTTAATTTCATACTTCCTTAGGTCTAACTTAACTTAGGCCAAGTTTGATGCTCTTTAAATTACGCAAAGATGGCCTACTTAGCTGAACCGACAGGATACCAGCTACGGATACCATCTATGGATACTAGCTGCGGATGCTCCTAGGTGTACGGATGAGCCTACGGGTTTTCGACTTCTTACTAGCATTCTCTCTGAGTTGTCAGAGCTTGAATACCACCTTTATTTCAAGACTTCTTCTTTGCACTAATGCATGATACTTCCATGAACCTGGTACAACTACTTCATTAGCTTCTTAGCAACATCACCTATCTTAAGTGAACTTAAATTCATCCTTCGTGTTTCTCTCCCCTTTTTTCTGCACTAATAATCCTTCTTATTGCCAGCTCATAGTGAGTTAGGGTTGATCCATCCTTCAAAAATAGTGTTGATACACCTTATATTTGGCTTCCTTCTTCGTGCAAGTCTTCAACTTGATCTTCGGAACTCGTCACTCCCTTACATGAATTCCCTTTTCTATCTAGGTCTATAACATCAAGTAATAACTTGATGATACAACATGCATTTGCACATCAAGTCAAACTTCATGTATAGATCTAGTCAATCAAGAAGATGTAATAAAAACCAAAAATCCAAATGTGGTACATATAACACACATCATTCTAAGCCCAGAATATAATAGTTGAGTATAATACCTCTATAATTCAGACTTAGCTGTGTAGTATATGATACCTCCTAGTATAGGTTTACTTTGTGATACTTAGCACTTAGGGTTAAACTACTCTTTGCCTCATTACTTACCCAATTTGCTCAGTTGTAACGGGATAATCTTGAGAAAAGTGGTCTCACTTTGGTTCTGACTAACCACTTACCTTTCTTTTGGGACTACTAAAGACTACTAATCTTCCATTCTATCGTAAACTATCCTCACATAATATCTCAAAACTACGAACAAAACTATAGTTACTACCTTAATCCCAAAATTATTGTAATATTATAATATCTATGACTTTTATCATAGACCTACACTGTTCTTTACTTACTGTTGTTACAAGATTATTTACTAAGTACTTGTCCTAATTACAGACTTGTCATGGTCTCGGAGCTATTCTCACCACGAACTTGTCTAGATTTACCTAGTCATCATGATTAAAGAGCTAATCTCACTATGACGACTATTTTGCTTAACTTATTATCAATGATTCTTAACAAAATTCTACTCCATCACATGGAATTCTCAAGTGAATGCCACATGGTTTACTTCCAATTGTATCTATACATACTCTGATGGTCTACCCTATATGGTATAATGGTATCAACTAATGGTAAGATTCTGCTACTTCACATGGATTCTGAATATAGACTTCATCACTAATACTACTCCACATGATATCCTAATCTTAGTCCTAATATTATTTGATATTTTAACTCACTTAAGATATCTTAGTGGTGTTATACCTATTTAGATCAATACTAAAATGGCATTTCTCTAGAGAATACATATAACTAATCCTTAAGAAAGATGATAAGAACATCCAACTTAATTGTGACAAGATTTATCCTCAAGTGGATACTCATCACAAGTCTTGGTTTAGATTAGATGGCTTCCTATAGTCACTATCCAACCTACAGATCTTCCTAAAAGGGTTTTAATCCTAAGGTCAAAGCATATGCTCTGATACCAGCTGCGGTGACCCAGCATACCACTGCATGATGTAGTACACTATAGTCGTTGACATAACACCAATGAAACATCGTTCACTAGTATTACATCCCTCAGAGTGGTACAACAGAAACACAACAGGTCCACGACATGACTATAGATTACAACTCGACTCTTTACAAAAGATCCAGAGAACACTCTAGGTTAAAGAGAGAGATAGAATTTCTTACAAAGAAGAACCAGAAATAATAACTCAGAAATATCTAGTATCTAAGACTAGTATCTATACTACTTGGCTTGCCATTGCTGCTATTGCAATCCTCTATAGAAATAGGTTTTATGGCTAGAGAATCTACTCCTATCTAAACCGACACTTTAACTTCACTTCAGCTGATGTATATAATGACTTCATAGACTTTATTGAAGAGCTTGAGTTGTCGATGATGGTTTCTTGAGCAGAAATTGATGTTGGCGTCGTCTTCAATGGCTTAGAACCTAGCAAGGGTTAAGAAGGTATGGTTGAGTACGAGCGTACTCAGCAAGTTCACTAAAAAGGAGTGTATGATGCACTATCTTTACAGCCACAGACCATAGGTCGTAGGCAATGCAGGTTTTCGTAAACATTTCTTCAAAGGTTGCTTTTATTCTGAAAACTATGTCCAACAGCCTTCAAAGGTTGACCAGAACCTTCGTGGGGTACCTTTCCTACCGCGTTCATAGCTCCTTCCCGGAATAGGGAGTAACATGTCACAATTCTTACACTCTGCAGAGGTGCATCACTTTTCCCACAAGAGACCATAGCTTTGTTGCACAACCAAGTAATGACCTGGTCCATACTTCCTTGGTATGGGGCCCAGTCTAAGATCCAAGCCAATCACTACCCTCTCCGCGACCCCATATGTCTATACGATCCTCCGAGGCTGACTCCACCTCCGTTAAGCCTCCAACTAGGGCAAGTTATAACCCTGGTGAGTTCTCGAAGACTCTATGAGCTGGTGATGCCCCTAGTAAGCTCCATAAAAGGTCTGACTATACCTCCGGAAGCCACTCATAAATAATCTAGACACCAAAATTGTGGGGCCTAAGGGTGCCCACACATATGCTGGATCCACACCAGAAATCCCAACGTCACGATAAGGTCATCTTACCTCCATATGAAAGGAAGAAGATACAACTGACTTCTTCGTCCCATACCAAATCTCATGGTTGACGCGTGATATATGGTGCTAGAATCACTGGCGCCATTGGTTGTTAAGTCCTAGATGATACATTACTGTACAATGGCATTTCCATTGCCAGTTATTATAGATTAGCTGATCACCCTAGATCAGTAACCGATATTTCTAGTTAATTGTGAAAATAGAGTTTTTGACCTTTTTGAAATGCAGGTGATGACACAGTTAAGTTACAAGCATAGAAAATAATCAAAGGACAGGATAAAGTTGTGAACTTGCCTTTTGTGATTGCAAGATTATGCACTCACGGTCTTCAAGACAATAGAAGATCCAAAATCTGTAAATAGCATCATTGGTCTAGTAAGGACTAACGTTTAAAGAAGCAAGATGCAACGATGCATAAGTAATGTAATGCAATTTGATAAACGCGAAACCCCGGACTAATCGTACCTGACCTAGGGTTTGGAGTTTGTGATGAGTTCTTTGGGATGTGTTGCACTTTTATACCAGCTTCACACTTGTTCTTCTTATTAAGGCTTGTGAGAGTGTGTGAAACAATATGTAGATACAACAAGTAGTATGCAATATTAAAACACTCAAATGGACCATGGTATCTAGAATACTTCTTAAACAAGATTAAGAATCAAGTAGAGCTTTTAAAGAAGTGTTCAAGTATCAGTATTAATGTTCCTTAAAAGAATAACCTTTGAGGAAAGATTACTTTTACAAAGTAAAAAGTATTCAAACTTAAAGTTAACACTTTAAGGTTTCTTATTAGCTAAGATTATTAAATAGGAAAACACTGCTACATTAAATAATCATAGTATAAGTGAATAGGATTCTTGTGATGAACAATATACTATTTTAGTTGATTTTATAATTGATAAAATCTTTTTAGGAAAATTAAAATACCTTTAATTTGAGATGATAGTTTTAGTAAATATATTTTACAATGGTTTGACCTATTTTATCTTAAGTTAAACATTAATTGATTTGTTATTATATATTTAGACTTGAAACAAATAATACTAAAGGTAATAATACTGGTTTATATATTTTCAAAGAATTAAAATAAAAGAAAAGGATTAAAATAAGATTTATTAGACCTTTACCACTTATTTTACTTCGAAAGTGAGAGTTGATATTTTTAGTATGTGGATTTCATTTTTGTGATCATTTTGGTATATTATAAGTATTTTTTGTAATTTTTAAATAATAAGATATGATTTTTTACAAATTTTATCACTTTATAAACACTTAATAAATAATAAATATTAGTTAAGTGATATAAAAATAATTGAAACAAGTTTATAAGTCTTTATTTTGTTTTTCTATGAATTTTTATATATTAAACATATTTCTTTATGGATTTTAAATAATAAAAATCTTATTTTAGATTTATCTCAAATAGTTTATTTACTAATAGAAATTATTATATTATTTAAGTTGGAAAATAAAATGTGATAATATGTTTATAATATAGATTTTATTTTCCTGAACATTTTGATATATAATATATATTTTTCTGAATTATAAAACAGAAGATATAGAATTAATAAGTTTTAATGTTTTTATTAAATTTCTGGGATTATATTTATATTTAAACTTATTTGTTTTATCTAATTACTTAAACAGATAATACTTTTTATACTAGCACTTACCCTAGACACAGTCACAGACATGTGGGCCTGTGACCACATCATCTGCCGTGCGAGGCAAATACCTTTTTACACCCAACTTAACCTACCCCAGAGTCATAGACAGGTGGGCCATTGGCCACGTCGACCACTCACGCTAGCGCGGACCAGTCAAAGATGACGCCAGCCGACGACCATTGATACATTGAATGGCAACCTACTGGGTTTCATGGTGTCTCACTGGGGGACCGAAGCCAACCCCGACAAGATCAAGGATGTACAGGGCCTGAATGGATGCATCACTGCCTTGGGGCGGTTCATCTCCTAACTAGGTGAGAGGGCGCTTGACACATTGCAAATGTATCTATAATTTTTGATGTTCCATGCTTGGTTTTATCTACTTTCTTATGTTTTATCAACACTTTGGAGTACTTTTCATATGATTTCTTGGACTAACCTATTAACAAGATGCCATAGTGTCAGTTGCCTATTTTCTACTGTTTTTGGTTCCAGGAAGTCAGAAAATGAATATTCTCAGAATTGGACGGGACAAAAGCCAAAGTTCCTATTTTACCGGAAGACTCACGGAGCCAGAAGGAGAGTCGGAGAGGGGCCACAGGGTGGCCACACCACCCCATGGCACGGGTCCACCTAGGCCGTGCTAGGTCATGGTGTGGGCCCCCTGGCCGGCCACCGACCTTGCCTCCTTCGCCTATAAGAGCCTCCTGATACCAAAACCCTAAATAATCAATCAGAAATCCACGAAAAGTTCCGCAGTGCCACCGCCACCGAAGGGGAGATTCGGGGGACAGAAAGTCTCTGTTCGCACCTCACGGAGGAAGTTCTGAGCCATCTCCATCGATCTCCACCACCATCTCCATCACCATTGCTGATTCCCATGATGAGGAGGGAGTAGTTCTCTCTCGAGGCTAAGGGTTCTACCGGTAGCTATGTGTTCATCTCTCTCTCTCTCTATGCATGATCATACTGTGATCATGAGCTTTGTAATCAAGTAGATCTACCTTGCTACTCAAGTGCTTTATTAGATCTCTGCTCTCCCCATGTGTGTGAAACTGATAGCATGCACACCATGGTGGCACTTAGGCTAGAGATTACAAATACTTGTTATGAGTTATATTTGGAGTTGGATGTCTTTATGAAATTGTGGTGTTTGTTGGAACCATCTAGTGCTCAAGGTGACATTGTGGGGTTTTCTAGATGGGAAAGATGAACTTTGAGGTGTGCTATTATAGCCCTACCGTTGATTACAGTATCCAACCGGAGAGTAGTTCAGCGTAGTATCATGAAGATGATATATTTATATGAGAGTGTTCACTAGTGAAAGTATGATCCCTAGGCCTTGTTTCTAAGCTTTGATACACCGTTTGCAAATAGATCTGTTACATGTTTTCTTGCTTCCATCTTTATTTCAGTTTTGCTTTAGTATTTTCCACGCCATCAAGCTATTTTCTATCACCGTTACCACTTGTATTTCACTATCTCTTCGCCGAACTAGTGCACCTATACACCTGACAAGTGTATTGGGTGTGTTGGGGACACAAGAGACTTCTTGTATCTTGATTGCAGGGTTGCTTGAGAGGGAATACCTTTGACCACTTCCTCCCTGAGTTCGATAAACCTTGGGTAATCCACTTAAGGGAAAACTTGCTGCTGTTCTACAAACCTCTGCACTTGGAGGCCTGACAACTGTCTACAAGAATAGAAGTGCGTAAACATCAACCATTCACCGGACTCTCGCCAGACTCCTGCCAGAGTATGGTGGCGACGCCGAAAAACTGCACCAGGGACCTTTTGAAGTGGTGCTTTCGAACGAGTATACGATGCTGAACACTATCATGGCCATGCTGCTCATAAACGGTCACCGGAAAACAGGACACGACGGTGTCCGATGGTGGTGCACGATGGCGCACGGTGAACGACGGCTACGGAGTGCACACCAGCGAACAGAGGCTACAGAGAGACTCGCAAGCTCACCGTGGTGATGTTGGGGATGATTAGGAGACCGGAGGAAGTCAGAGACGACAACATGAATGACAGCGGACCTCGTCGGAGTCGAGGAAGAAGACGTCATGGGGCTCGATTCCGTGGACCCCAGTTCGATTCCTTCGGCGAGGCGACATAGTAGATCATGGTGGAGCTCTTGGACCACTTTTCCGGCCACGGGACGGCTCACAGCATCGGTGATTTGAGATGGCTGAGGGCTAGGGTTTCGGCCATGTGCAGTGAGAGGAACAGAGAGCATGTGCGAGAGGGGGAATGAGGATGAGGATGTCGCGGTGGCGTTCTTATCCTCGGCTAGGACAGCGGCGAGAATCTGGGCGGTTAGATCCTGGCGACGCTGGGCGACGCCAGATCCAACAAGGCAGAGACCTCGGCCGACTGCATGTGTGCGTCGGTGTGATTTACGGTGTTTTCCAGAAAACACCCTAACATTTCTACGAATTAACCCGCGGTCCATCGTTGTTCTCACCCATCAGTCAGAGAGATAAAGTGGGACGGGTTGTTGTTGGGCTTCTCCTAGGCGGCGGCTGAGTGTGCGGATTTTTACTGCCGTTGCTCGCGAGCGTTTGTTAGGCGAGAGAGCAAGTGGGTCGTGGGCTGGTTCCACTGACAGCTCTGTTTCCTTTTCCTTTTCTATTTTCATATCTGTTTTAGAATATTCCTTTTAATTTGGATCCTTTTAATGATTCAAATATCCAACACTCATTGAATCAATAAGGTTTTGACATATTTAATGTAACTAGTTGAGTTTGCATTCCTTTTTAGTATTTTAACTATTCATAACTATATGAAGGATTAAATTAAGTAAATATAATTTAGGGTTTTAGGGTTTGTTTCTTTTAGTAAGATTTCACAAAGATAATTCTGATTTCACTTGATAATCTTAATGATACTGGTTTGAAATGTGTATCCATGTATATAGAATCTTGTTCCCACTTATCTTGATAAAGGATTTATCTAAATACATTATAAGGAATTTAATCTTTGTGGTTTTTAATAGGATGATATAAGTTTCATGGTTCTCCATATTTGGTGATCTGCCAAATCCTATTCTACTTGGTTTATAGAGTTTAGAATTACCACATAACACTTTTGGTTAGGTAATGATGAATCAATAACAATCATGAATAGAGAAACCCTACGGTTTATACAAATATAGATAGATGGGTTTTGAGATTATAAAGCAGACAAGGTTTTCATACCTAAACACTTATCTGAAATTCTACTTATCTATTGGAAGCTTTGATTGTCCAAGAGATATTGTTCAATCGTTACCTAGGAATAGTAAATGGTTTCACTATCCATTTGATTCTAGGGTTTTGAATAATACAGTAGACATGGGTCTTTTCATGGCTTGATATCTTCTTGGTTAAGGCTTCTAAAGAATCATTACCTTAATACCTCACTAAGGATATCTTGAGATAAGGAATTCCTTTCCTAAATATACTCTATAAACCTCTCTTATCTTATCCACAAAGATCACATCTTCCTGAATAAGACAATCATTTCACGCTACCATATCCATCATCATATGATGACATGGTCATGCCAATTCAACATTACTCCATTCTTACTCCTAGTATATAAATTCTCTTAATTAACTACCATTGATGCACCTATCAATGTAGATACCGCTAACTCCATCTATTAACTTCCTTAACTTCATCTTGCAACTACTTCCAAGGTTTGAAAGACTACAATCCTTATTATACATACAAAGGATATCAATCCTTTGAAATAGGTATATTAGTACTCCCATAATATCAGTTATCCTTATATTAACTTGGTTAAGCTACTATGCCTCTAACTACTCCATACAACTCATCAAATACTTCATCACACTCTAGCTTGACTTCTAATGATCAAGCTAGATGATTCCACTTACTAGGCTTATCCTCAAGTGACTTGAGAATAATGACCACCATCTTTTGATCAAACCAAGCTTAGGCTTCTATTTGTTTGATCATGATCTATACTCAACTAAGTAGTAAACTTGTATTAGTCTCTCTATAGACTTATCTTGTTAAGCAAGCTTATTCTAAGTCTATATCCACTTGCCCTAACAAGATTATTATCTAATGGTACTAATACTACTAGCTTTCTCATAGCTCCTCAATTACTAGCTCAACCCTTGAGTTTAGATACTGTTTCTAGTTAACTCATGAGTGAGTTAACTCCTCCAGCATTAGATGGTTTGATCTCCACTAAGGATCACATCCCATTGATGATGGCACACTCTACCATATCTATTTCTTCATTCAGATTAATTTACTTAAGGTATTTGAAACACAATAGGTCAAAGGGTATGAGTCAATAAGTTCTAGGTCAAGAATTGATCACTCAATATTGATGATCAATTGATACTAGGACTTGGTTAAATAGTAATGTCACCTATTATCATGATACTAAGAATATGTAATGGATGGTCTTGGCTTGACTTCCATTCCTACTCTATTTGTAATAAGAGTCAATGTTTATGTACTACCATGATACCCCTGGTAGGAGTAACTATGGCAATCAAGTGTATCAAGATTTAGTTATAAAGTTTCTTTTACTTAAGTTATATACTTAACTTGGTATACAGAGTTTATGGTAGGTAATATCTTAATATCATCTTTAGAATATTAAGTATTCTTCCTTGAGTTGTTGCTTGAAATACCATGTAATGATCTCTAGAAGATCAAGTACTCCTTATTAAATAGTGTGTTGTGACTTAGTTTTATTACATTTGATCTACCCTTAGATCAAATTATATTACCTAGAGATAAGGTTTTAGCAAAGGTCATATTGAAACTTATCGTAGTCAACTTGATGATATACTTCAGTTCCACCAAGTTAAGAGAAGCTTCAATCACTTTGACAAGTTTTATATAAAAGCGCGAAAATCATTCGGATTTTCTATGCATGAATGGAATGCACACACCTGTGTTCAGCTTATTTCTAAGCTCTAATGTTGGGACGTTACATCCTTATACAATAAAATGACAACACCTAGGCTCTAGCCGGCTGACAAAACCGTGATACGCAGATCACGTATGGATTACACACATCACATGCACATAAGCCATACCATTCACAACATCATCCTGTAAAAACAAGTTATACATAGATACGATATTTACCGGAGTTATGAAACTCACAACGACATTTAAGGCGCTACGACAGGGCAAAGCCGGCGGTCTGATTTATTCAGATCTCGGGCGCTACGACAGGGCAGCGCCCGACGATTTTTGCGAAAATGCAGATCTCATCTGCCTTCCGAACATGGATTTATTCATCAGATAAAACAATTTTACTCATATCAGATCCTACTCCGATTTGACCAAACCCCTTGATCTTTAATCACCGCATCCGGATTTACATGTCACAGTCTACCCCGATGGCAGAAGCCGACCGGTAGGGGTATGTCGTTCCATGACCTTAACAGTTAGATCACAAAAACCAGATCATCCATTCCCCGAGTACAGTTGATCCAATCAACTTCGTACAAAACCGATCTATCTCATAGATCGATGATACATTGCAAATGTATCTATAATTTTTGATATTCCATGCTTGGTTTTATCTACTTTCTTGTGTTTTGTCCACACTTTGGAGTACTTTTCATATGATTTCTTAGACTAACCTATTAACAAGTGTCATAGTGCCAGTTGCCTGTTTTCTGCTGTTTTTGGTTCAAGGAAAGTCAGAAAATCAATATTCTCGGAATTGGACCGGACAAAAGCCAAAGTCGATATTTTCCCGGAAGATTCACGAAGCCAGAAGGAGAGCCAGAGAGGGGCCATAGGGTGGCCAAACCACCCCTAATCGCGGGTCCACCCAGGCCACGCGAGGGCATGGTGTGGGCCCCCTGGCCGGCCGCCGACCTTGCCCCTTCGCCTATATATTCCTCCCGATGCATAAACCCTAGATAGTCAATCAGAAATCCACAAAAAGTTCCACAGCGCTGCCGCCACCGAAGGGGAGATTCGGGGGACAGAAAGTCTCTGTTCAAGACTGTCGGACGTGGAAGTGCCCCCGGAGCCATCTCCATCGATCTCCACCACCATTTCCATCGCCGTTGCTGATTCCCATGATGTGGAGGGAGTAGTTCTCTCTCGAGGCTAAGGGTTCTACCGGTAGATATGTGTTCATCTCTCTCTCTATGCATGATCTTATTGAGATCATGAGCTTGTAATCTATAGATCTACCTTGCTACTCAAGTGCTTTAATAGATCTCTGCTCTCCCCATGTGTGTGAAAAAGTGACAGCGTGCACACCATGGTGGCACTTAGGCTAGAGATTACAAATACTTTTTATGAGTTATATTTGGAGTTGGATGTTTCTATGAAATTGTGGTGTTTGTTGGAACCATCTAGTGCTCAAGGTGACAGTGTGGGGTTTTCTAGATGGGAACGATGAACTTTGAGGTGTGCTGTTATAGCCCTACCAATGATTAGAGTGTCCAACCGGAGAGTAGTTAAGAGTAGTATCATAAAGAGAAGATATTTATATGAGAGTGTTCACTAGTGAAAGTATGATCCCTAGGTCTTGTTTCTAAGCATTGATACACGGTTTGCAAGTAGATCTGTTACATGTTTGCTTGCTTCCTCCTTTATTTCAGTTTGCCTTTAGTCTCTTCCACGCCATTAAGCTATTTTCTGGCACCGTTACCACTTATAATTATCTATACCACTTGTATTTCACTATCTCTTCGTCGAACTAGTGCACCTATACACCTGACAAGTGTATTGGGAGTGTTGGGGACACAAGAGACTTCTTGTATCTTGATTGCAGGGTTGCTTGAGAGGGGATACCTTTGACCACTTCCTCCCTGAGTTCGATAAACCTTGGGTGATCCACTTAAGGGAAAACTTGTTGCTGTTCTACAAACCTCTGCACTTGGAGACCCAACAACTATCTACAAGAATAGAAGTGCGTAGACATCAAGCTATTTTCTGGCACCATTGCCGGGGAGGTAAGGTAAAAGGTATTCACACCAGAGGATTAAAGAATAAGAACCTCCCATGGCAAACGCCTATTTTCTGGCGCCGTTGCCGGGGAGGTAAGGTAAAAGGTATTCACACCGGAGGATTAAAGAAGAAGAACCTCCCACGGCAAACGCCTATTTTTTGGCGCCGTTGCCGGGGAGGTAAGGTAAAAGGTACTCACATCCTCCAGTGTGAGTGCTCGAAGTTATTTCCTTTAGATTCTGCAGTTTTTTCTTTTTGTTTCTTGTTTTCACTAGTTAGGCTTAATGGAAAACAACAAAAAAATAGAGAGCTTTATAGTATTTATCTTGAGTTAGGACATGAAGTGTTTGACGAGAAAATTTAAAAACCTATGGAACTTTATTTGCATGCTAATAGCAATGTTATTAGTATGAATTCTTTGGACACCATTATTGCTAATACTATGGGAAATTCTAAGCTTGGGGAAGCTAGTTTTTATGATAATGATCTTTTAGTTCCCCAACTTTGGAAGATAGCTATTCTATTGCTTATGATGATACGAAACCTCCAATATATGATGATTACAATGATGAATATGATATTTTCAGTCCACCTACTATTGAGGAGAAAATTAATTATGATTACAATATGCCTCCTATATTTGATGATTATGGTGATGAGAATAATAATGATAGCTATTTTGTTGAATTTGCTCCCACTACAATTAATAAGAATGACTATACTTATGTGGAGAGTAATAATTATTATATGCATGTGGATCATGATAAGAATGTTTTATGCGATAGTTATATTGTTAATTTTATTCATGATGCTACTGAAAGTTATTATGAGAGAGGGAAACATGGTTTTATGCATCTCTATAATATTAAGTTTCCCCTCTTTATGTTGAAAGTCTTGAAGTTGCACTTGTTTTGCTTTACTATGCTTGTTGCTTTGTGCTTTCATGACTTGTTTCTTTACAAGATTATTTTGCATAGGAAGTGGGTTAGACTTAAATGTGTTTTGAATTTGCTTCTTGATGCTCTCTTTTACTTCAATTCATATTTCTTATGTGAGCATCTTTTCAAACTATCATGCCTAACTTAAAGACGTTAAAGAAAAGTACTTATTGGGAGATAACCCAAAAGTTTTAGATGAGTCTTAGAAGTTATTACCTCTGTAATAACCGCTCCTTATCCTTTTTATTTGCTTTTTGTACCAAGAGTAACCTCTAATGAGAGAGAAGTAATAATTGGAAAAGTTGCTGTCCCGAAACAGATTTCTGTGCTTCACCGTAAAAATCCGTGTAAAATCTCTGTACATCCTTTTGAGGCGTGAATTTTTGTGCTTCTGCCCTAGGTTGTTATCTAACTTTAATTAGTTCAACACTATTTGATTTGAGCAACAGAAGGTCTTCGAAAAAATTTGTCTTTACCTGCTGGTCTGTTTTGACAGATTTCTGCCATTATTTGCATTTGCTTCTTGTTGGTTCCTTTTTGAGTTCTTTTGGGGAATTGAGCTTTCTGAGGGAAGTGCTACAGTAGCTTGTGTTTTAATGGAAGTTTTATTGGTGTTAGAACTGAACCCAAAGACTTATTATCTTGAGTGCACTAATGTTGCTAATAAAGATTGTGTGAAGTTTTGTATGAAGGAAAAATTTCAGGTGTATGGAAGGAATGCATAATGAGATGAAGAATGGACTAAAGCTCAAGCTTGGGGATGCCACCCCGTGTCACCCCAAGAAATATTCAAGAAGTACAAGTGTCAAAGCTTGGGGATGCCCAAGGCATCCCCTTCTTCATCAATAAAAACCCCAGGTTTCTTCCAAACACTTCATTTTTATTGTTTCATGCACAATTGTGTTGTTCTTAGAGTGTCTTCTTTTTCGTTTTTTGTTTTTGGTTTTAGTTTGCTTGGTTTTCTTAGTTTGCTTGAATAAATTGGTTGGACCCCCTCTTTCATACATTGGTTTTCAAATAGTTTGGTTTGGATTGGAAAAGAGTAGGAAAGTTCATGCTTAAGTGGTAAAGAGAGTTTGTTTTTGACTGTGGCCTATGCTTTGTCATGCCATGCTTGATATTGTTTTGGCTTTAGGCTTAGTATTCTTTGCTGTAGCATGACTTGTTATAAACAATTGAGATTTCTTAATGTGCCTTGAAGAATCATGCGTTGTTTTAGCATATTAAAGCATAGTATTGTGGTATTCTCCTTTGATGCTTTATTTGGGTTGACTTGGCACATGCTCACACCATGTTATGACTATCCCAAGTCACCATAGCCTTTATGATCCTTTAGTTTTCAACTTGTAGTATCACTTTATGCTTTGATCAATGATGTTTTGTCGCTCTGCATGATTATGGCCATTATTGCTCTCTTAGTTTGTCGCTCCCAGTCTTTTGCTAGCCTCCACAACCAAGTATGAGTTCCACTCATGCATCCAACTCCCTAAACCAAGTTATTCCCAAGAGTCCACCATACCTACCTACTAGCATATGCTATTCCAAGTATATTCATGCTTTTGTTTACCTTCCGAATTAAACTTGTTATGAGAAAACTAGTGATTAAAGCTCTCACGAACTTGATGGCACACTTTACTTTTCTTGCCCTTAATAAACTTGAACCATTGTGTCATCTATGTTGTATATGCTTGCACTTATTTGTTGGGAATTAGCAGAACTATGCTGTCATGGGGAACGCTTTCAACATTGCACGGGTACTTTGTACCTAGTTGATATCATGCTATTTTGTATATGGATGTCGTCGGTGTGAAATGAAAGGGGAGCTTGTAAGTCCATGGAGTTATGTATATGTGTTAGAGAAACGCCTAGGCCGCTAGTCTAATCCATACTGACATGGTGGAAACCTGTAGCGTAACCATAATGAGCTGTCTATGAAGCATTCTTCTTATAAAAAAAGAGTCAGATATTGAGAAAAAAGAGAAAAAAAAGATTATGAAAAGAGGAAAGAGAGAAAAAAGCACCATATTCCCATGGTAAATAAGAAGATTGCTGAGATGCTCGTTGTCTGCTTGCCTTGTCATTTTGATATGGGGATTCTTCCGTATCATCGGGCAAGGGGTACCCCGTTGGCGATTCTCTATGATACACATGTACTTATGATGACAAGAACTTACCAGTAACTAAACTTGAGTAGCATGAGGAGCGGCCCTCGTATTCAAGGGACATGAGATTTCCAACTTATACTTCGTCAAGCATATACACCATAGTTTGTTCACTTTAACCTTAATCACTTAAAGATGCTTATGATAGGGGCAATGAGAGCTGAAAGCTATTAAGTATCATAATTTTTGGAAGTTGTTTATGAGACTTGAATCCCTACTTCCTTCTATGAAGGCCTTTCTTTTACTTTTATGTTGAGTCTCCACCTTCTATCTTTATGCACCTACTTTGAGAGCATAGTGGCCATTCTTAGTTCTATGTGCATTGTCCCAAGACTTGTTGATTGATGCATACCTTGATATTGCCTGTTTTAAACTATTTGTATCTAGTCACTCTTATGAACTTTGAAGGTGTTCTATGCATTTATGTTTGTTACTCTATGAGGGACAAGCTGAATGCCACTATGCTATGTTTTCTTTATGTGAAACAAACAAATTTCTTGCAAAGCATTGTTATTCATGAATCTTTTGTTTGTGCCTTTTCATGTTGCATCATAGTTTCTTTGTCTTATTGCTAGAACTTTGTCTTTCATGTTATGATTGAAGTACTATGATCCCAGCTTTGAATGTTTTACAAATACTTTGATCAAGTTTATGATGGTGCCTGTCACCTAAAAAATTATTCTTTCTTTTTATCACTTACCTACTCGAGGACGAGCATGAGTTAAGCTTGGGGATGTTGATACATTGCAAATGTATCTATAATTTTTGATGTTCCATGCTTGGTTTTATCTACTTTCTTGTGTTTTGTCCACACTTTGGAGTACTTTTCATATGATTTCTTAGACTAACCTATTAACAAGTGTCATAGTGCCAGTTGCCTGTTTTCTGCTGTTTTTGGTTCAAGGAAAGTCAGGAAATCAATATTCTCGGAATTGGACCGGACAAAAGCCAAAGTCGATATTTTCCCGGAAGATTCACGAAGCCAGAAGGAGAGCCAGAGAGGGGCCATAGGGTGGCCAAACCACCCCTAGGCGCGAGTCCACCCAGGCCACGCGAGGGCATGGTGTGGGCCCCCTGGCCGGCCGCCGACCTTGCCCCTTCGCCTATATATTCCTCCCGATGCATAAACCCTAGATAGTCAATCAGAAATCCACAAAAAGTTCCACAGCGCTGCCGCCACCGAAGGGGAGATTCGGGGGACAGAAAGTCTCTGTTCCGGCACCCTGTCGGGACGTGGAAGTGCCCCCGGAGCCATCTCCATCGATCTCCACCACCATTTCCATCGCCGTTGCTGATTCCCATGATGTGGAGGGAGTAGTTCTCTCTCGAGGCTAAGGGTTCTACCGGTAGCTATGTGTTCATCTCTCTCTCTATGCATGATCTTATTGAGATCATGAGCTTGTAATCTATAGATCTACCTTGCTACTCAAGTGCTTTAATAGATCTCTGCTCTCCCCATGTGTGTGAAAAAGTGACAGCATGCACACCATGGTGGCACTTAGGCTAGAGATTACAAATACTTTTTATGAGTTATATTTGGAGTTGGATGTTTCTATGAAATTGTGGTGTTTGTTGGAACCATCTAGTGCTCAAGGTGACAGTGTGGGGTTTTCTAGATGGGAACGATGAACTTTGAGGTGTGCTGTTATAGCCCTACCAATGATTAGAGTGTCCAACCGGAGAGTAGTTAAGAGTAGTATCATAAAGAGAAGATATTTATATGAGAGTGTTCACTAGTGAAAGTATGATCCCTAGGTCTTGTTTCTAAGCATTGATACACGGTTTGCAAGTAGATCTGTTACATGTTTGCTTGCTTCCTCCTTTATTTCAGTTTGCCTTTAGTCTCTCCCACGCCATCAAGCTATTTTCTGGCACCGTTACCACTTATAATTATCTATACCACTTGTACTTCACTATCTCTTCACCGAACTAGTGCACTTATACACCTGACAAGTGTATTGGGTGTGTTGGGGACACAAGAGGCTTCTCGTATCTTGATTGCAGGGTTGCTTGAGAGGGGATACCTTTGACCACTTCCTCCTTGAGTTCGATAAACCTTGGGTGATCCACTTAAGGGAAAACTTGCTGCTATTCTACAAACCTCTGCACTTGGAGGCCCAACAACTGTCTACAAGAATAGAAGTGTGTAGACATCAATCGACCACCAAGACTGCAATTACATCCAATCTAACACCAACCACATATCACATATACATGATATCGATCCTAAAACCAGAAGCTATCGCTCTGATACCAATGTTGGGTCACGTCCAGACCCCCACGGACCTCCTTGTCTCCAGCGCCGCATGTGCAACGCCTCTACTGGTATCCACACGTATAGGAAGGAGCTCCAGGCAGAGGACTGCTAGATCCTGTCTAGCCCGAAATGGGAGTGGAGAAAGTGACGGCTAGGTCAGGGACAATCCCTTGTCACTCCACTTATATACACTCCTAGCTGGGCTCAACGCTTGAGGCCCATCTAGGCCGTACCCCAATCTCCACATGGATCGAATCCACATGGGCTCCTTACCTTTAAGTGTGTGACCCTGTAGGTTTACGTACACCTAGACACGACACGAGTCACCACTCCGAGTCGATAGTTGGTAGCAGCCTCTAGCCAGACGTGCCAACTCCCAAGCACCGTAAAGTTAGAAGACAAACCTTTCTCAATGTGACTTTCGTCCAAGTCTCTTTGCCTCACGATATATCTTGTCAAGCTATAGGCGAGTTGTTGCCATCCCTTTAATAGCTCGACTTTCTCTTCTCGTTTCGTGATATATGATTCACTGGACTAACACTTAGTCCTACTCCTTGGTTAACACTTAACCAAGTCGCGCACAGCCATGCTTCTGAATCATATCACACGAGAGGGCCCAGAGAATATCTCCCCATTACAGAGGGGAAATCCCATCTTGGTAATCCATGTCACGTGGCTTGCTTCATAACCAACCCGAACCCTACCTTTATAACTGCCATTTACGGAACAATGTTTCATAGGACCTAAGCTAGTGATCCACAACTTGAATCATGCGATCACCTCAGGTCGAAGGATTCCATTGCTTGAGAATACAAATGACAACATGCTCGTTGCATCTCAACTGTGGGTCAGTCCGATTCGCTAAACTCTTTAGCCGAATCAGTGTAAGTCGGAATAGCATCTCCATTCCCATGACAAGTGGAACTGAGTCATCAATCGACTTTCACATTAGTCTAAGTTGTGTGTCCGGCACAACCTCAACGACCAAGGACAATTAGTATGAACAACATGAATATATAGTTCCACAATCGAATGACATATTCCATGATACATATCAGTAGTTCATACATGGACAATAACTTTATGAATACATTGGAAATAACATCATACATGATTGCCTCTAGGGCATATTCCCAACACTGATGAACTGCATATTCATAGTAGCTAGGTTTTTTTGTCGATGAACTTCCTACTCAGATTATGATTTGTACCTTCAGTTGTGTGATAAACGGGTAAGAGCACCCATTGGAGAGAAGAGGTAACTGCATTTCAGGCATGGGGGCAACCAAACACACACATTTGCTTCACGTCTGGGCTCTGGGCTTGCAAGCAAGTTACTAAACGGGCTACACAAAATGCCCCACAGATGAACTGTAGGCTACCAAATGGTGTGCAATTCATGGCCCAAGGCTTGTAGGCAGCTTGTAGTGCCAGCCACAACACTGCCGGGCTGGGCCAAAAAGTGATGCTGGTTACCAAACACGCCCAAACTGAACCAGCTAAAATTTAGCTGTGTGAACAAGTTTGTATGCAACACGGTAGAATTTTATTCTTCTTTGGTTCTGGCGTTCGACAGGCGGAGGCTTAGCCAATTTCAGTAGCACCCGAATAAACATCCAGCGATGTAAACAAGGCCCTTAGCTGATGAATATATTTGCCAGTCATTATTTATTTTCACTTAGGCACATGTGTAAGCGCTCAACATTGTACATGCCATAAAGCCCGTGGTTTACGGGCTAGGCACGGGATCTACATGAGGATGCAGGGGTGGCGCGGAGACCTTAGTGGAATATCAGAGGTGGATCCCTTCGAGATCTACCGAACCGTCAACCGCGAGCGGTCGACGTGATCCGTCGCTAGAACGGGTCCGCCCAGGTGGATCTAGCAAGTAGGGAATGGAGGAGCGCGCCCGAGAGAGAGCGCGTGAGCGAGCTAGGTATAGGGAGGAGAATCGCTCACCTAACTATAGGAATCACTTGATTTGTGGTGGGTTCACAAACTCCAGAGCGAGGACAGGGGATGGGGATAAACCGGACTCTCGGGTCCGTTTGGTTTTACTTTCCTAACATACTTCTGTTATGCAAAAGTAAAAAAGCTAAGTGCTTACTCAATATGTAGAGCTCGTTGGGGAACCCCAAGAGGAAGGTATGATGAGTACATCAACAAGTTTTCCCTCAGTTATGAAACCAAGGTTATCAAACCAGTAGGAGCAAGGAAACACCTCCAAGGTGTTGTTTCCAACTTGGAATCCTGCACAACACAATCACAGAACTTTACCCCCAACTTACAGTGAGGTTGTCAATCTCACCGGTTTTGCTAAAAACAAAGGATTAAACGTATTGTATGGAAGATAGTAATTGCTTGCAGAAAGTAAATAAAAAACAGTAAATAGCTTGTAGATTGATGGTAAAAGAAAGGACCGGGGTCCATAGTTCACTAGTGGTGATTCTCCTTAAGATAGATGACATGTTGGGTGAACAAATTACAGCGGGGCAATTGACAAACATCGAGAAAGCATACATGCATATACTAATCATCTTGATTCCTATGAGATTTGATTGGGCATTACAACATTATAAATAGACCGTAATCCAACTACATCTATGACTAATAATCCACCTTCAGGTTATGATCCCAACCCCCTCTAATATTAAGTTGCAAGCAACAGATAATTGCATTAAGCAAAGTGTGTAAAGTAAACAATACGATTGTTCTATGAACAAAGGATTGCTGCTTTCTCCCTAGTAGCAATAACACATTTAATACCTTAGAGATTTATGTCACTTCCCTAGATTCCTAGAGGCATGAACCCACTATCGAGCATAAATACTCCCTCTTGGAGTTGCTAGCATCTACTCGGCCAAGATAGCTACTAACAACGGAAAGCATGGAAGATCACAAATAACAAATACATGATAGATAGAATCAATAATCAATCTGAAATAGCATCTCAATATCCATCGGATCCCCGCAAACACAACATGTAAGATTACAAATAGATTATCTTGACCATGAACGGAGCTCACAAGATCTAAACGTGGTAGCACAAAGGAGAAGAACCAACCATCTAGCTACTACATGCACCCGTAGTCTAGGGACTAACTACTCACACATCACACCGGATGCAGGCATGGTGATGAAGAAGGCCTCCAGGGTGATCTCTCCCCTCCGGCAGGGTGCTGGGAAGGCTTCAAATCCCTCCAGATCTAGGGATGGAGATGGCGGCGGCTACAGACTCTTTCGTGGAATTTTGATCGGGTACTTAGGGTTTTTATATCGGAGGCTTCCTATAGGCGAAAGGGGAGGCCGAGGGGGTGCCCGAGGTGGCTGCACCCCTAGGCGCAGGCCAGGCCTGGCCACGCGGCTAGGGGTGTGGCCCCCTTGAGGCCCTTCTCTGTCTCGTCTTCTGGCTCCATGTTCCCCTCGGTGAAATATTGACGTTGGCTTTTGTCAAGGCCAATTCCGAGAATATTCATTTTCTGGCTTTTCTGGAACCAAAAACAGCAGAAAACAGGCAACTGGCACCGTGGCATCTTGTTAATAGGTTAGTCCCAAAATGTGTATAAAAATACTCCAAAGTGTGGACAAAACATAAGAAAGTAGATATAAAACAAGCATGGGACATCAAAAATTATAGATACGTTTGCATCGTATCAACATCCCCAAGCTTAACTCTTGCTCGTCCTCGAGTAGGTAAGTGATAAAAAGAAAGAATATTTTTTTAGGTGACATGCACCATCACAATCTTGATCAAGGCATTTATAAAACATAATGTGAATGGTATTCAGCTTGTCCCTCATAGTGTAGCAAAACATAAATGCATAGGACACCTTCAAAGTTCATAAGGGTGACTAGATACGAATAGTTTAAGAACAAGCAATATCAAAGTTATGCATCAATCAACAAGTCTTGGGACAATGCACATTAAACTAAGAATGATCACTATGCTCTCTCAATAGGTGCATAAAGATAGAAGATGGAGACTCAACATAAAAGTAAAAGAAAGGCCTTCATAGAAGGAAGCAGGGATTCAAGTCTCATAAAGATCTTCCAAAAATTATGGTACTTATTAGCTTTCAGCTCTCATTGCCCCTATCATAAGCATCTTGAAGTGATTAAGGTTAAAGTGAACAAACTATGGAGTATATGCTTGACAAAGTATAAGTTGGCAATCTCATGTCCCTTGAATACGAGGGTTGCTCCTCATGCTACTCAAGTTTAGTTACCAGTAAGTTCTTGTGATAGTAAGTACACGTGTATCATAGAGAACCGCTAACGGGGTACCCCTTGCCCGATGATACGGAAGAATCCCCATATCAAAATGACAAGGCAAGCAGACAATAACCATCTCAGCAATCTTCTTATTTACCATGGGAAAATGGTGCTTTTTTCTCTCTTTCCTATTTTCTCATCTTTTTTTCTTTTTCTTTTTCTCAATCTCTTTTTATAAGAAGAATGCTTCATAGATTGCTCATTATGGTTACGCTGGAGGTTTCCACCATGAATAGGCATGGATTAGACTAGCCGCACATGCGTTTCTCTAACACACATACATAACTACATGGACTTACAAGCTCCTCTTTCATTACACACCGACGACATGCATAAACAAAAGAGCATGATATCAACTAGGTACAATGTACAAGTAAAATGTTGAAAGCGTTCCCCATGACAACATGGTTCTGCTAATCCCCAACGTATAAGTGCAAGCATATACAACATAGATGACACAATGGTTCAAGTTTATTAGGGGCAAGGAAAGTAAAGTGTGCCATCAAGTTCGTGAGAGCTTTAATCACTAATTTTCACATAACAAGTTTAATTCGGAAGGTAGATAAAACATGAATATACTTGGAATAGCAAATGCTAATAGGTAGGTATGGTGGACTCTTTGGAATAACTCGGTTTTATTTGGAGTTGGATGCATGAGTGGAACTCATACTTGGTATGGAGGCTAGCAAAAGATTGGGAGCGACCAACTAAGAGAGCAATAATGGCCATAATCATGCAAAGCGAAAAAACATCATTAATTAAAGCATAACATGATATTAAAAGTCGAACACTAAATGATCATAGCTATGGTGACTTGGTATAGTCTTAACATGGTGTGAGCATGCGCCAAGTCAACCCAAACAAAGCATCTAAGGAGAATACCACAATACTATGCTTAAATGTGCTAAAACAACGCATGATTCTTTCAAGGCACATTAAGCAATCTCAATTGTTTATAACATGTCATGCTACTTCAAAAATCACTAAGCATAAAGCCAAAACAATATCAAGCATGACATGACAAAGCATAGGCCACAGTCAAAAACAAGCTCCTTTTTACCACTTAAGCATGAACTTTTCCTACTCTTTCCAATCCAAACCAACTTATTTGAAAACTAATGTATGAATGAGGGGGTCCAACCAATTTATTCAAGCAAACTAAGAAAACTAAACAAACGAAAACCAAAAACAAAAAACGAAGACGCTCCAAGAACAACACAACTATGCATGAAACAATAAAAATGAAGTGTTTGGAAGAAACCTGAGATTTTTATTGATGAAGAAGGGGATGCCTTGGGCATCCCCAAGCTTTGACACTTGTAATTCTTGGATATTTCTTGGGGTGACACGGGTGGCATCCCCAAGCTTGAGCTTTTGTCCATACTTCATCTTATCACATTACTCTTCCCTACACTTAAAATTTTCCTTCATATAAAACTTCACACAATCTTCATTAGCAACATTAGTGCACTCAAGATAATAAGTATTTTGTTTCAGTTTCAACACAAGTAAAACTTCCATTAAAACACAAGCTACTGTAGCACTTCCTTTAAAAAGTTCAAATGATCAAACAGAAAGAGATTAAGAGGCAAATGCAAATAATGGCAGAAATCTATCAAAACAGACCAGCAGGTAAAAACCAAATTTTTCTAAGACCTTCTGTTGCTCAAATCGAAAAGTGTTGAACTAACGAAAGTGGATAACAACCTGGGGCACAAGTACAAAAAATGACAGCTCAAACCGACGTACAAATATTTTTCACGAATTTTTACGGTGAAGCACAAAAATCTGTTTCGGGAGAGCAACTTTCCCAAGCATTACTTCACTCTCATTAGAGGTTACTCTTGGCACAAAAACTACACAAAAATGATAAGGAGAGGTTATTACTGAAGCAATAACTTCCAAGACCCAACTATTTGGGTTATCTTCCAATAAGTACTTTTCTTTAACGCCTTTAAGTTAGGCATAAGAAGAAAGAAAAGAATCAAGTATTCTCAAATGAAGAAGCATTAAAACCAGATTTCTTGCCCCTACCTTTCTTATCTTTGTTCTTATCCTTGGGGAACGTGTGATTGTTTGGTGGAGAAGCAAAGTTCATGATGCCCTTTTCCACATCTATTATTGCTCCAAGGAGTTTTAGTAGGGATCTTCCAAGTGTAATTTGTCCTTTTCCTACACATTGAAGAACAAGATAATCAGTAGACACTACTTTCCCTAGAATCTTTGTAAACACTCCTTCAGCTATTCTAATGGGTAATATTGTGGCATTATTAGCAAGAGATATTCCTTCTCCCCCTTTAGAAAGTCCCCAAAGATTCAAAGATTCATAGATATCTTTAGGCATAAGACAGAATTCAGACATGATATCACATTGAGCATGAAAAGTTTCATTATTTATAACAACTTTTACTATAGGAAGCCATTTTGAGGGTTCAGAATTTATTGGAACATAATCATGATGCTCTCTAAGCATGTTATAGCATTCTTTTAAACTAGCAGTGTTGGTCTCAAGAGTGTTCAATCTAGCAAATATGTTATAAAGGAAGAATCAGATTTGCTAGGCAAGTTATATGTTAAGACCAACTTATTTATGGCATTAAAAGCTTCATCCTCATTGCATTGGAGGAAATCTCCTACTACTACAGCATCCAAAGCATATCTATAACAAAGGGCAGTTCCAAAGTAAAAACTACTAAGAAACAAGCTTTGAGTCATTTTAGCTTCAGTTTTTTCATGTAAATTAGAGATTCTAGACCAAGCTTCTTTGAAACTCTCTTCAATTCCTTGTTTGAAAGTAAAAATCATTTCCTCAGGTGACATAGTGATTGGAGAAATGCTAGACATAATGGCAACTTAAGATAGGACCTAATAATAATTTTTGTGTGTTTTTAATAAAGAAATCAAACTAGTACAACTATTTTTTGTGTGTTTTTGATAAGGAAACAAGCAAACAAAGCAGAAATAAACTAAGAAAAACAAATAAAACAAAGTAAAGAGATCCCCTTGTGAAGATGTCCTTGACTCCCTGACAACGGTGCCAGAAAAAGTCTTGCTTACTCAATATGTAGAGCTCATTGGGGAACCCCAAAAGGAAGGTATGATGAGTACAACAAAAAGTTTTCCCTCAGTTATGAAACCAAGGTTATTGAACCAGTAGGAGCAAGGAAACACCTCCAAGGTGTTGTTTCCAACTTGGAATCCTGCACAACACAATCACAAAACTTTGCCACCAACTTACAGTGAGGTTGTCAATCTCACCGGTTTTGCTGAAAACAAAGGATTAAACGTATTATGTGGAAGATAGTAATTGCTCGCAGAAAGTAAATAGAAAACAGTAAATAGTTTGTAGATTGATGGTAAAAGAAAGGACCGGGGTCCATAGTTCACTAGTGGTGATTCTCCTTAAGATAGATGACATGTTGGGTGAACAAATTACAGTGGGGCAATTGACAAACATCGAGAAAGAATACATGCATATACTAATCATCTTGATTCCTATGAGATTTGATTGGGCATTACAACATTATACATAGACCGTAATCCAACTACATCTATGACTAATAATCCACCTTCAGGTTATCATCCGAACCCCCTCCAGTATTAAGTTGCAAGCAACAGATAATTGCATTAAGCAAAGTGTGTAAAGTAAACAATACGATTGTTCTATGAACAAAGGATTGTTGTTTTCTCCCTAGTAGCAACAGCACATCTAGTACCTTAGAGATTTCTATCACTTCCCTAGATTCCTAGAGGCATGAACCCACTATCGAGCATAAATACTCCCTCTTGGAGTTGCTAGCATCTACTCGGCCAAGATAGCTACTAACAACGGAAAGCATGGAAGATCACAAATAACAAAGACATGATAGATAGAATCAATAATCAATCTGAAATAGCATCTCAATATCTATTGGATCCCCGCAAACACAACATGTAAGATTACAAATAGATTATCTTGATCATGAACGGAGCTCACAAGATCTAAACATGGTAGCACAAAGGAGAAGAACCAACCATCTAGCTACTACATGGACCCGTAGTCTAGGGACGAACTACTCACGCATCACACCGGAGGCAGGCATGGTGATGAATAAGGCCTCCAGGGTGATCTCTCCCCTCCGACAGGGTGCTAGGAAGGCTTCAGATCCCTCCAGATCTAGGGATGGAGATGGCGGCGGCTACAGACTCTTTCGTAGAATTTTGATCGGGTACTTAGGGTTTCTGTATCGGAGGCTTCTTATAGGCGAAAGGGGAGGCCGAGGGGGTGCCTGAGGTGGCTGCACCCTCCCTAGGCACGGGCCAGGCCTAGCCACGCGGCTAGGGGGTGTGGCCCCCTCGAGGCCCTTCTCCGTCTCGTCTTCTGGCTCCATGTTCCCCTCGGTGAAATATTGACTTTGGCTTTTGTCAAGGCCAATTCCGAGAATATTCATTTTCTGGCTTTTCTGGAACCAAAAACAGCAGAAAACAGGCAACTGGCACTGTGGCATGTTGTTAATAGGTTAGTCCCAAAATGTGTATAAAAATACTCCAAAGTGTGGACAAAACATAAGAAAGTATATATAAAACAAGCATGGAACATCAAAAATTATAGATATGTTTGCAACGTATCACTAACCAAACGGGTTGAAAACGATAGTAGATTCTACGAAGCAGGCAGTTTGTGCTAGGGTAATTTCCATAGCAGATGTGTGCCTACTTCTACCATGGTGACTTTCTGAAATTGGTGAAAAATTACCCACCATGCCACTATTAAATGGCGTACCGCTTTGATTCTTTTATTTCCTGCCCAGCCGGACCCATGCCGTCTTCTTTCTCGCACCCCGCCTCTAGGCTCCAACAAATAGCAGTAGGAGCTTCGCTTGGGCCTGCCTTTGTGAAGGTACTCGTTGCATAGAAAATAAAAAATTCCTACGTTGCAACCACCAAGATCATATCTAGGAGATACATGCAATGGTTTCAGATGGACTCACCCTCGAAGATCGTAATGCGGGGTAATGTTCCCACAAACAAATGTGACTAATGTAGAATGTACACAGCCGTCCTCAAGGATGCACAGACGATCAGCGCCACAAGTGGCAGCACCTCCATTATCGGTTACATGTGCGGTGTGCCGATGACTCCCAAACCATCGCTCCAGCCAGACAGCGGAAGTAGCGGATCCCCGGGAACTCCGCCAACACTACAATATGGTGGTGATGGTGGTGGAGAGGATCTTGAGCAGGGCTTCGCCTAAGCACCTCGCTTGTGGCAATGGACAAGGCTAGAAGGGAAGGAAGATGCCAACCAAAGGGCATATGAGAGGAAGGGTGAATGGTGTGAGATGAGAGGGGAGGAGGGGGCCTTTGATAGGTGAGGGGGGCAGCCCAAGAGAGCATGGCGCACATCCATGGTGCTTCCCCCACCTCTCCCACAATTATGTGGGTGGACACTCCACTCACATCAATATAGCTCCACTCATCTTCCATCTAATTTCCAGTCAAAAATCAAAGGTCTTTCCATTAAAGCACTTTAATTCTCTTGTTTCAATGCAACTCAATTTAATGAACACTTCATTTAATGAACACATTAACATTTTGATCCCTTGCTTTGTTTCGATACACCGAAACTATTTCGGCAGATTCGATAGTACAAATTCCTGCGATATCCATTATCTTCTCCTGTGTTCCCTATCCGCTCAATTGCATCTACTAACCTTAAGTGTGTCTCCCTAAGGGTTCGAGAACTATGTAGACATGATCGAGACTTTCTCTGATCAATAATCATTAGCAGGATCTGGAGATCCATAATGACTCCCACTAGTTCCACGAAAATCCAATGATCGTCTGAACCTTTTTCGCTGTAATCAAATTCCTTTTGTATCATGATATATTACTTGTCCGAGATTCGATCACTCGGTATCATCTATACCTTGTTTAATCTCGTTCCCAACAAGTACTCTTTTTCTTGTTCATGTGATATAACATTCTAGTGATCAAATCACTTGCTTGCAAGCTATGTCAATGTGATATCACCGAGAGGGCCCTGGGTATATCTCTTCGTCATTTGGATGGACAAATCCCACTCTTGATCCATGAGCCTCAACTAGCACTTTCCAAGTACCCGGCGGCACCTTTATAATCACCTAGTTAAGAAGTGATGTTTGATGTAATCAAAGTACCTTTCTGGTGAAAGTGATTGACATGATCTCATGGTCTAAGGACATTGAGTTATTACAAATGTGATAGCAATATAAACTTGAGGACATGATCGTATTGCTACATCTACTTTTGGTGACTGTTCATCACATTGTTCTCCAATGATATGGCTCTGGTATTAACAACATCCAATGTTCATGATTAGGAAACCTATGATCATCAGTTAATCAGCAAGCTAGTATTAAGAGAGGCATTACTAGGAACTTTTTATGTTTATAAATCACACATGTATTAATGTTTCTTATTAACACAATTATAGCATGATAAATAAACATTTATCATAAACATGGAATGAGATAATAACCACTTTATTATTGCCTCTCAGGCATATTCCTTTTACTTTGTCTGTACGCCGCCTCCTAGCATAAGGCCAACTCCAAGGTCACCCCACAAAACGGACAGGCCTTTTGACCGTTTCAGTCCGTTTGTGGGATGGGGTGGACAGGCTCCGGGACGATGTCCGGTCTGGCATGGCTGGTGCACCCAACGGTGCCCCCATTTGTCTGGCTTTTTCCCCCTAAAGCAACCAAATTGAACCAACTTTAAATGAGGACCAACAGAGTATGAAAACATGACATATGGTTCATACATGCACGCAAACATAAATAGAGCGAGAAATTTATGCATCTCGATCATAGATCATCTTCCTCTTCTTCTCGAACCAACTCCATTGAATTGGGTACATGTCGGTGAGATTCGCAGTCATGATCCGATTTTCTTTGGCGAGTCTCTTTAGCTCTATGTTTTCCTTCCTAGCACGGGCATTGATCTCTTGTATCTCAAGAAGTTTTGACTAGATTTCATAGTAGTTCTTCGCTGCATCTTCTCTCTCCTTGTGTTTCCTCTCTTCCCTCTTGTTGATGGATACCTCCTTCTCGGAGATCAACCGTTTCAATGTCTCCTGGATGGCAACTGACGAAGCTTCATGCTTGAGCTCTTGCTTGGAGCTATTCCTCCCTCTCAGCCTTTTGGTTGTCGGCCCTTCCTCATCGATGATGATTCCGGTGCCTGTACCCTTTGCACTTCCCGCATAGAGCTCTTTCCACTTCTCGCATTCCTTGAGCTTTGTCCAACAATGGCCCAATGTGAAAGGTTTATTCTCGTGGCAAGTCTTGAAGTGCTCCAATGCTTGACACACCTAAAACGAACAAGTTTAAGTTCATGTTTGAATGCTATATAGACATTCAAAGCTCGTATGAATGAGAACATATAGATATGTAGGAACATACCATGTCTCCAACTCCAATGCCGCTCATGGTCCTTGACTTAACATGGTCATAAGAGGCGCAAAACTTTGTGCATTATTAGGAGATGAATGCCCACCTCTTAGTAAGTGAGTTCTCGTTGTGATCACTCACAAACGGATGCTCACCGAAGTGTTTTTTCTCATGAAAGTACTTCCATATTCGGTTCCAAAATGTCCCACCCTTTTGTACTGCACCGGTTATTAGATCTTGCCCAATTTCCATCCATGCCTCGCAAAGCTTCTCGTCCTCGAGGGTTGTGTATGATCCACTCCTTCGGCTACCGCCTTGTGTTTGCTAGACTAGTTTGTTCCCAAACAAAGGCTCCTGGTCAATAGAGATACCATCTTCCTTGGTACCAAGGATGGGATCATGCAAGGGCATATCGTTGGATCATGTGCATCGAGGAGAAAAGAACAAGGAACAAGGGAATTCTAGGCAGGACGTGCATTGTTGATGCGGCCAATACTCCAACGGGATAAGCAGACGTGCTGGACCAAGCTCTGCTCTCCTCCTAGGAGCGAGAGCAACTGCGAGTGAAGTGGTGTCTCCGAGAGCATCCACGCCCATGACCTGCAACCTCAGATTTGCCAGATGCCATTGAAGCGAGGTCAGAGTGATGGCAATGGTTGATGCACCCTCTGTTACAGGCCATTGAATTGATGTCACAGTGATGGCAATGGTTGTTGCGCCCTCCATTACCGGAGCTGAGGTGCGGAGTCATGAGCCATTCCATCTGAATGGCATCCAAGCAGTCCCCCACAATAGTTGCCATGAGAGCAGGCTCGCTGACGATGGCCACGAAACGAGCCCTTGTCACCCTCATTGCGGCGAGTAGGACGAAGATTATCATGAGAAGACAAGCGGTGATGACTTTCCCCCCTGGTGTCTTCCATGACCATGGTCGAGCGAAACCTCTACTCGCATGGCCAAACATCGGTGCTCTGTTCCGGCAGTGGCGCGAAGTCATTGGTGATGTCCAGATGGGCCAGGATAGGGAACATGGGGCCCTACTAGCCTTCCATGCTCGGTGAGACCTCTGGTAGATGCTAGCGACCACACAGGGCTTGCTGTCGGACCAGCACTAAATAGTCATTGGAGGTGGGGATGGCATCCGGGCTCCAAGTCCATGCCTAGACATAGGCGCTGGAGGTGTTGGTGAAGCTCATCGTCTACCACTCCAGCCGGTCCATGAGACAAGGCCGGACGATGATGTCATGTATGTCATACTTGCGCCAGCACTGTAGGAGAACACACTCCACCGCCAAGCAACAGTAGTAGACCTAGACGTGTTGTTGATCGCCCCCTGCCAGAGTCCATGGCGAGGGTGACAGGGTGACGCCGCGACAGGTGGCCTGCCTAGCGGAGAGGGCGATATCTCAGTGCCCTGAGTGGACGAAGAGTACAAGGAAGGGCTTAGGGTGATGCTTGGAGACGTGCATCTGGTCAACGGGGATGCGTAGGTCCCGCTTGATCACCTTCTTCAGCAGCTGTCGGCTAAACTCGAGCCGTGTATTAGACATGAATACCAGCACGATAGAAAACCGCAGATGGTGAACAACCTCCTATATGGCCGGTGATTAGATGGAGAAGGTGTTGCCCTGGCCAGGCCAGCTCATGGCACCGCCGACACGGATTTCAAACGCCATGGGGGCATAGGGAGGCTGGAGGTGTAGCTGAGGTGCAGAGGTAGTTGGGGGCGGAGTGCTCCCTGGCAAGGCCTTGGGGAGCTTGTGACAGCGCCGAGCCCTGTGCCTAGAACAGAGGCAGTGGGTGATACGTTGTAAATGTATCTATAATTTTTGATGTTCCATGCTTGTTTAGTATCTACTTTCTTATGTTTTGTTCATACTTTGAGGTATTTTTATACATTTTCTGGAACTAACCTATTAACAAGATGCCACAGTGCCAGTTGCCTGTTTTCTACTGTTTTTGGTTTCAAAAAAGCTAGAAAAGAAATATTCTCGGAATTGGACGGGACAAAAGCCAAAGTTCCTATTTTACCAGAAGACTCACGGAGCCCAAAGCAGAGATGGAGGAGGGCCAGGGCCTGGCCACACCATATGGTGGCGCGGGTCACTTCTGGCCGCGCCACTAGGGGGTGTGGGCCCCTCAGACCTCCATCGACCTTGCCTATTCGCCTATATATTCCCCCGGGACGAAAACCCTAAGAACCAGATCAGAATTCCACGAAAAGTTTCACACCACGCCACCAAGAGGAGATTCGAGGCGTAAGTCTGCTCGCACTGACGGACAGAAGTGCCGGAGACATCTCCATCGACTCCACCGCCATCTCCATCACCGTTGCTGACTCCCATGATGAGGAGGGAGTAGTTCTCCCTCGAGGCTAAGGGCTCTACCAGTAGCTATGTGTTCATCTCTCTCTCTATGTGTGATCTTATTGAGATCATGAGCTTTGTAATCTAGTTGATCTATTATGCTACTCAAGTGCTTTAATGAATCTCTGCTTATCCCCACGTGTGTGAAGTTGAAAGTGTGCACACCGTGTGACACTTTGGCTAAGGTTACATAAATACTTATCATGAGTATAATTTTGAGTTGGATGTCTCTATGAGATTGTGGTGTTTGTTGGAACCATCTAGCGCTCAAGGTGATAGTGAGGGGTTATCTAGATGGGGAATACGAACTTTAAGGCGTGTTGTTATAGCCCTACATCGTCCAGTCGGAGAGTAGTTCAGGGTAGCCTAATGAAGAGAAGATATTTATATGAGAGTATCCACTAGTGAAAGTATGATCCCTAGGACTTGTTTCTAAGCATTGAAACACCATTTACAATCAGTCATGTTACATGTTTGCTTGCTGCCACTCTTATTTTAGATTGCAATTACCACTTATAATCATCCATATTACTTGTATTTGACTATCTCTTTGCCAAACTAGTGCACCTATACACCTGACAAGTGTATTGGGTGTGTTGGGGACACAAGAGACTTCTTGTATCTTGATTGCATGGTTGCCTAAGAGGGATACCTTTGACCACTTCCTCCCTGAGTTTGATAGTGATCCACTTAAGGGAAACTTGCTGCTGTTCTACAAACCTCTGCACTTGGAGGTCCAACACTGTCTACAGATTTCTGCCATTATTTGCATTTGCCTCTTAATCTCTTTCTCTTTGAGTTCTCTTTGATCATTTGAACTTTTTAAAGGAAGTGCTATAGTAGATTTTGTTTTAATGGAAGTTTTACTTGTGTTGAAACTAAACCAAAAGACTTATTATATTGTGTAGGGAAGAGTAATGTGATAAGATAAAGTATGGACGAAAGCTCAAGCTTGGAGATGACACCCATGTCACCCCAAGAAATATTCAAGAAGTACAAGCGTCAAAGCGTGGGGATGCCCAGGGCATCCCCTTCTTCATCAATAAAAATTCCAGGTTTCTTCCAAACACTTCATTTTTATTGTTTCATGCACAATTGTGTTGTTCTTGGAGCGTCTTCGTTTTGTTTTTAGTTTCCATTTGCTTAGTTTGCTTGAATAAGTTGGTTGGACCCCCGCATTCATACATTAGTTTTCAAATAAGTTGATTTGGATTGGAAAAGAGTACGAAAGTTCATGCTTAAGTGGTATAAAAGGAGCTTGTTTTTGACTGTGATGTAGACTTTATCATGTCATGCTTGATATTGTTTTGGCTTTATGCTTAGTGATTATTGCTGTAGCATGACTTGTTATAAATAATTGAGCTTCTTAATGTGCCTTGAAAGAATCATGCGTTGTTTTAGCATATAAAAGCATAATATTGTGGTATTCTCCTTTAATGCTTTATTTGGGTTGACTTGGCGCATGCTCACACCATGTTAAGACTATACCAAGTCACCATAGCCTCTATGATCATTTAGTTTTCGTCTTGTAATATCACTTTATGCTTTAATTAATAATGTTTTGTCGCTTTGCATGATTATGTCCATTATTGCTCTCTTAGTTGGTCGCTCCCAGTCTTTTGCTAGCCTCCATACCAAGTATGAGTTCCACTCATATATCCAACTCCAAGTAAAACCAAGTTATTCCAAAGAGTCCACCATACCTACCTATTAGCATTTGCTATTCCAAGTATATTCATGTTTTTATCTACCTTCCGAATTAAACTTGTTATGTGAAAGTTAGTGATTAAATCTCTCATGAACTTGATGGCACACTTTACTTTTCTTGCACTTAATAAACTTGAACCATTGTGCCCATCTATGTTGCGTATATGCTTGTGTTTTGTAAGTTGTGGATTAGCAGAACCATGTTGTCATGGGGAACGCTTTTAACATTGCACTTTATTTTGATATCATGCTCTTTTGCTTATGGATCCCGGCGGTGCGAAATGAAAGGGGAGCTTGTAAGGCTCATGGAGTTCGTATATGTGTTAGAGAAATGCATGGGCGGCTGGTCTAATCCATGCCTAATCATAGTGGAAACCTACAACATAATCATAGTGAGCATTCTATGAAGCATCGTCTATAAAAAAGAAGCCTATGCAAATAGGAAAAAAAAGAAAAAAAGCCTATGCAAATAGGAAATAAAAGGATGTTGAGATGCTCATTGTCTGCTTGCCTTGTCATTTTGATATGGGGATTCTTCCGTATCATCGGGCAAGGGGTACCCCGTTGGCGGTTCTCTATGATACACATGTACTTACAATAACAAGAACTTACTTGTGACTAAACTTGAGTAGCATGAGTAATGGTACCCGTAAGTAAGGGGCATGAGATTTTCAACTTATAACTTGTCAAGCATATCCTCATATTTGTTCTCTTTAACCTTAATCACCTAAAGATAATTATGATAGGGACAATGAGAGCTGAAAGCTAATAAGTACCATAATTTTTGGAAGCTCTTTATGAGACTTGAATCCCCGCTTCCTTCTATGAAGGGCCTTTCTTTTACTTTTATGTTGAGTCTCCATCTTCTATCTTTATGCACCTATTGAGAGAGCATAGTGGTGATTCTTAGTTTAATGTGCATTGTACCAAAACTTGTTGATTGATTCATAACTTTGATATTGCTTGTTCTTAAACTATTTGTATCTAGTCACCCTTATGAACTTTGAAGGTGTCCTATGCATTTATGTTTTGCTACACTATGAGGGACAAGCTGAATACCATTCTCATTATGTTTTCTATATGTGAAACAAACAAACGTCTTTCAAAGCATTGTTATTCATGAATCTTTTGTTTGTACCTCTTCATGTTACAACATAGTTGCTATGTCTTATTGTTAGAACTATATCTTTCATGTCTATGTTAGAGTACTATGATCCCAGCTATCAATGTTTTACAAATATCTTGATCAAGATTGTGATAGTGCATGTCACCTCAAAAATTATTATTTTTATCACTTACCTACTCGAGGACGAGCAGGAGCTAAGCTTGGGGATGTTGATACGTCATAAGTGTATCTATAATTTTTGATGTTCCATGCTTGTTTAGTATCTACTTTCTTTTGTTTTGGTCATTCTTTGAGGTATTTTTATACATTTTCTGGAACTAACCTATTAACAAGATGCCACAGTGCCAGTTGCCTGTTTTCTGCTGTTTTGGTTTTAGAAAAGCCACAAAATAAATATTCTCGGAATTAGACAGGACAAAAGCCAAAGTTCTTATTTTACCGGAAGACTCACGGAGCCCAAAGCAGAGACGGAGGAGGGCCAGGGCCTGGCTACACCATATGGTGGCGTGGGTCACCTCTGGCCGTGCCACCAGGGGGTGTGGGCCCCTCAGTCCTCCACCGACCTTGCCTCTTCGCCTATATATTCCCCCCGGGACGAAAACACTAAGAACCAGATCAAAATTCCACGAAAAGTTCTGCAGCGCCGCCACCACTGAAGTGGAGATTCAGGGGACAGAAGTCTCTGTTCCGGCACCCTGCCGGGACGGGGAAGTGCCCCCGGAGCCATCTCCATCGACTCCACTGCCATCTCCATCACTGTTGCTGACTCCCATGATGAGGAGGGAGTAGTTCTCTCTCAAGGCTAAGGGCTCTACCGGTAGCTATGTGTTCATCTCTCTCTATATGCGTGATATTATTGAGATCATGAGCTTTGTAATCTAGTTGATCTATTCTGCTACTCAAGTGCTTTAATGAATCACTGCTTATCCCCACGTGTGTGAAGTTGACAGTGTGCACATCGTGTGGCACTTTGTCTAAGGTTACATAAATACTTATCATGAGTATAATTTTGAGTTGGATGTCTCTATGAGATTGTGGTGTTTTTTGGAACCATTTAGCGTTCAAGGTGATAGTGAGGGGTTATCTAGATGGGGAATACGAACTTTAAGGTGTGTTGTTATAGCCCTACATCGTCCAACCGGAGAGTAGTTCAGGGTAGCTTAATGAAGAGAAGATATTTATATGAGAGTGTCCACTAGTGAAAGTATGATCCCTAGGCCTTGTTTCTAAGCATTGAAACACTATTTACAATCAGTCTTGTTACATGTTTGCTTGCTGCCACTCTTATTTCAGATTGCAATTACCACTTATAATCATCCATATTTGTCGTCAGATTGATGACAAGTACGCCATGAGGGGGTCCTCGAGGCGTGCGGAAGAGAGGGAGGTGAGACGTACGGTATTCCGAGACAGTGAGCACACAAGTTTACCCAGGTTCGAATCCGCCGGCTTTGGACGGATCCTATTCCTGCTAGCAATCCAGTAATACGGCAAAGCCGGAATATGGGTTACAAGGGTTTCGCCTGTGCGAGTTGAGATTGTAGACTATTGAGGTTATAAGGTGTTGCCCTAAAGGCTCTCCCTAGGACGGCTTATATAGATATCCGGCCTAGGGTTTACAGGAGAGATCTATCCGGCTACGACTAAGAGTCTGTTACAGAGTACATTTTGGACTACAAGTAACATCATGGCCTAAGTCGGTAAGTCTTCTGGGCCTTCCCGTAGCCGGATTGGTCTCCGTCTTCTCTCCCTGACTAGGCCGCCTATGAAGCAATGCTCTAACCCGAAGTGGGCCACCCTGGTCAGTGAGGAACTGTGAGGATACCCGGAAATTTTATCCCCAACAGCAGCCCCGGAGGCCTCCAAGATCCAAAGTCGGATTTATCATCGTCTAGCTTGATCTTCAGCTTGCAGAATCTTGAAGGGTTCCTGAAACTTCACAACAAAAGATACGATCCGGGTCTTAAAAATAAGTCGGACCTTGCAATTGGTTACTCGTATTTTCCAGCTCGCTTTTAAACTAAGCCGGAACTTGGTCTCTAACTCCACCTGACACAAGCATGGTCAAGTCACGTCATCTGACAGACGTTCCGTCAGCACGACCGTTGGTGGGTCCGCGGTTCGTGGAACCGAGGCACCGTTTCAATGCGTGCGTGGAGATCAAGGCAACGCAATCATCGTGCGGGCCCTTCGATTCTTTCCACGGCAGCGTGATTTACCTTTATGGCGTTTGCACGAATCTTGGCGCAGGTAGGTGGATATAAGGAGTTTAGATTTCTTCTTCTCATCCCCACCAGTCCTATGTCGTTCCTTCCTTCCCAATCTTCCCACGCGCACAGAGCTTCCTCGCCCTCCTCCCACAGAGCTCCTAGCGCCGCCACCTTAAGGTCACTTTTTCCACCGGAGAAAAATGGCTTCGTCTTTGTCTTCCTCAGTGCAGCGGCGGCCCAGCGGCGGCAGCAGCGTGGCAAGCTGTGAGCAAAGGAGAAGGAGAGATTCCGGGGAGTCTGGATCCCCTGTGCCCTCAACGAGGAGGGACTCAAGAACATGGAGAAGGAGGGGCTTCTCGCTGTCGGCGACTGGCGGACCGGCTTCGAGGAAACCATCCCCAATCCGCGCGAGGGCGAACGCGTCCACTTTGGCACCCATCTGGACCGAAGTTTGTCCTTTCCTCCCTCGGAGTTCTTCTCCGAGGTGATTGACCACTATGGAGTTCAACTCCACAATCTTCCTCCCAATTCCCTTCTAGAAATGAGCACATATGATGCGCTTTGCAAGGGCTTCCTCGGAATTAGGCCGAGTTTGCTTTCCTTTCGATACTATTTCCATGTCCGGAGAAATTCTATTACTGCCGGTGTTCCTCACATCACCGGTACCATTAGTTTTTCTATTAGACGAGACCGAGCATATCCCAAAATTTCTGCCAGTGACTTGGTCAAGCAATGGCCAGCCAAGTTTTTCTACCATAGGGATATTCCGGCTCCCGGCAAAGCTACTGCTTTGCCGGCTTTTGTCGACGGAGCTGCCACGGCCCAGCCTTCCTCGGACGAGGCTGCTCCGGCTCTCACCGACGATCTGATCCTCGCTAAGAGGCGGATCGAATACCTTATCAAGCACAAAGGTCTGAAAGGATCTGACTTAGTCCAATGCTGGGTCTCACGTCGGATCCAGCCACTTCAGTACCACGGGGATAGACTGATGCACTCCATCACGTCTTCCAAAAAAGACTCTCTCCGTATCAGCCCCAAAGACTACTCCACTCAAGGCTACATCAGCCAGATCAAGTGGCTGATCAAGGAGCGGATCGAGAGAAGGATTCCGGAGATTTCTCTGGATATGCACACGGCGGAAAACCCCGTGGTAGCGTTAAGCTTCTATCAGAACATCTTCTGCGTGTTTCACTTTTCGAGTTTTACGCAGTGCTGATTTGTGTTCTTATTTTCAGCTTGCTGACCTCCCCGAGTCGGAGTTTGCTCCACTCGAAGGATACCCTCCTGAGTTTTCTCAGGAGACAGAAGTAGTCCCATTGCCGGATCTTGTGCTCAAGAAGCACAAAGCTCCGACAGTGGCAGTTGGCACAAAGGAGGTGCCAGTCGTGAAGAGGTAACCTTCTATCACAACTTTTTCGCCTTTGTTGTTTACTCAAGTTTCTTTCCGAGATGTAATGTTTCCGTCTTTACTACCTTCTCAGAGCAAAATCAATCATCAAGGGTAAGGGGAAGGGAACTTCTTCGAAGCCCTTGCGCCAGAAGAAGTTTACAATAGCTTCCCCTGCCATGGCTCCTCCGACTCCGGCCCCTCAACCTTCTGCAACTCCGGCGATCATCCCTTCTCTGGTGATTGCAGAAGATCCGGCTCCTCAAGCGGAGCCGACGATCCTTGGGTCGCATACTGACGTCACCTCGAGTGCGTCAGGTCAAGATAAGGGTGAAACCTCTTCGGGTAATGATCCTTCGTCTAAAGTCTTTGCCGAAAACCTCCTCAACAATCCGGGTCTTGCCAAATTTGGCCTAACCCGGAAATCTGCAGAGGAGATCCAGCGGCTGGCCAGGCAAGTCCTGGACAAAAGCCATCTATCCCCCGAAGAGGAGGCGCAAGAAGCAGAGGACGTCAAGTTCTCCGACCTTCTCACTCAAGTACGCCTTCGCGACGAGAGGATCAGGACTGGCGAGCTTCCAACAGCTCCAGTGATCCCTCTTACTCTCGCCGAGAAGGTGGCAGCTGAAGTGAACGCGGGTTTAGACAAACTCACCCGCGAGCAATATGTAAGTCGGAATTCCAACTCTTGTTTTTACATTATGTTATATCATATCCTCTAGCCCCCAAGCATGAAGTAGGATATAGAATCCGAGTTTATGCTTTCATTAGGATGCCAAAGAACGAACTAGTGTAGCCCCCAAGGCTCGTGCTGATATTTAGTAAAAATATTAGCCCGAGTCTTAAGTAGCTTTCTGACTTTGGGTATTCTGACTTACAGAAAGTATGTTCCTATAACCAGGAATTATTGTCCAATGTCTGTAATAAGCGGAGAGAGATCAAAGCTCTCCGGCTTAAAAATGCTGAGCTCAAGGTAGCCAAGGACGAAGCCGAAGGTAAACATTTCGAGATTCAAACCTTGCCTTTTGCTTTTTAATGTCGATTTTTTCTGAACTATTATTCTTTTTGCCTTACAGCGTTGGTGAAACAATCCATCGCTATGATTGAAGAGGCCGAGAACCTCAAGACCTTGGTGGTGGAGAACAAAGGACTTCGCCAAGAGCTGGAAAAGCTCAAGGTGGATCATGAAATGAGCATAGCTCAAGTCCTAGAATCCTCCTCCATGGCCACTGAAGAGCGCGATCGCAAGATTTCCGCTCAAGATAAAGTAATATCGGACCTCAAGAATGAGCTTGGCAGAGAGAAGGATATATCCCAAGCGCTCCGGGCTGAACTCCAGAGTCTCCGGGAGGAGAAGACCAAGATTGACGACGTCATTCTTGGTACGTTCCACCTTTCTGACTTATCTTTTCTTCGACTGTTATCAATGTCGGATTTTTCTTGACTTGTTTTGTGTATAGGTCCTCTAAAGTTGTCGGACTCTTCCGCGTCCGAGCCCCGCACTCACCGGCTTACCCAAGTCGGTGATCTTCTTCATGACTACCGCCAGTCCCTTCAGGACATTGGTGAGTCTCTCAGGATTCCGGACATGCCCAGCATGTCGAATTTTGAGGTACGGGATAGGGCCAAGGAGATGCCGTAGCTTGTTCAGGACTAGAATATGTCCTACGCGTGGACTGCCGCGCAGAATGCCCTCTCCATGGTCATGAGCCACCATGGAAACATGGAAATATGGCAAGTGACTAAAGGGTACTGCAAGGTAGACAAAGACGGCCCGGAGCTGGACCTTCAAGCCATCATGCACTCCTGCGCCGGATATGGGTGCCACGTAGCTGATCTGACCTGCTACAAGATCCCCTTCTTTACCTGTGTGGATACTCCGCCTCCTCCTGTAGAAGAAGCCGAAGAAGTTTCTGACGATGAACGCACCAACTCGGATGCGGATATCTCGGAACGATATCAAGGCGGAGTGACCAGCGAGCCAGTAGAACCTTCATCTCCTCTTGCATCATAGACCACAAACTTATGTATTATTCTGTGAAAGAACATGATGCGTTTTGTAAATATTAAGTACTATGACTTTTTGTTAGTGCTAAGTTTTTTATCCATTCAGCACTTTTGTCCTTAGATTTTTTTTGTGTGTGCCTGAAATGTTTTCACAAGCACTTATATTTTTCGTCTCGACTTATCATTTATCTGGCTTTCCGCCTCGTCCCTTTCGTGAGCCGGCTAAACCTTCAGCCAGAAACTTTGCCGAGCAACGGAGCTCAATTGCTAAACTAGTTTGAACTCGGAAACAAAGCCGGCTTCTAGTACCAACAATTCACTACTCCGAAAATGCCCGCATCTGGCAATCAGATAAATAACCAAAGTAAAGACTAGAAATTTTTAAAGTTATACCCGAAGGTAGCAGTTTTTAGAAATCGGAAATCTAGACCAGAATGAACATGAGCATAAAGTACTTTCAAGCATTCTGGGATTTTCGACTATGACATGATCATTCAGAAATAAGATGGTTTAAAAACTTCTCAGAAAAACTTGAGGCAACCAAAACTTTTATTTCTCATAGAACATGTACATATGTATGATTACAAAGAAGGATAAACTAAGAATAAAAGGGATGTAGCTGAGCAATATTCTATGGTATGTCTAACTCATCCGGATTTGTACTACCTCCAGCTCTCTTTCTCTTCTTAGTAGCAGGTCTTTCTTTGACTGGCCTCATGTCAGTTAAGTAGTACGATCCATTGTGCAATACTCGACTAACTAAAAAGGGCCCTTCCCATACTGGGGAAAGTTTGTTCTTTCTTTGTTTCACAAGCCCGAGAACCAAATCACCTTTATTGAAAGATCTATTTTGGACTCTCTGGCTATGATACTTGCGTAGCTTCTACTGATAGGCTGTAGATCTCATTTCAGCAACGACGCGAACTTCTTCCACTAAGTCGAGATCATTTTGTCGAGAAATATCGGCATCCTCTTCGATATACGCGGCAACTCTAGGAGAAGTATGAATTAAATCACTAGGAAGAACTGCTTCTGCGCCATAGACCAAGAAGAAAGGTGTGTATCCTGTTGACCTGTTTGGAGTTGTTCGAAGACTCCAAATTACAGAAGGTAATTCTTTCCCAAGCCCCATAACACGTCGTAGTGGTGCTTCGAGTCTTGGTTTCAGGCCTTGTAGAATTAAACCATTTGCTCTTTCGACTTGTCTGTTAGCTTGTGGATGTGCGACTGACGCAATGTCAAGCCGGATATTTTGTTCATCACAGAATTCAGCCAGTTCTCCCATAGAAAAGTTACTCCCGTTGTCCGTGATAATGCTATCCGGATAACCATACCGGATTATAACATCCTCGACAAATCTTTTGGCTATTGCTCCATCACAACTAGTGATAGGTTGAGCCTCGATCCACTTGGTGAACTTATCCACCATCACTAAGAGGTGGGTAAATCCACTTGGAGCTCGTTTAAAGGGTCCTACCATGTCAAGCCCCCAGACCGCAAAAGGCCATGTTATAGGTATTGTTCATAGCTGATCAGCCGGAACATGAGCTTGCTTGGCGTACTTTTGGCAGCCTTTGCATGTCTTGACTAACCGTTCGGCATCTGCCTGAGCTGTAAGCCAGAAAAATCCATGTCGAAAAGCTTTTGCCACTAAAGATTTGGCTGCAGCGTGGTGACCACACTCGCCTTCGTGGATTTCCCTTAAGATTTCCACTCCTTCCGGAGATACACAGCGCTGAAAACCCCTAGAAACACTCCGTTTATGGAGCTCACCCTTAACAATAGTATAGGCTTTTGCTCGTCGGATAATCTGCCGGCTCATCACCTCGTCTTCGGGTAATTTGCCATCTACCAAATAATCAAGGTAGGGTTGAGTCCAGCTGGGAATTACAGCTAGAACTGCTATTAAAGGTGAGTCGGATTTGGTCGGATATTCCTCATCTACTCCCTTTATCGAGGGAACCTTGAGGTGCTCTAAAAATGCGCCATCCGGGACCTCTTTCTGCGCAGAGCCTATTCGAGATAGTGCATCTGCTTCCTCATTTTCTGCTCGAGGGATGTGTTGAACTTCAAACCCTTCGAACGATTTAGATAGATCATCCACGACGGCTTTATATGTTGCCATGTGTTTATTTGCATTACAAATATCCGAGACTTGCTGAGCAACAAGATCCGAATCTCCGTAACACATCAAACATCGGATGCCAATATCCTTGGCAATCCGGATTCCATGCAGCAGTGCTTCATACACGGCAATATTGTTTGTCGCTGTGAAGTGGATCTGCAACACGTATAATAGTTTATCTCCTTGGGGTGATTTGAGCACCACGCCAGCCCCCGATCCCCCTCGAGCCTTAGACCCATCGAAAAAGAGGGTCCAATATTTCGACTCAGGGAGGACCATGTTCTCCTTCGTCTCTGTCCAATCAGCGACAAAGTCGGCAAGGATCTGGGATTTGATTGTTGTCCGAGGTTTATACTCAATATCGAAAGCTGAGAGCTCTATGCCCCATTTGGCGACATGTCATGTGGCGTCGCTGTTGTTGATTATGTATCTCATGGGAGCTTTGCTCACCACGGTAATTGGATGCTCCTGAAAATAGTGTCGTAACTTACGAGATGCTAGGAAAACACCGTAAGCCAACTTTTGATAGTGCGGATATCGTTGTTTTGATTCTGTCAAGACCTCGCTGACAAAATAAGTCGGACGCTGCACCAAGTGTTCCTGATTTTCCTCTGGTCTCTCCACCACCATGACGATACTGACAACCTTATTTGTCGCAGCAATGTAAAGCAACATTGGTTCCTGAGGTTCTAGCGCTGCAAGGATAGGAGCAGATGAGAGTACTTTCTTCAGGTCTTGTAGTGCAGCTTCAGCTTCGCTAGTCCAGACAAAATCCTTAGTTTTACTCAGGAGTTTGTATAATGGTGCGGCTCTTTCACCAAGCCGGCTTGCAAATCGATTGACCGTAGCAATGCAACCAGTTAATCTTTGTACGTCCTTCAGGCGAGTTGGCCTGGAAATATTGAGAATAGCCTTGATCTTGTCGTGGTTCACCTCTATGCCTCTTTGAGACACGATGAAACCTAACAATTTTTCGACTGGTATTCCAAAGAAGCATTTCTTCGGGTTAAGCATGATGTTGTACTTTCGTAGATTGGCGAACGTTTCCTCCAAGTCGGAAATGAGTGTTTCCTTCTTTTTGGACATCACCGACGATATCATCCACGTATGCATGTACATTGTGTCCGAGTTGGTCATGGAGGCAACGCTGCATCGTGTGTTGGTACGTAGCTCCTGCGTTCTTCAACCCAAAGGGCATCATAACAAAACATAAGGTTCCGAAAGGGGTTATGAATGAAGTTTTGATTTTGTCAGATTCCTTCATCTGGATTTGGTGATAACCGGAATATGCGTCGAGAAAACAGAGGAGTTCCGAGCCTGCCGTAGAATCGATAACTTGATCAATTCTAGGCAGAGCGAACAGATCTTTTGGACAAGCCTTGTTCAAGGCAGTATAATCAACACACATCCTTAAATCAGTGGTGTCCTTTTTAGGGACCATTACAGGATTGGCCGACCAATCAGTATGGATGACCTCTTCTATGAATCCGGCTAACTCGAGCCGTGCTAGTTCTTTAGCTATTGCCTTACGCTTTTCATCACCTAACCGTCGTAAGGACTGTTTGACGGGTTTAGCGTTCGGGTTTACATTTAGAGAGTGCTCGGCAAGTTCCCTAGGTACTCCGGTCATGTCAGATGGCTGCCATGCGAAGATATCTTGATTTGCTTGGAGGAACTTGACGAGCGCGCTTTCCTATGCGCTATCTAGGCCTACGCCTATCTGGGTCACCTTGGAGGGGTCATCTTCCTTCAATGGCGCTTTCTTCGTCTCTTATGATGCCTTGAACTCCGAATTTGGCTTGGTAACCTCCTCCTTTGTTGCGGGCATCTCGGATGGATCTATCCTCTCCTTGATCTCCTGGTACTCCTGGGCGTGCAGCACATCTTCAGCAAAGGCGACATTTCCATCCTCGCACTCTCGCGCTTTCTTCGGGTCTCCCCTGATGGTGATCATGCCGTTGGGACCTGGAATTTTCATCATATTGTAAATGTAACATGGACGAGCCATAAAAGACCAGTAAGCCGGACGTCCGAATATAGCGTGGTATGTGCTCTTAAACGGGACCACTTCGAAGGAAAGTGCCTCCGTTCGACAATTCTTTTGGAGTTCCAAAAGTAACATCCAAAGTGATCTCTCCATGGGAATTAGCTTGTCTTCCTGGGACAACTCCGTGAAAAATCACAGAGCTATGGTTCAGTTGTGTCTCCGAGATCTTCATCCGGCGTAGCATTTCGACATAGAGAATATTGATGCTGCTACCACCGTCCATGAGGGTCTTGGAGAAACCATAACCGTCAATAAGTGGGTTGACGATTAAGGCGTATTTCCCTCGCATGTATAACTTAGGCGGATGATCATCGTGGTCAAACGTGATTGCCACTTCCGACCAGTCCAAATACTAGGGGACAGCCGGAACTGTTGCATTGAGCTCGTGTAGAACTGCTTTCTTGACCTTTGCTGGTTGAGATCCGAGGAAGGTGACATAAGTGTCCTTCTTGGTGGGAAAAGTCTTCTTCCCTTCCGACTTGGGATTTGAAGCATCAGCTTCCTCCATGTCGAAATCTTCCTTGGTCTACTTGTCTTTTTTGGGATTTTTCTTCCCCTTCTTCCGCTTAGCTTTGTAGCCCGCGGTGTCATCTCTTTTGATGTCGTCATTGAAACGACATTCAGCGTTGGTGTGGGACGAGCCCCCACTGGCGTCTAGGTGATACACACATGGGTTATTGGCAATGTCGGCCCAAGAGTAGGTTTTGCCTGGTTGTTGTTCTCCTCTACCTTGGACCCCTGATGTCCCACGGCCTCCGCCTCACGCCCCTCCTCGTCCTCCAGACCCGAAAACAGTAGTGACTACTGCTGTTTCCGCGTTGGGTTTTTCTTCCGAGGTGTTTTTGCGCTTCTGAGCTTGTTGCTTTGGTTGTTTTGCCGACTGAGGCACAGCTAGGGCATTGAGTAGTTCTTCTGCATCGTCGTCAGCGTCTGCATACTTGCTCGCTATTTCTATCATTTCTCCCAAATCGGTAACCTTGTCACACTTCAAGCGATGGCGTAGTAAACCAATAGGGAGACCTGCGATGAAAGCTTCAATCGCAGTTTGATCATTTACTCCTTCGCAGGAGTTCTTGGTGTTGATCCATCGTCCGAGGTAATCCCGACAAGTTTCTCCGGCTTTCTGGGTGCAACGCTGTAGGTCTCCAACCGTACAGGGCCTCCGATATGTGCCTTCGAAATTCCGAAAGAACGTGCTTTGTAAATCATACCAGTTATGGATGGTGTTTGCCGGAAGTTCATTGAGCTATGATCGTGCCGTCTTCCGCAACATAAGTGGGAGATATCGGGTTGCGACCAGGTTGTTTCCGCCTTTGGCGATGCAGCAAGCTTGGAAGAAATCTTGTAACCAGGTGTCTGGCCGAGTAATGCCGTCGTAGGCTTGGATATGTCTTGAGATAGCAAATCCTTCCAGGAATTTTGTAGCTCTGATGCGTGGACCGAAGCACTTTGGGCCCACGTACACGTCATCGTTTTCATAGCGTCGAGCCTCTATGTTGGAGTTAATCCTGTGTCTTGCGTCATTCGGGGATAGAGATCGTCCCGAATGCCGGCTGTGGCTGCGGTGCCGTGGAGCCGGACTTCGGCTTCTGCCACCACCTCCTCCGCCATGTCGTCCTCCTTGCCCTCCATGGGAGCCGTTGTGATGACTGTGTGGTGGAGAAGGTGGAGCAGCTGGATAGTTTCCGGCTGATCGCCGGCCTCCGTCCGGAACGTCATTATTCCGATTCCGGGGAGGGTCTTGACTACGACGAGCCCCCTGCCGGCTTGTACCTGCATGGTTTCCGTCGTTCCTTCGTCCGTCGTTCCCACCATAGTGAGGCTCAGCCGGACGGTTCTCATGTCTAGGAGGCGGCATTCTCTGACGATCCTCCTCCCGACGTTTCTCTTTATCTTCTCCCCTTCGATCCTTAGATTCTCGTCGGGGAGGATTCGTCGGATTCAGGGCAGCGATGGCGTCTTTCTCGGCCGCTGGTGCGACATTGCTCCAACCGCGTGTGGTTTTGCGATGTTGTCCTGACGATCCGGTTCTCGAATAATTGTCTTCCCGTCGTTCGGGGCGATAATACTGCTCCGGAACATAATGGGGTCTTACGTCAGCCCATGCCGGATGTGTGCGACATTGGTCAGCATCTGAGACCAGTTTTTGACTTCCGGACAGGGCGACCTTTTGCTGCTCCAGTCCCTTGTTGAGTAGCTTGATACCTAAACGGATCTCCTCTAGTCCTGGATTAGCCGATAGAATTTCTCGGGCTGCCACGGTATTTTGTACTGGTGTTGGGTACACCCAATCTCCGTTGCTATCTTTCCGTGGCTTCCCCATCTCATCTCCAAAAAGGACGGCACGGACACGTGGGAATTGGTTGTCATCTGTGTGACGCTTCCGTGTCTTCTGATGCAGACGAGACATGTACTCCTTGTTCGACATGCGTTTCTTCTCCACCTCGATGTTTTGGGCTTCATCGAGGAGGTGTTGACGACGCGCTTCTAGGGCTTGCGCCCATTCATCCAGCTCATCTGCAGTAAGTTCTGCAGCTGTAGGGATAGGTGTAGTTAATGCCGCATCGATGAGTTTACGCGCACCTTCAGTGATCACGTGTTCATCCACCGATGCTTCTTTCTTCAGCTCGTCTGGGATCAGTGCTCCGTCTGAGTCTTCTTTGTATTCCTCGGCAATTACTTCCTCTATCAGAGGGTCTTTTGCCGGGGTCTTGTTTTTCTTGTTCTTCTTCTTTGCCTTCTTGGCAGCGCCGGTAGCAAAGACGGCTTTGGGCCCGTTTCCCAGAGTCAAGCTCTGATCGGTACTTTCGGACATTTGGACTTCGGGATTGTCTCCGAGGTCCATGTCATCCTGTGCTTTGGGAGAGTGTTCCCCGGATCCTTCATCCATGGCTTCTCCTTCTTCTGCAGCTTTGGAGTTATACTCCTCTTCATATTCCGCGGAGAACTTTCAGAAATCTGTTGACGTCATCGACTCATCCGAGGATGCGGGTACGTCGGCGTTTTTTCCAATTGCCTCTAGCACCGAGTCGGTGTTTTCTCCAGCATCGGCAGAGCCGGATCCGGATCCCACGTATCCGACGAAGTGCAACGCGTGCTTCCTGAGGTACCTGCGGCTTTCGCGATCAGCCATATCGAAACTTTTGACGGTCTCGAGGATTGCATCTGTGCTTTCGCCTTGCAGTATCATACGTTGTAGTCTGTACCTTAGGAAAGGCCTGTCTGTTCCAGCATCATCAGAGCCGGAATCAGTGTCGTTGATATGCTCCTCCTGGATTTCGACTTCTACAGGTGGGTCGATCTGGGATTCGGCTCCTCCGGGGAGATCCACTCCAGATTCGACGTCGACCGCTAGGTCTTCTTCAGGTTCGGATTTCTCCACTGTGTCCACAACTGGTGCGGGCTGGGTGGGATTTGGGTTTTCTGAGATCCGGAACTCTGCTGCCTCCACGGACAAAGGGGACCCAAAAAATTCTTCTGCCTCTATCATCACCGCTAGGGTGGGTTGGGCAGGTTCAGCGAAACCGATGTAAACATCGATCTCGCCAAAAGACATGATTGTGTAGGCAGTCACGGCCTCCTTTGCCGGAATCCAAGTCTCGTCGACAACGATGAGAGGGACATCACTGGCGTAGAGGATGCGACCGACGGCGATAGTCTCGCCGATTCCGATTCTTGCAGATTCCGCTCGGAATGCAGATCCGTAGCTCACTTGCCCCACGGTGGGCGCCAACTGTCATCGGATTGATGACAAGTACGCCATGAGGGGATCCTCGAGGCGTGCAGAAGAGAGGGGGGTGAGACGTATGGTATTCCGGGACGGTGAGCACACAAGTTTACCCAGGTTCGAATCCACCGGCTTTGGACGGATCCTACTCCTGCTAGCAATCCAGTAATATGGCAAAGCCGGAATATGGGTTACAAGGGTTTCGCCTATGCGAGTTGAGATTGTAGACTATTGAGGTTATAAGGTGTTGCCCTAAAGGCTCTTCCTAGGATGGCTTATATAGATATCCGGCCTAGAGTTTACAGGAGAGATCTATCCGGCTACGATTAAGAGTCTGTTACAGAGTACATCTTGGACTACAAGTAACATCATGGCCTAAGTCGGTAAGTCTTCTGGGCCTTCCGGTAGCCGGATTGGACTCCGTCTTCTCTCTCTGACTGGGCCGTCCGTGAAGCAATGCTCTAACCCGAAGTGGGCCACCCTGGTCAGTGAGGAACTGTGAGGATACCCGGAAAGTATATCCCCAACAATATTACTTGTATTTCACTATCTCTTTGCCGAACTAGTGCACCTTACACCTGACAAGTGTATTGGGTGTGTTGGGAACACAAGAGACTTCTTGTATCTTGATTGCAGGGTTGATTGAAAGGGATACCTTTGACCACTTCCTCCCTGAGTTCGATAAACCTTGGGTGATCCACTTAAGGGAAACTTGCTGCTGTTCTACAAACCTCTGCACTTGGAGGCCCAACACTGTCTACAAGAATAGAAGCTTGCGTAGACACCAGTGGGCACAATGCACATGATGTCTACACAGTGTGGCTCGATGTTAGAGGCAAGACACCGGTAGCAGCGGTCATGGAACTTCTTAAAATAGGCCACGCGATGCTAGGCATCGAGGGCGTGGCAGAAGCCACCATTACTCCTCCGGTCCAAAGGGGGTACGAGTGGTGCATGCCTACGATGCCTCAAAACGACCATTTGCCATTATGGGGCACGATCAGAGCATGCATCAATGCAGGGATACGAGTGGCAGGGTGAAGGGCTTGGACCACATGTAGCGGGTTGCCAAGATTTGCATCCATGACAGAGCATTGAACTCTCCTACGGCACTAGTGTGCCTGCAGTGAGGGGTGTCAGTATGGTGGTCACTAGCGTTCTTGGCGACACCGGCGAGGGGCTAGTGGTTGAACAACCTAGATAGGGTGATTCTAGGGATATTTGTTTACCAACTAGCATGTGCACTAGTTGGTCTACAAGGTTATCTTTTTGCTCAGGCTGTTGTTGTCCCTGTCTCGACAGTGACACATTTCATAACCGTGATCTGATCAAAATGGATCATTTCAAATATATTGGTTGTCCGAGATGGATACTGTCGCTAGAGATGTCCTGATGATTTTGCTTCCGTTTTCTCGTGGTGTGGCTTTCATAGAGGGACGGGAAAATCATAGGGGAAGCGACTCGATTAATCTTTTTTTTTCATTGGTGTCCTCTCTGTCTGTCTCTCCTGGGGATGGCCGAGCAGGCAGGCCAGGACGGAAGAAGGTACAACCCCATGATCTAGCTAGTACGACTGCAGATCCACTTGGGAACCTCGATATCTTGCACGTACTGACTGATGGTGATGGTGTCGTGTTGATCTCATCATGTATGTTAGAGTAAGGACGATAGTAAGTAAATTCTTCTTTATAAGTACGTCCACGTATCATAAATCTAATAAGCCAATACGTATGATAGTTAGAGATTAAAATATACTATTTTATTAATGTATGACCCACTTTTCACTCTCACATAGTGCCTAGAAGCACGTGTTATAGCTAGCTCTTAACTAAGCACCCACTCCTCTTTTCGCTCCTCTTCTCTCTCATCCAACTAAGCATAAATATACTATTTTAAGTCCTATAGCCTGCTGACTGGACCTTATTGTACTTGCTCTTACCATATTTGTATCGGCGATGTACTCATGTGTACGTACCGTGTGTGAGCGGCAAGACCGACCCATAGGGCAGGGCAGAGGGGCGGTCGCCCAGGGCCCACATGATGTAGGCCCCCCAACCCATGCCGTTTTGCGTTCCGATATTAGTCTACTTTTGAGTCTTAATAGTGTAGAATTATTTTAAAACATATAGATGATCCAAGCTGTAGCTTATCATAGCTTGACTCATATTTCTAAAAAAATATTTCAATATTTTTTATATTTTTCTTGATGCCACGATTTCTCTCACCTCTCCAAGTGTGGAGAGCAAAATATATATTTATTACTCGAGACGATGCAATCACATAATTGTACTATTTCGTTAGCACCTCTTCTTTTATTTCCGGCTGTTTTACTTATTTCCATCAACATGTGTGAAGACTATTCCATTCTCTTATTAATTCAGTGTCTAATATACCTACTTTTGTATTCATCTTTTGCAGAGTCATATGTACATAACGTGCGATTGGTAGAAATAATTATCATAGTATATAATTTGCTCTGTCAATAGGAATAAGTAGTTTTCAATATTTTCACCATGATTTTAAAGACAACTGAGCTATCAAATGTACGGATCGGAGTACTAATATTTTTTCTGTCGTTAGTGTGTTAACAAGTGATGGAGTTTGACTGGCATTGTTAGGAGGCCCAAGAACGCTAATCGAGCATAACATTTGATTATAGATATATATCTTTAAGGTGTTTACGAGAGTAAGGGGCAAGTTTTTAGTACAAGTATTAAAGATATAAATCTTTAAGAGGTCGTTTGGCATCCACGTATTCATTTCATTTAGTAGAAATGAAATGAATACATGGATTCATTTTATTTATATTATGATTCCAAAAACACCCACATGTTTGGTTGCCATCGGAATTTGTAAATAACGGGTCTGAGATAGAAATTGGGTTTACACATAGGAATATTTTGATGGATTTGTCAAATGAAAAGATAGCCTAATTTCGTGCCAACCAAACAGCATAGGGATGGAATTGCAAAATGAATTTCAGGATTCCAGACCCAAATGATGATACCAAATAACCTCTAAGATATTTTCTTACCATACACGCCTCTAGGAGGGTTCGCTCCGATAGACGTGCCAGCGATGTGGTCGTAGGAGTCTTCCTGTTTTGGGGGAACCACTTGACGAGACAACATGGCAGCGTGTCTTGACGACGGACGCCGCCTTCTCTCTCTCATTACTCTTCGACATGGCCTTCACTGCCACCTCGACTACCGCGGTGGCTTTGAGCATGCCCACCTCTCCTTCTCCTTGTTTCAATTTCACCGCGATGGCAAGGACCCTTTCAATACTCCCCGCGTCCACTTCTTCCTCCAATTGTGCGATGTTCACTTGAAGTTCTCCTGGAACCGACTCCTCCGTCTAGAAATTTATGCTACTACCTTAGCTCGAGAAAGATTCGGAAAGGGTCCTAAAGGGAATTGGTACCAGAAAAATTACCTCGCACTGGCGACCGGCCGCCTCCGCCTAGACCTAACCCGAATCCCTATCATCCTGCTAGATCATCGCCCTGTCTGGCCTGCGAGCGACACCGACCAATGTGGTACAATGAACTTGAAGCTGGCAATTAATGGAAAGCTACACTATGTTAGTGTTAGCAGCACGGCTAACACATCACGGACAAGCAAGGCGCCAGGAGGGCAGACAATGCCGGCTCGCGACCGCCGGCCCAACAAGCGCTACTTCGGCCTGGAGTGGGTGTGGCCACGGGCGCTACTATGTCAACCACCGGTGCCTCACTAGCCACTACACAGCGAAGGAGGACGAACAGGATCGGTATCTAGAGTGACCGCGGCAACAACGACTCTCTCGCTCCCACCCGTGGCTCTCTTCCTTAAATCTCCTTCTTGCTGATCCAACCTTGTATCCCGAGTTGTAATCAAACTAGAGACAATTAGTACTATCCACTCTAATCTGGATCAGAATCCTTAACAATCTGGTATCAAAGCCTTACCACCACCCTTCCATAGATCCAACCACTTCCGATCGCTGATCTGGCCCCGGTGGTAAAATCGATCATCCAGACCAGGGCGGAGAAGCAGCAGTTGAGGCCATGGATGCGGATATCAAGGCCTACCTCAACGCCCTCATCGGCAACGTCAAGGGATCCATCGTCGATCTGACCGCCAAGGTCGATGGATTCACGGCATGGAAGCCTGAATTGGAGCAGAAGGTAGAAGAGCTACTGAGTACATACGATGGTTGGGGCGCTGCTAAGATCGACTCTCGTCACACCGCCCCGCTTCGCCATCGACATTCCTCCTGCCGCGTCGACTACCATGCTCGTTGATACAGGCAAGGTGACCTCCATCATGGGCACAATGTAGTTGGGGGTGTCCCTAGGGCAAATCGGCCACGGTGTTGCTTCATCTTCCCGGGGGATGTCACTGGGGTTCTACGGATCCCCGGCCACACCTCCGGTCACAGGTCCGTCGCTGACTCCTGCGGTTGGTGGAAAAAAATTCCTCTGTCGAGTCCTTTTGGTTCAGTAGGTGTAGGGGTCAGTTGGGTATGGTTGGGCAAGCGATTCCTTTCATGGGATCCCCTCGTTTTGATGGGGAGAATCCATGCTTATGGATCAGGATGCAGGCGGAAGCGTGATCCGCTGCATCAGTCGATTAAGCCGTGTAAGCTAATTAGCATGTCTGCGGCGTCCATGTTAGCGAGATTATCTGTACACGGCGTCCGCCGGACAATACGCAGGGGCGGACCCACCATCCCTCGCCCAGGCTTGCCGATTGTCCAGGCTCGCCGAAGCACGATGTCTTATATTTTGTGATTTTTTGTAGTGATTTTGTTCGAAAAAATGATGTCTTAGACATGTTTGTCTAGGCTCATGAAATCTTCTGGATCCACCATTGAATACGGACATTGAGAGCACACCAACTAGCTTGTATACGGAGCTTGATCAACACCGCGCATACACTAGCCTGCTTTGTACTACACTAACCTAACTAGGTGCACCTGGCCTGTACATTATCTTGTACTCCCTCTGTTTCAAATTACTTCGCGCGCACGCTTATCTAGATGGACTAATACTCACTCATTTTTTATCCAAAAAATTCCTAAGATTTTTGGTATACTTAATACATATTTCATACTATCTATTTCAAAAATCCAAAAAAAAATTGAATAAAAAATAAAAACGTATTAGCCCACCTATATAAGCGTGCCGACAGAGTAATTTGAAACAGAGGCAAGTATATATATACTGCACCATCTTATATATACTCCCTCAGTAGCGGCATGACCGAGCCCGAGGTAGCAGCAGGCGCGGACGGATACGAAAAGTGTGAGCGGCCACACGGGGCACTGGGCGGCCGGCGGCGGCCTGCAGCCAGGTGCTGGGCTGCGTCCTCGAGGGTTGCGGCTTGCGTTGAGAGTATCGACAGACAAAACGGAACTATAGCAGGCTATGTGGACGTGTCCATGAGATCCATTTAGTTTTTGCGACCTTTCCGTGAAGCCATTTAGGCGTTTTATGCGGCGCGGACGGAACGGATCAGCGGACGTCCGTTTCCGTCTACATCCTTACATGTGGAGGACGATGTGTGAGCAGTATTTTCATATGTATGTTGTAGATTGCTCGTATTGGCCGTCAATGGCCACGCTTAATTTCAGTACAAGTGCTGCTATTTGGCTTCGGTCAGTTCAGAAGAGGTTCGTTGGTCTAGATTAGGCATTTTTACCAAATTAGGCAAATTAGTTCACACTAGTAGAAAATGGGTGGTTCGGGCCACTAGTCCTGGCCGTGGCTGGGATCGGGACTAATGGTCCGAACCAGACGGTCCGAGGAGGCCGAGGTACTTTGGCCCGGTCCGTAAGGAACCATTAGTCCCGGTTTGTATCTTCCGGTTTGAGATACAAACCAGGACAAATGGGTCTGGGTACGCGCGTGTGCTCCTGGCAGAACCTTTAGTCCCGGTTTGTATCTCAAACCGGGACTAATGGCCGGGCCATATATATATATGCACCCAGCCCTCCACTCTCTCCTGTTTTTTTTCTATGTGAGGTGGGTATAACTTTGTGCTAACTTTTTTTCTTCATATACACTAGAGGTGTTCGGTGAAATGTCTGTTAGAGCGATGCCACTTGAGTTCACACAAGACAAAACATGATATGAGGTGCCAGAGCGACACTTAAGGTTTCTTCTCTTTGTTTTGAAGTGTCCTAAAAGGTTAGCAACTATTTTCTCGTTTTGACCGCGCGGTACTAATTTAAGCATCGTGATTGCGTTTGATATATATGCATGGTTGTATGATGCAGATGAGCCACCCATGGATGTACGGTGACCGACGCTCTGACGCTTACACAGAAGGCGTGCGTTCTTTTCGCCTTGTGGCCGAGGCGAACAAGCGGCGGGATGGTTTTACGTGTTGTCCATGTGTCGAATGTCGGAATGAGCAGACTCACACTTCCTCAAGAGTCATTCAGAGCCACCTGCTTCAGTCCGGTTTCATGTCCAGCTATAATGTTTGGACCAAGCACGGAGAAAGAGGGGTTATGATGGAAGACGGCGATGAAGAAGAGAACGATGATGACAACTACCGATCTATGTTTCCTGAATACGATGATACCGCAGTTGAAGATAATGAAGGGGTGAAGAACGGGAACCAGATGAGCCCGTTGATGATTTTGGTCGGGTCATTAGTGATGCAAGGAGAGACTACGACACAGAAAAGGAGAGGTTGCAGTTCGAGCAGATGTTACAAGACCACGGCACATTGTTGTACCCAACTTGTGAAGATGGCCAGAAGAAGCTGGGTAGCACACTGGAATTATTGAAGTGGAAGGCAGAGACCGATATGACTGACTCGGGATTTGAAAAGTTGCTGGTAATAATGAAGAAGCTGTTTCCAAGAAATAACCAATTGCCCTCCAGTACGTACGAAGCAAAGAAACTTGTCTACCCTCTAAGATTAGACGTGCAGAAGATACATGCATGCCCTAATGACTACATCCTCTACCGCGGTGAGAAGTACGAGAATATGGATAAATGTCCGGTATGCACTGCATTGCAGTATAAGATCAGAAAAGATGACCCTGGTGATGTTGAGGGCGAGCCACCCAGGAAGAGGGTTCTTGCCAAGGTGATGTGGTATGCTCCTACAATACCACGGTTGAAACGTTTGTTCAGAAATAAAGAGCATGCCAAGTTGTTGCGATGGCACATGGAAGACCGTAAGAAAGACGGGATGTTGAGGCACCCTGCTGATGGTCGGCAGTGGAGAAAAATCGAGAGAGACTTCCCGGACTTTGCTGGTGGCGCAAGGAGCTTATCGTTTGGTCTAAGTACCGATGGCATGAATCTTTTTTGGGAGCAGAACTGCAGTCACAACACCTGGCCCGTGACTCTATGTATCTACAACCTTCCTCCTTGGTTGTGCATGAAGCGGAAGTTCATTATGATGCCAGTGCTCATCCAAGGACCGAAGCAACCTGGCAACGACATTGATGTGTACCTAAGGCTATTAGTTGATGAACTTCTACAGTTGTGGGCCAAACCAGGTGTACGTGTATGGGATAAGCACAAACTGCAGGAATTTGACCTACAAGCGTTGCTGTTCGTAACCATCAATGATTGGCCTGCTCTTAGTAACATTTCAGGACAGACGAACAAAGGATACAATGCATGCACACACTGTTTAGATGAGACTGAAAGTATATATCTGGATAAATATAGAAAGAACGTGTATCCGTACAATCGTCGTTTTCTTCCGTCCAGTCATCCTTTAAAGAAGAAAGGCAAGCATTTCAATGGCAAGGCAGAAACCCGGACGAAGCATGTCCCCCGTAGTGGTGCTGATGTATTTGGTATGGTCAAGGATTTGGATGTAATCTTTGGAAAGGGTCCTGGAGGACAACCTGTTCCGAAAGACACCGACGGACACGCACCCATGTGGAAGAAGAAATCTATATTTTGGGAGCTACCCTATTGGAAAGTGCATGAGGTCCGCTCTGCAATCAACGTGATGCACCTGACGAAGAATCTTTGCGTGAATATTCTAGGCTTCCTGGGATTGTATGAGAAGTCAAAAGATACCCCGGCAGCACGGGAGGACCATACATCATAAAGGACGAGACGGCAAGCATTCAGGGCAGTTTCAAGGGCTTGCCAGCTACGCTCTTACCAAAGAAGAGAAGGAAATCTTTTTTGAAGTCCTTTTTAGTATCAAGATCCCGTCTGGCTTCTCGTCGAACATAAAGGGAATAGTAAATATGAAAGAGAAAAAATTTCAAAACCTAAAGTCTCATGACTGCCACGTGCTTATGACGCAATTGCTTCCGGTTGCATTGAGGGGAATTCTACCAGAAAATGTTAACTAGCCATTGTGAAGGTATGTGCATTCCTCAATGCAATTTCTCAAAAGGTAATCGATCGAGAAAGTCTATCAGGGTTACAGATTGATGTGGTCCAATGTCTGGGCAGCTTCGAGTTGTTGTTCCCACCATCCTTCTTCAATATTATGATGCACCTCCTAGTTCACCTAGTCGAAGAGATTAGAATTCTCGGTCCTGTGTTTCTACACAATATGTTCCCCTTCGAGAGGTTCATGGGAGTCTTAAAGAAATATGTTCATAACCGTGCTAGGCCAGAAGGAAGCATCTCCAAGGGCTATGGAACAGAGGAGGTCATTGAGTTTTGTGTTGACTTTCTTCCTGACCTTAAGCCGATTGGTGTTCCCGAATCTCGGTATGAGGGGAGGATGACTGGAAAAGGCACACTAGGAAGGAAATCAATGGTATGTAGGGACGGACATTCTTTCACTCAAGCACACTACACAGTTCTACACAATTCCACTGTGGTGGCTCCGTATATTGAGAAACACAAGAATATTCTACGCTCCGAAAACCCGGGGAAGCCTGAAACCTTGATTAAAGGGGAACACGAGAAGAATTTTGGCAGTTGGTTGCAGACACATCTCATGAATAAGACCACTGTTGGAGATGAGTTGTAATCGTTGGCCAGGTTACCATCTTCAACTATATGTACTTTCCAAGGGTACGAGATAAATGGGAATACATTTTACACGATCGCCCAAGATAAAAAGAGCACCAACCAAAACAGTGGTGTCCGCTTTGATGCAACAGATGACAATGGGCAGAAGGACACATATTATGGATACATAGAGGAGATATGAGAACTTGACTATGGACCTACTTTTAAGGTCCCTTTGTTTCGGTGCAAATGGGTCAAGCTAACAGGAGGCGGGATACATGTAGACCAAAAGTACGGCATGACAACAGTGGATCTCAACAATCTTGCGTACATGGATGAACCATTCGTCCTAGCCAACGATGTGGCTCAGGTTTTCTATGTGAAGGACATGACTACCAAACCGAGAAAAAGGAAAGATAAGCAAAAGAATACAGAATACGATTAGCCAAAGCGCCACATAGTTCTTTCAGGGAAAAGAAACATCGTGGGAGTGGATGAAAAGACAGACATATCAGAAGATTACAATAAGTTTCATGAAATTCCGCCCTTCAAAGTGAAAACTGACCCAAACATCCTGTTAAATGATGAAGATTCTCTATGGCTACGGTGCAGAAGAAAACCACAACACTAGATGTTGGTGATGTGTAATAATGTATTAAACCTTTTATTTGAGACATAAATCTATGTAATATATTAAACCTTTTATTTGAGACATAAAGGTCTCCTTTCATGTAGTACATCTTGCTCAATCAAACTAGACGTTGAAGACCGGGTTCTGAGCCGTGGGAGGGGATCACCCAAAGAGAAGGAACCATCACAAGAGAAGGAACCCACAAACACTGAGGATACATATCACAACTAAAAATTAAGATACATAGCACAACTAAAAATTAAGAAACATGCCTAATGTTGGAGTGATTCAGTCATGCTCCTGCCTAGCCCTGTAATACGCGCCATTGTAGTTGTCGTAGTCGCCGGCGCCGTCGTCGCTGTCGTCGTCGGGGTCGCCGTAGTCGAACCTTGAAGGTTGGGCACGCGTGGGCTGGATTTGAGGGTACCGCAGGTGGGGGTTATTATCGGTCGTGTTGTAGGCCATGACACTCTGGAGAGTCCGAACGCGCTACCACAGCCGACGGCCGGCCTCGTTGAAGTTCGAAGGAGGTGGGCCGTCCTCCTCGTGCCTGGCGAGCGTCCTCTCACGCCGATTGATGAAGAAGGCTTTCCAAGTCGGGAAATAGTCGGGATACCGGTTGGGATTCCTCCGTTGCTCTGGCATGAGCTCGAGGTAGTAGTGGTTCGTGATGGCCATCCGGCGCTCCACACCTAGAGGGACGGGAGAGACCGGCACGCCTCCGGCGCTCAGCATCCAGCCGGTGGGGACGCGGCAGCCCTGTGGGCAGGGGTAGTTCGAGGCGCAAAGCGCCTCTACCTCCCTAGGGGTTAGAGGTATGGTGAAAGCCATGGGAGAGAGTGGAGAGTTGCGGCAGATATGAGTCTAGATGTGCTATGGCAACGACCAAGCCTACATATATATAGTGAGAAATAGCGGGAAGTTAGAGGAGGGAAGCGGTGGAAAAGGCGGGAAGAAAACGGGCGGGAAAAAATAAGACGGGAAAAAATAAGGCGGCAAGAAACAGACCTTTAGTACCGGTTTCGCGTGAATTTTTTATCAACCGGGACTAAAGGGGCTACCCTCGTACGGAGAAAGCTATAGGGGTAGACGATACGGGGCCCCCGGTCTAGGGTTTCACTGGAGGAAGACCACCGGAGCATCGGAATCACATGAAAATGGCAAAATGGTTAATAGTTTGACTAGTTAGAATAATTATTTTATAAAACAGAAAATGGATTTGAATCATTTATTCAAATTCAAGCACTTTTTATGTTAAAGATTTAGTGAGATTCAAAAATATGCAAAATATAATAGTTAATGCATTTTTAAATTGAAAATGACAAAATGGTTATTAGTTTCACTAGTTAGAATAATTATTTTATAAAATAGAAAATAGATTTGGATTACTTATTCAAATTCAAGAACTTTTCATGTTGAAATTTTTCTCAAATTCATAAGTATGCAAAAACTGTATAATTTAAATGTTTAAAAAATATGCTAATTGAATTTTTTTAAACAAAGGCATCTAGGGTGAAAAAATTGAAAAGGACCTTTAGTCGGTGCGTGCTACACCGACTAAAGGTGTGCGATGGCACGCGTTGGTGCCGAAAACCCTTTAGTCCCGGTCCGTATAATGCACCGGGACTAAAGACCAGTCCGTATAATGCACCGGGAGTCTTTATATTGGCGCGCCCCTTCTTCTCCCAAATCACCACTCGAGGACACACCACGCAGAGCACCACGTGCGAGGACGACGAATTGACGCGGCAGGCTGCCCGATACTCTCCGGCCGCCACCACCCCAACCGCCGCCGCCACTCACTCCAGCCGCCACCGCCCCCAACCGTCGCCGCCACTCCAGCCACTCCGGCTGCTTCTGCCAGAGGTACCCCGCCTCCCTTTCAGGCCCCAGGGGGGCGTGGCAGTTGACCCTTTGCCGGCATGAGGCGAGCAGTCCGCGCCGGTCAGCAGTGCGATCTTTGCCGAGGTGGCCTCTCCGCCAAGTTCTCTAGTTATTTTTCCAATTTTTTATTTTGTAGAATTATTTAGTAGTGTATATAGTTGTAATATTATTTAGTAGTTGTAATATTATTTAGTAGTGTATATAGTTGTAATTTTATTTTGTAGTGTAATATTATTTAGTAGTGTAATAGTAGTGTATAGTTGTAATATTATTTTGTAGTGTATATAGTTGTAATTTTTTTATTTTGTAGTGTATATAGTAGTTATATTGTATGGCATATATTATAGTAGTATACTGCATATATAGTAGTATATCTAGTAGTATATTGCATTATAGTAGTATATTGTAATATTATAGTATTATATATATAGTAGTATATTGCATATATTGATGAATATTATATATATAGTAGTATAGTGCATATATAGTAGTGCAAAATAAAGATAAGGTGAACATGGCGGCAAAACTTGCAGCTTATTTTTTCTTGCCTTTTATTCATCAAGCAAATGATCCGTGTCTGAGTCAACAATCCCTATCGCAAAAACCAGCTAGTAACGATCCCTAAAAATAGCTGAAGAAATAACTACCCTAAGTCCGGTAGTGCTCGCGGGTCGCCTGGAGATAGGGTTAGGGTGGTGGTGCTCGCGAGGCCCCGGACTTAGGGTTAGGGTGGTGGTGCTCGCGGGACGCCTGGAGATAGGGTTAGGGTGGTGGTGCTCGCGGGCCCCCGGACTTAGGGTTAGAGTGGTGGTGCTCGCGGGCCCCCGAAGATAGGGTTAGGGTGGTGGTGCTCGCAGGCCCCCGGACTTAGGGTTAGAGTAGTGGTGCTCGCGGGCCCCCGGAGATAGGGTTAGGGTGGTGGTGCTTGCGGGCCGCCCGGACTTAGGGTTAGGGTTAGGGCATCACTAGAATTTTGCTATTGTTTAGTATTATTGTAGGAAATTGCGTGTTCATATTATTGTTTAGTATTATTTTATGTAGCAATATTGAATGAAAAATGTTATTGTGTGCATTTTGTAGTAAACTATGGATCCAATCCAGAGAGACCTAGCAAAGGAAGAAATTCTCGAGGATATGATCAACGACACCCCCCATGTTGATCCACCCGAATCTCCGTTGATTTATCTGAACCCCTTCGGTGAGGGAGAGGAGGTCGACCGAAATGATCAAGGAGAAGCCGACGGCTCCGGTGGTGGAGAAGACGACAGCTCTGGTGGTGGAGAAGCCGCCGGCTTCGGTGGACCCTTAACGAAGTCCGGCGAGGTATATATATGAAGTCTGGTGATTAGTAGATGCATTAACTGAGTTGTATATATATATATATATATAAATTGACGAATGTTTCTTCTCTTAGGCCTCCACATCGAGCAAAAAATATTCCAAACGAGGCCCGGCCAAAAAGTTGGACGCATCTACGCGTTATACAATTACGGTGGTATCACCACGTGGTGAACCGTTGGAACTCAAAAAGGCTAAAACTATATTTAAACAACTATGCGGAGTTATGGTTAGGGATCGCATCCCGATCACCGTTCGAGAGTGGAATAAGACCAAAGGGGCGAAAGAGGGTGAGTATGTCACCGACAGGTACAAAGAGGGTCTTTGGAATGACCTCATGACACATTTCACCCTGCCAGAATGTGAGGATGATGCCGACACAGCTGCATTGAGGAAGAAAGTCAAGCAGTGGACTCTTATGAAAGCAGCAGGCTAACTGGGATGCATTTATGAAGTACAAGGAGTCAGAACCTGCTATGGAAAAGTCGGAAAAAAAAGAAAAATTGTCGCGATGAAGAAATATCACCATCACACAGGGCTGGGGGCTCTGCCGCCATGCCAAAGTGGGATGCTAAAGAGAATGAGCTGCTTGCTAAAGGGATCACTCCAGAACCAATACGCGAAGAATGGGATCTGAGGGCAAGGAATTGGTTCCTTGGGCATGGGAGTGAGTATGACGAAAGTACAGGGGACCTTATTTGCAGTGACGGGATTATGATACCCCGGGATACATGGCAGAAAGTGGTGAAGGAGATTAAATTGGGGACAACAAAGTTCTGTCCCGATAGAGAGAAAGACTTGCTGACAAAGGTCCTCGGGAATGACGAACGCGCAGGACGTGTACGAGGCCTTGGCCCTAGTTATACGTGGGAGATGGGGTTTCCCAAAGACAGAGATACTTATAGGAGCCGAGAGAGAGCAAAGAGGCGACGGCAGGAGGAGGAGGGAGACATGTTCACCGAGTTGCTAGGAACACTTCGAATGCATCATCAACAGATTGACGAACTTCGAGGAGCAGCGCGCCTGCAAGATCCTGTACTCGATATTACCGCCATCCCATCTCAGCGGAGAAGCAGCGTGGCTGAATCGGAGGTCCCTTCTGACGATGCACGTATGGTAGATGGCGGTCTCGGCTACCCCATGGATGGAATCAAGGCGCAGACATCTTGTGAGCTCCATCAGAAGGTGAAGGACCTATCCATCAAGGTGGCGGTCGGATGTGCTTTACCTTGTCCACCTGGCGCACGCTGGCAAGGCCGTGAGATTCCAGCTGGCTATGCTAAAGTCGCTATGGATGAAATCGCAATGGGGTGGGACTCAATGGAGCTTGACATCCCTGGACCTGAAGGTGAGAGGACACTCGGAGAAGTACTGGGTGGTATCATTCTATGGGACAAGAACAACATCAAGCTTCCAGGCTGGACGCCAAAGCCAACACCGCCTTCGAGTCGTCGCATGTTACCTTCATCTCCATCACCTCCAAGAAGCCCACCCCATGACTACGACCACCATAGCCCGAGTCCATCTCGATCTCCGCCGCAGTCTTCGATTAGTACTAAACGATGCAGCAGCCCAAAACGACAAATGTCGCCCCTCCCAGGAGTACCTCATAAGAATCTTCCCATCAGACCTTACGATCGTACTGACGAGGAAACTGACATGATCGTAAAGGCCGAATGTGTTGCGCAGCTTCAAAAGAGGAAACCGAGCCCCCAGATACACCGAGAAGCAAAAAGCGTATGCACTTTCTTTTCTGAACACAAAATCGCAATATGAATTGCACCATAAGCCAGATGACTATCGACGCACACTTCAGAAGGAAGTGAAGAAGAGCAAATCAAGTAGAAGTGCAAGCGGGAGCAAATCATCAGGTCAAAGTGCAACCGGGAAAAGAATAGACGTCCCCCAGCTCGGGAAACAGGCCAAAAAATCGATCCCACCCCTCCAGGTGTTATCCTATGACACTCCCCAGCAGGATATGGAAGAAGCTAAGAAGCTTGCGGCCGCTATGAATGTGACTGTTGAGGAATTGCTAGGTACCCAGGACGACAAGTTACCCAAGGCTCAGGTAGTCTCTACATATGTCCCAGGGAAGCCTCTGGTCAGCTTTGAGCAGTTCCAACAACTGCCAACACAAATGCGGAGTTTACATAACTGGTACTTGAAAGCCGTAAAGCAGGAGAGAATAATGATCGTGGCGAAAGTCCCACATGACTACTACTTCCGAGAAGAAGAGGTCCATGTTGAGTTTTCAGAACTCTTCCATTATCTGATTTACACCCTCGACAAAAGTCTCATGAGTTGCTATTGTCTGTAAGTTGTTGAATTCATTGTCTATATATAAGTTGTTCATTTTTTCAGTTGTTTAGTTCATTGCATATAATTATCCTCATTATATCCTTTTGTACTTTGTTATTATGCAGAATGAAGATCATGGAATGTAAAAGAAGGTCACTCTTTAGTGTTGGGTTCATTGACCCAGATAAAATACATTGTAAGACGCTAAAGGATAAACCCGAGGAGATGCAGGAAAACCTTCTAAGGTTTCTAACAGCGCAACATTTCTGTGATCACATACTGTTTCCTTATAATTTCCGGTGAGGGTCTTACTATGTTGTACACATTCACTTTTTCTTACTCGATGTTAAATGTAATTGATGAGTTACTGATGTATATATAAACGTGTGCAGTTTCCACTGGATTCTCATGGACATTCAACTTGATAAGGGAAGAGTTGAAGTCATGGACCCATCGAAGAGACCCCTGGAATAGTTTAGGGACATGCAGGACATGCTCCAGAGGTAATTTCCGTGCTACATCGGTCTCTTTATTTGATTTCCTGAGATATCACGTAATAAATAACTCATTCATTCATTTTCTTTGCCGGGCAGGGTTTGGAGCATGTTCAAGAGTAGGGTTAAGTGTTCCTTTAGTAAGAAGCTGGCGTTTACTCCGGTCTCGGTAAGTAATACGTGCTATGTTCGCGCATCTCTTTACTTCTAGTTTCAAGACAATTATGATGCTAGATTATAATTTTGATTGAATTCTATTCTCGTAAAGTGCGCGAGGCAGCCACATGGGACGAATCTATGTGGATTCTACGTTTGCGAGTTCATTCGCACGTTTTCCACTGGGCACAAAGATTATAGAGTTGATGTAAGCAATACATTCACAATATTATTTTATTACCGTCACTTTTTGTTATCATGATTGATATTCATATTGATCTCCTTTTCTTATATAGTTCGAGAGAATGCGGGATCAGCTCCTACCAGAGCAACGCGTACGAGGAATTGCTGAAGAACTGGCAGGATTCTTGATGAACGAGATGATAGATGACACCGGAGAATTTAGCGTGAATAGGCGCTACCGATGATCCCCGACCGTGTAATTAAATCGTCGAATTGTGATCTCCATGTAACTATCATGATCATGTATATATTTGTATGCTCGATCTTAAGAGAAGTTATCTTATGTATGCACGAACGTGTACGGTATATGGTAGCGTAGAAAACTATTTTTAAAATAAAAAAGAGAAAAAAAAGATACAAATTGAATTCTCTGCCGCGACAGAGAAAGTGCCTAAACTTCTGCCGCGGCAGAGAACCATTAGTCCCGGTCCGTAACCCAGCGCCCGCAGAGACGGCTACGTGGATACCCGTTGGTCCCGGATGGTAAGCGGTCCGGGACTAGTGGGGGGAGCCTTTAGTCCCGCCTCTCCAGTCCCGGTTATCAGGACCGGGACTGGAGCCCCTTACGGGCCGGGACTGGATGTCCTTTTTCCACTAGTGTCAGTGGCTGAGTATGCCGAACGATTTGATGCTTTAATGAATCACATGCTATCTTACTCTGAAGTTATTCAACCTCTATATTTTTGTGACGAGATTTATCGAGGGCCTGCGGGAGGACATTAGAGATGAGGTCATGATTCAACAACCGACTGATCTGGATGCTTCCTGTCGTCTGGCAATGCTTCAAGAAGAGGTTGTTGAAGGGAAGCGACGCGATCGAACGCGTCGATTTGAATCAGTTGTTGGTCGCACGCCGCCACGACCAGGGGTACCACTGCCTCTACCTGCGCCACCGGTCAAGGGAGGTTTGGATGGAGCTGAAGATAGGCGTGCTACCGATGCCTCGATCGTACCGGCGAGCGCACGAACTATGTATCAAGTGTGGTGAACGGTGGGGACGCGAGCACCAGTGCCCCGCCATAGTCGAACTACACGTGGTGGAGGAATTATTGCAAATGTTGTTTGCTTCCGACTCAGAATAACTAGCATGCCAAGACGATGACAATACTGAGGAGTTGACTGCGTTGTCAGGGCACGCGGTGCGAGGAGAAGCGGCTCCCAGAGGTGTGTGACTGCTCGGCTGGCTCAATGGAAAGGCAGTGAGGTTGTTGATCGATTCTGGCATTTCATCTTCTTTCATCAATCAGCGACTAGTGGACAAGGAACACCAGCTACGCCTGTTACCATGCCGTCTTCGAGTCACGTTAGCAGATGGCGGCGAGCTCCTTTGTACTCATGAGGTGCCATCGTGTCAATGGTGGAGTCAGGGCTACCAGTTTTGCTGCGACTTGAAGGTCATTTCCATGGGCAGCTATGACATAATTTTAGGAACTAGCATGGTGGTCCTCGCAAATGCGAGGGCAACATCTAAATATGTCTAGAAATATTTTATGGCTCTAGAAATTTGTATTATGCAGTTAGAATTAACATGGTTTTGGTTACATTAAATATTATGCTAAAAATTACTTCTATGGAAGGCATCTTTGATCTCTCTAATTTATCAATGATTATGCATGTCTTTCATGCGTGGTGATATTAGATTAATTAGTACATATCGCAAGCTAGGAAGCAGTTTCTATTTTTTGTGACTTTAATGTGAGCCTAAATCTTGTGCCTGTCAACAAAACATGTATGTTGATGTGTAAATAATAATTGTCAGCCAATGACATTGATATATAGTTACTAAGATTACTAGTGGCATAATAAGGATACATCAGATTATGCACTATATTAATAGATTAATAGGTCAAATACAAAAATATTTAGTTTTGATGGAGAAAATTGAGATTCCATCTTTTTTGTGCCATTGCCTCGTACGTAGTAGGTAGGAATTCTGATAGAGTATTTGACACGTGAACTGAATACAAATATTTATCGAGCCTTAGAAAGTCGAACGGATGAAAAATATTACACCTGAGCTAAACAAAATTATTTATGAAGCATATGTATTAGTTTCTTAAATAATATTATTATTTTGTATGCGTGTCCTTGACGATCAGACTGGTTGCTTGACCGAGCACAATGTTTTCTTTTCACATATGCAAACTAAATACAAATTTTACGGTGCTCAACACCTCACGTTGAGCTGAATACAAATATTTATTGAGCCTTAGCCGGTTAGATGGATGGAACATGTTTCATATGAAATGGATAACTGTTTACGTAGGATATCAGTATGTTCATCAGTTTTTAATCTTAATATTGTGATGTCCGTGTATGACCTGACGGGCCTAATTGAGCTCAATCTAAATCTTTTCGTAGAGCTAAAAGTATGTTTGAAGGTCCTAAATTCTCCGAGGAGGTAACCTGTGCTCTTTGGGGAATTCGGAAAATCAGGAATGGGAAGATTTTGTAAGGTAAGCCACCCTTACTTCAAAGATGAAAGGGGGTTCTCAAGCACGATCTGCAGCTCATCGCTTACAGGGTTATGCCCTCGGCAGTCGGCATCAAGATCCACTTGAGACTTGGTTGTATTCTCTAGATCAAGTTGGTTCGGTGTGCTTTGTTTTCATTCTCGCTTCCTCTTTCCATTCATGTATAGTCACCTGTAAATATTTCACCATAACACTTTACTTTTGTTGTTTAAATATATAAATCAATCCTCGGGGGCTTCTAATGGTTTAAAAATAAAAAAATATTGTTTGCATGTATAGTGAGCTGAACACAAAAATTTACTGTTTGTGTGGACTCCTTCATTAGATCGAAAGAAATACATGTATTATCTATTTTACGTGCAATCTCACATAATAGACTGGCCGGATGGACGGATTTTTTACATGTGAGTTGAATACAAAAATTTAGATAGCCTTAGCTGAACTGAAAACAATTTCACATGAATAATAAAAAATATTCACAAAATACAAATATTTAGCGAGCCTTAGCTGAACTATGGATGAAAACGATTGCACATAAACAATAAAAAATATTCACAGAACGCAAACATATCAATTTTAATATCCTAATATTCTTCTCTATGTGATTCGATGGCCATGTGTTCAGACGGATTACCTAATTGACTGCAATTATTTGCTTGCATCTACAAGAACTGAATAAAAAAATGTTACTGTGTGGAACACCTCCAAACGTCACGATTGATTCTTTATCCCTATGGACTCTTCAAATTTTTATAGTCTATTTTCGCAAAAAAAGAATTATAGTCTATAAGCACTTTTTTGTGGAGTCAGTTTTGGTCATGTGGGTCCATGTCACGTGGAAAGCTAATTCAAATATACCAGAGATTGATTGTTTGCGTTGGAGTCTGCATGCAAAGTTTATCTCCGGCCATATATTTCAGCAGGGACGTGACAGCCTTACAAATTGATCGGTTAAATAAGATACATTTATCAGATATACATAGTGTCAAACTACCAGGTCGTTACGTAACTATTAGTCTTTCATTAAATCCTAGCCGTATATTTTAGATCTAACTACCCAAAATATTTTAGGTGATGTGGATTAACCTGGTGCCTCGAAAAACACCATTATATTGTTTTTCTATATCTATATCTATATCTAATAACTAGTAATCATGCACGTACAACACACGTGTTGTGTTACCTGATAATCAATCTCGCATGGAATGAAAATTTTGGTACTCCCTCCGATCTAAATTACCCCCCTTTAAAATTATAAGAAGTTTTAACTTTTTGAAAGGAGTGTTTCCGGGCCCCTTTTAGTGGATACACTGCATGAACCTAAAACTACATGATCCTACACACTATATGGGGTCTGGATACACTCTGACCCCTTGTGTTGGTTCACACTAAAACTACATAACCTACACACTAAAAGGGGTCCGAATACACTCCTTTCACGAAGCTAAAACATCTTATATTTTGAAATGGAGGGTGTAGTTGACTTAGTTTTGTCTAGATTCGGATGTATCTAGCAGTAAAATAAGGCTAGATATATACGAATCTCGATAAATCTGAGTCAACTAATTTTGATCGGACGGAGTATCATAAAGCCTTGGGTATTTACCGATCCTTTTGAATCACATCCTTTTTTTTTAATAAAAACAGTACATACACATACACTCATACACACCACCTATGAATTCAACTCCTTTTGTTGGCTATGATTTTCCCTCATCCTCGTTTAGTTCTGTCTAAGTACTTTGAGTTTGAAAGATTGCTAGGGATTTCTTCTCATCCTCATTTAGGTGGACACTTATTTCAGAAGGAACTTTAAACCCACAAATCAACAAAATAAAGTTACAACAGTGTTAGACCAAATAAACTCAGTACCCGACTCTACACGATAGTAGCAAAGATAGGAATTAAACAAGATTTGATTTCTTGTAATCCGAGCAATATTACATGTTCCTAGTGCTGCTTCTAGCTATCGTATAGCCGAATCAATCGGATGCTAGCAAATTGGTAAGCTTTAAAACACAATCTCCAAACTGCTTCCAATAGAACACAAATTTGCCCGCACTGCGACAACACATGGAACAACACACCAGTTCAATAGTCACCAAACAAAGAAGCAGGTGAACAAATACATAATATTTTTGTAATAAAATTAGCAGATATCAAAATATGTGTTACATGTTCTTATTCAAATATTTCTCAGTAAAGAAATCATAACCTCGTCCATTTCATAATTTTGCATCATGACATTGTATTCCCTAATCATTCAGTGGATACAGACATTTGATTGGAAGAGAAACTCCGGAGAGCAATATCAGTTCGAGATGAATTGTAATAAAGAGACCACAACCAGAGTATGTTTTTGCGAGATTAGGACATACTATTCGGTGTTGTTATGTGTTACCTAGGACATGAAGAGGTTGTCCGTGTGCAGCGCATCCTACTCATACCGCAAAAAACGCCTCTCCTTCATCTCCCCGTCCAAGCACTGCAACGCAAATACGTGTCTCGCGCTCTCCGCGATAATTCAATGAGCACCTGCAGGGAATCAAAACAATCTAGTCGAGAGGAATCTTACAGACCGATGAGGTCGGAACCAGCCTAGCCGCAGCGGCATTTCAGGATAGCAAAGCTTCAAACATTCTGTGCCAAAATAAAATCCACACAATAACAGGACCAAGAAACCTACTATTTGACCAAATCAGTGGGTATCTTTGATCAGTCCTTGTTTGCATGCAAGTGTTGTATGATAATACCATGGTTTGCATGATGCGAGTCCCCGTACACCTTTTTTCTCCATAGAATAGTAGTAATATATAGATATATTGCTCTTTTCAAAGATGGGCACTAATATTTGCAAGCTGTCAAGGAACAAACCAAGTGTGCTAACCTTAAACCAGTTACCACGAATTTTGTTGTAAATCTGCCGAAAAGGCATAGTCTATGGCTCTTGATATGCCTATGGGGAAGCTTGGTTATCTACACTAAGATCAGGTATTCACAAAAATCTTGTAAATTGTGGGTAAATCTCTATCATTTTTTTTGAATGGGCTATCATTCTTTGTTGAACTATCGATAACTCAAACATCGTATAGCATCGTTGCATATCTCACTATCTCAGATGTAAATATATTATGGCATCTGTACCTCGTTTAAAATATTTTTTTGTGCAGGAGCTTCACAACAAAGAACTCAACATTAGGCGTTGTGCAATTGTTCATCTAGAATCTCTGTCTGTCATATCAGCTAGCACCAGTAAGATTTGTCGCTGCACAAGATAATTTTCTCCTATGTCATGCATCCAGGAAAAGTTCAAGTTCATACAAGCCAATGACGACACAACTGTTCTGAATGCTCTCTCATACAGTGCTCCCAAAATCAGATTGCTGCGCAGCTTGACAGTGGAGAATAAGAACTCAGTTCAGGTACTTCGTCTGTCTTGCTGCTCCAAGTTCGAGCTTGTTTTCTTGACCAAAATTCTCCAAGAACTATCACAAAATGCTGAACTGACAGATTTGTTTGCAGCTAAGTTGATTCAGTCTAGTATGCTTCAAGATATTATTAATCTTCTAGAATTTGACATGGGCCACCTGTCCTGTATTATTTTAACTGTGCAAGCACTATTGGTATTCTTGCCACGGGCCAATATACGTATGATTCTTACGCCCTGGGTTCTTGCTTTCTCTGAACCTGAAGATGATCTTTGTATATATTGAGCCAACGCGTTCACAAATGGTAGTGTAAGCAGCTGAATTAAAATCCACAACATCCTATTCATCATTCCCGCTGACAGTGCCAGTAAAAGATCTGAATCAGGAATCTCACATTCGTCTCAACTATGTTGCAATCCGTGGAGGTGAACTACCTTGTCATCTTCGATCCCTGGCTTCGATATTGCTGTCAGCTGCCAACGTGAGAAGTCCGGTGGTCTCGATGATGCAGCACGGTGATCCCCCCATGCGCAATCTCCCTCACGACCTTCCTGCAATCCTTCCCTCATCCCCGCCTCCGTCCTCGTTGGGGTGGAACCGCAACGCCGCAGCGTACACGCCGATAAGCAATCGACTACGGCGACAAGCCCCGGGCACACGCGTAGCAGGCGTTGAACTGGATGAAGTCGATGCAGTCTCCACTCCCCCGTGCGTCCCTCCCAGCGGAGCAACCATGGGTGAGGAAGAGGGAGGCGACGGTGGGGCCGGGAAAGCGAAGAGGTCGTGAAAGTGCTGTTGCGGGGCAGGGCGGCCGCGAAGGTGCGGACGTGGGGAGAGGAAGAGGTTCTCGGCTAGGCTGGAGGTGCGGGAGAAGACTGCATCGAGGCCAGGCTATGGTGAGGAGGGGACGAAGAGAAAATTAAGGGACCTAATGATGATTGCTGTTTCTACGGGCGTGCTGCGGGATAAGTATTGTCCGGCATTCTAAATTGCTAAGCGCACACCAGGCATCAGATTAGATCAATGCTAGCTGTTAGATTAAGTTTAGGGGCCTAATCATGCGGTGGTAATGGGTCTACGTATATTCCTGGGGTGCGTTTAGCGAAGATTGTGTTCGCTCCTTTATAAGTAGTATAGATACACACCACCTATGAATTCAACTCCTTTTGTTGGCTATGATTTTCCCTCATCCTCGTTTAGTTCTGTCTAAGTACTTTGAGTTTGAAAGATTGCTAGGGATTTCCTCTCATCCTCATTTAGGTGGACACTTATTTCAGAAGGAACTTTAAACCCATAAATCAACAAAATAAAGTTACAACAGTGTTAGACCAAATAAACTCAGTACCCGACTCTACACGATAGTAGCAAAGATAGGAATTAAACGAGATTTGATTTCTTGTAATCCGAGCAATATTACATGTTCCTAGTGTTGAGCAAACACAAACTTGTAAATAATAGACAGTGTTGTACAGTGATTAAAATCGACGAGACCTGGGAAGAATTTTCACATTGCATATCTGAGGGCATCAGATGAACAAATTCTGTCGGAAGAATAAAAAATGCAGAGACGTACTCTGGAGGAATAAAATGCAGTCGGGGTGGGTGGAACGATCTAGATCCTGCTGTGCAAACCCAGGTCATCGCTAGGTCTTCAAGACGGCGGGTCGACAGGGAGAGCTGCGGGTGTGCTAGGCGTCGTGGCGGCCCTGCTCTAGGCTATGGGCGACGCGGGGGGACACCGATGCGGAGGTGCAGATGGGCAGCAGCGGGACCTTGGGGCCGTGGGTGAGGAGCGGGAGTTCGGGTTGGTGTTGAGGAAACTCGGATGCTTTCTCATCCACCTCCACCAACCACGCTCGCTGGAATCTTCATGGCTGGTTGGTGAAGAATCGCCTCTTTTTCTCCTTTGCGTACGTCAATCGCGTCGCAGTTCTGGGCCAGATGTGGTGCGGGACGGGAGCGAGAGAGATCTGAAACCGGAGCGGGAAGTGGTGGACGGATGGGGTGTGGGACGGCAACGGATCTAGGAGAGAAACCGACGGTGGTGTGGAACGAGCGGTGGTGACCGAAGGTGGGATCTGGGACGGGGAGTGGTGGCGTGTGGGATTTAATGGGAAGAGAGGCATGCCCGTGAGCTCTGCAACCATGGAGGGGGCGGGCCGGTCTGTGCTGATGGCAGGAGCCTGACATGCCCAGCGCAGAGCGACTGTATACAAGCGGAAAGGGGTCAGGGATAATACCTTATTGGGCAACTATGGGTGCGATTGATAATACATAAAATGAAGAATATTCTCTCAACTCACACGAATCTCCAAGCAAACAATCGGTGAGAGATGCTTCCTCTATAGAGGATGGACATACAAAAAGTTTTGTCTAAGATATATATATATATATATATATATACCTAATAATAAAGGACGAAGTGTTTCTTCCGGTCCAACACTTTTTTAGACTGATTTACCCTCCCACCATACCCCATATTACCACCTAGGCCACCCGTTAGTCAACATACTCAGCATACCGATTCGTTTTAGGGAGAAGATCTGATGTTTACGTAAACATAAACTCCCGAGGAGTATCACAGGAGTTGGGCTTGGAGCTTGTGAGTCCACTATATGGGCCGTCGGTGGAGAGAACCAATGATTTTCCCTAGCGATTCCTGTGCAAATAGTCCCACCTCGTTCACTTGTACAAATTTCCACCAGTTTATATACGTTACTAAGTCTCATGGAATATCAGCAAAGCTACTTTGGAAAGCAAGCAGGAGAGAAGGTTGACCGGTACGGAATCAAAATATCAGAGAGGAATAAAACTCCCGTGTGCTGATGCTGCCTAAGGTGTGGGGGATTGTGTAAGTCACACAAGGACTGTGAGGGCAAACTTGGAAAATCATCAGAGGACAATGTCAATATGAGACTATGTTGGGCCGAATACTTGAATACTTGCGTGAATGGAACGAGTACTTTGAACGAAAAAGAGGGCAAATAGTGTGAGCTAAATTGAATCTGACAACCGCATCACATAGCAAAGGTGCTAGCTTAGCTTCATGCATGTGATTAGTGAATAAAAGAGGATTCTATATCTTTGTTATAACTTTTTTCTGGTTGTGATAGGTGCTAGCTTTTAAACGCATACTTGTATCTTTCCTTTCTTAATGTAGAATACTTAAAATTCTTCACATCTCATCAGCGGTCTATAGATATAAAAATCAATTAAATTTAATTGCAGAACTAATAACTTAGTTCATTTTTTAAGTGTCGTCTCCTTCTCTTGCCACAATGACCCTAGGTGACAACGAGCGATCCAAATGTCACCGGAGAAGGTGGTGATATGAAGAGTAGCTAGATAGAATATGAGCTGATCATCATCATCATGGCGGCCCTCGCCCATGGTTTTAGTTTGGCATGCCTGACAACAAATTAAATTATTTTAAAACCGTTGCAACGCACGGACATTTTGCTAGTCTAATAATAAAGGACGAAGTGTTTCTTCCGGTCCAACACTTTTTGGACCGATTTACCCTCCGACCATACCCCATATTACCACCTAGGCCACCCGTTAGTCAACATACTCAGCATACCGATTCGTTTTAGGGAGAAGATCTGATGTTTACGTAAACATAAACTCCCGAGGAGTATCACAGGAGTTGGGCTTGGAGCTTGTGAGTCCACTATATGGGCCGTCGGTGAAGAGAACCAATGATTTTCCCTAGCGATTCCTGTGCAAATAGTCCCACCTCGTTCACTTGTACAAATTTCCACCAGTTTATATACGTTACTAAGTCTCATGGAATATCAGCAAAGCTACTTTGGAAAGCAAGCAGGAGAGAAGGTTGACCGGTACGGAATCAAAATATCGAGAGGAATAAAACTCCGTGTCTTGATGCCTAAGGTGTGGGGATTGTGTAAGTCACACAAGGACTGTGAGGGCAAACTTGGAAAATCATCAGAGGACAATGTCAATATGAGACTATGTTGGGCCGAATACTTGAATACTTGCGTGAATGGAACGAGTACTTTGAACGAAAAAGAGGGCAAATAGTGTGAGCTAAATTGAATCTGACAACCGCATCACATAGCAAAGGTGCTAGCTTAGCTTCATGCATGTGATTAGTGAATAAAAGAGGATTCTATATCTTTGTTATAACTTTTTTCTGGTTGTGATAGGTGCTAGCTTTTAAACGCATACTTGTATCTTTCCTTTCTTAATGTAGAATACTTAAAATTCTTCACATCTCATCAGCGGTCTATAGATATAAAAATCAATTAAATTTAATTGCAGAACTAATAACTTAGTTCATTTTTTTAAGTGTCGTCTCCTTCTCTGCCGACACAGCGACCCCTAGGTGACAACCAGAACGATCCAAATGTCACCGGAGAAGGTGACTGATATGAAGAGTAGCTAGATAGAATATGAGCTGATCATCATCATCATGGCGGCCCTCGCCCATGGTTTTAGTTTGGCATGCCTGACAACAAATTAAATTATTTTAAAACCGTTGCAACGCACGGACATTTTGCTAGTCTAATAATAAAGGACGAAGTGTTTCTTCCGGTCCAACACTTTTTGGACCGATTTACCCTCCGACCATACCCCATATTACCACCTAGGCCACCCGTTAGTCAACATACTCAGCATACCGATTCGTTTTAGGGAGAAGATCTGATGTTTACGTAAACATAAACTCCCGAGGAGTATCACAGGAGTTGGGCTTGGAGCTTGTGAGTCCACTATATGGGCCGTCGGTGGAGAGAACCAATGATTTTCCCTAGCGATTCCTGTGCAAATAGTCCCACCTCGTTCACTTGTACAAATTTCCACCAGTTTATATACGTTACTAAGTCTCATGGAATATCAGCAAAGCTACTTTGGAAAGCAAGCAGGAGAGAAGGTTGACCGGTACGGAATCAAAATATCAGAGAGGAATAAAACTCCCGTGTGCTGATGCTGCCTAAGGTGTGGGAGATTGTGTAAGTCACACAAGGACTGTGAGGGCAAACTTGGAAAATCATCAGAGGACAATGTCAATATGAGACTATGTTGGGCCGAATACTTGAATACTTGCGTGAATGGAACGAGTACTTTGAACGAAAAAGAGGGCAAATAGTGTGAGCTAAATTGAATCTGACAACCGCATCACATAGCAAAGGTGCTAGCTTAGCTTCATGCATGTGATTAGTGAATAAAAGAGGATTCTATATCTTTGTTATAACTTTTTTCTGGTCATGATAGGTGCTAGCTTTTAAACGCATACTTGTATCTTTCCTTTCTTAATGTAGAATACTTAAAATTCTTCACATCTCATCAGCGGTCTATAGATATAAAAATCAATTAAATTTAATTGCAGAACTAATAACTTAGTTCATTTTTTTAAGTGTCGTCTCCTTCTCTGCCGACACAGCAACCCCTAGGTGACAACCAGAACGATCCAAATGTCACCGGAGAAGGTGACTGATATGAAGAGTAGCTAGATAGAATATGAGCTGATCATCATCATCATGGCGGCCCTCGCCCATGGTTTTAGTTTGGCATGCCTGACAACAAATTAAATTATTTTAAAACCGTTGCAACGCACGGGCATTTGCTAGTTTAATAATAAAGGACGAAGTGTTTCTTCCGGTCCAACTCTTTTTTAGACAAATTTAGGCTTCCACCAAACCCTATATTACAACCAACGCCATTGGTTAGTCGGAAAAAACTGTTCACACCGTGTCAGCGCTAAAACGGGATAAGTGGATATCTATCCGGTCAGAGTCTATATATATTTACACGTCTTTTCTTTTTGTTTGTATGTCAAACGAGTAACCGACTATGAGTCGTCGTGCCTAAACCCGTTGGATTTAGGCTTTCCTACCGGCGTGTGTCATAGCTCCCGCTGGTTTCCTATATATAGAGGTGAGGTTCCATCGAGGAGACTAAATTGAAAACATTGACGCACCTTTCGACTATGGGCTCCTGACCAGGCGGCATGTCCAACCTCTGCCGCTGAACTCCTCATTGGCTCATACGACGCACCGTGGGACAATTCGTGGGAAAGCATGCGCACCCTTCCCTAGATTGCATAAGAGCAGAATCTTGACTGCAATCGATGGTTAGCCTTCCGCCGTTTCCGTTTGTTGGAGAAACTCGCATCGTTGATACTTTGACTGGGTGATCAATTTGAGGCCGTGAGAATCTGGAGCACCATGGCCATGGTGGGCAGGATACATCAATACAAAATTACGAAGGCTAATTCATGATGTTTTCTCTTGATCCCTATCTTTCTAGATCCTTTTTTTTATGTGAGCTTGAATTTTTTTCTAAGATTTTTCCGTACAATATTTTTATGAACGAGCTTTCATGGATGTATTTTCTCACTGTGTACTGATATTCATGTTCAAGATGCTCACGTTATTCATGTCATCATGCTCATGCTGACCTGATGATCATATATGGTGAATTGGAGATGGAGAAATCATTGCTAAGAAAATAGGTCTAGGTATTCTCAGTTTTTTTTATGGTGAACAAGGTGTGAGCATATAGGATTCCGCCATGCTGACGTGATAATCATACGATGAATTCAAGATGGAGAAAACATTGCTAAGAAAATAGGTATGGATGTGAGCATATAGGATTCCGCCAATATATTTTATGATATTTTTTTGTTGCAAATCTTGATTTTATTTTTTGAAACAACATTAAATTTCGAGATTTTTTCGACCAAAAACAGTAGGGAAAACCCGTTATGTGGGCTCGTGAATATTATCATTACTGTGGACGGTGCGACATCGAGTGGAATGTTCTCAGACTTTTCTCTTCCGTAGCAACGCACGGACACTTTTGCTAGTATAATAAAGGACGGATTGTTTCTTCTAGTCCAACTCTTTTTTAGACGAGTTTGCCCTCCCACCAAACACTTATTCCCATGAATACCATCGGTAATTGAAAAGATCGATCGTTGGGTGTGGGCCGGCCGAGTTAAAAACCATCGGCGATCGCTTAAGACCACGCAGAAAAAAAGGAAACAGAAAAACCGGACGCTACCTAAAACACTACCACGACCGGGATCGGTCGCTCCGCCCCCGCACGCGAACGGAAGAAGAAGATGACGTCCTAATCGAACTAACAGCTTCAACTCTGATTGTGCTCGAGACCACACTCCCATGAGGTACCCGACATGATTGTGCTGGACGAAGATGCATGTATGGCAGGGGCACGATGGACCGCGTTATTCAGCTGGCAGCAGCAGGACGGCGGGGCTAGGATGTGCCTCAAGAGAGCCGCTGGCCTCAGGACAAGACGAGGGCACGACGCTCAACTTGTAGAAGAGCAGAAAATAGGATCTGGCCATTGAACCAAAGAAAGGTATCTTGAAAAAACTAGAGTATTGAGAAAGTGTCCAAGAAAAATTAATATTCGGGGTGGAGTCACGCCGTCCGTGGTGGTCAGTACTCAGTCCCTCAATTCCTTTCCATGCTGGAGCAACGAGAAGCGTAGCCAAATTTAGCACTCACCAAAAAGGAAAAAATCGCAAATCCAATCTGTCCTTTTGTTTTCCTAAGCTGAACAGCCTGAAGAGCGCAACATAGGTGATGGTGTGTTGGCGCCGTAGTCGACGACCAGGCGAGGCCGCCGTGGACCCGATGAATTTGGCGTCGTTCTGCTGCGTGCTGGCGATGGAGGATTCGAGCCCTGACCGCACGCGCATGGCGCGCCAACCATGCGTCCAGCATTAAGCTCCGCGATAGCGCACGTCAGGAACGCCCTCACAGCTAGCCCATCCAGAGCGATGTGAGATGATGTCCATATCTCTGCTCTTTGTTAGCCACGCGCATTAGCGAGCTATGCTATTTGTAAGGTGATTGATAGATTCTCTCGGTGCATTTTTTTGTCTAATAAAGAGCTAACCGGAGCGAGGAGGGGGGTCGGGGTCGGGAATGAGGGCCACATGGACGGTTTACTACTTCTCTTTTTCTTTTTTTGACAGATTGAAATATTTCTGTAGTATGGGCCGTGCCCACGGTGACCGTGCTTGGTTTAATTATGGAGCATCAGAGGAAAGCCCACACTGGCTTAATTTGTGAATCACAGCTGGACACCCAGAACAACAGCTTCCACGTAAATCCGGATTCCCGAACGATGGCCAGTGTGCGCAACAGATGCATCTCGGGCTTTTTATTAGTCCCACATTGAAAAATTAGGAAAAAAACAACCACCTTAAATATAACCCCTCTCTCTCTCTCTCAAGTTACAAGCAAGTTGCATACAGCCGGGTGCAGGGCATGGATGCTCTTGGAAAACGAGGGTGTTAAGTGAAAACTGGACTGTAACAATCTCATGAGGCCCGGCTGGGTGAGCACCAAAGATGGCCACAGCTAGACGGAACTATAAATGGTGTGGGGCATAATGGACACGAACGGAATTTGTGGTGGGTGTTTCCTATTCCTATGTGGGAAGTTTGATCATCAAAGGAAGCTGGATCTCTCGCTTTGCTTATCAAACTGGGGCACGCTTTAGTGCCCGCTGGAGCACATCAACCATTATAATCTCTACCCGTCTGGTGTTCGTCTCTGTATGCCGGTTTTTTTATTCTCCCATCGCAACGCACGGGTATTTTCCTAGTAGTATATAATAGATGGGTTGATTGGGTGAAGAAGTATCTGCTAAGGAAACTGAAGGAGCAGTTCTCACACTTCAGGGTATCACCAAGGAAACTGAAGATGCAGTAGGTGCTAGTGCACTGCAGGACGATGCAATCCACTGGGTCGAGGTCTGTTAATTGGATGTGGCAGATGAGACAACAGAACCTGATATTGTTTGTGGGGTTGCTGGACCAGTTCCAGGACGTATTCGCAGAACCAAATGGAATGCCGCCAGCTCGTTCCTACGATCACAAGATACCCCTCATGCCTGGAGCTGAACCATTCTCTATCCGTCCCTGCCGCCACGTGCCGGCTCTCAAGGACGAGATAGAGTGACATGTCAATGAACTGTTGACCACTGGAGTGATTCGGCCAAGTAAAAGTCTATTTTCATCGCTAGTAATCTTGGTCAGGAAGCGTTATCGTACTTGCGTCTCTGTATAGATTACATGCACCTCAATGCCCTCACATATAAGTCCAAGTTCTCGCTTCCAGTCATCGATGAATTACTGGATGAACTATATTGAGCAGCCTGGTTCTCAAAGCTCGATCTCAGAGCGGGATATCATCAGATTCGTCTCGCCCAAGGGGAGGCTTACAAGATGGCGTTTCAAACTCACCAAGGACATTTCGAGTACAAGGTGGTGTCGTTTGGGTTGTCGGGAGCGCCGACCACGTTCTAGAAGGCCATGTATACAACCTAGAGCCCCTGCTGCGCAAATGCGCTCTCGTCTTCTTCGACGATATCTTGGTGTACAGTCCAACTCTGGATCAACACATGGTGAATTTGGAGGGCGTCCTGAAACTGCTTCGCCGTGACCAATGGCAGGTCAAGGCTTCCAAGTGTTCTTTTGCGCAACAACAATTGTCCTATCTTGGCATGTTATCAGCTCGTAAGGGGTTGCAACTGAAGACGAGAAAATACGCTCAGTGCATCAGGCCATCGACTGTCAAGGAGCTGCGGGGTTTCCTTGGCCTTGTAGGTACTACAGGAAGTTCGTTCGCCACTTCAGCCTAATATGCAGGCCGCTGACAGCACTGTTAACGAAAGGTGCCCTCTTCATATGGACCAGTGACTGTGAGGAAGCATTTGTCACGCTGAAACATGCCTTAGTCATGACCCCGGTGCTGGCCTTGCCCAATTTCGAGAAGACCTTCATATTGGAGACAGGTTCATGTGACCGTGGCATTGGAGCGGTGTCGCAGCAGGAGGGGCATCCAATTGCGTACGTGAGCAAGGCGCTTAGCCCAAAATCAAGTGACCTCTCAACATATCAGAAGGAATGTATGGCGATACTGTTTGCGGTGGCGAACTGGCGAGCATACTTGCAGATGGACAAGTTTATTATCCGCACCGACCAGCGCAGCCTTGTCCATCTAGAAGAACAACAGCTCTCGACAGTTTGGCAGCACAAGGCTTTCACTAAACTCATGGGCTTGTAGTACCGCATCTGCTACAAGACCGGTGAAGATAACCGAGCTGCTGATGCTCTCTCGCGTAGGATTCATCATCCAGATGAGGTAGCTCGAGGAAGTAGTCAGTGGTTACGCCAAGGACCCTCAATCTCAGCACTCGTTGTCTAAATTGGCTGTACACCCGAACAAAGGACCATTTTCTCTCCAACAAGGTTTGATCAGATACCAAGGGAGAGTCTGGCTGGGTAACAATGTTCTTGTACAGCAGCGAGTGGTCATAGCTCTACACGACAGTCCGATTGGTGGTCATTCTGGCTACCCAGTGACTTATGCGCGAGTTACGCAAAATTTTGCCAGGCCAAAGGTCCGTGCTTCCGTGAAGAAGTATGTGCAGGAATGTTCAGTCTTTCAGCAAGCTAAGCCAGACTGAGCAAGGTACCCGGGTCTCCTCCAACCATTGCCAACTCCCGATGCTGCGTGGGATATGGTTCCACTGGATTTCATCGAGGGATTACATGTATCCTCTCATTTCGATTGCATATTGGTGATGGTCGACAAGCTCACTCGCTACGATCATTTCATTCCTCTCTCGCACCCCTCTACTACCCAGGCAGTTGCACAGAAGTACATGGACAATGTGTTCAAGTTGGATGGCCAGCCGTTGGGATTGATCTCTGACCGCAACAAGGTGTCAACGTGTCAGTTTTGGAAGCACCTCTTCAAACTATCCGGTACACAGCTCAGAATGAGCACAACTTACCATCCACAATCAGATGGACAAAGGGTGAACCCGTGCCTAGAAACTTATCTCCGCTATATCGTTCGCGTGCCCGAGGCAGTGGTCGAAATGGATAGCGCTAGCAGAGTATCGATATAACACTAGCCCTCATTCTCCTCTCGGCAGTGGCAAGTCATAATTTTTAGTGCTAAAAGTGCATGTGTGCATCCACATGTGATTTTAATAATTAATGATAATTTTTATGGACTAATATTTAAATTTAGTTTCACTTAGAATTTATCTATTGGTATCACTTGAGCCATATGTTGGTTTCAAGGTTGAAAAATGAAAAAATGAAGAAAAAGTAATGTCTAAGAGCTTTGGGCCTATTGGAATCTTATAGAAAAAGAACAAGAAGATCAAGAGTGTCTTGAAGAAGTTGGAGTTCCTCATGGTTATCTTCAAGACATCATCCTAACAGAGTTAGAAGAAATAAAGTGCAAGCTCGGAATGCGCCATCTCTAAAAGATCTCATGCTTAAAGCTTACCATCCGCGGTGATCATGGGGTGATGAAGACAAGATCAAAGAAGTAGTTCCCCATAAATTATGGGGGAGCAATTCGCAAGTTTTCATCAAACGAGCACGAGCAAATGCAATCAATAAAGGTGATGGGATATACCAATTGGGGTATGCCCAGGAATCGGGGTGTGCCTATTGGAATCTTGCTCCCTCCGTGCGAATCCTCACGTCTGTCGTGATTGCTTGTCGGACGCATGACTTCCTTGTGGGATCTGCTCATGTGTCCTTCAGTGCCGCTGCGCTCTCCGTCATGCCGGGGCTGCTCCCCCTGGTCGCGTATGACGATGCCGGCGTGGGGACGCCTAGGAGGTGGCATGCTTATACGGTGGCGCGACTGTGGCTCTTCGCGATGTCGAGAGCGTGGGGGTGGCAACGAGCGATGAGGATGAGCTTCATCTCCGTTGCCAGAGGATACTGGGATACCATTGGTCCTGTTGCGTGCATCCCTCCACCTTCATTCCGTGGAGCCCATGTGGGATCCTTCATCACGAGGAGATCTTGGTCCTGGTGGTTGTTCATGCTTGAATGGCAGAGCTCAAGATTGGACTCCAGCCTCTAGGAGGTGGCCTTTTCCTACTGCTTACAAGCCTTCGCGACGAGGTCATAGACCTAGTCCACCGCTTCAGGTGATCTATCTTGTTCGAGTAGGGTCTTGGCAACGACGATGTTAAGGGCGGGGGTTGGCATGAATTGCTTCCCAGCAGAATCTATGTAGGGGGCAACCTTTGTTAGTTTGGATGGAGCCCACCCTAGGTTGCGTCGAACGCCTGGATCCTCGACGACGTGAGCCGAAGCTTTCTTTGCCTTGTGCTTTAGTAGCAACTGCTTATACTCATCCTACATGGCTCTTGTCGCCTTGATTGATTGTTGTGCCTTGGTCATGTCCTTGTCTAGCCGGGCTCCTTATTCTGCGATGTACTTGGCTTCCGCGAGTATTTCAGCGCGCTTGTTGTCAAGCTCCGTAATGCTCCAGATATGGGCGACGGTTAACGACTCGACAAGGAGCAGACCGTACATCACCTTATCGGCTGGAGTAACCAAGGGATTGCCAGCTACTGACGTGGACAGCGATGGTGGTATGTTTGTTGTGTTTGCAGCACTAGGCCCGGTGGTGAGTTCCTGCGGCTGCTGCGGGGGGATAGCCGGAGGCGGCATGGCCTTTTCCGGACCAGTAGGATCAGCGGTTGTCTTGCCTTTAGCTGCCGCAGCTCCTGCCTCCTTCGCTGTTGGCGGAGCTTTGCCGTCTTGGTTCTGCTAGTCTTCTTCTATCACGTTCCCGATGGCCACCAGTACCTGGCGGGAAGTGACAGCTTTCTCGGCGAGCTTCTCCCTCTCGATCTCCCTCATAGCAGCATTTTATTCCTCCGAGTTGGCATGTGAGTCGCTGCCATCCATATTGATGTCGGCATAGAATGCGTCAAGCACTGAGTCGGAGTTGGCTTCGGTGTTTTCGACGGCGGAGCTGGTGGGAGATGGTGTTGGGCCGTTGTTGTTGCCTCCTCCATTTGCAGCGGCGATGTCAGACTCAACTTTCTCGTTGGCGTCACCGAAACTGTTAATAGTTGTGATCATATCCTTGAGGGAAAGCAAGCCGGCAGCGTATTGCCTCCTGAGTGTATGCCGGAGGAGTGTTCTGTGCGTGAGCCCTTCCACAAAGTGGTAGACAAGTTCATCAGTGTAGTCCCCGTCTACGATTCCCCTCACCCTTAGCCATCTAGCGAGGTATTCACGAGGGGATTCCCCATCTCTCTGAACGCATCTAGCTAGATCGAAGATGGTGAAAATGCCGACAAAGTGCGACCTCTGCTTCTCGAACGCTCGGGGAAGACAAGCGGATCTATGTGGTCCTTCCACCATTATATCCTGTGCAAGGGCGATTTGGGTGGGCCTTGAATTTTTCCGATCTGAGTCGGCAAACTCCGAAGAGAGATCCGGGCCATATGCTTCCGCAAACGTGTCCTGCCCAGAGGCGGTCCGTGCGGGCCTTGGCGAGTTTCTGACTTCCTTGGAGCTAGGACCCGAGTCAGTTTTGCCGATAAAGATGTGGATGTCCCCGACTAGGACAACGGAGCAGTGGGTGGGGTTCGTCTTCGCCGTGACCCAGAACTCATCTGGAGGGATGATCAAAATGTTGCTGGAGAAGAGAACACGCCCAATGCTACGGTGTCACTGATTCTCGCAAAGATATTGGACCTCACCCGGTGTAGAGCTCGAAGCGCCTCTTGCCCCACGGTGGGCGCCAACTGTCATGGTATTGCTGATGAGTACGCCATGGAGGGTCCTCATAGAGCGTGTTTAGAGAGGTGGGGAAGGTGGTGAGTTGATGGGTACGAGGTAACACATGTTACCCAGGTTCAAGTCCCGCGATGGTGGCGGAACTCTACTTCTGCTATAAATCACTATAATGGCAATATGCCGAGTTACAGAGATTGGTTCACTGTGCGAGGTGTTATGAATCGTGCCCTAAAAGCTCCCACATGCCATACTTATAAATGTGCCAGAACCTAGGGTTAGAGGGAAATACCTTGCCGGACAAGTCACCGAATCCTACACTAATACTAACTAGTCTTCGTGTCTTGTACTCCAAGGCTCCGCGAATGTTGGTGACTGCCACGTAGCCTTCCTTTATCCGGCATGGGCATCCCTTCTGGATCCATCTAACTAGGCCGCCCAGCAGGCCATGGGTCTTGCTACCAACTATGAGCCACCCGGGTTAGCCGGATTAGAGATATGCAATGGTGATACCCATTTAGCACATCCCCAACAACATGGGAGAATTTGGTGGACATCCACCGTTGACTCCCTGACGCACCAGCATGGCTCCTTGAGAAAGCCTTGGAATTCCGGTGGAGGAAGGGCGCGGGCAACCAATCGACACCACGTAGGCAAGCTTTGGTGGTTTGGAACTACGCGACGCCGGAACATGGCGTCTTGGAGGATTAGGAGCTACTTTGCCAACGCTTCCCGACGATTGCGACTTGGGGACAAGACGAATCTCAAGGAGGGGGATTGTTAGCAGCACGGCTAACACATCACAGACAAGCAAGGCGCAAGGAGGGAAGACAAGGCCGGCTCGCAACCGCCAGCCCAACAATCGCTACTTCGGCCCTGAGTGGATTGGGCCATGGGCTGCCACTGCGTCAACCATTAGTGTCCCACCAACCACTACATAGCGAAGGAGCACGAATAGGATCGGTATATAGAGTGATCACGTCAACGACGACTCTCTCTCCCACCCTTGGCTCTCTTCCTCGAATCTCCTTCTTGCTGATCCAACCTTGTATCCCAAGCTGTAATCAAACCAGAGACAATTTGTACTATCCACTATAATATAGATTGGAATCCTTAACCGTTAGTAGCTCCAGAAATATTCAGAAAGTGTCCGAAAGGGAATAGGTACGAGAAACATTACCTCGCACTAGCGACCGGCCGCCTCTGGCTGGATCGCGCCCGCACTCCCTTCACCGCACCGTCAAGCATACAAGCAGCATTGACCAGTCTAGTATGATGCTCTTGAAGCCGAAAATTAGAGGAAACCTATAGGGCCGGTCCATGGATTTGGGGGGCAAGGGAAAATTGACGCCAAGGGACCCTTGTTTAGGGTGGTAGAGCTTTCCTAGGATTAGTGGGAGGGGGCAAAGGCCCCGTACCCTAGAAAACGCCCTAGATATATATATCTTTAATATTATGCTAAAAAATTCCCATACTCAATATTTGTGCTAAGAAATTTGCCCCTTACTCTAGGAAACACCTTAAAGATATATATCTATAATAGTTATGCTAAATTTTAAAGGTTAATCAAATATTATGCATGATTAATGTTCTTAGGCCTCTCAACAATGCCAGACTATCACTTGTTAACACACTAAAGACATAAAAATATTAGTATTCCGATCCGTACATTTGATATCTCAATTGTCTTTAAAATCGTGGTGAAGACATTGAAAACTACTTATTCCTATTGTTCAAGCAAATTGTATACCATGATACTTATTTCTACCCATGGCTCCTTGTGTATATATGACTGTGCAAAACATATGTAGAAAGGTAGATATATCAGACACTGAATTAATAAGAGAATGGAATAGTCTTCAAACATGTTGATGGGACAAGTAAAACAATTTGGAATAAAATGAGGGATGCTTGGGAAATGGTACAATTATGTGATTGCATAGTTAATCTCTACTAATAAATAAATTCACAACCCTGTAAACGAATGCGAATGTCAGTTTTGTTTTGCACACTTGGAGAGGTGAGAGAAATCATGGCATCAAGGAAAATATAAATAGATGTTGAAGTAATTTTTTGAGAAATATGAGTCAAAGTAAAGCCATGGTAGACTACAGCTTGGGTCACCTATATTTTTAAAAATAATTCTACACTATTACAACTCAAAAGTAGACTAATATATGAACACAAAAAATCTTGGTTTGGGCCCTATAGTACGTAACATGAGTACATCGCCAATACAAACATGGTAACAAACATGATGAGATCAACCCGACACTGTCATGATCAGTCGGTATGTGGAAGATCTCGAGATTCCCCAAGTGGATCTGCATCCGTACTAGCTGGATCGTGGGGTTGTACCTTCTCATGTCCTATTCTGCGTGCTCGTTCATCCCTTGGAGAGACAGACAGAGAGGACACTAATGGAAAAAAAATTGATTCATCGAGTCGCTTCCTGTATACTTTTCCCCATCCCTCTAGGAAGGTCACACCACGAGAAAACGAAAACAAAAGCCTCAGGACATCTCTAGCAACGAGATCCATTTCGGAAAACCAATATATTCAAAATGATCCATTTTTGATCGGATCACGGATATGAAATGTGTCGCTATCAAGATAGGGACAACAACAGCCCGAGGAAAAAGATAACCTTGTACACCAACTAGTGCACATTCTAGTTGGGAAACAAATGTCCCAAGCGTCTTCCTATCTAGGTTGCGCAATCACCAGCCCCTCACCGATGTCACCAAGCATGCCAATAATCACCATACTGACCCCCCGCTCTAGGCATGTCAGCCACCCCACCCTCCCCTCCCACCGTCTAACGATGGGGCCTACAGGGCTCAACGGAGTCCACGGCGTCCTAGTTGCGCGCCCTCCTCTCGTCCGGTCCATCGTCGTCACCCTATGTGGCCTCCGCTTCCTCGAACATGGCACCTCGTGGGGCAGATTGGTGCTGGATTTCTCTTGCTATCATTATGAGGGCGGGCCGATCGCGCATGGGCCTCCCCTACCGTTTCTAGCAAAATGCATTTACTACATGTGTCGCCTCGGCTACGCGCCTCAGATCCCTAATCTACGTGTCATGGGAGAGTTCATTGCTCTGCTATGGACACAGATCTTGGCAACCCGCTGCATGTTTTCTAAGACCTTCACCTCGCCACTCCAATCCCTGCATTGATGTGTGCTCTGATCGTGCCCCGGAATGGCAAATGGTCATTTCGAAGCGATGTCGGCGTGCACCACCCGTACCCTCTTTGGACCGGAGGAGTAATGGTGGCTCCTGCCGCGCCCTCGACGCCTAGCGCCACGAGGCCTATTTAAAGAGGTTCCATGGACGCTGCTACCGGTGCCTTGCCTCTGACCACCGAGCCACACTGTGTACAGATCATGTGCATTATGCCCGCTGCCTCTGTTTTGGGAATCAGGCTCGCCGCTGCCACAAGCTCCCCAAGGCCTCGCTGAGGAGCCCTCCTCCCCCAAAATACCTCAGCACCACGGCCACACCTCCAGCCTCCCCATGCCTCCTTGCTGACTTGTGTACTAACGAGCTTGTTGGGGAACCCCAAGAAGAAGGTATGATGAGCACAGCAGTAAGTTTCCCTCAGTTATGAAACCAAGGTTATCAATCCAGTAGGAGCAAGGAAACACCTCAAAGGTATTGCTAGCTGAACTTTGGCAGGGCGCACTACCGGTGTTAGTAGCAACGTGAAGACCTGCACAACACAACCACATAACTCTGTCCCCAACTTGCGATGAGGTTGTCAATCTCACCGGTGTTGCTGAAAACAAAGGATTAAACGTATCGAGTGGAAGAAAGTAATAGTTTGCAGAAAGTAAACACAAAGCAGTAAACAGTTGTAGATTAATGGTAAAAGAAAGGACTGGGGTCCATAGTTCACGAGAGGTGGCTTCTCCTTAAGATATATGACATGTTGGGTGAACAAATTACAACGGGGCACCTGGCAAACATCGAGAAAGCATACAAGCATATACTACTCATCTTGACTCCTTTGAGATTCGATTGGGCATTACAACATTATACATAGACCGCCATCCAACTGCATCTATGACTAATAATCCACCTTCAGGTTATCATCCGAACCCCTTCCAGTATTAAGTTGCAAGCAACAGACAATTGCATTACAAATTGCGTGTAAAGTAAACAATATGATTGTTCTATGAACAAAGGATTGTTGTTTTCTCCCTAGTAGCAACATCATATCTAGTACCTTAGAGATTTCTGTCACTTCCCCAGATTACTAGAGGCATGAACCCACTATCGAGCATAAATACTAACTCTAGGAGTTGCTAGCATCTACTTGGCCAAGATAGCTACTAACAATGGAAAGCATGCAAGATCACAAATAACAAAGACATAATAGAATCAATAATCAATCTGAAATAGCATCTCAATATCCATCGGATCCATGCAAACACAACATGCAGAATTACAAATAGATGATCTTGATCATGAACGGAGCTCACAAGATCTTAACATGATAGCACAAAGGAGGAGAACCAGCCATCTAGCTACTACATGGACCTGTAGTCCAGAGATGAACTACTCACGCATCACACCGGAGGCATGCATGGTGATGAAGAAGGCCTCCAGGGTGAATTCTCCTCTCCGGCAGGGTGCCGGGAAGAGCTTCAGATCCCTCTATCTAGGGATGGAGATGACGGCGGCTATAGACTCTTTCGTGGAATTTTGATCGGGTACTTAGGGTTTCTGTATCGGAGGCAATATATAGGCGAAAGGAGAGGCCGAGGGGGTGCCTGGGGCGGCCAGACCACCCCCTGGCCGCGTGGCCAGGTGGTGTGGCCGGACCCCAGCCCCTCTCCGTATCGTATTCTGGCTCCGGGTGTCCCTCGGTGAAAAACTAAATTTGGCTTTTGTCCTGTCCAATTCCGAGAATATTCATTTTTTGACTTTCCTGGAACCAAAAATAGCAGAAAACAGGCATCTGGCACTGTGGCTCTTGTTAATAGGTTAGTCCAAGAAATCATATGAAAAGTACTCCAAAGTGTTGACAAAACATAAGAAAGTAGATAAAACCAAGCATGGAACATCAAAAATTATGGATACGGTATCAACGTATCAACATCCCCAAGCTTAACTCCTGCTCGTCCTCGAGTAGGTAAGTGATAAAAAGAAAGAATAATTTTTAAGGTGACATGCACCATCATAAACTTGATCAAAGTATTTGTAAAACATTGATAGCTGAGATCATAGTACTTCAATCATAACATGAAAGACAAAGTTCTAACAATAAGACAAAGCAACTATGTTACAACATGAAAAGGCATAAACAATAGATTCATGAATAACAATGCTTTGCAAGACGTTTGTTTGTTTCACATAAAGAAAACATAGCATAGTGGCATTCATCTTGTCCCTGATAGAGTAGCAAACAAAAATGCATAGGACACCTTCAAAGTTCATAAGTGTGACTAGATACAAATAGTTTAAAACAAGAAATATCAAAGCTATGCATCAATCAACAAGTCTTGGGACAATGCACATAGAACTAAGAATGACAACTATGCTCTCAAAGTAGGTGCATAAAGATAGAAGGTGGAGACTCAACATAAAAGTAAAAGAAAGGGCCTTCATAAAAGGAAGTAGGGATTCAAGTTTCATAAAGAGCTTCCAAAAATTATGGTACTTATTAGCTTTTAGCTCTCATTGCCCCTATGATAAGCATCTTGAAGGTGATTAAGGTTAAAGTGACACAACTAAGAGGATATGCTTGAAAGTTATAATCCGAAATATCATGCCCCTTACTTACGAAGACCGAACCTCATGCTACTCAACTTTAGTCACAAGTAAGCTCTTGTCATTGTAAGTACATATGTATCATAGAGAACCGCCAACGGGTACCCCTTGCACATGATACATGAGCTATCCCATAATCAAAATGACAAGGCAAGCAGACAATGAGCATCTCAGCAATCTTTTTATTTGCTATTTGCATAGGTTTTTATTGAGGATGCTTCATAGAGTGCTCATTATGGTTATGCTGCAAGTTTCCACCATCATTAGGCATGGCTTAGGCTAGCGGCCTAGGCGTTTCTCTAACACAAATACAAACTCCATGATCTTACAAGGTCCCCTTTTATTTCACACCGCCGGGATACATAAGCAAAAAAACATGATATCAACGGGGTACAAAGTACAGGTGCAATGTTGAAAGCGTTCCCCATGATACATGGTTCTGCTAACTTCAACTTATAAAGCGCAAACATATACGCAACAAAGATGGACGCAATGGTTCAAGTTTATTAAATGCAAGAAAGTAAAGTGTGCCATCAAGTTTGTGAGAGCTTTAATCACTAGTTTTCTCACAACAAGTTTAATTTGGAAGGTAGACAAAAACATGAATATACTTGGAATAGCATATGCTAATAGGTAGGTATGGTGGACTCTTTGGAATAACTTGGTTTTAGGAGTTGGATGCATGGGTGAAACTCATACTTGATTACAGAGGCTAGCAAAAGACTGGGAGCGACCAACTAAGAGAGCAATAATGGCCATAATCATGCAGAGCGACAAGACATCATTGATCAAAGCATAAAGTGATACTACAAGTTCAAAACTAAAGGATCATAAAGGCTATGGTGACTTGGGATAGTCATAACATGGTATGAGCATGTGCCAAGTCAACCCAAATAAAGCATCAAAGGAGAATACCACAATACTATGCTTTAATATGCTAAAACAACGCATGATTCTTCCAAGGCACATTAAGCAATATCAATTGTTTATAACATTTCATGCTACAGCAAAGAATACTAAGCATAAATCCAAAACAATATCACGCATGGCATGACAAAGCATAGGCCACAGTCAAAAACAAGCTCTCTTTACCACTTAAGCATGAACTTTCCTACTCTTTTCCAATCCGAACCAAACTATTTGAAAACCAATGTATGAAAGAGGGGGTCCAACCAATTTATTCAAAAAACTAAGCAAACCAAGCAAACAAAAACCAAAACGAAAAACAAAAAAGAAGACGCTCTAAGAACAACACAACTGTGCATGAAACAATAAAAATGAAGCATTTGGAAGAAACCTGGGATTTTTATTAATGAAGAAGGGGATGCCTTGGGCATCCCAAAACTTTGACGCTTGTACTTCTTGGATATTTCTTGGGGTGACACGCGTGGCATCCCCAAGCTTGAGCTTTAGTCCATCCTTCATCTTATTACTTATTCCTTCCATACACCTGAAATTTTTCCTTCATACAAAACTTCACACAATCTTTATTTGCAACATTAGTGCACTCCAGATAATAGGTCTTCAGGTTCAGTTCCAATACCAATAAAACTTCCATTAAAACACTAGCTACTATAGCACTTCCCTCAAAAATCTCAATTCCCCAAAGAGAACTCAAAAAGGAACCAACAAGAAGCAAATGCAAATAATGGCAGAAATCTGTCAAAACAGACCAGCAGGTAAATACGAATTTTTTCGAAGACCTTATGTTGCTCAAATCAAAAAGTGTTGAACTAACGAAAGTTAGATAACAACCTGGGACAGAAGCACAAAAATTCACGCTTAAAAAGGACATACAGAGATTTTACACGAATTTTTATGGTGAAGCACAAAAATCTGTTATGGGACAACAACTTTTTCAATCATTACTTCTCTCTCATTAGAGCTTACTCTTGGCACAAAAAGCAAATAAAAAGGATAAGGAGCAGTTATTACTGAAGTAATAACTTTCTAGACTCATCTAAAACTTTTGGGTTATCTCCCAATAAGTACTTTTTTAACGCCTTTATTTAGGCATAAGAAGCAAGAAAACGAATCAAGTGTTCCCAAATGAAGAAACATTAAGAGCAAATTTTATTTTCATAGGAGAGGCAAAAGAAATCTTCTCTCTCTTCTTAGGGAAGTGTTCTATACCTTTCTTGAGTGGAAGTTGATATTTAATGGTGCCCTCTTTCATATCAACAATGGCACCAACAGTTCTAAGAAAAGGTCTTCCCAAAGTAATAGGACAAGAAGAATTGCATTCAACATCCAAAACATAGAAATCAACGGGGGCATAGGCATTGTTAACCATAATAAGAAAATCATTAATACTCCCCATGAGTTTGTTTTTAGCATTATCATCAAGTGGGACATTCAAATAACAATCTTCCAATGGTGGCAAATCAAGCATATCATAGATCCTTCTAGGCATAATAGAAACACTACTATCAAGATCACATAAAGCTTTGAAATCAAAATCATTCACTTTCATATTGATGATGGGTTCCCAACCATCTTCTTGTTTTATAGGAATAGAAGCTTTATGTTTCATCTTTTCTTCTTTAATTTTTATGAGAGCATTAGTAATGTGTTTTGTAAAGGCCATATTCATAGCACTAGCATTAGGACTTTTAGCAAGCTTTTGTAGGAACTTAATAACTTCAGAGATGTTGCAACCATCAAGATCAAAATCATAATTATCATCTAAAGTAGTAGAGCTATTACTAGCCTCAACACTAGTGGTAGTGATAGTAGAAACACTAATGTTTCTAGAAATTTCATCTTCTCTTTCCCACTTAGCATGCAATTCAGCTAATAGTCTAACATTTTCATCAATTCTAAATTGTATGGCATTAGTAGCAGCAAAAGGATTATCATTAGTTTCAGGTTTAGCAGCCATTTTATTCAAAGAAGATTGAGTTTCAGCCAAAGATGCTATATTTCTTTCAGCATTAGAAAGTTTTTCCTCAATAGTTTTATTGAAAGAAGTTTGTTTATTAATAAAGTCTTTAAGCATAACTTCAAGTTCAGAGGAAGCACTCCTATTATTGTTGTAGGAATTTCCATAAGCATTACCATTGTTGGGAGGATATGGCTTATAATGCTGTTACCAAAATTATTCTTGTAGGCATTATTGCTAAAATTATTATTCCTTATAAAGTTCACATCAACTTGCTCTTCTTGAGCAACCAAAGAGGCTAAAGGAACATTATTTGGATCAATATGGGCTTTCCCATTAACAAACATAGACATAATAACATCAATTTTATCACTCAAGGAGGAGGTTTCTTCAACAGAATTTACCTTCTTACCTTGTAGAGCTCTCTCAGTATGCTATTCAGAATAGTTAATCATTATATTATCCAGAAGCTTTGTTGCAGCATGATACGTCCAAAACGTATCTACTTTCCCGAACACTTTTGCTATTGTTTCTCCTCTAAACTTGTGTGATTTGGATGCAACTAACATGGACTGATGCTGTTTTCAGCAGAATTGCCTTGGTGTCTACTTTTTGTGCAGAAAATCAACTATCAGGAAAAATCCCGGAAAATATGCCAAAAATCCTATTTCACCAGAAGACTCCCAGAGCCAGAATACGAGACGGAGGGGGGCTGGGCCCAGCCCACAACACCTGGCCGCGCGGGTTGGCCCAGGTCGCGCCAGGGGGTGGTCTGGCCGCCCTAGACTCCCTCTCGGTCTCCCCCTTCGCCTATAAGTTGCCTTCTGACCTAAAAACTCAGGGGAGGGGTCGACGTTTTTCCAGAAGGATTTCCACTCCGCAGCCACCACTAGATTCCACAAAACAGCACCAGATACTCCGTTCTGGCACCCTGCCGAGACAGGGAATTGGAGGAGATCATCGCCATCATCATCACCATCGCTTCTCCTTCGACCATCCATGTTTCCCCCATCTATGAGTGAGTAATCCCCTGCTGTAGGCTATGGGGATGGTAGGGATTGGATGAGATCGTTCATGTAATGGCATCAAATTGTTAGGGCATGGTGCCTAGTATCTTCTATTAGTGCTTTATGACTTTGTTGCAACTTGCTATGCTTAATGCTTGTCACTAGGGCCCGAGTGCCATGATTTTAGATCTGAACATGTTATTGATTCATTATGATAGTATTGTTTATGGTCTTACCTGCAAGTTGTATACACACATTGTTGTCCGGAACCAATGGCCCCGAAGTGACAGAAATCGGGATAACCGGAGGGAATGGCTTTGATGTGAGGATCAAATGTGTTCACGGAGTGTTAATGCTTTTCTCTGGTGCTCTATTAAAAGGAGCACCTTAATTGCCAGTAGTTCCCTTGAGGCCCCGCTGCAAACGGGCTGGCAGGACAAAAGATGTTGTGCAAGTTCTCATTGCGAGCATGTATGACTATATATGGAACACATGCCTAGGATTATCTAGTACTTGGATGCTTTATCTTATTTATCTGCAATTGCCCTATGTTCTGATTGCTATGCGAATTGTCTTGTACATGCAACGCCCGTCCATCCATCCCTATGCCTACCGCACTCGAATCCTACTGTTTACTGCTATTGTTACTACTGTCGTTACTTTACTACTGCTGCTACTTTGCTATTCCTACTACAACTGTTGCTACTGATAAACTGTTGTGAGCAAGATTGTTTCTAGGTGCAGCTGAATTGACAACTCAGTTGTTAAGGCTTATAAATATTCTTTGGCTCCCATTATGTCGAATCAATACATTGGGTTTCACTTCCCTCGAAAATATTGTGATACACTCCCTATACTTGTGGGTCATCAAGACTATTTTCTGGCGCCGTTGCCGGGGAGCATAGATTTATTTATCAAGTTCACTTGGATTCTCTATTGTTCGCTGCTATCCATCCATCATGGGTAAGTCTTGTGATGGCAAGGTTCCTATTTTACCATCCACTATAAGAAGAGGTACAGTTCTAAACACCTTTGTTTCTCTTGATTCACCATCTGTTATGAGTAAGCTCGTTACACCACCACATACACATGCTACACACACTGCTACTACTGTTGAATGTGAAATTTCTGATACTTATGATGCTGCTTCTACTGTGCTTGATAAGAGTGGTTCATTAGGTCTTTTCCTAGATGCTACGATTGCTAGAACTATATCTGGAAATACTGAAACTCCTAATGAAGACACTACTACACCTGTTAGTTCACCTGAGTCTAGTGAAAGCTATGATATTGAAGATGGTTATGTTGAGATGACCGATGAATTTATTAAAGAATGTAAAAACACCCATGATAGGAGCGTTGCTAAGAGTCTCCTTGAGAGGCGTACTATTAGACCCAAATTGTCTCCTATTGCTAAGTTTGCTGCTTCTCCCATAAACATTATAGATGAAGATTATAATTTCTCTCTCGATCTATCTTACATAGCTATTGTTGAGAAAGAACCTTTTTGTGGGACTAAGAATGAAAGTACGGTAGCACATATGAATGAACTTTCTACCATGAGTGGCTTGTTTTCTAATAATATTAAGATGCGTACTTACTTTGTTGCTAAGATTTTCCCCTTTTCACTGAAAGGAGAAGCTAAAACTTGGTTTAGTAATTTACCTCCTGGATCTATTGATAGCCCTGATTGCTTGATTAGTACTTTCCTGCAGAAATATTTTCCTCCTAGTGCTGGACATGCTATTTTGCTGGAACTTTTTGATTTTAAACAGGGAGAAAAAGAGATATTGCCCGAATCTTGGGCAAGGTTTTGTGCTTTGATTCATGCACAGGCTGGAAGTCCATTACCTAAGAATGAGCTTCTTGATATATTTTATAATGGACTAACCGAAGAATCTAGGACATACCTAGATAGTTGTGCTGATTGTGTTTTCAGGAATAGGACTCCTAAGGAAGCTGGGGAATTAATGGCTAAAATAAGTAAGAACTATGAAGATTGGACTCCTCCTGAACAAGCTATACCTGAAGTAATTGTACCTGAACGTCATGTGTACTGCAAAGGCTATTCCAACATCAAAGAAGAGGGGAGTTATTGAATTAAATGATGAAGTGATGAAGGAAGCTAAGAAATGTCTTAAGGAGAAGGGAATTAAAGCTGCAGATGTCAAGAATTTACCTCCTATAGAAGAATTATGTAAGCCTATTCCCTACTCATCCACTATCGAGGTACACTCTCTCCAACACTTTGATGAAGGTGATATCTCTTACTCTAAACCTCCTGATCAATGCTTAGAAGAATTCGATATCTTTATTGTTAAGCAAGATAATTTTAATAAAAGGGTGCAAAATCATCTAATGGAAAACACTAGAGCTATTGTTGAGTTGAAAGATATTGTGGAAAGAACCTCTAATGATGTTAAAGTGATTGTTAAACACTTTCAAATGGTTCAAACTCAAATAGATCAACTCATTAAAGTGCAAAAAGACTTGCTAGTTAATGCAGCTAAAGAAAAACATGCTTATGAAATTAGAACTAGAAGTGGAGCTGCTACCTAGGATCCTCTATATCCTGAGGGGCATCCAAAAAGAATTGAGCGGGATTCTCAACAAGCTGAAAATAGTGGCTCTACTTGTAAGAAAAGGAAACAGAAACATAAAACTGTTGTAGAACCCTCTGAACCTGCTATGGATCCTAATAGTATATCTATTTCTGATGCTGAAACTAAAAGTGGTAATGAAGAAAATGAAGTTCCTAATGAAGAAAAAGTTGAAGAAGAACCTGAAAAGCACACTCAGAATACTAAATACACTAAAGAAGATTTTGTTGCTAAGAAACATGGTAGTGAAAGAGAACCTTGGGTCCAAAAACCTATGCCTTTCCCTGATAAGAAACACAAGTCAAAGGAAGATGAACACTATAATAAGTTTTGTGAGTGGATGAAACCTTTATTCTTGCAAATTCCTTTGACTGATGCTATTAAATTGCCTCCTTACTCAAAATATATGAAGGATATTGTCTCGAATAAAAGGAAGATCCCTAATGAAGAAATTTCTACTTTGCTTGCTAATTATTCCTTTAATGGTAAGGTTCCAAAGAAACTTGGAGACCCAGGGATTCCAACTATCCCTTGCTCTATTAAGAATAGTCATGTTAGAACTGCTTTGTGTGATTTGGGAGCTGGAGTTAGTGTTATGCCTTTCTCTCTCTATAAGAGACTTCAACTTGAAAAACTGATACCAACTGATATACCTTTGCAAATGGCTGATAAATCTACCACTATTCCTGTTGGTATATACAAGGATGTACCTGTTCAAGTGGCTCATAATTGCTTGATATTAACTGATTTTGTTGTGCTTGAAATGCCTGAAGATGATAATATGTCTATTATTCTTGGGAGACCTTTTCTTAATACTGCAGGAGCTGTTATTAATTGTAATCAAGGAAAGGTGACCTTTAATGTTAATGACAAGGAACATACTGTCTATTTCCCCAAGAAGATTGAAATGACTTATGGTTTGAATTCAATTGAACATGTTGAGGGCATTCAAGTTGGAGAAATATATTGTCCCATACCAAGAGAAAAATTTGAAACTATTATTATTGGGACCATTGCTATCAAAATTGAGGTAACATAATCACTAGTGAAATACAAAGTTTTGTCTCATATGAAATTGTTTTGGTAGCAAGACCTGATCAACCTTGTTAACAAAAGGATTTCATTGAACAAAACAATGTTTTTACCGTGATTATCTCTGTTTACTTTTATTCTATCCAGTTTAGTTTTGGCTTTTGTTTAGTTTTCTTTTTGTTGTTAGTTGCTTGCATGTTAGAGTGTCTTAGAACTCCTATAGTTCTAGCCTTGTTTTGTCATTGCATCATTTCCAAAAAAAATCTGTCTGTCAGAAAATCATTCTTCTATACCTGAAAAATGCCCAAAAAATAAAGTGTCTCGAAAAATTCCAGAAAATTCATATTAATTTTTTGCATGAAAAAAGGGGCAGAGGAGTGCCTGGAAGGTACCAGGGGGACCCACCAGGCAGGCACACCACCTGGTGGCGCGGCCTGCCCTGGGTGGCGCCTTGCCATGGTGTGGGCCACCCCTGGCCCTCCACTAACTCCCTCACCTGCCACTTTCTTCTCTCTCCGGAGTAAGCTCCAGTTCAATGCTCAAAATCGCGTTCTTCCTGTGCTTGCTCTCGATTTTTTCGATCTTTTTGCTCAGCCCATCTTTGTTGCTGAAATTTGGAGCACTTGTTCTCTGAATACCATGTTGGGGATATACTTTCCAGGTATCCTCACAGTTCCTCACTGACCAGGGTGGCCCACTTCGGGTTAGAGCATTGCTTCACGGACGGCCCAGTCAGGGAGAGAAGGCGGAGTCCAATCCGGCTACGGGAAGGCCCAGAAGACTTACCGACTTAGGCCATGATGTTACTTGTAGTTCAAGATGTACTCTGTAACAGACTCTTAGTCGTAGCCAGATAGATCTCTCCTGTAAACCCTAGGCCGGATATCTATATAAGCCGTCCTAGGGAGAGCCTTTAGGGCATAACCTCAATCGTCTACAATCTCAACCCGCACAGGCGAAACCCTTGTAACCCATATTCCGGCTCTGCCGTATTACTGGATTCCTAGCAGGAGTAGGATCCGTCCAAAGCCGGCGGATTAGAACCTGGGTAAACTTGTGTGCTCACCATCCTGGAATACCGTACGTCTCACCCCTCCTCTCTTCCGCATGCCTCGAGGACCCCCTCATGGCGTACTTGTCATCAATCCGACGACAGTTGGTGCCCACCGTGGGGCAAGTGAGCTACGGATCTGCGTTCCGAGGGGAATCTGCAAGAATCGGTATCGGCAAGACTATCGCCATTGGTCGCATCCTCTACGCCAGCGACGTCCCTCTCATCGTTCTCGATGAGACTTGGATTCCGGCAAAGGAGGCCGTGACTACCTACATAATCATGTCTTTTGGCGAGATCGATGTTTTCATCGGTTTCGCTGAACCTGCCCAACCCACCCCAGCGGTGATGATAGAGGCAGAAGAATTTTCTGGGTCCCCTTTGTCCGCGGAGGCAGCAGAGTTCCGGATCTCAGAAAACCCTAATCCCACCCAGCCCGCACCAGTTGCAGAGACAGTGGAGAAATCCGAACCTGAAGAAGATCTAGCGGTCAACGTCGAATCTGGAGTGGATCTCCCTAGAGGAGCCAGATCCCAGACCGACCCACCCGTGAAAGTCGAAATCCAAGAGGAGCATATCAACGACACTGATTCCGGCTCTGATGATGCTGGCTGGAACAGACATGCCTTTCCTAAGGTACACACTACGAGGTATGATACTGCAAGGCGAAAGCGCAGATGCAATCCTCGAGACCGTCAAAAGTTTCGATATGGCTGATCGCGAAAGCCGCAGGTACCTCAGGAAGCACGCGTCGCACTTCGGCGGATACGTGGGATCCGGATCCGGCTCTGCCGATGCTGGAGAAAACACCGACTCGGTGCTGGAGGCAATTGGAACAAACGCCGACATACCCGCATCCTCGGATGAGTCGATGACGTCAGCAGATTTCCGAAAGTTCTCCGCGGAATATGAAGTGGAGTATAACTCCAAAGCTGCAGAAGAAGGAGAAGCCATGGATGAAGGATCCGGGGAACACTCTCCCAAAGCGCAGGATGACATGGACCTCGGAGACAATCCCGAAGTCCAAATGTCCGAAAGTACCGATCAGAGCTTGACTCCGGGAAACGGGCCCAAAGCCGTCTTTGCTACCGGTGCTGCCAAGAAGGCAAAGAAGAAGAACAAGAAAAACAAGACCCAGACAAAAGACCCTCTGACAGAGGAAGTAATTTCCGAGGAATACGAAGAAGACTCGGATGGAGCACTGATCCCAGACGAGCTAAAGAAAGAAGCATCGGTGGATGGACACGTGATCACTGAAGGTGCGCGTAAACTCATCGATGCGGCATTAACTACACCTATCCCTACAGCTGCTGAACTTACTGCAGATGAGCTGGATGAAACGGCGCAAGCCCTAGAAGTGCGTCGTTAACAGCTCCTCGATGAAGCCAAAAACATCGAGGTGGAGAAGAAACGCATGTCGAACAAGAAGTACATGTCTCGTCTGCATCAGAAGACACGGAAGCGTCACATAGATGACAACCAATTCCCACGTGTCCGTGCCCTCCTTTTTGGAGATGAGATGGGGAAGCCACGGAAAGATAGCAACGGAGATTGGGTATACCCAACACCAGTACAAAATACCGTGGCAGCCCGAGAAATTCTATCGGCTAATCTAGGACCAGAGGAAATCCGTTTGGGTATCAAGCTACTCAACAAGGGACTGGAGCAGCAAAAGGTCGCCTTGTCCAGAAGTCAAAAACTGGTATCAGATGCTGACCAATGTCGCATAGATCCGGCATGGGCTGACGTAAGACCCCATTATGTTCCAGAGCAGTATTATCGCCCCGAACAACGGGAAGACAATTATTCGAGGACCGGATCGTCAGGATAGCATCACAAAACCACACGCGGTTGGGGAAATGTCGCACCAGCGGTCGAGAAAGACGCCATCGCTGCCCTGAATCCGACGAATCCTCCCTGACAAGAATCTAAGGATCGAAGGGCGAAGATAAAGAGAAACGTCGGGAGGAGGATCGTCAGAGAATGCCGCCTCCTAGACATGAGAACCGTTCGGCTGAGCCTCACTATGGTGGGAACGATGGACGAAGGAATGACGAAAACCATGCAGGTACAAGCCGGCAGGGGGCTCGTCATAGTCAAGACCCTCCCCGAAATCGGAATAATGACGTTCCGGACGGAGGCCGGCGATCAGCCAGAAACTATCCAGCTGCTCCACCTTCTCCACCACACAGTCATCACAACGGCTCCCATGGAGGGCAAGGAGGACGACATGGCGGAGGAGGTGGTGGCAAGTCAAGTCCGTCTCCACATCAAGACCAGCCGACATTCGGGACGATCTCTATCCCCGAATGACGCAAGACACAGGATTAACTCTAACATAGAGGCTCGGCGCTATGAAAACGATGACGTGTACATGGGCCCAAAGTGCTTCGGTCCATGCATCAGAGCTACAAAATTCCCGGAAGGATTTGCTATCTCAAGACATATCCAAGCCTACGACGGCATTGCTCGGCCAGACACCTGGTTACAGGATTTCTTCCAAGCTTGCTGCATCGCCAAAGGCGGAAACACCTGGTCGCAACCCGATATCTCCCACTTATGTTGCGGAAGACGGCACGATCATAGCGCAAAAACACTACTGTTTCCGGGTCTAGAGGACGAGGAGGACGTGGCAGAGGCCGCGGGCGTGGCCGTGGGACATCAAGAGTCCAAGGTAGAGGAGAACAACAACCAGGCAAAACCTACTCTTGGGCCGACATTGCCAATAACCCATGTGTGCATCACCTAGACGCCAGTGGGGGCTCGTCCCACACCAACGCTGAATATCGTTTCAACGACAACATCAAAAGAGATGACACCGCGGGCTACAAAGCTAACCGGAAGAAGGGAAAGAAAAATCCCGAAAAAGACAAAGAGACCAAGGAGGATTCTGACATGGAAGAAGCTGATGCTTCAAATCCCAAGTCAGAGGGGAAGAAGACTTTTCCCACCAAGAAGGACACTTATGTCACCTTCCTCGGATCTCAACCAGCAAAGGTCAAGAAAGCAGTTCTACACAAGCTCAATGCAACAGTTCCGGCTGTCCCCCAGTATCTGGACTGGTCGGAAGTGGCAATCACGTTTAACCACGATGATTATCCTCCTAAGCTACACAGGCGAGGAAAATACGCCTTAATCGTCAACCCACTTATTAACGGTTATGGTTTCTCCAAGACCCTCATGGACGGTGGTAGCGGCATCAATATTCTCTATGTCGAAATGCTACGCCGGATGAAAATCTCGGAGACACAGCTGAACCATACCTCTGTGATTTTTCACGGAGTTATCCCAGGAAGACAAGCTAGTTGCCTGGGAGAGATCACTTTGGATGTTACCTTTGGAACTCCAAAGAATTATCGAACGAAGGCACTTTCCTTCGAAGTGGTCCCGTTCAAGAGCGCATACCACGCTATATTCGGACGTCCGGCTTACTAGACTTTTATGGCTCGTCCATGTTACATTTACAATATGATGAAAATTCCAGGTCCCAACAGCGTGATCACCATCAGGGGAGACCCGAAGAAAGCGCGAGAGTGCAAGGATGGAAATGCCGCCTTTGTCAAGCCGTCTTTGCGCCTGTGAGTACCAGGAGATCAAGAAGAGCATAGATCCGTCCGAGATGCCCGCAACAAAGAAGGAGGTTACCAAGCCAAATCCAGAGTTCAAGGCATCAGAAGAGATGAAGAAAGCGCCGTTGAAGGAAGATGACCCCTCCAAGGTGACCCAGATAGGCGTAGGCCTAGATAGCGCATAGGAAAGCACGCTCGTCAAGTTCCTCCAAGCAAATCAAGATATCTTCGCATGGCAGCCATCTGACATGACCGGAGTACCTAGGGAACTTGCCGAGCACTCTCTAAATGTAAACCCGAACGCTAAACCCGTCAAACAGTCCTTAAGACAGTTTGGTGACGAAAGCGTAAGGCAATACCTAAGGAACTAGCACGACTCGAGTTAGCCGGATTCATAGAAGAGGTCATCCACACTGAGTGGTCGGCCAATCCTGTAATGGTCCCTAAAAAGGACACCACTGATTTAAGGATGTGTGTTGATTATATTGCCTTGAACAAGGCTTGTCCAAAAGATCTGTTCGCTTTGCCTAGAATTGATCAAGTTATCGATTCTACGGTAGGCTCGGAACTCCTCTGTTTTCTCGACGCATATTCCGGTTATCACCAAATCCGGATGAAGGAATCTGACAAAGTCAAAACTTCATTCATAACCCCCTTCGGAACCTTCTGTTTTCTTATGATGCCCTTTGGGTTGAAGAACGCAGGAGCTATGTACCAGCGCACGATGCAGCGTTGCCTCCACGACCAACTCGGACGCAATGTACATGCATACGTGGATGATATCGCGGTGATGTCCAAAAAGAAGGAAACACTCATTTTCGACTTGGAGGAAACGTTCGCCAATCTACGAAAATACAACATCATGCTTAACCCGAAGAAATGTTTCTTTGGAATACCAGCCGGGAAATTGTTAGGCTTCATCGTGTCTTAAAGAGGCATAGAGGTGAACCGCGACAAAATCAAGCTTATACTTAATATTTCCAGGCCAACTCGCCTGAAGGACGCACAAAGACTAACTGGTTGCATTGCTGCGGTCAGTCGATTTGTAAGCCGGCTTGGTGAAAGAGCCGCACCATTATACAAACTCCTAAAGAAAACCAAGAAATTTGTCTGGACTGACGAAGCTAAAGCTGCACTGCAAGAGCTGAAGAAAGTACTCTCATCTGCTCCTATCTTCGTAGCACCAGAACCTCAGGAACCAATGTTGCTTTATATTCCTGCGACAAATAAGGTCGTTAGTATCGTCATGGTGGTGGAGAGACCAGAGGAAAATCAGGAACACTTGGTGCAGCGTCCGACTTATTTTGTCAGCGAGGTCTTGACAGAATCAAAACAGCGATATCCGCACTATCAAAAGTTGGCTTACGGTGTTTTCCTAGCATCTCGTAAGTTACGACACTATTTTCAAGAGCATCAATTACTGTGGTGAGCAAAGATCCCATGAGAGACATAATCAACAACAGCGACGCCACAGGACGTGTCGCCAAATGGGGCATAGAGCTCTCAGCTTACGATATTGAGTATAAACCTCGGACAGCAATCAAATCCCAGATCCTTGCCGACTTTGTCGCTAATTGGACAGAGACGAAGGAGAACATGGTCCTCCCTGAGTCGGAATATTGGACCCTCTTTTTCGATGGGTCTAAGGCTCGAGGGGGCTCGGGGGCTGGCGTGGTGCTCAAATCACCCCAAGGAGATAAACTATTATACATGTTGAAGATCCACTTCACAGCGACAAACAATATTGCCGAGTATGAAGCACTGCTGCATGGAATCCGGATTGCCAAGGATATTGGCATCCGATGTTTGATGTGTTACGGAGATTCGGATCTTGTTGCTCAGCAAGTCTCGGATATTTGTAATGCAAATAAGCACATGGAAGCATACAAAGCCATCGTGGATGATCTATCTAAATCGTTCGAAGGGTTTGAAGTTCAGCACATCCCTCGAGCAGAAAATGAGGAAGCAGATGCACTATCTCGAATAGGCTCTGCGTCGAAGGAGGTCCCGGATGGCGCATTTTTAGAGCACCTCAAAGTTCCCTCAATAAAGGGAGCAGATGAGGAATATCCGACCAAATCTGACTCACCTTTAATAGCAGTTCTGGCTGTAATTCCCAGCTGGACTCAACCCTACCTTCATTATTTGGTAGATGGCAAATTACCCGAAGACGAGGTGCTGAGCCGGCAGATTATCCAATGAGCAAAAGCCTATACTATTGTTAGGGGTGAGCTCCATAAACGGAGTTTTTCTGTTGTTTTTCAGCGCTGTGTATCTCCGGAAGAAGGAGTGGAAATATTAAGGGAAATCCACGAAGGCGAGTGTGGTCACCATGCTGCAGCCAAATCTTTAGTGGCAAAAGCTTTTTGACATGGTTTTTTCTGGCTTACAGCTCAGGCGGATGCCGAACGGTTAGTCAAGACATGCAAAGGCTGCCAAAAGTACGCCAAGCAAGCTCATGTTCTGGCTGATCAGCTGCGAACAATACCTATAACATGGCCTTTTGTGGTATGGGGGCTTGATATGGTAGGACCCTTTAAACGAGCTCCAAGTGGATTTACCCACCTCTTAGTGATGGTGGATAAATTCACCAAATGGATTGAGGCTAAACCTGTCACTAGTTGTGATGGAGCAACAGCCAAAAGATTTGTCGAGGATGTTATAATACGGTATGGTTATCCACATAGCATTATCACGGACAACGGGAGTAACTTTTCTATGGGAGAACTGGCTGAATTCTGCGATGAGCAAAATATCCGGCTTGACATTGTGTCAGTCGCACATCCACAAGCTAACGGACAAGTTGAAAGAGCAAATGGTTTAATTCTACAAGACTTGAAAACAAGACTCGAAGCACCACTACGACATGCTGCGGGGGCTTGGGCAGAAGAACTACCTTTTGTAATTTGGAGTTTACGAACAACTCCGAACAGGTCAACAGGATACACACCTTTCTTCTTGGTCTATGGAGCAGAAGAAGTTCTTCCTAGTGATTTGATTCATACTTCTTCTAGAGTTGCCGCGTATATCGAATAGGATGTCGAGATTTCTCGACAAAATGATCTCGACTTAGTCGAAGAAGTTCACGTCGTTGCTGAAATGAGATCTACAGCCTATCAGCAGAGGTTACGCAAGTATCATAGCCAGAGAGTCCAAAATAGATCTTTCAATGAAGGTGATTTGGTCCTCCGGCTTGTGCAACAAAGAAAGCACAAACTTTCCCCAGTATGGGAAGGGCCTTTTTTAGTTAGTCGAGTATTGCACAATGGATCGTACTACTTAACTAACATGAGGCTAGTCAAAGAAAGACCTGCTACTAAGAAGAGAAAGAGAGATGGAGGCAGTACAAATCCGGATGAGTTAGACAGACCATGGAATATTGCTCATCTACGTCCCTTTTATTCTTAGTTTATCCTTCTTTGTAATCATACATATGTACATGTTCTGTGAGAAATAAAAGTTTTGGTTGCCTCAAGTTTTTCTGAGAAGTTCTTAAACCATCTTATTTCCGAATGACCATGTCATAGTCGAAAATCCCAGAATGCTTGAAAGTACTTTATGCTCATGTTCGTTCTGGTCTAGATTTCCGATTTTTTAAAACTGCTACCTTCAGGTATAACTCTAAAAATTTCTAGTCTTTACTTTGGTTATTTATCTGATTGTCGGATGCGGGCATTTTCCGAGTAGTGAATTGTTGGTAGTAGAAGCCGGCTTTGTTTCCGAGTTTAAACTGGTTTAGCAATTGAGCTCCGTTGCACGGGAAAGTTTCCGGCTGAAGGTTTAGCCGGCTCACGAAAGGGATGAGGCGGAAAGCCAGATAAATGATAAGTCGAGACGAAAAATATAAGTGCTTGTGAAAAAATTTCAGGCACACAAAAAGAGTCTAAGGACAAAAGTGCTGAATAGATAAAAAACTTAGCACTAACAAAAAGTCATAGTACTTAATATTTACAAAACGCATCAGGTTCTTTCACAGAATAATACATAAGTTTGTGGTCTATGATGCAGGAGGAGATGAAGGATCTACTGGCTCGCTGGTCACTCCGCCTTGATATCGTTCCGAGATATCCGCATCCGAGTTGGTGCGTTCATCGTCGGAAACTTATTCAGCTTCTTCTGCAGGAGGAGGCGGAGTATCCACGCGGGTGAAGAAGGGGATCTCGTAGCTGGTCAGATCAGCTACGTGGCACCCATATCCGGTGCAGGAGTGCATGATGGCTTGAAGGTCCTGCTCCTGGCCGTCTTCGTCTACCTTGATGTACCCTTTAGTCACTTGCCATATTTCCATGTTTCCATGGTGGCTCATGACCATGGAGAGGGCATTCTGCGCGGCAGTCTGCACGTAGGACATATTCCAGTCCCGAACAAGCTGCGGCATCTCCTTGGCCCTGTCCCGCACCTCAAAATCTGACATGCTTGGCATGTCCGGAATCCTGAGAGACTCGCTAATGTCCTCAAGGGACTGGCGGTAGTCATGAAGAAGATCACCGACTTGGGTAAGCCGGTGAGTGCGGGGCTCGGACGAGGAAGAGTCAGACAACTTTAGAGGACCTATACAAAAAACAAGTCAAGAAAAATCCGACATTGATAACAGTCGAAGAAAAGATAAGTCAGAAAGGTGGAACATACCAAGAATGACGTCGTCAATCTTGGTCTTCTCCTCCCGGAGACTCTGGAGTTCAGCCCGGAGCGCCTGGGATATATCCTTCTCTCTGCCAAGCTTATTCTTGAGGTCCGAGATTACTTTATCTTGAGCGGCAATCTTGCGATCGCGCTCTTCAGTGGCCATGGAGGAGGATTCCAGGACTTGAGCTATGCTCGTTTCATGATCCGCCTTGAGCTTATCCAGCTCTTGGCGAAGTCCCTTGTTTTCCACCACCGGGGTTTTGAGGTTCACGGCCTCTTCAATCATAGCGATGGATTGTTTCACCAACGCTGTAAGACAAAAAGAACAAAAGTTCAGAAAAATTTGACATAGAAAAAGCAAAAGACAAGGTTTGAATCTCGAAATATTTACCTTCAGCTTCATCCTTGGCTACCTTGAGCTTAGCATTTTTAAGCCGGAGAGCTTTGATCTCTCTCCGCTTATTACAGACATTGGACAATAATTCCTGGTTATAGGAACGTACTTTCTGTAAGTCAGAATACCCAAAGTCAGAAAGCTACTTAAGAATCGGGCTAATATTTTTACTAAATATCAGCACGAGCCTTGGGGGCTACACTAGTTCGTTCTTTGACATCCTAATGAAAGCATAAACTCGGATTCTATATCCTACTTCATACTTGGGGGCTAGAGGATATGATATAACATAATGTAAAAACAAGAGTTGGAATTCCGACTTACATATTGCTCGCGGGTGAGTTTGTCTAAACCCGCGTTCACTTCAGCTGCCACCTTCTCGGCGAGAGTAAGAGGGATCACTGGAGCTGTTGGAAGCTCGCCAGTCCTGATCCTCTCATCGCGAAGGCGGACTTGAGTGAGAATGTCGGAGAACTTGACGTCCTCTGCTTCTTGTGCCTCCTCTTCGGGGGATAGATGGCTTTTGTCCAGGACTTTCCTGGCTAGCCGCTGAATCTCCTCTGCAGATTTCCGGGTTAGGCCAAATTTGGCAAGACCCGGATTGTTGAGGAGGTTTTCGGCGAAGACTTTAGCCGAGGGATCATTACCCGAAGAGGGTTCACCCTTATCTTGACCTGACACACTCACGGTGACGTCAGTATGCGACCCAAGGATCATCGGCTCTGCTTGAGGAGCCGGATCTTCTGCAATCACCGGAGAAGGGATGATCGCCGGAGTTGCAGAAGGTTGAGGGACCGGAGTCGGAGGAGCCACGACAAGGGAAGCTATCATAAGCTTCGTCTAGCGCAAGGGATTCAAAGAAGTCCCCTTCCCCTTGCCATTGATGATTGATTTTGCTCTAAGAAAGTAGTAAAGTCGGAAACATTACATCTCGGAAAGAAACTTGAGTAAAGAACAAAGGCGGAAAAGTTGTGACAGAAGGTTACCTCTTCACAACTGGCACCTCCTTTGTGCCAACCGCTACCGTCGAAGCTTTGCGCTTCTTGAGCGCAAGATCCGGAAGTGGAACTACTTCCACCTCCTGAGAGAACTCTGGAGGGTATCCTTCGAGTGGAGCATGTTCCGACTCGGGGATGTCAGCAAGCTGAAAATAAGAAAACATATCAGTATTGCAATATAACTCAAAGATAGAAACACATAAAAGATGTGATGATAAAAGCTTACCGGCACCATGGGGTTTTCCGCCATGTGCATGTCCAGAGAAACCTCTGGAATCCGCCTTTCGATTCGCTCCTTGATCAGCCACTTAATTTGGCTTATGTAGCCTTGAGTGGTGTAGGCCTTGGGGCTGATGCAGAGGGAGTCGGTCAGAGAAGACATGACGGAATGCATCAGTCTATCCCCGTGGTACTGAAGTGGATGGATCCGGCGTGAGACCCAGCACTGGACCAAGTCGGATCCCTTCAGACCATTGTGCTTGATCAGATATTCGATCTGCCTCTTAGCGAGGATCAGATCATCTGTGAGAGCCAGAGCAGCCTCGTCCCAGGAAGGTTGGGCCGTGGCGGAATATCCCTATGGTAGAAAAAAGTGGTTGGCCATTGCTTGACCGAGTCACTGGCAGAAATTTTGGGATATGCCCGGTCTCATCTAAGAGAAAAACTAATAGTGCCGGTGATATAAGGAACACCGGCAGTGATGGAATTCCTCCGGACATGAAAGTAAAACCGGAAGAGAAGCAAACTCGGCCTAATGCCGAGAAAGCCCTCGCAAAGCGCAGCATATGCGCTCATTTCTAGAAGAGAATTGGGAGAAAGATTGTGGAGTTGAACTCTATAGTGATCTATCACCTCGGAGAAGAATTTCGAGGGAGGAAAGGACAAACCTCGGTCCAGATGAGTACCGAAGTGAACTCGCTCGCCCTCGTGTGGGATGGGGACGGTTCCACCAGAGCCGCTCCGCCAGTCGCCGGCGACGCGCAGCCCCTCTTTCTCCACATTCTTGAGGCCTGCCTCGTCGAGGGCGCAGGTGATCCAGATTCCCCTGTAGCTTTCCTTCTCCGCTGCAGCTTCCGCCTTCGTCGCTGCCGCTGCCGCCAAACCGAAGGAAGAAGATGAAGAAGCCATTTTTCTCTGGTGAGAAAGTGACCTTAAAGGGGCGGTGCTGGGAGTTTTCTGTGGGGGAAGGACGAGGAGGCTCTGTGCACGCAGGAGGATTGGGAAGAAAGGAGACGACAAAGGACTGGTGGAAAGGAGAAGAGGAAATCTAAACCCCTTATATCCACCTACCTTTGCCAAGATTCGTGCAAACGCTACAGTGCAATCGCCATGCGTCGTGGAAAGAACTGGGAAGGACCCGCACGATGATTGCGTTGCCTCGATCTCCATGCACGCATTGAAACGGCGCCTCGGTTCCGCGGACCGCGGACCCACCAACGGTCGTGCTGACGGAACGATGTCAGATGACATGACTTGACCATGCTTGTGTCAGGTGGCGTTAGAGACCAAGTTCCGGCTTAGTTTGAAAATGAGCTAGAAAATCCGAGTTACCAACTGAAAGGTCCGACTTATTTTTTAAGACCCGGATCGTATCTTTTGTTGTGAAGTTTCAGGAACCCTTCAAGATTCTGCAAGCCGAAGATCAAGCTAGACGATGATAAATCCGACTTTGGATCTTGGAGGCCTCCGGGGGCTGCTGTTGGGGATATACTTTTCGGGTATCCTCACAGATCCTCACTGACCAGGGTGGCCCACTTCGGGTTAGAGCATTGCTTCACGGGCGGACTAGTCAGGGAGAGAAGACGGAGTCCAATCCGGCTATGGGAAGGCCCAGAAGACTTACCGACTTAGGCCATGATGTTACTTGTAGTTCAAGATGTACTCTGTAACAGACTCTTAGTCGTAGCCGGATAGATCTCTCCTGTAAACCCTAGGCCGGATATCTATATAAGCCGTCCTAGGGAGAGCCTTTAGGGCATAACCTCAATAGTCTACAATCTCAACCCGCACAGGCAAAACCCTTGTAACCCATATTCCGGCTCTGTCGTATTACTGGATTGCTAGCAGGAGTAGGATTCGTTCAAAGCCGACGGATTCGAACCTAGGTAAACTTGTGTGCTCACCGTCCCGGAATACCGTACGTCTCACCCCCTCTCTTCCGCACGCCTCGAGGACCCCCTCATGGCGTACTTGTCATCAATCCGACAACATACCAAGCATGAACAACCATACCTTTGTAGAGATATTTGAGAGGGATGCACCTAGGAGGTGTAAGCATAATAGGGACCGTGAAAAAGATTCAAGGGCGACCCGCTGATTTGCTGGAGCTTTACCGAGGGGTGACCAATGATGATGACCGCATGGCGCAACACGGAAAGATAAGAAACATCCAACTCCCTGCTCTTAGATACTTTGCATATTATCTTGCTACTAGCATACTTGGTAGGGAGAACACAAGTAATATCTCCAACTATCATTTAGCCTTCCTTGGTGCTGCGCTTAACAATGATACTCGGTACAACCTTGGCTCGCTTATTGCTCGCCGCCTAGCTGCTAGGGGGCCTATCTATGGGGGCATCATTGCCTCGCGTATGGTCAATGCATTAGGACTTTCAGTGGACCCCAATGATACTGTATTGGCACCACAAAGGCTTGACCTAGTTGCTATGAAAACTCATCACTTTGTCACTGCTGATTCTGATTTGGACGGTCTAGTATATAGGATGTTGTTTACTGACGGGGATGAGAGGGAGATCCCTTTTCCACAGTCTTCTTTGTTTAGTGTTCACAAGAGACCGTGGTCGCGCTCTAAGGAGGAGGTGGACGAGCAGCTCCGCTTGCTGGGTTTCCACGAGCAGCATCAGGAGGATGTACCCTCCTACGATTACTCCACGCACTACAAAGGGACGTACTCGAGCTCGCACCAGGACGAGGGTACCTCCTCGTCGTACCACGGTGACACTTCATCCTGGCCAGCTTGGGATTGATACCCATTTAGGCCAAAAGCCTAAGCTTGGGGGGAGGTACGCCAGCATCGCACTCATCTCCTTATCATGTTGCGTCGGTACTTTGTATATTCATGTTTCGTTCTCCTTTTAGTTTTTGTTCTTTCTTTGCTTTTGCTTTCTAAAACACAGAAAGACCAAAAAGATTTCTGTTGTTTCTCTTTGGTTTGCTTCTTCTTCTTTTTGCCTTGGTTTGCTTTTCCCTTTTTGCCTTGTTTGAACTATTCGAAAAACCCAAAAAGATTTTGCTTCGCTTGTTTTCCCTTTTTGGTTCTTATTTTTAAAAAAATCGAAAACAACAAAAAAAATTGTCGTTCTTCTTTGGTTTGTGCGCTTGCTACAGGGTTCAGCAGTCCTTAGTGGATATTGGTTTAATATTATTATTCAAGCCACACAAGTGAAGAGCGATAATGAGGATTAATGACAACTTGAGGTGTGGTAAGAGGCTGGTAACGAACTCTATTTGTTTTCATTTTTGTACATATACTCATCATTGTGGGCATGCTTAGTCTGTTCGTGTAGGGTGTATGTTATCTTTGGATGCTTAGTAGTTTTTGCTTTCGTATGATTAGTTCCAGCTTGCTAATAGTTTGTAGCATGTCTTATGAATGTTTGCTTGCATTACTCTATTCATAACCTGGTATGACACCGTGGTATCCTCCTCTGAATTTTTCATTTGAATTGACTTGGCACATGCTCATGCATGCATATGACTGAAATAATCAGTTAAGCCTCGATGAATTATTTTGCCTTGAGGATCTTGAATCACTTTCATGCCATGATTAGTCCTGTTTTGTTGCAAGCATGATTATGACAGCTATTGCTCTCTCGTTTGTCGCTCCCTTACTATTGCTAGCCTTCACTTTCACTGAGTATTTTACTCATGTTTCCAACTCCCTAAAACCAAATATTACCAAAGTGTCCACCATACCTACCTATTAGCATTATTTGCTATTTCCGTGCATATTCAATATGCCTTGTTTTCTTCCGAATAAAATGTTTGCTTGTTATGAGAAAGTTAGTTAGTAAAGCTCTCACGAACTTGATGGCACACTTTATTTTCTGCACTTAATAAACCTGAACCATTGTGACTGTCCATGAAAGTTATATGCTTGCAAATTATAGGCTGGGGATTAGCAGAACCCTGTTGTCATAGGGAACACTTTCAACACTTGTAAATATATACCCAGTCGATACCATGCTCTTTTGTGTGCGGATGTCATCGGTGTGAAATAAAAGGGGAGCTTGTAAGTCCATGGAGTTATGTATGTGTGTTAGAGAAACGCCTGGGCCACCGGTCTAATCCATGCCGTCATGGTGGAAACCTGTAGCATAACCATAATGATATCTATGAAGCATTCTTCTTATAAAAAAAGAGAGATAGCTATTGAGAAAAAGAAAAAAAAAGAGATTTATGAAAAGAGGAAAGAGAGAAAAAAACACCATTTTCCCATGGTAAATAAGAAGATTGCTGAGATACTCATTGTCTGCTTGCCTTGTCATTTTGATATGGGGATTCTTCCGTATCATCGGGAAAGTGGTACCCCTTTGGCGGTTCTCTATGATACGCACGTATTTATGATGACACATCACCTAAAGTAATGGTCATAAAGGTACCTCCAGCAGCAGAATCTAATAGATTTCTTGAAGAATAGTTCAATCCTGCATAAAAAGTTTGGATAATCATCCAAGCAGTCAGTCCATGAGTGGGACAATTCTTTACCAAAGATTTCATTCTTTCCCAAGCTTGAGCAACATGTTCATTATCAGATTGTTTAAACTTCATTATTTCACTTCTCATAGATATAATCTTAGCAGGAGGATAATATTTTCCAATGAAAGCATCTTTGCATTTAGTCCAAGAATCAATACTATTCCTAGTCAAGGAATTCAACCATTCTTTAGCTTTTACTCCCAAAGAGAAAAGAAACAATTTAAGCTTAATAATATCTCCATCTATATCCCTATGTTTTTGCATCTCAGAAAGTTCAACAAAGTTATTTAGATGGGCTGCATCATCTTCATTACCAATACCAGAAAATTGTTCTCTCATAACAAGATTGAGCAAAGCAGGTTTTATCTCAAAGAAAGTAGCTTCAGGAACAGGTGGAGCAATGGGTGTGCTCATAAAATCATTGTTGTTGGTGCTAGTGAAGTCACACAACTTAGTGTTTTCAAAAGTAGACATTTTTTGTGTTTTTAATAAAGAAAGCAAACTAGTAAAACTATTTTGTGTGTGTTTTTGATAAAGAAACAAGCAAACAAAGCAAAAGTAAACTAAGCAAAACAAAAATAACAAAGTAAAGAGATTGGTTATAAGGGACTTCCCTTGTGAAGATGTCCTTGACTCACCGGCAACGGTGCCAGAAAATCACTTTGATGGCGCGTGGTTGACGTGGGAGCTTCTTCTTCTTTAGTCCCTGGCAACGGCGCCAAAAAATCACTTGTTGAGTCGTGTACTAACGAGCTCGTTGGGGACCCGAAGAGGAAGGTATGATGAGCACATCAGTAAGTTTCCCTCAGTTATGAAACCAAGGTTATCAATCTAGTAGGAGCAAGCAAACACCTCAAAGGTGTTGCTAGCTGAACTTTGGCAGGGCGCACTACCGGTGTCAGCAGCAACGTGAAGACCTGCACAACACAACCACAGAACTTTGTCCCCAACTTGCGATGAGGTTGTCAATCTCACCGGTTTTGCTGAAAACAAAGGATTAAACATATCGAGTGGAAGAAAGTAATAGTTTGCAGAAAGTAAACACAAAGCAGTAAACAGTTGTAGATTGATGGTAAAATAAAGGACCGGGGTCCATAGTTCACTAGTGGTGGCTTCTCCTTAAGATAGATGACATGTTGGGTGAAAAATACAGTGGGGCAATTGACAAACATCGAGGAAGCATACAAGCATATACTACTCATCTTGACTCCTTTGAGATTCGATTGGGCATTACAACATTATACATAGACCGGTGGCCCAGGCGTAGATGCAATCTAGCGAGGGTTGTGGAAACTAGGGTTGCGTGTGTCCTCCTCGCCGCCCCTCCTAGCCCTTATATAGATAGGCTAGGTCTCGGGTAGCAGGTCGAGTCGGTTACAAATTAGGGTTTTCCCCTTCAAACTTTCTATCTTTAGCTTCTTCTTGTTCTTCAAGCAATTGAGAGTCCGTAGGTTATTCGAGTCCTTCATTTGGGCTTTGGCGACACAGTGGGCCTGTATGTATTTAGACCGTATATACCAAGCTCGAGTACCTATAGGGTATACCCATGTCAGTAGCCCCCGAGTGTCCAGCGGAATCGCAGATTCGACTGGGGACTTTTTGAAGTCTTTCGAGTGCCTGAACGAGTATATTTCGACTGCTTTATTTGTGTCATAGGGATTGTTGATGTACGTGCCTGATATAACCGAAGTATCGGTGTCAATTAACCACCTTAGGGTGAAACAATGCAATCTACTCGAACTCGAGTCCCCGAACTCGAATCCGGAAAAGTGTTGGTGTAATTCGACTCAAGCCGCAGAGGTCTTATAGGAGTCAAATTCTAGTTATATGGGTGTGAGCACTTGACGCGTCCGTCAAGGCATGTTCATCGTACCTGTAGGCACGGATATATTTCTGGTAGTGCGTAGCTAATGCGTTGCCAGGCCTTATTCAGGTCTTACCTTCACGCTGTAAGCGCGGCATCCGAATTTTATCATCGCAGAGACGATTCGGGTGACCCCAGGAGAAGCAGTCTCTTTGTAGGGAAAAATTATGAGGCGGTGTCGCCATGAGTTTCGAGTGTGGATGTTATCAACACACAGTTTTTTATATAAATAATCATAGGGCGTGCGACCAGCGCTCCCTATGGGAGTAGCCCCCGAGTTCCTGGTTGAGTCGAAGACTCAGGCAGGGACTGACGAATCATTTTGCGACTGCTATCGTATTTTGTTTGCTTGTTTCAGTCGAATTTGTTTCCGGCGCTCCCTATGGGAGTAACCCATGCCTATAGTCAAGCCACGCTGCGAGTGGTTGGGTTTGATTTGATTATCCATGTTCCTGAAAAAAGAAAAAGAAAGAAAAATCGTAGGGTACGCGACCAGCGCTCCCTATGGGAGTAGCCCCCGAGTGCCTGGTGGAGTCGAAGACTCGAGCAAGGACTAAAGTAGTCGAAGTTTTCTGCTGCGTAGTTTTGATGACGTCAGTGCTGACGCTTTCATGACCTCAGTTGCCCGCATGAGCAAGTTTGACGGGACGTGATGAGCAGTTGGTCCTACTTTCTGACTTTGATTTGACTGGGCTTGCGTAATCTTTATTTTAACCGTGCCTCCTCGATTTCCGCACGTAATGGGAGTAGTGGAGGGATGGTTTGCGCTTCCACTCCTCCACGTGTCGAGCACGATGTTTGCCACGCGTCCAGTAGGGTTTTTCTGAGCCGTTGGATTGCATCTTCCAGGGTTTAAGTAGCGGCGCTATGACGGTAATTTTCTCATCTGTTCTCGTTCATCCTTCGCTTCCATCGCCATTGCTGCTGCTCCTCTGCTTTTCTCTGCGCCCGTTTCTTTCGTGACGCTGGACCAGCTCCGCTCGTTTCCGAGCTACTTCCTTCGCTCGCATCGCCACCACGCAATGGGGAAGAAAAAAGGAGGCGTTGTAGCTGATTCCGCGGCCACCGCTGCTGCGGCAAAGAAGAAAGGCGGCTCCAGCGCTGCGGGCACTAGTATCGCTGCCGGCAGGAAGAAGAAGGCCACAGGCACTCGCATCACGAATGGTGCGTGGCGCCCCTCCATCATCAAGTCGTCGGATCTCCTCCTTCTTCGTCAAGACGGAGTGCTATCCGGCGCAGTCGCCGACGCGCGCGCCCCCGGCGGTGAGACAATTCCTGCTCCTCCCGCTGGTTTCCGAGTGATGTTTTTAGCATTCATCATTCATGGTCTCTCCTTGCCTCTTCACCCCTTCTTTAGGGGCCTCCTTTGTTTCTACGGGCTTCAGCTCCATCAACTATCCCCGAATTCTATCCTCCATATCTCTTGCTTCATCACTCTCTGCGAGTGCTGGCTCGGAATCGAGCCGCACTTCGTCCTATTCAAGCGCCTCTTCAAATTGAAGCGCCAATCTGCGTCTGGCTCTTTAGTCTATGATGTAGGTGGTTGCGGAATCCACGTCGACCCATCCGCCACCTACTTCGACATCAAGCTCACGGCGTCCGTCCAAGGGTGGAGGGACAAATGGTTCTACATTCGCGATGAGAAGGCTAACGGTGAGCACTTCGGACTCGCACCCTTCAATCCCGCGACGCCGTGCAAGAGGATGCGCTCCTGGAAGAATGTAGTCATGCCTGGCGAGTCCGCGGAGACAGATGTCTTTGTACTAGCGTCTGCGACCTCGAGAGTCGCATAGGCAAAGAGGAGGGAGGCTGCGCCCTCATTCGCACTTGGCTGCGTCGTCGCGTCCAGCCCCTGCAGGCCAGAGTCCACCCCATGTTTCAGTGGGCTGGCGCTGATGATGCCACTCGCGTGTCTGCTAATGGCATGTCCGCGAGTGAGGTGGACAAGAGGGTTCGACTGGTCACCAAGTACACCGTCAAGGATGTGCTCCCCAGTGAGCCAGTTGTTCCTCCATTTGATGCGACGAACCCTCCTCCTGAGGTATAGTTTGTGCTACGCAGTAGCAAAATTTGTCGATTGCTTCTCTGTTGTTTACTCGCTTTTTGCTGAATGTGTTGTCTGTGTGCAGGATTGGGCGGTGTCACCTTGTATGCCCCCTCTTCCTGAGGGGATTATCCCTCACGAAGCTTTGGAAGAGGACGAGTCGGAGTCGACCGTCCCTTCTGATGTGGAGGAGGAAGCCCCCGAGTCCGGTCGTCCGGATACTCGCAAGCGTTCACGCAGTAAGGATTCCGATGCGTCGTCTCCTTCGACTCCGGAAGACACAGGTGTTGGTGCGGAGTCGCCGATACCTGCTATTCCCGTGAGCACCGTGGCACCATCTTCTCGCAAGAAGATGCGATTGCCCAAGGAGTCTTCGTCGGAGTCGGGGGAGGCCACATTTGACTTTGACAAGTTTGACTGGTAAGTTTTTCTAGCTTACTTGTTCTTATCTGTTTTGTCCGTGTTGGCTTGTCTCTGGGTTTGCTCCCCTTTTTTTGTTGATGTGAATTTTGTCTTGCAGTCAAGAGGCATCGTCATCTTCTGGCGACGTCCAATTTTTGAAGGAATCAGGAGTCGCAACCTCAAGGGCCAAGAAAGAGGTCGAGCGCGCTCCTTCCCCTCCATTGGCGGCCCACTCCAGTCACAACTCTTCCAGTTCTCCTCATGCAGGGGAGCATCGAATGGTTGCCCGGATGACAGTACAACAGACATCTTCGGAGTCATTGGAGGATCATGTAAGTGTAGTTTTTCTCCTTTTTAGTGTTGCAGTCGATGTTATCTATTGCCTCTGCTAATTCTTTGTTGCGTGATAGCTCCTTGTTAAGAAAGTCTCGTACTTGGCGGAGCGAGTGCTTGCCATGGGCCGCCAGCATGCGATGCTGGAGACGCGACATCGCGCGGTTGAAAGTGAGTGTCCTGCGCTTCTTCTTCTTCCTCGTCTCCTTTCGATATGGTCCACTAATAGTCAATCTCTTTCCGCTTGTAGCTGAACATAACGCCCTCCTGTGCAATGCTGCCACCATGGAGAAAACCCTCGCCGCGGCTGTGAAGGGTCGCGATGAGGCAATCGCGGCACGTGATGAGGCGCAAAGGCGTGAAGAGGAGCTGCGTGCTTCCCTCGCAGCCAGGGAGAAGATGTTCGAGGAACAGCTTTTCTCAATCGCCAAGGCCCTCTCAGGTATTTTGTTTTGGATATCGTTGTCCTTCTCTGCTGGAATTTTGGCCGTTGGCACTGATGTTTTGTCCATGTGTGGATTTTATACGCAGATGCTGGCGACTTGAGTTTCGACCCGCAGGCCCTTCGTCACGATGATGCTCTGGCGGGTGCACTGTCGGCAGTCGAAGACCGTAGCGCCGCCATCCAGGATACGCTCTCCAAGGCCAAGGGCACCCTTAGTCGCCTCCGCGAGGAGCTGATGCCCAAGGCGGAGTTAATCGAGAATATAGGCGAGCTGGTGGAGTCACTCGCCGGGGGTGTGCCTTCCAGCTACAAGAACTCACTCCACGCGGCTGGCGCGTCCATGTCTCTTGCCATGGTGCAGGCCCATGGAGTCGAGGTTGATCATGCCGCAGTGTCGAAGGCGACGCATGTTAGCACGGACGGCCAACAGGTAGTCTTTGCTCCTTTCGCGACTGCCTGTGGCAAGTATGGGCCTCAGTTGATAAATACTGTTGCAAAGTATTCTGAGGAGCTGCATCGCGCTAAGAAGGTAGCGAAAGCGGCGGCATCAGGGGCTGGCGGAATGTCAGTGGCATCTGACACTGCCACAGACTCGATGAAGCCCCCGAAGCCGTCGAAGTCGAAGAAGCTAGCTGCTCCTTAGTTAGCTTTTGTAATAGTTAATTAGCTTATGTCCTTTTGTTTAAGAACGTGCCTGCTTGGGAGTGTATCTGCTGATACTTTTGCTAGTCTTGAATGCATTTGAATCCTTTGTCATTGTGTTGATTTGGTCGTCTTCTTTGCTTCTATCTTGACTTGTGGTAGGGTACATCAAGTGATCTTCTCCTTGTAGTCACTCGCAACTGCACGTTGTACTTATGCTGCTGTTGCTGCTTCGTGTAGTTGTCAGCACACGTCATCCGCAGGAGGAGAAGGATAGAATTGCCATTCGCATGTATGATCTCACCCAGGAACAACTTCAAGAGAGTGGATACTTTTGGGTAGATCATGAACATGCGACTGCGCTGGCGACCCTGCAGGATCGTGCATCACAAGTGTTGCACTTTCTGAAGAAGTCTCAGTCATGCTTGAAGAACATTTATCGGGCGATGTTTCCGCTGGATGACACTCCATCAAGCCTGGTGGCCCTCCTTTCCAAGTTTCAAGACTTGACCGCCATTCGCGAGTGCGTAAGGCAACAGTTGGTGGCTGGTGCCAAGGCTGCTCTATCAATGGTGCGACTGCACAGGCCTGGCATAGATGTTGCGGCAATTGCATCTAGGCCGCCTGCGCCACCAGCGGGTTCTGCCTGGAATATGGTGCCGCACTACCAGGCGGTGGATCGCCCAACAGAAGAGATCGTCGACTTCTTTGAGGAACAAACCAATGTTCTCCTGCTGCAGTAGTAACCTAGTTTGTATCCTGCACATAAGCGTACTTGTGTTGTAAAGTTCGTATAAATGTTGTGTATAAGTTATTTTATAAAGAGCTTTGTTAGTATAAAGTGCGTTGCACTATGCGAGTCCCTTTCGTTAGCCTGGTCATGCTTTTATCTCAGTCCCTTGTCAACCTGTCAGGTGCGTTGCAGCTGGGTTGACGTTTGTGTCAAGGGTTTCGATTGATGTGCCAGCTACTCAGGATATCGCGTTTTGGTTCGTAGAACAGATGTATATAGGGTGGCGCAGCCCCCGAGTAGATAAATTGGAAAAGTAAAGGAGAACACAGAGTTTTGGGGCACTTAGCTTTATTTATTCGAAGAACAGTGCGAGGTACAATGTGTGGCTAAGTAGCCTTGGATGAGTAGCCTTATTTGCAATGTAAAAGTAAAAACGACTAGGGGTAGAAGCGTCACAGTTGTGCGACGTTCCAGGGGTTGGAGTATGCGACTCCTGTCTCTAAGTCTTGAAGGCGATAGGCGCCACCTGGGATTACTTCTGTAATCATGTATGGTCCTTCCTAGGGGGACTCGAGCTTGAGATGCCCCTGCTGTTTCAGTCGCAGGACCAGGTCGCCTTCGACGAAGGATCTGGGGCATAGCCTCCTACTATGGTAGTTGCGCAGGTTCTGCTGGTAGATCGTTGATCTTTCCGTGGCGATTTCTCGTGCCTCGTCAAGGAGGTCGACGGAGTCTTCGAGTGCGAGGGATGACTCTTGTTCGTTATGGCGACCACGTGGCGCCTTGTATCGTACCTCGGTGAGGCCTTGCTTGACTCCGTGCACCATAAAGAATGGTGTGTAGCCCGTGGCACTGTTTGGAGTTGTGCGTAGGCTCCAGAGTACGAATTGCAGTTCGTCTGGCCAGCAACCCGCGGCTTGTTCGAGTGGCCGGAAGAGTCGCTTCTTGATGCCGCCGCAGACGAGCCCGTTTGCTTTTTCCACCTGGCCGTTGGTCTGTGGATGCGCTACCGAGGCGTAGCTGATGTTGATCCCCAAGTTCTCGCAGAATTCTTGGAACTCCCTGGATGTGAAGTTCATCCTGTTGTTGGTGATGATGTTGTGCGGTACACCAAAGCGGTAGACGATGGATTCGAAGAACTTGACTGCGCTATGTCCTGATTGGTTGGTCATTGGCATGGCCTCAATCCACTTGGTGAATTTGTCGATTGCGACCAAGAGGTAGACGTAGCCTCCTCGTGAGGACCTTGGGAGTTTGCCAACCATGTCGAGTCCCCATTGCATGAAGGGCCAGGCCAATGGAATTAGCCGGAGTTCTACGCCCGGTGCGTGCGGCTTATCCGCAAATCGTTGGCAAGCGTTGCATTTTTGGACGATGTCCTTAGCATCGCGCATGGCCGTAGGCCAATATAATCCGGCTCGTAGAGCTTTGGCGACGAGGGCACGACTGCCGGCGTGGTGCCCGCAGGTCCCCTCATGGATGTCGAGGAGGACAGCTCTTCCATCAGCCGTGGAGACGCATCACTAGAGTACTCCTATGATGCTGCGTTTATACAGTTCGCCGTTGATAGCAGCGAATGCCTTGGACCGCCGCGCGATGTGCCGTGCATCGGTCGGATCGTCCGGGAGCCTTTTGCTGAGGAGGTACGTGATGTATGGCTGCGTCCAGGATTGATCAATCATCATGACGCTCGTTGGTCCCTCAAGTCCTGTGTCCAACTCTAGGTCGTCGAGTTCCATTGGCTCATTGGGCGGCGTAGCCCCCGAGTCCGTTGTTGCGCTTGTTTTCTTCTCTACGGCCTTTGGCTTGATGGATCATTCGCAGCTGCGCTCGAGAAATACCCCAGGTGGTATGGGGGCGCAGGTAGAGCCTATGTTGGCGAGTGCGTCCGCCTCCTCATTGCTTTCGCGACCTACGTGCCGCAGCTCGCAACCGTCAAAGTCTCCTTCGAGTGTGTCATAGAGGTCGTGGTATGCGATCATGTTGTCGTTCAGTGCGTCGCACTCATGCATCGTTTGGTTGACGACCAACTTGGAGTCGCCATATATGATGAGCCTCTTGGCGCCACAGGCTTTTGCCATCCTCATCCCGTGCAACAGGGCCTCGTATTCAGCCTCGTTGTTGGAGGATGTGAACTACATGCGTAGGATATACTTCAGCTTGTCCCCTTGAGGTGATGTCGGTATGACACCTGCGCCTGCTCCGTTGTTTCACTTGGACCCGTCGAAGTGCATTGTCCAGAGGTAGGACATGTCTGGTTTGTCCGGGAGCTGGTTCTCCATCCAGTGCACGAGGAAGTCAGGGAGAACTTGCGACTTGATTGCATCGCGCTTTTCGTATGTGATGTCTCGTGGAGACAATTCTATTCCCCAAAGCACGACTCGTCCCGTAGCGTTGGGGTTGTTGAGGATGTGTCCCAACGGGGCGTCGTTGACTACCACGATTGGGTGTTCCTGGAAGTACTGGCGCAGTCGTCGGGCGGTCATGAAGACACCATACGCCAGCTTCTGGTAGTATGGGTACCGCTGTTTTGTTGGTGTGAGGACCTCGCTGAGGTAGTATACTGGGCGTTGTACGCCGTGGACCTTGTTTTCCTCAGCTCGTTCGACGACGAGCACTGTGCTGACCACCTGGTTGGTGGCGGAGAGATATAGCAACAGTGGTTCCCTTTCTCTTGGGGTCACCAGCACTGGCGAAGTGGATAGCAAGCGCTTGAGATCTTCGAATGCTTCTTGTGCTTCGTTGGTCCACTCGAATTTTTCAGCTTTGCGGAGGAGCTGGTAGAAGGGCAACGCTTTTTCACCCATCCAACTGATGAATCGGCTGAGGTCCGCGATTACATTAAATTGGGCGGGCCCCTTATGTTTTCGGCTTCTCCATGGCGGTATGGCTTTTATTTTCTTCGGGTTTGCCTCGATTCCCCTCGCGGAGATGAGATACCAGTAGTTGCCAGATAGGTACGCGAAAGGCATTTTATCGGATTGAGCTTGATCCGGTAGCGATCGAGGTTGGCGAAGGTTTCGTGCAAATCATCGATTAGAGAGGCTTCCTCCTTGGTCTTGATTACTATATCGTCGACATAGACTTGAATGTTGCGACCCAGTTGTTCCTTGAGGCAAGCCTGCATGCACCGCTGGTAGGTGGCTCCCACGTTTTTAGCCCGAAGGGCATTGTGTTATAGCAGAAGGCGCCAAAGGGTGTTGTAAACGCTGTTTTCTCTTGATCTTCCTCCTTCATTCGAATCTGATTGTAGCCTGAGTAGGCGTCGAGGAAGCAGAGGCGCTCGCATCCTGCAGTGGAGTCGATGATCTGGTCGATGCGCAGCAACAAGAAGTGATCCTTTGGGCAGTGCTTGTTCAGAGAGGTGAAGTCCACACACATCCGCGGGATATCCGTGTCCTTTTTTGGTACCAGCACCGTGTTGGTGAGCCAAGTGCTTTCCTTGATCTTGCGGATGAACTTGGCTTCGAGGAGTCTGTTGATCTCCATTCCGACTGCCTGCGCTCGTGGCTCAGACAGTCGCCGAATTGTTTGCTTGACTAGCCTTGCATCGGGGTTGACGTTGAGTGCGTGCTTGGCCAAATTCCCTGGGAACTCCTGGCATGTCCGCAGGACATCAGGCGAAAATTTCCCAGTGCTCACGGAGGAATTCGACAAGCGCGAGTTCTTATGCGGGACTCAAGTTGTTGGCGATGAGAGCCGCCTTGGCGGGATCCGATGGGTGAACCTGCACTTTCTTTGTGTGCACCGATGAGTCGAAGGAGAGATCAGGTGAGCTTGGCTGGCTCAACGGAGGCAAACTGTTGTCCGTCGACTCCTTTAGTCTCGCGAGTTCTTCCTGTATGCCGAAGGACTGGGAAATTCTATTGAATTGCCTGTCGCAACTGTCAGATCTTTCGAAGCTCCCGTTTATCATGATGACGCCATTGGGACCTGGCATTTTCATCTGCAGGTAGGCGTAGTGGGGTACTGCCATGAACCTAGAGAACGCGACGCGTCCGAGGATGCGGTGGAACTGTGAGGGCCAGTCGATGACCTCAAAGTCGATGCGCTCGCGCCAGAAGTTCTTCGGCGTGCCGAAGATGACGTCAAGGTTGATTATGCCCAGGGGGTACACGCCTTTCCTTGGGACGATGTCGTGGAACATTGTGTCCGAGGCCTCCAGGCAGGTTAGCGGGATTCTCATTGCTCGCAAGGTACTCGCGAATATAAGGTTGATGCCGCTTCCACCGTCCATGAAGACGTGGCTCATGTCGAAACCTCTGATTTGCGCCTCGAGTACGAGGGGGCAATGGCCTGGACAGGGTACCTGAGGCGGATGGTCGCGTTTGTCGAAGGTGATGCATGACTTGCTTCCACTGAGGTACTCAGTGGTAGATGGTGGCGAGTGTGTGGCCAAGTTGACTTGGCGAGTGATGGCCTTCTGCACCCGATTGGAGGGGCGTCCCTTTTGGATCATCATGTGCCCATGGATCGTGGGTACGGTTCGCCTCCGTGGTGCTGGTCCGGTGCAGCTACATTTAGGGGTGGCCCAGCTGGTGGTGGTGGTGCGCCATGTGCCACGGCGCCTGGAGCGGCTCCGTAGCCTCTTTCGACTGCATTGCGGTTCATCCGAACCAATCCCTCGTGTAGCTTGAGGAACTCGCGGTAATCCTTGAGGAGGTGGCTGGACTTCTTCTTGCCATCATGCTTGTCGATGTAGAAGTGTACCGTGCATGGTCCGGACAGTTTGTCCTCAATGGAGGTCGCGGGTGCCTCGTCGCGATTGTGACGTTGCCATACTTGGGTGGCATTCCCGGAGTCGTGGTATCCGCCGCTATGGTATCCGCTGTTGCGGTTATCGTCGCGTCTTTCGGCGTAGCCGGCTGCGACCATGTTGACGTCGTCGCGGTCATCGTAGATGCGCATGCGACGTATGCCTCGGCGATCGCGTCTGCGCTCGAGTTCTGCCTCTTCATCAGAGTGAATGCGATTCTTTACCGAGTCTTCTCCATCGGCCCATCGATTCACGATCTCCATCAGGTGGTCGATGGTCTTTGGTTTTGAGCGGCCCAGCTAATCCCTAAGTTCTAGGCGGCGGACGCCACCGTTGAATGCATCAATCGCGTGATCCTCCGAGATCTTTTCTACGGAGTTCTTGATGATGGACCATCTTTGGATGTAGGAGTGCAGCGATTCGCCAGATCTTTGTTGACAACATCTCAGCTCTTCGATTGATGCGGGCCGCTTGTATGTGCCCTTAAAGTTGCGCACGAAGCTGTAAACCAGCTCATCCCAACTGTGAATGGATCCGCGTGGGAGGTTGTTGAGCCATGCCCGGGCGGCGCCTTGTAGCTGCAAGCATTGCATGGCCGTGCTTCGACTGCCTCCGTGGAGTCTGACGGAGGAGATGTGGTCCTCCAGCCAGATTTTTGGGTCCTATAGACCGTCGAACTTCGGGTTCTCTGACGGGAGTTTGAACCCCTTTGGCATTCGCTTCTGCCTGATGGACCTACTGAAGCATCTGGCACCGCAGAGCTCCATGTCTTCTTCTTCTGAGTCAGTCGACCGAGCACGTCGTGCCCTTGATTTTTCGATCTTGCGCTGCGTGATGTCATCACGCGCGTCGTAGTCGTGGTCGTGTCGTCGTGAGCGGCGACATCGAGACATGTCGTGACTGTCATCACTAGATGAGGGCGAGGAGTAACGCTTTGCTAGCTTTGCCCTTCTTTGGTTCCGGCATCGGATCTTTGTCGAGGGCGGCCTCGATTAATCCTAAGCCCGCGATCGTGGATCGGTGCATGGCGGCTCGGGGATCTCCAGCCGGTGGCTGGTTGTTGAGGAGGTACATGGTGGCCGCTGTCACCGCAGCCTGTGGCGTTTTGGGGACCACGTTGCCCCTAGTGTCGACTGTCATAGAGGCGAAGTCGAGGACTTTTGCGGCCTCTATGCGTTCTTTCTCGGTGAGGTGGGCCATCCGAGATTGCCTCTTCTTGGCGAGTTGCTCATTGCCCTTTGAGGAGGATCCACCGTAGGAGGAGAGCCCAGCACGACGAAGGCTCGACTCGTCCGCCGCCTTTTTGCGCGCCTCAAGTTGCGCAATTGTTTGTACTTGGCGCTTGAATTCTTCCTTCAGGAGCCAATGGTAGCCCATTAGAAGTTCTTGCGAGGATCCGAAGGGTAGAGGAGTGCCTTGTAGGGCCTCGCGGCAGCGAGCTCATTCTTTCTCCTTGAGCCTGATCACGACGCGTTCGCCGGTTTGCTCGTTTACTATGGTTGGAGGCTCGACTGCTTCTCCGTTGTTGGCGTTGGCAGAGGAGTGGGATTCGAGTGCGGTAGGCATAGGGATGGATGGACGGGCGTTGCATGGACAAGACAATTCACATAGCAATCAGAACATAGGGCAATTGCAGATAAATAAGATAAAGCATCCAAGTACTAGACAATCCTAGGCATGTGTTCCATATATAGTCATACGTGCTCGCAATGAGAACTTGCACAACATCTTTTGTCCTGCCAGCCCGTTTGCAGCGGGGCCTCTAGGGAACTACTGGCAATTAAGGTGCTCCTTTTAATAGAGCACCGGAGCAAAGCATTAACACTCCGTGAAGACATGTGATCCTCACATCAAAGCCTTTCCCTTATGGTTATCCCGGTTTCTGTCACTTCGGGGCCATAGGTTCCGGACAACGACGTGTGTATACAACTTGTAGATAAGACCAAGAACAATACTATCATAATGAATCAATAATAAGTTTAGAACTGAAATCATGGCACTCGGGCCCTAGTGACAAGCATTAAGCACAACAAGTTGCAACAAAGTCATAAAGCACTAATAAAAGATACTAGGCACCATACCCTAACAATCCCCATAGCTACAGCGGGGGATTACTCACTCATAGATGGAGGAAACATGGATGGTCGATGAAGATGATGGTGGAGATCGATGGAGATGGCTCCGGGGGCACTTCTGTCCGGAGGTGCGAACAGAGACTTCTCCCCGAATCTCCCCTTCGGTGGCGGTGGTGCAGCGGAACTTTTTGTGGAAAAACGTCGAACCCCCCAAAGTTTTTAGGACAGGAGGCTTCTTATAGGCGAAGAGGGAGACCGAGGGGGTGCCTGGGGCCACCACACCATGCCCTGGCGCGGCCAGGCCCAGCCCGTGCCTAGGGGTGGTGTGGCCAGCCCCTGCCTCTCCTCCGTATCGTATTCTGGCTCCTGGAGTCCGATGGCTCAATACACGGCGCCTAGAAAAGTGCTTGGTGCGTGGTGTTGATGTAGAGCTCGTTGGGAACCCCAAGAGGAAGGTATGATGAGCACAATAGCAAGTTTCCCTCAGTTATGAAACCAAGGTTTAATCGAACCAGTAGGAGCAAGGAAACACCTCAAAGGTGTTACTAGCTGAGCTTTGGCAGGGCGCACTACCGGTGCTAGTAGCAACGTGGAGACCTGCACAACACAACCACAGAACTTTGTCCCCAACTTGCGATGAGGTTGTCAATCTCACCGTGTTTTGCGAAAAACAAAGGATTAAACGTATCGAATGGAAAGAAGTAAAAGTTTGCAGAAAGTAAACACAAAGCAGTAAAAGATTGTAGATTGTATGTAAAGTAAAGAACCAAGATCCATAGTTCACTAGAGGTGGCTCTCCTTAGATAGATAACATGCTGGGTGAACAAATTACAGCGGGGCAATTGACAAACACCGAGAAAGCAATACATGCATATACTAATCATCTTGACTCCTTTGAGACTTGATTGGGCAATACAACATAATACATACACCGCCATCCAACTGCATCTATGACTAATAATCCACCTTTAGGTTATCATCCGAACCCCCTCCAGTATTAAGTTACAAGCAACAGATTATTGCTTTACGAACTGCATGTAAGGTAAACAATACGATTGTTCTATGAACAAAGGATTGTTGTTTTCTCCCTAGTAGCAACAGCACATCTAGTACCTTAGAGATTTCTGTCACTTCCCTAGATTACCAGAGGCATGAACCCACTATCGAGCATAAATACTAACTCTTGGAGTTGCTAGCATCTACTTGGCCAATATAGATACTAACAACGGAAAGCATGCAAGATCTCAAATAACAAAGACATAATAGAAACAATAATCAATCTGAAATAGCATCTCAATATCCATCGGATCCCCGCAAACACAACATGTATGAATTACAAATAGATGATCTTGATCATGAACGAAGCTCACAAGATCTAAACATGAAAGCACAAAGGAGGAGAAACCAGCCATCTAGCTACTACATGGATCCGTAGTCCAAGGATGAACTACTCACGCATCACACCGGAGGCTTGCATGGTGATGAAGAAGGCCTCCAGGGTGAATTCCCTCTCCGTGGTCTGGAAGAGCTCAGATCCCTCCTGATCTAGGGATGGAGATGGCTGACTATAGACTCTTCGTGGATTTTGATCGGGTACCTAGGGTTTTTCGTCCGAGGGCAACTTATAGGCGGAAGGAGGCCAAGGGGGTCTTTGGGGTCGGCGGACCACCTGGCGTGGGCCAGGCCTGGCCGCGTGGCCAGGTGGTGTGGCCGGCCCCCATCCCTTCTCCGTCTCGTATTCTGGCACTTGATCCCTTCCGAAAAAATAGGCATTTTGGCTTTTGTCCCGTCCAATTCCGAGAATATTCGTTTTCTGACTTTTCTGGAACCAAAAACAACAAAAAACAGGCAGCTGGCACTGTGGCTGTTGTTAATAGATTAGTCCAAGAAATCATAATAAAAGTACTTCCAAGTTGGAACAAAACACAAGAAAGTGGATAAAACCAAGCATGGAACATCAAAAATTATAGATACATTTGCAATGTATCAACATCCCCAAGCTTAACTCCTGCTCGTCCTCGAGTAGGTAAGTGATAAAAAGAAATAATTTTTGAGGTGACATGCACCATCAAAAACTTGATCAAAAGTATTTGCAAAACTCAAAGCTGGGATCAAAGTACTTCAATAATAACATGAAATACAAAGTTCTAGCAATAAGCAAAGAAACTAAGATGCAACATGAAAAGGCACAAACGGAAGATTCAGGAATAACATGCTTTGCAAGACGTTTGTTTGTTTCACATAAATAAAACATAGCATAATAGTATTCAGCTTGTCCCTCAATAGAGTAGCAAATATAAATGCATAGGACACCTTCAAAGTTCATAAGAGTGACTAGATACAATAGTTTCAAACAAGAAATAACAAGTTATGCATCAATCAACTAGTCTTGGGACAATGCACATAGAACTAAGAATGGACACTATGCTCTCAAAGTAGGTGCATAAAGATAGAAGGTGGAGACTCAATATAATGGTGGAAGAAAGGCCTTTTGTAAAAGGAAGTAGGGATTCAAGTCTCATAAAGAGCTTCCAAAAATTATGGTACTTATAGCTTTAAGCTCTCATTGCCCCTATCATAAGCATCTTGAAGGTGATTAAGGTTAAAGTGACACAACTAAGAGGATATGCTTGACAAGTTATAAACTGAAATCTCATGCCCCTTACTTACGAAGACCGAACCTCATGCTACTCAACTTCAGTCACGAGTAAGCTCTTGTCATTGTAAGTACATGTGTATCATTAAGAACCGCCAACGGGGTACCCCTTGCACATGATACGAGAGCTTTCCCATAATCAAAATGACAAGGCAAGCAGACAATGAGCATCTCAGTGATCTTTTTATTTGCTATTTGCATATGTTTTTATTGAGGATGCTTCATAGAGTGCTTATTATGGTGATGCTGCAAGTTTCCACCATGATTAGGCATGGATTAGGCTAGCGGCCTAGGCGTTTCTCTAACACACATACAAAATCCATGATCATACAAGTTCCACATTTATTTCACACCGCCGGGATCCGTAAGCAAAAGAACATAATATCAACGGGGTACAAAGTACAAGTGCAATGTTGAAAGCGTTCCCCATGGTACATGGTTCTGCTAATTTCAACTTATGAAGCACAAGCATATACGCAACAAAGAAGGACCCAATGGTTCAAGTTTATTAGAGGCAATAAAGTTAAGTGTGCCATCAAGTTCGTGAGAGCTTTAATCACTAGTTTTATCATAACAAGTGAAAGGTAGACAAAAGCAAGAATATACTTGGAATAACATAAGCTAGTAGGTAGGTATGGTGGAATCTCTGGAAAAACTTGGTTTAGGGAGTTGGATGCATGAGTGGAACTCATACTTGGTCGTGGAGGCTAGCAAAAGACTGGGAGCGACAAACTAAGAGAGCAATAATGGCCATAATCATGCAGAGCGACAAAACATCATTGATCAAAGCATAAAGTGATACTACAAGTTGAAAACTAAAGGATCATAAAGGCTATGGTGACTTGTGACAGTCATAACATGGTGTGAGCATGTGCCAAGTCAACCCAAATAAAGCATCAAAGGAGAATACCACTATACTATGCTTTAATATGCTAAAACAACGCATGATTCATCCAAGGCACATTAAGCAATCTCAATTGTTTATAACAAGTCATGCTACAGCAAAGAATACTAAGCATAAAGCCAAAATAATATCAAACATGGCATGACGAAGCATAGCCAGAGTCAAAAACAAGCTCTTTTTACCACATAAGCATGAACTTTCCTACTCTTTTCCAAACCAAACCAAACTATTTGCAAACCAATGTATGAAAGAGGGGGTCCAACCAACTTATTCAGAAAACTAAGCAAACCAAGCAAACTAAAAACCAAAATGAAAACGAAAAAGAAGACGCTCCAAGAGAAACACAACTGTGCACGAAACAATAAAAATGAAGCGTTTGGAAGAAACACAGGATTTTATTGATGAAGAAGGGGATGCCTTGGGCATCCCCAAGCTTTGACGCTTGTACTTCTTGGATATTTCTTGGGGTGACATGCGTGGCATCCCCAAGCTTGAGCTTTAGTCCATCCTTCATCTCATTACTCATTCCTTCCACACACCTGAAAATTTTCCTTCATACAAAACTTCGCACAATCTCATCAGCCACATTAGTGCACTTAAGATAAATAAGTCTTAAGGTTCAGTTAAAACACCAAATAAACTTCCATTAAAACACTAGCTACTGTAGCACTTCCCTCAAAAATCTCAATTCCCCAAAGGAACTCAAGAAGGAACTAACAAGAAGCAAATGCAGAAAATGGCAGAAATCTGTCAAAACAGACCAGCAGGTAAAGACGAATTTTTTCGAAGACCTTATGTTGCTCAAATAAAAAAGTGTTGAACTAACGAAAGTTAGATAAAAACCTGGGTCAGAAGCACAAAACATTACAGCTCAATCCGACATACAGAACTCTCTCAGGAATTTTTACGGTGAAGCACAAAAATCTGTTTCGGGACAGCAACTTTCCCAATCATTACTTCACTCTCGTTAGAGGTTACTCTTGGCACAAAAAGCAAATAAAAAGAATAAGGAGAGCTTATTACAGAGGTAATAACTTCCAATACTCATCTAAAACTCTTGGGTTATCTCCCAACAAGTACTTTTCTTTAACGCCTTTAAGTTAGGCATAAGAAGCAAAGAAAGAATCAAGTGTTCTCAAATGAAGAAGCATTAAGACCAAATTTTGTTTTCATAGGAGAAGAAAAAGAAATCTTTTCTCCCTTTTTAGGGAAGTTTTCTATACCTTTCTTGAGTGGGAGTTGATATTTAATGGTGCCTTCTTTCATATCAATGATGGCACCAACAGTTCTAAGAAAAGGTCTTCCCAAAGTAATAGGACAAGAAGCATTGTATTCAACATCCAAAACATAGAAATCAACGGGGACATAGGAATCATTAACCATAATAAGAACATCATTAAGACTGCCCATGAGTTTCTTTTTAGCATTATCATCAAGTGGGACATTCAAATAACAATCTTCAAGAGGAGGCAAATCAAGCATATCATAAATCCTTCTAGGCATAATAGAAACACTACTATCAAGATCACACAAAGCTTTGAAATCAAAGTCATTCACTTTCATATTAATGATGGGTTCCCAACCATCCTCTTGTTTTATAGGAATAGAAGCTTTATGTTTCATCTTTTCTTCCTTAATCTTTATGAGAGCATCGGTAATGTGTTTTGTAAAGGCCATGTTCATAACACTAGCATTAGGACTTTTAGCAATATTTTGTAGGAACTTAATAACTTCAGAGATGTTGCAACCATCAAGATCAAAATCAACTTTATCATCTAAAGTAGTAGCACTATTACTAGCCTCAACACTAGTGGTGGTGATAGTAGAAACACTAATGTTTCTAGCAATTTCATCTTCTCTTTCCCACTTAGCATGTAATTCAGCTAATAGTCTAACATTTTCATCAATTCTTACTTGTATGGCATTAGTAGCTGCAAAGGGATTGTCATTAGTTTCAGGTTTAGCAGCCATTTTATTCAAAGAAGATTGAGCTTCAGCCAAAGATGCTATATTTCTTTCAGCATTAGAGAGTTTTTCCTCAATAGTTTTATTGAAAGCAGTTTGTTTACTAATAAACTCTTTAAGCATAACTTCAAGTTCAGAGGGAGCACTCTTATTATTGTTGTAAGAATTTCCATAAGCATTACCATTGTTGGGAGGATATGGCTTATAATTGTTGTTACCAAAATTGTTCCTATAAGCATTATTACCATAAGCATTGTTGCCAAAGTTGTTATTTCTTATGAAGTTCACATTAACTTGCTCTTCTTGAGCAACCAAAGAGGCTAAAGGAACATTATTTGGATCAATATGGGCTTTCCCATTAACAAGCATAGACATAATTATATCAATCTTATCACTCAAGGAGGAGGTTTCTTCAACAGAATTTACCTTCTTACCTTGTGGAGCTCTCTCAGTATGCCATTCAGAATAATTAACCATCATATTATCCAATAGTTTTGTTGTAGCACCCAAAGTGATGGTCATAAAGGTACCTTCAGCAGCTGAATCCAATAGGTTCCTTGAAGAATAGTTCAATACTGCATAAAAAGTTTGGATGATCATCCAAGCAGTCAGTCCATGAGTGGGACAATTCTTTACCAAAGATTTCATTCTTTCCCAAGCTTGAGAAACATGCTCATTATCAAGTTGTTTAAACTTCATTATTTCACTTCTCATGGATATAATCTTAGCAGGGGATAGTATTTTCCAATAAAAGCATCTTTGCACTTAGTCCAAGAACCAATACTATTCCTAGTTAAGGAATTCAACCATTCTTTAGCTTTTCCTCTCAAGGAGAAAGGAAACAATTTCAGTTTAATAATATCACCATCTATATCCTTATGCTTTTGCATCTCACAAAGTTCAACAAAGTTATTTAGATGGGAAGCAGCATCTTCATTACCAATACCAGAAAATTGCTCTCTCGTAACAAGATTGAGCAAAGCAGGTTTTATCTCAAAGAAAGTATTTTCAGCCACAGGTGGAGCAATGGGAGTGCTCATAAAATCATTGTTGTTGGTTCTACTGAAGTCACACAACTTAGTGTTTTCAAGATTAGTCATTTTTTTTGGGTTTTCAAATAAGAAAGCAAACAAGTAAAACTAATTTTTTTGTGTTTTTCAAGAACAAAACAAGCAAACAAAGCAAAAAGAAACTAAGCAAAACAAAAATAACAAAGTAAAGAGATTGGTTATGAGGGACTCCCCTTGTGAAGATGTCCTTGACTCCTCGGCAACGGCGCCAGAAAATCGCTTGATGGCTCAATACACGGCACCCAGAAAAGTGCTTGGTGCGTGGTGTTGATGTAGAGCTCGTTGGGAACCCCAAGAGGAAGGTATGATGAGCACAACAGCAAGTTTCCCTCAGTTATGAAACCAAGGTTTAATCGAACCAGTAGGAGCAAGGAAACACCTCAAAGGTGTTACTAGCTGAGCTTTGGCAGGGCGCACTACCGGTGCTAGTAGCAACGTGGAGACCTGCACAACACAACCACAGAACTTTGTCCCCAACTTGCGATGAGGTTGTCAATCTCACCGTGTTTTGTGAAAAACAAAGGATTAAACGTATCGAATGGAAAGAAGTAAAAGTTTGCAGAAAGTAAACACAAAGCAGTAAAAGATTGTAGATTGTATGTAAAGTAAAGGACCGGGATCCATAGTTCACTAGAGGTGGCTCTCCTTAGATAGATAACATGGTGGGTGAACAAATTACAGCGGGGCAATTGACAAACACCGAGAAAGCAATACATGCATATACTAATCATCTTGACTCCTTTGAGACTTGATTAGGCAATACAACATAATACATAGACCGCCATCCAACTGCATCTATGACTAATAATCCACCTTCTGGTTATCATCCGAACCCCCTCCAGTATTAAGTTGCAAGCAACAGATTATTGCTTTACGAACTGCGTGTAAGGTAAACAATGCGATTGTTCTATGAACAAAGGATTGTTGTTTTCTCCCTAGTAGCAACAACACATCTAGTACCTTAGAGATTTACATCACTTCCCAGTTACGGAGGCATGAACCCACTATCGAGCATAAATACTAACTCTTGGAGTTGCTAGCATCTACTTGGCCAAGATAGCTACTAACAACGGAAAGCATGCAAGATCTCAAATAACAAAGACATGATAGAATCAATAATCAATCTGAGATAGCATCTCAATATCCATCGGATCCCCGCAAACACAACATGTATGAATTACAAATAGATGATCTTGATCATGAACGGAGCTCACAAGATCTAATCATGAAAGCACAAAGGAGGAGAAACCAGCCATCTAGCTACTACATGGATCCGTAGTCCAAGGATGAACTACTCACGCATCACACCGGAGGCTTGCATGGTGATGAAGAAGGCCTCCAGGGTGAATTCCCTCTCGGCGTGGTCTTGAAGAGCTTCAGATCCTCCCGATCTAGGGATGGAGATGACGCATGACTGACTCTTCGTGGATTTTTATCGGGTACCTAGGGTTTTCGTCCGAAGGCAACTTATAAGCGGAAGGAGACCGAGGGTCTTGGGGTCGGCGGACCACCCCTCGGCATGGGCCAGCCTGGCACAGGCAGGTGGTGTGGCCGGCCCCCAGCCCTTCTCCGTCTCGTATTCTAGCACTTGATCCCTTCCGGAAAAATAGGCACTTTGGCTTTTGTCCCATCCAATTCCGAGAATATATGTTTTCTGACTTTTCTGGAACCAAAAACAACAGAAAATAGGCAGCTGGCACTATGGTTCTTGTTAATAGGTTAGTCCAAGAAATCATCATAAAAGTACTCCAAAGTTGGAAAAAAACACAAGAAAGTGGATAAAACCAAGCATGGAACATCAAAAATTATAGATACATTTGCAATGTATCAGTCTTCTGGAAAAATAGGCACTTTGGCTTTTGTCCCGTCCAATTCCGAGAATATTCATTTTCTGACTTTCCTGGAACCAAAACAGAGAAAAGCAGTGGCACTGTGGCTCTTGTTAATAGGTTAGTCCAAGAAATCAAATGAAAAGTACTCCAAAGTGTGGACAAAACACAAGAAAGTAGATAAAACCAAGCATGGAGCATCAAAAATTATAGATACATTTGCAATGTATCAATCCCACTATTTACTGCTATTGTTACTACTGTCTTTGCTTTTACTACTGCTGTTACTTTGCTATTCCTACTACAAAACTATTGCTACTGATAAACTGTTGTGAGCAAGACTGTTTCCAGGTGCAGCTGAATTGACAACTCAGTTGTTAAGGCTTATAAATATTCTTTGGCTCCCATTATGTCGAATCAATACATTGGGTTTCACTTCCCTCGAAAATATTGCGATACACCTCCTATACTTGTAGGTTATCAAGACTATTTTCTGGCGCTGTTGCCGGGGAGCATAGATTTATTTATCAAGTTCACTTGGATTCTCTATTGTTCGCTGCTATCCATCCATCATGGGTAAGTCTCGTGATGGCAAGGTTCCTATTTTACCATCCACTACAAGAAGAGGTATGGTTCTAAACACCTCTATTGCTCTTGATTCACCATTTGTTATGAGTAAGCTCGTTACACCACCACATACACATGCAACACACACTGCTACTACTGCTGAATTTGAAACTTCTGATGCTTATGATGCTGCTTCTACTGTGCTTGATAAGAGTGGTTCATTAGGTCCTTTCCTAGATGCTACGATTGCTAGAACTATAGCTGGAAATACTGAAACTCCTAATGAAGACACTACTACTACACCTATTAGTTCACCTGAGTCTAGTGAAAGTTATGATATTGAAGATGGTTATGTTGAGATGACCGATGAATTTAGACCCAAATTGTCTCCTTGAGAGACGTACTATTAGACCCAAATTGTCTCCTGTTGCTAAGTTTGCTGCTTCTCCCATAAACATTATAGATGGAGATTATGATTTCTCTCTTGATCTATCTTACATAGCTATTGTTGAGAAAGAACCTTTTTGTGGGACTAAGAATGAAAGTACGGTAGCACATATGAATGAACTTTCTACCATGAGTGGCTTGTTTTCTGATAATATTAAGATGCGTACTTACTTTGTTGCTAAAATTTTCCCCTTTTCACTCAAAGGAGAAGCTAAAACTTGGTTTAGTAATTTACCTCCTGGATCTATTGATAGCCCTGATTGCTTGATTAGTACTTTCCTGCAGAAATATTTTCCTCCTAGTGCTAGACATGCTATTTTGCAGGAACTTTTTGATTTTAAACAGGGAGAAAAAGAGATATTGCCCGAATCTTGGGCAAGGTTTTGTGCTTTGATTCATGCACAGGCTGGAAGTCCATTACCTAAGAATGAGCTTCTTGATATATTTTATAATGGACTAACCGAAGAATCTAGGACATACCTAGATAGTTGTGCTGATTGTGTTTTCAGGAATAGGACTCCAAAGGAAGCTGAGGAATTAATGGCTAAAATAAGTAAGAATTATGAAGATTGGACTCCTCCTGAACAAGCTATACCTGAAGTAATTGTACCTGAACCTACTATTTCGGTGCCTATTGCAACATCAAAGAAGAGGGGAGTTATTGAATTAAATGATGAAGTTATGAAGGAAGCTAAGAAATGTCTTAAGGAGAAGGGAATTAAAGCTGTAGATGTCAAGAATTTACCTCCTATAGAAGAATTATGTAACCCTATTCCCTACTCATCCACTATTGAGGTACACTCTCTCCAACACTTTGATGAAGGTGATATGCCTTACTCTAAACCTCTTGATCAATGCTTAGAAGAATTTGATATCTTTATTGTTAAGCAAGATAACTTTAATAAAAGGGTGCAAAATCATCTAATGGAAAACACTAGAGCTATTGTTGAGTTGAAAGATATTGTGGAAAGAACCTCTAATGATGTTAAAATGATTGTTAAACACTTTCAAATGGTTCAAACTCAAATAGATCAACTCGTTAAAGTGCAAAATGACTTGCTGATTAATGCTGCCAAAGAAAAACAAGCTTATGAAATTAGAACTAGAAGTGGAGCTGCTACCCAGGATCCTCTATATCCTGAGGGGCATCCCAAAAGAATTGAGCAGGATTCTCAACAAGCTGAAAATAGTGGCTCTACTCGTAAGAAAAGGAAAAAGAAACATAAAACTATTGTAGAACCCTCTGAACCTGCTTTAGATCCTAATAGTATATCTATCTCTGATGCTGAAACTGAAAGTGGTAATGAAGAAAATGAAGCTCCTAATGAAGAGAAAGTTGAGGAAGAACCTGAAAACCACACTAAGAATACTAAATACACCTAAGAAGATTTTATTGCTAAGAAACATGGTAGTGAAAGAGAACCTTGGGTCCAAAAACCTATACCTTTCCCTGATAAGAAACACAAGTCAAAGGAGGATGAACATTACAATAAGTTTTGTGAGTGGATGAAACCTTTATTCTTGCAAATTCCTTTGACTAATGCTATTAAATTACCTCCTTATTCAAAGTATATGAAGGATATTGTCTCGAATAAAAGGAAGATCCCTAATGAAGAAATTTCTACTTTGCTTGCTAATTATTCCTTCAATGTTAAGGTTCCTAAGAAACTTGGAGACCCAGGGATTCCAACTATCCCTTGCTCTATTAAGAATAGTTATGTTAGAACTGCTTTGTGTGATTTGGGAGCTGGAGTTAGTGTTATGCCTTTCTCTCTCTATAAGAGGCTTCAACTTGAACATTTAATACCAACTGATATATCTTTGCAAATGGCTGATAAATCTACCACTATTCCTGTGGGTATATGTGAGTATGTACCTGTTCAAGTGGCTCATAATTGCGTGATATTAACTGATTTTGTTGTGCTTGAAATGCCTGAGATGATAATATGTCTATTATTCTTGGGAGACCTTTTCTTAATACTGCAGGAGCTATTATCAATTGTAATCAAGGAAAGGTGACCTTCAATGTTAATGACAAGGAACATACTGTCTATTTCCCCAAGAAGATTGAAAGGACTTTTGGTTTGAATTCAATTGAACATGTTGAGGGCATTCAAGTTGGAGAAATATATTGTCCCATACCAAGAGAAAAATTTGAAACTATTATGATTGGGACCATTTCTATCAAAGTTGAGGTAACATAATCATTAGTGGAATACAAAGTTTTGTCTCATATGGAATTGTTTTGGTAGCAAGACTTGATCCACCTTGTTAACAAAAGGATTTCATTGAACAAAACAATGCTTTCACTATGATTATCTTCATTTACTTCTATCCTTTGCATTTTAGTTTTTGCTTTCGTTTAGTTTTCTTTTTGTTGTTAGTTGCTTGCATGTTAGAGTGTCTTAGAACTTCTGTAGTTCTAGCTTTGTTTTGTCCTTGCATCATGTTTCCAAAAAAATCTGTCTGTCAGAAAATCATTCTTCTATTTCTGAAAAATGCCAAAAAATAAAGTGTCTCGAAAAATTCCAGAAAATTCATATGAAATTTTTACGTGAAAAAAGGGGCAGAGGAGTACCTAGGAGGTACCAGGGGGACCCACCAGGCAGGCACACCACCTGGTTGCGCGGCCTGCCCTGGGTGGCGCCATCCCTGGTGTGGGCCACCCCTGGCCCCCCACTAACTCTCTCACCTGCCACTTTCTTCTCTCTCCCGAGTAAGCTCTAGTTCATTGCTCAAAATCGCGTTCTTGCTGTGCTTGCTCTCGATTTTTTCGATCTCCTTGCTCAGCCCATCTTTCTTGCTAAAATTTGGAGCATTTGTTCCTTGGTATGTGACTCCTCTCCTTGTCCAAGTAGATTTGTTTTTGGTGGATTATATATTGAGTATTTTGCTGCTATAGGTGACTGGTTATGAGAGCTTGTAAGCTTGTTTGATGCTTAGAGATATAGTTTTGATACATGTTTAGGCCTCTTACAAGTCCCTATGAGTAGAATCCTTCATTATATTTACTTTGCAATCACTTGTTTAATATGTGTTTAAAATTTCAGAATAGAAGATGAATGAGCATCAATTAAACCAACATGAACTTTGGGTGCATGAGGTCATGAAGGTCCACCGGGAGGAGGAAGTTTTTCCCTCCATTTATCCATGCTCTGAGTTCATGAGAGCTGCAGGAATTCTCCAAGATTTTCACACTTTGGTTTCTAATGCAGGGTTAGAGCACCTTTTGGAAGATGAACCTTGTCAATTTGTGAAGCTAACCATGTATGTGGTGCAGGATTTCCAATTTAGTCACTCTTTGCCTAACCCCATGGTCCATTACAAAATTTACAATATTGTTGTCGACCTTTCTCTTGATGATTTTTGTGCAGCTATTAAGGTACCTCAATGGGGATCATGTAGAAAGATTAAGGAGAGACCTGAACCACTCATGGATTTATACGCAGAAATTTGCCACAGGAGCAGCTTCTCAAAGGAGAGTGGAAAAATCTGTAACATTCATCTTCCCTCCATTCGCTACTTTGCCTACTTTATTGCCAAGTGTGTTCTTGCTAGGAAAACTGCCAATAAGTTATCTTCGTATGATCTAGCATTTATCTCTGCTGCTCTTAAACGAGATAGGTCTTACAACTTAGGTGCTTTGATAGCTTTCCGTCTTGCTTCTAACCGTGAGAAAGGTGGAAATTGTGGAGGCCTCATTGCTTCTTGTTTACTAGCATTGCATGGTTTAGTGCCTCATCATCTAGACCTACAGTTTCCCATAGAAAGGCTTGATCTTAATTCCATGATACGGCATAAATTTGTTTCCTCATGGGCTAGTATGAGTGAGTTATCTTATGAAATAACCTTTCTCAAAGCTGGTTGGAGAAAGAGCAAGTCTGAGCGTGTTGTTATTTTGCCTGCACCTGTTTTGTTTAACCTTGATAATAGGGAAGGATGGTCCCTCACTGAGGAGGAGCTTGGCACGTACTTGGGAGAGCTCTCCCAACAGGAGCAGGACAGTAGAAGGGAGGTCACGGATGATGCGGTCCAGCCCTCGAATGAGGGAGAGTCTTCATATCAGCAGCCTGCTTATGATTGGGGAGCTTCTTCTTCTTCCCATGGGCCCAACTACGACCATTCTTATCAAGATCTGCCTGCTTGGAACCCCTATTCGTACATGGATTGATACCCACTTAGGCCAAAAGCCTAAGCTTGGGGGGAGGTACGCCGACACTGCACGCATCTCCATATCATGTTGCATCGGTACTTTGTATATTCATGTTTTCGTTCTCTTTTTAGTTTTCGTTCTTCTTTGCTTGTGCTTTTTAAAACACAAAAAGACCAAAAATATTTTTGTTGTTTCTCTTTGGTTTGCTTCTTCTTTTTGCCTTGGTTTGTTTTTCCCTTTTTGCTTTGTTTGAACTATTCGAAAAAACCCAAAAAAGATTTTGCTTTGCTTGTTTTTCCTTTTGGTTCTTGTTTTAAAAATCGAAAACAACAAAAATATTTGTCGTTCTTCTTTGGTTTTGTGAGTTTTCTACAGGGTTCGGCAGTCCTCAGTGGAATATTGGTTTCATATTATTATTCAAGCCACACAAGTGAAGAGCAATAATGAGGATTAATGACAACTTGAGGCATGGTAAGAGGCTGGTAACGAACTCTATTTGTTTTCACTTTTGTACATATACTCATCACTGTGGGCATGCTTAGTCTGTTCGTGTAGGGTGTATGTTATCTTTGGATGCTTAGTAGTTCTTGCTTTCTTATGATTAGCTCTAGCTCGCTAATAGTTTGTAGCATGTCTTATGAATGTTTGCTTGCATTGCTCTATTCATAAATTGGTATGACACTGTGGTATCCTCCTCTAAATATTTCATTTGAATTGACTTGGAATATGCTCACGCATGCACATGACTGTAATAATCAGTTAAGCCTCGATGAATTATTTTGCCTTGAGGATCCTGAATCACTTTCATGCCATGAGTAGTCCTGTTTTGTTGCAAGCATGATAATGACAGCTATTGCGCTCTCGTTTGTCGCTCCCTTACTATTGCTATCCTTCACTCACACTGAGTATGTTTTACTCAAGTTTACAACTCCCTAAACCAAATATTTCCAAAGTGTCCACCATACCTACCTATTAGCATCATTTGCTACTTCCGTGCATATTCAATATGCCTTGTTTTCTTCCAAATAAAATGTTTGCTTGTGATGAGAAAGTTAGTTAGTAAAGCTCTCACGAACTTGATGGCACACTTTATTTTCTTGCACTTAATAAACCCGAACCATTGCGTCCTTCTTTGTTGCGTATATGCTTGTGCTTTATGAGTTGAAGTTAGCAGAACCATGTATCATGGGGACCGCTTTCAACACTTCATTGGTACTTTGTACCTAGTTGATATCATGTTCTTTTGCTTATGGATCCCGGCGGTGTGAAATAAAAGTGGAACTTGTAAGATCATGGAGTTTCTATGTATGTTAGACAAATGCCTAGGCTGCTAGCTTAAGCCATGCCTAATCATGGTGGAAACTTGCAGTATAACCATAATGAGCATTCTATGAAGCATCCTCAATAAAAATCTATGCACATCGTAAATAAAAAGATCGCCGAGATGCTCATTGTGTGCTTGCCTTGTTATTTTGATTATGGGACAGCTCGCGTGTCATGTGCAAGGGGTACCCGTTGGTGGTTCTCTATGATACGTATATACTTACAATGACAAGAGCTTACTTGTGACTGAAGTTGAGTAGCATGAGGATCGGTCTTCGTAAGTAAGGGGCATGAGACTTTGATTTATAACTTGTCAAGCATATCCTCTTAGTTGTGTCACTTTAACCTTAACCATTTAAAGATGCTTATGATAGGGGCAATGAGAGCTCAAAGCTAATGAGTACCATACTTTTAGCATTTGGAAGCCTTTCAAATTATTTAAAACCTTTTCTTGTTGAGTCTCCACACATTCTCTGAGCACCTTCTTGAGAGCATAGTTATCATTCTTTGTGCTTGTCCCATTACTTGATTATTTGTGTTATGACTTTGATGCTTGTATCTTTGATATCTTTACTTCTAGTCATCACTTGAACTTCAGAGGTGCCTTGACATTCATAATCAAAGGCAAGCGAGATACCACTCTATCATACCTTTTTATGAGCATTGTAATGTTGCTTATGTTTATGCTTCATGCTACTTATTATTTTTGAGTTGGAATCTCTTCATAGCTTGCAATGCCTATTAAGTAAACTTAGTTGCATACTCCTTATTATGAATTGTGTAAGTAGCTGATCACATGTTGAGAATATTTACATCATATGAAGCAAATGTGTCCGTGAAAGTTCTTTTATCGCACTCAGTTTTCAACTGAATTGCTTGAGGACAAGCAATAAGCTAAGCTTGGGGGGAGTTGATACGTCCAAAACGTATCTACTTTCCCGAACACTTTTGCTATTGTTTCTCCTCTAAACTTGTGTGATTTGGATGCAACTAACGCAGATCGACCTGTTTTCAGAATTGCCTTGGTGTCTACTTTTTGTGCAGAAAATCAACTATCAGGAAAAATCCCGGAAAATATGCCAAAAATCCTATTTCACCCGAAGACTCCAGGAGCCAGAATACGAGACGGAGAAGAGCCAGGGGTGGCCACACCACTTGGTGGCGCGGGCCAGGCCAGGCCGCGCCAGGGGGTGGTGTGCGCCCCCAAGGCACTCCCTCGGTCTCCCTCTTCGCCTATAAGTTGCCTTCTGACCTAAAAACTCCGGGGGGTTCGACGTTTTTCTAGAAGGAGTTCCGCTCCACCGCCACCACCAGATTCCACGAAATAGCACCAGAAACTCCATTCTGGCACCCTGCCAGGACGGGGAATTGGAGGAGATCATCGCCATCATCATCACCATCGCTTCTTCATCGACCATCCATGTTTCCCCCATCTATGAGTGACAAGGGTTTAACTCATCAATGCCCATTGTTATGGACTTGGGTTTTGGAGAAGGAGGGAGCACTGGAGACATCTATCGGCTAGCAAACAAGCACACAGGGACTCGAAGATTTACCGGGGTTCAGGCCTCGTAGAGGTCCCTACTCCTGCTTGTCTGCTCGTGGAATTATCAAAGGAATCGAAGATTACAATGGTGCGCAGATGCAATCTAGCGAGGGTTGTGGAAACTAGGGTTGCACGTGTCCTCCTTGCCGCTCCCTCCTAGCCTTTATATAGATAGGCTAGGTCTTGGGTAGCAGGTCGAGTCGGTTACAAGTTAGGGTTTTCCCCTTTGAACTTTCTATCTTTAGCTTCTTCTTGTTCTTCAAGCAATCGAGAGTCCGTAGGTTACTTGAGTTCTTTATTTGGGCCTTGGCGACACCATGGTCTTCTATGTATTCAGGCCGTATATACCAAGCTAGAGTACCTATAGGGTATACCCATGTCAAGAATTCTCGAGTGTTCGGTGGAATCAGATTATTTGGAGACTTTATGAAGCCTTTCGAGTGCATGACTGAGTACATTTTTCGACTGCTCTATTTATGTCATAGGGATTGTTCATGTGCGTGCCTGATTTTAACCGATGTATCGGTATCAGTTAACTACCTTAGTGTAAAACAACGCCACCTACTCGAACTCGAGTCCCTGGACTCGAATCTGGAAAAGTGCTGGTGTAATTCGACTCAAGCCACGGAGGTCTTGCAGGAGTCGAATTCCAGTATATGGGTGTGAGCACTTGACGCGTTCGTCAAGGCATATTCATCATACCTGCAGGCACGGATATATTTCTGGTAGTGCGCAGCTTAATGCGTTGTCAGGCCTTATTCAGGTCTTACCTTCACGCTGCAAGCGTGGCATCCGAATTTTATATTCGCGGAGATGATCCGGGTGACCTAGGCGATGCGGTCTCTTTGTAGGGAAAAATTATGAGGTGGTGTCGCCATAAACTTTGAGTGTGGACATTATCAACACATAGTACTTTGTACAAATAATCATAGGGTGCGCGACCAGCGCTCCCTATGGGAGTAGCCCCCGAGTGCCTGGTTGAGTCGAAGACTCAGGCAGCGACTAAAGAACTTTTGCGACTGCTGTCGTCTTTTATTTGCTTGTTTCAGTCGAATTTACTTTTGGCGCTCCCTATGGGAGTAACCCATGTCCATAGTCGAACCGTGCTTCGAGTGATTGGGTTTTGCTTTGATTGTTCATGTTCCTGTAAAAGAGGAAGAAAAATCATAGGGTGCGTGACCAGCACTCCCTATGGGAGTAGCCCCCGAGTGCTTGGTGGAGTCGAAGACTCGAGCAAGGACTAAAGTAATCGAAGTCTTCTGCTGCATAGTTGTTGATGATGTCAGTGCTAACGATTTCATGACCTTAGTTCCCCGCGTGAGCGAGTTTGACGGGACGTGACGAGCGGTGGGTCCCACTCCCTGACTCTGATTTGACTGGGCGTGCGTAATCTTTATTTTAACCGTGCCTCCTCGATTTACACGCGTAATGGGAGTAGTGGGGGGATGTTTCGCGTTTCAGCTCCTCCACGTGTCGAGCACGATGAACGCCATGCGTCTAGTAGGGTTTTTTCGAGCCGTTGGATTGCATCTTCCAGGGGTTAAGTAGTGACACTGCGACGGTAATTTTCTCATCTGCTTTCATTCATCCTTTTCCTTCATCGCCATTGTCGCTGCTCCTCTGCTTTCTCTACGCTCTTTTTCCTCCACGGCACTGGACCAGCTCCGCACGTTTCCCAACTACTTCCTCCGGTCGCATCGCCGTCACTCAATGGGGAAGAAGAAAGGAGGTGTTGTGGCTGATTCCGCGGCTACCGCTGCTGTGGTGAAGAAGAAGGCCACCTCCACCGTTGCGGGCACCAGCACCGCCGCTGGCGGGAAGAAGAAGGGCACGGGCACCCGCGTCACAAATGGCGCGTGGCATCCATCCGTCAGCAAGTCCTCTGATCTTCGTCTTCTTCGCCAAGACGGAGTGTTGTCCGCCGCAGTCGCCGACGCACGCGTCAGCGGCGGCGAGGTAATCCCCTCTCCTCCTGCCGGTTTTCGAGTGATGTTCCTAGTGTTCATCATTCACGGCCTCTCTTTGCCCTTGCATCCTTTCTTCAGGGGCCTTCTTTGTTTTTACGGGCTCCAGCTCCATCAGCTGTCCCCCAATTCCATCCTCCACGTAGCTTGCTACATCACACTCTACGAGTGCTGGCTCGGGATCGAGCCGCATTTCGGTCTCTTCAAGCGCCTCTTCAAATTGAAACGCCAATCGGCATCTGGCTCCATAGTCTATGATGTAGGCGGCTGTGGAATCCATGTCGATCCATCCTCCATATACTTCGACATCAAGCTGATGATGTCCGTCCAAGGGTGGAGGGACAAGTGGTTCTACGTTCGCGACCAGAAGGGCGACGGAGACCACTTCGGACTCGCGCCCTTCGACCCCTCGATGCCATGCAAGAGGAGGCGCTCCTGGAAAAATGTGGTTATGCTCGGCGAGTCCGCGGAGACAGATGTGTTGTACGAGCGCGTCTGCAACCTCAAGAGTCGCATTGGCAAAGAGGAAGGAGGCTGCTCCCTCATTCACACATGGCTACGCCGTCGCGTCCAGCCCCTGCAGGCCAGAGTCCACCCCATGTTTCAGTGGGCTGGCGTTGACGATGTCACTCGCGTGTCTACCGATGGCATGTTCGCGAGTGAGGTAGATAAAAGGGTTCGACTGGTGACCAAGTACACCGTCAAGGATGTGCTCCCCAGTGAACCAGTCGTTCCTCCATTCGATGCTTCTAACCCTCCTCCTGAGGTATAGTTGTGCTATGTAGTATCTAAGTTTGTTGATTGCTTCTTTGCGGTTTCTTTGCTTTGTGCTGAATTGTGGTCTGTATGCAGGATTGGGCGGTGTCACCCTATATGCCCCCTCTTCCTGAGGGGTTTATCCCTCACGAAGCCTTGGAAGAGGACGAGTCGGAGTCGACCGTCCTATCCGATGTGGAGGAGGAAGCCCCCGAGTCAGGTAGCCCGGATACTCACAAGCGTTCGCGCAGCGAGGATTCCGATGTGTCGTCTCCTTCGACTCCGGAAGGTGCAGGCGTTGGTGCAGAGTCGCCAATCCCTGCCATTCCTGTGAGCGCCGTGGCGCCATCTTCTCGCAAGAAGATGTGACTGCCAAAGGAGTCCTTGTCAGACTCGAGGGAGCCAACCTTTGACTTTGATAAGTTTGATTGGTAAGTATTTGATTTGTCCTTTTTGATTCTTCACCGGATTTGCCTTGTCCTTGATGTTGGTTTTGTCTTGTAGTCAGGAGGCGTCGTCATCTTCTGGCGACGTCCAATTTTTGAAAGAATCAGGAGTCGCAACCTCAAGGGCCAAGAAAGAGGTCGAGCATGCTTCTTCCCCTCCATTGGCGGCCCACTCCGGGCACAACTCTTCCAGCTCGCCGCATGAAGGGGAGCATTGAATGGTTGCCTGGATGACTGCACACCAATCGACTTCGGAGTCATTGGAGGATCATGTAAGTGTAGGATTTCTTCTTTTGATATTGCAGTCGATGTTATCTATGGCTTCTGCTGATCCTTTGTTGTTTTTTCTTTTGCGATAGCTCCTTGTGAAGGAAGCCGCTTACTTGGCGGAGCAAGTGCTTGCGATGGGCCTCCAGCATGCAATACTGGAGACGCGCCATCACGTGGTCGAAAGTAAGTGTTCTTCACTTCTCCTTCTTCTGCATTGTTTTTATGTCGTCAACTGATAGTCAATCCCTTTTGTTTTGTAGCTGAACATAATGCCCTTTTGCGCGACACTGCCACCATGGAGAAATCACTCGTCACGGCTATGAAGGGTCGCGATGAGCCAATCGCGGCACGTGACGAGGCACAAAGGCATGAAGAGGATCTGCGTGCCTCCATCGCAGCCAGGGAGAAGTTGTTCGAAGAACAGCTTTTCTTGATTGCCAAGGCCCTCTCAGGTACCTTGCTTGGATATCGTTATCGTTCTCTGTTCGTTTTTTTGCCGTTGGCGCTGATTTTCGTGTTCATGTGTGGGTTTATGTACAGATGCTGGCGATTTGAGCTTCGACCCTCAGGACCTCCGCCGTGACGATGCCCTGGCGGGTGCGCTTTCAGCAGTCGAGGACCACAGCGCCGCCATTCAAGATATGCTCTCCAGGGCCAAAGGTGTGCTCAGTCGCCTCCGGGAGGAGTTGATGCCCAAGGCTGAGATAATCGAGAACATGAACGATCTGGTGGAGTCTCTCGACGGGGGTGTTCCTGTAAGCTTCAAGAATTCGCACCATGCGGCTGGCGCGTCGATGTCACTCGCCATGGTGCAGGCCCACGGAGTCAAAGTTGATCCTGCAGCGGTTTCGAGGGCGATGCCCGTTAGCACGGACGGCCAACGGGTAGTATTTGCTCCCTTCGCGACTGCCTATGGCAAATATGGGCCGCAGCTGATTAACACAGTTGCGAAGTACTCTGAGGAGCTGCAGCGAGCCAAGAAGGCGGCAAAGGTTGCGGCATCAGGGGCTGGCGGAAAGTCAGTGGCATTTGATACCGCCACGGACTCGATGAGGCCCCCGAAGCCGTCTAAGTCGAAGAAGCCAATCGCTCCTCAGTAGCTTTGTAATAGTTGATTAGTTTATGCCTTTTGTCAAGAACATGCCTTTGGCGAGTGTATCTGCTGATACTTTTGCCAATGTTGAATGCACTCGAATCTTTTGTCTGTGTGTCAATTTGATCTTCTTATTTGCTTCTTGCTTGGCTTGTGGTAGGGTACATCAAGTGATCCTTTGAGGGAACCTCAGGATTCGCCACCCCTTGATGATACTTTGGCACCACCGCGCTCCAGGGTGGATGAGCTGTCGCTGCTTTCGCGACTGCGTGATCGCGTGAAGCAGTTGGAGCGCGAATTGCCCGTGCTCCGCGGTAACGCAGATGTATGGAAGTCAAAGGCAGAGAAGGCCACCGCTAGAGAGCAGTATCTGCTGGGGGAGATGACGCAGCTGGGCGACCAATTTAAGTGTTAGTTTGCTTACTCTTATCTTTTCCTTGTAGTCACTCATAGTGGTGTGATGTCATTATGCTTCCGCTGTTGTTTTGTATAGTTGTCAGTGTGCGCCATCCGCAGGATGAGAAGGATAGGATTGCTATTCGTATGCATGATCTGACCCAAGAGTAACTTCAGGACAGTGGATACTTCTGGGTGGATCATGATCGTGCGATTATGGCGACTTCGCAGGATCGTAAGGCCGTGAGTGCTGCATTTTCTGAAGAAGTCACAGTCATGCTTGAAGAACATTTATCGGACGATGTTTCAGCTCGATGTTGCTCCATCAAGCCTGTTGGCCCTTCTTGCCAAGTTTCAAGACCTGGCTGTGGTTCCTGAGTGTGTAAGGCAACAGTTGGTGGCTGGTGCCAAGGCCGCTCTGTCGCTGGTGCGACTGCATAGGCCTGACGTAGACATTGCGGCGATTGCAGCTGGGCCACCTGCGCCACCAGCAGGTTCTGCTTGGAATATGGTGCCGCACTATCAGGCAGTGGATCGCCCAGCAGAGGAGATCGTCGATTTCTTCGAGGAGCAGACCAACGTTCTTTTGTTGCAGTAGTAGCTTAGTTTGTATCCTGCACATAAGTGTACCAATGCTGTAAAGTTTGTATATACATTGTGTATAATTGACTATCGATTATGTATAAAGAGCTTGTTAGCGTGTGAGTGCGTTGCACTATGCGACTCCTTTTCGTTAGCCTGGCCATGCGCTTATCTCGGTCCCTTGTCAACTCGTCAAAAGGCGTAACCGGTTTGATGTGTGTCAAGGGTTTCGGTTTATGTGCCAGCTACTCAGGATATCGTGTTTTAGTTCGTAGAACAGATGTGTATAGGGTGGCGCAGCCCCCGAGTGGATAAGTTGCGGAAAAATAAAGGAGAACACAGAGTTTTGGAGCACTTAGCTTTATTTATTCGTGATACAGTACGAAGTACAATGTGTGGCTAAGTAGCCTTGGCTGAGTGCCATATTCATGATGTAAAAGTAAAAAACGACTAAGGGTAGAAGGCCCGCACTGCTGACGCCTGTGGGTTGGAGTATGCGACTCCTGTCTCTAAATCTTGAAGGCGATAGGCGCCACCTGGGATTACTTCTGTAATCACGTATGGTCCTTCCCAGGGGGACTCGAGCTTGAGATGTCCTTGCTGCTTTAGTCGCAGGACCAGGTCGCCTTCGACGAAGGATCTGGGGCGTAGCCTCCTACTGTGGTAGTTGTGTAGGTTCTGCTAGTAGATCGTTGATCTTTCCGTGGCGATTTCTCTTGCCTCGTTAAGGAGGTCGACAGAGTCTTCGAGTGCAAGGGATGACTCGCCGCTGTGTTTACCACGCCACGGGCGCCTTGTACCGTACCTCGGTGGGTAGCACCGCTTCGGCTCCGTGCACCATAAAGAATGGGGTGTAGCCCGTAGGACTGTTTGGAGTTGTGCGCAGGCTCCAGAGTACTGATTGCAGTTCGTTTGGCCAGCAACCCGCAGCTTGTTCGAGTGGCCGGAGGAGTCGCTTCTTGATGCCGCCGTAGACGAGCCCGTTCGCCTTTTTAACCTGATCGTTGGTATGTGGATGTGCTACCAAGGCGTAGCTGATGTTGATTCCTAGATTCTCACAGAATTCTTGGAACTCCTTGGATGTGAAGTTTGTTCCATTGTCTGTGATGATGCTGTGTGGCACTCTGAAGCGGAAGACGGTGGACTCGAAGAACTTGATTGCACTGTGCCCTGATTGATTGGTCACTGGCATGGCCTCTATCCACTTGGTGAACTTGTCGACTACCACCAGGAGGTAGACGTAACCTCCTCGTGAGGACTTGGGGAGCTTGCCGACCATGTCGAGTCCCTATTGCGTGCGGCTTATCCGCAAATCGTTGGCACGCGTTGCATTTCTAGACGATGTCCTTGGCGTCGCGCATGGTCGTAGGCCAGTAGAACCCAGCCCGTAGAGCTTTGGCCACGAGGGCGCGACTGCCGGCATGGTGTCCGCAGGTTCCCTCATGGATGTCGAGGAGAACAGCTCTTCCATCAGCCGTGGAGACGCATCGTTGAAGTACTCCTGTGATTCTGCGCTTGTATAGTTCACCGTTGATAACAGCGAATGCCTTGGATCGCCGCGCGATGTGCCATGCATCAGTCGGATCATCTGGTAGCCTTTTGCTGAGGAGGTACGTGATGTACGGCTGAGTCCAAGATGATTCGATCATCATGACGCTCATTGGTCCTTCGAGTCCTGTATCCAGCTCCAGGTCATCGAGTGCCTTTGGATCATTGGGTGGCATAGCCCCCGAGTCCGTTGTTGTGCTTGTTTCTTCTCTGCTGCCTTTGGCTTGATGGAGCGTTCGCAGATGCGCTCGAGAAATACCCCAGGTGGTATGGGGGCACGGGTAGAGCCTATGTTGGCGAGTGCATCTGCCTCTTCATTGCTTTCGCGGCCTACGTGTCGTAGCTCGCAGCCATCGAAGTCCCCTTCGAGTGTGTCGTAGAGGTCGCGGTAGGCGATCATGTTGTCGTTCAGTACGTCGCACTCATGCATTGTTTGGTTGACGACTAACTTGGAGTCATCGTATGACGAGGGTTTAACTCATCAATGCCCATTGTTATGGACTTGGGTTTTGGAGAAGGAGGGAGCGCTGGAGACATCTATCGGCTAACAGACAAGCACACAGGGGATAAAGATTTACCCAGGTTCAGGCCTCGTAGAGGTCCCTACTCCTGCTTGTCTGCTCGTGGAATTATCGAAGGAATCGAAAGTTACAATGGTGCGCAGATGCAATCTGGCGAAGGTTGTGGAAACTAGGGTTGCGTGTGTCCTCCTCGCTGCCCCCTCCTAGCCTTTATATAGATAGGCTAGGTCTCGGGTAGCAGGTCGAGTCGGTTACAAGTTAGGGTTTTTCCTCTTCAAACTTTCTATCTTTAATTTCTTCTTGTTCTTCAAGCAATCGAGAGTTCGTAGGTTACTCGAGTCCTTTGCTTGGGCCTTGGTGACACCGTGGGCCTGTACGTATTTGGACCGTATATACCAAGCTTGAGTACCTGTAGGGTATACCCATGTCAGTATCCCCCGAGTGTCTAGTGGAATCGCAGATTTGACTGGGGACTTTTTTGAAGTCTTCGAGTGCCTGGACGAGTGCATTTCGACTGCTTTTATTTGTGTCATAGGGATTGTTGATATACGTGCCTGATATAACCGAAGTATCGGTATCAGTTAACCACCTTAGGGTGAAACAACGCAATCTACTCGAACTCGAGTCCCCGGACTCGAATCCGGAAAAGTGCTGGTGTAATTCGACTCAGGCCGCGGAGGTCTTACAAGAGTCGAATTCCAGTTATATGGGTGTGAGCACTCGACGCGTCTGTCAAGGCATGTTCATCGTACCTGTAGGCACGGATACATTTCTGGTAGTGCGCAGCTAAATGCGTTGCCAGGCCTTATTCAGGTCTTACCTTCACGCTGTAAGCGCGGCATACGGATTTTATCATCGCGGAGACGATTTGGGTGACCCGGGAGACGTTGTCTCTTTGTAGGGAAAATTATGAGGTGGTGTCGCCATGAGTTTCGAGTGTGGATGTTATCGACACGTAGTTTTTGCATAAATAATCATAGGGTGCGCGACCAGCGCTCCCTATGGGAGTAGCCCCCGAGTGCCTAGTTGAGTCGAAGACTCAGGCAGGGACTAAAGAATCATTTTGTGACTGTTGTGCTTGGTTGAGTCGAAGACTCAGGCAGGGACTAAAGAATCATTTTGCGACTGTTGTCGTCTTTTGCTTGTTTCAGTCGAATTTTTTTCCGGCGCTCCCTATGGGAGTAACCCATGTCCATAATCGAATCGTATTTCGAGTGGTTGGGTTTGCCTTTTGATTGTCCTTATTCCTGCAGAAAGAAAAGAAAATCGTAGGGTGCGCGGCCAGCGCTACCTATGGGAGTAGCCCCCGAGTGCTTGGTGGAGTCGAAGAAGCCAGCTGCTCCTTAGTTAGCTTTGTAATAGTTGATTAGTTTATGTCCTTTTGTTTAAGAACATGCCTGCTGGCGAGTGTATCTGCTGATACTTATGCTGGTCTTGGATGCATCTGACCGTTTTGTCGTTGTGTTGATTTGGTCGTCTTATTTGCTTCTATCTTGACGTGTGGTAGGGTACATCAAGTGATCCTATGAGGGGGACCCAGGACTCACCAACTCTTGATGATACCGTGGCACCGTCGCGCTCTAGGGTAGATGAGCTGTCCTTGCGTTCGCGACTGCGTGATCGCGTGAAGCAGCTGGAGCGTGAGTTGCCCGTGCTCCGCGGTAACGCGGATGTGTGGAAGTCGAAGGCGGAAAAAGCCGCCGCCCGAGAGCAGTATCTACTTGGCAAGGTGACGTAGCTAGGCGACCAATTCAAGTGTTAGTTTGCTTGTTCTCATCTTTTCCTTGTAGTCATTCACAGTGGTACGTTGTACTCATGCTGCTGGTGCTGCTTTGTGTAGTTGTTAGTGCGCGTCATCCGCAGGAGGAGAAGGATAGAATTGCCATTCGCCTACATGACCTCACCCAGGAGCAACTTCAAGAGAGTGGATACTTCTGGGTAGATCATGATCGTGCGACTACGCTGGCGACACTGCAGGATCGTGCATCGCGAGTGCTGCTCTTTCTGAAGAAGTCGCAGTCATGCTTGAAGAACATTTATCGGGCGATGTTCCCGCTGGATGATACTCCCTCAAGCTTGCTGGCCCTCCTTGCCAAGTTTCAAGATCTGTCCGCGGTTTGCGAATGCGTGAGACAACAGTTGGTGGCTGGTGCCAAGGCTGCTCTATCAATGGTGCGATTGCACAGGCCTGACGTAGATGTTGCCGCCATTGTGTCTGGGCCGCCTGCGCCACCAGCAGGTTCTGCTTGGAATATGGTGCCGCACTACCAGGCGGTGGACCGCCCAGCAGAAGAGATCGTCGACTTCTTCGAGGAACAAACCAACGTTCTTCTGCTGCAATAGTAGCCTAGTTTGTATCATGCACATAAGTGTACTTGTGTTGTAAAGTTTGTATAGGTCTTGTAAATAATTGATTGTCGAATGTGTAGAGATAGCTTTGTTAGCATAAAGTGCGTTGCACTATGCGAGTCCTTTTCGTTAGCCTGGCCATGTTTTATCTCAGTCCCTTGTCAACCTGTCAGGTGCGCTGCAGCTGGATTGAGGTTGTGCGTAAGGGTTTTGATTGATGTACCAGCTACTCAGGATATCGCGTTTTGTTTCGAACAACAGATTTGTATAGGGTGGCGCAGCCCCCGAGTAGGTAAATTGAAAAAGGAAAGGAGAACACGGAGTTTTGGGGCACTTAGCTTTTATTTATTCGAAGAACAGTACGAGGTACAATGTGTGGCTAAGTAGCCTTGGCTGAGTAGCCTTATTTGTAATGAAAGGGAAAAACGACTAAGGGTAGAAGCGTCGCAGTTGTGCGACGTTCCAAGGGTTGGAGTACGCGACTCCTGTCTCTAAATCTTGAAGGCGATAGGCGCCACCTGGGATTACTTCTGTAATCACGTACGGTCCTTCCCAGGGGGACTCAAGCTTGAGATGCCCCTACTGCTTCAGTTGCAGGACCAGGTCACCTTCGACGAAGGATCTGGGGCGAAGCCTCCTACTGTGGTAGTTGCGCATGTTCTGCTGGTAGATCGTGGATCTTTCTGTGGCGATTTCCCTTGCCTCGTCAAGGAGGTCGACGGAGTCTTCGAGTGCGAGGGATGACTCTTGCTCGCTTACCACACGGCGCCTTGTAATTGCACTCGACGGGTAGCACTGCTTCAGCTCCGTGCACCATAAAGAATGGCGTGTAGCCCGTGGCGCTGTTTGGAGTTATACATAGGCTCCAGAGTACGGATTGCAGCTCGTCCGGCCAGCAACCCGCGGCTTATTCGAGTGGCTGGAGGAGTCGCTTCTTGATGCCGCTATAGACGAGCCCGTTTGCGTTTTCCACCTGACCGTTGGTCTGTGGATGCGCTACTGAGGCGTAGCTGATGTTGATCCCCAAGTTCTCGCAGAATTCTTGGAACTCCTTGGATGTGAAGTTCGTCCCGTTGTCGGTGATGATGTTGTGCGGCACCCCGAAGCGGTAGACGATGGACTCGAAGAACTTGACTACGCTGTGCCCTGATTGGTTGGTCATTGGCATGGCTTCAATCTATACCTGGGCATTTTCCGGGCCGGGCCGGGCTCGGGCCGGGCCTGACAAAGCCCGCCCGTGCAAAACCTAGGCCCGAGCCTAGCCCGGCCCGGCTGTCGGGCTTCAAAATATGGCTCAGGCCTGGCCCGCCAGGTGCATACACATTCGGGTCGTCGGGCCACGAGCCGGGCTTCTCCTTGTTTTCTGTTTTCTCCAGGCCCGAGCCCGGCCCGTGCACTCCCCGGGCCGCAGATCTGAAGCCCAGGCCCGGCCCGCGGGCCTAAAAAGCCTGGCCCGTCGGGCTTTTTTCGGGCCGGGCCGACCGGGCTGGGCTGCCCATGCCCAGATCTGCTTCAATCCACTTGGTGAATTTGTTGACTGTGACCAAGAGGTACACGTAGCCTCCTCGCGAGGACCTTTGAAGTTTGCCGTAGCTCTACGCCTGGTGCGTGTGGTCAGTATGGGCATTGTTATGGACTTGGGTTATGCCCATTGTTATGGACTGCGACCAAGAGGTACACGTAGCCTCCTCGCGAGGACCTTGTAGCTCTCCATGGCCAGTATGGCTTTTATTTTCTTCGGGTTTGCCTCGATTCCTCTCGCGGAGATTAGATACCCGAGTAGTTGCCCAGATGGGACGCCAAAGGCGCATTTGTCCGGATTGAGCTTGATCGGGTAGCGGTCGAGGTTGGCGAAGGTTTCGCGCAAATCATCGATTAGGGAGGCTTCCTCCTTGGTCTTGATTACTATGTCATCGACATAGACTTGAATGTTGCAACCAACTTGGTCCTTGAGGCGAGCCTACATGCACCGCTGGTAGGTGGCTCCTGCATTTTTTAGCCTGAAGGGCATTGTGTTGTAGCAGAACACGCCAAAGGGCGTTGTAAATGCTGTTTTTTCTTGATCTTCCTCCTTCATTCAAATCTGATTATAGCATGAGTAGGCGTCGAGGAAGCAGAGGCGCTCACATCCTGCGGTGGAGTCGATGATCTGGTCGATTCACGGTAGCGGGAAGTGATCCTTTGGACAGTGCTTGTTCAGAGAGGTGAAGTCCACACACATCCGCAGGATATCCGTGTCCTTTTTTGGTACCAGCACCGTGTTGGAGAGCCAAGTGCTTTTCTTGATCTCGCATATGAATTTGGCGTCGAGGAGTCTGTTGATCTCCATTCTGACTGCCTTTGCCCGTGGCTCAGATAATTGCCGGATTGTTTGCTTGGCTGGCCTTGTGTCTGGGTTGACATTGAGTGCGTGCTCGGTGAATTCCCTTGGAACTCCTGGCATGTCCGTTGGACACCAGGCGAAGATTTCCCAGTGCTCACGGAGGAATTCGACGAGCGCGAGTTCCTATGTGGGACTCAAGTTGTTGGCGATGAGGGCCGTTTTGGCGGGATCCGATGGGTGAACCTGCACTTTCTTTGTGTGCACTGATGAGTCGAAAGATAGATTAGGCGAGCTTGGCCGGCTTAGGGGAGGCAGACTGTTGTCTGTCGACTCCTTTAGTCGCGCGAGTTGTTCCTACATGCCAAAAGACTGGGAAATTCTGTTGAATTCCCTGTCACAACTGTCGGACCTCTCGAAGCTCCCGTTGACTGTGATGACGCCATTGGGACCTGGCATTTTCATCTGCAGGTAGGTCAGTGTGGTACCGCCATGAACCTAGCGAACACGACACGTCCGAGGATGCAGTGGTACTGTGAGGGCCAGTCGATGCGCTCGCGCCGAAAGTTTTTCGGCGTGCCGAAGATGACGTCGAGGTTGATTTTGCCCAGGGGATATACGTCTTTTCCTGGGACGATGCCATGGAATGTTGTGTCCGAGGCCTCTAGGCAAGTCAGAGGGATCCTCATTACTCGCAAGGTACTCGTGAATATAAGGTTGATGCCGCTTCCGCCGTCCATGAAGACGCGGCTCATGTCGAAGCCTCCGATTTGCGCCTCGAGTACGAGGGGGCAATGTCCTGGACGAGGTACTTGAGGCGGATGATCGCGTTTGTCGAAGGTGATGCAGGACTCGCTTCCGCTGAGGTACTCAGTGGTTGCTGGTGGCGAGTTTGTGGCCAAGTTGACTTGGCGAGTGATGGCTTTCTGCACCCTGTTGGAGGGGCATCCCTTTTGGATCATCATGGTACCCATGGCCCGTGGGTAGGGTTTGCCTCCCTGGTGCTGGTCTGGCGCAGCTGCGTTTGGGGGCATTCCAGGTGGCGGTGGTGGAGCGCCATGTGCTATGGCGCCTGGAGCCGCTCTGTAGCCTCTTTCGACTGCGTTGCGATTCATCCGAACCAATCCCTCATGCAGTTTGAGGAACTCGCGGCAATCCTTGAGGAGGTGGCTAGACTTCTTCTTTCCGTCCTGCTTGTCGATGTAGAAGTGCACCGTGCATGGCCCGGACAATTTGTCTTCGACGGATGTCGCGGGTGCCTCATCGCGATTGCGGTGTTGTCACACTTGCGTGGTCTTCCCGGAGTCACGGTATCCACCACTGCGGTATCTGCTATTGCGGTTGTCATCACGTCTGTCGGCGTAGCCAGCTGCAACCATGTTGACGTTGTCTCGATCATCGTAGATGCGCATGCGACGTTTGCCTCGGCGATCGCGTCTATGCTCGAGTTCTGCCTCCTCGTCAGAGTGAGCATGATTTTTCACCAAATCTTCTCCATCGGCCCACCAATTCGCGATTTCCATCAAGTGGTCGATGGTCTTGGGCTTTGAGCGGCCCAGCTCCTTCTTGATCTCTATGCGGCGGACACCGCCGTTGAATGCGTCAATCGCGCGATCCTCCGAGACGTTCTCTGTGGAGTTCTTGATGATGGACCACCTTTGGATGTAGGAGCGTAGTGATTCGCCCGATCTTTGCTGGCAGCATCTCAGCTCTTCGATTGATGCAGGCCGCTTGTACGTACCTTTGAAGTTGTGCACGAAGCTGTAAACCAGCTCATCCCAACTGCGAATGGATCCGCGTGGGAGGTTGTTGAGCCATGCTCGGGCGACGCCTTGAAGCTATAGCTGTAAGCATTGCATGGCCGTGCTTCGACTGCCGCCGTGGAGCCTGACGGAGGAGATGTGGTCCTCTAGCCAGATCTTCAGGTCCTGTAGGCCGTCAAACTTTGGGTTCTCTGATGGGAGTTTGAACCTTTTGGGCATTCGCTTTTGCCTGATGGACCTGCTGAAGCATCTAGCACCGCAGAGCTCCACATCTTCCTCTTCCGAGTTAGTCGACCGGGCACGTCGTGCGCTTGATTTGTCGATCTTGCGCTGCGTGAGGTCATCGCGCGCATCATAGTCGTGGTCATGTCGCCGTGAGCAGCGGCGTCGAGACAAGTCATGACTGTCGTTGCTGGATGAGGGCGAGGAGTAGCGCTTTGCTATCGTTTTGCCTTTTTTTGGATCTGGTGTTGGCTCCTTAACGAGAGCAGCCTCGATTAGTCCCAAGCCCGCGATCATAGATCGGTGCATGGCGGCTCGAGGATCTCCAGCTGGTGGCTGGTTGTTGAGGAGGTACATGGTGGCTATTGTCACCGCGGCCTGCGGCGTCTTTGGGACCACGTTGTCGCGTGTATCGACTGTCATAGAGCTGAAGTCGAGGACCTTTGTAGCTTCTATGCATTCTTGCTCAGTGAGATGGGCCATCCGAGACTGCCTCTTGTTTGCGAGGTACTCGTTGCCCTTTGAGGAGGATTCTCCGTGAGAGGAGAGCCCAGCACGTCGAAGGCTCGACTCGTCCGCCGTCTTTTTACGCGCCTCGAGTTGCACGATAGTTTGCACTTGGCGCTTAAATTCTTCCTTTAGGAGCCAGTGGCATCCCATTAGTATTTCTTGTGGAGATCCGAAGGGTAGAGGGGTGCCTCGTAACGCCTCGCGGCAGCGAGCCCACTCCTGCTCGTTGAGCCTGATCGCGACGCGTTCGCCGGTTTGCTCGTTTGTTATGGTCCGAGGCTCGACTGCTCCTCCATTGTTGACGGGGATGCGGTTGCCACCGTTGCTGCCGTTGCCACCATTGCCGCCGTTGCCACCGACAGGCGGGTCGGTTTTGTTACCGCGATTGCCCGTGTTGTCGCGGTTGGCGGAGGTGTCACCTGTGTTGATGACGGTGCACATGATGTGATTGGGGAAGCTGCTGCTCCCGCAGCTCTTAGATCCGGAGCCGTAGGCTCCATCTTCAGTTGCCAGATCGCTCAGATCGGAGTCATGACTGCTATCGCTGACTGTGTTCTCGACTATTGTCGGGGCGTTGAGCTTACTGAGGGTGCCGATCGATGGAGGGAACCACGATGCTGGGGCAATCGATGCCATCGTCGGCTGGTCAGGCATGCGGAGCGTGCCCATCTGACCAACTTGGAAGCGGAAGCTCCCGATTGCCAGGCTGATTCCATCGCCCACGGACTCGAAAGCCGGGCGAGTGGCCGGCGTGTGGGCTGTGAAGTCGAACGCGCTGAAGAGCTGGCGCATATCCGCTGTTGCGGAGTTGTAGATCGCGGTTGATGGGGCCGAAGAAGTCACAACATCAGCACTCCCAATTCCCACAGACGGTGCCAATTGACGAGGGTTTAACTCATCAATGCCCATTGTTATGGACTTGGGTTTTGGAGGAGGGAGCGCTGGAGACATCTATCGGCTAGCAAACAAGCACACAGGGACTCGAAGATTTACGCAGGTTCAGGCCTCGTAGAGGTCCCTACTCCTGCTTGTCTGCTCGTGGAATTATCAAAGGAATCGAAGATTACAATGGTGCGCAGATGCAATCTGGCGAGGGTTGTGGAAACTAGGGTTGCGCATGTCCTCCTCGCCGCTCCCTCCTAGCCTTTATATAGATAGGCTAGGTCTTGGGTAGCAGGTCGAGTCGGTTACAAGTTAGGGTTTTCCCCTTTGAACTTTCTATCTTTAGCTTCTTCTTGTTCTTCAAGCAATCGAGAGTCCGTAGGTTACTCGAGTTCTTTATTTGGGCCTTAGCAACACCGTGGGCTTCTATGTATTCAGGCCGTATATACCAAGCTCGAGTACCTGTAGGGTATACCCATGTCAATGAGTGAGTAATCCCCCGCTGTAGGCTATGGGGATGGTAGGGATTGGATGAGATCGTTCATGTAATGGCATCAGATTGTTAGGGATGGTGCCTAGTATCTTTTATTAGTGCTTTATGACTTTGTTGCGACTTGTTATGCTTAATGCTTGTCACTAGGGCCCGAGTGCCATGATTTCAGATCTGAACATGTTATTGATTCATTATGATAGTATTGTTTATCGTCTTATCTGCAAGTTGTATACACACGTTGTTGTCCGGAACCAATGGCCCCGAAGTGACAGAAATCGGGATAACCGGAGGGAGGCTTTGATGTGAGGATCACATGTGTTCACGGAGTGTTAATGCTTTGCTCCGGTGCTCTATTAAAAGGAGCACCTTAATTGCCAGTAGTTCCCTTGAGGCCCCGCTGCAAACGGGTTGGCAGGACAAAAGATGTTGTGCAAGTTCTCATTGCGAGCACGTATGACTATATATGGAACACATGCCTAGAATTATCTAGTACTTGGATGTTTTATCTTATTTATCTGCAATTGCCCTATGTTCTGATTGCTATGTGAATTGTCTTGTTCATGCAACGCCCGTCCATCCATCCCTATGCCTACCGCACTCGAATTCCACTGTTTACTGCTATTGTTACTACTGTCTTTGCTTTTAATACTGCTGTTACTTTGCTATTCCTACTACAATATTGTTGCTACTGGTAAACTGCTGTGAGCAAGATTGTTTCCAGGTGCGGCTGAATTGACAACTCAGTTGTTAAGGCTTATAAATATTCTTTGGCTCCCCTTGTGTCGAATCAATAAATTGGGTTTCACTTCCCTCGAAAATATTGCGATACACCCCTATACTTGTGGGTCATCACGGGCCAGACCTGGCCGCGCGGCCAGGTGGTGTGGCCGGGCCCCAGCCCCTCTCCGTCTCGTATTCTGGCTCCGGGTGTCCCTCGGTGAAAAACTGACTTTGGCTTTTGTCCCGTCCAATTCCGAGAATATTCATTTTCTGACTTTTCTGGAACAAAAAACAACAGAAAACAGGCAGCTGGCACTGTGGCTCTTGTTAATAGGTTAGTCCAAGAAATCATATAAAAAATACTCCAAAGTGTAGACAAAATATAAGAAAGTAGATAAAACTAAGCATGGAACATCAAAAATTATGGATACGTTAGCAACGTATCACCCCTTGGTGTTTGAAGACGATGCCATGAGCTGGCCAGGCCAGGGCAGCACCTTCTCCATTTGATCACCGGCCGCCGAGGAGGTTGTCTGCCAGCTGCGGTTCTCTATCGTGTTGGTATCCGTGTCTGAGGCATGGCTCAACTTCAGCCACAGCTGGTGGAGAAGGTGATCGAGCGGCACTCGTGCATCCCCGTTGACCAGATGCACGTCTCCAAGCATCACCCTAAGCCATTTCTTGTCCACTTCATCCACTCGGGGCACCGGGATATCACCCTCTCCGCCGGGCAGGCCACCTGCCGTGGCATCACCCTATCACCCTCGCCATGGACTCCGGCAGGCGGCGATCAACAACACGTCTAGGGCTACTACTGTCGCTTTGCGGTGGAGCGCGTTCCCCTGCAGTGCTGGTGCAAGTATGACATACAGGACGCCATTGGTCGGTCTTTCCTCGTGGACCGGCTGGAGCGATAGACGATGATCTTCACCAACACCTCCAGTGTCTATGTCTAGGCATGGACTTGGAGCCCGGTTGTCATGCCCACCTCCAATAACTACTCCGTGCTGGTCCACTAGCAAGCCCCGTGTGGTCGCCAGCAGATACCAGAGGGCTCGTCGAGCATGGAAGGCGAACAGGGCCCATGGTCCTTGTCCTGATTCATCTAGACATCACCAAGGACTCCGCGCCACTACCGGAAGGGAGCACCGATGTGTGGCCACGCGAGGAGCATTTCTACTCGATCATGGGCATAGAAGACACCATGGGGCGCGTCGTCACCACTCATATGCTCATGATCATCTTTGTCTTGCTCACCGCGTTGAGGATGATGAGGGCCTGTATCACGGCTGGTGTCGGCAAGCCCGCTCTCATGGCAACCGTCATGGGGGGCTGCTTGGCTGCCATTCGGATAGAATGGCTCACGACTCCGCCCCTCAGCTTTGCCGTCAGGAGGACGGTAACAGAGGGCGCAGCGGCCATTGCCGTCACGGTGATCTCGCTTCAACGGCAACTGATGAATCTAAGACTGCCGGTCATGGGTGTGGTTGCTCTCGCAACCGCAGCTTCACTCGCAGTCGCCCTCGCTCCGAGGAGGAGAGCAAAGCATGGTCCAGCACGCCTGCCTATCTCTTTTGAGTGTTGGCCTCGTCGACGGTGCCCGTCCTGCCTGGAATTCCTCATCACGAGCTGGGCGAGCCTGGCGACCTCCTGCACCGGGTGCCCGTGAGCGCCAAGACTGACATGCTGCCATTCAGGTCCGACCTAGAGCTCTTCTAGCAGGAGCTCATGCGCGTTGATCCCCTCTTGTTGGGACATGAGTTAGGACAGCGTGACTTCGGGCTAGCTAGACTAGACTAATCTTCAGCCCTGGCGGAGGACATGATGTCGTGGCCCACTCAGGAGGAGCCCTTGGCTTCTTGGGACGGCCTCTCCCCTGTTGAGCTAGAACTGGAGCCTATCAGCCTGCTAGGCCCAGATCTTGGCACCCCTAGGCCGCAAGAGAGGCCCCTTGGTGGGTCACTCCAGTCGTGGCCTTCCATGGTAAAAAGACACAGATACTACCTAAAGGGAGAGGGTGAATAGACGGTTTAAAACTTTAAATATAGAATAAAGCTAGCGTTATTTTATCAAGTACAAAATCTATATATACTATGATTCACCTATGTGCACCAACAACTTATGCTAAGTAAGACAAACAACAATATGATAGCAATATAGATTATTTCAACAATGTGATAGTCTTCAAACATGTTGATGTGAATAAGTAAAACAATTAGGAATAAGAGACGAGATGATTGCGAAATGGTACAATTGTGTGACTGCATCGTTAATCTTTAGTAATAAATATATTCACAACCCTGTAAAGACGTGCGAAACTCGTATTATTCTGCACACTTGAAGAGACGAGAGAAATCATGGCATCAAAAAAATGTAAAAAAACGTTGAAGTATTTTTTAGAAATATGAGAACATAGGAATAAAAAAGTCCTACATCATGGGGGCCGGTGAGCTCACCGGTGCACATGCTCACAGTGCTGGCAGATACATTTCACGTCCCTTCTGCGATCTCAGTGTCGCATAATTTGATCGGACTGGGACGGCTGACCGACGTGGAAAACCTCGATCAGGTGATGTGCTGGAGGCTGCAAAGGTACACCGTACACCAACTTGTTGCTAGTCATTGCGGCAAACAGTGTGCGGCCCTCGGACGAGCAAAGGGATTGGGGCCATGATAAGCTTCGTGCTCGATGGGTCGACGACGACATACGCACCCACCAGGCCGAAAGCGATGCCGCCGGGCCATGACTAGGTCCAGCAACGACATTATCGTGCATGTACGCACGTACGAACGCACCGCAAGGTCCGTCGTTGGATGGATATGACGGGGCAGCGGCCGTGCTGTGCGCGAGCCCCACTCCCAGGAATCCGGCCGGATGTAGCCTAGCTAGCGCGCGGGGACTGGAGTACCACTTCGAGGACGTGCGTAGAGTACGGATGGCCGGTGGTGTCATGGTGGCCGTCGGCGGGGATCCCACCTAAACCCCTCCAAGGGATTAAACAATGCTGGGTACGGACGTGCGTGCGGCCGGTACGGGTAGCAAGTACTAGGCACTTTAGCGACCAACTATCCGTGCATCAACCGCCCACCTGCACCCAAATGCTAGATCAACCAATTCGGTGCTTGGGCACCTGATAATTAAAAGTTTGCTAATATTAGATCGATCTCTCAATGCATAGAGTAGCTTGCATCTGGTACATTGATCATGCTTAAGATGCATGCACTGGCTGCTAGCACTACTAGTAGTATCCCAAATTAAGAATGTCATCAGTTGAAACATTCTCCGCACGTTGACTAGACACCGGCCACTTTAGCTTTCGAGGGATAATTAAGTCCGCATATCTCGAGCTAGGGGAACCTTCCAACGACACATCATGCCAACATGGACGGCTGTCATCACAGATTAGATTATTTACAAGTAGTACTACACCTTTGCGCAAAGGAGCTTACTAAGTTGGAATCAAACGCTGTATATAGTGCAAACTGCAAAGTAACACTTTCGAGCTTTCGCACCAAAGACGTCCTATTTGTATGGTGGGCCACTGGGCATTAGGACGACGACACCATAGGGTTCAATGTTTATTATAAAAACTATAGTTAGTTATCCCGCACCTAGCAGAAATATTTGACCAGACACAACTAGTACCACTTCGATCAATATATTAACTTGCATCAGATTGTTGAAGCTACCAGACCGGAGTACTCGAGTTAATTGTATAAAACTACCATAATTGGAGCTGACGAGTCAGTACCACTTTCGGTAATTTTTGCGAGTCAGTACCAACTTTTGGGTCACACCGTTCCGGATGGGACTAATTCACGTCTAAGAGCATTTTGACAGCAACCCTGACTGCTGGGGCCTAGCTGTAAATGCTGATTTGGCGGCACGTGGCCAGGAGGAGCTGAGGTGGAAGTGGGGCCCTCCTGTCAGCCGTATCTTATTTTATTTTATTTTTATCTCCTATTTTACTCTCCTAGATATTGTCGATCAGCGCGGCGATGTCGTCGCACCCGGAACGCGGCAGCCCGGCCCACAGGGTCACCACCTCCGCGGCGGCGCCAACACCACCTCCCTTATCCATGGCGTCCTTGAGCTGCTCGACCGCCGTCTTCGTGCGCCGGAACTTGTACATCATCACCCCCGCGGAGGCGCCGCCGGCTGCCGCCGCCCGCTGCTGCATGCGAGACATCCTAGTGAGCATCCTGGCAGGAGAGGCGTGGGTTGGGGCGGGCGCCGGCGGTGGCCTGGAGGAGCGACGCGACTGATGGGTTCGTAGCATGGAAAACAAAAAAATTCTACCGCAAGAACGAACAAAACCCAGATCTAATCTAGATAAAAGCCAAGATCTAATCTATTAGACATGTGCAACGAGATAGATCTGTACTAACCCTCGTAGATCCAAAAGCGTTACGAGATTGGATCTCGTGGTTGATGTAGTCGATCACTTGCCGATCTCAAGATCATGTGGACGATCCTTCCGGCGGCGCTTCCGCAGTCGGTCACACGTGCGGAGTCGAAGCAGACTTTCCTCTCCTTGTTCCAGCGAGCAGTGGAGGTAGTAGATCTTCTCCACGGAATCCCAGCAGCACGATGGTGTGGTGGTGGTGGTGGAGTAGAGAATTCTGTAGGGCTTCGTCTAAGCCTGAGCAGAGGGAAGGAGGAGGAGAGAGGCGGCGGCTATGGCTTGGAGTGAAGGGGGCCAGGGGGTGGCGCCCCCACCCCTCTATATAAAGGAGGTAGGCGCCATGGGAGGGGGAGTCCTAGTAGGACTCCCCTCCCTTCCTTGGCCGGCGGATTGGGAGGGGGCGGAGTCCTCCTCCCCCACGACTCCTTGTCTTGCCCCACAAGGACTCCTTGATCCTTTCTTGGTTTTCAAGCAAACTCTAAGAAATCTCCTAGAACCTTCCAGAACATTCTGAAACCTTCTAGAATCCCCATATAAATACTCCGGAACATTTCCTAACTTAGAAAATGATCCCCAATATATGAATCTCATTCTCCGGACAATTCCGGATCTCCTCGTGATGTCCCGAATCCAATCCGAGACTCCGAACAACATTCGGTCTCCAACGCATATTCCATATCTACTTAAAACAACTTCGAACCTTAAGTGTGTCACCCTACGGTTCGTGAATATGCATACATGATGAAGACACCTCTCCGATCAATAACCATCAGCAGGATCTGGAGATCCATAACGGCTCCCACATACTCAACGATGACTTTGTGATCGATAGAACCATTAACATATGAAACCAATTCCCTTTGTCACGCGATATTGTACTTATCCGAGGTTTGATCGTCGGTATCTCCATACCTAGTTCTACCTCATTACTGATAAGTACTCTTTACTCGTTCCGTGATATGTCATCCCTTATGACCTAGTCACATGCTTGCAAGCTAACTGGATGACATTCCACCGAGAGGGCCCAGAGCATATCTATCCGTCATATGGATGGACAAATCACAATCTTGGTCCATGCGCTTCAACACATACTTTCAGAATACCCAATGTCACCTTTATAACCGCCCAGTTACGAAGCGGCGTTTGATGTCATCAAAGTACCCATCCGGTGATGGTGATTAACATAACCTCATGGTCGAAGGATTAGGTTACTATGCATTTGAAACGCTTGTAGCAAAACGAACTTAATGACTTGATCTTATGCTATACTTACTTATGGGTGTGTGTCCATCACATCATTCTCCTAATGATATAATCTTGTTATTAACAACATCCAATGTCCATGATCAGGAAACCATGATCATCCATTAATCAACAAGCTAGTTTAACAAGAGGCTTACTAGGGACTTTTTTTATGTTTACAAAACACACAAGTATTAATGTTTCCGGTTAATACAATTATAGCATGGGATGTAAACATTTATCATAAACATAAAGATATAATAATAACCACTTTATTATTGCCTCTTGGGCATATCTCCAACAGTCTCCCACTTGCACTAGAGTCAATAATCTAGTTAAAAAACTTGTGCATTCAACACCTATGGCTTTCTGGTGTTGTATAGACACTATTGCTAGTGGTAAACATAATCTTCGGATCTGACACTTCTAGGTCCGTGTGTATTTGCATGTCCTTGTGTCTCTATGCATTACTCATTCTCCAATGAGATGGCATTGTATAAATTTGGTCCTTTGGTGAGACCTTTAGTTCCTTGGGATTAAATCATGTTGATACAATTGTCGTACAATGTATCTTCATAGTATTATCCTGCTATGAACCACACCTAGTTTGATAACAAACTACTTGACGCAAATGCCCTCATTTGCTGCTACAATATGATCATATACTCAGCCTTTTGTTGTAGTATCTGTCACAATGTTTTAACTTTGGTACTCAACCAAATCCGTTATGGAACTTCCTTTCCATTACATTGTGCCACCCATAGTTTAAATTGAGATAAACTTAATTTGTGACAAAACTAGTATCAATGCAACAATTTACAATGAACTATTTGTCACCACTATATAAATAATATATTCTTAGTTCTTCCAAAGATCATAAGAATATCCCTACTATTGTCCAATGATCATCTTATGAGTCATTCTGGTATATGCTCATAACATTTAGAGCATAGGACATATCTGGATGTGTACATCTCAAAGAATGATTAATCAAAATATTCTTGCAATTTCACCAAGTGTCAAAACACTTGAATCTCGTGTCAACACACTTGAATCTTGATTCAGTCCTTTCCGTGTGTCAAGAACCTTTCTTGTTGTTTCCATATTGAAATCATTCAACATCTTATCTATGTACATTTGGCAAAACCATATTAGCGCCTCAATCTATCCATATAGACATTGATGCCTAATTCTTGGGTTATGCCTAAGTCTTTCATCGAAATGAAATTCTTAACCTGTGTCAATAAAAGGTACATCATTTCTAATCAACAATATGTCTTTCACATAATGTATTAGAAATATGTCTTAGCGCTCCCACTTAATTTCTTGCAAAATGCAAACATCTTCATCGTCTCTGATGAAATTAAACCTTTTAACAATTTCATCACGGTGAAGATTCCAACTCCGCGATGCTCACTTCAACCATTGAAGTTTTGCATACTCTTTTAGCATCCTTTGAATTAACAAAACCCTTTGGATCGTGTCATGTACACGTCCTAGGTAACCATTCTATTAGAAGAACTTGTTTTGTTTGTTCAACTACCATATACCAAAATATATGTAGTGGTTGCTACATTAATCCGTCCAGACTAAATATCGCTATGAAAGATCAAATCTTATCATAGTCAATTCCTTGAACATTGTCGTAAACTCTTTCCGACATGTCGACTATTTCATAGATGTGAAACATCCATGTCTATTTCTTTATAGATCCATATACGACTGTAAGATCTTGCACCTTTCCAGAGGGTCTTTCAAATTCAAAGCTTGATTTCTCGTGTATAGAATTATCACGGATTTTATGGCTTCAAGCCACTTAACGAAGTCAGGGCCCATCATTGATTATTTGCATGTAGTCGGTTCATCATTGTCAAACAATAATGATTTAACTCTCAAATCTAGACATTTGATTACTTACCTGACCTACTTGGTTCAATAGTAACTTAGATCTCCATGACCACAACCTTTGAGGCATGTGAGCCATGAGCATTGTTGCTGCCTCCGGGACACTTACCGATGCTGCGCAACTCAGCACATATTAGCCAAGGTTCAACAACCTTGTCAAAGTTCTATTGTCCTCCCACTTGACTTTTCACCAAAAATTCCTTCTCAAGAAACTCGACATTCTAAGCGACAAACACTTTTGTCTTCGGTGTTATGGAGGAATACCCAATGGTTATTCAAAATAACCTACAAAGACATGCTCATCCGACTTTGGTTGTAAACACTTTACTTATGCCTAGCATACCAAAAATTTAAGAAAGGACAACCTGAGTTTTATCCCAAACCATGACTTATATGGAGTCATTTCAACAGATCACGATGGAGCTCTTTACAGTGTAAAAGCGGTAGTCACTAAAGCTTTAATCTTTAAAATATAATGGCAGTTTTATAAATGACACCTTTGATCTTATCATGTCAAACAAGGTTTCATTACATATCTTGAACACTCCATACTCCTATGGTGTTTTGGGAAATGCAAATCCATGGAACGATTCCTCAAATCTTAGGTGTTTTGCTAAACTTGTAACTCAAACATCTTTCTTTATGATCCAATCATAATTTTTTTTTATTTTCTTGTTACAATAATTTTCCACTTCATCTTAAAAGTCTTTGAACATTTTCAAATGTTTCATACTTCTTCCTTATTAAGTAAGTATATACATATACTCACTCAAATCTTCGGAGAAAGCATATGAAGTTGAAATCCATCGTCCACGACTACACATAATGGACTATATACATCAATATGTATAAATTCCAATCAGTTAGTCGTTCGTTCCTCTTTTGGCCTACGAACGGAGTTTTAATTATCTCCATGAAAGTATCACAAGCGTCATTTGATCAAAATCAAAGACTCCAAAAATCCATCAATATGGAGTTTCTTCATGTATCCCTTTCAATATAATTTAAACAGCGATGTCACTTTGCAAGCATTCTTTCAATTATTTGTCTTGCGACATTTTAGCATTAGTTTTATGGTCGTTATTTCTCCAACCAGACTTGTATATCATCCATCTATTATGGAATACGGTAATTATTTGAACAAACTTTTGTCGTCATAATACCTGATCAAAATAACAATTATTGAAACAAATCTTGAAGGCAAGCTTTGATGTTAACGAGCAACACAACAACCCTTTGTTTGTTTTTGATGAACATCATCACATATTCTCTTGCTAGTTACTTAGGCCATTGCAGTTCATGAAATGTGTTGTCCTGTATGACACTTCATACCAACCAATTTGGTATCCAATACCACAGAACCACATTGTTTAACAACCAAGGAATACAGCCATAACATGTATCTTTTATATACATAAGTTGGACATCTCCAATCTTTTTTTTTCTGCCAAATAATTTATAGATTCTCTTTCAACAATTCCTTTTCTTTTAAAAGAATCTATCAACATCAATAGTGGTGTCATTCACATGACACATAGTACAAAGTGTGTATAGTCAAATACTAATACCTTTGAACTTGCACTTTGAAGTGGATCACCTTCATCAAATGTTTGGCATTCTTTCAAAATTCCATTCTTTAGTAATCTTTTAGTGTAGTAAATATTTTACTTACATCTTCTATTCATCCTTATCATGACAATTTTCATGATCAACCTGCTATAGCTTATAAAGGTGAATTGCGAGTATAATGTTTCTTTTCCAAAAACTTTTGGAGGATTAGTACGACTGGCGTCTCCAATCTTCACAAATTCTCATCAAATATGAGGACGTATACTCTATCATGTTGTAACCAACACATTGTTTTAGATATCACAATACCTTTCACATATGATGGTTTCTGAAACATTGCTTTCAGCTCTTAGATAAACTTGATATTAAAAACAATCTTTTGAGTGTCAAGGATCATGGAGGCAAACATGATACATTAGATACTAACACTGGAATTGTTACTCTTGATTTAATACTGTTTATTAAACTTCACAGAGTAAACGGAGTTTGCTGAAAGTTTGCAATATGACTTTTAAACTTTAGATTGACACTCAAAACAATACGATACCAGTTCGTAAAGCAAATATCCAGAATTTCTATAGTTCTACTATCTCAACTATAACTAAGCGTAAGGTGGTGAACGGATGCCAATGACTACAACAAACTATGCAAATTCACTTTGATTGTGTTTATGATAAATTGAGTTTGACTAATCCAAATTACAAAAGAACTCCCACTCAAAACAACATCCCTCGAGTTGTTTTAGTGATTACACGAACCAAATCCACTACACCAAGTCCGATCATCACGTGAGATGATGTAGCTTTAAAGGCGAACAATCAACATGTTCATCATATCATCCATATGACTCATGCTTTACCTTTCGGTATTCCGTGTTCCGAGACCATGTCTGTACATGCTAGGCTCGTCAAGATTAACCTTAGTATCCGCATGTGCAAATCTGGCTTGCACCCGTCGTATGCACACGTAGAATCTATCACACCCGATCATCACGAGATGCTTCGAAACGACGAGTCTTAGCAACGGTGCCTACTAAGGACGAACACTTTATTACTTGATATTTAGTGAGAGGGATCATCTTATAATGCTATCATCGCGATCTAAGCAATACAAGATGCATAAAGGATTAACATCACAGGCAATTCATAATTAGTGTGATATGATATGGCCCTTTCTTCTTATGCCTTTGATCTCCATCTCCAAAGCACGGACATGATCTCCATCATCACCGACATTGCGTCAAGGTCGTTAGCGCGCTTCATGGTTGTCCATCATCACTAGCAACTATTACAACTACTTGGAATAAAGCTATTACAAGATAAATAGACACGCAGGTCTTAACAGAATTAAAGACAACCATTAGGCTCCTGCCGGTTGCCATATTACAACAAGGATCATTGCATACATCAAATATAATCACAATCACATGATGGCCATATCACATCACAAAACCCCAAAAACAAGTTAGGCGCCTCTAATTTTCTTTGCATGTTTTATGGTTTGGGGCTTTTCGAATAAGAACGGATCTTACCTCTGAAACTGAACCACAACGTTGATACAAGTGCTATCAAGTGCAAAGTGTAGATTGGATCTATACTATGATGGGAGAGACAGACACCCATAAAGCCACTTGTGCAATACGAGTTGCCGTCAAGCGTGGAGCAAGTCTCATGTGCGATGACATGTAAGGTTAGCAGCGCTTCATCCCACCATACCGCAAGATGCAAAGTACACAAAGCAAAAGACGACATGAGCACCAACGCCCACAAAACCATTGTGTTCTACTCGTGCAACAGATCTACGCATAGACACGGCTCTGATACCACTGATGGGTTCGTAGCATAGAAAACAAAAAAATTCTACCGCAAGAACGAACAAAACCCAGATCTAATCTAGATAAAAGCCAAGATCTAATCTATTAGACATGTGCAACGAGATAGATCTGTACTAACCCTCGTAGATCCGAAAGCGTTATGAGATTGGATCTCGTGGTTAATGTAGTCGATCACTTGCCGATCTCAAGATCGTGTGGATGATCCTTCGGTAGCGTGTTCGGCAGCTTCTGATCGGTCACTGCGTCGGGTCGAAGCAGACCTTCCTCTCTCTGTTCCAGCGAGCAGCGGAGGTAGTAGATCTTCTCCACGGAATCCCAGCAGCACGACGGTGTGGTGGTTGTGGTGGAGTAGAGAATTCTGCAGGGCTTCGCCTAAGCCTGAGCAGAGGGAAGGAGGAGGAGAGAGGCGGCGGCTAGGGCTTGGAGTGAAGGGGCCAGGGGGTGGCGCCCCCACCCCTCTATATAAAGGAGGGAGGCGCCATGGGAGGGGGAGTCCTAGTAGGACTCCCCTCCCTTCCTTGGCCGGCGGATTGGGAGGGGGGAGGAGTCCTCCTCCCCCACGACTCCTTGTCTTGCCCCACAAGGACTCCTTGATCCTTTCTTGGTTTTCAAGCAAACTCCAAGAAATCTCCTAGAACCTCCCAGAACATTCCGAAACCTTCTAGAATCCCCATATAAATACTCCGGAACATTTCCTAACTTAGAAAATGATCCCCAATATATGAATCTCATTCTCCGGACAATTTCGGATCTCCTCGTGATGTCCCGGATCCAATCCGAGACTCCGAACAACATTCGGTCTCCAACGCATATTCCATATCTACTTAAAACAACTTCGAACCTTAAGTGTGTCACCCTATGGTTCGTGAATATGCATACATGATGAAGACACCTCTCCGATCAATAACCATCAGCGGGATCTGGAGATCCATAACGGCTCCCACATACTCAACGATGACTTCGTGATCGATAGAACCATTAACATATGAAACCAATTCCCTTTGTCACGCGATATTGTACTTATCCGAGGTTTGACCGTCGGTATCTCCATACCTAGTTCTACCTCGTTACTGATAAGTACTCTTTACTCGTTCCGTGATATGTCATCCCTTGTGACCTAGTCACATGCTTGCAAGCTAACTAGATGACATTCCACCGAGAGGGCCTAGAGCATATCTATCCGTCATATGGATGGACAAATCCCAATCTTGGTCCATGCGCTTCAACACATACTTTCAGAATACCCAATGTCACCTTTATAACCACCCATTTACGAAGCGGCGTTTGATGTCATCAAAGTACCCATCCGGTGATGGTGATTAACATAACCTCATGGTCGAAGGATTAGGTTACTATGTATTTGAAAAGCTTGTAGCAAAACGGACTTAATGACTTGATCTTATGCTATGCTTACTTATGGGTGTGTGTCCATCACATCATTCTCCTAATGATATGATCTTGTTATTAATGACATCCAATATCCATGATCAGGAAACCATGATCATCCATTAATCAACAAGCTAGTTTAACAAGAGGCTTACTAGGGACTTTTTTTATGTTTACAAAACACACAAGTATTAATGTTTCCGGTTAATACAATTATAGCATGGGATGTAAACATTTATCATAAACATAAAGATATAATAATAACCACTTTATTATTGCCTCTTGGGCATATCTTCAACAGCTACCTGGGTGGCGGAGGCGGAGTACCCCTCGATGGCGGCGGCGTCGAGGCAGAGCGCCCGCAGGCGTCGCAGAGGCGCGATGTCTCTTCCATGTACTCGTCGACCCAGGTGTCGCCGCCGGGGAGGTGGAGCGAGCCGACGAGGCGCGTGAGCCCCGTGTGTGCCGCGCGGAGGAGTGCCAGCGCGTCCTGGAGGGACGGCAGGGAGACGAACGACCCTGAAGCGAGGGAGCGGTCGAGGTCATCGAGCCTGTGTGCCAGCGTCGTGTAGGAGGTCGGCTTCATGGCTAGCTAGCTAAGATCAGGAGAGAGTCGGGGCCCTGGCGGCGGCGAGAGTCGGGCCCGTCCCATGGAGGAAGAAGATGGGTGGGGAAAAATAGAGAGGTTGCCGGGTGGGACCCACTGGCGGTAAATATTAAAATAGGAGATAAAAATAAAAAATAAAATAAGATAGGGCTGACAAGCGGGCCCCACTTCCACCTCAGCTCCTCCTAGCCACGTGACGCTAAATCAGCACTGACAGCTAGGCCCCAGCCGCCAGGGTTGCTGTCAAAATGCTCTTAGACGTGAATTAGTCCGATTCGCAACGGTGTGACCTAAAAGTTGGTACTGACTCGCAAAAATTACCGAAAGTGGTACTGACTCGTCCCGACAACCTCAATTGTGGTAGTTTTATCCAATTAACTCGGAGTACTCGGGTGAAAATAGTAGCATAGCATGTCTATCAGAGAGTTTATAAGGTCCAAGCAGGTCGATGGCCTCTAGAAGGCGAATTAATACAAGTTATTATATTGTGGGTGGCACTAGTACGATTTTTTTATTATTTTCTTTTTCCCCCTCAAAAAAAAACTAGTACGATTTTTTTTTCCGGAGAGGCACTAGTATAGTTGGACCTTGACTTTTGTTTATCCAGAGTGGACGGTCCATATCAGCTCGAGGGTGCCACAAAAAATCTCTCCCATATCATGAATGTAGCCGATATCATCATGGGTACTGATGCAAGATTCCATTACTCACAAACCACTTCTACCGATCAATTGAGATTGATCGATGATTACCGCCGCAGACCGGATGGCCACTCGTGGTGGCGGGCAATCGATACGACGGATCTCTCTATGCATGGAGTAGCTTCATCTGGTACATTGATCATTCTTAAGCTGCATGCACTACTGGCTGCTAATATCCCAAATTAAGATTGGCATCAGTTGAAACATTCTCCGCACGTTGACTAGACACCGACCACATAGCTTTTGAGCGATAATTAAGTGTGCATATCTCGAGCTATAGGGGAACCTTCCAATGACACAGCTTGCCAACATGGACGGCTGTCTTCAAAGAATAGATTAGTATTTACAAGTAGTACTACACCTTTGCGCAAAGGAACTTAAGTTGGAATTAAACGCTATATATACTGGTGCGCGACGGGAGTAACACTTTCGAGCTTTTGCACCAAAGGCGCCCTATTTATATGGTGCACAACTGGACATTAGGACGACGACACCATAGGGTTCAACGTTTTATCATCAAAACTATAGCTAGTTATCCCACACCAAGCAGAGATATTTGACCAGACACAAAACTACCGCTTCGATCAATATATTAATTCATCGAATTGTTGAAGACTCTCACCTAGCTGCCGACAGACAGGAGCGAGCGAGGGTGCGTTTCAAATTGGTTCACATGTGGGAAACTATAACCTAGAGCAGGTCTTGTTGCAATCTCAAGAAAATGGCCACCAATAACCCCAAACATCACGAAAAGACTGTTCGCCCCGCTCATCCCCCGCGCGTGATAGGGCGAACCCTCACTTCCCCTCACTCAGTCCCCTCCCCCCACGCCGCCGGCGCCGGCTAGGGCCGCCGAGCAAAGCTTGTGTGGTGCCGGCGGCGGGCGTGTCTTCACCCGCTGGCTGGGAGGGAGGCGTGGGGGCTCTCGACGGCGGCGAGGTGGTGGCATGTTTCCTAGGCCCGGTGGTGGTGGTCGTCGGCAGCGGTGTAGGACCAGCGGCAGAGTAGGGGAGCTGTGCGCAGCGGCGGGCGGTGGGGGGCTCAGTAGCGGTCGGGCCAGTGAGGGCCCAGTCTAGGCTTGCTGGGCTGCAGCTACCCCTTCCCCAGGGGTTGCTAGGTATTCTCCTTGGTCGTGTGTGGCTGGCACACTAGATCTTGGCCAGGCGGGCGAAGGTCTGGTGGCTGCCGGGCAGGTCCGTTGAGGATTCTGCGAGGTCGATTGACCGGCGACGCAGAGGTGCCGCGGCTACCACGTCGTCGACCTTCTGCTGCTGTGTGTTGGCTTATGCAGGACTCCCTCGTCTTTAAGGTTGGTCCCGGCTTGGAGGCAGTTGCCGCCCCGTTGGTTTTCCTCATACCGATGGTGGTCCGGCAGGTCCGGGTGGACACGGTGGCGACGACGCTGCTACTTGGCGGGGGGTATCCACGGGGGCAATTCCACTGGGGGACGGACGAGTAGGGTCTAGGGCTAGGGTGGGAGAGGACGATGGCAGCCTTGCTGTAGTGTGGTGGAGGGGCTTCACGCGCTCATTCATGCTCGGTCGGGCCAGCTAGGCCTGGTTTGCCTTGCTGCGGCATCTGGTCGGCTACCGCCTTCCAGTGGTGGAGGCAATTCCCTCCCGCGTGCTGTTGTATCACCGACTCTTGCTGAAGATTCCTCTTTTTCAGTCCTACCAGCCTCACAACGTATTTCATAGTGAGACGGCGATGGCGACGGCAAGATCATGGTGGCGTGTGTCGGTGGGCGGTGAGCTTGGTGGAGCAATTTGAAGTGTCCGGGGGTGTGGTTTTTTAGGGGACGGGAGAAATCCTTGTTGTCTGACACCAACGTGGTGACGCCTACGGGTGTCGCCATCCTTCCTGAAGGGCGTCGGGTGTATCTCTTCCCCACCTCCCATATCATATCGGAAAAACCCTAGGACTAGTCCGGTCAGCAGCGTCGTTGTCGTCGCTTTCCTTCTGGGAGGTGTTGCTTGGTACGCGAAGCTTCGGAGTGCTAGGAGCGTGGTGGTAATTCTCCGGAGGGCGCAACGGTTGCGGGTCATCCTGGTTTTCATCGAGCCACCATTGTCGGCATTGTTTTATTTTCTTGTTCTTTTTCGTTTTCTTTGTTGTTTCTTTTGGGCGTTGTGCTGTCTGGCCCAACAGCGGTCTCATTCGCCGTTGCTATATTAATATAGCTGGATGCAAGCCTATTTCTAGGACAACCACAAACTTCATACACATACTCGTGCGAAAATAGCAGTACTAGTATAAGAGCACCTCCACTCGTTGGGCGTTCTGAGGCTGAAATCTGGTGCTATTTAGTGCTGGACGGACATAGCTTTCGGCCTAGAAACGTCCATTTTTTCACTCGCGTTCCCAGACGTGGTTCCCAGGCGATGAAAAGTTGGCGGGTTTTTGCCCAAATTCAACTCAAATTCAAACAGAGTTCGGCGTAGTTTGGCATAAATATGAATACATAGCAATGTTCGGCATAGTTCGACATTAAATTAAACATAGTTTGGCATTAAATTAAACATAGTTCAACATAGACTGGAAATACGACATAGTTCGTCCTTGTTCAGCCAGATCATGCTCGGCATCTACGTGTTGCCCTTGCATGTCCATATGTGCTTGATACGTCCATTTTGCATCACTATTCTATGTCATAATTCACTGTTATTCATTGATATATTTCATATTAAGAGATGATACTTATGTTATTTCATATGTTTTTGCATGGTTGATAACTTTTGGAGCATGGACCGCTGCAGTCAGGATTCTGATAGAAAAGGTGTTGTTTGGAGGCAAAATTCGCGAAGATCAGAAAATCCGAGAAAATATACGGAAAATCCTATTTTTCCAGAAGACGAAGGAAGCCAGAAGAGGGAGTGGAGATGGGCCACAGGGGGGCCAAACCACCCCCTGGTGCGGGCCACCCTAGGTCGCGCCACCAGGTGGTGTGGCCGCCCTGGCCCACCTCTAGCTCTCCCCTCTGGCGTATATATTCCTCCCGAAACCCTAAGACTCGGGAGCGACCACAAAAAGATTCCGCCGCCTCTGCGGGACAGAAAACACCGAGAGAGAAAGATCTCTTCGGCAGATAGATTTCTGCCAGGGGAATTCCTTCCCGGAGAGGGGAGATCGTCGCCATCAACACCACCATCCAGCTGGACTTCATCGGGATCATCATCATCATCACCATCATCATCACCATCAGCACCTGATGGCCCAAAATATATTGAACTCGTTGGGGAACACCAAGAGGAAGGTATGATGAGCACAGCAGCAAGTTTTCCCTCAGTACGAAACCAAGGTGATCAATCCAGTAGGAGCAAGTAAACACCCCAAAGATGTAGCTAGCTGAATGATGGCAGGGCGCACTACCGGTGCCAACAGTAACATGGAGACCTGCATAACACAACCACAGAACTCTGTCCCCAACTTGCGATGAGGTTGTCAATCTCACCGATTTTGCTGAAAACAAAGGATTAAACGTATCGAATGGAAGGAAGTAATAGTTTGCAGAAAGTAACACAAAGCAGTAAACAGTTTATAGATTGTATGTAAAATAAAAGGATCGGGATCCATAGTTCACTAGAGGTGGCTCTCCTTAAGATAGATAACATGTTGGGTGAACAAATTACAGCGGGGCAATTGACAAACATCGAGAAAGCAATACATGCATATACTAATCATCTTGACTCCTTTGAGATTCGATTGGGCATTACAACATTATACATAGACCGCCATCCAACTGCTGACGAGGTTTCAACTCGTCAATGCCCATTGTTATGGACTTGGGTTTTGGAGAAGATGGGGATGCTGGAGATCGTGGCACGGTTAACAGACAAGCAACCAGGGACAGGATTTACCAGTTCAGGGCCCGGAGAAAACCCTACTCACAGCATGCGCTCTTTTATTGCGGTGAACCGAAAGTTCTGGTCGTGATTCGATCTGGCGTGGAGGTGTGTATGTCGTAATCGCAGGGTGTAATCGTTGTTGGTGTGTCCTCCTCGTTGGACCCTCCTAGCCTTTATATATGGGGAGGCTAGGTCTCGGGTACCGATACGAGTAGGTTACAAGTTGTATTGAAACTCTAGTCTTGTTCTTCAAGGATCCGACGGCGTCATGGGCCTGGGCCACCCGAAAATCTTCATGGGCTGGCGTATATTGGCCGTGGGCCTTCCTTGGGCTGGACCAGGTATGCTGAAGTTACGTACCCGTAGGGTATAACCATGTCAGTAGCCCACGAGTGTTTAGTCGAATCGTAGATTCGGCTGAGGACTCTTCAATCCTTCGGGTGTAACTCTGTCTTTCAAGAGAATGTGTAGGGATTGTTGATGCGTGTGCACGACTCACCCGACGGATCGAGTCGATTAATCGTCTTAGGACAAAACAACACGATCTTCTTCAGGTGTGCGAGTCCTCGACTCGAACCGGAACATATCTTTGGCGTAATTCGACTCGGCCGCGGAGGACTTACGAGTGGAATTCGGTGTTTTTAAATGATGTACCCAGCGTCCGTCGGGATTTTTCATCGTACCTGCTGATGCAGTTCATACTAGCGAGCTTGATCAAGTGCGTTGTCGGGCCATCGGTGATATCTGTAGGTCTTATCTTTGCGTCGCAGACGCATCGAATGTTTATCACCGGAGGTGTTTCGTGGCCAAGGAGGATGTTACTCACTTAGCATTAATTGGGGCGAGTTGCGAAAAGTTTTTGCATGCGGATCCGGAAGATCGCGATCGAAGATTTCATAGGGTGCGTGACCAGCGCTCCCTATGGGAGTAGCCCAGTGTCTGTTGAGTCGTGAACTCGGCGGAGACTTTAGTGCAAGCATTGCTCAGTTGTTTAGTCCGTAGGACTCGAAAATTTTCGGATGCTGAAATCCTTCCTCCCTATGGGAGTAGCCCCCGAGTCCGTAGTGGAGTCGTGGACTCGACGTAGGACTCGAAGCTCTTGTGTGTGAACGGCCATCGCTCCAGTTTGGAGTAGCCCCCGAGTGTCTGGCGAGTCGTGAACTCGGGCGAGACTCGAGTCTTGTATCATGCAGCGGTAGTAGGAAGATCTCGTGGGCGTCTGCGGACCCGGAAGTACATCGGTGCGCGACCAGCGCTCTGATAGGAGTAGCCCCAAGTATTTAGTCGAATCGTAGATTCGGTGAGTACTGGCGGTGGAGCCGAAGTTATTGCTAGTAGCTGTTGATAGCGTCGGTCTTGACGATCCATGACCTCAAGCGTCTGCTGCGCCAGAGATGACTTGGACGATGCGTGGGTCCTACTTCCTGACTTTGAATTGACCGGTCACGCGCGGCGTGGAGATGATTACGGCGTTTCCTCGATTTCCGCGCGTAGTGGACGTCGTGGGAACGACGGTTCGTTTTGGTGCTGACACGTGTACGACCAGATCTGCCGTTGGCGTTAGGTCTTCTTGATGGACGGTCAGCGTGCGTCGTCTTTGCTGTTATAATCCATGGTGAAAATTGTGGTTTGTTTTCACCGCACCGATTCTGCGTTTCTCGCCTCCTTGTGCTCGGCGATTCTTGCTGCGTCTGAGAGTTCCTTCGCATTTCCTTTGTCTTCGTCGTTGGCAGCGACACCACCGCCGTAAGCGTCATGGGGAAGCCAAAGAAGTCTTCGCTGCAGTGGGAACCAGCGCCCGGAGGCAAGAAAAGCGCCGCCGCTTTCGTGTCACCGATGGTGGTGGCGGCGATCGAGACGCTGGAGAAGCGATCTCCGCAAGCTGCTTGAGCCCGATTCGAGGACACGGCCGTGAGACTCCCGGTAATGAGGTAATCCCCGTCCCCATCTAGGTATCGGGTTATGTTTGTCGCCGTTTTGCGTGGGTTTGCGTATCAGTCCATAACTTCCTTCGTGGACTGCTCTTTTCTATGGGGTTCAACTCCATCATCTGCCTCCCAACTCCCTTCTCCACATTGTGTTTTATCACGCTTTGCAGTGTTGGCTTGGCATTGAGCCGCACTTTGGCCTTTTCCTAAGATGTATTCCGTGAGGAGGCGTCTGTTCGGATGGTGTGTATCCCATTGGGGTTTCATCATCTCTTAGTTCCGATGTCCAATTCTTTTCCTTCTCCATGTCCGAATCTGTCCAAGATCTTGGAGGAAATGGTTTTACATCCGTGACTCTGCTGCCTGGGCAAGATTTTGGTCTCGCCTTTTGACCCTCCAGTTAATTGTGAAGAAGAGGTCTGGAAAAATCAGATCTTAGGCGGTGAGGTGGCGGAGATAGAGGCCTTGTACCGTCGGGTGGAGGAGCTCCAATTGATTCTGAGAAGGAGGTGAACGGTGTCGACATTATCCGGTGTTTCTTGAGCGTCGGGTGAAGCCGCCTGTGCTAGAGCGCACCGATGTTCCTCAGACTGGGCGCCGTGATCCGACGAGGGTTTCGAGGAGAAGGTCTACGAGGTGGACCTTGACAAGGATCTTCACGTCTTTGTTGAAGTTCAAGGCCGACGAAAAATCCCGGGAAGTCGACTCCTCCTTTTCGACGTTGGCCGTGCCAAAGGTGTAGATTTGCGCACGTAGTGCTTTCCTTATGTTTTGATCAGTTGTGTACTTGTGTCCTTTGTTTGCTAACAAAGTTTCTTCTCATCTTGTAGAGCTTCAAAGTGCCAGGCATGGCACCACCATTGCCCGAAAGGTATCCGAATGCCCCGGATAATGAAGTGGTGGATTCCGAGTCCGAAGCTTCCTTCGCGATCTCCGCGGAGGATGCCGACGAATCGAGTGAAGACCATTCGAGTGGCGATCACGGAGCTCGAGCGAGTCTTGGATGCCTCGACTCCGACTCCCGTGAATCTCGGGTCTTGAGCGTCATGATGATGTTCAGGGGGTTCGTCTTCTCCTATTCCTGTCGTTCCTGTGCGAGCTGTTGCTCCGCACCCGCCAGCAAAGCGGAAGAAGGAAGAGAAGAAGGAGGAGAAGAAGGAGGAGAAGAGGGCCCGGAGGGCTTCTCCTATCTTTGACCTGAGCGCGTTGGGCTCGTAAGTGCTTATTGCCACCGTTGTCTTTTGCTCACTTGTTATTTTTGCGCCTGTGTTGATTGGTTCGTATGTAGGCAATCCTCCGACGGCTCTAGTGATGGAGCGCGCGAGATGATGGGGGAGTCGAACATTGCATCGCCGCCTCCGCAGACGGTGGCGACGTCGGGTGGTGCTGCACCAGTTCCTCTTGTGCAGGAGAGGCTGGTGGTTGCGCCTCAGAATTTCGCAGGCGGGCCTGCGGGTTCGCCTTCGGAGCACGTAAGTTTTTCTGCTTCATGTCACGGGGGGAGCCCCCGGGCGTCTTCGTGTGCTGATGTTGTGTTTGCTTCTTTGTTTTGGGCGGAGCCCCCAAGTCATGCTCTTACTGCTATTGCCTTTTCCTGCAGCCTTGTGTCCGAGAGGCCAAGCGGCTGGTGGAGGAGCACCTGACGCTGGAGGTGAAACTGCAGCAGCTGCAAGGTATTCCCCGCCTTTGTAGTACTTTTTTGTTTATCCTTGTCCTGTTTGTTGACACTGGCTTGTTGTGAATGCAGAGGAGCATAATGACTCTCTTCGTGAGGTTGATGCTCTGAAGAAGAGCCTTGGCCAATTGGAGCAGAAGGCCGAAGCTGCCGCTGAGGCGAAAGAGCGCCTTGAGCTGGAGCTGTCAAAGGCAGCCGAAGCGAAAGAGCGTCTGCAGCAGGAAGCCGCAGGTCGTGAGGTAGGAGTAGCGGAGAAGCTCATGGCTGCTGCCAAGGCTATTTCGGGTGAGTGCTAGCTTTTGTACTTGCTTCTTTTCTTGGGTCCTCTTCCATGTTGCTATTCTTCATGTTTTCTTCTGTTTTGTCTCGGATGCCGCAGCATCGAAGTTGACCGTGGTGCTCGAGCACGGAGTGCTCGATGATGCCACCGTGGCGGTCAAGACCGCTGCAGACTTGTCAACTCCCTTGCCAAGGCAAAGGAGGTCCTTGGTCGCTTCTACCAGAGCTCTTCCGGCGGGGCGCAACCCTTGAATATGTGGGTGCTCTGGCGCAGCTCTGTACAAGCGGTACAAGCGCAGCGTATGGGCATTAAGCGCGTCTGTCCGGGCTGGCGATGGCCATGGCGGCGGAGCTGGACTTGCCCAGATCACTACTCGGATGCCGACGGCTGCGGATGGATCAGAGGTAGCCTTCGCTGCTTACTCCGGCCGCTGCATTTATATGGGCCCAAGCTCATTGACTTGTTGTTCGAGTACGCTGCAGCAGGCGAGGCCAAAGCTAGGTCGGCTCGAGGCGACTCGGTGTCCTACGCCTTAGGCAGAGGAGATGTAGGGTAGTATGTAGTTTACTTTTGCTGTAAATATCTTTTGTAGCACCATTCTTGAGCCACGCAGTGGCCTTATTTAATGAATTCCTCCGAGTTGGGCTTTATCTTTGGCTGAGTGTCTGTGTGCCTTCTTTTTCTTCTGCTTTAGGTTCCTTCGGGTGTTGACCCAGTTGGTACTTCATCCGAAAGGCCCTTGCGAGCATCGTTGGATGATTCCTCGCAGCTCGCTTTTCTGCGGGATCGCGTGCGCAGCTTGGAGAGGGATTTGCTTGGGCTACGCGATCGTGCTGACGTTTGGAAGTCCAAAGCAGACCGTAGTGCAGCCAGAGAGGAATACTTGATGGCGGAGCTAGTCGGCTGTCCGAGCAGCTGCGGTAAGTTGATCCTTCTTCGGCCGTAGCTTAGTTCTTCGGGTGAGCCTGCTGGCCTTACTCTTGTTCTGGGTGGTTGTCGCAGGTGCGAATCTCGCTCCGAAGGAAGAAAAGGAGCGCATTGCTGTTCGAGTCAATTGTTTGACTCAACAGGACATGGAAGCCGGTGGCTTCTTTTGGGTGGATCGCGATCGTGCCATGGTTCTGGCGACGGTGCAGGATCGCGTCTTCCAGGTTTCGCGGGTGCTCCGCCAGGTGCAGACATCGCTGTCCTCGGTGTTGCACGTCATGTTTCTGTTGGATGGCGCGCCGACGACCCTTGCAGGTCTTGGCGAAGTTTCGAGTGCCGGCAATGTCAAGGAGCGGCAGCAGCTTGTCGCAGGGGTGAAGGCTGCCTTGTCTCTTGTGAGGGTGCATCGCCCTGATGTAGATTTGGCTGCTGTGGCGACTGGGCCACCTCCTCGGCCAGATGGTGGCGAGTGGAATATGCGTCCGCATTACGCGGCTGTAAGGCAGTATGCCGAACAGATTGTAGATTTGTTTGAGCAGCGTGCTCAGGCTATTCTGCAGAATAGGTAGAACCTGAAAATAAACAGATAGATGTAAAATTTGTATATTGCGGCTGGGCGTGTATGTGCCCTTTGTTGTAAAGGTTTGCTTGTTAGCGAGCATGCAGTGCTTTGATTTAGTACGTGCCCTTTTCGTTAGCCTGACGTGGTCAGCTACTCAGGTGTACATGTGTTGTCCTCAGTCGATGAAATCGTGAGGTGGGGGGAGCCCCCGAGCGTGTTTTGTCCTCAGTCGATGAAATCGTGAGGTGGGGGGAGCCCCCGAGCGCGTTTTGTCCTTAGTCGATGAAATCGTGAGGTGGGGGGAGCCCCCGAGTGCGTTAGTAGCATGTAACAAAGTTGCAGAGAAATAGTCAACCGAAGGTTGGGAGCGAGACACTTAGCTTTATTTGTAGCGTAATGGAGGAGGTACATTGTTCGACTGAGTAGCCTTGGCCGTAAGCCTTATTGAAAGTAAAAGGGGTACATTGCCCATTGCTATGGGTAGAATCGTCGCAGGTGCGAGATGTTCCATGGGTTGGAGTATGCGACTCCAGACTCCACGTGCTTGAGGCGATAGGCGCCACCTGGGATGACTTCGGTGATGACATAGGGTCCTTCCCATGGCGAATCGAGTTTGTTCGGTCGCTTTTGCTTGAGTCGCAAGACGAGGTCTCCTTCGACGAAGGACCTGGGGCGCAGCCGGCGGCTGTGATAGTTGCGGAGACTTTGCTGGTACACCGCGGATCTAGCTGCTGCTATATCCCGTGCTTCGTCGAGTGTGTCGACGGCGTCTTCGAGTGCAGCCGTCTATTCGGCCTCGCTGTAAGCGACGACTCGTGGAGCCTGGTGACGTACTTCGGCTGGTAGCACAGCCTCAGCTCCGTGTACCATGAAGAACGGTGTGTAGCCGGTGGAGCTGTTTGGCGTAGTTCGTAAGCTCCACAGATGACGGTAGCTCTTTCGTCCGGTTGCCGCCTTTGTGCTCGAGTGAGCTCATGAGGCGTTTCTTGATGCGGCGCCGATTAGGCGTTGGCCTTTCCACTTGCCCGTTTGTTTGCGGGTGCGCCATCGAGGCGACGTGATATTGATCCCGAGGCCTTCGCAGAAGTCCCGGAATTCTTCGGAGATGAAGTTTGATCCGTCATCGGTGATGATGTCTTGCGTACGCTGAACTCAGACTATGGATTCAAAGAACTTGACGGCGGTTTTTCCCTTCTGGTTGGTGACTGGCATGGCCTCGATCCACTTGGTGAATTTGTCGACTGCGACCAATAGGAAGACGTGTCCTCCCTTCGAGGATTTTGGCAGTTTGCCGATCATGTCAAGGCCCCATTGAGCAAAAGGCCAAGCTATGGGTATGGGTCGGAGTTCGGACACAAAGTGCGTGCGGTTTGTCGGCGAACCGCTGGCACCGTGCATCTTCTGGACGATGTCCTTTGCGCTCATGGCGTTGGCCAATAGAATCCTGCTCAGAGAGCTTTGGCGACAAGGAGCGGCTGCTGCGTGGTGGCCGCAGATGCCCTGGTTGATATCTTGGAGTATGGTCTTGCCATCGCTGATGGTGACGCACCGTTGTAGGACGCCTGTAATGCTGTGTTTGTATAGTTCGCCGTTGATGATGGTGAAGGCTTTTGACCGACGAGATATGCGTCGGGCATCTGTCGGGTTGTCTGGTAAGTTTCCGTTTAGCAGGAACTAGAGGTATGGACGTGTCCGTGTTTCTTCGACCGCCATGACCTGCATCAGGTTGACCATGGCGACTTCGGTATCCAACTTTTCGGTCCTTCTTGACCTTCGGTAGCGTAGCCCCGAGTGTTCTCGCTTCTTCGGTGATCCTTGGGGAATTTCCGCTGATGGATGGCACGCAGATCTGTTCGAGGAACACACCTGGTGGTACTTTTGCACAAGTGGAGCCGATGTTGGCGAAGTCTATCGGCCTCCTCGTTGCTCTCTTCCGACGCGTGCAAGTTCGCAGCCGTCAATTCTCCTTCGAAAGTTGTATAGCGTGACGCGATCATGTTTTCGGCGTGTGCGTCGCACTCATTCATCGTCTGCTGACGACAAGGTTGAGTCACCAGATGACCAGCGTTGCGCGCGCATATTTTTCCATCCGCATGCCGTGGATGAGGGCCTCGTATTCAGCCTCGTTGAGGCTCAATTTCATCGAAGGGCGCACTTCATCTTCTCACCTTGCGGGAGGTCAGTATGACTCCTGCCCCTGCTCCGGCTTCGCGTTTGGAGCCGTCAAAATGCATTGTCCAGGACTGCGACATGTCTGGGGTGTCAGGCAGCTGCAGCTCCATCCAGTGCACCAGGAAGTCCGGAAGGACTTGAGATTTGATGGCGTGTCGCTTCTCGTAGATGATGTCCAGGGGTGATAGTTCAATGCCCCACAGGGCCACGCCGTCTGTGGCCTCCGGATTGTTCAGATGCTGTTTAGGGTGCCTCGTTGGCGACCATCACCGATGCTCCCGGAAGTAGTGGCTCAGCTTGTCGAGCCGTCATGAACACGCCGTAGGCCAGCTTCACAGTAGGGTACCGCTGTTTTGTTGGAGTGAGAACCTCGCTGAGGTAGTAATTGGGCGTTGTACCCCATGGGTCTTGCCTTCTTCGGTCGTCGACCACGCAGTCTTGGTCGACCACCGGTGTGTGGCTGCTATGTACAGCAGGGGCTCGCGCTCTTTTGGCGTGACCAAACGGGCGAGGTGGAGAGGAGCCGCTTGAGGTTTTCGAATGCGTTGGCTTCGTGTCCGTCGAACTTGTCGCGCTGGCGCAGTTGGTAAAATGGTAGGGCCTTCGCCCATGCGGCCGATGAACTCGCTTTGTGCCGCCATCGCCTGCGAGCTGAAACGCCTCTTGAGGTTTTTCGCTTCTCCATTGTCATGATAGCTTTGATTTTCTTTGGGTTCGCTTCGATCCCTCGTTGAGAGATGAAGTATCCGAGCAGCTGACCTGAGGGGACGCCGAAGGCGCACTTTTCTGGATTGAGCTTGATCCTGTAGCGATCGAGGTTGTCGAACGTCTCGGAGATCGTCGATAAGTGTTCTTGCCTCCTTGGTTTTGATGACTATGTCGCCGATAGACTTGGACGCTATGCGACCGATCTGGTCCTTGAGGCAGCTGCATGCATCAGCAGTACGTGGCACCCACGTTCTTTAGCCGAAGGGCATTGTGTTGTAGCAAGATATACTCGAACGGTGTGATGAACGCCGCTTTTCTTGATCTTCAACCTTGAGTCGAATCTGGTTATAGCCTGAGTAGGCGCCGAGGAAGGAGAGTTTCACAACTGCAATAATCGATGATCCGGTCGATCCGAGGGAGAGGAAGTGGTCCTTAGGGCAGTGTTTGTTCGTGGCGTGAAGTTCACGCACATCCGCAGGATGTCCGTGTCCTTCTTCAGGACCATCATCGTGTTTGCCAGCCACTCGCTTTCCTTGATTTCCCGGATGAAGTCTCGCTGCAGTAACTGTTGATCTCTTTGCCGATAGCTTCAGCTCGTGGCTCCGACAGTCTTCGGATGGACTGCTTGACTGGCTTGGTGTCTGGGAAGACATTGAGTGCGTGCTCGGCGAATTCCCTGGGAACTCCTGGCATGTCCGCAGGACACCGGGCGAAGATTTCCCAGTGCTCACGGAGGAATTCGACGAGCGCGCTTTCCTATGCGGTGTTGAGGTTGTTGGCGATTAGCGCCGTCTTGGAGGCATCCGTTGGATGGACCTGTACTTTTTTGGTGTTGATGGTGGAGTCGAAAGACATATCAGGTGCGTTCTGCTTGGTGACTGGGGGTAGCCCATTGTCTGCCGGCCATGGAGCCTTACAAGCTCGTCTTGCATGCCGAAGGATCGAGATTTTGTTGAAATCCTGTCGCATTGGTCCGATCGGGTGAAGCTCCCGTGGACTGTGATGACGCCCCTTGGTCCTGGCATCTTGAGTAGTAGGTATGCGTAGTGTGGGACGGCCAGGAACCTTGCGAATGCTACGCGTCCCAGGATGGCGTGGTATTGCGACGGCCAGTCCACCACTTCGAATTCTAGCCGCTCCTGCCAAAAGTTGTCCGGTGTCCCTAAGATGACGTCGAGCCCTATTTTTCCCAGGGGGAAGATGCCCTTCCCTGGGACAATGCCGTGGAACGTTGTGTCTGATTGTTCCAGGCTGCATTGCGGGATCCGCATAGCTGCTAGAGTGCTTGCGAATATTAGGTTGATGCCGCTGCCGCCGTCCATGAAGACGCGACTCATCTCAAGCCTCCGTCTGCGCCTCGACCAGGGCAGCATGACCTGGGCGAGGGATCTGGCAAGGGTGATCCGCGCGGGTGAATGTGATGCAGGACTCCGATCCGCTGAGGTACTCAGGGATTGCAGGCGGAGTTGTCACGGCCATGTTGATTTGTCGGGTGATTTTCTTACGCACTTCGTTTGTGGACGCCCCTTCGTATCATATTGAGTGCTCCTTTTGGTGGGGGGTAGCGACCGGCGTTGTTTTGTGCTGGTGCGACTGGTTGATGTGGGCCTCCAATAGGCGGCGGTGGAGGAGCTCCGTGTGCTATTTCGCCTGGCGCAAGTGCGTTTCCGAACACAAGAATTAGAGCTTGTTGCCTCATCTGTACCATGCTTTCGCTGAGTTTCTGGAACTCGCGGCAGTCCTTGAGCATGTGGCTAGCTTTCTTTTTGCCATCTTGTTTGTCGATGTAGAAGTGGATGGTGCATGGACCCGAAAGTTTGTCGAGTGCTGAAGGTCCGTTGTCGCGTCGCGCGTTGCCAGCTGCGTTGGTCGTGCTGTCGCGAAGTTTCCGCCGCGATATCCTCCGCTGCCGCGGCTGTTGTCGTTACGGCGTCGGCGTAGCCGCTGCGACCATGTCGGGTCCGTCGCGGTCCTCGTAGACGCGCGGTCTCCTCTTGCTGCGGCGTTCGCATCTTCGGCCGTAGTCATCTTCTTCATCTGATTGCGCCCGCTGGATGCAATCTTCGCCATATGCCCAACTGTTGGCGATTTCCATGAGCTGGTCGAGTGTCTTGGGCTTTACGCGTCCAAGTTTCTCCTTGAAGTCTGGGCGTTTGACGCCGCCCACAAGGCGTCGATGGCCCGCTCTTCGAGATGTGTCTGTGGAGTTCTTGGTCGTAGACCAGCGTAGTATGTACGGCGAATAGATTCACCGTTCTCGAGTGCAGGCTCGCGGTTCTTCGATTGAGGCGGGCCTTTTGCTGGTGCCTTTGAAGTTTCGGATGAAGCTATGCGAGCTCCTCCCAGCCGGATGGATCTGATGATAGGTTGCTGAGCGACCAGCGCTACCGTCGCCATACCGAAGGCATTGCATGGCGGTTTCTTTGTTGCCTCCGTGAAGCTTGACGGATGATGATGGTCGCTGAGCCAGGACTTTGGATCTTGCGTCTTGTTGAACCGGAGTATCCGGAAGCTTAAAGTTGCCTGGCATCCGAGTACGCCGGACGGATCTGCTGAAGCATCGGGCCCCGCAGACTACTCCTGCGTCTTCATCCAACTCAGATTCGGATGAGCATGCGCGTTTGGCGCATGCTTTGTCGATCTTGCGCTGTGTAAGCTTGTCTATGGCGTCGTAGTCGTGTTTGTGGCGGTGCGAGCTCTTCTTCCTGCGAGGAAGGTCGTGTTCTTCTTCATCTTCGGATGAGGGAGTGGGGCTCCGGTCGCGCCTGGCCGGAGCTTTCTTCTTTGGCTCCGTAGGAGCATCTTCGTGGAGCGCAGCTCCGATTAGTTCTAGTCCGGTGAGTGCGGACCTATGCATGGCCCTTTTCGGTCCCTCCGGAGGTGGGTGAGCCGCAAGATACGCAGTGGGCTGCCATGATCGCGCTTGTGGCGTCTTCGGGTGATGTTGTTGCCGGCGTCCATATCCATGAACGATGTGTGGAGGGTTCGGGTCATGTCACGCCGCTCCTTCGGGTCCATGTTTTCCACCCGAGAGTGGTGCTTGTTTCTCTGATTTCCGTTTGTGCTGTATCCGGGTCCCATGGCGGAGAGCGCAGCTCGTCGCAAGACCGGACTCGAGGCTGCTTTCTTGAGTTTATCGGCGTCTCGCATCTTGACTTGTTTTGTGCTCCTCGATGAGGAGGTAGTGGTATGCCATCGCAGGTCACGGGGAGTCCAGAGGTAGGACTATTTCGCTGCGACGGCGTGGCGTGCTTCGCCCATCCTTCTTTGCTAAGTTGGATGAGGTGGCCCTGCTTTTCCCCTGTTTTCCGCCCTGCGGGTTGGGGTTGGGCGGCGGTTAGGCGTGTCTTCGCCGGTTTGATGATTGTGGCGCATGATAGCGCTGCAGATTGGTTGGCTGCTGCCGCTTTGGATTCGGAACCGTAGGTCCCTTCATCCGAAGGTGGATCGCAGATCGGAGTTGCAGCAGCTGCCGCTGTAGAACTCATCTGTTGATGGTGACGCATAGCACGGGTGTGGAGCCCACGGCGGGCCTGATCGGCGGCACGGGCATCCGCCGGGAGGCGGAGGTGCCAGCTTGTCCCACCGGAAGCGAAGCTCGAATAGAATTTCGAGTCCGCCGCCACGGCTCGAAATCCTTCATGGTGGGCGAGTGGGCGGTGAAGTCGAAAGCGCCAAGAGGAGGTGATTCTCCGCCGAGGAGTTGTAGATCGATCGGTCGGAACCGCACGACCGCACAATCAGCAGCCCCAACTCCACAGACGACGCCAATTGACGAGGTTTCAACTCGTCAATGCCCATTGTTATGGACTTGGGTTTTGGAGAAGATGGGGATGCTGGAGATCGTGGCACGGTTAACAGACAAGCAACCAGGGGACACGGATTTACCGTTCAGGCCCCGGAGGGAAAACCCTACTCGCTTATTCGCTCTTTTATTGCGGTGGAACCGAAGTTACAGGTGCGCAGATTCGATCTGGCGTGGAGGTGTGTATGTCGAAGAGGGTGTAATCGTTGTTGGTGTGTCCTCCTCGTTGGACCCTCCTAGCCTTTATATATGGGGAGGCTAGGTCTCGGGTACCGATACGAGTAGGTTACAAGTTGTATTGAAACTCTACTCTTGTTCTTCAAGGATCCGAAGGCGTCATGGGCCTGGGCCACCCGAAAATCTTCATGGGCTGTCGTATATTGGCCGTGGGCCTTCCTTGGGCTGGACCAGGTATGCTGAAGTTACGTACCCGTAGGGTATAACCATGTCAACTGCATCTATGACTAATAATCCACCTTCAGGTTCTCATCTGAACCCCCTCCAGTATTAAGTTGCAAGCAACAAATTATTGCTTTACGAATTGCGTGTAATGTAAACAATACGATTGTTCTATGAACAAAGGATTGTTGTTTTCTCCCTAGTAGCAACAACACATCTAGTACCTTAGAGATTTCTATCACTTCCCTAGATTACCAGAGGCATGAACCCACTATCGAGCATAAATACTAACTCTTGGAGTTGCTAGCATCTACTTGGCCAAGATAGCTACTAACAACAGAAAGCATGCAAGATCACAAATAACAAAGACATGATAGAATCAATAATCAATCTGAAATAGCATCTCAATATCCATCAAATCCCCGCAAACACAACATGCAGAATTACAAATAGATGATCTTGATCATGAACAGAGCTCACAAGATCTAGACATAAAAGCACAAAGGAGGAGAACCAGCCATCTAGCTACTACATGGATCCGTAGTCCAAGGATGAACTACTCACGCATCACACCGGAGGCTTGCATGGTGATGAAGAAGGCCTCCAGGGTGAATTCCCCTCTCTGGCAAGGTGCCGAGAAGAGCTTTAGATCCCTCCAGATCTAGGGATGGAGACGACGGCGGCTACAGACTCTTTCGTGGATTTTTGATCGGGTACTTAGGGTTTTCATACCGAGGGCATCTTACAGGCGGAAGGAGAGGCCGATGGGGTCGGCCAGACCACCCCCTGGCACGGGCCAGGCCTGGCCGCACAGCCAGGTGGTGTGGCCGGCCCCCAACCCTTCTCCGTCTCGTATTCTGGCATCTGATGATTCCAGAAAAATAGGCACTTTGGCTTTTGTCCCGTCCAATTCTGAGAATATTCATTTTTTGACTTTCCTGGAACCAAAAACAGGCAGCTGGCACTGTGTCTCTTGTTAATAGGTTAGTCCAAGAAATCATATGAAAAGTACTCCAAAGTGTGGACAAAACACAAGAAAGTGGATAAAACCAAGCATGGAACATCAAAAATTATAGATACATTTGCAATGTATCAACATCCCCAAGCTTAACTCCTGCTCGTCCTTGAGTAGGTAAGTGATAAAAAGAAAGAATAATTTTTGAGGTGACATGCACCATCAAAGACTTGATCAAAGTATTTGTAAAACATTCAAAGCTGGGATCATAGTACTTCAATCATAACATGAAAGACAAAGTTCTAGCAATAAGACAAAGAAACTATGATGCAACATGAAAAGGCACAAACAAAAGATTCATGAATAACAATGCTTTGCAAGACGTTTGTTTGTTTCACATAAAGAAAACATAGCATAATAGTATTCAGCTTGTCCCTCATAGAGTAGCAAATATAAATGCATAGGACACCTTCAAAGTTCATAAGAGTGACTAGATACAAATAGTTTAAAGCAAGCAATATCAAGTTATGCATCAATCAACTAGTCTTGGGACAATGCACATAGAACTAAGAATGGCCACTATGCTCTCAAAGTAAGTGCATAAAGGTAGAAGGTGGAGACTCAATATAATGGTGGAAGAAAGGCCTTCATAAAAGGAAGTAGGGATTCAAGTCTTATAAAGAGCTTCCAAAAATTATGGTAATTATAGCTTTCAACTCTCATTGACCCTATCATAAGCATCTTGAAGGTGATTAAGGTTAAAGTGACACAACTAAGAGGATATGCTTGACAAGTTATTAACCAAAATCTCATGCCCCTTACTTACGAACACCGATCCTCATGCTACTCAACTTTAGTCACAAGTAAGCTCTTGTCATTGTAAGTACATGTGTATCATAAAGAACCGCCAACGGGGTACCCCTTGCACATGATACAGGAGCTATCCCATAATCAAAATGACAAGGCAAGAAGACAATGAACATCTCAGCGATCTTTTTATTTGCTATTTGCATAGGTTTTTATTGAGGATGCTTCATAGAGTGCTCATTATGGTGATGCTGCAAGTTTCCACCATGATTAGGCATAGCTTAGGCTAGCGGCCCAGGCGTTTCTCTAACACACATACAAACTCCATGATCTTACAAGTTCCACTTTTATTTCATACCTCCGGGATCCATAAGCAAAAGAACATGATATCAACGGGGTACAAAGTACAAGTGCAATGTTGAAATCGTTCCCCATGATACATGGTTCTACTAACTTCAACTTATAAAGCGCAAGCATATACACAACAAAGAAGGACCCAATGGTTCAAGTTTATTAGATGCAAAAAGTAAAGTGTGCCATCAAGTTCGTGAGAGTTTTAATCACTAGTTTTCTCATAACAAGTTTAATTTGGAAGGTAAACAAAAGCATGAATATGCTTGGATTAGCATATGCTAATAGGTAGGTATGGTGGAATCTTTGGAATAACTTGGTTTATGAAGTTGGATACATGAGTAGAACTCATACTTGGTTGTGGAGGCTAGCAAAAGACTGGGAGCGACAAACTAAGAGAGCAATAATAGCCATAATGATGCAGAGCGACAAAATATGATCAAAGCATAAAGTGATACTACAAGTTGAAAACTAAAGGATCATAAAGGCTATGGTGACTTGAGATAGTCATAACATGGTGTGATCATGTGCCAAGTCAACCCAAATAAAGCATCAAAGGAGAATACCACTATACTATGCTTTAATATGCTAAAACAACGCATGATTCATCCAAGGCACATTAAGCAATCTCAATTGTTTATGACAAGTCATGCTACAGCAAAGAATACTAAGAATAAAGCCAAAACAATATCAAGCATGGCATGACAAAGCATAGGCCACAGTCAAAAACAAGATCTTTTTACCACATAAGTATGAACTTTCCTACTTTTTTCCAAACCAAACCAAACTATTTGCAAACCAATGTATGAAAGAGGGGGTCCAACCAATTTATTCAGAAACCTAAACAAACAAAAGCAAACGAAAAATCAAAATGAAAACGAAAAACAAGACACTCCAAGAACAACACAACTATGCATGAAACAATAAAAATGAAGGGTTTGGAAGAAACCTGGGATTTTTATTGATGAAGAAGGGGATGCCTTGGGCATCCCCAAGCTTTGACGCTTGTACTTATTGTATATTTCTTGGGGTGACACGCGTGGCATACCCAAGCTTGAGCTTTAGTCCATCCTTCATCTCATTGCTCATTCCTTTCATACACCTGATATTTTCCTTCATACAAAATTTCACACAATCTTTATTAGCAACATTAGTGCACTCAAGATAATAGGTCTTAAGGTTCAGTTCCAACACCAAATAAACTTCCATTAGAACACTAGCTACTGAAGCACTTCCCTCAAAAATTTCAATTCCCCAAAAGAACTCAAAAAGGAACCAACAAGAAGCAAATGCAGAAAATGGCAGAAATCTATTAAAACAGACCAGCAGGTAAAGACGAATTTTTTCGAAGACCTTCTGTTGCTCAAATCAAAAAGTGTCGAACTAACAAAAGTTAGATAACAACCTGGGGCAGAAGCACAAAAATTCACGCCTCAAAAAGACATTCAGATATTTTACACGAATTTTTACGGTGAAGCACAGAAATCTAATTCGGGACAGCAACTTTCCCAATCATTACTTCTCTCTCATTAGAGGTTACTCTTGGCACAACAAGCAAATAAAAAGGATAAGGAGCGGTTATTACTGAGGTAATAACTTCCAAGACTCATCTAAAACTTTTGGGATATCTCCCAATAAGTACTTTTCTTTAACGCCTTTAAGTTAGGCATAAGAAGCAAGAAAGAATTAAGTGTTCTCAAATGAAGAAGCATTAAGACCAAATTTTGTTTTCATAGGAGAGGCAAAAGAAATCTTCTCTCTCTTCTTAGGGAAGTGTTCTATACCTTTCTTGAATGGGAGTTGATATTTAATAGTGTCTTCTTTCATATCAATAATGGCACCAACAGTTGTAAGAAAAGGTCTTTCCAAAGTAATAGGACAAGAAGCATTGCATTCAACATCCAAAACATAGAAATCAACGGGGACATAGGCATTGTTAACCATAATAAGAACATCATTAACACTCCCCATGAGTTTCTTTTTAGCATTATTATCAAGTGGGACATTCAAATAACAATCTTCAAGTGGTGGCAAATCAAGCATATCATAAATCCTTCTAGGCATATTAGAAACACTACTATCAAGATCACATAAAGCTTTGAAATCAAAGTCATTCACTCTCATATTAATGATGGGCTCCCAACCATCTTCTTGTTTAATAGGAATAGAAGCTTTATGTTTCATCTTTTCTTCTTTAATCTTTATGAGAGCATCAGTAATGTGTTTTGTAAAGGCCATGTTCATAGCACTAGCATTTGGACTTTTAGCAAGCTTTTGTAGGAACTTAATAGCTTCAGAGATATTGCAACCATCAAGATCAAAATCAAAATTATCATCTAGAGTACTAGAACTATTACTAGCCTCAACACTAGTGGTGGTAATAGTAGAAACACTAATGTTTCTAGCAATTTCATCTTCTCTTTCCCACTTAGCATGTAATTCAGCTAATAGTCTAACATTTTCATAAATTCTTACTTGTATATCATTAGTAGCTGCAAAAGGATTATCATTAGTTTCAGGTTTAGCAGCCATTTTATTCAAAGAAGATTGAGCTTCAGCCAAAGATGCTATATTTCTTTCAGCATTAGAGAGTTTTTCCGCAATAGTTTTATTGAAAGCAGTTTGTTTACTAATAAAGTATTTAAGCATAACTTCAAGTTCAGAGGGTGCACTCCTATTATTATTGTAGGAATTTCCATAAGCATTACCATTGTTGGGAGGATATGGCTTATAATTGTTGTTACCAAAATTATTCCTATAAGCATTATTGCCAAAATTGTTATTTCTTATGAAGTTCACATCAACTTGCTCTTCTTGAGCAACCAAAGAGGCTAAAGGAACATTATTTGGATCAATATGGGCTTTCCCATTCACAAGCATAGACATAATAATATCAATCTTATCACTCAAGGAGGAGGTTTCCTCAACAGAATTTACCTTCTTACATTGTGGAGCTCTCTCAGTATGCCATTCAGAATAATTAACCATCATATTGTCCAGAAGTTTTGTTGCAGCACCCAAAGTAATGGTCATAAATGTACCTCCAGCAGCAGAATCCAATAGGTGATACGTCCAAAACGTATCTACTTTCCCGAACACTTTTGCTATTGTTTCTCCTCTATACTTGTGTGATTTGGATGCAACTAATGCAAACGGACGCTGTTTTCAGTAGAATTGCCTTGGTGTCTACTTTTTGTGCAGAAAATCAACTATCAGGAAAAATCCCGGAAAATATGCCAAAAATCCTATTTCACCTGAAGACTCCAGGAGCCAGAATACGAGGCGGAGAAGAGCCGGTGGCCACACACCCGTGGCCTTGATCTGTGCAGGCCGCGCCAAGGTGGTGTGGGCCCCCAGCACCCTCGACCTCTCTCTTCGCCTATAGGAGCCTTCGACCTAAAAACTCGGGGTTCGGCGTTTTCTAGAATGAGTTCCATTCGCCGCCACCACCAGATTCCACGAACACACGAAACTCCGTTCGGCACCTCACGGGGGGACTTGGAGGAGATCATCGCCATCATCATCACCATCGCTTCTCCATCGACCATCCATGTTTCCCCCATCTATGAGTGAGTAATCCCCCGTTGTAGGCTATGGGGATGGTAGGGATTGGATGAGATCGTTCATGTAATGGCATCAGATTGTTAGGGCATGGTGCCTAGTATCTTTTATTAGTGCTTTATGACTTTGTTGCGACTTGTTGTGCTTAATGCTTGTCACTAGGGCCCGAGTGCCATGATTTCAGATCTGAACATGTTATTGATTCATTATGATAGTATTGTTTTGGGTCTTATCTGCAAGTTGTATACACACATTGTTGTCCGAAACCTATGGCCCCGAAGTGACAGAAATCGGGATAACCGGAAGGGAAAGGCTTTGATGTGTGGATCACATGTGTTCACAGAGTGTTAATGCTTTGCTCCGGTGCTCTATTAAAAGGAGCACCTTAATTGCTAGTAGTTCCCTAGAGGCCCCGCTGCAAACGGGCTGGCAGGACAAAAGATGTTGTGCAAGTTCTCATTGCGAGCACGTATGACTATATATGGAACACATGCCTAGGACTGTCTAGTACTTGGATGCTTTATCTTATTTATCTGCAATTGCCCTATGTTCTGATTGCTATGTGAATTATCTTGTCCATGCAATGCCCGTCCATCCATCCCTATGCCTACCGCACTCGAATCCCACTGCATCGCTTTTGTTATTCCGTCTTTTGCTTTACTACTGCTATTTTACTATTCCTACTACAAAACTGTTGCTCTTGATAAACTGCTGTGAGCAAGATTGTTTCAGGTGCTTGAATTGACAACTCAGTTGTTAAGGCTGATAAATATTCTTTGGCTCCCCTTGTGTCGAATCAATAAATTGGGTTTCACTTCCCTCGAAAATACTGCGATACACCCCCTATACTTGTGGGTCATCAATAGGTCCCTTGATGAATAGTTCAATCCTGCATAAAAAGTTTGGATGGTCATCCAAGCAGTCAGTCCATGAGTGTGACAATTCTTTACCAAAGATTTCATTCTTTCCCAAGCTTGAGCAACATGCTCATTATCAGATTGTTTAAACTTCATTATTTCACTTCTCATAGATATAATCTTAGCAGGAGGATAGTATTTTCCAATAAAAGCATCTTTGCACTTAGTCCAAAAATCAATACTATTCCTAGTTAAGGAATTCAACCACTCTTGAGCTTTTCCTCTCAAAGAGAAAGGAAACAATTTCAGCTTAATAATATCACCATCTACATCCCTATGCTTTTGCATCTCACAAAGTTCAACAAAGTTATTTAGATGGGCAGCAGCATCTTCATTACCAATACCAGAAAATTGTTCTCTCATAACAAGATTGAGTAAAACAGGTTTTATCGGCTTTAGAGGGAACTTACCGCTAGACCCGCACGGTTTCCGAGGCATGCCTCTCTGAGGTCCATCCCACCGGCACTCGCCGGCGCCACTCCGGCGCCGTCACACACATACTCATGGGCTCTCTTTCACTGGATTCATCTGGTGGTGGTTGGAAAATCACCTATTCAGGGAGCTCCACCGATGGTAAGTTCCTTGTTGGATCTCTTGTTCTCTCGGATAATCGCTGGCTGGTCATTCTCAATGCCAACGGTTCACCACTGGAGGGTAGAAGCTTGGAAAATGGGTAGGTTCTCATGATTGGTTCTGTGGTGAGGTTCCCCTCTCATCTTGCAAGGATCAATGGTATTTTGCCACCAACTTCTGATTTTCTTGGGACTTCTCATGTTCATGAGTGCAAGAGTGAAGATTTGAAACTTATGTGGCACGTTACTAGCTCATCCTTGCCTTCTGATGTTTTGGACAAAGCTCCTGGTTTTTTGGTCATGTATACTCTTGCTAAGAAGGTTGTGTTAGTAAATCATGACAAGGTGGTTATTGATGCTAGATTCCTTCTTCAAAATGAGAAAGTTTCCTCTGGTGTTATCTTGGATCTTGTCATCAAAAGGGTGGTGGTGGGTGCTCAAATTTTCGATGTGCCCCTTACTTCATCAACCAAACACAACAATTACATTTCAGTGGATTTCTCTAAAGGGTTGATTTTTGAGGCTAATATGTTCAAGAAATTTGGTCACCACATTAATTTCTCAGGTGGATTTCGCAGAAGACCTTTCTTCCTTGTTGGCTCATTTGGTTGTGCAAATTTTAAGATTGATATTCATACTATTGGCATTGTTCTCCAGGCATGTTTTCGGGGTCATGCATCTAAATTTCAAGTCAAGATCCTCCAAGATAGAACCTTTAGGTTCTCTGTTGCATCAAGAGCTGTGGGTTTTGAAATATATAATTCTGGTTCTTTCTCTGATGAATCATTTATATTGAAGATCAAACTTTGGGGTGATGGAGGCCCAAATTGGAAATTCGAAGAGAAAGAATATTACAAAGAATTTGACAAGGATTGGACATTTGTTTCATACAAAAGAAAAAATAAATCCTCTGTTTTTGATCGTATTGGTTCATCGAAGTCACCAGTCCCATGCTAACGGTCAAATTAAAGGTGACATTGATCGAGTAGTATCGGGTGCATCATTTGTGGAAATTGTGATTAATGGTAAAGGTATTAAGGAGGCGAAATCACATGCAGTCAACAAATCTTCTACAATTAATTTGCCTGGTCTTTTACCATTTTTGAAATTCCCTACTTTCCCTTCTTGTCCCTGGCCCGACAAATCCTACCTGCATTGGTTCAAGGCCCATGTCACGCTGCAAGTTTTGCGGCCCAGGGTGTACGCTTGTCTTAAGGATTTTGTTCTTGCCCAAAAAATTAATTCGGCCGAACCCCCTGTCTCCTCAACTCCCTCGCCTGGAGAAACCCCAACTTCCTTGCTCTGCTCGTTGTCGGCGACAACCGCCGACACAATGGCGAACATTCCACTTGACCCTCAACCATTTCTTCCCCATGGCTTTGAGATTATGCAGGTGGCTGGCAGGAATCGGGTCAAAAGGGTGGTGGTTCCTCGCCGACCAAGGGCACATGAACAGTATGCCATTGCGCACATCCACCCACTTCCCCCTGGTCCAGTCCCTTTTGGTAATATCAGGGATGTGTTGCAAGATTTCTCTATCAATGATGCTCATGTTGAATTTTGTGATATTCAAGATTGTCCATTTGGTTCTGCATATGTTCAATTTGCCAATGTCAGTGACCGTGACCGGTTAATTGCTGCGGGTCATATTCCCTTCCAAGGTGTTGCTATTTCTTTTGATAGGCATAATGAAGGAATTAACTGGCGTAGGATTCAGTTTAACAATGAATGTTGGGTTATGCTCCTGGGTCCTCCACTTGATCACTGGCATACTGAAGACCTGAATGTTGTTTTCTCTGATATTGGTAAAGTTCTGCTCTGGGAGATGGACCCTGAGCACAAGGGCAGGATCATTGCAAAGCTTAGAGTCACTGACCTCTTAGATGTTCCTAAAAGTGTTAGATTCACCATTGGGGACCTGGTGGACACTGAATCATGGACCTTTTCTGTTGAAATTTTAAACAACAATCTCCTGGGGGGGCACCTGATGAGGACCCACTACCTGATGATGGTACTGACCCTCATCCTCTACCTGTGGTGGGACCCATTTTGGACCCCCTTCTCCACCACCTTCCCCACAACCTGAAGGTGACATTGGTGGATGGGACCAATGGGTTGAACCTGCCCCTCAGAATAATAATGCTGGCTGGGGAAACTGGAATGTTGTCCAAGGACCTGTATTTGCTGAAGGAGTTGACATGCCCATTGACAACCAGAATTTGCCACCTCAGGAGGCTGATAGTGTTGTTACTGGATCAATTCCTGTTGCAAATATTTCATCTGACAGTGACAAAGCTTATGTCCATGGAGCTGAGGATATTGAAGTGGAGCAAATTATTGCTAATGCTAATCAGGATGTGGGCATGGGAGAAGGACTGCTTAACATTCTGCAGAATTACCAAGATGAGGAAGAGGACACCATCCATGCTGATGAGGGTAATATGCAAGATGACTGGATGATGGAGGACACTAACCTTCTCTCTCCAAATGAGGCACACCTTCATGTTGGAATGGCCATTATTCCTTTTGTTAATGCCTCTGAGATGCTTTCTGCTAGGAATTCCTTCTCTAAGCAAGGTCTTGAACTATGGGACAGATTCTTTGCTCCACACATGAATCCCTCACCTGACAAAGGCAAACTGCAATGTGACATCCCTGTAAGTTGGTTTAATTTTATCACTCTAATTCTCATCACTCCTGAGAAATTCAGTTGGGCTAGACATTTTCTTACATCTCCCCCTTGGGATATTATTAAGGAGCCAATTGCTGAAGAAACTACTTTCACCTTCATTATACCTGATGAATGTGTTGGATAGATTCCTCCTCACTGCCTGAATGAATCCCCATCAAGCATGATGGTGCCAAATGCCCCTGCAAAGAGGAGGAGGGGTAAAGAACCATTGGTAGACTCTGAGGCGAGAAGGAGCCCTAGAATTGTGGAACTTAATGGGGGATTTAAAAGCCATGTGAATTGTTCTGATCATAATTGTCTCTCATGCAATGCTGCACCACCTTGTCTCAGTAATAAAGCTGTTAAGAATCTTGCTGGTTCATTTTGCAAGGTTAAGGAGGGGGAACTTGAGAAAAGGCTGCTGAAGAAGGGCAGGATCAATGATTTGATCATCAAGCCACCTAGAAAGCCTGGACCAAAGAAGACTGGTTTAGAACCATACCTTCCAAGCAAGAAGAAGGGAGGTGCTGCTGAGTCTTGTGGACTGCAGTCTAAGAAGAAAGCACCTAAATAATGTGGTTAATGTCTACAAAATTCTATCCTTTTGTGACTGGATCAGTTATCTTTGATGTCTGTTCTGAGTTGTTGCAGACCTATTTGCTGTTATGCATGTTTATGAATTCAGTATCCTATGATATGTTCAGTCTTATTTGTGTGACTACAAATTTTGTGTCACCCCAATGCTCACCCAATTGGTTTATAAATGAGTAACAATAGAAATTGGAAGATTGTGAACTGAAACCTCAGGGGAATTAACTCTGAGAAAAAATGGTTAGCACTAAAAAGCAAGATCATGGAATCTGAGTGTGACATTATTTGTCTCCAAGAAACCAAGAGAGAAAACTTTGATATCAATTATTTAAAAAAATTCTGTCCAAACAAGTTTGACAGCTTTGACTTCTTACCATCAATTGGTGCGGAGGATTATCACCATCTGGTGCAGCTCATTATTTAATGGTACCAGAGCTTTCCAAAATGATTTCTCAACTTCTGTCACTTTCACCTCTCAATTATCAAATGATTCCTGGACTCTTACTAATATCTATGGTCCATGTCAAACTGATAGAAAGATGGATTTCTTAGACTGGTTTTCAAACATCACTATGCCTGATAGTATGGATTGGCTTATGTTAGGAGATTTTAACCTTATCAGAAGTCTCACTGATAGAAATAAAAGTGGGAGGGATGTTAATGAAACTATGATCTTCAATGATGCTATCAGCAACCTGGGACTTATTGAGCTGCCACTAAAGGGTAGAAAATTCACTTGGAGTAACATGCAAAAAGATCCACTTCTGGAAAGATTGGATTGGTTTTTTACTTCTAGTTCTTGGACAACCAAATACCCTTACACTATGGTTACTCCACTATCCAAACCTACTTCCGATCATCTTCCATGTGTCATTTCCATTGGAACTAACATCCCCAAGGCACAAATATTTAGATTTGAAAATTACTGGCTTCATCATTCTGATTTTAAGATGACTGTGCAAAATGCTTGGAATATACCTGTGAATTATCAGGACTTGGCAAAAAGAATATGTGCCAAGTTGAAAAATGTGAGGAGAGGAATCAAGATTTGGGCCAAACAGTTACCATGCTTAAAGGACCAAATTGCTAAGGTGAATGATATCATTGATCTTCTGGATCTACTTGAAGAATCTAGAACATTAACCATCAATGAGTGGCACCTCAGAGATATCCTGAAATCCCATATTATCTCTCTTCTTCAGAACCAAAACACCTATTGGAAACAAAGAGGGAAAATTAAATGGGTAAAACTTGGGGATGAAAACACTAAGTTTTTTCATTCCAAAGCAACCATCAGTTATAGACACAATTATATATCAATGATCAAGAATTAATATGGACAGGAATTTACAAATCACTATGACAAGGCTGATATCCTTTGGAATGACTTCAAGGCAAGAATGGGTACATCAGTCAAAACTGAGATGCACTATAACCTTGCAGATTTCTATGGAAATGGAATGACTGATGAGATGAAGAATTCACTTGAAAAACCTTTCCTTGACAAGGAAATTGAAGAGGTTATTTCTGAACTACCAAATGACAAGTCACCTGGACCTAATGGTTTTAATAATGAATTTATCAAAAGCTGATGGTCTATCATTGGATATGATATCAAATTACCGATTCATGATTTCTTCAATGAGAAAGTTTCCCTTGAGAGCATCAACTCTTCTTACATTACACTCATACCTAAAGTCACTTGCCCATCTACCTCGGCTGATTTCAGACCAATCTCCTTATTGAACTGTATATTCAAAATAATTACCAAACTTCTTGCAAATAGACTGCAATCTGTTATTCTGAAATTGGTACATAAGAACCAATATGGATTTCTCAACAACAGATCTATTCAAGATTGCATTGGTTGGGATTTTGAATACTTATTCCAATGCCACAAGTCAAAGGAAGAAATTTTAATTCTTAAGCTTGATTTTGAGAAGGCATTTGATACAGTTGACCACTCTGCCATCATAAATATCCTTAAAGCTAGAAGATTTGGGAGAAAATGGATTTGGTGGATTGAAATGATCTTTGAATCTGGAACTTCTGAAATTCTTCTTAATGGTGTGCCTGGTAAAAAGTTCTACTGCAGGAGAGGTGTAAGACAAGGAGACCCACTTTCACCATTACTATTTGTCCTTACTGCTGACCTCCTGTAATCTGTCCTAAACAAGGCCATGCATATGAACCTTCTAACTCCACCTATAGTGGGACCACCCAACAGTGACTTCCCTGTTATTCAATATGCTGATGATACATTGGTGGTACTTAAGGCTGATGCTTCTCAATTAGTATGCTTGAAAGCACTTCTTCAAACATTTGCAAATTCCACTGGACTCAAAGTCAACTACTTGAAATCTAGCATGATGCCAATAAACACATGTAATGCTAGGCTTATACATTTTGCTATGACAATCAACTGTCAAACTGGATGCCTCCCTTTCACTTACCCTGGGCTACCATTAAGCATTACAAAACCATCTATGGAGCACTTTCTTCCCATTGTTCAGAGAGTGGAAAGAAGATTATGTGGAATTGCTGATTTCTTGAATTATGTAGGAAAACTGTAGCTGGTCAAATCTGTTCTCTCCTCACTTCCTCTATTTTTTATGAGCTGTTTGGAGGTACCAATTGCCATCAAGGATCAAATTATTAAATATATGATATACTGTCTGTGGAGAAAGAGGACTGAAGATGTGCAAGCAAAAGGACAAGCTCTTGTGTCATGGGACAAAATCTGTCGTCCTAAAAATCAGGGGGGTTTAGGGGTTCTAAACCTACAGATTCAAAATAATGCCCTCCTTCTTAAAAACTTGGACAAATTCTACAACCACCAGGACATCCCTTGGGTTCATCTCATATGGGAAACCTACTACAAAAATGGAAAACTACCTGGAAGAAGCATGGAGGGATCTTTCTGGTGGAAGTCTGATGCACTCGACGATCGACGTAGAGCTCGTTGGGAACCCCAAGAGGAAGGTATGATGAGCACAACAACAAGTTTTCCCTCAGTTATGAAACCAAGGTTTAATCGAACCAGTAGGAGCAAGGAAACACCCAAAGGTGTTACTAGCCGAGCTTTGGCAGGGCGCACTACCAGTGCTAGTAGCAACGTGGAGACCTGCACAACACAACCACAAAACTTTGTCCCCAACTTGCGATGAGGTTGTCAATCTCACCGTGTTTTGTGGAAAACAAAGGATTAAACGTATCGAATGGAAAGAAGTAAAAGTTTGCAGAAAGTAAACACAAAGTAGTAAAAGATTGTAGATTGTATGTAAATAAAAAAAGGACCAGGATCCATAGTTCACTAGAGGTGGCTCTCCTTAGATAGATAACATGTTGGGTGAACAAATTACAGCGGGGTAATTGACAAACACCGAGAAAGCAATACATGCATATACTAATCATATTGACTCCTTTGACACTTGATTGGGCATTACAACATAATACATAGACCGCCATCCAACTGCATCTATGACTAATAATCCACCTTTAGGTTATCATCCGAACCCCCTCCAGTATTAAGTTGCAAGCAACAGATTATTGCTTCTGAATGCGTGTAATGTAAACAATACGATTGTTCTATGAACAAAGGATTGTTGTTTTCTCCTAGTAGCAACAACACATCTAGTACCTTAGAGATTTGTCACTTCCCAGATTACGGAGGCATGAACCCACTATCGAGCATAAATACTAACTCTTGGAGTTGCTAGCATCTACTTGGCCAAGATAGCTACTAACAACGGAAAGCATGCAAGATCTCAAATAACAAAGACATGATAGAATCAATAATCAATCTGAAATAGCATCTCAATATCCATCGGATCCCCGCAAACACAACATGTATGAATTACAAATAGATGATCTTGATCATGAACGGAGCTCACAAGATCTAAACATGAAAGCACAAAGGAGGAGAAACCAGCCATCTAGCTACTACATGGATCCGTAGTCCAAGGATGAACTACTCACGCATCACACCGGAGGCTTGCATGGTGATGAAGAAGGCCTCTAGGGTGAACTCTCCTCTCCGGCAGGGTGCCTGGAAGAGCTTCAGATCCCTCCCGATCTAGGGACGGAGATGATGGCGGCTACAGACTCTTTCGTGGATTTTTGATCGGGTACTTAGGGTTTTCGTCCCGAGGGTAAGTTATAGGCTGAAGGAGAGGCCGAGGGTCTTTGGGTCAGCCGGACCACCTGGCGTGGGCCAGCTGGCTGCGTGGCAGGTGGTGTGGCTGGCCCGGCCTTCTCCGTCTCTCAGATTCGCACTTGATCCCTTTCGGAAAAATAGGCACTTTGGCTTTTGTCCCGTCCAATTCCGAGAATATTCATTTTCTGACTTTCCTGGAACCAAAAACAGCAGAAAACAGGAAGCTGGCACTATGGCTCTTGTTAATAGGTTAGTCCAAGAAATCATATGAAAAGTACTCCAAAGTTGGAACAAAACACAAGAAAGTGGATAAAACCAAGCATGGAACATCAAAAATTATAGATACATTTGCAATGTATCAAAGTCACATATCAAATTAGTTGATAACTTTAAAGGCATGGCTAAATGCAATCTGAATTCGGGCAGGTCTGCTTATTTCTGGTCTGACCTCTGGCAAGATGAGTGCTTGATGAATAAATTCCCTCACCTTCTGTCCTATGCTAAGTCCACAAACATCAGTGTACATGACTTCCTTCATGCTGAATTCCTAGAAGATAACTTCCACCTACCTCTCTCTCAACAAGCTTTCTCTGAGTTTTTAATCATGGAAGAAAGATGCCAGGATTTTAGCCATGCCACTCAGGAGGACACCCATGATAATTGGAATTATATTTGGGGATCAGATAAATTTGAAGTTAAAAAGGCCTACTCAGCCATGATTGGATACTCACCATCACCACCACACTTTTCTTGGGTTTGGGAAACCTCCTGTCAAAATAAACACAAGTTCTTTTCTCGCTTCTGCTACTAGACAGACTGAATACAAGAAATCTCCTAAAGAGAAAGAATTTCAACCTTCCTGATTACAATTGTGTTACATCCAACTGTTTCTCAGAAGAATCAGCAAATCATCTATTCTGGGATTGTCCATTTGCAAAAAAATGCTGGGACCATATTTCCAGAAACAGAACTACAAATCTAACATGATTGGAAGCTATTTCAAACATCAAAGAAAAGTTACATCTACCATTTGCAATGGAGATCATTATCATGACTTCCTGGGGTATCTGGATATGCAGAAATGAGAAGATTTTTAATGACAAAAGACCCACATTTGATAGATGGAAAGCAATTTTCTACCAAGAAATGAGATGGATACAATTCAGAATCAAAGGAAAATACAAGGAGAAATTCAAAGCCTGGCTCAATCAGCATTTAGATCAGGGATAGAATAGAATTGTCTCGGAATTTTTCTCAGCATAGAACGAGTTAGATGTCACTGCAATAATCTACCTTAGATCATTTCTCATTGTAACATACTCATATTATAATAAAAATTGCAGTGGGGATTATTCCCTACTGTTTCACCTCAAAAAAAGCAGGTTTTATCTCAAAGAAAGTATCTTCAGGCACGGGTGGAGCAATAGGTGTGGTCATAAAATCATTGTTGTTGGTGCTAGTGAAGTCACACAACTTAGTGTTTTCAAGAGTAGTCATTTTTTGTGTTTTCAAATAAGAAAGCAAACTAGTAAAACTATTTTTTTTGTGTTTTTGATAAAGAAACAAGCAAACAAAGCAAAAAGAAACTAAGCAAAACAAAAATAACAAAGTAAAGAGATTGGTTATGAGGGACTCCCATTGTGAAGATGTCCTTGACTCCCCGGCAACGGCGCCAGAAAATATGCTTGATGGCCCAAAATATATCGAGCTCATTGAGGAACCCCAAGAGGAAGGTATGATGAGCACATCAGCAAGTTTTCCCTCAGTACGAAACCAAGGTTATCAATCCAGTAGGAGCAAGGAAACAACCCAAAGGTGTAGCTAGCTGAACGATGGCAGGGCGCACTACCGGTGCCAGCAGCAACGTGGAGACCTGCACAACACAACCACATAACTCTGTCCCCAACTTGCGATGAGGTTGTCAATCTCACCGGTTTTGCTGAAAACAAAGGATTAAACGTATCGAATGGAAGGAAGTAATAGTTTGCAGAAAGTAAACACAAAGCAGTAAACAATTTATAGATTGTATGTAAAAGAAAAGGACCGGGATCCATAGTTCACTAGAGGTGGCTCTCCTTAAGATAGATAACATGATGGGTGAACAAATTACAGCGGGGCAATTGACAAACATTGAGAAATCAATACATGCATATACTAATCATCTTGACTCCTTTGAGATTCGATTGGGCATTACAATATTATACATAGACCGCCATCCAACTGCATCTATGACTAATAATCCACCTTCAGGTTATCATCCGAACCCCCTCCAGTATTAAGTTGCAAGCAACATATTATTGCTTTATGAATTGCGTGTAATGTAAACAATACGATTGTTCTATGAACAAAGGATTGTTGTTTTCTCCCTAGTAGCAATAGCACATCTAGTACCTTAGAGATTTCTGTCACTTCCCAGTTACGGAGGCATGAACCCACTATCGAGCATAAATACTAACTCTTGGAGTTGCTAGCATCTACTTGGCCAAGATATCTACTAACAACAGAAAGCATGCAAGATCACAAATAACAAAGACGTGATAGAATCAATAATCAATCTGAAATAGCATCTCAATATCCATCGGATCCCCGCAAACACAACATGTAGAATTACAAATAGATGATCTTGATCATGAACGGAGCTCACAAGATCTAGACATGAAAGCACAAAGGAGGAGAACCAGCCATCTAGCTACTACATGGATCCGTAGTCCAAGGATGAACTACTCACGCATCACACTAGAGGCTTGCATGGTGATGAAGAAGGCCTCTAGGGTGAATTCCCCTCCAAGTGGTGTCGGGAAGAGCTTGAGATCCTCCCGATCTAGGGATGGAGGCAGCAGTGGCTCTGAGACTCTTTCGTGGATTTTGATCGGGTGCTTAGGGTTTTTCGAGGGCATCTTATTGGCGGAAGGAGAGGCCGAGGGGCTGGGCTGGACCACCACCTGGCGTGGGCCTGCCAGCGTGGCGGTGGTGTGGCTGCCCCCTCTTATCCGTCTCGTGATTCGGCATCTGATGACTTTCGGAAAAATAGGCACTTTGGCTTTTGTCCGTCAATTCGAGAATATTCATTTTTTGACTTTCCGGAACCAAAAACAAGAGAAAAGCAGGGTACCTTTGTGGCTCTTGTTAATAGGTTAGTCCAAGAAATCATATGAAAAGTACTCCAAAGTGTGGACAAAACACAAGAAAGTGGATAAAACCAAGCATGGAACATCAAAAATTATAGATACAGTTGCAATGTATCAACACCCTCATCACCATCTCCATATTGCTGTAACAATTGGGTTGAATCTTGCATAGTTCTTAGGAGAAACTTTCCCGGTGTGATTACTCTTTGTAGTTGATGCTATTGAGTGAACCATTGAATTATCGTTTATCTTCAGATTGTTATACATCATTATTCCATCTCTGATCATGATCCATATGATATCTTGTGAGTAGTTCGTTTAGTTCTTGAGGACATGGGAGAAGTCATGTTGTTAGTAGTGGACTTGTGTTGAGAAAGATTCAATAGTTTGATATTTAAGTTGTGGTGTACTTCTTCTAGTGGTGTCATTTGAATGTCGACTACATGACACTTCACCTATATGGGCCTAGGGGAATGCATTGTGTATTTGGCTACTAATCGTGGGGGTTGCCGGAGTGACAGAAACCTGAACCCCTGTTAGGAAACCATTGCACAAGGGACGTAAGGGTCTTAGAGTTTAAAACTGTGGTTAGGTTTCTACCTTAATTACTTTCTTGTACTTACGGATGTTTGCAAGGGGTATAATCACGAGTATGTATTAGTCCTAGGAAGGTCGGTACATTAGCACAGGTTCACCCACACACCGCTTAACTAGCTAAAGAAGATTAATCAACTATATGAAGCGAAAGCACTTGACAGTCTTCCCATGTGTCCTCGAGAACGTATGGTCATCTTAAGTAATACAACCGGCTTGTCCTTTGCTGCATAAAGGATTGGGCCACTTGCTGCATTTATTCCTACTGTCTTTTATTTACTCGTACTTTGTTTACTTGCTTTATCAAAAACCCCTAAAAATCCATTTGCTAAGTATTTATAGAGAATTCCTGATCCATACCACTAGCCAGCACCTTCTGCTCCTCGTTGGGTTCGACACTCTTACTTATCGAAAATACTGCGATACACCCCCTATACTTGTGGGTCATCAGTGCTCAACAAGACCATCCTGCAGCTGTTGATGCACTACCGGGTCTCGGATCTCCTAACGCATGATGATGAATGCAGCCCATGATGGCGACACTTGGTGATCAGGCTCTGCAAGGGGCCCTTATCTATAGCATGGCTCGTTCTGCTCCACCAAATCCATTGGGTCCTTTCTCTCATCCTAAATGATCATGTTGTGCAAGATCACACAATAGTTCATCACTTCCCACATCTGATCTTTCGACCAGGTCATAACAGGGAACTAGACAACTGCAAACCTCTACTGAAGCACACCAAATGCCCGCTCTACGTCCTTCCTATAAGCTTCCTGTTTTTTGGCAAACTGAGAATGCTTGGGGAGCATCGGCCTTGAGATAGTCTTCACAAATGTTGGCCATCTTGGATAGATGCCATCTGCAATATAGTATCCCTTGTTGTAGTGGTGTCCGTTGATCTCAAAGTCCACAAGGGAAGCATGACCCTCAACAAGCTTGGAAAAAACATTTGACCATTGGAGGACGTTGATGTCGTTGTTCGATCCTGCCATGCCAAAGAAGGAGTGCCAAATCCAAAGATCTTATGTAGCAACTACCTCGAGTATCACAGTGCAACCTCCTTTATGGCCTTTGTACATTCCTTGCCAAGAAAATGGACAGTTCTTCGAGTGCCAATGCATGTAGTCGATGCTTCCAAGCATTCCAGGAAATCATCTACTTTCATTGACTGCGAGGATTCAAGCAGTGTCTTCAGCATTGGGCGTTCTCAAATACTGTGACCCAAACACTGCAATCACTGCCCTATAGAACCTGTATAAGCAATCAATGGCGATGGACTCGGCCATGCGGAGATAGTCATCGGCACTATCACCCGGAGCTCCTTATGCAAGCAACCTCATCGCCAGTTTGCACTTCTGAAGTGAGGAAAACCCTACCATGCCGGTGCAGTCCATGCATAAAAAATAGGGGTCGAACTCTTGGATGGCATGCACGATGTTGAGGAAGAATTTCCGGCTCATCCTGAAACGGCGCTGAAACACGTCCTCCTTGTGCAGCGGCTCGTCGGCGAAGTAGTTGGCGTACAGCATGTAGTAGCCCTCCACTCGCTGCCTTGCTTTGCACTTCCGGCAACCCTTCGCCGAGCCTCCACGCTTTGGCGATGCAGTCTGTGTGTACAGGCGGGCCAAGGAGGCAAGGATTTGCATGTGCTCTTCATCTTCGGCAGCTGCGGCGATCTCTTCCTCCAGCAATAGGGAGAACATCTCCTCGTTGTCGGACTCCATGGTTGAACGGGCAAAACACTGAACACTCCGCGGGCAAGGTGGTGGGAGCTCGGAACGAAGACGAGCTGCGGTGAAGTTGGGACGGCGAAACGAGGCCTAGGCGGAGGGGAAAAGATGCGGCGGAGGCGGCGGGCCTATCTACAGGCATGGTTTCGGCTTGGCCTGGTGGGAGCTCACCGGCACCGACATGGCGGCGAGGAAAGCTCTCTGTCATGGGAGAGCCGAGTCGGGGCAGGGAATGGGGTTGTCTCGCCAACAGTGTTGGCCCACCTGTTTTTCGCTGCGTCCGGCATTCCCAGACGGTTCTCAACGCCCTGGGTTCGGCCTGGGAATGCCAGATGAAAATTGGGCCAAATCCGGACGTTTTCGGCGTCCTAGGAACACGAGTGGGCAAAATTTCGCCGTCCGGACGAAAAAATCGACCTGGGAACGCCTTCCTGGAACCGAGTGGAGATGTTCTAAGTCTATAGTGTCTATAAGAGCATCTCCACTAGCATTTTCAGGAGACCATTCCCAGCACGTATTTTCGTCCGGATTTGCAAAAAAGCCCCAGTAGCATTCCCAGGCCGAAAATAGGTCCGGCGTCCCGGGGCGCTGGGAACGCCATGCGAATGCCGGATGTAATGTTCGCCAGTCCTAGTGCCCCACGTGTCCCCTCTTTCCCCTTCTCTCTCCCCACAACTCCTCTCTTTGTCCCAGCTTGACCCGCCGCACGCAGAGACGCCGATGCCACGGCACGCGGTCTTGGGAGCTGCTTCTCGATAGCCACCGGCGAGAGGTCCGAGGCCAGGAGGCGGCCGGTCTCCGGCGAGGTGGTCCCGCAACTGCTGCACCTCGCCATCCCCTCCTCCGCGACGGGAGCCGCTGCCACACGACCACTCTGATCGAGAGGACGCCGCAGCTGCCGCGCCTCGCCATCCCCTCCTCGTCCGCGGCGGGATCCGCCGCCACGGGACCTCTCTGTGCGGAGGTCGCCGCAGGTGGGGGAGGAGCTCGAGGTGTCCATCGGGCTGCTCGACGCGTGCGCCACCGCGCGGGATGGGATGTGTGTGGGGACGCCGCCGTCGCGTGAGATGGGCTGTGTGCGGCGCGCGTTCGACCTCGAGGTCGCCCTCCGGTGCGGGGACGCGGCCGCGGCGGGTGCGTACGGGCGGCTGGCCAGGAGGGCGCGTGGACTTGAGGAGGCGGCAGCAGTGGCGGCGCTCTCTGGAGGAGGCGCGGCGGGTCACGGTGGTGGTGCTAGAGCAGTGGGTCATGTCCGGGGGGCCAAGCAGGTGGTCGGTGTGCGAGGACGCCCAAAACAGCACCACCACAGCCGTCCTGCCGTTGCACACTCCGCGCAAAGACTCGTCAGCGACCAGCGGCGAGAGGATTGGGAATTGGGGCCTGGGAACCCGGCTGAAAATTGGTCATTCCTAGACCAAAAAATTCGATCCATCCGGAGTTATTTAGCTCTATTCCGATCAAAATTTAAGCCTGGGAACCAAAAACGAGTGGAGATGCTCTGAGCTCCGAGCAGCTCGATGGGCTCCCGAAGGCGAATTAGCACCGGTCATATTATGGGTAGCACTAGTATGGTTTGACCTTGACATTTGTTTATCCATACGAGTGGACGGTCCATATCAGCTCGATCGAGGGTGCCACAAAAAATCTCTCCCAGGACTAGATTCACAACCTGTCGTACATACATCAGGCGGAATGTAGCCTATATCATCATGGGTGCTGAAGCAAGATTCCATAAGTCGCAAACCACTTTTTATCAATCAATTGATTGGTGATTACCGTCGCAAACCGGAGGACCACTGGAGGTGACGGGCAGTCGATACGGCGGGTGGGCCGAACCCACGATCACGGGCTGAGGAACCACGGAGGTACGACGGGCAACAGTAGCATGCCGTCGCCCCACCGTACCTGCATGCGCATGTTCCTATAGCTGAGCAAGTCAAGATCGGAAAAGGCCCCAGGCGCCAACGCCACCGTACTCTGTCGGCCAACATATCGCAGATCGACCGGGTGTGTGCCGGGCCTAGCTTAGCTAATGCTAGTGCGGCGTCGCGCTCCCGGCGGTCGACACGTCCGAGGGTTTCCCCTGTTCCAGATTGGGAAATAGTGATGGGTCGCGCCCGCCCGACTGCCCGTTGTTGTACCTTGGCTGACAGTTGCATGTCAGAAAATGAGTGGTGAGCGATGCGATTCGGACCGAGCGGCTACATGCGCGCACAGTGCTCTCAGCGTACCGGCGTACTACCTGCCTCGTCGATGGCCGGTCAGGAACTTGTCTGGCGAGCCCCGTGATTGTTGTTGTTGGGAATAAAATGCATGTAGAAATACTAGCCGAAGTTTGCAAGGCAGCATCACGAGGCTCCTAGTTAGATACAGTGTAATGTACTGGGACGGGACGGCGGCACACCGACGCTGCTGGACTGGACGGAAAAGTAGAGCATTCCAAGGCATTCAACGTGCAGTCTCCCACGTTAAAAAAGAACTTGACACCGAAAATCCGCACGCCTGAGCACAAGAAAAACGCAAAAGAAATCGTACCGGAACACGTCCTGGCAGTCCCCACCTGTACCCTCCACCCGCCACGCGCCGCCCCTCCTCGACAAACCTCCACTGCAAGATGGGGCCCCTCACGCGACGACTGACCCGCTCAAACCTCCCGCGCTATAAATAACCGAGCCAGCCCCGCAGCCCGCTTCGTGGATTCAACTCGGCTAGCTAGCTAGTCACCTCATCCACTCCACTAGAGCGCACACACAGCGGCAGCCAAGTGGTCGCACGACCAGCTCGCTAGCTAGCCAGATCGCAATGAGGCAGCTGATCCGGCGGCTGTCCCGCGTCGGCGACGACTCGTCCTCGCCCCCGACGTCTCCGGCCAAGCGGCGGGGCGGGAAGGCGGCGGTGCCGGAGGGCCACGTGCCGGTGCACGTCGGCGACGGGAGCGAGGCGGAGCGGTTCCTCGTGCGGGCGGAGCTGCTGGGCCGCCCCGCGCTGGCCGAGCTCCTGGGCCGCGCCGCGCAGGAGTACGGCTACGACCACGAGGGCCCGCTCCGGATCCCATGCTCCCCCGCCGCCTTCCGCCGCGCGCTCGCCTCGGTCGCCGGCACCGGAGGAGGTAGGGCCGGTGACTGCTGCTAGCTATGCCAGAGCGACAGAGCTCTGGGTTCCCCGGAGCCGGAGCTCGGCCGAACCCAGCCCAGGAGCGGACCGGTTTAGTTCTTGCCCGGCCCTTGTGTGCGTACCACCGCCTGGAAGATTAGCTTTGGGTTCGCATTTCTTTTCCTTTTCCGTATTATCGTTCGGTGTAATGTACCACCTGGAACGTCTTGTTGACTAGAAACGGGCAGTGTACTAGTTGTACCCTACCAACCGTATTGGAAGGTTACTGGTTACTGATCCACTCTCTAGTTTTAAAAATGAAGTGCTGCTCTCCCTTCTGCGTCGCTTAAAAATATTTGTTCTTGACATGGCACAGGCCTTTGCCAAAAAGAAAGGCTCACTTGTCTTTTGGGCACACGTAACGTAACTGTCTAAAAGTCTAGAGCTGCCAATGAGCTCTGTTTCGATGAAAAACGACCCTCAGTTTCTGTTTCGTTTTTAAGCCTACGAGCTTCTTGGGTTAGCTAGAATAGTCTCGTGCAGCTCTACTAGTAGCATTGTTCTGAATGGGTCTACACAGGTTGGGGTGTGTGAAACAGTAGTAGAGAAGAGTAGACAGTGTTTCTTGCAAGAATTATCCATTACCCAATTTGCTTTTTGGGTGCGTAAATGAAGCGGTGCCGGAGCGTTGGCCCTAGTCCGGTCCAAAGTTCAAAAGTGACTCCTCGAGCGGTGAGAGGCAGCGAGGGGCGGGCTTTGCTTTGGGAGGAGCCCATTGATCTGGGCTGCTGTTACCGACGTGTCTTGTCACTTTGCCTGCGACCGTCCGTAGCGCGGAAAGCGACCACGGGGTCCGAGCGAGGTAGCAGTACGATTTGGGCAGATTTTAACCCCGTACGTAGCTTTCAACGCACTGTTTTTGATCACTGATCAGGACCCGCCTCTCTTCTTCCTGTTGGCTAACGATGTGGCTTAAGCTATCGTGCGTCCAATGTGCTCCGTTCTTTTCATTTCAGGGATAAAAGACGGTCGATTCCAGTCGCACATGAAGAAGAAAGCGGACGAGAGCAACGGCTCGGTAATTACCACTCAACCCTGCTTCGCTGCCTGTGCGGTCTATCGGGGATGAACTGTCGCGTCCCCTCCACAGTCCCAGGGGCGGCGTTGCGTTTCGATGTCGTCCGTGCGTACGTAGCTAGTGGCAGGCACACGCATGATATGATGGGGTCACACTCACACACCGATCCGCTTGACGGGACGGTAAAATCGGTGGCGTCGCCATGCTGCCAGTCGCTATACTGCTGGGTCGTCGCAGGCGTTGCTAGCCTCATAAGCCTAGGCCTGGTAGGTTGTACTAGGTGCCCGTGAACGATCTGGTGGTGGTTGTGGCCGCGCTAGGCTCCACAGAGGGAGAGGCCAAGCGATCCTTCTTGGGCGCTGTGCTAGTCGTGCACGCATACTTGCTTTGGCTTGTTGCCGTCCGTCCGTCTCGTTTGATCGTGCATGGCAGGAGGCCGCGAGCCCGTGCCCGTGCAGTCGTTTTTCTTTTGTTGGATTGGAATGGATGCATGGGGTGGGGCGGGGTGGCGTCCAAGGCGGTGGTGGGCGTCGCTCAGCGAAGACTGTGCATCGTAGGGTACGAATCCGGCGGAGATTCTGGCCTTGTCCGCTGCCGGTGTGTGCTTCGCTCACTGGCCGCTCGTCGGAGCTGGTGGGTCGCGCGTCCTTCTCTTGTACCCCCCTAATTAAGCCCGTTCTGTTCCTGCACGTACGGCTGCACGTGCACACTTCAGTTGAGTACCCGAGCATTGTTTTGTCTGTGTACTGCTCGCCCCGTCTCGTTGTCAAGTGTTCGTCACAACGGACCAAATCGCCGCATAGACGCACAGTCAGAACGCCAGAGACCGATCACCAAAGAAATTATTCAAGCATCTCCTGAAGCAAAAAATACGAGTTACGCAGGGCGGGGAGGGCCTCCCGATGGCGCCGGTGCTCCTCGGCGGTGGATGGCCTGGCTCGGCGGCTTGAGACCCGCGACCGGGTGGTGGTGTTGCGGCTATGTGGCCGCTGGCTGCAAGGGTTGCGGGCGCCAGCGTGGCCGGCTGGTCGCCAGCGAGCGGCAGGCAACGCCCAACCTGCTCAGATCTGGGTCCAACTGGACTTCATCTAGGCCCGGGCAGGCCGTGCCTGGCGCGTCTCGGTGGACGGATAAGTAGGGCTAGGGCATGGGTTGGCGGCAGCGGCGGTATCCCTGTTGCAATGTTGCGACGGGACTTCACAGGTCGTCTTATGCTCGGTCGGGCCGACATGCCTGGTGTGTTCTGCTGCGACACCCGGTCGGCTACCGCCTCCCGGCGACGGAGGTGGTAGAGGTAGTTCCCTCCCGGGTGGTGCTGTACCACTGACCCTCGCCGGTGTCCCTTGCTTCTCGTCTTTACCGGCTTCGTGTCGTGGGCCACGGTGAGATGACGGTGGTGATTGCAAAACCGTGGTGGCGCGCGCTGGTGGGCGGCAAGTTTGGTGGATGTTCCGGAGGCCGGTGGTGTGGTTTTTTGGGGGTCGGCAGAAATCCCTGTCTCGGCACCGGCGCGGTGACGCATGCGGGTGTCATCTTCCTTCTTGAAGCGCGTCGGAGATTCCTCTTCCCCACTCCCGTTATGGACCGGGGGAAACCCTAGGATGTGTTCCTGGGATATTCCTAGGAACGATCCGGGCAGCAGTGTCGTCGTCGCTTCCCTTCCTAGAGGTGTTGCTTTGTGCACGACGCTTTGGAGCGATAGTAACGTGGTGGAAATTCGTCGGAGGGCGCAGCGGTGGAGAATCATCTTCATTTTCGTTGAACCGCCATTTTCAGCATTGTATTATCTTTCTTTCTTTTTTCTTTTCTCTTGGGCTTAGATTGTGTTGTTTTGTATCCATGATTTGTTATATTAATATAGCGGGACGAAAACATATTTCGATGAAGAATACAAGTTACATAGCAAACTCTTCGCGTGGTTCGTTTCATGTGGAGCGTCATTGGGCCAGGTCGTTGGGCTATGTCTAGATGATCGTAAAGACACAAGCGAACTAGGCCGAAGATGACAAGTAACCAAGCTCCTGATCCAGCCCAGTCAGGCGTTTGGAGACATCAAGCCCAACCAACTAAATCTGTTTTCCATTTTTCTGCTCCCTTTTTGGACAAAGGTTTTTAGTTCAGGTCGCTGCCTACGGAAATGCAGCGAGTTTCATGCCTGATTGTTCAAACTTTAGGCCCCGTTTATTTCTCTCTCGTATTTTTATACACTATAGTTTTAGGGATATGTGGATATTTGGTGTTCAGTCAATACTCTCCTATCTCCTAAAATACTCTTTTCAAAAAGTACTCTACCATGAAGAAGAGTTTTTAATCTAGACAAAAACAAGAAGAATTTGTGGGAATATCCCGGGATTATCCCGGCCAAACCTGGCATGGTAAACGGATACGGGAATCTTGCAAGAATTAGAATAATCTCCTCCAATTCACGCGAATACACTAGTGAATACGAGAGAAGTAAACATGCCCTTAAAGTAGTTCGCTACGACCGGGTTCAACCATCCCGAAGTCCAAACATGTTACGATTTGTGGTAACGGTTGGATTTTCACCTTTGTCTATGTATGCTCCCACCCTTTGCATGGCAAAGTGAATAAATGGAGAGGAAAGAAGACTATCGCCCTAGCTCAAACTGTATCTTACCATAGCTTGCACCTACCTCGTATTCCTCCACCCCAAATCCTTCGAGATCCATGATGCTTTCAGAGATTACCTTTGTGATTTCATAGCAAGCGTTTTAAGATCCACATGTTGGCCAAGTGGTGTTACTTTTGGGAGGATGTACGCCTCCTAGTCGGCTAGAGAGTCGCTTGAAATCCTTCACGGTGTGTTTTGAATAATGCTAGAATTTTTGAAGGCTGGAGATCACCTACTTGTGTGAAGATTTACCTCTTAGTGGTTCGGCATGGACTTGCTTTACTATCTCAAGGGGAAATATGCCGGTCTCTTGATGACCAAAGAGTTTGTGTCCTAACCTTCTCCAACGACGACGTTGAATAACGCCAAGTATCTAAACGTCGGGTATATTTTTTTGTTTGAGGTCGACCTCCCCCTCGCGTCGCCCCCTCCTCCCTCCATCCTTCTTCCTCCTTGTCGCCCCCCGGAGGTCCGCCGACCTAAGTCTTGGGCGCCGGTGATAGCGGCGGGGATCAACCTCCAGCCCAGGCGGCGGTAGGAAGGAGAACGCCGGCGCTGGACGGGGCCCCCTCGCCATCGACGTCTTCGCGGCTCCGGCCGGCGGTTTGGATCTGGAGGCGGCGGCCTCTACCGGCGTGGAGCGGGTGGCGATCTGGTGGAGAAGGTGCCGGCGATGGGATTCCGTTGGAAGACCTAGATCGGCTCTCTATCCCTAATTGCCTGCTCGATCCGTTCTCCGGGAACCAGCCGGCGGTGTGGGGATCGCTGCGTCGGATCTAATAAAGGAGGTGGTCCTTTGTTTTCTTTGGCACGAAGACGAAGATCTGCTTGATGTCTGCCCTCGTTGATCTGGTCTAGAGGCGGGTTCGGAAGCTCATGAAGCGAACTCCCATGGGCGTATCATGCACGGAGATTGCTGAATCGGAAGGTATTGGTCGTCGCACCTTGTTTTTCTGGTCGTTTGGCTTCAGGAGGCGTTCTGGCTCATTGTTTGTTCCCACCAAGTGCCATTCTTTGAGCCATGGTGAAGTCAGATGCGGAGAATGTCAGAAAAGCGGAAATATGAGGGTAGCGATGGTGGTTTTAGTTCTTGTGGCGACAGAGAACTGGCTGCGTGATCTGGGACTCGTTGTAGTGACTGCTGGTGCGGGAAGACAACACAGGGGGAGTTCCCAGTCTTACCTTGCAGGGTGAAAATCCAAGGTCTGGCCTTAACTGGTTGTGTCTGGCAATGACCTTGTTGAAGGCATTGTTTTGTGAGCGAGGACTTTCTCCAGGATGAAAACCTATGATCTTGGATCAGAAAACCGACGATGCTTGGGCACTGTTTCCTTCTTGAAGGCGTTGTTATTGGAGTGGAGGACTACCGGTGTTGTTCGGATGGCGTCAGTATCATTGCTTTGAGGATTAGTTCTCTGTAGCGGGACTTTTCTTTTTTGTAATTCTTCTTTCTTTTTTCTGGGATGTGTGCATCCGTAGGGCCGCTAGGGCATGGTTGTTGCAGAGGCTGGGTGTAATTGGTATCCCTATGATATTAATATATACTCTTTTCCAAAAAAAATTGTTTGTGTTCTCTTTCACTATCTGCTTTACTTTCTTTCGATATATTTTTTTCACAAATTTTATCTTTGTAGAATTGTTTGTGTCTCTGTTGTAGACAACTGATATAAAACAATTTGCTAAAACCTACAGACTTCAGCTCGAATTCGGTCATCACCTATTGATCCCCTCTAGTCAACATAGGCGATCTTTCACCTTCGCATTTACAAACACCACTCTTGATTGCCACCTACCAAGCACATTTTAGTGATGACAGGAAACCTACCACGAGGCGTGTCTGTGAGCCAACTTTACTAGGTGTACAACCCCAAAGGCCATATGCTCTTGTAGAGAACATTAGGGATATTAAAACTGGAGCAAAAGGAAGCTCTCTCACGATCTAAGTATTCTTAACCGTCCGATCACGTTATCTAGCTGTTTCTGGCCGTTGGATGCGCCTCAAACCCCGAACAGGACTGAACATTCTTGAGGACGCTTCTCTGAATGTCAAATTGGCTTCCTATGGTTAATTGGCCCCAAAAGCAGCCCATTTGTTCGGTTAGCTAGGGAACTATGGAAAAAACTTGACAATAGGATTCAAAGCGAGCAGACACGGAGGCGTCGCAGGATGCGACCCCTCGCTCAGATCGAGCGTGAGCCGATGCCTCGAGCACCCATCAATCTCCGATGCAAGGGTCTCCGCCATGCCCGCCTGCTCACGATTCCTCGTGCTACTACAGCCGCCTGGGGATCCCATCAAACGGGCATTTACAGGCATGCATTTAACCATGACTAGGAGGACACACTACCTCTACTCTGGCCTACCTCGCGTGACCTAGGGTTGCCGCCGCCATGCTCTCCTGCTCTTCTTATCTTCCCCGCACCGCAGGACCAGCCCCCTGTCCACTGCCACGTTCCAGCTTTCCCGGTGGCGGCGCCACCAGAATAAGCGTCCATAGGCATGCCGCTGACCAAGGCGAGGAGGACCCTAGGTGCCGTGTTCTACAACAGTTTCATAGAAAATTGGGAGTCCAGTATTTGGTTAAATTTTCTTCCGAGAGTACTTGGATAATTTCTGGAGTGATTGAACTATATATCCATTTTTTAATTATGCTCATAAAGTGCTTGATGATTTGCTTGCAGGTAGATTTATAAATATAAACAGGAAAGTGTATGCTTTGATTCACTATTGCCAATGCATTGCCAATGCATCTGATTCATTTCTAAGATAGGAGAAGAGAAATCTGGAAGGAAAGACAAGGAGAACCAGCGAAATACCAGGAGGGAATTTGGCTGTCAATTCTACCAGCTAAAGAACTTGCTATTGGCACTATTATTCGCATTTTTGTAAGTAGTGTGTTCAACATCATTCCCTATCGTTCATGTTCGAGATAATTCTGTTATATGATATCTGCTACCTGTTGATTGACATTCTGCGTATTTATCGAACACATTGAATGATAAGTACAAAGAGCTTAAATATTTGAGTAGAAAGGTAGGGCTGTCAATATTTGGTGATCGAGTTAGTGCATCTACGAGTTTCTCTACTGCAGTTTGTTAGCAGTTATCAGTCTTAAATAGTTTCTCTAAGGATCTATTTTTTTCTTAGTTGATATGTATTGCAAAACTGACCCAAAAACATGGAATACAGAGGTGGAGCGTACTCTTGTTACACCTTCATTTTTTTGCTGGACCTTCTGAAATTTTATTACGGACATCCTATATATATTTGGTGGTGTGTTAGCCACTTCATCCGTAAAATATCTCGTTTCAGAATCCATTGGGCCATTTGATTTAGAAGCTTATTTCTTTCCTACTCCATGGACTCTGAATATTTGTATGGTATCATGTATAAACCGTGTTTTGAAAGCAAAACGCCATCCCAATGAATAGAGTGTTCAATTTCTCATTGCTCCAAAAATATTATCAGGTTGGAGTGTAGTCTCTCTGTATTATTTTGATGCGGAAATCTTTTTGTTTGCGCTCAACCTGTACTGTACCCTTTTATCTTCCGTTGCCTCGCCCATGAGGATAGAGATCTCTTACCTCAGCTCAAGAATAGTCACTAAAAGTTTGTTTTGTATACAATATTTCAATTACCAAATTTGTTTGTTTCTTAATGCAGGGATTCAAGGTAAATCAATATATACTGCTTGCAGTGAGATCCAGTCGAACCCCGCGATTAGAACTCGATTTCGATAAGGATGCATACGCCAGTGACATCAACGATGGCACATCGACCACAATCATTCCACTTTGAATAGGTGAATCCTTAATTGAACATTCCTAACTCCACATCTTACAGCTATTGTTAAATTAGTGATTATCTGCTTGTTTTAGTTCTTTTTTGGTGTTGCCAACCATACCTTGATTAGATTGCTAGGCTGTAGTTATGGATCCCGAGGTGAGTTATGTGTTGTTGGTTTAGTTATGGTTCCAGCTAATTACTGTGGAAAGTTAGGATCTAAAAGGCTTCAGAAAACTGTGTTGTTGTTTTAGCTTATATTTACTCGGAGGAACTCATGCCTTGACTATACATGATCCTGTTGAGTATTCATGTACATATGATCGGATGACTTAGATCAAACAATAGTTGAATCTAATAAACAGCAGTGTATAACCTTGATAACTCAATGAAAGTAGGTAAAGCCTAGATGACTTTGACCTTGTTCTTACTCTATTACAATGTTCCTAAGGATTTCAACTATTTTCAAATCTAGAGGAAAGTCTTCGTGCAGCTGAATCCCGTCTTATGTTGTTGACGCCTATCTTGGCCTTGATGCCTCTGCGAAGCGATGATTTCGTGACCATCTGGACAGCTGCATGAACCCCATGTTTTGACAAACTTGTCCTGGCAGTCCTTCCCCACAGCCTAAGAACATAAAATGAGAGCAGGGAGCCCATGACAAGGAGGGATGTTCATCATGCGTGTGCTTGATGCATCACATGAGTAGACCACCATGCCTAGCGTCTACGCCACTGTTCAATTTTGCTGACATGTAATAAGAAAATTTAAAAATAATGGCCAAAATACTTCATGGCAGTAATTAAATTCGCTCAAAGTTACAGTTATCACCTTTAAGGATGTCAAACTTCTCAGTTATATTCCAAATATATTTCATCAACCCCTAACAATCTATAGTCCTAATGGACAGGCGTGACAACGCGCGCCATCATGGTCTAGTGTGATTTAGTTTTGAAGCCCTCTCGAGACAAACCTGACGGTGTAACCATATTGTTAATCAAATTAGCAGTTTATTAGTACATAAATTATTTTGCTTTTTTGGATTTAGCAATTAATGTGATATGTCAGCATGATGGAAGACTTGATGCATTGTATCTACATGAGGGAGCGCATGGAATAGGTGTGAAGCAAGAAGACCATTTCTTCAATTTTGTATCCCGCCCTCCGAGCTATTATATTGTGGAGAATTTTGTATCCCTCCGAGCTATTATATTGTGGGGAATTAGGAGTCTCCTGAAGGTAGATGATTTTCTCACAATATCATCCATATATATCTTGAATGGGAAAACTAGATCAAAGCACGTTTCGACGAAGTGCACATTATCATATCGCGTGCTATTTCAACACTAGGTCACACATCTTTCGTACTTAAAAAACAGGGAGTACACAAAAACATGAAAAGAATAAACACAAATATAAAAAATAAACACACACAAACAAGCGGAGTAAATTATCACTTGTGTTCTTAAACCTTTTAGTTCTTGACCTTTGTTTATTATAGATTGTAAAAGGGAGAAAATCTTGACTAAGTTTGATGGGGAATCTTATGAGTTTAACTTTTCGAAATTTACTAAAGAACCTTGTAAAAATGAAACCCATAATGAGGATTTTCGAGTTGAACAACTTGCATCTATTTCTCTTGCTCCTAACAATGCTTTGCGGCAATTTATGGAAGACCACGAAAGTGAGATCTTCATGGAAGAAAGGAATGAGATTGACGAGATTCTCCATCGTCAACCCAAGATGCTTAAGCATAACTTGCCTGTAGAAGACTTGGGTACCACGTTGCCGCCTAAAAAGGATCCGGTCTTCGATCTAAAACCTCTCCCTGACGATCTTAAATATGCTTACATTGATGATAAAAAGATATATATCCTGTTATTATTAGCTCTAAACTTTTAGGGAAGAAAGAAGAAAGGTTATTGGAGGTTTTGAAGAAACACCGAGGGGCTATGGGCTATACTCTGGATGATTTAAAAGAGATTTCACCTACTATATGTCAGCATGCTATCAATATAGAACCAGATGCAAAGCCAGTAGTAGAGCACCAACGGTGTTTAAATCATAAGATGAAGGAAGTGATAAGAAATGAGGTATTAAAACTCCTTGATGTTGGTATTATTTACCCTATTGCTGATAGTGAATGGGTTAGTCCTGTTCATTGTGTTCCTAAAAAAGGAGAAATTACTGTTGTTCCTAATGATAATGATGAGCTTATTCCCCAAAGAATAGTAGTGGGCTATAGGATGTGCATTGATTTTAGGAAACTTAACAAAGTTACTAAGAAAGATCATTACCCGCTTCCTTTTATTGATCAAATGTTAGAAAGGTTGTCTAAAAAGACCCATTTTTGTTTTCTTGATGGATATTCTGGTTTCTCTCAAATTGCTGTTAAACAACAAGATCAAGAAAAAACTACTTTTACATGCCCTTACGGAACCTATGCTTATAGACGTATGCCTTTTGGTTTATGTAATGCTCCTGCTACTTTTCAAATATGTATGTCTGCTATCTTTCATGGTTTTTGTGAGGAAATTGTAGAAGTGTTCATGGATGACTTCTCCGTCTATAGAACATCTTTTAATAATTGTCTGCACAACCTTGATAAAGTTTTGCAGAGGTATGAAGAAACTAATCTTGTTCTTAATTGGGAGAAATGCCACTTCATGGTTAATGAAGGGATTGTCCTTGGACATAAGGTTTCGGAAAGAGGCATAGAAGTGGATAGAGCTAAAGTCGAGGCAATTGAGAAAATGCCCTGCCCAAGAGACATCAAAGGTATTCGTAGTATCCTTGGTCATGCTAGTTTTTATAGAAGGTTTATTAAAGATTTTTCTAGGATATCAAAACCTCTTACTAATCTTTTTTAAAAAGATGTACCCTTTGTTTTTGATGATGATTGTAAGGAAGCTTTTGAAACTCTTAAGAAGGCTTTAACTACAACTCCTATTGTTCAGCCACCTGATTAGAGCTTACCCTTTAAAATAATGTGTGATGCTAGTGATTTTGCTCTAGGTGCCGTCCTTGGGCAACGAATTGATAAAAAGTTAAACGTTATTCATTATGCTAGCAAGACACTTGACGCTGCTCAAAGGAATTATGCTACTACTGAAAAAGAATTTCTAGCTGTCATTTTTGCTTGTGACAAGTTTAGAACTTATATTGTGGACTCAAAAGTCACCATTCATACTGATCATGCTGCTATTAAGTACCTTATGACAAAGAAGGATGCTAAGCCTAGGCTTATTAGATGGGTGCTGCTCTTACAAGAGTTTGATCTACATATTGTAGATAGGAAAGGCGCTGAAAATCCTGTAGCTGATAATTTATCTCGATTGGAAAACATCTCTTTTGATCCTATGCATGTTAATGATAGCTTCCCAAATGAACAGTTGCCTGCAGTGGGGTGAGCTCGTGAGGGAGCCCTTGGTATGCTGATTATGCTAACTTTATTGTCTCCAAGTATTGGCCTCCAACTTTCACAGCTCAGCAAAGGAGGAAGTTCTTTTACGATTTAAGGCATTATTTTTGGGATGACCCACATTTATATAAAGAAGGAGTGGATGGTATTATGCGAAGATGTGTTCCAGAATATGAACAAAAGGAGATATTGCATAAATGTCATGGTAGTGCTTATGGAGGACATCATGTAGGAGATAGAACTACGCAAAAGGTGCTACAATCAGGTTTCTACTGGCCTACCCTTTTTAAAGATGCAAGAAAATTTGTTTTATCTTGTGACGAGTGTCAGCATGTTGGTAATATTTCTAGACGCAATGAAATGCCTATGAACTACTCTCTAGTTATTGAACCCTTTGATTGCTGGGGATTGGACTTTATGGGTCCTTTTCCTCCCTCGAAAGGTTATACTCATATTCTTGTTGCCGTTGATTATGTTACTAAGTGGGTAGAAGCCATCCCTACGAAGAGTGCTGACGGGGAGACCTCTCTAAAAATGCTTAACGATGTTATCTTTCCTAGGTTTGGAGTGCCTAGGTATCTCATGACTGATGGAGGTTCTCATTTCATTCATGGTGGTTTTAGAAAGACCCTTGCTAAATATGATGTTAATCATAGAATTGCTTCAGCTTATCACCCCCAAACTAGTGGGCAAGTAGAGTTGTCAAATAAAGAAATTAAATCTATCTTGCAAAAGACTGTTAATAGATCTAGAAAAAACTGGGCTAAAAAGTTAAATGATGCTTTATGGGCTTATAGGACTGCCTACAAAAACCCTATGGGGATGTCTCCTTATAAAATGGTTTATGGGAAAGCTTGTCACCTACCCTTAGAATAAGAAAACAAAGCTTATTGGGCAGTTAAAGAACTCAATAGAGATTGTAAGCTTGCTGGTGAAAAAAGATTATTTGACTTAAGTTCTTTAGATGAATGGAGGAGTGAAGCATATGAGAATGCTAGGCTCTTGAAGGAAAAATTTAAAAGATGGCATGACAAGCGAATACTTAAGAGAGAATTTCATGTTGGTGAGAAAGTTCTATTGTATAGGTCTCGTCTCAGATTTTTTGTAGGAAAACTACTGTCAAAATGGGAAGGACCTTTCGTTATTGAAGAAGTGTATCGTTCAGGAGCAATACAAATTTCTTCTTTAAAAGATAATACTACACAAGTAGTGAATGGGCAGCGACTTAAGCACTATATTGCTGGAGATTCTTACAATAAAGATGTTGATGCCTTTCAAGTTATAACTCCGGAAAAATTTATCAAGGACCAAATTCAGAGACCTACAGACTCCGTTTTTAAATAGGTAATAGTTCTGGTAAGAAAAGTTCCGCGAAAGATCTGTCCAGTTATATTTTTGCAGTTTTTAGTCAATAAGGAAAGCTACAAAGCGAAAGAGGGACGGAAACGGAGCTAGGGTGGCTCGCACCACCCTGTGGCGCGGGCCCACCCCTGGCCGCGCCACCAGGTGGTGTGGCCACTCCGGACTCCACCTCCGACTCGTTTTCTCCCAGTACCTTCCTTTTGTTGTGAAACTTCATAATATATAACCCCTCGGATCTCCCAAGGTTCTTATATCATGTTTTCGTCGTGTTTTCGTTTCGATCTGTTTCTGACAGGTAGAGTCCCAGATTTGGAGCCACAATGTCTTCCTCTGGATCAGCAAAGGAAGATTCTTTAGAGGATATCATCAACCCATACATGAGAGAGTTGAAGATTCATCCCAAGGAGTTGTTGCTTGAAGATGGGGAGGTCCGGATAAAAGAGGTTCAAGGCCCTAAAGGTGAAGGAAGTCTGGAGGACAGGATGGAAGCACTGGAGCAAGAAGTCTTTAGGTACAAGAAGATGGCGGAACGCGAAGTGGATATCATCCATAAGATTTGTTCCGAACTCATCGCCGAGCACCAAAAGGAGATTGCTGAGCTCAAGGATGAAGTCCTCTCACTCCGTCAAACAACCAACGAACTGCAAGCCAAGGCTCTACGACGTTCAAAATCAAAACTGTGAGTATGAGGTTAGGTTTAAACGCATAAGTGCTACTGCAAGTTTCAGGATGCTGGAAACCACGATGTCCTTTGTTGATGGGGAGCCCTTACCCTAGAAGTCGGACGATGATGAGAGGATACCACCACCACCGAAGGAGTAATTCGTCATCAGGTTTGGCATCCCCTTGGTTTGTTCCAAGCTTGGGGGAGTGCCGCGGTATCACATCACTATCTTCTATCTTTTTACCTTTTTAGTAGAGTCATATCATGAATAGGGAAGTTATCATGTAGGATGGTTTGCATTATGGAAGTGTCCCCTCTCTCGTTAGATATGTATCCCTTGGTGTGAGTTGCCGTTATGGAATATTAATGATAAGTTCTATCATTTACTCTTTTTGCATAGCTTATATTAGTTTTTAATTCGTGGTTATATGATTGATCTTGTTGTTAGTATTGGTAGCACTTTGGGATCATTTTTGTTAATTTAGTTGGTTTTGGCAAACCTGGCTCGGTCAGTAGCAACACCCTTTTTGAAGAAAAAGATAGAAGTACTCGAGAGAAAAATAATTTCATCATCTTTCTTTCTTGATTTGCTCATAAGTTTAGTATTCTCTAGTTAAGATCTTTTGCGCTTCCGAGGAAGATTGCATGTTTGTCTTTATCACTTGTATGTTTGTTTGTTTCCTTCAACTCTTATACTTGCTACCCAGCCTTGCTAGCCAAAAAACCTGTATTGAGAGGGAATTCTTCTCGTGCATCCAATCTTTAAACCAAACCCATGCCATTTGTGTCCACCATACCTACCTATTAGCATTATTGCTATTCCAAGTAAATTTATGTTTTTATCTACCTTCCAAATTAAACTTGTTATGTGGAAATTAGTGATTAAAGCTCTCACGAACTTGATGACACACTTTACTTTTTTGCATTTAATAAACTTGAACCATTGTGCCCATCTATGTTGTGTATATGCTTGCGCTTTGTAAGTTGTGAATTAGCAGAAACATGTTGTCATGGGGAACGCTTTCAACATTGCACTGGTACTTTGTACCTAGTTGATATCATGTTCTTTTGTCTATAGATATCGTCGGTGTGAAATGAAAGGGGAGCTTGTAAGTCCATGGATTTATGCATGTGTGTTAGAGAAATGCCTAGGCCGCTGGTCTAATCCATGCTGACATGATGGAAACCTGCAGCGTAACCATAACGAGCATCTATGAAGCATTCTTCTTATAAAAAAAGAGATAGAGATTGAGAAAAAGAGAAAAAGAAAAAAAGATGAGGAAAGAGGAAAGAGAGAAAAAAAAGCACCATATTTCCATGGTAAATAAGAAGATTGTTGAGATGCTTGTTGTCTGCTTGCCTTGTCATTTTGATATGGGGATTCTTCCGTATCATCGGGCAAGGGGTACCCCGTTGGCGGTTCTTCATGATACACATGTACTTACGATGACAAGAACTTACTGGTGACTAAACTTGAGTAGCATGAGGAGCGACCCTCGTATTCAAGGGACATGAGATTCTCAATTTACAACTTGTCAAGCATATCCTCACATTTGATCACTTTAACCTTAATCACCTAAAGATGCCTATGGTAGGGGCAATGAGAGCTGAAAGCTAATAAGTATCATAATTTTTAGAAGCTCTTTATGAAACTTGAAATCTCTGCTTCCCTCTGCGAATGGCCTTTCTTTTACCTTTTAGTTGAGTCAGTAGATCTATTCCCTTCTATCTCAGCAAGTATTTTGAGTTGTTGTGTTTCATTCATTTATATGATGATTTATTCAATCATGTTCCTTATGTTCCTTGTTTTGCATATTGCTCTTGTCTTGGTGATTACTACTTTGAAAGCTATCATTGAAAACCAGTTATTTGTGAACTCCAGCAAATTATCAACTATTTTTCGACCAAGAGCTAAGTTTGTCATCACCAATTATGATTCACTTTATGTATCTTTATTGTGTTTCCTTTACTTACTACAAGTTAAGTTTATAATAGTGAGTTGTCTTCTATTATGATCTATGTATTGATGAATGTGATGCTTCTTGTTCGTATTCTTTTTATCGACTCTTCACTCCATAAACCTGAGGTCATGTTTATTGAGCTCAGTTTCGCTTGAGGATAAACGAAGTCTAAACTTGGGGGGAGTTAATACGTCCATTTTGTATCACTATTCTATATCATAATTTACTATTATTTATTGATATATTTCATATTAAGAGATAATCTTCTATCTATCTATCTATCTATCTATCTATATATATATATACTAATTTACGTAGTGTACTGAAATTTTCCGTCTGCCGCTAAATGACGCTTTTGCCCCTGGATTTCTGGATAATTACAACACCGCCATCGCCAAGTCAAAACAGTCGGCTTCGTACGTCTCTTCTTCTCCTCGCGGTTGACCATAGGCGTCTCCCGATCCATCCGCCGCCGCTCCACAGACCACATGCGTGTTTGACCAGCTCCATCCCCAAATCCCCTGCGCACCCCGATCCATCCGCCGCCTCCGGAGTGTGGGGGCAGTGCGGTGCCGTTCTCTCCCTATCCATCAGGTCCGCGTCCGCGCCGGGAGAGAGAGGGGGATGGATCGAGGGAAGTTGAGGAAGGTCTCGCCAGGAGGAGGCGCGAGACGAGCGGTGAGCGGAAGGGAGGCACCTGCCCGCGGGCGGAGGTGTTGGCCAGCTGGACGTGCACGTATGGGTGGAGGCCGACAACCTTAGTCCTTCCATGAGATCCCGACGACCTACACAGTTTGAGGAGATGGGGAAACGGTGCATCTAGACGCTTGCTTCGCCCGGTGGGTGCTTCCGGTCTCGTCCACCTTGCACAGTTCGAGAAGACGAAGACTACGCAGATCTGGACGCCGGGGAGGGCTTGGCACCGTTGGCCTCATCCACCTAGCACGTCTGCATCATGGGACTACGATTTTTCTGCAACATAAGGCGTTGAAGGTACAGTGCTCTTTATTTATCTCTGCGCTAACTTGTGATTTGGGTCTTGGTCAAACAATTGTGGCATCGGGTGCATATTATTGAGATGGAGATCAGAAAAAATGGGGTTGAAAGAATCACGTATCAGTAAGTTCAGTTGTAGGCGTGAACTAAACGACCTCATATAGCTAGCTAAAGATAGTATGCGGTCATTAGATTCTGCACTTGAACCATCTAGCAATTTGGAAGATCGAAAGTACCAAAGTGGCATAGGCACAAGCGACACAACATGTTCAGGTTCCTCGGCTCACGGACATTCTGGGTGTCGGACGATTCCATCTTATCTGACGAGTTGTCGTGCAATGTTCTGTGGACACTATGTGTTCTGAATAGATGCGCGGGTATATATCATTGCATGCAAATAGTGGTTAAGCCTTTTAAGCAGATGGTGTTTCTAGCTGACGCCAATCTGGTTATCTGCCAAAACTCTCAAGTTGAAAGAGACCTACAATCTACTTTGATGCAAAATTTTATTTCGGTAGCTTCTGTTATTAGATGAAACATTGTATTGTGCAAATGTGTATTGCCTGGTTATAGCTAAGCAGTTAAATTCAAATTCAATGAATAAGCTCCTAAAGATGGCTTGCTAATCTGCTCAAATTTAATCTATGAGTTCATTGGTCTGCTATAGGTTACATTTGGATTTATGATATGCCCTTTTGCACGGGTGGGGCTTTCTTGCCAAAGAAACTTGGAGTATTTCATTCGTTACAGGGATTTATTAGTATGATCTATGCAACCCATTTGGTGGGTTCACTACTCAGAGTTATACTATACCAAAGTGCTTCAAAGGACTTCCGAGATCATACTTTTCTTGGGTAAAGTGTTGTCAAATCTTGCAAGAGTTAAGTGGGTAAAGTGTTGTCAAATCTTGCAAGAGTTAAGTGAGAAACCTCACTCTCTGACTGTCAAGTTCGGATTCTTTAAAATGACTAGAGTCATATTTCTTTGGTTTCAAGTGTTTACGTTCTTGTTCTTGTTTGAGACATATGTTCTGCTGCTCCAGTAATAATGGAAACCAATTTACTCACTTAATGCTTGTTTTTTAAATAATGGCCACTGTGGGAAAAAAGTCCCCACCTGATTATTTATATATTTTCATTCATATGTGTCTATGAGGTTTTGCAACATCTAAAGATAGGCTCCAGACAAACCAGAGCACAAAATAGGATTGTATCGGACTAAATTTCATAAATTTGAATAGAAAATAATTTGGTATTTGCTATCAACGCAATTTTAATGATTAATGTTATAAGTTTTCATTTCAAGCTAAATTTAGATGGTATGATCAAATATATCCATTTGAGCATTAGCTACCTAGGAAACGAGATGTTGTCTTTTCCCTGATATGACATGGTCATACGATTTTTTCTTTCAGTAGCAACTAACGGATATTTCGCTATTAACCACCATAGTACACAGTCGTAGTTTTAATTAAATCACCATTTCCTTTTCTATTATGCTATATGCCGTAGCGAAGCTCGTCGTACACAATTTTCCATCACTTTAGAAACAGTAGTGTTTGGATACAGTTAACTAAACTTGGTTGTGGAGTTTTGTGAAGAAACAACAACCTGAATCGCTGATGGGCTCAACCTGTATATTGCTCAACTTTATGTTGCTGTTTTGCTTCACTTAAGAAACAGAGTGTCCGAATACATTAAACTAAACTTGGTTGTGCAGTTGTGTGAAGAAACATCAACCCAATTGCTTCTGGGATCTGCCTCTTCGCTAGCAGCTGCATGACCCTGTGTGTATCGGAGCAGGCCGCCGGAGGAGGATAGTGGAGAGAATTGTAGAGGGTCATCGGAAGGGGCAGAGGGGGCATCGGAGGGGATAGCTTATTTTTCCTCGAATTACATTCTAAGCAATGTAGAATATTTGAGTTAGCTCTTTACTTTATTAAGTTCAAAAGCCTAGAAGAGAAGGTTGGTCCTAAATGTGCTAGGCATTGTGCTTCAACAGATATCCGAGTGGATGGAAGCATCTGTGATAGAAGGTATTGTAAAATCTCCCAATTCTGAATGTGCATTAATTATGCTAAATTCCTCCAAATTTTTGACCCAGTTATTAATGTGATCATTTCTCTAAATGTTATTTTAGATGCATTAAGTGAAAGAAGAGTTCTTGCTGGTCATACTGCCTTATTACAGCACGACAAATAAACTTACAGAAATATTATGGTCAGGAGGAACTATAGACAACTGTTACATGCGAGTTGAAAGCCATATTACATTGGCAGAAGATCCACAAAAGGAATGTCTGTATTACAGTTGGAATAGGAATTTGGAAATTATAACTGTGATATAAGCAAGACCATGAAGAAACTGTTGTTAAGTGTAGCGTATCTGCGTCTATGCCTTTTCTTTCAGGCGTGGATGCTATGTGGCTGCACTTGATTAACGTTATTTCGATCAGCTGTTTGCCTGTATTCAATGCTATGGAAGCGCAAATGAATCCCATGAAGATTATATTTAGTGGAATTTCATCACTGAGGAGTTTGCTCCACCTGGAGATGCATACACTGATATTTTTCTAGATACGAGGATTGACACACGGGAGTGGCACAAGATCTCTGAACAAAATACATGAGTCAAACTAAAGTTTGGCTGGAAATTTCAGGTTATCGAACCTATAGTTGGACAAAAGGAAGTGCGTCAGGTTTGACAGCAGGAAGGCAATACGCCTAGCAGGGTGCACACTGGAGAACAAGACTGTAGACTACGGTAAATATGGGCTGATACTATCAAAGGGATTTGTTCCGTGGACAGATTATTCCAGTGGATATATTTGATGAAAGTAGAGCCAAGCAAGGATGAGTACTTAATTGTGCATAACATCCTCCTCATGGATGCGAGGCAGAGTGTAGCCCACTTTGAGTCTCTTTATGCAACCTGGAGGTCCTGAGAAAAGAGAAGTCGAGGATTTATTAGCTGATCATTAAGGAACTTACAGCTCGGCACCCGTTCCAGGAGAAGGAGACCGGCAAAACATATATGTAGAATCTCACTCTACATAACAAGATCCTAAAACTGGTGAATGCGCCAATTATGAGCATGATGACCAGGGTCTTCTAAGATCAAGTTGGAACTTGAGCGAGCATGTCCTTCCGGATTCAGTTGTAGAATATATTCATTTTTAAATATTATGTGTCTATTCTTCTATATATGCATGCATTTCATTTTTAATACGTTTATCTAGGTGGCAATGAAAAAATTTAAGCGACCGTAGCAACGCACGGGCATTTAGCTAGTACTTATGTAATTTCACCTGTTTTTGTATGGTTGATGACTTTTGGAGCATGGACCACTGCAGTCAGGATTCTGATGGAAAAGGTTATGTTTGGAGGCAAAATTCTCAAAGATCAGAAAATCCAGGAAAATATACAGAAAATCCTATTTTTCTAGAAGACGAAGGAAGCCAGAAGCAGGAGTGAAGATGGGCCACAGGGGGCCCACACCACCCCCTGGCACGGGCCAGCCTAGGTCGCGCCACCAGGTGGTGTGGCCACCCTGGCCCACCTCCAGCTCTCCCCTCTGGCGTATATTATCCTCCCGAAACCCTAATACTCGAGGAGCGACCATAGAAAGATTCCACCGCCTCTGCGGGGCGGAAAACACCGAGAGAGAAAGATCTCTCCGGCAGACAGACTTCTGCAGGGGGAATTCCTTCCCGAAGAGGGGAGATCGTCGCCATCAACACCACCGGCTGTACTTCATCGGGATCATCATCATCACCACCACCATCATCACCATCAGCACCCTCATCACCATCTCTATATTGCTATAACAATTGGGTTGAATCTTGCATAGTTCTTAGGGGAAACTTTTCTAATGTTGATTACTCTTTGTAGTTGATGCTATTGAGTGAACCATTGAATTATTGTTTATGTTCAGATTGTTATACATCATTATTCCATCTCTGATCATGATTCATATGATGTCTTGTGAGTAGTTTGTTTTATTCTTGAGGACATGGAAGAAGTCATGTTGTTAGTACTAGAATTGTGTTGAGAAAGATTCAATAGTTTGATATTTAAGTTGTGTTGACAGTCTTCCCGTGTGTTGACAGTCTTCCCGTGTGTCCTCGAGAACGTTTGGTCATCTTAAGTAATACAACCGGCTTGTCCTTTGCTGAATAGAGGATTGGGCCACTTGCTGCATTTGTTCTTACTGTCTTTTATTTACTCGTACTTTATTTATTTGCATTATCAAAAAACCCTAAAAATTAGTTTGCTAAGTATTTGCAGAGAATTCTTGATCCATACCACTAGCCAGCACCTTCTGCTCCTCGTTGGGTTCGACACTCTTACTTATCGAAAATACTGCGATACACCCCCTATACTTGTGGGTCATCACGTATGACTACATCATCCACGAGTTCCTACTCGTTAACAAAACTTTGTTGTCTTTGAGGGTAAGTTCTCTGTGGATGTATATCCACCCGTTGGTTGTATCTAGTAGATAGATCTTGGCGTATAGTTCTCATCGTAGGAATTTTTTTGTTTTCTATGCTGCGAACCCTTTAGTGGTATCAGAGCTTGATCTATGCGTAGGTGCTTTGCACGGGTAGAACACATAAGAGTATGTGGGCGGTGATGATCATGTTATTGCTTCTTATATGTACTTTGGATATTGGTGGCATAGTGGGATGAAGTGGCCCGGACCAACCTTACATGTCATCACACATGAGACCGGTTCCACGACTGATATGCAACTAGTTTTGCATAAGTGGATGGCGGGTGTCTATCTCTCCTACTATAGTCAATATCTGATTTACAACGAGTTTCTAATAATTTGGTTATCATCGTTGTGGTTCCATGTTCGTAGGTAAGAACGGTTCTATCTTCGAAAGCCCTAAGCCACGTAAAACTTGCAATTGATAAATTAGAAGCGTCTAGTTTAGATCGTTGCTGGGCTTGTGTCATGATATGGTATTATTGTGAGTTGATGTATAGTTGATACACTTACAACACACTTAACGTGTAAGTTCCATAGACCTTGGCCTTACACGCAAAGGAATGATAGAGATCATACCACGATGCATATGATAGTGATCAAATGCAAGAACCATATCATTTCACTTTACACATATGATGTTCGCATCTTATATTGCTAGTTTGGCATTTTAGTAGCGTTATAAGATGATCCATCATTTAAATATCAAGATAAAAATGTGTTCTTCCTTAAGTACGCATCGTTTATATTTTGCCGCTTCAAGACATCACGTGATGATCGGGTGTACTTGAATCCATGATCATATTTCGGGTGTAAGACAGTTTTACACACGCGAGTACTAAGGTTCTTACTTGGCGAGCCTAGCATGTACAAACATGGCCTCGGAACACGGACCGAAAGGTTAAGCATGAGTCATATAGTTGATATGATGCCAATATAGATGCTCGCCTTTGAAGCTACACCGACTCACGTGATGATCGGACTTGGTGTAGTGGATTTGGTTCATGTAATCACCAAAAAGACACAAGAGATGTTGTTTTTGAGTGGGAGTTTAGTTGAACTCAATCTATCATAAACTTAGTCTAAATAAACTTTACAAATTCTGTTGTAGATGGCACCATCTGCTTTTAATTTCAATGTGTTCATGGAGAAAGACAAACTTGCTGCGTGATACATTGCAAATGTATCTATAATTTTTGATGTTCCATGCTTGGTTTTATCCACTTTCTTGTGTTTTGTTCCAACTTTGGAGTACTTTTCATATGATTTCTTGGACTAACCTATTAACAAGAGCCACAAGGCTGCCACTGCTTTTTTCGCTGTTTTGGTTCCAGGAAAGTCAGAAAATGAATATTCTCGGAATTGGACGGGACAAAAGCCAAAGTGACTATTTTTCTAGAAGACTCACGGAGCTAGAATACGAGACGGAGGAGGGCCAGGGGCTGGCCACACCACCCCCAGGCGCGGGCTGGGCCTGGCCACGCCAGGGCATGGTGTGGTGGCCCCAGGCACCCCCTCGGTCTCCCTCTTCGCCTATAAGAAGCCTTCTGACATAAAAACTCCGGAGGGATCGATGTTTTTCCAGAAGGAGTTCCGCTCCGCCGCCACCACCAGATTCCACGAAATAGCACCAGAAACTCTGTTCTGGCACCCTGCTGGGATGGGGAATTGGAGGAGATCATCGCCATCATCATCACCATCGCTTCTCCATCGACCATCCATGTTTCCCCCATCTATGAGTGAGTAATCCGCCGCTGTAGGCTATGGGGATGGTAGGGATTGGATGAGATCATTCATGTAATGGCATCAGATTATTAGGGCATGGTGCCTAGTATCTTTTATTAGTGCTTTGTGACTTTGTTGCGACTTGTTGTGCTTAATGCTTGTCACTAGGGCCCGAGTGCCATGATTTCAGATCTGAACATGTTATTGATTCATTATGATAGTATTGTTTCTGGTCTTATCTACAAGTTGTATACACACGTTGTTGTCCGGAACCAATGGCCCTGAAGTGACAGAAATCGGGATAACCGGAGGGAATGGCTTTGATGTGAGGATCACATGTGTTCATGGAGTGTTAATGCTTTGCTCCTGTGCTCTGTTAAAAGGAGCACCTTAATTGCCAGTAGTTCCCTAGAGGCCCGTGCTGCAAACGGGCTGGCAGGACAAAAGATGTTGTGCAAGTTCTCATTGCGAGCACGTATGACTATATATGGAACACATGCCTAGGATTGTCTAGTACTTGGATGCTTTATCTTATTTATCTGCAATTGCCCTATGTTCTGATTTTTATGTGAATTGTCTTGTCCATGCAACGCCCGTATATCCATCCCTATGCCTATCGCACTTGAATCCTACTGTTTACTGCTATTGTTACTATTGTCTTTACTTTACTACTGTTGTTACTTTACTATTCCTACTGCAAAACTGTTGCTACTGATAAACTGCTGTGAGCAAGATTGTTTCCAGGTGCAGCTGAATTGACAACTCAGTTGTTAAAGCTTATAAATATTCTTTGGCTCCCCTTGTGTCGAATCAATAAATTGGGTTTCACTTCCCTCGAAAATACTGCGATACACCCCCTATACTTGTGGGTCATCAAGACTATTTTCTAGCGCTGTTGCCGGGGAGCATAGCTTTATTTATCAAGTCCACTTAGATTCACTATTGTTCAAGCTAAGTTTATTTTCTCCTTGTTTGCTTGTTTCTTTATCAAAAATACAAAAAAAGTAGTTCCTACTCTAGTTGTTATTTTCGTTGGTCTGTTATTGTCTTGCTTTATCATGCTTGATGTCAATGGTTAGTTTCTTTGAAACTGAATCTTATTGGCAAGGTGGGTTCACGGAAGATCAAAAAGATTATTATAAGGAACACCGCTTGTCACAAAAAGGGAAACACTTATGGGAACAAATTGATAGATTGTATACCATTGCTAGAAATGTGTGCTCTACTTATAATGTTACTTATTGCCTTGATAAATCTTGTTGCTGTAAGAGGTACAAACACCTCCCTTTTCAATATGAGTATAATGATAATGTTACCATATCTTCCTATGTTAAGGGAAACTATGACCTTTATGATGTGGAACAAATTGAGGAATTTATTGCTTGGAAGGGTGCATTTGAACTTGCTAGTTTGCTTGAAAATATTGATGATTCACCTTACAAATATGAGGTTTATGGTATACTTAAATTTTTCTTTGATAATTACAAGGATGAAAATGGCTATATTCTTGAATATTTTAGATGCTTTCCACAAATGGAAGAGACTAATGCCTTGCAGGATCCTATGGAAGAAGAAATTGATGAACCTGAAATCTCATTAGATGAAAAAGAGGAGGAGAGTGATGAACAAAAGGAGGAAGAATGGATTAGCTACCCATGCCTACCTTCTAATGAGAGTAACTCTGTATCCCTTACATTATTTGATTGTCCCCCGTGCTTACCAAAGGAGGATGAATGTTATGTTCCTGAGGATTCTTTTGAAGATGTTTATGGTAAAGCTCTAGTGCTTGTAGATCATGAAAAGCATGCTTTATGTGATAGTTATATTGTTGAGTTTCTTCATGAGGCTACTGAAAATTATTATGAGAGAGGAAAATGTGGTTGTAGAAGTTTTCATGGTATCGAAACACCTCTCTATGTGCTAAAAGTTTTGAAGTTACTCTTGTTTTATCTTTCTATGCCTGTCACTTTGTTCTTTGCAAATTTATTTGCATACATGATTCCTATGCATAGGAAGTGGGTTAGACTTAAATGTGTTTTGAATTTGCTTCTTGATGCTCTCTCTTACTTCAACTCATATTTCTTATGAGAGCATCCTCTCAAACTATTATGCCTGAAGATGACAATATGTCTATTATTTTTGGGAGACCTTTTCTTAAATACTGCAGGAGCTGTTATTAATTATAATCAAGGGAAGGTGACCTTCAATGTTAATGACAAGGAACATACTATCTATTTCCCCAAGAAGATTGAAAGGACTCATGGTTTTGAATTCAATTGAACATGATGAGGGCATTCAAGTTGGAGAAATATATTGTCCCATACCAAGAGAAAAATTTGAAACTATTATGATTGAGACCATTGCTATAAAGGTTGAGGTAACATAATCATTAGTGGAATAGAAAGTTTTGTCTCATATGAAATTTTTTTGGTAACAAGACCTGATCAACCTTGTTAACAAAAGGATTTCATTGAACAAAACAATGTTTTCACCATGATTATCTCCGCTACTTCTATTCTATCCATTTTAGTTTTTGCTTATCCCTAACTTAAAGGCATTAAAGAAAAGTACTTATTGGGAGATAACCCAAAAGTTTTAGAAGAGTCTTGGAAGTTATTACTTCAGTAATAACCGCTCTTTATCCTTTTTATTTGCTTTTTGTGCCAAGAATAACCTCTAATGAGAGAGAAGTAATGATTGGGTAAGTTGCTGTCCCGAAACAGATTTCTGTGCTTCACCGTAAACATTCGTGTAAAATCTCTGAACTTCTTTTTGAGGCGTGAATTTTTGTGCTTCTGCCCCAGGTTGTTATCTAACTTTCGTTAGTTCAACACTTTTTGATTTGAGCAACAGAAGGTCTTCGAAAAAATTCGTCTTTACCTGCTGGTCTGTTTTGACAGATTTCTGCCATTTTCTGCATTTGCTTCTTGTTGGTTCCTTTTTGAGTTCTTTTGGGGAATTGAGCTTTTTGAGGGAAGTGCTACAGTAGCTAGTGTTCTAATGGAAGTTTATTTGGTGTTAGAACTGAACTTTAAGACTTATTTATCTTGAGTGCACTAATGTTGCTAATAAAGATTGTGTGAAGTTTTGTATGAAGGAAAAAATTTAGGAGTATGGAAGGAATGAGTAATGAGATGAAGGATGGACTAAAACTCAAGCTTGGGGATGCCACGCGTGTCACCCCAAGAAATATCATGGAAGTAAAAGCGTCAAAGCTTGAGGATGCCCAAGGCATCCCCTTCTTCATCAATAAAAATCCCAGGTTTCTTCCAAACGCTTCATTTTTATTGTTTCATGCATAGTTGTGTTGTTCTTGGAGCGTCTTCTTTTTCGTTTTCGTTTTGGTTTTTAGTTTGCTTGGTTTGCTTAGTTTTCTGAATAAATTGGTTGGACCCCCTCTTTCATACATTGGTTTGCAAATTGTTTGGTTTGATTTGGAAAAGAGTAGGAAAGTTCATACTTATGTGGTAAAAAGAGCTTGTTTTTGACTGTGGCATGTGCTTTTTCATGCCATGCTTGATATTGTTTTGGCTTTATGCTTAGTATTCTTTGTTGTAGCATGACTTGTTATAAACAATTGAGATTGCTTAATGTGCCTTGGATGAATCATGCGTTGTTTTAGCATATTAAAGCATAGTATAGTGGTATTCTCCTTTGATGCTTTATTTGGGTTGACTTGGCGCATGCTCTTACCATGTTATGACTATCTCAAGTCACCATAGCCTTTATGATCCTTTAGTTTTCAACTTGTAGTATCACTTTATGCTTTGATCAATGATGTTTTGTCGCTCTGCATGATTATGGCCATTATTGCTCTCTTAGTTTGTTGCTCCCAGTCTTTTGCTAGCCTCCACAACCAAGTATGAGTTCCACTCATGCATCCAACTCCCTAAACCAAGTTATTCCAAAGAGTCCACCATACCTACCTACTAGCTTATGCTATTCCAAGTATATTCATGCTTTTGTTTACCTTCCAAATTAAACTTGTTATGAGAAAACTAGTGATTAAAGCTCTCACGAACTTGATGGCACACTTTACTTTACTTGCCCTTAATGAACTTGAACCATTGTGTCGTCTATGTTGTATATGCTTGCACTTATTTGTTGGGAATTAGCAGAACCATGCTTTCATGGGGAACGCTTTCAACATTGCACTTGGTACTTGTACCTAGTTGATATCATGCTCTTTTGTATATGGATGCCATCGGTGTGAAATGAAAGGGGAGCTTGTAAGTCCATGGAGTTATGTATATGTGTTAGAGAAACGCCTGAGCCGCTGGTCTAATCCATGCTGACATGGTGGAAACCTGCAACATAACCATAATGAGCTGTCTATGAAGCATTCTTCTTATACAAAAAAGAGTCCTATATTGCAAAAAAGAGAAAAAAAGAGATACTATGAAAAGAGGAAAGAGAGAAAAAAGCACCATATTCCCATGGTAAATAAGAAGAATGTTGAGATGCTTGTTGTCTGCTTGCCTTGTCATTTTGATATGGGGATTGTTCCGTATCATCGGGCAAGGGGTACCCCGTTGGCGGTTCTCAATGATACACATGTACTTACAATGACAAGAACTTACCGGTGACTAAACTTGAGTAGCATGAGGAGCGGCCCTCGTATACAAGGGACATGAGATTTCTGACTTATACTTCGTCAAGCATGTACACCATAGTTTGTTCACTTTAACCTTAATCACTTCAAGATGCTTATGATAGGGGCAATGGGAGCTGAAAGCTATAAGTACCATAATTGTTGGAAGCTCTTTATGAGACTGGAATCCCTACTTCCTTTTATTCAAAGGCCTTTCTTCCACCATTATATTGACTCTCCACCTTCTATCTTTATGCACTTACTTTGAGAGCATAGTGGCCATTCTTAGTTCTATGTGCATTGTCCCAAGACTAGTTGATTGATGCATATCTTGTTATTGCTTGTTTTAAACTATTGTATCTAGTCACTCTTATGAACTTTGAAGGTGTCCTATGCATTTATATTTGCTACTCTATGAGGGACAAGTTCAATACTTTTATGCTATGTTTTATTTATGTGAAACAAACAAACGTCTTGCAAAGCATTGTTATTCATGAATCTTTTGTTTGTGCCTTTTCATGTTGCATCATAGTTTCTTTGCTTATTGCTAGAACTTTGTCTTTCATGTTATGATTGAAGTACTATGATCCCAGCTTTGAATGTTTTGCAAATACTTTGATCAAGTCTTTGATGGTGCATGTCACCTCAAAAATTATTCTTTCTTTTTATCACTTACCTACTCGAGGACGACCAGGAGTTAAGCTTGGGGATGTGGATACATTGCAAATGTATCTATAATTTTTGATGTTCCATGCTTGGTTTTATCCACTTTCTTGTGTTTTGTTCCAACTTTGGAGTACTTTTCATATGATTTCTTGGACTAACCTATTAACAAGAGCCATAGTGCCAGCTGCCTGTTTTCTGCTGTTTTTGGTTCCAGGAAAGTCAGAAAATGAATATTCTCGGAATTGGACGGGACAAAAGCCAAAGTGCCTATTTTTCTATAAGACTCACGGAGCTAGAATACGAGACGGAGGAGGGCCAGGGGCTGGCCACACCACCCCCAGGCGCGAGATGGGCCTGGCCACGCCAGGGCATGGTGTGGTGGCCCCAGGCACCCCCTCGGTCTCCCTCTTCGCCTATAAGAAGCCTTCTGACATAAAAACTCCGGGGGGATCGATGTTTTTCCAGAAGGAGTTCCGCTCCGCCGCCACCACCAGATTCCACGAAATAGCACCAGAAACTCTGTTCTGGCACCCTGCCGGGATGGGGAATTGGAGGAGATCATCGCCATCATCATCACCATCGCTTCTCCATCGACCATCCATGTTTCCCCCATCTATGAGTGAGTAATCCGCCGCTGTAGGCTATGGGGATGGTAGGGATTGGATGAGATCATTCATGTAATGGCATCAGATTGTTAGGGCATGGTGCCTAGTATCTTTTATTAGTGCTTTGTGACTTTGTTGCGACTTGTTATGCTTAATGCTTGTCACTAGGGCCCGAGTGCCATGATTTTAGACCTGAACATGTTATTGATTCATTATGATAGTATTGTTTCTTGTCTTATCTACAAGTTGTATACACACGTTGTTGTCCGGAACCAATGGCCCTGAAGTGACAGAAATCGGGATAACCGGAGGGAATGGATTTGATGTGAGGATCACATGTGTTCATGGAGTGTTAATGCTTTCCTCCTGTGCTCTATTAAAAGGATCACCTTAATTGCTAGTAGTTCCCTAGAGGCCCCGCTGCAAACGGGCTGGCAGGACAAAAGATGTTGTGCAAGTTCTCATTGCGAGCACGTATGACTATATATGGAACACATGCCTAGGATTTTCTAGTACTTGGATGCTTTATCTTATCTATCTGCAATTGCCCTATGTTCTGATTGTTATGTGAATTGTCTTGTCCATGCAACGCCCGTCCATCCAGCCCTATGCCTACCTTTTCGAATCCCATTTGTTTCGCTTTTGTTACTACTGTCTTTGCTTTACTACTGCTGTTACTTTACTATTCCTACTACAAAACTATTGCTACTGATAAACTGCTGTGAGCAAGATTGTTTCTAGGTGCAGCTGAATTGACAACTCAGTTGTTAAGGCTTATAAATATTCTTTGGCTCCCCTTGTGTCGAATCAATAAATTGGGTTTCACTTCCCTCGAAAATACTGCGATACACCCCCTATACTTGTGGGTCATCAGTGTGAATGGTAGCAACTTCACCAACTAGGCTATGAATTTGAGGATTCTCCTCTTTGCTGCACAAAGCAATATGTGCTAGAAGCACTGCTAGGCCCCCCACCAGCTCCTAATGCCCCTGATGAGGAAAAGAATGTCTATGTGACTCGTCAGGAGGACCACAACTTAGTTCATTGCGGCATACTGTATGGGCTAGAGCCAGAACTTCGAAAGCGTTTTGAAAATGGCAATTCCTTTGATACCATGGGTGAATTGAAAATGATTTTCGATACCCATGCTACCGTAGAGAGTTATAATTCTTCATAAAAGTTCTTTATCTGCATGATGGAAGAGAACAGCTCCGTAAGTGAGCATGTACTCAAAATGTCTGGGTACACCGATATGCTTGTGTCCTTGGGAATAACGATTCCCATTGATTTAGGCATACAATCGTGTTCTCCAATCTCTGCCACCTAGCTACAAGAGCTTCGTGATGAACTATAACATGCAGGGCATGAAGAAGATTCTCCCCGAGCTTCTGTCAATGCTTAAGACTGCAGAAGTGGAGATTAGGAAAGAACATCAAGTGTTGATGGTCAATAGAACCACCGGTTTCAAGAAAGACAAGAAGGGTAAACAGAAGGGAAAGAAGGGCAACAAATCTGTTGCTGCGCCTGAAAAGAAATCCCGGGCTGGCCCTAAGTCTGATACCGAGTGCTACTATTGTAAGGGGACTGGCCATTTGAAGCGCAACTGCCCCATGTTTTTGGCAGACAAGAAAGCCGACAAGGCAAACAAAGGTATATATATATGATATACATGTTATTGATGTGTACTTGACTAGTACTCGCAGTAGCACCTGGGTATTTGATACCGGATCGGTTGCTAACATATGTAACTCGAATCAGGGGCTGCGGAACAAGCGACCGCTAGCAAGGGGTGAGGTCAAGATGCGTGTCGGCAATGGATCAATAGTTGATGTGATCGCCATCGGAACGCTGCCTCTCCACCTACCATCAGGATTATTTATAAACCTAAATAATTGTTATTTGGTGCCTACACTAAGCATGAACATTATATCTGGATCTTGTTTGATGTGATGTGGTTATTCGTTTAAATCTGAAAACAATGGTTGTTCGATTTATATGGATAATATTCTTTATGGTCATGCACCCGTGATGAATGGTTTATTTCTGTTGAATCTCGATAATACTCATACGCACATCCATAATGTTGATGCTAAAAGAATTAAACTTAATAATGACATATCTGCATATATGTTGCACTGCCGTCTAGGTCATATTGGTGTTAAACGCATGAAGAAACTCCATTCTCTTGGACTTTTGGAATCATTTGATACATGTGATCCATGCCTTATGGGCAAGATGACTAGAACGCCATTTTCTAGTTCAATGGAACGGGCGATAGATTTATTGGAAATCATACATACTGATGTATGCGGTCCAATGAGTGTGTCGGCGCGAGGTGGATATCGTTATTTTGTTACTTTCATGGATGATTTGAGTAGATACGGGTATATCTATTTGATGAAACATAAGTCTGAAACCTTTGAAAAGTTCAAGGAATTTCAGAATGAAGTGGAAAATCATCGTAATAGAAAGATCAAATTTCTGCGGTCCGACCGTGGAGGTGAGTATCTAAGTTACGAGTTTAGCACAAACATGAAAGAGTGTGGAATAGTTTCACAACTCATGCATGCCGTAACACCACAACGTAATGGTGTGTCGAAACATCGTAAGCGTACTCTATTGGATATAGTTCGATCTATGATGTCTCTGACATACTTGCCACTGTCATTTTGGGGTTATGCAATGGAAACCGCTGCATTCACTTTAAATCGGGCACCATATAAATCCGTTGAAACGACACCGTATGAATTATGGTTTGGAAACAAACCTAAGATGTCATTTCTTAAAGTTTGGGGATGCGATGTTTATGTGAAGAAACTTCAACCGGATAAACTCGAACCCAAAGCGGAAAAATGTGTCTTCATAGGATACCGTAAAGAAACAATTGGGTATTCCTTCTCTCATAGATCCGAGGGCAAGGTTTTCGTTGCCAAGAATGGATCCTTTCTAGAGAAAGAGTTTGTCGCGAAAGGTGTGAGTAGTCGAAAGGTAGAACTCGAAGAGGTTATTGAACCTTCTCTTCATGAAATGGCGAGTGGCACAGCGCCGGAAGTTGTTCCGGAGTTGACTTCACCAAATGAAGAAGGAACTAATGATAATGATCATGAAACTCCAAAAGAGGACACTACTGAACCTCGCAGGTCAAGCATGACACGTGCAACTCGTGAACTGTACGAGAATCCTGTTGTAAATTTCATGGTTGATGAAATAGATGACCCTGCAATGTATGAAGAAGTGATGATGAGCCCGGATTCCAAAAAATGGCTAGAAGCCATGAAATCCGAGATCGAATCCATGTACATGTACGAAAACTAGATTTGGACCTTGGTGGACTTACCTCATGACCGAAAGGCCGTTGAGAATAAATGGATTTTCAAAAGAAAAACTGATGCTGATGGTATGTAACTATCTATAAAGCTTGACTTGTTGCAAAAGGGTTTCGACAAATTCAAGGAGTTGACTACGATGAGACATTCTCTCCCGTAGCGATGCTAAAATCAGTTAGGATTATGTTAGCAATTGCTGCATATTTCGATTATGAAATATGGCAGATGGATGTCAAAACTGTGTTCCTCAATGGTAACATTGAAGAAGAGTTGTATATGATACAACCAAAGGGTTTTGTCGATCCTAAGGATGCTAACAAGGTGTGCAAGCTTCAGCGATCCATCTATGGACTGAATCAAGCATCACAGACTTGGAATCTCCGCTTTGATGAGGTGATCAAAGAGTTTGGATTTGTCCAAACTTATGGAGAGGCTTGTATTTACAAGAAAGTGAGTGGGAGCAATGTGGCATTTCTGATATTATATGTGGATGACATATTATTGATTGGAAATGATATAGATCTTTTAAACAGTGTTAAAACTTATCTAAACAGCAAATTTTCTATGAAAGACCTTGGTGAAGCGTCATATATATTAGGCACAAAGATCTATAGAGATAGATCAATATGCCTAATAGGGTTATCACAAAGTACATACCTTGATAATATTTTAAAGAAGTTTAAAATGGACGAAAGTAACAAGGGGTTCTTACCTATGTTGCAAGGCAAGACATTGAATAAGACTCAAAGTCCGGCTACGGCGGAAGAAAGAGAGATAATGGATAAGATCCCCTATGCTTCAGCCATAGGCTCTATAATGTACGCCATGCTATGTATAAGACCGGATGTGGCACATGCTATTAGTTTGACTAGTAGGTACCAATCTGATCTAGGTTTGCAACACTGGATAGCGGTCAAGAATATCCTTAAGTACTTGAGAAGAACTAAGGAAATGTTTCTTGTATACGGAGGTGAAGAAGAGTTGGTCGCTAATTGTTATGTCAACGCTAGCTTTGACACTGATCCGGACGACTCTAAGTATCAATACGGATACATATTTCTCATGAACGGAGAACTAGTTAGTTGGAGGAGCTCCAAACAACCCGTGGTAACAAGGTCACCAACGGAGGCGGAATATATTGTTGCTTCAGAAGCATCACAGGAAGCGGTTTGGATGAAGGAGTTCATTACCGAACTGGGTTTGGTCCTAGTGCGTTGGATCCAATGGTGATCTATTGTGACAACAATGGAGCCATAGCCAACGCAAAGGAACCAAGGTCTCACAAGAATTCCAAACATATTAAGCGCCGGTTTCACTCCATCCGTGAGCATGTCAAGGATGGAGATATAAAGATTTGTAAAGTACATACGGATCTCAATGTAGCAGATCCGTTGACTAAAACTCTCCCTAGAGCAAAACATGATCAACACCAGAACTCCATGGGTGTTAGATTTATCACCATGTAACTAGATTATTGTCTCTAGTGCAAGTGGGAGACTGAAGGGAATATGCCCTAAGAGGCAATAATAAAGTTGTTATTATACATATTCCAAGTATATGATAGATGTTTATTTTGCCTGCTATAATTGTATTAATTTGAAACGGAATACATGTGTGTTTAATAAACAAAAGGAAATTTCCTAGTTATGCCTCTCTTATAAACTAGCCCGTTGATTAACAAGATGATCAAGGTTTCCTGATCATGGACATTGGATGTTGTTAATAACAAGGTCACAACATTAGTGGAATTATGTGATGAACATTCGTCTGAAGTATATCATTACGATCAAAGTCATTGTGTTTATATTGCTATAACATCTAACAAAGCAATCCTAGTCCTTAGACCATGAGATCATGTTAATCACTAACACTGGAAGAGTATCTTGATAACATCAAACGTCACACCGTGAAAGGGTGATTATAAAGTTGGGTTCAGTGCTACAAAAGTGTTATGTAGAAGCTCATGGATCAAGAGTGGGATTTTTCCATCTCGATGACGGATAGATATTCTCTGGGCGCTCTTGGTGATATCACATTGGCTAGCTTGCAAGCAAGTGATAAGATCACTAGAATGTTATATCACGGGAACGAGAAAAGAGTACATGTCGGTAACAAGATCAAACTAGGTATGGAGATACCGATGATCGAATCTCGGGCATGTAATATATCGCGAGACAAAGGGATTTAGTTACTAATGTTAAAGGTTCTCACGATCACAGAAGTCATCGTAGAATGTGTAGGAGTCGATGGATCTCGTCCGCTTCTGATTATTGATCTAAGAGGGGTCTCAATCATGTCTGCATTATTCATGAACCGTAGGGTGACACACTTAAGGGACACCAACACCATTTGGAGCAAATGTGTTTCAGACGAATGAATTGCAAAGCGCTAGAATTATTTCAATAGACACTAAAACTGTTTCGGGTGAAATTGCTGAAACTGGTTCTGCATGTAATATTGAAATGTTGTAGGGGGTTTCATGTGAATGTTTGTTAATTAATGTAATTAACAAAATTCTTAATAAATTTAATAAAAGAGTTTTATTAAATGAGAGAGCACTAAATTTGGAGAAATTTAATGCATTTAAATTAAAGACTTTAAAGAGGAATGTTAAGGGACACTTTTATGTGGAGGGGGTTGATACGTCCAAAACGTATCTACTTTCCCGAACACTTTGGCTATTGTTTCTCCTCTAAACTTATGTGATTTGGATGCAACTAACATGGACTGACGCTGTTTTCAGCAGAATTTCCTTGGTGTTTAGTTTTTGTGCAGAAAATCAACTATCAGGAAAAATCCCGTAAAATATGCCAAAAATCCTATTTCACCAGAGGACTCCTGGAGCGAGAATATGAGACGGAGTGGGGCTGGGCCCAGGCCACACCACCTGGCCGCGCGAGCTAGGCCTGGCCGCGTAAGGGGGTGGTCTGGCCGCCCCATACACCCCCTCGGTCTCCCTCTTCGCCTATAAGATGCCCCCTGACCTAAAAACTCAGGGGGGGTTCGACGTTTTTATAGAAAGAGTTCTGCTCCGCCGCCACCACCAGATTCCACGAAACAGCACCAGAAACTTCATTCTGGCACCCTGTCGAGACGGGGAATTGGAGGAGATCATCGCCATCATCATCACCATCGCTTCTCCATCGACCATCCATGTTTCCCCCATCTATGAGTGAGTAATCCCGCGCTGTAAGCTATGGGGATGGTACGGATTGGATGAGATCGTTCATGTAATGGCATCGGATTGTTAGGGCATGGTGCCTAGTATCTACTATTAGTGCTTTTTGACTTTGTTGCGACTTGTTATGCTTAATGCTTGTCACTAGGGCCCGAGTGTCATGATTTCATATCTGAACATGTTATTGATTCATTATGATAGTATTGTTTATGGTCTCACCTCCAAGTTGTATACACACGTTGTTGTCCGGAACCAATGGCCCTGAAGTGACAGAAATCAGGATAACCGGAGGGAATGGCTTTGATGTGAGGATCACATGTGTTCACGGAGTGTTAATGCTTTGCTCCGGTGCACTATTAAAAGGAGCACCTTAATTGCTAGTAGTTCCCTTGAGGCCCCGCTGCAAACGGGCTGGCAGGACAAAAGATGTTATGCAAGTTCTCATTGCGAGCACGTATGACTATATATGGAACACATGCCTAGGATTATCTAGTACTTGGATGCTTTATCTTATTTATCTGCAATTGCCCTATGTTCTGATTGCTATATGAATTGTCTTGTCCACGCAACACCCGTATATCCATCCCTATGCCTATCACACTCGAATCCTACTGTTTACTGCTATTGTTACTATTGTCTTTACTTTACTACTGTTGTTACTTTACTATTCCTCTGCCAAAATCACTCTTGATAAACTGCTGTGAGCAAGATTGTTTCCAGGTGCAGCTGAATTGACAACTCAGTTGTTAAAGCTTATAAATATTCTTTGGCTCCCCTTGTGTCGAATGAATAAATTGGGTTTCACTTCCCTCGAAAATACTGCGATACACCCCCTATACTTGTGGGTCATCAAGACTATTTTCTGGCACCGTTGCCGTGGAGCATAGCTTTATTTATCAAGTTCACTTGGATTCATTATTGTTCGCTGCCATCCATCTATCATGGGTAAGTCTCGTGATGGCAAGGTTCCTATTTTACCATCCACTACAAGAAGAGGTACGGTTCTGAACACTTCTGTTGCTCTTGATTCACCATCTGTTATGAGTAAGCTCGTTACACCACCACATACACATGCTACACACACTGCTACTACTGCTGAATCTGAAACTTCTGATACTTATGATGCTGCTTCTACTGTGCTTGATAAGAGTGGTTCATTAGGTCCTTTCCTAGATGCTACGATTGCTAGAACTATAGCTGAAAATACTGAAACTCCTAATGAAGACACTACTACACCTGTCAGTTCACCTGAGTCTAGTGAGAGTTATGATATTGAAGACGGGTATGTTGAGATGACCGATGAATTTATTAAAGAATGTAAAAACACCCATGACAGGAGCGCTGCTAAGAGTCTCCTTGAGAGGCGTACTATTAGACCCAAATTGTCTCCTATTGCTAAGTTTGTTGTTCTCCCATAAACATTAAAGATAAAGATTATGATTTCTCTCTTGATCTATCTTACATAGCTATTGTTGAGAAAGAACCTTTTTGTGGGACTAAGAATGAAAGTGCGGTAGCACATATGACTGAGCTTTCTACCATGAGTGGCTTGTTTTCTGATGATATTAAGATGCGTACCTATTTTGTTGCTAAGATTTTCCCCTTTTCACTGAAAGGAGAAGCTAAAACTTGGTTTAGTAATTTACCTCCTGGATCTATTGATAGCCCTGATTGCTTGATTAGTACTTTCCTGTAGAAATATTTTCCTCCTAGTGCTAGACATGCTATTTTGCAGGAACTTTTTGATTTTAAACAGGGAGAAAAAGAGATATTGCCTGAATCTTGGTCAAGGTTTTGTGCTTTGATTCATGCACAGGCTGGAAGTCCATTACCTAAGAATGAGCTTCTTGATATATTTTATAATGGACTAGCTGAAGAATCTAGGACATACCTAGATAGTTGTGTTGATTGTGTTTTCAGGAATAGGACTCCCAAAGAAGCTGAGGAATTAATGGCTAAAATAAGCAAAAACTATGAAGATTGGACTCCTGAACCAGCTATACCTAAAGTAATTATACCTGAACCAGCTATACCTGAAGTAATTATACCTGAACCAGCTATACCTGAACCAGCTATACCGGCGCCTATACCATTATCTAAGAAGAGGGGAGTTATTGAATTGAATGATGAAGTGATGAAGGAAGCTAAGAAATGTCTTAAGGAGAAGGGAATTAAAGCTACATATGTCAAGAATTTACCTCCTATAGAAGAATTATGTAAGCCAATTCCCCATTCATCCACTATTGAGGTACACTCTCTCCAACACTTTGATGAAGGTGATATCCCTTACTCTAAACCTCCTGATCAATGCTTAGAAGAATTTGATATCTTTATTGTTAAGCAAGATAATTTTAATAAAAGGGTGCAAAATCATCTAATGGAAAACACTAGAGCTATTGTTGAGTTAAAAGATATTGTGGAAAGAACCTCTAATGATGTTAAAATGATTGTCAAACATTTTCAAATGGTTCAAACTCAAATAGATCAACTTGTTAAAGTGCAAAAAGACTTGCTAGTTAATGCTGCTAAAGAAAAACATGCTTATGAAATTAGAACTAGAAGTGGTGCTGCTACCCAGGATCCTCTATATCCTGAGGGGCATCCCAAAACAATTGAGAAGGATTCTCAGCAAGCTGAAAATAGTGGTTCTACTCGTAAGAAAAGAAAAAAGAAACATAAAACTACTATAGAACCCCCTGAACCTGCTAAAGACCCTAATAGTATATCTGTCTCTAATGCTGAAACTAAAAGTGGTAATGAAGAAAATGATGTTCCTAATGAAGAAAAAGTTGAAGAAGAACCTGAAAGGCATACTAAGAATACTAAATACACTAAAGAATATTTTGTTGCTAAGAAACATGGTAGCAAAATAGAGCCTTGGGTCCAAAAACCTATGCCTTTCCCTGATAAGAAACACAAGTCAAAGGAAGATGAACACTATAATAAGTTCTGTGAGTGGATGAAACCTTTATTCTTGCAGATTCCTTTGACTGATGCTATTAAATTGCCTCTTTACTCAAAGTATATGAAGGATATTGTCTCGAATAAAAGGAAGATCCCTAATGAAGAAATTTCTACTTTGCTCGCTAATTATTCCTTTAATGGTAAGGTTCCTAAGAAACTTGGAGACCCATGGATTCCAACTATCCCTTGCTCTATTAAGAATAGCTATGTTAGAACTGCTTTGTGTGATTTGGGAGCTGGAGTTAGTGTTACGCCTTTCTCTCTCTCTCTCTATAAGAGACTTCAACTGGAAAAATTAATACCAACTAATATATCTTTGCAAATGGCTGATAAATCTACCACTATTCCTGTTGGTATATGTGAGGATGTACCTGTTCAAGTGGCTCATAATTGCTTGATATTAACTGATTTTGTTGTGCTTGAAATGCCTGAAGATGATAACATGTCTATTATTCTTGGGAGACCTTTTCTTAATACTGCAGGAGCTGTTATTAATTGTAATCAAGCAAAGGAGACTTTCAATGTTAATGACAAGGGACATACTGTCTATTTCCCCAAGAAGATTGATAGGACTTATGGTTTAAACTCAATTGAACATATTGAGGGCATCCAAGTTGGAGAAATATATTGTCCCATACCAAGAGAAAAATATGAAACTATTATGATTGGGACCATTGCTATCAAAGTTGAGGTAACATAATCATTAGTGGAATACAAAGTTTTGTCTCATATGAAATTGTTTTGGTAACAAGACCTGATCAACCTTGTTAACAAAAGGATTTCATTGACCAAAACAATGTTTTCACCATGATTATCTCCGCTTACTTCTATTCTATCCATTTTAGTTTTAGCTTTCGTTTAGTTTTCTTTTTGTTGTTAGTTGCTTGCATGTTAGAGTGTCTTAGAACTTCTGTAGTTCTAGCCTTGTTTTGTCATTGCATCATTCCAAAAAAATCTTTCTGTCAGAAAATCATTCATCTATACCTGGAAAATGCCCAAAAATAAAGTGTCTCAAAAAATTCCAGAAAATTCATATTAAATTTTTACGTGAAAAAGGGGAAGAGTAGTGCCTGGAAGGTACCAGGGAGGGCCACCAGGCAGGAACACCACCTGGTGGCGCGGCTTGCCCTAGGTGGCGCCATGCCATGTGTGGGCCACCCCTGGCCCTCCACTCACTCCCTCACTTGCCACTTTCTTCTCTTTACCGAGTAAACTCCAGTTCATTGCTCAAAATCGCATTCTTGATGTGCTTGCCCTCAATTTTTTGATGTCCTTGCTCAGCCCATCTTTGCTGCTGAAATTTGGAGCATTTGTTCTCCGGTATGTGACTCCTCCGCTTGTCCAAGTAGATTTGTGTTTAGTGGATTATATCTTGAGTATTTTGCTGCTGTAGGTGACAAGTTATGAGAGCTTGTAAGCTTGTTTGATGCTTCGAGATATAGTTTTGATGCATGTTTAGGCCTCTTACAAGTCCCTATGAGTAGTGCCCTTCATTATATTCACTTTGCAATCACTTGTTTAATAGGTGTTTAAATTTCAGAATATCAAGCATGAACAACCATACTTTTGGAGAGATATTTGAGAGGGATGCACCTAGGAGGTCAAGGCCCTCGAGATCAGCCTCTCAGTTCAGGCCATCATACAACGAAGAACTCATTGCACCTCGCATTGGTAATGAAGGAGATGATGGGGATGCTTACCCATCCAGTTTTCCTTGTTTTACTTTCTTACAAGCTGCAGGGATTCTTGATGATTTCTTGCTACTAATTCAGAGGGTTGGTTTGACCTCATACATGCAAGATGAGAGTGAGAAATATGCTATGCTCACCAATACTTTTGTTGAGAGCTTTGTGTTTACTAACACACCCTATCAGTCAACTATCTCTTTCAGAATTTATAATCTGCCCTTTACTATGTCATTGGAAAGATTTTGCAGTATTGTAGGTGTGAGTATGACAGGGACCATGAAGAAGATTCAAGGGCGACCCGCTGATTTGCTGGAGCTTTACTGAGGGGTGACCAACGATGATGACCGCGTGGCTCAGCGTAGAAAGATAAGAAACATCCAACTCCCTTCTCTTAGATACTTTGCATATTATCTTGCTACTAGCGTTCTTGGTAGGGAAAATACGAGTAATATCTCCAACTATCATTTAGCCTTCCTTGCTGCTGCGCTTAACAATGATACTCGGCACAACCTTGGCTCGCTTATTGCTCGCCGCCTAGCTGCTAGGGGGCCTATCTATGGGGGCATAATCGCTTCACGTATGGTCAATGCATTAGAGCTTTCAGTGGACCCCAATGATACTATATTAGCACCACAAAGGCTTGACCTTGTTGCTATGAAAACTCATCATTTTGTCACTGCTGATTCTGATTTGGACGGTCTAGTATATAGGATGCTATTTACTGACGGGGATGAGAGGGAGATCCCTTTGCCGCAATCTACTTTGTTTAGTGTTCACAGGTGAAATGGATCGTATGGGCACCTAGAGGGGAGGGTGAATAGGTGCTACACCAATTTTTAATTCTTTTTCAATTTTAGGCTTAGCACAAAGGTAAATTCTCTAGATAAACTAATGTGTAGAATTTCCCTATATGCAAACCTATCTACTAGCGAGTAAGGAGCGAGTGGAAGAGGAACGAGTGAACCGAAGTGAAGCACGCGGAGACATAGGGTTTGTTTTACCACAGTTCCTTCCTTGTTAAGGGAAGTACGTCTGCGTTGGAGGGGTGGGCGGTACTAAGACCACCATGCCACAAAAGGCCTCACCCTGTTCTCCGATGGATCTCGCCACAACAGGCATGATCCACCTTCCACTATAGGTACCCTTCGAGGCGGGCACCGGCACCTTTACACAACTAGCGGGGCAACAACTCCACAACAACTTGGAGGCTCCCAAAATGACAACAAGCTGCCACAAGAACAAAGTTGTCAAATACAATAACACGATCTAGGTATTAACGAGAATACTAGATCAGGGATTTCTCCAAGTGAATGGAGAGGAGTTGAAGCGCTTGATTCTTGATGTTGATGATGAACTTCTCCTCCTTCAATTCCACCAAAGATCAAGACCTTAGGGTGGTTGAAGTGGGAGATCAAGATTTAGAGCTCTTGCACAGGGTCTGGTCGAATTCAAATGAATCAAGAGTTCTGGACGTTGGGGAAGAAGGGGTACTTATACCCCTTCCAAAAACCAGCCGTTGCACACTTTGGGGGGCTGATTATCCGGCCCAAGTGAGGGCCGGATTATCCGGTCTGGGGAAACTCCGCCTGACTTCGGAATATCGGCGAAAATCCGCCCCTCTCCGCGGCGAGCTTGCCCTTGATCAACTTCTGGGGGCCGGATTATTCGGCCCTATGCGAAGGCCGGATTATCCGGCCTGGGGAAGAAAATGCGCCCCAGTTTGGATTTTCCGGTAGAAAATCCGACCGGATACTGAGCGACACGCCTTGGCTCCTTTTGCTCGAAAACTAGGGCCCGGATTATCCGGCCCTTGCGAAACCTGGATTATCCGGCCTGGGGAGGAAAAACCGCCCCAGTTCGGATTTTCCGGGAGAAAATCCGACTGGACACAGAGCGACGCGCCTTGGCTTCCTTGAGAGATGAGGTAGGCCGGATTATCCGGCCCTTGGAGGGGCGGATTATCCGCCTCTCCCCTCAAAACTTCCTGCACACTTAGCACACATGAAAAGACTCCATAGTATTGTTATCTAACACGCAAAACATAGGAAAACATGAAATGTTCTTTCAATCTCCCCCTTTTTGGTGTTAGATGACAATACCAGGATTTGCAGGAGAAAGACACAAGGCAAACAGAGATAACCATGGAAGGGACTCTCCCTCAATGTGTGCATAATAGAGTTTTGCATTGGAATACAAATGCACACAAAAATCTATTCCATAGACAAAAGGGCAAAAACACATACCACCAAAGTAGAGAATAGGCATCCTTGACATAAATCACAATTATTATTGGATAACCATTATGAGCGCGCGCCTTCCGTGATAAACCACCAGCAATAGGATATGAATAGATATAACCATGAGCATAATCCATGATATGAAGTCCATAGGTATCATCCAGACAACCACATAAAGTCTCAACCACAAATCACAAACCACGAATATAAAAGTTCAACGCTAAATGGGCATAAGCAAGAAATAACGAATAAAAAGTGCAAGTGCTTATGCCTGACCCATGCAAATCCACGGACAACCTAATAGAACTACTTCTCCCCCTTTGGCATTGAGACACCAAAAAGGGAGAAGAGCGATGCTAGCGCCAAACTGGGATGGTACTAGACACTCAAAATTGCAAAAAAACAAATCAAATAAAAGCCAAGATTGAGTGTGATTCCCATAAGAACAAGAGAGAGAAAATAACATCCAAAAAGATCCAATTCTCCACAAAGGAGAGGGCGGTGGCCGAAGCCACCTTGTTGGAGTGTATGGTGTGACACCGCGAAGATATATCTTGGGTTCACGACCAATACTCATCAATAAGCTCACATAGCACAACATGATATTAAGAGAAATGATATAACTTGCTATTGACATTATGGGGGGAGGGTTAGCCCAATAAGTTAGGACCACACTCCCCCTATATCCATGCCCACACCTAGACCAAACAAGGATTGAGATGTACGAGTGGGTGCATGGGTAATCAAGACAAGCTCCCGGAATCAATGATATTTAGCTCATTCCTCAAATAGCAGAATCTTGCTTCATCAAGTGGCTTTGTAAAAATATCCACCAGTTGGTTCTTCGTGCTCACAAAAGATAGATCAATATCACCTCGAGCAACATGGTCACGAATAAAATGATTCCGAATCTCAATATGCTTCGTCCTTGTGTGCTGAACTGGATTATGCATAATTTTGATAGCACTTTCATTATCACATAAAAGAGGCACTTTGTCACAATTGGCACCGTATTCCTTTAAAGTTTGCCTCATCCACAATAATTGAGTATAAGCGCTGGCAGCAGCAACATATTCAGCTTCGAAGGTGGAGAGATATACAATTCTGCTTTTTGGAGGACCAACATACAAGAGATCTTCCCAAGAATTGACAATCTCCAGAAGTTGACTTCTGATCATCCTTATCACCAGCCCAATCTGAGTCAGTATAACCACATAAAGAGAAATTGGAGCCCTTGGGATACCAGAGACCAAAGTTGGGGGAATGAACTAAATATCGAAAGATCCTCTTGACCGCCACTAAGTGGCTTTCTTTAGGAGCTGCTTGATACCTTGCACACACTCCCACACTCAACACAATATCGGGTCTAGATGCGCAGAGGTAAAGAAGAGAGCCGATCATGGACCGGTATACATTTTGGTCCACATCTTTACCATGAGGGTTGAGTTCGAGATGACACTTTGTTTGCATCAGAGTAGCGACACCATTTAGATCCGTCATCTTGAATCTCTTGAGCATGTCTTGGATGTACTTTGCTTGATTAATAAAGGTTCCTTCTCTTAGTTGCTTGATCTCGAATCCAAGAAAGAACCGTAATTCCCCCATCATAGACATCTCAAACCTGTCAGTCATAAGCTTTGAAAATTCATCGTTAAAAGCTTTGTTAGTATAACCAAAAATGATATCGTCTACATATAGTTGGCATATGAAGAGCTCCCCCTTAACCTTCTTAGTAAAAAGAGTGGGGTCGATTTGCCCAACTTCGAAGCCACGATCTAACAAAATCTCTTTAAGGTGCTCATACCACGCACGTGGGGCTTGTTTAAGGCCATAGAGTGCCTTATCGAGTTTGTAGACATGGTTCGGGAAGTTAGAATCCTCAAACCCCGGGGGTTGCTTTACGTATACCAACTCATGTAGAGGACCGTTAAGGAAGGCACTCTTGACGTCCATTTGCTGCAACTTAAAATTGTTATGAGCAGCATAAGCAAGTAGGATACGGATGGACTCAAGACGAGCCACAGAAGCATAGGTCTCGCCGAAGTCGATGCCCTCAACTTGGGAGTAACCTTGTGCCACAAGTCTTGCCTTGTTCCTCACAACAATGCCATTCTCATCTTGCTTGTTCTTGAAAATCCACTTGGTGCCGATAACATTGCGGCACTCTTTGGGTTTCTCCACTAGTTTCCCGACTTTGTTGCGCTCGAAATTGTTCAATTCTTCATGCATAGCAACAACCCAGTCTGGGTCTTCAAGAGCTTAAAAGACCTTCTTAGGTTCCACCATGGAGATATGAGCTTGATGCTCATCAAAACTGGCCAATTCTCTTCTAGTAGACACCCTTCGTCGAAGATCACCAACAACCTTGTCGAGAGTGTGACCCCTCAACTCAAGGTTACGATCGGCCCGAGCCTTGCGACGAAGTTCAATAAGTTTGTTGTCTCTTGGTGGAGGAGATTCATCACTTGAGTCTTCATTGGAGGCATTTTCTCCGCCTTGATCAGTAGTTGGAACATCAGTAGTAGGTGGTGGAGATGCATGCCCTTGAGGTGAGTCTGTAGCCATAATAGGAGGCTGCAGAATTGGAGAGTCAGGGCCGGATAATCCGGCCTGGGAGGACTTGTAGCGGCATCATCAGGAAGCCTGGGACTCGCTTGAACCGGCGAGGAGCCAGATAATCCGGGGTCAGCCGGAAAATCCGGCCTGGAGCTTGTGTTGATATCTTCACCACCAGGAGCTGCATGGACAGCTGGAGCGGGGTGGCCGGATAATCCGGTATCCACCGAAAAATCCGGCATGGAGCTTTCTGGAGCAACTTGACCTTCAACAGTTGATGGAGATGGTGTAGAAGTTGCCCCCGTGGTTGGAGCATGTTGCGTATGTGTAGATGAGGGCTCTATATGAGTAGAGCATTGTCCTTCCCGGTCCGCCACAAGGGGTTCGTCAATGGGGCAGAAGAATCCCACGCCCATTCTTCTTATGGCATCTTGGGGTATTTCAACATCTGCATCACAAACACCAACTTTCTCCGCACGGGAACCGTCATTTTCCTCGAACACCACACTACAAGATTCTACAATAGTTTCGGAGAGCTTATTGTAGACTCTATAAGTGTGGGATTCGGCACCATAACCAACAAAAATACCTTCTAGAGCCTTAGATTCAAACTTAGATAAACGAACTCCTTTAATAAGAAAGAAACACTTACACCCGAATACCCGAAAGTATGAGATGTTTGGCTTGTTACCGGTAAGTATTTCATACGGAGTCTTGTCCAAAATCTTGCTGAGGTATAAACGATTGGATGAATGACAAGCAGTAGAGATTGCTTCAGCCCAGAAGTTATATGGAGATTTGAATTTGGCCAACATTGATCTTGCCATGTCCATTAGAGTTTGATTCTTCCTCTCGGCTACACCATTTTGTTGAGGGGTGTACGCAACGGAATATTGATGTTTTATCCCGTCTTCACTTAGGAACTCATTTAAGGTGTAGTTCTTGAACTCCGAGCCATTATCACTCCTTAAAGCCAGAATGGGGACGTTGTGTTGACGTTGAACCTCGTTGGCGAAGTCGATGACAGTTTGTTGAGTTTCACTCTTCAACTTGAAGAAATAAACCCAAGTGTATCTTGAGTAATCATCAACAATCACTAGACAATACTTCTTCCCACCGAGGCTTGCATGAGATGAAGGTCCGAAAAGATCCACATGAAGAAGCTCCAAGATCCTTTTTGAAGAGATAATAGTTTTCCTTCGATGAGGAGAATCATGCATTTTCCCCTCAACACACGCCCTACAGACGCGATCTTTGGCAAAAGAGACATTTTCTTTTAGTCCAAGAATGTGGCCACCCTTGTGGATACTTTGCAAAGTTCTCATATTAACGTGGGCTAGTCGGCGATGCCATAGCCAACCCGCGTCAGCCTTTCCGAAAAGACACATCAGACCTGTAGTGGTTTTCCCCGAAAAGTCTACGTGCATGTGTCGTTTTCGACATATCCCACGAAAGCGACTTTTAGAGACTTGCTCCACAAGAGTACCACCAAATCAGCATCAATGTAAACTGCAAAGCCCATCTTACCAAGGGCACGAACTGAAAGTAAGTTATACCCGAGGGTCTCAACAAGCATGACGTCCACGAGGGAGATATCGTGAGCCACCACAACTTTGCCGAGACCCAATACCTCAGATTTTGACTTGTCACCATAGGAGACGGTAATGTGTTCAAGCTTTGGCCGCATCTCCGTGATGATCTCCTTGCTTCCGGTCATATGACTCGTACAACCGCTATCGAGTACCCATTTAGAACCACTAGAAGCATAGCCCTGCAAGAAAATTACTTCTTGGTTTTAGGTACCCATTTTTCAATGGGTCCTCTCATGTTAGTAACAAGGGTCTTGGGAACCCAAATAGACCAAGGAATGTAACAATCATAAGGCCCTACATAACTAGCATAAACATCACCATAAGCATCACAATATAGTTCGAAGTTAGGATTGTTGATCCCTGCAAAACCATCATAATTAGTCTTGTCACTGGTAATGTTGCTAGTCTTCGATTGAGCAGTCTTGTTCTTCTTCTTCTTCTTCTTGTTTTTCTTTCTCTTTATCTTGGGTATGTAACCAAGACCTTCTTTACTGTTGTTTGTCCTTTGCCTGCTCAGTATCTCATCAATAACCCCTTTACCTTTGTGTTGAGAACTCCTTGCAAGATCTTCTTTTCCAAAGGATGGAGATGAGGTACTTGGTATATTATACCGTTTCAATTGAGTTTGGAGATGGTCATGAGACTCATTTAGAGTAGAATGATCACTCTTCAATGCCTTGTGAGCACTTTCAAGATCATAAAACTTCTCCAAAAGTCTAGCATGAACAGCCCCAAAATCAATCTTTTCTTTCTTTAGTTTCTTTACCTTGGCAAGGGCATGTTCACGTTCTTTAATGAGCTGAGCTACAGCTTCTTCTTGTGACTCCTCTAGGGATTCGAGTCTTTCTTCCAAAGAAACTCGAGTTTCCTCTTCCTCTTCCAAGGCATTCTTCAAAGAGGCTATCTCCAAGGCATCTTCTCTTTCAATTCTGCCCTTTTCTTCAAGGAGATCTTCGGCTCGAGCAAGTTGACTCATAAGAGTATCAAAATGGAGTTTGTGCTCACCTTGTAGGTTAGTGAAAAAAGTATCCAAGGCAATAACTTCTTCTTTCATTTCAAGACTTTCATGATCATCCATATCCAAAATTATGTTAGTCTTAGAAAATGAGGAGTTAGAAGTCGATACCTCGGATCCTCTTGCCATTAGGCAAGTGGCGTTGTTGTTGATGGCGTTCGCTCTACGAGTCGAAGAGAGAGGAGGGAGTCGATGTGGTGGCTATAGCAGCCATTTCGCGGGAACTATCATCATCCTCTTCATCTTCACTTATGGAGGAGTATTCCTCTTGAGCTACAAGGACCATCTTGTGTTGCTTCTTGAAAGGGCCATTCTTCTTAGCAAATGGCTTCTTCTTAGGAACTTTGGATTTCTCTTTGAGAATGAGCCTACCACCATTGTCTTCTCTATTTTCATAAGGACACTTTCGGCCACAAAGTGCGTCTATCTCCACAGTTGAAGCAAGTTCTCAATCTTGGGCCACTTTCATTCTTCCATTTGACCCGTTCTTGCGCTCAAGTTCAGACTTGGCTTTGGTGGTCCTTCCAAAAGTTCCTTGCATAGAATGCCATGTACTCACCATGAGCACGTTTGACCTCATCGGGGCAGTCCATGGATCCCCTCTCAAATGCTCCTTCATCATCCTCTTGCTCAACAACATTGGCTTTGAGAGCCATATTGACACCCTTTTGCATTCCAATGGCCCGAGCACGAGCATCTTCAGCATTCTTTGCCGCCACTTTGAATGACGCCATTTCTTGCATGACTTCATTGGATGTCATTTGATGATAGTTGTGTCTACCTTGCAAGCTCTTCAAAATGGCTGGTTCGAAAGGCATTAAGGCACTCACATACTTTCTTTTTATCCATGCATCATCAATGTGAGTGGCCTCATGCTTCCGAAATGTTGTTGGATGCCCTTGAGTCTTCTATACATGTCCTCATGGTTTTCACCATCCAACATGTAGAATCCCTCAGCTTCGTTACTAAGGGCATCATACCGGTTTCTTCTCATGCTTGCATTTCCAACAAAAAGGTCCAGAGAGCATCCCACGCCTCTTTAGCCGTGTTGAGATGTTCAATGTGTGGCATGTCCTTGGGACCCACACCCAGCTGTATCATGTGGAGAGCAGTGGCATTCAACTAGCTATCCACAACTTCCCTTCTTGTTAGATTGGTTTGATCTCCAACATGAAGACCTTCTTCAATGATCCTCCACAATTCAATAGAGGAGCTGCAAACATGAGATTTCATTAGAAATTGCCATTGGTTAAAAGAAGATGCAGTGAGCTTGGGTGGATCACCCCTATTGTGTATATGAGGATGAGGGATAGGTGGGTCGGGGGAATATACATGGCGAACCTCACTATATTCCTCCTTACCACTTCCCTTTTTGGAGGTGGAACCATTTAGTTTTTCACCTTCCACATCATCATCCTTAGATCCGGTGTTACACTTTTCCTTAGATGATGGTGAGGGAGCCTCAGAGGAGGATGGAGATGGGGCTATGGATGATGTAAGGCGAGCAATCATTTGATTCATCTCCTCCATATTGGCCTCAAAGGATTTCAACAAGGTTGTTTCCAACGACTTGAGATCATCCATTGTGACCTTATCCACAGCCTCATTTCCATCATCCCTGGTACCCATACTACTCTTAGGAGGTTAAGCCCGAATTAAGAGCCGGGGCTCTGATACCAATTGAAATGGATCGTATGGGCACCTAGAGGGGGGTGAATAGGTGCTACACCAATTTTTAATTCCTTTTCAATTTTAGGCTTAGCACAAACGTAAATTCTCTAGATAAACTAATGTGTGGAATTTCCCTATATGCAAACCTATCTACTAGCGAGTAAGGAGCGAGTGGAAGAGGAACGAGTGAACCGAAGTGAAGCACGCGGAGACACATGATTTGTTTGACCGCAGTTCCTTCCTTGTTAAGGGAAGTACGTCTGCGTTGGAGGGGTGGGCGGTACTAAGACCACCACGCCACAAAAGGGCTCACCCTGTTCTCCGATGGATCTCGCCACAACAGGCCTGATCCACCTTCCACTATAGGTACCCTTCGAGGCGGGCACCAACGCCTTTACACAACTAGCAGTGCAACAACTCCACAACAACTTGGAGGCTCCCGAAATGACAACAAGCTGCCACAAGAACAAAGTTGTCAAATACAATAACACGATCTAGGTATTGACGAGAATACTAGATCAGGGATTTCTCCAAGTGAATGGATAGGAGTTGAAGCGCTTGATTCTTGATGTTGATGATGAACTTCTCCTCCTTCAATTCCACCAAAGATTAAGACCTTAGGGTGGTTGAAGTGGGAGATCGAGATTTAGAGCTCTTGCACAGGGTCTGGTCGAATTCAAATGAATCAAGAGTTCTGGACGTTGGGGAAGAAGGGGTACTTATACCCCCTTCCAAAAACCAGCCGTTGCACACTTTGGGGGCCAGATTATCCGGCCCAAGTGAGGGACGGATTATCCGGTCTGGGGAAACTCCGCCCCAGACTCGGAGTATCCGGCAGAAAATCCGCCCCCTCTCTGAGCGTCGCGTCGAGCTTGCCCTTGATCAACTTCTGGGGGCCGGATTATCCGACCCTATGCGAAGGCCGGATTATCCGGCCTGGGGAAGAAAAACCGCCCCAGTTCAGATTTTCCGGTAGAAAATCCGACCGGATACCGAGCAACACACGTTGGCTCCTTTTGCTCGAAAACTGGGGGCCGGATTATCCGGCCCTTGCGAAACCCGGATTATCCGACCTAGGGAGGAAAAACCGCCCCAGTTCGGATTTTCCGGGAGAAAATCCGACTGGACACAGAGCGACGCGCCTTGGCTTCCTTGAGAGATGAGGTAGGCCGGATTATCCAGCCCTTGGAGGGGCGGATTATCCGGGCCCCCTCAAAACTTCCTGCACACTTAGCACACATGAAAAGACTCCCTAATATTGTTATCTAACACGCAAAACATATGAAAACATGAAGTGTTCTTTCAACAGGAGACCATGGTCGCGCTCCAAGGAGAAGGTGGATGAGCAGGTCCGCTTGCTGGGTTTCCATGGGCAGCACCAGGAGGATGTGCCCTTCTACGATTACTCTGCGCACTACGAAGGGACGTACTCGAGTTCTCACCAGGACAAGGGTACCTCCTCGTCGTACCACGGAGACACTTCATCCTGGCCAGCTTGGGATTGACACCCACTTAGGCCAAAAGCCTAATCTTGGGGGGAGGTACACCGACATCGCACTCATCTCCATATCATTTTGCGTCGGTACTTTGTATATTCATGTTTCGTTCTCTTTTTAGTTTCCGTTCTTTCTTTGCTTTTGCTTTCTAAAACACAAAAAGACCAAAAATATTTCTCTTATTTCTGTTTGGTTTCCCTCTTCCTTTTTTCCTTGGTTTGCTTGCTTTGTTTGAACTATTCAAAAAACCCAAAAAGATTTTGCTTTGCTTGTTCTTCTTTTTTGGTTCTTGTTTAAAAATCGAAAACACAAAAAATATTTGTTCTTCTTCTTCTTTGGTTTTGTGAGTTTGTTGCAGGGTTCAGCAGTCCTCAGTGGATATTGGTTTCATGTTATTATTCAAGCCACACAAGTGAAGGGCAATAATGAGGATTAATGACAACTTGAGGTGTGGTAAGAGGCTGGTAATGAACTCTATTTGTTTTCATTTTTGTACATATACTCATCATTGTGGGCGTGCTTAGTCTGTTCATGTAGGGTGTATGTTATTCATGGATGCTTAGTAGTTCTTACTTTCATATGATTAGTTCTAGCTTGCTAATAGTTTGTAGCATGTCATATGAATGTTTTCTTGCATTACTCTATTCATAACTTGGTATGACACCGTGGTATCCTCCTCTGAATGTTTCATTTGAATTGACTTGGCACATGCTCACGCATGCATATGACTGAAATAATCAGTTGAGCCTTGATGAATTATTTTGCCTTGAGGGTCTGGAATCACTTTCATGCCATGATTAGTCCTGTTTTGTTCCAAGCATGATTATGACAGTTATTGCTCTCTCGTTTGTCGCTCCCTCTCTAATTGCTAGCCTTCACTTACACTGAGTATGCTCTACTCGTGTTTCCAATTTCCTAAAACCAAATATTGCCAAAAGTGTCCACCATACCTACCTATTAGCATCATTTGCTATTCCGTGCATATTCAATATGCCTTGTTTTCTTCCGAATAAAATGTTTGCTTGTTATGAGAAAGTTAGTTAGTAAAGCTCTCACGAACTTGATGGTACACTTTATTTTCTTGCACTTAATAAACCTGAACCATTGCGTCCTTCTTTGTTGCGTATATGCTTGCGCTTTATAAGTTGAAGTTAGCAGAACCATGTATCATGGGGAACGCTTTCAACATTGAAGTGGTACTTAGTACCTCGTTGATATCATGTTCTTTTGCCTATGGATCCCGGCGGTGTGAAATAAAAGTGGAACTTGTAAGATCATGGAGTTTGTATGTGTGTTAGAGAAACGCCTGGGCCGCTAGCCTAAGCCATGCCTAATCATGGTGGAAACTTGCAGCATAACCGTAATGAGCATTCTATGAAACATCCTCAATAAAAATCTATGCACTTAGTAAATAAAAAGATCGCTGAGATGCTCATTGTCTGCTTGCCTTGTCATTTTGATTATGGGATAGCTCCTGTATCATGTGCAAGGGGTACCCCGTTGGCAGTTCTCTATGATACGTATATACTTACAATGACAAGAGCTTACTCGGGACTGAAGTTGAGTAGCATGAGGATCGATCTTCGTAAGTAAGGGGCACGAGACTTTGATTTATAACTTGTCAAGCATATCCTCTTAGTTGTGTCACTTTAACCTTAACCACTTAAAGATGCTTATGATAGGGGCAATGAGAGCTCAAAGCTAACGAGTACCATACTTTCAGCATTTGGAAGC